>CM062936.1:3387500-5887500 GCA_031878705.1 Tapirus indicus
CTGGCAGCAGCCATTATTGTGACCTAGGCCAGCCATGCCGACACAGACCCTGGCAGGTGCCATGGGAGTCCTTCCTCTAGCTTGTTAGTGCAGGGCCTACCATACCCATTAGAATACCTGAGGCAAACGAGCACTGCTGGGCCATGCAGCCAGCTACACCAGGGGCCTGCAGCATTATGCACCCCTACTGGGGGCCTGACTCACTAACAGTGAACCCGCAGTAGTTGTGCACTACCAGACTCACAGCCAGCTATGCTGGGGACTTGTCCCCACCCAATAATGTACCCATAGCAGCCACATGTGGCTGAGCCCCACAACCAGCTGGCTTGGGGGGCCAGTCCAGCCTACCCATGCACCTGCAGCAATAGCAGCCTTGCCACAATGAAAGAGCACATGCAGTCCACACAGGACACACCCCTGGAGTAGTTGGCATGGATGATGAAAGAGGAGCATGCTGCTGAGCCTCATAAGGCATCTCCTACATAAGGCCATATTTCTGAGATCAGGAGACATAGCTGATTTACCTAACACATAGAAATAAGCACTGGGAAGTAGGCAAAATGAGGAGACAAAGGAATATGTTTCAAATAAAAGAACAGGACACATCCTCAGGAAAAGAACTAAATGAAACAGAGACAAACAATCTACCCGATAAAGAGTACAAACTAATAGTCATAAAGATGCTGAACTGGGGAGAAGAATAGATGAACACAGTGAGAACTTCAACAAAGAATTATAAAATATAAAAAGAACCAATCAGAGGTGAAGAATACAATAACTAATGAAAAATTCACTAGAGGGAATCATCAGCAGAGTAGATGACACAGAAGAATGGATCAGTGATCTGGATGACAGAGTAGAGGAAATCACCCAAGCTGAACAGAAAAAAGAATTAAAAAGAATGAGGATAGTCTAAGGAACCTCTGGGACAACATCAAGCACACTAACATCCACATTATAGGTGTCCCAGAAAGAGAAGAGAGAGACTAAGAGACAGAGAACTTATTTGAAGAAATAATAGCTGAAAACTTCCCTAACCTGGTGAAGGAAACAGACATCCAGGTACAAGAAGCACAGACAGTACCAAACAAGATGAACCCAAAGAGGCCCACACCAAGACACATTATAATTAAAATGTCAAGAATTAAAGGTGTAGAGAGAATCCTAAAAGCTACAAGAGAAAAGCAACAAGTTACATTCAAAGGAAGCCCCGTAAGGCTAACCACTGACTTCTCACCAGAAACTTTACAGGCTAAAAAGGAATGGTGTGATATATTCAAAGTGGTGAAAGGAAAAAACCTACAGCCAAGAATACTCTACTTGGCAATGTTATCATTCAGAATGGAAGGAGAGATAAAGAGTTTTCCAGAAAAGTAAAAACTAAAGGAGTTCATCGCCACTAAACTAGCTTTACTAAAAAATGTTAAAGTGACTTCTTTAAGTAGAAGAGAAAAGGCCACAATTAGGAATAAGAAAATTATCAAAGAAAAAGTATCACTGATAAAGGCAAATATATAGTAAAGGTAGTGGATCAACCACTTATACATCTAGTATTAAGGTCAAAAGACAAAAGTACTAAAATTGTCTGTATCTATGATAAGAGGTTAAGGGATACACAATATTAAAAGAGATAAAATGTGGTGTCTAAAGCATGGTAGAGGGAGAGTAAATGTTGTAGGGGTTTCAGTATGAGGTCAAACTTAAGAGACCATCAACTTAATATGGATTGCTATTTACATAGATTATTATATATGAACCTCATGGTAACCACACACCAAAAACCTATAATAAGTACAAAAAAAATAAAGAGAAAGAAACCCAAACATAACGTTAAAGTAAGTCATCCACTAACAAAGGAAGAAAGCAAGAAAAAAGAAACGGAGAACAACCACAAAAACATCCAGAAAAAAAGCAACAAAATGGCAATAAGTACATACTTATCAATGGTTACTTTACTGTAAATGGACTAAATGCTCCAATCAAAAGACATATAGTGGCTGAATGGATAAAGAAAAACAAGACCCTGGGGCCGGCCCGGTGGCGCAGCGGTTTAGTCCGCGCTTGGCAGCCCGGGGTTCGCCGGTTCGGATCCCGGGTGCCCGCCGACGCACTGCCTGTCAGCCATGCCGTGGCGGCGTCCCATATAAAGTGGAGGAAGATGGGCACGATGTTAGCCCAGGGCCAGTCTTCCTCAGCAAAAAGGGGAAGATTGGCGACGGATGTTAGCTCAGGGCTGGTCTTCCCCACAAAAAAAAAAAAAAAAAACAAGACCCATATATATGCTGCTTACCAGAGACACACCTCAGACCTAAAGACACTCACAAACTGAAAGTGAAGGCATGGAAAAAGATATTCCATTCAAATAGAAGTAGAAATGAAAAGAAAGCTGGGGTTGCTAAACTTATATCAGACAAAATAGACTTTTAAACGAAAACTGTAACGAGACAAAGAAGGGCACTGCATAGTGATCATAGGAACAATTCAACAAGAGGAGATAGCATCTGTAAATATCTATGCACCCAACACAGGAGCACCTAAATACATAAAGCAAATATTAACAGACATAAAAGGAGAAACTGACAGTAACACAAAAATAGTAGGGGCCTTTAACACGCCACTTACTCAGTAGATAGATCATCCAGGCAGAAGATCAGTAAGGACACATTGACCTCAAATGACACATTAGAGCAGGTGCACTTGATAGAAATATACAGAACATTCCTTCCAAAACTGCAGAATACACATTCTTTCTAATGTACATAGAACATTCTCCAGGATATATCACATATTAGGGCACAAAATAAGTCTCAATAAATTTAAGAAGACTGAAATAATACCAAGAGTCTTTTCTGACCACAACAGTATGAAATTAGAAATCAACTACAAGAAGATAACTGGAAAAGTCACAGATATGTGGAGAATAAACAAAATGCTACTGAACAACTATTGGGTAAATGAAGAAATCAAAGGAGAAATAAAAAATACCTGGAGACAAATGAAAATGAAAATAGAACATACCAAAATCTATGAGATACAGCAAAAGTGGGAATTTTACAGCAATACAGGCTTACCTCAACAAACAAGAAAAATCTCAAATAAACAATCTAACATTACACTTAAAGGAGCTAGAAAAAGAAGAAAAAACAAAGTCCCAAATCAGTAGCAGGAAGGAAATAATAAAAATCGGAGCAGAAATAAATGAAATAGACACTAAAAAGACAATAGAAAAGATCAATGAAACTAAGAGCTGATTCTGTGAAAAGATAAACAAAATAGACAAACATTTAGCTAGACTCACTAAGAAGAAAAGAGAGAAGGCTCGAATAAATAAAATCAGAAATGAAAGAGGAGAAATTACAATTGACATCTCAGAAATACAAAAGATTATTAGAGAATACTAGGAAAAGCTATACACCAACAAATTGGATTACCTTGAAGAATTGGACAAATTCTTGGAATCAATCAACCTTCCAAAACTAAATCAAGAAGAAAGAGAGAATCTGAATAGACCGATCACTAGTAAGGAGATCAAAACAGTAATCAAAAACCTCCCCCAAATCAAAAATCCAGGACCAGTGAATTCTACCAAACATTCAAAGATTTAATACTTATCCTTCTCAAACTCTTCCAAAAAATTGGAGAGGAGTGGACACTTCCTAACTCAATTTATGAGGCCAACATTACTCTCATACCAAACCCAGACAAAGACAACACAAAAAAAGAAAATTACAGACCAATATTGCTGATGAACATAGATGCAAAAATCCTCAATAAAATATTAGCAAATCAAATACAACAATATATTAAAAGACTCATACACCATTTTCAAGTGGGATTTATTCCAGCGTTCATCATCTGCAAATCAGTCAACATGATCCACCACATTAACAAAATGAAGAATAAAAATCATATGTTCATCTCAATAGATGCAAAGAAAGCATGTGACAAGATTCAGCATTCATTTATGATAAACACTATGAATAAAATGGGTATAGAAGGAATGTACCTCAACATAATAAAGGCCATATATGACAAACCCACAGCTAACATCATACTCAATGGTGAAAAACTGAAACCTGTCCCTCTAAGAACAGGAACAAGACAAGGATGCCCACTCTCACCATTCTTATTGAACATAGTATTGGAAGTCCTAGCCAGAGTAATTAGGAAGAAAAAGAAATAAAAGGCATCCAAATTGGAAAGGAAGAAGCAAAACTGCTACTATTCGCAGATGTCGTGATTTTATATAGAGAAAACCCTAAAGATTCCACCAAAATGCTATAGAAATAATAAACAAATACAATAAAGTTGCAGGGTACAAAATCAATATACAAAAATCAGTTGTGTTTCTATACACTAACAACAAAACAGCAGAAAGAGAAATCAAGAATACAATCCCAATACAATACTGCAA
This sequence comes from Tapirus indicus, assembly GCA_031878705.1. NCBI lineage: Eukaryota > Metazoa > Chordata > Mammalia > Perissodactyla > Tapiridae > Tapirus > Tapirus indicus. The sequence continues at coordinate 3,391,915 of CM062936.1, forward strand.
CAAAAAGAATAAAATACCTAGGAATAAACTTAACCAGGGAGGTGACAGACCTGTACACTGAAAACTATAAAATATTGTTGAAAGAAATCAAAGACTCAAAAAAATGAAGAGAAATTCTGTGCTCATGGATTGGAAGAATTAACATAGTTAAAACGGCCATTCTTCCTAAAGCAACCTACAGATTCAATGCAATCCCTATCAAAGTCTCAATGACATTTTTCACGGAAATAAAACAGAGAATCCTAAAATTTATATGGAACAACAAAAGCCAAAGCTATCCTGAGAAAAAAGAACAAAGCTGGAGGCGTAACACTCCCTGATTTCAATATACACTACGAAGTAGTAATAGTCAAAACAGCATGGTACTGGCACAAAAACAGATACAGATCAATGGAACAGAACTGAGAGCCCAGAAATAAACCCACACATCTATGAACAGCTAACTTTTGACAAAGGAGCCAAGAACATACAATGGAGAAAGGAAAGTGTCTTTAATAAATGGTATTGTGAAAACTGGACAGCCACATGCAAAAGAATGAAAGTAGACCACTATCTTGCATCATACACAAAAATTAATTCTAACTTGAATATAAGACCTGAAACCATAAGATTCCTAGAAGAAAACATAGGTGGTACACTCTTTGACATCAATCTCAGCAGTATCATTTTGAAAGTCTCCTCAGGCAAGGGAAACAAAACAGAAAATAAACATATGGGACTACATCAAACTAAAAAGCTTCTGCACAGCAAAAGAAATCATCAACAAAATGGAAAGATAACCTAACAATTGGGAGAAGATATTTGCAAATCATATATCTGATAAGGGGTTAATATCCAAAATATATAAAGAACACATGCAACTCAACAACAACAAAAAAACAAACAACCTGATTAGAAAATGGGCAGAGGATATGAACAGACATTTTTCCACAGAGGATATACAGATGGCCAACAGGCACATGAAAAGATGTTCAATGTCACTAATTGTTAGGGAAATGCGAATCAAAATCACAATGAGATCTCACCTTATGCATGTCAAAATGGCTATTATTAAAAGCCAAGAAATACCAAGTGTTGGAGAGGATGTGGAGAAAAGGGAACCCTCAGCTACTGCTGGTGGGAATATAAATTGTTATAGCCACTGTGGAAAACAGTATGGAGATTCCTCAAAAAATTAAAAATAGAACTACCACATGATCCAGCTATTCCACTTCTGGGTATTTATCCAAAGAATGCAAAAACACTAATTTGAGAAGATTTCACCCTATGTTCATTGCAGCATTATTCACAATAGCCAAGACTTGGAAACAACCTAAGTGACCATCAAAGGATGAATGGATAAAAAAGATGTGGTCTATATATACAATGGAATACTACTGAACTGTAAAAAAGATGAAATCTTGCTATTTGTGACAACATGGATGGACCTTGGGTATTATGCTAAGCAAAATAAGTCAGATAGAGAAAGTCAAATGCCATATGATTTCATTTATATGTGGAAGATAAAAAACAAACACACACATTGATACAGAGAACAGATGGAAGGTTACCAGAGGGAAGAAGGGTCAGAGGAGGATGAAAGGGGTACAGGGGCACATGTGTGACTGATGGCAACTAGACTTTTGATGGTGAACCCAGTGTAGTCTACTCAGAAGTCAAAATATAATGATGTATACTTGAAATTTATGTAATGTTATAACCCAGTGTTACCTCGATAAAAAAATAAATTAAAAAAAAATGTTAAAGACAAATTGGAGGTGGAAGATTTGCTCCTCATTGATGAGTCACAATGTAAGTGATCTCCTTTCTGAGATACACTCGATAGTTCAGTATATAAATCATAACTGCACTATGCAAAGAAATCATTTTTCATACCTTTCTACATTAAAGCAATAGAAATTATTTCTGAAGAGCCAAACTGCTTCAAAATTTTATAATCATATCAAAAAAATACTCATTAAAAAAAGATACATTTTCTAATAGAAGTAATGAATAGATTCTTGGATTACTTGATAGTTCACTAGATAAAAAGGAATTAATCACATGAACACATTGAAAAAATTTACATTTCTTGAAGATTTACCATAAAATAATGATACTGATAAAAAATAGCATGCAAATTGTATTATGACAACATCAATAACAAACCAGTTACTGTTACCCATTCAAAGAGTATTTAAACTTTGTCGGTCACAAGAGTGAAATCTTATAGCTCACATGTGGAAAAAAACCTGATTTTCCCAATTGGACATTTCTAAAAATTTACATGACATTACCAATATTCAAGTTGAAATAAACTTTTTAAAACTCTCAATAATAAATTTAAGTTTTGATCAACAATGCTCAAAGAATGATTGTATTACCATTCTATTCACTCTATAGAATAAAATTATAAAAATCTTGTCATATAAAGAGTATGCAACAAAAATATGGGGGATAAAAGCATTGTAGAAACATACCACACTCTTAACTAATAAAAATATATCATTTTTCTGAAAGTAAAGATTCTTATAGTATTTCTACATTTTTTATGTTTGAAATCTGTGGTGATTTATTTTATTTCAAACAAATATTCACATTTATACCTGATTTTATATTTGTTGTTTATATTTGTTATTTTTATCCTAAGCAGGGCCTTCAAAACTTATAAACTCAGACCCCACAAAACATGGATCTGCCCTGTTGGTAAGATGTCCTCGAGCAGTTAAAAGTAATAGAATTTAGACCATGAGAAAAGGGGCTCTTTCATGGAAGTTGGAGAGAAGATCATTACATGGACGAATATGCAGGAAAACGGTATAAGAGGTGCGGGGGCTTCTGGAAGATTTCCCATTGTTTATATTTCTCAGTGAAATAGGAGACAGGGTGGTTATCAGAGAATGCAGTTGGGAAAGGTCCTCTAGGAGTTTGAGGATGGAGGAAATGGCATGAAATCAATGTCAAGCAGAGAAGGAGAGTGAATACCTGGGGAAATGCATGGTTCTCCAGGGTTGTCACTGGAGGCTGGTGATCACGAATGTGAAGTGAGATCACTCAGCCTGGTCCTGAGGTCTCCTCTGTGGGAGGATGCACAGCACAAAGTGGCTTTATCTGTGGGATTTCATCAAACAGAGAGGAGGGCGAGATAGTTGAAGAAGAAGTATGCCAGAGAGTATCAGTTTGCTTGATAAGAAAGTTCATTTAGGTGAGGAGGGAAATGAGGACACAAGAAAGTGAGGAGCAATAAGAAGTAGAGGGGTTGATGGATTCAAGATCCTTGTGGGACTTAAGTAATACTGAAGTTTGAGTTAGAAATATAGTAGGCGATGTATGGAAAATTGGGTATTTTGATAGCGATAAATGAAGATGTCACCATTAGTAATAACATAGGCTATGCCCTCTAGTGGTGGAGGTAGAGTGGAGGAAAAATCAAGGAACTGAGTGGCCAGCATCCTGGAATCAATCATCAAGTGGGTATTGAAATCAACAAGAATTATGTCAGGAATAATGTTGCAGAGAGTGGCAGTGAATCCAGGATTCTATGATGACAGCAGTAAGGAGGGAGAGTAGATGACGTAGTTAGATGATACGATATTTAAAGCTGAGAGGGTTGGGGAGAAGGGAGTGGTGAATAACCTTAATGCTGGAATGAGGAACAAGGGGAAATCTTCCCTGCCCCCTGACCCACGGCATCTTACCAACAGGGCAGATCCATGTTTTGTGGGGTCTGAGTTTATAAGTTTTGAAGTCCCTGCTTAGGGTAAAAATAACAAATATAAAATTAGGTATAAATGTGAATATTTGAGGTATGGAAGAGAGAACTTCTAAAGTGCAGAGGAAGCTCTGTTCCCATGGGTGTCAGTGGAGAGTGAAAGCCACAATAAGGGAAGTAAAATTATGTAACAGAGAACAATTAAGCAAAACACATTGGTGGCACTATATAAATTCAGCCAAAGCTGACTAAGGCAAAGAAACATGTCAGCAAGGATTTTAAACTCTTTTGACTCCATCCATTCCTCTGGACCCTGCCACGATGATTGGTTCCTCACAGGATTTGAAATTAGGGCCCAAGCCACAGGAGTCTCACTTCCCATCCTCCAGAGGGTCTGCTTGACACCAGTCAGCGCACATCCTGGAAGTGTGCGAGTTAACACGGGTGCAGCCATTCTTGAGCTGCGAGGACAGAAGTGCAAACAGTCCTGACATGCACATACAGGGTCATCAGGAGCGCGCTCTGGAGCCCAGCACTAGGTGCCGGGACTAAGGACCAGCTCCACGAGGCATCATTGTTTGGCTTTCCTCCTGTATTCCACTCGGCTTGCCCCTCACCCTTGTTCCCCCGGCATCATCTCCAGATAAACCACCTGCCTGCAAGCCTTTGTGTCAGGCTCTGCTTCTGGAGGAAGCCAAGCCAAGCATGTGATTAGAATGTTTTGTGGCAGTTTATAATTCAGACGTGTGTGTGTGTGTAAATGTGTGTAGATAGAAACAGGTCTTATAACAGGTCTGACTGTGATCATTAATGTGCAATTTGTTTACCTTTATAGGTTTAAACACTTGAGAACCTGTTATATTAGTCACGCAGTTTCAACTGAATATTTAGGAACTTTGATTAAATATATTTAATAGATTTATAAGATGAAAATATTAAACACTAAGCCAGGTAACGACAGTTCCTCTTTGTGCGAAGACCCTCAGACACTGAAGACAGTGCAACAATTCTATTTTTTCAGAAGCACAGGGAAATTCTAGGCTTCCACGGGAATTTAGTAGGACCCTGGAGAGAAGCAGTCCAGAAGCTGCGGATGATGGGCCCTGGGCCTTGGGGCATCAGAGCAGCATAGCCCAAGGCCTGAGGAATCCTGAGGAGTGGGATGTGCTCCTGCAGCGGCTCCCAATCAGTCCATGTGTGCACACCCCGCTGGTCCCTACCCTTTCCTGTCTTTGGAAAGACTAACATCTCCACTTCCCTGGAGTTTACTGGTGAATCTTCAACTTCAGTAGCATCATTTGCCATTTTCTCCCGAAACCTGGATATTTCTCTATTCAACTTGCTCTCCCTTTTGCAAGGAAGCTCAGAACAAAGATTCTAAAACCTGGTTATATTTCTTCTAAGAGAGGAGACAGTTAAAATTTTGGTTTTGGCTTATTAATTCATAATGGCAAAATAGACAAAAAAGGGGTGAGGACTCATTAATCAATTAGTCAGCATGTTACGAAGTCATGCATATTTTCTCCTATTTTGAAGTATTTCTTCTGAAGCAAAGTTACAAAAAATGTGCACTGTGTTTCATACACACCAGCAAATTGAACCATTAAGGTACTCACAGAACCCAACAGACACACCAGTTTGCCTTCATTATAGCTGGCATTGTTTTAAAGAGTTTGCTGATTTAATAAGTGCAAATAAAAACTGACCACATAACCACCAGCATCCTCTCTTACACCTGCCACTTTTTGATGATGACACTCTGTAATTTTTCTAAATTATTTTCCCAATGAGCAAGTGGAAGCAGCCCATTGTTTGTGTACAGTTCTCATTTGAAACAAAAATTATTGTTTAATTATATCATCACCCATTGAGAAGAGTCATCTGAGCAATTTACAACCAGGGGATCCTCATTAGCTGTAAAAGCCAAGTGTAATCAATTAAGTTAAATGCTTCAGTGGAGCTGAAAGAATTGCCCCCTAAATGTTGATTCTGATCACCTGCCAAAAGTGTAATGTATACATGGCTAAGGCAGGAGCTTCAGATCGACAACCCTAAGCAGATTGGTCTCTCTAAACCTGGTAGTAAGCAGGTAAGGATGACTACAAAATTTAATGTTTCAGCTAATATGACTGATAATATGAACAGTAGATTAAAATGATTAAACACGTTGGGTAATAAGTAGCAGGAAGTTTCCTGTCTTTCTAGATCATGAAGTGCATCCGACTTGGGCAAAGTCAAGTCCATAAGAATTACAACTGAAACCACTTTCCCTGTTAGTTCAATATTTAAGTAGTAATTTTTTGTGAGTGCGCCAGTTTGTCTTCATCTGGCCAAGACACAATTGGGAGACATACAAAGTGTTCATGTCTCTGAATTGTTCCAGTCTCTATCTGTAGGAAATCTGTATATCTAATCTTGATCTCCCTTTTGAACTTTAGATTTCTATATTCAATTACCTACTGGCTGTTCAAACAGACTCAAATTCCAAATATGCAACATGGAATTTTCATCTGTCTCCCCTCACCTTCACCCTTGCCTGGTGTTCCCTATCTCATTGAGTGGCTCCACCACCCTCCCGATTGCCTCATTCCAGAAACCCAGAACCTCAGTTACCATCCTTGCCTTCTCCCTCTACCTCACTCTTTATGTTCAGCCATCGCCATCTTCCGACTATTCTAACTTCATGCTGTCATCCAATATTTACCGAGGATCTAAAGTACGCTAGGCCAGTGCTTCACAGACTTTAATGTGTATACAAATCACCTGAGACCTTGTTTGGCTACTAATTCAGTAGTACTGGAATTCTCCATTTTTAATGAGCTCCAAGGAGATGCTGATGCTGCTGGTCCACAGACTATGCTTGGAGTAACAAGGTGCTAGGAAATATTCTGGGATCCGGGAATGGACAGTGACCCAAAGTTCCTGTCCTCAAGCAACTTCTAGTAAAGGGGGACAGGAAATAAATATATCAGAGGAAAATAAGCACTATGAAAAAGTAGAGCAGAATAAAGGGTACAGCATGAAGGGTGGAAGGGAGCAATAGTTAAGCTGTTTATAGGCTGGTCAAGGAGAGCCTTTCTGAAAGGTGACATGTGAACCAAGACACATGAGAAGTGAGGATCTGAGGCATTTGCAAGTGCAGGATAAAGGATCCCAGATGGAAGTTGTCTGTCTACTTCTCTCCATCCCTTCCACCTTAGTTGAAGGCCCCTCATTTCTAGCTTGAACAAGTGTGGAAGGCCTCCTTCCACTTGTACTTGTCACTGACCCATTCTCTACACTGTATCATGAAGGTCTTTCTAAAACATGAGTGTAATCGTGCCATCTTCTCCTAAAAGTCCCTGTTGGCTTCCATTGCTCACAGTATAAAATATGAGGAAATCTGTGTTAACAGCACCGTATGAGTGTCCTCTTTTCCAATGCCATCGTGGGGAAGTAAAGTGGCTGAGGATTCTTAACCTATGACAGAATCCTTTCAACTTTTAAATAACCTCTTGCTGTATCATTGCTGGGTTTGTGTGTGTGTGTGTGTGAGGAAGATCAGCCCTGATCTGTTGCCAATCCTCCTCTTTTTGCTGAGGAAGATTGGCCCTGGGCTAACATCTGTGTCCATCTTCCTCTACTTTATATGGGACGCTGCCACAGCATGGCGTGACAAGCAGTGCATCGGTCCGTGCCTGAGATCCGAACCTGCAAACCCTGGGCCGCTGCAGCAGACACGCGAACTTAACCACTATGCCACCGGGCGAGCCCCTCATTGCTGTTTTTCAGATCCCTACCAAATCTTTTCGGGCACTGTTAAAATGCTCAACAAGGTAAAAGACACTTTTCCCTTCACCGATTTCTGTTTTTATAGGGAAAAATGAAGATTATTTCAACTCTGAATGTTTGCAACAAAAAAAGAATCCAAAAAAGTCTTTATATATTTCAAATTTCAATTTCTCTGAGAATTGGGTGGGCAACAAATTTAGAACTTGTTTAAACATGTGCAAATTCCCAAGAGCCTTATTTGCTATAGTATGTTATAACTTGGTTGTTTGTAAGCTAGAAGCATACATACCATATCAACAATTTCTCAAAGATTAAAATTTAAGGAATGCCAACTATAGATATCTGATTTATCCTTTTTAAATTATTGTCTCTTTTGCTCTTTTTTATGTGCTTCTATGCTTAACTCACAGTTATAGCCCTAGCAGCCAAAAAAGAATGGTTGATGCACACATTCTCAGAATCTTCTTGAGAATAAGGTAACAGGTACGCCAAATCCTATATTGAGATCCACTTACAAATCCACAGACACTTATCTCCTCACATAAGGAACAAGTTATTCTGCATAAGAAACATGTATAAAGATGAGAGCTTTGGAAAACTAAGGCCCTTCCAGTCCAATGTTTTTTCTATTTACGTCCAATCAAATGTTATCCATAGACACTTCATGTGGGACGCTCATCAAAGTAAAGAAAGTTGGGTTCTCTTTCTTTTGCAGTTTTCCTATCACTTGGCAATTTGAATGTATGACACTAAATATATTCTAGCAAAATACAAGAGTTAGAAATATTTGAATTGTGTAATACAAGGCTCAGAAACTCAGTGCTAACATGGACCAGACTAGTCTCTCTTCTCAAGAAACTTCCACAGAATACCCAACAAACTCTGAAGAAAGTAAACTTCAATTTCAGACCCTCCAGGCTCAGAATTCTGGGCTGTTTCTCTGCCTTCATTGTATTCTTTCCTGCTCTTTCTAATTCGAATTCTCAGAAATGTTCTGACACTGTACTTTAATTAATGTTTCAATTGTTTTGCAAAACTTAGTGACATGGAACAAAAATGATTTATTAGTTTTCGTGATTTTTTGGATCGGCTGGGCTCAACTGATGGTTCTTCAGCTCCAGGTAGTGTCAGTTGAGGTAATTTATGCAACTGCCTCCAGCTGAGAGTTGGGCGGTAGCTGGATGTCCAAGATGGCGCCAGTTAAACGTCTGTACCTCAGCTGGGGTGGATGGAACTGCTCGACACTGGCCGGTCCTCTCTTTCCAACAAGATTCAACTTCTTTGAAAACAACAAAAGTGGAAGCTGTCAGGTCTCTTAAGCCTCTAGTTCCGGGACTCATATACAGTCACTTTTGCTGCACCCTTCGGGCAAGTCACATGGACAACATAGATTACAGGAAGAGGATATCGACTCCATCTCTTAATGAGAGAAGCAGCGTACATGTAGAGGGATGGGAGGAATTCCTGCTACCCATTTTTGGAAATAATCTACCAAAAAAGAACTTTTCTCTATAAGTGTATTCAACTTAAACTTTAACTATGAAATAAATGGCATTACTGTACTCTGTTAAAGAAATTCCAAACTTTATCAAATTAGTAGCAAAATTTCCAATGGCAGTGAGTGTTTCCTAAAACCATCTAATCAAGATGTAGTTATTATGGACCGAATGTTCGTGTTGTCCCCAAATTCACATATTAGAGCCCTAACTCCATATCTGATGATATTTGGAGGTAGGGCCTTTGGGAAGTAATTAGGTTTAGGTGAGGTCATGAGGGGGCAGTTCCCATGATGGGATTAATATCTTTAAAAGAACAGGAAGACAGACCAGAGCTTGCTCTCTCTCTTCCATGTGAGAACAGAGAAAAGGCATAGTCTTCAAACCAGGAAGAGGGCTCTCACCAGGAACTGCCTTTTGGCATCTTGATCTTGGACTTCCCAGCTTCCAGAACTGTGAGAAATGAATGTCTGCTGTTTAAGCACCCAGTCTATGACATTTTGTTGTAGAAGCCTGAGCAGGCTAACACAGCAGGTAAGACTGATTCTTCATCTAGAAAAGACTCAGGAATTTCTCCAATAACAACTCCATTCTGCATTATTCATGTATAAATTCTATAGTGACTTTTACCACCATCAAATTTCAATAACAAGCGTCATGCTTTTTTCATGACTTATAGATTAATATAAGCTGAAGTCACCAAAAATAAAGTCTTTGGTTTATACAGAATATCTCTGTGTATGAGAGAGCTATTGCTGAAATTCAGTGACTTACAAGAACAGCAACAAGAATATGCATTATGGGGGCTGGCCCAGTGGCCTAGTGGTTACATTTTTGCACTTGCTTCGGCGGCCTGGGGTTTGTGGGTTCAGATACCGGGCACTGACCTATGCACCGCTCATCAAGCCGTGCTGTGGTGGCGTCCCATATACAAAATAGAGGAAGATGGGCACAGATGTTAACTCAGGGCCCATCTTCCTCAAAAAAAAAAAAAAGAATATGCATTATATGTAATAAATATTACAAGAATATGCATTATATATATGTAACATGTAATAAATATTACCAGATTTTTTTTCTCTTGCCCACAGATCTATGGGGCAGCTAGAGTAGCTCTGCTTCAGGCTGTGGGTCACCTGGGCTGGGCTCCAGGCTGTGGGTTGGGTTCTGGCGTTCTCCACAGGTCCAGCAGCTATCCAGGGCATATTCTTCTTTTGATAGCTGATAAGAGCGTCAGACAGCAAGCAGAAATACACATCATTTGTTAAGACCTCTTAATCTTACCCATATTACACTTGCTAAAACAGTCACTTGACCAGACCTAACGTAGATGGGGCAGGGCAATGCGTTTCACAGATCTAGAGGTGCTGCAAGGTCACATGGCAGAGCAAGTCGAGATGGCAAACAACATTCCCGTCTATCGCAGTTGTTGTGTCCAAACCTGCAGGCCAAATTGGAGTGGTAAATATGACTACTGATACCTAATAAAGTGAGGATAACTGAGGTACATCACAATGATCGTGAATCATCTAGAAAACATTGCATATTGCTCAAGAATCTTAGTTCTTTAACAAATCAAAACATTTTTAAAATGTTTTAACACCAAAAAGGATTGTCTCTAACTTCACAAAAAAATTATTTTTGTTGAAAACACCCTATTATAGTGCCACATAATTGACATGTCCTATACTTAATTAGAATTTCTTTCTTCTAATATCCTATTTAAGCCTATAATTTCTGTGCTCCAAAATCGTATTGTTTAGGTTTTTCTCTGTATTCACACTCTAAAACTGTAGTAGAGATGAATTCTAAAGAGTTATTTTCACTTATTAATCTCAATTTTATCTAAGGAAATCCTAGACAAAGAAGTCTTGAATAAGCGAAGCATAAGTGATCAAAACTGCCCAGTACTTCCCTCAAGACAAACAGGTTCTACCACACACTGAGGCAGCAGTTAATATGCTTTTTAACATATGTTTCTTTTCCTTGAATTTGTGACATAACTCACTGTTTAAAAAAATTGAAATGCCTTAAGTTCCACTCCAATAATTCATTATACATTTTGGCAACCTCTTGAATGTTAAAATTAAAGCACACGGACTGAGTTGAAAATAAAATACATTCTATTGTTCTTTCTAATTTACTAGCAAACTGTGTTCCCTGAACTGTTTCTCTTGATTTGCTCAGATAAAATATGGTTAAGCCTAGGTATTTAAAAACTGGGGCAAATTGCATGACAAGCTCTGCTAATATAATTTACATTATATTCTAAGGAATTGAAAGGTTGTTCTTTTTTGGAGGGAAAGAGGAGAATTTAGGTAACAAACTATAGGTCCTTATAGTCATCGTGCAGTCATTTCTTCTCTTTACTATATAATATTTCTTGTAGAAGGTATCCTTTATAAATTGGACACAAATTTCCATTATAAGTTAAAGTACCAACAAATGCCCCAAAGCGAAAGAATATGTTAACATATTCATAGTAAAATAAACTATAAAAAGCTCTGGTTACATGTACCCACATTGAAATCATTCAAGCTATTCCATTTGTCTGGACTGCTCTTTCCTTATCTTGCCAAATTGTGAATCCTACCAATTATTCACAAGCCAACTCTCCATCTTTAAAATTGTCATTGACACTATAGCCTCCAAATTTAGTTACCTTAAATGGTGGTCTGTCCTGTCCCTGCTTTCCTAGAGCATAGGTTGACTGTGCCTTCTCTTTGGAATTTAGCTTAGGTTGGTTTGTATTATTAGTTATCTTTTTTAAGTGTATCATCCCAGCCAAGAGACTACACAGAAGTTCTTGGATCATAGGAACTGAGTCTTACAGTGGCATCCTCTGGGCCTCACACGGATCCATTCATGATTATTAGAAGTCAGAGGAATTCATACAGATTAATGAGTACTGAGGCTTCATTTAATTATTTGTATGATGATTGGAAGGGAGAAATGACAAATTTACCTATAAATATATATCATCATCATTCTACTTTTGTTCACGCACTTTCTTCATGTAATTTGAGGGGGAAAAGATAAACCCAACACGTTGGCAAGCTCTTTTTGTAAAGAGCCAGAAAATATTTTAGATTTTGCAGGTTTATCATCTCTGTTGCAAGTGTTCAACTTGGCTGTTATAGTGTGAGAACACCCATGAACAACACACAGACAAATGAGCACAACTGTGTTCCAATAAAATATTTTCACCAAAACCAGTGATGGGCCAGATTTGGCTGCCCAGACCTGGAGGGCTGTTCTAGTGTGTTGTTCTAGAGTGTTGACTCAGATATATTAAACTAAAAAACATGCATCTTATTTCATTTGTGCTAAGGGATTCAGGATAAATAAACCAATATTCACTCAGTGGAATTTATTTTTCTCACATACTTCCTAATATTCAGCAAATTTTATGCTAACAAACAAGCTTAACGCAGGCTTTGGTATTGCAAATTTTGAAAATACTTTGTATTACAGCATAACTTCTTTTTGCTTTAAAAGTATTATTTTATTCCCTCACATATTTCTGGTTTCAGTGGTAAGATTATTTCGATAAAATGATAAAATAAACACTGTTATATTTTTCTTGAGAATTGAAACAAATAATTATCCTTTACCCTTGATTCAGAGTTCATTCTAGTTTCATCATGTAGTATAATTTTTTATTAGTCAATAAAAACATTTGGTAATTTCCTAAATAAATGCCACTTTTAGGGTTATTCCAGGCACCAGGCAAAATTTTGCATGACTATCTACCTTCATTCTGTTTGTCCTTAGAAACACATTCAATGTGCATTCTGGGAGCTTCTCTTTTGTGTGGCTCCAGATTTTCTGGAGAAACAAGAATACTTATAAATGTAACAATTATATATATTTTTTCTGAAGAAACAATTATATATTACATACTTTTCAGATTTTCTGAAGAAACAATTATATACTATATATATACCTTTAATCATCTCTGTATAATTCATAAAAGCACTCAGAAGTTAAGCTTTGACATTTTTTTATTATATGTTATATATTTATTAAAGAAATAATATTATACTTGTTTTTAAGAAAAGTTTATTTTCCTGACAATAATCAACAGTCCCAGATAAATTTTAACAGTTCCTTTTGTTTTCCTTGCTCTATGTGCGTGGTAGTGCCACCTGCTGGCGCACTTGAAGCAAATCTCCGTGTCACGAAAAAAAGCAGTCTGCATGATGGACGGTATAAAAATGCTTTGTGAGGAGCTTGAAACTTAAATAATGTTGAATACCATTCGAGGTAAAGTTACTTCACCTCACTTGAATTTTATTTCTTAAAGATTCATTTTTAAATGCAGTCCGAGTTTCCATCTTGGACTTTTAGCAAACTTTTTTGTAGTAGTAAGACTTTCTAGTGAGAAGTTTACAACTTTAGGTACTAAAATTATTTTTATTTAACTTTTTTGTTGAAAATTTCTATAAAATTTCTTTATACTTCTCTGCTTTCTGTACGGAATATCCGGAACACAGTTGATCTGACGCCTTCAGTCCGCCTTCCATTCTCTGCCCCGTCAACGGACGCGCCAGGTCGGAGCGTGTCACGGGACCAGCCTCCCGCTTCCCTCCAGTTCTCTTCTTCTAGCCTCTAATATTCCCGGAAACATTAACAAAACCCTAAAACTGCTTTTAAAATAAAATTTTTGAATAATCAGAATGGAAGTATTAGTGTCAGCTTGCAAAAAAGTTTATAATTTAGTGCTTAAGTGTATAAGGGGAAGGGGAGGGAGGACAGATCTCTGTCTTAGAAGGGATTTTTTTATGAATGAATAAACCAAAAGTTTTAGCACCGTGTTTTAACTCTCGGTAGCTGACTCTAACCTTCACTCCTTCAGCATCTTCTGGATCACAGTTAATTGCTTTTTTGCTGGGATGGAAAACAGTCAAGGAGAAATGGCCAAGCAGGCGCACTGTGCAGGTGAAATTATGTACAGGCAAAGTTTATATGAATGTAGTTCCATCACATCTACTTCCGGAGCATTTCTAGAATCCCGTCTGGCAACCATCCACAATTTAGCATCTATGTCTTCATGCTGTGCTATAGTGACACACTGACTGCCGCTAAAATATTGAATACTTGGGGCATTGATACATTTACCTTTAAAGCAGTCATCAATATACCTTCTCTAGTCCAAAGACCACGATACCACTCTCTGTCTCCCTTTTGCTACGCGGCTATTTTTCGTTTTTACTCCATTCTTAATTGTTTAATTTTAAGTACTTTCACATTAAGCAACCTCAAATTCCCTTAAAAAACAGTCTTGGTATAAATATTTTCAATAAATAAATACCTGATGTAGGTTTTTTTCCTTTGAAGGCCTTTTACTGGAAAATCATTGAGTAGGACTAATGACAATGAATTCCCCGTTAAACTTTGCATCGTTGACCCTTTTCAAAACTTTGCTTAAACCAAAGGAGTAATATGAATGTGAGCATTTTATCTACTGATATAGTGCCAAGTTATGGGGAAGATGCAAGGTCTGTGGGCCCCTGGAATTCCACATTTGTTTCTTTCTTTTTCTACCCCAAATCAGAGTTGACCCTGTGGGAACTGAACAGTGAAGGTGCCAGGACAGTGCTCATCTTAGTTTCTATTAGCATCACAGCCCACTTCGACAAAACTTTTCGACTCCATCCTTCCTTAAACAATTTATTTCTTTCCATAAGTTTGCTAAAAGTACCTTTTCTATCTCTAAAGAACTGTCTTCAGAGATAGTTTCAGTCTGAGTAAAAAATGTTCAACTTATCCCATTACGCTTAAAATTCTAAGTCTGTGCTTGGAGACTGCCTAGCCTATTCTTGACAACTCACAGTAGAGAACCTCCTCGTGATTAAACCATTCTGTAAGAGTAAGTTAGAGAACTTTGAAAATGCTTGGATTACCAAATGCTAGCAAAATGAGATTTAATAAAAATGAATACTAATTTAGTGAAAAGTGCCTCCTTTTTTGATAGAAGATCATTTACTGTAGGAAGATGGCGACAAATTTTCTGCTTGTGTGTTATTAGTGCTCATTGTGACTACCAAGTGGCCGTAGACTAATTCAAAGACGGAAAGATGTGACTGTGATTTGCTTAAGCGCAAGAGCACCTGCAGTAGTGGTGAACATGAATGTCCAGTAAATGTCCTGATGGCCAAATGCCGAAACTTGGGACCTTGGAAAGCACAATAAATATGTCCCAGGAAATACAAGGACTCAAGTGCTGGTCCATTTGCCTGCCTAAGCTGAGATGAGTGCTGGTATAATTTGCTATTCTGAATACCAACTTGATATATAAAGTTTTAACACCTAGTTATATTATTTGCTATTGAGTTTATAGGTACATATAGACTTTGTCAGTTAAAAGCAGCTTATGCCATTGTAGTAAACAACTCTGGATTTGGAAATGATTGAAGTGTTTTCTCAAGTGTTTAAATCAAGGTATTTGTTGCTTCAAACTGCCAGCTCACCTAGGTGGATATGCCCATTAAGAATAGTATAGGCGCTGTCCCAGTGGCATAGTCATTAAGCTCATGTACTCTGCTTCAGTGGCCCAGGGTGCGCAGATTGGGATGCCAGGTGCGGACCTACGCACCACTTACCAAGCCATGCTGTGGCAGGTGCCCCACATATAAAGTAGAGGAAGATGGGCATGAATATTAGCCCAGGGCCAGTCTTCCTCAGCAAAAAGAGGAGGATTGGCAACAGATGTTAGTTCAGGGCTAATCTTCCTCACCAAAAAAAAAAAAAAAAGAATAGTATATTATTAATTTTACCATAAGAGGGAGTACTAAAACAATTTTCTTATTAATAGTTATTTTTTTAAAAATCGTGATATAATGATTTACAAGATGTAGAAATGCGATGATGTTGATCAATTCTTCCCTTAAATAATAACTATGCATTCTATAAATATATTTATTCTCTTTCTGATATATCATATCCACAAATTTGACATTTTCTGGGCTACGTTTGACATATGGCAATGCTTTGGCAATATTTGCAATTTGAGAGGAAATTGTAAAATATTTCAAGTGAATGTGTGGATGACTTGAGTCATAGATGATGAAAAAGGATTCCATGCTCACTTTGGGGGGTGCCTCACTCTAGGCACGTATTTGTAGGGTTAGGTTGCAGGATATCATGTAACATTGGTGGCCTGGGACTTTTACTTCAAATCTTTTTCACAGCAATATTTTGGCTTCGGCCTGTGTCATCAGGAATTTACTTGTTGCCTTGTTCTGCTATAAAATTTGCAATTCTCCAGACTGTGATACTACATAGAACATGGGCAGCACAGAAAAAATCACTTATCTGATCATCTGGAATATGTCTCTATCCATGTTAGTATATGAACTTCAAAACCATCTACGGACAGATCACGGAGAATTCTTTCTCATCTTCAATACAATACAATTTGTGATTTATCTAATATATGCAGCTAGTATTTTCAGTTTTATATTTATATCTGGTTAATTTTAGTTATAATTTACTTCAAAATCTACTTTAAACTCTTTTAAATTCTGAAACCTAGAGCATTCTGGTATAATCTCATGGGTTGTGTATTTGCTGTGCATTTTACATCTCCCAGTTCTGGTTAGGGATATAAAAATGGTAAGAATAATTCAGCTAGTCCATAATCCTGAACACCAATGGTGATTAATAGTTGTATCAGTCACCGTTCTCCAGAGAAGTAGAATGCCTAGAATCATAGAGTGTGTGTGTGTGTGTGTGTGTGTGTGTGCATATATTTAAAGGAATTGGCTTACATGATTGTGGGGCTAGAAGTCTGAAATCTGTAGGGCATCCAGCCTATTAGAAACTCAGGCAGCAGTTGATGTTGTAGTCTTGGGGCAGAATTTCTTCTCTGTGAAATCTCAGTTTTTCCTCTTACAGCCTTCAACTGATTAGATTAGACCAAGCACATTATTGAGGGTGATCTTTTTTGAAGGTCAACTGGTTGTGGGTGTTAACCACACCTACAAAATACCTTCACAGCAACACGGAGATCAGTGTTTGATTAAATCACCGGCTGTTACAACCTAGCCAGCTTAACACAGAAAAGGAACCATCCCAGGAGCTAATGGAATTAATTTCTCTTTATTACTATTTTTTCTCTATTACTTTTCCAAAATCTTTGAATGCAAGAACAAAATGTTATAGTCATAAGGGAGGGGAGGGGCTGCTTTTGAAAAGCTGCTGCACTTAAACTTTTGTTAAAATGGAATTACTTCCCTTAAAGAATGAATTTTTATTTGCTTGTTGTTTGAGAGACTGGTTTGGACAGAGTGAAAAATAAAGAGGAGTAAATGCTCTGAAATTGAATGTCTGATGTAAAAAACGCCACTGTGGAAAGAAAGAAGAATATGTTTTTTAACAAGGTCAAAAACTAGAAACTTTAAAAGTGCAATTATTCAAATGAAGGAACTGAACTAGTTGGCAACTTATGAACTATAGTACATGTACCCCGTTCTTTTTTTTTTTTTTTTTTGTGGGGAAGACCAGTCCTGAGCTAACATCCGTCGCCAATCCTCCCCTTTTTGCTGAGGAAGACTGGCCCTGGGCTAACATCCGTGCCCATCTTCCTCCACTTTATATGGGACGCCACCACGGCGTGGCCGACAGGCAGTGCGTCGGCGGGCGCCCGGGGTCCGAACCAGCGAACCCGGGGCTGCCAAGCGCGAACTAAACCGCTGCGCCACTGGGCCGGCCCCTATGGATCCTTTTTTTAAAAAGAACTGTGGGACTAGCTTAGAAGATGCTTCTGAAACTCTTTCCAGAACTAATAGCTTATCATCTAAGTAATTTGCTGAATCCTCAGAGGTCTAGATAATTTCAAAAGTCCCTTCTGGCTTTAATGTTCTTAAGCTATGTTAGCATGATTGTGCCTGTCAATAATTTTTAATATTTCCTTCCTGAATATCAACCTTCAAAATTAGTCAATTACACTTGTATCAATGGTGAGGGAGGCCTGCTGAAATTGCATGTAGAATAACATTGACAATGACTTTGGTGTTTTTCCTCCTCAGACCAAAAATTAAGACAGGTCAAAGAAAAGAATTGAATAGTTGAAAGGCCAAAAAAATGAATCACCAATAAACAATCAATAAATAGCCTCAATAGTAACGAAAAAGAATCAAATTAAAAAGCAATAGTCAGATAACATATTCTCTCCATCTATATATTGTTCAATACTTCAAGGGTATGTTGGGACCTTCATGCTCCTAAATAGCTAGTGAGAGTATAAATTTAAAAATTCTTTATAGAATGTAATTTGGCAATATGCTTCTCAACTCTTAAATTGTTCCTATCTTTTGAACAATTCATTTTTGTTTTTGTAACAATTCATTTTTAGTAGTCTAGTCTAAGGAAGTAATCATAGATGTTAGCAAATATTTATATACAAAAATTTTCATTAGGGCATTATGTGTAATTAGCCAATTATTGAAATTGTCCTAAATATTCAATAATAAGTTAACATTAACAAAAAGAATATTATACATGATGAACTATTATGTAAACATTTAAAATATCTTTATTAGACTTTTTAAAGACATTGGACACATGCCCATGTTATTAAAGAAAGATAATATAATATATATTGTCAGAAATTATTAACCAAATTATATTTATTTGGCTAATTAAACACATATTTCCTATTTCTTTTAATTGAGGTATAATTGACATATAACATTATATTAGTTTCATGTATACAATATAATGATTTGATATTTGAATATATTGTGACATGATCACCGTGGTAAGTCTAGTTAACACTCATCCCATACATAGTTATAAAAATTTTTTTTCCTTGTGATGAGAACTTTTAAGATTTCCTCTCTTAGCAACTGTCAAACCTGCAATGCAGTGTTATTAACTATAGTCACCATGCTGTACATTACATCCCCAGGACTTTTATTTTATAACTGGAAGTTTGTACCCTTTGACTCCCTTCACCCGTTTTACTCACCTCCCACCCTCCACCTCTGGCAACCACCAATCTGTTCTCTGTATCTATAAGCTTGGTTTTGTTTTTTTTTTCTTTTAGATTCCACATATAAACGAGATCATGTGGTAATTGTCTTCTCTGTCTGACTTATTTCACTTAGCATAATGCCCTCACGGTCTATCCATGTTGTTGCAAATGGCAAGATTTCATTCTTTTGTTTATAGCTGAATAATATTCCCATATATATATATATATATATATATAATATACATGTTACATATATACACCACATCTTCTTTATTCATTCATCCATTGATGGACACTTATGTTGTTTCCATATCTTGGTTTTTGTAAATAATGCTGCAATGAACATAGAGGTGCATATATCTTTTTGAATTAGTGTTTTCATTTTCTTTGGATAAATATCCAGAAGTAAAACTGCAGGATCATATGGTAGTTCTGTTTTTAATTTTTTGAGGAAGCTCCATACTGTTTTCCATAGTGGCTGCTTTCCTAATGTTTTAATGTCTTTGGTCTTGGTCTTTCCTTTCTTACATTGGCAAATGCCATTGGGAAATGAAGAAGCTATGAAACAGGGGACTAGAATGGAAGAAGTTAAAAATACCTTTTCTGATTGCTAGAGAAAGAATCTATGGTTAAAACCTTGCTATTGCTCCCACCAATGTTACATATTCTGCTTTGACCAAGCACCTGATTTCTAATCCAATCCTGCACAGAGAAGAAAGAAATCAATGTGCAAAATATTATGTTATGTGGTTTTGCATCAATTATATATATATATATACAAAGTGTATATATATATATATACACATATATTTTACAGCCATATATATGCATATACCTGTAAATCCATGTATAAATCTAGGGTTGTAAAAAAGTAACTATAGGGTTTTACTTTCTTTGCCTATTATTATTATATTTTTTTTGGTGAGGAAGATTGGCCCTGAGCTAACAACTGTGCCCATCTTCCTCTACGTTATACGTGGGTCACTGCTACAGCATGGCTTGATGAGTGGTGTAGGGATCTGAACCTGTGAAAGCTGCCAAAGCAGAGCATGCAAATTTAACCACTACACCACTGGGCTGGCCTCAAACCTTCCTTTTTAATAAACTATGTATATGTATCCCATTACATAAAAATACGTATGATATATTATATATATATTATATACTCTATGCTACCCTTGTCTCCAGTCGTAGAAAGTATACCTGGTTAGGAGATGGGAATTTGTGTTGTTGAAGTGGCCTTCATGAAGGATGTGTGAAACCCTAAAAGTACTGGGCAAATAAAATAGGCTATAATTAAAAATTGACTGTAGGTTTTTAGTTCAATAAAATTTTGCATAGCTATTACAATCTAGTTAATAAAAGGAAGAAACATACATGCTGTTTTTGACCAATATTTTAAAAATATATATTTAAAAATGCTCAATTCCTAAGGCACTGCAGGCAAATAGGGATAATGGACGAGTGGTTTTTATGTTGCTCCCGCTAATCTTCAGCAGGTGAATATTCGTGTCCTCCTCTGTGCTCCGCATGTGTTCTTAGTCTCTCAGTCACAAGCTGCCCCACCAGGACGCCCAAACCATGTATTCCCACCAACCAATCCTGAATTCCAAGTCAATATATGCCTGATATGTCCACCTGGAGTTCTGTTTTGTAACATATAAATCTTACAAGTTATGGTTATGATAGGTCATAATTATGTTTCCTCAACCATGCTAGAGATGCATCATATACAGCTCTACATCCCAGTTTACCCAGTCACACCTATTACCCAGTATAATTTTTGATAGTACCCATTTTCCTTCTAAAGACTGTCCATATTTGGATGACAAATTATATGGTCACCTGATCATAAGAGAAGGGACTATTTTAATAAAGGGATAACCAGTGGTTACCATCAAAGACTTGTCAGTGGAGGTAATCATCAGGGAGTAAGAAAGGTGTCTTCAATAATATTATGTAAGCAGCTATTAATTAGCCTTCACGTAGGACTAGTCCTGTTATTGACTTACTGTCAGGAATGAAATCACTCAGTGCATTATGATCATTTACTCATTCTGTTTTTGCCACTGATAAAATAACTTTTTGAACCTTGATTTCTTCACCTGTAAACTGATATCTGTCATCCTAATTACTAAAAATGAATTGTGTAATTTAATAAATTGTGTATCAAGTTCATTGGAAGAGAAAATATGCAACATTATTTTACAAAGATTTGTCTCTTTTTGTTACGTCTATTTTGGTTACTTCTATCTTTTAATTAATGTATCTCCTTTATTTATACTTTCATAAAGCATTGTAATTTATTCTGTATCTTCAGAAGAAGCCTGATTTATTTCTAGCCAAAGAGGTTAAGTTTGATTTTTTTCAAACTTCCTATGAAACTATTCATTTCATTTTCAAATATAATCTTCTCGATTCTAATAGTAAATATTAATTGAATAAAGTGTAAACGTTCTTTCTCCACGCGATGCTTTCAGTAGATGGAACAATACAGCCTTACAAACGACAACTGAGAACCGACAGATATTCTTCCGCCAGATCTAGTTCCTCTAAATGCGGTGGATGAGGCCAGGGAGTCGGTGGAAGCAAACATGATTCTTACTTTCTTAAAGGTGTAATTAATAAGATGTAGTAAAAACCATTATTCTAGAAGAGATTTTAAAAGGATTATATGATAGTGATATTCTTCTTAGTTTTTTTTTTTTAATTTATTCAACAAACTCCAGCTCCCCTTCCCATCCCAGATTATTTATTTATTTATTTGGATAAAGTTAGATTTGAATTTTTTTAAAGTCAATATTTGCAAATGGCAGTGTAATTAGGATATTGCCTTTGGGGCCATGAAGGCAGGTGGGGAAGGTGTCCCAGTTGCACACTGCATTTCCTCCAACACCCTCCGCAGCTTTTCTAATTTGGTCTTCTAGTTCTGCCAGCCTAAAATGCCGTTCCTCTGGTTCAGTTACTACTCATGCTTCAAGGCTGGATTCCAGCCTCAAGCTCTCCATAAATAATTTTCATAATGACTGCAACTTGAACAATATTTTCTTTTTGCAATCTTCTTTTAAGGAGTCTTAGAATTTATGGCAAAATACTTTTTGGAGATGTTAATTTACCTTTTCTCTTTGCATTTTCTATCTTTTCTTTCTCCATATTTTCTTTCTATCTCTTCAGTGGCTTCCGTGCCTTTTGTAACAAGCTTTCTGGATTGTTTCCAAAAGTCTAAAGACTTGAGGAAAGGGAGATGTCAGCCTTCAAACTCTTGAGGCTGAGAGAATGAAGTGGTGTTGGTACTTGGAGAAGAGAGAACTTGCAGACAACTCCCTGCGAGGACCTCAAGACCTCAAAAAGATGGATACAGTGCTGGAGGAGGATCAATCCACACCCAGAGCTCTGCACCAAGATCTGTGGGTCTCAAGCATGGCAGAAATGTAACAATGACGGCTTGAAGTGACCATGTAGGTCAGAACAAAAGACTTCTAAGCATAACCACTGCAACCAGATGATCAGACCTTCAGGAACTAAAGACCCTGACAAAGAGTGGTGTTGGGGACCTCCAAGAATACTCAAGTTCAATTTCCCACCAGGCTTTTGAAGTGGGATCCTTGAGTTAAAAAGGACAAGACTTAAAGAAATTAACAAATGTAGTATTTCTTGTACAGCTGGATTTATGAATGGAAATTCACATATGTTTTGAAATTGTTTGATAGAGCCTCATGGGAAGAATTTATGCCCTATCATGATTCTTCATTTTAAAGCACAGCTGGTGGAAAGAAGTTTTTATAAACTTCTTGGTGTTTAAATATGGATAGGGCCAAGATCTCAGGCTCTTTCCCCAATGCTTTTTCCTAACCTTACCTGTGGGATGGGGGATGGTTTTAGAATAAATACTCGAAGTTATACTCTAGCAGGTGATTGTCGTTTTTGAGAGAACTTGCTTTGCCTTTTAGGTGCTCCATGCCCGATGTCAAATGTACTGTTGCCCTTCTCAGATGTGGGGGAAGTGTCACAGAGCATGATGCCTTCCAGAGGCACAGGGTGGAGCTGGCTCCTAGTGGTGAGAGCAGAGACGTAAGAAACATAACTAAGGACCACAAGATTCACAGGCTCCCATCCAGAGCTAGCTCTGTAGTCTGTTTCCTTTGAGTACCCTACCTACACCAACTACCACTCAATTTCTTTGCTTTCCTCTACTCCAAATTTCTTTTAAAAACAGTCTGAGTTTCAGCCCCCAATTTCTGATGTCCCTTTCACTCAATTAGTGACTAATCTGGTTTTGTATTGGATAACTCTTGATTTTTCCTGCCCAATGTCTTTATTTTCTTCTTTAATTGAACCTCAATATTTCTTTGGGTAGCTACATCTTCCATTGAATATCATATATATATAGACACAAACAAATTGAATATATATAATATGTGCAGTAAACCCAAGGTCCTGACAATTACTAAGGCAAACTTCCATGTCACCCACATCTGGTATAGATTCACTGATATATTTACCCCTGTTTGTTTCTATTATCTAAAGATTGATCTTTCTTTTTCTTTCTGTGAGCTCAGTTATATATACATATATATATATATATACACACACATACATATATATATATATAAACTTTATTTTATGCAGCATTTCTATTGGTGGCAATGTTTCTTGGTTATATGAGTGCCATTTTTCCAGAACTGAAAGTATTAAAATTAGTGTCTTCATGCTTATTTTGATATATAGATATTTTTGGATGTATATATAGTGAAATCTGCATGTCTTTTCCTAAAGGAATCCTTTTATTTTTCTTTAAAAGTCAATTTCCACCATGAGATTAGATAATCACCTATAAATTCTACTTGCAAGACTGCATTTTTAAAATAACAGACACTTTAATCCATATGTACTTATTTGACATATGCTCAGAAGTGAAGCTCTGAGCTTCACTTAGAATATTAGAATTAGAATATGTCATATTCTAATATGTTTTTCAAAAGTAAGCCAAATGTCACAGGACCATTTATTAAATAACACTTTCTCTTCCTACTGAGTCTTAAAGCTGCCTTTATCAAAAATGAAATTCTCACATTGATACTTGTATAAATGATTTTGAGATTATTAGTAGAATTTGAAAATTTATTGTAAATATGAAATATTAAAAGCTATTTTGTTAGAAAACAATTCCATTATAATGTTTTTAGGTTAAAATCTTGCTTCTCTGTCTTATGTTTCAAAGTGTTACAAGTGACCTTTTACAGGTGCTGTGCGTTGATTTGAATATGCTGATGAAATCAGTTGGCTTGCAAGATGTTTGAGAGAAAAATGAAACCTTAAACTACCAACTGTGTTTGAACAGATGATGTTTTTCTGCCTAATGCACCAATATTCATTAAACACAAGTATGTGTCCAAAGTTCAGGTATGAATAAAAATGAAATGGATTTTCTGGGTGCTTACATGTTAATCTCCATTAGGTCATCGTTTCTCAATACCATTATGATTTGTACTTTGTTCTTCAATATAAAAGAAGCAATTTTTTTTATTTAATAAATATTACAAAGCCCCCATGAACTCTGAAGAACTTTTGTTCTCATTACTAATCATTTTTAAACTGGAATTCTGTAGTTAGCTCTACAAACTTGTGTAATTAACTAATTCTAGGAACTTGTTCTGTTCCTATTTTCATCCTTCTTCTCTCTCTGAATTTTCTCTCCAGATTATGGTACAAGTAGAGGAGATACGAAGAAGACTAATTTAAGAGGACAAAGTTCTTTGTAGTATTTTACATTGTGCTTACTATCTCTACCAATGAACTGAATCATGTGATGTGGCAAATTTTTGTTTTACATATATCACGTTTGAAACATGACCAGCTTTCCTTGCTATATATGTCCCATGTGCCTGTTCCTACCTACCATTACACGAGATTCTCAAGGGGTCTTTTAAACACACAGTGTATGATTAATCCTCTCCAGTCCTCATCTCCCTTCCCCCGACTCTCTCTTCCTTTCCTCCTCCTTCTCTTTTCCCCTCACCCTCTCCAATCTAACTGATCTCTTGGAAAATATGTAGAGTTAAGGTAAGACAAGTAAGAAACATGTTTATTTCACTATGTATCAGTCAATATGTGTGTTTATTAAAGGGAAATGTATTTTGCAAAATAATTGTCATGTGTTTTATATTTTGTAAATATTATAAATATTTTAATCATTCATTATTCATGACTTCTCACTGATTCAATTTTTTATTAGAAATATAATGATCATATTCAATCTAATATATAATGTATTTTTATTTCATAGAGTGAAGTAATTAGGTGGTTAGATTCAATTTTATATTTCATTAAATGACTCCATTAAAACTCACTTTAATTTTCATTTATCTGTAATATCCTAAAAATATCAATGTCATTGGTTTCATTTATTTTATGTGTTCAATTTTATTGTCATAAACATTTCCAGATTACTCCATTGTTTTATTCAGATTGATTATTTACCACCCTTTAAAATTCAGAATGTAGCTAATCTAGTTTTTAAAAATTCTGTCAAAACATTTTGTTTACACCCTACATGTTCTCTGAGGACTGTGGGAAGAAGAGATAGTTCCTTTCTTCAATGTACAACAGTGTGGTTTTCATTTGCAGAATCAACCTACCGCAAGGCAGGTGTCTCAGTGAGAGAAATTCTAATTTTATTTACCCTTTATTGAAACCTTCGGTTTTTCTTAATTAAACTTCCAGGCTCTTGTCAAGAGTAATATAATTACACTTGTTTCTATTCAGAGATCTAAGATCTAGACAGCTAATTATTCATAAAAATATATCTATGTATACGCATACAACCCACATATATGGTTCACTGCTATTGTTCAGGACATGGGGAAGGATTCTCCTATAAATGATCTTAGTCTGTTCTCTCCAATTTCTCCTGCAGAGACAAACACATTCTATAGCTGAACACAGACACTCAATGAAGAATTAAACTTGAATTTTCCTCCACAGACTTGTTCAATTACTACTCTGAAATAATTCTGGTACTTGATGAAAATATATGTGGAGAGATTGAGATTTTCAAAGTACAAGTGAGAATATTTGAATATTTCTGTGATAGTAACACTATAAGAAACATAAAAGAAGTCTTTTCAGCCAAAGGAATATAAGTAAATGTATATTTAATAATCTGCATATCCAACAATGTTAGGAAAACATAGCACAGAGATTAGCATAAAATCACTTGGAGATCATTAAAATTACATCCATTTAAATAACATACGATGCAATAACATAAGTACTAGCACAAACGGGTCACAGAGTAGATATTCAAAAAACAATAATTGAATCTGAATTCAAATTGGAAAGAAATGTCTTATTAGAAAAAGAAGATTCTTTTCTAACAACGGGGCACTACACAGGACTGTGTGCTCCATGCCAAGAGCAGCCTTCAGCACTGCTCTTAAATCACATCCCCCAGTCACCGGGATTTTTCACTGTGTTTAGTTATGCTGCCACTTAATTCTCCCACATCCATCAAACCATTCATTTTTTTCCCATTTGAATCATTAATTGAAAAAGAGTTAGCCACATCTGATTCAGAATAGTATAGATTTATGAAAGTTTAGGTTATTAGATCTTCTCTTCCTCAAAAGATCACACAGAAATTTAAAAACACTTCATCTGCTCATGACATTTCTGCATAAGTAGGAAATATGAAAACAGCATAAATTATAGTTTTAAACATGATAGTAAAAAAAGGATAAACAGAAGAGGCTATACATGTAGAGATAACATTTTAGGATAAGTAGTCTTAAAGCAGAATGGAATATGAATCTGTTTTCTGACAGCCTTCTAATTCTTCATTGTAATCTGTAATAAGTCTTGCTTACTTTCACTTTTATGAAATTTTTTTAGCAAACATTGTGACTTACACAGAAATGGCTGAGTTTTTTAGTTGACATGTTCCAGCCCCCCTTGAACTCAACACAAAACACTGAGGCAATCCCAAATCATCCAACGTAGCCTTTGATCTCCATCAGAGGAAATGAAACACCTTCCCTTCTCCCACTTTGCACCCCTGTTCACCTTGTCTGCCTTCTACAACCCCTACATTAGATTACCTTGTGTCATGAACTAAGCCATAGCCAGATGATTGTAATTAAATAATCTCAGTGCAGTAACTAAGGACAGCATTCTGCTTCTTTCATCTTCAGAGATGCCTAGATGAAAAAAGGAGGCAGACTCACTCAGCGCAATATCAATTAATTTGGTGTGCTCTGTATTTATTTCTTGTTACATGATATGATATCCTTGTGTCACCCAATAAGACTACTAAGGAGCTAATCATTTTTATTTTACATCACGAGTATAAGGAATAAAAATATAAAACTTCTAATTCAGATTCAAATAGCAAACATCTCTTGTGAAAGATTTATGCACTCCAAAATGAACCTCTATGCATCATGTATTAATGCTGTCTAATAAAACTCAGAGCAGAGAGGTTTTCCAACTAAATTAATTCAGGCACAGCAGTCCATTGTTTAGACAAGACTCACTCTATTTAAGCAAGTGAGACAAATGATAGATCTACTCCTGAACTGTAGTACAACAGAGATATGGCCCTTATGGGCGAGCATCTTTGCTAAGTCAATGTCTCACCTTGACGTTTATTTTCCATAAGTAACAAGTTTACCCTTTAGACAGCATTAGGGGAGAATTCATCTTCAGCAAAGTTGCAAGCCATTGACATTATCTCTTCCTTGGGCAATAAAGAACCTTGATTTGTGGATTTGAAAGAATTTAAGCAAGAATGAACTGCATTATGCACATATTCATTGCTGCTTTCACAATAAAGAGCCAAGATGACATGCGTGACTGATGTGTGCTTTAAATAGTGTCTGCTTCCAACGTGAGAGAGTTCCTTTTCAAGCCATATGGCTGTATAATCTTTTTCTTAAAAAACTGCTTTTAGTAAAATTTATCATCTTTTCAAAAGTTATGACTTATGGGAATACTATATTTTATTGCCACTTAGACTAACTGAATAAATTAATTTAGATTTATTTTCATATCCTGATGGGAATCCTCCATCTTAATTCTTTTTTTCTCTGTCTCTGTGTATATTATATATATAATATATATTATATATAGTATAAAAATATCCACAAATTCTAATCAGTTTAAAGTGATCCGAATTGCAAGTTGGTAAAGAAAGAATTATTAACATCAACTGAACATGTTATTGAATAGAGTTAAATTATTCAGCAGTGCCGGTCCATTGCCCCACAAGAAATAATATCTATATTATTCATGTAATATGCCTGGGCACTAATACAGGTTTACACAGAGATCCAGATGCTGAAAAGATGAGAACATTCTGTCTTTTAGAGAATTAGCTTTTTTCCGTGTTTTCTCCCTGAAGCTGTGTGACAAACAAAAAGTCTACACACAGAGATACATAGATAGAGCTACAGCACTAGAGTTAGATAAATCACAATATCAACATACCTTTCTTTATACGATAAAAGGCAGTGTTATGTGGCTTGTTCAGGCTTTAAATGAATGGGTTGGATTCCTACACCAGCTCTACTACTTACCATATGGCTTTTGGTAAGTCTTTAAGCCTCAGTTTCCCAATCTGTAAATGGTGCCTACCTCGCTGGATTCATGTGAGGACCGAATGAAATAAAACCCATGAAGCATGAGGACTTACTAAGCATAAACATTTGTTATTATAAAAATTCACTTATTAATAAGTGTTAACATTGATTGAGAGCTTATTACATGCCAGGCACTGTTCTAAATGAAATGAGGATTAATATTATCTCCATTGCACAGGAAAGATGAACTGAGACACTGTAAGGGGAAGTTAGTTGCCAATCATCACATGGCTAGAGAGGTGTAACGCTTGAGGTCAAGCCCACACAATTTGGCTCCACAATCTATCTGTATGCTGAACTATCACTCTACTTCTCAACTCACGCAAAATGTAGGAAAATTAGAAAACATAAATGTGAAAAAGAAAAAAAAAACTTTCATTTCTCTTACCTGGAGATAAATAGATTTGAGTATTATTTCTTGATAGCATAATAGCATCTTTTTCTGGGTTTATATATTTTTCTCAAAATGTGATCATTCTCTCAAAACTCAAACAATATATTTAAAAAAAATCCTTTGCTTAACTGAAGAGGAGGTACAGTGAATGACTGTACTTCCTAACAAACGTGTCTGACCAAGGCTTCAGCTATATTTTCTTTTATAACCTTAATGGAGGTGGATTTTTCTTTGTATTTGTCAGATAGTTTTCAAATTGTGGTACAATTTTCATTGTAAGCAATTATAAACATAACGCATGTGGCAACTTAAAATGTTAAGAGGAATTTTTTTAAGGCTCCAAAATAACAAAAACAAAACCTCTAGATTAGAGAGTTTTAAAACTTAAAATCATTAAGAAATGCACAAAGGAAAAGATTAACATATTTAGCTCATGCATAAAATATTATTTGTGTCAATGTCCAATATAAATTTAAAAGACAAACACGAAATTAGGAATATTTTAATCACAAAGCAATGAAAATTAATATTCTTAATCTATTTTAAAAACACATGCAAATAAAAATGAAGGATATGAAATAAAAGGGCAAAATATAGTATTGTTAACAAAATGATAAATACAAATAGCTAATATAAATATGAAAAGATAGTCAGCATATTAACAATGAAAAGTGCAAATTAAATTAATAAAATGCCATTGTTTTAACAAAGTAATAGAGCCTAAGTATTTAAATTTTATTATAGCCATGCACCGCATAACGACGTTTCAGTCAATGACCGACCACACATACACCGGTGGTCTCATAGGATTAGTACCACACAGCCCAGGTTTGTAGTGGGCTACACCATCTAGGCTTGTGTAAGTACACTCTACGATGTTCACACGATGACAAAATTACCTAACGACACATTTCTCAGAACGTGTCCCCGTGGCTAAGTGATGTACGACTGTACTAACATTGAGAATGCAACAAAAACGTCACTTTTACTCTCATGGTGCTATTGTGAAATGGTGGAACAGTGTCAGTCACATCTTAAGGGCGTCTTCCCAGGAAACAGTCTTTCCCTCCCTGTTTACAAATGCCTGAACACTTCCAGTGCAAAGCAACCCATTCACAAGTGTCGGGATGGGGAACCATATTGTGCTTCTGGAACACAACAAAAGACACGGCCAATCAGAATGTTTCTCTCATAAATGTAGACTGAGAAACAGCAGGTAATCTCTGTCTGGCTAAAAGCTTAGGCATGATCTAGAGGTCTGCGAGGCGGCCATAGATGGAGCATCAACCGAGGCTGTGTTGGAGAGTGAGAAAGTGAGAGACACAGAGAAAGGAGAGGAGAGTCAGAGGTGAGCAGGCAGCTTTCCATCTCCTGTTCTGTGACTCCCTATGACCTGACTTCCTTCTAGTCGGTGGGTTCCAAGAAACCCCTGTGTCTCCTGATAATAAACAACTATTTTTTGCTCAACTTGTTTCTGATGTTTGAAACCAAATTATAATAGAACAATTATTTGAAAAAGCAATTTGGAAGACAAGTCACAGACTGTGAGAAAATATTTGCAAAAGACACATCTGATAATGAATTGTTATCCAAAATATACAAAGTACTCTTAACACTCAACTGTAAGAAAACTAACAACCCAATTTAAAAATGGGCAAATGATCTGAACAGACACCTCACTAAAGAAGAGATACAGATGGCAAATAAGTGTATGAAAAGATGCCCAACATCATATGCTATCAAGGAATAGCAAATTAAAACAACAACGAGATACCACTGCTCACATACTAGAATGGCTAAAATCCAAAATACTGACAACACCAGATGCTGGTGACAATGTGCAGCAACAAGACCTCTCATTCTTGCTGGTGTGAATATAAAATGGCACAGAAACTTTGGAAGATAGTTTGGCAGTTTCTTACAAAACTAAACACACCCTTACCATATGATTCAGCAATCATGCTCCTTGATTACTCCAAGGAGTTGAAAACATGTGTCTACACAAAATCCTGCACATGGATGTTTATAGCAACCTTATACCAATTGCCAAAACTTGGAAACGATGAGTGAATAAATAAACAGTGGTATATCAAGACAATGGAATATTATTCAGAGCTAAAAAGAAAGGAGCTATCAAGCCACGAAAAGATATAGAGGAAACTTAAATACGTACGACTAAGGAAATGAAGCCAGTCTGGAAAGGCTACACACTGTAAGATTCCAACTACATGACATTCTGGAAAAGGCAAAACTATGGGCACAGTAAAAAGATCAGTGGTGCCAGAGGTTAGGAGGGAAGGAAGAATGAATAGGCAGAGCACAGAGGATTTTTAGGACAGTGGAACTATTCGGTGTGGTACAATGACGTATGTAAGTCTTTATACATTTGTCAAAACCTGTAGAATGTACAAGACTGAACTCTAATATAAACTGTGGACTTTGGGTGATAACGATGTATCAGTGTAGGTTCATTCGTTGTAACAAATGTACCACTCTTGAC
Source organism: Tapirus indicus (assembly GCA_031878705.1). Lineage (NCBI taxonomy): Eukaryota > Metazoa > Chordata > Mammalia > Perissodactyla > Tapiridae > Tapirus > Tapirus indicus. The sequence continues at coordinate 3,423,381 of CM062936.1, forward strand.
ACAGGATGTTGACAGTGGGGAGGACTGTGCATGTGGGGAGGGAGTGTGAATGTGGGGACTCTCAGTACTTTCTGCTCAATTTTGGTGTTCACCTAAAACTACTCTAAAAAAAGGTCTTTTTTTTAAAGCAATTTGGGAATGTTTTCAAGGACTTTAAAAATCTCATAAGGCAAACTCAAATAATCCCACTTCTAAGAATCTATGCTAAGTGGGAGATATTCGAAATAATGCTACAGATAAATTGTAAAAATGCATTGTGTAAAAAAAACCATTTTGGACAAAAAAGTTAATTGCATTGTCATTTATTAAAGTGAAAAGCAAAAAGCAATACAAACACCCAAAAATAAAGTGGTTGAATTGTAATACATCTATACAATTCAATATTATGCAAAATTAAAAGCTGTTTGCAAAGAGCTGATTTAAAAAATTGATAAATTATTAGTTTCAAGTACTAAGTGAGAAGACTATATACAATGGGAACATGTATTTCCTGGCTTTACACATTTTAACTGTAACATTTTGGTTTGCATTTCACAACTCAAACAGTTAAAAATTTTAAAACCATTATTAAGGAAATTATATCTAAGATTACAACTTCAAAGTTTTAGATAGCATGGCTAACTACTGGGAGAGTTTGCTGTTATTCAAGGTAAGTTTTCAGAGCTCCTCACGACCTATCGTTTGGTCCCTATACTTTACCAACGCGTTCCAATGACTCTGAATAACAACAGCAAAACTATTAGAAGCAATTCTCAAGTGCTACTCTCTCTAAATATCATTTAGCTTTATTTTTAAAATATTCAATACCAATAAACTTTTAATCTAATTTTCTTAGCAAATTCTGTTTATAAACACATTGAAAAGCCACTTTTTAAATTTGTTTTATTTTTTTTATGTTTTGTGGAGAAGACTAGCCCTGAACTAACATCTGTTGCCAGTCCCCCTCTTTTTATTGAGGAACATCAGCCCTGGGCTAACATCCGTGCCCATCTTCCTCTACTTTATATGTGGGATGCCGCCACAGCATGGCTTGATAACAGGTGTGTATGTTTGCACCTGGAATCTGAACCTGGGAACCCCAGGCCGCTGAAGCGTGCGAACTTAACCACTATGCCACTGGGCGATTTGTGAAGTCTGAAAATTACAAGAATTCTGCAAGAGTGAAATAAATACTTTGGATTACTGAAACTATCTTCTCTAACAGAGCTTCAAAGATATAGAATTCAGAATGGAAAATATATCGTTTTTAGAATAAATATTTTTTCAGGCAATATCTAGTGATTTGGATGGGCAACCTTATATAACATCTTTTTCTACAAAATATCAACTGGTTACTAGCAAAGCATTCAAGTTTTTGAAAATGTATTCTCATCAATATTAACATTAAATTTAACACAAAGTTATCTTGAAACATTCTATAACATAAAATTTAAAAAAGTCTAATGAGGCATGGCCCTTGTTTATGTCAGCAATATCTATGGTTGTCAGGTTATTTCTGTTTGATATATTACCCCTTGTAGGCATCCTGAAGACAGTACTGCATTAATTTATTTATATGTAGAAATCATGATCACTGTAAAATCATGATACTGATAATTATCTTTGAATTGACTGTTGGTAGTATATTATTTTTTTTTATTTTCATGTACTGTCAATATATTTTATGCAGAAGTTTGCACCCAGTGCAGGCTCTGGAGCAGAATGGCTAAGATCAGAGGCTCTGGCACTGTCAAGTATAGCGAGGATGGTACATAACTCACAGAGATGTGAGATTTGCTGACGTAACTGTAGAAAGTGCCCAGAATAGTGTCGACATCTAGGAAGAGCTGACTACTGTTCATTCTCCATGAGTGAAATGAAATCAAGGGAAAGATACTATCACTCACGTTCATCTCCTCTACAGATTACTATGGTTTTATTTAACATTTTTCCATTTTCCATTTATAATATAGTAAAAATTAAATTTGTTTTCATAGTTTTTCAAAATTGCATTGTTGAGTGTGAATCCGTAGTTGGCAATATACTCATTCTCACATGTAGTCTTCTATGCTTCTTTCAATTTAAATTTAAAAATTCGTAGTTTCTTGAGATTATGTGCTGAGTACTTCTCTAGTTTTACATTATTTTGCAGATTTAGTAAGAAATCCAAAAAAAAGGAAAAATCTCATATATATAAATTTGTCATTGTGTTTGCAGCAAAAAGACACCTAGTATTTTTCAATTCATCATAGCATTATTTCTTTGAGGGACACTTTTTTTGAAGTCCTTGATTCCTTTCTAAAAGGTCTGAATCACTGAAGTTGTCAAGTAAAGTTTCAGATTTCTCCCTTCCCCTCAGTCTACACCTAAGAACCAGCTTCCCTCTTGGGCAGGAATTGCGTCTGGGTGAGAAGGAAGAAGGTTCAGACTAATACAGCAATACCCTGGGAACAGGTGATTAACATGTATAAAGGGATTTCCCTGGGGTATAAATCCCAGCACGCGCCCTCCCTCCGGGCTTCAGAGCCTCCCTGATGTATATATGCAGTACTGAGATTTGAAACGGCCCTTGAGACGATAATCGAATAACACTGATTCGGGGAGCAGCAGTTCTCATTTTGCTACTCTCTTGTGGGAATGAGTTGCCAACCTTTTACTTCGGCTGATACCTTTATGCCTCTGAATTCCGAGTCTTCTGCAACTCTGCCTCTGATCATGCATCACAGCGCGGCCGAGTGCCTACCTGTCTCCAACCACGCCACCAACGTGATGTCCACAGGTACGGCCTCCAGCCGCGGTCCACGTGAGGCTGGGCCTCAGGATTTCAGAATGGATGCTTTGAATCTTGTTAGTTTAGAATCTCTTTACTTTTATTTTCTCCTTCATTTTAGTTTGTTTTGAGTTAAATATTAAGGATATTAAAAAAGCCAAAATGCCAAAGAAAATTTTCAAGAAATATTAGTAAGTGTAGTCATTTAAATTATTGTTGCTTTTATTATAAAGATCTGTTTTCTACACGAGTAAACAGTTAGTTTGGCTACTTTAAATCTGAAAACCATTTTGATGCAAATGTTTATGGATAAGGAATACAACAAGAGTCTAAAATAATTTAATGTTTAGAAGGTGTTACTTCATCTTACAAAAGTATTTGATATTTAGATTACATTTGCTACCATGTCTAAAAACAGCCATATACCTCATTGTAAACACAACTAAATGATTCCCAATACCAGTAACAATGGATTTCAAAGAATAAACTAATTAAATAATTTTAATAAACTTACCGTTTTGGCATAATTCAAAACTCAAAAATCAAAGCTAGAAGCAGTATATAACATTTAGAGACCATGAACTGAGTTGAATTTTCTCAAGATAGAGTTCTGAAGAGACTTCAACCTCTAACCAAGTTTTAACATTTGCTTCTGGAACTTTATTAAATAAAAATTAAACTTGGGCATTTAAATATATTCTCTTAAAAACAATCAACCAAATAAGTATATTTGCTAATGCATCCATTCTTTATGCAGTAACAAAGTGTTTTAAAGTAGATTTATAAATGGACAAAGTCTTGAATTGAGTAAATTTCTTTCACTAAATAGCAATATACTATTCATTTTCCACTGGTTTTAAAAGCAATCTAAATATGAACTAAATTTTATACATTAAAAAATTCAAATTTGAGTTGACGCATTTATATTCCTATTTAAAGGATTTAAGCTTTATCTTTTATTATAATTAAGCAGTTTCCGAACATATACATAAGTTTGGCATTAATCTTCAACTGAATTTTAAAGAATCTAGAGATTTATATCTGGACTTTTGTAAAATCATTAATATAAGATTTTTTTTCATCCACCAAGGATTCTTACAATTTAATTAAAGAGGTAATAAAATATCCTCAAACACATTTTTTGGAAAATATAATAAAGTATTTTTACCAAAAACATGTGCTATAAATAAATTTAAACAATTACCACTTAGCTAACTGTATATTTTAAATAAAAGATCTTTCTACAGATTGAGGATGAGGAGAATAATACATTTTTTGTTTAATCTACTCTATGTGAATAGTATTTGGCCAGAATGAAAATAAAATTTAGAATTGAGGTAATGATTTAGCAAGTTTAGGCTCAATTTATTTATTTTAAAATAAATTAATAATGTGTTTAGTAAATTAGCCTATCTTTTATACAACTTCCCCAAATCAGAGAAATAAAAAGTATTTAAACCTTGAGGGTAAAAAAAAATCATAATCAGTAAAAATGACCTAAATTTGTTTTAAATGATAATAACATTGATTTTATAATTTTTCTATGCAACTATAATCATATACATTTAATTGTCTAAGTAACGAATTAGAAATACTAGTTATAATGAGAAGAGCACTTGGGTATTAAATGTGTTTCAAGTTTATTTGTGTAATTTTGGAATACATAGTAAGATTTTTATGTGTAATCATTCTAATATAAAATAACTTCAGTTCTTCCTACCTTTCAGTTGTTACATAAAAATTTATGCAGATATTTTTAAATATTAAAATTGATCTATAGAGAAAATTTTGAAGAGATCTCATCTTTAATCACTAGATTATATCTCAATATATTCCAAAGGATCCTAATTCTACACTTTATATCTTTTATATTTATTCAAGAAGATATATTATATTTATAAAAATCCACTACTATATTCAGGATGTGAAGGAAAAATGAGAAAATAAAATACATAAGGAAACATTGGCTGGTGATTTTATTGTCAATAGCCCATGCTCTTAGTCAACTTGGTAAGTCATGTTTAAAGCTTGATAAAAGTTTAGTAATTCAAATTTACTTTCAGATTACACATTGATTGCATGAGGCATATAACTATTTAAGAATGAATTTATGTTTATATACTAGATTCAGTCTTTATAGATGATGTCTCTCAACAATCAATGAACTTAGTTTTGACCAGCCTTATCATTAGAATTGTTGAATTGATTGTGCATTCAGAAAATCTACAACCTCATAGTTTCAACATCAACATAAATACATGGCCACAAGTTTTTCATAAACCTCTAAATTTAGTGGAATTTTTATGATTGTATCAAATAGGAGGCTAGCTGCTCTGCCATTTCCTCTTTGATGAAAGAAATTTGTTAGGAAAATAAACAAAAGTAAAGACTGTTCAAGAGCAGATTTCTGTATTCATTCTTCCAGAGAAAGACCACTGTAGAATACCATGTTATACAAGAATTTTAAGAGACTATTCTCTAGTAGGTTTGTTGCAATGTCTATATGGGATGGAACCTACGATAATTCAGCAACTTTCAATTAGTTAATGTCCAAATTGGTCAGTCACCACTTCACAGAGCACAGGATAATTAATGAAGGCTATATTTCACTTTGATGATTTACGATCTCATTACTCGAGACAAACTTTGACCCCTAGTTTCAATCTACTCATCAGAGAATTTCCACCAAATAAAAAATTATTGGCATATAACTTTAAGAATTGCATAAATGTGTATTCTTGAAATGAAACGAATGTGTCTTGAATCCTCATACATTTTCTTACCAGTCCCGTCTATTTTGTCTTTGATCCAAACTCCTAAATGTTTGCGCACATATTTCTCGGTGACAACGTTGGGAAACACAGCAACGGGACTTCATTATTCTGTTCCTTCCTGTCACTATGGAAACCAGTCATCAACCTATGGAGTGATGGCAGGTAAGAAAAAATGTCTTTACATATGAGATTGGGTTTGGGGACAAGATGGATTTCCTGGTTCAGAGACCAGAGTGTATCATGAAATTCTAATCTCTTAACCTTGGAAATTGCTGGTAAAACCACCATTTGTTGAAATTTCCCTGATCTGTGATGCCTCTCTGAGCTGCCTTTGAGTCTTAAATGAGATTGAAATAATTGAAGTTACATCCCTTTCTCCTTTGGATAAGTAAACATCATGAGATCAAGACTGACTACTTGTTTATTTACGTTTATATGAAGGTGTCAATAGCACGATTCTTAAGAGGAAAACCTGACCTAAAAGATCCACTCATCATAAAACTTATGACTTAATTTTAGGATATGGCCAGAGAAAATATTTTAATTGTTTAATAAAGTGCACAATTTTGTTGTGCTCAGATTTTTTTTTAGATATTCTTTGATCTTTTATATTACTACTGCAGAAGGGAGAAAAATATTATGGATAACAATAAGCTATTAAGGCTCAGTGAGAACATAAGTGTGTGTGCGCGTGTGTGAGCTTGTGTGATATGAGAGAAACTTTGGATAAAGGAATCACATACTAGGGCAATCTTTTCTTGTGTTTTGTTATCCTCCAGAGTAAGTAATAAAACAATCCAACATGGATTTATGCCTATAAATTTGAAATAAAATTGAACAAAGAATTTAGTTCACCGTTTCATTTCTCAAATTTTTTCAGTTTGAGACTAAATAAAACTTTAAGATAAAATATTCCAGAACAGATTAGCTTCTCTTCCATTCTATCAAGCAACATTCCAGATGAACTAGTATCCTCACCTTTATGGTAAAATGAAGACTGGTGTTCTTAATGACCACCTGTAAATCCTAATGACTCTTTTTAATAATTAAGAAATAAGGAAAGCCATATTTTTTCTTCCCCTTTGAAAACTAATCATTTATGATTCATGTAGTTAGTAGTTAATCGGTATTCACGGTTAATGAGAACAGGCCCTGTTGATGATGAACTACTTTCATTACAAAATAATAAAATAATGTGCATTTAGCCAGTAGAGGTGCAGGCAGAATGCTTTCGTGGCCCCCAGCACATTTTGACTATGGAACAGGAAATGACAAGCGCATGGCCGCGTGCTGCTCTCTCGGAAGGGAGGCCTTGCTGTGCATTCACAGTGATTCCCAGGAGCCCAGGTGCAACTTTAGATGCCCTCTCAACCCAGCAAGAGGCAGCCGTGGATTGAAGTTAGCACAGGGATAAAATCAGCCACAGACCAAATACTCTAAGATGGTTTTTGGTACCACCTCCCTCCCGAACAGATCGAGGCCAGCGCCGGCGGCCCACTGAGTTCGCAGCTGGCCTGGGAATTCTAACATCCTTCCAGTCTCCAGGACTGGAGTGAACAGGCCCAGGTCACAGAGTCTATGGGCAGCTCAGGATTTGCGTCCTTCGGTAGGCACTCAGCAAACCCTCTTCCTCATTGCAGTTAAAGAGAGAGGCCCCTGGATCGGTGGCGCAGCGGTCTCGTCCGCGCTTGGCAGCCCGGGGTTCGCGGGTTCGGATCCCGGGCGCCCGCCCACGCGCTGCCTGTCAGCCACGCCGTGGCGGCGTCCCATATAAAGTAGAGGAAGATGGGCTCGATGTTAGCCCAGGGCCAGTCTTCCTCAGCAAAAAGGGGAAGATTGGCAACGGATGTTAGCTCAGGGCTGGTCTTCCTCACAAAAAAAAAAAAAAAAAAGAGAGGCCCCTGGAAAAGCCCTTTAAGATGATTTCAAGCCAGGGTTAGCAACATCAGGAGCAAAATAGTTATCCTAAGATTTGGAGGTATCACTGTCGTCTTGAAACTAAATTAAATACATTTTGTCACTGAAAGAAAAACTCACGATGGCAAGCATAGAGATTATATTTGAATATTTTTGAGATGGATCTCATTAAAATGTGATATGCTTTACACTTTGTTAGAATGTCACCATTTTGACATATATTCAATATTAGCATTTGCATTATGGCAGATTAAATCTCAGAGAGTCTGAAATCTCCTGCCTTCATCCCCAGAGAAGCTACACAAGTTGAGTTATAAAACACATGAGTTCAGAAATAAGAGAGCAAAGGTATAAAATACACAAGAGAAACCTGCTTACGTCATTTGAATTTTCTGAGACGTCTCAAGGCGTTCATCAAATCATCCACTTCCACACAATCCACGGATGCGTCTTATCATCAACAAAGACAGGTTCATTGTCACATACGCCATAGGAAAGAGAAGCGATGTGAAATTGCTTTAACGTGGTTATTATACTCTGACGCTTACGTTTTGTAGGGCTATAGCTAATATTTTGTTGTGGTTGGTGGGGCGACCTTACTCCTCACATGGGTCCACTGTGCCTCCGAGTCCAGGTGTGGGCATACCAAAGAGAATGACTAATTGGGAGCAATGAATTAGCCACGCCGTGAACTATGAACTTTGTTCAAGTCACTTAACATCTCTGAGTTGCAAGCTCCTCATCCACAGGTTGTGGTGGGTGCTGCAACTCTATCAAAGTTGTGGCAAATTTGTACCAACTCAACCGGGCTTCCTCCTTGATCTTCTCTTCACACACACCTGCAGCTAAATTCCTTCTGTCCCTTCACGCCTGTGCATTTAGATAACGCAACAGCCCATAGTATGGGTAACAGGAAACAGGGATTTATGAATGCCACTCAAAATCTCTTCTAGATAAACACAAAACAAAAAATAACAACAAAAACCCCTGAAAACTCTGATTTCTGTGTGTCTGAGATTATTTCTGTCCTCCAGTTTCTAAAGTGGGGTGAAAGTTAGGAACAAGCTCGATAGTCTGTCCCCCCGTCCACCGTCGTGTGGACACTGAGCAAATCAGCGACACGGTAATGACCATTGAACTCAGCAAGTTTAGACAACATTACGCCCAAGACGGGGGGTAAGAGCCCTTGTTCAAAAATTAATTTCAAGAAGAAAGCCAAATAGCTGATGTTTGGGAGTTAACCACGAAGATGAAGGCCTGTTCTCTTTTATGAGAAGTGAATAAAAAGAGAAAAGATTATTATGGCTGCAAGTCCCCTCTCCACCTGGGCTAACGCAAAAGGCAACAGAAATCAATTTGACAGCTGACCCAGAGAAATGGCATACTTTGGAGCCCATCTCTCCGTTCTTAAGTTGTCTTCTCTTCCCTTCTCTTTTCTTTTCCCCAAACTTGTTCTGGTTGTGTTGACTCTGAAGGAAGGAGTAATTCTGGCAATCTTTTGCCTCTGGATTATGAAAGGCCTTTCGGTAGCAGCTACATGATACGTTTTCCCTAAATTTTGTTGTCTCTGTCTCAAGTCAGTTCCAGTCCCAGGAAAGCAGCCACAGGCAATATGTACACAAGTGGGCATGGCTGCATTCCAAATAAACTTAATGTACAACTCCAGGCAGAGGCCCCCTGCTGTACGTGGATAGGATTTACCAGTGCACAAGAGAAAGATCACGATGCAAATTTGTGATTTGCTTCACATTGTCATTCGTGGGGGAAGGGAAATATTCAAATGCCTGCTCCTGTGCCCGTCTCCGGCAAGGTGGTGTATTTTACCACGCCCTCTGCTTCCCTGTTCTTTGAAGGCATCAAGCCAGCAACCTCCGAGATGTTGTCAGTGAGCATCTGGCGGAGCCACATGCTGCAGAGAGCAGTTTGCCCCACGCCACGGTACATTGAGCCGGGGCCCTGCAAGGCAAACCAGACCTCTGCTCCCCACTGCCTGCTCTAAAAGATTTCCCTCTGTTTCCCTCCCACTCTGCCATACAGAAATACACACAGAGCAATTCAGAAAGGCTGTGGTGATTAATCTGCCACGTGGAAATACACTTTGGGCTGTAGAGAATGTGCCAACTCTTCCAAGCTACTTAGGTGTGTGCTTGTCTAGGCCTGTAGACAATTTTGCTTCATGAGTGTTTTGGAAATTGTTTATGAGACGTCTGCCGCACACGACTCACCACATCTTTTATCTTCTTCCTTTTTCAATAATCCAGGCTTTAGAAAAATTTAAAAAATATCTTGCCATATACACCATACCAATGACTCCCCACTCTCCCCCAAGTCCAGGATCACGTGATGGAAACGGCTATGCCCGTGACTATCGCGATCAATTTCTGTCTAAGGTTAGTTCCAGGAAAACTGTCCCCACCGAAAACTGGATACTCGCACTTAGTGAAAAAGGAAAACGTGTCACACGTCGTGTTCTCCAAACCTTTGAACATGGTACTTTCTGTATACTTTTTGTGGACTCATGTCCAAATTTATTTTTAAATATTTATTTATCCAGAGTATTTATAATGTGTAAACTACTTTTAAAATTTTTGAAAATAGGGATGACACACTTCTAATCTTTTAATAATTAATTATATTTTTGTCTGAAAGCATTTGTTTAATGTAGCCAAGTGTGTTTAAGCTGCAGGAAAAGCTTTAAAGGAAAGTCACTTAATTTACCTGAGTACACATCGCCTGGAAGTGAACTAGGCCGTTGTTTGGATGTGGTTTGTTGCAATGCTTGTTGGACTTCAGTTCTAGTTTCCACTGCATAGTTAATTCATTTCATCATGGCACCAAGGAAAGTTAACTTCTTTTTTATCTAAATGTCCTAAATTTTAAAATGTGGGTAAAAAATACATATCCTTCCTACCTAACTTGTTTATATGAAGATCAGAAGATGGCAAATGTGAAATGAACACAGTACAGAGTGTCACAGAAGATTTACAGCAGTGCACAACTGTGATCAGCAAGAGAAATTGGAAATCACAATCAAGATGGCTAACGGGTTCAGACCTTATGGTATGCTCATGTAAAAAGATACGCAACAAATTACTTATGTAAAATAAAAATAATTTGACAGAGGTTAAATGAGTTATCTAAAATGTCTTAAAGTACATTAAATGTGCAAAATCAAGCAGCAGCCTGATTTTTTTCTCTCTGCTTTTACTGTTTCTCAGGCTATTTCGTCATTAACTGACATTTGATATTCTCAAATGGTGAAAGAAGTGAAGATTATTTCATATCTATAAGAACCAGCTCTGAAAATATAAGTGAAAGAAAAGTCATGAGCTAAATATTAAGCAGATACTGAAATCAATGTGACCAGTTTTCTTTTTACATAATTAGTCTTTTATTTCAACTAGCAGGAGTCTAAAATTAATAGAAAGCTAACAAATGAACACCAAAAGCAATAAACATTTTCAAAAATGAGCTAGTAATAAATTAAAATTTGATAAAATTGCTTTTTTAAATTTTTTTGTGGTCTGATCAATATACCACACACTCAAGTATAAAGTGAATGATTAACTGACTTTTTAAAAAGTAAAACTGGGTATTTCTGTTTGCAAAAGTAACATGAAAATTTTTCCGTGGAGGAGTAGGTTTCTTTTTAAAAATATTTTTGCCTGTGAAGCTATCAAATTTATTTTATGTTATTTTGTTTAGTCTTCTATTTGCGTGTTTCTTTGCTTCAGAAAAACAGTATAGTCCTTTGGATAAGGGTACACTTTATAAATACATAGTCTCGTATAAATAATAGAAGCCAATAATTTGCTGACTTACACTATTCTTTGCTCATTAAATATTGATATATGATGTAAGATTTATATATTCTGGAAAAATACATTATTACTCATGTCTCTGATTTGTGAATGTATTTATGGAGAAATTATAGATAGCATAAACTCTTGATAGTTTTTTCAGCAATTTTCCAAGAATGATTACTGCATATATTCTGTAGTAATTTATTTTTAGTTTAAATATTTATTTATACTCATAAGAAACATTATTAATTACTCAATATTTTGTTTATATCAAAATGTCTTGGTTATACATGTGTCATTTCATATCAATTGAGGTGAAATCTCTACTGACATTGTAATGTATTGATGAAGAAAACAGAAAAAAAATGTGTGGGAATTTGGCTTACATACCATCCCTCATCCGTGCTTCCCAACTGAGATAGACTCTTCTTTCCTAATGAAGAATGAAATCTGGAAGCAATTTTAAAAAATTAGATCTTTTAGCATTTTTGTAATTTATCATTTAACACACTCAATCAACTCAATGCTTCATCATCTGTGGGTGATGACCTATCATATAGAGAACTGAACACTGCTTTGCCATTTATTTTTGCTTCTAAAAAAATTATCAAGAAATGGTTCCATTATATTGTATACTTTTCAAGATATCTTGTTGATGACTTTTTAACAAAACTTTTAAAGTTACCTTTTGTTAATGTCTAGTCACTCCTCAAATCTAATTAACCATATTAATGTATTTTATGTTCTCATAATTCTCTTTTACCTGCCTTTGTTAAATTAAAAAAGACGTGATTATTTCCCATTGAAATTAAGTATTTACTGATAAAACAGTGGGGCCTTTTAATGTTGTGAAATCAGTATCCCTATCATAAGAAAACTTCGCAGCATAGCACTTAGCCCTTGGCCTTGATTATAACACATATCACAGGTTATTTTTTCAATGAATTAAAAAAACAGAGATCAAAACATACATTCTGGTTAGAGTTGAACCTCAGCTTCCCAACAATAGGCGTCTTTTAAGAGGAAAAAATGATGGAAAACTTACACTTCTAAGAGAATTTTTTTATTTTTATTATTTACAATTCCCAGCTTCTTTCCTTTGGCATTGTCTTTGTTTTTGTTGCTCCAGGGAAGGTGGAAAATAAAGAATCACATTTATACTAAGCTACTCTGATTTCTACTTCAGAAAACTGAATGTCAGGTAATCTTTAAGAATTGAGACTGGCTGTCTCTGAAAAATGCGCTATTGGGCAAAACACTTGCTTGTATAGAAATGAGACACAATTACAAACGGCCCTTTCCTTTTCTTTGTTTATTCGCAGGCAGCTTAACCCCTTGTCTTTATAAGTTTCCTGACCACACCTTGGGTCATGGCTTTCCCCCCATGCACCAGCCTCTCCTGGCAGAGGACCCCGCAGTCGCTGACTTCAAGCAGGAACTCAGGCGGAAAAGTAAATTGGTTGAAGAGCCCATAGATATGGATTCTCCGGAAATCCGAGAACTTGAAAAGTTTGCCAATGAATTTAAAGTGAGAAGAATTAAGTTAGGTATGTGTTTTTTAAGAGCCATGGGGCACACATCTTGGTCTGCAAATCTTTATTCTATGTCTGTTCAGTCTCTTATCCTCTGCTCAGAAGTTCAAGACAGTTCTCATTCTACATCTCTACTGTGGACTTCAGTTAGTCCAATTGTGAATATGCTACAAAAACCTTCATTTCCTTGTAAGTTCTTAATAGCCTAAATACATAGATTTTTTAAATTAATGGCACTCTTTTTCAAGTTACTCACCTCAAGATTAGTTTTGAAGGGCCCATTTTAATCTACGTTTTATTTGAACATTTGAATAGATGATATATTCATATGATTCAAAAGCATAAAAGAGTATCAGTGAAATGTACTCCCTCTACTTGTCTTTCCTGTTGATCAATGTTGCTAGTTTCTTGTGTATCCTTCCAGAGATATCTTATGCATACATAAACAAGTACGTGTTTCTTCATGCAAATTTTTTTTTTATTTAACTTTTTGGAGAGCTTTCAGTATTAGGTTTTAGAGATCTTTTTTTTAAAAATAGATCCGTCAAATTCCATTTTATGACTATATGACAATTTATTTAACCAGTCCTCTACTGATGGCACATTTAGGGGGTCTCCAATCTTATGCTGCTAAAAACAGTGCCACAATGATTAACTTCATAAATGTCATTTTGCAGCTATATAAATATATGGGTAAGAAAAGTGTTAAATGCAAAATTGCTTGATTAAAGAATATGTGTATTTAAGCCAGCCCTGATGGCCCAGTGGTTAACAGTTCGGTGCTCTCACCACCTTGGCGGCCCGGGTTCGCTTCCGGGTCTCAGAGCCACACCACCCCTCTGTCAGCTGCCATGCTGTGGCGGCAGCTCACGTAGAAGAACTACATCAACTTACAACTAGGATATATAACCATGCTCTGAGGCCTTGGGGAGGAAAATTTTAAAAAGAGGAAGATTGGCAACAGATGTTAGCCCAGAGCAAATCTTTCCCTGCTAGAAAACAAAACAAAACAAGTATGTATATTTGTAATTTTGATAGATGTTATCGAAGTGGTCTGCACGGAAGTTGTACCAAATTTTCCTACCACCACGAGTCTCTTTTCCTGCCCCTCACACGTAATCTCCATGGAGGCGGGAGTGTTTGGCTTTTTGTTTATTTATTCATTTTTGTTTTCTCCTTAACGGTATATCCTCAGCACTTAGAAGAGTGACTGACAAAGAGTAAATAAATAGTTGCTGAAGGAAAAATGTGCTGTTAATCTTTTGTATCTTTGAAAATCAGATAGGTCAAAGTGGCACCTCCTGGTAGTTTCATTTTCAATTTCTCTTACGAGTGAAGTTTGAAAAGTGTTCTTTCACATGTTTGACTGTCACTTGTAATTCCTTTTCTGTGAACTGTCTGTTCATAGCCTTTGCTCACTTTTTATTGAAAGGTGTTAACATAAAATAACTCTGACAATTAACCTTGATTTAAATTCATGAAGTAGTGTATTTTTTTTTAATGGATTGAAAATGATAGTTCAAACCTCTGCACTTGTGGAATGAACCACAGGTAATTTTGTAATGATATTTATTGACAGGCATCATATGTGATCATGTTGTGCATACAGGTATCTAGCCTTAGGCCCTGAATTAATATGTAGTTACAATAAACACAGAAGTAGGCATTTTTATAACATTCATTTTCAGTTTGCTATTTATATTGCTGTGAATATTTCAAATTCTATATTGATGGTTTATATCAACTTGTACTCTAAAAATGTTTGGGACAATCAATGAGGATCTTTTGCCAGGAGATAGAAGCATTACCAAATAATATAATGAATGTGCTCAGAGGTATACATAAAATGTATGATCATAGTCTCATAATAAACATGTTTTTAGGGAAAGTAAGCATAATTCTTAGTTTTATTTGGTAACTTTCAAAAATATAGTTGAATTTTTCACTCTTACAGTTGAGATAAAAATATTTATGATATCTCATCATATATTTTATGCATTGTATTTAATATACTATAGATTTTTGAGCATATATCATCAGATATTTTTAATAATAATGATAAAGAGGGCAAGAATTTTTAAGTCTTTATGACACATCTATCCAATTTGACTAAATGTTATGAATGGCAGTTGTTCAAATCTGAATTCTTTTGACTTCCAGAAAAAAATAATTTATTAACTAGAAGGATTTTTTTAAGTACAGGACAATTTACACTGAATCTTAATTAGTTTTAAGTTGCCAACAAATACGTTCTTAAAAGCAGTATTTAATAGTTGACAAAGAAAGACACACAGATTTGTGCAGTGATGGACTAAAAGGAATGCTTCTTGAAAAGCGGAAGCTAACGGTCTTGGTTGTCCTTTCACAGGATACACCCAGACCAATGTCGGGGAAGCCCTGGCAGCTGTGCATGGCTCTGAATTCAGTCAAACAACTATCTGCCGATTTGAAAACCTGCAGCTCAGCTTTAAAAATGCATGCAAACTGAAAGCAATACTATCCAAATGGCTGGAGGAGGCTGAGCAAGTAGGAGGTACCAAAGCGATATTTCTGAATGCTGTATGATGTTTTAACCTAAAGAATGATGGCTTCAGTTGGTAAAATTAATTCTGAAGTGAGAGGTTTGGGGTTTGCTTTTGGTTTGGTTTTCTCTTTGAAAAAAAAAAATCTTGCTTCATCACACTAAAAGAAAAGGAAGGCCAATGCAAATGTAGAAATAAATTTACTGAGAAGGTAAATAGAGAGAGAATAAGCTATTTAAGGAAAGCCTTCTAGGTAATGTGGCATAGGTGTGAAGTGGTGAAATGATTTTTTTTGAATAGATGTTTTTTGCCTCTGTGCTATACTGTAGTAATTGTACATGAATTATTCTTATAACCTAATATTAGTGGAACCAGAGCATTTGACACACCAGTCTTCCTAGTGAATAGCATAAGCAATTGCTAGATGAGCAATTTAATGTGATAAAATTATCTAGTCATCTGAATGTCAAGGCTTGATAAAGAGTAAGATGTGAGAGCATTTAGAGCAAGTGTTCCAACAAAAGAAAAGTAAGGTTATAATTTATAGACAGCTGTCTTTGCAAAGTTAATATTTATTTCTTCATTAACATTTTTATCTAGGGCTTGTAATATAAAATGACATTGACTGCAAAAATTTGAAACAAAAATGTATGGTAATTTTATTTTAGATTGTTTTATAAAGAAAACTTGAAATCCAAATCTGATAGTTTAAAAAAAAAAAAACCACCTACTTTGTTTTTGTAATTATCCCTCTTTTCTCCATTCCAGCTTTGTACAATGAAAAAGTGGGAGTAAATGAAAGGAAAAGGAAACGGAGAACAACTATAAGGTACTAGAGGAAGAAACAGATCTTTTACAGATGGAATGAGAATAGGTGCAACATGACTTGTACATGTAAGGTGAATCGAGTCCATTGAAAAACGCGTGGGAAAGCATTATTTAATAGCTTAATAGTGAGAAATGGAGAGCTAGGAATTTTCAACATTTAATGTAAAGTTTATACTGTGATTCAAGACTACTTTGGCTCCACATGTTTTGGATGAAACAGAACCTGAGCAGCCACTTCTGAGAAGGGTGACTATTTCTGCTGTCCTGTTAGATACGAGTCTTGCTCTGGCAATATGGCGTCCATGTTATTAAAAACAACAAAACTAGTGATCAGTACTTCAGTCTCTTCAAGTCCAAGGCCACTCCCTGCATTTCAAACCAGAAAGATTGTTTGTTGATCTTTCTGTAACTTCTGTGAGGCTCACAGTGGAAATGCTCAAATACTGTAGGTTTTGTTTTGGTCAGTTGATTGTTCACTAAATATTTCATCCATTGTAAACAACCTAAATGATTTCTGGGGACATTTAGAAATGCCTACACAAGTGTCCATTTCCTTCTCAGAATGTCAGTGCCCTCTTGTGGCACAAAGTGGATAAACACAAACGGTCTGAGTTCCCCTGCTTATTTCCTCCTGTGACTCTGGAAACAGTGCCCTGCATGAGACAAGCATCTGTTTGACAAATTGTACGTTTATCTTTGTTAAAGACCTTTGAAAGTGTTTTCGGAGTCTATGTATCCTTTTCACGTTAGTGTTTAGGAAATGCAACCTAAACTTAATTTTGATCTACCAAAAACATCATTAAAAACATAATCTTACCCTTTTCTTCCCTCCCACCCCCCCACTTCCCAGTATTGCTGCTAAAGATGCTCTGGAGAGACACTTTGGAGAACAGAATAAACCTTCCTCTCAGGAGATCATGCGGATGGCTGAAGAACTAAATCTGGAAAAAGAAGTAGTAAGAGTTTGGTTTTGCAACCGAAGGCAGAGAGAAAAACGGGTGAAAACAAGTCTGAACCAGAGTTTATTTACTATTTCTAAGGAGCATCTTGAATGCAGATAAGATTTCTTATTGTGTAATAGCCAATTGATTCATTTTTCATTCCTTTCCCTTCTCCAACAAAAATAGAAATTAGTTATTTGGTTGCCTTCAAAAATCATTTTATATCAATAACGTCTGCAGAAGCTTTTCTACTTTAGTACAACTTAAATTATTTTGATGAATTATTTTCTTTAAAATAATTATTCTCAGAAGCCACATTGTACATTTTAAGCCAAAGATACTAATAGGGACAAAACAATGATTCTCTCTCTCTCTCTCCAGACACACACATGTGAGTGTGCACATGGTCTTTTAGTTTAAAGGCTCCTTTGTCAAAGGCTGTATATTAGCTTTTCAATATTTCAGTCACTAATGTCACATAAAGAATATCACCAGAGAAGATCCATTTAAAAAATTCCTTAACCAATGTCCTGCTTATCATCAACTCTGTTTAAACTAAAAGTTTTGCATTTAAGAGCCAGAGGTACCTTAGAATTTTATTATTGCATTTAGGAATAGATCTTAATCAGAAGCAACACCTTTGAAGCTAATATTTAGGGCATAGCGCCCAAAAAGTGTTTCAAAAGAGGCTTTTTTGATGTTTAGCTATAGAAAATACATTTCATGGAGTTTTGAGGCCCAAGCTGCTCTTCTGTAAGCTGTAAAGTGCTGGGAAGATATCTGCTTGTCTGCTGTTGTTTCTCCAGTGTCTGGGAAAGCGTTTGCTCATACCATGCATGCAATCCTTGTTAAATGAATAAAGGCATGTGC
Source organism: Tapirus indicus (assembly GCA_031878705.1). NCBI lineage: Eukaryota > Metazoa > Chordata > Mammalia > Perissodactyla > Tapiridae > Tapirus > Tapirus indicus. The sequence continues at coordinate 3,441,317 of CM062936.1, forward strand.
TGTTAACAGTGGTTACAAACTTGAAGGGTCCCTAATTTAATAACATAATTTATTTTTGACATCTCACAACCCAGAAAATCATCTGGGGTCCTACAAAAAAAGACTATCATTTTTGGTTTAATTGGTTAGAATATGATTTATTATTAATAGAAAAATTTGATATATTGAGCTTTTCAATTCAGGGAATCGTATCTCAAGGAACATATTTAATTTATAAGAATGCACTTCTTTGAAACTTGCAAGTAGAAACAAACTATAATGTGATATCAATATCAAACAGCAACTTTTCTTTTGCATTTTGAATGTAAATCTGCTGGCAATGTTTATCTAACTTATTTTATATATAACAAAAGTGGGAACAATTAGACCAAGTTTTATTATTATTTTTTTTTCTTTTTGTGAGGAAGACCAGCCTGAGCTAACATCCGTTCCTAATCTTCCTCTTTTTGCTGAGGAAGACTGGCCCTGGGCTAACATCGTGCCCATCTTCCTCTATTTTATATGGGACGCCGCCACAGCATGGCTGACAAGCAATGCCTCGGCAGGCGCCCTGGATCCGAACCAGCGAACCCCGGGCTGCCAAGCGCGAACTAAACCGCTGCGCCACCGGGCCGGCCCCAGACCAAGTTTTATTATTGACTTAGAATGCTTACTAAATAAATTATACTGTCCAGTCTCGTGTTTTTTATGATATTAATAAAGACCAGGCATCATACAGGTCACAATCTATGTAGATCATATATATCTGTGCACTATCATCACCTTTAATCGGATGGCTAGAAACTTTGACATATTATTACCAAAAAAAACCTAGCTTTCAGTGGCCTGATCATCCATGCTTAAGTACACATGTAACACCCGGGAGATGTTAAATACAATAGACATATAATGGCTTTTCTTATTCAAGAGTAAATTCCAAATTATTCAGTCATGTGGATGTATAAGTACCTTTAGATAATTCACCTGCTCAATACACACATTAACTGGGGAAGGGATTCTTTAGTTTACAAGAGGCAGGGTGGGATGTACAAACATACATATACACATAAAAATACATACATGCACATCATTGAAACTTGCAAATAGAAGTAAAATGTAATGCAATATAAATGCAGACTAGTGACTTTTTTGCACTTTAAGTATGAATCTGTGGGGAATGTTTAATCTGCCTCAGTTTATATAACAAAAGCAGCGTGTGTATGTCATATCATCATCACACATGTATGTTTAGATTATAATATTATCACATTCATCCATTAAGGTCACTCAAGTTTAGATACAACTAGCACTGGGAACCAACTTTTCTCCCTGAAAGGAATTATTTTGAATCAATACTTAATATTGACACAGCAATTCTTTATTTAGCTATTCACAAGTTAGATGTAAATGCACTGATATTTACTATTAACTCATTCGTATTAATGAGTTTTGAGACTGTATTTTCTAACTACATTGAGATATTTCAATAGATACTGATCTTTTTAAAAATAGAAAATGGTTAATGTTTAGAATTCTAAACAAACGACAAATGTAATTTACTGTGCAGTATCTATGTTCATACTTGTGGGAATAAATGTCAAAAACTGACTTCAGCCGTATGGACGACCAGACAGCCGTCCATCATATGGTCTCGCGAGCTCTTCTATGATCAATCTTCAGGAATTCAGTAGAGTTGTCCATTAAAATGGAAAGACCTGTTTGTCACTTATACCGATTGCACATTCAATTTTACCTGGTAGAGGTGGTTGACATACATACTCATTCATAATTTATCTTTCCATCTCTAATGGTGATAAGATTTATCTAGTAAAAGAAATATTTTCAGTGTTTGGGGATGGGAGGTGTGTGGGTGAGTTTTCAAGTTCTCGGGAGGATGGCGGGAGTAAGGGAGAAGTGTGTGGTGTGGTACCTGAAATCAGACTTCACAGTCCTCAGGCTTCCTCTAAGGCAGATTCAATCCAATTCTCTTGAAGGAACTAAAAGAATGGTCTTACACCCCTTTATGAGACTCAGCTTCTACAGAGAGGAAATTGGGACGTTGATCTGTTTTTCTAAAGCTGCAGAAACCTATTCATACAGAGTAACAGCATCAAGGCAGAAAGTCATCGTAGGTCTCTCTTCAGACCTGGACACACAGTTTTAACATAGGAGTGTATGAAATAGGAGTACATATGTAAATTACGCCCACAGGGATCGGACTAGAGTGTGGCTACTGGGCGAGTAAGGAATGTACATGCGGCCTGGGGGAGAGTGCACGCCTCTCCTAAAGGCATTTTAATGCAAATAATAAAATACACATCACTGCGCAGCTCAAGTAACATAAAGCCCAGACTGCCTGATTCCCCGCTCTGGTCTACGGGGTCACAATCTTGAGCCCTTTCCACCAGCCCCTGCCCTAACCAGGTACTCTCCTCAGAGCACAGAGTACAGTCTGCGCCTACACAATCACCTAGCAGATGGTCATTTTATGTTTTCTAAGACTAGGTGTTCCTATTGGTAGTATTGACATCTTCGGACCACATTCTACTTCTCTGATACTCTGAAATCTCCTCCCTCCATGACTTTTACACCCAGTACAGAATGTGACAGTGGGCTGCATCATTTTTGGTAACAGACAAATTGCTATACTCTTCTGCTCTCTATTGGTAACCTCTTGTTTGAATATAGTTGTTAAAGAAATCCTTTTGCCAAAAATGGGAAGTGGGGGAAGGCAAGTTTAAAAAAAATAATATTTTCATCAAACTCAATGTATAAGAATTCTTGTTTCCTAATCTTAAGGGTCCAGATGGAAGTTTTATTTTTAGCAAAGGACAGCATAACATTACAAATTTATAGTGATTGTGAAAACTGCCACCAGAGCATTTTATAAATGTAGCCAAATCACAATGACTCTACTCTCTCCTTTGGATCCCAAAGTTGTCTGTGGCATCCATGTTCGACTGAAATGAAAGAAATCACTAAGACTTATCTGTTCAAAAATATTTAAAAATGTTTATCCCATAGAAGTTCTAGGAAAAGAATTATCAGATCAAATTTCACATAAAACCACCAATTCTTAGGCTTACTCCACTCACAAACATCAGTCCTGTACCAATTACTAATTTTTAGAGACAATTTTTGTTAAAATGTAAATAGCAGAGTTATCTAATTTCCCTTCCAGGAAAATAACAAACATCATTCTTTTGAAAAATTTCCAGATATGCATAAAAATTTTAACTTTAGCAGAAGCCAAAAACAGAGTAAAAAGAGAGAGGAAAAAAAAACCGTTAACAGCAATAAATCTTTATTGGGATTTTTTTAACAAAATAATTTTTAAAAACAAAAGCCCCCACATGTAAACAAGAAAGTAAATAAAGTTCGTTGGCACTATTACATACATCCAAGAATCAAAACAAGTTCTGGGTTAATATTCCATAATCCAGCAAAATGTTTTGATCTATCAATGTTCAGGGTAATTGTATTTAAGACTATCAGTAATGGAACCTCACCTTTGAACATTATAAAATGGTTTATGGATTATAAACTATATAGTTTAACTTTTCCTTCTTCCCACCAATCCATATGCCACATGTATGCTGGTCCTAAAATGGATTTACATTATCAATATTAGTCCAAAATGTCCACCATCCCAAATTAACCAGGTTACAACTGTATGACTCTGCAGTTTTTATGGTGGGATGTGCTAGAACTCATATACACAACATCATTTTTCAAAACTAACCTAATTCTAAATTCTATCTCAACTAATCTGCCACTTCTTCATTTCTTCTCACGTTCTCTCTATATATTAAATACCATAGCCACTTTACCTTAAAAAATACTAATACATTAATACACATTTAAGCAGTAATTTCTGACAAAGTTGTAGTTTATTTACCAAAACAAATGCTAACTTTTAAAGTTCAGGTCTCAAGCACTGTCACAGTAGCACTCTCAGCTGAGAGTGACGGCTTCAGCTCAGAGGGTTCACTAGACACGAGTACAGCGCAAAATTAAAGAGATTAAATTATAATTTATAGAGAAAACTTCTTCAGTTCTTGGAAGACCAAAATATATTGTTTTATTACTACAAAATGTTATTAATTCGGTGTCTGTCTTTGCTAATTATATTCAATTTACTTTTAGAAGCTTTACAGAAGAGAGCCTGGATAATTTTTGTAAGAGGCCTCAATTTTAGTTTAAAATGTAATTCTTTTCTGTCAGTTAAAATAATTTAAAGATGTGCACAATATGTGTGTGCTGTTTAAGGCAGGTGCCAAGTACATTTTGAAAGGAAATAAACTTACCAACTAGCATGTTCTCCCAAAGAAAAAAACAGAAAAGAAAAGCTCACAACAGTTCTTGTCATTTTAAGACAGATGTTTAGATAGCACTCTTCTTCTAGATCACTTAAAAATAATTTGGCAGCTGAACCGCCTATGGTCTTAACATACATCGCTTACAAAGGACAAGCAACAGAGACAGAATTAATGATATACTTTTAATATTCTTACAAGTCTCTTTAAGTTGGTACCTAGTGGCTTTAACAAGTTTTTTGGATTCAGTGTAAAAAGATTTAGTTAGAACATAAACCACACTAAGGAATAAATATAATTTCTCTACGCCATGCAGAAAAGAAGTCAACCTTTTACACATCATCACTCCTAAACAGTTCTAATTAAAATCCAAACTGTTCTCATTTTTGGATCATTGTCATTCTTTGGCAAAAGATTCAAAACAGCCATGGGTTAGGAAACAGCTGTTTACTCATGGTCTTCATTTTTGCAAAATCAACATGTTTTGTAAAAGGAATTTGCACTGTGCCTGGTTTATACTAAATAATTATAAGTAAGCAAAATATTATGGCTTTTTTGACTAATCTACTCCTAAGGCTTTGAGCTGCCGTTCAATCTCTTCATCAGAGATGGTAGCCTTTGACGTCGAGGCAGATGGTAAGCTTCGGGCAGCTGACGGAGCTTTGGCCATCTACATTAAAGAGAGGAAAAGAGAAAAATATGCATTATTAAACATTTGGGCTGGGACATAAAGGATGTGCTGCAAAGAGGTTTAATTCAGCTTTCAAACAAATATAAAAACATGCACCTCCCAATAAAGGACAACTTAAAACAATTAAAGTGACAAAAGTGGTAGAAACTATTTCAACTGAGAAAAGAAGACGTTCATACCTTTCCAGAGATTTCAATTCCAATTTCATCAAGAACTTGATTCACAATGTCTTGGCTTTCTTCTTCATCATCAGAAGCATCAAAGATGTCATCAAGTGTGTCACTGACTTGGGGGGAGGGGAAAAACAAAGCAGTTACTTTCAGACAGATTTCAGGGTAGATTTACCTTTTCAGAAGGCGGCCCAACTATGTGTTTATATTTTGCATATGACAGAAGGGCAAACTAAGGTGAACTGACAAACTACAAAACTCACTTCCAAATATCTCACTGATAAATACATTTTTAAGGCACTAAATCTGGAATAATTTTCATTTCAATACAAACTATCCTATAATGAGAAAAGTCAACTCTGACTTTTACAAAAATTATATCTTTAATAAACAAAAACTATATGATATTCACAGCTACAGCCTTAAAGTTTTTAAATATGATTCCACAAATTGTATCCATTGAGCTGGTAGCTATTAAACCAGACCATGGAAGAATATGCAAGAATCAAATATCCTGTAAATATTTGGGAGACTATTTTTTTATACTACATTTTCAGTTTTCTTACTTTACATTCAAGATGCAGGTAGAATATTCTAACAAAGTCTAAGGTTCAATATTTTATTAAACTTGTCCAAAGAATCATGTCCAGTTCAACCTTGCAATGATTATTACCGCTATATCCCTCTCTTCCTCCCTTCTCTTTCCAAAATATTTATGGAAAGCCTTCCATATAGAAGGCATCATTTTTGGAGTTGTGGGGAAGGAATTTCTGAAGGCCTGGAATTGTGTCTTATTTATTTTTGAAACTAAGTGCTTGGCACATAGTACAAACAGACTTGATGGATATACGGAGAAAAATGAAGATCTTAGGTAGTTTACACTTACGTAGAAAAGAAAAAATTAATGAACAGATTGTTGTAAACGGAAAGATAAATGACTAGAAAGCTTCACAGGGCAGCGATTACATCCAACATGTGAGGTGGTCCTTAAAGGATGCATAGGATTTGACCAAACAGAGAGAGAGGAAACAGAATGAGCAAAGACATGGGAAAGGCAATAGGAACACATATAAGGAAGAGTATGTTCTTCTGTTTGGTTAGGTTATTATTGAAGGTACATGGATGGAAAATGGTTGGGAGGGAAAGAATTGAAGCAGTTGGCCTGTGATCATTCTTCTGATTACTGGGGGATGTCCCCAAAGGAAGAAATTCAGGTAACCTACTCTGATCTCATAAGCACGCTGCTAACTGTGGTCCTGATAAACAGACCAGTATTTGTTAGCAAAAGAGTCCTAATGTAGGAATGCTCTTAGCAGGATGTCCTTGGTATAGGACTGCTATAGGAAATAAACCTACAACGTATGGGTTTATGAGCCATGACTCCCTAGAAAATGTTACCAAGGTAGGTGACCATCTGAGGTATAAATTTAAGGTGTTTCATAACCTAAACGCCCCCTTCAACGTGAGATGATAAGCAAACCTCATTAGACACATCATCTGTTACTTTGGGTCAAAGAGCTTGTTTGTGATATGGGAAGAAAAGATTTGGGGAGTCATTTGGGATGTCCCGGCTCTCTTTCTGTTTTGCATGTGCATCTTAATCGCTTGTATCTTTGACATTATTAATAAAGCTTGATCTCTGATTTGTATGAGCATGATTTGACAATTTGATTTTTTGTGTTAGCTCTATAGTGTAAAGTAAATTTAGAAAAGGCTAAAGAACTTAAGAGCAAAAGAGTAGAATAGCATCTCTGAAGAAAAGACTTCAGTTAGAACCTCAGTTCTTCCATTTAGCACCTGAGCAACTTCTGGGGCAAGTCACTCTACTTCTCTGGGCCTCAGTATTCTCACTGGCAAAATAAAGGGGCTTGACCTGAAAACTGTTTTTGGTTTATGATCTGGGGATTTTATTTTATTGGTCAGCAAGAAGCCACTGAAGGAATCTGATCAGCATGCTCAGAGGTAAGCTTCTGGGAAAACAATTGAACAGTTGTGATACCTAGATGGTGGTGACAATAACGAGGTGGGGAGTCCAGGTCAGAGTCTACAAGGGCCTCAATGAAGAAGTAGCTGCAGGAAAGATGAAAGGAGACAGATGAGGAAGACCAGAGAGGTGGAATCAGGGACTAACCAAGAATGCTTTCAGAAAAAGTATAACAAAATAAATCAAAGACATAATAAAGATTTCTCAAAGATCTTGCTTCCAAAACTTGAATGTGAACAAGTTTTGGAGCAACACTGCACAATATAAATTAGAAAAAGATATGCCCATTAAACCTTGAATCTATCTTTGGATGAAAATCCTAATGTTAACATACTTTAACTAGGCTACAGAAAAAACAAGTAACCACCAATAACTACTCTTCTTTCAGACTCACTTGCAAAGTTCTAAAATACAAATGAGAACAACTGTGATAGATCTGAGCTTACTGATTCTCTTCATTACAGCTTAATGGAAAAGTTAATTCCTTCGATAAGATCTGCTCACACCTGTGCCATCACTGGAACCCACAAAAACATATTAGATACTGATTGTTATATAAATGACAATTCGCTCAGTCATTAAAAATTCACTAATGATATTTCAAAAAAAAAAAATCACATTTTTCAAAGTAAAGGTTCAAAGTAAAAACTAAAGAATTTTTTGAACTACCAAAGATACACATACAGTATCAGTAAATCCTAAGAGGAAAATAGATATTCTGAAATAGAATACTAGAACAATGGTGAGTTTAGTAATCCTGGTAATTTAATTAGATACTATTTTATGCACTGAATGCTGTTAAATTAAAATGCTAGCAGATAAGCAGAACTAAATAGGCATTTCCCTACACAGGTGTAAAACAAGTAGAAAATATCTATGCAAAACAATGATGCCAGTTTTGACAAATCATGTAAGTAAGGATTTGGTGCTGACCAAGATGCCAATAAAGGGTCACTCATTCATTATTGGTGAAGTAAAGATTGGGATAACCTTTCTGAGAAGAACTTGACAGTACGAACCAAAAGCCTTGTAAAAGTTACACTCTAAGCAAATTTAAGAAATGTAGACAAAGATAATATGGAAACATTCATCAAAGGATTATCAAATATATTGAAAATTTTAAAACAATCTTATTGACCAAAGTAAGAATGGTTCCATAAATTAGGGCTGATATCACTTAATACTGATGACATGATATATTAAAGTCATTTTTAAAAAAAAGACTTCAGAGAAGATTTAAGGTCATGAGTACCTGCTTATGTTATACTATTATGTTTTTTAAAAGCACCATAAGGTTCAAAATTGTACATGTAATATGATCTATTTTAAGATATACAAAAACACAGGAAACAAACATACAACATTAACAGCAACTATATCTGGGTGGTGTGATGATCGATTTTTTTACATGCTTTGTTCCTTTGTATTCTTCATATTCCACCACAGCATGCAATTAGTCCATATTCAAAAAGAAGAAAACTATAAATATTAAATAACATTGGGGGGGAAAAAAACAAGAAAGAAAGAGCTCCATTACATCTCTACCTCCAATATAAATAGATCTTCCATAGAATGAAAGAATCGGCACAACTCTGAAACTACCTAATTTATACCAGGAGGTGCTATTCTAGCCACAAACTGGTTTTGGTCTACTAACCAACGAAGTAAAACTGCTGACGCCAATGCAGCACAGAAATACGGCATAACCTATTTTATATGTTTCCTGCAGTTAAACAGTCACAGAACTTTAAGGCTTACACCTTGTCAATTTAAAAACACACTGGAGGGCCGCCCGGTGGCGCAGCGGTTTAGTCCGCGCTTGGCAGGCTGGGGTTTGCAGGTTCGGATCCCCGGCGCCCGCCAACGCACTGCTCGTCAGCCATGCTGTGGCAGGGTCCCATATAAAGTAGAGGAAGATGGGCACGGATATTAGCCCAGGGCCAATCTTCCTCAGCGAAAAAGAGGAGGATTGGCAATGGATGTTAGCTCGTGGCTGGTCTTCCTCACGAAAAAAAAACACACACTGGAGTTATATAGACTATCTATCTAGAAGGCTGCTGCCCCATTTCTTTCTTCAACACTTGTGCTTTCATGGAAGAGGACACGAGGCTACTGGTAAATAAACTTGGCTAATTCAAAGATGAGAACATTGTAAATTTCATTACAAGTTATTAAACTTACTCATTTCCTCAGTCATTTCCATTTTCATGTTTTCCTTCTGGAAATTCTGCATTGTTTGTAATGTTTTTTGTGGATCCATCTTCTTGTTAACTGCCTGCATTGTCTTTCAATATATGAAAAGATTCATGTTAGCTACATAACTATGAAAATTTTACTATGAACTAAGTTCAAAGGGAACACACCAAATACAGACAGGCTTTTTAAAGATACACATCCTGCCATAATCAAACATAAGAGTGCTAAGTATTCTAGAAAAAAATGAAATACTCATTTGGAAACCATCTGCTTAACATCTATATAATAAAGGCCTGTGAGAAAAACCTCATCTGAACAGTAGGTAAAAAATTATGCAATAAAAAACATTGCCAACATAAAATTCATTGCTATTCAAATAGAAAAACTACATTTGCCTATTATGTGGCAAGAATGTCTAAACTAGAGGCTGGCCCGGCGGCACAGCAGTTAAGTCTGCACACTCTGCTTTGGCGGCCCAGGGTTCACCAGTTCAGATCCTGGCACGGACCTACTCACCGCTCATCAAGCCATGCTGAGGGGGCATCCCACACAGAACTAGAAGGATATACAACTAGGATATACAACCGTATACTGGGGCTTTGGGGGAGAAAAAAGAAAAAGAGGAAGATTGGCAACAGATGTTAGCTCAGGGCTAATCTTCCTCAAAAAAAGAGAACATCTAAGTTAAAAAGAATTTTAATTTAATTTTTACAAAATTTTCCATTAAACATTTAATGTCTAAATTTAAAAGGATACACTAGCATACATACTTAATCCATTAATATACTTTAAACCATGGTTTAAAGAAATGTACAAAACATTGAGTTTTGCAAAAATGTGTGAATTCTCTTACATTTTATATTCACAACTTATTTGATTAGAAGAGATTAATGCTATCTAGTATGGCCAAAATATTTATATATATATAATATAGAGGTAATTCAGTATTAAAAGACACTATATGATATAAAACATGAGTTTCAAAGATATGAAGCAAACACAATCTTTTCTCAAACAATCTGTACACAATGTTGTAGCCAAAGTAATCTTTTCGAGTATGACACTACACTCCCCCCATTCCCCACCAGCCCACACATACCTGTCTCTCCAGTGGCTTTCCATTGCTCTTAGTATTAAAAGCCAAATTCCATAATCGGCCTATGAGACCAAACATCAACTGAACTCTGCTAACAAGCCAGTCTCATTTTGCACCATTGTCCTCTAGCTGCAATGACCTTTCACTTCCTTCAGTGTGCCATGCTTTCTCCTGCCACAGGACCTTTCATATGCTGTCCCTCACCTGGAATGCTCTTCTCCATCTACTTTCACTATCCGCACTTCAGACTTCAGTTTATATACCACTCTCTTAGGGAAGTAGTCCCTGACACCCCAGATTAGACCAGGTGTCCCTGTTAAATTCTACTCACTATAGATGAAATTTCATATTTTTCAGTGTAAATTATATCACTTGACTTGCAACTTATATTATTGTTGTAAATAATGCTAATAACAACAATAATAATGATGATAATGATAATAGAGCAGTTACTGCCTATATAACCTGTGTGCCAACACTGTTCTAAGCACTTTACATATAATAATATTTAAAGTTAAATGACATTTACATCTGACAGATCTTCATGTGCTAGCTACAACCATTTCCCCTATATTACAAATGGAGAATGCAGACAGAAAGGTGAAATAACTTTCAAAGGTCACACAGCTACCAAGGGAAGGGGGATTTGAACCCAAGTAACCTGGCTCCAGATATTCTGTTCCACATCACCGCAGACAACTCCCTCTCAGATGGCTGCTTTCCCAACAGACTGTGATCTATGACAGGTTAAGCCCCTCCTGGGTTTGCTTTCCACTTCATCCCTATCACTTGTTATAGTTCCTGCCTATAGGATCTAAACAAATATTTGCTGAATTAACACATTTCTAAGGAACTTAAGTGAAAATTCCAATTCAGATATCTCTATATGGCAGGACCACATTGGGTGTCTTTTCCTAGCCTAGCACTTGCAGAAAACTGCAAAGTGAGTAGTCTTCCCCCTCAACATTATTGAAAGGTTATCCAGCCCAGGTATTTCCCCAAATTAGACAGATGTTTATTTCTGTCCATGTGTAAAACAAAAAAGGAAAACAAAAGTTTTGCCCTTATCTATGTATTTTTCACTCAGATCCATCAAGAGTAAGCTAACTGACAGCATAAAACTTACATTGAAACTTGCTCTATTTTTTTAAAGAACATAACGTGTCCTTCTTCTTACTGTACCTAGGATGGACAAATTCTATTTTCATGTGATCTGTAGTCTAAGAACAATCACAGTTGATCCTCATTACTTTTGGATTCCGTATCTGAATGTGCCGACTCACTAAAATTTACTTGTAATCTCAAATCAACACTCGCAGTGCTCTTGTGCTCATTCGTGGACACGTGCAGAGCATCAAAAAACGCGCTACCCAACACGCACGTCCCCTGCTGAGACGGAATGAGGCGACACGGCCCTCTTGTCTCAGCTCCCTACGGTAAGCAAGTGTCCTGTTCACGGTCTATGTAGTGCCACATTTTTGTGCCTTTTTTTGGTGATTTTGCTGGTTAAAATGGCCCCCAAGCATAGCATTAAAGTCTTGTTTAGTGTTTCTAAGTGTGAGGCGGCTGTGATGCGCTTATGGAGAAAATACATTTGCTGGATAAGCTTTGTTCAGGCACGAGTTACAGTGCTGCTGCCCGTGAGTTCAAGGTTGATGAATCATCAGCGTTTGTTAAATACGGTATCTTTCAACACAAGCACACAACAAGGTTAAGTGTGGACTGGAGGGCAGATGCTTCAAGCAGAGGCTCACAGGAGCCTAACCTGACTCCACGTCCCCAGGAGCAGCGGTTCAATGTTCGGGAAGTCAGCGCTCTCAACTTTACACACCGTTAACTACTACAGATAACCAGAGCTCACTGTATACACACTTTCCTGAAATCAACCTTGTACTTTCTCTGCCCTGTGGCTTTTTTCCTTTTGCTCTTCATATTCACACTCTTCCTTCCCTATATTTAATACCTAGTGATATTCTTATTTATTTTTATTTTTTTGCTGAGGAAGTCTGGTCCTGGGCTAACATCCATGCCCATCTTCCTCCACTTTAGGTGGGACGCTGCCTCAGCATGGCTGACAAGCGGTGTGTCAGTCTGTGCCTGGATCTGAACCCGCGAATCCCAGTCCGCCAAAGTGGAGCACGCAAACTTAACTGCTACACCACTGGGCCGGCACTCCTGGTGATATTTTTGAGACCTAGATCTTCTACAAAGTCTTTCAGATCAGTCTATTCGGAGATCTGTGCAGTTCACCAAAGCTTAGCACAGACTGATGTATAGTGGGTAGTTTGCTTTTCAGACATATCTTAAGCTACTGTCCCAATCAAATTATAAGATCTGTGAGAGCAGAATCTTTGTCTTAAACTTTTTATTCTTCATAGTACTTCATATACATCAAGAAGCTCATCATATATTAAAAGAGCAAAAGACTCAGTCTTTTAAACTCTACAGTAAAAACATTTAATTTTTATATAAAGACTAAGTTAAACATAGTTCCTAACAAAATTAACTGATAAATTCTTCTGCAAGTATTCATATGTCCTTCTGACATATATGAAAATGAATCAAGAGGAAATTATGACTCAAAAGTAATCAAAATTTACAGCTCAACGAAATAAGAAACGCAAAAATCTTCTGACAGTTTAAGGAAAAAAGCAAACACTGTTTTATGTCAAATTAAAAATTCAGATGCCACATATGACATTGGGAAAATCAAAGTGTCCTAAAACAAGAAATGTTATATTAAAAGAAATCAATAAAGAATCAAGAGGTAGTTATCTGAATTATCTAGTATTATAACTCACTTTACTAAATATTACACAGATTCTGTACCACATATATATCAGGAGATGCTTTTAAATCCAATTTGAATATTGACATTTGAATATCTTAGATAAAATTATAAAGCTATGGATATAAAGGCTCCCACTTACTTTTGCTGTGGTAGACATTGCTCCAGCCATCTTCATCTGGGAATTCATCACTTTTGTTTGCGTGGACATAGAAGTGACTTTTGAACTTACAGCAAAAGTTCTTGTTTTCTGTTTCCGTAGATGTACAAGCTGTTTGGCTAAAACTCTGCAAGCTTCTTTATTACCAATCTTGGCCATTTTCTTAATTTCTAATTCCTAAGAAAGTAAATAAAAAGAGGGAAATAAAATCATTGAGAGTTAGTCCTCAATGATTTATTTCAGAAGAATGGATCGAACATATATAATATACCCTTTCTCCCAATCATGATAGAGGAAGAGGTTGTCATAAGGTCGTAGAGAAAAGGAGTAATTTGAGAGGGCAATTTATTCCACATGTTTACAGGGGAAAAAGAGAACTAGTACCTTCATCCACAAATACAAAGCAAGTCTACAAAACAGCACTCATATAAAGCCCAGAAGAAAATTTAAAAACTCAACCCAAAAGTAGGTAGAAGAAAGGAAAAAACCAAGAGTTGGTGGGACATAACAAAAATAGAGCACAGTGGTAGATTTAAAGCTAATAATATAGGCACTTATATTAAGTGAAAAGGTTCATCTTACACCTCAATAAAAGGCAGGTAGTCAGATTAGATAAGAACGTAAACCCAACTATACACTATCTCAAGATACAAAGCTAAGTAAAAGGATAGAAAATATATTCTACATAATTACTTATTAAAATCTGGAAAGCTGAAGTGGCTACATTAACACCAGATCAAAAACACGTGAGAACAGAATATTATCAGAAAAAGGGGCATTTCATAATAATAAAGGCATCATTACATTAAGATGCCCAAACAATCCTAAATGTGTATGCACCTAATAACAGTGCCTCAAAATATATAAATCACAATGGATAGAATTGAAAGGAAAAACAGATAAATACACAATTAGCATGAAGGATATCAACAACTCCTCTCTCAAATATACTGCTATAATTGTTAGAACAAGTAGACAGAAAATCTGAGGATACAGATTTACAAAAAACATAATCACCAACTTGACCTAACCAACATTTATAAAAAATCTCCACCACTAACAGCAGAATACTCATTCTTCACAAGTGTATACTAAAAAAAAAATCACCAAAATATACTATATTCTGCATCAGAAAACAAGGCTCAATAAATTTAAGAGGACTGAAATTATACAAAGTACATTTCCTAACTACAATGAAATTGAACTAGAAATCAGTGAACGAAGGAAAATTACAAATAAGCAGAAATTAAACAATATGGTTCTAAATCAGTCATGGGTTAAAGAAAAAAAACAATCCCAGGAGAAATGAGACAGTATTTTGAACTTAATAAAATGAAAATGCAACATATCAAAATGTGTGGGCTGCAGTTAAAACAGTTCTTAGAGGGAAATAGCATTTATAGCATTAAAGCCTATATTAAAAAATGAATATCTCATAAGCTTCAAAATAGAGAAAGTAGAAAAAAAGAAAAGCAAACAAAACACAAGGTAAACAAAAGGAAGAAAATATAGACAAGAAATCTACAAACTAGGAAAGAAAAAAACAATACAGAAAAATTAATGAAATCAAAAGCTGGTCTTTTTTACAAGAATTGATCAAATTGATAAACCATTAGCCAGACAGATAAAGGAAAAAAACCAAGACAGACAGACAGAACACACAAACTAAAAATACTGGGAATGCAAAGGATGGCATCATTTCATATCCTAAAGATGTTAGAAGGATAATAAGGGAATATTATGAACAATAACAGGTCATTACATTTTAAAATTTAGTAGAAATGGAAAAATTATTGGACAGATGCTAACTATCAAAGCCCATCCGAAAAGGCAGATAACCTGATCCATTTTACACCTCTTTTTTTTAATGAACTTGTAGTTTAAAAACCTATCCACAAAGAAAACTTCACTCCCAATGGGCTTTACAGATGAATCCTATCAAATACTTAAGAAAGAAATACATAAACCAATCCAGTAAAGGAAAGAGTAATGGACACTTGCCAAATCATGCTTTAAGGTCAGCATTACTAGGATGTCAAAACCAACTCAAGACACACATAAAAAGATAACTAAAGGCCCGGCGCCATGACCAAGTGGTTCAAGTTCTGTGCAGTCTGCTTCAGCAGCCCGGGTTCATGGGTTTAGATCCCAGACATGGACCTACTCCACTCACCAGCCATGCTGTAGCTGTGTCCTACATACAAAAATATAGAGGAAGACTGGCATAGATGTTAGCTCAGGGCAAATCTTCCTCAGCAAATAAATAAAGATAACTACAAATCAATATCTCTCCTGAACACAGATGCAAATATTCTTAAAATTTCAACATATTGAAACAAAGATATTTCAAAAAAAATACATCATTACCAATGGAGTTGATCCCAGGAGCAAAAGCTTGATTCAACTTTGGAAAATCAATCAATGTAATTGACTACATTAATAGACTAAAGAAGAAACACTGCATGATCATCATCTTAATAGAAGCCAAAAAAAGCATTTGACAAAAATTCATTCCTAATAACAAGTCTCAGCAAACTAGATAAAAACAAACTTCCTCAACCTGACAAAGGGCATCTACAAAAAGCCACAGTCAATATCACACTTAATGGTGAAAGACTGGTTTTCCCCTCAGATCAGTAAAAAGATGAGGATATTTGCTATCACCTCTTCTATTTAATGCTAGATGTTCTAGCCAGTGCAATAACGAAAGAAAAAGAAAAAAACAGCATCAAGATTGGAAAGAAAGATGAAAAGTTTTATTCATTCACAGATGACATGATCATCTATGTAGAAATCTAATAGAATCTACAAAAAAGGCTACTAGAATAAGTGAATTTAGGAAGGTTATAGGATTCAAGATCAATATACAAAAATGTAATATATTTCTACATACCAGCAAGAAAAAAATCAGAAATTGAATTTGTTTTTAAAATATCATCTAGCATCAAAACATAAAATAGGGATAAATCTGACCAAAAAATGCAGGACCTGTATATAATTACAAGTACAAATGCTGCTGAGAAAAAATTCAAGATCTAAATAAGTGGAGAGATACAGCATGTTCACAGATTGTAAGACTTAATATTGCTAAGATGTCAATTCTTCCCAAATTGGTTTATATAGTCAATGTAATCCCAATCAAAATCTGATCTTTTTTGTATAAATTGACAAGTTTACTCTAAAGTTCACATGGAAATACAAAGCACCTAAAATAGCCAAATCAATTTTGAAAAAAAGAAGTACAAATTTTGAAGGGTTAGCACTACATAACTTTTAAGACTTACTATAAAGCTATAGTAATAATAACAATGTGGTAGTGGCTTAAGAATAGTCATATGGGTCAATGGAATAGCATAGAGTCCAGAATGAGGCCCACATGTATTTGAACAACTGATTTTCCATAAAGATAAAAAGGTATTTGAATAGGGAAAAATGTCAACAACAAATGATGTTGTAAGAACTGAATTTCCATAGGCAAAAAGTGAACCTCTACCTTCAACTGGCAATATAGTGAAACTTAATTCAATATGGCAAATTGTGGAACATCCATACATTCATTAACATTCATTAATAAAAAGGAATTAATACTGACACATGTAACAACATTGATTAACTTCAAAATAATTATGATGAGTGAAAAAAGAGTTCATATTATATGATTCCATTTATATAAAATTCTAGAAAATGTAAACTAATCTACAGTGACAGATTAGTGTTTGCCTAACTAGGGAGGAGGAAGACAGGGAGAGACGGATACGAGGGACCACAAAGAGAATAAGGAAACTTTTCGGGATGATGGATATGTTCATTACCTTGGCTGTAGTAATCGTTTCTTTACTGTAATAAAGTAGTAATGTAGTAGGCTATATCACCTAGGTTTGTGAGTTTATACACATGTCAAAATGTATCAAACTGTACACTTTAAATATGTACAGTTTATTGCATATCAATTATATCTCAATCATGCTGTTTTTTTAAAAGATTTTAGGTAACATACATTTAAAAACACAGCATAGGGGCCGCCCGGTGGCGCAGCGGTTTAGTCCGTGCTTGGCAGCCTGGGGTTCGCGAGTTCGGATCCCGGGCGCCCGCCGACGCACTGCCTGTCAGCCATGCCGTGGCGGCGTCCCATATAAAGTGGAGGAAGATGGGCAAGGATGTTAGCCCAGGGCCAGTCTTCCTCAGCAAAAAGGGGAGGATTGGCGACAGATGTTAGCTCAGGGCTGGTCTTTCCCACAAAAAAAAAATAAAATAAAATAAAAACACAGCATAAAAATATTTAAAGAGGAGCAAGACAGTCTATTACAAAAAGTACACTCAGGGGCTGGCCCGATGGTGTAGCAGTTAAGTTCACATGCTCTGCTTTGGTGGCCTGGGGTTCGCCGGTTCGGATCCTGGGCGTGGACCTACACCACTCACCAAGCCATGCTGAGGCGGCGTCCCACATAGAGCAACTAGAAGGATGTACAACTATGACAAACAACTATCTACTGGGGCTTTGGGGAGAAAAATGGAAAAAAGGAGGAAGATTGGCAACAGATGTTAGCTCAGGGCCAATCTTCCTAAAAAAACAGAATACCTTCATATCACAGACACAGTGATTGTTAAAATATCAAATAAGACACCTGCTAGTTAATATAATTATTCTCTTGTAAGTCTCTCTTGTTTTCCAGGACTATTTTATTATCTTTGTTGTTAACTGAGAAGGTGTCTGTTTACGGCAGTATTTCTTCCTAGGCATTCATGACTTTCATAAAGTGGAGAATAATTTGATTTTATAATCAGTAGAATACATAGAATCCTGGTAAAAGTCAGCAGGATGACACAATAAACAAAGGTAGGCAGGAAATGCAGGAAAGTGTTAAATGCCATTTCTTAGTAAAGTAAATCACTTGCCACCTGCCATGTGTCTTTTTCCTAGTTAGATAATTGCTCCAACACTAATTTCCAAATTTGTTTGAAAAGTTAAACTGAAATTTCATGTTCTACTTACCAGCTGTTTTTCCTGTTTCTCTAAAGCTGCTCGATCTCTGATTATAGCCCTCTGTGTGCACCGTAACTCTCGATTCTGCTCCTTTATTACATCTAAGGGAACCACAAAAGACACCTAAATGTATGGATTGTAAAATTTTCTTTAATATCATTTAAAATATTGAACTCAGAGAACTCAATTAAAAAAACCCTTGATTTACTAGATGTTAAAATTTTTTCTTTCAATTCAATATACTAAAAAATTAATCAAATATTAAAACTTGGATTATAAAGAATTACAGAAAATGAGTGCAAATATGCTACAGTCTGAGGTTTAGCCAGAAGTATATATAAATCACAATAAAATATTCCCTTAGAGAATTGATAGTATACAACATTTTATGTGGCACATATATACGTCACACACACATCCTTTTCATCCCTCCTTACTCCATTATTATATGAAATTCCAGGAAGGAAGGAGGATTATGTGTTTATTAAATCTTTTTTTCCCTATACTAAGTCATCATAACAGAATGAAGCAGCAGACCTTCCAACGAGCAGATCTGCATTTGAATTCCACCTCTGCCACTTGATCATTATCTGATGATATCTTGGAAAAGTTAGTTAACACTCTAAACCTCAGGTTTCTTATTCATAAAATAGGGATTGTTGCTAAGGAGTAAATAACATACACAATGCCCTGATATACTGTTAAATGTCCACTCAATCTTAATGTCTAATTTATCTCAATTCATTTGGATCCATCAGTCCTCCCTACATTATGGATTATTTCCCAAATGTATTAAGCCAAGGATCCCTTTTAAGAAATCTCTATTAACATTTCCTAGATACTAATGTTCCAGGGAGCACTGATTGGGATCCTATCCCAGATTGGGTGGCTTAAACAACAGAAATTTATTTTCTCATGGTTCTGGAGCCTAGAACTCCAAGATTAAGGTATTGGCAGGTTTGAATTCTCCTGGGGTCTCTTTGGCTTGCAGACAGCTGCCTTCTTGCTGTGTCCTCACATGGCCTTTTCTCTGCGTGTGCCCATCCCTGGTGTCTCCTCTTCTTCTTCTTACAAGGACATCAGTCCTACTGGATTAGGGCCACACTCTCATGACCTCATTTAACCTCAATTACCTCTTTAAAGACCCTATCTCCAAATACAGTCACATTAGGGGTAGGGCTTTAACATATGAATCTGGGGGGACACAATTCAGTCCACAACACATTATATCTTTCCTCTGACATCTATAGATTGACACTAAACAAACAGCAAAGCTCTCCTTTCCCTATCTTTCAAGGCAATCATCAGCCTTTTCATCATCAACACTCAAACACTCCCAATTTTCTTCTTTTGGACTTAGTTCCTTATCTCGCCAAAGCCAATGGATTGGGATGGAAACATTCACCACTTACCTACTATCGCAATAGAAAATATGTTCTAAATTTAAAACTATGAAATTACAAATGAACTTTTGGAGTATAACCCCTTTATGTACCAAAACATCCTAAACTCAACTAGTATAAAATGAAGTGGTATTCAGATAGTGATAAGGGTCTTCTAAAGCTACAAGAGTACTGAGCGGAAGGAGAAGCCACCATATTGATGTTAAACTGTGACCAGATAATTGACATAGGTGCAAAGCAACTGCTGAAAGCCTTGTGATAAGATCTAGAATTCTATCAATAGACATTCTTTCATTACTAAGGTGGTATAATGAAAAATATATATTTGGTCTTTGTCCTGAGTTCCTGGCACAGAGTTCCTAAAAGCCTTGGGATTTCCTGAGTGACAGGAATGTCTTTTGATTCAGGGAGGGGGAACCTCTAGATGGCTTCAGGATGGAGCTGGTTTCCTGAAAGACCAACTACTTAGAGGGTGGAAGACCAAAGGATTAGAGGGTAGGAACTTTCAGCTCCACCCCTTGACCTCAGGGGAGGGTAGTGGGGCTGAAGACTGGACTATAAAAGCTCTTGAACAACAGAGATCAGGAGAGCTCCCAGGTTGGTGAACAGACTGACGAACTGGGAGCACAGTAGTCCCAGGGAGGGCATGGATGCTCTGTGCCACACCCCCCCATACCTTGCTTCCATTCGGCTGTTCCTGAGGTGTATCCTCAAAATAAACTGGTAATAGTAAGTAGAGCATTTTCCTGAGTTCTAAGAGTTGTTCTAGCAAATTATCAAACCTGAGAAGGGAGTTGTGGGGATCCCCAAATTTACAGCTGGTGGGTTAGAAGTACTGATGACAACCTGGGACTTGTGACTGGCATCTGAAGTAAGGACAGTCTTGTGGGACGGACCTCTACCCTGTGGGGTCTGTGCCAACTCCAGATAGTGTGAGGATGACTGAACTGCTGGAGACACCCAGTTGGTGTCAGAGAATCAGAGTAGAAAACAGAGCCATCTGACATGAAATTTTAACAAAACATAATTTAATCAAAATGGTTTTACTTCACTTTTCTTAACTTTATGTAACTATATATACCATACTGTCACTGTATATTAGAGGAGGGAAAATAAAGAAAATTAACTACTGCATATTCCAGAGCCTCAAAGTTGTTAAAAGACCTATTAATATTTAAACAGTTCTAAGCTATAAACTGAGAGCATCTATTGTTACATACTAAAACACAGTCATAACACTTTAAAACATATTCTGGTAAGTAGGAAAAGATAGTAAAATATTTTTTCATATGAGACGATAGGCATATCCCATAAAACAAACAAATTACTGTTTAATTTTTTTTTAAACAGTTGCCATACTAAACCCACATTTAATGATTGGTCATCTAGATAATTCAGAAGGAACAACATGAGAATGGTTCTGAGACACTTTTAATGTTTTTAAGGCCAAGTTTATTTTCTATTATATTTATTTCGTAGTAGATCTGATTTCTTCCCAAGATTACAAGCTCTTTAAGAAAAGGAATACATGTATTTTATTTATCTATTTGGTATTTCCAGCTTACTTCCTGCCAAATACTTAGCAGTGATCTAAGGGAGTACAAACATATACACTGAAATGTAAAAGGATATGCCTTACGGGCATAATTAACACTTTTCTTTAAAATGTATAATAAAATCTATTAGTTATAAAGAAGGGCGGTTGATAATTTAACAATAGTTAAATCTGAACTGACAAATAACTTTCTACAATGGAAAAATGGAGCCTTGAAATAAAAAGATATTTCCCTTATAATTTTCTGCTGTCCCCTTTTTCCATTCTGAGTGAAGACAATGATAGAAACATGTACAGGCTATTGCTGACATTTAGGTACAAAGGTAAGAAAGAACCATTAAAAGTCAGTTCCTAGAAAAGGCTGGCTCTAGGAACCAAATTTACTCAGGGTCAGAAGGAAAATGACGAGAAGCAATGAGAATTCAATAAGTAAGTTTGTTTCTCAGGCTTTGGAAATGGTATACCAGAAATCAGGCAGGAATGGGATCAGCTTAATTAATCAGTTTTGACACATGGTAGGGAAAAAATTAAAACAAAACCGAACAAAAAACAGCAGAAAGGACAGTGGAGGCTCACGCCCACAGCTCTACTCCACATATGGTTCGGGGAGCCAACGTCAACGTAAGAACTAGGACGAAGCTGAAACACAGCAGGACTTGCTTCGAAGGAGGAGGCAGAATACTGAAGAGAAAATACGAGAGTCCAGCCCTATGGTGGCATAAAAGGAAGTAAAAAGGAATGCTTTTTTATCCCTACCAGTAAAGTCTCAAAACTCATTCAAGCCCTGAGGAATTCATTGAAATTAATTTATTATCAGTGTTTTCAGGAGCTGAAGGAAGGTTTTGAGATGGACCACGTGTCAGCAGATCCTTGGGTCTCACTCGGTCCTCAAAGATACAGGCTTTGAGGCCACCATCAATAACAGCTTCAGTTCAGAAAACTGTCAAAGGGCTTTTTGCAGCTTAGATAAGCGAGGAAATGAGAGGGAAAGCTCACAGACACAGGGACTTGAAGGTAAGAAATGGTAGCATGAAACGAAATACCAGTCTCTTCTGTCATGCTAGGGATGGAGAAAAACGGAGGTAAGAAATTTTCCTACAAAAATATCTGTCCTAAAAGTATGGAGTGGAGAACTTTTGCTCAGAAAAATGCTTAGAAGAGAGTACTGAGCTCCTGAATCCCCCATTCAATCATTTTTCTTTGGTTTGCCAAGGATGTAGGGGCCAAATACAAAGTAAAATTTGAGTTTTTAAATATTCAGAATAGTAAGCACTCAGGGAACACATGGCCTCCCAGGAAAGATCTGGGCACTGTCGGTAGCACCAGGAGAATGTTGTATTTTATTTGGAAAAAAGCAGAAATGTTTCTGGACGGAATTCAGTTTATACAGATGGTGGATTTTAATCCCTCAAGCTACTGGAAACGGGGAATCACAACTGACCTCTCAACAGATTTATCCCAACTTAGTCAAAACTTCACCAATTCTGAACTCTGGACAACTAGCATACATGGATACTATCCCAATGAGGCAAAAGCCAAGAAGTTCTGTTCCTCTTCTGTCAGAGGCATTCCTCAAATTACCTCTAACCTTGTACTAAGGTTCAAGCTAGGTGTGATGCTACGTAGACCATGGAAAGCTCTACATACTGGAAACACTACTTTTGATTAGTAAATACTATTATTTTGGAATTTAGTCTGTAAATTATAAAGTACTGCAGAGATATTTTCATGTATGCTTAAGACTCTGCAACTGACAAACATGGAATGTAGGAAAAACTTAGAATAGCATAATCCAACTTGGGAAGTGCACAAGGATCTACCTTGGTTCCGGTGAATGCAAGCTAGAAAGCAGATGGTAAAAAAAGAACACAAGGAGTGAGGTATTTAACATAGTTTGAGGTGGCATCAAAGAAGAATTCCTAGAGAGGGAAAGAAACTGAGAAAGCTCAGGTTAGCTAGAGGAAGAGAAAAAAAGAGAACTCTATGCATAAGGGCATCATAAGCAAAACTACATCAGAGTGAGAAAGAGTAGGGGATACACGAAAGGACATATCTGCTGCACAGTAACATGTCCAGAGACATGGCCAGAAAGGAAGACGAGGACCAGATCAAGGCACACATGCCTTACTAAAGAGCTGCCACCTGATCCTGTTGGTAACCAGAGATTCAATAAAGGGGTTTACACTGAGGAGTAGTATAGTAGGATCTGCATTTCAGGTGTATCACTCACACAGGCAACTATGCAGATGAACGATTTAAGGGCCAGGAAGCTACAGGAAAGAAAAGCAGAGGTAGTCAAGTGCAAGATAAATGGGATCTGAACTAGAGGAAGGAGTTGAAGGCACACAGAGGAAGATCATATGTATCAAATATTTAAGATGCAAAAGGAGCAGGACTTGATAATTAATTGAAGGTAGAGGGCAAAATCAAGAACTGCCAACACTGGAAGAGGAAAACTCAGGAAAGGAAGTGACTTAGAGGAAATGGTGGTGAATTCTGTTTGGGATCTCTTTAATTTGAGGTACTTCAGGACATCTAGGTGGAGACATTCAGCAGGCTATTGGATACATTGGTCTGAAACTCAGAAAAATATATCTAGAGATACAAATTTGGGATCCTTCAGCGCTCAGGTTATAACTAAAATAATAGTTTGGATAAGATCATGCAAGGAGAGAACATACAGTTAAGAAGAGTGGTAGCCCAAGATGGAACCAAGAAGAACACTAACATTTAAGGGGTAGGTTTAAAAAAAAAAGACAAAGGAAGGAAGGGAGGAAGAAAGGGAGGGAGGGAAGAAGGAAAAAGGAAAAGAAAAATCTGAAGGGAGAAATAAAAAGAATGGTCAGAGGAATCTGAGAAAAATTAAGAGAGTTTATGTCATGGAAGCTAAAAGAGAATTTCAAGGAAGAAATTATTACCAGGATCAAATGTAGATACATAGGTCCCAGAGATGATCACTAAAAAATGGACGTCAGATCTGACAATCTAGAAGTCACTGATGATCTTAGCAAGATCTCAGTACATGAGATGTGAAGCAAACTGCTGTAGAATGGGGGGCATGTGAGAGGTAAAGAAGTGGATATAGGAGACATCATTACTCCTTCAAGAGGTTTCAAAGAAGAGCAAAAAAGAGATTGGACAATACTTTCTATGAAATGCCAAGTCAAGGGAGAGTCAGGGAAAAGGGTTAGTTTCCAGTTCTACCACCATGAGAAATTAAAGTTCTACCACTAATTCAGGGAGAAAAGAGTCTGGTTCATAGACAAAAGGTTAACATTACATGGTACCTACCAAAAATTGAGAATGCCATGTACTTAGCAAGAACAGCAAAATTAAACCAATGCACGTCTGGCCCCATGGCCTAGTGGTTAAGTTTGGCACATTCCACTTTGGCGGCCTGCGTTTGTGGGTTCGGATCCCAGGTGTGGACCTACACCATTTGTCAGCCACACCCTGGTGGTGACTCACATATAAAGTAGAGGAGGACTAGGACAGATGTTAGCTCAGGGCTAATCCTCCTCAAGTGAAAAAACAAGGAAGATTGGCAACACATGTTAGCTCAGTGTTAAATCTTCCTCAGCTAAAAAAAAACCAAAAACAGAAAAATCAATGCATAGGATCTCTAATAAGAAAAAAATAACAATGATAATACCCAAAGGGATGAGGTCCTGGCTCTGCCTCTTAGTAGCTGTGTGATCTTGGGCAAGTTACTTAGTCTACTGCCTCTCAATTTTTTCATCTATAAAGTGGGTATAATAATAGAACTTACCTTATAGGTTTTGTGAGAATTAAATAAGATACTGCATACAAAATGCTAACACAGTGCTGGCTTAGAGAATATTGAGAATAACAGACAAAAATTATATTGAGAATAACAGACAAAAATTATATAGTGCTTAAAGAACTTCACTTGTGCATTTATGACAAGTCCTCATGGCATCCTGATTTACAAGTTCATAACTACCTTCAATAAATAGTTCACCATTAAACCACTCAGAGGAATAAAAACACTGTAGATAAACACATTACCCTACATATATATCTTCTAAATCAGTGGAAAGAAAACCAAGTACTCAATTATAATTTCAAATTCAAAAGAATCTTTGTCTTCTACGGCATTGAGGTACAATTCTCATTAATTTCTGTAACAAAGTATACACTGCAGAGACTTGTTCATCTTTGTCAAAAATGAATTAAACATAACTCTGAATAGTAATAAGTGCTGTAATGTTGTCTCCCTTTTTAATTTACATGTGCAGCAGTCTTTAATGATATAGCATGCAACTCTTCCAGCCAATCCAAAGAGACAAAAAGATTCAATTATTCTCCAGATCTGTAAGCAACTACATATTTCCCTTATATATCAGAATTTCATTACTGCTGAAACAGATAAAAAGACAGCATACAGTAAAAGATCTTATGATCAATAATCAACGAGTCCAAGGATCTGGTAGAAATGCATAAAAATACATTACATTTCATAATATATAGCCTCATTACTGCTAAGAAGAATGCTGTCATCTTTTAAACAAAACAAAACACCTTCTTTTTAATAAAACAAAGAGTAAAAATATCAGTAAAACTCTATATCAAAATAATGGAAGTATAGATCTATAATGAAGATGTCATTAAGTGATTTGAATTGACATGATAATATAAGAAAACATCAAGTATGCAGTCTGGTAGTTATAATAAATGTACACAATGGCCAAATTTACATTCAGAAATTGCATACACAGATCTTTAAATTAGTAGCAGAGTTCCTAGCAAAAGTCGTTAAAACTTTTTTCTTTCACAAATAAGTCTATTTAAGATCAAAAAAGATAATTTCTTGGATGAATTAACCCAACTGCAAATGAATTTACAGTTAAACACCCTCACTGCACATCCTCATTGTC
Organism: Tapirus indicus; assembly: GCA_031878705.1. Classification (NCBI taxonomy): domain Eukaryota; kingdom Metazoa; phylum Chordata; class Mammalia; order Perissodactyla; family Tapiridae; genus Tapirus; species Tapirus indicus. Next base: position 3,467,537 of record CM062936.1, read on the forward strand.
TTTTTCTTATTCTGCTCTATACTTCAAGTACAATAGTCACTAGATTGCCAAAAGCACCAGGAAGCACAGCAATGAGAATATAAAACTATTAATTATGTCTCTGAAAATATTTAACAGATAATATCCAATTAAAGCTAGGATGTTTGGCTTTTAATATTAAAAAAATTTTTAATTTAATTTGTAATATCATAAGAAAGATGCAACCCCTTTATTCTGTTCAGTAAATTCTCACTATCTAAAACTGAAATGAAAAAATAAACCTTTCTTTTCCCCCAGAGTACCATACAATAACTGAAAAATCACAATATTGGTACTGAAACACTGAAAAATAAAGTGCCACGTTAAAGATTAAACAGCACTCTCAGAAAAAAACACATAAAACCCTTTTCACATAATTGTATTACATCCTAAACCAACTTGGTAGTTATTTCAGGTATTGTAAATGGTTAATAAAGTCAATAAATCAAAAAAATATTTTTCACCCACTCAGGTTAAGCAAAAATGTATTAGGGTGTGTGATAAATTAGCAGTAAAATGACATTTTGTGCTGAAGTGAAGGGTACAGTGGCAAAGATTATGTCTTTGTTATCTTCCCCCAAATAATTTTGCTGGTACTGAAGTAGTCAATACAAAGGAGTGAAGGAGTTGCCCAGGTCTAGAATGAAGAGCACCCTGTCTGTACCACTCACTGTCTAGCTGCCACTGCTCCTTCTGGGGCAGTTAGACACTTACAAAGAAGTGATTCTTTGGTTGAACCAGCAGCAACCTAGACTCAACATGTAATGAGAAACACGATTTTTAAATAACGTGAATGAATCTAATTCCTGCCAGCAGCCAATGAAAATATCAAGACTAATCAACGTTACATAAACAAACATTACAGGCATTGCTTATAAACACCAATTTGTATATTCCTGTACATTCACTTTTTTCCTCTTAAGATGGCATTGAGTTAAATATCTAAAATAATGCAAGTATCTTACAATGTAAACTTCTTCGCAGATAATACATACCACATCTCTTACTTTAGATAGCAAAAGACAATCATAAGGGAGACAAATCCATAATGAAAACTAAACGGAGGCACTTCCCTTGGGTTTCTTTTATTTTTCTACTGGAGTCAGTCGAGAAGCATTTGCTTCACATCTCTATTGATGGGGTGTTCTGAGGGCAAGACCCACCCAGGCCCAAGTTCATTCTGTAGCCCTCCCCCACCTCACAGGTTCGGGTTTGGATGCCGAGTAGTAGTACAGCCCCGAACTAAAGGCGCAGCTAACCCAGCAGACGAAAGCAACAAGGGATTCATCAAATCACGAAGTCTGACGGCCCTCGGGGGCCCGCAGCATCCTGCCTCCTCGGAATGCGCAAGATCTCGCTGAAGGAAAAAACGGAGGGGGGGGGGGGTTGTTATCAGAGGGGAGAAGCCAGATCGCCCAGGTGAGGCTGAGGTGTGGCGAGTCAGAAGATGGGGAAGCAGAGAAGTGACGCACGAGGGCGGTCACCTGTGGGGCCACTTGGTGCAGCCCCGCCCCCAGGGACAGCAGCAGGAATCGAAGCCGGAAGCCCCCAAAGACGCCGGGGAAACGCAGAGCTGGGCCCCTCGGCCCGCCCTGGCACTCACCGTCCACGGTTTTCTTCTTGAACAGGGACGCCATGGTCAGGGACCGCGCCCGGGCGGCTCGGCTCGGCCCGGTCCGGCCCGCACCTGGAGAGGACCGGAGGGAAAAGACAGGCCCTTGGCGGGTTGGGGCGGCGGGGGACGGGCACGAGAGGAGGCCCAGGTCCCCGGGGAGGACCCGCGGAGGGCGGGGATCCCTGAAGCCTACCGCAGCCGAGTCGCGGAGCTCAGGTGACCGCGAACTAAGACACTTTTTGGAGAAGTCACTTCTGGGCGGCGCCTGCGCGCTGTGCGCGCGCCTGCGCAGTGCGGCGCCTGAAGCCGCCGCGGCCGCCCTCACCTCGCGCCTCCGGCCCGAGGCCCGCTGGGCGGGCGGGGCTGGCGGTGGTCGCCGAGCGGGGACCGCGGGCGGGGGCGGGCGTCTGGGTGCGGGCTGCGGGCTGAGTGGGACAGAGATGAGCCTTCTTTAGCCCTTTCCTCCGCGCCCGGGGAAGCTGGAGTAGGGTCCCCGAGTCCTAGGACGAGTGTGGGTCGTCCCGGAGCCGGCTGGTTTACGACCACCCGGCTGCCGTCAGTCAGTACCTCCTCCGTGCGGGGCTGGCCCCCGAGTTCACGCTGTCTTCGCCCTGCCTCGCTCGGCGCTCGCCCCCGCCGGACCCCAGGGGTCACCGGCCGCCCGGCGCGGGGCTGCGAGCCGGTGGCTCTGGGGCTCCGGCTTCTAGGCTCGGGGATGGCGGAGGAGGAAGGGGACGGGGAGCAACTTCCTCAATGCAACACTCTACTCGATGTTCGTGGCTGGAAACGTGAAAAAAATCCACACGTATTTGTGTACCGGTTTAAATGTCTCCAGCTCTGTTTCTATAAAATTCGATTTCTTGTAATGGCTCATACTGTGACCCTGTTAGAATGCTACATAGCTGTATATTGGTGTTTAATGTGGAAAAAAAGCTCCATATCATGTTAAAGGAAAAGCATAATGAATTATTTAAAAAATCCTGTGTGTGTAAGCATAAATATGGAAAATACAATCTTTGGATCAAGACCTTAATTTCATCGTTTTACTTCATTGTGTGTGTGTGTGTGTGTAGGCATATCTCAGTTTAATATATTATTTCGCTGTTTAGAATCTTAATGTTGCTTTGAACTCTTTCCTCCCGATCTATTAGTGCTTTAAGCAACACTGCTTCCACCGGATAAAAAGAACAGGAACCGTTTTCTCCTAGATGTGATTTCTGATAGGAAAGAAGCTCCAGGAGTGTCAATATTCTCAGTCATCTCTGGCTTCATGAATCATGTCTCGGGGAGTTTTAAGTATTTGCGGTGGTCAGGCTTCCTTTTCCCATTTTTTTCCGCATAAGATATCAAAGCCCGCAGGGCCGCTGATAATCCTGCTGCTGCTGCTAAAATTTAGCTACAAGTCTGCTCATGAACGCTTTCTCAGGATGACAGTAACCTGCAAGCTGTAATTGTCTTACTCCTCAAGTTATTCTAGATATTATGGGAAGGGGAAGAAGTAAAGAAACAGGAAAAAATGTAAACGAGGAGACCTAGTCTCTGCCTCCAAAGCCGGGCCTTTCCTGGAGTAAACGCTTCGCAGAAAGCCGGTTTGCCTGGCTGCCTGTTGTAAGGAATGGTGCTGAGCTGTGCATTGAATGCATGAGAGGTAAGAAGCTGTTATGTGTGTGGTAGGCATACTCCTCCCTGCTGCAGTCACCCCTGGTTTATTACTCCGACGCAATCCCCCCCACTGACCCAATTGTAACAGTTGGGAAAATGCCAAAATACTTAGCAGCAACCATATGGAAGACCCTCCAAAAGTGCACAGCAGGAGCTAAAGACAGGGCTTGTTCATTACAATAAAGACGAACTAGAAATATGTAGTATTTGAGCTCAGCACTCTAGTAGCTTGATTATCCCATAGTTGGAAGCAGGCTGATATTTACCAGCCTGGCTGGCGTCAATTCTGATTAGTTGGTGGCCAAACTGTACCAGTACATATTTTGTATATTACTCCTTTTTTGAAGGGCATGAAAACCTAAGTGTAGCTGAGATTTAGGACACCCAGAAGCCATAAACTAGAATACAATGGTATTCACTTATTTAAAACCACCATAATCACACACAAACTCACTGAATCAACAAGACACATATATAAGCCTAGTGGATAGAGAAAACATTTTAATTTTATTCTTTTTAAATCTTATTAACAAATAATGAACTAGTATTCTATGGTCACATCATTATGACCCATTACTCTTTTTCTAAATTGCTCAGACAGTGAAAAATATTTATTACATACCTAATGACACAGACCACGCTATGTGCTGGGGACATACCCGTGAAGAAACACAGTTCCTCCCCCATTTTCTCTTACCCACATTCCTACCAGGTTTTTCATCTTTTCTCATTCACTTGTTACAGTTCCGACACCAATTCAAATGTGTGGGTTTTTTCCCCCACACAAAGCAATTCTCTGACACCAGCTGGGTGTTCCATAGTTCAACTCAATTCTGACACTATCTGCCTGGAGAAAGCATCCGATTCCACAGGTTCAAGGTTCAGTCTCACAGGCTGCCCCCACTTCAAATGCTACTCGCAAGTCCAGGTCAATACCTGTGGTTCTGACTGACCAGCTATAAATCAGAGACTCCCACAACCCCTGCTTTGGGTTTGATTAATTTGTTAGAGGGGCTCACAGAGCTCAGGAAACCTGTTTACTCACTAGATTGCCTCACTGGATTGGTTTATTACAAAAGATGTTAAGAATATGAGTCAACAGCCAGAAGAAGAGATACACAGGGCAAGGTTCTGAATGTGGAAGCTTCTGTCCTCTTGGAGTTTGGGGCCCAGGCCAGCAGCACATGGGTTCATTCTAGCTCACCAATCTGGACGCACCCTGAACCCCGTCATTTAGGGTTTTCTATGGAGGCTTTTTCACACTGGCATGATTGATTACATCATTGGCCAGTGGCGACTGAACTCCATCTCTAGCTCCTCTCATCTCCCCAGAGGCCTGCGGATGGAACTGGAAGTTCCAACCCTCTCAACATATGATTGGTACCTCTGGTGACCAGGCCCCATCCTTAGGTGCTTTCCAAGTCACCTCATTAACAGAAACTCAGAAGTGGTTGAAAGGGGTTTGTTACGAGTATTAAGACACCTTGATCCCTCTTATCACTTAAGAAATTCCAAGGGCTTTAGAAGTTCTGTCCCAGAAACAGGAATGAAGACCAAATATATATTTCTTACAAATCACAATATCACACTTGTCCATCACAGAGAAGCAGGCTTTGGCTCGGTCTAAGAAAAACAGCTCCTCAGACCAGAGCTGTTCTGAAGTGGGATGAGTGGTGTGGGAGGCAGTGAGGTCCTTGTCGAGGAAGTAATCAAGCGGGGGCAGCTTGTTGTAGACAGGATTCCTTTAAAGGATCAAAGGCTTGTTTAGAAGGTTTCTCAGGTTCCTTTAAAATCTAGAATTTTATTATGATTTATTTATTTATTATCAAAAAACCAGGCCAAATACCTTGGTGTATGGTGTTTCACATCCTACAGATAATACTGCCAAGTCTTATTGGCCTCACCTTTAAAGACATGATAAAGCCAAAAAGATACAGCATTTCATCATTTTGAATCACTCCTAGCCAAGTAGCCTTCATCACTCATCTGGGTCATTACCACCTATCTTATTTCCCTGCTTCCATTCTTTCCTCCCTCCACTCTTGTCTCAACAGACCAGACAGTGGTCTTATTAAAATGTGAATCGGATCATGCTATTCTGTTTCTCAAAAAGAGATCAACGTACAGTGTATTCTCAGTACTTATGTCTGGACCACACACACGTGCACACACACACACATCTGTTCTACAGATTAAACTTCTGTTGTTCATCCATTAAATGTCCAAATTTTTACCATCCAGGTTGCCTTCCTAATTATTTCCCTTCATTATGTGTCACTCAGGTGGAACATAATTGTTTAGATGAGCTCTTAGAATTATGCCATCTATTACCTCCCTTGTTTCCTCCTCTTTGAAAACCAGAATATTTGCCATTGTTCAGTCTTTTGTGTCTTACATTATAATGGGAATGGAAGCCCTCTTCCACTCCATTGGCTCAGGTGGATGTAGGACATCACCGGTGAGAATACTGGCTCTGGACAAAGACTGCCTGTCCCTAACCAACTCTGCCGCCTTCTACCTATTAGATCTTGGGTGAGTCACTGAACCCACCTCTCCATGTCTGTTCATCGCACATAAAATAGGGATAATGTTAGTTCTACCTTCACATGGCTGTTGAAAGAGTTAAATGAGCTAATATATGTAAAACCCCCAGAGTAGTGCCTGACACATAATATGCACCAAGAAGGTATTATCTATCTGTATTATTGCTCCCAGCTCACTTACCTTTTTGTTTTCTTGATAGTAATCTCTTCACTTTGAAATTGACTCCATCCTAGCCACGCACCCATTAGTCTATTTCTTTCTCCTTAATTAAAAAAAGGATCTGATTTTCTGTTCCTTGATTCTATTATTTTTATAGGAATATGTGTTTAACATTGGTATTTATTTTTTAGAACGACTCATTACGTGTTTCCTTGTGTTGATTTTCTCTCCCCAGCATTGGATGCTAAGCTCCTTGGATTCCGAGAGGATGTCTTGTCATACTCTTCAATCATTTCTCTATATTTATTTAAATATATTTATTTAGGGGCCGGTCCGGTGGCGCAGCAGTTTAGTTCGCGCTTGGCAGCCCAGGGTTCGCGGGTTTGGATCCCGGGCGCCTGCCAACACACTGCTTGTCAGTCGTGCTGTGGCGGCGTCCCATATAACGTAGAGGAAGATGGGCACGGATGTTAGCCCAGGGCCAGTCTTCCTCAGCAACAAGAGGAGGATTGGCAACAGATGCTAGCTCAGGGCTGGTCTTCCTCACACACACACAAAAATATGTATATATTTATTTAAAACTTAACAGTTCAATGACATCTTTATATTACCTATGTTTCAATATTTTTAATGCCAAAATGACATATATTTAGTGCATTTGCATTAACTTGACACAGTAGACTTCAAATCTCCATATATCTGAAGGGCAGCCAACATTATCCATCGCTATAAACAGTATAGGTCTAGAGAGCCTGGCTCAAAGGCAATAAGTAATTCTGTCTTAGCTTTGGGTAAGAATTTAGTGTGGATATCCCCTTTTTTGTTTCCTGTTATACTTAGGTTTAAATTGGGGCATACTGCAAGATATTTTGTTATTTCAGCAACTACCTTACACTATAATCTGCTTTATGTTTAATAATGCTACAGTACAAAATATGACTATTTATAAATAAAATTATGGCTAAAATGTTGACTTATATAGCATTTAAAACATTTTTAGAGGGGCTGGCCCAGTGGCATAGTGGTTAAGTTTGCTCAGTCCCCTGCAGCAGCCTGGGATTCATGGGTTCAGATTCTGGGAGTGGACCTACCCACCACTCATCAAGCCATGATGTGGCAGGCGTCCGACATAAAGTAGAGGAATATGGGCACGGATGTTAGCTCAGGGCCAATCTTCCTCAGCAAAAAGAGGGGGATTGGCAGAGGATGTTAGCTAAGGGCTAATATTCCTCACACACACACAATTTTTTTGGAGACACAAGCTTAGGACAGAAAGAGTCATTGGCAAAGTCTAAAAATCTCTTATTTCTGACAAGAAGTAAATTACTTATAAGAAGTAAACAATCAACAGAGAAATGAAACAGCTTCTCAAAGTCCTATAGCTAGTAAGGTGTGGAGCTGGAATATGTGATGACAGGCTCTTTTAATGTGTTTGTACTTCATAGCCAACCAGTTAGACTCTTTGTGTCAATTACATTGTGACTGACTGGATGGGTTGTATGTGCTGAGGGCAGGACAGCAAAGAGTGTGGACTGTCTAAGGCTGCTCCTTCCAACATTCACTCCCGGAGGAATATGAGGTTTGACTTCAGGGAAGAGTAAGCTAGAAAAGAATCTCCTGTTGTTCCTTCCCTTCCTGGCTCCCATCTCTTCTCAGAGCTCATCATCTACACATGGACCCCCTCTCTCGACTCCTCCAAATTCAGATCAGATAGATAGCACTTATTCTACCTTACCGAAGGACAATACTCAAATGAGATTATCTCAAACACGTGGATAATTTTTGTACATTTCAAGCCAAATAATGTATGCAACGTTTTCCCACATTTCAGCGTGTTCACTGTGTTTTAGCATTAAAAGTTGGAAATTTTTCTATAATTTCTGCATTTCATAGTTCCAGAAATTCACCTCATTTCTCTCTTTGTCAAATCTTACTTTTAAAAATATGTGCTATAAAGAATGAGTCAGAGTAGTCAGACATGTAGTCAATGAAAAAGCTAAATGAGTATCCTAAATGTGTGTGGTTGCACATCATTGGTTTTATAGTCTAAAAGAGTTCATGTGTTATTTGGAATATGTAACATGATCCTTTTTGAAAAATAATCTAAACTTTGCCCTGATTTCCTCACAGTGTTAATAGTAGTTGCACATGAGTAAATCAAGACAGAATTTGTGCCCCCTGGCACAACAGAGCATATGTATATATTTGCTCTTCAACCCAACGAGGACATTAAGTGCAGAACTACCACACAAAATAGAAATGAACTTCAATGTAGGCGTAATGGATTTGGTTCTTCAATAAAATAAACCTTAATAGCTATCTCACTTTCTATTTCAAATGAATAGAAATTGAGAGGCTCTGGATGTTAGATCTTGGTAAATTAATAAGTACGAATAATTTGCTAAAACAATGGCATTGCATTTTCTATACATTGCCTTTTTATAATGATACCCATTTTGAGCTACATTTATTGATCTTCTCTTCATTGCTTTGTTTGGTCGGGTAACAAATACTTATAGCACACCTACTATATAAAATATGTAGTGCTAGTTAGTAACTCTGAGGAATTAAAAATGAACTAGATGTGGATTTTGTTCTAAAGAAGTTGAAAGTCCAGTAAAGATATTAGGGGTACACTAGGAATTAAATGACAAGTCACAATATATAACTATAAAACTTGGGGCCACTAACAAAATTACGTAATTAACTGAATTTATGGCTAAATTGATATTTGGAAATCTTTCAGAGACTTGGACTATAATTAATGTATGATATTAAAAATATGTACTCTTTTAAAATGTCTTCTCTTAAATTTGTTTCTCTTACATGCAAGGAAGTGATTCAGAAGATCAAAGATGCCTAAGAGCAGATGAAGGATTAAAATAACTTTGAAAATAATTTTAGATATTTTTGATGCAAAGACGTATAAGAATGTCTAAAGTGCGTAAGGCTGAACTGATAGACACAATAGTAATGATAGGTAATACCTGCATGTATGTAGTGTTCAGACTCGGAAAATACTCATTCATATTTTCACAGTTTAATATGAGAGTTGCTTATCTTTATGCTCTCTATTTCTGCTTTGTTTGTGAGAGTTACAATTTAGGCTACAAATCACCAATTCAAAAGATAAAACTTAAAAAAAATCAAAATTTTAATGTTACTTTTTTCTTTTTTTTATTGAGGTACTATTGATTATAACTATATAAATTTCAGGTGTTTAATGTTACTTTTATGTGACAAAATTTTAAGATAAGTCACTCCTAACAAAGAGCTGGACATTCAGTTTATTGGAATCTTCTTGTTACTATGTCTTTACACCCAGTTTTGGGGTTACTCTCTACCTGAGACTAACTTCTACAAGGTTCTTATGATAACATAATCAATAATCGTATGTAATGGTGGCCTTTCCTACGTATGACATAGAGAGATATAACAAACTACTAAGATAGGGTCTCTGCCTAATTAAGAAATAATCTATTTTGGATGATGACAACAAACCCCACAAGCAAAGCAACTTATGTTAAGAGGGTTGAATTTTTAGTTCAGAATAGCAAGTTGATTTGTCATGTCAGAACAGACTTTATAGGTTAAAACAGTTTTTAATGACAACAGCCACTGCCTTTGGAGACATGGAAAGTGTCAAGGACAATTTTGAGATTAGTTGGCACAGGATATTGATTGTAAGGGAGCCCGTTCAGAAGTTGTCTTCTCCCAATCTCTGTCTTGGATGTCTACCCCTGGTTTTACTACCAGAGTATGCTGTATGAGTTTCCTATTGCTGCTGTAACAAATTACCACAAACTTAATGCCTTAAATCAACTCGAATGTGTTATTTTACTGTTATGGAGGCCAGTAGTACGAAAGAGTCTCACTGGACTAAAATCAAGGTTTCATCAGGGCCATGTTCCTTCTGGAAGCTGGAGGGGAGAATCTGCTTCCTGCCTTTCCAATTTCTAGAGGCTTCTTGGATTCTTTGGCCCCTGCACCTTCCTCCATCTTCAAAGCCAACAGTGTAGCATCTTTAAATCTGTGATTGTCTCTGACCCTTCTGCCCTGCTTCTACGTGTAAGGTCACTTGTGATTACATTGGGCCCACCCAGATATTCCAAGATTACCTTCTTATGTTAAAGTCAGCTGATTAGCAACCTTAATTCCATCAACAACCTTAATTCCCCTTTGTCGTGTAATATAACATATTCACAGGTTCCAGGCATTAGGATGTGGACATCTTTGAGGGATAGCCTTCTGCCTATCACAGGTGAAACTAAGTTTTAAAATAAAGTATTGCATTGGCTCTGCATAACATTCTTTGGGCTATTCCATTGTAGATTGTTTTCCTATGGTACCTAACACCTACCATATGGTTATAAAGGACACTGTTGACCTTACTGACGTGAGCATGCTATTCTTTGCTACTATTGTGCATCATGGTTGGATGTGTTCAAAATGATAATCTATCTAGCCTTCATTTGGCAGGAGTATTCTTGAAGCTTTCTCACGTCAGCCCTAAGAGATTTCTAGGAAAGGGAGTAAAAGATTTATGGACAAATCCTGACATGGAATTTTTTGTTGAAATAGGCTTGGTTTTTGTTTTTATTTTAAAGTTTAGACTCGAGTATTTTTTTTTTTGGAGCAAGATTGGCCTTGAGCTAACATCTGTTACCAATCTTCTTCTTTTTCTTTTTTCTCCCCAAGGCCCCAGTAGATAGTTGTATGTCAGAGTTGTACATCCTTTTAGTTGCTGTATGTGGGATGTCACCTCAGCATGGCTTGATGAGCGGTGAGTAGGTCTGCACCCAGGATCCGAACCAGCAAACCCCGGGCCACTGAAGCGGAACACACAAACTTAACTACTGTACCACCGGGCCGGCCCAGAAACGGGCTTGGTTTAACACTTTGCTCCAAATTCTGCCCTATGAATATAGTGCATTAGTATTTAATCAAAATTGTATTTAATTGATAAATAATTTTGGACTCAAGCTGCATTCATAGTATTGACCATCAACTTATCTAAATGTTTAAAAACTGACTTTTTATTTTATCCTCCACATATATCTGGAACACAAGGGCCCAATAAATATTTGTTATATTAATTCAACAATATTCAGTCAACATTTAGCTTATAATTTAAATACATCTCAAAAATGCATATTTTTTGTCAATTTTATTGTCAAGAAAGGCAAACGAGGTAGAACTAGACCAAAATGCTCAATAATTTTATTCAGTATTTCATTTCTTCATTTATTCATTCACTTAAGCTACAATTTTAGAGGTGAAAGAGATCTTATAGGTCATCTATTACAAGCTCTTCATTTTACAAATAGATATATCAGGACCCATAAAAAAGAATTGCTGAATCTCACTGTTGGTCAGTGAAAGGTCTTAAACTAGGAACCCAGATTATCCAACTCTCAAGCCAAGACCTGTCCTCTAGATCTGTCCTAATAAAGAAGCAGAGATTAAAGAAGAAGAGAGATCTGGAAGGCAGTCTCTGAGAAATCTGTGGTAGTTGTTGATACATTTAAACATTTTGGCTTATGAAGAAATGACAGGATATTCCCATGACCTTCAGGGCCCAGGATATAATTCACGTAGTTCATTGAGATTGGTTGAGTAAATACGAGAGGCCAGCCCGTTGGGTTAACTTCTCCTTCTCTTAGGTACATTTGGGCTAGGAAATTTTTTCTTTCAGCAAATGATTTCTGCCATTCAGTATGAGATTCAGTAGAGTACTCATTAATATTTTTATAAATATATATTCTTATTTTAATGAGGACAGAAAATTGTTTTAGGTCAGAAGCACAAATGGGCAGAGATGAGATCTGTCTCTGGAAGGAACGATACAGAAATGGGATTGGGATGATGGAGATGGGATTTTTTTGAAGCCCTGTCCACAACTTGCTAAGGAATTTAGAAGATGGTAAAAACAATTTTCATGAACAAGTCAGGATGTACACATGTACCCAGAGCATCATTTAATTTCTAACCCATCAGAAACAGTTCTTAATTCTCACAGTTCCCTCAAACTCAGCCTGAGGTGATCCTGGTTGGGGTAGGGATTGAGAGAAAGTACTGAATTTCTGTGGGACACATTCTGTAACACAGAAGCAAAAGCATAAAAATAAAAAGGGAAGACATTTTAATTCAATAAAAATTACAAAGATTCAGTATCTGCTAAGCTATGTTTTTAAACTGAAAAATAAATTACAACAGCTTTTATGTCAAAAGAGTGTCTAATGACAAAGACTTTTCCAAAATAGAATCAGAAATATTGGTCAGATAAGTTATATGAATACAAATATCAATTACGGTTATTCTTAGTCATTTTAGTAATATCTGACATGACAAGGGAGGGCAGTTTCTTTTTCTACATTTTGCCCGTAACCCATTACATGGTAAAGCAGCTCTAAGCGCGCACAGAGTTGTGTTACCAGGGGAGATGGGGACTCCCTCCTTGGGGGTCATAAATATAGTTTTCCATCTGCTGGAAACTGTTTAGGTGAAACATGCCTGAAGTCAGGGGCTGGATCAGATGATCTCTGGGGGTCTCTTCCAGTCTTTTGAGTCTTTGAGAGAAATTTCTAATCAGCATGTTAATGAGTACTTTAAATGTGTATTCTGGTTTCCTTGAAGATAATTACCAGAAACACTAAGAGGAGAACAGCATTTCTAAATGCCTGTTTAAAAGAAGAAGAAAGAAAGAAGAAAAAACTAGGATTCTGTTTAAAAAGAAAAAAAGAGGTAATAAAATGTGACCCACTTGATATCAGAGAAGGCAATTACCTGAGAAGGTCGTATGGTTCAGTGGTCTTGCTAAAGTCTGAGAGAGTGGAAGACTACCGGATCTTTTCCCTGTTCTTATGATGTCTTGCTGTGTGACCCAGGGCAAGTCACTTGACCTTAGTTGCCTCATCTGAAACACAAGACCCCAGGAGTTGTGCTTGATTACCTGACTAATATCAAGCTGCAGGAATTAAATGAAGAATGCAATTTCATTTTGGGCTTCCTCACTGCTGCAGCGATGACAGATGGGAATCTTATGAATTAGGTTAGCCCGTGCGCTTCATTAACTGACAGAAAACAAGTCTGAATGACACGGATGGTAAACTAAACTTGGAAAACCCCATAAGAAATCTTAATTTGGATATTATATAGATGATAAATATAGCAAAGATTTATTTTGATTTCTGCTTATAGAAAATCAATTATGATATTATCCTATATGTTCAGTTAATCTAGTTATCTCAAAATTGGCCCTAAAAGAAAAGGAATAGGAAAAATACATACCAGGTTATGCTAATATTTTTTCTTCCTGCACTTAGTTTTTAGAGGGAAGAAAACCTTTTTATTGATGTATAGCTGCTTTACAAATAAGAATAAAAGTGTATGACTTTTCTCTCTGTGTCCTTCTTTTCTTTACCAGTAGTAAAATAAGTTTAATCTGAATTTTTATATTTCTTGGCACAAAATGTGATTTTCCCTGGGGGACTATGCTGGCAGTTTTCCAAACCTGGTACATAGGGTTAAATGCTTAGCTCCATGCTATCTTCAACAAAGCATTTTTCCCACCAGAGATCACGACTTGTTTTAATAAGCAAGCCCTACACAAGGAAGGAATTAAACTTATGCATAACACAGAAGATAATGCTTTCCAAAATCAGGTAAAATTTACATTTATGATACACTCTTTAGAGAAGGCAAATAACTAATTTAAAAAAAAAACTAAGATGATATAAAAATGAATCAACACTGTGTTTGTGACCAAGCTTGGAGAAATGAAACATCTATACCAGATAAGATGTCTGGGTACTACTAATGACCACTATCTATATTTTAATACACTATATATTTCCATGAAAGTGAAAGACCCAAATCCAGAGGGAAAAATAGGTGGCATTTTGATTAGAGATTGCAATTATATGCAGCCTTTTGTTCACCAGCATTAAGAGAGGGCAGGGATACCACAGGAAATGCTGCTCTACGTGAGGTTTGGGGAATCATAAATTCTGGTTCCGACTCTGCTATTCAGCTTTTAGATGGCATTATACCTCGGTCCCACCATCTGCACAGTATGAACGATCATATTTCGCTAACCCACAGGTGTGTTGTAAAGGATAGACAATAAAACGTAACAGAACACACAACCACCCTCAGAGCCCAAACAGAATGGAAAACAAATGGTTAAGAGATGCAAAGCAAATGGATTGAATTTTCTAATAGAACTCTAAGAAACACGTTTAACCTGGTAAAAACAAAATTTTCTAACAATGTTTACCTACCAAAATTTTAATAAGACAATTTTATCCACAAAATGTGCGTGATTTGGACTTTAGAATTTTGTCCCAAAGTCTGTGAGGAATAACAAAGGTGAAAACCTTTCCTGGTCCCACAGTGTTTGCTGTTTTGCAGGGAAAGATTCGCCCTGAGCTAACATCTGCTGCCAGTCTTCCTCTTTTTTCTTTTCCCCAAAGCCCCAGGGCGTGGTTGTACAGCCCAGTTGTGAGTCCTTCTACTTCTTCTATGTGAGCTGCTGCCACAGCGTGGCAATTGACAGAGGGGCGGTGTGGTTTCACACCGGGAACTGAGCCCAGGCCACTGAAGCAGTAAGAGCCCCAAACTTTAACCACTAGGCCATCAGGGCTGGCTCCCTGCAGTGTTTTTGTCTCTCTTACCTGAGGGTCAGTCAATGGTAGATCCTCTCTGTAAGTCTATGCAGTGTCTAATGTTAAATTAAACCTTTAGTTGTGGGGTCGAACAGTATGCTTTTTCTGAAGAGTAGAGACTAGGGCCACTGTCAGGAGCTGAAGGAACACCTTTTTGCTCCAGTCATTGACATTTATTAACACGACACAGGTGAAATGCCCAACAAGCTTTTGTGTCTTCTTCCTTTTGTGAAATTTGAGCTCCTTACAAGAAAAATGAAATAAACAACACATATAAATAAGTTGAAGAGCCCTGGTTTAGCATTTGGAAAGTCAGAGGAAAGAGAATTTCAAGGATGGGTAGCCAAAGTTGTTTAAGTCACGCACAGTGGATAAGAAGGATGGGGCAGAGAGAAAGGCCATTTTATTTTGTGATTATCTTTGGTGACCTTCAGAAAGGCAGTTTCATTAGTGTAGGGGCGGAAGGTCAAAACACTTTGAAGTAAAGAGCAAGTGATGGTGAGAAAATTAGAGTCAACAAGTACAGAATACAGTTGAAAATTTTAAGAGTTAAATAAAAGAAAGTAGGTTTTTTCAAGATACTCGAAATATAACCTGACAACATCTCTTAGTGTGTGTGTGTAGGTCCAGGAAAACTTTTAATTAGTGGACCCAAACATGCTTAAAGAAAAAAGGTGAGAAATGTCTTCATGTTTTGTACAGGGCTCCCTGTGGTCCATGCCCTATCAGCCTTGAACGGGTGCTCACAAGTACCTTTACTCTTTTCGTCGTTCTTCACTTTTCTCTTTTTCATTCTTCTTGTTTTCCTCACCCTCAAAGGACTGAGGTCAATAGCATAACTTGCAGTCAAGGCACTGAATATTGTTGTTTCGTGTTTCATCCTGTCCTCCATTTGGAACAGTTTAGAGCATCCAGATTCTTTTGAGTGTAAGATCTAAAAGGTAAACATTTCTCTATTAATATTGACTTCCTTAAAGGAAGGATGTGACCACAAGGAATGGGAAACATATATTTCCCCATGAGTACATTTGTAACAACATGAGAGCTCCTAGTGGAAAATTAGAGATGAAAGATGGTGGTACCATTATTTATCAAACTGTTCTGAAGACTACCTACATCACAATCACCTGGGGTACTTAATAGATAAGCGTAAGACATAGATCACAGATTTGTCAGGCAAAGAGCAAAAGAGTTTATCTTTAGAAAGGAAAAGGAATATCTTTGCCTCTGAGATTTAAGTAAAGGAAAAGGGGCTGGATGAACTTTATGGAAAAGTGGACAAATGAGCACACAAATAACTTATTATTTACCTCGATTCTCTAAGTAATGTAGGAAGTGAAGTCATCTATTGAGAAAGAAGTAAATGGGTGGAATTGCAAGTGGAGAAAAAATAGAGAAGTTTTGGAATGGTCACTGTGCTGAATTCCCTAGGAATCGACAATATTTTGTTGTTTATAAGGCACAATTTTTTTTCAAAAATTTAACAGCTGTTGGCAGCTTAGAATCATTGCAGTCTCCGCCTTGCTGTAACTGCTATTTCCAGTACATATGGGAACTCGATCATAGCTATTCATATTGTCACTTAAATTGAGTTATGTGCGTTGCTGAAAATGTCATCAAAAAGATTACTCTGTAATTCAGCATTGAAACAATAAGTTATTTTGTACTCAGAAGGGCATGGAAACAGAGCAGTGGGGCATGAATTTGATATTAATGAAGCAAATATTCATCAGTGGGAGAATAAACACAATTCTATAATTTCTTGCAAAGAGCAACTAAAAGCTTAATGAGATCCAAGAATATAAGATACACATGGCTTTATTACTGAGATGTTTGTAAAAAGATTGGCTATCACACACCAAGCAATACAACTGAAGGAAAGGAAAATAGCCATATACCTCAGAATAGATGAATGAACTTTCAAATCAATGAGAAATTGGTGTGACCGATTCAGTTGTAACACAGGATAATCTCTAAGGTGTTTGACATCCATTGGTCAGAAACTTCCCATTAATTGAATAGTAGCACTTTCACTTCCGGCAACATGTGATTCAGTTGAAGAAAAATGAATAAATATAGGTTTAGTCAAATAGGATAAGTTGATGAGTCCTGGAGCTTTTTGACAATGCCACAAAGTTATACTGTCAATCCCAAAGCACTAAAAAGATGCAGATCACGAGCATGGATGAAGAAAGGCAATGTATCACCACGAAGCTATGCATAACTGCCAATGGCCAAAATGTTTCCTCCACATTGAATTTTAACCTCAAAATATTTCTGAAGAATATCTCTTCAAAAATGTTACTCATGCACTCTACTCGGCAGTCCAGGGTTCGCAGGTTCAAATCCTGGGCAAGGACCTACGCACCACTTATCAAGTCATGCTGTGGCAGGCATCCCACATATAAAGTAGAGGAAGATGGGCACAGATGTTAGCCCAGGGCCAATCTTCCTTAGCAAAAAGAGGAGGATTGGCAACAGATGTTAGCTCAGGGCTATCTTCCTCACACACACACACACACGTTACTTGGTATTTGTATGCACATGTGCACACACACAGATGGTGAAAGAATGGCTGAGCTGATAAACTGAATAAATGTTTTCTGAAAGAGACACCTAGGAGCCTTTCTTCACAAGGGTCAGTATTTTGCTTCTTGATTTTAGTTAGTGGTCATGCATTGGACTGGTTTAAAAATAAGCTTACCAAAAACTATAACAACTTAGTCGTTGTTGCTGCCAATGTGAGTGGACAACTGCTACCTCATGGTTTTTAAATCAACCAAGCATTCAAGCACCATTTGAACAAGGGCACGGGTCCTTGTTGTTGAAAGAAAACTATCTACTGACACTTGCTAGTAAGATTGATAAAGTGCCAGACATCAGAAACTGCTGAATGAGAGTCAAGAGTCTAGATGAAAATCGAAGAAAATAGTGTTGATGTAGGAAATAACTGTGCATCAACAACATGGTTAGCAGCACAGAGGATACTAACTGGTAAGAAAACATGATCACTGATGAATTTGTCAAAAAGAGATTCAAAAGAGTGGGCTCTGAAAGTGAATATATTTTAGGAATTCCATAAACAACAGAAATTAAGACAGAAAAATTATGTAACCTGCCCAAAGTAATATAGTTGGCTTATATTTTCCTTTATACATATGCTAAAAGTATATTTAAAAACTTCTGCACATCTAAATAAGTCTAAAAGAGCTCTTTGAATAAGTATAAAATTTTTTAAAATGTTAGTTTTAGGAAAGCATTATCTCATGGTTTAAGTGGCAGAATTTTGCCTTCTCAATTGCACATGAAATAATGGCACTTCTGAGAATTGATGGCATCTCAGATTAAATAAAGCACTGCCACAGGAGCTTTTACGATGTTACTCGCCACTTTTCCTTCTATGCACTCTCATCCGTTTGTGTAACCTGTAATAAGTAGCAACTTTGTTCTAGGAATTCCACTAAAAATGAGGGATAAAAAGGCTAATGAGGCATAGTCTTGTGATTAATGTGTTCAGAGTCTAGTTGGAGAGAAAAATAGAAATAATAATTATAATATAAAGTGATAAGCATATAGTAAAGCTATATACACAAATGCTATTACTGGAGTGACTATGAGGAAGTCACCGGCTCTGCCTGGGAGATTTTGAGAAAACTTATCTGAAGAGAGACGAGAGAGTAAATCATGAATGAGAGTTCATTAGACAAAGAAAAGAACATATTTTGAGCAGAAGGAGCAATACATGCAAAGGCCCAGTGGTGGTGAAGGTCCTAGAACATTCAACAACTAAAGTGAAGATCAGGGTGACAGAAACACTCAGTAGCAGAGGAACTGACAGGGGTAGGTAGGAACCAGACTTTGGCATATCTTGTTTGCAATGATGAGGAGATTGTAGTAATGAGAATTTTTCCTAAAGAATTTTTCCCAGAATTTGATGCATTTGGCTTTTAAATTTCTTTTTATTGTGGTAAAATATACACGACATAAAATTCACCATTTTAACTATTTTTAAATGTGCAACTCAGTAGTACTAAGTACATTCATGTTGTGGTGCCAAGATTTGATTTTTGACAAGATGATTTTGCGGTGAATAAGCTGGTGTGCCAAGCCACTAGGTAAAAGATGAGTGTTTCACATGAAATGTGATATGAACAAAATTAGAACTGGAGACTAGTAAATAGACACAATTAAAATAAAGTTTGCAGGAGGAGGATTATTTGAGGGGAATACAAATGAGTTCCATTGTAGATATTCTATGTTTGATATGTATATGAGACATCTGTGGGAAGCCCTCCAGTGTGTAACAGAAATACAGCTCAAATCTTAGGGAAGATGTGGAACTAGAACCATCAGCCTTGCTGAAGTGAACTCATTCTTAAGGACCATGCAAGAAAGTGGAGAAAATTGAATCAAGGATGGAACCTTGATGACACTCAACATCTAAGATCTCACTGAGAACAAGGAGTCAATAAAGGACACCATGAAGAAATAGCAGAGAGAAGAACTAAGAGAGACAGACATTGTAAACATCAGATAAGAAGGTATTTCAGGTGGCAAGAACACCTAACAGCATTAAATATTAATATTCAAATGGGATAAAGCTTTTAAAATACTTCATTGAATTT
This sequence comes from Tapirus indicus, assembly GCA_031878705.1. NCBI lineage: Eukaryota > Metazoa > Chordata > Mammalia > Perissodactyla > Tapiridae > Tapirus > Tapirus indicus. Next base: position 3,486,826 of record CM062936.1, read on the forward strand.
GACAATTAGGAGGTACTGGTGACTCTAGCAAATGCAGTTCCCTAGGATTGTTGGAGATGAGGTTATGGGCAGAATTGGATTAGAGTGGGTTGAAGAACAATAGTAGAAATAGTAAGAATAAGAATATGAAAGAATAAGAATAATGATAGATAGTATTTGTGGAGCTCTTACACAGTGCCAGGCATTGGCAAGTGTTATGTAACATGATGCTATTTAATTCCTCTACCAATTTTTCACAGTAGGTATCAAAATTTTATAGACTTAGAAAAGTTACATGACTTGCCTAAGGACATATAGCTTTCTATAAATGCTAAAGCTAGGTTTACACTACTCTATATAGCTTTGACAAGGAGTAAATGGATACTTAGGATATTTACAAAAGTAAGTATAAAGTATTCTTTCAAGAAGTTTGACCACAAATGGAGGAAGAGAGAGACACCAGTAAGCGGAGGAGGTAGGATTGTTGAGGCGACTTCTTTTATTGCACGTGGAGTTGGGAGGTATAGTTGTTTATGGAATGAGGAAGATGAATTATTCTAATTAGGTAAGTAAAACAGAGTTTCAATAATGCAAAAGAGAAAGAGGATAATTAGTGGAATGAGATCCCAGAGAAGGAAAGACAATAACATTTCCAGTTCATGAGTCAAAGGTTTACTCTCTGAGACTAGGAGAGATCTGATCTCAGAGACAGAGGAAAGGAAAGAAGAATGTGTGACATTTTATATAGATAACTGAGCATGGTAGAGAAACTATGGCGTTCTTGACTGATATGGATCTTTTCTAACAGTGTGAGATATGGTTGGGGATTTAAAGAGTATAGTAAACATTTACAACAAATGTCTCAAGGAATTGAAAAAGAAGCGAATTGTAATAGTAAGCCCTTTAATGGCGCAGTTTAAATTAGAAGCTATAACTTTGTGTGAATGCCAGTAGACATTGTTCTGTGATTCATCTTTACCAGCGTGTGAGGCATTGACAATGAAAGAGAATTGGAAAGAGAGCTTGTACTGACCCATGGATAGCAACTGGTTTTGAGGGTATGGTAGAAAGGCGAGAAAGGGTGAGAACACAAGAAGGTGCTGAAAATGCCATTATGGTGAAATCAGCACAGCACTGCTATGCAGGGCATGGTTAATTACAGAATTGCTAGTTGGGATCAAAGCAGAAATACAATGCAGATGAAGAGACTGAGAAATATGAAGTAATAGGTGGTTGTGAGAAGAATACCAGAATTTCAGAGTTTAAGCTTTCAGGAGCACTCCTGAGAGTTGACTAATTTGAGTGTTCCATCTTGAAATAAATTTGCGAAAAAGGAGGAATGAGAAATCCCCAAATTAAAAACATGTCTGGTAAAATGAATAGGGGTTTTAAATAATTTGAAATTTTACTCCTGGTTGAGTAATTCTCCCAGTATATCATTCAACAGTGATTTTGACAAGGAAAAGTGATTCTCAAGAAAACAACTCCAACAAAAGCACAGAGAATGCTGGGCCTAGCATTTGATTTCATGAAAATAAACCCTTTTTTCTCACCACCCTCTGAAAGAGACCCTCTACTGGTACACGGGACTGAAAGCAGCTCTTCCTTGACCCCCAGTTCTGGTTAATGTGCCCACTGCTGCTACTCTTTATCTCGGAGCCTGCAACCTTAAGGTTAAAGCTTGGATCTACGAGAACATAACCAGTACTCTTCCTCAAGGGTTAGTTTTTGTATTCATGATCAGTCACTGATGGTTGGCAATCATTTTTGAGGAAATTTGCTCCTGTTTTTATATCTCTTTATTACTAAGACCATGCTTAAGTATTTGCATAGCATCAATTTGCATAATGTACTCCATCAGCATTTATGTGACATTTTATTTTTTCATCTCTTCTATTGTCTTCTTGCCCTTTGCGTATAATTGTCACATGGTTTAAAAAAAAAAGCTTATTTCAATGACAAAGGTACCCAAAGATGGAGCATAGACAAATATTCATGCTTGCTATTACTATTTTAGATAAAGTTCTGGGTCATAAGGCAAGGGATTTCTTACTTAGTTGCATCTGATTCACTTTTTTTGTCTTAATCAAGAAGACAGAATCTACCTGAAAACTGAAATCTATATACAATCAGCTAACCTGTATTTATACATTTTCTTCAAAGCCAACTTACTCATTTTCAAAAAGACAAGAAATAACAAGTGCTGGAAAGGATGAGGAGAAAAGGAGACCCTCAGACACTTTTGGTGGGATTGTAAAATGGTGCAGCCACTATGGAAAACAGTATGGAGGTTCCTCAAAAAATTAAGAATAAAACTACCATATGATCCGGCTATTCTACTTCTGGGTATTCATCCAAAGAATATGAAAATAATAATTTGAACAAGTATATGCACCCCTATGTTCATTGCAGCATTATTTACAATAGCTAAGATATGGAAATAAGTGTCCACTGATGGATGAATGGATAAAGAAGACATGGTGTATATATATACATTGTATACATAGTAGCATTCCAGTGTGTAAATATGTGTGTATATATATGTGTGTGTGTGTGTGTGTGTGTGTGTGTGTGTATATATATATATATTCCACATGAAATGGAATATTACTCAGCCATAAAAAAGATGAAATCTCATCATTTGCAACAACATGGATGGACCTTGAGGGTATTATGCTAGGTGAAATAAGTCAGAAGGAGAAAGACAAATACCATATGATTTGACTCATTATGGAATCTAAAAACAAAACAAAGGAACAAACATAGCCAAACAAAAACAAACTCATAGATACAGAGAATAGATCAGTGGTTACCAGAGGAGCAGGAGGTTGAGAGGTGTACAAAAGGGGTGAAGGGAATCAACTGTAGGGTGATGGATGGTAACTAAACTTTTGGGGGGTGATCATTTTGTAATGTATACAGATGTTGAATTATAGTGTTGTACTCCTGGAACTTACATAATAATAATAAAAAAAGCTAACTTATTTTATGGTAACTAATGTGCAGTAATATGGGTTCTTACCATACTTCCTGACCCAGTTCAAACACTGCTTATAAAATCTATCCTGATTTCCCCAGGCACAGTTAATTACTTCCTTGTATGTGTTCTCAAAGAACTCGGCTCATATATGTCATTTATCACATTGTGTTGTACACAATCTGTTTCCAAGTCTGAACCTTTCTTTAGACTTTGACCCATCTGAGAGTTGAGGCCATCTTAATTTATCTTTGAATCAACAAAGCAATAAATGTGTGACTCATAATAGATTCTATGTAATTCAAAATAGGCTTTTAAACATTTTTGTTACAATATAAACTAAATAAAGAAAATTGTACAAATCCTAAGTATACAACTTGATGAATCATAAAGCGTATGCAACTTTGGTCATAAAATGTCCCCAGGATCACTCTCAGTCACTTCTCACCCTGAGGGACCCTCAGACCTACCCCCTGTCCCCCAGAGTCATTATCCCTCCCCCTGTCCAAAAGTAACCACATCCAGACTTTTGACATCATAGATTCATTTTGCAGTAAATAGTAAGAAACTGTTTTATGTAGTTTTTGTGATCCTATGTAATTTTTGGTAAATGAATGTGTACCTTCTTTATTTTTTCTCTTTATTTTATGTACATATGAATAAAACACAAACTGAGGATAAATTCAAGAACCAGAATAATTCAAATTTAACTATACCAATAAAAGTGTCAAGTAGTGTTAATAAGGCTGACCTAATTTGAGCACACAACAAATATATGTATGATATACTAAAAAGTAATTGACCATCATTTCTTTCTTTTTTCTTTTCTTTTGCAGTTTTATTGAGAAATAATGGACATACATCACTGTACAAGTTTAAGATGTACAGCACGGTAGTTTGATTTGCCTGTATCGTGAAATCATAACAAGAGGTTCAGCTAACATCCACCTTCTCACGTAGATAAAATAAAAACAACAGAAAGAAGAAAAGAAAAAAGGAAAAAAAAATTCTACTTGTGATAAGAACTTTTAGGATTCCCTCTCTTAATAATAATTTCTCTTGTCTTCCATGAACCAGGAAACAGGGATTTTTACTTCTAATCTCAACCAACTTTCAATTTCTTAGCTAGAAATGTAATGATTGTTATGCACTGAATGTTTGTGTTACCTCAAAATTTACATGTTGAAGCCCTAATTCCCAGTGTGACGGTATTTGGAGGTGGGGCCTTCACAAGGTGATTAGGTTTAGATGAGGTCATGAGGGTGGAGTCCTCATGATGGGATCAGTGCCCTTGTGAGAAGAGATACCAGAGAGCTTGCTCTCTCTCTCTCACCTTGCACACACAAAGAAGAGGTCACTTGAGCGCACAGTGAGAAGGCGGCCATCCACAAGCCAGGAAAAGAGCTCTCACCAGCGCCCCACCATGCTGGAACCTGCTCTCAGACTTCCAGCCTCCAGAACTACAAGAAATAAATTTCTGTCATTTAAGCCACCCAGTCTGTGGTATTTTGTTATGGCAGCCCGAGCAGGCTAAGACAATAGTATTGAGACATTTTCATGGTATTTGGACCCAAAGTTTCTCGTGTAGTTGTAATAATATTTCAACTTCCCAGATTGTGTACTTGAAGCCCAGCTGTCTTGTAACAGTATGTGTATTATTTTTTAAAAACAAATCAAATTTTGCAACTGAGAGTGTTACTGGCACATTGGGTCCTTGCTGTCCCCCAGGATGGAAATCGAGAGAGACAACAAACGGGAGTAGGAAAGTAAAAGTTTATTAGCATGTGCACAAGGGAGGCACAAGGGAGCCAGTGTGGAAAGGAAAGGGACAGGTGACCGGCTTGTTAGGGAGCGGGATTTGGGGGCTTTTATTAGGCAAAGGCTGGGAAGGAGCCTTGTCATGGCGTGTAGAGGCGGGGCTGTGCTTGCGTCTGTGCTGTCGCATAGCATGCTACTACGTGCGACGCGTGTGACATCAGCATGCTAGCTCTCCACCCCTGGGTGTGATTTTTACTCTCTGATGGGGCTGGGGTCACCTTCAGCGGACTGCTGGGTGCTGGGAGCATGCGTAAGCCCGGAAGGTCCCGGAACGGTGGAATGTGGATCTTGATTCTCCTAGCTGGCGGATTGGTTAGGGCCTTACCTTGGTAGGCCGGGGGCCTGGTAGATGGCCTTGTCTTGTTAGGCTGTCTCAAGAGTTTGCTGACAGTTCCTTTCTCCAATTTTACTGACATAACTAAACATAGTCAAGTTTAAATTAGGTCTTCCACTGGGGGCAGTGGTTCTCAACTAGGGTGATTTTGCCACCAGGGATTTTCGGTTGTCACAACTCATGCTGGGAGGGTTGCTAATGAAATCTAGTGAGTAGAAGCCAGGGATGCTGCTAAATATCCTGCAATGCACAGAGCAGCCCCTACAACAGAGAATTGTACAGCTCTAAATGTCAGTAGTGCCAGGGTCAAAACACCTGACTTAAAAGGAATTTCCATAGAAACATAAATTCCATCTTATGTTAACTTGCTATATTCTGTTATTTGTTGGATTTTGTGATTCCTAAGCTTTAACAAATGTTGAATGACATACTTGTGTCATTTTTTTTTTGCTTTGCATTTTTAATTTCAAGGGGATTAATATCAATTTAAGAGAAATTAAACTGGAAACATCTGTAGAAATTCAGGAATGCTCAAACATCACTTCTAGTACATTCTGCCTTGTACTTCTTGTACATTCTGGTACAAACTGCTTTGGACCATTCTCTGTTCCAGATAGATATTATTATTTACAATAACAATTATGGATATTCTGAATCAATCAGATACGTTCTTCAACTCTTATTAACACTACTGCATTTTATTTCATGAATTATGATACCATGTTTTAAACAATTATTTTCTTAAACTTCAATTTGACTATATTTGCATTCCCTCTCTGTGCAAATTAACAATATGTGAAAACAACTTTTCTAGCGGAAAGAATACCAGCTGTAGTTTACTTTCTAGAGTGTGAATCATGGAATACTCCGATACTTGAATGTAGTGTTTGACTTTTAAAAAATGGTTATGTATAAGCAATGATTCTTTATATGACTTTGCCAAAGGTAAAACTCCAACCAGTGGTGTCACTTTAGTAGAAAAATGCTGCTGTTTACTTCTTATCATGCTTTACAATAAGGCATGCATATTAGTAGAGGAGGAGGTAGGCAAAGAAAGAGCAGCGGAAGAGATAGATGACGTGGGCCTGTATATATTATCACACTGAAGTCAGGAGGGAAGGCTGCTAAATGCTCTTACAACTGTAATAGCCTATCTCATGTTAATTCTAGCCTGAAGCTTCCTGACACTTCTTGTACAGAGATAATGGGAACAAAACTACTCTTTTTTTTCTTCTGGTTGAACAGCAGATTTTTTTTCCCAAGGACGTCAAATAAATTAAGCAGTCTTTGCAAACAGCAATACAAAGCCTTTTGCTTTGTAGGAATTCCCAGTAATAACATGCAAGAGTTATTACCTTTGATACTTAGTAGATTTTTTAATGGCTAGCAATAATCGTTTTGATTGAATATCGCTTATAATAGGCTGGTAAAGGAATTCAAGCACCCTTAACTGCTTTCAACCTTAGCTTCATGTGCCTGGGGAAAATCTTTGAAGCAATAGATCTTGGAGTCATTAACATGGAAATATTTATAAAAATGAAAGTTAATACCTATTAACCTCAACAGTGAAGCCAATTAAAATTGACTCCTTATATTAATTTTTAATACTTTAAAATATTGTTGATCCTCTTCTTTGAAAGAGGAAATTATTTTATGGCAAGTTGCAGTTTAATTTCCTTGGACATTCAACTCTCTTTTAAGCAAAGAAATTTCATAATTCCTGGTAAACAAGTCAACAGGGATTTTATGTACTGAATGCCTAATCTAAACATTCCAGATTTCTTCAACCAGTTGGGAAAAATATTAAGATGTTTATTAAAAGAAAATATATTGTTTGAAATATTGGAAAGCAAGATTGTTTTAATATTTTGCTTGATATTTATGTCTCCTCAGTGAGAATACTTATAGGCTGTACTCTGTTTTACTAGACTTTGAGAATAAGAAAGAAATACTCCAGAGGCTAATCTACTGAAAAATATGTGACCTGATTCCACTCTGAGGTTGTAGAATCCACTAAAACTCAGCGTCCACAGGGTGAAGGACTGCAGGAGAGGCGAGTTTGAGGGTAGATTGGACTCGGAAGAATTATGAAAAATGATTTCTTACTTGTTGTTTTATCACTTCCTATCTATCAGGGCAGGATAGTATCAGTAATTGAAAACTACACTAGTTGAGACCCTGGCGTGTTTCTGCCCAAAGGACATCACAGCATAAAGCTATGAAGAACACAGTTATAAATTGAAAGGTCTGCATCTGCTACTGTTTGCCTCCTTTGAAGTCATTGATGGTAAAAATAACAAAATCTCTTAGATTTTGCCAAAGAATTTTCATTATTATCAGTTTGTTTTTTTGTGTGTGTGGTGAGGGAGATTGGGCATGAGTTAACATCTGTGCCAATCTTCCTGTTTTGCATACGGGATGCCACCGCAGCATGGCTTGATGAGCAGTGCTCATGTCAGCGCCCAGGATCCAAACCCGCAAACCCAGGATCCGAACTTGCGAGCCCTGGGCTTCCCAAACTGAGTACGCAAACTTAACCACTACGCCACCGGGCCGGCTGCGTTATCAGTTTTGTTAAGCCACTAAATAATGCACTTCTGGACTGCTCTTGCTGTTTTCCCAAATAGATTTTAGTTATTTCTTTAGTTTTCACTGGTTGATGATTTTTATTTGATTCTATTCTACATGTGGAGTGTTGAAATGCTTACTATGTATTTACATCATGGAAAGAGTCCATTGTCTTCTTGAATACACACAATCTCACTACAACATAAGCTTTATTAGGTCAGGAAACCATATAATTGGCCTTTATGTAATCATTACTGAATTAGTAAAGAGATGCTCACATATTCTTGCACATTTAAACAGACCACTTGATTGAAACAGTGCTGAAGAACAAGTTGATTAAAAATCAATTGGTTATAATTTTAGGGTGTACATCTTGACTTGTGCATACGAAATTAATGGCGGTGACCCACAATCAATAGAATATTTATCTGTTGAATGACTTCCCAGTGCCAGTGTTGGGTTATGCCAGTTCCTTTACTGATCACAAGGGCACATTTGTGATGTTGACTTTTGGGGCTGATGGTAGAGTCTGTCAATTTAAAATGTAACCAATGCTGTAGGGGACACTAACTACTCGTGGTATAAATGAAACATAGGACTTTAGACTAATTAGAATCACATTCTAAGCAGGCATTTAAACATAACAGTAAATTCTGGATTATCCACAGCATTCATATTAGTGAGTGATCATCTGTTCTTAACATTTTCTCCCTCACCAGGCTTGGTTTCCCCACCCAGCCCTCCTTCCTGTCTTTTCGCTGCCACTCTGTAACTATCTTGGGACTGCAAGCCTCCCTTCTCCCCGCACACACCCCCAGCAATGATGTCTCAGGCCAGGCTTTTTGCTGACACCTGCACTAATAGCAGGGTAGATTATCCACTGTTCTTAATTATCTCTCCCACAGCTTGCCTCCATTAGCTTGGATAATTGACTGTATGTATAACATTCATAAGCAGAACAATGTGCTATAGAAAAAAACTAAGGGAGAAAAAAATGAATCTTTAGTTTATATAAGATTAGCAATGTGTGGCGTCAGACATTATACAGCATCTGGAGTGCTGGGGGAGTATCTGCTTTTCTTTTGTTGGGAAAGTCATTAAGAATTTGGAATGAGATTTTTCAAAGGAAAGAAAGAAGTGTTGCATAAATTTTTCATTCAAAAGGTATTCAAGAAAGAAAGTTTCAATGAGGAAAAGTTGCACTCTCGTGGACGGGAAGGAGCAAATGATGAGAACTGATGAACAAAAAGATTGACCATGAGTTACAGAGCAGCCGAGGAGGCCTAGAGGGGGCGAGGATATGAATGCAGTGGAAACTGGTCATCAACAGAAGAATTATGGAAGAACAAAAATATCCTTTCTATATTCTTTGAGACATTCCTACAGATTGTCCCTGCAGTTTTTGTTCCTCTGAAATAGGTAGTCATCCCTATTATGTAACTAGAAGATCCAAGTATTGAATAGATTTAGCAATTTCTCCAAGTTGACGAATGATGAGGCTGGAATTTACATGCAGAGAATCTGATGCTTGAGCGTGCCCTGGGATTCAGCATGCTCGTTGTACCGTTTGGACTATTTCAAAAATCATAACTCAACATTGTATTGCTTTAAATCAAACAAATAACAACAACAAATAATATGAAATTATTACTACCTCTATATTAACTTAAATATATAAATAGTGAGTATAATATTTGGGAGAGTGAGAATGAAAATAAATTTGTGATTTAGCTGTCGGAGTACTTCTTTAAAAGCAAAGAAATCTCAGGAATACTTAGATAAAAACAGGATTAGAGAATTGTTCAGCTGTAAAGTAGTAATCCAACATTTCATCTTTCTTTGTGTTAGATAAATAATAATGCAAATTTCTTTAATTTTTCATATTTTCAAATTACTTTTCATAATAAATACAAAGGTCATCATGAGCACTTGAGATGACCTACTGAGACTTCCTGGCATATTATTATTTGAGGTTCTAGAAAAAAAAGGTAGAATTTTGCTCTCATACCTCTTATGGGTTGCCCTCACAAAAATGAGTGTCCAAAAAAGAAAGTGTACTTGGAAGTGATTTATTAATTGATCTGGTGTGGGATATAGTTGCTGAAAGCTTTTTTTAAAATTCAGATTGCACTTACTTTGTTTGCTTTTCACACTGGAGAAGTGTTTGAAGCTGGAAGATTTTCATTTGCGTTTCTGCTGACTTGCACATTCCACACAATAGGCCTTGTTATGAAGGGCTTGATCATGGTCAGTGCGATTTGCAGTGTTAGCTAATTTTTGAAACTAGTAGTGAATTCGAAATTAATTACAGACTATTTTGGGTTCATTAGTGTCCATGAAGGGCTTTATGCCTGTTTGTTTGTTTTTAATTGAGTAGAAGGGACAAAAATAACAAACGCTGCTTCCTCTCATGTGCGGAAATAAAGTGGCGCACTCTTCAGCTGAAGCAGTGGCAATGGTGGCGGCAAAGACGATGGAATCAAATGATTCGGCACCCAGAGAACATAGGCATCCATTCTATCTGCTCTTTATACACCCCAAAGCACAGATTCCAAGCAAAGTGGGGCAATGTTAAAATAATTAAGCGATAAAAACAAAGAAAACAACCCAAGTTTTGCAATTTCAAGCACATTTACCAAAAGGGGTCAAAGTTCTTAGCATTCCATATAATCAAATAATTTATTAGGTTTGTGAGGTTAACTGCTTACAGCTAAACAACTTGTAGCTTAATTGCTTCTCATACTAGAGTAGAGTTAGAAATGTCTCTCTGCCCCCTATCCCCAAAGAGGGCAACCCAGCCTCAGGCAATGAAAGTGCTGTACAGGAAGCAGTGGGTAGCATAATTCAGCCATGTCAAATTAATGTTGCTATCCTGGGAACACAGATAGCATAATGAAGGAAGAATAAGGACATTTAGGAGAGAAAGTCCTTCAGTAGGGCATCCCTTCTGGTTTCTATTTATATGCAGAAAATAATGATTTACTTCCCATCAAAAATAATATTCTGGAAATTAGTTTTGAGAGCCCAGATATACATCTAAGACTAATCCATTCATTTTTCTTCTTCTTTTTAATATTTGGTTAATTCTCTATAGTAGCTATCTAAGTTTCCAAAAGGGGTAGGGGGTGGAGCATTGTGTAAAACTTCAGCAAGGAAATATCGAATTGAATATATTTTTGTGTGTGGGATTCAATGTATAAATCTCCTTGTAAGCCAAGTCCATGACTGCTCTTTACTCCTGTGGTTTAAAGTCATCCTCGCTCTCCTTAGATGATAGATTATCAGCGGAGAGGAACAGCAGGTTTGAATTCGCAATGATAGATAATGGGCTGCATAAAAGCGTGTTCTTGAACTTGGTGGAACAGCCAGCATCCTCACTTGAGACATTTAAAAATACACTGGGTAAAGAAAAAGAAAATGCCCTTCAGGGAAAATCATTTCCTACATGCATAGATAATCTGTCTTTTCAAGATTTTGTTTTGTGTGAGAAGTGGAACTAATGATATACCCAACAGGAGTCTCAGAAATCTTCAAACTCAAAAAGAGCTGACAACTGTGATGTGAGTGCCAGCGGAGAAAAGGTGGCCTGTCCTCTCACACTGGGCATGGGGCGGCAGGGGGTACGGGGGGCACGGGGCAGCACCGAGGGTGAGGGGTGGCAAGTCAAGGATGGGCTCAGCTAGAGCCACTGTCTGGCACTTGGTTAGCATCCAGTGGCATACTCCAGGCCATCTGTTAAGTACCATTTTTGTAATTCACAGAGAAAGAGTAGGAACTAGAGGTAATTCACGCAAATGATTACACAGTGATCTAAGGTGGTGACGAGAGAGGATTTCACTTTTCCATAACTCAAGAAGTCATATTTTGGCATACTATGATGACCTATGTGGAAATCACCTCCTTGAAATATTCGGTAAAATACAAAAAATGCTGAAAAATGAGAGTTCCTAAATCATCATCAAAAAAAAAAAAATACTCGAAAGAACAGCTCTCAAACTAAGTTTAGTATGACTAATACAATTTAGAAAATTTTATCTATTCAAGTATTAAAGGACTAGCTTTATTTCCAAACCAGTCTTGGACATAAGTGCAGTGGTGATTAAAAAAGAGAGAGAGAGAGACAGAAAGTCATCTTCCTGCATTATTTGTTTTAATCAGCAATAGTAAATGAGATATGACCTGTTCCAGATATTTGGATTTCTTAATGTGTAAATAGATTGTTGCTCATATTATAACAGACTGGACTCATTGCCTGGGGAGGGGACTGCATTATAATTAAAATGTCGTCAGAGGGGTTACCAGAGAATATTTAAGAACCCCAGGTTCTTAAATTTCTTTAACCAGAGAATTCATTGTATTTTATTGACAAACATTTATTTGTCACCATTGAGGAAACTTCTGAGGTTTTGATGTTTTATTTCCTTTTCTGAGAGAAGCACTGGGCATTTTATAATATCTGTTCAAATATGTAGTATATCTGTGGCTAAGAGGAGGTTGAAGAAAGACCCAAACACTACAAAGATATGCCATCAGATTTTTATACATCTCTGCATATTGTACATAAACACTCTCTCTAGAAAACTTTCTAGTCAGTTTCTGGGAAAGAAAGTTTGCACAGAGAAAAGTTGTTATCTTTACCTGATCCCCAAACCCGCATTTATTTCCCATTCTCACTTTTCACAGTCCTAATTCCAGTTTCTTTGCCAGGGGTGAGAAGAGTTTACCCAGGGCAAGGGTCACCTTGCTCTTCTCCCATCCCCTGCTCTGGCCCCCTTTGGGGCTGATGACTAGAACCAGGGACATGTTAGAAATAAGAAAGAGCTACTGACAGGCGCCAGTGTGTCTAGTGAGGGTGTCCTGTGAATGTGGTCGTTTGCTGAGACTGACTCTCCTGGTGGATGCTTTCCTGGGTTCCTCAGGTACAGGCCTTGCTGGGCCCTCCAAATGCAGTACCTTTGAGGTCGGCAATGCTGGCCTCAAACAGTCCATTCCACTTGTGATCCCTCCTTCAGGCCCCTGGGCATCCAGAGGTCCATCCTTCTGTTGGGATCACATCAATCTACCAGGCAGTCCTCTGTGTCAGATTTAAGAGGTACACCTGCACATGGTGTACATCCTGCCCACAAGTCAGAGAGCAATTCATACCTTTCTTCCGCCTTTGGTGAAATTTGCTCCTGTTGTAGCCTCTTTACTCCGCCAGCCAGTCTATCCTCTGTGGACTTTTCAAGATATAGTTTTGGTACCAGTTTCTGTACCTAACAAATTTCAAGGGCCAAGTGTTTCTCTTAAAGCCTCTGTCACTAGGCTTAGATCAAGAAGGAAGACTTACCTTCCCCTTACCCAGTGCTTGGGAGTGTGTATGTATGTGTGTCTAGATGTGAGGGAGGGTGGATGCTAAAGCACTCCGAAATTTCTCTACAGCCTCAGCCTGGAAGTGGGTGGTAGGCTGAGGACTGCACATCAGGTCTGTTGCTCTCTTAGTAACTCTATGTGGAAAGTACACCACCTCATCTTTGGGATGTGGCAACATAGAGCACATATTGTTTTGTTCTAGACCTGTGGTAATAAATAAATACAGAAGAATTTGTGCTTAAAATCTTTTTCCATGTATTTGTGGGTTTGAATTTTTTTCCTGAAGGCCATGAAGAGTCACTGTATAATTTTCGGTAAGTGAATGAAATAAATAGAACTATGTCTGAGGGAGTTCATTCCAGCAGAAGCAAAGGCAATTAATTAGAGGCAATGAGACTGATTTTAAGGAGATGTGTCAGGACACGGTTGCAATAACCTAAATAAGATGTCATCAAGCTTGCAGTTAGGCAATAACTGTGAAGAATGGTGAGATGGAGTCAGAAAGCAAAGATATCAAGGAATTAGAATCTGTACGACTTGGCTATTCATCATAGACAGGGAATAAATGAGAGGAGATGTCAAGAAAGATTTCCAGATTTCTGGCTTAAGTAACAGAACAGAAAGTGGTGCCATTAATTGAGACGGGGAGTGTAGGAGGAGAAACAAGCTTGGGTGAAAGATGGTGGTTAAAGATCCTGTCAGTTATGTAGCAAAGACAGATATGTGTTTACACACATATATTCACGTAATCTATGCCAGCATTAATGTAGATCATGTAAATTCTCAACGAATCCTTTCTGCCACCTTTATAAGGATCCAAGTTGGAAGACTCTTTCACAAAGAAGCATATACATTTCCACAGAAGTGACTAAAGCCCTCTAGATTGTTACATATACACTTTCAGCTAGAGATCATAGGCACATAGCTGAAATACTACCTTTATACTTTACCGTTATGCTGGAGTTTAGGAGGCCAATTCAACTTGGGCTCAATAGAGTAAGTATTTTTAAATGAATAAATCTTTGTTCACCACTGCAATGGCTACTCTTATTCAGCTAATTTAAAGTAAAAAAAAAAAGGGGGTAGGAATTTGACTTGCTGACATAGAATCAAGAGGCTTTAGCCAGGAAATTTTTTCTTGTGAATCAACAATCAAATAATTTAGTTGAACTATGTCTAAAATATTTCAGGGCTGTCTGAAGCCAAATGGACTGGCTGCTTTTTTTCATGCATCCATCTCCTTAATATTATATTATACTGTATAGACAAGGCCTCAGTGGCCAAAAAAAAAAAAAAGTAGGGCTCACGATGTGTCTTTGTACTTAGATTATGCCTCAGCTCAGTTAAGAAATACGATTTATTTCTAAATTACCCAGAGAGGCTGTGGTAGTCTGCAAGAATGACCATAATTCTTGGCAGCTGCCCCCTTCAAGAGGTAGAGGCTATTCCTCCTTTCCTGGAATCTGGCCTGGCCTTGTAACTTGCTCCGGCCCATGGAATTTGGCAGAAGTGACCTACTGGTTCTGAGCCTGAGTATGAAGAGGCCTTGTGTGTTTCTTCCTCTTCTCACTTCTGGCTATCATGTGAACAAGCCTAAGCTAGGCTCTGCATGATGAGAGAATGGTCCAGTTATCCTTGTTGTCCCCAGATGTCAGCTGACCAGGATCCAGACATGTATGGTAGGCTGTCCCAGATGGCCAACACCCAGCCATCCCACCAGCTGACCGCAGACATATGCGTGAACCCAGTTAAGATCAGCCAGCACTGACCCTGATCTGCAGAACCACCCAGCCAACCTGTAGACCCACTAACTATGATTCGTGGTTGTTGTTTTAATCCACTAAATTTGGGAGTGCTTTGTAACATAGTGAAAGGTAACTGATAGAGGAGGTATTCTTAATATATTATTGACAAGCTTACTTTGCCCAAATCTCCTACTTTTTTAGCCGTTTACTAAGATCTGACTGCAGATATTTAAATGACAGCCATATAAGCCAATTATCAGAAGAGGTACAAAGTGCCAGTTTTAATGTAAACAAAACATCCAGATTTTGATCACAACTGTAGCTTTTTATTTGTGCTTTAATTATATGTATTATAAGTTATGCAGATACAATATTGATTGATTGGGGTGTTTTTTCTAACTTTAGAATCTTAGAGATATTGGTCGAATATTAAAAAATACTATAGGTATTACTATTTTTAAGACAGGAAGAGAAAGTTAGTTTCCTTTATTGTTTGCCTTGTATTTTAGAACTTACATCAAAAATAGAAGGGAGTTCAGCAATGTTTGGTCCATGTTGCATTACTATTTTAATGCTAATTACAACTATGTGGTAAAATCTTCCATCCTAAAATTAAAGATATTCAGACCAAGATATAGGAAAATATACACATATTCTTAAAACACGTTTTGAAAGGTAATATATCAGTAAATAGAGAGTAACAGGGCCACTATTTACTCTCATGTTATACTGTCCATCACTAGTGGTTTAGATTTAGCTAATTTCTTTTGAGATCAGCAAAGAGCACACTGTGACTAATTATCTAATCTATACCCCCAGGGTTTTAGTTATAGTGTCTTGTTCAATTAAAAATATTCACATGCAATACAAGACTTTCTGTAGCTTTGTAAAAAAATTTGGTTCATTGACTAATAAGCACCGTTAGTTATTATATTAGTGGACATGTCTCCTTTGGAACACTTCCAGAAAACAACGGTCAGTATGAAAACAGATATCCTATCTTTCAAATGAAAACATTAGGTTTTATTCATGATTAAATGTGGACAAAAGTCAACTGAATTCATTCTGTCGTATTATCAACATTTAATAAAATTATTTTTGAAAGAATGTGAGCAATAATGATTTTATGATTAATTAGCACCAGCACATATTTGGGTATCTTTCATAGTTTCAAGGCTAAAATGAGCAAAGATAAAAGGCACAGTGTGTTTATTCCCTTTTATTCTTTTAACAAACGTGTAACTGACTCTGGCAGACACTGAGTGTTTATGGATATTAGCTCCTTGAATCCTCATGACATCCCCAGGGATACTATCATTACGTTCATTGTACAAGTGGAAAAATTGAGACAGAGAGAAAAATTAAGACAGTGGGAGGTAAGGAAACTTGACCAAGCTTACATGGCTAATAAATAGTAAGATATGAATTTTAAGCCAGCAAGTCTGATTCTTATCATCCATATTTTAACGACTATTCTATATAGTGAGTTTACTTCCTGAGCCCACCACATTATGGATATCATTAAATATTTGTTCTCATAGTCCAGAAAAGAGACAATATTTCTTTCTCAAACCATGGGATAATTTCCCTAGTATGGGCTATTTTCAGCCATGCTATATAATCTTTTATATGATCTTGCTCTCACAATGCACAGAGTTGATTTTACCGTCTTTAAAGATCTAAAAGGATGCTAGATATCCATATGAAAGCTGAAAATGTCTTTCAAATATCTGACATGTAGTCTAACCAATGTTCGATACAGATAAGTTCTTGAGTACTTGAGCCAATAATTTATTTATTTACTGTATGATATAATATATATACTTATATATAAGTTTTATTTCAAACTAAATTTCACATTGAAAAAGATTCCAAATATTCAGTATTCTAGTTGCTTAAAACTCAAAGTGAAGCAACAGATGGAGGGGAGGATACAGACAGTCACCAGGATTGCTTGCTAATTATCATGTATTACTGTAGGCACCAGCACTGTATGTAAATTGTCAGTTGTATATTATATTTATCACAAATGTCATCTTTTATCTGCAGGCTATTTTCAGAAGCTAAGTACTCTGCCCAAACTATTAACCACTTCATTTAGTCCAAAGTGGAAAGGGGGCTTTTATGAGTAGAAATGTATGGAGGTGGCAGTAGAATTCATAATTTAGTAATGCATCATGAATCCTTAACTTTCCCATTTAAATATTCTACTTTGTGTGAAAATATAGATTCTCTTTCAAAAGTATGGCCATAAAATATTGTCTGCAGGAAGTAAAAAATTATTCCAATCTGGCATTGCACCGAGATACTATTTCTCACTCAACTTTTAGCTATATTTTTCCTTAGGGCAATATTTAATGCTGCCATTATAAAATATTTTGACAGAACATAATTTCTGTAAACTTAAATGCTGCAAGGGATTTGTTTTTGACATAAACTCAACCTGATTGTGGAAAAATCAAATTAGCTTTTTTAAACATGGGAAGTTATGTTCAATAAAAGGAAATATGGCTAATATCTAGACAATACAATTTTAGTAGAAACAGTATGATTCCTGCAATATTTTATTAAGAATGCATCCAAATTTTTATATGTTAAAATG
This sequence comes from Tapirus indicus, assembly GCA_031878705.1. Classification (NCBI taxonomy): domain Eukaryota; kingdom Metazoa; phylum Chordata; class Mammalia; order Perissodactyla; family Tapiridae; genus Tapirus; species Tapirus indicus. The sequence goes on from CM062936.1 coordinate 3,504,201, forward strand.
GAAAATGTAGATAGATTATGGCTAGAAATATAAGTGTAGGCATCATTTAGAAACTAATTATTTTTAAAGTCAAGAGAATAAAATTAAATAGCGAAAGAGTTGATGTTATAGAATATCAGGTATTCTGGCAACACGTGTTGGAAGGCGCAAATGGGTATAAAAGCTGTAAGCAGCAATTTGGTTGCCTCAAAACAGTGGGTGAAGTTATGACTGTCTGTTCTGTGTCTTTTCCGATCACTCTTCTCCTGACTTGTAAGTTTGAGAACAAAATGTGGAGGAAAGAGTGAAAAGTTTACTTTTAGGGAGATTGTGTAATACAAACACTCAGGGAGAAGTTAAACAGATGATGTGTTTCAAGACAGAGGGCTCTCTTTCTGGAAGTGTCTGTAGGGCACACAGATCAGCTGTGGCAAGTCAGGGTCGGGGGGCTTATTCTGAGGGCTTATGAGCTGAAGATCTGCCAGCACCGTCCATAACAAGAAATATAAATTTGCTTCAGTGTGCTAGAAAGAAAATGAAAAACAAAGTTGTGTTATTGTCTATATTTCAAGGGAAAATGTGAAGAGATTTTGCATCAATAAGAAAAGCGAGAGACAAAGAAATAACCATGAGGAGGGAAGAACACAAAACGGGAGACACAAATAACAATGATCCAAACAAATGCAAGTTAAAACAAGGATATACTTTTCTTCTTCCATCAAAATGCAAAGATTTTTTAAAGGGTAAATTAAAATGCTAAGTGTGGTATAGTGTAGTGGTTCTCAAAGAGTGATCCAGGGATCCCTGAGAATCCCAAAGAGCTTTTCACAGAAACCACATAATCAAAGTATTTTCATCATAACACCGTGACGTCATTTGCCCTTTCACCCTCACTCTCTCACAGTGTACTGCAGAGCTTTTTGGAGGTTACTTAGTGTGTGATGAGGCAACAGCACTCTGACAACTAATGGAATGTGCACTTATGTGTTTACATTTGTTTGCTTGTTTGTTTTAATTTCTAATATGGTCAATATAGGTAGCACTGACTCACATAAACAACAGTTCTCTGGGGTCTTCAATAAGTTTTAAGAATCTGAAGGGGCCCTGAGACCAGAAAGGTTGAAGCTGGCTTGTGTCACTGTGGTGAGCACATTGACAATCTTTCAGAGTGTAAACTACTTGGTTTGAATCAATAACCTTAAAGATAATCACTTCCTTGACTTAGTTCTTCCACGGATAGCAATCAGATCTCAAGTAAACGTCAGAAAGCAGACTAAATGTCATTTAGAATGATAAATATCACAACATTAAAATAGCAAGATATTGGAATTATCTGAAAAATGGAAATATTGTAATAAATGCTACTAAGTCCAGGGAATCAAACATTCAAGGATTTAAGAAATGGTTTACAAACAATAGCAGTTTTAAAATAATAAACCCTAATAAGAGGACTGTGGTTTATCTGCCTATCCAGAGGGCAGAGTTGTGCAGTGGTTAGAAGCATGCCCTCTGTAGACAGGGTGCCAGGGAGCCTGCCATAGCTTCAGCAGTGGCTATTATGTGATATTTTACAGGCAACTTAATCTTTTCACAGCTCAGACTCTGCATCTGCCAATTGAGCACTATGCTGGTTCCTACCAAACCCAGTTGCTGTATTCAATGAGATGTTGCATGTAGCATTGAGCGTGTAGCTTGGTATATTGATCAATAAATGTTGATTATTACAATGCTATTGTAAAATATCTATGTAAAATATTGGAAATTAGACTAAAAAATATTCACTCACTTAATAACAAATGTTTGTTAAACACCAACCACTCATCACACACTGTTCTAGGCACTTGGGTCAGATCTGTGAACAAAAAAATTACCCAAACTACCATTGTGGAACACACACTAGAGATGGTTCTTGTTGGATGGTAGGGTTGTGAGTAATTTTTTTCCTGTAGATATTATCATATTTTTCCAAATTTTCTACCACGTGTAATATTAATTTTAGCAGAAAGTAGAAAAATATACTAAAGGTAAATAACAGAGGCAAATAACTTCTGTTCTTGATCAATTTTTCCATTTTTTTAATTTAGAAAAACCTAAATTAGTGAAGAAATTATGTGGTTTATTGCAGGAAAAAGAAAACACATTTTCTAAGGAACTATGATTGGCAATAATTCAATCTCTAGCTAATCTTTTTGAAATATAAAACCAATGGAATTAAAATAATTGTATGATCTCTGGAAAATAGAATTTAGGGATAGGTTAAATACATTAAATAAGAAGTTAAATAGGAGTTAAATACATAAAAAAGGGTTAATGGTTAATTAAATAGGTAACATGATGTTTCAAACTTTCTGAAAAGCAATTTCAATATTCATAAAATGTAGAAAATATTTATACCCTCTGACAAAGTAATCCCACTTCTATGAATCTATGACAAGTAAATTATCAGAAAAATCTGAGAACACTTAGGTGAGAAGATATTTATCAATGCAATGACTTCTAAGTGGAAAAAAATTAAAAAGGTAAAGAAACAACCTAAATATCAAAAAACAGGGCAAAGTTAAATTAATTGTAGGACAGTTATAAAACAGAATCTAATGTAGCCATTAAAAATAAACTTTAACGATGCTGAGGGATAATTTCTAATGATGGTGTTATGGACTGAATGTTGTGTCCCCTAAATGCATATGTTGAAATTCTAACCCCCAACATGATGGTATGAGGATGTAGGGACTTTAGGAGGTGATTAGGCCATGAGGGTGGAACCCTCATGAATAGGATTAGCGCCCATTAGAAGGGACCCCAGAGAGTTTCCTCACCCCTTCCACCAAGCGAGGACACTGTGAGAAGATGGCTCTCTATGAACCAGGAAGCAGTTCTCACCAGACATAGAATCTGCTGACACCTTAATCTTGGACTTCCCAGCCTCCAGAACTGTGAGAAATAAATGTTTGTTTAAGCACCCAGTATATGGTATTTTTGTTAAAGCGGCCCAAACGGACCAAGACAGATGGGAAAATGTTTATGATATCATATTAAATAGAAACTCAGGCTGCAGCATGGTATAAAAATTGGATCTCCACCATATACAGTCAGAGATATGCCCACACACTCACAGCCCCTCCCCATATGCTTAGAAAAAGAGCCTGAAAGGAAATACTCTCCAATGTCACAGCAATTATATTTTCAGATGTTTTAATGTAAGCATATATTATTTTTATAATCTGAACAAATAGGCATAAGAATGAAAATACCATGAATATGTCATTTATCCTAAAGACTGCACAGTTTTCTGATTTTTATATTAGGACTAAGCAATAGTTTCAGATCTTTTTGAAGAAAACCCACTCTATTAGGCTCCCAGTTTCCATGACAAAGCCGTTGTCTTCTCTCTCTCTTTCCTCCTAGGCATCCACAGCCAGCAAGTCCTGTCATAACCTTTTAATATCTTCAAAAGCTCCAACTTTGTCTCCTCCCACCCTATGCTCTCCTGTTTACCATAAATCTAGGTCCTCAGCCTTTCTCAGCTGCTGTATTGCCCCTGACTGCTCTCATTGCCAAATTCTCACCCTCTCCCACGCTCATCCTCCACAGAGTGCCCCGGTGACGCTTCTAAAAGACCTGTCCACTCATGTTACTCCCCTGCCTAAAATCTTTCCAAGATTATATTGTTCATATAGCAAACAAGGCTCTCATAATCTAATCCCGACACTTCTCCAGCTTCATGTCCTACCAACCCCACCTGCAGTCTACCAAGTCATTTGCTTTCCCACACGACCTATATATTCCTTCACACTTCCACACCTTTGTCCCACTTATTACCCCTCCGGGGATGCGTGTTACCACCTATGAACTCGATTAACAACAACTCAGTTTCCAAGATTCAGGTAAAAACTCCCTTCTCTGTTAACCCTTCTCTGACATCTCCTTTGCGTGTTTTTTCTCTCTGTTCCCAGAGCACCACAATCCTAACCTTGCATTTTCCCTGTGGTGTTGTGATTGTTTACTTAACAATCTCCCTTACAGTACTTTTAAGCTTCTTTATCCTCAGAACTTGGAAAGTATCTGGCGGTTGGAAGGTTCTCATAGAGTATTTTGCCTTCCTAAACATTTCCCTTCTCTCAGCTCCATTTCTCTTCTGAGTTTCTCCCTCTGGCAGAAGGAACGTCTGTCAAAATACACCAAGAGTGGGGGTGCATGATTAAACAAGGTATAGTCCTTTAAATATGCAATCCTGTTGGCTTTCATAACCTAATCCCTGATTGCCATTTCCTTATAGGACTGTTATACAAGTGGTTAATCTAGTGTTGCTTAAAATATTCCATGACTCTCTAGGCTCATAGATAAAAAAGACATTCTCTGGGAAAATGTGCATAGGCAATACTGCATATTGTATTGTCTTCTTGGAGAATAATGGTGCGTATAAATTTATAAAAAGTGTTGAGAAGTTCTGCAAGAAAGGAATACAGTTTTAACTTGGAATTTCCCCAAATCATCGATCCTCCTTCTAGTTTAGAAATAGGTAAATCAAATAAAAATAGTACCTATGCCCATTTCAGGGAGTCACTGTTCTAAGGTAGAGCAAAAAGTTCCCTTAGGCCCCAAACACTGACAACGCCATACAGATTTCCACAATTTTTTCCAGGATACTCTTGGAAAAAGCTCACCCCCAAAATACCCAGGCTTTATTCTAGAGGGAGTCAAACTCCTCTCTCAAGGGCCCTTGTGAGGATTGAATAATTTTTATGAAGAGCTTAGCACAGTGCCTGACCCGCAGAAGGGACTCAATGGATCTTAGTTATTATTACTGGTATTCTTACCACATCTTACTATAAACTTGGTTGATAGTCCCACCAGCTTAACATAATTTTGTTTTTAACTCTTGTTTTAACCATCAAAACTTTTTTTGACTGTAACATTTGAACTACACATTTTATCTATAAATAATTTATACATTGCTTATATTGCAATGCCAGAACTTGACATTGTATCATTGAACTATATTATTTTTTTCAATGGTGGACTTTATGATTAAAAATGTTATATCTTATAAATGCATCATGTTATATGGTTTTAATACTATGTTTTATAAATTAAATTTTAAATATATAAAAATCAAATTATAGGGAAGCCTACACCAGAAGGGTGACTTCTAAATAGGGGAATAATATTTACAGAAAATGTGAAGATGATTTAATACATTCAATTTTAAAAGCATATAAAACTTAGAAGAGTATAGAACAGCAGGCCTCTAATGAGTCGTAAAATGCCATGAGAAACACTTTGCATAACAGAAAATGAATTAGTAAATATGTGGAGATATGTTGAATCTCACTAGTAATAAAAGAAACACAGAATTGAAACAAAAATAATACATTTTGGTAATACAACAAAAAATATAAAATTAAAATGCTCTTTGTTTATGAGAACAGGTTAGAATTTTTAACTAATACATTTTAAATTAAAAGAATCTTTTGGCAAAGCAATTTAGTTTTGTGTTTCATAATTTTAAAAAAATTTTACTCTCTTTACCCAGTAATTCTAGTCTTCATAAATTCCTTGCTTGAGAAGGAAAAAGCTGAGTCTCAATATACATTTATTAAGCACCCTAATTAAAGATGTGAGTGCTTACGCATTTTGCCTAGGTCAAATGGCAAGAGAACATCCTGTTTTATCCTGTTTTACTCATTCAACATGTCATTATTTCAAATTAATACTCAAGTCAAATAATTTGACTTTCCTAATAAATCAAAGTGAAAATAATAGTTATATTTTAATTTTGTATGTTTTTTAAAATATGTAAATTTCAATCTGAGGACTACACTATTATTGTCTAAATTTCTTTTTTGTGGCTTTTTTTTTAATCCTCAGAATTGCATTTCTAGACTAGACTGTGATTCATTGCCAGACTAGTACTTCCTAGAGAACAGGAATTCTTTCATTTATCCTTAAACCCTCTGTGCCGAGCAGGGTGGCTGGCATGGAGAACATATATAACACATGTTTGTTGACTGAATGTATGAATGAACAACTTCTAAATATTAATCTTTTCTACTTGGAAACTTTGCTTTCTATTTTCTTCAAGGATATATTCTTTGCATTTTAAATTGGTTGTTTCCATTTAAACATATTCAGACCCTAAGGGATTATTTCCATCTAATTTTATTCAGATGGTTCCAATCTTAAAAACAAACATAATCTTTCAAATCATCTACCGTTACTAATTTTTGGCCATTTTCCAAATTTCCTTTTCTTTGTCTCAACTTCTAAGATTTTTATGGCCTAATTTTTTAAAGCTAAGCCATAGCTTTTGTGACAGAATGAAGAGTTGGGAGGGATTTTGGAAACCTAGTAATCCAAAATCAGGGAGGTCATAAATGGATGTCAAATGATTTCTTGCAGTTAAAAAATAACTCATGGCAAAGTCAGGACTAGAACCCAGATCTAGATGACATTGCTCCAGTCTTCTTTCCACTATACATAATCCTAAATTTTAGCTTTATTTTTCTCTGATTTTTCTTTTATCTGTTCACCCATTCGGAAACCATATACTGAGGGCACACCTCTTGCCAGGCCCACACGGGTCATCATTGGTAAACATGAGCAAGTGAAAAGGTCGTCTTCAGATTTGAATAGACCCTCTCGGCAGCTGGGAATATGGAAATGTTCTCTCCCTCATGTGTAACGCTTCTCAAATCTTTTCAGATTTGTTGTTTTGTGTCTTAAACAAGCTGATTCAGCCTGGTGTCCAACACTGAACTTCTCTACTATTTTTTAAATTATAGCCTTCCCTTGAGAAACTTGATTAATTCATAGTGCTGAAATTATCACCTCACTGCAAATGACTTATGGTTTCGTTCTGTTCCTAGTCTCTCTGGTTGGAACATATTTTTGAAACACTAATAGATTCTTATCCTGGAAGCCTCTTAATGCTTTGACATTAAACATAGGCATTAAAAAATGTAGCAGTGTTAATTGCGAATGGTAATCAGGATGTCACCACTGGGTCCTATTTCGTGCAAGTTAATGTGACTCAATTATGTCTGGTATCCTTAGAACAGAACTTTAACAATGAGCTATTGTTTTAATTTTACATTATTTCTATATAAAACTGCTCTTTATAAAATAACAGTATTTAAAGTATTCAAAATATAAGAAATACTTAGTTGCTACTATAGTTGATCCTAGTGTTTACCAACATTCTTGAGGTCTCTTTTTTCAAGTTCAAACCTTTTAAAAAGATATTTTGAAATTTAAATGCACATGTTCTTTATAATGTTGGTAAGTTTTCTTTTTATTGTTTAAAGAAATCTACTTGCCCTTAAGTTTAAGAATTCAATTAAATATTTTTAAAATTTGCCAATCAGCAGGAATAAGCAATAATAATAACAGCTGGTTGCCCTAAAATGCCCATTTTAAAAATTGAGATTTAACTCTAAAACTCTTCTATACCAAATTCATTTTCTCCTGCCCTTCACTGGCTCTACCTTCGTGTTAATATCTTCAGAGTGTAAAACCGGGGCCGAGTGTAGAAGTATGAGAGCAGTTGAAAGGGCTGCTCACAGGAGACAGTGAGTTCATTTCAACGAGAGTTACTGAGGTTATTTGGCTCTGGCAGGATACTCTACAACCTGTATCCTTAAGACCAGTGAAGGCAGACAGAAATGACGGGTACTAAATCTGCTCCTAGAATTCTGGAAAAAGTAAATTTTATTCCAGAAAATATTTTGGGAAGGCAACTTGCTGATTTGTCTTTTCAGTACTTGACTCTGGTTCTCTCCCCTATATTTTTGTTTAGTTTTGTGTTTGGAGGAGGACATTCAGATCTCATGCTTCATGTCTTTATTGATCGTTTTCTTTCCACCCTCTCAACATTACTCCTCTACCTGCTAAATTTGGATTTGGTCTCTCTCTTCACCTGCCCCAGCCCAACTCCTGATGCTCTGGCTCTGTCCTTCAGAGGCCCATCTTATTTGCTACAATTAACCTGTAGGATGGGCACTTTGATTCGGTTCCTCATCTGCGTTTCGGGTTGGCAACTTTCAGCTACAAACTACAGAACGCACAATTTATAGTGGTTTACACACTAAGGAGTCAGGAAATTATTTCACATAAGCAAAGTCCATAAAAAGAGCAGGCCATAGAACAGTATGACCAGATGCCCAGAAATGTCACTAGGTGCCCACGTTTCCACCATCACTCTGTCATCCTCAGTGTCGACTTAACACTGAGCTGGTTTCCTTTGTGCTTGTATCACAAAAGGGAAGGAGTGTAAGTTTTTTGGAAAGAAAAACTTCCTCAAATGTCCTCAGCCAACTTCTCATGTCTCACAAGTCTAGGCTGGCTATTGGACATGAGATTTCCATGGTTGGTTTGGGAAGTGATTTGGGCATTAACTACTAGTATATGGACTCTGTGAGAGTAAACCCTATGGGACTAGTTCATGACTATTCCCAATGCCTAGATATTTTCCAGCACATAATAGGGTTTCACTTTACCATCTTGAGTAGGTATTCAAACCCATGACTACTACATATGGTAGGTAACCACAGACTTACCGATGATAGTGCTCCCAGGAAATCAGCTAAAAGACCATCTGTCCGTTATCTCCTTGTGCTTTCCTCAGCTTCTCAAGATCCCTGTCCATGCAATCAACCCTGCCTTAATTCCTAGACCAATCTGGATTTAAGAGTTTAAGCCAGCCTTTTTTTTGGCTTTATCTTTTTCATCAGCATAATGGAATTAATAAAGCCTACCTTAAAGAGTGGTAGTGAGGATTAGAAAAAATGTATGCAAAGCATCTGACACTGTGCCAGACATATAGAAGGAATCTGATAAATGGCAGTGTTCTTTCCTGCGTTTTGTAGTACCGGACTAACCAAGATCACAATGTCCGCTCAGGCTCTATCCTGTGCCACTGGCCATATCTATGGCAAACCTGACCTGAGACCTGGGGTTACAGGGCTAACACTTGGGCCTCACATAGCTTTGAGCCTTATGTAGTGTCCTTGCTGTGAAGATATTTTTGGCACCAGTGTGTCAATATCCAAGTTTCCTAACTGTACTTGTCACTGGCCTCAGATTCTGATTTGGTTTCCATTGTAATTCATGCTCTCATTGCCTGTCTAATTTCTTAGTGCCCCCAGGATGCATGAGCCTTGCTTTGCTCTGACCTGCTCCCCTACATGGGAGCTGGAACTGCTTAAGAACTTGGTTGGTGACTGGGCTCGCATATCCAAGGACTGACTTCCTCAAAGCCAGTATCTTCCTGCCTAAGTGGACATTCAAGTGTCAGCTCACTACATTGCCCATCCTTATGCTTGTCTATCTTGCTGGTACATCTCATTTCTAAAGCTTCAAACCTCAAACCTAGATATTGACTGAAAACCACCATACTTTGTAACTCTATGACTTATGTACCCTGCAGAACAGCTAATAGCAGCCAAACCCACTCATAGCAATCATTCTGCCCTCCGGGATATCTCAAATGCCTATCTTTGGCTCTGACTCCACTTGGGCTGTTATTAGGCATTCACAGCCAGGTCTTCTTCCTAACTCTACACTTGACACCACCCAGTGTCCCTTCAAATGTGCATAAACTTAAAGAGTTATAGAATTTCCTTCTCATGGCTTGTTTTTAAGAGAAAATATATCAGACTAAGTTTGGAAGAAAGATATATTGAAAATTTGATAGGGGAGAGGGAAGGAGGAAAAGAGGAGAAAGCTTGTTGGACCTTGTAGTTTTTAATATCAACGATCATGATTGGTAATTTCCAACTCAAAACACTTTTTAATTATTTCTTTCATGAATGCTCGTCTTGTAAATTTTTTTGGAAGGGAAGACAATTCTGAAAGAAAAAGTCTCTGTTTATCTTAGTTCATTCCAAATGGGTGAGCTCTCCCCACTGAGCCGGCAAAGCAGATTTGAAGTGTGTCCAGTGGTGACTATCTGATGACTAAGCGGCACATCATTAGGTACAGTACTATCTACAGGGGCTTTCGCTCAGCCCTGACGATGGGAATAGTTTGTGCATTACCTACTTTCATGGTATCTGATGACATACTGATTTGTATTTTTTGTACCCCTCCCCAACTATTTTCATTTTCTTCATTATCTTGTGAGGGATCTGATTCTGTGGTCCAACTCAAATTATTTTTTGGATTGAAATGGATTATAAGGGTTATGGGAGAGCTTCAGGAAAACCCCCTACAAGTGTCACAAGAATATTTTCTCTGCCTATACCATGCTTTTTCTTCATCATAGAAAGTCGATTAAATTGACAAGGCCATAACTTATTCTCAGACAAAATGCACTGAAGTCTGTTTACCTTCTAAGAAAGTCAACATAGAAACCATCCATGCTCTGTTAAAATAACTACCTGTAAGTATATACATAAATGGGCATGTTTTGATTTTATATATATATATATATATACTCATATAAATGTTATTTCTCTAGTTATATATATTTATATAAGTATATATATGTATATTTCAATATCCATATCCAATTCTAAATTTACATCATCTTTGATATAAGTGCTCTATGGGGGTCAGGGAGTCTTTCTGTCTATTAATTAATGAACCCCATATACCTACATAAGTGACTCATATATATGCTTTGAATGAAAGAAGGAATGCTTTTTACATATGTTTTATAAAATACTTGGGAAAATTTGTCTATCAGTGTTCTAATAAAAAAGGAGATTGTGATTGATATATTTGTACTCTTAGTGAAATGATAATAGTGCTTAGAACATCTCCTCCCTCAGCCCAGACATCCAGTTTTGCCCACAGGGGCTTACCTCCATGTGTAGGGAAAGCCCACTGCTGTCGGCCCCCAGTGATCTTTGAACCCTCTGGAATCTGGGGTCCTGAGATTCTTTGCACAGTGATTGACTGTTACTTTTGGGCAGAAATCTGGAAGCAGTGTGGGCACATAAAACAGTCCTAATACTGTTTAATTTATAAAGAAATAAACTAACATAAAAACAAAAGGTTTGCATTTTTGAATGGGTGATACAGTATCCGTGTATTTCCTCATAATGACTGTGGGCTTCACAAAATACCAGATGTAATTTTGTGGAAAAAGAATAAAATAAAACCGATGTCAGAAATCTAAGAGCAACATTAGAAAAGCAGAGCTAGCAAAAATCCTAAATGTAGGAAATTCTTGGGGCTTCTGTGTCAGTTGAAAAGACAAACAAAGAAGTGGGTAAATGTATGATTTGGTGTAGTTGGCTTTTATTCAGTGCTGTCTTTTTTAAAAAAGAAGCTTTAATATACAAACTTAATTTCAATTAAAATATCAGGCTCAAATTCAAGGGTTTGATTTTGTAACTGAGACAATATAGATCATTCTAGAGGTGGGAGTTTAATTGATAACCTCATGTCTACTTTTTCATCTCCAGTACAGGAATATGGACTATGTAAATAACCCTTCTTGCTCACGCATTCTCAATTATTATTTTTATTTGCGGAGGTTGATCCACTTCTGGTTCTACAGATAGCAAATGGCACAGTGCTGCTGCACACCTGTGTACCTGACACGTGGTGACGGTGCCCTCTTCCTTCCATGGACCAGGACATCCCTGGTCACTCTGCAAAAATTTCAACTGGAATCAATCCTCACTGGCTCTCTATAATCCACTTGAGTAACACACCCTGATTTCAAAGAAATGCTGACATGTGGAAGATTAGCATGGAGGTGAGAGGGAGGACAGAAATCAAGGCAGTAAGCCCTAAACTTATGTATGTGTTGAATATTTCATGGGTAACTGCATATGGGATTGTGTTTTTTTTAAGTATGTGTAACATCTGGTTCTTTTTTTCACTGAAATCATGAGCAGTGCTTTTTTTCTACATAAGAGCAGATTTTCTATTGTTTCATAAATAATTTTGCTTTTGTACCAAAGGCATTTGTATTAATTCAATGTGGTGCAATAAAAGTACTCAGGGGAATGGATTTGACCATGTTGTTTATTGATCTCTCCACTTATTGGCTTTATGTTCATCTTCAACCAGGTTCAGATGGAGTTTTTTGGTTTTCATCTGGACACAGAAATTAGACAGAGAAGGAAATCCTACTATTTACGTTCTTCTTTTTTTGGCCTGGTGTTTGGAAGGCAGGAGGCAGGAGTGAAGAAACAGCATTTCTTGCTTTGTTTTGCAAGAAAGAAACATATATATGTAAATGGTTCTGCTGCTGCCCCCGCTTCACAAAGTGACAGCATTGCTGTGAGCATCTGAGACTTACCAGTAAATAACAGACCCACAGAAGGGCTCGGTCCAGCTTGGGGTTGCATTTTGCAATACAGATGGACATAAAAATGGACCTGAGATCCTTTTGAATATGTGGGAAGAAAGATGGATTTCAAGCTCAACTTCTCAGTTTTATAAACAGAAAGATTCAGATTTTTTTCAATTTTATGATAATTACGACTTCTTTTTACACTTCTAGTCTTAACTCTCATTAAGATGCAGGATGAGTGATGCAAGCTGAGTGATCAAGCCGAAGGTGCCCGGAAGACACGGTCCTCCATCTGTACCTATAGGCACCTGGGAGGGTCGGTCTTACGTGTCTACATTTATGCCGGATCTCTCTTCTGCCCCACTACCATCTCACACTGAGCATGCCTAAAACTGAAATCAATGTATTTTCCCTCTAAACCAGCATTTTCTTCAGCCTCTCTTCAGTCTAACCATGGACCCATCACTTCACTATTTCTGCTGCCGCCACACTTCATCTACTTTGCATCACCTTATGATTTGAGAAATTCAATGATCTCCTCATTGACCTGCCTCCTCATATCTTCTAATTCTATCAGAAGACTCGTATATTAATTGATAGATTTTAGTACATATCATCTGCATATACATTTTAATACACATCTTGCCTGCTCAAATACTTTCAGGGATTCTTTTCCTCTTAGAGGGTAATGCATAAACTTTTAAGCCTGGCATGAATAGTCCTGCACAATCCAGGCATAATTGACCTAATAGTGCACGGTTGTCACCATAAAGAGTTTTTGCAGAGGCTTTGTTGTTGCAAAAGTGATTGCCACATTTGAGCTGGGTGATATTTTAGTAACTTCCAAATTTATGACCCTGTAATTCGTAACTCTTTGTCCTTAATTCCCACTTATTCCCACTATTCCTCACACAAACTTTGTTTCTGTTTAATTAATATACATTGGACAAAAAGTGTTTGGGGTGTATTTTTTACATATCCAAGACCAGCTTACCTACTAAAGACCATTTTAAATTCCACCTCCTTCATGCATTCTTTCCTGGCCATCTAATCCCACTATTTTGACTTTATGTTGTATTTACTGTCCTAATCTCTTATTTAGCATTATAAGTTGTTGGTGTGAATTACTATCTGTTTTTCTGTTATGTGCTTTTGGTTAGATTGTCAGATCCTGAGTAAAAAGATTACGTTTTCTATCACTTTGTTTCCCCACATCTTGTACAATCACGTTGCACTATGCATATCACAGACATCCTCAAAATGTTTGTTGATGATGTTAATGATCCTTAACTTCATCCCCTGTGTGACTCCTGGTCGGCTTTCAATGCCCAGCTCCAATCTGCCTGCTGCACCAAACCTTGCCTGACCCTGAAGCCTAAGTAATTTTTGCATTCTCTAAAAGTTCTTTCATATTTGTAGCCAGTTTTAGCTTTTCTTGTCACCACGATTAGACTATAAACAATCTTCCCTCTCCCTCTCTCTCTCTCCTTTTCTTAAAGATTCTGGGCACATAGTAAGCACTTATAATAAATATTTATGATTGACTGGTGCCTCCTCTGAAAACATCTTAATCTTTTTCCAGTTCACAAAGCTGTAGACTTACATGAAAGTGTTGTGCTGTGATACAACCAGGTCATCAGTTTATCTGGAACTTAACGAGAGTATGTATACAACCAGGGAGTGTACTCTATAACTCCAAGAAAGCATGTCTGCATATAACCCCAAATAAAGGGCCATTTGGATAGCTCAAGGAGAATTTGCCAACCAGCTGGAAGGTTGAGGTGACTTCTCTCCACTTGGGTACACTCCTGCGTGTTCTTCACTCCTGAATGCACTGCTCGGGTATGTGACGCTCGGGACACTTTTATCAGACCAGCCAAAAACCTGTGCGGAGAGGAGATAATTCAGCAACCAGAAGACCCACAGCCAGATGAGCAGTCTCCATCCTCGCAGGCCCAGGCATTCCCAATGACAAGACACACATTTTTTGCATGACTTCATTCACTGGTTCATGCCAAAGAAAGACAACAGAAGGAAACGTCCCGTGTAGACAGCTGTGCCAAATGGATGTGGCGCCACTGCTACCCAGGAACGTCAGTCCTAGTAAACCAGGGCTGTGGTGACAGCCAATGGGTGCGGCAGCCCAACATAAATACAGATAATATTTGTGGTTACCTCCCACACAGTTATGCAGAAGGCATTGTGAATTGGCTTACAGTTTGATCTGGTATTTTTAAAAGTACTAAGGCATAAATAACAACATGACCTAAATGCATAAATAGGGTTCTCTGTCTACCATGTGCTAGAAAAATCTCTCAGGGTCTCAGGACTAAAATAAACATGATTTCTACCATGTGCTAAAACTATTGAATTTTGCCCAACTCAAAATTAGGCAAGGCATGAGTATTTACTAGCAAAATTAACTTTTTTCTGTCTTTTTTCATTATAGCTATAGGCAAAGAGAGGAAAGATGAGCAATTACACAAAGATTTTAATTGATACATGAAGCCAATAGAGTTAACTCATTATAGAAAGTCAGCTTCTCTCCTCTGCCACGCACTTCTGTGTAGAGGGAATTTGTATATTGAGGATAATCACCCGGACTTTCCCTTTCATTTTTATTCTATAAACATATCACTAGATTTTTTTTTACTGTTTTGAGTAGAAAAATATTTAATTAGAGGGAGAAACCAGTAAAGGAACAAACGTCTTCATGTCAAGATAAATTTCAGAATTTCTAAGTTTTATTATTGTTTAAATTACTATAAAGGATTTTTTTCCAAAAAAGAAACTAAAAATAAAATGGAATACATTGAGGGATAAGTCATAGGCATCAATTAAACATGGTTTCCTAATAGATTAAAGATAAAAATATCCATTGGTATTCGTGAGTTTGTTTTGCTCTAAGGGAGTAAATGAATTTTTTTTCATTAGGTAGAAATTCAAATTATATGTGTAATTTCTGTAAAGCGAAATTATGTTTTCCGACAAAATTTGTGAGTAGTTGGACCATGTGTAGTGTCTGGATGGTTAGTATCTGTCTAAATTCGTCCTCATATTTAGATCTTTTCTACCTTAAGGAGATGTCAGTTTTCCTTTGGTGGTGACAAGTCTTCACACTATCTCTTCTAGGGCCTGGAACAGCACAGCTAATGTTGGTGTTTTCATGTAACAGATTAGTTAATCAATTACCACAAAATTGGTATAGTGAAAAAAACACAAGTTTTGCACCACACAGATAAGAATTCAAATCCAGACTCCATTCTGTAGCCTTCAGCATATCACTTCATTGCTCTGCGTCTTAATTTCTTCATTTGTAAAATGCTGATAATAATTTGTGTCTTTGTTGAGACAATTTATCAAGTGCCTGGTGCACAGTAGACGTAAATACTGGCAGCTCTTATGAAGGCCTTTGAATGAGAGGGACCCACGCTGTAGTTGATTGTTTATAAATTACCTTGGGAAAACAACTCATCATCCCCAATTTCCATTTTTAAGACAACAAAATGAGAACAAAAAGATACTAATACCACCTGGAATATAGAGCTGGCTGTAACAGTTCAATCAGAATGTGGGCAAATCACCTGGCAAACAGTCCTAGTAACACCATCCAAAAAGGGAATTATAGGATGAGAGCAGAAAGCAGAGGAAACCAACGATGAAGTTCAAGGCTAAGAATCCATTTTAGGGGCGGAGTAACCCAGTTTTTATATTATACAACCTAAACATTCCAGAAGAACCACGCACTTGTTTCCTCCGGGAGTTTTCTACTGGTCTAAGAGTCTTTCTCCGTTTTTCAAGCAAACAACAACAAAAAAGAGCCAAATGTTATATAAGCCATGTGTGAAAACATCCCTTTGAGACGTAAAGCAAAATTTACACCACTGAAGACAAGATGAAGCATTTTAAATGATCTGTATTGACTAAAGAAATTTGGGTTTGCAGTATGCTTCACCAAAATAATTTCAGAGCCACAAAATCTAAGATGTTTATTTGCAGTTTCAGAATCAAAATTCCACAAGTGAAATATTAGAAATGTAGACTTCTCTGTCAAGATGAAAAAGATAATTTTGAATTGCTTTCTTTTTTTTCTCCCATTTTTCTTCACTTATAATCATGCTAGTATGTCTCTATTTTTATGTTCTGAAAATATTATTCCACTGAGGCACACATACATAAAAATGTCACTTGGTAACTATATTCCTTCACTATGTATTCAAATAACACAGGGAGAAATAGGTGAAAATATGGGAAGCGTTCTAGACTTACAGAGATAAACAGATTGGAGCAGAGAGATCGCTGCGTCCAAGCAGCAAGAGAGCGCCTTTTAAGCTGAACCGATATTCCTCTACCCATACCTGAGGGAATTCATTCCGCTCAGGACTCAGTCATGCTTTCATACCAATTAAGATGATGGACTGTATGTTTAACAAACTTTCCAATTGTGAAAGAAAATATCTATTGTGAAACAACAGATCTCTAAGGCATGTTATAAAACCTTTAAAACACTTAGTGACAACAGGAAATGGCTTTTTGCCATAATTATTTTGAAGTTGTGCTTATTTTATTCTTCTCAGTTGGCACACTGTGGTATTTATACTCGACTTAACCTGTGGGCAATTTATCAGCAGGAGGAGGCTACACAACAGTAAGTGCAACCTTTAATGGGAAGATATTATCAGCATCATTATTAGCAATATTTATATAATGTAATAAATATGCTGATTTCTAAACTAGTGTCAGCAAAGAGAATCTCTGCCCTGAGGATCTGACGGTAGGACGCTGTCATTACATAGAGATCACATTTGCATATAGTTTGGGCCAAGTCAAGCAAATACTTCTCTATTTATCTTTCTGATTTAAGTATCCAGTAGCCACTTACTTGACTGAAATCACAAAGTAACCTGAATGGAACCCACTATTTCTGAATTGCCCAAACTCTGCAAAAATGAGACCAAATTCTAATTGTTCATGAATTATCATAGATAGTTCACTATCTGGAGGTTGACCATATGTTTTATTGTGCAACCCACGACAATTTTGAGAGTACAAAGGGCCCTCATTAATAATGCACCTGGGAGAACAACTATAAACCAGACTGTTTCATGCAAACCAGACACCTTTGTGGCCACCTTTGTTATATTACCTGCTTACCTGCCTCCCCTACCAGTCCATCATGTGAATCCAAATGGGGAACTTTCAGCTCTACCATTTATTGTTTGTGCAACATTATGATCTAAGTCCTCTAAGCGTCTCCTTCCTCATCTTTAAAATAGGCATAATAATATGGCTTGTCATGGTGCCTGGGAAATAGTAAGTACTCGGTTGATGATAGGCATTGTTGTCACCATTTTCCTTGAGGATCTTGGAACCGGAGCTATTGGTGCTCTCACTGAGCACCCTTGAAGGTTGCAGTCCACGGTACTTGGTTGAAAAGTCAGAGGTAAAATCTGGATTGTGTTACGTTAGGAAAGTCCTTGTCTTTGAGGAACACTAAAATAATACATAAATAAAAAAGAAAACCCGACTAGATGCAGACACAGCACTGAGGAAGTCCCATTGCTTTTTCCCACAGGCTCACTACACGTGTGAGTGAGTAACCCACAGAAGGTTGGCCCTTGACAGCACTGCGGAGTAAGTGAAGGGCACCACAGTGCCTTCTCACCGCCAATTCCAGCACAACCCTCCCCACCCCCAGGGGCTCAGCTCACAGCCCCGGCTCCAGTCTGCTCTTCCCTTCTGTTCCTCATCCTCAGAGTTGTGAAAATTCTTTCTACATTGGCAGTTTTGAGTATCATCTTCTCTTTGATATATGCTTGTCTTATATTTCTAGCCCCCCAAATTGCCAACTCAGGCCGTGTACCTTAACATCCCCCCACACCAAAGCTTCTACTTTAGACTCTTTTCCATTTCTGGCCTTTTCTGCTACTTCTACACTTAGAAAAAAATAGTCTATCAGCAGTAATAACTTTGTGGTTAAGAGTATGACCTCTGGAATCATATAGAGCCAAGTGTGAATCTGAACTTACCATTTATAGTCCATATGGTGGTGTACAGATTTATTTAGCTGAAGTCTTAGTTTTTATCTACAAAATGGGGCTGCTTATAGTGCCTCTTATGATTAAGTATAAAATGTATATACTTAGCAAAATAAGTAGTGTGTCATAAGTGTTCAGTACATATTAGCCTTTTTTTTATTACCTGTTTCATGCTTCATCCCACTAGATTCTTTCTCTGCTTAACAAAATGATACCTACTATATTTCACATAATCAAAGTTTCCATCAATTTCAAGATGCATCATTATATTATGTGTCACTAAAATGAAAAGCACTAGTGCTGGCTAAAATATCAGACATTATAGATTATAATACACATCCCAATTTCAGAGATATTAAAACATAAATTAAAAATGTACATTTTAGGGGTCGCCCGGTGGCGTAGCGGTTTCATCCACGCTTGGCAGCCTGGGGTTCGCCGGTTCGGATCCCGGGCGCCCGCCGACGCACTGCAAGTCAGCCACGCTGTGGCGGCGTCCCATATAAAGTAGAGGAAGATGGGCATGGATGGTAGCCCAGGGCCAGTCTTCCTCAGCAAAAAAAAAAAGAGGAGGATTGGCAACGGATGTTAGCTCAGGGCTGGTCTTCCTCACCAAAAAAAAAAAAAAAATGTACATTTTAGGATCAATAAATATAATAGATTCTGTTGAAGAAAGAGGGAGAATTCCTCTCCTTTTCCCCTTCTGGTTCTTATGGCTGGTCAAATAATTAAAATGACGTAAGACCAGTTAGCAGGAGAAAATCAAACAAAGTTTAACACAGAGAATTTATATAAGCATGAAGAATTTTAAAGACAGTCAGGCAACGTGAGATATACGTGTCTTTCGGGATTAAGGAGAAGGAGATAGAGGTCTGAAACTTCAGAGGGGGAAGGCAGTTTATAGGAAGATGAAAAGAGGTAATATTTGGTAAACAAATGTTTGCTGGGCCAATTGTCTATAGGCAATAGGACCAGAAAGAGAACTTTTGATGAAATGGCCCTTGCTAGACGCCCTCCTTCCTACCGCACCTGGAATTATCTATGATGAGAGGTCCTTCCTGGGACAGGCCCTTCTAGTTTAAATTCTTTTATCTAATTTGGGGAAAGGTCAAATGTTCTTCCTGAGTCTTCTGAGCCTTGATCGTCTTCAGCTCAAAATAATCTGCATACCAGAGTGGAACATCCTGGGACGGCCTGCCCTGAACCCCATCACATGTCAAGCAATCTGTTTTGATGCATTAATGGGAGCAAACTGGAATATCCTTTCTTAAACTGATATGCATAAGAATCATCTGAAAACTTTTAAAAATGCAAGTTATGATTCACAAAAATCAATTTCTGAATTAGATTCTGACTCTGGGATTGAGCCTGAAATTCTGCATTTTTAACAAGCGACCAAGTAATGCTGATGCAGCTGGTTTGGAGTCCAAACCTTGAGTAACAAGGACTTGAATTCTGGCATCCTAGCTAAAGGTCATTCTCTGAAGATAATGCTCTAATGATGAAAAGGTATTTTCAAACTACTTGCGCGTACCAGGACTATCTGCTAGATCACACAGCCCCGTGTCCTCCGCCCTTTTCCACCACTCGTCTCTTTCTGTTTTCTCTCTGTCTCACACACGCACGCATACAGACAGGCACACACGCATATACATATACACACGTGAAAACGCAGTGAACCCCCGGCACGTTAGTTCAGTGCTGAGCTGTTTTTGCAGATCTCTTGATCCGTGTCAGGATGCAAACATTCCGACTTCCTTCAACAGAAAACGCCAGGAAAGAACAGTGCGCAGGGCAGAAACAAGCTTATGTGAACACTAGCCTTTTGTCTGATGTTCTAACAGAATACTAGGTTTATTCAGAACTAGTGCAGTCGGGGTTAGCAAAAAGCCCTTTGCATTTTGGGGGAAGATGTTGCCTCGCAGCAAGGCAGTCATTTAACTAGAGCTGATGATGTTTTCTTTGACCAACAGATGGCAGTAGCGGTCTCTTTTTCCCGGTTACAGTAATCAGAAAATTGAAACTAACCTGCTCATAAGATCCTTCTAAGAGCACTCATCAACTTTTTCCAGGTTTCTTGAGTTCTTGGCTGATTTCAAAACGTTATCTCACTGTCTGAGCACTGGACCATTTAATCAGTCTCGTAAAAAGTAACCCTATTTTCAGGAGACATACTACCTACCAAATCCTTATTTGCCTAATGCAAATGGAAAACCGGGAGACCTTCAGCTTCTCATTTCCAATATACATAATTTTTTATTTTAAGCATCTGGATATTTTGGCTACACTAAAAATACATTTTTTTAATTAAAAAGGAGAACTCAGATTTTTGAAAATTACATACGTTTGCAAATGAGCCAGAGTAAATCATTTCACCAATCTCCATCAAGATCCAATTTTTAGAGCTATGCAATTGTACCTGTCAAGGATCTCCAATGAGTTTCTAGCCATAGTGTCTCCGAGAATTTTTGTTACTTTTGTTAGTAAATTTGGTCATGATGTGTATTTATTAAAGCCTGCTCAATACTCCTTTTTACAAACCTTCTATGTACAATTTGCCAGAACTAGAGTTGCATACCTTTAATGGAATTTCAGTTAAGAGACATAGGAAAACTCTCTTGACCCTCAGTGTTCCATAAGAGGATGCATGTGAAAAAAATATATTATTTGCTTAGCATTCTAGAACTATACATTTTATGTAAGTATAACTGTTTTCTATTTAATAGCTATCATTTAACCACCACATCTGAGCATTGTAATTTAGATGCTAACCTTAAATTTAAGCTCAGAACATCATTAATACCTTTAGATGCATTTTTATTCTCTCCCATAAGTAATCAAATGAATCTGTATAATTCACCTTGATACCTGCTCTCTTCAATACCTGCCCTAGCTCTTGGTTAGAGCCCAGGGTTAGAAAGTTTTGGTTCCCTACCTTTGCCAGGGCTTCATTTCACTCATCTGTTTGGGGGTCACTTTTGCTTTCAGACACAATCTAGAAATGCAAATAACATCACAGAAACTCTTACATTTATGCCCTGTGAATATTTAAAAATGGATTAATAGAAAAACTGAATGCTCTCCCCTAAGATTGTGAACAAGGCAGAATGTCCCTTCTCACCATCCACTCAACATAGTACTGGAAGTTCTAACCACCGCAAAAAGGCAAGAAAAGGAAATAAAAGGCATACAGATTAAAGCAGAAGAAATAAAATTGTCCCTATTTGCAGATGCTGTCATTGTCTGCACGGAAAATCCCAAGAGATCTACAAAAATACTCCTAGAATTATTGAGTGAGTTCACGAAGTTGCAGGATATAAAATCAACATGCATTTCTCTATACTACAATAAATATGTAGAAACTAAAATTAAAAACACAATATCACAATTGCTCCAAAGAAAATGAAATATTTTGGTATAAATCTAATAAATGTACATAAAAATTACAAAATGCAATGAAAGAAATTGAAGAAGACCTAAATGAATTGAGAGATATACTATGTTCATGGATTGGAAAACTCAAAATAATAAAGATGTCAATTATCTCCAAATTGATTTACAGACTTAATACAATTCTTATACAAACCATAGCAAGGCTTTTTGTAGACACAGACAAGCTTATTCTAAAATTTATATGGAAAGACACTAGAATAACTAAAACAATCTTAGAAAGGAAAAATGAGATGAGAGAAATCACTACTTGATATTAAGACTAATTACATAGCTACAAGGAATCAAGACAGTGTGGTGTTGAGGGAGGGATAAACACAGATCTATGAAAAGAAGGGAGAACATAGAAATAGACCACAAATATATACCAAACTGATTTTTGGCAAAGGTGCAAAACATTTCAATGGAGGAAGGATAGCCTTCTCAACAAATGGTGCTGGAATAATTGAGTCCATAGTTCATACGCAAAGAAATGAACCTCAACCTAAAACTCATAGCTTATACCAAAAATCAAATAGAAAACCATGGACTTAAATGTAAAAGTGAAAACTATAAAGCTTTTAGAAAAAAAAATGGATGAAAATCTTTGGGACCAAGAGCTAGGCAGAGTGGTCTTATACTTGACATTTAAGCATGAACCATAAAAGAAAAGATTGATACATTGGACCTCATCAAAATTAAATACTTTCACTCTGCAAAAGACACTGTTAAGAGGATGAAAAGATAAGCACAACTGGGAAAAAAATTGCAAATCACATACCTGACAAAGGACTAGTGTGTAGAATATATAAAGAGTTCTCAAAGGTTAGCAGTAAAAGCAAAGTTAACAAACAGATGTTAACTAGAGTTGTTGTGGTTATTATTTTGCAAAATATACAAATATCAAATCGTTATGTTGTACATCTGAAACTAATATAATGTAATATGTCAATTACACCTCAATAAAAAAAATAAAACTCATTCCTCTTTGAAAAAAAATCCCCAAAGACCAATCTAATTAAAACACAGGGAAAATCAATTAACAGACATTTACTGAATAGGATATATGAATGGCGAATAAACACAAAGAAAGATTTTCAATATCGTTAGCCATTAGGAAAATGCAAATTAAAATCACAACTTGATATCACTACATACTTAACAGAATGGCTAAAATAAATGAATACACATATATGTGTGTGTATATATAAGAGTAAATAAATGTGGTGTGATGTGTGTGTGTAATGGCTGAAATAAAATAAAACCTAATGGCAATGCTAAATGCTGGTGGGGAGGCCAGTCATGTAATTCCACTTATACATGTGTGGATACAAAGTGGGACAGTCACTCTGGAAAATATTTTGGCCTTTTCTTGTAAAACTGAATATGCAATTACCATAGAGCTTAGCATTCTTAGGCATTTATCAGAGAAATGAAAACTTATGTTCACACCAAAACCTACACACAAATGATCGTAGCCACTTCATTCATAGTGTCCCCAAATTGGAAACAACCGGATTGCTTTTAATGGATGAATAGTTAAACAAACTCTGGTGCATTTACACAATGGAACACTACTCAGCAATACAAAGAAATGATAAAGTGATGCACACAACAACTTGAATGAATGTTCAAGGAATAATGCTGAGTGCAAAAAGCCAAATCTCAAAAAGTTTCATAATGTAAGATTCCATTTATATAACAGTTCTTGAAAAGACAATATTTTGGAAATGAAGAACAGATTAGTGGTTACCAGAGGACAGGACCAGGAGGAGGGAAGGGAGTGAGGCAGGCAGGAGGTGGATACGGTTACTAAAGGACAACAGGAGGGAGCCTTGTGGCAAGGAATTATTCCTATCTTGAACGTGGTGGTGGATACATGATGCTACAGATGTAATAAAATTGTGTAGAACTAAACAAACACACACACGTAATACAAATGAATACCTGTTGTAATACTGTGCTATTGTGTTGCAAGATGCTGCTGTTGGGGGAAACTGGGTAAATGGTACACGGGATCTCTCTGTGTTATTTCTGACAACTCCATATAACTCTATAATTATCTCTAAATAAAAATTTAATTAAAAACTTTACAGAAAGGAAAAAAAGGAATTTATCAGCAAATGTGAATTTTTTCTTCATAAAGAAATAATAGTCACAGAAACAAGAAAACAGATTAATTACATGCTAGACATAATACTGGACTCAATAAAGTATTATTTTATAATAATAAAAATGACGACTCCTGGTCTTCATTGTTTATAAATGTATTCACGTACAGAATCTCATCTTAATTTTTGCAACAACTCTAAAAGTTGTACGGATTTTTTTTCATGAAAACAGAAAATTGGAGAGTTCAAGGTCAACAATCTTTTTTAGTCCAAAAGCCAAAAAGTAAAAGAGCTGAGATTAATCCCAGGTTTGTTCCATATACTATCTAGAATAAAATGAAGATAGTCCAACTTCAAATTTAGTTGCTTTTAAATCAAGAAGAAAGATACTAACGGTAAATTGGAATCTATGAAATAACTGCTACATAAATTTAAATATAAGGATCCTCCTCTGAAAGCTGCATCTGTATTAATTTCCTTTTACAAAGACCCTGGACTCTATTATTATTATCATGTTGATATTGTGATCAAGCCGAGAAATCAGTACAGAGTAACTTGCAATCTATGTAGGTAATCTAAGGAGAAAAAAAAGTTTCTTCAACAGGAATCATCTTTCTACCATCCTATCCTTGTTTCTAAAATCCCACTATTCAACTTATTACTTCTGACTATAACACTGAAATCTCTTCCAAGAAAATAATGTCCTTGGAAGTTACTTGTCTCTCGTGTATCTCTCCCCTGGGAAGGGTAATATGATAAGCCAGAAATTAATAAGTATTCTCAGAAGAATTTGTTTTTTATACAAAAAGAGTACAATCTTAAAGAAATGATTCATAGGACAGATAAGTTTGATTCAGGGACGGAACCAAAACATGTTCATAAAGCACAAGTGGAGTGGACCAATGCAAGGATCTTTGATTCCCAAAACATTGTCCTTGACTCCAGTGTTCTAAGACTTTCATTTGATTCACACAGGCCAATAAAGAGAAATTCCATAGAATTTTGTTTGTTTGTACCACGAAGGTTAACATACTTATGCTTAAGGACAATTAAGGGAGCCTTGTTCAACTCAGGAGGGTAACCACTAGTCTGCGAGGTAAGATTTTGCCAAGTTCCTACTACAGATACTCAGAGATCATTGGAAATACCGGTTTTCTGGAAACAGACTTCGTTTCATGAATCATCTTGATCTTCGGTTGCTTAGGAGCCTTAATTTCTTATGTCTTGTGTGTGAGTGTGAGTGAGTGTGTGTGTGTGTGTGTAAGTTACAGTGAGCCTAGCTTCTTCGTTATCAGTTTAGTTTACTGTGGATTGTTCTTTATATAACAATAGAGGGGGAAAACAGCCTATTTTTGGCTCTATAGTAATTAAAATTTAAAACTTGTATACATTGTAGTTAAAATAGGAATCATTCATTTATCTACTGCTAAGGTAAGCATATACATCATCTCTTCTCCCTCTCTATGAATTTAAGCCACTTAACTTAAAATATACTATAAGGATAACTAAAATAAAATTGTTGAGTTATTTTAAAATTTTTGTAGGATATTGTTCACTAAATAAAATCATGCATGTAAGCCCCAAATCTTCCCTTGTAAATTATGTAATATTAAGTAAATAAACAAACCAAAAAAACATTGAAATAAGTTGATAGGAGCAAGTTCATTGCAACTTCTTTATTTTATCCTTTTTTTTTTTTTTAACTGGAAAATGAAAATGTGGGGTTGGCAGATCTCAGGGTCCTTTACTCTCCTTGGGTGAATGGTGGTCAACACTGTTGAGACCTCTCTAACCCTAGGAAGCCAGGAGGAAGCACAAATACAAAGACTCAGAGAAAAAGGAGGCTTCCAAGGGGAAAGGGTGAACACCGTGCAGAAGGAAGGACGGCCTGAGACGGACATGGATTCTCTCCCAGTTAGATGTGCGCTTGACCCCATGCACCGCATTCTAATATTTTATCTCCTGCATAATTTATTGGAATCTACTTTTGGCTTTTATTTAATGTTAGTCTTGTGCATTAGAACATGAGGTAGTCTGTGGATATGGGAAAATGAGATTTACAGCCCAGACCAGGAAAGTTAAAATGGATTTTGATGGAAGATGAGAATGCTGTAAAACACATTTAGAGTCGAAGACTATATGATAATGTTAGAAAAAAATTGTGTACATATAGGTAGATAGCTCTAAAGCCTTATAGGTGTATATATAGAGACCAAAAGAGGGGATACTGTTGAAGGTTTAATTCCTATTTTTAAAAAATAGCTCACATTCCATCTTCTCATACATAAGAAAACCGAGGCAAGAAACTTATCACTACGACTGTTGTTGACATCATCAGTTCTAGAACCACATTGCTCAGGGCCACTGAGTACCTCTAGCTTTCAAGCACATTTCATAATAGTTTGACCTTTAACTTCCATAGATAGTGAATCCCCATGGATATGGATTGAGAAAGGAAACGTATAAAATAATTTTTCTCATAAAATCTCCATTTGTCAAAGATAGAAATAACTATGTGTTGTAAAATTTGCCTTGCCTTAGAAACTATTCAACAATGCTTTCAACAATTATTCAACAACTATTCAACAATTTTTTATATTTGCTGAATGAAAATATAGGGCTTATTAACTTAATGAGCAAGATTCAGAAAACTTTTTTTTAAATAAATGGTGCTTATGGTTTATAGAAGTTTCTTGCTACCAATGGACTTGAATTTGAAGGTTTCTGCCATACCAAAGAATTTTCAAGAGCAGTGCATTTTATTGAAGAAGTGAGAGTTTAACTATAATGTTAACATCTATAATGGCAATTAGAAAAAATAAAATGAAGGTAATTATGGGGAAAAAGAGCCACACAGAGAAGTGAGTAGGCTGAGGTGAAATTAAATCTTCCCCTGTCATTTTCCATTTTTACTTTTGGGGTAGGGAAAGTGCTAGAAAGTAGACAAAGAAAATCATAACTGCTTATTCATTGACAGCTAATGGGTGCTTTTATTTTAATTGAACATAAACCCAATTAATCTGGAAATATTAAAAGGATTTTCATTTAATTTGTTAGGAGAATTCTAAAACTGAATGATTTCGGAAGAGCTGATGGTCTTGCATAACTTAGTTCACTAGGATTATCATTTGGAAAGGAAGGAAGGATGAGGGAGGGAAGAAAGGAGGGATCAGGGAGGGAGGGCAAGGGATGGGTAGAGGAGATGGTACTAGGTGGATGTGCCAGCTTTCCCTGGAGTATTGTTCTCTCTTAGGCATAAATCTCCAGGACTAGCAGTGTGATTTTACACTATTTTAAACACACTATTGAGAAGATTCTTTCTGCATCACAAAATTGATAAAAGCCAACTTAAAGTAAAGAGCAGTTGAGAGGGTTGTTTAATAATTTACCCTCAAGTGTGCAATGTCAAATTGTACGTATTGGACTTTTATTGTGATTGTGAGAGCATCTTTTCAAAGGAATGTCCTATTAGAAAGTAATTGATTTTTCTCTTCTTCAGGGAAAGAAACTGCCCTCAGCATGAGCTCAGATCCTTCACCTGAACAGATCATTATGAGAAAAAATGATTAATTATGCCCTTCTAGACCAGGTAAACTCGCCCTAGAGTGCATGTGTGAAAGGATCTTTTATCTCCGCAAAACAGCCTGGACTCAAGCTATTCAGAGCCGTGGGGATGAGGCCATTCCAGTTGCCTGAGGAAGCTGGAGATCACCCTCCTTGAGCTGCCTCCTCACCCCCCAAGACACATGAACACCTCAGGAAGGCTGAGGGAGGTGGGACTTGTGGGCTGGCCCTAGCACCAAGTCAGAAGAGAAAGAAGCATGGGGGGATTCTGGGTCCAGATCGAACCCTTCCGGGATCACCCTGCATCCCAGAAGAGGCAGGGGCTGGAACCAAAAGTGCTCATTTTTAGGAGTTACAAAAATGTGACCTATGACTATGAGGGTCTGGAGCTAGCTTGACAGCATAACTCACACACGAGCTTCGTAAACCACTGCTGCAGCCCGACGAGGCCTCACTCCGCCCTCTGACGCAGCCTCGCACCACACAAGTCCAGGCAGTGGAGTCAAAAAGCTTGGAGGTCCCTGGTCAGTGAGTGGGAGAGCTTTCCCCGCTGACAGTAAGCAGGATGCACGCACATCCACCTAGATAGAGTGACCTTGGGGTCTGCATCACCCCCGGCTCTCTGTACGCTGGGAACAGGTTACAAAGAAGAGTATTACATTTTAAATGCCAGATTTAGAAGATGCATATCCATTTGGTTAACCTGACTGGGAAAAGCTGCACTGTAACTGGGGGGCAATGCAACCAGGGATGGACTTGAAGCCCCCAGGGCGCTGACATTTCTGCTTCCCGCTTTGCTTCTTTTGCGTGGTGGCTTCAGCCTCACCCCCGCTGCCTCCATTAAGCAGTTTCTAGACTCCATTCTCCAAGCTCCGTCATGCAGGGAAACTGAGCATCATTCTCCCATCTTTAAAATTTAAAAACAAGATCAAAACTCTTAAGGCAGAGCTCTGAGTGACCTCGCCTGATTTGTCCTTAGACCAGATCTGTCACCCTGGCGTGTGTACTGATCCTCTGGGCCAGCGACCTGGGTGTTGCAGGAGGTTTAGCGGCGCCCCGGCCTCCACCCCCTAAGTACCAGGAGCGCCTCCGCTCACCCCAAGTTGTGCAACCAAAAATGTCTCCAAAATTGCCAAATGTCTCCCGGTAAACAAAATTGTCCCCTCCTGGGGAACCGTTGCCTTAATCACTGCGGTCAGAAATTTAGGATCACATTGTATCAGAGCACTGTGGTGAGGGCGGATTAGGAGGGAAACAATCCTCGACTTGTTGGGAACTAGGCCGCCACCTCAGTCTGAGTCTCGCGCATATCTCAGGTCTGCCAGGCCTGCTCTTATCGTGTAGGCGCTCCCTAAGCTCCTGGACTATGTTCCCTAGTCTTTGTTGTCATGTCACAATGGTTATTTCATTACCATGGAAGGCTGTTTATAAGATTTGGGTAGAATGAGAAAAAGAATTAGGACTGGGCAACCATTTTCATAATATTTACCCAAATTGAAACGTGATAACGTGCATATTCAAGCAATTTATCTCAAATATAACATAAGAAAAATCATTAGCCATAACTGGATTTATATATTAAAGTTTTCCTTTGATAAGGGGGAGAATAAATCATTCTTTTTTTTATTTTCCTTATATCAAGGAAAATCAATTTTTCATTGGTTAAAGAAGAAGAACGTAATAAAGTTTACTTCTTATAATTATAAGGGTTAAGTAAATAATTCTGAATGGATTACGGAATAAATAACTATGTGGTTATCTAGAACTAACTAAACAAGCTCATACGTTGCTTACATATTATTTTACATGTTAGGGTCTGTTTAAGTAGTTTTGCAAGATTCTACTCAATCCCTCGTTCACAAGTATTGCATTAAATCTTAGGAATCTGTACCACGTCACTGCGCTGTATCTGTTCATTAGGCCTCGTGAAGGTGCACATAATAAGCATAGAAAAAGTTCAGCATAAGAATTCTGGCTCGCTGACTTTATAGACTTTATAGAATCAAAGAAAAAACCTGACTCACCCAAGAAGGCCTCAGAAAATGATCAGAGCATGTGTTTTGTCCTTGAAATTTCTGCTATTCTTTTGATTTATAAGCAGTCCAAAGAAGAATCCTATAAATTAAAACATATACTCCTGCATCTTAATTTTCATCCAGACCCCAGCGGTAGATTTACAGTCATTCAAGACCTACTCCATCATAATTAAATTGTACTTGTCAACTTTTTATTGCTATTCTTGGAGATAAATCCTCATCCTAGAGGTTCCCACGGTGATTATCATCATGGCCTCTTGCTTTTATCATGGAGAGGGGATTCCGATGGAATCATTACTCCTGCAGGTCTTGGATGACCTATATTCAGCTTCATCTCTTCATCAAAAGACACCATTATTTTGTTATCTAAAATATTCTGATTCCTTTTGTTTCTTCAAAGTTTTCCAGAGCTTTTTTTTTCTCATTCTCTTTCTCTCCCTCCCTCCCTTCATCCCTCCTTCCTTCTAAGAAATAAAAATAAATGTTATTTCTTTCTTAAAAATAAGTGTTCGCTTTTCTTGAACTTGTTTATAATCACACAACTTCCTATTTTGCTGTGTTTAATGGATGTTTGCCCCCATATTACTCATTTGAGAGTAATAAATATTCTTGCTATAGATGTGATGGTCAATGATGAGAAAAAATGTCCTCTCTCCCTAACCTGCCCTTCATAAGAATAAAACTGCTATTCGATCCTTTCATCCTCTTTTTGTCCCCTAAAAGACTGTTCTTTTTAGACTTTTGATATAATTGGGATATAATTTTCTAGAGAATCTCATGCCAGAATCATCAAATAAGGAAAACCAAGAAACAATTTCTTTTTGTTGTTGTTGGTTGTAATGTGACAATCTATTTTTATGAAGTAACAATATTTTATAAACATAAACTGATTCCTGCTTATTTTGTACATTTAGGCAGTGAGTTATGCAGCAAACCAAAAACTAGAGGGAAACATCTGTAATAAATGTGACAGATAAGAAGTGATAATCTTAATATGTTGATTAAAAAGAACACTAAAGTTATAATAAACAAGAGAAATAAATATAAAAATATTGAGAGACAATTCAGAGAAGAGGACACAAATGTCTAGTGCATATCACAATTTTTTTAACTTATGAAAATCAGAAGAGTTAAAAACCATTCTGACATTTTAAATTAGCAGATATTTTTGAAAATCAGAAGAGGTAAACACTAGTCTTTAAAATTAGCAGATATTTAGAAAATAAGGCAGTATTGGTTTCACAGGGAGGCTATAAACAAGCACCACACACTGGATGGCTTAACACAACATAAGCGTATTCTCTCATGGTTCTGGGGACAGCGGTCTGAGATCAAGGTGTTGACTCCCTGTTCCCTTGAAGGGAGAATCTTTTTTTGTCTGTTCCCGCTCTGGCGGCACCAGGCCTCCTTGGCTTGTGGCAGTATAGCTCAATCTTTGCCTCCGTCATCACATGGCCCTCTTTCCTCTGTGTCTGTGTCTTCTCATCTTCTTATAAAGATACAAATCATGTGGAATGAGGGTCCACCCTAATTCAGCATGACCTCATCTCAACCTGGTGACATCTAACCCTAATTCCAAATAAGGTCACATTCATAGGTTCCAGGAGCTGAGACTTGGCCAGATCTTTTTAGGGGACATAGTTTAACCCATAACAAATGCTATACCATGCTGATAAATTAGTAAAGCCTTCCTGAAAACACCTTAGTAATACTCTTTCTTCTACTAATTTCTCATGAGAATCCACCTGAGGATAAACAGAAATGTAAATTACAGTTATATTCAAAAATGTTATTTGCAATATTATTAAAGGGATTATTTGGAATGAATCTGAAAGTAAAAAATGGGGAATGATGGAGTACTTTTGGTACTTCCCTAGGATGGAGTATTATGAAGCCACTAAAAATGTATTTATTATTTTTAAACATTTAGAATCACAGATAATCCAAGAAATGCTTATAAATAGCAATTAGATTATATTTTCAACTATAAAATTAGACAAAAAAAAAAAAAAACATACAGCATCAACCACAAAGCACCGTTGGTGAATGAAGGAGGAAATAGGCAGTCTTCTACACTGCTGATTGGAATGTGAAGTGCTGAAAAGTTTCCCAGAAGGTCATTTGGCAATACACGTCAATGCCTTAGAAATATTCCTGCCTTTGGTTTACCAATTCTACTTCTAGGCACTTATTTTAAAGAAATAATCTTGGATATGCACAAAAATTTATCCATTATACTATTTACTGGAATTAATTGTATTGAAAAATTGCAAACAACCTAAACGTTCAATTGCAGGAAATAAGTTAAATAAGTTATAAGACATCCAGATAATAAAATACTATATATTATGACATGAGAAGATGTGAGATATATATTTTAAAGAGCAAAGAAGAAAATTACAGAGTAGTGTTTACAGTATCATCTCATTTGTATCAATTTGAAGCCAATCTATGAATGTAGAAGAAACTGTGAGTTTATAAGCCAAATTTTAAGAGTGTGAGGTTGTGGGGGTCACACGGTGCTCTTGTGGGTCAAGTAAATTAAAACAGCTTTCAAAAGCATAGCATTTGCTTTCTTGAAGTTGTTCACTGACTCAGAAAGCATTTTGTCACAATTTTCGTGTTGAATACATTTGCAGTATCGGAATAAATGAATGCTCAACGTATGTTGATATTCAGAAGAGGGGAGGACCTAGAAGGAAACTTTATTTTGTTCTGTTCTCAAAAAGACACATGGGATTCAGTCAGGGAATGGGAAATTGCATGTTTATAATATTTAGCTTTTACACATAGAAAAAAACAAATAATACAATTTTGACTGGTATAAAAAAAGATTGCTCAACTGCTAAATATCTGAAAGCTAGAAAAAGACATTTTAGAAATAAATGAAACTTGTAAAAAAAGTTTAAAAAGATTAAAATTATATTTAAAGTATGTTAGTCTAAAAACTGCAAAGTTTTTTGGGTTTAGAGATTATTTGATTAAAAAGTTGGTTACACATGAAAAATGTTAGGATATTTTTCTTAGAAATAACCATAAGTTGGGTTCTGTGCAATATCATCACAGTGTTGGAACTTCTTTTCCTGCTCTGTTAAATTGGTAGCTCACTTATTATAATTTCCAATATGCTGTACTTTATTTTTATTCTACAGACCTTTCTGTGTGGTCACGGTCTTAACATCACTGGCTCATTCCCAGGCAGGAGTGCCAAACGACCTTCAGTCACCCCTAGGAAGACAGCGTTTCACTCTTCTTCTCTGTCCTTGCCCTCAACTAACGAAGCTCTTTGTATTAAATCAGGAAGTTGGTTATACATATTTTAGAACAAGCCAGAAGAGGTCTCAGCAGATACACAGAACAGATTTTTACGCTCACATGAGGTTTATCCTATTTCTTCCAACAATTTGTTTTGTGGGCAGTTGCTGTACATGTAACATGGTTTGTTCTTTTGGATATCTCCTTTCATTAAATGAGAACTAGAGGTGAGCCCTTCTCAATGAGCCTGGTAACACTGATTCCTGGCTCGAATCGCCCAATGGAATTTTTATGCTCACACAAGGCTTATCATATTTCTTCCAACAACCTGCTTTATGGCAGTTGGTCCCTACCCAGGTGGGACTTTCCATAGCTGCCTCATGACATGGCCACTGTATGCTTTCAGCGCGAGCAATCCAAGGGAGAAAGTGAGAGAAGCATTGCCAAGACGGAAGCCACAGTCTTTTCATAACTTCATCTCAGAAATGACATCCTGCCACTTCTGCCATTTTCTATTCATTAGAAGCAAATCAATAAGTCCAGCCAACACTCAACAGGAAGGAATTACACAAAGATGTGAATTCTAGGAGGAAAGGATTATTGGGGCCATCTTACAGGCTGCCTAAAACACCAACCAAAGTTTGAGAACACTGTGTTGGAAGGTGTTCAAATAGCAAGTAGGCTAGAGACATTGCTCACATTACTTGAGACATTTGTGTGGAGATAGATTTCAGTGGACGTATTTCAGGACACAGGGAGGCGGACTGGCCAGAACAAGGTGTAACTCTGGTCACAGAGCTGACATTGTGAAAAAGAGCCTCCATGTCCAGGTGACTAGCATATAAGAACATAACTTCAGGGACTGGCCCAGTGGCATAGTGGTTAAGTTCTCATGTTCCACTTTGGTGGCCCGGGGTTGCCAGTTAGGATCCTGGGCACGGACCTACTCACCACTCATCAAGCCATGCTGAGGCAGTGTCCCACATAGAAGAACTAGAAGGACCTACAACTAGGATGTGCAACTATGTACTGAGGCTTTGGGGAGAAAAAAGAAAAAGAGGGAGATTGGCAACAGATATTAGCTCAGGGCCAGTCTTCATCAAAAAAAAGAAGTAATTGAAAAAAAAGAACCTAAGTTCAGGTTTTGGGAATTAGGCACATGGACAGGGAGAAGTTGTGACTCAGAAACTAGCTTAGAGGCCATTCGGATCTGCAAGGACGACTTCTGTTAAACTCTGTTACTTCAGTTCAGGAAGTGAGTAGAGAAGGGAGACATGAATTTGGGAAGCTTCAACGATTCAGCTTTGAGAAACAGAAAAAGGCAGGGCTGACACGAATCATGGAACAGTGTTCCCAACCTTTGCTTGGTATCAAAGTCACTTAGTAACTTGGTAAAAATGCAAAGACCCAGGCCCTATGTTACTTCGATAAGCCTAGCCTCTGTTTTCTTCATTAATGCTCCAGGTAATTCTAATAGGTACCAAAGTTTGAGAACTGCTGCCTTAGAAGAATGACTTGTGTTTCCCAAGGAGTATGCCATTTACTGATTTATGATAATTAATTCACTAAATTAACAGACTAACACTAAACTCAAAATTTGCACAGTTCATGGTAGAAATATTAATGTGCATCCCTGTAGACAGAAATGGAGAAAGAGATGGTTATAACTAAAAGCATTCCAAGGAAAAGGCCTGTGCTTTTATGCTGGAAGAACAAATCATAGCTGGCACTGATTAATAGATTCTGCTCTCTCAGGCTGGCAAAATGCAAAAGAATTTGCCAGAAATAGCAAAATGGACACCCAAGCCAGCATCTGGAGTTATTCTTAAAGAAATATAGCATTAGCTAAAATTGGAGTGATGGGTTAATTTCTATTTCTCCATTCACTGGTCCATGCTAACTAAAGGTTAATGCAACCTGAACTAAAATCTCCATCTTGTTTTTCATTGTCTTCCTTCTTCCTGTTACATCATGTTTATTTCCAAATCTGACAAACATATATTGGTGGCAGTCTACTAAGACTTAGATGGACTATACTTATTCTTTTATCACATAATCTTAAGGTCAGAGGAGTCCAGCATGGAATATATATGATCCTTGAACCCAGAGAGACCTGGCTTTAAATCCAAGTGATGCCACTTACTGACTACGAAAACTTAAGCAAGTGATTCAACTTCTCGAAAGTTCTTTCCTAACTGCTTTGAAAGATTATTGTTAGAAGTGATGTATGCAAAATGGTCAACCCATAGCAAGTGCTCAGGAAACTGAACTATTATTTCTATTAATGACTGATGCTCCTAACTGTAAACATCAAAATACATTAGAACCACAATTTGTTCAGAATCATGTGCAGTTTATGCCCATCAGGCTGTATTTTCTGATTTTCCGTTTTTGAATAAGAATTATAGTGTAGTAATTAAGAGCACAGATTCTGGACCCAGCCTGCCAAGTTCAAATCTAGCTTTTCCATTCACTGGCAGTGCATCCTTGGATGATTTCCTAGACAATTTACTTAGCCTCTCTCTGCCTTGTTCTCCTCATCTTTAAAATGGGGATAATAATGATTCACCAACCTCATGGGAATTTGTAAGAGTTAAATTAGTATTTGTAAAGCACTTAGAAGAAAAAGCATCATACATATTAGTTATTGTTAATCATAATTCCTTTTTAAAAAAGTTCATCTTTTACCTGTGCTTTTTACCTTATCTACCAATCATGGATGTTGTTTATCAAAGAAAATAATGGGTCGAATTGTCTTTTTGTGCAGGTTTCGGCTTTTTGATGGAGTGATGGTCCATACCTCTCTGGACTTCCCCTGATTATAGGCGCCAGCTCTTCCGAGCACGTGGGCTGCTCACTAGGTGCCAGTTACTTTTGGGAGCTGCAGTTAATTATCCAAGGCAAGGGAGTGCCAGAGTGACATTGCTCTCGGTGAGCTGTTAGCACTCTGACCGCGTGATCTGACTGCGTGAAGGCGCTGTCCGAAACTGCCTGACTGGCTCTCAAGGAGTGACATTCCTTATGAGAACTTCACTCAGAATGGAAATAATGGGGAAAAGCGATCCCATTTCTTTTCCTCTCTGACAGCATGTAGCAGTAGAATGTTCTGTGCAGTGGATGGCCAATATATGTGATTAATGGTAATAGCAAAAATAGAACAACATTTTCCTCTACATACAAGAGAATATCGTGTTAACTGGCTTTTTTTTTTCATGTTGTTTAACGGAGGTATTTACTTCAAAGACTGCTTTCTTCTTAAAATGAAAACAGTTAGACCAGTATTGATGGAGAGAGAAGTTTCTGAGATCTTGAAATTTGTTGTTATGGCCACTGGGGGAAAAGGGCTCCTCAGGTGACCTCAGAAGTGTGATTTTTCCCGAGTATACCACCGCTAATGTTCATTCACTCTCTAGGCTGGTGGACGATCAATCCATGCTGCCTTGAGAAAATTCCCCACAAAGGCTTTTTTCCCTGTGTTTTTGAACATTCACTTCTTAAAACTAAAAAAATGTGTGTGAAACACACATCGAGTTAATGTTAAGCATCAAAGTTTTCTGATGTCTGCACAGCCCTAGGGACAGAAAGCCACTTTGATTTCCTCTTGCAGCTGTGACAGGAGCACGGCAAAGGGATGGAGAAGGGAAGTACCATGTGTGGAGAGGTGTCTGGATCCCCGGGGAGAGGGCCATGGTCCTCCTGGTGGCCCTCACCAAGAATTCAGAGGCCTCTCTCCCTGAGCACTGAGCTCCACAAGGCTGAGAGCCTCCTGCAGTGAAGGTGCGAGAAAGGCCTGGACACGGAAGCTGGGGACCTGCATGGGACAGTCAGTCACTGAGCCGGGGCAACACCTTGTGACTTGTCCCTCGGGGGCACCTGGCCGCGGCGAGTGAGCATGAGCGCAGGGCAGGTGGCCCCAGGAGGGCAAGGAAAAGCAATGACAGCATGACAGAGACCACATGCTGTCACGTTTAGGCAATTATGACCACATAATTGTCACTTTTAGGCAAATCCCATTGGTTTACAAGTTCAAATAAAGTACTTTACAGTAAAAGTTGCCTGATAAGTCATGTTTCCTCATTAGTACCCTGGACATTAAAAAGGAGTTGTCAACCTTGTCTGCAGTGTGACGGGATGTTCAAGTATAGAGGTGTGCACAAAGCCAGCAGTAAGCAATGTCTGCATTTCTGAGACTTCTCCAGAGATGCACTTTGAGGTAGAGCTTCTCAGTATTACCAAAAGCTCCGTGGAAAATAATACACCATCTAGTACGTTCAGCTCATGGTATTAAATTGTCAGGGAAGACCCTTATTTGGGTTATTTGCAGATTTCCTTTTAATGAGTCATCGCATCATTAACATATTATAAGAAACATCTCTGTAAAATGTCTTATATTTACTATGAAATCTGCTTTTGAGAGAACATTATCTGTGACATTACACAAGTCCCATTTATGGGAAATATTATTCTCAGTACCTGGAAAAGTACTGAGCAACTAGTTCGATGTTATCTTGCGGACAATTAAATCATATAATTTATTATGTTTCCCACTTTGCTTGGCTTCTAGAGAGCTTTCAGAGGCAAAATTGTGGTCCATCTAGATTAAATTCACCAGATCTCATTGCATGTATTTCATCTACTAACCTTACGTCTGGTTTTCATTTTTTTCTACTCTCATTTTTTCTCTCTTCTAGTTTTCTCTGGTTAAACAAAAAAATGGTTGGGTGCTCTAGTTCTTTGGAAGCAGGTTAGGCAATGGTTGCAACTGATAGATGTCTAGGTACATTTATTAAAGTCAGGTGATTTCTAGCACCCTGCTTGCAGGCCTCCTGGTGTAGAGGAAGGTCAGGGTCAGGAGTTCAAGAAAGGTCAGTTCCACAAGCATTCCAGCTGTTTTCACGGATGGCGATTTCCTTCTGCTGTTGCTGCTCCCCGCCCCCCACCTTTTTGCTGTGCTTTTATTAACTTACTGTCTTATTTGCATTTCTGGAGTACATCTGTTGCTTTTCCGTTTCTTGGAGGTGATTGTACTTCTCTCCAACATGTAATATTTGTGGGTTTTGACTAGAGGCCTCCTTGATTTCATAAGTTTCATAACTTTCAACACCTACGAAAAAAAAATTAATGCTTCTCTGTCCCCTCCTTACATTATATTTAAACACTACCAATGTGAAGTAATGTGTCTTTGATTGATGAAACTTCATCATTTAAATTCACCTAAATAGACATGAACTTGACTTGCGTCTTAAGTGAAGAAAAGGAAAAGATTCCTGGGCTTATAAAATAGGTGGCTGGGAAAAAAAAATGAGGTTATATATTGCAGCTAATTAAATTAATGGTACTGAGTTTAGGTACACATAGTTTGGCAAAAAGAAAATTTCACTTGGGGCTGGCCCAGTGGTGTAGTGGTTGAGTTTGCATGCTCCGCTTAGGCGGCCCGGGTTTCACAGGTTCGGATCCCAGGCGCAGACAGACGCACCGCTTGTCAGCCATGCCGTGGCGGTGTCCCATATAAAGTAGAGGAAGATGGGCACGGATGTTAGCCCAGGGCCAGTCTTCCTCAGAAAAAAGAGGAGGATTGGCAACAGATGTTAGCTCAGGGCTAGTCTTCCTCACACACACACAAAAGAAAGTTTTACTTAATGGTAGTAGATTTAATGGTAAAACCAAACAAAACTAGGTTGCTAAAATATTTGTTTAAAAAAAAAAGAAAAACAGAATCCCAATGCATTCAGTTTTGTCCTACAGAATACCTTTAGGATGCTAAGAAAGCATGTACATCTGTGTTTCCAGTTCAAGCCTAACCCTGAAACTCAAGCCTCTTATTTCTAACTACACGACTTTCTCACTCTCAAAATGTACCTGATATTCAAGTCCATAGATTTCTTTTCTCTTGAAAAGAGGCACCTCCTCTGTGTTCCTATAGGATTCTTTGGTTGCCTACTATGAATGATAGAAAAGACAGAATCACACACATGCTCACATTTGGGACACTATTCCCAGTGGCTTTGTCAATAGACTCCATATATCTCTCTCAGCCAAGTCTCTCCCAGGGTTTTTACTGTCATCTGGGACAGAGGGGCTTTTCTGACCTGGCCATGAAAAAGCTTGTGGTCAGGAGCTAGATTGGTGAGTTTGGGGAGGCCTAAGGAAGCAACCCAACACTTACTTAAGTGTAGCCAGTTCCATTTTTAACATGGAGTCATCATCACTGATAGCCAGCAATAGATACTCAACAGTTGCATCTGATCCTGCCCTAAGTTTATCCTCCCCTATATAAAGACAGAGATATTAAAGGGAAAATCTAAAACCAGGACAGATGTTAGAACCTTCCCTGGTGTGATTGAAAATAGAGTAAGAGAAAATCAGAACAGAGAAGTCACAAAGGTAGGAGTATAAATGAGGAAGTTTGGGAGGGGACCCGATTGATTTATTTGTTTTCCCTGAGGCCAATCTTCACTAATTCAACAAATATTTATTTCAAGAACACTGTGTCAGGCACAGTGGTAGGTATTACTCTACAACAGAGAAAAGAAAATAGATGAAGTACCTCCTCTGACATGGCTTAGATTCCAGCAGGGGAAACAGACAACATACCAGTAAAGGTACCAACAGTGACGTGAGGAGAAATAAAACAGAGGTGGACAGGAAGAGAGGCAGTGGAAGGGGGTAGGGCAAGGAAGTCTCTGGTAAAGTCATTTTTAACAGAGCCTTGAATCAAAAGAGGGACTAAACCTTGGGACACATGGGGAAGAACATTCCAAGCAGAGAGCACATTGCTGCAAAGCACTTCCAGTCCTTCAGGAAAAGCTGAGCACAGAGTTGGTTTTCTTTTGTGGGACCATGTATGGCCATACAGGTGATAAGAGAAAAAATGGTGAGAAACTTTGCACTCACACATATTTGTATAGATTGCCAGTCTAAAAAATATGGCCAAATTTGTTTTAAAAATGAACTTTCTTGAAAGATAATTCATTACCCAAGATGTTGTTGTATCTTTCTAATTAGACTTTTCAGGTCTTGAATTTTTTTTGGTGAGGAAGATTGGCCCTGAGCTAACATCTTGCCAATCTTCCCTCACTTAGTATGTGGGACGCCACCACAGCATGGCTTGATGAGCTGTGCATACGTCCGTGCCCAGGATCCCAACCTGCAAACCCTGGGCCATGGAAGTGGAGTGTGCAAACTTAACCACTACGCCACTGGGCAGCCCCAGGTCTTGCATTTTTATTTATTTATTTTATTATTTTTTTTGTGAGGAGGACCAGCCCTGAGCTAACATCCGTTGCTAATCCTCCTCTTTCTGCTGAGGAAGACTGGCCCTGGGCTAACATCCGTGCCCATCTTCCTCTACTTTATATGGGACGCCACCACAGCATGGCTGACAAGCAGTGCGTCCGCGGGCGCCCGGGATCTGAACTGGTGAACCCTGGGCTGCCAAGCGCGAACTAAACCGCTGTGCCACCGGGCCGGCCCCCCAGGTCTTACATTTTTAAACGTATAAAAGGATAACACAAGTTACAAGGAAATGAAGCAACAGGAAAGGAGAAAAACTATGGCATTTTGTGATATTCATGATTGAACATTCCCAATTTTAAATTCTGAATAAAATTCAAATTCTGAATAAAAATGACACATATCTCAAAAGTAACTTTCAACTAACATTTCCATGAACGTCAACTCTTTCAGCTGATCCTCGAGAAGAGAGCCAGGGCCCCATTATATCTCAGTGACAGTGAATCTCAGAGCTAATTCATACTGTATATGTTATGTAGAATGGTTTAAAATGCAACTAAGTAAATCCAGAATTTATTACTACAACTCATCTGGTTCCTCCATCCTTAGTTAAACTTAACCAGTATAATGGGATTATCTGCAGGGGGCAATGCATATCTTAGGGTTTGCAGAGCATGCCTGGGGGTAGAAGAGGAAACCAAGCAACAGATGTCCCTGTGTCACAACTTACTGACTTTGTATTTCTGTTTCCAGGAAGACTGGTGGCCATGTCTCTTTCAGTTCTGAGTGACAGGGGCTCCCACATTTCTGCAAATCGGATATCCATCTGTCAGACCGAATTGAACCAGATTTCCATGATGTGGAAAAAAATGGTCAAGAAAATTGTAGATAAAGCCATCAAAATTCTGTTCCACCTGTGGCCATAGCCAAGCAGAACTTCCCAATTTCATCCCATCGCGGATCTAGTGACAGCTCTCATCACTTGACTTCGCTTGCTTCGTTTTGCCTTCCTCAATTTCACTCCAAGCTGGATTTTCTTTGAGATCCTATAGGCTCAAACATCAGGTGAGTCCAAATGATGAGAAATTCACTAGAAAGAATCTGGGCCTATTTCACATGCATAATTCACATTTGTAATGGTTTCATTCAGGCAGCTTATTGAATTCTTCTTCTAAATATATTAGGGTTTTTGTGTGTGTATGCCTTGACAAGATGGATGTATCTTACACTATATAAACACCATGGGTAAACTATCAAAAATTGTCTCAAATTAACAGAAAATAATTTCTAAAGATGTATTTTTAAGTGTTAGGGAGAATATAAAAGTCAAATCTGATGGATTTCATTCTTTAATTTTTATCTTTCCAGAGTAAATTTAGAGGTTTCCTATTTTTTCCTCCTGTCCTTGGTACTATATTAACAAGAGAAAGACTAAGGAAATCCAATGTAGTTGTTTTTGTAACATATTGGGAGTAATGTGGAATCCAAAACTGTAAGGTTGGAAGATAAAATTAATTTAAACAGAGCTCTTTTTCTTAACACAAGTATGTTATTTAATATATATTATATATCTATACATACACACATACATACATAAGGTATATATGTGTGTGTGTGTGTGAGGCTGGTTTGGTTTGGCAATTAAAGAAGACAAACACCTTATCAACATTTAATTTGATTCTGTCTTTAACACTAAGCTTGCTATTATGTCCTAACTGCCCAAGCCTTACTTTCTGACTTTGTAGACCAGAACTGAAGGAATTGAGTGCTATGGTAGGGGACTCAGTACTTTACATAGGTGTAGAGGCTGATAAATACAGATGGGATATTTTACAGGTTATACTGCTATGTATTAAGTGTCTGTGGATTATTCTACCGCTATGAAGCCGAATCTTAAAACTCTGAAATTGAAAGAAAATCCAAATGCCATCATTTGTCATCTTCAGGCAAGCTTCAGCTCCTAATATTGACAGCTGCCATCTTAAACTCTGCTGGAACAAGGAGGAAAATAAATAAACACAGTCACAGACACAGTTCTTACTGAACTTAAAAGAATTTCAGGCAAGAGGCCAGCTCGGGGTTTGGACTGGAATTGACAGTATGTCCCTGATAATGTGAACGGCTAACATTTACTGAGCTCTTACTGTGTGCCAGACAATGTTCTAAATGCCGGCCCATGTTAACTCATTTAATCCACGTAGAAATGACGACCCCTGGTTTATAAAGAAAGAAACGATGGCCTGGAATAGTGACGTAACCTGACAAAGTTGGCCCCCGGGCAAGCAGCAGAGCCCGGATTTGGAGCCAGGGAGTCTGACTCCTCCCCTGGGCTGGTCACAGTCCTCATCTGCTGCCGGATGTAAACCTGCGGTTTTCTCTGCCCTTCTGAGATGGTACATTTTCACTCAGGTGATGCGGCACGTGACTCTACACTAGGTCTGAAGATTCGCGCAGTGTCCCTGAGAGCAGAGATTTTGTTAGTTTTAGTTTAACTCTTAAATTTTCAGGGCCTAGAGCAGAGACTGATGCGTAATAGATGCACAATATAACATTCCTCTAATAACAAGCCACTCATCATAGTCGTGTTTTCTAAGAATGAGTTTGAGTGTCTGGGTTCGAATCCTGACCTCACAATTCACTGGGCGTGCAGCCTGAATAAGTCACTTCATCTCTCGGAGCCTTGGTTTTCTTGTCTATAAAATGGAAGGAAACCATAATTCTTCTTTCCTAAGATTTAAATGAGATAATAAGGATTTAGGATTCTAAGGAATAAATGAGATAATATTTATAACCACTTAGCACAAGGAAAACAGTTTGGTAATTTCCTAACATGCGCTTACCATACGATTCAATGATCCCATTTTTATGTATTTCTCCAAGAGAAATAAAAACATATGTCACCACAAAGACCTTACCTGAATAAGTCCTTTATTCATAATCACTAAAAACTAAAAATAACCCAGAAGTGAATCAATAGGCAAATGGACAGAGAAACTGTGGTGTAATAGAATATTTCTCAGCAATGAAAGTAACTATTAATATATGCAATAATATGGATGACTCTCAAAATCATTAAGCTAAAGCAAAGAATTCAGACACAAAAGGCTATATATGTATGTTGCAATTCCATTCATATAAAATTCTGGAAAAGTACAAACCTATTGGGACAGAAATTAGATCAGTGTTTGCCAGGGTCTAGGGCTAGGGTTTAGGGGAGGGAACTGATTACAAACGGGCAGAAAGGAATTTTTTGGTGTGATGGAAATATTGTATACCTTAATTTTAGTGTTAATAACATGACTATATACATTTTTCAAAACTCACAATACCCAACCAGGGTGA
Organism: Tapirus indicus; assembly: GCA_031878705.1. Lineage (NCBI taxonomy): Eukaryota > Metazoa > Chordata > Mammalia > Perissodactyla > Tapiridae > Tapirus > Tapirus indicus. The sequence goes on from CM062936.1 coordinate 3,547,435, forward strand.
CTAGTACTCTATATAAATAAAACCTCAATAAACCTGATGTTAAAAAAGATATATTTAGTAAAATTCCTAGTATATAATAAGTATACTAAAGATTATATATTCTTATTTTTCTTTCATATTTGACCTTTCTTTTAAAAAAATAATGTACAAAGACTGGGTCTAAACCAGAGTAAAATTGTTGTATTAAATTAGTGGCTATTAAACAATAATGCTTTCTAAAGGCACTGAGTACAGTACACTTTCAACAACAACCACAAAGTCATTTTTGACTTGATTTTTTCTGAGTTTGGGGCTCCTTTCAGAGATCTTGACTGTACTGAATAGTCTTAACTGCCTGATTTCTGTCTTCAAATGATGAAGATTACTGTTTCCTTAGGCTGCACTGTGTATTGATATTGTTCAGAAAATCCTTCGTAATATTCAGCTGAAGTATACCTCTCTATATTCTCTACTTACCACCAATGAGATTTTATTGATTAATTCTCCTCCATCTTGCAGACCTCCTGTATCAGTCAGGGACAGAGTGTGCATTACTCTGGGGCTACCAACATGACAGAGCCATTATCACTGCTAGGCCTGAAGGGGCCAGGGGAGGAGGGGGTTCCTGGAACTCAGGGAGGATAGTGTAAGGAGAGAGCGGCCTAAGTGGAGGAAGTCTTTGGAAGAATTTCATGGCCAAGCCACAGTGATTCAGCAAGAAGGGAACTAGGGTATTGGATCCCTGACCTCACATTCCTTCTTCCATCCAAGGTCCTGCTGGTGACTTTCATTGCCAGAGGAAAGAGAACCTGTTGGTGCAATCCATAGAGTCAAGATCCCAAGACTCATCTGGGACTCATCCCAGATCAAGAGTGGAGAATGGATCTGGAGGGGGAACTAGAAGACAGTCAGCTCATCACCCTCCAAATATTCAGAACGAGAAAATTCCTTTTCTTTCAAGGATTCTCTCTTTTGCAGGTATATTTCCCCCACTCTTGTGTTTCATGTTTTCAGGATTTCTCACTTTCCTCATTATTTATCTGTCTCTTGTCAGATCCCTTTGTCAGTCTAAAAATGCAACCCTCTTATCTAATTGGCCTAGAACAGTGTCTTTCCACTTTGGCCAAATGGCCTAAACTAAAGTCCAGGTGGACCTAGAATGTTGTATAAGGTTGCCCCTGGATGGAACGAACCAAATAGGTTGGTCCCTGGAAAAAGGTACGGGTCTTAGAAGGAGGTGAGTAGGACAAGAGAAGTGGAAATCTAAGATATTGAGAGAAATTGGGGCTTCTGGGGAAGAGGGGAACAGTTTGTCATAGTGAAAGTAGTTGGGGACACGGAGTAAACTATCTGGGCTTTGTTCTGGCATCAACAAAGATTTACCGTGTGGTTTTGTATAAGTTATTTTAACTCAGTGGACTTCAGCTTCCTCATCTACAGAAGAATGACCAGATATTCTATAGGGGATATTACAGGGTAGAGGGTGTGGGTACAAAAGCCAGTCTACCTGGGTTTGAATCCTAACTCTGTCACTCAGTAGATTTGTGACTTTGTGCAAGTTACTTAGCTTCTCTGAATCTAAGCTATCATAATTTATCTATCTGGCCTATAGAAAAAACTTAATAAAGGTGAATTATGAATATTCCAGGCCTAGAGATCAGTTACAGTCATTCTAATCTTTGAAATAATCACCAGCAATGCAACTTAGAGCACAAATGCTGATTTAATAAGTATTTGGTAAACTATTCTTAGGTTTGGGGCTATGAACTGTCACCTGCCATATTGTTAAAGTATAGAGTATTTCTTACAAAGAGGAGAAAAATCTTCAAATATTCATGTGCTTAGCAATGGGAATTTGTGATAAGATGATGGTCTTTAATATAAGGGAAATTATCTCCAACTGTCATTTTGTAGCAATTTTATAAGATCTCTATTAGCAGTGAAACGTTTCATTTTTATAATGACATAAAATATTTCCAAATGACTTGCCATGCATATCACAGGTATTTATAGTAAAAAAAAAAAAACCAACGTATTTATTACAGTACCTGTTTTTCTAACTGGGACTTGAAAGACCTATATGGACAAAGTCAAGAATACGTGTTTCTAATTTTCATACTAGGGATATGTTTCTCTTCACCCCCCCAGAAATACGGACTCATGAAGATATAATTTTAAATGACATAAAATTGTTGAACTACTTCCTCTGCCCTCTAAACTGAGTTATGAGTTTAATTATTGTATTTCATTAAGTTGGCTACATTTGGTTTGTCTAATTAATTAGTTAATTAATTAAATCATGATGGAAACAATTACAACACATTTATCAGGAAACATGAATAAAATATTTCTAAGTTTCTCCTTTAATAAAGAAAAACGACTCTTTCTTGGATATCTCCCCCTTACATTTCTCTCAAGATATTTCGGGAGTGCAACAAGCCCTTCTTTACACATGACCAAGGGGATTGTGAGTAAGAGATGCAGCAGTTAGTCTGGCTGGTATTACAATTTATGGAATTATTATTGATCGGGGCAATTTAAATTGTTGGCACTGTTTGTTGTTGCTTTTTTTCCAGTTAAGTTTAACAATGGGAAGAATCAACAAAACAAAATAAATTCCATAATTGCCACCTACTAATTTATGGAACAAAATATCCATTTGTAAGGTCTGATTGCTAAAGAAGCATTATGAATTTGCCCTGAACAGCAGCCTATAGCAGCACTATTTAATGAGCTATTTCTGGCTGTAAACATCTGAATTTATGTTTGCTTTATTTGTTCTTCTCTTAACACTCTAGACATTGGAATTCATTTTTAGAAGTTATGATATTAATTTAAAAGACTTTTAATGTGGTATTTATAAATATCAATATTTGTTTTATTTGCATTGGAAATTAAGTTAACTTTGCATGTGTTTTCTAAAATATACACTCAAAAATTCATTTGTAAGTTTCTTTAAATGACTACAGATGATCCACACCTGTTTTGTATTTTCTAAAACAAATTCCCAAAACAAAACTATAAAACAGTCTTTAAAAAACATCTTGTCTTCTGGGTCCAGAAAAAAAAAAAAAGATGCAACTTCATGTTAAGGATGAATAACATCCTACATAGGTTAGAAAGTCACTTTGTTTTTAAAGGAAACTGATTTATGCTTTCATGGAACTAGGTTGCAACTTCATTCACCATATTATAATAACTGTTAATTATGAGAAAGAAATTTCTTTTTAAGCCAATTTATTTACAAACTGAGAATAAAAATGAATATCCATCCTTTCATTCATTCATTTATTCATTCAGTAGGCATTTTTCTTCACCCATTAGAAGGCAGACAGTGGGTTAGTCCTGAGGTAGAGCTATTCATTGCCCCCATTCTTGAAGGGTCCACAGTCTAGTGGAGAAGACAAACAAAAATAAAGATAGAATTAACAGGATTTTAGGGGCAACTAAAGATGGCATTCATTTCAAGTGAAGGAGTTGAAAACTGAGCCAAGTCTTGAAGGATAAATGAAACTGTATACTCTGGGAAGAGTTTCTTTCTTTCTTTCTTCGTTTTTTCTAATACAGTACCTTCTAATGCTCTTTAGCCTGAATGCTGAATTCTAGCAACTGCTGAATGGTACTCAGTCTGATTTTCTGAACCCTGCCTTGAGGCTTAATGACATTTAACTCAGTCAGCCAGGATGGCCAAGTGGATAAAAAAAAGTCTTTATTTGGTTGCAGTACATTACCAACAGTTAACACGGCCTAGAATTCCTGTGAATCTTACATATCATGTTGACCTCTCAGTATGTCTGGGTTCAAAATCCCTATTTTTTCCTTTCAATATAACTGATAAAGAAAAAGAGGCCAAAAGCAATTAATGTAAAAGTAGCAGCTTAACATGAATATTAAAACATATGCCTAATTAATATAAAATCAGTCTGTCAATATATCAAACTTTTCCCATTTAATTCCATTAAAAAACTAGAGATTTGTTCTTTTGGGGAAAAGTTTTCCTCCAAAATATAATAATAACACATTAAAAATATAATGCATATTGTATATTGATAGCTAAAAATAAAATGATCTTTAACTAAAAATATTTTTTATTAATAACATCACCTAAAATTACATGTTGCAAATATGCAGTGTCTTTGTTTAAATATTTGATTCAGCACCTTAAGTATTAAAGGAAAATAATGATGTGCTAAAATAAATAGGACACTCTATATTCACTCAATAAAGTCACCCTCCTAAGAAATAATGAAAGCAATCCCTGACATCCAGAAACTGGTCTGACAGTCACAGCAAGGCCTCATGTCCTTAAAAGCCGGCCTGGACCCCACAGCTGAGCCACGTTGTTCTCCTTTTGGACATAAACAATCTCACAGAACACCAGCATCTGACAAGGTCACTGAGACCACGGTAAAGTGAGACAAAAACAACATGACCATTTTATAATTTTGTCTCAGCACTGACCAAAACAAGGTCGTTGTGCAAACCACGAAACACCAAGCGTCTCCCTCTCCTGGCTAACTTGAGTGACTGCTACTACTTTACTAATTACAGCTTTGTCCGCACTCTCGTCTGCCCTTTTTATTGATGGGTTTTGCTGCGATACCCAGTCAGAGATTTGCCCCTGCTTTCTGACAGCATCTAATCTAGAACAAATCCCTGCATCCTTAAGAACCTTCTCAAAGTCATCCAAACAAAGCCCAGATACTAAGATAGGCTATTTCTAAAGCCCTCTCACAGAGACACACCATGTTTCCATGTTGTGTGTTCTTCCACGCTGCAACGCATGACAAACCCAACTTGTTCAACTACAGGCGTGGTCCTGCTGATCCACAGGGAATTGACACTACTTAAAATCCTGCCCTAGATTCCATTGCAGGATAAGAGGACCAATTTCTAGTTACTGAGATACTGTGTCTAAGTACAGGACTGTGTAGCAGCTCTCACATTTAAGACGATGAGCTCTGGATCTGTATTCCCTAAGATCAAGTTGCAGCTCTGCCGCTCACTAGCTATGTGATTCTTTGCAAATTCTTAACTTCTGAGCCTCTCTCTACTGATATATCTGTAAAGTTGGGATAATAATAGTACTTCTCTTATAGGTTTGTTATGGGATTGACAATTTCTGGAACATTGTTAATGCTTCATAAATGCTACCCATCATTATTTGAAACAATCAGTGCTAAAAAGAAGGAAAACTTTTACCTAATATACAAATATTGTGGTAATGGGAGTAATGTGAAACCTGATTTACAAAACATGTTTTTGTTAACATATGGTCAGGAAGATGAAACTCAATATAGTTCAATATTATTTAGCATAATCTTAGAGACACTGAATGAAATTAGATGTTCTGTATAAAATTGGGCCCCAAATCTGTAAATTCTTTAAATTCAAATATTTTTCACATAGCTTTCCATATAAAGTTTTAATTTGAGGTTTGGTAATTTATCTTCAAAAGTGGCCCCCCCAGTGAGACATACTTCCAGATATTCAGGCCTTGTGTGGTCTCTTCCTGTTGAACTTGACACTGCGACTTTTGAACAGAGTATGACAGAAGTGATACCATGCGACTTCTGAATCTGGGTCATAAGAAACTTTGTGTCTGATTCCCTGGATATCGTGGGACACTTGCTCTTCGGAGACTCCATCTTGAAACCAAGCTACCGTGCCACGAGAAGCCCAAACACATGGAGGCGGATCCAAGCATCGAAGTTGACAGTCCTGGCTGAGCCCCCACCAACAGCTCCCATCAACAGCAGCCTGTCATTGGGCTGTCATGGTCGTCCAGTCCAGTCGAGTCCCCAGTCGATATCTTACTATGAGTGTGCGAGACACTTCAGCTGAGACCACCCTGCTGAGCTCAGTCAAGCCGCAGTTACATTAGGATCACAATAAAATGTCATTTCAAGCCACTAAGTTTTGGGAATATTTTTTTCTAGCAATAAGTAACTGGAAATGAGGTATGGTTTTAACAGTTTGCGCCCCATTTACATTTTTGAATGGAGTGACAGAAAGGAACATTTTTGCCAGCTAACATATTTTTGATGTGGTCACTAATTTAATAACAATAACACAAAAAGTCCAACACCTTTGAACATACCCAATAAGAGTTTCCTTCACGGTCAGTGTTCAACGAGTTTCATTCTCATTTCTCTTTGACTCTGATATTTTGGGTTCTGGTATTTATCTTTTCCGTATGGCAGAAAAGGAGCATATTAGCTATTGGAGAAAAGGGGAAAAAAATCCGTGACTTAAGTAACACAAGAAGCTGCTTATCGTTCTTGATAGCGCTACAAGAAACAGATGTCACCACAGTGACTTCCTGCCAGGGGGAGGGAGAGGTGAAAGGAGTCCTGGGAAAGCAAATTAGATGACAAGCTTGTTGTGTTCACGTTAGTGTGCTAATGAATCAAGTGATCAACCACGTTAGTTGCTAGTAAATGGAACAGATTCTTACTTCTTGTGGAATGATGACTTTGATTGAAAGACTTCATGTCTAACAGCCTCAATCGACTTCATGTGTGCCTTCTAGATGCTGAGGGGAAAAAAGTACTTTGCATATGTTTTTAAACACAATTGGATTTTCTCTGAAAACTAACTCTTAAATTGTTGGTCTGATTCACTATCAAATTATGAGATTGATATTGGCATCAGAGATTCCCTAATGTTACATAGATGGAAAGCTGGAAAAGAAAATTGCAATACCAAGGAGTCTGTAAAACCTCAGAATTTAGACAAACATGGATTAGTAAAACAAGATGGAGATGTTTAATAGTAGAAATATATTGGAGAGAACTGTAAAAATGTTTTCAGTAATCACCACAGAAATAATGGACTCTAGAATCTCTCTCGTTCTCTCTCAAAGGAAAGTTTGGAAATGTGATGACAGGGAGATAGATTTTTTCCTTAAGTTGTAATATCTAAATATAAATCTTTCCCCTTATTTTACTTCCTACATCTTTGTTATATTTATCAAAATTGACAATCTTTCCCTCAGTCACAAAGCTTTCCCAAATAAGTAGTATTTTGCATATGATTCCTCTGTTGCTACTATTTCTCCAAATTTATTCCTCTCCCTTAGTGAATCATGTTGCTTTAATCTGGTTTGGTTTTGCTAGACTATATATTTATTTTATTTTCTTGGCTTACCTCTTGGATTCTCTACATCTGTGAAACACTTTCCTGTTTACAAGCCCCAAGTATAATTAAAGGAACTATGGGTACTTTCAAGGAATGCAGAAATTCTGGCTTCAGTTTCCAGTTGTAGGTTCACTTTGCAGTCACACTTGTTATTTGCCATGTTTCTGGAATGTTATGTGAGAGGTGGTATGTTCTTTTAAAGGATCTTGGATTGAGAAATCTTATCCATGTGAAAATCACAGAGTAAGGAAAACGAGGATGGACTTGCTGCATTTCCTAGGAACTGCACTCCGGTGCTCCTTCAAATGAATGCCAGTTACTTTTTATAAGATCTGACAGCAACCACCCCTCTTTCTTGTCTCCCTTTTCTGTTCCTCTGTTATCACTCAGCTGAGCTTGCTCACCTAGTCCCTGTTCTCAGGTCATGGCCATAGAGCCTGAGAGATGACACTGTATTTTCTAGTCTGGCCTGATTTGCTATTATTTCCTGCAGTGAGAAAAATCCAAACCCACACACCACTGGCAATTTGGCCAAATTTATTGAGGCCTGGTCTTTTTGAGTGTTTCAGGGCACACATGGCCTTAATAATGAAACAATTCCTGGCTTGATCCCTGACTTCAAAGATTAAACACTCGGTCTCACTAGAATACATCCCATTCTCCACCATTCTCCCCGTGATCTGTGTCCCCAGATGCCCACTATATCTTTCAAAGCACGTGTTTACATTGCTTTGCATTTGGAAATTGTCAAATTTTACAATTTGCAATCCATCCAACGCACTGTTGCCTGAGTTATCTTTACAAAGCATAGATCTTGTTTTTTCCTGATTATGGCAATTCCCAACTCTAGGTCCATCTGAGTGGTTCTCCCTCTAAACCCCGCACTCAGGATGTTACAACCCGATAAATTGTAGCTACGGCAGATCTTCTCCTTCTTGTCCCAACCAGGACACATTTGAGAGTAGAGCAGACGCTAATGGTTATCACAACCCGACATTAGGTGTAAACCTAGAATTATGGTCATGCTAACTGCGGGGCACTCTGCTTCTCACAATCTAGCACGCTGGACTCTTCACCATTCCACAACTGGACATTTCAAATTGCCTAGCAGTTTTTCTTTTCCTCAGAGCAACAATCATGATTGCTAACATTAATGTAGTAACTCATTTCATCTTCACAACATCTCTGTGAAACAAGTGCCCTTATTGTTCCAATTGTACCTGAGAGGAGCCCGAGGCACGGAGAAGCTGGGTCACTTGGCTTTAGTGATAGAGCCAGAATTCAAACGGGCACAAGACTTGCTCCAGAGCCTTTGCCTATAAACACTACTTCACACTTTTTTCCTGCAATGTATTTTCACTCATTGACTTCCTAAATTCCCGTTCTTTAGGAAGAACAGCATAGTATTTGAGAGATAACTTAAATTTTCTGTGACTCAGTTTGCTCAGTTGTAAAAAAAAGGGATCATCGTGGTACCCATGTCAAGGGTCACTGTGATGATTAAATGAGTTAATTCACGTCAAGATTCAAGCACATGGTAAGTTCACGAGGAGTAGTTTCCGTTGGTATTAAATGCTGCCTTTTATTTCCCCGTTGTCACTACACTTTGTTTCATTGCTGTCAGTGCTGGAGATTCCACTTGAAGAACACTTAAGGAATTCCGACGCAGTCCAGATTTACTATCAGGATTTCTGGGGGTGGGGCTGGCCATCAGTATTTTTTAAAAACTCTCCAGGTGATTCAAAAATGCAGCCAGTGTTGAGAAAGCTGCATTAATCCTTTCTGATATGGAAAATCTTTGTACATATATTTGTCTATTTCCACAAATTTCAAGCTCCTTGATTGCAAATGCTATAACAAATTCATGTTTGTATTTCCAGTGGCGGGTAGCATGGTGCCTTATATTTAGTTGGTACAAATGATTATTAATTCTTTTAAATCAAGTAGACATCTCCCAAATATGTTCAGTGTTATAGGATAAAGGGTAAAATCTTTTTGTCACCAATAATGAACTCAATACATGTTTTAATCGGAGGTTGGTAGGATCTAGGTAAAAACGGTTGGATGGGAAAGTGGCAAGAATGTAGTGATAAGACAAAATACCTAATTCTTCGTTTTAAACTAATAGTCTGCAAATGTGGCTGCACTTTGTAATCACCTGGGAAGATTTTACAAAAGAATTCAAGCCCCCTAATCCCTAGGAGATTCCAATGTGCAATCAAGATTGAGAACTATTGGCTTAGAGGGATTACAGCCAAGATCTTCCTCCTTCTACCTCAAGATCTGAACATCAACTTCTGCAGTTTGCAGGTAGATACCAAGAGAATGAAAAGAATAGAGAGCATCTTCGTGTGTAAAAGTATCTGGATACATGGAGGAAGCGGGATATCAGCATGGGGAAATATGTATATATGCATGTGCAGACACACACATACACTTCCATGTTTTAAGTTACCCTTCACAATCATGTAGTGTGAAAGGGAGTATATCAGTCTATAATGACAGGATGTCCCAAGACCCTGTAATCTGTGAGAGAATTTTTTTTTTTTTTTTTTGGTGAAGAAGTCAAGGAGATAGCTTTGCCAATACAGCCACCAAATATTCATTTTTAAGAAGGACATTGAGTCTAAACCACTACATAGTGGTCTGGACTGAATCCTAATGATTGTAACTCATCAACTTACCTAGAATTACCATATCTAGTGTTGCTAGGTACTAGGCACCATTTTCACTATGTTTCAACCACAATTAATTGTCAGGTGGAAGGATTTACATTATTATATTGGCCTTGTTCATTGATCTTTGGAATATTTTAAAAAATAATAAGGACTAAAGGATTAAGGATGCAATAAGAGCGTAAAACTAGAATTAGAATATTTGTTCTATAGTGTACAAATTGTTAGCACATTATGTATTATTTCAAACTGAAATAAAACCAGTGTTCATACTATATTATTTATGTTCTTTTAAATTTTTGTAAACTTTTACAACCTATCACATTATTTATCCAAATATCTTTCTATTTAAATGATTCTTAAAGGCATTTTTTTCTTCTTTCTCCATAAGAGAAAGAAAAACAAAGGGGATAAACACATTGTGTCAGTAATACATCATAATATTTTTTAAATTATAATTTTTTATTCATTTCCAAAAATATACAAATAATACATTCAAAAAATTGTTGGTCTTAAAATAACATCTTTTTGGTAGAAACCGACTATACTCTGTATAAGAAGATGATGTTATTGATCCATCTGCAGGGTAACAATGTAATAATAACTAAGATGTGTTGAATGCTGACTATCTGCCAGATACTTTTTGGTGCTTTATCTGAGCTAAAGCACTGAATCCTCAAAACAATCCTATGAAGGAGATACCATATTAATCTCCATTTTACAGATGAGGAAATTGAGGCACAGAGCATTTAAATCACTCACCCAGGGGTCAACTGAAAATCAAGGGATCCAAAATTTGAATCTAGGGAAACAGGTCTCAAAGCTATGAGCCTGTGGTATTGGATTTGAGCTGACATCTCCCCCTAGTACTTGACTATGGAGGGAATTGGTTTGACTTACTTGATGCTCCTCATTTCACTGGACCCTGTTTCTGGGCAAAGACCTGGCTACATTTAACACAGTCTGAGGCCATGAGACTGTGGTCTATAGACACAGGTGGCAGGAAATGTCTAGTGTTCTGATGACACCTTTCTGGCATTTTGGAGTCGTGGAGAAAGAGGGAAATCCTCAGCACCTTCACTTTTCTCCTTCCCTCCCCGTTCAAAAGCTTATTCCAACTTTTCTTGCCCTATTTTGACTTTTTTAAAAAACTGTGTCTTAGTTGGGGCCGCCTGGTGGCGCAGCGGTTTAGTCCGCGCTTGGCAGCCCGGGGTTCGCAGGTTTGGATCCCGGGCGCCCGCCGACGCACTGCCTGTCAGCCACGCCGTGGTGGCGTCCCATATAAAGTAGAGGAAGATGGGCACGATGTTAGCCCAGGGCCAGTCTCCCTCAGCAAAAAGAGGAGGATTGGCAACGGATGTTAGCTCAAGGCTGGTCTTCCCCACAAAAAAAAAAAAAAAAAAACAACTGTGTCTTAGAGAATGTAATAGAGGAAATCTGGGTGAAGGATAGGCTCCAAAATAACTTAGGTGAAGGAGACAGATGACAAAAGAAATATCTGAAGTGAGATAATGCTGACCTCTAATGGGACATTCTCATTACATTATCCATCCATTAAGAACAAATAAAAATGACTAAAACATGATTTATAATCAACTTTCCAAAATCCACAGCAGTATTTTAAGCAAAAAAGTATTTTAAACAAAAAAGTCACTATTTCTGATTATTATTTCTTCTTCCGTGTGTCCCAAAGAACTTTATTTACACTGTTTTAGTCCTTATTTAATGCTTCTAGGTGTTATACAAAGTTATTAAACTATAAACTCCTTGAAATGAGAGAACATATCTAAATCACTGTATTTCTTGCATTTCCCAACAGGGTGATTCGTACATGCTATGTCTTCAATAAATGTCTTATTGAATTAAAGTGTAAAGCAGTTTTAAAAGACTGCCACATTCTGGCCTTTTACTAAAGCAGTGTAACTAAAAATGTGGCCCACGGGAGGGCAGCCTCATAGTACCTCTGAGCTTGTTAGAAACACAAGTTCTCCGTCCTCCTCAAGGCCTGCCGAATCAGAATCTCTGGGGTGGGGCCCAGAAACCTGTGCTTAACTGGCTCTCCAGTGATCTGTGTGTCCTCTAGAGTTAGAGAAGGACTGTTTTACAACATATGTCACATCATTTACTTACTATAACAGGTAATGGATATCAAATCTGTAGATGATCCCAAAGCTGGGAATGATAATCTATAGGCCCAGCATCATTTTGGGGGTAAAAGTTAAAATTCTGCAAATAGAACAATTGATGTATCTAAAAGAATAATATTGAACATGGATAAATATAAGGCCATTATACCTTAACCATGCATTTATTCAACAGCAACTATACATCAAATACTATGCCAGATAATGGGATGGATACAAATATACTTCCTGCTTGCAAGTATGAATTTTTAGGCTAAAGAGACAGTTATCCACACAAATAATTTAAAACATGGTAAAGAAAGTGTGCCAGTCATTATGCTATCATCTCTCAGTTTTAACACCCCCCCCCCCACTCCCCCCCGCATTGTGCTTTTTCCTAATGCTTGCACTGGGACTCAACAAACCACATTTCTGGGTTGGCAGCTGGCTCCCTGTTAAACTCCATGAATGGGATGCTAAAGGGAGGCTAAAAGGCTAGATAAAATCACAGGGACTTGCTGTTTCCTCTTTGCTCCCATGGGCTTTCTATTGCTGCCTGTGTCTTTCCAGCTTCAGTGCTTCAGTCTACAGTGATGATTTGTTCCAATAGCAGCAGCTGAATCCAGTTTGCAGGGTTTTTTTTTTTTTAATATTTATAGAACCAGCTTCTTCTGCAGCTCTTCAGAAACCCCAAAACCAGTGGGCTGGAGCCCTCTCTCCAGAGGTCAGAATTCCAGCCCCTCGAGGTCCCTCTCCTGAGCTAAGAACCAGTGCCAGCTCAGAGGCCCCTCATCAAAGCTTGCAAGTTTTAATAATTCCACCTCCTTATGTTTGTTTCTCTAGCCCTGCAGGTGGTAGCTTCTTCCTGCAATTGCTTCCTCCACGATGACTTAGTGTTCCATTTTTGCCTTTATACCTTTATCAGCTTTATGCCTATTAACAATTCGTTATATTACATTATATCTGTTACAAGAACTAGTGAGTCTTCTGTCTTCTTACTGGAATCGACCAATACAGTAAGTGAGAGTAGATAGTGACCGTGAAATGGTTCAACAGCAAATCCCCAAACTGTTTAAATCAGGGAGCATGTGTGACTGAACTAGATTCTAAGACTCACAACAACCAAGCTTTTGGCCGGTTGAGAAACCACTGTCAGTTCTGACCTCAATTTGGAAATTGCTTTCTTTGCCAAATGTAGAAAACACCCATAAAATAATCAATGTATCATAGGTCAAAAGTGAGGCACTACTTGATGTTCTAATATGTAAAGGAGGAATAAAAGAAGAAACAGGCTTATTTTGTGTTTCTTCAGAGAGCAAAACTTGAAATAATGGGTTGATGTTAGAAGAAACCCTTTTCGAAAAATTAACCCTGTCTAAAGATAGAATGGATTTCTGAGGAAGGAGCAAATTCCTCCTCATAAGAAGTGACCTAGTTCATCTTGGGAAACTATTATTTGATACTATTGTATGGCAACATTCTTCAATTGGAAAGGTCAGTGAATTAGATGACTTATTACACTGGGGTTCTATGATAATGGCATTCATGTATTAATTTTATTATGCCCTTTTCCAATGAGGAAGGGTTTCCTGAAATGTGTGGAACATGCACAAGGAAGTAAGGTAAGGGAGTGCAATGAACTGAATGTGTATGCCTCACAAAATTCATGTGTTGAAACCTAATCTCCAGTGTGATAGGTGGAGGTGGGGTTTTGGGAGGAAATAAGGTCATGAGGACAGAGTCCTTGTGAATGGGATTAGTGCCCTTATAAAAGAGACCCAAAGAGCTCACTCATCCCTTCCCCGTGTGAGGACAGAGTGAGAAGACAGCCATCTTTGAGTCAGGAGGTAAGTCCTCACCAGACACCAAATCTGGCGGCACCTTGATCTGGCACTTCCCAGTCCCCAGAACTGTGAGAAATACATTTCTGTTGTTTATAAGCCACCTAATCTATGGCAATTTGTTACAGCAGCCAGAATGGACTAAGACAGGGCAGAAGGTAGAGTCAGAGAAGGGCACTGAGACCTGTGATTGACTAAAGCCTGCGCAGGTGGTAAGGAACCAGAGCGGGGAAAGTAATGGTAAAGAACTTGGCAAATAGGCCGGAAGAAATCGTTCCCATCCCTGCCCCTTCAGTCCCGGTAATAAGCAAGGTCAAAACCCCTGCAGCTGAGCTTTGTCCTTGTCTCAGGTTTCAGAGGCCACATTTGAGATGCTCTGTTCCAGAACATCGTGTACACATGGAAAGTGCTTATCAGCGAGAGGGTTACTTTTTCAATCTGGTTTTTTCTTTTTTTTTAAGTTTGCTAAGATATTTGCAATAAATTTGAAACTTTGTTATATTGGAACATGATACAAAATGCTATTGACATTTCTACAAAAATATTAGAAAATTTTCTACAATATAAGCATCAGCTATGACAACAGCACAGCTTATTGGAATACATCCCTTTAAAAATGTACCCAAACCTAGTAAATAGACAGCAGCAAGAATTCTGTGTTTATGAGATATTAGAAACACATGGATGCCAATTTCTATGACGTAAAAAGAACAGTCTTACATAGATTGGCAAGTGTGCCAGGATGAATTAGAAAAATCTGCTAAGTTTTAGACATAGTAATTTTATAGCTTTCACATGTAAATATATTAGGAAGGATGGATTCATATTTAATGGAGTTATTTTATCATCATTATTTTGCTTTTACCTAGATAGTGCTAAATGATGTATACTAAACTGGGAGGGGAACAACCATCTCAATTCTTTGTCTAGGCTATGCCAAATATCCCATTGTTTAGAATATTTAGATATTTGATGTCACTGAGACCCTCATGTTTAGTTAATGAACTAATCTTTCATTTCGTATCTCAGTGCTTTAGCTTCATAAATACATAATCATTGACACAAAGTTTTAGTTTTCCAAAAAATTAGTGTATAGCTGGGATCAGACTACTTCTACATGTAAGAAATGATAAAATTCCTATTGTGGCAAGACATTGGATAGAATTTTCTAGATACTGGATATTTATTATTGTAGATCTCATTTTTTCCACCAATCAAATCCTCTGACTCTAAGGAAAATAGGCACAGGATTATTTTACTTGTAAATGAAAATATAATGCTCAGAGGGAAAATTTCAATGGACAGGATTGAGTATTTTCCCAAACACTTCTTAAAGACTGCTAAATCAATATATTAGGATTAAAGACCATCTTTTCCAGTATACTTGGAAGTGTAATACACATATTTTAAAGGTTCACCAAAACGATGTCACATAGGCTATGACAAGGACCTTGTTTATTTAATTTCCTTTAGCATTATTTTCATTGTAAAAGTCTTCAGAGACTGAGATGCCTTTGCCTGGAGGTGGAGATCTGGAGTGGACAATTGCATACTTAGACATACATTTTGGCTATGTTGGTCATTTTACTATATTCCGTTCCCAATAAAATGATAGGATACAAATATCTTCCCAGATTTCTATACGGAGCTAAGTCACGATGCTAAGAACTTTTTAAATCTCTTGTGTCAGTCCTTAAAGTGAGACATAACTTGACAAAGTCTGTTAGAATTGAAAGTATACTCAAGTGAATCTGACTTAGAATATCTACTCTTTTAAGACAATGCAAGTACAATAAAAATGGATTGTTTTTCACTTTTTGATGTGTTCTGATTACAAAAGTACCAAATATGTTTACTTCTCAATGGGAGATCTGGTTTCCATGGGGACCAAACTAACCTCATCTGCTGTTTTGCAGACCATGCTCCATGCACCACCTCCACTTTGGCAGCACTGGAGAGTGGCTGAACACAGCTCCCCTGGCAAGTGTGCACAGCCATCATACAGTTTCTCCTTGTTTTCCACCCCCTTCCAACAACAGAGCCCAGGAGGGGCTTCAAGGATGTGCAGCTTTCCTCCCACTTTCAAGTTGCATCACATGTAATGCTCTTTGAAACTGGAACATTCTACATGATGATAAACATCCGCCATGTGTCACAATGTTTCTTCAAGTTAAGTGTCAAATTATCTGGCAGTATAAATAGGTGCCTATTTTTTATTGTTGTAATGCCTTTATTACAGATTCTGCACAGATCAATGGTATCTCTTACACAGACTGATCAAATATCTATCATGTACTGGCAATTCGTCCTATTTAATGTACACTTTCTACTGATTCATGAGTTCATCATGCACTTAACAACAGCTTGCCATATGCCAAGGACTGTGCTAAGCATGAGGGGTGTGGAGATGATTAGGACAGAGTTCTTGCTGTAATAGCTCAGAATCTAGAGGAGAAGAATCGCCAGAAGTGGTATTTGTAAATCACAGTGGTAAGTTTAATGGTATGGTATTTGCACTAGATAATATGGGGCCATAGAAGGGACCCCAGTTTCATCCTGTGGCATTAAGGAAGCTGAAGGCTTCCTGAGGGGCTTGCTTAAAGAATGACTATAAATTAGTCTGGTTAAGAAGCATCAGCTTGAAGCAGTAAATGAATGTAAGAAATAGCAGCTCCTGGCTTAGCAGCCAGAGGCAATTCTGTGCCTGACCTAGACCTGGGCTGCAGAGAATAGCAACAGCAGTGAGCTGAAGTCAGGCCATCAGTCCCCCTATGGGATGTTAGAAACTTTGAATTGTATCCAACGCCATTGAAGACATATAAAGAGAATACCTAAAGAGGACAATTGGTCAGTTGTGTGTTTTTGAGTAATTATTCTGGGCTATGTGGAATATGTGTTTAAAGAAAATGAGATGTTTGAATAAGTGAATAAACAGTATTTTTTTTTCTGGGCCAAAATATAACCCAGATGAATGTTAGAGCCAAAACCTTTAACATCTCAAGTTCAATATTTCACTGAATGTCAGTCATGAGTTGTCATCAAAATAGATGTGTTACATTTTTATTTCTTTCTACTTAGCTTAGAAGAGGGAAGAATGGCAGGAGAACGACATCCTAGCAAACCTGCTGATATATGAAAGGCTCTGGGAGATGGAGTAAACCTCGTGTTTCTTGGGTCACTGGCAGAAACCCAACCAACTGACAAAAGATACAGGGAGTCAAGAACATTCTCAAAATTTGAGCTTTCCAGTGGACTATCAAAAAACATAGTGAGCTTCCCAC
Organism: Tapirus indicus; assembly: GCA_031878705.1. Lineage (NCBI taxonomy): Eukaryota > Metazoa > Chordata > Mammalia > Perissodactyla > Tapiridae > Tapirus > Tapirus indicus. The sequence goes on from CM062936.1 coordinate 3,564,474, forward strand.
TATTAAAAGTAAAAAGGCAGAAACCTAAATATTTAAGGGAACTCAGAGATTATTAGTTCAATCATTTTATTTTACAGAACTTCAAACAAAGCCGGAAAAGGTGAAATGATTTAATATAAATCAAACAGCGATCCCCATTGCTCTTAGTTCAGAGTTCTCTTCACTCAGTCATTCAGAGTACAGGGTAAATACAACAGATCCAAAGAGAGAATTTGGGTCATTCGGAGTGACTATGGATTATATGCTTTATGTGGTCCTTTCCTACTCTAAGATTCGATGTTTTCTTTGAGGAAGATGTTTCATTTTAGCAGATTCGAGATAAAATGTTAGCAAATGAGTCTGAAACATTGACTCCTCTCAAGTTAAAGTTAACACGTTTGAAATAACCACATTTTTTCCGTTACCTATTCCCATTACCTTTTTATATTCCACTGTTATTAGCTTATTGAAAGTTTAGAGTTGTGCTTAGTAAACATGTGTTGAGGCCACATTGATAAGATCGTTTCCCTATTCTAGAGGAGGGTAGGGACTAGTAGTGTGATCATATATTATTAAACTAAAATAAATTTTATTCCTTAGGAAATTGACTTTAGATCACTCTGCTAGTCGTTTCCAGCAATGTTTTGTGATAATCCAAGTAACAATGCAAGCAGCAATTTTAACTTAAAACATCGAGCCATTCATTAAGAGAAAAAAAAACTGTGATGGATGAAAATATTTAAGTGTCTTGAAAACTAAAAAATGTGGTAAAATGAAAACCAAAGATTGTGAGTAGTTTAAAAAAGAGTCTTAAGAAGTTTTTTTTCGCAAATGTTGTTAGAATATTAAATGAAAAGGTAAAGCAAATGCTTTCTTTCATCCGGAATAGTAATAACCATTATTCAATATTTCAAGTTACAAAATGTGTGGACATTTGTGTGTGTGTGGGTGCCATTCAGTTCAGTCTTGGGCAATTGAAATGGCTAAATAACACCCATATGGTAAACAGCTTGGTACGCCCAGTATAAAGGAAAAGGTGTTGGCAGTGAATCTGCGCAAAAGGCATTATTATTTTCACTCTTAGAGGTGATGTAAATGTCCAGCTTCCAAGGCTTCGTTGCTTTTCTTTAGTTTTTTTCTTTTCTTTCTTTTTTGTAAATGTGTTAGACTTTGGCTGGGTTTTCCTAGAATAGAATATTTTTCAATACTAAGTGCTCAGGCCCCCCCAAAATTAGTTGCCTTGGAGACTGATGGAAGGTAACCTAAATATTTAGTTTTATATATCAAGAATTAATTGCATTAGAGAAGAGAAGAAAAATGTAAAGTATGATTTCTATCTGACAAAATTTTCTATTCTTTATAGGGCAACTTGGTATACATGAAGCAAAGATAATTTAGTAACAGTAGTTATCATATTAACAGTTAACATATATTGAATATTTATTATCTGCCAGACCCCTTTTTAGTAATTTCCATGTATTGTTGAATGGATTTTATTTGATTCCTATATTAAGTCTATGAAATTAGCATTGTGATGATGCTAATTTTGCAGATGTGGAAATCGAAGAACAGAGAGTTTAAGTAACTTCAAATCCAGGCAATCTTGTTCCACAGCCCAACTTGTAACTACAATGCTATGATGCCTTTAGGCTGTTATATTTTGTACAGCATTTCACAAGCTGTGGGACTAGGGAAGACATTTAACACAATGATGTTTGTGATGGAATTGGAGAAGAGCTCAGAATTTGGAGTCATGAGGATGCAGCTTCAAATCTCCATTCTGCCAGTCGTGTGAGTTACTTAGCTTCTGGGAGCCTCATTTTCTTCATCTACAAAATTACACCACCATTCCCCTCAGAGTGTCATTCTGAGGATTAAAAGAGATCATACATGTATTGCATTTAGCTAATAGCAGCCTGTAGTAACCTTTCAATAAAGGTGAACTGTTATTTTTTTAAAGCAAAGATCTAGTGTCTAACGAGAATACGTTGTGAAAGACCAGCTATCCTCATTTAAGTAGAATGAAGTTTCATGTCTCAAATAATGTTTGAGGTTTCTCTTTCTGAAGTAGAAGATAAGCATTAAAAAACTTTCGTTTTTCACGTCACTCTGAAATCCAGTAGTATATATACTTGATTCTGGTGTGGTGTAATAGTTCCATTTCTACATCTCTGAGCTTAGAGACTTCAGACTTATCAAAAAGTAAAAATTGAATTATTTGTTTGTTTCATAAAGCAATGCTTTTGAACACGCAACCTCAGACTGCTAACACCAGGGGTCATAAATATTACACCTATGCCATATCCGTAATTCTTTCTCAGTTTTGATGTGGGCTTTTCAATAGAACTGATTTGTTTCAATTAAATGTCCATCCATCCCTAGAAAAGTTTCTTAATAATTTCCATGTGGAATACAGTGCTTTTGTTTTGTTTTTATATCAAAGCTTTAAAATCTCACAGAAGGTTGAGCTCAACTGTCCATTTTTAACATGTTTTAAAATATAACATCCCTAAAACAATGCACCTTTGAAGACGAATAATAGTCTTAGTATAAAGTTAATTTAAACAACATGACACAATAGCATCTTTAAAATATTTTCTTATTTTATTGTATTTTTTATGAATTTTTAGACATTTTAAGAAAACACATTCAGGCTGAATCAGGTAATGATGTCTGCAATACAGGAATAACTTCTAAAAATGTAACTGAAAGAGATTAAGCATTATATTTAGTGGGAATAGTCTGTCATAGGCAATCTGAACATGAACCAACTTTAAAAAGATATTACACAAATATGTTAAGAAAATAAAAATCTGAGAGTATGGCTGATGCATTACATAAACAGAAAAAATAAAACATTACATTTTTGCTTTATTAGAGTATAGGCTTAATTTTACACTTACACAAAATATTACTTAGATCTAAACATTTAAGGATTTTTACTTATAAAAAGTCAAAATAGTGGGGCTTTCAGAATCATCTGCCTTTTCACATAGATTTGGAAACTTCAAATCACTTCTAGTTTCAAGTCTGTGGAAACATGGGGATCTTCACTGCATGCAAAAGTATCAATATTATTTCACTCATCTTTGGACACAGAGAGGGGCAGTCTAAGATGTGGTCTGAGACAGCGGATCCCGTGTGCCTTGTTTTCAGTATTTATCACCCAGGTAGATGAGCCTCACCTTGAAATGTGGGCAGAATGGTCTCTCCACTCAGCGTGCAGAGAGCTATGTGGCAGGGCTAAGTCAATAGTCACACATGGCCTGTGAAATCGAATCGATTCGAAGTTTTCCCTTCATGATATTAGCAATGGTAAAGGATGATTTATCAAGCTTCATAACCACTCAGAATTCATGAATTTCAAATTAAAATTTGAGTCTTCAGTAGCAAATAAATATATCTTTGGATTACTATGGAGTTCTCAATCTGGGGTGCACGGAAGGACTTCAGGGGCCCAAGGAGCACCAGACCACGGTGAGATTGCGTTCTGTTTCGTGTGTGTGCCTTTTTCTATGAAGAGAGCCCTTAATTTTCATTACATTCTTAAAGGGATCCATGAACCAAAAAAAAAAAAGTAAAAATCAGTACATTGAGAGAAAAGAACTCCAGACATTCATCATGCATTTTAAAGAGGCTTGGAAGAGTTGGCTTAAGTGTAAATTTTGTGTGCCAAAAAATAATAATAATAATTTGTAGAGGCTCTCTAAAGAGTATTCAGAAATGTCCTGAGAAGGTGATCTGGGGACTATTCTTATTTTGACAGATGATCTAATACCGAGGGTGCTATGCCTGAGAATCTGAAACACATATTTAGAAGGAGGGGTAAGAGTTAGAACGTAAAAAAGTCAGGGACATTTACTTAGTATTATGCACCAGGCAGTGAACAAGGCTCTTTTGCGCTCCCGGATGTCCAGGGGTCTGCGGCATCACTGGGCAGTCAGCACCATTAGTCTCAATTTACAGTGTAAAGAGAAAAGCAGAGGGTGAAGGAGCTCGATCAAGCTCACACAGGTAGTAGAGGGAGATCTGCAGCTCCTACCCAGGCCTGATTGTACTGGGCTATTTCTGACACATCACTGTTTTATTTTTTGTGTGTTTAAAATAAATATTTGCATTTTGTAGGTAGAAAGTGTCAGGGATTTTGTTTTATTCACTGGTATTCAGAGGTAAGTTTGGTGCGTAGGACAAAATAGAAACAGTAAATATTTGTAAAATGAATACATCTAGCTCTACCTACCATTTAATTAGTGAAGATATGAGACCAAGGAGGTGGAATATTTTATTAAAGGCCACTCAGCTAGTTAACGGCAAAAGTCATGACAGCCCAATGTCCTGTCTCCTAGATAAAGGTTGTGTCTGCCACGTGTGAGTGTTGAGCTGGTTCCAGAATACTCTCTCCACGCCCGGATCAGTACTGGCTCTCAGAAGTAGACAGATGACTTTTCTTTCCCTCTCCCTTTAGCTTGGGACACAAAGAGATTGTTCTAAATAATCACCCCTGAGTGTCAGTAAATTAACAAGACTTCACTCCATCCTTAAAAAGAATTTGCCCTTGAATATGATATAGACCCCTTCGGCTGATATATTTTTCTAATGTTCTTTTTCTGTCTTTCTGATCTATACAGGACCATATAATTCTTCCTTCCTGTTTTGTAAGTTCCCCTTCACTGCATCTCTAGCAGCACAAATGGAACAGGCCCCAGACTGAGCTCTTTCAGGACTGCCTTCATTAGGAGAGTGATTTCTACTGGCCACAGGGTCCAGGGCTTGGTTTCATGTTCTATTGTTGCTGTCTTGAAATTCTTAATAAGATTTCATTTTGAACTGGGCCTCATGAATTATGTCACCAGTCCCACTTCTTATTCTCCTCCTGCAAACCAATACAAATCTGTTCTTCCTTCTATCTTTATTTTTGAAGGACACCACCAATATCTGCCTCACTGTGTAATGTTGGAAACAAAGATTCGTCTACAGCTTCACCTCTCCGTGACTACCTCCACATCCAATTGTTGGGAAAGTCCTATCAATTCTAACCTCACAAGGTGTCTTGCAATGAATCCCTCTTTTCCCTTCCCACCACAATCAATAGAAAGAACCCCACTGCTTTAACAACACTTAGGCTTGATTGGAAGTCAGGTCTCTGGCACTTACTGGTTGTAAGGCTTTCAGCAAGCCAATTAACTTGTCGAATTCCTGTTTTTCTCCTCCTTTTGAATCTGGGCCGATATGAAACTGCTTCAAGCAACAGAGTGAAAATGACATCCTATGATTTATGAGGCTGGATCATAAGAGGGCACATAGCTTCCAACGTGTTCGCTGGAACACAACGTGTTCCTGGAGCCCTGAGCCACCGTATAAAACGTCCAATGACCCACAGGCCACCATGCTGTGAGGAAGTCATGCCACGTGGAGATGCCATCAGAGTCGCTCAGTCATAGCCCTGTTCTTCAAGTTGTCTCAGTCCAGGCACCAGACATGCAAATGAACAAGCCTTCAGATGATTCCAGCCCCCAGCTACTGAGTCAGCGCGGCCTTCCAGTCCTCTCAAATGAGGCTTCAGATGTGGTGGAGCAGGAACAAGCCACCCGCTCTGTGCTCTGTCCGAATTTCTGAGCTACAAAATCCATAAGCAGAATGAAATGCTTCTTTCAAGCCATAACTAAACTTTGGATTCATTTGTTATATAGCAGTTGTAAGTGGAACAAACTGAAAAAAAGGACAGAAATCCCATGTGTTATATATGTCCTGGCTCCCGCTCTCCTTTCCAGCCTTCTGTCTGACAGCTCGTCTCTGTGCAGTAGCCCCATTCCTTGGCAACCTCTGCTTTCCAAACTTACCTCCCTCATTCACACTGCTGTCGCTTATTGGAAAGCTCTTTCCCTATTTTCTTCACTCTCTTAAGACTCAATTCATGTACTGTTCACATGCTACTTTCTCGTTTAATTCTTCAATCTCTCCAGCTATATCTATAGTTTATTCTTCTGAATCCTGATGGAACTTTTTACGCCACTTTGACACTTTAAACATTCCCCAAGCATTATACTTATTCTTGGTTGTGTGCACATTTATCTTTCCTAAGACAGAACTTATATGTGATTTTACACCTTATCTACAATAAATAACTCTTTTTAGGTTGTCACTGCTTCGCTAATAAACAGTGTCATTCTGAATTAGAGTTGTGGCATTGAGGTGCTCCTTGCCTTGAAAAGTTATTTAGTAGCTACAATATATATGGATGCCAAACTTCTTTCCCTCAACTATTACCGTGATCCTAACTTGTTCTTTTACATTTTCTTGCATATTCTTGATTGCTCTCTGCACAAATATTTATTTTACAATCATCTATTAAGTTGTTCTTTAGCCAGCATTGATCTCAACTCCCTGTTTTGTCTTCTAATTAACATTCTCCCAAAGATTCTCTAGACCTAGAACAATTGGTGATTTTTCTCCCTACACCACTTGATATCAATGTGATACAATTATCATCAACTTTCACACAGTGGAAATGCTAAAACACAAGACCAAGTAAACCCCAAAGAACTATATCCTCTGAGGTACATATTATGCTTTACACTCTGAATTTTACTTTATTTTAGATACCGTTTATTCTCTATCTTTCAAAAATATTGAAAGGAACAGAGATTAGTTTAATTTAAAAAAATACTTATATTGTAGTTAGCACAGGTTTTTCTCCCCTCCCTGAGTGACATCCATTTGGCTTTAGGAAGAAAGCATGCAAGAAGGAAATTTGCATTTACTATTTATGCCAAACACTGCAGAGCAAAATCATATTACTTGCTTCATTTGTTTACTACATTCTTTTAAAGTAAATTTCCTTCAGTCGAAGGGAAAGAGATTGTTAGATAATGTCAGATGTTTCTGTGTCTAAGATATATCAAATACTGTTCAAACAGCTGAATCAGACTGTGTCTGTGTACTACACAAAGGGTTGGCTAAATATATGTATTTGTAACCCAGTAATTACTGAGAGATAGACAACCCTAAGAAAGAAGTCATGTAATGAATGTGGGATTAGGCCCTTAACAAGAGTCCTTGATATTTGCAGACGTCCTGCAGCTCTCTGAATTCCCATCATGTTTTTAACTATCATTGCTTCCCTAATATCCATCCGGGCTGCTATCAACAGAGGCTTATGACTTCCAGAGAAGAATAAATGGGGAGACAAGTGAATTCTTGGGAAGCTCCAGTTCTGCCTTGGTGCAGATTTTTCCATAATAAGATAATGGAGTGAAGCATTTACAAAAGATTCAACTGAAGAAAGTATCCTTAAATAGATTATTTTCCACAAGGAAGCAGTGGGTGCTAATGTTCCCTTGTTGGCCATAAAGTCACTGGGGGAGAAATAACAATTATGGCAATCACAGCGTAGTCTAACCCGATGAACTGAGGTACAGAGAAAAATGAAAAAACTTTTAAGATACCGTCTTTAAGAAGGCAACACAATTAAGACGGCCATTCACAAGAGGTTTCCTGCTACTTCACTGTCTCTCCAGAAGGGGCTCCATGATGTCTATGGATCCCCTTCAAGGCATAACAGTATGTGTTTCTGTTCGTGGATTTTAGGGATTGAAAATGTTATTAATCAAAAGAGTCACTGTAGTTTCATTGCTTCTAGAATCTCCTGGGGCATCGTATACAGCTGCATTTAAAGAAAATGAACTGTTATAAACTTGATCATATTCATCCCTTGGGCTCATCTGATTACAAAATTGCCCAATGAGCTGTTACAGTACTTTTCAACTAATTAGCTAACCCATACATCGGAATTTCTTTCCTTTCCTATTTTCTTTTCTTGCCTTTATAGTATATATTTCCTCTTTCTCTAACAGTGTGAATATCTCGGTGTTTGTTGTGCTGCCAGAACTCTCACATCACATCTGAAATATACCCTTTCTCTAATCACTCCTCATGTGAGGGAAATAAATGGTGAGCATTTCTTTTGCCACTTTACTGATTTTAAATCAGTTAAAGAGCAACGCAGTTCTAAGTTCAATTCAGGAACTTAGAAAACCACATTTGACTCCCAGATCGTGCAATTTCCTAAATCAGTAGGTGAAGATTCAAGGGTTTTTCAGGACATATTATCCTAAGAAAAGAAACAGAGACACATTTTCAGTAAAAGAGATTGTTATGTAGAGGAACAAGTGAATTCTTCAGAAGGTGTATTTCTGCCTTAGTGCAAATTTCTCCATAAAATCATGGAGTGAAGCATTAAAAACAAGGAGCCTTTCAGTGCTGCTCAGAGAGGGGTCCATACAGAGTTCTGGGTTCCCATTGTAACTTAAAGGGAAACTTTCACAATGTCCAGAGCCCTTGAAGTCCTGCAAATGGAGGAGGATGTCCTCAAATTCCTTGCAGCAGGAACCCACTTAGGCGGCACCAACTTTGACTTCCAAATTGAACCGTACATCTACAAAAGGAAAAGTGATGGCATCTACATGATAAATCTGAAGAGAACCTGGGAGAAGCTTCTGCTGGTAGCTCGTGCCATTGTTGCCATTGAAAACCCTGCTATTTCAGTGTCCTATCCTCCAGGAATACTGGCCAGCAGGCCATGCTGAAGTTTGTTGCTGCCACTGGAGCCACTCCTATTGCTGGCTGCTTCGCTTCTGGAACCTTCACTAACCAGGTCCAGGCAGCCGTGCAGGAGCCATGACTTCTGGTGGTTACTGATCCCAGGGCTGACCACCAGCCTCTCACGGAAGTGTCTTATATTAACCCACCCAACCTTGCTGTGTGTAACACAGACTCTCCTTTGTGCTGTGTGGACTTTGCTATCCCATGCAACAACAGGGGAGCTCACTGGGCATATCTGATGTGCTGGATGCCAGCCCAGGAAATTCCGCATATGCAGGACACCATCTCCAGTGAACACCCCTGGGAAGTCATGTTTGATCTCTACTTCTGCAGAAATCCTAAAGAGATGGAAGAGGAAGAGCAAGCCTCTGCTGAAAAGGCTGTGTCCACAGAGGAATTTCAGTGTGAGTGGGTTGCTAAAGCTCCTGAGTTCACATTACTCAACCCGAGATTGCAGGCTGGTCTGAAGTCATGCGGATGCCCTCTGTGCCTATCCAGCAGTTCCCTACTGAAGACTGGCGTGCTCAGCCCACCACTCAAGACTGGTCTGCAGCTGCCACCACTCAGGTCACTGACTGGGGAGGAACAACCACTGAGTGGTCTTCAGCTGTTCTTCCACAGACTCTTAAACAGAAAGTGGAAATGAGGTTGATGGAAAATAAACAGTTTCTAAAAAAAAAAACAAAAGGATTCAACAAAATCAACTGTTATGGACAGACCGTGTCCCCCTAAAATTCATATGTTGAAGCCCTATCCCCTCCATGTGACTCCATTTTGAGACATGGCCTTTGGGAGTTAATTAAGGTTAAATGAGGTCATAAAGGTGGAGCCCTTTATTGCATAGGACTGTCGTCCTTATACGAAAAGGAAGAGACACCAGAGCTCCTGATGTCCTCCTACAAGAACAAAGAGAAGAAGCCATGTGAGGACACAGATAGAAGGGGCCGTCAACAAGCCAGGAAGAGATCTCTCACCAGAACCAGCACCTGGATCTTGAACTTCTTGAACTGTGAGGAAATTAATTTCTGTTGTTTAGAGTCATCTAGTCTGTGGCATTTTGTTATGACAGCCCTAGCAGAGTAATACAGCAAATATCTCTAAATAGAGTATTTTCTAGGAGAGCAAGGATGGTTTTCCTAACAAAAAGAAATAGGAGGTGAGGGATAGAAAAAATATACAGTTTCAAAATAAGTAAATAAGAGCAAAGTAAGAGCCAACATAATTTGTAAAAGTTATGTTCTTGCCAGGATAATAATAAGAATAGCGTGCTATATATTACTGTCTGTTTTGCTCAAATCTGCAGTAAAACCAAAGAGTTGTGCTGCTCACATGTCACAGAACTTTGCAGAACCCAGCATCCTTCTTTGTTGTCTTCTAACTGCCTATAAGTGACTGTCCTTTTCTTTTGTGCATTTTGATTGAGATGCTGCAATGGACAGTGTTAGGACAGTGAGTGGGAGCAAAATATGCTACTTTGACATGTCGATTATTTTGAATTAAAGTTACTTAAAAAACAGGCAATGCAGGAAGGACATTCTGATCCTCCTTCATCCCCCTGAAATCAGGGACTAAATTCCCCATGTGAAGGGTACCCTCCTTGCACTTGGAGGGTGAAAGACATCCTTATCCCAAGAGATAGGGAATCCAGGGCTGAGAAGGCTGTATAAACAAACTTTGTTACTTCTTCATTAAATTACTTCCTCAGGCCTAAACCCCTTTGTCAGTTCTGCACAAATAATTTTTCTTTCTTAAAGAAAGGTACAAAAGCTGCCTGTTTTGGTCACTTTTTTGAGTCTCATATTTTTATGAGCTCCTGTACATACAAAATTAAATCTGTTTTTCTCCTGTTAATCAGTCTCATGTCAATTTAATTATTAGGCCAGCCAAAGAACCTAGAAGGGAGGAAGGGAAAAATTTTCCTCCCCTATGATGGCATAGAAGCTCACAGCACATTATGGGGCTGTTACTGGTTAGGAGAAGGCCTGGTGCCCAGGAGGTCACAAGCCACCTGGGGACGATAGATGATTGTTCAGTGCACCACGATAGATGATCAGTTCATGCTGTTACATGCAACAGTGCTATCTTCAATCTCTTATCAGATGCTGAAGTGGATTTTTGTGGAGAGTTAAAAACAACATTATAATAAAATGGTGATTGTGAGAGTTGCAAAGGTATGGAAAAGTAAATAATATGATTGCCAGAGTCAAATCTAATAATGTGCAATCCTGATAGGGTATTTTTGACTTCATGAGAAAAAAATTTTTATATATAAAAAGGAGTTTAGACATCAAATAATTTGAATTATGGAAGTTATGTTTCCAAAGTTCCCAAACAGTGATTATCTTTGGCATAATTCAGAGAGAGCCTCAGTATTATACTTCCCAGTTATATATGTGTAACCCAAGTGTCCCCAAGCCTCCTAGCCTGTTCCTTGTCTAGATATGAATCTTCCCATTTTGTGGGAGATGCAACACCCATCACAGTATTGTGGAAGATTTCTCAAGAGGAGGAGCATATTTTCCATCTCTTCTCTGCTACTTTGGATTCTCAACTCTCTCTCACTCTCTCTTTTCCTTCCGCTGCCCTTCTCTTTGCTCGTGGCTCCAGCAGCTGCCGTAAATGAGCAGAAACCATTTCTTCTACATTCACCAAAGTAACTCTAACATGAAACCTCCCTACAAATTGGAATTTTTATTGAAAATTTGGAAGTAACAGAGGAGCGATATCATCAAAAAAAGAGGAAGAAATTTACAAACTTATATTTTTCTGTCAGTTACTCTTAAAGCAAGGAATTTTCACTGGCCTGCTGGTTTTTTGTTTTTTTTTTTTTTTTTTGCAAGATCTTCCTTATTCCAATTCCTTTTCAAATATCCTAATGTTTTACTCATGTAGGCAGAAGACAACTCCTAACTGCAATTAGTTTATTATACAGAGCAATTTAGCTTTCACTTTGTTTTATATTTTTAATCCAGACTAGCCCTAAAACATGTTTTTAAATTGTTATTCAGTAAAATTACTTTTTTTGTGTATCATTCTATGATGTTTAACAAATATGTATATGACCACCACTGTAATCAGGATACAGAACTCTTCCATCACCCCAAAAAAGTCTCTTGTGCTATTCCTTTATAGAAATACCCTCTCCCATCCCTAAGCCCTGGCAGCCATTGATCTGTTCTCCATCACTACAGCATTTTGAGAATGTCATATAAACAGAATCATAGATTATGTAACTTTTTGAGACTTTTCTTTCACTCAGCATAATGTCTTGAAATTCATCCAAGTTGTTGTATATATCAATAGTTTGAGCCTTTTTATTGCTGAATGATATTTCATTCTATGGATAAACCATAGTTTACTTATCAGTTTATGAGCTTAAGGACATTTAGGTTGTTCCCTGTTTAGGTGATTAGAAATAGAGCTGCTATAAAATTTTGTGCAGAGGTTTTTGTATGAACATAAGTTTTTATTTCTCTAAGGTAAATACCCAGTAGTGGGATTGGTGGGTTGTATGGTAAGTGCATACTTAGAGAAGACTACCAAATTGTTTTCCAAAGTGGCTGTACTATTTCTGCATTCCTACCAGCAATGTATGGAAGTTCCAATTGCTCTGCATCTTTGGCAGCACTTAGTATTGTCAGGATTTTTCAGTCATTCTGATAGGTGTATAGTGGTATCTCATCATGGCTTTAATTTGTATTTCCCTAATAGTTACTGATATTGAATAATTTTTCATGTGCTTATTAGCCATCCTTATATCCTGTTTGGTGAAGTTGCTGTTCAAATCTTTTGCCCATTTTTTTTCTTTTTGCTAAGGAATATTTGCCCTGAGCTAACATCTGTGTCCATCTTCCTTTATTTTGCATGTGGGCCACCACCACAGCATCGCCACTGCCAAGTGGTATAGGTCTGCACCTGGGAACTGAACCCAGGCCACAGAAGTGGAGTGTGCCAAACTTAACCATTAGGCCATGGGGCTGGGCCCTTTTTTGCCCATTTTTAAATTGTGTTGTTGGATTTTGTAATAAGTTTTGAGAGTTCTTTATATATTAAAATTTGTCTCATCTACAACATTTTCTGATGTTTAATCTCCAAAGCACAGTGATTCTGATATTTTCTCCCATTATTACTTAAAAAAAAAAATTCCAGGCTCAATAGAAATATCCTTCCTACTTGCCAAGCGTAGAACCTGTACCTATGTTCTTCGTCCTTATCCCTTTTCTTGCTCAGCCTCTATCGTGCTCCTTCAATTGTGTCTTTTCTTTTTGGCATTTTCAAAACTTCCTTTTGCATGAGCCATTCTTTCCTTTAATGTTAAAGTCTCTATATCTAATTTAAAAAGGAAACTAATTTATGACTCCTCCCTAAATTACTGCTTCCCATCACTGCTGTGCTTCTTGAAAATGTTCTATATTTCTTTCCTTCTCCTGCCAAATTTACACAACCCAGACTCTGCTTTTATTACCCTTCTGAAAATGCTCTTAGAACAGTCCCCAGTGACCAGCAGCTGCCTCTACTGGTGGCCTCTCTGTGCTCATTTTATTTACCTCTCTGCAACACGTGACATTTTTTCCCAGCACTTCTCTCTAGATAAAGATAACATCACAAAGAACTCAATCATTGTCACAGAGAAAGCGTAAAGTAAATAAATACCTTTTGGAAGTAAAATCTTTTATTATGCTTTCAGGAAAAAAAAGAATTTTTATAGGAAAATTCATGATGATAAAAGATGCAGAAATGCTCAGAACTTACCATCCACATATAATTTAACTGGGTATATTTACAAGTGAAAGCATTTGTATTCATAGTATCTTGTTTGACTTGAGTTCTACCATATTGAAGTATGTGAATTTGGTTTACTAATGTAATCTTCAGTGCTCTATTTCCTGATTTGTAAAATGGAGATAAAAATAGTAGCTAACCCAAGAATTTTTGTAAATATTGTGCGAAATGATGAATGTGAAGTATTTAGTAGAATGCCTGAAATATAGAAAGCAATTAATAAGTAAAATAATTAATTTTAAAAAAATCAAAAATTTTCTTTTCCCATATTTTTCTAATTCATTTAAAAATGAATTTTAAAGACAAATCATTCAGCTTGAATTATCATTCAGTATTCATCCTGGCAACCTATAAAAGAAATTTGTGGAGATTTGGGTAGTCTTTTTCTTTAGATTCTGAATGTCTGGTTATAGACCAGATAACGTATATGTGCCTTTTACTTAATTTGGGTAAACGATCTTTCTGTGCCTCTGCAGAGAATCTCTACATGAGCCCGATTTGTAGAATTTAACCAAGTCAATGAATTTCTACCCCATGAACGTACTCATACTGATAGAAAAGAGAATCATGAAGTAGTTCAACCATGACTTCGAGTGCTAATTAACAGAAGGATAATACAAAATGCTTCTACTTAATTATCTCTTGTTTCTTAAAAATCAGTTCTTGTAACAAATTATTAGACAAGTTGGTGCATATAGTTCAGTTCCCAAGATTTCCTTTGATCCTTCTTTCCATGTAATTCTACAAAACACTCTTCATTAATGTTTTAGGGCATTATTGATTTATTCTCTGTAAGACAATATATACTAAAGGATGTTCATTTTTCTGTTTTCTTCCATAGACTCTCTTTCCTAAATAATTCAGTTGAGAGTCTCTTGTATAAGTAGCATTGTCTTTGTTTATTTTTATTGTTGAGTATCCATCTATGCTTTTATAACTCCAGTTTTGCAAAAAAGTGAGAGCTATTAATCAAATGTCACTAAAATGGCTCTTGTTTGAACCATCTCTTTTGGCAATAACAAAGAAGTAAATCATGTAAAAGGAATCCATTAGAATCATCATACCTAGGAAATAGCATGTTTATGGCTAATTATAATAATGTTTCTTGGTAATATCTTGATTTTATACTTGAACACACAGTAGAAAATTGCTCAGTGTTCCTACTTTTCTTCATCCACTAAAGATGGAACAGTTATTTCAAACCAACTTTTGTGTGCATGTGTAGTATGTACGTGTGTGAGGTGAGGTTGCAATCTCCTTTCTTCCAAAAATGTTATACGACCTATACTTATTTTAAAATTATTTTTAGTAAAAATATATATGATGTATTTATTTTAAAATTGTTTTTAATAAGTTTCATTTGTTTTTTAAAGTTGTATAAGAATCCTTATGATACAGGGTGGCACCTCTGAGTAATGTTGAAATATTCAAGTTTTAATTTAACTTTTTAATGTTGCTTTCAAAATTTGTACAATAGAATATAGTTTGTTGTTTCAGTGTAAATGTCTTTGTTTAATTTTATGCATGCATGTTGTAAAACATTCAAACAGTACAAAGTAGATGAAGCCACTGGGTTTCATTAGCACATCCATAGGAGATAACAATATGGCTCTATCTATGTCCATACATTGAAGATGATGAACTGTAATATGAACTTTGTCTCACAACTTATCAGCTCTCTGAGATGAGGAAAACTCAACTGGTTGACATTAATCTGAAACTGAGTGAACAAGGTATTTCACCCCTGAAATGGGGAATCTCAGATCAAATCTTCTCAAAATTTAATGCATATACTAATCACCTATTGTCTTAGCCCATTTGGCCAGCTATGACAAAAATACCAAGACTGGATGGTTTAAACAATAAACATTTATTTCTCGGAGTTCTGGAGGCTGGGAAGTCCAAGATCAATGCAGTGATAGAATAGGTGTCTTTGAGAACCCACTTCTTGGTTCATTGACCTCCAGCTTCTGTGTCCTCACATGGCCAGGAGCTCTCCAGGGTCTCTTTTGTAAGGACACTAATCCCATTTATGAGGGCTCCACTCTCATGACCTAAACACTTCCCAGAGGCCCCACCTCCTAGCACCATCATATTGGGGGTAATGATTTTATCATATGAATTTTGGGAGGATACAAACTTTCATTCCATAACACCTAGGGGATCTTGTTAAATGGCACATTGTGATTCAATATATTTGGAGTAGGGCCTGGAATCCCGCATTTCTGACAGCCTCCCAGGTAATATTGACACTGCTCGTCTTGGAAGCACACTGCATAGCAACACAGTGCATAGGCATACCTCATTTTATTTCACTTTGCTTTATTGTGCTTTGCAAATTGCATGTTTTATAAATTGAAGGTTTGTGGCAACCCTGCATTGAACAAGTCAATTGGTGCCATTTTTCCAACGGCATTTGCTCACTTCAGGTCTCTGTGTCACATTTTGGTAATTCTTGAAATATTTCAAGCTTTTTCATTATTTTCATATTTGTTATGATAATCTGTGGTCAGTGATCTTTGATGTTATTGTTGTAATTTGGGGGGGGGCACCACGAACCATGCCCATATAAGACAACGAACTTGATTGATAAATGTTGTGTGTGTTCTGACCGCTCCACAACCAGCCACTTTCCCAACTCTCTCCCTTTTCTTGGACCTCCATATTCCCTGAAACACAACAATATTGAAATTAAGCTAATTAATAACCCTACAATGGCCTGTGAGTGTTTGAGTGAAAGGAAGAGTCTCACATCTCTCACCTTAAATCAAAAGCTAGAAATGATTAAGCTTAGTGAGGAAGGCAAGTCAAAAGCTGAGATAAGCTGAAAGCTAGGACTTTTGCACCAACAATTAGCCAAGGTGTGAATACAAAGGAAAAGTTCTTGAAGGAAATTAAAAGTGCTAGTCCAGGGGTCAGCCCAGTGGGGTAGTGGTTGGGCTCACGTGCTCTGCTTCAGTGGCCCAGGGTTCGCAGATTTGGATCCTGGGTACAGACCTACACACTGCTCATCAAGCCATGCTGTGGCAGCTTCCCACATACAAAGTAGAAGAGGGTTGGCACAGATGTTAGCTCAGGGATAATCTTCCTCAAGCAAAAAGAGGAAGACTGGGAACAGATGTTATCTCACAGTCAATCTTCCTTACCAAAAAAAAAAAAAAAAGTGCTACTCCAGTGAACGTGTGAACAATAAGAAAGCAAAACAGCCTATTGCAGATATGGAGATAGTTTTAGTGGTCTGGATAGAGGATCAAACCAGCCACAACATTCCCTTAAACCAAAGCCTAATCCAGAGCAAGGCCTTAACTCTCTTTAATTCTAGGCAGGCTGAGAGAGGTGAGGAAGCTGCAGAAGAAAAGTTTGAAGCCAGCAGAGGTTGGTTCATGAGATTTAAGGAAAGAAGCCATCTCCATAATGTAAAAGTGCAAGGTGAAGCAGCAAGTGCTGATGTAGAAGCTGCAGCAAGTCATCCAGAAGATCTAGCTGAGATAATGAAGGGGGCTACACTAAACAACAGACTTTCAGTGTAGACAAAACAGCCTTGTACTGGAAGAAGTTGCCGTCTAATACTTTCACAGGTAGAGAGAAGTCAATGCCTGGGATCAAAGCTTCAAAGGACAGGCTGACTCTCTTGTTAGGGGCTAATGTCGCTGGTGACTTTAAAGTGCAGCCAGTGCCATTTACTACTCTGAGAATCCCAGGGCCTTTAAGAACTACGCTAAGTCTCTTCTGCCTGTGCTCTGTACATGGAATGACTGAGCCTGGATGACAGCGCATCTGTTTACAACATGGATTATTGAATATTTTAAGCCCACTTTTGAGACCTACTGGTCAGGAAAAAAGATTCCTTTCAAAATATTACTGCTCACTGACAATGTACCTGGTCACCCAAGAGTCCTGATGGAGATGGACAACGAGATTAACATGGTTTCCACGCCTGCTAACACAATATCCATTCTGCAGCCCTTGGATCAAGGACTAATTTTGATTTTCAAGTCTTATTATTTAAGAAATACATTTTATAACGTTATAGCTGCCATAGATAGCAATTCCTCTGATGGATCTGGGCAAAGTAAATTGAAAACTTCTGGAAAGGATTCAATATTCTAGATGCCATTAAGAACATTTGTGATTCATGGGAAGAGGTCAAAATATCAATATTAATACGAGTTTGGAAGAAGATTCCAACCCTCATGGATGACTTTGAGGGGTTTAAGACTTCAGATGAGGCAGTAACTACAGATTTGGTAGAAACAGCAAGAGCACTAGAATTAGAAGTGGAGCCTGAAGATGTGACTGAATTGCTGCATCTCATGATAAAACTTTAACAGATGAGGAGTTGTTTCTTATGGATAAGCAAAGAAAGTGGCTTCCTGAAATGGAATCTACTGCTGGCGAAGAGGCTGTGAAGATTGTTGAAATGACAAGAAAGCTTTTAGAATATTATGTAAACTTAGTAGATAAACCAGTGGCAGGGTTTGAGAGGATTGACTCCAACATCTAAAGGAGTTCTGCTGTTGGTGAAATGCTATCAAACAGCATCACAGGCTACAGAGAAATCATTCATGAAAGGAAGAGACAATCAATGTGGCCACCTTCATTGTTGTCTTATTTTAAGAAATTGCCACAGCCCCCCAACCTTCAGGAACCACCACCCTGATCAGTCAGCTGCCATTAACATCGAGCCAAGACCCTCCACCAGCAAAAAGATTATGACTTGCAGAAGGCTCAGATGATGGAAAGCATTGTTTAGCAATAAAATATTTTTAATTAAGATGTGTACATTTATTTTTAGACATAATGCTGTTACACGCATAGTAGACTACAGTTTAGTGTAAACATAACTTTTATATGCACTGGGAAACCAAAAAATTTGTGACTTGTTTTATTGAAGTATTTGCTTTATTGCCGTGGTCTGGAATTGAACCCGCAGTATCTCTGAGGTATGCCTGTATACCTTTTTTCCCCCCTGAAGGGTGGATACTATTGACTATTCTCCAGTATCCTGCAGTATCTTATGTGGAGTTAAGGCCATCTGGTAATAAGCAGCATACCCTATTACTGATAATGTTTGTTCGTTTTTTCTTTTTCTTTTTAATATGTAGAATTTGTAAACTTTTTGTTTTGACCTCAACTACTGATGGCAGATGTTGAGGAGGGAGGAAGTATAAAGATCCACGCTTACCATTGTACCAGCATGCCAGCAATGCCCAGGTTTATTTGGATAGAGCTTTCCTAGCTGATTATGGGTAGGTGTTGCCTATCACGAGATATCAAACGACCTCTTGAGTGGGGCTTAGAGGATTCAGTGCTGTCCCAGTGCTGGTGTTGGGCAGGTCCTGGCGTCCATGAAACTCCAGAGGATCACGATTATCAGAGGAGGGAGAGAATTATAGTCCTTCTGAAAAAGCAAAACAGATATTTTGGTATGTGTGGTTTTTGATTGCTTAAAGGAATACAGCAATTCTTAAGTTTTTTTCTCTATAGCAAAATATTTTATCAGCTTTTAACAATTTATTGATTCAGCAAGCATCCTAATGTCATTTCTAGTCCTGTATGCATCCCTAGGTGTGTAGATAGTACCTAACTAAGGCAAGGACAGGACGCTTAATTCCTCCAATACCTGCTGGACCTGGGTTGCCTTGTCACTCCTTTCAAGTGGAGAGGAGAAACATACAGAGGGAAAATGGAAATGTAATTTACAAGTGGTGAGGGAAGGGACTTCCTTGACCTCTAACGAAAAATAAAAAGCTAGAAATTTTGAAAGCTCCTAATGCTATTGCTATATTTAAAGCATTTCTTATATTCCCATTGCTTTTCCATTTTGCTTTGTTTTCCCAGAATGGCTTGTTGTTTGTGGGCAATTGTCTGGAAACGATAGGAAATTATTTTTAAATTGTAGACATCAATATGTTACAAAGCTTTTGCAAGAGGCACTGGTTTATATAAATTTATAAAAGAATTCACTGAAAAGGAGCCAAACTCAAAAAGAGTTTGAATGATTCAAACATTTTGGAAAGGCAGGAACTCAAGGTTCTAGTACTTGTAAACACAAAGATTAGTTTAACAGCAGGCTTTGTTTTGTATGAGATTACTGCAAAAATTTCTCCCTAGTAGAACTCAAAGAAAGTGACTGCTCCACCCTTCCCTGAAGGAATATTTTGAAGGAAAACTAATTGACAGTACTTTTCAAACACCACAAACCTATAAAACATCACAATGTCATCATCTATGGTAACTGCATCCCCATGTGCTTTGGATACTAAACTCATCTTTGATTTTTAGGACAGACTGCAAGGTGCATCCTGCTTGGGATTCTTTGTTAAATGACTGGTAATAAACAATGTGTTTGTTCCACACAGCCGTAGTTCTTGGGCCTTAGTATTTCAGAGATGAGTAAATAGCAAAGCAAAAGAAATAGAAAAAAAAGAGAAAGGGACATATATTGTAAACAACTAATTTAACCAAAATAAGTGCATTAAACAAATTGATTACTATCACTGTCATTTCTAAAAAAGATTTCTATCATTCCTAAAAAGAAATGACATGTTAATACAAAAATGTAGGCAGGGAAAATCTCTGGTAAGATACAATACTAAAGGTTAACTAGCCTGTATCTCTCACCTGTCTGTAAATTGCTCTCATTCTCAGACCATGTGAAGAATGTATATTTCTCTTTGTTTGTTTATTTGTTTTTGTTTTCCAAGTGGAATATAACTAACTACAAGCTGGTGAAAACTTCATTTCAGATCATAGTTCAGGGATAACACATCTGGCATTTTTCCCTTGTTAGAAGTGGCCAAATGGCTAAGATTTCTGATTCATCTTAGAGTTAGAATTTAGCAGAATTTGTTGTCTAGTTTGTGGTTTCAGTGAGGAAAGGAGCGATAGATTTTTAAATTTTATTTTTAATATAAAGGAGTCCTTTCATGACACTATTCTAAATTAATAATAAAATAAATTTTCACCATAAATACAGTATACTTAAAAAGGTAGACCAAAATCTTCCATGGAGCCTTATCCATTGCCTTGTTAGTGAAACCAAGGGTCACACTTACTTGGAGGATGGGAAGATGTTGGCATTTCTCTAGTCAACCATGTACCTCAATGGTACTATGAAATGTTAATGCTAACTCATGGTCTCCATTACTGTGATACTTGCTCTTAAAACTTCTTCTGCAGAGGATACAGTCATTTTCAAGAGGGAATAAAAATTGAGTCATTGAAATTTTTTCACTGATAAGTGTATTATATGTATATTTAACTAGTCATCATCATTTGATATATCTAAAGCAATAATTATGCAATAATGTTTGGTTCATATAACCATGGATCCCTTGAGAGCCCATAAAATATGATGCAATTTAAAGTATATTAAATATATTCATCTTCTTAGAATAAGAAAACATACTGCTAAATCCAAGCTGGAGCAAAGGCCACTTCAACAAATTAGTCTTTAGAATAAAATTCCACATGCTCATTTCGAAAGATGACTAGAAGAAAAACTAGGGGAAGAAAGATAATGCCATTCTTTTATGGGGTAATTATTCTATATTGGGAGAAATAAATAAAATAATATTAAAATATTTAAAATACATTATGATATTTGAGGCACTCATTAAAAGAATGATAACCCATTTGGTTCCATTTTATGACAAAAAAATTAGTACATTATCGAATAAAAATGAGGTGGCGCAATAACTACGCTTTGGCTGAATTAAGCATCTAGTGCAGTGGTGGGTGCTGGGCAGATATTTAGTAAATACATGCTGGATGAATGAACGGACAAAAAGGCAATTGAGTTCTTGAGTTTCTCACTTGTCTGAGAGTGTTTCTGTGTGTGTATAACGTTATGTAAATGAGCTGGGATTTAAAGTTGATTTTCAAAGTTTAAAGACTTAAGTTGAGCATATAGATATACTTACACATAAGAAAAATAAATATATAATTTTTAGGTGTGGAATTGACAAAGTAGAGAAGTAATTTATTTCTGTTGCCAAAGACTCACAGTTATGAAATTTTCCGTCGACATTGTACTTCATCGGTAGAAGACTTTATGTCTATGTTCAGTAAGCAATGTAAGAAAATATGTACATTGCAAAACTGAAAAATTCAGAATTTGTTTTAGAAAACTTGGCTGCAAGATAATCTCCACATCAAATGGGGACAAACGAAGCAAATTGCTGCAGAAAAACAAACAAAAAGTCCTGTCCTTTTTGATACAGAACCTCTTAATCTCAAGTTCGTGCACCCGATGTGCAGCAAGCCAAACACTGAGACACCAGTGCTTGGAGGTGGAGAAAGGCCCCATTCGAGTGGGCCAAGACAGGAAGGCGGGGGCACGGGTTCCCTCAAATCTGCGTTAACCCGAGCAAAAAGCAGGGGCGTTTATAGAGCTAAGGGGCTTGGCAGGAGGAGCTTCAGAGAAACAAAGGGGTCACTCCCGATAAGCCCCTGGATGATCTGCAGTGGCTGTTGGGGGCCAGCCCTCTGGTGATGGCAGCTTCCCCGAAGGCATTCTTT
The DNA here is from genome assembly GCA_031878705.1 of Tapirus indicus. Classification (NCBI taxonomy): domain Eukaryota; kingdom Metazoa; phylum Chordata; class Mammalia; order Perissodactyla; family Tapiridae; genus Tapirus; species Tapirus indicus. The sequence continues at coordinate 3,586,359 of CM062936.1, forward strand.
TTCTTCTGCAAAACAAACTCACAAATCCTTGAGACTCGAGTCACCCCTCAAGTTAAACAAGGAAACAGCAAATCAACAAGATTCATCTACGTCCATGTTGGGAGCAAGGTCGAAGGGCAATCACGTTCTCACTGAATATCTACAGTGACCCTAAGGTACCCGGCTTCATCTTGAGTATGACAGGAAGTGGATGATTGCCAAAGGAAATATCAGTTGTAAATGTATGTATATGCTAATCACCAGGATATAAAGATTGGTTTGCTAAAAAAGCAATCACATAAATCTTCTTATTAAGCCTTTATTATTAATAGCATTTGAATGCAAAGTAGGGGATTCTTTTCCATAGGAAAACATTGATAATTTTATCCTGGGCAGGAGTTACCTTTCCAAAGCAGCTTTGTTATAAGAATGTATCTTGAAGACAACTTTGCAGGGAACGTGAAGGCAACGTGACTCAGTGCAGGGGCTTGGACTGATACTGCATTTTGGCACACAGCCTCCTGATGCATAGTAATGGATATTAGACTCTACTTGGAAGATAGTGAGCTAGAAAGATACAGATCGCTTTTACAGAGCATTCCTACACGGCACAGAAACCATTATAGGTCAATAATAATAATAGATTTTACATCAATTAATAGTTTATTTCAAGCAACATTGTTTACTTTCATTACTTTATTTAAAATGGCCATATATCTAATGCCAAATATTTAAATATCAACTAAAGAATCCATATGATGTATTACTACCCTAATGGATTTTTTATAAAATTTATAAAACTTTTTACTCATGATTACCTGCAGCAATGAAGTAAATAGAGTGCCTCCAAAGAGAATTCTAAAAAGTCAATATATGCTTACTAATTTCATTTTCAACTAGATCGGGTGTCAGCAAGCTTTTTCTATAAAGGATCAGATAAATATTTTAGGTTTTGCTGGCCAACAGGCAAAACTGAGGACACTATGAAGGCACTTATATAACAAGAGACAAAACACATTTTTTGCTGGTTTTAGAGATTAAAATATAATAATTTGTACAATTATAGAATTATTTTAATAAAATTTCATTTAATTGAGGCTCCAAGTTATTCTTCCCCACCATAAAAATTGATTGCAAATGTTCATTTATTAATACTGATCTGAAATGAAATTTTACAGATTTCACCTTTGAAAATGGCTTTTCACATATGGAGGTACTGCCAAATACTGATATCAATCCGCTAGCATCTGATTTTAGTCCCTTAGAAAGCATTTATAGAATTCTATTGAATTCTCCTCTTGGTATTTGTCTTTTATTATGTCACTGCACTTGTAGGGGAGGAAAAATTTTCCTCCACCCTTTAGGTTCTTTTGGCTGGTCTAATAATTAAACTGTCATAAGACAGATTAACAGGAGAAAAACAAATTTAATTACTTATACACAAGAGCCCCATAAAAATATGAAACCTAAGGGCAAGTCAGGCAGTTGCGGCTTATATGCCATCCTGAGCTAAGGAATGGGGTGGAGGCCTGGGGCTTCTAAAGGAGGCAGAGTTCACATGACAATAGGAGAGCGGATGTTTGGTAAGTAGGTGTTTGCCCCGCCCTGCAAACAGGTCATTCGGAATCAGTTCTCTCTGGTAATAGCTCCCTCTCTGAGCCAGGCACCCTATCTAAATTCTTTTGGGTAGTTAATGGGGAGATAAAATTTTTTCTTGAGTTTGCTGGGTTTTGATTGCCTTCAGCTCGAAGCAATCCACATGCCAAAGTCGTATATTTGGGGGTAGTATATTCTGGTCCCCTTCACATTGCAAAGTAATCATTCCCAATGGAAAGGTTAGGTGAAAGCTTCTTCATTGAAAAGTTAAATGGATTTTGAAATCAATGTATTTCCTTTGTACTTTCATTAAGATGTGAAAAATGCTATTGGTGCTGCAGTTTGCCGTTTGAAAATATAGCTGCTCCAAATATTTATGGGAACGGGGATCTTCTTGTTTTAACCTTTGGCAATACCAGAAATGAACAGAGCAACCTGACATTGCTAATGATTCATATAACATTAGCTGACCAAATGACTTATTATAGTATGAGCTCCACATATAAGCACTGTTTTGCTTTGTAATCATGGGTTGAATTCATTAATATTTTCAAGTCTGCAGCAAAAGTGAATTTTCAAAGCTTTCAGTGGTCATTAATATAGGCCAAGGGCAAGTCTTCTCATTCAGAAAAATATTCCAATCTCATCCTTAAGATGAAAAATTGCAATAAAAAATTGCCAGTGCTAACATATCAAACTGCTATGTGGTAGGACAAGTCAAGATATTCAGCTTCTGTTTCTGACAAAAATCACAGAACTACCCACCAGAGTGGATGAAGTTCACCAACAACACTGCTGGTTTAGTAACACATGATAGATTAAATACCTTGTGGAAAATACTTGCTGATGAATAGTAAAATGAATAAATATAGACTTAAACACCTTATATTTTCCCACGCTTTGTGAATTTATCCAAATCTGCCTTTTTCTGCTCCATACTATTTTCCCAACATCAGTTGAAATATATCTTACCAGATTCTACTTCCGGTTGTACTGAATTAGTGTTTCCTCAACTTCTTTGAAAATATTCTCACTTATCGTTATTCCAAGCAAACTATTCGTAGAGAATGATTCTTTGGTCACTTCAAACTCTGCATCGACCCCTCACATAAATAACTGAGCATTGTTAGTAATACCTGTTTATTCACACAAAACACCAGGAACCATTTACCTTGTTCTTCAGTTGATTATTGCTGCTGCTCGCAACTCTTCAAGCAATTATCCTTGTGGAGGGCTGGTCCTCCCTAGACTGCGGATGTGGGAGAGCCGCACATTGCCCTGATAGTACAAAAATGGCTGATGAGCTGGATTGGCCCATTGGCTGTAGTTTGCTGACATTTGTACTGGATGATGATGACTCAGAGAGATGCACAGTTCTTGGCACAGGGTGGACCCTCAATAAATGACTTAACTAAAAGTATGTATATACACATACATACTATATATATATACATGTATAAAAGTATATATATATTTATATGTTACCACATGTTAATTTGGGTTTTTTTTTGTATTTGAGTTCCACTAAACATAGATACAAATGGAAGTATAAACTGTAAAACCTCTCCTCTTGGGACAGGATTTTGTGCTAGAGATAGTTCATACTAGCTAACTAGAGTCAACTGTTAAAATTACTGAAATTTTTGAGCTCCAAATTGAATTACATACACTTACAGTGAAATGAATTTTACTTAGAAAGGTAGTAGATACTCAAATTTCATCTCTACATAATTATCTTATACATTTTGCTGTTATCTATGTTCTTGAAGTTATGTCTATTGTATCTTTATGGTGGACATAATAGGCAAATTTGTACAACTGTGAATTTCTTCCCCAAACTGTATTCAATAATAAACACATTGTACACGTTAAAATGGGCTCTGATGGGTATTTACACACAGTGATAGGCAAATGCTACAAATCGACACTTAATTTATAGTTTCGTCGATTGTATAGTCTTAAGAAATTAATGGAGCAAGTGCTAAGAGCGCAGATTAAATGGAGACGGGGGGGGGGGGGTCTGCAGCCATTACAGTGTGAGTAATGCACACACATACAAATAATACTTGAAAGCTGTTTTCCAAATCAGCACAGAAGTCCTTCAAGTCCTAGAGTGCCGTTCTGATGTACATCTTCGTTGTTTCATTTCCTCCTATTAATTGATGTGCTTGAAAGTATCAGAGGGCCGGTTTGTAACCCGTCCCCAAGCCACCATTGGTCTGAGGCTGCCTGCTTGGACGCTGCAGGCTGCTCCTAGCTTGGTCACCTAGCATTTGGGGTGTCTATTAAAGGAGCGACTCCGGAGGAAGAAGGCGGAAACCCGAAAGGAAGAGCCTTCCCAGAGCTGGCCCCTGGTCTTTGTCACCGTCTGAATAGCGCAGCGCCGAGTGTGCAGTGGGCCCTCGATAAATATCATCTTAAGAGAAAGTGACAACTAAGAATTCAACCCCTCGGAGGGGGAGGGTGGCGTGCTGCAGGATCAGTAGGGGCCATGGGGCTCCCTGAAACACAGTCTTGAGACCCTTGAAGGAAAAGTTCTCCCTCTCTTCTGGAAATGGCTGTCACCTCTGTCATACTCTGCTCTGAGACACACTGAATGTCAAGCCCAGGTTCAAATCCCACCTTTGACCCAGGGGCATCCCTGGCAGGCCTGATGGAGCTTGGAGGGGCCGAGTAAGGGCGGAGAGCCAGGGGACAGGAGCGAAGATCGGACCCCCCCGCAGGCCTCTGACACCCACCCGCACCCTCCCTTCACCCAGGCGGTTTGCTGCTCTAGGCCCTTCGGGACGCCCGAGTCAGGGCCAACCCGCCGCTGCCAGCGCGCACCTCCCTCAATTTACGTCCTGGCGCCCCGTGTTCCTGACCCTAGCTCGGCCCTCCACGGGGAGCGCAGCCCTTTCTTGGCTGCTTGGCACCCCTGAGCTGGGAACGCACCGTCTGCCTGCAATGCAATGCCTGGCCCGGGCGAGGGGGCGTTCAGCCGCAGCCCACGCACCGGGACTCGGGGGAGGCGATCCCGCGGCTGTGGGCGCTGGGCGAGCTGCCACCTTCAGGACTGTGGGTGCGGGGCCCGTAGGTGCTCCACAAACTGCGTGGGTTTAGCAGTTCTCAAAAACTCCCTTTTGTCCGTCCATGAGGGAAACAACCAGAAATCCCTCTGCTCGGTCCTCTGGGAGGGGCAGAGCAGCAGGGAACTCCCAGGGGCTCAGCCCTACAGCTCTGCACAGCGACCTTCAGGGACGTAGTCGGCACAGTAGCCCCTGTGGCTGCCGTGGGCTTCCTCTGTAGTGGAACCAGCTGCTGAGGACGTGGAAAATTGCGCGGCTGCAGGCCCGGACCTCGGGTGTGTGCTGAGGGACGTGGGATGAGAGGCCTGCAGCGACCGCACTGTGGCTTCCGCTTCTCGGCCTGAGGCCCCATTCGCTTCTCCCTCCTCTTGGTGCCGGCCCCCAAACCCTTCCTTCAGTTTCTCGGCAGAGCAGGACACCTCTCCCACCTGGTCTTCTGTTTCCAAACATCCTTTAAATGTTTCTCCGTTAAAGGAATCTCCTCAAATTTCAGAGTCCATTACTTATCCTTTGGTGCCATTAAAATGAAGGGACATAGTCACCATTAAATTAGTCCAAAATATCTTTAATGTTATTATTTAGGTTCAAAAAGGTTGATGGCGCATGCAGGATCTAGTGGATAAGGGAGTGAAAAGCAGAACAACCTCCCTGGATAATAATTGTCAAAATTTGTAAAAAACTTTAAAAATATTCTTGGACTTGATCCATCCTTTTCTAGGAGCTTTGAAAAAAAAAGCATGAAATCCTGATGATTTATGTAGGAGAGGAAAAATTTTCCCTTCTCCTCTACTAGGTTCTTTGACTAGTCTAATAATTAAATTGATATAAGACAGATTAACTGGAGAAAAACAAATTTCGCTTAGAACATATGGAAACCTCAGAGATATGAAGCTCAAAAGGTAGCAGGTAATTGAGGCTTATACAGCAGCCTGAGCTAAGGAAAGGGCCAGGGGTCTGGGGATACAAAGGGGAGGAAGGCCATTCACAGGAAAACAGAGGAGATGTTTGGAAAACAAAGCCTGCCCTGTTATGCAGATGAATTTCTTAGGTAAAAAGGTGTCTCGTAATAGCTCTCTTTCTGGTCCAGGTCACCTTTCCAATGTAATTTAGGCAGTTGACAGGGAGATAAAGAGCTTCTCATGAATCATCCTCATGCCAAAGTGGCTTGTTCTGGTGTGACAGATTCTGCTGCCTTCACTTACAAAGATCTTCATCACAATATTATTTATAAAAGAAAAAGATGAAAGCAACCTAAATAACCTACAACAAGGAAATGGTTAAATAAATTATGATATCTCCATTTTATGGGACATAAATTGTCGTGCCATCAAAGAAAAGGGCAAGAGATAAAACGACATAAAAACACTCTGCATGTCAAAATAATAATTGAATAAATTGAAAAACAAGCTTGTAAAGGGTTAATTTGTATATGGCAAGAGTAGCACAGATTTAAAAACTGAAACAAAAGAAAAATTGTCAAAAAAGGTAAATAGAGAATTCTCGAAAAAAATTTCAACATACGTAAGAAAAAAACCACTCACCTCCTCCAAAACAGTTAAATTAGGTACTTATTTGTGCTGATCAGATTGCTCATATTAAAATGTTCTTATATTAATGCTATAGCATTATTAGCACTCACAAACATTGTGTACTTTGTTAAAACAGTTCTGGATGGAGGACAGTTTGTCAAAGGAGGTTTATGCCTGAAATAGCTGCTTAGTCTTTATTGTCTGTCGGGCACTAAGGAAGGTTCTTTATGAGTCAGAGCAAGGGGAGAAGAGCTTGCTATCAGTTCCCTAAGGAAATGCTACCTGGATTTGGGGTTTTCACAAGTGGGCAGAGCAGACATCCCTGCTTCACTGACTTGGGCCACTGACTTGCCTTGACTAGTGGCATGTGGGTAGCCATGATCTCATGACCACGAGAGTAGGTCAGTTCATGCTGAGGCTTTAAGAAGTGTGCTGTGGGGCCGGCCCGGTGGCACAGCGGTTTAGTTTGCACTTGGCAGCCCCGGGTTCATGGGTTCGGATCCTGGGCGCCCGCCAACACACTGCTTGTCAGCCATGCCGTGGCGGTGTCCCATATAAAGTGGAGGAAGATGGGCATGGATGTTAGCCCAGGGCCAGTCTTCCTCAGCAAAAAGAGGAGGATTGGCAACAGATGTTAGCTCAGGGCTGGTCTTCCTCACAAAAAAAAAAAAAAAAGAAGGGTGCTGTGTTTTGCTTGCCCTACTGTGCTTGGGACATCCCCCGGTGAGAAGAAGATGCCTATGTAGTTCTTTTATCCTGGGCCCTTGAATAAGAAACAGACCTGACTGAATGGAGCAGACTTGAAACTCAAGCCTAGCCAAGGCCAGGGGAACAGTGCCGATTGAAAGAACTTGAAATTGAGAAGTAAATCCTTGTTGTCAGAACCCCTGAGATTTAAAGGTTGTTTGCTATGCTTTGTTGTTTCTGCAGCAAAACCAGCCTAATATACGTGCACAAGAAAGAATTGTCCCATCCAAATGCCCTAAGCACCCTCCATTTCCTGCCCTAAAAACACTGGGAATAGTAAATGGAGAAAAGTAGGTCTAATCTCTGACTACATAGAGACGTGGGGCAGATATGCACATTCAACAAATAATCACATACGTAATTATATAATTGCACATTGTCATAAGTGTTAGCCAAGAAAATTGGAAAAGCCTAGGGTGTGAAGATAAGGAGGAGTAGGAAGAATTAATTTCAATTGGGAAGTCAATGACAGCTTCTCCAAGTACATCCCATTTAAAACATGAAGGACTAAGAGATAGACAAGGAATAAGAAGAAAAACATTTCACACTGAAGGAACAGAGTGAGCACAAGGGAAGAGGAGCTTGGGGCCCTTGAGGCCCTGGTGGGAGACCGGGGAGCCCAGAGCACAGTCAGCATGAGGTGGGGTCTGGGGACTGGCAGGGTCCAGCCCACACAAGGCCTGGCAGTCCGCAGGAGGAGTTTGGTGGGTTTCATGATAAGCAAAATGCAACCTGTGAACAAGAATTTCTTTTAAACTAACATTTATTATGTAAACGTATTAGTCTCATAACTGGACTAAATTCAGCCCTTGGTGTACATGAATGAGCTTGGAATTTTGAGCGTCTCCCAATGTGAGAGTGTTCCTATAAAACTCTTATTACAATTCATGTTACAGGGACTTTTTAAACACCATCAGTCAAAATACTATCCACGTACTATGTAGAAATAGAAGAAATGGAAACAGTTTACTCATGAAATTTACTTTTAAATAAATGACAATTGTGATATACTATCTTAAGAATTATAATTTTTGTCACAATTTTGTTTGAGGAATTGTATAATCACTTAACTGTAACAGTGAAACTAAATAAGAGAAAATTCTTCCTTTAGAAGAGAGACAAAAAATTGCTATGTTTCTGGGTCAGCAGAAGAGTCTTGCTAAATATCAACAACAAAAATACTGTGAATTACACTATCTAAAAATCAAGTACAGCCATGCTTTACTTAACAATGGGGATACAATCTGAGAAATGTATCATTAGATGATTGCATTGTTGTGTGAGTATCATAGAGTGTACTGAAGGGGAACAAAATTTGCCACCCCAAAATATGTCTCTTTGACATAAGGATATTTTAGGCTGAGAATTTTTTATTTTTTATTTTTTTGGTTAGGAAGATTGGCTCTGAGCTAACATCTGCTGCCAATCCTCTTTTCGCTTGAGAAAGATTGTTGCTGCTGAGCTAACATCTGTGCCAGTCTTCCTCTACTTTATATGTGGGAAGCTGCCACAGCATGGCTTTTGAGCCATGCATAGGTCCCTGCCAGGATCCGAACCTGTGACCCCCAGGCTGCCAGAGTGGAACACTCGAACTTAACAGTTATATCACTGGCTGGGCCCCTAGGCTGATTATTTTTAAGAAACAAAAGACTCAAAGTTTTTCTTGTTACCTCCTCCTTAACTGCCTAAATGAATTCAGATTAAAAAACCTGTTTCAGGAAGCAAGCTATCACCTTAGCACAACATGCACCAGGTGGTAGACAGGGAAGAACCCAGAAAAGCCTGTTTGTTGGGCTCTCCTCTGTGTTCTTCTGTTTCTGTGTGGCCAAACACTTGTTTTCCAAACATTTGCTCCTTTTCACCTACCTGTGAATTGCCTTCCTTCCCTTTGAAGTCCCTGACTCTCCCCACCCACAACATCTTTTGTCTTTTGCTGAAGATGGTATTTAAGGTGACAGCTTTGGCCATTTTGGTGAGTTACTCTGTTTTTCTGGGTTTCTCCCATGTATACATGTTGTTCAACTTTTGTTTGTTTTTCTCCTGTTAATCTGTCTCACGTCAACTTAATTCTTAGACCAGCCAGATGAACCTAGGAGGGTAGAGGAAAATTTCTTCCTTCCTTACAGTACTTTCACAAACCTAGACAGTATAGCCTACTACACACCTAGGCAATATGGCATTAATCTATGGGACCACTGTCATATATGCAGTCCATTGTTGACTGAAAAGTCATTATGTGGTGCATGACTGTAAAATGGAAACATTTACTCATAAGATTCTCATTTATATAATATATATTTGTAAGACACTATCCAAAGAATTATAATCTATGAAATTTCTGTTTAAACTATTGTATAATCACTTAAAAAATGGTAATAATTCCAAAATAGAAAAAGTTCAAAATTATTTTAGAAGACCAAAAAAAGTTACTTGCTGTATTGCTGGATTATTTTAATAGACATGTTGACAAAACAAAAATATTGTAATTATACCTACAAATAGAGTAAAATGATGAAATTTCTTATAAAATTCACCTTTACATAATCTAAAGTTGTAGAGCATTATCTTAAGACATAATTCTATCAAACTTTCATTTAGGTCAAATGTATAGTCATTAACTAATAGCAATAAAACTAAGAGGGAAAAATCAAGATAACTTTAGTAGAGAAGAAAGTGTCTTGCTGTAGTTCTGGATCTTCAGAAGTAATCATACTGGAAGGTAGAATCAACCCAGAAGCTGAAACACTTCTGTTTTCAGGTTGAGTGGAGAGAAGACTGAATTCAGCGCTTGGTGTAGAAATATTTGTTGCCAGTGGATGTTTCCCTGGGTCATGGAAGTCCCTTGAAGGAGGAGATTTCAGGGGAGGTTTGTTGCTTTCTAGAAGAGGGGGCAGGCCAGCAAGCCTCTTCTTGGGAATTTCCACTTGGGTCCCTTCTGTAACATATGGCTTCTGATGGGAGGATGAGGTGGAGGACCAGACTCCCCATTCAGATGGGAGGGTTAAATCAAAGGAAAGTCCTCAGTATTTGCCCTGCAAGAGGATCAGGACAAGCTCTGTCTCTGTCTTGTGGAGGAGCTGCTGTATCTCCTTCTCTCGGGGTCCTGGCCCCATGAGGGAGGCGTCTGGTCCCCGCCAGCCATGACACCCTGGATCCCTGCCGCATTACAGCATCATGTGTCTCTTTTCTTGAGATCTGGTCATCCAGAGAATTCTCTGGTCATCTTCTAGAGTCTCTGTCAGATGTCGCATTTAGAACATCAGGAACATAAAGATACTTTTCAAAATGTCCGTATTAAATTCTGCTCAAAATATTTTTGTCTGAAGTTTCCATTTTTCCTTTCTTAAGTCATCAGAGTTACTTTCAACCATCAGTATTCCCTGTTATCAAGAGCTTTTCTCTCATGGGAAATACTCTGACATTGATACTTGCCGGTGATTATTTCCAAATTTTCTGGAAGATTTTGGTTTCTATTTTGTATGTGTCCAGCTCTTCACATGCATGGCTCATCTTTTCAATTGCTTTGGAAAGATTCTCCTCTACCTCTTTTCTGGTAAATTCACTCTAAATTGAATATTTCATGAAAATGCATTTCTTTTTCTTGGTGCATTCAGGAAGGAAATGAAGTTTCTGCTGGAGCTTTTACTTTCCACTTTCTAACTGTGGTTTTCTGATTGCAGCAAAACTTTCTCATTTTGGAGACTTTTAATATGATCTTGAAGTGCATAAATTATTTTATCTTCTTCAGCTAATTAAATGTATGGTTGTTTTCTTTTTTCTTCAAGAGTTTTTAAGGATGTGCATTAGTTTCCTATGGCTGCTGTAACAAATTACCACAGACTTAACAGCTTAAAACCACACAAATTTATTATCTTATAGTCTGGACGTCAGAAGTCTGAAGTCAGTTGCACTGGACTAAAATTAGGTGTCAGCAGGGCTGTGTTCCCTTTAGAGGCCCTGGTGGAGAATCCATTTCTTGTCTTTTATAGCTTCTAGAGGCTGCCTCCATTCCTTGGCTCATAGCAACGTCACTTCAACCTCTGCTTCTATTATATCATCTCCTTTTCTGTCTCTGACCCTCCAGCCTCCCTCTTATAAGGATCCTGTGATGACATTGGGCCCACCCAGATAACCCAGGATACTCTCCCATCTCAAGATCCTTCACTTAATCACATCTACCACGTCCCTTTTGCCATGTAAGGTTCTGGAGATTAGGACATTGATGTCTTTAAGGCACCACTCTTCAGCCTACCACAGAAAGTTTCATTCAGCCACATCATTCTGTTTCTTCTAAACTTCTACTAAGAGGTCTCCATTTTCTGATACATTGTTTTACAGAATTCCAAGTTCCCACAATCCATGTTGTCTTCTTTAAGAACAGAATTCCTCAGCCTTAGCAAATGTTCACCCAGAAACATGATCTTTTGCTTTTAGCACTTACTCCTTACCACAGCAGAGCTTTGTAGCATTGCATTTTGTTTAATGTTCACTTACTCTTCTTTTCCATCCTTCTACCTGTGAAAGCAGCTTTGTGATTTCCTTAAGATTGGAATTTTCATTCAAAGCATTTTTTAATATTGTCTGAAGTTGTGCTTCATTTTTCTGATGTATAAGCGTCTTGATGCACAATTTACCATTTAAAGACTGACTCTTTCTTGTTACATTTGCCATCAGCCCAATTTGATCGAAACATTTACATTACTCTTCTTTCAGTCTTTTTCTGAGTTTCTTTTCTTGAGCCCAAGTAAAGAGTTGGAGATTCCAAGTCCTTGTTAATGGTCTCCAGCTTTTGGATTTCCATTAAAGTGTTCTCAAGTCTGGCTTCCATTAAAGTTAATTCAATTCCTGCAAATTCCTCTTTATGAGACTCAGCATCTCAAAGATGGGCTCTCTTTCCTTCAGAAGGGCAGATGCTCAAATGGCCAGGTTTTTCTCTAACTGCGTAGAGTTCTAATGATCACGGAATCCTAATATTGCTAAATATACCACCCTCTCCTTCCTACAGCAGTCTTCATGGATCTGGAGCTGGTCTGAAGTCTCGCCAGCTCTACCACCGCCTGCCTCGGTTTCTCCAGCACCAGGTGATGCAGAGCATCATAGCCATCAGCTGACTTGCCATGGCCCCAGAGGCCACAGCTAAGCCCCATTATATTGCCAGGCCAGAGGACTCTGTGGACACTCTGCCTGGAGCCACACCAGTGCCCAACAACCCAGGGAGACCTCAGTGTAGGTGGGGAAGAAGGGGCAAGAACAGTAGAAGAGAACCCCCCAAACTTCCTAACATGGTGATATGGACAGGGATAATATCACGTGACCCCAGGGGATATAGACTAGGCCCCTAGAGCCCAGTGATGATGCTCTGAGACTCTGGCCACTCCAGCCCTGCCCGGTGCCCCCAGCCCCCCTGGGAATCCATGTCTCGCCTCACCTGTAAGCCATTCAAGGGCATTGGTTGGGATGCTCCATCGGTTGTGAAGCACCAGATGGGAAGATTGGCAGGTTTCCAAATCTGGCCAGTATTTCATCTTCTCTTAAACAAACTTTTCATTCTGTGGCCCTTTTAAGATTGCCAGATTTAGCAATAGAAATACTGTGTGTTCAGTTCAATTTGAATTTCAGAAACAATGAATAATATTTTAGTATAAGTATGTCCCATGCAATAGTTGTAATATACTCATAATAAAAAAATTATTTGTTGTTTATCTGCGATTCGAATTTAACTGGGCATCCTGTATTTATCTGGCAACTCTTTGTCCTGGAGGCATCATTCTTCCCACAATCGTAACAGAAAATTCACTGCTCTCAGTGCCTCTCCTTGTTTTGTGTTTGGCCAGCCTTGAATGTGCACTGGGGGAAGGTTATGGAGGGCTCAACAAAGGGTTTCAACCAGTAGTGTGCTGGAGCCGGATCCCACCAGCTGGTTAGAGCTGATTATAAGCCTCTTTTCCCAATCCTGTGTTCGGCTGTGTCTCATTGATAGCTTGAAACAGGCCATGGCTGGCGTTTCCACCAAAGAAACAGACAAACACTAGGGATAAAAGTTGTGTTGACCCTCCAAACCCCCAGTCCCCCATACAGTTAGTTGGTTGTTTTAACTTGCACGTGACTGATTATGATTGATCTTCTTTAACCATCTACTCTGTTCTTATTAGTATGTGGGAAAATCATTCAAGTCAGTTTTCTCCCCTTTAGAGTAAAGGTGGATGAGAAATACCATTGCCACCAGAGGTCACTCTTAACCACCTAAATCCGAAGGGCCCAAGCTTCAAAAGGAATCTCCTCTTGGTGCACAGACTTGGGAAAGACATTTTCTATACCATAAAGTAGTGAACCTAAGTGAACCTAAAATTCACTCTACATTTTAACCAATGACTGTGGCGTTTCCAGAGAGCATAAAATAAAGCACTAGTATTATGGGTACTATTTAGTATCACTCTCCCATTGATTGTCAGGTACAGAAACTTATTTTATTCAGTGCTATCAAAAGAAATAAAAAATATCAAGAGATGGAGGAAACTGTACTTCACTGTGGTTTAACTTTACATGCATGATCTTGGACATAGAGTGAGTTTACAGAACTAAGAAGAAGCCTTCGGTAGAGGTAAGACACCTTGATGAACACTTGATCAATGAGAGGTAATGACTCATAGAATTTCACTTAAAACAGCTCTGCTTAAAACATAGCTCTGTTCAGCCTATATTTTCTTGAATGTTTATTATTTAATAAAACTAAAAGTCTTTACTGGGCATTGTTTATAAGTTGTGTGAAATAAATAAAATGTTACCATTTTCTGAGGTCAGAGTCTAAAGGAGAAATTACATATTTATTTCCAAGTAGTAAACGGTTTAGTAGAGGTTTCAACAAGGCGCTGAGAGCTTGGAAACCTACAGCAGGTCATTGTAACTTGTCTCTTTTCTCTTAAATTTGTTGGCTGATTTATGGCCTAGATGTCACCTTGGTGTGAACAAGAGACTTACATTCCACTGGGGAAAAGTATTAAAAAGTAAAGAAGTAAATAAATTATAAGATAATTCCAAATAATCCCAAGTGCTAAGAAGAAACTAACGCAGGGTAATGAAATGGGGGCGTGAGGGTACTGTTGGCATGGTCAGGTAAAGCCTCTCCAGGGAGGAAACAGCTGGGTCCTGAAAGATGAGTCTGTTCTGTGAAGATCAGAAGAACATTCTAGGCAGAAGATTAGAAATTCCGAAAGCTCTAAGGTGGGAACTCGGGGATTCTTACAGAGATAAGAATGAATGGGGTAGATGAAATAGTTAAAATACAAGATTTGTTGGTAGGCAGGTGTGAAGGAATGCCCTTGCGTCTGTAATGGGTGGACACATTTAATGGACTCTCTGCAGTGTGGACTGGAGGGAGCACTCTGTCGCTAGGTGCAGTCAGTCTCCTGCAGGATGTGGGAAGAGAACACAAACGTGCCCCAGAGATAGAGAAACAGCAAAACACCCTTACACCTTGCTCCAAAGCATGCTGACCATCAGATCTCACCCAGGAAGACTAACTCCTCTGTAAACAACATGGGGAGCTTGAAAACCGTCAACATGTGCCTAGCAGCTCTAGGAGCTGGGCTAACATTGTGCGGAAATTGAATGACGTGGAAGTTAGAAGAGGACTTTGTCCAATATTTGAAGTGATGAAACATTTTAAAATTTTGACGTCACTGTGAGTGTAATTATATACATCTACTAAACTGATAAGGGATTTTTGTAAGGCATCTTAGATAAAATTAAACTTAGCAATCATGTGTAAGTAGCTTTTAAAATTATTTTTAAAAGATATAGGGGCCAGCCCAGTGGTGTAGTGGTTAGGTTTGCACTCTCTGCTTCAGTGGCCCAGGGTTGGCGGGTTCGGATCCCAGACACAGACCTACACCACTCATCAAGCCATACCATGGTGGTATCCCATATACAAAATAGGGGAAGACTGGCACAGCTGTTAGCCCAGAGCCAATCTTCCTCGCCACAAAAAAAAGAAAAAGATATATAAAAATAAATTGTTCACCAGATTTAAAAGGCTGAAGGGGAATTTTTTTTAAAGAGGATACAGTATAACTTGCTTTTTGTTTAGACCCGTTTTCATGAATACTACCTTCTGGAAACAAACTTTACCCTTGTCCTTCCATGCTGTGTGCTGTGCAAGTGGCTCATTTCATCCCTCAGGTCTTTGATGGCCAGAATGTGGGAGTGAGAGACAGAGGCTGCCCTGAGTGTGCACACCTGGAAGGCAGGGCAGAGGGGCTGTCGTGGGTCTGAGTATCTCTCCCCTGTGGATGTGTGGGCATAACTTGACTAAACAACTCATCTGTTTCATTCATTCATTCATTCAGTTTTTGAATCAGATTGACATGGGCTCAAATCTTCTTTCCATCACGTAATTACTATACAGCCCTTTGTGAGTTATTTAGCTCTCTAAAATTCACCAATATCAACAGTAAAATGAAGATACTACATACATTATTTAATGGTTCTTGAGGTTAAATACGAGTGCACATCGAGTGTTTAACTGCTTAACACAATGCTGTGGGCCTGGGCTCTCAGTAAATGATAGATTACTGTTGCTGTTGTCTTTACTGCTCATTTACTAACTCAAAAACTATTTATTAACTACACTTATTGTATGAGAACTGTGTTAGATTCTGAGGATAAAGATAAATAATAGAGTTTGTCTAATATATATGTCTAATATATTGTGTAATTCACTTCTTGCATGCGTATATGATTACAAATTAGATGCTGTGGAGAAGTATGCATAGAGAAATATAATAACAACATCTATTATGAGGAAACCAAAACCCAGAGAGTAATGACTTCCCCAAGATGGCACAGCTTATAGCAGAGCCAGGGTTCTCTTAGCAACCAACACCTAAGTGCCTTTGGCACAACAAAGAGTGGTTAGTTCCTTGTGGGATGACTATTGGTGGGCATTAGAAGAGGCGTAAAGAGTGGTGTCCTTTAAGTTGGCTTTGTAAAGAAGACTATGTGTTTATCAGATGGGGAGTGAGGAAGGAAGATGGGAAAATCCGTAGCAGAAAAGGAAGTTAGCATGTTCTTTCCATCAGAAGTGGAAAATCAAAAGCCTAGTTTCAGTAATAGCAATAGCAGACAACTTTAAATTAAAATCTTTTTAATTAAAGAAAAGCAGAAAACTGTTAAACTTTTAAAATCAGTTATAAAGTTATCCCTTACAGTTTTGTTAAGGACCTTATAGGAAGGCACACAATAAATTATTGTAACAAAGACAAACTGAGGGCCAGCCCTGTGGCCTAGTGGTTAAGTTCGGTGTGCTCTTCTTCGGCAGCCTGGGTTTGGTTCCCAGGAGCAGACCTACACCACTCGTCAGCGGCCATGCCATGGTGGCGACCCACCTACAAAATAGAGGAAGACTGGCACAGATGTTACCTCAGGGAAAATCTTCCTCAGCCAAAAAATATGTATCTATTTTTTAGTCAAGGAGGGAAAGAGAAACAAGAAGTTTTATTAATTAGAGTTCACTTAACTCAATGGTCAATGAAGACAAAAATAGAGCTCATATTTCGTCCATTTGTAATGTGTGCATTGTGTTGCTGGATGGACTTGCAAAATAACGAGTTGCTAATGGTAGATCAATGTAACATGTTACATACCTTAATATTCTGAATACTAATATGTTTGTGAAAAATTTATGGGGAAAAAAGGTGTTGCTGCTACTGGTGAAAGGGGTCAAATGATTTGTTCAAACAGTGAATGCCTATGATTGTGGTGCTGAAGCAAAAACGATGTAAAATATTTTGCGTCAGAAATAATTTCAGCATTTCTGTAACCTCTATGTCCATCACATGCTTACTTGATTCCTAGCCAGCTGGGAATCCATGGTCAGCTACTTCAGTGCTGCCTATTATTTCCTCTTTGGTTTTTCTGGAAACATCTTGAAAATACCAAATCTGAGTTGCTGCGACCCTCTGTCTCTCTCCTTTAGATGAGAAATATTACCAGAGATATTAAGATAGCCCTTCAAAAGGACCCACTAGTATTTTATATTCTCTAATCACAGCCGGGTTCTCATTGTTGGCCATAATTACCATTTATTTCTGCTTATTCCCAATCTACTTCCCAAGTTAATTCTTGCCAGATTCACCCATTGAACTCAAGCACCTTTTTTTCTCTTCTTCCAAATTCTACTCCAGTGTTACTGCTCTTACTCCATTGTTTTATTTACCAAAAACTTTTCTGAATATGTTTCACCATCAACCACTTCCTATCTAATGACTTATCATTTGGATTCCACATATTTCCTAGCAAGTAGAGGGCAGCATAAAATAGAAGCTGGACCTGGATGTTAATTGCAGTTCTACCCTTTCTGGACCTAAGTTACCTCATGTATGGAATGGCAGTAGTAAAAATGCACTGCATGGTTTTGTTGTGAAATCAGACGGGGCATATAAAGGATCTATCAGTGCCCGACAGAAACAAGGAGCAGAATAAATATTGAAGTCTCTTTCTCTCCTTCTTGTTAATACAGGTTTTGCTTCTCCTCACTAGTCTAGCCATTTCATTCCTTCTGAATGTCCCTTGGAGGTTTCTCCTCTCACCTCAATATTTTGTTTATAGACTTCTTCACTTCATTGTTTCCTATAATAATCTGACAACCAAAATTTGAAGCCTCATTCTCTGCATATTTGTGCCAATTATATATCTTTGATTTATCATACTTTGGATTTGAAAGTAGCCTTATTGATCACCTGATTGAACTTCATTATTATAACGGGAGAACTAACTCCCAGAGAGATTAAGTTACTTTCCTAGAATCACAGGAATTAATCATGATAGAACCATCATCTCCTGACTTTTGGACAAATGATCTGCCAGTTCTTTCTCCAAAGCTTCAATGTTTCCTTTTGAATCACTTGGTCAGCTTACAAGAAGATTGTATTTTTCACAATTAGCAGTTTTTCACACTCACCATTCCGTTATCTCTGACTTGCCCTTGCACACACTGAAGCTCAGTAAATTTAAGCACTTCCTCAGGTTGTACAACTAGTTGTGACACAGCAAGGATGAGACTCAAGTCTTCAGCCTCTGTTTCCAAAGAGCTCTGATACTTCATTTGCAAGACATTTGGCTCAAGGACGCAGGGTCACACTTGCCATGTCTTTTACGTGGTTTAGTCACTGTTCTCAATGCTGGGGAAGTGATTTCTGATCACCACTCTGTCCGGCAGTAAAGTAAGAAGATTACACCAAAATCGCCTATAAATTTGTTATTAAAATATTTTAAGAAGCATAGGATTATAGCCCATTATTCACCCTATGCACACATATACTTTTTTCCTATTTTTATTCAGAATTATTTTATGTACTATATATCATGTCAGTTTAAGTCAAAGGACCAAGTTATTCTTTGGTTTTCTCTTTTGTCAAGATTCTTTTGCAGGCAATGAAAATGATGAGTTGCTATGTGGTAAATTTTCTCAGGGATGATTTAACTACCCAATTCCCAGACACTGTCATGTAGCACTAAGATACATTTTAATGGGTAGCAATGACAACAATGGCTGTCATAGGCCAGTACCAATAAAACCTAGCTAACCACGGGGAGCACATTGCGGTGTTTTATGACTAGGAGGTGACTGTGTGAATTACAAGTAGTAGAACCAGGTTACATTGTGATAGACTAACCAGCTGCAATAAAAAATTCTTTCTTAAAATATATCCAGTGGATATGTAACATTCATTAACATCATGTTCTCCAAATACACCTCCTATTATTTTCAGGATGGAAACTTAGTTTTCTTTAAAAACGTCTCTATTCTCCACCAACTGAAGTTGTATGTACTGTATTCTCCATCATCTCCATTTCAAGAAACATGGTAAAATATTATGTAACTTCAGATTATTTTCTCAAGTAGATTATTATACAATATGATAATATATAAATATTAATAGAATTGTAATATTATTAATAATAGAATTTACTTATTATGTATTAACATATTTTATATAATTTGTTCATTATTAACTAATTTATTAATTATTGACTTATATGTTTAATATATAATTTATATGATTTATTATTAGATAATCTATGTACTTATGAAATATATAGTCCGACTACAATCACAGCATTCACATCAGGAAAGTTATTCTAACATGAATTATAGGATATGCCAAGAAAGTAATAGCATCTAGGTTCAAATATTAATTACGCAAGTACTACACACTGTGTCATGGCTGCCAATGGAGCAAATGTGATATTAATTTGTATTAACAAATGTATCACAAGTTTTAAATAAGGCAGACAATAGTCCTACTGTAGAGTGTACATACCTCACATCTGGGTGGGTGTTGGCTCCAGATACCACATTTTAAAAGGAATATTGGCAAACTGTAATGATTCCAGAGGAAAGCAGAGAGAATGTACAACATTTGCTCATCAGAAATTGTAGATGCGATGGAAATATTAAGGAAAAAGTGATGCTGAGGTGAGTGAGCAGCAAGGAGGCAGGACTGAGAGGGTGGATCTAGTGAGCGTCAGAGATAGGAAAGACGTCACGTGGATGAGGAATTAGCCTCAGTCATACAGCACCAGAAGGTGGATTAGGATCGTGGGAGCTGAGGTATTTTAAAGAGTCGGATTTCAGCTCAATCAAAGGAAGAATTTACTGACAATTAGTGAGCCTAAAAAGAGATTAGACTGTCATGAAATACTAAATTTTTTTATTGTTGACTATTTTTAGACAGAGTTTACACAATATAGATTGGAGTGCTGGAATGGACCAAGGTGCACTGGATCCAAAAATAATAGACTTTTAAATAAGATGCCCGTATCTTTCATAATCCCAATAGAACACATTTAAGAGTGAAAAAGGATGCTAATGATAAGTGGGTCGGGACAACAGTCCTCAACAATGACTATCTTGGGCAACTGATAGTCTAACTTTAAGGCAAATCAGTGATTCCACGATTCCTCAGTGATTTTATGAATCATGGAATCCATAATCTTGATGATGAAGATAGAAATCACTTCAATAGCATTTCCTAGAGGCCAGGTAACATTTTAAGTTACTTACATAAGAGGTAGGAAACAGTATTTTCTACTTATTGCAGAGAAGGATAGCTGTAGTCCAATTTCCTGGAGGTATTTAAGGTCTTACAGCTGGTAAGAGATAAAACCAGCTGGTAAGAGGTAAGCCAGGATTCCAATCCAGATAATCCGTTTCTAGAGCTCATGGACTTTACTACACTATACTACCTCAATAGATATATTTTTTAAACTTTATTTTGAAATAATTATAGATTCAGAGTAAGTTACAGAAATTGTACAGAGAAGCCTCATCTTCCCTTCCCCCAGTTTTCCCCGACGGTTCCATCTTGTGTAAGTAAAGGATATCAGACCCGGAAGTTGCCGTTGCTGCAGCGTGTGTGTGTCTCATTTCCGTGCAGTTTTACCACACGTGAGGATTTGTGTAAGCACCACTGCCATCATATCTAGTCCATCACCACAAAAGTCTCCTCACAGCTACCCCTTTATCATCATGCCTCCCTCCTCCCTCAGCATCCCCACCACCTGGCAACTACTAGCTTGTTCTCTGTTTCTGTAATTTTTGTCATTTCGAGAATGTTTTATAAATAGAGTCATAAAGTAGGTCACCTTTTGTCACCCGTGTTTTTTGTTCAGCAGAGTGTTGAATAGATATGTTTAATGGGGAAATTTAAACATGTCAACTGTGGAATTTCTGTGGACAAAGTTCTATTTGAGGGCCAGCCCTGGTGGCCTAGTGGTTAAATTCAGCACACTCTGCTTTTTCGACCCAGGTTCGGGTCCCAGGCGTGGACCTACAGCACTCATCTGTCAGTGGCCATGCTGTGATGGCAGCTCACATGCAAAATGAGGAAGATTGGCACAGATGTTAGCACAGGGCAAATTTTCCTCAGCAAAAAAAAAGAAGGAGATTGGCAACAGATGTTAGCTCAGGGCAAATCTTCCTCAGCAAAAAAAAAACCCCTCCATTTGATTTTATAATAAAGAATTTGTTTTAATATTATTTTTATAAATAACATATAATGCAGAAAATATGAAAATTGATAACCTTTTTAGGGTAAATATATTAAGAACATTGGATAAAAACATCAACGTTTATATTGCATTAGCTGTATAAGAATTGGCATTTTGTTTGGACTGATTATGATTATCTTCTAATGATTGGCTGTTTGTTTTGTATAACATCTTAAATGATCTGTTTTGTTGCCTATAAACCGAGGAACAACTTTATGTGCTGATGGGAAAGAATATAATTTAGCAATCAACATTCAAATTTATTTTAAATTACATTCCCAGACATAGAGAAATATTAAAAAAGAATTAAGAATTTTTCTCCATTAGAGTTTTAGTTAGAACCACTTCATTAAATGACAGCTTCAAAGCAAATGGTCAGGCAATTATGTAGCTCTACTAATCACACTGGCTGGTAAAATTGTTTCCTTGCCTCTTATTTCCAGTTAGCTCCACAAAATCATGTTATCTATAAGATAATGCTGTTGACAGAAGAAAACAAGGAAGGCAAATAAACAAACGTAATTGCCAATAACATTTACATCTAAAACATTATGTTACAAAACAGCTTGAAAACTTAACTGCTAACAAGATGAACACTGGTTTTTGGTTTCATTTTTCTTTCTATTTCATTTCATTTATTTATTTTTGGTATAGGAAATGCTAATGCACTTTAAGCTTTCGTGCACATGTATGTGAAAATCAACCGATCCGCCTTCAGAAAGGCAGTTGATCAGACCTTGGAACACGGGCATTGCACTGTAGCATGGAGCAAGAAAATTTAAGTGCAGGACATGTTTGGACAACAGAATAGAGCAAAACAAAGAAAACAGACAATTACTGTTTTCGTTGAACATTTCGTCTAAATCCATAAATGAAAATTTATCTTTTGTTCTCCACATAGAAGGTGGTAAAATATATGTCCTACATGAATCATACAGATAACTAACAGCAAAGACAAAAAATTTAAGTGTTTTTTTCCAAAGACTTTATTGTAGGGAGTCCTGTTGTCATGTTCACAGATGCCAAATTCTCTTTTTTTTATTTTTTAACATAGAATTAAGCTACTCTACCTTATGCCTGAAACACACGTATAAATGCACTATGGGGTAACATAAACACTAAGCACAAATGAATGGACAATGTGAACACAATATTTTCATACTCATTTCAGTATAAACAAACAAAAACCAACCAACAAACAAACAAAGAAAAAACAAAGAATGCACTCCCCATTCACAAATGAACTCACTTTCACCTTTGTAAATGGATTTTTGTGTGTGGGCTTCACTTGTTAAAATAAAATCTATCCAGCTAAAGGGAAATGTTTTTCCCTTGAATTGTACTGAACATTAATGCAGTCTTTCACTTTAGCCTGTTAATCAACATGAATCATTCCCTCATGGACAGTCCTAGATTATATAGTGAAATCCCATGGATTCATTCATTTGTTACTCAACAAGTATTCATTAAGCCCTTACTATGTACAGGCATTGGGGACATAAAAATAAACATTTGGTTTGCCCTCCAGAATAGCTAACAGGCATATACATGAAAAATTAACTCTAATAGATATGATAAATGCTAGAAATACAGTTCTTTTGATTTTATCAAGTCAGAGTAGTTGCTATTACAGACAGAGTGAGAAAGAATGGCAGAAAACATAACATGGTCCCTTAAGGTTAGAACAAAAAGTGGCCACCCAGATAATTAAGTCCAAATGCCTTATTTTACAGGTGTAGAAAAGGAGGTTGAAAAAGTAACCAGGGGCCGGCCAGTGGTGTGGTAGTTAAGTTTGCGCGCTGTGCTTCGGCAGCCAGGGGTTCGCAGGTTCGGATCCCAGGCGCAGACAGAGGCACTACTTGTCAGCCATGCTGTTGCGGCATCCCATATAAAGTAGAGGAAGATGGGCATGGATGTTAGCCCAGGGCCAGTCTTCCTCAGCAAAAAAGAGTAGAATTGACAATGGATATTAGCTCAGAGATGGTCTTCCTCACCAAAAAAAAAAAAAAAGCTACTGGATCTAGTTGGAATATATCTTGACTAGATGCCAAAATTTAAAATATCCTGACTGCTGACTTTACAAGGTTGCTGTGAAGAGTAAGTGAAGTGTGATGTATAAAGTCTTGGTACACAGCAAGGCATCAATAAACATCTGGGAAGAAGTCTGTTGTAGTGGAAAAAACATGAATTTGGAATAAAACATACTTGGGTTAAAATTCCATCTCCTCCTAATGTGGCATTTAATTTATCATTACTTAGTCTCATATTAATCCTCTTTAGAACAGGAAAAATCATTCTAATATCTCATAATCGTTTAACTATGTGAAAATTTATCATTTTAATAAAATTTATCATTTGATTAATCATTCACTTAGTACTTAATAGATTTTTTAAAGAGGAGATTTTCTGTCTGGGGAAGATAAAAACTTGATTAATGTATTGAATTTGAAGATGATATTTCTAGCAATATAGCTAAAAGAGAGTTAACTTGTACAGCATGAGAGAATTTTTGATGATTTTGTTTCTATTTTCTGATCTCTGAGTGGAAACTGGTGAGAGAGGAGCCAACAACGCATGAACTGGAAAACCAATGTTGACATTATTAGAAATCTCATAGAAAGATTATAGTGGGATTTGTTGATGCTTTGCTGTGATGTGACCCATTTCTTTAATTCTGAACTCTTAGTGTGATGCATGTTGTATGTGAATAGTTTTTGTTTTTGTTTTAGTAGAAATTAAATAAGTGGTTGAGCTTTACCTTTGGGTTAGAGTGGAATGGAGCAGAGATACATATATGGAAGCAGGACCCTGGAGATGGAGAACATAAGCCTCTTGGAAACATTGCATCTTGTGGAGGAAATTGAACCTCCACAGAGCATGTAGTTCGGGAGTTCAAGTCAATCACACTTAGAACTCAAAGGGTGGGAAGTCCTCAGTTGACATCTCAGTTGCATTTGATATGAGGATTTATCAGATAAGGAACATGACCACTTGGGTGTCAAGGCACAGTTCGGAATATCTGCGTAAACAATGATGACCCCTTTTTCTCTTTGGCCTCTGGCCTTGATCACTGGCTCCCTGGGCTCTGCTAATCAGATTCGGGTTAGACTCTGATCCCGGCAGGCACACTCAGACACGTTTTCCTAAAAATTTGCAATAGGAACTAAGAGAGAGGAATTTAGTATTTATGTGTCATTAGAACTGCTATATATGAGATTAGTAGTGCAGACATAGCCTGATATATGGACGAGAAGAAGGAGAGCCAGGCAGCAGAGATGAGAAGAAGAAGCATACCCACCAAAGAGTGCCAATTTTATTTCAGTTAAACCATTGCTATATTTCTTGGTGGAAGCATTCCTTTCTTGATAATTAGGTGCATTAAGATATCAGCATCCAGAAAAGATGTTCAACATCACTAATCATCAGGGAAATGCAAATCAAAACTACACTAAGATATCACCTTGCACCCGTTAGAATGGCTATAATCACCAAGGCAAAGAACAACAAATGCTGGAGAGGTTGTGGAGAAACGGGAACCCTCATTCACTGCTGGTGGGAATGCACACTGGTGCAGCCTCTATGGAAAACAGTATGGAGATTCCTCAAAAAATTAAAAATAGAAATACCTTATGAACTAGCAATCCCACTCTTGGGCATCTACCCAATGGACATGAAATCAACCATCACAAGAGGCTTATGCACCCTTATGTTCATTGCAGCATTATTCACTATAGTCAAGAAGTGGAAGCAACCCAAGTGTCCCTCAACAGATGATTGGTTAAAGAAGATGTGGTATATACATACAATGGAATACTACTCAGCCATAAGAAAAGACAGAACTGTCCCATTTGCAACAACATGGATGGAAATAGATGGTATTATGTTAAGTGAAATAAGCCAGAGAGAGAAGGACAGACACTGCATGAATTCACTCATATATGGAATATAAATGAACACATGGATGGAGACAACTGATTGGTGGTTACCAAAGGGAAGGGGGGTGGGGGGTGGGCACAAGGGGTGAAGGGATACATCCACATGGTGATGGACAAACAATAATGTACAACTAAAACCCCATAGTGTTATAAACTATTAAGACATCAAAAAAAAAAAAAGATATCAGCATCCAAAGTTCTGGGGACAAGGGACAAATTATTTGAGCGGGGTTCTTAGAGGTCATAGTGATAGAAGCCACCCCTACCCTCTTCCACTCCTTGGTTCCCAGATCCATTTATTCTGGCTTTGGAAGAAACAATTCCATTCATTGTTTATAGGATCAAAATAATGTTCAAAGCTTATTTTGCATCTTGTAGGGCAGCACCCCAAACTCACAAGTGTTCTTCCAACTGGTCTTGTAACTGAGTCTTCAACAGGCCTTCGGACATTCTATAAGGCAAGCGATTTCTGGATGACAGGATACCTGGTAGAATTGAGAAGCTCATTTGTCTCACTTATTTTGCAGAACAATGACTTCCTTAGACAGAAACAATGGTGTACGAGATACCATAATCATGAATAAGGCAAGGGATGATGGTACTAGAAGAAGCATGGTGGACAAGGCAGGTATATCCACATCTAGAATAAGTATGAATTACAATGAAGACAAAATTTTGTCCCCTCCATGGTGTAAGGGTTCTAATGTAATTACCCTGCCTGCAGGTGACTGGTCAGTACATTAGAGAATAGAGCTATATTAGAAAC
The DNA here is from genome assembly GCA_031878705.1 of Tapirus indicus. NCBI lineage: Eukaryota > Metazoa > Chordata > Mammalia > Perissodactyla > Tapiridae > Tapirus > Tapirus indicus. Next base: position 3,612,028 of record CM062936.1, read on the forward strand.
TTAGCCTTAACTTCTGCTGTTGTGGGGTGGGAATACAGCAGGGGCAGTAGTTAGATGAGGCTTGTTAGGGGAAGTATCATATTGTGGAACCTGTAAATATCTTTAATAATCTTTCCACTATGGATACTTTTTTCCCGTGAACAGTAGAAATAGACTGAGTGATAACGCTTAGAACTGATTGTATTGTCTACATGATTATTAAGTCCCTCTCTAATAGATGTCTTTGGTGAGCACTGGTAAATCTAGATGAAGCTGTTTTACCAGGCAGTTGTTGTGGGGAACTTACCCAGAGATTCTGGTTCAGAGAGATGGGACAGTGCTGTAGGAGCAGGTACCAGGAGTCCCTGAAGCAAATATATATGAAACTTCCTTGTGCTCTCAGAGACTGCAAAGCCTTATCTAACTCCACTTGTGTGTGGAGTACTGCTTTATGATTTGGTGGATCAGATAAGAACTAGCTCATAAATGGGGAGATCAGGCTACATGCCCACTTGGTATTCCAGATCAGGTATTCAGTCTCTACCGGAGCCTGGGAGCAAGCCCAGGAGCTGTTCTGCAAAATGTAAGTTGTTTGTGTGATAAGTCACGGCCACAATCCCACACTCTGGGAATCTGCGTCACGATTCTCCTATCAGGATGCCCAGACGGCCCATCAGCGTTTGCATCCGCAGCAGACATTTGGAGCACTGTTGAGTCTGCCCGGTCATCAAGTCCAAGCAAGAAAGCAGCTTACGCCATACCTACCAGCTTCAGAACCTTTTCCTGCTCTGGTCGTGTATTGGTTTTCTATTGCTGTGTAACAGATAACCACAAACGTAGCTGCCTATAACAACAAAAATTTATTATCTTCTAGTTCTTTAGGTCAGAAATCCAGCATGTGTTGGCAGGGCTGCATTCTTTTCTGGCGGCTCTAGGAGAGAATCCATTTCCTTTCCAGCTACTGGAGGCCATTCCTTGTCTTGTGACGCTGTCCCTCTACCTTTAGATCCAGCAATGCTGCATCTCTCTATGTTTTCATAGTCACATCTCCTCTTACAACACCTGGGAGAGTTTCTCTGCTTTCAAGAATCTATGTGATTAGACTGGGCGCACTTGGAAAATTTGGAATAATCGCTGCAATTCAAGGTCTGTATAATCATACCTTCAAAGTCTCTTTTGCCAGGTAATGTAATACATTCACAGGTTTCAGAGGATACAGACATCTATGGAGGGCTGTTAGTGTGCCTAATATCAAAACTGCCTATTAAATATTCAGAACAGCATATTAAATGTAGTGCACACTGCCTTCAAACTCTAAAGCTCACTAAGCATTTTCTCTTTCTGAGTTATAGAGATGAAAGACAAAGCAACTCGTCTTTCACTTCGGAGGGAATATCTGGGCATTCCTCAGTTCTACCAGATTCCTAGAACCTTACGAAGATGGCAGGTCTCTAAATTTCATGGGGTCCTTCTGCCATGCATGTGTCTTGTCAACACATTTAGGACATTTGCTGCTTCCTGCTCTCCAGGTCCAATCAGGATGAGGTCATGAGTGTGGCGGGCCAGTATAATGTCCTGTGAGATGGTGCTGTGATCAAGTGCCCTGAACACTAGACTGTGACAGACAATCAGAAACCTGAAATGCTCTGAAGTAAGAGGATGAAGTTTGACCACTGTCCTGCCAGATGATGTTTAATAATTACAATTGGGGTAAGGGCACACTTGTCAGATCAAAATTTGCACACTTCATGAAAATGAGCGTGTTAATTTGCTCTAGCAAAAAGTTCACACCTGGAACATCAGCTGCACTTAATGCCACCAACTACTGTAATTTAAACTGGTTGATGCTGTTTTCTACGACTTAACTATCTTTTGACACAGTGCAGAGGCAAGTATATAAGGATATTTCTTTCAATAATCTGATAGTTCCTCAATTTAAAAGCAATAAAATTAGGACTGTTATGGTAGATAGGACCAAGTACAAGGCTCTGAAATTATTTGTCCGTATTGAAATCATAAAAACAAATATACTACCACATCTCTAGACAAAGCACAGATTAATGCTACTTTTTAAGACTTGGAAGAGACAGATCGACAGAGTCCAATTCTGATGGATTTGAGCTAAATCTTTATCACGTGACTTCTGTAAATCCTCTTTCTGACTGGTAGGTAATAGAGGCATTTTGATGCTCCAGGAAATAGTGTCAGCTCAGATTTGATGTCTTATAATCTCCCCAAACCTTGGGTATTTTCCTCTCCTCTGTCACACAGGGACCCTGGCAAATGTCTACAGGTCCCTTTGAGGAGGCTAGGAAGATGATTTACAGTAAACACTTTTGGCAGGTTCTCAGGGTCCTTCATTCAAGGGGCTTCAAGTGTGTGAACTGCTTGAGGTCTACGATCTTAGTGGGAGGCTGAGAACTTCCGTTTGGACAACTCAGGTGGAGTCCTGTCTATAAGACCTAGAGATTTTTGATTAATCACACCATTTAATACTTCAGTAGATTGTGCCATGATCATTTGACTGCTGTCAAAGATCCCTACAGGTGAAAACATTCCGATTATCACTCCAGCCCTATGACCCATTTTGTTGGTCTTGCCAACCTTGTCTCAGGCATTTAAATGCTGTCACTCTTGGACCACATCGCTAACAAAACCAGAGGGCCCATTCAGATTTCATCATCTCCTGGTTCCATTCACACAAAAAGCACAGCAAGTACAGAAGTTTTCCTAGATGCCCTGTATCAATGTTTTCCTCTTGCAATATCTTGGTGAAAGCAGTCCTCTGGGCCTTCCTAGCAGCCATAGTATGAGAATAGATCCACTATAACATTCCCTTCTCCCCAAAACTTTCCTTTACATCATACTAATACATTTTGGACATCTGAACTTTCACGTAGGACACTGTCGAGTCAAGATTTCAGTCAACCACCTGAGCAAATTGTGGGAGCCTCCTCTGTTCCTTGAGTCAACTCAATGGATCCAGGGCAACTGTATCTTTAAACAGCCCAAACCAGTGGTATATATCTTCTTCTCTGGCCATTTCCAAATATATCCCACTCTATGATTTTGTCAATGAAAGTTAGCAAAATTTTGTGTTTGTATAATGTGTTTCCTTATGGGCAGACTGTGTATGTTTAATCCTGGGGCACATTCTAATTACGATTCTGGAGACAATGGAGGTGAAGAGTGGATCTGGAAGAGGTTGGTCACTCTTTGTAAGGTAACTGCTTCAGATGAGATAAGACAGCGTTTGTCCCCTCACTCAAAGAAGGGGCTGCTTCCTTCCAGAAGCACAGTGCGACTTAGAGGCTCAAATTTCATCTATATCAACTGAAATTTTCCTCATCCAATTCTCTGGGTCTAATTCCTTTTTTTTTTGAAGGCTGTATATTCAAATTAGACTTCTATTAATGCTCTGAGTTCATTTTGCATTATAATTTTTCAAATCTACAGAATTGAATTTTGGGTCTGATGTTTGCTTATATTGGTCATCTTATCTCTTGTAGATAAGAGATAAGAGGTTATTTTAGGGCAGTCACTGAAATACTCCAGTTCTCTGCTTATAACAAGAACAGCGGATTTAAAGCCCTGAACTCATCATTTTCTTTATGTGGTTTTTTCCATTGTAGCCAGAAGTAACCAGCCCACGCAGAGCACCCGCAATCGTCGCTTATACCCTACTGGCCACTTTGTCTAAATGTTTTGTGTGACCAACTTCCGTGTTCTCCTGGAGATGAGGTTGTCACTACCTTCAAACTCAATTAGGACAGATAATTACTGCCAGATTCCCATTTTTGGGGGACTGTTTCTTGGAAGTACTCCTGGGCAAAGAAAAATGCTACATCAGTCAGAGTTCAGTCAGTGAAACAGAAATCAATCTATATGTTTCAAACAGAAAGATTTAATACAAGATCAAATACTTGCAGTATTGTTGGAGGGAGTAGAGGAATAACTGTAAGCAGTGGGAATGCTGTCTAGAAATTACAAAACTATAACTGCACCTGTGAAGCAGGACACTGACAGCGGACTTTGGATTTTAGAAGCAGCATGATACCACTGCCACCACCGCAGTATTCCAAGCTGCCAGCATCATACTGGAGGAAGAATGAATTTTAAGTCTCTTCCTTCTTCTGAACCTTGTGAGTGCCTACAGTAGGCAGAGCCTAAACCAAAGCTTGCTGGTGAGGGGTTTGGGGAAATACAGTTCCCAGTATGCAGCCCCCACAGTCCTGGGGAGACGATAGAAGGAGGAGGAGCTAACATTGAGTGCCGAAAGCTAATAACCAGCCCGCCCTTCCAGGGCTGCCCAAGTCCAAGCACTACCATCTCATTCCTGTGCTCCTGTTGGAGCTTCTTAGCAGAACTTCCTCTTGACCACCCATAATATCTCCACGAAGCAGGCAGAGTAATATTTTTTAAAATATAAGCCAGAACCCCACCTTTTCTCCTTATTTGGAACCCTCTGATCACCTTTCATTGCAACTGGAATAAAATCCAAACCCTTACCATGGCCAACAAAGCCACATACAGCTGCCTCTTGCCTGTGTCTCTGATCTTGAAAACTACCATTTCCGCCTCACCTGCTACACTTCTCACTCGCCTTTTCCTGCCTATTGCTTTGTCCTCGCTCTTCCTTCAGCTTGGAAGGCTCTTTCCTCAGATATGCCTTTATTTGACTCCTCTTCATCATTTAGATTTCAAACGGAAAGCTGGAGCAGAAAAAGGATGAGGAGGAAGGAGAGAAGATGTTGGAAAGAGAAATTTAAAAACCATGCAGTAAATAAACAACATTCTCAGGCAACACCAGCAGAATATATGCATTTGCTCTTAGCGGCAAAAGATCCTTAAACCCCAGAGCTGTCCTTCACGTAGCCCAGTGTTTCTCAAACCTGATTCTCCCACGCCTTCCCTAGAAAGTGTGATTTGCTCCTCACTCCTGTCCTGTGGAGCATCTGCAGCTTTAATAAGCCACCAGCATGGTGCTTACACAGGCAGCTAGCTGTGTATTTTTTTGTATTTTAATTATTTTTGTGTTTTATGTATTTTTGGAACCACTGGACTAGAAATTATACCAGTGTTTCTATAGAAAAAAAATCTCTTAAAAAAAAAATAAATGCCAAGCTATCACCAGGAATATCCCACGAGTATAGTAAAATTGGCCGTTAGTGAGAATTGTAGCATATCTTATTTTAAGGTCCTTTAAGGAAGAAAAATATCATCCAAATACAAACTACAAGTAACTCAATAAAGTGTACCTTGTTTACAGACTTGGAAACTATTTAGCATCCCGTAATTGCTCTAATGTTGGACAATTTATGACTCATTTTCTTCTTTTGATAGAATTTCCATCTCACTTACGAAAACAACAGAAACACAACTGTAACTTTAGATAAAAAGACATTGCAACTCCCAAAGGACTTCTTACAAGGCTCAAAGTATTCATGACTGTCACCTAGAAATCAGGAGTTCCTTCCAGGTCTTAGCCCTTTGGTAAAGGGTACAGGTTAAGCTCTTATTCTCCATTATAGGACGAAAGCCCCACAGCCCTTTTCTGGACTTTATGATATACTCACCCCAAAAAGGATGCTGAGACTGATGAAAAGGAATAGGTAGCAGTTCTGGTACTAGCAGTTTTGCCCTCCATAAATAAACCTCTGTGTAACCATCTGTACCCCCTAGCCTTCAGAGGGGCATATTTTTCTTTAATTTCTAAATGAAATAATTTGAATTCCAATCACACTTTAGATTCCAAGAAATGCATGTTCCTCCCAAATATTTCTGAGAATTCCTGGAGATTGTGCTTACATGTCTTGGTGGTTATTTGTGGCTCTTATGCCAAATTCCTGGTTCTGGTCGGCTTCTCCCTGGTTGTTCTGGCCACCACGCCCCGCCTCTACATATTCCTTTAGCCTTTCTGATCGACTTTACCTCAAAATGTAAATGTAGACTTTATTCCCCAAAGCAGGGGGAAGAGACAGCATTACTAAATTGTTAAGTAGTTGCTAATAGTTATTACTAAGTAGTTAATAATGCTGTGTTATATATTTGGGGAGGGTTGGGGTCAAGGAAATTACAGGATAGACTAGGAAACTACTCTTTCTACGCTTATAATCACACACTGACTCAGAGAATGTTCCAGTAATAGCCATGTTTTTCCTTTGGGCTTAATCTGTACCTGTGTTCCTGGGACCTAGTTTCTCTTTGCTAAGTCTTTTCTCCTTGTTCTTCCTCTACACTGCCTATCCCTGACAATTCCGTCTCTTTTCCATCCTCCCCAACCCCCCCCCCTCAGCAAAATTGTAAAAAACCCCAGCACTCCCCCTGCCCACCCCCCACCCCCAATTCCTTCCTCTGGGGATACCTGTTGAAAGCTAAAATTACATTATGTTGAAATAATCTCTCCACACCAGCAAGAGCAAATAAGAACTTTATTATGCAAAGCAACTAATTATGTTTTTCATTCAAACTCTGCCCTTTGTCTTGTCTTTCATAATGAAAAAAATAACATTTTTTTTTCAAAGGAAAGAAATCATTTTCTACTTAAGAGGAATTATGCGGTCCCCCCCAATATAAAAAAGTCTGCAATCTTTTTCTTTCCTTTACAATAGCAATATTTTGTTATAGCCACAAATGAATAGTGTATGCTCTTTCTTTTAACTCAGAAGACACCAAGGGTGAGACAGGGAGACTGATATAGAAAGGTGAGCACAGTGATCCAGAGTTTGGATTCCTTCAACACATTTTCAGAACTCAGAATTCTCAATATTTGTTGCTTATTAGAATCAGCTGGGGAGCTTTTAAAAATCCCAATGCTCAGGCCCCATGCCCGATCTATTAAATCAGAATCTGGAGGTGGGACCCAGCTATCAGTAGTTTTAAAACCTTGCCCAGATGATTCCAATGTGTAGCCGAGGTTGAGAATGACTGGTCTAGAGAAAACTGGGTAGTTATAAACATGGCTGGTTAGTGGTCAAGTACCATTCTGCCAACAGCACTTTACAAACTGTATCAAAAATAATTGGAGAGATGAGGAAGTCAGAGGAGTTCTGCCCATCCATCTTCTTTAGAAAGAGTGAAATTTATTTCTTAAAGAATATCTATTCATCCTGGAGTTTGTAATATAAATGAGTAAGAATTAGACAAGCCCATAGTCAACGATGGGTGGTGGAGGTTTGGGGCTGGATGAGAGGGTAGATAACAATGTCAATTTTATCAAAGCATTTGAGTAAATATCCTATTGATTTTTAAATTTTTTTGAGAGGGAAGTCAAAATAATTTGATCTTAGATATCAATTCTGGAGGAGGCCATCTCTATCAACTTGCCACTTCCTTTGTTTTGTAATAGCATGGAAATAGAATTTTAGCATAGAAATGAGCCTCTATGATAATATAATTCAACATCCCCCCCAAACAGATGGACAAAGTAAATAACTTTGCTCAAATTCACACAGCAAGTTAGAAATAGAGCTGAGATTAGAACCAGATGTTGTTTTTAGTATAATATTCTGCAACACATTCCATCTTAAAATAACTTTCTCTTTTTCTAAGTATACTTTTTCTCTTTCTGAAATTTGAGCAGTCTGTCTAAATATCTAGGGAGTTCATATTGAAGTCCTCTAAAATTATCTCTTTCAACCTTGGCTTAATAATTTCCCATTAAGATTATTATATAGAAATAGAAAAAAAGTAACAAGACTGACAAGATTAATGTATCACAAGCTCTTTGCCTCACCACCTGGTTGAAAAAGTATTAATTAAATCATTGGAAAGCAGAATTATTCTCTTATTTTATTATGAATATGAAATGAAAATATGTAATGCTTAAAAAGGAAAGGATGTGTTGAGTCAATTATTATTGTATTCAATTTTCTTGTCAGTCAATATTTATTTTAGGACTAAGATGGTACCCATAGAAGCTTGTGCTCAATATCCACAAATGTTAGAACCATTGATATCTATGGGGGTAGGCTTGGAACAAAGGGACAAGATTTTTGTTGAGGATTTTCTTGTGGCAGATGGAGAAGTGAATCACAAAAATTGTTATTCAACTGGCCTGACTGACAAAAGAAGAAATGGGATTGTGAGAGATGTTAGACAGAAGAGTAACTAAGGGGAAGATTGTGGAGGTATAGGATAGTGATTAAACTTCTGTAATGTGACTTTGGCTCAAGAGTATTTGGGTTTGAATAGAAGGTTTGCGACTTAACTCTGCAACTTTGGGCAAACTGCTTACACTCTCTATATCTCAGTTTTCCTCGCCTCTGTAAAATGGGTGAAATTAACCCCTATTTTATAAGAGTTGATGTGATGTTTAAATGAGTTTATATCTAAAAACTATTTATTTTTATCTATCATCTATCTATCTAATGCACTTATAACAGTGCCTAATAAATACTCAGCCAATATTAGCTATTATTGTAGGGCAATGAATTTATGATTGGATAGAATGATGTAGGCTAGTTAATAGTATGAAGAAGTGATCATTTTCATATCAATAAAAAGTTCATCATGTAGGTAACAGAATAGGATATGTATTGTTTATTAAATTTGGGATTAAGATGCGACAAAGTGCTGCTGTTGCTCATTTTGCTTCAGCCTAGTGTTCGGGTTGTAGCTTGACAGTTAAAATAGAACTTGGGTTTCTCTGATCTTCTCTCTCTCTTTCTCTGTCTCTTTTTCAAGATCCTCACTTCGGGAGTATAAATACATATGTGGAAATAAAGCTTATTGTCTGGACGCCATGTATCCAAGGAATCATATGGAATGAGATGCCAGGATCCCTAGAGGTTTGCAGGTAAGAACAGGACAGAAGGACAACTAGTGGAACTACGCTTCTCGGTTTTGAATCACTCTCAGTTATAAATCTCCAAAGGAGCAATTCTTTGGAAACTTTTATCAGCAAGCCTCCTCAGGGCTGCCTATTTTATATGACTGAAAGAATAAGCCAAAATCAGCATTCCAGTCAGAAAATAACTGAGAGTTTGAGTATTACTGGCAAAGAATTTAGTTGTGATTCTATTAGAACAGTTATCTCAAAGCTTCTCTTTCTGTAACAATGGGTATGTGGCCCAACATGGATCCTACTCTTATTCCTGACAGGCTTGAAAAGCCACAATCTGGAATCTGGGAATAAAGGAAAAGAACCAAAAAATGCTGACTATAATAATTGTAAGAACTGAATCTATGCCGAGAAAAGTACATTGGAAATTATGAAAAGTATTTTCCACAATTGCAAAATAGGAACATATTTTTCCCATTTTATGACTGTACTGCCACTCAAAATTAATATTTATTCTGATAACTGGTGTGTGTTTGCATGTGTGTGTGTGTATTAGCGAGTGTAAGGGAGGAACAATCAGATATCTTCATGGCCTGATCTCCAATTTCCCCCTGATCTCTACTCAAATATGACCTTAACATAGAGACTTTTCTGGCCCCCCTGTCTGAAATAGATCCCCATTCCTCTCTTTTCCTCTTACCCTGATTGACTTTTCTTCATATCCTTTAGCACTATATATATGTATTTATTTTTAATACCTCCATATTAGATTTTCTGTTATTTAATCATTTTGGGAGCTATATAACTTCATCAGATCAAGTCAGAAAAATTTTAGTTCATTTGTTTTAAAACTGAATCAACTAGCAATTATTTCTAGATTTGAAGTGGATTAACAGATCAAGTATAACGTGAGTATGCAATACTTTGAAATGCTTTTGTAGTTTGACACAATAATTAAAAGAGTTGTAGGCCATAGGCCATGTCTTGAGGATTTTAGTCATGTTTATCTCAGTTCTCTCATTTTCTTAGATTCATTCTTTCACTTAAAAAATAAGTACTATGTACTTATCACATACTAGAAAATATGCCAGGCCCTGCGCTAGAGCTGAAAACAGACCATCATGAGCTGCTGCCACTTTCCTTAGAACCCGGCAGGGCAGACAGAGGTTAAACGAGTAATTACTCAAGTAGGTTTAATTGCGATTGCAATCAATACTCAGAAGAAGAAGTGGAGAGTCTGGTAAGCGTATACTGAGAGATAAAATCTGGTCTGTGACATTAAGGGAGGCTTCTCTGACTAAGCAAAAAGGAGAAAGCTGAATTCTGAACTAGCAGTAGAGATAGGTAGGAACTGAGCAGATTTCTACCACTGAATTCTCCAGTGTCTCAGGAACTAGTCTTTCCAGGTCCCTGGAAGTAGGGACAAGGGAGAGGGGCTAAATTAAGGTGAATGAGCTGTAAACTGCTTACAGTTAGATCCCCATATCTCTCCCAGAAGAGCAGAAGGCTAGAAGTTCACAGTTTCTGGAGAAGTAAACAAAAGTCTCCATACTGGTAGATACCATGTACAGTTCCATGGATGAGATGGAAGTGGTAAGAGTCTGTACTAAAAAGAGAAGTAAAACCAACAAAAACATATTGGATATTGAAACCCTCAGTCCTTTTCTTCAGCTTGGGTTCAAGTGTTCTGTAAGCCAGGCTGCTGCTACCTAAGCACTGAACAGGGGAGAGTGTCCCTGGGCAATCTAACAAGACAAGAGGATGAACCTAAAAACAGTGATGGGGCATCCTCAAAGGAGGGTGCCATCAGATCTTCCCCTGGCCCCACATTGCAAAGCCCCTGCCCACACTCAGAAATACCATTCAGTTTTAATCTCCCACTATCAAATATGAGCAGTCAGCTAAGAATTTCAGACATCTGAGGAAAACCTCTTTACTTAAAAAAATAGAGACCAAAATAAACTAACAAATAAAAAAGCAATTTGGAGAAAAAAACTATTCAGGGAAAATAAAACTTAGTAAAAACTATGATTGATAACTTGAGAGAAAAAAAAGATATGCAAACACAAAACAAGAACAGGATACTATTAAAGAATAACATGAATATTTAGAACACAAAAAACAAAAGACCTTGTGATATTAAAAATAAAAGCATAGCAGAAATGAAAAACTCAACAGTGGGCTTGGAAGATAACTTAGGGTATATCCTCCAGATAGTAAAGCAAAAATACAAAGTGGGAATATATTCCAGATAATAGAGCAAAGATATGAAAATAAGAGATAATTGGGGCTGGCGCTGTGGCCTAGTGGTTAAGATCAGCAAGCTCTGCTTCAGTGGCCCGGGTTCCCAGGTTTGGTTCCCAGGTGCAGACCTACACCGTTTGTCAGCCATGCTGTGGTGGTGACCCACATACAAAATAGAGGAAGATTTGCACAGATGTTAGCTCAGGATGACTCTTCCTCAGCAAAAATAAAAATTTAAAAAAAGAAGAAAGAGATAACATAAGAAAATTAGAAGATCAGCCCACTAAGGCTAGTATTCAAATAATAGGCATTCCAGAGAGAGAGAAGAGGGAAAATGGAAGAAGGAAATCATCAATGGAAGTATTTAAGAGTTCCCAAAGACAGAGGAACATGAATTTCCAGACTGCAGAGTTCCTCCAGTAGTCCCCAAAGTATTCCATTGTGAAATTTCAGAGGGACAAAATTAAGAATCTACAAAGTTCCAGAGAGAAATAGACAACAAAAACTGAACAACAAAAAACAAAAAAAGGTACAATTATATAATCTGGATTCAAAATAGAGTTCTCCACAACCCCAGAAGCACAGAAGGCAATGGCACAACGCTTCCAATTCTTAAGGACAGCCATTTTCAACCAAGAATGCTGTAGTCTGCTACTGCTTGAGTAGAACAAAAAATATAGACATGAAAGGTGCAAAATCTCATCTCCTACTCACGATATCTCAGGAGGATACTGTAAGAAGGGCTCTACTAAAACAAGGGAATGAACCAAGAAATAGAAAGCCATGGAATACAGAAAACAGGAAACATAGGAGAAAGGTAAAAAGAATCTCCAAGAGGATTTTGCAAGTAGATGAAAACCAGACATGGAAGCCAACCAATCAGACCCAAGTAAGTCAACAGGCTGGGGAGATTCTTCAAGAAACTGAAAGAATATCTGATACATTAAACAGTTTTAGATATAGACAGTAACTGGCAAAGAGTTTGGGATAAATGGAAAAGTAAGCAAATGAAAAAATAGACAATTATGAATTCCAGAGAATTTAAAATGTTGTGCAAGAACTTAATGCTCCACTCTGAATCAAGAAGTCACAACATATATTTATTTTGTAGAGGGTTAGAGGTAAATGCCAAAAGAATTAGCTAATAGAATTGAAAATGGTTGGAGATGGGAAAAGAGGAGGAAGATGCCAGGATATCACATGTTTCTGTGTATATGTATATGTGTGTGTGTGTGTGTCTGTCCATCTGTCTGTGTTGTGAGGCTTACACATAGAACTAGTCCCCTATTTAACCATGTAGATTTCATGTGTGCATATATAACTTTGATAGAAAATATAAATAAAATAATTTTTAAAAAGGTAGCTATTAAAATAATCTAGACAAGAGATCCTGGTGGCTTAGACTAGGGTAGTGATAACAGAGGTGGAAGAGACTGGATGGTTTGATATGGAGGATGAAGAATATGGAATTGTCAAGGATAACTTTTAGGTTTCTTTATGAGCAACAGTGTGATAAACATCACCAGAAAAAGAAGAGCAAGAAGAAGCACACAAGGTCTCTTTCATAAATACTTAGCTGGAGGTGACTCTGATATATTGAGGAATGACTTGGTAAAAGGGTCTGAAACTCAAAGGAAAATCTAGGCTGGAGATAAAAACCAGGGTCTTGGCCCAGCTATCCCACTACTAGGTATTTATCCAAAGAACTTGAAATCAACAATTCAAAGAGACTTTTGCACCCCTATGTTCATTGCAGCATTATTCACAATAGCCAAGACATGGAAGAAACCCAACTGCTCATCAACTGATGAATGGGCAAAGAAGATGTAGTATATATATATATATATATATATATATATATATATATACACACACACACAATGGAATACTACTCAGCCATAAAAAAGACAAAATTGTCCCATTTGCGACAACATGGGTGGACCTTGAGGGTATTATGCTAAGTGAAATAAGCCAGACAGAGAAAGACAAACACTGCACAATTTCACTCATATGTGGAAGATAAACAAACACATGGACAAAGAGAACAGATTAATGGTTACCAGAGGGGATGGGAGTTGGGAGGGACATAAGGGGTAAGGGGGCACATATATATGGTGAGTGACAAATAATAATGTACAACTGAAATTTCACAATGTTGTAAACTATTATGACCTCAAGTAAATAATTTTTAAAAATTAAAAAAAAAAAACAAACAAGGTCCTGGGCACTGATGTAACATTAATTATGTCTTTGGTATCTGGAACAGTGCACATGAGTCAATTACCAGAAAAAACAGCAAATAAAGAACAGGCTTTCCATTAGCTGTTAATGAACACATATGGTTTCCCTCTGTTTTCTCTTCTCCCCCCCATTCCACCTGGTCTTCCTAAACCTCTCGTCTTTTCTCCAGGGTCCAGTCTGTGGTCCTCAAAGTCATAAAAACATCATAATGGTAGAAGCTTCCTGTCTCCTCTGTAAGAGGACATTTAGTTCTTTAAGTTTCTTCAGCCTGATGGCTTGTGGATTTTATGAAGTCTCTTGTCTCTTTTACTCAGTTTTATTACGTTCCTTTGCCATCAAAATGCTTGCAGGATGGAATGGTGGGGACTATCCTGCCATGCTGAAATGACACTGAAGGCTTTAAGTTAACGTGGGATAAGAACTTACATTGAGAACAGAAGAGAGTATAAAAACGAGTCCTGAGAAACTCCATTTAGATATAGGGTAGAAGACAAACTGGAAAATTGTGAAATGGTGGCCAAAGAGAGACAAGAGGAAAGCCAGGAGGATTTAGTGTCACTGAGCCAAGATAAGAGAGTTTCCAGGAAGGAGAAACAGACTATGTGGACAGTTGATGGGAAGTTGTTTTTAAAATGAGTCATTAAGAAGGTCCATTAGATTGGACAAAATTGTGGTTAATTGGTGATTTTCTGATATAAATTCAGTGGAGTGATAGAAACGCTGGTGAGATTGAAGAGCGGTTCAGATGGAAACTCTGATTTCTTAATGTCTCTTTAGACACTTTAAAGTTTTGAGTAATAATTAGTGAAAACAGTATATCCAGGGGTTATGGTGAAGAGTAGGTTTAAAATAAGAGGCAATAACTTTCATTTGAGTTTTTTGAAAGCTTTTGAAATTGAAGATACATAGCTTATACTGTGCCTTTACTTTTAAATATACACACATTCACATAGGGAAACATGATGGCCAATAACTGAATGAAATGTTTACAAAAGCAGACAAAAGCCTGCATTTTCCTATATTTAACCAACTAAGATTGCTTCGTTTACATTTTGCTAATGAAATGTTCACTTTGCTGTGTGGCACTGAACATACGACAGTGAATACAAATTTAATTTAATAATTCTAGATCAATATATTTTGGTATAATAAAAAATAGAACATTATTTAATTGCAGTATCTTACTATGTATTAAGCCTTTATGCAAGATCTTTTGCCTCCAATTATGTAACTTTATTTGTGTAATAATCCTTTAAATACAAAATAAAACTTGTTGATGAACAGAATTAGAGGGGAAGTAAATGGAATTGTTTTGAATTTGGAGAGGCCATTGCATAGTTTGGTCTGTGAGCCGACAGTGGCAGGACCCACTCCCCCGAGGGTCTGGAAGCATTCAGCTCACGTTACTTCCAGGATCATTGGAGATCTTTCTATTTGAAAAGTCTTGGCTTGTGTTTAAAGTCTTTAGCCTTGCTCTACGTACATTAGAGGGATGCTTAGCAACCTTGTGGTTGTAATATTTCTGAAACTCTTGGGTCACTTTCGGTGAATATCAATTCAAACAGCATTGGTCTTGAAAAGGTTGATTTACAACTTTGCATTTAGAACAAGACCCACACATGCCTTCCTGGGCTCAGAGAAGCCATCTCAATCTCTTCTTTCTCTCTCTGTTTTCCGTATCATATTTCCTCCTGCAAGATTTATGTAGAATCCTGGAGCAAAGGTAAGGAGCCCCGAAGTGTCATCCTTGCACACTGTACCCTTCTCAACAGTCTGAAAGGCCTGGCATCCTATTCTATTTGGAGCATCCCTGGAGACATTTTCAGCTGATTCAAAGGGGTCAAGCAGCCAATCTTTTATTCAGGGTCCTTACTTGACCACTGCCAACTCAGGCTTTCCCACTACAGCATATAATAAACAAAAAAACCTTGGAAAAAGGAGAGAGACACTGCCAAAATTGTGTTTGACTCTGAGTCAAAATTTGGAGAGTGGGTAATTTTTTACTTACGGCATAGCTGGAAGAAGAAAAGTTATAACAGGGTTAGACCAGCTAAAACAATCACTCAGAAGCCTCTAGATCTTTATTTAAACTAGTGCTAAGGGGAAGGAATGGTGGTAGAGTAGAAGAGGAAGCAATGTGAAAATGAAAGGTCAGATTTGCCATGACTTTTGTGTGACATTGGACAAACCACCTCTCTGGTCTGAGCTTTCCTAATCAATAAAATGAGAAGTTTCTACCAAATGACTACAGAGGATCTATTCAGCTCTTACACTCAAATATTCACTCCTACCCTGCAGACACACCTTAGAGGTGAGCTCTCAATATTGTTTGGTAAGAATATTACTCATAATAATTTTAAGGACTCATTGGTGTAGGCCTAAGAAATAGATTTTCAAAAACAGCCCTCCATGATGCATCAATACAGCAACACGCTCTTGACTCCTTTATTGAATGTTTGCATAGATATGCAGCAAGATAGGATAATTTGTTTTACCTTCTGGAATATAATAGTTTCAATTACTTGCCACACTTGCCAGATTTAAAAACATCTAATGTTTTTAAAAGGACATTTACTTCCCTCCTCAAATGTCATTTACTTTTCTGTCGAATGTCATTAAATTTTAATAGTAGAAAGTAAAGAAAGATATTCCTTTTTAAAATGTTAAAAGTTTTAGGATTAGGGGAGTAACATCACCAAGGCTTTAGTATTAAACAATAAATAAATGATTAAGTTAAAAATGTTTTAAAAAATTCTATTAGGTGTCTATATGAGGCAAAGGACAAATTTTTATGAAATACAAAATGGATGACTTTCTCATTTGCAATATGCTAATACTCTGTTAAGACGTAGTATCTACATAATAAATCTTTCCACACAGTGCTGTAGTAAAAATGTGTACCATGTTTTTTTTAAGTTTAAATTAACAAAATGCATGGAATTGGTTCATGAAATCCCTTCAGATATGTATGTGTGCAGACTACATATCAGTGCAACACTCTTTTTTGGGCACTTTGGAGGATGATGTGTATTAGCTACTGAAATATGTTACATTGTTCCAGAACATTCTCTGTTGGAAACCTGTGGTCTTGAGAGCATGCCTGCTGTGTTGTTAATAGCAGGAGGATCCCAAATAGGGTTACTAACTCCATTCTGTAAATCACAATTGCTTTTAATCAAAGAACATTAAAATGAGCTAGCGACACTAAGGGATTGTTCAGGTTACAAGGAGCCACCTGACAGCATCAGATTTAGGGGACATGCATACATTGCTTTTTTAGGCAAAGATTTAGTTCATAAATCATATTGAGGAAAAGTAATTCCACTGACAAAGGTAAAAGAGAATGATTCTACCTGTAGAGAAGGAGGAGAATACACAGTCTTGAGCAAAAATGCCAGTCTCTTTGGACCCTGCTACTATGGACACACACTTCATGACGTTGAGTTCTGTGGGTCAGAACCCTGGGAGCGTGTGAAAAGAGAGGAGTTCTGGGAGGAAGATAGTATTACCTCATTACCAACTCTACCCCTAAAGATTTCCAGCTTTTTGAAACTACCTGACACTTTTTTAAAGCTCAAAATATTTCACAAGCCCTCATGTGATAGTAATTGTATGTGTAGTATCCATTCATTGTAAAAATACAGGGGGCCAGGGGCTGGCCTGGTGGCAGAAAGGTTAAGTTCTTGCGCTCAGGTTTGGTGGCCTGGGGCTGGGATCCCCGGGCATGGACCTGCACACTACTTGCCAAGCCATGCTGTGGCAGTGTCCCATATACAAAATAGAGGAAGATTAGCACAGATGTTAGCTCAGAGACAGGCTTCCTCACAAAAAAAAAAAAAAAAAAAAATACATAAGGCCAAAGTCTATTATGAATTCAGAAACACTTAAGAAGCCATTTTGAATCAAAACAGCAATTACATACGCAAACATTGTACATATATGTGTGATACATAGTTTATTCCATTTTTAGGCAATTTCTGGTGCACTTATGGATTTGCACAAAGCAGGGAGGCAGAGCCCTCAGGTTCCCTAAGCCAGTGGCTCTCAAACTTTCTACCCTGTAATAGGCATAATAGATGAGATTCCTATTTATTGTTTGCTGTGGAGTATCGGACATATCAAGTAGTGCCATCGGTGAGTTAGGTGAGTCATTCCGAAAGCAGTTCATGATTATGTCCATAATGAAAGCAGCTATTTAAAGACTTCGCTAATATTGTGGGTTATGCACAATTTCTGTCTCAATAGCTATAACCCCTTTTCTCTGGCTGAAGAAAGCATCTAATAATGCAGCAAATGAAGCTGATGCATTTTGTAGCTACTCTTGAATATGCTATAATTTTTAAGGGTTAGTCATACCTTTTGTCCCTTTCTATGTTTGCAAAGTATCTTGAAACCTATCTGACAATTATAGCTACGTGAACTTGAAAACCACCAATAGATAATATTTTTGCTTTTGATGCTGTAGATATCCATGCATTCAGATGCAGGGGGCCTGGGCAAGGCAGCACCAAAACTGTCCTACAACTTCTATGATTCTGTTAAGATGAAATTCTGTTAAGCAAAATATAGATATGACTCTTCCTAACTACACAGATAACATTCTAACATTCAGATAAGACTCATAAGATTTAGTTACATCTGATTGACTTAAGTCAAAAAGGCTGGCATGAACTGCAAAGGTGTGCTCATTGGTCAGCTCTTGCTCAGGGGGCATTTGGGAAGAGACATATGCTCGCGCAGCAGCGGTTCAGTCCTCAGCGTGCGGCCACAGTTACACGCCTTGGTGTGTGTGCTTCATGACAAGTGGAATGAAGGCCTCGGGGAACACGAGGCCACCACCTCGAAGAGCCACGCTTTCTTCGGTCCTAAAGCTTTCATCGTTTTTGGAAGATGATACCTTTCTGAAAGATGTTCTCATGAACTGAATCATGATTTCCTATCTTAAGACAGTCTCCATTGACTGAAAATCCATATTTAGTTATTTTCAAGACATATTTCTTTGGGCTATTTGATTTTACTTGCCTAATTGTTGGGGCTCAGGGTGCTAAGTTGACAGGAGAATGGATGACATTGCTTTCTTCGCAGCACCCACAAGGAAGAGGCTGTGAAAGGGAAGAGGGTGACAGAAAACCCGCAGTTGGGTGAGGTTTGCCCTGGAGAACGCGGTCCCTCCTCCATCGCCGGTGTTCTCCTCTCTGCGTTTATGCTGAAAATCTATTACTCACAGAAACTCAATTTTTCTGAGCATGAATCCCCCTTCTTCTGTTTCAAAAATGCTCTTAGAAAAGAATCTGAGACTCATCTCTTTTTGATTACTGAGGTGAATTTCCTGTCAAGTTCATAAAGTTGAAGCTTCAGACCCCTTCTGTTGCACAGCCCCTGTACCTAATTTTTATTTATAATTGTGCATTGTTTTTCTGAAAGAGAGTTTCAGGTCTCACAAAACCTGAATCAGCCCCCCTCATACCGGGTGGTCAGGCAGCCCTTCCAAAGGCCTGGCATTTACATGGAGCCCAAAGCCTCAGCACAAAGAGGGCACGTTTTGACCACTGAGTGTCAGGTATATGCCAATGAGGAGCAAAAAGTCTCCAGAGTTTGAAACCAAATATTTCTGTCGACACATTGATGTCTCAGTGGATGGAATTTATACAGGGGTCCTCTGAGTCATTCTCTCTCGTTCTCTGTGCTGTGGCTAGGCCTTCTTTTACTGGTGCAAAATTTGCAAATAATAATAACAATAAGACAAACATAGTTAACTACTATTGAACATTTAACAAATGCCAGGACCTTTGCTAAACTGTGGCTTCGACTACAAAATTTAAGACAGCTTACTGAAGGTGTTTCCTGAACATCAGATATGAATCAGAATGTAAAGAAGAATTCAGGTTTGGAGGTACATTTGGGTTTAGGAAACATGAGAGTACAGTTCTTTAGGTTTTTTTTTTAAGTTCTTGGAAAAAATAGTCAATATTTTGAGCCAAATTTTTAAAAAATTATTTTAAAATAAGTAACAAAATCTCCTTTTACCCCTTAATTTACCAATTTTGAGGATACAACAAGACCAAAGGATCACGGAATCTTCTAATTGGAAGTCATCTTGGATTACCAATTTCAGTCTGTCATCTCTTTTGTGAAGATCCTCTCTACCATCTTAACAGAGAGATCGTTGAGCTCCCGTTCTACTGTTGTAAACATCTTCTTTGTTTTCAGCCAAACCTGTCTCTCTACAGCAGGAATCAGCAAAGTATAACCCTCAGGCAAAATTCTGTCCTGCTGCCTGTTTCTGTAAGACCTGCAAGCTAAAAATGGATATTACATTTTTAAGTGGTTGAGAAAAATCAAAGGAAGAACAATATTTAATGACGTGTGACAATTGTACAAAATTCAGATTTGCATCCATAAATAAAGTTTTACTGGAACACAGCCATGCTCGTTATTTGTCCATTCACTGTGGTTGCTCTCAAGCTACAGTAGTAGAGACGAGGAGTTGGAACAGAGACCTCATGGGCCACAAAGCCTAAAATAGTTCCTCTCTAGTCCTTTATAGAAAAAGTTTCTTGATTCTTTAGGGACCACACAAAATAAATTTATTGTCTTCTCCTCTGGTAGAACAACAAATATTTCAGACTCCTCTCTCTGGCTCTCTCTTTCTCTTTCTTTTAAAATTGGAGAATATCTTTGTTTTGCCTTCACATTTTTTCTTAATTGAGATAATTATGGATTCACATGCAATTGTATGAAATAATATGAGCGATCCCTTGTATATTTTTCCCAGTTTTCCCCAATGGTAACATTTTGCAAAACTTTGGTATAGTATTACAACCAAAATATTGACAGTGATAACCCTCCATTGATCTTATTTAAATATCCTCAGTTTTACTTGTACTCATTTATGTGTGTGTGTGCATGCATAAGTTCTATACAAGTTTTGTCCCCTGTGTATATCCATGTGTGTAGCACCACAGTTAAGACACTGAACAGATTCTTCTCTTTTATTCTTAAATCTTTTCATACTTTTATTCATTCTCATGTAGCAGAGTTTGAAATTTCTATCCATCTTTGCGAACTTCTGATAACTTTGCAATTTATCAAAATCCCCTTTAAAATATCTATTTCTACCCCTAGTTATGTTGCATACAGGGAGTTCTAATTTTCAAAAGAATTTAGAAAATATTACTGATGAAAGTTAAAGTACAAGAAAGGAAACATAACTCTGGTAACCTCAGAAAATAGTAAAGTTTTCTTTAGGGACAAACAATCGTGATGTGCCCAAGCAAAGATGAAAAGTAGTACAGTAGTCAAAATACAGCAGCTAAATGAAAGTCCACATCTATGCAGTGAAAGAATCTAAACAATCCAAATCAATAATAAAGTAGAGGAAAAAATTACAAAATTATCCAGACTTTAGAAAGAAGAATACCAACACAGAGAGAGAGGAAAAAAAGGAGAAGGGAGTGAGGGAGGGAGGGAAGGAAGGAAGGAAGGAAGAAATGGGGAAAGGAAAGAAGGAAGAATGAAAGGTAGGGAAGGTCATGTATTACTTGATATAAAGGATAGAGATATGAATCAACAAATAAATAATTGTTTCCAAACAATAAACCAGAGCAAATAAAATGTAAACAACTAAGATATTGTATGGAATGAAACACCCCTGTGCTGAATATAAGCCTGTATCTAGAGATTAAAAGCATCCATTATTATTATTATGTCCCAAGCAATATTAATAACAATAACAATAGTAATAAACTACCTATACCTAGAAAGATACTAGTACCATTTTCAAGCTCCATGACGAAGTGAGAACTCTAAAAGCTTCTAGTCAGGAAAAATAAAACAGGTAACTAAAAAGGAATATCAGAATGTTGAGGAGAATATGTTTTGACCTGATAACCGTAAACTGGTTCTGCCATTTACTTACAAATGCAAGAATAATTAATTTTCAGGTAATCACAAGTTCAGAAAACATACTATTTATGTGTATTTTCTGGAAGAAAATTAGATGTCTGCACTGAATGACTGAGCAATAGTTCAAAATAAAAAGAAAAAAAAATCCCAAATTAGAAAATTAAATGATAAAAGGGCTGTGTGAGGCATACCCATTTACTTTGTTTTCCTCAGTTCGTGACATTTGTTTTGGTGGATCAAACCCACAGCTGTGCTCTTTACTAGAGCTACACCTCAAATTAACAGAAAAAATGATCACATTCTACAGGATTTAAAAAATACACTCTAAATGTCTTCTAACATCTCATTTATTAAGCCTTTCTACTTTTCATTAACCACAGTATTAGTGCACTTGATAATTAGTTTTTCTAATTTATCATTTATGTCAACTCTATAACATTGGTTTTTAAAAACCTTTCATTTTTAAATAGTCATAGACTTACAAAAGACTTGCAAAAATAGTAGAGTTCCTTCACATTTCTCATCCTGCTTCCATCAGGGCTAACACCTTACATAACCACGGTGCAATTATCAAAATCAGGAAATCAGTATGCATATGATACTATTAACCAAAATACTGACATTTAGATTTCACCAGTTGTCCCACTAATGTCTTTATTTCTGTTCCAGGATTGAATCCAGGCTCCCACATTGCATTTAGCTGTTATTTAATTTATCTTTTGTTACAGTTAGAACAGTTCCTCCATTTTTTTTTCTTTCTCTTTTTGATCATTCATGACCTTGGTACTTTTGAAGATACTGGTTAGGTATTGTTTTTAACTCCAACAGGTAACTCTGTTAGGCCAACCAGAATGAACACAGAAACATAGGCGTCTTATTTTGAAAAACATGAAAGTGAGACCCATCTAGTGGGCAAAATATTGTATCACACAATAATAACCAAATGCTATTCTATCTTTCTGCATATATATATATAAATATATAGGTACATACCCATACAATTTAAAGTATAAGTCAATCAAATATTTTCTTCTTGAATTTTCTCTGAAACAAAAATTGTGATAACCAATTTTTATAATCCAATATTAACTATCTTATGAAACCAAGCACACATCCACAAAACCCTAAGATTGTTTTGAAAATATTAATCTCAACTCTTATGAAAATCTAATTTATGAAAATTTACATATCTATATGTGTTCCTAGTGTCTTCCAGGCAATGGACTTTCACAATTTTGGAAATTACACTGAGTAAGGGCCCTGGCATTTTACATGTATTTTGATAACTTTGCATCACTGTCTGGCAAATATAATCTCTGCCTGCTAGCCAATGTCAAACAAGAAAGGAAAACTATGAGAAATAAATCAAGCTGTTTTTGTTACAGATAATTAGCCTTCTGAATAAAATGGAACCTACTCATAATTTGTTTGGTACAGTGATTCGAATTCCTCTGTTAAAGGTGGCAAGTAGAGCAAGTTAATACTTTTCTTAAGTGTGGAAGCTCTAGAGAGCCAGAATATATTTCCTTCTTTTGAACTGAGCACCTTTTGGTAGACAAGTGATGGACCGAAGGAAGAGAATATTTAATTCTAAGACACAGGGTTCTGAAACTTTTCAATACACACACTACCTTACCCATCGGTTAAGGGAGGGAAACTATGAAGCCTGCACAAAGGAGGCAAAAGCAACTGGAAGCCATTCAAGTTAAAATCAGATGAGAATAAAGAAGAATTTTGTAAGTAGATAAAATTTCCCCTTCAGCTAAACAGTGAAGAGCACTTTCTGGTTTCATTTACGTTTATATTTACCAAAAGTAGTTTTCTGTCACGAAAAACAATTTTTTCCCCTTTCAGTGAAATCTGTAAAATGTAAACTGTTAGTTATCTGTAGGCTCTTCTAGAATGCACAGCTGGAAAAACAAGGATATTTAAACCCTCAAATGGTTTGGGTCTATTTCAAGGTTTTGTTCTTGGCCTTATGCACAAACCGAAAAGTTGCCCTTGGCCTCTAAATATGGGAAAGGCAATTTTAAACTTTAAAATACGTATTTCATTGGTGCATGATATATATGGAATTTGTCCACTTAAAAATATCTAATAATTAGCAAGTTTAATAAAGGACTAGAAGTATATATATAGAGAGAGAGTTGAATATTAATAATATGTGGTTTCTTTTCTATGAAAGTGACATTTTTTCTAAGCCTGGACATTACCTAAAATCCTATCTTTAGGCACATTATTTTATCTGAAAGTTGATAATTTTCAGTTTAATATTCTCAATGTAGTTAAAAATTAATGTTTTGATATATTTAACATGTTTCATTGTATCAAGATAGTATAAAAAAGAATCATGTATAAACACTTATATGGTAATAATAAAAAAGTGATATTATCCTTTGTAACCATGTAAATCAAACCTGGCAGCTGGAGCATGGCAGTTCGAGAAGACCTACAAAATTATTCTTGCAAATTATGATGAAGAACTGAACCCAAAGCAACCCCTGGCACAATGGGTAACAAGTTAGTCAAAGAAAGAATTACTAGCAATTATGTTTTCTGATTGCCTGAAAGCAGACAGCTAAATTTGTGGTTGGTGTAGTCTCCTTTGTGTCTAGTTTCTTAGCTAGCCCCTTGCAACACCATGGACAAAAGAAAAAGGTTTTACTTTTTCCTTCAGAATCAGAATATGTGTTCATTCTTAAATATCTCCCTGCCCCTGCCCTATGTTAGTTTATGACTATAACTTCTGTAATGTGTATGAAATTAATGTGCAATAATCAACTGTTGTGAATTTACTACTATAAAAGGTTTTACATTTAATGGTAAATAACTGCTATGTGAGCCTTTCCTGGAACCTTATTTTGGTGGATTCAGGAGAAAACAGGCAAAGTAAAATGAGAGAAGAGTTGATGAGATGCTAGAAGAGATGTGATGTCCAAAGACCAACTTTTGCTTCACAGTTTGGCCTACAACAGCCTTGGTAGAAATTAGTAGTTTTGGACCCTGCCACTTGTCTCCGCCTTGTATCTTAGTTGTGATGGGGGACAGAATAATCTTGTAAAGTATACTACGTTTCCTTTCTGTTTCCGACGTGGCTTTGTTCTTTCTCTTCCTCTGACTCCAGCAGATAGACTTTGCTGTGTTCCCCACGTCCAGGAGGGAAGCGTCACAACAGAAACACAATGACCAGCAACAGCCACAACAACAACCAAAACAGTAACAATTTTAGAAAGAGAAAATGTTTGAGCTTCTTGTTTGTTTTAGTTTTCAGCTACTTAAGGCCTTAAGGAAACAAAGAGGATTTGAGATACAGATAAAGATATATGAAGGGAAAATGATTCCCTTTCCCACCAACTCTCCCAGCAGGAGGGAAGAGAGATGGAGAAGACGTTATGAGAATAAAGGTTGGGAGGGACATGGGGAATGGAGAGAAAGTGTACCTCCTACCTATGGTTAGAGTCCTGAGAGGTTGGCCTCTAGGCCTAGAAGGCATAGAAATCATTGCAGCAATTTCCATGACTCCAACATGTTACGGAAACATTTTAACAGCAAATAACAAACCCACTTGACAGAGCCACAGAAGTGGGAATTTCAGTGCTGAGCTGAATGCTCTGATGACTAAGGACCACACACAACAGTGCATAGGTGGGAGAGTTAAAGATGTGGTCCCCTACCCCCTAAGCACCTGGAATTATGTAAGTCTCCCAAAACTTAAACCCAACTCCAGGGAAAGGGGCAGGAAGCCTAAATCGACTTAAAACAATTTTCTGCTACAGTGACAAAATGAGTACTCAAAATATAAATTAATTTGTGTTACAAAAACTAAAGTATGTTTCTTACACACTGAGTTCTTGCACACTTAGTGAGATTCACACTTGTTACTAACTTGCACGTAGCAAAACAGATTGCAGTAAGGAAGGCTTCACAGTATTTGCAAACGTGGTAACATTTGAGCAAAGTTTGAAAGATAAATAAGACTGTGCTAGATGAATAAGGGGTGAGGAGTGTTTAAGGAAAGGAATAATAAATGCAATGCTGTGACATGATGAGACAGAAACATATGTTTGAGTAAGGTCAAGAGAGAACTCACAGAGTCCAGGCACCTAGGAATTAGTGGACAGAGAGTGTGAGGGTGGAACAGTGGACACAGCTGTAACCTTGAAATCCTTGCTAACCCCATGTTGGGTCAGTCCTATAGGAGATCTATTAAAATATTTTAAACAGAGGAGTGGCATGGACAAATCTGATTTTTATAAAGATAACTCTGGCAGAGTGTGTAGGATTCTTTGAAAGGTGGTGAGAATAGAGGCAGGCACACCAGTTAGGAAGCAGATGAGAAATAACTACAGTTTAAGCTATGAGAGTGGAGATAGAAGGCAGTTGAGATTTACTTGGCAGGTAGAATTGATGGGACTTGGCGAATCAGACATTAGTTATTAGGGAGAGGCCGATGATAGCTCCCAGGTTCTGAATGGAATGTTAGTGTAATTAATCAAGCAAGATAAGGAACACGGGGAGGAGATATGTAGAGATGATCAGCTGACTATTGGAAAGAGATTCTTGGATTTCTGGACTAAAAGAAGATTAGGAAAATTCCATGACCACAACATACGCTTTGAGTAAATTTGTACAGATTTTCCAATATTTGCAGTCTTCACTATGCCTTCTCTACTTCTCTGTCACTTTTCTTCTTCAAAGTTGAATCAGGCAACAAAGTCTGGTATTTTCAATGCTGCTCAAATTTGACATCCCCTGTGCCTTTGACTTTATATTTGGTACCAATCTGCTTTTTATTGCACTTTCCCTCTATTGACTTAATTTTGGAATCTTGAACATAATCCTTTTGCCTCAGGATGATATGAAATAAACTTGTTCTGCTTTGTGGCAGAAAATAGGCAATGAACCATTCCAGCAAAAGAGGAAAATAACAGAGTAGGAGGCAACATATTTCCATACACTTTAGACAGAAAATCACCTTGCCGATGGACCAAGCTGGAATTCATTCACCGACTGAGCAGGTGGCAGCTACACAGCACCAATTTACTGCCAGACATACCAGTTGCTCCAATTTTTATAGTAATGGATAAGACATATACAATTTTTTCATTCCAGGCTCATATTTTAAGTGCTTTCCATATATTAATGTATTTAGTCCCTTGCCTCAACCCTATGAAGTAGTGGTTATTATCCCCATTCTACACATGAAGAAACTGAGACACAGAAAAACCGAATTGATCAATGTCACACAGTAAGGTGGATTCAAACCCAAACAGTCTAGCTCCAGAGACTTTACTCTTATTCAATACACAATACTCATTTGCATTAGTTTCCTGTTGCTGCTGTAACAAATTACTACAAACGCAATGGCTTAAAACAAGACAAATTTCTTATCTTCCTGTTCTGGAGTTCAGAAGGACAAAGGGGTCTTAGTGGAGTAACATCAAGGACGGTGCTCCACCTGGAGGTTCCAGGGAAGAATCTGCTCCTTACCTTTTCCAGCTTCTAGAGGCCACGTGCATTCCTTGGCTTGAAGACCTTTCCCTCATTTTTGGAGTCAGCAGTGTCGCATCTTCAAATCTCTCTCTAACTCTGCTTCCATTGTCGCATCTCTGTCTCTGACTCTGGTCCTCCTGAATTCCTCTTAGAAGGACACTTGTGATTAAATTGTGCCCACCCAGTTAATCCAGGATAATCTCCCTACCTTGAGATCCTTAAGCTAATCACATCTGCAAAGTCTCTTTTGTCACATAAGGCAACATATTCACAGTTTCAGGGATTGGGACATCTTTGAGGGAGCACTATTCTGTCTACCACACCATTCTTGATATTTTCATAGACAGTGAAGGTATATTCTCCCCGGAAGACCTCAGTATTAGCCTTCTACCTTTTTGCAATTATTTCATCTGAAAATAACATTCCTTTTACCCATACACACACACACACACACACACACACACACACACACACACACACACACTTGCCCACTCATACAACATAATTTTCCAATGTGGAAAAAGAAGTTTGCAGTAAACACATGAAATAACATTATGGATGAGAGCTGGGACCCCATGGTGGTCAAGACCTACCCTCTTGCCTGACACCTGACAGCCAAGATATCATTTAGTCAGCAAGGAGTGTGGAGAACCAACTTCTTCAATTGTTTATTTGTATGTATTTATCACGGCAGATGCTTTGGTTTATTTATTTATTTTACACTACTCTGTTTTCCAAAGAATTTAAAGTGATGAATTCCCATTGAAGCTGGGTCAGGAGTATAATTTTCAATTATTTTGTGCTAATATATTCTCACCAAACATGTAGGAAGATACCAAATATGTAATGGTTCAGAGTTGTCTATGTTTCATTCCAGAATCCCTACACTTGAGTCAAGCGTAAAAAGATATGTCAGGAATCACTCCACAATCCTTTCAGGTGGCATAAAGTTATAATCTCTGGAGGGAGAATTGTTGACAGGAGACCAAGGTCATGGATTCCTTGGGCTTTTGTTATAATAGACTAAGCACTTAGCTGCCATTTGCTTTAATAAATCTTTCATAGTCTTATTATATTTCCAGCTGAATCATAACATAGAATTATATATTCAAATAACATGAGTAAACTCAGATGTTTTAGTAAGCATTGTTTTAACTTTTGCCTCTAATTTGGGAATATTTACAGAAGATTCAAGTGCTAAATCTTTTGATCTTTTTTCACATGAAGAGGAGGAATCTACCTTCGAGTCTCTGTTCTGGTTGGAGACAGTCCCGGGTTACGGCCGGCTTTAGATGGTACTTGGTCCTGAGCTTTCTATTTATCAGTCTGTAGGATTTTTATTCCTCCCACATAGATATTACCTGTAGTCTCCAGAAACAAGTAGAAAGAATCTCTTTTCTTCCTTTTTTGGTTCTTTGTGTTATTAGAATAAAAATAGGGAGTTTTTGTAAATGACCTGTATCTTGTTTGTGTCTATTAAATTGGCAAATTGGTACAATTCCGCATTATTTTTAACTCTTCTTCCTAGAATGTACTTATCTATTTTGAAATATTTAGAAAATTATTCTTTTTTATGGATTGGCAAATGTTGTACATTTTCACTTGCTAAATACTTAGAGAAACAAAATGTCAAATTTAACTTTTGTATTGTGGTGCAGCCAGTTTTCCACATATATGAGAAAAACAGGTAATGCATGTTAACTAAGAGAAGACCAACTTCCTAAACTTCCATTTGATATAAAACACTTGGCTAATAGGGAAAGCATCTTTTCTCTTTTTTCCCAAATTGCTTCGATTTAAAGATATATCTTAAATCCAGACAGAAAAAAATCTTTAAGTTACTTTCCTTTGAGAAGAAGAATGTATTGAGGACAATATTGACTTTTGACATTTGGATTTAGAAAATAAGGCAAGTTGATTATTGAGATTGGCAGAAATGACCCTCTTAAGTTCTTGCTTTTCTTCCAAGAGGTAACAAAATCTAATCCTCGAAAGACAGCATATTTGTTTTAGCTGAAAGAGTGGCCTGGAGGTTTCTGGCCTTTTATAAACTTCCCCACCCAACTTGCCCAAACTCAGATGTGTGAACAGGAAGGATTGTGAGAACTGCAAATTAGTGCACATGTGCCAGGCTCTCATTAATTGCTTGTTGACTGAGTTGCTAGCTGGAGTAAGAACTGGCACTGAAAATGTGGTCTGGGTAAGGACTGGGGGGAGGGTGGTTAGGCAAGAAACACAGGGAGCTGTTGGAAAGTATGTACTTAGAGCAGAACGAAACCTCAGACTGATTCCGGATTATGGTCTAAGTGGGAGGAAGAGCAGGAGAGAGTTGTGAGATTTTTTTTTCTTAGAAGAATTTTTCATTGCAAGACTGGACCACAAATGGCACTAAAAGAAAAGAAGTTGGACTTGAGCATCAAGAGAACTGGATTTTAACAAATGTGAAAAGTTGTGATGTAATCTGGAGTAAAATTCTTCACCAGCATTGTGTCTGGCTCTTACTTGGTACAATTCTGCATGTAAGTCAGTTTCTCTGGGAGAACATCCCCAAGCCCCTCAGGACCATGTTGATCGTGGTTCCTTGGAGAATAAGTAGCTGGTACTGCAAATCTCTAGGCACCAAATTCTCCATGACTAAAAGCAAAAGGTTGAAACTGATGTCCTAAAGTTGTTCACAAACTGTTGGGAAACTCACTAAATATAAATTAATCCTGAAATTCTATTTAATCAATTTACCAAAGAATGTGTTCTTTCCGTCATTCACTCCATAAATATTCATTAAGCAACTATTATGCACCAAACATTTTAGTGGGCAGTGGAGAAATATTGATGGGACAAAACCAAAGAGCTCCTTTCATTTATTATAAAAATCAAAGTCTTCTATTCACATGTCTGGTAGGACCCTGAGAAGAGAATTTTAGCAAAAGTGGCGTGTAACATCCCCATTCTCCTGATTCAGGAAGCCAGACTCCAGACATTCTCCGTACACTGAGGAGCTACTTTATTGCTTTTGGGCCAGGTAACCAAGAAGGATAAAGTTTGTAATAATTTAGAAGTATGGACCTGTTAAAATAATTTATACAACTTTCCCTAAAGAAATTCTAGGGTAAAATGAGCTGAGATCCTTTATTCTTCTTACCTGTATTTCTCCAGTGTGTTGTGGTAGATTTTTGCTGGTTTATTTACAGGGAAAAAAATGTGTTTCTGCACATGACTTGTAAAAGTCCTTTTATAGGGTTAGTTTCAAAGTAGCTACTGCATCCCAGCTAGGACAGTTCTATTTTAGAAGAAATGAGAGTTTGCTCTGTTTAGTAATGAAACAAAAATACTCAGGTACTGCCACACTGGCAAATACTCCTAGAATAGTATAAAATGATAAAAAAAATAGCATACAAATGTGGAATATTTGAGGAGATATGTAGCGACAACAAATCAATATGTTGTCTGGTTCTTTTACCGTTTCCTGCAAGATTTGTAAGCAGAGTTTTAATAATTATTTTGGGTTTAGGAGGATGGCCACAGGTTTCTGGATTTGCCTTGCACCCCTCAGAGTTGCCTCTGCTCTGCTATCCTCATTTAGCATGACCCAGGAGGGATTTCAAAGTTCTGGTTGTTACTTTTTTGGCTCATCACAGAACTTCATAAGGAACAGCAAGATTCCTGAGCCAAGAAGCCCAGCCTACAGAAGAGGTCAACTCCAGAAGGGGCGTGGTGCTCAGTGTTCAGTCTTTATAGTCCATAAGTGAAATGGCCAACACCGTGAGGCAAAGAACAAGTGTGGCTACACGCTGATGCCTTTTCCATAGTGAGATCTTGTCAAACTCTTCCTGAGTCTCTGGAAAGATGCTTTTCAGAGGAGAGAGAGAGTGAGAGAGAGACTGTCTGCATGTTCATGTGGTGAGTGTTGGGGAAGTATTTGGGAGCACTTAGGAAGGTGTTAAGCATGTAACTGAAGAAAAGAAAAGAACTCTGGTGAACATGTGTCTTAAAACATTTTCATAAAATAAATTCTAATTATCAGTCTTTTCATTAAAATCAATTGAATGAACATATCTTAAGTGAATTAAATCTTGAAAGTCAAGATGATTACAACGTTTGTGGATTGACATTGAATACCAAAAAGAATGAATGGCTTTTCATGAGAGCCATTGAAGAGAAGATAAGGATCTTCCTCATGGTCGTCCTGGATCTTAGGATATAGCAGTTTGATTTATCAAAATTATGAAAATTGATCAAGATGTTTTTTAAGAGTCAATTCACAAAATCTTTGGTGAGGTTAAGGGTAAAAGTAGATAGCGTATCATGAAATATTAATAATGATAACTATCATGTGTAGGACTTATCCAATATTGTATATCCCATAAATTTCTCTATTCAATCACTGATCCATTTTATTTCTTAAATGTTTATCCAGTCATAGACTCAACAAACCTTATAGAAGTCTTCTCTGTGTAAGGCAGGGTGGGCACTGGGGCTACAGGATGAGCAGAACAGAATGTCTTCGTGGAACCTGTAGTTCTGGAATTAAATGTCATATCACATTTATCTCTCATAACAAATATACGAGGCAGATAATTATCAATACTCACATTGGTAATCATGGAACTGGAGGCTTCGAGAGGTAAGAATTCTCCAAGGATACCCAGCTGGTTGGCTGACCGCCGGGAGCTTGAACTCAGTTTGTCAAATCACAAGTCTGTTCTTATGGTCTCGGGGCTCCTTAAATCTCAGGATGGGAAGAAGCAGTGTGATTCAGACTTCAGTATGAAAATAGGACTGCTTTGTTCCTAGTTAGCCTGGAGAAAAGTGGAGATCTGAAGTGTTTTGGATAAGTATTGACAGTCAAGTACTAATAGTAACTTCATTCTCTGGCTATATGGAGTCTAGTCGGAACAGGCAAAAGTTTTACAACTAATGGCAAGCAAGGATGTGATTTATTGATAAGCCAATAAAGGATTTTCCCCTAAGAAAATGTATTTCTTTCAAATAAAATGTAAAATACATTGCAAATCAATTTGGTATTATAAAATTTTCTGAATAAAATTGAACAATATCTGCCGTCTTTTGACTGTTCAGTCTGCTCAGTGACTGGTCTCTAAAACTAGAAACACACGGGTGCCTGAATTCTTTAAATATTTATTTGGATTGTTTTGTTCAGACATTAGTCTAACTTTCTGTTGATAGCTTTCAAGTTGGAGAAAATGTATTTTTAAAGTTTCTCTAACGTTAAAAAATATTACCATATAACTGATGAAATTGTGAAAATGTATCACAGCAGAAAAGGGAAAAATTAGCCCTATTTCAAGGAAAGAGGAAAGACTTGGAAAATAATATACACAAACACTGCATTTTTAGTAAAATTGAGTCCATGTGCAACACTGTTTTCCAAAATATAGAAACTAAACCATCTTTTCTGAATATAAATTAAATGCAGAAGAGGAAAATAGTTCCCATTCTATCCCATTTCTCTTTATGGTTTATATAAAACTAATTTTGAAGTCTTTTTATTTTATTGTAATTGCTTACTGACACTAAATAGAAGCAAATTTTAATGCTTCAAGTGTTGTTGATAGTTTTAAAATAACCCTTATATAGTGCATATTCATGGAATCGATTTTTAGAAACCATAACTTTTATGGCCTGACATTAGACTTGTAATCAAAATGTGTCTCTTCTCTTAAATAAAATAGGATCACGAAATGAAAGGGTTGACCTTAGTCAGGAAAGGCTATGGTACACCGTGGTAACAACTCCCAAACCTGAGAAACAACAAAAATTTCTCACTCACACTATTTGTCTGACACAGGCCATCATGGTGTTCTGTTCCATTTCATCCCCTGCTTCTAATCATTATAAGGGAGTGAGTGAGAAGGGAGAAGTGGGCTCTGCAGTGTCTTACATTGGCAAGGAGCATATGTCATTTCCACTAAAGTCACTTGACCATGCCATACTTCAG
Organism: Tapirus indicus; assembly: GCA_031878705.1. Taxonomy (NCBI): domain Eukaryota; kingdom Metazoa; phylum Chordata; class Mammalia; order Perissodactyla; family Tapiridae; genus Tapirus; species Tapirus indicus. Next base: position 3,644,628 of record CM062936.1, read on the forward strand.
CCTAATGTGGGCCTGAGAAGTAGAGAAGGAGAATCTTTATGAACAGCCCTAATGACTATATTGAATACCATAGAAAGAATCTTTGAGATCATCTGGCTTATACCCATTTTACAGATGTGGAAACTTATTCCTAACAAAAGGAAGAAGTTTGCTCAAAATCATAACCTACTTAATTAAAAACAGTGGTTATAACAAAGACTTTCTTTTATTCACTCCAAAGATATGTTAAATAGTTTCTGTGTTGGGATCTGGGCTAGGATCTTGGAAATAAAGAGAATAAGGATCAGTTCTTGAAACAATTTTCACAGAAGAGGTGACTTTAGAAAAACAACTTGGAGAAAAAGTGAAGATTCAGAAGAAAAACAGGAGAGAAAAAGAACCTTTAGGTGGACAGAAGAGAATCAGAAGAGAGGCAGGAATTGAGCCACAAATAGGTTAGTATGGATGGGTCATAAGGTTCAAATGAGGGTCTAGTCCACCAGAAAATGATATGAAGGAAAAACTAAGGAGTGTGAATGCATTTGGTGATCTACTAGAGGGAGGAAGGTCTTCTGACTTCCAATCCAACCTTATTTCAAAACTCCATTTCACAGGGCCAGCCCGGTGGCGTAGTGGTTGGGTTCGCACGCTCTGCTTCGGCGGCCCGGGGTTTGCGGGTTCAGATCCTGGGCGCAGACCGTCGCACTGCTTGTCGTGCCATGCTGTGGCAGCGTCCCATGTGGAGTGGAGGAGGATGGGCACGGATGTTGGCCCTGGGCTGGTCTTCCTCGGCAAAGGGGAAGAGGGTTGGCGACGGATGTTGGCTCAGTGCTGGTCTTCCTCATACACACACCTCCATTTCAGTATCAAATACAGCATGTAAATTAATAACCCAATTCTTCCCAAGGAAGAAGCCTATTTCGGGTGCTGTGTTCTGAGGTCATTTGCCTGTGTTCCAGACAAGAGAGGTGGGGCTGCATCACCATCTTCCATGGCTAGATTTTTCTGGTGTTTTATAGCCTAGAAGAATTAGTAAGTGATTCAAAAGGTCCACATGGATGGTCCAGATTCCCAGTCCCGAAATAAGATTCAGCAGAGTGAGAATGGACACTCCTAGGATTATTCTACAGGCTTTGCAGGCTCTACTGCATTCCAGAGCCAGAGGAAAGCCGTGCAGGCACTTAATGCGTGCTTGGAGCTTCCTCTCTCCCAGCCACAGTCAGTGCTGGATGACAAAGGGGAGGAATGCTTGATTGTCCTCAGCAGGGTCTGAACCCAGCTGGACTACAGAATTGACACTAAAAGGAGACTCTCCTCATTCCGCTTTGTATTTCACCCAACCCCCATGCCTGGGAAGATATCTTTGATTTTCTTGCCACCCAGGGAAAAAAGTACATGGAAAAATGTTAGAGTCAGAGAAGCAGGAAAATTGGTTCAAAGGATCGCATTAGTGAATCTGACTCTCTACACAGATCAAGATTCATGCCTTTGTTTTCTTTCAGACCTGTCACTTCCTTATGGTAGGCAATTAAATGCATTTGATGATAAACTACTACTAAGCATGGTTGAAAATTTTAAAAATAAACCAAACCAAAAAAAAACTTCTGCAGCAGCCAAAACACCCTGGACTACAACAAACTTTAACTCTGACCACACGCAAGGCATGTTGCTTAGAAACCCAAAGCAGAGAGTTTGCCCAGCAACTTTGGATCCCACCAGCTGCCTCTGTGAAGAAACTGACATTGGTGACCACAGCAATAAAGAAATAGAGAAATGCAAGTCATCTGTAAAGGATAAGAAAAGGAATGTAAATAGGTCGAAACATTCTAGCTTTTGTTTGATGTTTTAGAAACTATTTAAAATCTGAAGCCTCAACTTTCATTGTGGGTCTAAGATCAAATTCCTGCTGCTGATGAGGATTATGCCCATGTGCTATGGCTTCCTGCCTCTCTGGTCAAAAACTGTCCACCAATGATGTTCATTTTTAGCAGTCAAGTTGGTGCTATGCTTAAATATGTTTTATTGGTCTAAACATAATCTCACAATCCTATATGTATTAAACTTCCCTGTGATTTCACATTGGGAATAACTCTCACAGATGTTCTAATTCCACGGATTGGATTGCGTCGAGTGAGATTATCTCTTCGCCAGGTTATTGTTGTGGTTGTCCGTCTGTTTCACTGTGGTCTGCCCAGTCCTCAAGGTCATAGTTCACACCAACAGCAGAGAAAACTTTCTGAAAATAAATCTGATCTTGTCACTCTGCTACTTGAAAATCACTGTTGGTTCACCACTAAAAACAGTAAAATCTAAACTCTTTAGTATGGCACACAAAATGCCACTACTGTTTCCCAATAATCCATTCCATTTTCTCTGTCTTCTGGACATGTCCTTTCAGACCTCCATGGGCTCGTCCCAGCTCTTCCTTAGCCCTGGAATGTTCATTCTCCTCACCTCCCCTCCTCTGATGAGCATCTACTCACACTTAAAAACTCAGCAAAACTATTCTTTTGGGGAAAGCCTTCCTGATTTCCTGCAGAGAAAGATAGTTACTATTACTACAGACCCAAAGCCCTGGATCTGGCCCAAAGGAAGAGCTTAATAAATTTTGTTAACTTATGAATAGAGTCCTTTTCAATTACATATGTGACTTTCTGATGTAAGGAATCTTTTGGTCGTGACTGTAACTTCACTACACTTGAGTTATAGTCCTGAAGTGGTAGCAGTCAAAAAAACGTAACATGGTGTCACTATATAAAATCTTATCTGTTCATTAACTCACATTTGAGATTTGGAGCTATGATCCTTCTAAGGAAGTTATGGCCTATCCTCAAATTGACGAAAAAAAAATAGCAGATTTCAGAATAAAAATTTTTCCTTCAAAGAGCATTCTAGTTTAATCTAAATATAACATAGATAACTCCAATTTTCTATCATTATATATATATGATAGGTTAACTTAATAAACACATGAGAAATTCATTTTCAGTTAAGAAGAATAATAGATCATATGATTATCTGGTAATTTTTATTTTACTTGAAGTGAGAATTTCAGGTCTTCAGATTTCTCTGATTCACCCCTATTCCTCGCCCAGTGGAATAAACACTCTCATAGACCCAACTAAGACTTCTTAACAGAGTTGTACAAATGAAAATCGTAGTTATTTACTTGATATGTGTCTTCTTTAAAATGCAAATTAGATGAAAACAGGGACTTGGATACTCCAAGCACTGACACCGTTTTTAAAATGCAGAAACAGGAAACTCTACCTGATGAGTGTGCAAATGTGGACCCTTGCAAATCTCCTTGCTGTGGGGGTACATGGATGTCTAGCATGAAAAAAAAATAACACTTGTACCCACAACACTATTAGAAAGGGAAGATTATGTTTCTGTGTCATAAGAGAATGGCGCATTATAGACTATGAGGTGTGAAGACAGAGAAAGAGAGCAAGAGAAGAAGAGAGAAAGAGAGAGAGAGACTGTTCTGATCTGAGTAACTAATTAATCCCAGTGCTGGTGGAATTTCTATTGTATTGATGAATGGCAATATTTCCATTGGTTGAAAAAAACTATGGCAAGGGTAGTGGAGTGACATTTAACATGGAAGTAAAAGCATTAATATATTTCTTATTGTAGAGCACTGAGATTCTATCATACTTTGCAAAGCCCAACGATAATGCTTTTAACAAAATAAGAAATATTTGCTCCAATTCTCTCTCCTAAACCAGGGAAGGATTTTATTCTGGAAGAGTATACTTTTGATAATTTATGCAAATGAATACACTTATTTTTCTTTTTGGAGGCTGTGCTCAAGTGCCAATCCAGTTTAGTGGTTAAAGAGTAGTGATATGGGGAATGGGTAGAAGTGAGACAAGTCAGCCATATATGCCGGCTCTGTGTGTTTCACTGATACTTTCAAATTTAATAGCTTTCCTGTGGTGCATTTTGAAACGTAAAAAAAAAGTACCTACATTAGAGGCAGCTTATTAATAGGAAAATTAAGAGGAGAGATTAGAGTGTTGTCCAGGAAAGTGAAAACTGGGGCATTTTTTTTCTTTCCTTGTTTACAAAGGCATGCTATTCATATTTTTCTGTCATGAAATGACATTAATTATGATTGTTTAACATTTTGACTGCTTACTCTCTACCCAAGATCCTTATGCATTACCCATTTAATATTCATAACAATGCTAAGAAGTTGATGCTATTATTATTGTGATTTTTTAAAGTGAACAATTGAGGGAGAGAATGGTCACACAGCTAATAAAGAGATCTGGGATTTGAACTCAAGTCTGTCTGACTCAAAAGCCTGCATTGCTGACTTTGTATTATTGCCACCACATCAGGGAAGGGGGGCAGCTTATCACTGGGCATGCCGAGTGACAAGATCTCAGGAGAGTGGTGTGAAGTGGATGAGAAGGAGAGAGGGAGCTAGGGTAAATGAAGCAGGGAGAGGACGTGTTCGGGCTTAGTGTGGGGTACACCGTCTTAAATCTGTGTATGGACCCACTGCTCGGCGAGTGATCAAGTGGTGGAGGAGCAGAGACTTATTTTGTGTGAAACCTAGAGTCACATTTTCCTTGAAAGAAGTTGTAAAGGGATGATTGAACGCACAACACCTTGAAGGCCCAATGTTCTTGACATATGATATGCTTTAAAATTTCTTCCTTAACATCTGTGAAGCTGATATTTAAATTCTGCACAAGAATCACTTCCTCCATCGCCATGCCCAAGTTGCCTTTTGGATAGAGTTTGGGAACTATTTTAAGTTACCTAACAATTCAAAGGGAGGGAAATTAGAATTAATACTTACAAAAGAGAGTCAGAAGTAATAACATTCAAAAAGAAAATGGACCCATTCACCTAGTATTCGCGTGATTATAGTGGAAAGCACCAGGTGGTCTGTTAATATTGAAAGTTACCACTGAAACAAAGTGGTGAATATAGTGCAAATCTTTATAAGTCCTCAGAGAAAACTTTGTCTTGGAGATGTTTTTGTCACCAGGGGAGAGATTCATTATCCATGGACATGAAAACTATACCTGGCTTTTTCTCTATGTCGTAGAAAGTTCTTAAACAGTTAACTCATGGGCAGTAAGAGACCAAGCTTATAACGTTCCCGGAAGGTGATGTTGTAGCACATTTATGTAAATTCAGAATCCATATAGTGGTTAAAAGACCTGAAATTCCTTAAGGAGTATTAGAAATTCATTTGCTGTTTCACAAATTCAGTGCTGGGTTTTACATTGGGATCTCTGGATTACCACAGTTACAAAATATTCAGAGCACTGGATGACAAAAGTCTCTGTTGTCCCTGTAGTTGCTTGGTGCATGTTCAACAGCTTGAATAGTTTTAGATGAGGGGGTATATTACAGTGTCAGGAGTGCAGGTTCTGATTTATTATATACCTTGAGACATGTATAAGACGCCACTTGACAATCACATGACTCAGCAAGTTCTTTATTCTGTGCCTTAGTGTCTCCATGTGAATGTTTCTGGGATCTATGCATTTGGTTGTAAGGATGAAATAAAATAATCAACAGACAGCACTTGGTGCCGTGTGCGACTAACAGTCAGCACTGAACGGAGAACAACCATTACCATTTCAAGGAGTATCAGAGTTAGGGCTGCCAGACTAAGCAAATAAAAATAAGGGATTCCCAGCTAAACTTGAATTTCAGATAAACCACAAATAAATTTTAGTATAATTCTGCCCTATGCAGTATTGGGAACATATATTAAAAAATTATTCATGCTTGAAACTTTATCTGGGAACCCAAATCACAGTGCTGATGATAGCAGGCATTCAACGGTTTTATGTAAACAGTTTTGTTTAAATATGTAAATGAAACTATGGACCGAAATTTTTTGAAGTGGCCACATATTGATGCATGTAAAATGTTAATTTTTCCACATCAACTAACCTTCAGTCTAAGAGTATTCATATTTGAGAATAGCTACAAATCATTCACTTATTCAACTAAGAGCATAGAACCTACTAGGTGCCTGTGTTTGTTGGTATAGTGATGAGATATGCAAACAAGCAGAAATGCCAATACAAAGTGAGAGAGATCTAGATTGCAAATCAATGCAAGACTATAAATCAGGATGGTTCACATACAGAGAGGAGTGCAGGGATCATGGGCTGAGGGTCTTTGAGAAACATCCAGCAAACAAATGTGTCAGATGTTGTCCCATAGATGGGATAAGGCTACAGTGCTGACGCCCAGATGGGTAGATGTAATAATCACACAATAAATGTAACATTATAACTGTGCCACGCTGAAGGAGGGTAGGTAAATGGTGCTATAAAGGCATGTATTAAGAAGTTTGGACCTGCTCAGAGAAGTCCGGGAAGGCTTCTCTGAGGAAGTAATAATAGAATTGAGATCTGAAGGATAAGAAGGAGTTAACTAGAGATAAGAGTAACCTTCTAGGCAGAGAGAATAGGAAGCACAGAGGTTGCGGGGTGGAGGGAGCCTGATGTTCAATGGAACAAGAGAGGACCACCATGGCCACAATGCTAGGAGGGAAGGAAAGAGGCTGAAGAGGTGGGGAGGGGCCAGCCCCCTTAGGCCTCAAGATTTTAGTATTTATCTAAGTGCCAGTGAAATAATTTAAGTAGGGTAAGAGAAGGGACGATGGATATGTGCTCTTAAAGGTCATTCTGGCTGCTTGGTGGAGAATGGCTTGGAGGGGCCAATGGCAACTCTGAGAGCAATCAGTAGAAAGTTTTTCCTAAAATAATGAAATTTAAGATATATCTTAAAGGATTTAAAATAATGAGAAAAAAATAGGGTGCAAAGGAGATAGAAATATCTGCTGCAAATCCTGAACCAAGGAGCATCCCTGTGTGATTGGAAGCGTGTTCACTGAGTGGAGTAATGGAAGACGTTTGTAATGGTGGAAGTGGCACAGGAGGAGATTCCAGAACCAATGGAAAATACTTGTAAATAAAGGTGAGATGGTCAGATTCGCCCTATAAGTATTGAGTAGTTAGTTACTGAAGGCTTTTAGTAAAAACATAATCAAAGGAGAGTATTGTTTTTTAAAAAAGGTTCATATAGTATCATGAATACATAATTTAGGCTTAGGGGGTTATAGATTCAAAACTGTGAGACTAGTTAAACATCAACTATAGCACAATTACTGTGAGGAGGTAAAGGCGTGATTTTAAGAATTAGTTTTGGAGATAATAGCGGCAGGAGGTGACCCAATGGAAATGATAATGAAGGAGCAAAGAAGAGGTTAGAAATGAAAGATGGTCATATATTCAGCTCAAAGGAGTCAAGAAAGAAGTCCAAGGAAGTAGATTTCAAATGTTACGTGAAATGAAGCAGGGTAGAAAGGAGCAGTTTCCAAGGTTCAGTCATCTTTGCTCGGTTGTGCTGAGGTAGCAAATTCAAAGCCTCTGATTCCTGCAACAGCAAACCTTCGGTTCTCACTCAGGCTGCACGGAGGCTGGGGCTTGACTGTGGTCTCCATGCGCCTCCTTTCCTACATCCAAGCTGGTGGAGCAGCCCTACTGGGGACACGCAGTTCTCCTGGTAGAGGGAAAAGCATGAGGAAGAATCGTGGATTGTTCCTTAAAGCTTTGACTCAGAAGCTGCACAGGTACTTTTGCTCACATTTTTTGGCTAAAGCAAGTCACGTGGAGAATCCTGATATCAGAGGGAGAAGGGTATAATCTTATAGGGAGGGGCAGTAAGTCAATATTTAAATGAAATTAAACATTCATTAGCATTATGACTCAGCAATCCCACTCCTGGGTATTTACCCAAGAGACATGAAAACATTTCTGTGGTTACACAACTGTATATGTTTGTCAAAGTCATAAAACTATACCCCTAAAAGGAGAAATTTTATTGTACTCAAATTATGCCTCAATATAGGTTCATTAAAAGGAAATCATATTTACCTGCAAAAGTTATTATTTCATACTTAAATTACTTAATACACACTTAAAAAACTAATAGATACCTAAAAATGTGTAACCAAACTAATAAAGACAAAGCAAACAAAGTATTCATTTATAGCTTTTTTGGAGGAGGGCCAGTAATTCATGAATTTAGATGTAGCTTCTGATAACTACAGTTTAATTATTAAACTTTACACTTATGAAATTTAAATTTTATTTTCCATTTAAGAAAATAACCTTCAGCATGTAATACCTTCTGTGGAGTTTATGGCCTGTGTGTTTTACAAGAGAAGTAGGCCTCAGTAAATAATCATAAAATCTTTTGAGTCATTCCCATTCCTTAAGAAATACTGCATAATCTAAATATGGAATGCTACATTGTAATGGGCATAATATTTTAATTTGGTAGTTGCACAAAACTGTGTTCTGGCAGTTTATAAATTATATGAACATGTGCAAATTCAACTGACATGCATTATTCAAGAACGAATAATTGTCCAGAAAGATGAGCAGAGAAAAAGGAATGAAATATAATCTTTCTCTCTCCTCTCTCTCTCTCTTTCTTTCTCATTTCAAGACAGCATAGTAAATACAGAAAAAGAGGGAAAGGATTATTTTGTTATTTTCACTAATAATCCAGTAAATAGTAAAAAAATAAGCTATAATAGTATGGAGGAAAAATAGTTCAAATCTTTGTTTCTGTCCAAAATAGTTTTACATAATTTAAGTAATTCATTTGAAGAATTGATGAATTAAGATAAATATCCAGATTAATTTTTAACTAAGTATTTTAAAACATAATCACATTGATTGCTTTTGGGTATTTTCTGGGAGGGGGAGGTTAAGTTTATCAAGGACTATTATGCATTAGACGCTTGTACTATGATGTATTAGACACACTCATGTGGTCTGATCTAAGGATGTTTTTACATAAAGAGCTTATTGCTAATCACAATTCTTAATCTCTCCTTGTGAATCCCAAAATAGCAGAGTAATAGTACAGCTCTGCATGTCTTGATTGTTAAGGACTGCAGACAGTCAGGGGGAATGTATTTTATGCTCTGGCTTCCCTGTCTTGATTCTGTAATCTTGTGCAGGATTTTGGTGGGAAGAGTCTTGTCTGTTTGAAATCTGAATCTATATTAGATTCCTTATTGAGGCAGCACTGTGACCCTTCCTGTCTAACTATTAAACATTCCCTAGGCAGCTTTAACAAGGAACATTGCCAACCACTTTATGCCTAATAGTGCGTGCATTACAAACCCTTTGAGGACCAGAGGAATTGAAAAGAAAGATGTTTAGAGTCAACAAAAATCTACTTTTATCTGGTATTCATCTATCCTCTCAGAAAAATCCATAGCAGAAAAAGGTCAGCTTTAACAAAGGTGAGTAATGAGATATATTTAAGTGCCTCCAGTCCTATTTGGTATATTCCATCCTGCCCCAAATGCAGATTCACGTTTCTTCCCAATAATAAGTGACTTATAATCCATCGGCACGCAAACATCCTGGGAATTTGTGGGCACCCAGCCTCATGGAGCAACCAAGTAGTGTAACCTGGGAAGGCTGAAATGACATGTGCAGGTCATTGCTCTCAATCTCCCCAAGCCTAAGTCGACAGCAGGCAAGGAAGGTACTTCCATCATGTAATGACTGGACAGTTGGCTGAAGTTGGGTTTCTGTCCAGCACATCTCCTGGGCATTAGAATAGCACTTCTTATAAGGTCTCTGTGCCCCTCTCCTTGCTCCAGGAATTTCTGAAAGCAGAGCCACTATAGGATCATGCTTAGAGGCATTTGACCTTGGGTTTCTATACTCCTCTAACTAGAGTTCCCAACTTCCCAGTTTCCCCAAGAATTTTCACCTGCACTCTTTTTCTCCTTCATAAATAAATATACAAATTGTTTTTCAGCTTCTTTTTTTCTTTTTCTCTCATAATAGGACTGTCAGACTCTTGGAGAGGAGCACAATCATCTGTTAGAAAAGAGCCTAATCTATTAGCAATTTAAAAAAAAGTTATTTAGCTTTCCCTAAGGATAGAGGGGACTTTAGCTTAAGAAACCCAATATTCATGCCTGGCTCAGTTTCCAACAGGGAAAAGGAGGTGCTTTATTTTGTCCTAGGAAGCACAACCCCCAAAGGAGAGACTGAATGGCTCCTTCTAATGTAATGCAAAGAAAACTTGAATTTTCATATAAAAAACACAAGTTGAAGCTTTATATATTGTTACAAATTAAAGAAGGAAGTCTTAATTCACTCAATTTCCTTTTAAATTGTTGCTTCTTTCTTTTTTCTATTTTTCCTCCCCCCCATTGCATATCTACATAAAATATGTTCATAAAGCAGTTAAAAAAATATTGACTCCATTTTTTAAAAAGGAAAACATAGAGGTAAAGAAGAGCATCTACTGGTTTCCTCTTTCCGCCAAAAAGATGAAAGAATTTAGAGTTTTCCAAAGGCTGCTTTCAATTGTCCAAATGCTCACTGAGGCGTGGAGGCAGTAAGCTGTAGCTGAAAGAATACTAGAACGAGAATCGTGTGCTATTTTTATGACTTGGTCAAGTTTCTCAGTTTTGTTAATCCTCAACTCCTTTATGTGAAAATGAAATAACTATACCAAATCTTACAGTTATAATAATCTATGAACCTACCCCATCCCCAGCTTTTTCTTACCCTTAAGCATTATAACAGTCTGACGATATATAAAAATCACTCCTCTTTACTGACTCCAGACAACTGAAATGTCGCAATAATGAGATTCACACCTGCTTCCTTTACCCAGCCAACTACACACATGCTTACACTTGGACAGAATCCTTTAATGTCAGATAATCCCATACTAGGTATTTCACAGTAATAATGAAACAAGAAATAGCCTTCATGTATATATATACACAGAAATATACTTGCCTGTGCTTTATGAATAGGTCGCCACTGGCCTCCTGCTTTCTTCTACCCATCAAGCCTGCTGTCTTCTTATTCGTTCTTAGAAAGGTGTGGATGATTATGGATATGTATTATATGAGTAGTGCAGTGGTACGTACATTTTAAAAGAGAACAGAGACGGAACTCTGACCTTGAAATTTCCACTATCAACTATGGGTGAGGGAGATTTCAGAAGCATCGCTCTTCGGCACCTCTGAAATCATTCAATGACGATTCTGTTGGCAGAAAATTCTGTGTGTTAAATGAGACTTTTGCATGAAACAAAACCAGAACAGTGTCCGAAGGTGGCATGCACAAATCCAGGGGAAATATGAACTGAGAGTATATACTTGTATAATATATGGAGTAAAAATTGATCTGTCAAGATGTTCATTACGGGATTATTTACTAAAAAAGAAAAACATGAAAATATAGCAACCACAGAAAAGTAGTATAAATCATTAGCTATTCAGGTAAAAGAATTTAGTCATTAAAAATGAATATTATAAAAACCAAAGAGTAACGTGGGAAAACGTTTATACATTTAAAAAGTAGTCTCCAAAATTTGATGTATACTATCTAAAACAGCCATCTCTAGAATGTACAGCAGAAATATTTGTCTGTTTCATGTGGTGTACCCCTCTATCCCCAGCATCTTAAACATAGTAGGTACTCAATAAATATGTGTTATGTGAATTTATTGATTTAAAGTGAATATTGGAAGAAAATATACAAATTAATGTGATAATAGATCTCTGTTGGAGTGTGGAATTATGGGTGCATTTTTTTCCCCTGATTTCTGAACTTTTTCCTCCCTTCTCCCACCTTGCTCTCCATACATATTCTGTTGATATGCAGTAATACATATTTTTCAGTCTCCTTCTACCCCAGGACATGTCAATTTATGTTTACAACCTGGGCAAAAAAAGATAATTCTATGAAGGGGGAGATGAGAAATAAACAGATTGAAGTTTTTGAAAAACAAAAATCAAGACAATGTGTGGTACATACTTTGTGTAGCTACAGTCCTGTCTCCATCCAGGGACAGCTACATAGCACAGAAATGACTTCTCTCTGTTTTAGTCATGAGCTAGTTTTTCCATTGTACATTTATTCCACAGCTAATAAAACAGAGCAATTCTACTTGTTTTTAATGTTCTGCCAATGAACACACTGCTAAGAACAATAAGTATGAAATAAATTCTCATATTTTTTTCAGAGAGAATTAGTCTTTTACCGTGAAGTTTGGCCAAGTCAGGCAAATGAAACCTCGGCAGTAAAGCTTCAATTGGACATGTTATAGCACAGACTTAAACGTAGAGTCTGTGAGCAGACTACTGCTACAGAAATCGACAGATAATATAACAACACGCATTAACCTCTGGTTTTAGTAGTATGTGAGGTCTGGGACAGAACTGCACTGTGTTCAAGCTCCAAATGGCAAGCTGCTACATAGCTTGATGCATATAATTGCAAATGCTTCTTCTCTGTTTCAAAGTTATTCATCCGTCTATTCACTCAACTCACTTCTTCAAGAAATGCATATTGAATTCCCACCATTTATGAGTTGTATGATCTTAGATGAGTTGCTAAACTCTTTTGGCTTCAGTTTCTTCAAAAGTAAAACGTAGGTAATATTTGTAACTATCTTACAGTAGTTGCTGGGATTAAGTGAGTTAATGCATGCAGTGTTTGAAAAGTCCTGGCATATGATAAGACCTCAGTAAGTGTTAGCTCCTTTTACTGTGCCCCAAGCACTGTGCTAGGAATTGAAGATATGGTGATGAAAATGATAGGCTTAGTTCTGGTTCATGACAGTTTATAATCTACTGGGTATCATATTGCAAGACTATTCTCCATGGACCTCTAGCATTTCTGCGTGTCTTGTGAGCAGAAGCACTGACAGCCTTCTGTTCTGATTATCTTTTCAGGGATGTTTATGTAGAGAATAACCTTGGAAGATAGAGATAGAGTCTCCTTCCAGAGCAGAGAGCAGGTTTGTTTGTTTCCTTTAATGCCTCTCTCTGGGACAAAATGTGGGTAGGCTTGCTTGCAGCTGATTCTGAAAAAACTGATACTTCCTGAACTTTCTGTAATGCAGCCCATTGCATGTCCATGTGTCTCCTAGACCTTGTCATTCCTCCTTGTAGGAATTAGGACCCAGGCAGTCAGTGTAAATGCTGATATTTTTGGCTACAGCTATTGTTGTGAATAATAAACTGTCCTTTGTTTCTTATCCAGGAGCCTTTTGCCTTCTGCTAGCATCCAAGCTAAATTATTAACTTGCAAATTGGATAAAATCTCAAATTCTTCACAATTTCTGACAATCTAGGTGAATTATCAGAAGTGTAAAACATGTCTGCATAAACGCAAAAATGCATATATATGTATACACACATATCATGTATACAGAAAAAATGAAGATGGCTAAATGTTATAGGAGCATTGTACAGCAGGATGTGATGGTAGCAATCTTCTATTAATTTATTAAAGTGACACTAAAAACCTTAGAATTGGAGGCAAACATGAGAATCACCTAATCAAAACTACTAGGCAATGCTGAAAGGTCGTGCTACTCTTGCCTATCATTTTTTCTCCAGTGCACAACAGAATAATTTACTGGTGCATATTAATAATATACTGGTGCAATAATATACTGGTACGTACTCATTGAATACATAGTTTAATAGATGTATAAGTAATTTATGAATACATTTATTAATAAGTGATTTCTCTTTACTGCTTGACAATTTCCATAATAGTGTAGGTACTTCTGCATGGGAAATCCAGTCCATTGTTGAACGTCTTTCTTTGGAAGTTCTTCCTTACTGTACTAGTCAAGCTGGAGAGGATATGCTATAATAACATAAAAATCACAAAATATTAGTAAATGGTATTATATAATAAAAAGTTTATTTCTCTCTCACATCCTCATTCAATATGGGTTACAAAATTCACCTTCCTAGTGGCTTTCTCTTTCAAGGGATGTCTCAGGAATTGTTCTAATATGTTACTGTATCCAGGAGCAAAACAAATATGGCAGTGTTGTCTCTTCCATAGTTAATTTTAACTAAAATCTGATGTCTTAAACTTAATTCATTGATTTTAATTCTTCCCTTGGAGCAAAACACAATGACAACAGTAACAAAAGTTTATTCTCCTCCACATGATATGATAGACATTCAAATATTTATTTCCCCTTAGTCTTTACTTTTTCTAGGCTAAATAATCATAATTCCCATAATTAGACCTCACATGAAACCATTCTCAGATACCTTACCATTTTGACTGTTTGCCTATGGACATCCCTTTTCATCAATCGTGTCGAAAGAGTTTCACTGAGAACAAGTACTGCACTTCAGGTGTTATCAGACAGACCTAGGGTAGACTGAGCCTGATTCCCCATGATTTAAACTCTAGAGAGTCCAATGTTTCTAGCCCTTCATAATATCTCATCAGAATTATAGAACACTAGGAACGACGATATTTTTAAGTATTAACTGATTCTTGCCATACCTCATTCCGATTTACCCTGTCACCTCTCCTCCATTTAGGCCAGTAGACTTCAGGCAGTCATGCCTCAAGGGAGGGGTGGCAACTCTGGAAACTGGATAACAAATTCTTGGTTTTTAAGCTTTAAAAAAAGCCCTACAAGAATACTTGAAGATCAGGTTTTTCCTGCCTTTGAAGAGATAAGAACTCTCTGGGCTAGAAGAAATAGGGAAGAGCTGTAGAAGAGTAGAGTTTCTGCGCCCTGGCCATGCCCTCCGCCCTCACCTTTGGAGTCGGTTTCTGAAAAGGGACGAGGAGCAGAAGGGGTCAGTCATGAGTGAAATTTGAGAGGATACGGTACCCACGCCTCTGCCTTCTGTCTGGCATCCTGAGAGGCAGCACCCTCCCTAGAGTGTCACCACAGTGTGGGAAACTGGGTAGAGATGGCCATGTGGGGTGTCAGGACTAAGAACCGGAGGCAACCATGGCCTCCTCTCCGTGCCATAGTGCCACATAGGTCCTGCCCCCCCCACCCCCCACAACCAAATAGCCTGATAGCATTTCAGGCCGGAGAGGAAGGGAAACGTCTGAAACGTCCAGTTTCACCTGAAATCATTGAGAGCACACAGAAGAAGCTGAGAAAATCCTGAAGCGACTGAGTTTACCTGTACCTCAGAATGCCTTTTCTGCCTTCGGGAGGCCTGAATGCTGTCATAAGGAATAAGTTGTCTCTTAAAAAAGACTGTCAACTTTTTAGCGTTTCCAAGGACACAACTTAAAAATATTCTGACAACTACAGATGGTTTGCTTGTGAATGAAAAAGGTACTGAATTTTGATTTAGAAGATCTAGGTTTAAATTACCACCTCTGTGCACTTGGCCCCATGATTGTTTCTGTCAGCAGCAGTTTTATCATAAAAGACACATATACTCCAACTTCCTCATAGGCAGAATGAAGACATTAAATGAGTAAATGCCTAGGAAATTGTTTTGTGATAGTTAAATTTCCATAAGTATATTAAATCACCATTGGTCTATTTCTACCAGGAGGCTGTGGTCTTATAATTAGGCTAGATTAAATGTAAGTGATTTGATGTTACACTTTGATATGGGGGGTAGGGAGACACTCTAGTTCAGCGCCTCTCAAATTTTAATGTGCATAGGAATCACCTGGAAGATCTTATTAAAATGTGGTTTCAGATTCAGCAGGTTTGGGCTGGGGTCTGAGATTTTCCACTTCTAACCAACTCCCAGACAATGATGATCCTCCTGGACCATAGACCACACTTTGAGGAGCAGTGCTCTAGTTAATGACTAATTTTTGCACATTTCCTGAAATTGAAGTAACAACTAATCTTCACTATTGCATCTCGCATTGCCCAAGAATAGCTCCCACATTTCTTTCTCTCTCCCATCTGTTCATATCAAGTTCCTCATATTCTCAGCATATCTGAAGTTGATGATGTCATGATCTGATTATCAAATGCTCTGAAATTACTTTTAGGCTTTTTTAAAAAATATTTGTTATTATCTATAAAGAACATGGTGTGCTTCCAGGGAAAATATAAACAAACAGTTCAGTCCTTGAGAATTCATGAGATTTAATCCCATAAAGTTGGCAGCAGGCATACCATTATTTCAGTAGTTCACTTTTAAGAAAAGAACAAAATTTACCTTTGGAAGACCATAAGTGAGGCAAGTGGGCAAGACTTAAGGAAGTGGAGGCCCTTCACTTGTTTGCTTTCACTGTCTCTGTCTCCTTGAGGTTCTGGAAAGGTGGTGTACGTGAGGGACAGCTGTCATCACTCATGCTTTGTCCCTCTGGAGAAGACCACTGTCGCCCAGAGGACAGAACATCATTGTAGACACTGGAGGTGATGCTGTCTGTTCCACAGCTAAGAAAACTTGTAGACAGAGGACTGGGGCTTCCTATGATAGAATGGGTAAAACTATCCAGAACTGCCAAAATTACACTTCACCTTTCTTCAAGACTCCCTTTGAGACATAGTATGCACACTGGTTAAGAGCTGGACTGCGGAACCAGACGGCCTGGGTGAATAATGTTGAGCAAATCAAGTAACACCCGATGCCTTGATTTCTTATTCTGTGTGACGGAGACAATTGTTGCACAGACCTCACGCGGCCGTCGCGGGGATTAAGTCAGTTGGTGTGGGGAAAGTGCTCAAGACCTGCCAGGCACATGGCAGGCTCTATGTAAAGGTTAACTATGTTTGTTCTTCTTCTTATCATTCTTACTATTACTCCTGTTACTTTATTGCCTCATCCTCATCAAGTTTCTGCTATGGCCGGCTACTTCCAGGAAGTCTATCCCCAACTACACCACCAGAATAGGCTTGATTTTGCAGCCTCTCCAGACACTAACACGTGAAGGATGTGCTGCTATGATTTGTAGTTACTGGAGATGGTGTATATCTCCTGAAATCTCAAGAGACTGTATTTTTCAGTTGTACTACAGTTGTGCTGTACTAGAGACTGCTTACATTAAAATCCTTAGAAAATAAAAAAAGTATTCTCAAAAGTATTACTCAACACATTCAACGTTTTGACATTGTTCTATAGATAATATGAAAAGAGACATGTATTTGAAGACATATAATTTACTCATCAAAGAAGGGACTGAAAATAAGGCTAAAAAATAATGAAAGGTATATTTTCTATGTAAAGTCCACGTAAAAAATCCTCAGCATCTGTGTTCTTCCTTTTTGGTGTTGAAAGCAACCAGAGCAGGGACATTTATAGATCAACAATCGCACGGCATTCACTGATCACAGAGTCGCTCAACTCAAACTAATTTCAGCAGGTTTACATGGTACCTACCTTTGGTGCTGTGTGAGTGACCACAGAAACTTCCAACTCTGACTTGTCCCTCTTGGAATTTATCTTTTTATCTCTTCGTAAGGGAGGCAATTATGATAACTGAAATGATCAAGCAAAATAAAGGGCAATAATAATAATAATCACATGCAATCAAGTCTCCAAGGAGCAGGTGACACAATCATAATGGCATAAAGGAAGTCAATGTCCAAATGTTAATACACTTCCTAGAAGAGGTGCTGCTTATATGGGGCTTGGAAGTCGGTGGCGTTCTGAACAGACTCAGGCATCCCAAACCACAGGGACAATAATGTTAAGAAATCCTCTCTAGTGACCTATTTATACAATGCGAATGAAGTGGGAAGCTGGGATGCAACTAAATTAATTTTAGGATTTGAAGATACATGCATACCTTGTTTTTGGATCAAACACAACACATGAAAATCTGGCAAAAACAAACGACAAAACAAAGGAGTACTTGTTTGTTTCATAAAAGTTATTGACATTTAAAGTGGTCCAAAAAGTTTTCCTTAAATGCAAAGGCTCCTGTGCCTATTAAACATAAATTACTTATAAAATGGTGGTTTCCTCTCGGTGCTCCAGACGGACACCTCTTGCACAAAGTGAGTGCGCAGCCTTGGTGCCACTCCGTGCCTCTGACTGTGGGAAGTCGTGCGGGATAGCTTTTCCTCTCTGCTTTCTCTCTCCAGAATGACAGTAACATGGGCCTTTGGCTTCATTTATCCTAAAATATTTAAATCAAATTATAAAACTAATGTATTAAAAATGAGAACTAAATTCAAACCAGGTTGTTCTGGCTGCTGTGATTTATTAGTCCTCTTGGTCTTTGTCTGTGGCTAGTTAGCCTGCTGGGTTAGAACACAGTGCGAATGCTGCCAAGATCAAGCCTTTAATCCCTGCCGGCCTACTTAGCTTTGTTCCATTCCGCGGACAGAATTGTCCCCACACCCAGGTCCGCCTTCACGTGAATGTATCCCACTCGTCAGAGGCTGACAGAGACAATGCAGTTAGATTAGCCCAGATCTGCCATCACTACCAGAAAAACCAGCAGAGAAATAAATGACAAACTCAAGGTACACACTGAGCTAATGGTCTGTCGTTGTCTTCCTTGAGGACAAGTGACCCTATTTTATGGTTAAGTGCATGCTCTTTGCTGATCTTTTAATACAGCTAAGAAGTGTCTTGCCATCTCTTCATCTCATCTTTCCCAACTGGGATTCCTCTATTATTAAATCTCCATAAAATATATTACATGAGGAGTACTATGAAATCCTACAATTCCAGCCAAAATTACTGAAGGAAAAAAAAAGTCCAAAAAGCTCTGCAAAGAGAGCATATTGACTGTTTCAGGAATACGTTCTAGCAGTCGGTAGAGGTACTCAGAGAGGGTCATGGGCAAACCTCCCAGGAGTGACAGGCCTGTGAGCAGCGCTGCCCTTGCTGTGTGTCTCTGCTGGGTCCATCAGAGCTATTTAAAGTCTCACTTTTTATTAAACAAACCAAACCATGAGGATTAAAAATAGCCTCATTATTAATTGTAAATAGATGAAACTTCATCCTCGGCGCCTTTAAATGAGGTCTTCGACTTAAAACTAGCACTGTGTGCTTTAACCCAAAATCATTGTAAGAGGAGTAAATAAGTCAGAGAAGGGGCCACTTTACTAAATGTTGAAAATCAGCAGGAAAAAAAATACCACCTTGAATCAGAGTACAAACAAAATCTCTGCAAGAAGCATTGCCGAAGATATTCTTGCACGGATGTTGTTAAAACAGTCCACAGAGACAACACGCTGACTGTTACAAGCTTACCCGTTAAATCCTAGCAGGCTGGAGAGAGTAGAATAATGCAAAATACAACAGGCGTGTGTCATGCCTAACTCTCCATGTCCTGCGCCCTGGGTTGTCCTTGAACTCACAGGACTGGATGGTTGGCTTGTGCATTTTTAGATCAGAACTCTTAAAAAGGTCCCCAAATTATGTTTTTAAAGAAGTTTTTAGTTGCTCTCTGATTTTTCTTGTTCCAGATTTTTGTCTATTCCACAACTTGCCGAGGTAGGTTTGTGACGGGGAAATACACTAACATTTTGGGTCATCATGGGTCAGGTCTCCCTCTGAGCTTTATGTACAGTATTTATTAATCCTCACAGAAGCCATATGAGTGTGATGGTCTCCACTTAGATACAAGAAGACAGAAGCTGAGAATTTTATCTGAAGCCAAGGTTTGTGCTCTGTTCATTCTTCATACTAGTATCTGAGGGCCCAGAGGTGACTGATTTTACTAGTCACCTCACAGCATGCCAGCCTCTGCCTCATGGTAAGCAGGTCTGCAGTCTCCAATCGCCCTCTCCTACCCGGCTTGCCGTCCTGTCCACCTGACCACTCTTCTTTACTCCATTTGAAACCCCTGTTTCCTGAAACTAAGGCTGTGTTTCTGGTAATATCAAATGCTATTCAATTTTTAATATACTATGAAAGGAACCAAAAAGAAGAGAAAAAATTTAAAAGAAAAATACTTTTGAGATAAAAGCTATCAATTCTACCCAAAGAGAAAATTTTGAACCTGCTTCTACAATCCCTTACAATTAATTTTTCCATTGAATTTGGGAATTTTTAGGAGCTCCCTATACACTTCTCTCCAAACCAATTCTTAATGCTAGAAACCCAGGCTCAGCAGGAATTTCAGTTAAACTGAGCTAAGAGATAAATAATTGATCTAGGAATTTTTCTCTCAGGCTTGTCAATTCTTCAGTGAATCTATCTTCTTACCTCCTTCACTCAAAGATATCAAGTTACGTATATACATAGACCATTTCATTAGACTTAGTGACCGTTTATTATTAGATAATATGGTATAGTAATAATTTTTTTAAAACACAAGTGTTTTAGAATCAGACCTGGGGTCAAATCCTAGCTCAGCCACTCAACAGCTAGGTGATCTTTAAAATATTTAATTTCTCTAACCTTCAGCTTTTTCATATCTAAGTGGTAATAACAACTCTTTCATAGGATTATTGTGAGAATTAAATGAGTGAAAGAAAAGCAATCTTAGTATAAATGCCTGGTTGATTGCAGATTCTCGTAAAATGTGGGTTCCCTTTATCATCATCTTTGCCATGAAAGCACAAAAACCATAAACACCTGGTGTATATACCCCCCCTTCATTATTCTTCATCCTCTCGTAAAACTACATGCTTAAGTCATCTAACAAGTCTATAATCTACATTTTGGGTGATGAAAACCTGCTTTTAAACAAAGCCTATTGCTACAACTATGACTATGTTGAACCTTAAAGGAAATTATTCCTTAATAAAGCATAAAATCATTACCTCATTGAATAAATATTTAATGAATGCCTATTAGGTGCTATGATATAGTAGTGAATAAAACATACATGTTTTGTGCTTTCATGAATCATAATGGGGAGACAGGAAAAAAAGTTGAGAAAAAGCCTGTATTTCAAAATATGATAAACACCAGGAAGGCGGGGTGAGCAGGCTGTCATGGGAGAGAATAGTGGGGTGGGATAGGATGTTCTTTAAATTGAGAAATGTCTTTCAGGAAGTATGTTTAAGCCAAGACCCAGATGGTAGGTAGGCCAAGTGGGGGGAAGAATTTTCCAAGTAAATGATGCTTGCAAAGTCTGAGGGAAAGAGTTCATTGTACTGAAGCAAACAAATGAATGACGTGTGGTAGAACAAAGTTGCAGGGTGGCGTGGAAGAAATGGGTAGGAGGTTGTGGAGGTAAGCTGGCAGAGGCAGACAGAGAGAGAGGAGAAACAGAGAGAGAGAGAGAATTTATGGTAAAGAAGCACTATATTTGCTATTCAACTCAGTGGACATTGAGGTAGCCCAGAGTAAGAGTAAGATGGGAGATGTGAATGTATTATTCTTTCAGTTGGTCTAAATTCCCACATGCCTCTCTCACATTATGTGTTTATCTTGCCAATTTCAGTATGATTTTAGCACTTAAAAGTTAACATATAGCTCCTAAACATGAACTAATAGTTCATCTGGTCGCCAACCCAAGAAAAGGCAGTCTTTCAATACGGGAGGTCAGATTGTCTGTATTGAACTTGCTGAGACACAGTATATGTGTACCCAGTTCATTGTGGGGGACTGAAGAAATTTCCAATAATAATTTGGGCTGCACGCAGTTTCATTTGCTTTATTTATTGACTTTAGAACCTTATATAAGATATACCAACTCTACAAGTCTTGGGCTCTAAGGAGGCTAATTTTTTAAATTATTTGCATATAGAGGTGATTTGAAGATGGATGAGATCTCTTGGGATGAGAGGATAGAGTAAGATGAAAAAAAAGGCCCAGGGTTAAGGAACTAAAAAAGTCAATATTCAGAGTTCAAGTATAGGAGGACTTGGCAAAGGAAACAGAAAGAATAGCTAAAGTGTAAGGAGACAGATTAAGACGGGGAGTGTCATGAGGAGAGAATTTAAGGAGGGGTTAATCCACATGGTCAAAATTTAGGAGGCATCAATTAGGATGAAGTTTAAAAAATGAACTTTGAACTTGTTAACAAGTCCATTACTGGTGACCTTAATAAATTTTAGTGAGTGATGGGGCAGAAATCTGATTGTAAGTGGGACAAAAAGTGAATGGAAAGAGAGAAAGCAGAGAAAGTGAATTTGAGGGATTTGAGAATGTTGAAGACAGGTGGCAACAGTTGCAAGAGGACATGATAGGCGTGCTAGAGAAACAGTCACATTGCTGGACACTGAGGAGGGCCCATCAAAGACAAGTGAGCCTAAAGGTCAACTGAGTGAAGTGGTTTTATTGCTTTACATGTGAGTGTTGACCTTCTGTTTTCACATCTATTCCGCTGATATTATTGGCACCACCCTTAGATCCAGACAACCAGAGTCCCCCCCGGCTCCTGAGCTTTAGAGAACTCCTCACCGGCCCTCTTCCTATTGTGCCACTCCTCATAGAAATCTGTAGGACAAAGGGGACGTGCTCACCTGAAGCCCTCCCTTCTAGCACCCCCTCCCCTGTTCAACTATTGTATTAGTTTCCTGTTGCTGCTGTAACAAATCACCACCACCTCAGTGACTTGAAACCTCGCGAATGGATTATCTTACAGTTCTGGAGGTCTGAAGTCCACAGCAGTGTGGCAAAACCATGATCCTTCCAGAAGCTCTGGGGGAGTCCACTTCTTGCCTTTTCCAGCTTCTAGAGGCTGCCTGTACTTTTTGGCTCATGGCTCCTTTCCATCTTCAAAGTTAGCGATGGCCCATAGAGTCTTTCTCACTTCACATCAACATGACACTGACTCTTCTGCTTTCTGCCTCCCTCTTAAAAAGAACCCTTATGATTACACTGGGCTCACCCAGATAATCCAGGATAATTTTCCTATCTTAAAATACACTCATTAGCAGCCTTCATTCCATCTGCAATGTTAGCTCCCTTTTGCTATATAAGATAAACATACTCCTAGCCATTATTCTGTCTAGAACAACCATGTTTCCATACTCAAGACCTGGGAATTTCTTTCACAGATGACCCAGGTCCACTTCCTGAGAGCCATGACTCCGAGGGCAGGCTGCATTATCAGTGGGCTCAGCTGAGGCCAGAGGGCTGGCCAACCATCAGCTGTTTGGTGACTTGGAAAGAGGGTTTGGATACACAGGTTGAGACATCCAAAACATGTACTGCAGGTCCCATATGTTCTCTTACATTGGGACTCCAAGTCAAAGACAAGCCTGGCTATCATCACTCAAAAACAAAAGCTACCCCCCTTTTTGCCCTATCTTGTCCGAAGAGATATTGGAAACATCCACTTCAAGTTACCCCTCCAAAAAAAACTGGTTTTGGGAGTTCACCTCACTAAATTCCAGCTGGAAAATTTGGGAACATTCTGGGAAATTTGGTGGGTGGGGCCAAAAATGTAGTGACAGTAAGCCCCTGACTCAGAAGGGTTGGGGACATTAAGGTCATTTTGATATTCAATTAGAGTTGCAGTGGCTAGGATAGAAAAGAGTAGGAGGATAAACACCAGATGGGTAAGATCAAGTTCCACAGCAGGACTGACCCAGAAGAGAGGCAGAGCAGTGTGAGAGGAGGAGGAGAAAAGATAAATGGGTAAATTTGGGGGAACTTTAGCTCAGAAGTGCAAATAATCAAGTTCCATCTCATTATTATATTATTCCAAGTGGTTGTGACACCTCTACCTAGTAGACACGACAAGAAGTACACTAGCGGTCAGATCGCGTTCTCTGATCTTAGTGACTCACTATTGTCAAATGCAATTGACCTACATTCTCCTCCACTCCTTTTCTGCAACTCCAAGTTGACCAAAGGATGATCTCATCTAAAACCTCTTCTTACATGCATGCACGTATGTATGTATATGCATAAATGAATAGGTATGAATAGGTACATGTGTGCATACATACACACATATAATGTATGCATGCCTGTAAATAGACCTATGTGCTTGTTTGTATATCCGTATCATGGATAGAGAGAGAGATGAATTAAGAGTCAAGAGACTCGGGGCTTTGTATTTAGTTCTGCCTCCAGTTCCTTAGGAGACTTTAATGAAACCACATGTTTGCTTTTCTGTGAAAGAAGATGTTTTAGACTGGGTGATCTTTTTGATTCTTTTCCATTCGAAAACACTGAATATTTACCTGGAGGGAGTCAGATGCATCTACTCTCCTACTAGAACTCCTGTTAGCTCTCCTTAACAGGAATTATCCTACTTTTTATTAATGAGCAAACAAAGATGCCAGCCTTTGACAGGTTATTTTCTCCCTCTACTCTGTCTATCCTTCTTCTAGATTCTAATTCTGGGCAGAATTTACCTTTATTCTCTAGTTTTCTTCCATAAGTACAATATAGACATGAAGGGAGGTATCAAAACAAAGACACTGTGTTATAGGAAGATTTTGCCAATACTTCTAGACTTTTGAGTTCATGACTTATTAGTATCCAAGAACTACATCCTTGTCATACAATAAATATTTGCAACATACTAGAGGCCTCGTGAGGCACAAAGGAAGGTGAAGAAATTGAGGATGTGGACATGTTAGATCTAGTTCTGGCTTTATTTTCTAAGTCAACGAATATATATTGTATTCCTCCTAAATGTTAGCAATACAAGATATAAATGGTCTCTGCAATGGTGTATTGGAGGAGACAGATATTGAACACAAAATTGTATCCAAAAAATCAACTACAGATATATTAAGTTATTTGAAGATAAAGTGTAAGATGTTAAGTACTTAAAACAGGAAGTGTGGTGATGAGGAAGGGCTCTCTTCACAAACTAGCTTTGTAGCCTATGTCCACTACTTTACACTCTAGGTCCTAAATTTTCTCATATAACAAGGACCTCATTCGTACAGTAGAGAGCCTGCAACAGAGACTGAAACCACGGTCCATATCCTGACCTTCACTGACGCCATATGTGTTTGGATCCTCCGTGAGTTTGTCAGCTCCTCTAAGAGGTTTTTCCTCCCCTTTTTATACTTTATTTATTCAACGAATGTTTATTTTTTTTTTTTATTTTTTTATTTATTTTTTTTTTGGTGAGGAAGACCAGCCCTGAGCTAACATCTGTTGCCAATCCTCCTCTTTTTGTTGAGGAAGACTGGCCCTGGGCTAACATCCGTGCCCATCTTCCTCTACTTTATATGGGACGCCGCCACAGCATGGCTGACAAGCAGTGCGTCCGCGGGCGCCCGGGATCCGAACCCGCGAACCCCGGGCTGCCAAGCACGGACGAAACCGCTGCGCCACCGGCCCGGCCCCTCAACGAATGTTTATTAAGCCAAGCATTATATGATTGAAACTCAGAGATAAGTTACAGTCTCTGCTCTCAAGCAGCCATGGTCATGTTGTGGAAACAAGCAAATAAGCAATTTCAAATCAAGTAGTTGCTCTGGTGAGAGTAGTATTCGTGGGGTGCTAGGGTAGCCCAGAGGAGGAACATCAAAGTTGGTCTTCAGCGGATGTTGTGGAAGACGATTCCTTGAAGAACTAAAAGAAGTTAGCAAGTGAAGAGGGTGGAGGGTGTTGGTGCAGATGTTCTGGTCACGTGTAAAAAGGCATGACGGTAGGAGACACCATAGCTTCTTCATAGAAAGGGAGGCGTCAATTCAGAAGATTGTATGGACGGTTGCAGGAGATGGGGACATAGGCCGGGGCCAGAATTTGAAGGTTAAAGATTTGAGACTGCAGACTGTGGGGAGCTACTGTGAAATTTTTTAAAAGAGGGACAAAACATCACTACTCTGTTGGATTTGCAGTGGCTGGGACAAAATGAGTAAGATGATAAGTTGTGAAGAATGGATCAGAAGGGGATTCAATTTGGGGCCTGGAAATCAAGTAGAAACTCCTTGCAAGGGCCTAGATGAGAGATGCTGAGTGAACCAAGGATCATAGCAGCAGAGATAAAGAGATGAGGGGAGAGAGTTAGTAGAAATGTAAAGGCTGGGATCACATGGACTTCAAGAGCAGAGGTGGGGGCTGTGAGGAGAAGGGGTGTTGGATGATTCCCAGATTTCTAGCGTGCTGACTGGTCGGTGGGAGTTTCACTATCTGAGATGGAGAGTAAGAGGAGGATCAAGTTAGGGCTGTGGGAAAAACATTAGCGCTGTTATGACCGAGATTCATGTGGAGCCATCTAGACAGAAGCTGAATAAATGAATCTGAAACACAGGAAAGGGGTGCAACCTGGAGAAGTCAATTTGGGAAAAGGAAGTAATAAACATTTTAAATAAATTCTTATATATCTTATTGATAGGAATATTCCTCCACTACAAAGAGCACATTTAAAGTCCAAACTGTGTAAGCCCTTAATAAGTATATTTTTAATGTGTGATGGATGAAAGAATGAGTAAGTAATTAAAAGCTGTTATGAGTAGCAAAGAGTTCCTATCCCATTATAGTAGTTTGTGTGTTTGACTCTGTGTATGTGTGAGCATGTATTTATGTATGTATGTGTCGTGGAGTTATACATACACACTTATACTATACAGATTAATAACATATTAGTACTGTACATCTGTATTAGTTGGCCAGGGCTGCTATAACAGAATATCACAGACTGGGTGACTTAGACAACAGAAATTTATTTCCTCACAGTTTTAGAGGCTAAAAGTCCAAAATAGAATGCCATCAGGGTTAGTTTCCGGTGAAAGCAGTCTTCCTGGCTTGGAGACTGTGTCTTCTCGCTGGGTCCTCACAAGGCCCTTTCTCTGTGCCAGCGCAGAGAGTGAGCTCTGGTGTCTTTCTCTTCTTATGAGGACAGCAGTCCTAGATTAGGACCCCACCCTATGACCTCATTTAACCTTAATTACCTCCTTATGGGTCCTGTCTCCAAATACATTGTCACATTGTGGCTTACTGCTTCAATATATGAATTTCGGAGGGACAGAATTCAGTCCACAGCGTCAGTACATTTGACATCCAGACTGACTTTTCCTCAGACAAAGGATAGTCTCTGTGAAAATAAAAGGGATTGTTTTGTGTCATAAAAGAGGAGACCTATATGTCACAGGAGAGATATACTTGTTAAAGGTCAGAGAGTTTGCTCATTTATAACAAGTATAATTCTTTTCTACTTTACCTGATTATATCGAAATACAATTACATTCCTACGAGCAGATTTTCTTTTTCATTTTGGAGAGGGTTATAAACCACTTGCAAACAGATAAACTTTTAAATAGTAGGTGAACGGGTTTAATCGATTGTTATTGTCTATCGCTCTATGGAAACCGGGCTGGAAAAACCAGACAATGTTGACGTCCCACAAGAATGTCATACCATGAAGGCGTAAACCTAAGCCGGCGATTGCTTGTAGAAAACTGCGCTGCATTCTTGGCATGCGCGCACTTGCAATAAAGTTAACTTTCACTTATATTGAATGTAGTCTACATTTAATGTAGGCGCTAATCCCAGTTTATTTTGCGCCGGCTCTGTTTTACCTCTCGGTACGGTTTGGCCTCTGAGTTGGTGTTCCCCGTAAACGCTCCTTGGGGTTGGGAAGCCTTGGCCCTGGCGGCCAGGTGACAGAGACAGGGTGGGAACGCGCGAGCTTGGAGGGAGCGGAGCCTCTCGCATACCATTCCCCTCCCACCACCATCCCGCCGCTGGGAGGCGGAGAGGGCTTCAAACTTTGCTCCAATCCGCAGCCGGCCCTCCCCGGGGTCCCCCTGCTGGGCGACCCGCCCGCGCGGACCGAGTTGGAGGAACCGTGCCGAGCCCCGCTCACAGCCCGGGGAGGCGAGGCGCGCCCGCTGCCCCCGCCGTCCCCTCCCCCTGCCCCCTGCCGCGAGCGCCGGGGATAGGACGAGCGCCGGGCGGGCGGCGCGTCTGTGCAAACCAGAGCCCCGGCTCCCAGGGCTGCCCGACCCGGGCCGGGGTGCGGCTGCGGCTGGCGCTGCCCGGGGCGCCGCTGCCCTCGCCGGAGCCCACTGTCATGCCCCCGCCGCGCGGGCCGCCGCGTCCCCGAGCCGCCGTCTGAGCGCGGGCAAGGGGACACCGGAGGGGCTGAAGATGAAGGTGCCCGCGCGCGGGCCCCCGCTGATTGCCACCCCCTCCCGAGCCCGCGCCGCGCGAGGAGCCCGCGGCCGCCGAGGACCCGCCTTCGCCGCAGTAGCAGCCGGAGCAGCGACAGAGGCGGCGGCGGCGGCGCCCGCGGCGCGAGCGCGCAGAGCGGCGGCGGCAGCTCGGGGGCCGCCGCTGCCCCGGCTGCCATGAGTTGTGCGGAGGTGATGTATCACCCCCAGCCGTATGGAGCGCCCCAGTATCTGCCCAACCCCGTGGCAGCTGCCACCTGCCCCACAGCCTGCCACCACCCGGCGCCCCAACCTGGCCAGCAGGTGAGTCACCGCCCGGGCAGCTGCGGGGGCGGGGGCGAGGGACACCGAGAGTGTCGGCGCGGGGCTCCGGCGACGTCCCGCCGGGGCGGCTGGCGCGGAGGATGCTCTGGGACTGCGGGAGCACCCTTGAGCCGAAAAGCCTCAGAAGAGAGGAGCGGAGGCTTCGGGAAGGGACGAGCAGCCGGGCGGGCGGGTGGGGATTCGAGGTGAGGCGCCACCTCGCCGGGGGCTTCACTGGGCTGTTGTCGCCGGAGCTTAGAGGCTGCTCCTCATAGCCACTCTAGCGCTTAGGGCTCAGTTCTCTGAAACTCACCAAGGGCATCTGTCTTAGGAGTATGTGAGTAAGCTTTCTTTAAACCAAATATTTTGTTTTTTAGGGAAAGGTAGAGTGTTTCAGGGGTTGTTGATTAAGAGGAAGAAATGTATCACTGACAGGGAAGGCCATCCGGACAGTGAGCTCATGGAATGACCTTATTGGTGGAAAATGGGTCTAGTGTGACGTCTATCAAATGTTACTAGAACTTCTCCGTAGAGTCTGTCTTCTCGCCACTGTGACTTGGAGGGCAGGGGTTGATCCCAAAGTCCCTCATTCATTTTTAATCCCATCAAAGCACAGAGGTGTTACAGTTCCGTCTGTTGGAAGTGTGCCCCCCGCCAAGAGGTAACCTTGGATCACTGGATGCTGGGTCTCCACATGCCAGGAGAGACCAAGGATGCTGCCGCTAAAAAGGGTTCAGGAAGCGGGGAGCTGGTAGCACCTGTAGAAGGCAGAGTGGGGTTCTGGGGAACTTGGCACTGGGTATCCCTGGACATTCCTCTCTGGACACCAACGGAGTGTGTGTCAAGGCGTAGTTAGCGCTCATAAAACACGTATGTATGTGAGTGTGTGGCACTGGGTTGTACCAAAGTAGTGTCCTCAGATTCTGGGAATTAGGGTGGGTTGATGTGAAGAGACTTAAAAAATATAATTTATGCACTCTGAGGTGGAGACACCTATCAGAGAACTAGATATGGTTTGGAAATTACCATCCACAGAATTTATTGATTGATATTTTTAGTTTCTTAGAAACCGTGTGTTTTATTGTGGTCTTAGGGATTTGGCTCTTTAATTAATCTGGCCTTTTGATTTCTATATTTCCTTTACCTCTGTTTCTTTACTAGATCTATAGTGCTACTCCTTGGAAAGAAATCATAACTTCTGTTTAGAATTTAGGGACTGTGAAATTCAGCTGATTCTAGAAGGGTACATGCTCTAGATTTATCTGCTAAACAGTGTGAGCTTAGCCAGGACCAATTAGGGCAAAAGAGGGAGGACCCCACTTTCTTGCTCCCATTTTTTTTCCTGCTAAATATTCAGCAGCTTCAGCATTTCAAAGCAAGATTACTTTTAGGGAGGGGAATGGGAAAGCATTTTGTAGTTTGTGGTCAAGGGTGACAGACTAAAGCATTTTGGTTATGCAGTTTGTTTTTCTTTGGCTTTAAATATAAAAGGTACAGGTAATGGAGAAAACCATTTGAGTGCAAGTCAGGCAAGTGAGGCACAGAGGCACTGGTACCAGGTTATGTGTTCTATAACCATCCCATCGCAGACGAACCACCTTTTTCCTGGTCTCCTTTCCTCCACCTCAGAGACTGTAGAAGCCTTCAATTACCAATTGGAATGTGGACAAGCAACAGACTCAGATTTTACTAAACATACAGATGGGTATTTTTCCCCTGAAAAAATAATTTGAACTAGTAGAAGATGTGAATAAGTTTTTATTTTCTAGAGTTGCAAAAATAATTCCATCAATATATGAATCTGTGGTGGGAGTTAGAACTGTAATGTTCTTTTGGGCTCGAAAATAAAATTCAGTATCAGAAAAATTATAAATTATTAATCATAAAATTTAGTTTTCAATAAGAAATAACTCCAGTACTTTATCTAACTTTTGCAATAACCCTGAAACTCAGTCACCAAATTCCATTCTTTCAGTAAAGACCATCAACAAACTGAAGAATGAGCTTTTTTCCCTCTAAATTGTCCACATTGATGAGTTGCACGTATTAGTAAGTAATGACCAACTTCTACTATACTGTGGGCTTCTGTAGGTATCATTCAAGGAGATGTTAGGCTGAGCTGAACTTAAGAACTTAGTTGAGAGGTGAGCTTGGAAATTTTCATGTTGCTTTTACTAAAATGGCTTGTTTGAGATTAGTTCTTTTGTCAGGTAAAGAAACTGACTGTAACTGGCCAGTGAAATAAAAAGAGAGTTGATAGTGTGACTACTGTTCTTTTACTGTCAGGAGTTTATTTTCATGACCTATATTTTCTATTGGAAAAAAGAGTAAATAGGGAATTCTTATCAGGCTGACAGCATTTTTAGAATATGCAGTGCGTGGGTGAAGTGGGACTAATATTGACTTGGCCCTAATGCAGTCATCTGAGAATACATATTTTGGTTGTTTTTGCATTCCATAAGGTTTTATCATTATTATCCATGAAGATTGTTTTCTCCGTACATGGGAAGTGACCCCTAATAGCATCCTGCCTGGGAGACAAAAATAAGGACTACAACTTGTATCGCATTTGAAAAACTGACTTATTGAGGAGGAAAAAGGACAAGAAGCAGAAAAAGTGAGAGTTATACAGAAAGTTTAGTGATCATTTATAAAATGTTAGAAAAGAGACCATTAAAGTTTTGCAGTACTTCTGTATTCAAGTGTAGTAGAGTGTCTTTGAACTGATTTTTTTTCCCTCAAATCTGTATATCTTTGAAGTCCTTGTAAATTAATATATCAAAGTGCTTTATTATGATCGATTTTAAAAAATAGGTATATTTTTCCTCTTAATGTATGATCATATAGCTGAGACTTCTTTTTGAAATAATACGACTTTATACTTCAGGCATGTGTACTCTAGTTTTTCCCCTAAAAGCACAAATGTACACTTCAAATTTTAGGTTTAGTTTTTTATTGAACATATTTATACATTGTAGGCGGGTAATAGGTTGGTGTCTTAAAAACACGATGAACTGCGCATACAGCAGGCTGCAGTGTGTGCAGTGTGCAGTGTGTTACTGAGGCATACAGTAGGCTAAATGATTCAAAGTAATATGTAAATATGTCTGAAGAATAAATTTTATAATCCCTGACGTTAATTCCTAGAAGTTGCATGACTGTGCATTAATCTTACAGTGAGCGTTACAGAGCCCGGGTTTGCTGAGGGATGCTGAGCTCCCTGTCCCCGGCCCACCATCTCCTCTGGCTTTGCTGCATCAGTCCCTAACATCTCGGGAGAAGTCTTGACTCAGTCTCCCAGCACATGCTCCGAAGGCATGATGACACTGCAGAACGTGTGCAGAAAGGAATGTACTTGTATTCTAACAGGGACAGTAGGAACCAAGAGAAAAAATTTCAAAATATGTGTCAGGAAAAATTGAGGGAAATAATGTGAAATCATAGATTCCCTTCATATCCGGTGGATTTCTTATCTTAAATGCAGACAGTGTGTTGTCTAAATCCCGCCCACCCCCCCATATAGTCATAATGTTAACATTAGGAAGATACTTAAAGCAAAGCTTTCAGAACTGTGTAGTTTATAGAGGAAGTGGTGAAAGCGGAGGAGAATTGCCAGTTTTCTAATTGTGCATAGGGGTTTCTAACAGTCCTTCTTTGGGCTTCATAGAAGATGGACATATATATTTGGTCCTCTGAGGGTGACAGCTGGGTGAGTCTGCATGCACGCTTCCACTTAGGAGACTCACGTGCCCTTGGGAGGCAGAACTACAGTTATAAGTTTGTGAGGCATTTTCTAAACTTTCTCTGGATTCTGCCACCTTGGTTTGGTCAGAAAACCTCTCTGAGATTCTGTTTGTCAGGGAAAAACATACTCTAACTCCTCTTTTACAGATGGGAAAATGGATGTTCATAGGGCTGAAATGCCTGCCTAAAATTTCAGATCCCTTGCTCCCCAATGTAGCATCTTTCTACCACACCGTGCAGCCTCTAAGCATTTTTTTTTCGCTATTGCACAATAGGCTCATTTTTGTCTTTAGTGCTCCAAATCAACTTTTTGATAAAGAAGATTAATATGCAGTAGATTCTTTGGCCTCGGAGCTTGAAATTCTTTCCAAGTCCTTGGTAGTGTACGTTTTTAGTTTAGGCATTCCAAAGTCCTTTTGCAAGCATTTGTATTATGCTAATGACTTGTGCTGTCCATGTTGCATCCTTTGTTGATGAGGCAGAATATCCACTTAACAAATGACCACTTATTTATTTCAAAATAATATGCAGGAAGTGGTATTAACAGTTAGTTTTAAGTGCCTCATGTATCATTGCCATTCCAACGTAAGTCTGGATTCATTAAGAAGAAAGAATATAATTATATCTTAAATAGTTTCAATACACAGTCAACTTATTTAAGGTGGAGGATCTAATTTTCTTGCAACTGTAAACAAGGACTTAAGTGGATTTATAAGAATTCATACAGGACTTCTTTGAGAAAGAACAGCCCCTATAATTCCACACGACACAAATTAACTTGACTGCAGAGACTTAGAAGCTTAAAGTGCCCCATAGTTTTATGCTCCCAATAACTTTCCAGCCAGAAAATTCAAAGCTAGAGGAAAAATTAAACTTTAAAATAACTAAACTGAACTGTTGTCTCTGGCAGTCAACTAGAATGGAGACTACAATAACGATAGTAAGAGCGGGCTCGAAATCCATACAATCGTGTGTAGTGAGGGTGTGTTCAGGAGTCCAAATGCCAGGACAAGGTGACACCCTTTGGAAAGTCAAATGAAGGGTATTTTGGTTAAATGCAGGGAAGTCCAACTTCACCTAGCCTCAGTAAAGTCTTGCATCTCACAAACTTGGGGATGGCAAGGACGTGACTCAAGGGAAATGAGGATGTTCAGAGGGTAGAACCGTCCTGCTCAGTGACTCCGGGCTACTGGAGAGGAGGTGCTGCGTTGACCCTGTTGGGCAGTGTGCATATTTCTGTCTTGTATTATTCTGTGCAAAGGGAATTTTCAATGAGACTAAAAATATTATGCTTGTGACGCCTAGGGCAGATCCTAAAGAAAACTTGTGAGTTAAGTGATGGACATTCTAAAACCTGGGCATTTAAATTGGATCCCATTCCCATAGGCCCTGTTTCCAACTAGCTTTAAAAAAATCCCAAAACGAATACATCCAGTAATAGATATTAATTTAAGGTATTATCTCCAGAAAAACTTTTCATTCAAGAAATGAAGGCTGTCTAATACTTGAATTTCGGGTTCTGGCAGAGACAGTGAAGAAAATCATTTTGGGCAAAACTCTGCCCTGAATCTTTCAAAAAGCTCCTCTTTAAGCAGCTGGTTTTTCTGCTTTAACTATTCATTTAGGGAGACCTCAAGAGTGCCTTGAACCATTTGACCCAAACACATGCTAGAAACAAGTCATAAGTGCCATATTTACAAATATTTCAGTGGATACCAGATTTACACCAGTAATTTACAAGTGTGTTCTGAACTAGGGTAACTGAAATATTTTTCACTTGTCTCGTACTTTAGTAGAGGAGAGAAAAGAAAGAATGACCTAAAGTAAAGAGGTGTCCCTTTCCTCTTGAAACTATATTGTTTTAGTATGCCAAAACTTTTGACCTTGTGTGATTTAGTAGGGGGACTCAAAGGATGCATCCTTTCTTGTTACTATGAAGGTAGATTCAGGAAGTACCAAAACTAATTGGTAGGAATTGGGCTGGATGACCCGTTTCTGGAAAGGAGTTAGTCTTCAGTGGTCTGTAGGGTTTGCTTGGCTAGTGTCCTGCAAAATCAGAAGAGGCAGCCAATGGAAGAAACAACATTAAGTGTGAGTGTGTCTAGAGCTCCAGCGTGTTGCTTATTAGGATATAGAGTTGGATGAGACCTGTGAGATAATCAAGTCAGAATTCTTCATTTTCAGAAGAGGAAGCTGAGGGCCTGAGGGTTCTGTGACTTACCCAAACTCATGGACTGGTTTTGGTCAAGTCCTCTCTCTCATTCCACTTCTCTTTCTACTGTGCTCCCTTCCCATCTGGGCTTCCGTAGAAACAGGAAAACAATTAGTAGTTTACCTAATATTACCTTCTTCCTTTTCTCATTTTTAAATCTTTAAATATTAGCTACTTGGAGAAGTGACAGTTAGCCATATGGGTAAGCCATGAGGCCCTTACAGTGCCCTCCCCACTAATTACGAGCAGGTTGAGTTTAGGGACAGGCAGCCACTTTCATTGTTGTGGCTCAAGTCTTTGCACAATTATTGACCAAAAATAGGAATTAATTGACAATTTGATGCATAACAGATAAATTTTGAAAAGTGAAATCATACCCTAAGTCTAGTAATAGGATTATACAGACATACCAGAAATTTATACTTCGGAAACTGTTGTTGTATTCAAAGTCATCGGTTTGAGAGAGAACACATACCCTTATGATGTGATCATTGCTTAAAACATTTTGGGAATGCAAATTTTGAAATTCTCTCTAAGCCTGTGGCACATTTTTTTGAACATCCTCAAAACTGGAAAATTTTCATCCTTGGAGGGGAAGAGTTTGATTTTTGATAACGACCAGAATCATTGAGAGGCAAGTGTGCTCCAAAATAGCTGATCATGTTAAGGAATAGTATTTTCGGTTTGCTCTTCCCTACCATTAAGAAAAATTAAAAAAAAAAAAAAAAGCAGAAAAACATAGAATCTCGGGGTGTGACTGTGTCTCGCAAATTGGCTCTGCTCATATTTCCAAAATAGGATTTTCAGAAAAATGGTAGGCAATTGTATTATGTGTCTGACTTGCCCAGGGGACAATACATTTTCAGGTATAGAAAATCAGTTTCATCTAGATATGCACCTATCTGAAGAGCACTCCCTTACTCAGTAGCCATACCTCTGATATATGTTTACGTCTCCAATGTTTTTAATGTTATGGATAACTGTAGACTCTCCTTAGCTAGCACGTCGGTGCCGTGCTGACTGTAGGCTTCTATTTGTTTTTTCAAGTAAAGTAAATATCATATAGAGCTTCATTTTCTTTAGTCTATTTTCTTGGCCTGTGCCAACCTATTAGAAATAGGTTCTAATCCCATCTCTGCCATTTACTAGTTTTTGCATATGTAAATTAGGAATAATTATTCAGACAAAATATTTTTGTGTGTGAGTGTGAGAGAGAGTTAAGTGAAATAACACATATAAAAGTTCTGTGGCATATCTTCCTTATCCTGACTTCCCCTCTCTTAACCTGATTCTTCTTCATCCAAATAGGCTAAGGATCAAAATTTCAAGTCTCTCTGAGATATTTTTAAAAATCTGTTATCCAAATAAATTCAGAAAAACGGGATCAAAGAGCAATGTGCTGCTTTTATGGACTTTACAATTTTGAAACATTTACTCCCAGCTAGTAGTCCTTTTCTTATAGGCTCCACCATGTTTTTGAACATAAAAAAATCGTTGCATTTAGAGAAGATAGCTAGGAGAAATTTAAATAAAAAAAGCTGTTTCCAAATATCCAACGATTCATTAAAATACTTTTGTTTCCTTAGGAAAAAAGTTTCCACATATGCACAGTAATCATTTGGCATTTTGTAGGCTTAAGCCTTGGGGAGTTAGTGGTATTTGGCTCCTGACATGGAAGTCTTTCTCTTGTCAGACAAATCCTTTCCCCTGCACATTCCTGGGCGAGTTTGTTTCTGCTGTGCCTGACGGCAGGCTGGGAGGTGGTCCGGTCTAGTTTGCACGCCTGGGCCGACTCCTTTGCTGCTCTAACCTCTTCGTGAGTCACTTTTAACTTTGTGGCTACTAACTCCATCACTGGTTCACCTAACTCGAGGGTCGTTTCACCTGGGGAAAAATTGTTTCTAGTTAATGTGCATTAAATAAACCAACTTATAGACTCTGAAGTTCCTTTTGATGACTTGTTTATTTTTGTCAACAATTCTTCAGGATCTCTTAAGAAACACATGAAAATTTCTCAGAGATTTGAACATTTCTAGGAAGTGATTTTGCACTTTGAGGAAAATATGAACTACATTGCCTTGATTCAGGAAATCTAGGTTCTGATGATTTGAGATTTATTCTCGTTTGAATTTTCTATATCATTCTCAAGAAAGGAGATAACACCAGAGAAGTTTCATTCCAAGAAGCAGACACCAAGTGAGTACAGAATATAGCAAAAGCAGACATGAATAATCTTAGTTAAATAAAAGGCAAAGAATTGATCCACAGTCTGCAAAGCACAGAGAACAGAAAGTAGTTGAGGCTTAAGAGTCTATGGAGAAGAATAGGATGGTGTGAATGTCCGTATATGAATCAAATGCCTTCTAAACTCTGCATTCCTGTTCTTTTTCATGCTCACATTGAATGTTTTAAAAATGTGTGCAAATTCAATGTTGTCATGTTAGGGAGCTATCAGGCCATTTGATTACTTTAGAATTCTTCTTTTAACGGGTGGTGTTGATGATGAGGCTATAAATGTGTGTGTGTGTGTGTGTGTGTGTAAATGTAAATATTTAAATTGATTCACTACAATTTGTGAAAATTGACCCGACTTTATCTGAAAAAAGTACAAGAGGGAATGGTAGATATACCTATACTCTGCCTATTGGTAGGTGTATCATAGTCTCCCTTTTCATTTTATTTGTTTGATAGTCTCCAAGCAAATTTATTTAGTTAGTAGAAGACCTACCTTAAAGAGCTGGGGCAGAAAAGAAAGAGGAAGTATAATTTATAAATCATTCCAAAAATTGACTTAAGTAGAAGAGTCAATATAGATATTTTTATAGAACCACAGATGTCTACATATCAGAAGGAATAATATATCAGTATACATTTATATAAATGCATATGTGTATATGCAGACATATATTACATGTACATGAAATACTAGAAAGAATATAGAGAATCAGTGCATCCATCGACAGAATGGTTTTTAGAAAATTGACTAATAAAAAGTATTTTGATATAATGTGAGATTTTGCTCATTTTCTCCCCATTTCATGTTGAAAAGTATGTAATTTTTAGATTAATTAATTTATTTATATCCAACCATTCAACAGTTGGTTGAAAAAGAATAACACAAAATTATGTAGCATTTAGAAAATGGTGTAATCTTAAATAAATTGAACATCTATCGACTAAAATCTACTGCCGTCAAACTAAAACGTAAGATATTTTATTATTGCTATTATTGGTCATAATACTATGCTACATTTATATCAGGATTTGTAGTTTACAGATCTTATACATATATAAACCTTTAATTAATTTTATTTCATCTAAGAATTAATTGCTAATTGGGGTAAAATACAACATTGCCTTTCTTTGGATAAGTAACATAGCCGGGGCTTTTTCATTTAAAGAATAAATGTTAAAATTAAACAAATGAAACACTTAGATGAAAATCCCGACTCTCACAAACTGATGCTGAGCTGGACGATAACAGGAAAAAGAAATCAGTTTCGTAAACAATAATGAACACTTGTGGACTGTGAAGCCACTTTGTTGATCAGTTTTCATTTCCTTCCCATAAAAACAGTGCTTCTTTCTAATATGCCAGACTGTTCGGGAGAGAGTGTGTGTATATGCTTAAAACAGTGTAACTTCAGGTAAATACACTTGCATACAGAGAAACAGTACTGTGATTTGACTCATAAATAGTAATATTAGTTTAATTGTATAATGAATTTAAAGCTAGGAATAACTTTAGAGGTCATTTAGATCAATCCTCTCATTTTATACACAACCTATGTTACTGTAGGGTTTTCAGTGTTGAAGTTAAAATATAAACATGTTCAAATCTGTGTAAAACAGATTGTAGGAAATATAACCCTCAGTCATTACAATTGCCTATTCATCAGCATGGCGTGTTCACTCACAAGGAATGAATTATCTAGTCATCATCAAACGATAACCATATTGACACAAATTTTAAATAAAAAGCAACCATATATTTACAAATAACAGCCCCTAAATAATGACCAGAAGCTCGCAATATGCCTGAACATTTCAGGACCCACGTCACACAAGACAACGTATTCATTGCCAGGGGAGAGGGTTCCGTTTACTGAATGATGCATTTATAATTCAAGGCTATAGATTGTGAAGCTAGGAATCACATTGGAAACCTAAGAGTCTGGGTTATGTGTTTTGATAACATTTATAAAACTATGTGCTTACTGAATATTCCAGAATGATTTATTTTTTTCAACTCACGTTCATTTTCCAGCATCCATTTTTTTCTGAAGTAAGAAAAATGGTATGACAAAGGATCAGGTTTTACAGGTATACAGATGATAGAAAGGTCATTTCATCATTAGGATAATGAATTTTATTATCTTTAGCATTGTCTTCTTATATATAATTCACATTGAGGTTGTGTATTATAAAAGTAATATGTGCTCAGTGAAAAATATTTGGAAATATCAAAAGCAGGAATAAGAAAGTAACAATTAGCTACAAATTTACTACCCAGAAAAACAATACAAAACATAAAATTTTAGTGATTTTTTTTCTCACTGGATACCCATCCCTTGCTCTCCTCCAACACATACATGCACATGCATATGTACACCTGCATATTTTTATTATGCATTCTGGCTCCATCCCTTACATGCTCTGTGACCTTTGACAAGTTACTTACTTCTCTGTGCCTTAGTTTCTTCATCTGTAAAATATGGATAGTAACAATAACCATGTTATAGAATTGTAAAGATTAAATGGGCAATAATTAATAAAGTTTTATAATGTGTCTGGCATAATATATATTAATTATTGTTATAGATATGATCATATGTTTTAAAAATATTTTAAAATTATCAAGCCCTTCTCATTTTTATTTGAAAGCCATACTAGCCATTGCTGGTATCGTGTATCATTTTCTGTAAGCCACACAATGCCTTTTGTCCCCCATGATAATGGTGGGAAGTGGAACATCTGAAAAATATGTCCCATGCAGAATGGATCTTCACACAGATTTATTTTGTCATTTTAGTTTGATTTTTGAGAAATGAGTTCAGCACATCTGCCAAATCCTTTTATAAGATGCTACATTCCTGTTTTTATTTTAGTTTATTCCATTTATGAAAAGCTCTTTTCTTCTCCACCCATCCTGTGGACAGTTAGGCCTCCTATCGTCCATTCCTCTCTGTCCCAAACTATAATGTTACCGTACATTAAATCTTTAAAATAGAAAATGGGAAGAAAAACTGGAAGGAATCTGTCACTTTTTTAAAGTCATTTTCCTTTTGGTATATCTAAATTAATTTTTAAAAACCCTGTTTTTCACACTCTGAAAATATACCACTTGATAATGGACTTTAAAAATTTTTATCAAATTTGAAATAGCAGACTTTTTTTTCAGGGTGGGAAGGAGAAGGCTGGTTTGGGGAGGGGAAAGATGGAGTAAAGCAGATGAAGAAGAATCAGTTTGCAAACATATGCTAATATTTAGATTCTTTTTTTTAAGTGAAAAGTTAACTAGTTAATGCTTTTTTACAAACTGTCTTTGATCCTGTGTTTTGTTTATTCCATCCCAGAAGAAGTTAGCGGTATACAGCACGATGCAGGACTCTCTGGAAGTCAGCCTTCCCAGCAAACACGAGGAGGAGGAGGAGGAGGAGGAGGAGGAGAAAGACCAGCCTGCCGAGATGGAGTACCTTAACTCTCGCTGTGTCCTTTTCACTTATTTCCAGGGAGACATTGGGTCAGTAGTGGATGAACACTTCTCAAGAGCTTTGGGCCAAGCCAGCACCCTCCATCCAGAATCTGCCATTTCAAAAAGCAAGATGGGGCTAACCCCCCTCTGGCGAGGTAAGAATTCAAAAGCAGATGCTCTCCAGGGCACTCTCTCTGTTTTGCAACCGCCTGTACCGGGTTCCAGCTGGAGACTTGCCCCTGGAGGACGGATATCCACTTGCTTTTTAATTTTTAAGGACAGCAAGGAATTTCTTTCAGACAAACAGCTGGATCAGTTTTGTCACATGTGGAATGCAGGGTTGGAAAGGATGCAGTCACACCCCTTAAATTCCTCATGGAAAGTAGTGATGCAACCAGCTCCAGTTTATAGTGGCAGGATCGAGCTGAGAAGCACCATTCCTTAAGCCCCCATGGCCCAATTTGGATGTCTAAATAATAGGCGTGCCTGGATCAGCTTTTAAACATCAGCTCTTGCTCATTCCACTAGGTGCTATGTGGTGACCTAGCAGGGATCTGAGTGTGACCCAGGAATACAGACTTTGAAAGCCTTCTGTTCTCTTGAGAGCTTTCTCTGTCTTGCTTTGTTGTAGTGTTTACTCTTTGTAGTGTACAATCCAGATATTATCGACTGAGTCTACCTGGTTTAGCCATTGCTTTTACTGCTGGAAAGTAAAGCAGTAGAATGGGCATCGTCAGCTTTATTTCCCTCTATAGAGATGTCACAGAGGTGTATTTGAATCTGATTCATAGAAAATCGTTGGCTGACATCTTAATTGGGATAATTACAAGGTTAGAGAAGAAATAATACATCATCTCAATGATAGTTTTAGAGAAATGTGTTATGGACATTTCTTCTGAACTCACCCGGTTATAAGAAGCATCTAGTAAAATGATACTCCAAGTGTGATTTCCAGGACCAAGAATATCGGTGTCACATGGGAGCTTGTTAGAAAGGCAAACTCTTGGGCCACACCCCAGAACCTACTGGATCAGAAACTCAGGGGTAGCATAGTCTGTGTTTTTCCCAGCCCTGCCAGCGATTCAGATGTAGGCTCAAGTTTGATAACCGTTGGTCTGGTGCTGTTACAAACACAGATTGCAGCCCCCAAACTCAGACCTACTGAATCAGAGTCTCCAGAGGGAGGTTCTGGGAACCAGACCTTCGCAGGTGCCCCAGGTGGTGCTATGATGAGGAAAGGCTTGTCACCTGTGGAAGGCCACCTGTGGTGGGGGCAGGCGAGAGTGGGTGAGTGGCTGGTCCCCTCTCAGCGTCAGAGAAATGGTTCTGCTCCTTGCAGGAGAGGCCCCGGCCCTATGAAATTGCTGGGCCTGATCTGTAGATACGATGCTTTTCTTTCTTGCCTGCCTGCCTGCCTTCCTACCTTCTTTCTTTCTTCTTTTTAGTAAATATGAACAACACTAAGACAAGCAATGACTATAAAGGGGAAGGTGGAGTACAAATTCAAGTGACCAAGGCCTTGATAGACGTGAACTGGCAGCACAACTGCTTATTTGATTAGTAACGATTATGGACTTCCTGAAAGAATGAGCACTGAGTCCTTGGAAGCCTAAGATGCTTATGGAATCAACCAATATCCTATTTGGTAGCATGTGGTGAATACTTTTAATAACTTGTGGAGGGTGAAAAAAGGGAAACTTCAGTGAATTAGCTGGCTGTAATGAATAGTTTGAGATATCTGTCATAAATCCTGCAAGGATAGTCCGTCCTAGGAGAGTTCTCAAGGCCGTGCCTCCTCCTTTAGCATGCTGGCACATGCAGCCTGGTGACCATTCCACCGGGAAGAGAGGAACGAGACCCCCAAATTATAGGTCGGGGGGAGAGTGACTGTCGTAGTATCACAATCAGAATAGTTGTAAGGGAGATGTTTTGAATATGCAGAAACTCTGCAGTTTAGTGTTTTTTCCCATAATCTGCATGACTGAGTAGAGAAGACCTTAGGACAGATGTCAAATTTCAGTACAGAAAGGGTGGATAATGGTAATGTTTTAGTAATTATTATTACGGTTTTCTTGGCATTATCTTAAATTTGGCTTTCAGATGCATCGCTGGTTTCATTTATTGACTTCAGCAGCAAGTAGTATTAAGGTCCTACCGTGTTCTCGGGTAGTGGGCGTCTATCGGTGAATCGGGGAGTCTCGGCCTCTGCTCTCGGGGGGTTTAGTGGAAGAGACAGGTACTAAATACGCAACGAAATGCAAGCTGTTGTTTTACTCGGGGTGATAATAGACACTCTCTCTGAGACAGTTATGTTTGAGCATAGACTGAAGGACATGAGAGTGCTTCTCATCACAGGAATATCTAGGGAGAAATTATTCGAGGCAGAGGGAACAGCCGGTGCACAGGCCCTGGGGAGGGATTGAGTTTAGAGCATTCAATGAGAAGCACAGACACTGGCGCGTGTGGAGTGAAATGGAGAGCGATTTGTAGACAAGAATTTTTAGAGCTTTGTATGTCAGTTTAGTTTGTCAGAGTGGCCCAGGCACACACAGCATGCTCTTCAAATCCCATCACTCCCTCTCCCACTGAGAGCACACACATCATACGTGGTTATCACATCATTTTCCGTAATGCTCAGGATAATGCATTTCAGCTCGGAAAATCTGGAATAAATATGAATTGAATGATTAAGTGACTGAACTAGATGAACCAAGTTGATACTGTGTACCCTGGATTAGGAAAAAAGTCCTTGATGGAGAATTTATTAGCAGTAAATTGTATGAAATCTTTGGGGCAGTTTTCTTATTTATAAATAAGGGTTGAATTAAGTGATTGTTGAAATCTTTGCTCTGTAAAGTTCTGTGATTTCAAATGTATTATTTACTTTCCATTTGTGAATAGAACTCTGTTTTTTTTTCTTTTTTTATTGACATATAATGGACTTACAATGTCCTATTAGTTTCAGGTGTATATCATAGTGATTTGATATTTATTTACATTATGAAATGATCACCAAATGATAATCTAGTTAGCATCTGTCACCATACAAAGTTATGACCGTATTCCTCATGCTATACATTACACCCCCCTGACTTATTTATTTTATAACTGGAAGTTTGTACATCTTAATCCCCTCCACCTATTTTGTCCCCTCCCCCACCTCTCCCCACTTTGGTAACCACCAGTTTGTTTCCTGTATGTATAAGTCTGTTTCTGTTTTGTTTTCTTTGTTCATTTGTTTTGTTTTTTAGGTTGCACATATAAATGAAATCATACAGTATTTGTCTTTCTCTATCTGACTTATTTCACTCAGCACGATACCCTCTAGATCCATCCATTTTGTCGCAACTGGCCAGGTTTCATTCTTTTTTATGGCTGAATAATACTCCATTGTGTATATACACCACACTCTCTTTACCTGTTCATTTATCGATGGACACGTAGGTTGCTTTCATATCTTGGCTATTGTAAATAATGCTGTGATGAACATAGGGTGCTTATATCTCTTCAGATTAGTGTTTTTGTTTCCTTTGGGTAAATGCCCAGAAGTGGGATTGCTGGATCATCTGGTATTTCTATTTTTAATTTTTTGAGGAACCTTCATACTGTTTTCCATAGTGGCTGCACCAATTTACATTCTCACCAACAGTGTATGAGTGTTCCCTTTTCTCCACATCCTCACCAAAACTTATTATTTTTTGTCTTTTTTGATAATAGCCATTCTGACAGATGTGAGGTGATATCTCATTGTGGTTTGATTTGCATTTCCCTGATGGTTAGTGATGTGAGCATCTTTTCATGTGCCTGTTGGCCATTTGTCCATCTTCTTTGGAAAAATGTCTATTCAAGTCCTCTGCCCATTTTTTAATTGGGTTGCTTGTTTTTTGATATTAAGTTGTATAAGTTCTTTATATGTTTTGGATATTAACCCCTTAACAGATGTATGATTTGCAAACATATTCTCCCATTCAGTAGGTTGCTTTTTTGTTTTGTTGATAATTTTCTTTGCTTTTTAGTTTGATGTAATCCCATTTGTTTATCTTTGCTTTTGTTGCCATTGCCTGAGGAGATGGGTCCAAAAAATTATTGCCAAGGCCAATGTCAAAGAGCTGACTGTTTATGTTTTCTTCTAGGAGGTTTATGGTTTCAGGTCTTACATTCAAGTCTTTAATCCATTTTGAGTTTATTTTTGTATATGGTGTAAGAAAATGGTCCAGTTTCCTTCTTTTGCATGCAGCTGTCCAGTTTCCCCAACACCATTTATTGAAAAGACTGTCTTTTCCCTATTGTATAGTCTTGCTTCCTTTGTCATAGATTAATTGACAATATATGTGTGGGTTTATTTCTGGGCTCTCTATTCTATTCCATTCATCTATGTGTCTGTTTTCTTGCCAGTACCATACGGTTTTGATTACTATAGCTTTGTAGTATGGTTTGAAATCAGGGAGCATGATACCTTCAGCTTTGTTCATCTTTCTCAAGATTGTTTTGACTATTCAGGGTCTTTTATGGTTCCACACAAATTTTAGGATTCTTTGTTCTAGTTCTGTGAAAAATGCCATTGGTATTTTGATGGGGATTGCATTGAATCTGTAGATTGCTTTGGGTAGTATGGACATTTTAACAATATTAATTCTTCCAATCCATGAGCATGGTATATTTTTCCATTTATTTGTGTTGTCTTCAATTTCTTTCATCAATGTCTTATAGTTGTCAGAGTACAGATCTTTCACTTCCTTGGTTAAATTTATCTCCAGGTATTTTGTTCTTTTTGATGCAATTGTAAATGGGATTGCTTTCTTAATTTCTCTTTCTGATAGCTCATTATTAGTGTATAGAAACACAACTGATTTCTGTATATTAATTTTGTATCTTGAAACTTTACTGAATTCATTTATTACTTCTAATAGTTTTCTGGTGGAGTCTTTAGGGTTTTCTATATATAGTATCATGTCATCTGCAAATAGTGACAGTTTTACTTTTTCTTTTCTTGTTTGGATGCCTTTTATTTCTTTTTTCTTGCCTAATTGCTCTGACTAGGACTTCCAATATTATGTTGAATAAAAGTGAGGATAGTGGGCATCCTTATCTTGTTCCTGATCTTAGAGGAAAGGCTTTCAGCTTTTCACCAGTTAGTATGATGTTAACTGTGGGCTTGTCATATATGGCCTTTCTGAT
Source organism: Tapirus indicus (assembly GCA_031878705.1). Taxonomy (NCBI): domain Eukaryota; kingdom Metazoa; phylum Chordata; class Mammalia; order Perissodactyla; family Tapiridae; genus Tapirus; species Tapirus indicus. The sequence goes on from CM062936.1 coordinate 3,689,474, forward strand.
GTTGAGGCACCTTCCCTCTATACCCACTTTGTTGAGAGTTTTTATCATAAATGGATATTGAATTTTGTCAAATGCTTTCTCTGCATCTATTGAGATGATCATATGATTTTCACCCTTGGTTTTGTTAATGTGGTGTATGTATCATGTTGATTGATTTGCGGATGTTGAACCATCCTCACATCCCTGGAATAATCCCACTTGATCATGGTGTATGATCCTTTTGATGTAATATTGAATTTGGTTTGCTAATATTTTGTTAAGCATTTTTGCATCTATGTTTATCAGGGATACTGGCCTGGTAATTTTCTTTTTTTGTGGTGTCTTTGTCTGGTTTTGGTATCAGGATAATGCTAGTCTTGTAAAATGAGTTTGGAAGTGTTCCTTTCTCTCCAACTTTTTGGAATAATTTGAGAAGGATAGGTATTTTAACTCTTTTCAAATGTTTGGGAGAATTCACCTGTGAAGCCATGTGGTCCCAGAATTTTATTTTGGGGGGAGTTTTTAAATTATTGATTCCATTTCATTACTTGTAATCAGTCTCTTCAGATTTTCTGTTTCTTCATGATTCAATCTTGAAGTTTGTGTGTTTTGAGGAATTTATTCATTTCTTCTAGGTTTTCCAGTTTGTTGGTATATAATTGCTTGAAATAATCTTTTGTATTTCTGTGGTGTCAGTTGTAGTTTCTCCTCTGTCATTTCTGATTTTATTTATTTGGGCCCTCTTTTTTTCTTGATGGTCTGGCTGAAGGTTTATCAATTTTGTTTATCTTTTCAAAGAACCAGCTATTAATTTCATTGATCTTTCCTACTGTTTTTTTAGTCTCTATTTCATTTATTTCTCTCTGATGTCTCCATGTCCTTCCTTCCACTAACTTTGGGCTTAGTTTGTTCTTTTTTTCTGGTTCCTTTAGGCGTAAAGTTAGATGGTTAATTGAGATTTTTCTTGTTTTTTGAGATAGGCCTGTATTGCCATGAACTTCCCTTTTAGAACTGCTTTTGCTGTGTCCCATAGATTTTGAAAAGCTGTGTTTCCATTTCATTTGTCTCAAGGTATTTTTTGATTTCCACTTTGTTTTCTTCATTAACCTATTGGTTATTTAGTAGCATGTTGTATGGTCTCCACGTGTTTGTGTTTTTTCCAGTCTTCTTGTAATTGACTTCTAGTTTCATATTGTTGTGGTTGGGAAAGATGCTTGATATGATTTCAGTATTCTTAAATTTATTGAGATTTGATTTGTCGCCTAACATGTGATCTGTCCTGGAGAATGCTCCATGTGCATTTGGAAAGAATGTGTATTCTGCAATTTTTTGATGGAATGTTCTGAATATATCTATGAAGTTCATGTGGTCTAATGTGTCATCTAAAATCAGTGTTTCCTTACTGACTTTCTGTCTGGACGATCTATCCACTGATGTAGTGGGGTATTAAAATCCCCTCCTATTATTGTGTTCCTGTCAATGTCTCCCTTTATGTCTGTTAATATTTGCTTTATGTATTTAGGTGCTCATACGTTGGGTGCATAAATATTTGCAAATGTTATATCTTCTTCTTGTTTTGACTCCTTTGTCATTGTGTAACGCCCTTCTTTGTCTCTTATTATAGTCTTTGTTTTAAAGTCTATTTTGTCTGATATAAGTACTGCTAACCTAGCTTTCTTTTCATTTCCATTTACATGGAATTTCTTTTTCCATCCCTTCACTTTCAATCTGTGTGTGTCTTTAGATCTGAAGTGAGTCTCTTGTAGGCAGCATATAGATACATCTTGGGTTTTTGTCCATTAAACTACCCTATATCTTTTGATTGGAGCATTTAGTCCAGCTATATTTAAAGTAATTATTGATAGATATGTACTTTTTGCCATTTTGTTAATTGTTTTCTGGTTGCTTTTGTAGTTCTTCCCTGTGGTTTGATGGTTTTCTTTAGTGTTATGTTTGGCTTCCTTTCTCCTTGTTTTTTGTGTATGTATTGTAGGTTTTTGGTTTGTAGTTATCATGAGATTCATCTATATCTACCTATTTATAGAGCAGTCTCTTGTAAGCTGATAGTCACTTAAGTTTGAAAGCATTCTAAAAACACTACATTTTTACTCCTCCTGCCATGTTTTATGTTTTTGACATCATATTTTACTTCTTTTTACTTTGTGTATCCCTTAACTACTTATTGTAGTCACAGTTGATTTTACTACTTTGTTTTTTAACATTCATGCTAGCTTTTTAAGTGGCTGATCCATAGCCTTTACTATGTATTTGCCTTTACCAGGGATATTTTTTCTCTCATGTATTTTCTTATTTCTAGTTATGACCTTTTCTTTTCCATTTAAAGGAGACTCTTTAAAATTTCTTTTAAGGCCGGTTTAGTGGTGATGAACTCAGTTTTTGCTTGTCTGGGAAACTCCTTATCTCTCCTTCAATTCTGAACAATAACTTTGCTGGGTAGAGTATTCTTGGTTGTAGGTTTTTTCCTTTCAGCACTTTAAATGTATCATGCCACTCCTTTCTGACCTGCAAAGTGTCTGCTGAATAATCAGCTGATAGTGTTATGGGGTTTCCCTTGTATGTGACTAGTTGTTTTTCTCTTGCTGCCTCTAAGATTCTCTCTTTAACTTTGGACATTTTAATTTTAATATGTAGATCTGTTTGGATTCATCTTGTTTGGGACTTTCTGTGCTTTCTGGACCTGGATGTCTGTTTCCTTCCCCAGGTGAGGGAAGTTTTCATCCATTATTTCTTCAAATAAGTTTTCTGCCCCTTTCTCTTTTTCTCCTCCTTCTGGGACACCTATAATGCAAATATCAGTACATGATGTCATCCCAGAGTTTCCTTAAACTAACCTCATTTTTGTTAATTCTTTTTCTTTTTGCTGTTCTGATTGGATGATTTTCACTATTCTGTCTTCCAGATCACTGATCCATTCTTCTGTATCATCTAATCTGCTGTTGATTCCCTCGGGTATATTTTTCATTTCAGTTATTATATTCTTCAGCTCTGATTGATTCTTTCTTATATTTTGCAAGTCTGTTGAAGTTCTCACTGTGTTCATCCGTTCTTCTCCCCAGTTCAGTGAGCATCCTTATGACCATTACTTTGAACCCTTTATCCAGTAAATTATTTACCTTTGTTTCATTAGGGGTTTTTCCTGGGATTTTTATCTTGTCCTTTCATTTGGAACATATTCCTCCATCTCTTCATTTTGTTTGACTTTCTATGTTTGTTTCTCTTAATTAGGTGAAACAGCTACCCCTCCCAGTCTTGAAGGAGTGGCCTCGTGTAAGAGCCCTGTGTAGACTGCATTCACCAGGTGGCTTTGGCAGGCTGGCTGGAGCGAGAGAGAGCATGGGCCAGGGAATGTCTGGGGTGTGCTGTGCCAGGGCTGCCTCAGTGGGATGGCTGGAGCTGGAATGGGTATGGGCCAGGGTGGTCCCAGGGTGCACTGTGCTGGGCCCACCTTGAGGGGGATGGCTGGAGCTGGTGTGGGCGCCAGCTGGGGAGTCCCAGAGTGCACTGGGGTGGCCACCCAGAGCCCCTGAACTGTGCTCTCACCTGCTCTATCAAGGTGGAGGGGGAATACAAAAAATGGTGCTCACTGAGGCCTCCGACCCTGAAGAGATTTGCAGCAGTTTCCCACCCATTTGGCAAATGTTTTAGGGTTAGTAAATGGATTTCCTTCACATATAGTCTAAATTTCCTTTGAACCACTATTTTTTCCCTTTGCTCCAGAGTGTGCAAGTCTGCACACAGGCCCCTTAGTGATATCCCTCCCTGCTGTAGGTCATCATGTTGAGGATAGGGTTCCTATCAATACTGTGTGTCTGTGTCTCCTACTGTTCTCTATTTGGGTCCATCTGTCATTTGTTTCCAGAAGCTGTTCATTCAGCCCTCAGTTCTTCTTTAGGAGGAGTTGCTCTCTATATAAGAGTAGATTCCATGTGTCCGTGGAAGGAGGTAAGTTCTGGTTTTCCTGCACCACCATCTTGGATGCTCTCACTTTGTGAATGGAACTTAACTATAGTTGTTTCTAGTTGTGAATTAGTCAGTTTTAGATTAACATACACAACTTGGATATGATTTATAGGATATCCACAAAATGTAATTAAAGATTTAGAAAATAATATCTTAAAGAAAGGCATAATAAATTGAGATTCCCATGTCTAGTAAAGAGAGTTATTGGGAATTTTGTATTAATTGCCAAAGCAACGCAGGTTTGGATAATGCAGTCTTTGGATTCTGTTTGTTTTGGGTTCAAGTTTGGGCCTTATTGCTGTCTGGTTGCAATGTGATCTTGGATTACTTAAAATCTCTCTGAACTCAACTTCAATTATAATATGTGTTTATTGATACCCATTTCCTAGGGTTATTGTAAAGATATTTTGATAATGCATATGAATAATTTAGCATAGGGCTTGATGCAAGGTGCTAAATGAAGATCAGATGCCTTTTCTCTCTGCCTAAAGTTTCCACTCATTTGGCATATAGAAAACTAACCTTGGGTCCATATTGACAGATGTTGTTTTCTGCAAGTTTGTATATCTGGCAATAACACAGTGTCTTGGACATAGTAGGTATTCAAGGCTATTGACAATGTTGATGGCCATGGCAGTAAAACTTTATGCAGGAGGTGCTGACCAGCTGTATTAAATTAAAGGATCTAATTTATGGCATGAAGTTTTTACATTGCTACCCAAGTGCTATGTGCTACAAAGGAATTTAAAACGGAATTACGTTTGATTGCATAATAAATATATTTCACAGTAAATCTTTAGACAAGGATAGTGTCAGCCAATAATGGAATAATGGTCATACTTTGAGTGTGTATCTTGATGGAGTTAGGAAAGTCCTCTTTAGGTGTTTTGCAGCTGCTAGGCAAACAATTGGCAGGAAATATTTGTACTTTATTTGGCACAATCTCACATCAAACACTTCTTATCCCACTGTACATTCTAACAGGGATTGAATAGGGCTTCTCCGTTAAGAAAACCTGATGAATCTGATTGCCTCTGTATCCCCACCCAAACAGAAACATTGGCTTCAAACATGTCTATGCATTGATCTCAGTGCCCAAGTATTATTACAGAAAGTGTGTGTGTGTATCTGTGTGTGTATATAGTTAAGTTGTGCCATAGCAAAATATGTCACTGACTTAAAAACCATGCTGAATGGTAAACATTGATACTTTTTCTTGTAGTTGCAAAGTAAATATTTGTTGCTTGATTGATCTACATAGTGTCTGCTTGGAGCAACACATTCTCGTAGGAAAGACCTCTCAAAAGGAGTGCTAACCTAAACGAGCAAAGAGGAGAAAGGAGAGGAGGGCCGGTCTCATGAGCTGGCTGAGACTGGGAAGGAGAGTTGAGCTGCATCTCCAGGAGGCGCTGGAGGTCATCACTGCTGGGAAGTCTAGAACAAACACATGGGAGGACAGTGAGGCCTGACCTACCTCATTGTTCTGCCTCCGAGGAGTATGGGCATCTGATATCACCCCCTGAAACTCTCATTTTAGAGTCACAAGGCCCATTTTGAGCAACTCTAGAACAAAGTAACCAAAGGACAGTCTTTGGACATAGTGGTAATGCCTGATTACTGAATGACCGAAAACTTTGGAACACACACCCTTTCACCTCTGACCTAAAAGTTCATTTTCATGGGAAGCAGAACAAGAAGATGGGAATTAAATTACAGTGAGGACCCTTTAGGTTAAGAATGGAGTAGCACTTTTTTTCACTGAGGTTAATAAAAAGGTAAATGTTATCTTTTAACATTGATGTTTTAAATTAATATTTATTCTAAGGATATTTTTTCTGTAGATTTTTAAGATGACTTGAGAGAGATTCTATAACATTTTATTGTCCCACTTTCCTTTTAATATAGTTTTCCTTTTTTCAAAATTAAGTAATAAAATGTTTAATTTTTAATTTAAATGTTTAATTTTCTCTTGCTTAAGTTGTTTGCCCTTAGATTTTTTTTTCAGAGATATTTACACTTAATGTAAACAGTATCCCATCTACTACGAAACTGAAAGAACCACTCGATGTCCCCTGTCTTGTGTGTCTCTAAGATCCATCTGTGGCATAAATCACACAGTGAGATTACTGGGTATGCTCTGGGTGGTTGGTATTGGGCAATGTATCAATTTTGTCATTTCTTATTGTTGTTTAGAAATAAGGATGTGTGTAATATTTTTTAATCCCAAATGCAACTGAACCAAAGTATATTTAGACTTTTCATACGTGTTAGACTGCCAGTGTTGACATCATCCAAATATTGAGTCCCACTGAGCCCAAAGTCACCGTGGAGTGTTAATATCATACCGTTCTGATTGCCTCCACTAACCTGCACAGTAATGTTGCATGGAAAGAGCTCACGCACAGTTCTTCATATGCTTTTCCATCCAGCAAATGTGGCTATGATTAAGTACTCGTAAGCAAAGATTCATGTAATGAAAAAATTTACATACATATGAAATAAGGACACTGATTCCCAGGCATGAAACAGAGTATATCATCTGTTTCTTTGTATCAAGATTTTTTTTTAACAATCAAGATACCGAATAGTGGTTTTGAAGTGTAGACTTGTCTATAAACATATTTTCTACTCAATATTGTTTCATTTACATGTAAAATGCAACACTGTTTTTGAAAAGGGCTGCATAGATCTCTGCAAACTTTATATTCATCTCGGGAGACATACTGACTGGGAAAATACTAAGTTACTTCTGATTTTATTTTTCCCTGGGGCATTTTAAAGCTTTGTTCAGCCTTCATGGAGTGCATTTTTAAAAAGAGATTTCCACTTTCAATGATAATGTGTTCACTAATCACAATAATTCATAAATAGGATAACATTTTTGGTAAGGAATTTATTCATTGTCCACATGTGTGCTTGCATGTCCAAAATGCTGAAGCATCTATAAAATAAAATTGGGTCCATGTACATATAAATGAAAAGAAATAAAAGGAAAGCATCCAGGGAAATGACATACACTCTGTGTACTTTTGACATTTTCAAGGGGGATTTTCATCAGGGGAGCACTGTATCTCCGGCACACACCTGTGGGGTGGCTTCCGCGGTTCATAGTGGGATCCTGGCCCCACCAGGAGGCGAAAGTTATGAGCAGAAGGAAGGGTTTGGTCCCAAAGATTGGATCTGTGAGCACAAAGTGGCAGATTGGTGATGGCAAAGTTGCACCACATATTCTAAGGAGCCTCTAGAAACTCCTTGTATGGGCTTTAAACTTTAAACATTGACAGCTTTCATTGTGGGTGTGACAGAAGCATTCTACAAATGGCCATCGTTTAAGGCAAATTCAATTTTCTTCTCACAGCTTACACATTTTTTTTCTTGTCATTAGAAGCCATTTTTCATATGTCAAAGGAAGACAATTCTTTCATAAAACATATTTGCCTCAATGCCAGTAAGTTTGACTTTAAGTGCTGTTTTCTAATAGACTGTAATTGTGGCAAAACAAAGTCGTTTAATTAAAAGTTTGCCAGGACTGTTTGAAGACTTGAAAACAGTCTACACTTCCATCCTCTGCCTCTTGAAGAACAGCATTTCCTAGATTTCCCCAAGAGTTTTGAGATCTATGGAGATTCTGTGGTGGAGAGATTTGAATGTGAAACACCGAATAGCTGTCTGTCCACAGAACAAATGGGGTGAATGATGATGGCGCTGGTGGAGGGCTGACCGCAAGACAACTGAAGAGTTTGCCCGGCTGGTGCCACAGCCGTTAGGGAAGCTGGAGAAAGGAAATGTTTAAACGCCACCATGATATCCTAATGATGTTAGTCAAATGACGTATGTGGTAGTTGATTCAACGTATATAAGCTCTCCCTGAAGTAAGGCAGCTCTGTCCTGGAAACTTATGAGGTGAGAACATGCCTATGTCAGACTTCTGAAAGCCTGTGTTTTAGAGTACTTCTTAAGATATCCTCATTCTACAGAAAGATCTAGCCAGATTCTTTTGTGTGGAACTCAATGTGAAAATACTATCTTACTATACATGCCTGACTGATGTGCTAAGCAACCTGATCTTTATCAATAGATAGAAATAATTCTCAGGCCACTTCACAGAATGATAAAAATATAGAGCCAGAAGATATTTGCAATTTTAATTCAAATGCCTCATATTTCAGTGGAAGAAACTGAGCCACAGAGAGGTCAACAGATCCATTTGGGGTCATACAACGAGATAGGGTGAGTGCCAGGTGCTAGCTCTCTGGCTGAGATCTCCAGACTCCCTGTCCAGTGCTCGTTCAGTGACACCACACCATAGGCAACAGGCTACAGGTAGAGGTATCAGTCTTTCTAAACACAGGTCTGACTAGAACACTTCCCAGATCAAAACCCTTCAAAGCGCCCTGGGACCTCCTCAGGGCAGCATCCACACTCAGTGTGTGGCTGGCAAGGCCATACCCATCTGGATCCTTCTTGGACCATAGTCTAATTTTTGGCCACCTTCCGCCCACCGAAGTCATTTTTGTCCCTCAAATGTGTGTGTATGTGTAATTATTGGCCTTTTTTCACCTACTTTTTCATTTGCCTAAAACCCTCTTCCCTTCCTTTCCACAAGGCTCTTCCTACTTGTCCTCTCAGTTTAGCTATCACTTTCTTAGGCTGCTTCTGTCCCTCTCTCTCTGCTTCTCCCATGACAGCACCTACCACATCACTTTATATACGTCCATTTACTTAGCCGTCCCTTCCAGATTGTGGTGAAAGTGACCTCAGTTTGGTCATCCCCACCCTCCCATGTTTGGTGCATGGCGGGTCATCTATAAATATGTTATGACGATTGAGCAGAGAAATTGAACTGAAGCAGAGTTGGGGAGGGTTCTTCCTCTGTAAGTGCTACTCTGTGATATTACTACCCCTCCCCAAAACACCTCCTCGAATCCATTTCCCCTACTTGAATTACCTCCACTCATGGTCTCCACAGACTCTTCACCAAATCCTAGATGTTCAGGTTATAGTTACAATTGTGCCCTCTTGTGGCACAGCTGTGAAGAGTGCCAGCCATCCAGGCAGCTTCCTGTCTTCAAAGCCCAGGCTCCTACTTGCCAGCTGTGGAATCCTGGGCTTCTTCCCCGCCTCCATGTCCACATCTCTACAATGGGGACACTAACAACCACCATCTCCCAGGACTGCAGGGAGGATCCAAGAAGATCATCCATGAAAAGCCTCTGGCCTGGTGCTGGGCCTTTGGTCACTGTCATCGTATGTTAACTGTTATTATTCTCATGGCGGAGACTCCCAGAAGTCTACAGACAAAATAAGCTTGGAATACACTCTTCTTGATGAAAATGAGTGTTAGTGAGCATAATTTAGTGCATTCTCACTTCCATTTGTTACTTTTGGCATTAAAATGTTTAGTTTGAATGAAAATTGTATTTGCATTTGAAAAAAGTTGGTAAACATCATCATTTCCAACCTACCTGAGTCACGTCTGTGGCATAGGCTTTCTTTACCTGCGATGTACGTCATCTGTGACCTCTGTTCAGACCTGACGGCGGGGAGACTTCCAGGAGGATATGAAGCTTTCGGGTCGCAGACTTGCCGACCTCAGCACAGACTGTGACTGCACAAGCTATGGAAACGAGGGGGAGGGCTCACGCAGCGCCTTGAACCCTGCACACTGGCTCGGCCGGGAGCTCAGAGGCGTGCCTGCTATCAGGACCCCTCCGTGTGCAGAGAAGCAGGGCGCATACTGATTAGCCTGCTTGTAAAAGATTGGACGCATAGAGGCAAGTCTATTGTAAAACTGAATCTTATGTAAATCATTTATTTTTGTCTTCTCAGACAGCTCAGCTCTCTCAAGCCAGCGGAGTAGTTTCCCGACTTCTTTTTGGACCAGCTCTTACCAGCCCCCACCTGCACCCTGTCTTGGGGGAGTTCATCCTGACTTCCAGGTCACTGCACCCCCTGGCACCTTTACCGCAGCCGACCCCAGCCCCTGGCCAGGACACGGCCTGCATCAGACTGGCCCAGCCCCTCCCCCTCCCGTGTCTGAATCCTGGCACTACCCTTTGGCATCTCAGGTGAGCCCATCCTACAGCCACATGCATGATGTGTACATGCGGCACCACGCCCCCCACGCCCACATGCACCACCGCCGCCACCACCACCATCACCCTGCTGCTGGTTCCGGCCTGGATCCAGCCTACGGGCCCCTGCTGATGCCCTCAGTGCGTGCAGCCAGGATTCCTGCTCCCCAATGTGGCGTCACAAAGACAGATCCGACGACAGTCACCACTGCTACCTCAGCGTGGGCTGGAGCCTTTCACGGAACCGTGGACATCGTGCCAAGTGTGGGGTTTGATCCAGGTGAGCCAGGGGGTTTCCATAAAGAGAAGTTAAGGAAGAAATACTAAAAAATGGGGGATGCTGTAAATACTTTGAAATATTTTTTCCCTCGTATGTAAAGTTAAGCTTTGCCAACATGTTTATAGAACCTAACTGTTTTGCAACATCCTGCATTCTTGCGGAAACTGGGATGACTAACTCATGGAGAAAGGTCTGGGAACTTTTCTCCGGTGTCTTAAGCTGGTAATCTGTTCCTTTGAACTGGAATCTCTGGTACCTTATGTTTACAAAGAACTGGGCATGTTCTTTAAACCTCCCCATCTCTGTGCTCTTGGCCATGGGTAATGCCTGATAGGGTTCAGAAATAGTACGTGTCAGTAGTTTTTCTTTCTCTCCCTTTTTTAGGTCTTATTTATGATTTGTAAAACAAACTGCTTTCTGGAATATAGTCCATGGTCTACTCTTTTGAAAAGAATTAAGGACAGTATTTTAAAGGAATGGATTTCCCTTTACTTCCCTTCTTCTCCTTTGCCTTCTCTTTTTTTCCCTTCCTTCCTCCTCCTCCTTCCTCTCTTCCTCTATTTCTCTCCCTCTCTCGCTCTGTTTTAAATAACACCAGTCTTAAAAAGACTACTAGAAATTTTATTTTCAACAGATTTAGAAAAAAATTGGTAAGGGAAAAATTGATGCACAGAGCATTCAGCTCCTCTCTGGAATTCACTAGTTTGGAGGTCATGGTGTTAAATGTTGGAGCTTGTTTTTTGGACCAAACTAGTTATATTAATAATATTACTGGTTTTGAGTTCATGAAATCACAGACATCAGAGGCTAAAAAGACAAATCAAGTCAGTGATTACATCCTCAGAGTCAGTGATCCAGTCACCCACCTCCACCTCCAATCCCAGGTTCTTTTCCTGGAACACTTTGTGACATATTAGAACTTTCTTTCCAGAAGTTTAAAGAAACTCACTCTGTCCTTGGTTTTTCCATAGTGTGCAGGATCTTTAATCTGAATGCTGGTTCACAGCAGAGAACTCCCAGAGTAACAGATGCCCAGCATCCAGTGGCACTCACACTGACCTGAGCCGGGCGTTCTTTTCTTGGTTACTGGTTCTCCACTGAGCTTTCCAGTCTCGCCCACTGCCTCGCCTCACCCATTTTGGCTTCCTAGGGAGTCTCTGGGTTCAAGTTGCTTTTCTAGACAAACTCCCAGCGGACTTGGTTCTCCCTCTCTAAGAGAAGAGAATGTGATGGGGCTAACTGCCACAGGCTCTCCTTCCTCCTTTGCCACATGCGAGCAGAGTGAAGGCAACTCTTGAGCTGTTCGGTGCCTAGGGCCAGACCTGAGCAGAGTCCCAGTCGGCAGCTGCCACGGTGGGCAGCCAGTTTCTGGAGGCTCCTCCCCATCTCACTTCTGTGGTACCTGTGTGACCAGAGTTAACAGTGCCCTTAGCAAGCAAAGGGAATGTTCTCTCCTTTCCTGGTCACTTGGGGCTGCTTTAACAGAATACCATACACTGGATGGCTTAAGCAACAAACACATAGTTCTCACAGTTCTGGAGGCTGGGAAGTCCAACATCAGGGTGCTGGCACACTTAATGTCTGGTGAGGGCCCACTTCCTGTCTTCTTAATGTGTCCTCAGGTTGCGGAAGGGACAAGGGAGCTCTCTGGGGTCTCTTTTATAAGGACACTAATTCCATTCACAAGGGTTCTGCTTTCATGACCTAATCACCTACTGAAGTCCCCCCTCCTAACACCATCACATTGGGCATTAGGGTTTAACCTAGGAATTTTGGGGGGGACACAGACATTCAGTCTGTAGCACCCCCCGTGCATTCTATAACATAAAAGGGAAAATGGATGTGATTGCTTGTTGCCTTCTGCTTCTAATTCTCTGTCACTTACCTACTTTTGTACTTGACAACTTCGGTGTGGGCCTGATTCACTGACTCACTGTTCAGAATTTCAGCTTTAAACAGTCTCTTTGGGATGAAAAGTCATCCTCCTACCTTTTGGAAGTGGAGGAGAGAGAATTTTTCTTCTCTGAAAAGTCTAGAAAGGACCCAAGGACCCATAGTTCTTGATACTTACTAAGCCGTGAATTAACATTTATTGAGGACCCACTCTGTAAGGTATGGCCGGAGGTACTTTAGACATATGTTATTACTTTTAATCCTTAAAATAGATCTGAAATGGGTCTTCTTAGATTCATTTACAAATAGGGAAACAGGCTCCGTTTTTCTGTTTGAAAACTGCTTGCCTAAATCTCAAGTGCTCAAGCTGGACTTGAACTAAGACCTGCTCCAGTCTATGGAATTGCTGAGGTAGCATCTCCCTGTGTATGTGGGTAAATTAGACTATTTATTAAGACTGTTAGATTAGACTATTAGTGATTAATAAGGAGGGATGAAGATTAGCCTACTGGATGTGGATGTATGTCATCTACCCCCTGTCAGTGTGGGTTTAGGATGAGGGTCATGATTCATCCCTATCCCGTAGTTTTGACCCAACTGAGAAACAAAGACAAAGGAATCAAGCAGATGAAGATCAAATTATTAGCATAATCATTGATCAGGCCGAATTGGATTAGGCTTACTGCCACAAGTGGACTTCGTAGTATCTTTGGCTAAATTTAGATTCTGGGAGATCCAATCCTGGGGAAAATCTAGACTTCAGAGAAGATTCCCACAGACTGTCACACAGCTTAGAGCCCCATTACTGTGAAAAGAGATTGATGGGTGCTCTGATTTGCCTCTGAAAAGCATCGTCAGAGGCATGACCCTAGTGTGCCTACCCTCCAAAGGGCAGGAGCAGGAAGAGCATGTACCACCCTGCGTGGGGCTGGCCCAAAAGGGGGAGGGGAAGGGGCTGAGCCATATGTGCTAACTTTTCTCCCCTAAACTCAGGCATCATATCAAGTATTACATCTCTCTTCCTTGGGAAGAGTTACAGAGGAGTGTTTTAAGTCAATTTCCCCAAGAAACAGACAGATTTGATTGCTGACAATCTATAGGGTAGTGTTCTTGAAGGCAGCATCTTTGTGGGATGAGAGAAGAGTTGGGCAGGAAAAGTCTCACTGTGATTAAGTTCAACTGAGCCTTAATAGATTCTTCAGGGAACTCGGGAGCTTGGATGGCCCCGTCTGACTGTCCTGCCTTAAGTAAAAGTGGATGGGCTTTTACATTCCTGCCCTGACCAGTTATTGGATGGATTTGCCTCTGCAAAGGGGACATGACATTAAGCAAGGTGGCTTTGTTCTACTGAGGGCAATTCCCAAGGAGAGAAATGACTGAAAGTCACGAGCTGCCAACACCAAGGGAATGAATGTCTCCACATGGGATGGGAAGGGATTGGTAGCCCACCACAGGATCCACTACAGGGAGACGATAAGACAGTAGTAGCTACTCTTCTACTTTTCTAAATACTTATAAATGAACAGAAGTTTCTGTATAGTAGGCCCAAGCTAGGAAGGTAGGATAGTTGAGTAGGATGAGGGATGGGTCCATCTATACAATCTATGCCACATGGACCTGACCATGCCACCCAAAACAGTGGCTCAGCTCAGGACTCAGCATCAATGTTGGGTGGCCACAGAGCAGCTGGGGTAAGAGCCCGCATTCAGGTGAGGCAGGCATGCAACTTCTCAGAGTCCGGGTACAGAAGCCACCAAAGTGCAGGTCATTGTCACCTTCCATTAGGAGATAAATCAATGCAGCCATTTTCAGAGCAATTTGGTAAAGAATATGACATTTTCATCAGTAGGGGAAGGGTTTAATAATTTTAGGTGTATTTTCATTTTGCAGCCATTTTTAAAGAAATTAAGGAAATCTGTAGGAAATCTGGAAGGTTGGACATGGTATAATGCTTAATGAGCAAAGAAAGTTTTAGAGTATCACATATGGTGTAAACCAGGGGTTGACAAAATTTTTCTGTAAAAGGCCTGATAATTTCTACTTCAACTTAATGCTTTGAGGGTCATACTGTCTCTGTTGCTACTGCTCAGCTCTTCTCTTGTAGCGCAGAAGCAGCCAGAGACAAACTTCAACGAGAAAGGCTGTGTCCCAATAAAACTTTTCTGATGGACGCTGAAATTTGAATTTTATATACTTTTCATGTGTCATGAAATGCTACTCTTTTTTTATTTGCTTCTTTCTCAACCATTTAAAAATATAAAACCTGTTTTTCCATTCTTAGCTCATGGGCTATATACAGACAGACAGTGGGCCTGATTGGGCCTATGCAGTGTGGTCTGCTGACCCCTCATGTGGTCCCGTGTGTATAATTTTTATCTACCTACACACACGTGTGCGCCTGTGCTCCCTCAGTGAAAATTATCGGAAGTATATCCACCAACAATGATCATTACTGCTGGTAATTGGTGGGCGCCTGAGCGTTGACGCCAGACAGCCTGATTTTATAAGGCCAGCTCTGATACGAGCAGCAGGACTTTGGGCAAATTACTGAACCCTCTGGGTGCCTCAACTTTTTTATCTTTAAAAGATGCTTCATAGGGTAGTTTGAGGATTAAATGAGTTAATGAAGTAAAACGTTCGCAAATGTGCCCTGCACATAATCGTTGCTCTATAAATTCTCACTCTGTAAGTAAAGGTGGACACATCCTCACTTTTTTGTGTTATAAAATATTATTTTTGAGCTGTATTTTATACACTACACCATTTTAAAGTGTGCAATTCAGTGGTTTTCTAAAATTATGTTCACAATGTTGTGCAACTATCCCCATTATCTAATTCCAGAACATTTCCATCATCTCGACAAGAAATCGCATATCTCTTAGGAGTCACTCCCAGTTCCCCCTCCCATATGCCCTTGTAACCACTAATCCACTTTCTGCCTCTATGGATTTTCCTACTTTGGACAGTTCATGTAAATGGAGTCATGCAATATGTGGCCTTTTGCGTCTGCCTTCTTTCATGTAGCCTGTGTTTTCAAGACTCATCCATGCAGCATGTGTCAGAACTTCACTCCTTTTTAGGGGTCGATACTACTCCATTGTATGGCTCTACCACATTTTGTTTGTCCATGCATTGGTTGGTTTGTTTATACTTTTTGGCTAATAAGAATAATGCTGGAAGAACCCTCAAGTACAAGTTTTTGTGTGAATATATGTTTTCAATTTTCTTAGGTAAATACCTAGGAGTAGAATTGTGGGGTTGAGAGAACCCCACTTTCTATTTTATATACTTCTAAATTTTCTGAAAGTTTTTCAAAGAGCATTTACTATATCTGTAATTAATTTTTAAAAATGTATTACAGAATAGAGTAATATAGTAATAGAATAGAGTTCTGAGGTTTAGTAGGCAAAATTCTTCCCTAAACATGAAGTGAGACGGTCTGTTTTTTCTCCAGGGCCCAAGCTGGGGTGAGGAGTGTGGAGCCCCAGCACAGACTTTAGAGAGATGCTTACTCCTGGGGCCGCGCAAGTACAAACCTCCTCGAATCTTGTACCCAGGGTGCCTTGCTTGCCTCAGCCTTGTCCTGATCCTACTTTCCCGTCATGTCTGGTTCTCTCACTTATTGCTCCCTCTGTTGACAGATCCCTTGGAACGGTCAGTGTGTGGATATGATTGTGGCATATCTGTATCTGCTCTCCTCGTGAAAACACCCGTCTTTACCAGAAGGCTATTCTCACCTACCCCACATTCGGCTTCTCCCTTTCCTTCAGCAGTCTCAGAACTGGGCTCCATGGGTTCTGTGGGAACGGTGGTTCCAGAATGTGATGATAGGGGCTTAACTGAAAAAAAACAGGTCAATGGTGGAATGAATTTGTAAACACTGCCCACTACACACCTCTTTTGAGATCACAATCCACTTTAGTATATAAAAGGCTCCTATGCATTCTTCAGTAAAGAAACATGTCAAATTTTGGTTAGTAGGAAATTTGTGCACTCTGATTTTCTTATGGGCACATTTTGTTTTTAGCACCCTTATTAACTTCTCATGGAATGCTCTTTGGGAAATGCTATGTCCCTCAGTTTTTTTCACCATAATAAAAGCCATAGTTTTCAACTTCTATCGGTAACTTTAAGCTGCCATGAAGAGTTATAGGTTAGGTAGGGTGGATGGGGCCGAAGATAATACCAGAAGGATAAGCTGAAGAAAGGAGGATCCCTGGATACGGAGGACCAATGTCAGTAAGCTCAGAGTACTGTACTGGGCCCCTTTGTGTGTCAGGAAGAAGAGAGTTCAATGTGGAAATATTTGTGATTGAGATACAAGATATTATTAGATATGCGTCTATGAATGCCAGGATGTGTCTCTTCTTGTCATGCTCAGATCTTTTCATGAGGACATTAAGCAAATTCTGAGCCAGTATTCATCTTTCAGTGGCCATAACCAAAAGATACATTTCACTGAAATGCTGCCATTCTTATTTCCTGTTATTACCAATAATTTACCTAATGTAAGACATACAGTGTTGCATATTCCAGCCAGTTTGAATTAAAAGTAAAAATTTGTTAATGAGGCCTTTTTACTGGAGTACAAAGTTGACTTTATTTATAACTTCCACTTCATCCACTGTACTTAGATTTACCAAAAGGAAAAGGAGTCACTCCTTGTGGTGTGACTTCTTCTCTGTAAACACAAGCTGCTCATGCCTTGAAATTATTTTCATCTCTAGATTCACAGATTTGTTTTTCTTAGGATCCCTCATGTTATTTTCGCTACAATTTTGTTATACATTATTTTTTTTACTCTGAAGCATGTCACAATAACACAATATAAAATATGCATAAACATCTTAGAGTTGAGGTATACATGTTCTTTTTGCTAATGAGTAAATCATTGTATGATTCTTCCCCAAAATATGATTATAGCCAGATATCAAGCATTATCTGGTTCATTTCTCACTAATTATCTTCAGATATGGAGTGAAATCAAGATTATGTATCATAGAATAGGACATTGTTTCTTACTCGAAAACAAAACTGTGATAGCTTCTAGATGTAAAAACTACTTGCTAAATGCAGGTTGTGAAATTTTCCATAAGTTCTAGTATTCTCAGATGTTGAGGCATAAACTGAGTTATTTCTGAAGAGACTTTCATACCAATGGGCTTGATTAACCTGCAAATAGAATTACCCTGTTAAGAAACCTAGAAAAAGATTTTTTTTAAGGACTCAAATTTTGATAATGGATAGGGAGCACTGGACACTAGCAGAGAAATTAGGAGTACACAAATATCTGTCCTATCTAATCTTTTCATAGACCCTTCGTTTCTGATACTATCATAAAAGCAGAATCACTTTAAATGGTTTTCTGAACTTTTTTATAGTATAAGCATGTAAATTATATATATTTTTTTAAATTCTGGTTTAATCTGAATATTTTGTGAAAGGGACATCATTCATAAATGACAAAAATTGTATTTTAATGCAGTTTAAGTTGTAATTATTACTGCTCAAAATTGTTCTTTAGTGTTCCCTTTGAAATAGGCTGATTATACTACTTCATTGGTTAAGATTATGGCGGTCAGTCTTGCTCAATCCTATATGGATGCTTTACACTGAAATTCATTATAGAAACATAAATCCATTTGTTTTATCAAATACAGGAAATAAAAAAGCAGAGTGAAACCTAGCTAATGTAGCAAAGCAGCAAATGGAGAGGCAGTTTCTCTCCGTGAAAGAGAGATGGACATCAAGTTACCACTTGTTTTTCCATCCAACCTGTTAAGTTTGCCCTCTCTCTAGATCACATCTCAAGACCCATGGTTTCTTATAGGTGGTCTGGTGCTGACAAGCCTGGGCAAAAATTGGGCATGAAAGTTCTCAGAATAATTGTTAAACTATTTTAACATTCATTTTTAAAATGTTACTAATTTTGGAATTTCACTTGGAGTAGTAAGGGTATTAAAACCGTGGAGCTTTTATCCAATAACTTCTTGGAAATCATTTCTCTCTCTAAACATATACATTTACAAAAAAAGACTAAAGGAAACCAAGAGTTACCAAACCAAGACATTTGAATATTTACTTGATGTCATTATGCTCCAATTCCAGGCTTTACAATGAAAGAGAGATGTGATAAATTTGGAGAGCCACCGTAATAATTAACAGGATAGGACGAGTTATGTAAAATATTAAAGCACTAAGGTATTTTTCACCCTAGAGAGGAGAGAGCATCACAGTAGCATATACTGGGGGCCAGCCCAGTAGCATAGTGTTTAAGTTCCACACACTCTGCTTTGTGGCCCAGGTTTGTGGGTTCGGATCCCAGGCGTGGACCTACACCACTTGTCAGCCATGCTGTGGTGGCATCCCACATACAAAATAGAAGACTGGCACAGATGTTAGCTCAGGGGAAATCTTCCTCAGCAAAAAAAAAGTAACATATATTATAGGGGATCAACTAAAAGCAGTGTCCTGTCCACTTCACCAATTTTCATGAAGCGTATCTATTAGTCATCTGAATTCTGAAGATTATGGTGTTAGTGATTCATTGAAGTCTTTCCTGATATTATTAGTAATTTTTATAAATGATGAGGAAATTAGAAAATTTTCTTTAATGGTGTTGTAACAGATCAGGCAGAGAAGCTTACTTCTGATCATTTGATTTCAGCAAGTAGGCATGTTAAATGTCATTTTTATATAGAAGCCAACCCTAGGACTATGTGGTTTTTCAACGGCAGTTGTGCTGTTCAGTGAAGATTTATAGACTTCTGGATACTTACCTCAAGGGCATTATCTCAATTCAGTTAGTTAAAATGTTACAAAGCAGTAGTTGCAAATTATAAAAAATACTAGGCAGAGTGTTTATGAACTAATACTTTTTCTTTACAGTTTATTATGATTCAGTAACAATAAAGCCTCTAGTAATTAATGACCAGTTGCTTCACACTTTCTGCAAAACTTTTGCTTTTTCTTTGGCTTATGTCATTAGCCTATTTTCCAATGAGAGAAAAAAAACGCCAAAGATATGTTAAAATCTTTACATCCTCTTGAATGGTGTCAGTTGTACAGAGCACATGTCCAGAGGGACAATTTTGTGACCAGAAGGGTAATGGAAATGATCTTTGAGCCCCCAGCCAGGGAGTGAGGTCTGCACGAAAGGAAACTGGGTGGTGCCTCAGAGGGAGACGTGTTCCAGGGCTCTGCTCTCAGGTCCCAGTGCTCCTGGCCACATTCCGAAGGAGCTTGGTGAAACTCCCCTGCTGTGGAGATCGCACCCATGCTCTCTTCCGGGCCTTCTTCCTTAGAATGGTGCCATGATGTCACAGTGCCCAGACCATGGGGATTGTGTCCCACAGATCTCCCTTCTGTCTTACAAAACAAGTGCAGGAGCCTCCTAAGAGGATTTGGAATGTTTTAGGATGCATTTGCAAAATGATACGAACAATCGTGTGTGTGTGTGTGTGAATCCTTGTAAAAGACATCTTGGTTAAGGGAAAATGCTTTTATGCTTTTTCCTCATATGCTGCTGGTAGAAAATTAAAGAGTTGTAGGCTTTTTAAAAAAAATAAACTGAAAAAACGTATTACAGCTGAAGATACTCATAACCTCTGGCACAGCGTTCCGCCTCCTCTGAGGCTGTGCCACATGAGTACAAGCAGCAGCGCATGACGCTATATGCACAAAATATTTATTGTGACAATGTCCATAGTAGCAAAACATGAACCAAGTGATGCCATCAAGAGGGGGACCTCTGAGTGAATTGTGTTCTATGTGGTATTGCTGACTGGAAAAAAAGATGAAGAGTATATATATGCCCTTCTTTTGGAAAAGGATGACAAGAAACCCTGTATGTGTGTGTCTGTGTGGTGTGTGCATGTACGTATAATTCAGTGAAAGCAGAGACAGCTAGTTTGTCAACTTGTGTTTCCTTTTGGGGCTGAAAGTATTGGGGTCACTAATATGAATTTAAGGAGGAGAGAAGGAGGAGGAGTTTAGAAGAAAAAAATATATGTGTATATACATGTGTGTGTGTGCGTAAGAGAGACAGACAAGAAGAGAGGAGAGAGTTTGATTTTATTAATAATTTACTCCCCCCCGAAAGTCACCTAGGGGATCATAAAAATGATGGTCAATGTAGGGAACTTTAGTCTTTGCAGAGATGTAGAAGTGAGTGTCCAGAGATGCGTATGGGAAAGGCAGAGGACCGAAAAATAGATTCCAGGACCCAGATCGCCACTTAACTGTGTTACATTGAGCAAGTCTCATAACCTCTCCACTCCTCCTCTCCTTCTTTAGATGCAAAATGGAGA
Source organism: Tapirus indicus (assembly GCA_031878705.1). Taxonomy (NCBI): domain Eukaryota; kingdom Metazoa; phylum Chordata; class Mammalia; order Perissodactyla; family Tapiridae; genus Tapirus; species Tapirus indicus. The sequence continues at coordinate 3,709,990 of CM062936.1, forward strand.
TGATACTTCTTATTCTGACACAACTGAGAGATTCCAACGAACTAATGCACATGGTTTTGTTTTCTAGATGGTGACACACGATGCAGAACTAAAGCTCTCATTATTCCTAATAAATATGGTGCATTTCAAACAGAAAAAGAAATTCACACTGGAGATGTGAGGCATCATGAATAATTGAGATGCAAACTTTAAATTCCTCTATCCCTTCCTGACTTTATCTAACTTAATCTGTTTCTACTTTTGAAAAATAGCTGCGATATTTGTTGGAGCTAGGTTTGTCAGTAGTGGTGTTTGCTGATATTGGCCATACAGTGAAAACTGAGTGCTTTTGTATTGGTTGGGCAGACAAAGGGAGATGCAGGATAAAGAATCAAGAAGATAAGAATTTGAAGGATGTATATCTGACATTTTAAAACATAGTTTTCTCTATCTAGAACACTCTACCATGTGGAATGAAAAATAGATCGCATCCCATTGTGTTTATGTGTTGTTGAGATATTTGTTCTTGTCACTCATATAGATCAAAAAGAAATTTTATGTGCAGCACAAGGGACTTAGACCATGCATATAATTAGACTCAGCAAAATTACACTAATACACGCTAATCTTTAAAAAGTTTTGTGAACTAAAAACTGATTCATTTTCCATTCTAGTATTAATTTTGTAAACAGTTTTCTGTTTATTGCTATTCAAATTGGGTAGCATCTCTTGCTTTCTGAAATGTTTTCTTAAAAATTGCAAGCAAAATCAGGCATTGCTGTCATTTTTTGATTGTTTTCTTAAAGGAGTTGTCATCAACTAGCTGTGGTTGGGACTGGGAACTTTTCAAACTACACCATGTCTTCCCAAGAGAAATGTACGTGCTTGCCTTAGAAGGGAGCCGTAGAGGTTCAAAAAACTCCTAGGTAATTCTCATGTGACTCTGAACGAAGAACTACTCAAAGCACTAAAAGGCCTGTTTCATGGGTTGGTGTCTTTTGTATCAGCAAATCATCTTTTCAGGAATGCTTTGCAATTTCTCATCTCACATACATGGGTGCATCTAAAAGAAAGAGTACTCGAATGAAGAAATCTGTTGCAGAACATGTCCCCAGACAATTTTACATCAGCTTTCAAACAGGCTACAAAAAGTCTATATAAAAATTCTATATGGCCTGGGGAATTCATAGATTCTCTTTATTCTCTTTCAGGCTTCCTAACTCTTCTCTTATTGTTCTATTTATCAACAATATAAGGTTTCACAAACAGTTGTCTGGGGCCAACATATTCTAAATTCCTTGGCGAAAAGATGGCCAAAATAAAGTCTTGCAAGAGACCAATGAGAGGCAAAATGTGCTGTTTTTCATTTGGACGCAGCCTGATATACTGGGGATTTAACTCCATGACTTTTGTCAACCACAAGCATGTGTTACAGTGCTTATTTTTATGGCTGCTTTGTTGGAGCAGTATCAGGTGATGCTTCGCATCTTTAGAATCGTTGAAGCCCTATTTATGCTTGCTTGGATTGGACAGACTTTTCTGGAAAATGTCAGAGAGCAAGCTTGTGTTCATGTCACATATAAGTGAGATGAAAAATGATTGATGTCAATGTAGAATTGATATATGTGCAATATATCTCATTCCTGCTGAATATTTTCCAAAATGTTTTGAGTTAATGGAGAGATTGATTACTTAAACCAAATGGGCATAAAAATACATTTGTATTTCTGCAGTTCTGAAATAATTTTTAAAATTTTGGCATCTTTAAATAACTCATCTTCCCAGGTACAACGTTTCTTGTGTCGATGTTGGGTCCCTAATTGTGTTTTTATAGGTATGCCGTGGATCCAGATTAGCTCTTCTCCAGTCGGATTATCTACTTTCTGGATCGTAAAGATGTCGCTGCATAACCTAGAAACCTCTTTAAAGATGCATGTTTGGCTGCATTTGTTATCCAACAGATGTCTGGATGGTTAGAATCTCTTGAGAGGATTATACTTGTGGTCTCAGTTACAAGAATTGATCCAAGCATGTTTCGGAGTTGCTCCTCTCAGGTTCTGGGAGAAAGTCTGTAGAAGAAATTACAGAGGGTATTCCATTTCACTCTTCCCCACCGCTTTTTCCTTTATTCTTTGTCTTTGTCTTCAAAGTTTTTTTTATATCTTCTTTTGAAATTGAGGCCGCTGAATTGGTGAGCAGTGTCTAAATTCCATTTTGTGTCCCCTTGTCGCGGCTTCTCTCATCCAAGAGGTTTATCACATTGACATTCACATTTTGAGCACGGTACCTTGCCATTATGATCAAAAACCACCTAACTCTGTGATTTATGTTTTGTGTTAGTCCACAAGGTCAGTTTTACAATGACTGGTTCAGATTTGTAACTCCATATCCTGATGCTTACAGCGCTTGCCAATCTCCCTTCCAGCTGGGCATTTTAACGTGTGCTGGACTGAGGAAGCGGGTGTCGCTGAAGACAAAGGCTGGAGATTCTGTGCATGAGACAGTTTGCAGTTTCAGAGGGAGGAAGGTTATGAGAGGGCAGACAGACTGAGGGGGCTTGCTGTCTGGGCCAGGAGCAGTGGGAAACACCTGGGCACTGAACTGCTTGTCACCTGTGGTGTTTGCCCCAGGTGTGCAGGTGCTCCGCTTCTGACAATAACGTAGTCAATTATGGTCTACTAGTAACATCAGCTTCGGTGAGTTTTACATTTCTACTCTTCTTTTGAATCTGAACTTAAAGATATTTTGACAAGTTCAGACAGTTTTCATCTCATTGTTTCTGCCAGTCCTACTACATGGAGATTTTAAGTGAATTCTAAATGTGCCTCAAGAAAACATTTCCATACACAGTAAAACCTCCCTCTGCTAATAAATTATTATGCTGTCATAGTTAGCTGTCTGTTATCATTGTTTTAGTGTGCAAGAGTTGTAATGATAAGAGGATAATTGTAATTCAAGTGTCATAATAAATTTAATCTTTGGTCTGGTTCAAGAATACATCTTATTTGTGATGATTCTAAAGAGTTATTATCCAGCATTTAAGTACTAAGTATGGAGGTACTTAGTGCTCATCAAACTGGCAAAAATATTTGTAATACATGGGAAAAAAATGCTGATAATCTTAATATACAATAAGCACTTAGAAATCAGTGAGGGAATTGCTTTCTTAAAAGCATAGAAAATTGGCCAAAGATAAAACACAAAGAAAGAAATGCCATAATCACATACTGTGCAGCCCACTAATACTGAAAGAAATGCAAATTGGAACAATTAGATACTTTTAATCTATACTAATGATAATAAATAGTAAAAAAAAATGACCATTGGTACAAATTGCCTGAAACATTTAGCACCCAATGAAATATGTAAATGTAAATGTAGATATATGCTTGGGTTCAGCAATTATACAAACATTTTCAGGAATTTATCTTGTCTACCAAAATATTCACGTAATTAACAAGTATATTTGTACACGTGTGTGTGTGTGTGTGTGTGTGTGTGTATCCAAATGATGTACATCTATAGAGAATTGGGTAATTTATGATATAGGGTAGAATGAATATTGTGCAGCCCTCCCAAAGGGTTGATCTACGTATACTGACATGGAATGGTTTTCCAAGATAGTATTGCTAGTGAAATAAGCACGTTCAGCACAGTATAAATAGTAGTGTGAGTACATATACACACCCAAATTTTCCTCGGCGAGTTGTGTGTATACAGGCTATTATGTAGAACTTTTTACTTTCTAAATACTCCTTAACTTGATTTTTAAACAAGAAATCTATGACGCTTTCAAATTAAAAAAAAAAAAAAAAAGATGTTTTAAGAAAGAATGAAGGAGGTCTCCATGGTGGTTACACATGATCTATCTTGATATTCCCCTATAATGAAATCATAGCTCCCAAATTGGATCGCTCTTGCCCTCGCTTTTTCCCCCATGTTAGTGTTAAGGTGCGACCCCCATATAGATCTTATTTAGAAATTCTTAACTAGCATTTAAACTGATTGCCCCAGGGCTCAGACAAACAAATGCAGTTGGATGATCATTACCAGTGATAATGTTATAAAGTAGGAGGAGATAATATGACTGTCTCTCGCATCGCTTTATGATCATTTGTCAAGTGTCAGTGTTAGATGTCAGGTTTTTGGTGAAGGCTAGATATTTTGATATAGCATCCAACAGTGTTGTATACATTTATATGTATAATAAATATGACTTATCTTTATTAAAGCAGGAACGAAGCAGGGGATTCATTTTTAGGAATAAGCTACCAGCTTCTTTTAGTCTAATAGCAAGCATTCTGATCCAAAAGGGTTTCTAGATTCTTAATATCTATGAAATGAAAAGTTTCTATTTATTTACTTAAGTACTTTACTTTTAGGTCATAAACTATCCTAGCCACACTTCCACATTTTATGTTCTTCTCTTTCTCTCAATAGCATGCTTCTCAGTGTGTGGTTACTACATTACCTCTTTTATCTCCAGCAATAAAATTAATTGGAGAATATTCAGCTTCCTTAAGAGCATAGTCAGTGGTGTTGTCAAGTGACGATGCTTCCTTAGAAGGAGGGCAAGCTTTCCTGGTGGATATGACTCTGACAATCAAAAGCCCATAAAGCTCAGGGTGCCTGGGTGTAACTTTTTCAGTAACCTAATTTATTATTTATTTCTGCCCCAAAGCAGAAAACTTAACCTCACCAATTCTGAGTATTCTTAGTCCAACTCGATGATCTCTCCACTGCTCTCAGTTTGAAACAATGTGCCATTTAGAGTTGAAACCTCTTCTCAAATTCTTTCCTCGCCCTCGCCAAGGCATTGCCTTTGTACTGCTAGAGTTAGTCACACCACAAAAAGTGTCCATTAAGAGGTCTCTGTCTGCTTCTTGGTCTTGTCATTCCTACCCTGGCCTTTGTTTCCAAACATATCCTCTCCCCCTACTCTCTTTCGCAGCGCATTCTCTGTACTCTGCTCCCCTACTCACGACCTGTGTAACTCAAGTTCAGCTTCCTAGTGTCTGTGATCCCTCCAAGATGCTCAGCTGGGCTGGCCCATGCCATTTCTTCTGCTGAGGGGCACTCACATCATAGCTAGGGGACATACTAGTAGGCCCATCAGAGAGAATTATACTTCCTTTGCTCTCTTCCTTGGTCTGGAGTTTTTTTTCCTTTTCCTTGGTGGGTGGGTGGTAGTGGTGTTGGAATTGAAGCGAGGAAGTGGGTCTGTAGGCTTACATTTCCTTTCAAGCTTTTCTCCTAACTGAATCCCAGACTCTCAAACTCTGAAGCCAACAATGTGATGTCTTTGTTCTCTGGTCCGACTTCTGACAACTACCTCATGAGCCAAATGGCCATCCTATGTCTTCACTGTTCATACTGGGGAAGTCTGTGGGGGAGGGGAGGATGGTTATAATAAAGATACATATCAAAAAACACATCAGTTAATATGACATATCCTATTACACGATTGGAGTAGTCTTCATCTGAAGTATAACAAACTATTGTGTAATCATTTATGGTGTCTTAGGAAAAACATTGCAAATGTGTAGTTTAAAAAAATCACTAAGCTATTTTGTTAATGCTGACATCGGTTCTGTTAAATCAGGGTGTTTTTAAACAGTGCAAAAAGGAATATAAAAAATGTGTTAACTTCTCTTTGAATTGATTTAATTAAAGGAATTTGACCTGGGGAGTTGCAGGAGTATAGACTAGTGCCATGGCCTCTAGCCAATATAGTGCTTATAGGGGAGTCATACATGCTGTGGTTAAGACCATTGACTCTGATGTCAGACCGCCTTGTTTTCAGTCCTAGCTCTGCCACTTAACAGTTGCATGGCTTCTCTTAGCTCAATTTTCTCATTTGTAAAATGGATATTATGATAGCATGGTTGGGAGCATTTAATGAGATAGTTCATGTAAAGCATTTAGCACAGTGCCTGGCATATTCAGACCTAAGAAAATGTTCACTGACATCATTTTTATGATATTTATTTTCCTTTCTTCTGAAAATCTCACAGACTAAACAATAGAACTAAAACTAACTTACTAATATTGAGAAGATAAACATGGGTAATTTCAAACAGCCAGTGGGGAGATTTCAGGATATGTTTTGAACTAATTTAGCATAGATTTGAGTTAGGGAAGTGAGAAGGCAAAAAAGCCTGAATAGGAGCAAAATTATAGCAGAGTAGATTTTGTGTTCTGCTAAGAAAATTTGGGGAAATCCCAGATATATGTAGATCACTTAGGGATCATGAGTTAGTGATATTTGTAGAACACATATGGATCACAGGTTAAGATCTTGTCCTCTTTAACCCTTGCTGGGAAAACTAAATGTACTGACTGACTCTTAAATACCCTGATCTGCGCTCACCAGTTGTCTAACAAGAAAAATCACAGCCCTGCTTCTCTGTTGCAGCTTAGTAGCAGTAGGGTTTTTTTGTGGTGGTTTGTTTTCTTATGCTTTATTTATGCTTTTTTTTGAAATTTACAGGTGTGAATACCTGGCAATTAAATCAAAGGTTTGATTTATGTCCCATCACCAAGAATAAGCTAAACCACAAGGACTACATTAGATATTTAATATGTTTCAGGCCGTAGATGAATTGATTTTTTTAAGATTTGCATTGGAGTATGCAAAGACTTGGAATCAAAAAAATTAAAGAGATGGGGGCTGGCCCGGTGGCGTGGTGGTTAAGTTCGCTCGCTCTGCTTTGGCAGCCAGGGGTTTCACAGGTTCAGATCCCGGGTGCAGACAGAAGTACCGCTTGTCAGCCATGCTGTGGCAGCGTCCCACATAAAAGTAGAGGAAGACGGGCACGGATGTTAGCCCAGGGCCAGTCTTCCTCAGCAAATAAGAGGAATTGTTAGCTCAGGGCTAGACTTCTTCACACATAAAAAAAAAAAAAAAATTAAAGAGATGAATTTGTAATGAGAGAATGCCTTCTATTATTCTGGCTGGAAAATTTAGGGTCATGTTAAGTTATGCAATACTTGCCCACAGAAAAAGACTAACGTGATTTTGAAGGAAGCGTATGTCTTTGCAAAGCAAATTAGGGATTGCCTTTATTTAAGAGGAAAAAAAGATACTCAAACCACTTGATGATTCCAACACTATTTATGACTTGCAGCGCTGACATTCTATAGATTGATGGAGTCTTCAAGTGTGGAAATACTGAGTCATGCAGAAGATGAGATGTTTTAATAATGAAAAAAATATTTATGCAGTCAGCAGATTGTCAGTTAAGGTGGTTTAGATTATAAGACTCACCCAACAGAGACTATGTCAGGTTGCAAATTATTCTAACCACGAAATCATTTGAAAATGAGTAAAGCAACCTTAGAGTGAATTGGTATACCCCAGATCCTTTCATTTCTCCTTCCTACCCTTCCTCCTCCTCTTTATCCTCCTCCTCTTCTTCTTTTTAAATGGGAAAGGAAAACTATTGACTCTGTATCTACACATAATACTAGTACACAGGAAAAACAAATTAAGATGGAACTAATCTTTTAGCATTCAGGAAGTGTTGCCTTTTCCCAGCACACAAATGCTATAGAATGTGGATAGTCACCTACGGTTCTGTGAGGTGCTGCTTTGTCTCCTTCTGTTTGTTCTCTCTACTTTTATGTAATCTGTTTTGTAGATTGTTTTAATGTCTCCCATCGATGACTGACTAATTGTGTCTGTTTTGTAATGACACCCATTGTTTTATAAAATTCTTTGACAAGTTGAGGGACAAGAAATGAAATCACTGCAGCTGTTTTAGTAACAATTACAATTTAAAACCATACTGGCTCATTGAAATATTCAATTTCGGACATCCAGCCCAGACTTAACAGCAGTTCTAGATCAAGGATCCAGAAGACAGCCTGCAATTTGAGCACCGGCACAACAGCAACCACACTACATTTCTGCCCACCTGTTTAATAGCCTCACCTTCATCTCTTGATACTTGGTTTTAAACAACTTAAGAGCAACTATTATTCTGAGTCTTTACTCTTCCAAACGATTATGCCTCAGGACAAAAATAAAGGAAACTGAAGAAAGCAACTTCAAGAGGGTGTAAGCTGAAGATGCTATGCTAATTGCCCATATCAGAAATTAGTTGATTGACTATATTAGAACCAGATCAGAGCCACATTTTCTATGTTTCCTCTTTGGTAAACTTCTTCCTTGTCATTTTAGTTTTGAATTGGAATTCATACATGTTCGCATATTTTCCTTTTGTCACTATTTTTTAAACTTACCTGTAAATTTTATTTATGCTATGAAATGTGGATTTTATAAGCCATATTAAATATTTTCTGGAGGAAGATATGCTAAAATAAGTAAATTTATAAACGGAATATAGCTATGAACCAACTATACCTATTTTACTGACAATACCAGATTCAGTTTTTAACCACGTCTAATTGCTCACCGTAAGTTATTAGCAATCCCACTATGGAATACATTTCAAAATAACACTAGAATTTATTTACTACTTCAGTCCAAAAATATCATTTTGATGGTTGCTGAAAAGTATTGACTGAAGCTCTGCCTTAAATGCCCAAAGATTTGGTTATATCTTTTCCCCCCAATGTCAGCTCCTTTTGAAATGAGAAATCAAAAAGTTTCATTTATATTATTTTATTTCTTCACTCATACTTCAAGAAAATAAAAACCAGTAAGAATTCGTACTGTACAAATAGCACTGCTCTAGTCTAGAGTTTTTGTCACCTACTGTGTTGGTTGGCTTTTTTCTTTTTCTTTTTCTTGGTGGTTGTTGTTTTTTTTTTTTTTGGAGAGGAAGATTGGCCCTGAGCTCACACCTGTGCCAGTCTTCCTCTGTTTTGTATGTGGAATGCCACCACAGCATGGCTAGATGAGTGGTGTGTAGGTCCACACCCGGGATGCAAACCCCGGGCCACTGAAGTGGACATGCAAACTTAACCACTACGACACCGGGCCGGCCCCTGGTTGGCTTTTTGAAGATTGCAAACTCAAGCACAGAATTTCCTTAGAGACCAGGTCGCCCTTGGGTCATACCTCACAGTTGCCAAGATTGTCTTTTGGGTTTCTATACGCAGGGTGTTATAGATGATGCCCATTTTTAAATGCTACATGTATTAATGTTTTTCGTTTTTCTCGTTGTCACTTTCTCTAGGTCTACAGCACCAAGATAAGAGTAAGGAATCCCCATGGTACTGAAACTCATGGTACTAGCAGGTCAGGTTGGAGCATGAATCCATGGGCCCACGGGGACAAGATGCTGCCAGGATTTTCTGTTCTGCAATGGGACACAATAGACATGGAAGGAGAAAAGGAAGTGCCAGCCAGCTGACTTTGGTTTGAGCCTTTTCTTGAGAAAGCAGAGTGGGTACTAGACATTGAAGAAAAGCATTTTTGTTGTTTTTTCCCTCATCTGAGCCTTTGCTAACTGTGCAACTCTTTTTTTTTTTTTTTGGTCTCGCTTTTATCAATACATGGTTTAATTTTTGTTTCAGTTTGATTTTTTTTTTCTTTTTGAACAAACCACCTTGTCAGGAAAAGATGAACCACAAATGAAAATGCTCATCCCTTCAGGAACAAGTTTTGTAGCTCTATGTGCATCTATTTTTGTAGAAATACAGAAAGTTTGATTTAGCATTGATGGGCTATTTTTGAGGGGTGTATTTTTTTTAACATTGTGAAAATCGTTAAGTTCTGTTTAAAGAACTTGCTCTCAGAGAAGCACTGGCAAAAATGTTTAAAATGCTTGTCTTTAAGATGTCTGTAAGATGCTCTTTGCTTTCCAGGTTACCTCAAGTTTTGACAAAAGTAGCACCATAACCAAGCCAATATAGTATTGTTTTACGTTAAATCTCAGTGAAGATTTAATTTCATGCCAGCTCACTTAGCTTAGAGTTATATGTATAGCTTGAAAAGAAGGTTTTTTAATGACCACACGAAAGAAAGGATATTTCATTACTTTGATGTCTCCCAAAGAGGACTTGGAGGTTCACTAAGAAGAAAGTTTGCATAAACTTTCACTCAGATGGAAAGTTTGCATGGAGTATATAATTCTCTTTCTAGTCTATCCAACTTTGATAAATGGAACCAGAGTTTATATCCCACTACTGGAAAAAAAAATACATTTAACCACGCTACCTGTGAGGGCCAGTGACTTATTTTCCTTGTTGCTAGTTATTCATTCATGGCAATTCTTAAAGTCGTATTTTAAGTGGATTACTTTTTCCTGGAGATAGTTTGAAGGGATAATATTTGGGAAAGTGCTAGACACATCACAGAGCCTTTAATTCAATGGCTATTTCTGATAATGTTACCCATCCTTGTAAATTGAAAAATAATATATTGTATATGTAATACTTTAAGCATAGATTTGTTGCAAGTCTTTTTTTGTTGTTGTTTAAATCTGGTTTTAGGTGATTTAATTCTTTTTGAAAAGATTTTAGGGCAAAATGAAATTTGAATTAGGATTTATGTCACAATTACTGAAATTAGGTTAAAAAATTGGCAATTTATTATTTGAAATTTATTATTGAAAACCCAGGATTCAACTGGACATGGCCCTCAGGATCTAAATAAGGTAAAGTTGGAATTATCATTTAGACTCTGTTAGGAAAAGATTATGAAAGCAGCAGTTATTGGTATTTTAAGGACTTTCCATGCAAAGCCCATTCTTTCAGCTGCTTCCAGAGATGGGTCATGCTAAAAAGTTGGTGTTATATAGAAGTTTTGGTTTGGTAAAATAGTTTCTCAAATTTCCCCCATCCATGTCCTCACCCATGTGAAATGCAGTGTTTAGTGAAATACCACTTTCCATCTTAAATTACGTATATCATGTGTGAGAACATTTCAGATATAAGAACAATGCAACCTCCGCTTAGCTAGGCAGAGTTCTCACAGATAATTTTCCAATATTTCCCTTAGTTCTATTTTATGCATTAGTTTTCTTTCCTGGTGCATCTTGAGAGTTATAAATCTATACACTCTCTTTAGTATTCTCATCATTCCATACATTGCTTCTTCTTAACCAGACTTTCCTTAACACAACATGGACATTTTTACCTAATGTGAGGCCCGTACTTAAGGTATCTTCCACTTACTAAAGGGAGTGGCTTGGTTAAATTATCTACATTTTCATCTACAATTTGATTTCATACAATTGTTTGTAATTTGCCCAAATCTATGGAGCACAGAGTTGAACAAATCTATAAAATTGGTTTCCTCTTGTGTCCTCCTGAGTTTTCAAAGACAAGTAGTTGGCAGTTCCCATGGGATAACTCTCTTGGGGTTATTTATTTTCCTCCTCTTCCCTCGGAACCTATTAACTTCCTTTGCAGTTTCTCTGAAACAGTGTTGTACTCCAATTCATTCAGATCATTCAGTTGGATTTTCCCAATTAAGAGGAGAAGAAAGGTAGTAACTCTTTGCTCCTTTCCATATTCTCCACTGAATTGAATTGAAGGAGAGAGCAGACAGTTAGGTAGCTTCTCCCTGAATTTAGACTTTGGTCTGTATTAAGTATCTGATAAAACATTTCTTGGCTATGGGGGCCCAAGGAAAGTTAGGGACCTGATTCTCCTGAATACAGGAAAGTTTTATAAATGAGGTTCCCCCACTGAGAACAGGCGTGGGTATTGTTGGCGTATTGCAAGGATTGGATTCTTGCATATACAAGGAGTGGATCAAAATCTAAGTAAAAAGAAGATGAGTGCATGTCTCCAAAATTGTCTGGCATCCTCTTGCTATGACCATATTACTGTTACCACTAGAAGTCGTAAAAGAGAATGAGTTGTGATTTAGCACAATATTCTGAATTTACTTGAACGTGCTGTCACTCTCTGAGTCTGATTTTCTCACATCAAAATGAACCTGTTGAATTTAGAGGCTTCCAGACTGCTTTATTGAGGGCCACTACTTCCCTCCTCGATTTCATTTGGAAGCATTTCACCTTTGGCTATTTTACAAATTAGACTTTCTTCGAACTTTCTAAATATCTGTGAACTAGACCCTAGAAAATCATCTCATTTATTAGGCATCCGATCTATGCTTCGATCACTAAATTATCATGATCTAAGGAACAACATAATAGTGACAGGTTAGATCCTAACAGATTATTTGGTCCCTCATTGTTTTTTGAAAAAAGCCTCTAAACTTTTTAAAAACTATTGTTTCTTCTTAAGAAGGTTAGCCATCCTTTCCTAACTTTCTCCTCTAATTTTTTTTTCCTTTCTCTTCCCCTTAAAATTATTTAGATCATTATTTTAAGCAAAATTGGCCAGGGTTGCTTTAAATTTTGCAAATGAGAACTTAGTGGGTTGCAAATAATTGAGGAATTAATTTCTTTAACTTTATAACAAACTTAAAAAAAAAAAGAAAAATTCTAGGCACTCGAATAAAAGATGCCCTTGAGGAGCTTATTATTCATTATTCAAATAGAATTTGCCCATTCCTGTTCTAAGACCTGCAGGATATATGTCACAATCTATGTAGCTTTTGCATTTACTATCTGGTTTAATGTTACATTTGTAATTTAAAGTGGTAATCAAAAACTATGTTTCAAAAAACTGCACTCTCTCTCTCTTACTGAGTGTCCCTTTGCTATGTAATATTTGCTGAATTAAGTTAATGGGGCAGTGGCATTAAGTGGTGGAACGAGAAAGTATTTATGTTAGAATTCTGACTGGGGGATGAATAGAGAAGCAGAATGAATGAATGGCAAAGAGCATTGACTTGGACATGAGGTCATTCTCTGAATTTGGGCTTAGCCACTATTAGATGTATATGATTTGGGGCTTCAATCATTTATCTCAAGAGTAAAGTGGGATAAGGATACCTAACTGGCAGGCTGTGAAGGTTGGAAATCATATATATATATATATGATCAATCATCTGGCTTATAGTAGATGTTCGATAAATGACAGCTGCCACAAATGTCTATCAGTTGAGTAAGTAGATCATAAAATTGAGCTCCTGAATATTCCTTCTCTTTACTTTTCATACCCATTTCTGCAGCAATCAAATAGATATATGACTGTGCTTTTCCATAAGAAAATGTTGCAAGAGAATCTTTGTCTTCTACTAGGTGTTGAAGACAAAATGTAAATTTCTTAATTATCTCTGAGATTTTAGTGTGCCATCTATGAAGGAAAATAAAGTAACCTCTTAGTGGTATGTAGGTCTAACTCTGAGTTTTCTTACATATTCCAAAATTGTATTCAACCAGGACCCTATGTATTATTGTCTCCAAATTTAAGGCAACAGATTTATTAAATCACCGAAGTGTTTGTTTTTCAGTTATATTTTGGGCTTCCTTAGCACCTGGAATAAAAACATCTCTTTTGAAGTTATCAGGTTTTTTTTACTTGACTTGGAGAAAAAATTGCAAATACGGTGGAAAAAAATCTTCCACATGAAAGAGGAGGAAAAAAACAACGCTTTACGATCTCAGTCAGCAGATTTGCTCTACTTCAGAAAAAAGAAACAACTGTATTGGAAGCAGATGTGGACACTGTGTCAGTTATTGACGATGGAAAGAGTTCACTGGAACCATCGGCTTGCAGAGGCACATTGATGGCAGCTAGCATGCCTGTGATTGACCACTTTCACGGCAAACAGGACCACAGCAGAAAAGGGAAACTGGGAGACCAAGACTGAAGTCAGCCTGCCAATTATAATGGACAGGACCCTAAGGACTCCATTTTGGTTTTTTTCTTTCCTCTAGGATAAAAGACACATCTTTCAGAAAATTTAAGGCTTGTTTGAGAGAGAAATTAAAATTTATTCTCTAAAAACCTGGCTCAAGAGCCCTTTAAATCTATTATTAAAGCATTAAAACTATTATTAAAGTCGTTTTAGAAAATCAGGTTACAGTTTTAGTTCAGCAGTGTAGCAGACGAATATGTAAACTACGCAAAAGCGGATGACTGAGATCGCCGCGCGGGTGGGGCTGCGGGGAGCCTGGGTCTCAGGAGCTTCAGAGGTTAATCACCTTGGTGACTTGATCATGGAGACTGGTCACAGAACAGACTTGCAGAATTTTTCAGTAGGTTGTTTTCTTTTAGTGCTCTCTGAGAATTTTACTCTATACACTTTTCCAAAGTATAGAAATAGTCATTGTTATTAAAGTATCAATTTTCTTATTTTTTTATTGTCCATTGTGCTTTTATGTTTGTTTGAAAAATACTTTTATAGTTTCAAATAATTGATCAAACTAGTGTTCTCTTGAAATTACAAATTAATTTGATCCAATAAATTTATCTGAATCTCCTTTTAAAGTTCCAAGAAATACTAATTAAGTGTAATTTACCGATTCCATTGTGTAAGTAAACAATGACACCTCCTAGAAAAGGGCAGGTCACCATCAGTTAGCTTCTTTGTTAACAATTTGTGGACCAGTAAACTTTGACCCTAAGAATAACTCTTTTAGAATACAAGATTCTTTAATTAGTTCTTTTGGTATGTGCACAAGATGTGAACTTTTCTAATTATGTCACTTTATACTAATAGAGATGTAAATTTTTTTCTATGCTGTGGCTAGGGCAAAAATTAATAATGATTATTTACACACGATTTAATTTCTTAGGATATTTACAATCTTGGATATTATGTCTGATTTAAAAATACTATTCCATACATTTTTCTGGATATACAATATAGGGAAGGATTTTCGTGTGAATTATTTGTATCATTTTAAAGTGCGTGTATTAAAAGGGAAAACATGGGTTCAATTCGTTTTCATCATATAAATCTAGGTAAGGTGAAATACGTTTATAAAAAAAGTATGGTGAACTTTTTTTTGTCACTTGATTAGGTAAACTGAAAACTAATAATAGAAATATTATCTTACAACGTTGGAATACAATGAAATTCCAAATTTGTTAGTTCCATGAGCAATTTTATGCTATCTTTATTTTACATTTCAAGAAAGAGAAATTAACTAATCTTAACCATGTTGTCATTCTTAATTTACAAAAAAATATATAATTCATAAAACTTTTGGCTTTACAAGCTAATTATAAAATCATATTTTTTTTTCTGGTTTCCTTGGGGTTCAGGAAAGAGATATTTTATATTTCTATTCATTCCTCAAATGCAGGTCTCCTAACTATGTCAATGATATAAGATGATGGAGGACCTTGTAATAAAAACAGATGTCATCTTCGATTTGTTCAATAAATAATTTAATGTGAATTTAATGTTTATATTTTAATGTAGCACTTGGTTTTGTCTGCATTTCTTGACAGTTAACTAAAGGTCTCTGTTTTCTTCTTATTCAATTAAACAACTTATAAATATCTTTGGGAATTAAAATGTTGTAGGGTTTTTTTTATGAGGTTAATTTCAAGACCCAAGGAATTTGTATGTTATAGTGAGGAGTGGGTTGTAAAACAAGTGTTTATAATGGAAGAGCAAGTGAAATGGGCTATATTAATTACATAACAGCAAGAGGCTTGTGGATTTTTTAATACAATGCTTTTAAAGTTATCAGTTGACTCTTTGGGAGAGGTGTATTTTGTCGTTTCATTTTTACCTTTGTTGATATGGAATTTGCTATGAGTAGTATGGAAAAACAAACAAAACTTTCCTAACAATCCATTGACATTGAAGAAGTGCACCTGGAAAAAAGTCCAAGACCTTATATTTTTAAAGGAAGCTAGAGTTTCTCTACATGGACCTCTATTTTCTTACTAAATAAATCTCTAATGTGAAAGTGCAAAGCCTGGAAATCAGTATTTAATTCAGTGGCCCTCCAGCATTACAGGTGAAATAATTTGGCACAGGCTTCTTAACTATCTGCAATATTCAGACTAGAGTAGTCTTTTGAGTTTTCTATGGCTGCTGTAAAAAGTTACTGGAAACTTAATGGCTTAAAACAACACAAATTTATTATCTTATGGCTCTGTAGGTCAGACATTCGGCTCTGGTCTTGGTGGGCTAAAATCAGTGTCAGCTGCATTCCTTCTGGATGCTCTAAGAGAGAATCTGTTTCCTTGCTGTTTCCAGTTTCTAGAGTCCCTGACTAATGGCGCCCTTCCTCCATCTTCAAAGCCAGCCACCACTCGAGTCCCTCTCCCTTGGTGTCACTCTGTCTCCTCTCTTCTGCCTCCTCTTACAGGTTTAAGGACCTTTGTAAATAACATTGGCTCCACCTGGGTAATCCAGGCGACTCTCATCTCAAGGTCCTTAACTTAATTACCTCTGCAAAGTCCTTTTTTTCCATGTAAGGTAACATATTCACAGGTTCTGGGGATGAGCACATGGACATCTTTGGGAGGCCGTTATTCTATCTTCCACAGTTACAGTTCCATCATTTTTTTTTTATCAGCCTTGTAATTTAAGAGGATTTACTGTATCACTGGAACTAGCAAGACTTCTGCCATGTTTGCAGTGGTCATTTGTGTAGGATTCATCTTCACTCACTTAAATAATTGCATATGAAGGAAATTCCTGCTGCTATTTCAAACATTTCACGTGGTTATTACAGTGTCCTGGAATCCGAAGGGTTATGTGGTATTTATGTCAGACCAGCACTCAGGGGGGTGGAGAGCAGGACATCTGGAGTAGATTCTTCCTTGCTGAAGTGTGTTTTCTCTGGGGACAATCTACCATTTAATTGTTTTGCTTCCCTTTTTGGGAACATATGCCCATCCTGTGATGTCCTAAGTCTCCAAGTGTCTCATTTGACCTACTTACACATGTGACTAAATATATATATATGACCACATTGCCACATTGACGTGGTAAAGCTTTTACATTTCTGTCCAGATTGAATCATTACATCTGCTCTCAGTTAAGCAGTGGAAAAACTGTTATGGAAAGCAAACATGTTTTGATACATTTAATGTGTAAAGTGGGTACCTATACTCTGGAATGCTGTTGATCAACAAATGAGCTAGACTCTTAGAACAACACTCAAGCACAACTGTTTTACTTTCCATACCAAGTTTGGCTGTGGTGAATGAAGAACACCAGCATTGATCTTTGCTTTGCACTTCTACAAGAGACTATTTGCAGAGAGCCAAATATAGCAACAGAGGATTTAAGATCTTGCCAAAAAATACAAAATCTGTTCCCCTTTAAGCATGACACTCTATCCTTTTCTTGTGGATCTTGCTAAAAGGAAAATATAGCTTTAAACTATCCCAGTCCTTCTTCAGGAAGTTCCCTAATCTTTTTCAAATAGGCTACGTGTGGTTTCGTGGAGTTTTATGTTCCCAAAAGAAAATGGCTATATGGGAAATCTATCCAATTTATCATTTTTCTTATTAAAAAAAAGACTTCTAAATCAAAGATGAGAGTCAACAGCAATTAAGAAAATCACACTTTGGTGGATCTAGTAACCAAGGATCACTGGGTGATGTTCTCTGTTTCATTTTGTATTGAACCAAAAATAATAATTAAAAAAACTGGCTTTAACTAACCAGGTGCTTTCTTTGCCTTAAAACATGGATATTTTGCTCTGGATGTTGTCTGATGGGTAGAAGGTCTAGTCTAGATTTCTCTGTAATGTGGGTAATGGCAGTGACTCTTCTGCTCAGCTTATGATGTATATACAGAATTTTGAAAACAGTTTTGCAAACATCACCAAGAAAATAAGCTTTCCACAGTGACAGCTTCACCAGACATTTCCGTGTGGGATTTTTAAACAAACACAAGGCTGTTGGGAAATAGTTGGTATATGTAAATATGCAAAATATGCTGAACAGTTCTAACAGCTGTACAGTGTACTCCCTCATCCTTGAGCAGAATATTTTGGTGGCAGTGGTGGTTATTTTTTCCATCTTTGCTTGTCATCCCCCTTCCCCTTGTCTCCACCCACTCAGCCATCCACACTCTCCTCCAAAAGAACATACTTAGCACCCTTCCCCCCTACTTCCACACTGCTTCCAAGAGAATATTTCAGTAGATTCCCACTGGAAAAGGTGGGTGGTGCCTTGAAGGAATGTTTGAGTTACACGATGTTGTAAAAGCTGAACTTCGGGAACTTGCTTGCACTTGCTCTGACACCAGCCTCGTACACAGACACTCTGCAGGCCAGATTCCATTAGGGCTCGTCATTGCAAGGGGAGGGAAAGTCCTGTTGAGAGTGGCCTTTCTGCCATGATGATCCCAAAGATTACAGAGTAGTCATTTTAAGTGTGTGTTATCAGGTTCTGTAACATCAAGGCACTCATCCATTTATGACGATAAGCATATGCCTCTGCCTGGAGCCAAAAAAGGGAGGACCCAAGAGAAGTCAAAAATGAAAGTCTCTTATGAGATTTTGACAGGTTGAAGGTTTAGAGAGGAGAAGGTGGCAAATGTGAGGAGAGAAACCCCGGGTCCTTGGACCGGGTCCACTGGTCATTTGCTGATATCATTTAGTCCCATATTTCCTGTTTCCTTGTCTGTCAGACGAAGATCAAATGAAGTAACAAATATAAACTACTTTGAGAAAACTAAATTTACTTTATAGATACAGAGAGACAGGAACTGATATTTATTAAAAGTCCTCTACATAACATAAGAATTACATGATTTTATCTCAAGGAATTCTCACAAATAGCAATATGTAAATAGCATTATTTGGGCAGCTGTTAGCAATATGAAAAATTAGGATTTGAGTTTTAGTGATGCTCCTTAGAAACTGTACATCCTTGGATCATTTCTTTAAATCTCAGTGTGTTTATATGTAAAACAAAGATATTAAAAGTAACTACTTCATAGCGTTGTTATGGGGATTAAATTAAGTATATAAATCATTTACCACTAAGCAAATACTATGGTTTTCCTTTTTATTAAAAATCTTATTTTTTAGTAATTTAGGAAATCATCAGCTAAGCCCTTGACCAAGGGTAATCAGCTACAAGTGACAGAGCCAGGATTCAAATCCAGATTTAACCAAAAAAAGAATCTTAAAATACCACACCACCCCCCAAAGTTTTTGCTATTGTCACATCTGAATGTATTTGCTTGAGAATATTTTAATAACCTCTTAGCCAACTGGAATAAGAGAGATAGGAAGAGGAACTACAAATGGCCAGAAAGGGAAGAATACTTTAGAAGAGCAAGGAAGAATAATGTGGTTTTCATGAGCCAAATAGAGTTATGATAGATTTTGCAATTGCAGAACATTATTTGTAACTTGGGGATACAGAATCAATTTATTCAACATATGCTCCTGGTCTGAAGAATCTTGGTTGTTTTTCTAGTCAGGTCAACCTCAAATCTCATTAAGATAGTGAATAATGGGTTGGAAGACTTATAAATTCTTTGTGTTGACATCTTATCTTATTTTTCATCTGAAAATGTCAACTCTCTAATCTTTTTAGGGATGAGCTCTTGTTTTGTCTGCTAAAAAAATCAAAATTACATTTTAATCAGAATTTTTTTTTTGAATCAATGTAACGTTTGTGAGGTATCCTCATTTCTCACACCAAGTGTGTGTTGGGACAGGGTTAAAGTAGATAGAATGAATAATTTAAAACACAATATTTTAACTTGCAGCTTCTCTGTCAGAAAGCTAAGAAATTGCAAGATTTGATTTGAATCTTCTTACCCCCGTTTGTCCGTTGTTTGACTTGGAACAAAAGTACTCTTCCTCATTAGTGGAAGATATGTGGATTAAATGAGATAATGTATAAATGCCTGTGAAATGCTAGATTCCCTAGGAAGTTCAGGATGTCATGTATTAGTTACTAATGGTCCCAATTTATTAGGCATCCATAACCAGGCACTTTGTGAAGTCTTCTCATTGAATCTTTAGCCCAACTTGCCAAAGCAGGTTTTCTTATTACCACTTTACACATAAGAAAACTGAATTGTAGAGATTTTAAATAAATTGCCAAAGCAGAATCAGGATCGAAAGCTCAGTGTGTGTAACTTCAAACCTCATGTGGTTCCCGCTGTGCCAGGCACTCTCCATCTACTAAACAGTGAATATTGAGTGCCTACTGTAAGCTCACATCCTCATACAAAATGTAAGTAAGCAAGAGTATGAAGATCCTGCTCTAGGTGATGGGACGTCTGCTTCTAACTGCTTGTACCACCAATGAGCTGTGCTCCCTGAACTAAATTACTGGTCAGCTTATTTCATGACTGAGATATCATGTGAGTAATTGGAAAATCTAGTCCAATTTCTGCGTCGGAAATCAGGTTATCATAAACTTGTGGAAGAGGGAGACAATCCCCATTTTCTTCTTCCTCCAAATCCGCTGAAAATAGAGCAGGAGAAATCTCCCTGCTCGAGGAAGCCCAGAACGTAAGGTGAGTGTGTGTGGATGACATATTGTTTTTCCTTCTCCATTTAGTTTTTCTACAGGGTCAACTCTGTATCCTAACAGTACTAACACAAGTAAAACGAAGTAGTGAGTTCCGTTTCTAGGGGCTGCGATCTTGAAGTCACACAGGCATCAAGTCTTTCACCTTGACAGTTGACAGTGGTTATGGTGTCTGCACTGCCTGTGAACTAGGCCAGACTGCTGTCCTGTCAGGCAGTGCACACTCATCCAGGCAGGTCTTAGAGGTGCCAGCTTTCTCACGGAGACAGTCTTACATGCAACCACTGCTCTGTGCTCTCTGCTGTACGTCTAGGCCTGCGAGCCTTCCCAATTTGTCTTTCTGGCCCCAAGATGATCCCCACAGATTTGTCAACAGAATTCAACTTCGTTGAAGTTGATCCTTTTATTGCACTTCCCAGAAGAGGTTTTCACCTGTTTTGACTTCTTTGGTTGCTCACAATCGGTCTTTCCTGCTCCAGCCCCGCAGAGCCCCTGCCTCTGGCATGAGCCAGGATCAGGCTGTCCGGAAGCCTGAACAGATTCACTCTGGAAAGTTAATCACCCAGGGGCTGAGCTAGGATTTGCAGGGCCTGAAACATAAAAGTGGGGAGAGGGGAGCTTTTTAAAAAAAAGAATACAAAATAAATACTAAATTATGTATGAAAGTGAATATTTAGAGTAAGAAATCACAACTAACAAATGTTAAAAGCTGATGAATACCATAAACACAAAATTCAGAAAAATCATGTAAATTTGTATTAGCTACATGCTTAAGACACATGTATAATAGAACATACCACTCTTCCAACAACTAGCTTTCATCCTCACATCTCACAGGTGTTTCTTTTCCACTTCCTTCTTATATTTGGTGGTAGAACACTCATAGGATCCATTCATTGAGTGATACACTCTCGGCCCCTTTGGAAACAGTACAGTGAGGGGTTGAAATATTCCTAGAAGCCATTCAAACTTAGGATATGATTACTTACCTATACCTGGAAGTGTTTCAGAATGTTAAATATATCTCACTAAATCCAAATCCAAACTATATATATATCTACCAACTCAGTTTTCCCTTAGCTTGATCTCCACAGCCCCACAAAGGGAAAGTGTGATGGAGGGGCATCTGAGTGAAAGAGTGTTCTTCTATGATTGTGGTTAAAATAGCTTATTTTTGAAAAATTTGAAAAACATGTCAAGACGAATGCTAGGATCCATCCCACGGCTTTGGAAGGGGCCTGTGCAAATAAGGGGCCCTGAACCTTCAGCCTCATTAGCTCAGGGAAAATCTGCCTGTGTACATGCCACTTACACATGTCCCCAGCGGTGAAAAAAAGCCCCACTTACAGGAGCATTAGCGTGTGGCTTTGCATTTTTAATTTTCTGGTTCCTCTCTGTTACAGGACATTCAACTACAAGTTCGAAGATGATCAGAGCTCCGTACTGAATAACTCAAATTAGGAAAGGCTTCAGGTTGAGTGAGGGAGACAGACGGGAAAGCTGAAAAATTCTGGAATGAATTCAACATAGACAAACAAGGAGAAAATAGTTTGTAAGATGACTCTGAACTGAAGAATTTATGTGCAAATAACCTGGAGCTGAGAACAGCCAGGAATGAGTTACCCCCTGGATATGCAGTCTTGTTTTTCTTAAGAATAAAGGAGACCGTATGATGTTTGCAACTATTCATGACCATGAACCAGAACTATATCACATGCTCAAAAAAGTGAAGTCTTACTGTATAATGAAGCATTACTCAAAGAATGATTTCTTACATTATTTGAAAAAAAAAAAATGGATTCCCGACCTAGTTCTGTCACTAACAACCTATGTGCTTCTGGAAAAATCACTAAATTTCCTTGGTGTGTTTCCTCATCTATAAAATAGGGAGAATAGAACTAGACAATCTCTGAGTTCTAAAAGTTCTGTGATTCTACACATTTTTCTTTAAATATAATACCATAACTTATTTAGACATCAGAATTAATATTTGCCTGGAGCTGGAATATTTTGGAAAGAAAAACCTAATTGGAAAAGATTATTTGACAACTTCTTCAGATGTCAATGGAAGTCTGAGCTATAAAAAAAAATTCAGTAATGACAGTGTTGTACAGAGTGGAACAAAGAAAAAGTCCAAGGAATCTCTTTGCAACAAATGCCATTGGTATTTATGTAATCTGAACTTAAAAAAAAATCAAGAGAGACACAATTCCCTTAGGAATTAGACATCCTGGAATTTGTATTTTTAACACAGTTCATCCCTCAAGGAGCCAATATTCAAACCTGTGTATAATTTAGACTTTGCTCAGCCCGGGTGTTCCATGTGCTGGTTTGAATTACTCAATCGTGGAAAATAGAGATGTAGAATTAAAATTTTTAAAAAAATAGCATTCCTATTACTAATTATGTCCAATACAGTAGACAAAGTTACAGACATATATCAAAAAGACATAACAGGTTATCCAGCCTTGCCCCTACTCACTTAGCATGGCCTGGTTTTAAAAACAAAATCCTTGTGATGTGTCCAGCTTAATTTTAACAAATCATGTTGGCTTCTATGATTTCCACTGGAAAACCAATATTTAAATAAATTTCAATATCAAAACATTTGTTGACTAATTTCCTTGTTTTCCAAATTTTATGTAATTATCTACAGTCGTTCACAATGTCATCAGGAAGAACAATTTATCACGATAACCTGAAAGCATTTACCATTTCCTGGTGAAGCCATCTCTCACGTTGGATAAAGCAAGTTAAATGGAAACAGCCCCTGTGCCCTAAAAATGTCCTCTACCTCCTTGGTCTGGCTGTACCATGTGTTTGGATCTCTGTTACATGACCTTCTATCAATAATTTTGCCAAATTAATTTTATTTTCTTTGTTTCTCATAAGTAAGTATTTGTTTCTCCTCAATTTCTTCCTCCTAGTAAGTATCTTAACGCACACTTGGTCAGTTGTCACCCTCTTAATAGTCTTATTATAAATAGACTGCACACACAGCCTGACGCCCTCTTCACCGGGCCGTGGCGATTGCCTGTGGCCAGGGCGCTCCACGTCGAGGAGGAGGGAGCAATAGTTTCTTCTCCTGAGCAAACTGTTCTGTTCCAGAAGGGGCAACCACGTTTGACTCTTTGCAGGTCCGGGGACTATTTGCTCTCAGATCTCTTCCTAGACCTTCCAGTGTTCCACTCAGTAGCACAAGACTGGCCGCTGGCACCGGCAGGAGATCGGAGCGTGAGACCGGAAGGTAGGGAGACGAGTTTCTCGTCGTCCTCCCGCTCCACGTCAGACATCGTCTCTGGAAGCAGCTGTGTCTCCCGCGGTGACCATGGCTCCTCGCTGGCTGCAGCTTCTGCCACACTCCGAGCTCCTGCCAGGTGCCCTGGCCTCAGGCTCCCTTAATATTGCTCCTCCTTTTTGCCTCTGTGAGTGGCAGTGTTTCCTGAGGTTGACAATCTCTGGTTTGCTTCACCGTTTCCCCAGCTCTTCCTGGACGGTGTGACCAATTTCCTGCACTGAACTCGCCACTATAAGTACTCAAGAGCGGTTTCTGTTCACCTGGTTGGAATGAGGCAGGTGCACTTTTGCCTGTAAGGAACGGTCCCAGGAGACGAATCCCAAGAAAGGACTGTGGCGTCGAGTGGTTCACATGTTAGAGCGCGACTGTAGGCAGGACCCCTTGCGGGCAGAGGGTTGGTAATCCACGGTATGCAGTGGCGTCACAACCGCCTGGAGGATCACAGCTCTAACGAATTAAGTCACCCGCTGAACTTGGCCACTATGGCAGCAACGATGGTGACAAATACTGCAGAGGTTAGAAAAGTATTTGAGACAGCACTGAAGCGCTTCCAAAAAACAGCTCAAGGGCCGGCCACTTCGCGCGTTCTGCTCCGGTGGCCCGGTTCGCGGGTTCGGATCTCTGGACACAGGGTAAACATGGCTGGTGATTAGGACTGAAGTCTTACGGTCCGGTTTGGAGAATTATGAAGCAGATTGGTCAGACAACTTTGCCAAGTGTGTTCTATTGATGTTAGGGGATTTACTGAAGAAGGAATGATTCCCTTAGACGTGGACAGAAACATTTGGGTGTTCTCAGATGAAGCTGGAAATTCTAGATTTCCGTAATTAAATCAATCCTATAATTGAATCCCGAAATTCATTTGCTGGTTGAAACAACTCCCTTCCTCTTTCTGAGGAAACTAGCCTTCTTGCATGATCTACCCACGTCACACCTCATTGCCTCTAGACACAAAACTAGAGTCAGATTCCAATAAGACCCAGAGGAGCATCACTAGTTATCTTGGGAGAAGACAGCCTACCTGTCACAGAGACTGAAAAAACTTGCTCATGTTTGCCATTTGGAAACTGAGAGGCGTGTACACAAATGGATCCTAAACATGTTAGACTAAGGAGATGGCATAGAAAGTTAGGTTGGCTATATTTGTTGGATAAAGGATTTAATATACTAACTTGATTGTCTGGAAATGGCTTTAAGTGTGCTTGGTTGACTGACTAAAGCATGGATTCCACAGAGGGCTGTGTAATGAGGTCAAGATGCCAGCACTTCCCTGTAATTATTTAGAGGATGGAATCCAACAGACTTACAAATTTGGTAATGTTAGAATAAAATTATTATGTGCAACTTACTTTCTTTCCCTCTGACAAAGATGCCTGAAAGTTAAAGAAAACACTCCCATCCCCGGGGCATTGAGAAATGCGGTAGAGGGAAATAGCAGAATCCTTGAAAACTTGGTGCTGGCTGTCATCCATAGATTGGGGATGATGGTGGGAGTTGCCACCCTTGAAGATGTCTACATGATTTTAGTGGGACTTTTGGGATCCGAGAGTGACAGAGGCCTGGTGGCAGTACTTTGCCATCAGAGATAAGGACAGCTCAATTACCATCACTGGCTGTAGGAATGGTGTGCCATTCAGAGTGTTTTAACCTCTAGAGATCTGGGCATGGCTAATTGATTACAGGATCCTAGGAACAAAATAAATAATCATAAAATATTACTTGAAGTCTGTGGAGCAGAAATCTTATTTGAGTTACTGCCATAAGAAGTCAAGTCCTCTGCAGCCAATTCCTCCACCCAAGCTAGTCTGTAAATCTGAACCTCTTGATTGAAGGGGAGGCCAGGCCCCCTTGAGGAAGGCCCTGCAACACTGTCATATGTGCAGACTGCAGGTCTTCCTCTAAGCATCCCCCTGTTAGGGTATATAGCTGTTGTGCCTCTGATTCTGCACTGGGGAAAGGGAAAAATCCCAGACACTGGCTCTGAGTTGACAGTAATCCCTGTGGACCTGAAATGCCACTATGGCCCACTGAAGCTTATGGAAGTTGGCTGGAGAATAGAGTTTTGGCCCAAGTCTATCTCAAAGTGGGCCTATAGAATTCATGGGTCCGTACTTAGGTTATTTTCCCAGTTCCTAATTACATAGTTAGATGAAGTAGATTAAGAAAATGACAAAATTCCTTCAGCAGCCATTATGATAAGAAGGGCCATATGTTAGCCCCTGGAAGTGTCCATCTTTACTTAATCAGTATACCAAAAGCAAAACCCCAACTCTGGAGGGACTGTACATATCAGCTTTCCCTCTAAAAGATTAAAGGATGAATGAACAGCAATTCCTAAGACCCCACATTTAGCTCACTTGCAAAAAGCAGGAGGGACCTTGGAGAATAGCTGTAGACTGTCCTAAACTTAATCAGGTGATGATTCCTGTTGTAACCACTGTTCCAGATGTGTATCCTGAGTACAATAAATCAAAGCAGCCTCTGGAACGTAGTGCACAGTTATTGATCTGCCTGGCAAAGTGCTTTCATTCTTTCTCTTTTCCATAATAATTTAAAAAGATCAACAGAAACAGCTCACTTTCACTTCTCAGGGACAGCAGTATACTGAATGTATAACTATATGATATAAGGTGCAGACACTGCTGTATTTTAGGGCTATTTCAACTTTCCTGTTTTCTGTCATAACAGGGGCCTCAGGACCTTGATCAGGATATCCCCAGAACATCGCACTGGTCCATGACATTGATGCTGGGTCAGTCTGGTGAGGAAGGAGTAGCAAGAATAACTTAAATGCGTAGGAAGTTACTTGTGTGTAGGGAGTAAAAGGTAACCCATGAAAATTCCAACTTCTGCCTTGTCAGTGACATTTCTTTTCTTTTTTTGTTGTTTTTGGTGAGGAAGATTGGCCCAGAGTTAACATCTATTGCCAATCTTCCTCTTTTTGGTTGAGGAAGATTGTCCCTGAGCTAACCTCTGTGCCAATCCTTCCCTATTTTGTATATGGGATGCCGCCACAGCATGGCTTGATGAGCAGTGTGTAGGTCCATGCCCAGGGTCCAAACTCGTGAACCCCAGGCCACCGAAGCAGAGCTCGTGAACTTTACCACTATGCCACCAGGCCACCCTGTCAGTGACATTTCTAAGGGCATGCAG
Source organism: Tapirus indicus (assembly GCA_031878705.1). Taxonomy (NCBI): domain Eukaryota; kingdom Metazoa; phylum Chordata; class Mammalia; order Perissodactyla; family Tapiridae; genus Tapirus; species Tapirus indicus. The sequence continues at coordinate 3,736,664 of CM062936.1, forward strand.
GAATATTCTCTCTAAGGTGAAAGGCAAGTTGCTACAAGTTGCACAATGTAACTCTAAGAAGGAGCAACTCTTGGGGAGCAAAATGTATTTTCGTTGAAATAGATACATGTTTGAGAAGTGTATTTGCCTTAGCTGTGCACCTTGCTTTGTCCTCCTGCGCCACCATCCATGCCATTACAGAGTGCCTTCCAGTCCTGGTATCCCACACCTCATTGCTTCTAATGGAGAAATCCATTTCACAGCCAGAGAAGAGGGCAATCCACGTCCATTGAATTTACTTAACTCATGTACCAGCTGATCTGGTAGAATAGTGGAATGGCTGAAGAGTCAGTTTTGGGGCCACCTGGAAGACGACACCCTCCAAGCTTGATTTTGCTGTCTTGCAAATTTTGCGGAACTTGCTTTGAAACAGTGACTGGTATGTGGTGCTATCTTTTCCATAGTCAGAATACACTGGTCTGGGAACTAAGTCAGGGAGGTGGGAGTGACCCTTCTCACTACTACATCTATAAACTTGATAAGAGACAAGTCAGTATGGCCCCAGAGGCTCACATTCTCTGCTCTTTTGGTGTCTTAGCAGAGAGCTGGCTCAGTAGTACTAACAGCCTACAGAGAGACAAGAAGGCCTTTAACTTACAGTGTATTCCTGGCATGCGGGACTTTCCCAGGGCACTCAGTATGCATTCCTGGCTGATTTTTATGCAGCCTCTCTAACATTGTACTTGGCCCAGAGATATCTTGATATATTTCTTGTTTCTTAATGAAGCCAGGTTTTTCCTTCTTAGGCTAACCTATAAATCTGTAATGCAGTGTGGGCTTGGGGCTCATTTGCTGTCTTGGAGTGCTCTTGATCACTCTTCCAGCCTTCTGGTCCCAGCAGAGGTCCCCTTTGGTGGAACAGTGACCAGGGTGCATTCTGATCATCTCTACTCTGCCTAAATTGTGGAATAATGAGAGTTCAGGAGACACTGTGTGCTGTACTACTTCTCTATTGTGAGCTATTCTCCAATAATGCTATATGTGTATACTTCTTTAGTAAACCCTATACATACACCATAAGCACATGTTCCTCTTGGTGTATGTTTGTGACTCCCTTGCAACAATCCGCTTTGCAAGTTTTATCTTCACCTTCCTGCAAACTCGAGTGCACTTTGCTAGTGATCGTAGTTCCTACTGAAGAACTGGTTTTCCTGGGGATGCAACAATCACTTCATTAAATTGGGAGTGGAGACTAACACCTGGCTATCTGGGCTCCTCATACTACTGAACCTTCAGGGATGGAGGGAGGTTACCAAACCAATGGGAAAAGAGATTGCTAACAGTTTGTGGCAAGAAGAAATATGTATGGAATCCAGGGGATTCTTAGGATGCATCTGATTACTTCCATATTTCATAACAAAAGTCAATGGAAGATAATATAAAACCTACAACAGAAGAGCCCAAGAACTCAGAAACTTCAGAAATGTAGGTTTGATCATCCCAGTAGGTAACGAACCTGACCATCTGAGGTACTGGCTGAGGGCAAGAGTCACTTAGTCATAAGGGTTAAATAACATAGCCCTCCAGCATCTAAGACATGGCACCATTAATGCATAGTACTTGCAGGGCATGTGGAGTTACAGCCACTCCTGCTGTTTGTTGGTCCTTGGGTTCTCAGGAGAGAGAGATGATTCAGATGTGGGTTTATCTCACGGGATCTCAGGATCTATAAAATAGGAAAGTATATCCAATTTTCTGCTCTGTTCGTCTCTCAGACTTGTTGTGAGGGTCAATGTGGTCATTTCAGCACAGTCCCTGAGGAAGCTGCTTTTACTCTACCCTCTGTGAGAGGTCTCAAGGTCTTTGCACTTTTGTCAAAACCACACCGAAAGCACTGGCCCCACACAGAAAACTCACTTCTGCTCCTGATTTTCTAGACATCAAATAATTTAGACTCTTATTCTGACTCCATGTCATGAATTTGATTTGGCACACATAATTTTCCCCAATTGTAACGATTTTTTTTTTAACTGGGATTTGCTCTCCTCATTTAGGCAAAGCTTTTCTTTTCTCTCTGGACAGGATTCCCCTATCAACCCTTATTTCATTGACTTGAACATAAATGAAATTCTTATTTTATTCTCTCAAATAATTTTACATTTCTTTTAAAGCAACAGCCATCTTGAATCGAGGTTATATGATAATAGTTCTTTAGTATATAAGTACACAATTTAAAGTAGACATATTCTTATTTTTATTTATGTTTTATCTGAACATTTTATTGTTAGATTTTTTAAGTAGAGGATCATATGTAATATTTTAAATCTTTATGCACTGAACACTATGCCTTCATGACTTACTGGTTGTGCATGCTTAATACGTTTCTTGTAATTAATAAGTAATTCATATCCCACATTTTGGAGATTCTAAAATGCTATGCACATGTGAACTGTTATCATAATTTCTTCACACATCTTCAAATTGCCACCCATTAATGAGTGCACCTTATCTAGAGCTAACCACATACATTACCTATACAAATCATCCTGACTTTTGATTTTTGTCTTTAAAATGTGACTTTTTGCTAGTTCTTCCATAATTTTGGGGACCTAACTTATGGTCACAGATATTTTATTCATGGAATTTCTTTATGGATGTTATTTGAACATAATTTTGGTATTGCTTGTCTAAAAGGATTTTTTTCACATTTGTCTTTGTTATTTAGCTTTGCTAGCTCCTTTATGTTTGTAGAGAGAGTTGAGATTGTACTTGTATGGAAAATTTTATAAAAGAAACATTTCACCTTTTTAATTTAACATTTCTTGATAGTAAATAATGCTTTAGATCCTCCTTCTTAGTGTTATTATTAATATAGGTAATTTTTGTTGAAAACAACTAGCTGTGACCAGCTGGATTATTGCAAATCAAAGTTAAATAACTTTGAATACATTTTCAAACTAAAATCTAGAATGACTATTATTAGAAATATATATCAGCATTACAATCCTAGAAAATATAAGGAATTAATGTATTTCTTGACTTTTTTACCCTTAGGTCTAATGTACTCTCCTCTAAACTTTTAAAGAAATTGGCTCTTCTGAGTTTAAAATGATTTATATTTTTGATGAGAAAATATGTGGCTTACATAGTTCAAGATACTAAACATGATAAAGCTTATTGACAATGGTCTAGCATTCTAATATGTTCTGTCACAGTTCTACACAGCACTAGTTTTAGAGTTATATAAGTATCATCAGAGATGATTGAAACTATTTTTTCAAACTCATTCTAGCCATTTCAATATCTAAACATTCTGATAATTGAAGGATCCTGGTCTTCAGATTATGACAGAATCCAATTCTGCAATGATGTCTTGAGTGACAGGGAAAATGGTATTTCAATTTTCTGAATCTAAATTTATAAATTTGGACAGATAAAATGGTTTATTTTAAATATTAAAATGTGCCTTGTAAATAAAAATATCAAATCCCATGTTAGTCTCCTTAAAATTAAATCTTCTGTAAAGAGTTTCAAAATGAATTTTATCTGAAGTAAAAATTATATAAATTACCTGAATGTGTAGCTTTAAAAACAAATGTATAAACAATGTTGAAAAGGAAAAAAAAAACACTCTTTTTGGTCTGAATCACCTCATTATTTTATCTTCTCAGCAAAACTTCTATAGATGATCTAACATATTTCATTACTACAATCGTTGTTTGGAGTCTCCAGTTACTTGGGAATGCCACGGATTCTTATTGAAGGGTAAGTATGGTGCGTCACTGTCTTAGACAGGATAGGAAAGTTAGGCTGAGATGCAATCATTGAACCTCAGAGCCTTAATACAAGAGACATTTATTTCCCATTCACTATAGACACTGGCAGAGGCCTCTACTCCACTTAGCCACCCTAGAACAGGAATAAGGAAGGCTTTGCATCTTGAAGTTGCAACATCTGGAACACTTAGTGGATTCATTTTGGAAGTTCAGTGTGTTCTTTCTGCTCATATTTAATTGGCTGAAACTATTCACATGGTCTTACCCAGGTGCAAGACCATGGGGAAATGTAGGCAAGAAATGTTTGGTGAATATTTTCTCGGCTGCAGCCACCAACAGTAACAAATATTTACTGAGTACCTTTCTATATGTAAATCGCTGAGCAAAAGCTGAACACAGACTAAGATATTAATTCTCATTTGTCCCCAGGAAGCCTGTGAGCTAACCATGGAAGTATTTCTTCAACAATAAGTCATTCAATTGAAACGATACAACTTCCCCAAAGGCGTCAAAAAATCAAGTATCCATTCACATTTGGAAGAAAGAAGATATCCAGTAAAAACAATTAAAATACTGTAGAGTATTTTTTCTATGGACAGAAACATAGTTACATGTTATTATTATATGTAATTTTAAAATCAATTCCAATTTAAAAATGATGAGCCTGTGATTCAGAGAGCTTAAATGCCTCGCTCAAAACATACAGACAAGGAGTGACGTCAGCATCATGGTGGAGTGAGATTCCCTCTTTGAATCTCTGCCCCCTACGACACAACAAAAACATCATTCACATTCCAACAGATCTCAAACACTACGAAGGACTTCTAAGAAACCCCTGCTGCCATACATCGGACAGTGGAGGCGCAGGATGCCCAAAAGGACGGGAGGAGAGGTAAGAAGTTGTACTCCCCCTCCCCAATCGATCGGCAAAGACAGCGTGGTTCGCAGACAGAGCGGGGAGGGGTGGCCCACAGCGGGGAAAACTATCGCCATCCAGGTGCTCTCACAGACTGTCACGAGATCCCCACTGGGAAGTGACATGGACTGTTTAGGGGGTGTAGCAAACACCCTAAGAGAGCCAGAAAGGAAACCCCCGGGTCAAGCAGGAGAAAGAGAGGACCCCTCTCCCCACACACCTGGCGTTTCAGCATAATCCCTCCAGAGGCTGCAGCCGCCTCAGAGCAAACCGCTCACGATCTCCATCCAGTGGCAGCAGGGGGAAACTGCAGGACTAACTTTAATCATGAGGGGTAAAAATAAAGCCGTCCCCGTTGGATCCTTGCGAAAATATGTCAGGGCTACAGACCAAAAGGAAAATGACAAAACACCCAGAAACCAACCTTGAAGGCACAGAATTTGATAACCTGAATGAGAGAGAATTCAAAATAGCTATCATAAACAAACTCAACGAAATACAAGAGAACACACAGAAACAAATCAACAAATTCAGGGATTTTGTCACAAAAGAGATTGAAACCATAAAGAAAAACCAATCAGAATTATTGGAGATGAAAAACAAAATCAACGAGATAGTGGAAGAAATGGAGTCTTTAAAGAGCAGAACTGACAATATGGAGGAACAAATTAGCACTATTGAAGATAGCCACGCAGAAATGCTCCTGATAGAGGAGGAGAGAGAGCTAAGACTAAAAAGAAATGAAGAAATTCTTCAAGAATTATCAGACTCAATGAAGAAAAGCAACATAAGGATAATAGGTATTCCAGAAGGAGAAGAAAGAGAAAAAGGAGCAGAGAGTTTGTTCAAAGAAATAATAGCTGAGAACTTCCCCAACCTAGGGAACGAGAGGGAAATAACAGTGAATGAAATCAATAGATCACCTAAATATATAAACAGGAATAAAAAATCATCTCGCCACATAGTAGCAAACTTGAAAAATACCCGTGACAAGGAAATAATATTGAAGGCAGCTAAACAAAAAAACAAAATAACATACAAAGGAAACCCCATCAGGCTCTCAGCTGATTTCTTGACAGAAACTCTACAGGCTAGGAGAGACTGGAATCATATATTCAAAATCATGAAAGACAAAAACCTTCAGCCGAGAATACTTTATCCAGCAAAAATATCCTTCAAATACGATGGAGAAATAATAACTCTCCCTGATAAACAAAAGCTAAGAGAGTTCATCACCACAAGACCCCCACTACAAGAAATGCTCAAGAAGGCCCTTAGGCCTGAAAAAAAAAAAACAAATGAGGAAGGGGATACAAAGATTTGAGCAAGGAGAAAAGCAAGGAGACTAAACCAGAACAAACTACAGTGGGATAACATCAAAAATTAATTCAAGCTCATCACTGGAAACACACATTCATGACACAATCTGGAATAAAGAGATAACAAATAAGGAGGGGAAGAGGTAAGGGATTGAATTGACCCAGCCTCAGGAAAAAGGAGGCATCCGAAAATGTACTTTCTTATCCAGGAGATCGCTTATATAAACCTCACGGCAACCACTAAACAAATAACCAGAAGAGAACCACACATGACAAATAAAGAGAAAACCAAGAGAATGAACATGCAGAAATACCAAATTGAATTTGCAGTGCGAAACACAAGGGACAAGAAATGAAGGAAATGCAAAAGAACCAGAAGATGAACAATAAAATAGCAACATTAAACCCTCATATATCAATAATCACTCTAAATGTAAATGGATTGAATTCTCCAATCAAAAGACACAGAGTGGCAGGATGAATTAAAAACCAAGATCCAACAATGTGCTGCCTCCAGGAAACACATCTCAGCTCTAAAGACAAACACAGGCTCAAAATAAAAGGATGGAAAACAATACTCCAAGCTAATGGCAAACAAAAGAAAGCAGGAGTAGCCACACTTATATCAGACAAAGTAGACTTCAAGATAAAAAAGGTAATGAGAGACAAAGAAGGGCAATATATAATGATAAAAGGGACACTTCACCAAGAAGACATAACACTTATAAATACCTATGCACCCAACACAGGAGCACCAAAGTACATAAAACAACTGCTAAAAAACCTTAAGGGAGATATTAACAATAACACAATAATAGTAGGGGATCTTAACACCCCCCTTACATCAATGGATAGATCATCCAGACAAAAAGTCAATAAGGAAATAATGGACTTAAACGAAAAACTAGACGCAATGGACTTAATAGATATATACAGAGCACTCCACCCAAAAAAAGCAGAGTACACATTCTTCTCAAGTGCACATGGAACATTCTCAAGGATAGACCATATATTAGGAAACAAGGCAAACCTCTATAAATTTAAGAAGATTGAAATCATTACAAGCATCTTTTCTGATCATAATGCTGTGAAACTAGAAATCAACTGCAAGGGAAAAACTAGGAAAGGGACAAAGATGTGGAGACTAAACAACATGCTACTGAACAATCAATGGGTCATTGATGAAACTAAAGGAGAAATCAAAAGCTATCTGGAGACAAATGAAAAGGAAAATACACCATACCAACTCATATGGGATGCAGCAAAAGCAGTCCTGAGAGGGAAATTCATAGCAATACAAGCTCACCTTAACAAACAAGAAAAATCCCAAATAAATAACCTTAAATTGCACCTAACAGAATTGGAAAAAGAAGAACAGACAAAGCCCTAAATCAGCAGAAGGAGGGAAATAATAAAAATCAGAGCAGAAATAAATGAAATTGAAACCAAAAAAACAGTAGAAAGGATCAATGAAACAAAGAGCTGGTTCTTTGAGAAGATAAATAAAATTGACAAACCCTTAGCCAGACTCACTAAGAAAAAAAGGGAGAAGACTCAAATAAATAAAATTAGAAATGAAAGAGGAGAAATTACAACAGACACCACAGAAATACAAGGGATTATTAGGGAATACTATGAAAAACTTTACGCCAACAAATTGGACAACCTAAAGGAAATGGACAAATTCTTGGAAGCATACAACCTCCCAAAACTGAATCAAGAAGAAATAGAGAATCTGAACAGACCAATCACAAGTAAAGAGATTGAAACAGTAATCAAAAACCTCCCAAAAAATAAAAGCCCAGGACCAGATGGCTTCCCTGGAGAATTTTATCAAACGTTCAAAGAAGATTTAGTACCTATCCTTCTCAAACTATTCCAAAAAATAGAGGAAGATGGAATACTTCCCAACACATTCTATGAGGCCGACATCATGCTGATACCAAAGCCAGACAAGGACCATACAAAGAAGGAAAACTACAGGCCAATATCGCTGATGAACATAGATGCAAAAATCCTCAACAAAATATTGGCAAACTGAATACAGCAATACATCAAAAAGATCATACACCACGATCAAGTGGGATTTATACCAGGGACACAGGGATGGTTCAACGTCCACAAATTAATCAATGTAATACACCACATTAACAAGATGAAGAATAAAAACCACATGATCATCTCAATCGATGCAGAGAAGGCATTCGACAAGATCCAGCATCCATTTATGATAAAAACTCTCAACAAAATGGGTATAGAAGGAAAGTACCACAACATAATAAGGGCCATATATGACAAACCTACAGCAAACATCCTACTCAATGGGGAAAAAGTGAAAGCCATTCCTTTGAGGACAGGAACAAGACAAGGGTGCCCACTCTCACTGCTCTTATTCAACATAGTACTGGAAGTTCTGGCCAGAGCAATTAGGCAAGAAAAAGGAATAAAAGGTCTCCAAATAGGCAATGAAGAAGTGAAACTCTCACTATTTGCAGACGACATGATCTTATACATAGAAAACCCAAAAAATTCCATCGGAAAACTACTAGAAACAATCAACTATAGTAAAGTGGCAGGGTATAAAATCAACTTACAAAAATCAATTGCATTTCTATACACTAATGATGAAACAACAGAAAGAGAACTCAAAAAGACAATCCCATTTACAATTGCAACAAAGAGAATAAAATATCTGGGAATAAATTTAACCAAGGAGGTCAAAGACCTATACAATGAAAACTATAAGACACTATTGAAAGAAATCGAGGAGGACATAAAGAAATGGAAAAATATTCCATGCACATGGATTGGAAGAATAAATATAGTTAAAATGTCCATTCTACCTAAAGCAATCTACAGATTCAATGCAATCCCAATCCGAATCCCAATGTCATTCTTCACGGTAATAGAACAAAAACTACCGAAATTCGTATGGGGCAACAAAAGAGCCCAAATAGCTAAAGCAATTCTGAAAAAAAAAGAACAAAGCTGGAGGCATCACAATCCCTGATTTCAAAATATACTATAAAGCTACAGTAATCAAAACAGCATGGTACTCTACAAGAATAGACACACAGATCAGTGGAACACAGATCAATTGAAAGCCCAGAAATAAAACCACACACCTATGGACAGCTAATCTTCGACAAAGGAGCAAATGGAGAGAGGGAAGTCTCTTCAATAAATGGTGCTGGGAAAATTGGACAGCAACATGCAAAAGAATGAAAGTAGACCATCTCCTATCGCCATATACAAATATCAATTCAAAATGGATCAAAGACCTGAAAGTTAGACCTGAAACTATAAAACTCCTGGAAGAAAATATAGGCAGTACACTAATTGAGATTGGACATAAAGGGATCCTTTCAGATTCCATGTCTACCCAGACAAGGGAAACAAAGGAAAAAATAAACAAGTGGGACCTCATCAGACTAAAGAGCTTCTACAAGGCAAATGAAACCAGGATCAAAATGAATAAACAATGCACCAGCTGGGAGAAAATATTTGCAAATCCTTTGTCCGACAAGGGATTAATCTCAGTAATATATAAAGATCTCATACAACTGAGCAACAAAAAAACAAACAACCCGATCAAAAAATGGGCAGAGGATATGAACAGACATTTTTCCAAGGAAGAGATACAGATGGCCAATAGACACATGAAAAGATGTTCAACATCACTAATCATCAGGGAAATGCAAATCAAAACTACACTAAGATATCACCTTACACTGGTTAGAATGGCTATAATCACAAAGACAAATAACAAATGCTGGAGAGGTTGTGGAGAAATGGGGACCCTCATTCACTGCTGGTGGGAATGCAAACTGGTGCAGCCTCTGTGGAAAACAGTATGGAGAGTCCTCAAAAAATTAAAAATAGAAATACTGTATGATCCAGCAATCCCACTCTTGGGCATCTACCCAATGGACATGAAATCAACCATCACAAGAGGCGTATGCACCCCTATGTTCATTGCAGCATTATTCACTATAGCTAAGATGTGGAAGCAACCCAAGTGTCCCTCAACTGATGATTGGTTAAAGATGATGTGGTATATACATACAATGGAATACTACTCAGCCATAAGAAAAGACACAATTGTCCCATTTGCAACAACATGGAAGAACCTAGAGGGTATTATGTTAAGTGAAATAAGCCAGAGAGAGAAGGACAGACACTGCATGAACTCACTCATATATGGAATATAAGTGAACACACGGACAGAGAGAACTGATTGGTGGTTACCAAGGGGAAGGGGGGTGGGGAGGCACAAGGGGTGAAGGGTTACATCCACAAGGTGACGGACAAACAAAAATGTACAACTAAAACCCCACAGTGTTATAAACTATTAAGACATCAATTAAAAAAATGGTAAAAAAAAAAAAAAGAAAAAGCCAGACAGACTCACACACACAAAAAAACAAAAAACATACAGACAATAAACATTGAGACAAGATGCAATTCATCTGAGTCTAGAGCCCAGACTACCCTTCCTCTCATGATAGTACTTAGCAGTTCTCCACCTGCAAGAGAATATTCCAACCACCACAGTCCAAGGCAGTAGTCAGATGCTCAGAGTGGGAGTTCTCTGTTGATCTCCATATCATTCTCCCGCTTTCTGTGGAAGCACTGAGATGAATCTTTCTTTAAGCAGCCCATTTTTATGGTACTTTATTAGATTTGTAGATTGATGATGTATTGGTCAGGGTTCACCAGAGATACAGAAGCAATAGGACGTGTGTGTGTGTGTGTATATATACACAAATATGTAAACAAATATATATATGTTTGTTTACTTACTTATGGCAAGAGCAAAATTGCAGGGTAGGCTGCCGGGCTGGAGACAAGGGGAAGAGCTGATATTGCAGACTGGATCTGAAGGCAGCCTGCAGGCAGACTTCCCTCTTCCTTAGGGGATGTCTGTCTTTTTTCTCTTAAGACCTGTTTTAGACAGGGTAGGAGAGTTAGGCTGAGATTACAATCACTAAACCTCAGGTGCTTAATACAAGAAACATTTATTTTATCTGATTAAGGCCCATCCACAATATGAGGGTGATCTGCTTTACTCACTGTCCACTGATCTGAATGTTAATCTCATCTAAAACATATCTTCACAGCAACATCTACACTAGCATTTGAACAAATATCTAGGTACCCTGGCCAAGCCAAGTTGACATGTAAAATTCACCATCACCATTCAGAAAGCTACTAGTAAAACACTTAGAAAATTATTTAAAGGAAGAATTTTTTCTCACATATTAATGGAATCTGTAGTTTTACCAAAAAGTTTTTAGAATAAATGCATAACATCCGAATGTCTTTCCAGACTCATTTTGCATTTAAATATGTTTTTAAAATGTTCACAGTTAAGCCCACGTTTATAGAATTCTTACTGAAAATTAGTAGGCAACATTGTTGATCTAACCCCCTACTCTTCCCAGAAAGAAGCTGCTGTCCCGGTGACCAAGCTCAGTGCAGTTCAGCGAGTATACGGGGCACCTGCAGAAAGCCAAGGTGAAGCCCTGCTGTCTCCTGTACCCTGTGCGGTTCATTCGCCATCACACACAGCCCTACAGTCTTAACTACATGTTCACGTGCATAGGCCTTGGTTTCCTCAGGTAATTTCCCTAGAGAACGGTGTGCTTATTTAAAAAATAAAACAAAAACATTTATTTCATTGAGGTCACATTGGTTTATAACATTATGTAAATTTCAGATGTACGTTATTATATTTCAACTTCTGTATAGACCGCATCGTGTTCACCACCAAAAGTCTAGTTTCCGACTGATGTGCTTCTTGACATAAGTGACTTTGCCTTATATTTGTAGGCTCTACAACACTGTTCACAAAGCAAGTGCTCTGAGATATTGCTTTGATAGGTTGAAAATGAGATTCCTTCTATTTCAGAGATTTTTATTTAGAGAGGAATGAAATCATTACAGAAAGTTGACATTTAAGAAGAATGACTTACGTGTGATCTAGGCGTCAGAAGTACATGTTAGGAACAGTTGGGTGGAAGGAGTACTGAACTGGGTGTCAGGAGAAGCAGATCTCCTGCTCAGTGGCAAACTCTAGGAGATGCTCAGGGCGTGTCGGCCTCCCTGCTCCTGATTCCCCACCTCACAAAGGGGAGACTTGGGCCAGAGAACCCGAAGACAGTCAAGGTTCCAAGATTCTGTAATTCTTTGAAATATTCTAGGACTCTATTCACATTTTTATTTCTCCTAAATTATCTTGGTCATGTTATTCGTACTGAGGTAACCTCCTTAAAGGATAATGAATATTGAAGTAATACCTTTAAATTGTTTTATAATTGTCAAAAGAAAAAATTTGTAGAAAGAAGAATTATATAATTAGTAAAGGAAACCCAGATGGCACATAATAAACAGAAACAGTCTGGTGTTGTATCATCCTGTTGTAGTTGAAAGACATTTTGAAAAAGAAAAATAAAAGCAGTTCTAATAGTTTTGAAAGGACTGACTTCCTTTAGCATTTATGGCTATTTCTATTTTCTATGTTGTTATGGTTGACGGTTTGAATAAATCTAAATGAAATATTAGCAATCCAGCCCAAAATAGTGTCAAAATCTCCATGTCCAGAATGAGTGTCAAACTCCCAACCTAATCCATAATTATGAAACCCTCCTGTGGATAACAATCCTTTTTTTTAATGGGAAATCTAGCAGCATAGTAATTGCTTCTTGGTAGGATACCTTTTTTTTTTTGGAGGGGTCAAATTTGAACCATCTGCAGACAGATGGAAGGGAAAGTGGATTAAGGCTGTTACCAACATCTTCTGCAGCTGTCAGGGTGTGTTTGAGGCAGTCCTAATGGTTCATTAGCAACAGGCAGTACTAATCCTGGGCAAAAGAAGCAGGGCCTGGGGGAGAGGGACGTCCCTCTCCTGGCTGGTTGTTTTGGCAAACGTGAGGATGTGATGTTTGGACTCATGTTGCAGAACACCATTCCCACGGGCCCAGAGTGCAGATTCTCCTGGAAGTCTTTGGTATCCTTTCTGGTCATCAGGCTGCACTGTGAGTTCCAGTCATTCAAGAGAGAACCAATTTAGGCCCCAGGCACTGATTTCTCACCCTTCCCACACCCATGTTCTTCCTGTTAGGATCATCACCCAATCTCTTCTGTTTGTTTTAACGTTTGAAGAGGAGAAAATGAACAAGGCATCCAATATACCACAGGGCTCAGCCATTTCATGAAATACAACACAGCTAGCTGTACAGTAGAAGCCAGGGCTTCTGGAGACACTGGCGCCCATTTCATTTTGGATACACCACCCAGGCTTTTCTCAGTTTTTAGATTCTTCAGGTGAAAATCATTCTAGCTTTTTTTTTTTTTTTTCTATTTCTTTGTTTCATGTAAGCAAATCAAAGATGCTCTTGCTTGGTGTCTCATATAGTTTGCCAAGTCAAATGGATTCTTGGAACATTAGGTCCCCATTAAAAAGGAAGGGAAAAAAGGAAAAGACATACAAAAGAAATGCTTGTTTACAACAAGAAGAATATTTGCCTAACAGCCATCATGCATGTTATGTTTTTGTTGATGTTTGGGGGTTCTTTTCCTCTTCTCTTATGAGCTCTTTGTAGTTTTTACTAGGTAGAAAAATGATTCCGTATTAAAATTTCTCACAGTGGCCAAACCACCCTCTATTGTTTCTCAGACATGTCACATGCCTTCCAGAGTATGTGCTCACTACTTACCTCCTGTCAAGGATGCTCTGATATACTCACTTCCCTTGTCTCAACCTTATATACCTTTTCAGACCCTTCAAAGCCATTTTCTAGCCTGTATTAGCATTTATTACCTGCTGTAATTATACGCCACATCGTAAATCTTGCCTGGGATCATGGTCTTTCTGTGCTTGTACAATTTCCCCAAATAGACTCTTAACCTCTCAGTGGCCAAGATCCTGTGATACATATCTCAGTGTTAACAATATCTTTAAAGCACTTTATGCAGAGTAGGAGTTCATGGGATGAAGATGATGGTAATAACTTGAGGTCCCACTTGGAATGGAAAAACAGTTTTAAAAAATACTTGTGGAGATAATTGCATCATATAATATTTTCAAGATGTCAGGGTAAAAAGTATGTTCAAAGATAAAAGTCCTGTGGGCTTAAGTTTCACCATTTATCATGACTCTGTACTATTCAAGTTTGCCTTTCATTTAAGGGCAGAGCCCCTTTTCAACAAGAGGGTGGAATGAAATGCAGTTCTCAGAGCAAGAATGAGAAAGTGGTTTAACCCTTACAACTTTGAAAATTAAAACAAGAGTCATTTCTGGCAATGTAGGCGGAAAGAAGATGAGAACCCAAATATGAAAGAAAGAGCTTGTAAGTAGAAAACCTGTGGTTGGCCTCAAATATGACCTTGGGGCAGGGGGTCCAGACCTACTTCTATACTAAAGAAGCTAGAGCAGAAGGGGCTAAGTGTGGTCTGACTTTCTTCACAGGGTCATTTGAGTTGGGAATGAGTTGGCAGTGTTGTTGGCTGTCCAAGCACATCACTGAAGTACTTCAAGCATCAGTTGGCTTCATGACCACTAAAACAAAAAGCAGGGTAATTATTCATGTGAAAGCTATTCAAATCAATCTATTGCTACACTGATTTATTAGCCCTTCATTTATTCCTGGAAGAAAAGGAGACAAGAAACTGCGGGTAACAATACTTACATTCTTTTGGTGCCTACTAATCTCGACACTCTTTTGAGAGCTTTGTATAGATGTTGACCCTCTTAATTCTCACAATAACCTTGAGAGGTATGTGCTGTTATTATCCTGGTTGTTAAGAAGGAAAACAGAGGCATAGAGAGGTCAAGCAACATGTTCAAGCTCACACATGGCTGCTGGGTGGAGGAAATGGGATTCAAATGCAGACAGTCTAGATCCACCACACAAAAGCATCTCATATGTCATTGGATATTTTAAGTAGTTGTGTGGCAAGGACAGGGCAAGGATAGGACAGATTCTAAGTTTACAGTTGGTAATCTGAATAGAATGATTGGACTTCAAGAGTAATTGATGAAGGCAGGCAACTAGTACATTGTTACCCAATGGTTTCTTTCCGGTCCTAAATGAGGGCACCTGTGTGTGGATAAATTTTGATACATCCCTACAGTCCTTCTTTGGTAATATGTTAGGTCCCTGGCCATCAGTGGGCTGGGTGTTGGCAGTCATGCTTGCCCAGGGACAATCCAGGAAGCCATAGTTTCCTCCATATCCCTAGTTTTAGCACAGTTATGGTTCTGATGCTGATATCAGGTCCTGTTCTATAATGGTTCCCTCTTCAAGCTGGAGTTGCTACATGTCATCAATAAATATGCCCTGGAGTCTGTCTGCAGTTTGTGACACTTGGTTCACTCTTATAGAGTGGAATAGAGCACTGAGTGAAGGTCAAGTCACATCCTCAGTCTAACAAATTTCATACCCACAATGTTTGTAGAAACACCACACTACTTATGCTTATTAGATAGCAAAAATACCCACTATATTCATGCATCACATTTTGGTATTTTGATGAATGTTTAACATAGAACATGAACTATTACATAACTCAAACCAATTTATTTGGATTAAAACTTATTACCTTAAATATTTTTCAACACTTCAAAATATTGAAAGCCTAAACATTGACCATTGCAGTTCCCACTGAAGCTCATGCTCTAAATTGATTTCTTCATTTGGCATTTAGATTAAGAGGGTCTCGTATTGCTTAATGTGCTGCCTTGTGTTTATTTCTCCTCCCACCATCCTTATATAAGGAGGTCAGTTTAATCTTTCATCTCAAGTGTAATTATTTTCTTTCAAATATTTGAGATTTCTGTCCACTCACTACTAGGATGCCTCTCTCTCAGCCTTTTTTTTTTCACATTGTTTTGCCTATTCACATTGTTTTCACTATTACTCATCTGCCTTTCCAATTGCCTCCGTTTCTCCTCCTAGAGATGCTTTTCTTCAGGTTTTCTTATCATTTCCTCCACCCATCACAGAAGATCATTTACTATTTGTAAAACAAAGTTAGTTTAAAATTCAGGCTTATAGAACTTCCAGTTCAAGTCGTAACACAGAGCACATATATTTAATTCGCTTCCTTCCTGAAAAGTCAGTGAAATGACAATACAGAAGTACAAATGACAAAAAAAAAAAAAGGTAAACAAAGTGAAGCTATCATCAGAACAAATATTTAGTTTATTTCTCAATAATGAAATTCACGTGGAATTATTAAAAAAGATAAATCAGAAAAAGGGCACTCAAGTTTGGAGCTAATACAGAAGAAAACTTCATGAAATAAAAATGAGCTGCTATGTCTGAAAAAAAAAACACCACAATCACCAACATAAAATATTAAAAATAGATTTAAAGAAAAAGTCTAGAAAATCATCAGAATATACACAAAAAGAAAAAAATGAAAATGTGAAAGAACAATATTAGAGATATAGATGTTCATTCTGGGAAAGTCAACATCTATGAAATAAAAATTCTAGAAAGGCTGAAGAATTCCAGTAAGAATGAAGAAAATGGAGGGTGTGGTAGAGAGAATAGTGGCTCCCAAAAATGTCTGTCTTAATTCCCAGAACCTATGAATATGTTACCTTATGTGGCTAAAGAGAATTTGCAGGTACAGTGCCCTGGATTAACCAGGTGGCCCAATGTAATCACAAGGGTTCTTATAAGAGGAAGGTCAGACAATGTGATGAGAGAAGCAGAAGTCTGAATGATCAGCCTGTAGAACTGGAAAAGACAAGAAAAGGAGTCTCCTTTAGAGCATCCAGAACAAAGGCAGTGCTGTTGACACCTTGCTTTTAGGACTTCTGATCTCCAGAACTGTAAGATAATAACTTTCTGTCATTCTAAAGCCACTAAGTTTGTGGTAATTTGTTACAGCAGCAGTGACAAATTAATAAAGAGAGAACGAAATAATCAAGGGGAAAATAGAGTGAAATTTCCTGAAGGTGAAAAAAACAACTAACACAGTGCTTTTAAGAGTGAATGAATCCTTTAAGTTCAAAAAGAAAATGAACAACCCTGGGGCCAATGCTATGATGAGGAAGCTGGATGGTCTTGGAGACAAATGCATATTAAAAAATAAAATAATGTAAAAAGTACACTACACCCTCACAATTATACCAGTCTTCAATATTTCTTTGTTATTTGAACTTTTTTCCTCTTGTGTATTTGAAGAACTCATAAAAAATACTGGTTTGGTCACATCAGGAAGGGTAGAATAGCTGAAAAAGTAGAGTTTTATTTTTATTTTGTTCTGCAAGGCAAAGGTGGTTTGAATCCAGGCTCTGATTTTTAGTGAATATTGAATCTGATACCATTCTTACTGAGTTTTGTTATTATCATCTCTAAGCTGGACAGCAAGTTCCAATTCATACATAGGTTAAAGAATTACTGTATCATAATGTGGGCATTTATTATATGTTTTTGGCCTTCCTATCCTACCCTTGGAAGCATAAATTTGAGCTCTTGAACAATTAGCCATCTTCAAGTTCTTGGGGTCTCTCAGTTTATAAGGTCACACTCACTGAGGTTTGGGGTTAAGATTCTCCTTAGAGCCTCTTTGTCTAGGAGTCTACCTACAGTCAAAGTCTAATATCAAAAGCAAGCATTGATCAGAGGATTCTTCACGTTTCATGTAAGACTCCTCTTCCTGTAGCACTTAAATGAGTGCTTGTTTAGGGAACAGGGAGGAAAATCTTAAATTCTTTCACAAGCTTATTCCTTTTTACACCTACTCCTACTATTTATTGCCCAGGGAGTTTGAAAGAACATCCTTGGATGCCTGACAGCATAGTTGCAAAATCTGTAGTGGTTGAAATAGCCCAACCATTTTTATAAACTTTTGGCTTTAAGTTGAGATTTGTGGAAGTTTCAGCATTATTTGCAGTTCCTGGAAATAGTTTTTTAGGACAAAAATGAAGGAACCTGAATTCCCACTGACCAATGATTCTTCAGCCTACTCTTTTTTAGCTATTTTTAGCCTCCCATTATCTGACCCACTAAGAAATATACACATTCTTCAGCCACTATCTCCATCTTAAGTCCCCCATACAGATTTTTGCAACATTTCCTCCATAGAAGGTGTATCTAACATAATACCTTGAGTCAAAACCATATCAAAGAGAATTTTGTGATCACATTTTTATCAGATTTTATTACTATATGTATTTCAAATAGACATTTCGCTCCAGACAAACTCTGGGATATTTTTTCCTCTACCCTCAGCACTTCGATCTGGCACTGAGACTGTGAGAGCTTATGAATGGACAATAAGGGCTGCGTCACTCCACTGTGGTTCTTTGAGGGTACTGCCCTGGGGTTTCTTCCTCTCCACACTCATGAACTGCCAGAGATCTCCCACAGCAGGGAAGGCAGTGTCCTCTGTTGCCTTGCTCTGCCAATTCCCAGCAAGAAAGACCTCTTGAATGCTGTAATATATTCAAATTACGTTCTGACTTTGAAGAGCCTGGATAATGCTTTGGTATTGTGATTTTTTTCCTCTCATCCACAGCATGCATGTGCAAATGTAGTGACCCCGCTCTCGCTGAGGCCTGATAGCACACTGGAAAAGAGCACGGATGAACTTCCAGTTTCTGGTTCTGCATGTGAGGAGACTGAAAGTTGCCACCCCATCCTAACAATGGGTAAAAAGACCAACAGACTGAAAAATCAAGAACTCTTCTTGCATGCTTAAGAGAAAGAAGGACACAGGGCAAACCACTGGGCCCAAGATTGGAGGGATAGACAGGCAAATACAGGAGGCTTGGCTTAAAGGAGCAGAGACTCAAAAGTAGAAACCATTTCAGGAACCAGTGCTGGGGTGGAAAAACCTGAATTCTAATTGATGAATTGCTGAAGACTCAGAGTGGACAACTCTGAGAGTTAAAAACTTCAGGGGGACCCATGCTGAGGAGGACCCCCATAATATTGTGAGATTCATCTCCAGGAGCCTGACCAAATTCCCACAGTAAATATCTGAGAAAAATCCCCTAGGATTCCCACAGGGGATGGGGGAAAGGAACCACTTAAATACCCCAGAGCACTCTGTTCTTCTTAACTAGACCTCAGCAGAAACTAGTTAACCAGAGCCTAACCTGTGGGAGTATTATCAGAGCTCAAGTGACACGAGGAAAGGCAGTCCCCAACTCCAGCCCACTCTAGCCTTTATATGAAAAAGGAGAAATACTAACTCCAACCTGCTCCAGCTCTCCTGTGCCACCTAAGCAGGGAGAAAAAACTGAGGAACACTTGTGAAGTTCACAGTCCAGAGCACAGGCTCCCTGAGAGACTGAGACCTAATCTAGGACTAGAGAACACTTCCCCTCCCCCACATCCAACCACTGCATTACCAGAGGCTTCTTTACTGCAGTTCCTTGTACTTTGTATGTCATGTCCAGCTCTCAAGAAAAATTATGAGGCATACCAAAGGCAAAAACACGATTTGAAGAGACAGAGAAACTATTAGAACCAGACATGGCAGGGATGTTGACATTATCAGACAGGGAATTTAAAACAACTAGGATGAAGATGGTAAGGGCTCTGACAGATAAAGTAGACAGCATGCCAGAACAGATGGACAATGTAAGCAGAGATGGAAATCCTAAAAACCAAAAAGATATGCTAGAGATCAAAAACACAGGAATAAAAAAAGTCTTTGACGAGCATATTAGTAGACTGGACATGGCTGAGGAAAGAATCTCTGACTTCAAGGATCTGTCAATAGAATCCTCAGAAACTGAAATGGAAAGAGAACAAACACCGACAACAGAACAGGATATTCAAGGACTTGAGAAAACTAAAAAGGGTGTAACCTCCAGGCTTCGGGAATACAGAAAGAGAAGAAAGAGACAGAAGACAGAAGACGTGTTTGAAACAATAATGACTGGGAATTTCCCCAAATTAGTGTCAGACACCAAACCCCAGAGCCAGGAAGCTCAGAGAACACAGCAGGAGAAATGCAAAACAGAAAAAGAAAAAAACAACACTACACCTTGGCATGTCATTTGCATTTTATGTAAAATCAGACATAAAGAAAAAAATCCTGAAAAAAGCCAGAGGTGAAGAAATCACCTCACCTACAGAGAAACAAAGATAGGAGTTACATCCAACTTCTCCTCAGAAACCATACAAACAAGAAGAGAGTGGAATAAAATATTTAAAATGTGAAAGGAAAAACCCCACCAACCTAGAATTTTGTACCCTGTGAAATTATCCTTCAAAAGTGAAGGAAAAATAAAAACTTTCTCAGACAAAATTAAGGAAATTTATGCCAGGAGACTGCTTCACAAGAAATGTTAAAAAAAAAAAACCTTCTTTTGAGAAAAAGAAAATAATATAGATCAGAAACACAAATCTACATAAAGAAAGGAAGAGCATTGAAGAAGGAATAAGTGAAGGTAAAATAAAAACTTATTTGTCTTATTCTTCATTGATCTACTTATTTGTCTTATTCTTCATTGATCTAACAGATACTTTTCTCAAAGTAATAGCAACAAAGTTTCAATTATGTATGCTTATGTATATATCATATATAAATTTGCTATGCATGCTTATATGTAAGTGAAATGAATGACAGTAATTATACAAGGCATGGGAGTGAGGAATGAGGATTACTTTGTTATTTTTAGGTACTCACACTCACCTATGAAGTGGTATAGTGTTAATTAAAAATGGACTTGGATTACCTGTAAATGTATATTGCAAACTGTAAGGCAACCACTTAAAAAAATAGAAGTATAACTGATATACTAAGAAAGGAGAGAAATGGAATTATATAATATGCCCAATTAAAACCACAAAAGGCAGAAAAAGAGCAGATGACAAAACTAGGAACAAAGAACAAGGACAACAAATAGAAACTGGGTTCAGCTATTCTCATCTTCCTGCCACTTCACTTGCTAGGAGGTTAGGCTTTTGGGATAGAGGAAGGGGCATGTCATTCAGGCATCTTCATGCGGGTTCTTAGTTTTGTCTTATTTTGGTTTGGCCTCCTCTGGTCTCCCTCTGTTTCTTGCATATGCACTAGGTGATATCTTTTCTGTCAGTCTTGTCCACTTTGTGGTTGGGCCTCCTACATGCCTCCAAAACTAAAGTTTGAGATTTTGAACTTTTGGCTGTGACAGTCCTTCCAGTAGCGTAGGCATCTCCCACCTGGCTAATTCAGCTTACCCCTAATTTCAGGTGGCTAAGACATACAATTCTTGACCATGCCTCTTCCTGGCCTTGACACAAATTTACTTCATCCCACTACAGGTGGGATGCTGCTCACAGACCTGGTGACTTCCAACTTGGTCTCCCCACTTTAGAACTATGGTGGGACCAAGAGAATGTCAACCATGTTTCTCTTGCCGTGTTGCTCCACCTTCCTTACTGAACTGAGTTACCTCATGTTAGCACTGTTTGCAGAGCATAGTGGCTCCACCCAAATGATCTGAATTGAAGGAGGGAGTCACAAGTCCCTGAATTTGGTACTCCCTTCAAATTATCTAATAGACTTTCCTCACCCCCAGGTCAAACCCAGAAAGGGAATACTGAGACACAAGTCAGCCCCCTCTTTCCCCCTCCATTCTCTGACCAACCTTCAGGGTCAGGGTGAAGTGTTATGTCACTTATCACATTACACATTACACATTACTAACCCAGGCGAACATGGCTGCTTTCTCTAACTATTGGAAAACATTTGGTTTAGCCCATCATATAGGAAATGAAAACTAAAGAAATCAAACTCATTTTCATTTTTCTCTACCATGTTGGAATTTAAGATCACTGTCTTGTGAAATATTATTGATACAGTAACTATTATCTTTTTTCTCTTTACATTTCTTCTGAAACACAATTTAATCTTCTCATCCCTCAGTGACCCTTACAGCCCTGGACCTCAGGTCAATCAGCATGATGGTTATACACACAGAAGAGTGGAAGAGTCAAGTTCATTAATACTCTTCAAATCATGACCTGCGTTGCCATTCTTATCGATCTTCCCTTCTCAATTCAGATGCATATGTCAATTCCCATCTAAAAATTTCTACTATTAGGAAGTCCAATAACCAGTGCAAAGTCTTGATGCAAAGCCTGAATTCCTCATGTCCTCCTCTACCCCTCAAACTGGGCTGTAAATCTCATTGAATGGAATTATTTCTTGCTCAGTGCGCTCCTCCAGAAACCACAGCCACTCTTGACTTCATCATTTCCTGCCTCTCGCTCTCCTCTCCAATTCAGATATGTCTCAAGTGCACTGACTCCAGAGTAATCTTGCCATAATCCTGAGGGAAATGATTGACCTCTCTGAATGTAAGGATCCTTTTCTGTACAAACAGGGATGCCGTTACATAGATCACAGGTTGCAGGGAGAATTAAGTGAGATAATGAATGGATGTAAATTTCCTGGTAAATGGTAGCAATCACTCTTGTTTCTTCCCTCATAGACTTCCACGGGCTTCTCCTTTTCTACTGAGTTCTTCTGTATTACGTTCAAGCTTTCAGTAAAATATTCTAGATTCTTCACCATCTGCCACCATCTTTAGCACCTTAAATGCTCAGCGCTCTAGCCACTCCAAGTTTTTCTCATGCAGTGTCATGCCTTGCTTCTTCCCAGTTAGGTGGGCTCTCCAGTGTTTGTCCCACAGCTTACAGTGCATTCTGCACATGGTCCCTCTGCAGCTCTGCCATTTATTTCCTTGTCCAGTGACCTTGGGAAAATGTCATAATCTCTCTGGGCCTCAGTTTCCTAAATTCAAGGCTCGAGATAAAAATGAAACTAAACTCATGGGATCTTTCTGAAGATTAAACAAAATAATACATGATATTATAAATTGGCTGGCCTATCATAAGGGTCCAGTAAATGTTAGCCACTAGCTAAAGATTATATTATTAATTACTATTTCTTATTATCATTATCAGCAGCAGCAGCAACTTCCCAGAGAGCTCTTACTTAACCTTCAAGAGCTAGTTAAAACATCATCTTATCTGTAAAGACTGCTCCAGGGAAATCTGTTCCTTCACACTATTGTGGTGTCTTGTGCAATCTTGTGTCCATCTCCTCCAGTTTCTCAGCATCTTGAAGGCAGAGACCATAACAGTCATCTTTATATTTCCACTACCTGGCCAATGATTGCATACAGTAGGTGCGCAGTAAACAGCTGCTCAAGGAAGAAAAACAAAAAAATAATAATAAATCTTATTGTGTTCTTAGTGTGTGACAAATTGTCCTAAGATCTTCTGTGTATTAAGTCACTCAGTTCCCGAATAACCCTGCAATTAGCTACTCCAAAGATCATCCCCACTGCACAGGTGAGAAACCCAGATGATGAAGTAGGTAACTTGGTCTCAGCCAGGATTGGAGCCAAGGTCATTTGGCTCCAGATACTGTGCTTAATCTTAACACTATTGCTTTTCCTGGGCAAGAAGGACTACAGAAAGACAGAGGATGGAACTAGACACTCTCTAAGGTCCTTCCTGTTTAACATTCTGTGATCCTAGGATTTTTCTTAAAGTCTTTGAATCTAATATGTGCAGAAATAATATTAAAAAATATTATTTCTTCAGAAGTTTTATAAAAGGTTCTAACTATTCTTATTTATTCACTGGGCATGTCTAATTTGATAAAATAATTATGTTTCATATCAATTAACCATAGCATGCCTACTCATACTCTCACCTACTTATAATTTTATTCAAGTTCATTTTCTTGAGATAAGTGGTTCTGCTTTAAATGGAATCAATTAGGAGTCACCTTGAGTCTGGAATTTTATAATTCCCAAAGTTTAGGCTCTAACTGCTTTCATTTCCAGCAAAATTTTGCTCCAGGTGTGACTATGCTAGATTTATACCTTTAAAAAGACGCTGTATTCAGGTTGGCACTCTTGGGAAGACTGTGGTGTACAGCAAAGGGCAGGCATTTCTCTTAGGGTTTTAACCAGCTTCCTGTATCCCTTAGAAGAAGGGACCTGGGGCCTCTCTACATTTGTTAATACAACTATTATAGAAGTGACGAGAGCAGACAGACTGTATGAAAGAGTAAGCTGAGTGAGACCTGGAAGGAAGAAATGCCAACAAGGTGGATTACCACTGGGAGCAAGTGGGGCTCAGGCCTGCTGGGGCCCTCAGCATTGCTTTCCTGAAGGATAGGAAGATGGGCCTTCATCATAATCCTCTCCACTGTTGTTGAGGGTTGTGCCACAGGGGCATTAATTATCTCACACTTCCACGCCGCCCTGTGTGCAGACTGAGCCAGCTTCCCATAACTTCACAAAGCTATGAAGCAGAGAAGCAGGCCCTTGAGAGAGGATGCTGCCAGAATGTGTGGGAGCTCCCCAGGAATACAGCTGAAATTATAGGTGGGCTTAGGGGACCTTAACACAGAGCCCTCAAATCATCTACTGCAGCATCCCTTTTAGTACTCAAACATGTCACTGCCTCACATTAAGTTCAGCTTGTCATAACTCTTCAAAGTTGTGGTTGACCACAACCTCTTGAAAAAAAAAGGATTTAAAACAGGTTTGTGTAGCAAGTTACAGTTTCTTCTACAGTAGTGGGTCCCAGGGCTATAACTGATATTCATCTCCCTGTTCTACCACCCATTCTAGAGTCCCCTCACCCTTGGCCAGCTCTCCAGTTGGCATATAATCTGCCTACCAGAAAGAAAAGCACAGACCTTCATCCTTTAGGAGTCTGAGTCTTTGGTTAACTCACCCTTTATCAGGCAATTGATGGTGCAAATGCCTTTTTCTGTTATTACTGAGCATAGAAACACCAGAAGATGCCACAGTGATCCCCTTCGGTGCCCAACACATTCCTCCATTATGTGGCAGTGACTGTAGAAAATCATGACAATCATGGTCAATAATGCTGTCAATTTACTGGTTCCTTTATTTACTTGCTGGTCTACAGGCATACGGAGTCCAACCCAACCAGGCAAAAGTTGAAGCTTTGGGTTCAGAGGAACCTTTAGTACGTCTCCTAGAAGAAACTTTTCCTACTAGAATTCAAGACCTTGAATCCTGGCAGAGTCCAAAGTTGCAGGAGTGAGCAGCACAAGCTCCCCAGTGGGGATTGGGGGGATGGTGAGAGTGGCCAATCCTTCTTTTGGTATTTGACTCCCACACCTGTGTGTTCTAGTACTGGGTACAAGGCATCACATAATGGCTGTTGGTTAAATATGAAAATTGCATCTTAGAAGGCAGTGTCCTAAGTACATAGGTGTCTTCCCCTTGCAGGCATCATGGCTGAGCCTTCCAAAGGCCATCCTTACATCCTATCAGGTGGTCTATGATCCTGTGAGCACATGGTCCCACCTTGAATGTTGCATTACTTCTGATTCACTACCATGTCTGGGTATGGGGGATGGGTGACCTCAAGTTTGCTCTTGGTATTTCACCCTAATATCTCTTATTCTGCAGATTGGAAATCGAATGTGAAGGTTCTACCAGCTTCTAAATATTTATGATCTGATTAAAAACTAAGGGTCTTGGGAAATGTCCACAGTGTGAGTCCATGGAACGACTGGATTTATCGCAAGATAGCTTTAGGCCAGAAATCCATCTACTGCCTTGCAATTATATACCAGGGATTATAATGCATCACATTAATTTTGGTATCAAGTAAGACTCAATTTTCAACATCTCTTGAAAGATTTTTGGATAGTCTTCTTCCTCACTATTACTCTGAAAGCTAGGTCCCACCATCTGATCTTTGCTATTCTGGAACTGTGTCATCTTCATTGACCCGAGGGGCCTCTCTCTCATGGCGTCATCTCCTTCTGTTAGTTCTGTCCTACAGAAGAAAGCCACATTAAGCTTTTCAAAGATGCTAGTGTTTTCCTCACTAACATGTGCCTTCTTGATGCACGAAGTATTGCCTTCACAGATCTCTGGCTCCTACTTATTCTGTATCTTTGCTATAATTTTAGCATGGAAGACCCACTAAAGCTGAATATTCAGTCTCCTTTGCCATTTTGCTACCTTCACTAATAAATCCTGGGCTTAAATTTCAGCAAAGTCTACCCCCAAGCTGTGGGAAATAAATGTCTTTAAAAATTTCCATTAAGGCCTTCTGGCTTTCCCAGCATTCCCTGAGTTGATAGGTTGCTGACTTCAGGCAGTCATTCTCTTTCTCCAAGGTTTCCAATGCAATTTAAAGAGTCAGGTAATTTCATAATCTTTAAGATTACCATTATCTCCACCCAGTTCAAATATTAGAGCTACTCCATGAGCCAGTGTCTTCCATCTCCCCTGCCCCTCATCCCATTCTGAAACAGTGAGACTATTAATGATTATGTTGCCAAAAGTAGAGCTTGAGACAAGGATTTATGAAAAGGTAGTTTATTTGGAAAGTGATCCCAGGAAACAGAAATGAAGAAATGGGGAAAGTGACACAAAAGGAAAAAAAGCTTGTTCCCACTGAGAGCGACTGGGACTCAATCCCACTGTGGACCTCAGTCTCTTGAAAGAACTGTGTTGAATGCACTTCTGAATGAAAAACCAGGGCCTGGGACTTTCATCACCAACTCCTGAGCTCCACTGACTGATGGGTTCGTCCAAGGGCATTAACTGCATTTATGGGCTGCTTCGCTGGTTCTCTCTGAATTGCTGTAACAGAAAAGCAGAGAAATATGGCTAGTGTTTCATATGGGATACGATGAGTGTGACGTACTGTGTCTGTGACAAATGCAGCTTGGATTAGAGTGGGCCAAGGGGATGTACCACAGGGCACAAAAAGGAGAATTTTCCTTGTATCCATGATCTCAATTTATCCATTTTATAGATGGGAAAATTTAGGTTTAGATTCTGAAATAATTTACCCAAGGTCACACAAAAAGTAAACGACAGAATGCAATTAAATCTCACTAGAAATGAAGAATCTCCAGTCCCACTCAACCTACTGGATCAGAATTTGCATTTTAACAGGATCCGCAGGTGCCACACATGCATATTTAGGTTCACTAAGCACTGGCTTAAAATGCTTTCTTTTCGTTAAGTGCCTAGGGTTATAAATCAAACAAGAAAGTTTTATACATAATAGTAAGTGATCCTAAAGGTATATTGCTCTTTTCAGTCAAACCAAAGAGAGTCTCCTAAGTGTTTTCTTTTTCAAACCTTAATTAATTAAAATATTTTGCTGTGAGGGATCCATTTTTTAAAAGAAGTTCCTGTGGGTTAGAGTTGAGTTGGGAAGTGATGTAGAAGGTGTGTTGTTGTCACAGGAAGGCAGCGTGCCAGTCAGAGGTGAAGAAGGAATGACACGCATGGGCATAACTCAAGGACAACATATTTGAGAGTATATTAATTGTCTATTGCTGCCGTTACAAATAGCTGAAAACAAAACAAATTTATTATCTTACAGTTCTATTGACTCGGCTAGTTTCTCTGCTCTGGGTTTCAGCCTTTTCACAAGGCTGAAATAAAGATGTCGGCCAATTGGGCTCTTATCAGGAGACCCTAGGAAGAATCTACTTCCAAACTCATTCAAGGTTTTGTAACAATCCAGTTTCTTGTGGTTGTAGGACTGAGGTCCCTATTTCCTCACTGGGTGTCTGCTGTAAGCTGCCCTCAGCTCCTAGTGATCTCTTAGGTCCTTATATGTGGGTCTTTGCATCTCAAGCAATGACATGTCAAGTCTGCTCATGCTTGGAATCTCTCGGACATTCCCTTCTGCCACACATCCCTTGCTTTGCCTTCTGCCACATTTTTTTCTGCCTCCAACCAGAAAATGTTTTCTGCTTTTAAGGGGTAGTATGTTTAGACTGAGCACACCTGGACAGTCTAGATTACTCCCCATTTTAAAGTCTGTAACATTAACTACATCTGCAAACTCTCATTTGCCATGTAACATACCATATTCATAGGTTCTAGCAATTAGGGGATGGACATCGTTGGAGGGTCATTCTGCCTACCACAGAGAGATGGTGTGCTCCAAAAAGTAGTGGAGGTGGTTTGGAGATAGGTTTTAGAGGGCTATGAATGAGAGGAATACATTCTTTCAACAAATATTTATTGAGTAAATACTGCTTTGTAGTGTTCTGGTTTAGAATTTTAGCTTTTGAATAATAAGGTGTTGTTGAAGATTATTAAATAGAAAAGTGGTAGAATAAAAAATCTGCTTTAGAATAAAAAATCTAGAAATATTAAGTTGCTATCAACAGGCCATGGGGCATACTTGAAGTATAAGAGAGAAGCTACAAAGGAATGACTGACGGGACTTTATGCTTGGTGTAAAAGGGATGAAGGAGATGAGGCAATGCATGATGCCTGGGAGAATTCAAGCAATGGCAAAATGCTCATTACAATATCTCTGGTTCAAGAAGAACAAAGCAATGAGCCAAAATCACTGAAATGGCATGCTTGAATAGAGGCACCAGGTGAGCCAGTAGCAAATAACAAAAATAAAAACACCCATTTTCATATTCTTACTACATTGTTCTTTCCACTTGTTACAGGCTGTCAAGATGGACATTGCCTGTCATAGAATATGTTCCATCACCTTGACTTACCCACCAGTAAATCTCAAAATATCCCAGCTATTCAAATTTACTAACAATTCTTGCCTATTTATGGAAACAAAATATCGTCTCAGAAAGTGTCTTTCCAGCAAAGGTATAGGCAGAGATTATAGTAAAGTACAGGTCAAAAGTCTTAAAAAATGATGCAAGCTGAGAATGCTTTTGAACCAGTTGAAGAGTACACGTTGTAATTAAGTTAATCCCACCACTAGGGGAGGGTGGTCATTTTTCTTACACACCTTCAGATACTTTCTCCTCACTATGTGAACCAGAAACGTTATAAAGAAACAGTGGAATAGACGTAAAGTATGACACGTGTGGTGGGCATTTGTTTCAACATCTCTGGATGGGAGATTATTAAAGAAAAAAGAAGAAGAAACTCAGTAAAGCCCTTAAGAAATTATTCATTCAAATCTATATGTTGGTGCAGGTTTTATTGCTTCAGTTCTCCTAGTTAAAAACTGTTTATTTTTAGATTAATAGACATAAACCAACACCATGGAAGGTCATACTACAATCTGAAACTGTCTTGAATGCTTTTGGTTTGGCTTCACAAAAAATACATTGTGCCAAACACTTTTTCTCCTTAATTTTTAAACCCTTGTGTATTTTTAAAGAAAATGTAATCCACATGTTTCTTATGCATTTACACTTAACTCATCAAATTCCTCTTGTGTAAGAGCAACTTAGAGACCAAAAAGTCTTTGGAAATTATTTATTTGCCTTTAAAGCTCTTTTTATTAGGAAAGGAATAGCATATTCCTTGGTATTGACCATGTTAGATAACCAGGTGTTCAGTTTTTCAAGTATGTAACATTACCTAGAATATCTATATTTGTCCTTATATCTTGCTTCCCCTAGTCTATTAACATAATGGGAATCTTCATCATCATCAGTTGTAATACTATTATTATGTTATTATTTACTGTTATTATAGTTGTTATAAACTGCATAATAATATTAGTGGTATTATGAGTATCTATGTTTTTACAACATCTCCATTTACAAAGTGCTTGTGCCTCACTCATCCTTACTTAGACTCGTGTGGAAAAGACCTCCAGGCTTTGTAATATACTCACCTATTTCATCTTCTGATAGACTGTCAGGCAGAGAGAATTTGCCAGCTGCTTTCCGTCCTCCAGAGAGATTCTTTTCCGCCATCTGTCTTACTCCCACTTCCAGGACTTTGACTGAGCTCTTCATCTCTCTGGGCTATTTTAGCCTTCTATCTTCAAATCTTTGTACAGTTATCTCTGTCTTTATCATCTGAATTAAAACTATATCTCTCTCCAATCCTTAAATGTTGGGGTCAAAGTTTCTGTCCTACTGGTTCTATTTATGGCCTCTTTATACCTATGGACATTGCATGTTTTAATTTGTTTACTTTCTGAATTATAGGCTGTTACAGGTCTTTAGATATTCCTAAACCATCTGGTGGATGTGTGCTCTGGAACCCAAGAGAGCCTCAGGCATCTTTTAAAGCAGGGTTGATGTCTTTTTTCTTCTCATCGTGCTTAGTTCTGATTGCTACAACATATGATCTCAGTAATAAGGCCAGCTGGTTGTTAATTTTCATTGTGTTATATGGCCTGTGCTACTTGTTTTCTCCATGAAAACAACACAGTAAAATACCAGATCAAAGTGGATTTTGACTCAGTCTCTTTTTTTTTTTTCTTGAAGAAGATTCTCCCTGAGCCAACATCTGTGCCAATCTTCCTCTTTCTATCGATCTATAGATAGATAGATAGATAGATATTTTTTTATATGTGTGTTGCTTCCGTAGCATGGCTGATGACTGGTATAGGTCCACAGCCAGGATCCAAACCTGCAAACCCTGGGCTGCCAAAGCAGAGCGCACCGAACTTAACCACTAGGCCATGGGGCTGGCCCTGACTCCGTTGCCTTTTAAAATTAGATTACATGTTCGCAATTTATTGTAATGTGAGGCTTGGCCCTTAAACTATTTGTTTAGTTAACTAGGGTCTTGAAAACAGTGCACACAAAAAGAATAAGTGGTGAACAAGACCTTAACCAAAACTGCCTGTTATAAAATATTGTGCATTTGCAAAACAGGTACTGATGGATCATGACTGGTAGGGCATTGCTTAGGCTTTGTGCTGGGATGCTGGCGATGGAGGGAGGAAAGACCACCTCTCCTCTCACACAGCTGACTGTCTGTTTTGGGAGTCACAAATGCAGATGGTTTCAACACTGTAAAAAGTGAGAGGACAAAGATAAAAGAGTAGAGGCGGGCATCTCAGTCTGGTTTCAGAAGCAGCACTTTTGGAGGGATCTCAGAGTTAGGCAGGTTGTACAACTTAAGCAATATAATAGGCAATATGGAAAGCTTTTATTTAATAGACACTTAGTGCTTACTCGTGTTCATTACTGTTCTAAGCACCTTACAAATATTAAGTCATTCAATCCTGATAATATCCCACGGGTAAGCACTGTTACCATCCTGATTTTACAAGTGAGGAAACTGAAGCATGTAAAAGGTAAGTGAATTGCTCAAGGTCAACAGCCAACACTGCCAGGACTTCAGTACAGGCTGTATGCCTCCAGAGCCCCTGCTTAGTCCCTAGAGAAAGCGTCCAAGATGGAATTTACATCCTCATGAAAGCAACACGGTCAAGGAAGAACAAGTGGTTCGGCATTGTCTGAGGGCAGGTTACTCCTGGGACAGTGTCAAGAGATGAATGAAGGGAACTGTGTCACACTGAAAAACCAGGATTTTATCTTAAATGAATCATTGTAATCATTGGAATGATAGGGTTTTGTTTCAATACTAGAAAGAAGCTTCTCCAACATCGCGGAGTATGGAATATTCGGTGACTGGACTAGATTCAGAAGGACCTGGGAGGAGGTGCTTATAACAACACAAGTGAGAAAACAGTGGAAAACTGGCTGGAGGGGCCGAAGCCCATGAGCGTCGCTCTATGGGGACATCTGAGGGCGAGCTTGCTGCTGGACCAAAGAGAAAGTCACGGCCGGAGTGACTCCTCCGAGTTTCTGATTAGGGCAACAGGGTGGATGGTGGTGACCATTGAGACAGGGAAGGAGAAAAGAGAATCAAACATTAGAAAATGTTCATGATACAATACGAAGAGAAAAAGAAAGTAGAGTCTGAAACTGTGTATTCTGAATTGTCCTTTGTGTGCAATATACACACAAAGCTGCAGTGAAAAAGGAACATCTGTAAACGGTAAAATTTTTCTGTAGAATTTTTAACTTTCTCCTATATTCTCTAAAATTTCTACAATGAACATGAATTAGTTTTATTTCCATTAAACTGAGAGTAAATATGACTGGAAATATTTTAAACAGCAATCTTATTTGATGTTAACTAGTACAATCTTCCTGGAAAGCAAAATAAAGTACTTACCCAAAGTAGATGCTCTATTAACTTTGGATCAGGAATTCTCCTCCTAGGAAGCTATTTTAAAGTGATATGTAATTCTTACATGCTTATTTATAAATATATTTATTGTCATGCCATTTATGGTATTAAAAAATTGGCATCATCAATGGGTTGTTGAAATGAACTATAGTACAAATGTGTGACTGCATATTACATACTCGTTAGAACAATTACTTACAAAAATATTTAATCACCAGGGAAAATACTTATGATATATGAAAACAGCAGAGTATGAGTTCTTTGTTGCTATTCATATAGGATATCTCTGAGTAGAAAATGATACTGATTTTCTTCTTTGACTTTTTGTATTTTTCAAAATCTGTACAATACGCCTAAATATTTACTTATAAAATATGATAATGAAAGAACATTTAGTTTGTGGCCTGAGCAGTATTCCTGCTCTTTAATCATTTCAAATGGGCTTACATTTGGACTATAAATGCACAATTCAACAAGGAGTGGAAAAGTCACCTGGATTATGAGGCTGGCTATGTCAGGGGAAGCAGTTGGTCAAAATCATGACTCTAAATGAGAATAAGAATGCAGGGCCAATGATTACATAAGAAAATGTGTTTTTCAGGAGTATCTGAATACGACAGGAAGGATCATAGGTTTAAACTTAAAGCAACACTAAAATTCAGAATTTCAGGTACTGAAAAGATAGAAGATATCTGTTGGGGCATTTTCATCTTGAGATTTCTGAAAAACAGTGTTCAGGCTCACACATAGATGGCCGACGGTTCCATTTGTGTTGTAGGTCGGTACTTGTGTTACTGTGTCTGGTCGCTTGGATAAATTCACCAACATTCAGAAATGGTAGTGATACAACTTGACTTGTATGGAAAATGTGAATCTTGAGGTAGCCATGTTTCTCCTTTGTCCCATAAAAAGTAACAGATCTCTAGACAATTAATTCTGTATCTTCATTCAACCTTTATCAGTTTTTGAAGATAACATAAATATTTTAGATTAATTTGACAGAGCTAAAAATCTGGGATATTAAAATAATTGAAATGATAGTATCTATATGTAAGTATTTTTAACTACATGTTACCTGAGTGTGTTTACGCTAATCCTTGAATATTAATAAAGCTAATATTTATTGAATGACTACTATGTGCAAGTACTTTAAATATATTATCTCCTTTAATCCTAACTTAGAGATAGTTCAGAAACTGGGCTGGGAGTATTTAAATTGATTTTGTTATGTGGTCACTGGGTTAGTAAGCAACAAACTCATCAGAGAAGCTGGTAGTATTATCTACATTTGATAGATAAGAGAATTAAGGCTGAGACAGTGTAAATAATTGGCCCACGGTCACATTACTGGCATACAAGTGTTGGAATCAAGAGTCAAATAGGATTTGGTTTGAGCCTCTATGCCCACACTGTTTCCAGTATTCCTAGAAAACAGTATAGCACTTCTCATCCTTTAAGGACCCTCCTGAGAATTTAACGTCTTATTGATTGATTGTTTCTCTATATGGATAACCATTAAATATTTCTTGTGCTGTTTATGTTCGTTTCTTTTGTGGTCATCTTTTTCATATTTAAGCTGTTGATAATTTAATTTTTATAGTATGCCTCTTTCCATGTGTTCTATATATCCTTGTTCTGCCATGATTTGATTTAGTCATTTTGGATCAAAGAGAGTTTTCTTCTGGAGTTAAACGACATCCCTTTTCTTTTCTATAGTCTTTCCTTCTTTCTTTCCTCCGTGTCTTTCCATCCATTCCTTCCTTCCTTCCTGTCTTTTTAAAGAAATTTAACTATGGATTTAAACCTTGTAGTGTTAGAAAAGGAGAGACTTGATATGGTAGTGGCATGAATTTTCATTCTATGTGGTTCTTCATCTTACCAAGGGCAGAAAAATAATGGGAGAAATGTTTTCCTTCAATGACTTTAAGAAAATATTGATGCTGAATCTCATTGTTCTTTAGTTTTACTTGTTCTTATGAAGTCAGAATTGTTGCCCCTATTTTGCAGATGAGTCAGCTGAAACTCAGAGAGATTAAATGATGCATCCAAAGCCACTCAACAAGGGAGTATTCCGAATGTGGATTTCAAAGCAGATCTGCCTGCTATCAACGCTTATGAATTTTTTCTATTCACATGCTCTCTTCCTTTATTGTAAATATAGAATTGTGAAATTTCGGAGATGAAAGGGCATTTGAGATTACTTATTCCAACTACTTCAATTTATGTTGTAGGGAACTGTAGCCCAGAAGAGTTAGACCACCTACTTAAGGTCACGTAACCAACTACTATAGTACCAGCCTTAGGATTGTGGATGCTTTCTTTCCATACTTCAGGAACTAACAAATTGGCCCAAATTCTTTGGCTTCCTGGGTTTGAATGAAAAAACAGACTCCCGAAATGGGGAGATGAATTAGAGAGGGATGCACCATCTGGACAAATGGTTACTTTGCGCCAGTAAAACTGCATCTCTGCCTTGATACCATGTCAGCTATCAAGGTGCAAGGATTGGAGGTGGACTTTAACTCCCCCTGTCCACTCAGCTGGACATCCTTGGGCTGTATACCAATTCATGACCATTTGTAGTAGTTCTTCAAATAGAGACATTTCAAAGACCTTTCTTTGGTCTCTTCTTACATGGCATCTCCTTTAGCATATGTCACGTGGTGTTGCTTTGCTGCTCTAGTCTCCCTTTGGGGTATGTTGTTGATATATGACTACAACCAGGGCACTGATCGTTGCTTTAATTGTTGCTCTTAGGAGCGCTTTGGTCTTAGGCCAATATCAACAGTGCTTTCATCCTTAAGGCTGTAAGCAAGAACTCCATTATACCGCTATCTGAACTGCAGACTCCATTGTAATAAATCCTTTCTCAGTAGGCCCTTCGGGCTTATATTCAATTACCCTTTCACTCACAGGATTTTAACATTGTAGGCCAAAATTGGATCTTGTTTTACTAATTATAAACAATAAAATTTTGTACATTCTGCAATTAACTTTAATTCAGAAGTAAAATATACAACCATATATCCCCAAACCAATAGTTCTCAAAATGTGCTCCCTGAATCAGAAGCATTAGCATCATCTGGTCACTTGCCAGAAATGAGAAGTCTTGGCCCCCTCAGGAATCACAAATGAGTGGTTCTGATGTGCACTGAAGTTCGAGAAGAGCAGCTCTGAACCATGATGCTTCACCTACTTTCCTCCTCGAATAGTCTATACAGCCTCACGCAAGGACCCACTCATTTCATTATACCTTACACTTGCACGCTTTTGTGCCTTTGCTCATAGTTTTTTCTTCTGCCTCAACAGTCCTTTCTTTTGTTTTCAGAGGTTCACTCATTCCTTCAAGTTGCATCAAAGCCCAGGTCCTCCCAGCTTTCTCCAGTCAGTACCGTGTGCTCCTCACTCTGCATTCAAAGCATTTTGCTCATACAGGGGGCTTGCATAGCTTATTCTTATGTCATACCTTGTGTTAAGTTCTTTGTGTTCATTATTGTCTCTCACCACAGTAAACTGCAAAGTTTATTGAGTGCAGGCACTGTCTTTTGTACTGTATATCTCTTTGCTCTTAGTTTCCCTCTCTTCTTAATGCAGATAATATCTACCTTATGGAGTTTTTTTCCAAAATTAAAATGTATAATGAATGTGAGATAGATAATGACTTACAGCTAATACTATTATTAGCAGGTACAATATAAATGTTTGTTGAACCAAATAAAATTTTAGGGCTCTTAGATCTGCATATAAAGATCTGTATCCTGGTTATCATTAATTTAAAGAAAAAGGAAAAAGAAAGAAAGAAAGAGAAATTCTAAGGAGTCTGTGGAGAAACTGTTTTTCTCTTACGAAAAAAAACATGAGCTTCTTGTTACTACATTTACACTGTGGTCTCAGTAATAAATCTTTTTTAAAATGGGATCACCAGACATGGTGAATTAGTTTTTTCTATATAAAGCATTACATTTTTTAGAGATGTTGCAGACTGTGGAGACTATCTTTATGAGGAACTGGGAATCTCTGAAAACTGGCCTCCACTCCTCAAAGACGGCTGAATGACAAGGTATTTCTTGTGCCAGATGTCACTTTTCCTTAAACATATTTAAACGCAGTTAATTACAGAAGTCATAGGGCTCTTATTGTAGAAAAAGATAAATCCAAAGGCTCAGATGGGCTAAACCACAAAAGTTTATCAGGGATTAAATTGAGGTCAAATAGATACCAACATAAATACAGCTTTGGGCTCAGTGAAGGAATAGAGAGGGATGGGTATACGTTGGAAGTAGTTGTATTAATGCATAATAATGTATTAATCCCAGGAAATCACTTACTTATTAGTGGTCCCTAGGCTATCTCTGCAAGTGGATCATGAATTTCTACTGTTTAGAAGACAGGTCAAAAGCATGTTTTCTCAATTTAATATATAGGGCTAATATTCTCTAAAACAATGAGGGTGTCAGTATAGTAGAGTTGATATTCTTTAAAATGTTGTAGGATAGCATGAACATTTACTCATTATTCAATATATATTTAGGGAATGCTTCCTGGAAATTATTAATTTGTCTGAAAAAAGTGAGCATCATGCCAAAGGATGATAACAATGATGGCAATCACAATATTAATAATAACTTCGTTTATTAGGCCTTTTTTACTTTCCAGACTCTATGCCAAAAGCTTCACATTGATCACATAGGATTGATTTTTGCTTAATTCCGTATACAGTAGTAAAACAAAATTGTTATTCCTTATTGCTTAGAGATGAGGAAACTGAGGCTCAGAAATGGTAAGTGACCAAGTCCAAGTCACCCATCTGGTAAGGGATGTGTTGGTTGGGAATTAAACTCAACTACAGCAGACTTTGAAGTCTGTCAAGTGTTTGAACCACTGTGGAATGAGTGACAATAAATAACAACTTGACCACAAGTTACTTGCTTGAAGGCAGATTTAGGGGTACAACTCGACATTTTCTCCTGTATAAAAGTTTGGGGCTTTAATGAACAGTGAAAGCCAGTTTGGTGTAGAGGTTCAGCATGTAGACTCCAAGGCCTTCCTGCTTTTGATTTTGAGTCTTGCCTCCACAACTTGTTTGCTGTACAATATTGGAAAAGTCAATTAGATTCTCGCTCCCTGTTTCTTGTTTGTGGAATAGGGATAATAATACCATATACCTCATACTGGATTGTGGTCAAGACATTCTCTGTCTTTGTTTCTTTCTCTGTCTCTCTCTCTCTCTACATGTATGTACACATGTGTCTTATATCTATGTGAATACATGTATCTGTATGTGTATATATCTATATACACATGTCATATATATGTGTATCTATGTATCTATCATCTATCTATACATATGTCTTTGAACAATTCTTGGCACATAGTCAGTACTGTGTACATGATAGATAAATCATCACCCATCCTCCTCCTCATCATCATTATATCTGAGTTTCCCTGCATCTGTTACTTTTACCAATGAAGTCCTTCTGTATTTTAGCTCAACATTATATAAAATACAACAGTGGGATGGAAATAAAATTCCTTGAGCCTTATAGGAAAAAAGCGATTAATATTTCTAAATATTTTAGCAGTGTAACTTTTTTTCCCCAAGACCCTCTGAATTTTTAAATTTCTAAGTGAACTAAGTCATTAACAGCCTATGGCCTAAGACAAAGTAGTCACTGAGAAAATAACTATGTATGTTAACCTTTGTTAACCCCAAAATACTTCTCCCTACTTGCTAACCTAAAAGCAGCCGAGCCCCCCGTTTTGATATCAACTAGTCCAAAGGCAAAGCAAGCTTTCTTTTAATAGCATCAGCTATGTGCCGCTAAATTGGACTACATTTCTCTTTCCCAAATAGCATGTGTAACTTAGAGTAAGTTGAAGGCATGCTGAAAAAAATAATGATGTGATAGGAATCATACCAAATGCTTTTATTGGTTTCATAGTAAAAAATCACTATTTGCCAAGTTTATAGAAGAAAATGTTGCAACCTGATGTTGGCATATTTCTTATATGTAAGTTTTATTTCATTGTTCCTAGGATCAGAGAATAATATATATCAGAGGTTTTAGAATATAAGTTTAGTCCTCAGTTATCATATTTGCTCATTGTGTTTTGGTTTATTTTAAAACTAGACACTACAAATGAAAAGTCCCTTGGGTTAAGTGTGCTGATTAAAGAGAAGATCATTAATTTATTTTTAGTCATAACCCTCCAATAAAAAAGTAGATATGTGTATTTGAAACTGAACAATAGATTAATACTAAAATCAGTTTACATCACTTTACCACGAAAAAATTGCCTTTTTCTAAAAAGTTTTAGACTAAGTTGCTTTCATTTTCAAAACTCTAATGTGCTAATTTGGGGTATCTTGACCACTGAGCAGTTAAATTCACAAAAAATTTTATACCATTCCAATAACAAGATATCACAGCTGCTGAAAGCCAGTACTACTTAAACATTGTCCTTCCTCAATTTCTTAATAGAAAGAAGAGAACCTTTCTATGTGGTACTCATAAATTAGTTTCCTGCCATCTGTATTGCTAAATTTTATTTTTTTATTTCAAGACTGATTCAACTTTTGCAATAAAAGAAATAGTATATATTCTCTTAGTTAGTTACTGGAAAACAAAGTTCTTTCTTTCTTGAATATCACATTTTCTTTTTTCTTGAATATCACAACATTTGCTTAATAAGATGTAGATTTTTTTGGAGATGTTAGTCTAGCATGAAAACAGGTTTATTGTGTCTCTGCAGCTGAAATATCAACTAGAGACAAAGTGTGTGAAATTCCCTTCCCCTTTCTGTGTAATCCTTGGACTCCTTGGAGTACTTCACATTGCAACAGATGTATGCTGTCCATTAGGCACTGCTGTCCCGTGTTCTCTAATTGGTCCCAATGTTGTAGCTATCAGATATGCTTCCTCTTATTGCCATTTGATCCTACTTACAAGGAATATCATTCATCTTTTCCACATGATAACATAAAATGTGTCTTTTTTAAGACTGGTCTTTCTGGACAAGCTAGTTATTTCTCCTGTAAAATGTCTTTCTGCTCTGCTGTCCTGTGGAAAACATAAATCTATTTTCTTTGTGAAAGGTCTCCTCTAAGACATGGGCTATTGGCTTAGAATAGTTCCTACATGGGGATTATTCAGAAGTTGAAGATTGGCATATTTTGTGGAAGGGATAATAAATATTTATTATAAAGACGAAAGTACAGACAGATATACACACAAACACACACGAGAGCGTGCACGTACACGCATACACAAGATTATTGACGTCCATTTGGGCAGGTGTGAGGACTATAGAGCAGTCTGGGATAATGGCTTCAGTTTAGTCATCTGATCTGATGACAGGTGCACACTTTTCCTGTTCACCTCTGTGCTCTATAAATTCATCAAGGAAGTTTTCCATTTGCTATTCTTGGGGTAGACATGGAAAATTCCAAAGATTTAAAAAGAAACAAGCTACTAGAGGCAGGGATTCCATCTAAATAGGGCAAATTCCAAACAATTTTCAATTTTATATTAATAAGAAAAACCTATTACAGTTTATAATGTTTTTTATTTTGGGGTTTTTTTATACAGTATCTTTTAACTTTTGATTGTCATCGCAAAGTTATGAGTCAAGGAAAGTTGTGATAGTCTCCATGAAGAAATTGGGACCCAATGTGGTTAAATAAATGGCAACCGGTCACACAGCATTAATGGCAAAGCCAACAAGCATCCAGGTCCCTGACTCCTAAATCAATAATCTTCAAATTATACTATTAACAAACACCAATAATTAGAATGAGGGAAGGATTTTCTCTCTCTTAGTACCTGTAATATTCAAATGGGCATCCATGGTCCCACTATGGCCTCACTGCCTCATTGGTTTGACTTTTTACACAAACAGCTAAGATGGGCTTAGTTCATTCATTTATTCTCTAATTTACTCAACAAATATGTTAATGGACTGAGCTAGGGATTGATTATCTCCATACACGCTCAGGGGAAGTCTTTCATCTAAATTTATGGATTTTTATTGACTTATGAATAAGTTACATATTAATTGAAGTGGTCAATTTATTTGTCCATCTAGACAGTCTAAAAGAAAATACAGATACTAGGAGGATTATACTAGAATTGAGGTTTTATATTGACCCCCTAAATCAGTTGTTACATTTCCACAATAAGAAAAATAACTTTTGAGTTATATAGTTATCTCTGTTGCTTTGGATATAATAATTGCCCTGATGAATGTTCCACTTTGAAAACAGAAGCAACTTACAAATATAATGAAAATGCAAAAATATGAACATGGTAGTACTTTGCCTCTCTCTTTATAAAGAACTACATTATATTGCTGCTGCTTTCAGCAAGAAACAGTCTGTTCTGTGGCCATGATGTGGCTCCCTGATACACAAGCAGCTAAGAGCATCCAAATGGCATAATAGGAATAAAATTACAGCTCTTCAGAGTCTGTTCCATCACTAGTCAGATCTGAATTGTACTGACTGAAGAAGTAATATGAGCACTCTTTTTGGTAGTTTAAATACATGTGTTTTCTACTCATTTCTGGACAATAATGGTTTCAGATTTGTTCCTTAATTCAGTTGTTCTTACAGAATTTTTAGTGGTATATTGACTTACATTAATAAAAGAACAGTATGACAAAAAAATAAAGGAAACTTGTCTTTGCCCAAAAAACACTAGAATATCATAAACCACTAGGCCTGTATCCAGGCTTGACTATGTAAGCATTTTGGGAAGCAAGAAAACAAAACAAATCAAAGTGTTTACCATTTGAAAAACAAATCTGATGCTTAAAAAGAGACAAGTTTTGTCTCTACCCTTCAGGCTTTATGTCTCTGGGCAGATGCCCTTTTAAGAAAGTTGAAAAGTAGAAGAAAATACAATATATTTTAAAACATTAAAAATAACTTATATTGTTTGTATAAAATATTTTGAAAATTGATATTTCCAGCCATGTACTTTTGATTCTAGACTTAAAGGAATTAATTTGCTAAAGCAAAGATTCTAAATCGATTATATATAAACTTAGGAATCAATTATTAAGATATATGCATGTTAAAGCAATAAATATGGCACACATATTACAATGCCAACAAAAAATAACTTTATCAAAGACTACTGTATGGTGGCAACAATTTAGTCTGTCAAGTCTGGCCCTGTTACTAGTCGAATAAACTAGGCAGATTCTTTAACATCTCTAGGCCTAATGTAATAGAAATGATAACTAAAATACCTACTACTTAGGGTTGTTGTGAGGGTCATGTATAACAAAATAATTGTTAAATGGTATTTAATAGGCAGAAATGTTTTAAGAAAAACTGCTTTAACTATAAGGCATCATGCATAACAATCATTAATGATATTTAAAAAAATGGAAAATACAACATGTAAATTAACATTTCCACAAAGAGAACAACTGGAAGCACAAACTTAAGTTCTTTAAGATTTAACCAAAGGCTTCCATGGTGCTTGCGTCAAAAGAAAACAGTGACTGCAGATTTTGGCACACTGGAGAGCTAGCATACCTATCAAAAATCCTTGGAGATTTGTGAAAGGAAAATATTTTCTGCTGTTTTCAATGAGTATATTCGTCACTCTAATAGTTTTAAAAATAACCTCTAAATGCTAAGCTGGAACAGTTAAGTACATTCAGTCATTTTTCCATTCAACAAATATTTTTTAACTGCCTACTATGTGTCAGAAATTGTGCTGGATTCAAGATAAAAAACAGACAGCCCCAGCCTCGGGGAACTTACCGTGTTCTCACAAAGCACTGCCAAGACAGTGTCTCAAAAATTTTTGCTATTTCACATCCACACCTAACATCAGGTCTCCACAGAGGTTATAACTTTTGTATTTATTGAGTCACTGACCAAATGCTAGAACTAAACGTCTGAAAAAAACTATTCACTTCTGAAAAGACCATAAGGAGGACCTATTTGGAGATCTAGTTATAATGCTTTTCAAATAGGAATTTCTTGAATTTACACTTTAAAAAGTCCAAACCTTGCACAGTCAGAGCAGAAAAATCACACCATATAATAGCATTTAAGTAAAATGTGCTAGTACATGAGAAGTTAGCAAGCATATTTTGCTGACGTGTTACATTTTTAATTCTACAAGAAAGACTCAATTGAACAAGTTATAAGAAACAGTCATTTGGAAAAATTTTATCTTGATATTTCTGTCTTGTTGTATTTAAGAAATATTTCCATGGTCCATAAGTACTAATGTAAAAATTTTCTCACACCTTTAAGTAATTTTTAAAATTATCTTAGAAATTTCCTAAAGTGAATTTTGCTGTATATCTAATAGTATGTGTTTGATATACCCATGAGGTCAAAATTCATTTAAGTACTCTGACCAGTCATAAATATAAGAAAAGCAGTTACTGGTTTTTTGTTTTTTTGGGTTTTTTTTGGTGAGGAAAATTCTCCCTGAGCTAACATCTGTTGCCAACCTTCCTCTTTTTGCTTGAGGAAGATTGTCACTGAGCTAACAGCTATGCCAGTCTTCCTCTACTTTGTACGTGGGATGTTGCCACAGCATGGCTTGATGAGCAGTGTGTAGGTCGACACCCAGGATCCAAACCCATGAACCCCAGGCCACCAAAGCAGAGTGCGCAAACTTAACCACTATACCACCAGGCCGGCCCCCACAGTTATTGTTTTGACATCAGATTTTTACTTTTCTTAGCAACGCTTCAGTCACTTAACAATCTTTCTTGTTGAGCATCAAAATATGTGAAATGCTTCTACCCTTTAAAGATGTTTCCCCCCCTTTCTGGAATATCTTCATGAGGTCACTGAAGGTAGAACATTAATTTAGAAAAAAGAAATTCTAAAATGTAATTTGACTCATTTTTTTCTTCTAGAAGCTTCTCAGAACAATGTAAACTTAAAAGGAAAAATTTTAAATCTAATAATAATAACAAATTTCTCCTAATATATATATTATAGTATATAGTACATATACACATTTATACATTCTGGTATATATACACACATGCAGAAATGTATATATGTATACATATTTTTATACAGAAATGTATATGTGTGTGTGTGAGTGTATATAAACATTTCTGTATATATACAGTCATGTGCTGCATAATGACATTTCAGTCAATGACAGACCGCATATATGATGATGGTTCCATGAGATTAGTACCATACAGCCTAGGTGTATAGTAGGCTATACCATCTAGGTTTATGTAAGGACACTCGATGATGTTCACACAATGATGAAATCACCTAATGGTGCATTTCACAGAGTGAATCCCCATAGTTAAGCGACACGTGGCTGACACACTTCTGTCTAAATGATAATCATACATTGCACATGTGAAATGATGGAGAGGAGTGTCCCTCACCCACAGAGGTTATGATTAGATATTCCTACGTGGTCGAAGGTGTTGCGTTCAGCATAAATGAAGTTCATAGACTTGAAAACTACGTAATGACTCACACCATTCAATTTTCAATGTATTGGTTCTGTTATGACTTATCTTAAGGTCACTGAATTTTTACAAATAGTTTCTTCCTAAATCTAATATGTGGAGAAAGAACAAAACAGCAGATGAGGACCAGACAAGCTAAACAGCCTGACTTCAAATCCCGATGCTACCATTTATTGGCTTTGTGAGCTTCTCTGGGTCAGAAACCCCATCTATAACTGAGGATCTTATAAGTGGTTATTAATTAATCGCACGACTAATTTGAGACTATGAATGCCAAAAGGGAAAATGGCCAGCAGACACACCCAATTCAAAGAGAACAGATTGTGCTTATGTTCTTTTAACTTCCTGGCCAATGTCAGACTTTAGAGACATATTTTAAAGAGTGAATGAGACTATTCCAGGAGACCAGCACAAGGAGAATGGAAAGTAGTTTCCTTTTTAATTTATTTCAACTGGCAGTGTCTTGGGCCAGTTGCCGAGTAACTTTTATATGTTTAATGAGCAAAAAATGCAAGGGGAATTTTTGTTTTCCAACTCA
The DNA here is from genome assembly GCA_031878705.1 of Tapirus indicus. NCBI lineage: Eukaryota > Metazoa > Chordata > Mammalia > Perissodactyla > Tapiridae > Tapirus > Tapirus indicus. The sequence goes on from CM062936.1 coordinate 3,780,585, forward strand.
TGTAGACATATATCTTCCAAGTTCTTTACCTTAAAAATAACTTATGAGAAGTTAGGTCTTGAAAGATCCTATTTAATTAATATAAACTCTAGTCATACCTAGTGTCAGAGGGTCTTCAAATGGAGAAAATAAAAGGAATCTCTGAAGCAAGCATATTGTATCCAGGTTAATAGTGCACGTAGCTATCCTCAGACTTGCCTGACAGAAATAAGAATCCCTGTTAAATCTCAAGTCAATTCAGGAAAAGTATAAATCTTGCTGTCCACACAAACCAGAATTTGGATAATTCACAGAACTGCTGTAGTGGAGCCAATACTGTTCTAGAATTTTACATGTTCTTGTTTAAGATACCTGTCAAGAGTTTAGCTAAGCTACTCCACGGTATTGCGGCCTTCAAATCTCTTTTGTTTAGCTAAATAGCCTGCGGGGACTTTAAATTGGCTCTGGCCCCTCATGCAAGTACATGCCCTGGATGACAGTCTGCACAGTCAGAAGCAAATCTTAGTGACTTCCCCAACAGCCATTGCGATCAACAGTCTCCCCTGCCTCCCAGTGCCCTTTTTTATGCTCCCCTTAGATAAGACCACAGCGTGGCTTACCAAAACCCTGCTCTTTTGGTTTGAATTGACCGATCCAGCCTCAGCATGGGAACCCCAAAGTGCTCCACCCAGGAACTCTAATAAAGGCTGTGCCCCAGGTCCTGCCTCCCTCCCGCCTTCACCTCTCCGCGTGACCCCTTGAGGTGTGCTGTGTACTCCTCCAAGACCTACTAGTAATGAACTTTTCTATTTCATTTTTTCTTGTGATCTCTAGTTGACCCATGGCTTACCATCCAGCATGCTGTGCTCCAATTAACAAATGTTAATTAATAACGTCGTAACAATATCATAGTAAAAGTTTGGCAATTTAAATATAAGCAAAGCACTTTTACATAGAAAATAAAATTAATCTAATAATATTCATAGCTACCATTAGATCTCAATTATTATAAGTCCTTAATAGTTCCCCAAATTAAGGATTTCCATGGCTATAGCAGATATTCTAAGTGATCTTGTCTGTCCTATTAAAGTAGACCTAGGGAATGAATAAAATAAAATGTACCACAGTTAGGGAGAATACTAGGAGGATTTTATTTACGGTAGGTGAAACTGGTTACGTGAGTAATTTGCTTGGAACTTGGAGTTCCTGTCAAAGGAGACCTCAGAAGCAGTGACCATACTGATTAGATTGACAACTCTGCAAATTTATTCTTTATTCTCAAGCAGATACAATGCAGCCTTTAAATCAAATAGGGACATCATAGTTTCGATATTGTATAGATATCTCCACTTCACAGTTTTTTTCCATGGGGATTTACAAATAAAGGAGATCATTATGTCTCAGTGAATGGTTGTTGTATCTTTTATGTAAGAAGTAAAAGATGTTCAAGTCAATATTGAAATGAAAATAAACCATCTATGAAACCCTTTCTATAAAAGAAATACCAATAATGCATAATTTTTGGTGCATTTCAGATTCATGTCACCACCCCCAATACATAATTAAATAATGTTATTCTGACTGAATTTCAATTCATGAGTTCTAGAGTACACAATTGGGAAAATGCCATATTCTCATGACATCTATATCACTTTCGGTTTGATTCAAATACTACAAACACACACACACACATGCAACAAATCCTATAGAACTATCCAAATACTTCAGGTGAATTTGCTTGTGGTCATCGGATTTGAGTATATTTTGTAATTTTTTTCATGGGTAGTGTGGCAATTAAAGATTCCTGCAAACTCTTTGACTCCACTCCTGTGAAGAAGTGCAGTCTATGTCACCCTCTTGAATCTGGGTAAGCACTGTGACTGCCCTGACCAATAACACACAGCCACAATGATGCTGCGGGCAGGTGCTGGGTCTGGACCTTAGGAGGCTAGGAACACCAACTTATTCTTTCTCGGAACCCTCTCAGGCAGCTTGAGCCACCGCGCAAGAATTCTGACCGACCTGATACTGCCATGCTGCCTGGAACCTAGAGGCACTCCTTGGCAGCCTGCAGCCAAGCTCAGCCTTTCAGTCACCCCCACTGATAAATAAACGGCAAGCAATAGGATATATTGGAGTATGTGGGGAAGCCATTTGGTGTAAAACTAGCTCGGCCTGAACTTGTTTTTCCAAAAGGGTCTGACGTGGCCACTGAGCATGCATTGTATGTATGTTTTAAGTATTTACTATGTCACAAAGACAAGGACAATGCCCTTAAAGATAAGATGTAACTTCCCCCACGTCGGCATTTCCTTAAGGATAAGCATCTCTCTCTAAACTAAGGATTGATTGCTGGCCTGCTGTGCTTACCCTGTGACCACCCAGCCTGAGACAACAGACCTGCTACCTGCTGTGTTCATCAATTGCTGTGTGAAATGCTGTGCCAGCAAAGCAATCTTGTGACTATTGTAAAGGGGACATTCCAATCATATGTGATACATGCTCTGCAATGGTATACAACCATCCTGTACGCCCCCACTTCTTTGGAGTGCTCCATTCCTTTGTTAAAGGACTCTCCTGGCTCAGATCTGGCTCATAATAAACTCCCCCCAATTTCGATTTATAGATTGGTTATGGATTGTTTGCATCGACACCGCCCAGGTTCCAGATGTGTGAGCGAAGCCACCTTGGACCTTCTAGACCAGCCCATCTGCTGCTGAATACCAAGATGACCTTGGTCAAAATCATGTGGAACAGACTAGCCCAGCTGAGCTCTGCCTGAATTCTCAACCCATGAGATCATGAGATATAACAAAGATGGGTTCTAAATATCTCCCACCACTTCATTTAAATCACATTTTCTATATAAACGAAACCAATAAAAACATTTCTGTCAATCTCAGCTATTTACAGCTAAGGGATCTGATTTGGTTTCCTGTGATAAATAGAACAGAATTCCTCCATTTATTTCCTACCATTTTTCAGCAGTTTTGATTCCTCCTCAATTTTAGAATAATAAAAATATTAAAGAATTCTCAAAAAAAAAAAACGCCAGACAGAATAAAAGATGGGACCCTGCTTAAACACCACCTCCTCAGAGAGGCCTTCTCTGACCACCCTACTTGCACATCCCACAGTGATTTTCTTATTCTGCTCGATCTCTCTTCATTGCACTATCACTGCTGACATGACATTAAATATGGAATGTCTACTACCTTCACTTTTGCGTATCACTCCCTGAGCATGCTTTATTTTGCTTCCCGCATAGAACAGCGACTGGCACGTAATAGCCTCAATAAATATTTCCTGAAGAAGTAAAATTTTGTCTTCAGATATTTTACCTGAAAATTACAAACTTTGTTTTCACAAACAAAAATACAAGTCACCTCAATATTTTTAAAGGGAAATGTATTCTTACATTGTCTAAAGATAGAAATTTCTTTGTTTTTGAGAAATGTTTAATATGCACATTTATTAATGCTTTTCTTTTTAGGGATGATTATTACAAACATTTAGTTGATGTTCATTTGTATAACCAAAAGCCATTTAAAAATTAATTTACTTTTAAATATCACATTAAAACTTATAATTCTCTCTGGAGTTAATAAACTAAAAATCTTCTTCATCTTCCCTTGATTTGTGTTTAATTTACATGACAGACAGTAAATTGTATATGAAATACTAGCCCCATATTTCATGTGATTATCTGTATAATTCACGATCATGAGGGTGTCAAGACATTTATTTTACCACATGTGAGTTTACAACGGCATTGAAAGGTTATGTTGACAAAATTAATTGTCCTGTTTGACAAAGTGTGGAAAAAATCTAGAAGGCCTTTAAGTAAAAGTGAAATTGACTTTAAAATGGCAAAACATTCAGTGGCTCCCCATTTGGTTTAAATGAACACGCTATTATCAATCTATTCACAGAATCTCAGTGTGGCACCATTTCCCTGTTAAAGCTTTATGCAGAGGGAGTGGAGCTGTTTTGTATGCAGATCCTTTGTTCTTCTACCACTTTCTCTTTCCCATGTTTACATTATAAGAGGGAAGTTAAGAAAATAAAAGAAGCCAACTGAGAAAGGCCCCTTGGAAGATTTGAAGCTTCAGGAGCAGGAGCAAGGAGCACAAATCCTCCAGCATGTGCTTCCATGACTAACAATACATTGCACTTTAAAATGCAGTTAAACTGCATGAGAAGCTACATCATTATTTTCTTGAGTTAATTTCTCTTTCCCATGCAACAATGACTATTCTTCTTATCAACCACTCTTGTAATGGGGAGTAAACAACCAACCACCTCAGCAACATATATTATTAAGATTCTTCCTTTTTCAGGCCAGCTGTCCCTCAATTATATTTTACAAATACAATTCTACACAGCTCCTCTCAGTTGAACACAATAATGTAATTTTACTGAATGACTCTGCAGAAGGCCTAATTATTTCTTGAAGCAGGGCTCCTGATGTTATTTTGCATTTAATTCACTGCCACATGCTGAAGGTTATTATCTGTGCAGCAACCAATTGAAATATTTTCTAAAAAGTATTTCACATACTTTTTAACCTGAGACTTTTAAAAACAATTGTACTTTGCTTCTCAAACACATCTGAAGGACTCAAATATAATAGAGAATGAAATTATAAACCTTATATACATTGAATTAAGTCCATTTTAATTCAAAAATCTGTACTAATTCTAGTATTTTTGAAAGAGCACCTGTGTCAGCCAATCAATTATCCATATAGTTTATTTTAATGAAGAAATAAACTTGTAAATCTGGGTCAGTGACTGGGAAGGGTGTGATTCATTCGTGGAGTCTTTTCTGAAAATGTCAATTAAAAATGATCTCTTCTTGGAATACCCAAGAGCCTGCTTAGATCTCCTTACGGCATCTATCATATGCTGCCTTTAACTGTGGTAATTTTTTTTACAAAGACACACAAACTTTTATGCATATACTTTTCTTTCATTTAAAATTGTATTACAGTAAAAGTAACAACATATAGCAAGTGTCTGCTATGTACTAGTAACACATCACCCTTTAGATATGTTATTTCCTAAATCTTCACAATGGTCCTGGGTAAAAATTCCATTTTACAGATAAGAATTTCATAACTCGGAAAGACTGAGTAGCTTGCAACAGGATAAACAGGGAGTAAATGGAAAACACAGGATTCCACTCAAGAGATCTGCTATCCCAGATCTAGCTCGTAACACTACATGCTGACATACATTTAGAGTAGGTTTTCAATTACTGAGGCATTACATATGCGTGTGTGTGTGTGCATGTGCATGTGTGTGTGTGTGTGTGTGTGTGTGTGTGTGTGGTGTAATCGTCTTCAAGATGTGTAGATTTTTTTGAAAGGAGTATAAGGGTAACATTGAAAATTTCCATATAGATGTTGGGTCTTTAAAAACAGACAAAAACAACAGCAACACTATTAACACAGTACATCTCTAAATTCTAGAACAGAGGCTGTAATAAAATTTGTGTTTACCATTTGACTTTACCTGGGGAAAGTACATGTAGTGCTTTCTTTTCCTATAGATGCAATAAACATAATTCACTGTCTTAGTCCTTAGTTACATTTGAGGGGAAAAGTGCCCTGCTCACGGTTCAAGATAAAAATGATATTTAGAGCTAGAATAAAAGAAAAAAGTGAATTACAAATAACAGTATAATAGTAAACTTAAAATATAAACACATTTTATTAAAAAGCCTGGAGTATCTTTCACTTTTCAAATAATTTTGGAACCCCAGCAAATCATTTCCACAATCCAGGCTTATTCTCTGGCTGCAGAGGTACATTTGTTGAAACGGCATTAAAATGCACCTACAAACTGCACAAATTCTACCACAGAGCCTCATTTATAAGAATAATTAGCTATTAGTCAGTCCTGCTGGCAAGAATATATTTATTTATATTACCTAGGAAGCATTTAATTCACACTGAATCTGCTCATGTTGTGACGAGTGTAATTCCAAACCAAGAAGACAGAAAAATATCCACGTTAATGAAGTTCACAAAGAAAATACGCTTCTCTTCCATGAAAATATTGTGAGTCATTTTCTTAGTGTGCAAATGATGAAAGTCAAATAGTTGTGACTTCTGTAATATTGTATACAGATATGTCATTTAAATTTTTTAACTTAATAAGAAACTTAGGGAGCATAATTATTTAATTAATAATTGCTATGCTAAAATATTTCCTGAACTAAATAATATTTTTCAATGAAAATTACAATAACAATGTAAAAATAAATCCTGAGGTCTATTCTGCAAAATAAGTCAAAAAAAAAGGACATGTGATTTCAGTAAACCCCCTCAGACTGCAATGCTATTAACAACGTGATTAATACAGTCCTTTCTATGCTTTGTATCCAGGTGGATAAAATGATTAGCACAGCTGAGGAAGTCATAAAAACATGAATATTTAAGATGCATTTATGACAGGAGACTTATACCCATGAACATTAGACGCTGCACGTGTACAAAGAGGCATGTGTGAATGAAATGGTAGCTGTGTTTTTAGGTCTTAATACATTCTAAAAGTATTTCCTAAGTATTTTTAAGTATTAGGAAGAGATAAATCAAATTCATATATATGATTTTTAACATTCAGAAACAATATTTAATTTAGGATTAGCTCACAGAGTGATTCTAGATGTAAGAGGCTAATATCTTGTCTATTCCACAATAATAATGAAATCATAGAATGGTCTTTTAAGTTGTTTGTATGGCTTTACAATGAATGGATTATTCAGACTAAGTTTTGGCAAATACTAATTGTATAGTAACGGACCATTAATTTGAATGAAAATATCGCATTTCTACAAAAAAGATGATGCTGTTCATCAGTTCTCAACCATGAATCCGGTGCAGTACTTTTGTTGTATATAAAAAACTTCAGCCAATCAGGTAATTGGTGTAATTTACTTAGAATAAAATAAAATACTTGAGTAACTAATCACTGGGTTAAATTAAAGGGGAAACATTGAATCTAGCAACTGAAAAGTGAGAATACAACTTTATATTAAGAGTTCATGAAAAATTCTTCAAAAAAAGTGAACTTAGAACATGTCATAAAGAAAACCTCAATGTATTTCTCAAACAAGAAATTGTAGGGTCCCTATTCTTTAATTAAATCAGCAAAATTAGAAATTAAAAAAGAAACACCTCAACAAGTTGAAAATAAACACAGAAAATGAACAAAGTAAAACAAATCTATGCTACAAAGCACTGTATACAATAGAGGCAAATCACAATGATGATTATTTCACAGTCACATCACTGTAAAGCATACATGATGTGTCCAAAATTCTATTCAGAGGCACAAGCATAGTTTTGAATATTTTAATAATTATAAAGAGAATGAAAATAAATCACGTTAATAGGCCTTACAAAAACCCACAAAGTATACCTAAAAGATATAGGAAAGTGATTCCGGCAAAATTGAGGCACAAATTAATTATCCAAAAAAAGTAGAATTAATAAGTTTTTAAAAGGTTTGGTGGCAAATAATGAAACATAAAAACTCTTCCAGGGCCTGGCCCCATGGCCAAGTGGTTAAAGTTTCATGTGCTCTGCTTTTTGCAGGTTCAGGCTCACAGGTTCAGATTCCGGGCATGGACCTACTCCACTCACCAGCCATGCTGCGGAGGTGTCCCACATACAAAAAATTAGAAGACGATTGGTACAGATGTTAGCTCAGGGCTAATCTTCCTCAAGCAAAAAGAGGATTGGCAAGGGATGTTAGAGCAGGGCAAATCTTCCTCAGCAAAAAAAAAAAAAAAACTCTTCCAATCTAATCTCAATTCATATCCATCATAAAATATTGATTTCTAAAATATAATCTTTCCAATATCCCCAGCGTTGCTCCAAGCTAACAGCCAGCAGCAACAGCCACATGGGTGACACCACTTTGGAAGTAATTTTTCCAGTTAAGTTGCTTTAGCTGATGTATGTTGAGGTAGAAACAAGCTATTCCCTCCAAGTCCCACCTAAATTGCAGAAGTGGGAGCAAATAAATAGCTTTTGTTTTTAAGCCACTGAATTTTGGGGACTGAAGTGTTTTATAGCAATAAATCTTCATTAAAACAATTTATTCCTTTGGAATCCCTGTGCAAGTTCTTTTGTTCTTTTGGATACCTTCCTTTCAACTGCTTCTCAATTTTGATTCTCAAATTCAATAATTATTGAACTATATAATAAGTAAGAACATAAAAATTCTAACAACGGGAAATACTTCAACATATTATTGCATGTATTTACAGGCATGCACTGCATAACAACGTTTAGATGGATCCCACTTAAGATGGTGGTTCCATAAGGTGAGCACCACATAGCCTAGGTGTGTAGTGGGCTATACCATCTAGGTTTGTGTAAGTACACTCTGTGATGTTTGCACAATGGGAAAATCACCTAATGACCCATTTCTCATTGTTAAGCAATGCATGACTGTATTTACAAGCACTAGAATAATGTTTGCAGAATATTTAATATCACAGGAAAGAGGCTTATGACTTAATGTTAAATGAGAAAATTTGATAAAAATCTTTATTTTGCTCTCCAGGCCACTCCATGACCTAACCAATACCACCTAAATCCAGAATTTCTCATACTCCTTTCCTGTACCCAATCAGCTGAACACAAGTGGAGAAAACAACCAGCCTGACTGTTCTCACCTCAAATTCATAAACATTAGCCTTGACCCTTCCAGGACTATCCCATCCTATGCATAGTCCATCCACCCAGTCATCACATGGGATCATCTCAGACCATCAGGCTTCAGGACTACCTCCGTGTCCTCAGCTGCCTTCTGCCCTCCTGCCTATTGCTTGCATTCAGCTTCTCCCATATCTGACTAATTCCCTTTCCTTCTCATGCACATCACAGTTCTCCCCTTTCTTACACCATCTAATTTTTGCTCCCTTTTAGATAATTTCAGTTAGCATTCAAACCAGATATATATTTTTTTTCATTTTAAAAGAAAAAGTAAAACCTCCTTTTGGCCCCATTTCCCACCTCCCCGTGAAGTACCACTTACTTTTGCTTACTCTTTCGGCAAAACTCCAGGAAGGCGTGGCCTCTACGCACTCGCTCTAATTCTTCTCCTATTCTCGCTTCATGCACTGCAGCAAGTTTTTCTCCCTCGTACTCCACGCACACTGCTCTCCTCAAGATCACCAGTGTCCCCCTCATCTGAAATCCAACCGTCAGTTCCTCCTTACCTCACACTTGATCTGTGAGAGCTATTGAACACAGCTGAACTCTCTCCCGCTGGATTACACTGCCGTTATTGGCCTCCGGACACCTCATTCCCTTGCTTTTCCTCCTCCCTCCCTGCTTGCTCCTTCTTTGTCACATTTCCTGGTTCTTCCTTTTCTCCTCACCTTCTTAATATTAAAGTGCTTCAGGGCTTAGTCCCTGGCTCTTCTCTTCTCTACCCATACTAACTTGGGGTTTTGTTGCTTTATCTGGCTTCATGGTTTTAAACAACTTCTAGTCCCAAATGTTATGTACCTGGACCAGACTTCTCTTCTGAACTGCACGATTCTATATCCTGTTCCACCTGGGTGTTTAATCCACGTCTCCAACTTCACACACCCAGAGCTGATTCCTGGTCTTCTCTCCATCAACAGACTTCTCCACCTCAGAATACAGAGCTGTGGCTCCTGGACCCTGTTGCTCTGGCACAGAGTAGTTGTTTGATACATATGTGTTAAATTAAAAAGTAAAAGAATACATGAACCAAATTTTCAGGGGACAAATGCACATATATATATATGTATTTTTATATATATGTGTGTTTATATATATGTATATATACACCAAACTAAAATGCAATACATCAATATCTGAATAGTAGTGACTCATAGTGATGGAGGAATAACAAGTGCTACTATTTGTTTTATTTAAATATTCCATAATTGTTATGTACTACTCTTATAGCTAGAGAAAATATTTGAAATACAATCTTTCTAGATTCTCAGACACATAGAGAATAAGATTGGATAAGTAAGTTAATGAAAATACAGCTTCAACAATCTTCAATTCAAGAATTAAATAATTAGAATTTATGATTATGTTTATAGGGTCATCAAGTAGTTTCCTTTTGTTCCATCAAAACCAAAAAGGCATTTCAATAAAGTAATGACATTTAATAAATTTTAGTAAGCATTTTTCTTTTATCTATGAAAAATGCAGAAAAGGATTTTTATGTTGTTCATTGCTATATGCCAGGTCTAGGAAAGTGACTGGCACCTGGTAATAAGTATTTTTCAGGGCCTTCCCAGTGGTGCAGTGGTTTAGTTTGCACTTCCGTGGCCTGGGGTTCGTGGGTTCGGATCCCGGGCACCGGCTGATGCACTGCCTGTCAGCCACGCCGTGACGGCGTCCCCTATAAAGTGGAGGAAGATGGGCACGGATGTTAGCCCAGGACCAGTCTTCCTCAGCAAAAAGGGGAGGATTAGCAACGGATGTTAGCTCAGGGCTGGTCTTCCTCACAAAAAAAAACAAAAACGTATTTTTCATAACTAAATATGCTATTTTTACCTTGTTGATCTGTTTGTAAGTAGTTGATGCTCCACATTTGTATCAGTTTTCTATTCTATATCCTTTAGGGCCCTCCATATCAATACTTGATTAACAATAATTCAAATTATCAAACCAAGTTTCTTTTAAGATAATATATAATTCAGATATTAGACGTATTCAAATCCTCCACCAAATTACTTTAGCAAAATGAAATATAGTTTTTCAAGTTGAATATCTGAGCATTCTAAGCATGGGCCAGACCAGGTAGTCAGCTTTTATTACCCTCTGAGTTACATCTACTTTGTGTTTGTGCTCGTGGGATTGCCCAGTGGATACTTGGAACTGATGAGGCGAAAGAGCTCTAAAATTATCGTCCAGGCTACCCTAAAAACAACTCTCGGTGTTTTAAAAACTGCATGTGTCATCTACATTCCTCATGAAAATGAGCACTGAAAAGTTCTTGTAAAAATACATCTAACATGTGTACTCAGATTTAATGTCTATATGATTTTTCCTTCTTTCTTGACAAAGATTGTGAGGCTTCATGCTCTTGAATGAATAATGATGTACAATTTGTATATATGCTCATAAAACCAAATGTTTATTTATTTCTAATTTTGCAGTTTCCTTTAGAGTATCATGGTTATGGTCTCTGGTTTTGGGTTGCTGTGTGACCTTAGTTAGGTTATTGAAATCTTCTGTGACTCAGTTTCCTCTTTGCAAAAAGGACATTAAAATAGCACTTATCTCATTATCACTATTTTGAGGATGAACTGAAATAATATACGTAAAGTTTTCAAAACATTTCCTGAGGGGTGTTCCTAACAACAATGACATTAGCAACAGACATATGCCTACATTGGGATAATTTGCTATTTCTGCATATGCATATTGTATTAGTTTGCCAGGCTGCCTCAACAAAATACCAGACAACAGAAATTAATTTTTTCACAGTTCTGCAGACTTGAAGTTCAATACAGAGGTGTCAGTAGGTTTGTGTTCCCCAGAGGCCTCTCTCCTTGGCTTGCAGATGGCCACCATCTTGCTGTGTCCTCATGTGGTTTTTACTCTATGTGCCCACGTTCCTGGTGCCTGTTTTGAGTGTCCAGATCTCCTCTTTCTATAAGGACACAAGTCAGATGGGATTAGGGCCTACCCTAAAGGCCTCATTTTAACTTAATCACCTCTTTAAAGGTCCTATCTCCAAATGCAGTCACATTCTAAGGTGCTGGAACTTAGAGCTTCAACATATGAGTATTGGAGGGACACGATTCAGCCCATAACACATACATACAAATTCGAAAAAATTCTCTAGACAGCGTCCCCCATTATGTCAAGCTCTTTATAATCCCTACATTATTTAATTATTAAATAGTCCTTTGATGGATATATCATTTGTCTATGTTTGAGGATTCCAAGGCTGAGATAAAGGTTAGTCCCTTTAGTCCCCTCAGAGGGACTAAAAAGATGACAAGTTTAGAATCCAGATTTTGAACCACATCTTCTGTCTGACTCAAAGTCCAGGTTTTTCCCACTGGGTTCAGATTATCCCAAATTGATCAGTTCTCTGTTATTGGCCAATTCACTTGCCAAATAAGTCTTTTAAACAACCATGTTTTTTGTGGATGTCGCTTTTAATTATCTCCATTGGCCAAGCTGTTTTAGCAGTTTGTGTATTGCTGTAACTTTCTGGAATTTCATTTTCATTTTATTGGAGTGATTGATTTTATCATAAGAATCAATCAAGCTTTCTTACAATATTTGCCATTTCTTCTCTAGAGTCACTGGCCATTTTTGCCTAGGTGGCCATTTTGGATGATGGAGAAATGAGATTAAGATTGATAAATAAAATGGCAAGCAATAGGATATATTGAAGTATATGAGGAAGCCATTTGGCATAAAACTAATTCAGCCTGACCTTGCTTTTCCAAAAGGGCCTGACTGGCCTTTGAACGTGCATTGTATATCTGCTTTAAACATTTACCATGTCCCAGAGACAAGAACAAATGCCCTTACGATAAGGATGCAACTTCCCCCACATTGGCATTTCCTTAAGGATAAGCATTTCTCCCTAGGTGAGGATTTGATTGTTGTGCTCATCCTGTGACCACCCAGCTCGAGACAGCAGACCTACTACCTGTGGCGTCCATCAAAGGCTGTGCCGACAGGGCAATCTTGTAACTATTGTAAAAAGGATATTGCATTCATATGTGATATATACTCTTTGACAGTATATAACCACTCTATACACCCCACTTCTTTGGTGCCCTTCCTTCCTTGGGGAAGGGAGGCCGTGGGCTATATGGTCCTCAAATTTGGCTCATAATAACTCACCCCAATTTTGATTTATAGATTGGCAATGGATTATTTGCATCAACAAGATTGTCAGGAATTCCTGGAAATGAGAATAACTCCTACAAGTTTATTGAAGATAAGGCTGAATGAGGCATAGAATGTTGGGTTCCACTGCCCTAACTTTATTACTGTTATCTTCTCCTATTTGTCCACACTTCTAAAGTAGACTAACTTGTAAATCAAATTAATACTATGGCTGTTTTTTTTTAATTTTAGAAGGGTTTGTTTGGGGGATGAAAACAGGACTAATAAATTAGTCCATTCTTTTTTTTTTCTTAATGGATTGTGAAGGCAGCACTGATTTTCAAAACAATGTTGATTTCAGCAAATAAATGTTATCATCTCAATTGACCCATTTGGTGGGAACTGGTTTACTTGCCAATCTGTGGTCTGATCTAAATGGAAGCTCTCCTAAAAATAGAAAGTTTTGAAATTTTCTTTTCAAGCTTTTAAGCTTTGTTCCTCCTCTGTGATAATATCCACCGATCACTGTGAAAAACATATAATTTATCACAATAAGAGAATTTTTAAAGAGAAGGTACAAAACTCCTTTTCCACCCTGTTTTTTTCTCTCCTTTGTTAATATCCCTCTTCAGAGACCCTTTTTACAATGAAAATAGAACAGTCTCTGTTATATCTTTTTACCATCAAGTTGCTCCACATTTCCAAAACCTGTGGCAGTTTCCAATTTTGATAATACATGACTTTTTATGCAACTAGGTACAAATTAGTTAAAACAGTGAGAGAGAGCCCAGCCAACTACTCAGGATAAATATCACAGCAAAATATTATTTTCATTGAAATTTTATCATTTATGACTTTCTATAGTGGTAGTTTTGGGAATTTAGGAAATCTTAGAGATTCTTCATATTTGAACTGGACTGTATTCCAGAAGAAGTAATATTATGTCTGTAACATTATGTCATTCTCATATAGGAATGTGGTGAGAATTAATTAATGTACATATACATATACACAGAAGACCTAGATTAGTGTCAAGTCATATTATTAGTCAAATCAAGGACTAATCATCATTGGTGTGAGAAGGTGATATTTTCCATTGTGATCTCTTTGTAATGTTTGAATTTAATGCCTTGTGAAAGCTTTATTTTATTCATTTATCAGAGAAAAAAACTATAAAAGCTTTGTATATTTTGACTCAGTAATAAATTTTTTAAAGGTTTACAATAGCTTATTATTTATGAATTTAATACTTTTTAAAGAGGAATAAATCCAAAAGATATTTTAAGAAGTAAACACTATTTTACTTCATTTTAAACAGTTTTATAATTTCGTATATAATTTTAATCATAAGAAAACTTATATACCAAAATGAGAAAATATATTAATCATTAATACAATTTACAAATATATGTAACTCTAAAAGATATAATTGAATTTCATTTGTGAGTTGCAACACTAAATTTGAGGTGGGTTAAAATTCAGATACCTGAAAGCTAAATTTTCTACAAGAGAAATAGTAAGTTATTTTTGGATAAGTTGTAACACTGAGGTGCATTAATATTTTTCTGTAGAATATACATTTCAATATTAATAGCAATATTAATGATTTTTGAAATTAAAATATCCAACATTTCTCAATATTCTATCCTTTCCACCAACCATCATTGTTAACATGTTTTAAAGGCAATCTTCCTTTTCATTCACTAGATCTTTCCCCTTGAGGAAAAAAACAAAACAAAAACAAATCAACTTTTGAAACTGAATTGGAAATGTATGCAGAGTGAATCTAGGTTTGCATTTTACCTTTTGTTACATCATGTAGTTTTTATTAGTGTATTTTACAAAATAATAATACTCCTTGATTGTGATGTTAAAATAAGATCATCCAAGGAAATGTAATAACATTTTGAACTTCATGCATCTGAGTTCCCAAAGGAAGCCAATAAAAACGCTCCTAATAAAAAACTATCTAAAATATATACAGTGCCTCAATTCTCATACGTTTCCCTCAGTTGGATGTAAAGGGTGATAAATTGAAGTGCTGATTATAAAATGATTTGCAGGATACACAAGTAGATTCAGTCATCTATTTAAGTCTACAAGTACTTTTCCAATGTACAGTAGCCATGTGTACAAATTGTCCTCTGAAACCATGGCAATTCATTTCCACTTTGAAAAGTTAATGTGTTTGAGGGGGAAAAAATTACTAGTACCCCATGATTTCTATTTCCAGAAATTCGCATTTAAGTTATTAGCACCCAGATTTCACCTGCTCCTTCATCATCATCATCTTCTTCTTCTTCTTCTATTGAGACTTATTGAACTATATGTATAGAATACTATATGCTGGACTTCTGTTATCTATGGTATTGAAATTTCTCAGGTTGAAGCCAATTTCATAGATCTGAGTTCATACTAGAATTTAGTATGCGTATTATTAAAGTTCCCTCTAGGTCAAAAGACAGAGAGAGCTTCCATGTAGATATTCAAAATATTATGTATTCAATCAAAAAGTAGACTTTCTAATAGGGTATATAAAAATATTTTTCATTTCCTTGTATTCAATTTTCTCTTTGAACTAAAATTCTATTAATGATAATAATTAAAATGAAATTGGACAAGTACTCTAAGTTATGTGGGTTGCATCTCTGGGCATAATTATCTATATAGTTAAAATTATTGTCCTTAGAATTAAGGAAAATTGGAAGGCTTCTCAAACTTTGAAAATAATATAAAATTTTTGCAAAATTTCTAAAATATAAAATGCATTTTTGAGGCCAAATTCAAACTTTTATAAAACAAGAATGTAGTACTTCTATATGCCCTGTGTGAAAGGTCTATATAAATTTTCAAATCAAGCAAACTAGTGAACCAGATGTTAAGCAAAAATAACATGGTTACAACTTCTTAAAAAAGGGAAAGAGTCAGGAATGTACCCCTTGCTCTTATTAGAATATATATGTCCTCCCAGGCAGGAATATTACGAACAGCTGTAAGCCACCATACTTAAATTGGCTGTGAATATCTGAAATAGTTGTCCATAGTAATAGGAAATTCATGGTTATTTTACACCTTAGAGAAGGTTTAGTTCCAGCCTATCAAAGCTCATTCTTTCCCGGAGGAAGCTCACAATTACATGGCTCCCACATCTGCAGAGCATGTTGTGCTTCTCAATCATCTACTGCGCTAACACAGGCACAATAAGATCACTGTTTCCAGGCAGTTTCTCAAGCCATGTTTGTTTTCAGCAGGACGGGGCAGGGAGGTCGGGAGAAACAAAAGCGCCCAGCGCAGTCACAGGATTCGAGTCCATTTTTCAGCCTACGTGAAACTGTTAGTGGAACCATGAACAAGAAACTTTCTTTGTTTTTGCTTTAACTAGCTTGACCTATTAGAAAAGAAAGCTCTCTGCCTTTTCCTATTTTACAGACCTTCTTGCTATTTTTTATAGTTATAGTTTCATTTAGGTCTTTATGGAGGGAAATACTGTTCAATGAGTAGCATGAAATACTGTTTTTATTATCAAATACTAACATCAGTTAAGTTTTACCAAGAAGAACCCTTTTTTAAAGAAAATTTTATGAGCCTACTTATATCCTTTTTCTCATTTGAATGTTTTTGATCTTAAAATATTAGAAAACAATAAATGATACTTAAGAGATTTTGCAGTATTCTGGAAAACATCTGACTATCAGACATGGAAGTTATTATATAAGAAAAATCATTAAAAGTCATTTTAAAAGTATCTTAAAAAAAACAATGATTTTTTCTGAGTTTGGGGATGTTTTTTGGTTACAGTTTCTACAATATGCTTTCATCCATTTATGATTTAAAAAACTAGTGAAAAGGACATCATGAAATGTATCCTAAGGTACAAATAAACATTGATTAGTCTCCCAACCAAACACTTCAGAGGCAATAATCTTGTACTACAGTAGTCACTGAAATTTTCTGTAGAAGAGCAAATCTTCTTTGGTTAATTGGACTTCATCAAGAGGAATGGGCGGGAGGAAACTGAAGGCATGTTGGCTATTTTTGACACACCTGTCACCAGCTCCACGCGCTACTGGATCAGGGTATGTTGGGAATTGGATGGACTTGACTAACTCACATTTTATAAGACACATTGAATTTGTGTTGAAAAAAAAATGACCTTTGAAACCAACTTGCAAGGTTGACCAGAAAGGTTTCTTATCCATCAAAAATTAGTCTCCAAACGTGTTTTATGAGATGTGCCCAGCGTCAACTCTTTTGTCTTTAATATGAATTTTTGAGTGCATTGGATGAATCAAACTCAGGAATATTACAGAGAAGAAAATATACAGAAATTTACAATGAAGCAAAAAGATAACGACGGCTAGAATTTATGTTTTAAGGCAAGAGTGCATAATTCTTATTTAATAAATTGCTGGCAAATTGTCGCTTATCTGATAAGGGTAGTTCATCTTTTTTAGTATTGTGTTTACATGGTAGCCCCACCAGAAGGGGAGGCGGGCTGGAATGTCTTTGGATGGTGATTTGGTTATCATTAAAAAAAAAAAAACTCAAAATAATTTCACCAAAATCAAAATCTGCCTATATTAAGGTAGACAATTCCACTGTTGACTAATTCTCTAAGAACTTTAGGGGAAAGGAACTGAAATGATGGCAAAAAGATTAACATGCAAAACAGGCTGTGAAGAGGAGTTCCTCTGCCTTGGCGGGCTCTTGTCTGTGCTGGTCCCGTGCAGGTGAAGTCAGGGGTCTGGACCCTCATGACTCCAGATGTTGACCTCCAATCCACACACATTTTTATCCCTTCTTTGAGCTCATCTTGTAACTGTTTTTGTTATTTCACTGATTAGTGCTTGATTGTCCCTTAATAGTTTCCAATGGTCTAATTTTGATCCTTTACCCTTACCTCCAGACTAGACAGTATCTTTTCTGAAGGTAGGAATGATATTTTTTTCTCTAAAATTCTTCATTTTATACTAGCTCAGGACTGGGCATAAAGTGGGTGGAGCTCATAGCTCTTGTCTGATTAACTGAGTTTTGACTTTAGTTTGGTCAATTGGCCCTGATTTCTTGTGTGTCTTACAATTTCTTCCCTGTTTCCTCCCCTCCTCCTTTTTTTTCCTCTCAGATTTGGATCTCCATATTTTCAGCCCTAGATTCGTAAACTCAGCTCTTCTCCTGAGAACTCTGTTGGTTGGCTCTTTGACCCTCGGGGAGTGGACTCCTCTGTACTTTGGTTTCTGTGCCTTTATGTCCTAGGACAATTCCTAGTCCTCTGCCCAATTTCCTGCCTTACACGGGCTTTTGAATTTGCTTCCATTTTATTAAAAAGTATTCAAGATAGGGGCCGCCCGGTGGCGCAGCGGTTTCGTCCGCGCTTGGCAGCCCAGGGTTCGCGGGTTCGGATCCCGGGCGCCCGCCGACGCACTGCCTGTCAGCCATGCCGTGGCGGCGTCCCATATAAAGTGGAGGAAGATGGGCACAGATGTTAGCCCAGGGCCAGTCTTCCTCAGCGAAAAGGGAAGGATTGGCAACGGATGTTAGCTCAGGGCTGGTCTTCCCCACAAAAAAAAAAAAAAAAAAAAAGTATTCAAGATAATCAGTAGAAGTAAACATTATGAAAAAGTCAATAACCTATAAGTTAACTTTTAAAAAAACCCACAATTTGCTCTTCACAGCCTGCTTGGAGTCAGGGAAAAAAAGTGTTTTGATTTGAAAAGACCCCTCACACATACCTTTTCTTGTCTTCGAGACAGTTCAGTTGCTGTAATACAGATGAAAAGTCCCCCAGATTTTGGAGAAATGCTTAGTGTTTGCAGCTCAAGTTTGCAGTTTCAAGTTCTGCCATTCAATTAAAAAAAAAAAAAAAAGAGCTTTAAGACATCCACTGAGAGCAAATGGCCATGGTGCCCCACCTATACCACACATGTAAAGGGGCAAGAGGTCAAGCTATTTCACAAATCCAAATCCCCCATCCCACAATAGGACTAATGAAACAACTATCACATAGATCTGCCACATAGTTCAAAAAGCTGCACATATCAGCTACTTAGTGCAACCTGCCACACACACTGTTACGCAATACAACCTGCCACATAAAAACCTGCCACCTGGACTCCCAGGAAAGCAACTGTTAGATTCTATGGATATTATAATCTTGTTCTGTGGAAAGGGGCTTCTTTTTTCCTGCAAGGCCATCATTTGCATAACTGTTTATCTAAGTCTGTTTGGGCTGCTATAACAAAATATCATAGACCAGGTAGCCTATAAACAACAGAAATGTATTTCTGGAGGCTGGGAAGTAAGGGTCGAGGTGCCGGCAGATTCACTGTCTGGTGTCTTTTACATCTTTTACATCTTTACATCTTTTCAGTGTAATGTCACATGGCAGAGGGGGTTAGGGATCTCTCTGGGGCCTTTTTTTATAAGGGCCACTATCCCATTAATAAGGGCTCTGCCCTCATGACCTAGACAGTTCCCCAATGTCCACCTCCAAACACCATCACATTGGGGATGAGGTTTCAAATATGAATTTTGGGGCAACACAAACATTCAGTCCATAGCACTGTAATTCCTTTCATAAACTATTAAACGTTTACCTAACACAAACCAGGCACTGCATTAGCTACTGTGGATGTAAGAGAATAAGACACTTTTTCTGACCTCCAAACCGTGCAGATTGGTAGACAAGGAACACATGAAAAATATAATTTACTTTTAGGGTAACGGAGGTATTTCTCTAATAGAATTTCTCAGTGTATAGAGATACTCAGTGTTAATGGAATTATTTTCAGTAATAGAAGTCAATCCAGAACTGGCTCATAATCTGGCCATGTCTGAAAAGTGATCTTTTCAGTGTACCAGAAATGATCCTCTAGGGTTTCCAATTTACTCCGAGAATGTTCACAAAAGACTGATGTATAAAACCAATATATATGAATTCATTAATTTACAGTAAGAAATACAATTATAGGAAGATTAGACGTTCATATTCATTTTCCAAGCATATTCTCTTCCTTTCGGCAAGCTGTATTAAAAGGCAAATTATTAAACTATTGCTTTGTGAGGAGAGTCTCTGAGCAAGGGACACGTGCTGTTTGACCCTCATCTGTATGAGTCTATTTTATCCATTTCCACAAAACCTGGTGCACAAGATGCTGAGGTAGTCCCGGCAGGATAAGTCTGGCCTCGGACCTATATTGTTTGGCAAACACCCTCCTAAGCAGACTGAAACATGTCCTGTGTCCATTGGCTCAGTATTCACTCATGTCTGAGAAACTATTGGGACTAAATTTAACCAAGAGTCACAAATTATATGCCAACCACTTTTCCTATATGTCTCAGTTAAAACTAGCTCTTCCTTAAGGATCCTACTTTCTCTGACTCTGAGTTGTGAAATCACTTTCCTGATGGTCAGGAAGTAGGATGGAGTCTTTCTCTTCATTGCAGCTCCATGATGATTATTACATAGCTTTTAAATAAAATGTTCTCCTCCATTAAGATTCACACCATTATATTCAGTTATCTTTTGCATCTCCTTTTTCTTCTCTTCTGATCTCTAGGTCAGTCTTCCTCATTCACTGACGAATTTGGCGGGGAGTGAATCACATTCCTTTTCACTTGGATTCCTTCCTCACTATTCCCACTCTGAACTAATATCACAGTTCTATTAGTGTGGAATTTCCATAGTCCAGAAGTTATTCTGACTCCTTTTTGTGACTGTGTATATTTCTGTAGCAATTCATTAAACATGAATGTCGTATTTTAAGTCTTTTAGGAAAAAGGTAGCTGAAGTGGTAACGGGAGGTGAGTGTCAGATTTTCTGGGGAGAGGAATGATAGAAGAGTTAGTGAAAGCTTTATCAGAGCTCATTTTTAAAAGATCGGGAGGAGTTCGCCATGCTGGCCAGATGGCAAAAGCCTTCCAAGAGAGAGCAACATCGAGAAAGATGTGAAGTCATAAAATAGCATGCTGGATCATGAAGTGCATACGAAGGAATGGTTAGAAATAAGACTGGACAACAGGCAGAGATTCCTGATTGCTGTCCTCACCCATGGTTTCATCCATGCACCTGCATATGTAGAATAAGCCTTTTCTATGCCCTTCATTAGTCATCAATCTGCAGCCTTCTTGCACTTCATCCAAGTTCTTGAACTTAACTCCATTCTGTCTCTCAAGAATATCCATCTTTTTTCCTGTCACTCAGTCAACACAACTGCCACACCTAAGGCAGGTTTTGGGCAAGAATAAGGCAGTTGCCAGATAATGGAGAGCCTAGCATACGCATATTTTGCTTTTTCATTTTGGCCAAAGGGAAGTCATTGAAGAGACGGTAAATCCAACAGATTATTAAGGGGGACTGGGCAGCTTGGGGGGCTGAGTAGATGGTGCCATGCTTCACTAAACAACATTAAAACCATAGTTAACTTTAACCCCATGTGATTCTTATTGTAAGTTAAATATTTCTTCAGATAAAGCTATTCTGAAAGAGTAGGCAACAGTAAGGATAAGAGAAAACTGCTTTGATAGACTCTTGCCATTCAAACTGCTGACAAGAGATAATACCCCTTTTTCAGTTGAAAAGAACTTCTGCAAGAAGGTTTAGGCTTCCTCAGCTGATGTTGTGACACATCATATGTCTATTTTTTAATATACTTGAATATTATATGCCATTAAGGAGTCTGTACCAAAAACATGAGACTTTTCTCCTAATTCCTGACCAGCTGCTTAGGGATTAGGTCTCATCTCATCTTTAGTAACAGACCTGTTTCTTGACTATGAAACTATAGGAATTGACTCGTTCATGGTCTGACAGATATAAAAAATAATGATCCATCTGTTACTTAAACAAAAAGGATTTATGATTTGTGCTACTAGGAAACTTGGTAGAGAAAGTTTGCTAAGTCATGGATGGTCAGCCTATTTTTCAGGCGTCTCCAAGTAATCTCTTTTTTGATACTGACAAACAGTTCTTCTGGGGTCGACCCAACCTTAGGGGAACCAGAGACTCTGGTCTAGGGTTGAGGAGATCAGTTGCCTTGCAGACAGCAACAGTTTTCTTCTGGTATTGGTTTTATAGTTTCTGTAAAATGAAGGCTGTAAAATGAACCTGGTCCCTGGTCATCTGCTCAACTGAGTATGTGATACAGTGCAATCAACTAAAGCCCAGTACTTGGAACAATGGAATAATGATGATTATATTTCATGAAAAAACTAAAAAAATACTTTAATATATTTGAAGCCTGGGAAACATTTAATGGATTGGACTTCATAATATCTGTAGCTTCATCTAGCTCTCAAATTCTGTGACATGGATTGTGCTTTAACAACTTTACAAAGAAGACTCCTGTCAGTGTGAAATACAGATTCATCTAGGAAGAATTAATTTAAGTAGTTCAATTTAGACATGATCCAGTTGCTTACAGACCTGTGGACCTCCAAGTGCTGGGGGAATTTGGAAATACTGCAATGAGTCTAAGGACTCCCTTTGTATATGTTCCTCAGGCATTATCCACAGAGGAAATCAAACATCTCTACCACTGTTTTACAAATCTATGAAGATTTTTTTTAATGAATTCATTTAAAAGCTTTCAGAAATAAATTCAGCAGATTACCTATCTATAAACACAATCAAAATATAATGAAAAAAGTAAAGGGAAATCTAGGAATATCTTAACACAAAGCATTATAGACCAACATAGAAAACATACAATTAAAACTCTGAAACCTATTATAGGACAGAAGATTACTAAAGATGGAAAGATATATTTTGTCCTAGAATAGGAAAATACTGGAATTTGTCAATTTAATTCCCTAATTAATCTATTAGTGCTATGCAATCAATCCCATGAAAAAAATGACTTAAAAGAACATCTGTAGGAATAAACATAAGGAAATAGAAAAATAATAGAAAAAATAAAAACATGGGGCCTCATTTTACCAATAGTAAATGTACTATAAAGTTTCATAAAGAGCATTGTGGACATAGGAATAGATCAATGGACCAGATTAGACTCAAGTGTGATGGAAATTTGGTTCCTTATAAACATCATATTTAAAATTAGTAAAGATAAATTAGATCATTCAATAAATGGTGTTAAAAATAAATATAGACATTTCTTCACTATTTACACAAATTAAGTAATAGATTTAAATGTGAAATATGAAATCATGTAAGTATCTGCAAAAATCCTGGGTAAATAATATGTAATCTTGGGGTAGAGAAGGCCTTTTTAACCACAAATTAGACATAAAATAAGGATACATTTAACATCTGCATGCCCTCAAAACAAGGTGGAAATTCTGTAAGCCTACATTTGCAACAGAGGCTAAAAGAGTAATATCAAATATATTAAAAAAGGATTATAAATCCATATGAAAAATGTGCTGAAAATTTCTCTCGTTAGTAAGGAAAGAGGAGACTTATATCCATTCGCTGTTGCTCAGACTAGCCTCCCATTCTCATTGGCACGAGATGTTTGGCTCGGAAGTGTTGGCGTTACAGCAGCCTCTTATATTCGATTGGAGTGAGCACGGGAAGGTAGCTTCTTTACATTTTTTTTCCCACTATAGTTAAAAGATAATAAAGCTCTTCAAATCCAACACCATGCCCTCATGATCTTTTTTCCCATTTCTGTGTGTTGAGACACTCCTAAATGCTCTACTTGGGATGGAGCCAGACCTGAAGTCTGACATAAACACGAGAGGATACACTTGTGTGGAAATGCTGAGCTACCTCACTGTCAGGTTCTTACTCTTCTGGGTCATTGTGACCCAATCTCTTGTAGTACAAGAGCTGGAGAGCAGTTGGCAATTAGAAACAGACATCAGCATGTATTGCTGATCAAGCAGAGATTGAATGCACCCGCGTCCAGAAGCTAGCTTGTGCCTGCCCACCTAAGCCTGAGTAGATTGATGTGTGCTCTCTTGTCTTTTGACCCAGCACAGTAGATAGGATTCATCTGTAGGAGCTGCTTTAGAAAGTACATTTGATATTAGAAATCCAGAAAAAATTTTCAAATTTTTGAAACATCTCAAAGTCCTTAGGCCAGCCTAATATAATTATAAGTATTAATATTTGACCATGGCCTGATTTATCACCTGCCCTGGAGCATTAAAATGGCATATACGTTCTTTAGCAAAGGGAAATCGAATATCACAATTCAACACTGTATCAAACACAGCGAAAGAAGACATTACTGAACTTTTCCTCCACCTCTTCCCCAGGAATATTTTCCGTGGATATGGGCTTATGTATCGTGACATCCACTGGATGAAAACTGAAAAGGAAAACTGGTTAATAAATTATTTTGTGTGTATTGCCAAACATCCCACCAGCCCCACTTTCCCGAACTTGCTGACTCTTTTCTTACCAGAGAGATTCACTACCTGCTCATCTGCATGTGCATTAGTGTGTTTTAAAGACACAGACTTCGTTTCTCTACTAGAGTGAGCTAGCATTACCCTACTCACACAAACAAATCTGAACATTAAAGAAAATATCTCATGCAAACACTTTCAAGCTCATTGTTTTTACTTATATAAAATGTTTAAGTGAATTTGAAGAATTTAATTAGCTAAAATGGGCACACTGATTTGCACTTCTCCAAAGCCAATTCACAGCAGGTGAAAAGACCTCTCCTTAAGGCAGTATAATTATTTTATTTATTTCTTCTTTATTTAACAAATACATATAGCACTTAATAACCGCTAAGTATTCTTCTAAGGACTTTACAAATATTAACTTACCTGATTTTTCTAATGGCCTGTCTTAGTTACATTGGGCTGTTATAACATAAATACCATAGACTGTGTAGCTTAAATAACCACCTTTGTTTCTCACAGTTCTGGAGGCTGGGAAGTCTCCGGGGCATCAGTGTGGTCACGTTCTGGTGAGAGCCTTCTTTCTGGTTTCCTCACACGGAAGAGAGAGGAGATCCGTCTCGTTTTCTTTTTAAAAATAAGGGCATTAGCCTCATCATGACCTAACCTGACTTGAATTACCTCCCAAAGGCCCCACTTCCAAATATCATACACTGGGGATTAGTTTTTCAACAAGTGAATTTTGAGGGAACACAAACATTTAGTCCATAGGTCAGCCTATAAAGAAGATTCTATTAATATCATTGTATAAGTGGGTAAATTGAGGAACAGAGAGATTAAGTGCCTTGCCCACAGTAACACAGCTTCTGTTGGACAGAACCAGGTTTAAATCCCAAGCAGTCTGACTCCAGTCTGGATTTCACCTCTACCCTGTATTGTAAGTTACCAAAAAGTGATCCTAAACATGTGATATAGAGCTGAGAAATTGGAATTTGCTTTTGTAACATATATTGTGAGTTCCTTTGATTTCTAAGGATATAGTATATGACACAGATCATAAATATCAATTGTTATTAACCCATTATATTTTTATTATGCCATGCAAAATTATCTTTGCCAGCCTAATTTATTTTTCAGACATCTGCAACACATACTGTGAGCTTGTCACCTAAGTTGTAAACTATCCACTGCTAAACAGAGCATGGGTGCTGGCTACTGTTACCTGGGGAAAAACAAAAGAACAGTAATAGACACAGTCATTGTGTGTGATAGTTAATTTCACGTATCAGCTTGGAGGGTGTTTTTGGATGAGATTTACATTTAAATTGGTGGACTTTGAGCAGATTGCCCTCCATAATGTGGGTGGGTCTCATCCAATCATTTGCAAGTCTGAATAGAAAGACCACAGCCTCCCTGAGCAAGGGGAATTCTCTAGAAGACTGCCAGACTGCTTTTGGACTTCATCTGCACCATCAGCTTTCATAGGTCTCCAGTCTGCTGGTCCACACTGCAGTTTTTGGACTCACCAGCCTCCATAATCATGTGAGCCAATTCTTTATAATAAATAAATATATGTGTGTGTGTGTGTGTATACAGTCATGAGCTGCATGATGACATTTCAGTCAACAACAGGCACACATACTACAGTGGTCCCATAAGATTAGTACCATAGAGCCTAGGTGTGTAGTAGTCTATACCATCTAGGTTTCTGTAAATACACTCTGTAGTGTTCACACAATGATGAAATCACCTAATGACACATTTCGCAGAATGTATCCCCATTAAGGGGGATACATTAAGTGATTTTGTGATTAAGTCATGTGTGACTGTATACATATATATATGTATCTATGTATTATACATAGATACATATATAGATACACATATATACCCTCACACATAGTATACATACATATATACACACCTAGGATACAATAGGATAAAATTGTGTGTGTGTATATATATATATATGTATATCTTTAGATATGTATATATCTGTTTCCTTGGAGAATCCTGACTAATATATTATACTTACTGAGATTTAGTTGGATTAAAAAAATCAAATATACCTAAAGAAAACCCAACATAATACCCAAAAGAGAAATACACAAATAAATCTAACAATAATACTCTGTTTATGAATTTCACCCTCAATTGAAGGATTTGAGTGATGGGTTATGAAAATCAACAGAAGAATAGTGTTAGAGGTTCTTAAATGGGAAAGGGAACACATGAAAATGGGTTCAAAATTGGCAGCCAGTTGTATATGAAGAGACACCCTTCACCAAACGGAGAGCTGTGATTGTGAGAGAACATGAACTGCATCCCAACTGGGGGAGGGGAGGCAACTCACATGTAATTAGGGGAATGTTTCTCCCTGAAGATGTGGGAGGCAGTATGGTGTCTATAATGCCCAGGGTTGAATTACAATCTGAAAATAGAGTGTGCTGCAGCTCTGAGAATGGAAAAGAAATGTTAAAGCTGAAAAAAATGCTGTAAAGGAAGAATTGGTAAAATCTGCTCATTTGAATGTTGGAAGTAGAGATTGAGGATTCAAAAAATATTATTTAGGTTATGAGCCTGAAGAATATGGAATTTGGGGTTTAAACTCCCAAAAAATTCAACTGGATTTTAGACTCCTCCACAATTTCCTGGAAGAACTATAATTGATTTTTTGGAATGAATGGAATGGTTTATATGTACTTGAGGAAAAACATAGTCCATTCTGCAATAATAAGTAGGTTTTCAGATTTATGATTGTATATAAGTGAGAAAATATTACTAGGAACAAATGTTTAGATTTCCCAACTTTTCTATGTTGATATTTCAAGTTCTAAACCACAGTCAGCAAATATTAATTTTATACTTTCCCAGCCAGGTATCTTATTTCCCTGTTTTATAATTTTATTATAACTGCTTTTTAGGTTTGGTCAACAGCAGTCTGCACTGCTACATTAATTTGAGGATTTATTAGGTTTGATTTTTAAAAGGGAAGTTCCAGTACAAAAAGACATACAGTCAAAAATTGATGGAGACAGTCATTAATAAATTCAGTCAAATTATGGATGGATTTATTATTTAAAATTAAATAAAGATATATTTTATCATAAGTTATGACATAAGGAATATACAGAGGAAGAGATATATATAGGATTTATTCCAGAGGTTTATTCAAAAAAATATAATCCAGAGTATACCTATTCACATGGCTTTCTGGTACTTCTAGAATATTCTGGCAGTAATGGTGCTAAAAACCCCCTACCCTGCTACATATCAACGGAAGCAGTGAGTTAACAGACACTCCTTGGCAATGACATTTCAATTAGATAGCAGATGTAATCGACATTGTGGCATTGTCAATTCTCACATTTTCTGTGGCATTGTCCAGGACCCAAGAGAGCTATCTCCAATGCTTTTTATCTTCCTGATCATTCTTTGTGCTGTGGAGATGAAGCTGAATAGAGGTTTGGCTCTATGCTGGCTTCTTGATCAAGACAACATCATACAGCGTTAATTTAAGAACGTGTACGCTGGCCCCAAACTGCCTGTATTTATATCCTGGCCTGCTGTTCACTAGCTGTGTTAAGCTGAATAAGTTACTTGATCATATTGTGTTTCAGTTTTCTTATCTGTGCAATGAGCAAAATCATAGTACCCACTTCCCAGGATTTTTATGAAAATTAAATGAGTATCTTAGTCCAGATCTTCTTGAAAGCAGAGAATGAGGGAAGATTTAAGAGGCTAACCCCTTTATTTTGGTTGTTCCAGCCTAGGGTGGTAAGAAAGAAAAAGGAAATGCACTGACAAAGGAGGCAGAATGATGCAATATGAAGCTTACCAATCTGGGTACGATTTCACAGCAAGCCACCCAGAGATAAAGTGGGTCTACTGCAGGATGTGCTTATTCTGTACACGGGAATCACCTGGAAGGGTTGCAAAAAGGAACAACCACAGAGAGAGAAGGGAAGGAGAAGCGATCTTCATGACTCATCGTCTGTTGTTTCCCTTTGGTCCAAGTTCACCTCAAGGTAGGGCTGGCTCTCATGCAATTCCAGGTTGTCATCCAACCTTGGGCATTTCCTCAGGAAACCCTGCAGAGAGGTTCAGACTCTGAAAGTGGAGAGGAGACCCAGCACAAGTAGGACTCTGTGGCAGAAGGCCATCAAGGAAATCTGAGAAGGTGTCCGGAGTGCTCAATACAATGAGTTAATACTTGTGAAGCACTAGAAGAGTACCCAACAGTGGTGAATGATATGTGTGCTAGCTGTTATTACCCTGAGACAAGCTGAAGGGAATGTAAAATAAGAATGAGATTTGTAAATAAAGGGTTCCACTTGATAGTGATGCTAATGAGACTCTAATTGTCCCAAGATTCTCTCTGATGTCAATGGGTTAAACTGAGACAAAATTACAACTCCCTCTAACAAATTAGAAACACAAAGAGGGAACTAGAAATGGTCAATTCTTCCAAGTTTTTTCTCAACTAAGACACAGAGACTGATTTCAGAACAGACACAGCTCTAATTTGGATTATGGCCAATGCACCCAGGGACGCTGACTGCAGAAGGGAGTGAAATAATTCTGCCATGGTTTTGGAGTGCATACCAGAACAATAAATGGGGAACGGTATTTGACTTTCTCTCTGCAAGTCTCCATTTAGTAGTACCTCTTTCTGGCTCCAAGGCTTGTGAGGTGCTGGAATGCATTTCTGAAGAAGACTGGAGACATGGAATATGTCAAGAAAGGACAAATAGCTATAACTTTGGGGGAGCAAAGCATAGAAGTTTTCTAGTAAATGGAGTTCTGCCCAGAATCACAAGGATGGACCAGATCAGTATCCTCGTGGTGAAGATTATCTGGTGAAAATTATGAATGCTTCAAGGAAAAAATGAAAGCACTAATTTAAAAGCATAAAAATTATCTATGTCCACCCATGACATCTCTCCTTTTTCCTATCCCAATCCTACATTCAGGGTCTCAAGTTAAGGGTTCCTCAAAGTTTTTACCAAACTATCGCAGTATAGTATTTTCAAGTTATTAGCATGTCAGATATTGACATTCTGCAAATATGCGATGCTATTTCAAATTTACTATGTAAATCTGAGTCATCTAGATGCTGACATAACAAAATTCCTTTTCTATAGTTTTAACTGTTTTTCAGAAAAAGATAAAAAGAAGGATGCTGTTCTGTTTCATTCTAATTAATATCACTAAAATGGAAGGAAACCAAATGTATCAGGCTTGACTGTTTGCATGCTAAGTGGGATTCCCTCCTTGAAGAAATTTTTGCATCGTCAAGGGATTAAACTGGCAGCTGTTGGGCTGTTCTCATGCAGACCACAGAATGTGCCCCTCCTTCTGCGTGTCTGATGGAGATTTATGCCAGATGCTCAAAAGAAAAGACTGGATTTCAAAATCTTACAGTCAGCATAGGGAGGGAGTGGGTTACAGGAGAAAAGAAGTGTACTGTTTCAGCATTCTGAAGTACTTGAAAGCTTGGGAACATGTGTTGTTAACACATAAATTATCTAACACACAAGAGCTACCATCAAATTAAAAATTCAGAGGAATCATTTGTTCAGAGCGGGTTTCCTCCTGGTCACATTGTTTTCTTGACTTCAAGGAAAATTTGAATTGATTTTGAGATGCTTGCCATAAAAACTCCAAATTTTCTTTTATGGTTGCTTCACTGAAATAAACATAGATGAGATTACCAAGAAATGATCATTGCTCAAAGTTTAGGGTCTATACTCCAAATGTATAATTCCTATGTGTTTTTTTAAAACATGGATAATGTAATGGAAAACTGCCCTGAAGAAATTTTTCTTTTCATTATTATTTTTTAAAATCTAAAATAATAGTGCTACTCATCATATTTTTGTCACTTAGCAAAGAATAGTAAGTGAATAAGATTTTTTTATGGATTTACATTTTAATGCCTCACATCTATGATTTAATTATTCATATCAAGATTAATTCAAAATGAATTTGATTCTAAAAAGATCTTAGTAATATTTTTAATTTTGTTGCCATACTCTTTGGAACATTATTGACTTTAGTCAGTCTACATCTATTTTTGCTAAAATGATGGAACTTTTTCTCCACATTACCAGACCCTACAGCTGAGAGGTAAACACATTGATTTTTAAAATATAAAGCCTTACTTTTGACTTAATTAAACTTGAGATTAGATTTCGGGAATTAGAGTTTGGCATGTAGGCCAGCTTGAACCAGCCATTTGAGTCTGTCAATTATTTAAAAATTTACACGATTCTCTCATTTCTATAACAATCACATTCCTTCACATTCCACTTTGCCATTTCTATCAATGTTGTAAGCCCCAACTAAGCAATATATTGTAGATGAACTTCATCACAGTAAAAGTTTGAAAGTATATATCCTCCAAATAACAAGTTGTAAATATTGCAGAAATGCATTACCAAATTTTCAGAGAATATTAATAGCAATATTGAACAACGACATTTATACTGCTAAAGAGTTGCAAAACTGCTATTTGTGTTAAAGGAGAGCATTGTAGGAACTGTTAGACTGAATCTCTTCGAATACCTATATATGTATATATATTCACACACACACTTTCACTGTTGATCGAAGATGAGAAAAAAGCCTGCAAGGATATTTTCTGTAAAAGTCACTATTGAAATATACTGGTAACATGATTAACTTACCCCTCCCTAATCTTCTTTACGGTTATGTATTTTATGTGTTTGTTTGCTTACTCCACAGAAAAATAAAATACATACTTTTCAAATTTCCCGTTAGAAAATAATCCTAGAGCAAGTGCAATACCAGTGTGCCAGGCACTGTTGGAGGTTTAGATTATCTCCAACAAAAATCAGTCCATCTGTTTATCTAGCTAACCTAGTATTTGTGTGTATATATAATATATTATATTTAATATATATTGTATATGTACACACACACAATCTCATTTCTTATTTGAAAATAATCAAGCTGTGGTAGACATCAAATTTTTCACTAAAGATTTTAGGTTTTCCTTCTGCATACGTAGAAAACTTGCCCCTTGAAGTTAGGCATGACCACATGAATTGCTTTGGCCAATGAAATGTGAGCAGAAGCATTTAAGAGCGCGGGTGCAATTTACCTTATCTCTCTTCCAGACAGTGCAGGCCGGGTCCTTGAATAAAGATGACATGGGAAGAGCTCTTTCCCAATTTGCAATAGACATTTAGTATTAACAAAAAAAATAAAACTTTCTTGTTTAAACACCTAAGATTTGTTGCCACAGCTGATTCTAGGCTTTCTTGGTGGTCTCACTCTCTTTATCTATATCTTTATTTCTTTCTCTCTCTGCTTTTCTCTTCCTCGTTTTGTTTTTTTTTTTTCCATCCAAATGTTTATAGAGCATAAAACAGTGTAGTCAACCTTCTCTTCTAAGTTAGTGGTGTAAGATGGAACCAGAAGACCATGGCTAATTGAATGCCAGTTAGAAAGACAGCAGTGAGCTTTTTCTCTCTCTATATATATCTCCTTTTTTTTTCCAAATACTAACCCTATCAGTCTCTCCTCTCCCCAATCTGATAAGCACTTGATCAGCATCCACTTCCCAGTGCCTTTTAATTGAGCTATTGAAGTGGAGACTTGGCATGAGAGGCACATGAAGGGAGAGGCACAAAAAGAATGAGAAACAGAGAAAACTTGGCATCGAAAAGCCTATAAACATCTGAAATGGCTTTAGTCAATATTGTAGTCTGATATCAGTTCTATTACTAAATAATAAAATCAATCAATAAATTATTTCTAATTTGTCACCATCTGTCACAATCCACGGTCCAGTCTATATTTTAAGATTAGCGTTACTAGAGTTGCATTTCTAACTACAGTGTAGCCCAGGCCACACCTAAAATCATGTGAAGCAGAATTTCTCAAAGGCAGCCAGGGCATTCTTTGGAGGAGAGGTGACCATTCTGATGGGCACCCTGAGAACTGAAAACACATTTTGACATGATTCCCATTATAGCATCAGTAACAAGAAAGTCAGTGGCAAACATGGGCTCAAATGCAAAAATGTTTGAAGGGTTACACAATATCTAAATGTTTCTTTCAAGAGTTGTTGTTCTTTTGTGATTCCAGGTAGCCCTAGAAACACCTAGTTTCCCCAAATGAGCTTAAGAGTCAAAACGTCAAACAACACAAGTGTCCATGGATGTCACTCTAGGGATGCTTTTGTCCGGTCGCATGATGATAATTGGGAAACGCGTTCCAATGGCGGAGAGAGTACTGCGTTAATTCTCTCTTTCGAGGAGACATCTTCTCCCCACACGATCCCTACTCTTGCCATGCTTTTATTTTCTCTTTATAGGTCTTCATTTCTAGACCCACTAACTGACATAAGCAATTTTAATTATTTGGTTCTGAAAATGTTTTCTGAGGAGAAATGTATATTATCTTCTGTGTTGTAGCAAATTGCAGGCGTTTAGGAACAGCTGCTGCCCGCTGCAGGCACGCTGAGAGTGTCAAGGTGTGCCACCTATCTGGATCCGAAGGTCAAGGCCAGAGGTCGTGGAGTCCCGCCATCAGGGCTTCACTGGTTTCTCTTTTGTTCAGCTCACATTTCGTCTTATTCCTTCTCCATTTTTCTCCTTGAAAGAGTGGAGATACACTGTAGTTCCAATTTCTATTGACAAAAATAACTCTCATTTTAATTGAAACATTTAATTTTGAGTTGTATATTCACTGTAGTTTGTGGGTTTTTTAAATTTTATTCATTTCCAGACTCATTTTCATGGAATTATTACCCTCATGGGTAAAATCACTTTTATGTGTGTGCACATTTCATGATATTTGACGACTGATTTTTATAGGGTTTAGAAATGTCACTTCACTTTAATTACCTTAAATGATGTGAAGGCCACAGAATTGATTGCAACTAAGGGGAACTTCATTGAAAAAGTTTATGTAACATTTTAAAAATAATTTACTTCAATTATTTTAAATATAAAAGATATTAGGAAATTGTTTATCGGTTTCCCAGAAAACAGACCCTGAGGAGGGGCTGAGCCCGCAGGATGTTTACTACAGAGCAGCCCCGCACCGACTCCTGTGGAAAGGAGGGCAAGGAGGGCAAGGAGGCAGGACTGGAGAGGAGGAAGACAAGCTGCAGTGCACACCTAACACATCTTAGCTGGCCCCACAAGTTGTTTTGGAGCTTGAGCGCCTTTCAGATTTGCCCTGAGTTGGGTCAAGATGGTCAGACCTTACCCTCTCCCAGTCTTTGGGTAATGGGGCCACTCAGGAGGAGGAACATGACCTTAGGGAAAGGTGAGCCTGGGCAGTGGTGCTCTGCATCTGAGGTGATCCCCGAAGAGCGTTATGAACTCTCTGTTAACAGACCTCCAGCAGCTGGGGTAGCAAGCGCGTCACTGAAGGACCGGCTGGGGCTGTATCGCTGAGTAGGGACGTATGGTTCATGTAGGATGTATATGTAAATCTATGTTTATCTTTCCAAGTAGATTTGGATAAAGATGTCCAATAAATGCTATCTAAAATTTTTCCAAAACTTAATTATTCCCTTAATGTCCAATCAGAGCCTCTTTAATATTCTATGTTGGTGGTTTACTCTATTAATTTCCTATTTTGTCCTTTTATACAATTTCAAAAGTAACAACTGTCATTTGTGAAATGAAAAATATTCGAATGAAAAAGAAATAGAAAAATATTTTAAACAAGAAAGACAAATTACAGCCTAAACCAGAGTTATGCACAAATAACTTCACCTAAGATTTATTTTATTGAGTTAAAATGTCTAATGGCTAATAGTCTAATGGCTAAATATTAGCTAACACTGTCATTGGCTGGTAAATAGAAACAGGAAGGCATAATAACTATTAAAACTGATAAAATAATACACATTCTGATTCAATGAAATATATAGATGTTATTGATAAATATCCAATATTTTGGGCAGAAAAATGTAGGAGAAGATGAGGTAAGAAAGAACTAAAATGGAATTTTGTCCTTGTTTAAACTTTAGTAATATTAGAAGAAACAGCTTGCACAGGAGGGTTCAGCAACATCAGGTGGAAAGAGGAATAGGACATCAAGGTGTATTTAAAGGGTTTCATTCTGAGTCATCCTTCTCCAACTCTGAGCTCCGTTGGTGACTTCCTCTCCTTCTAGGGGAGGGGAAGAGTCAACAGAACTAATAGCCAAGGAAAGGTAGTAGGGAAGAAATTTTAAAAAAGAAGAAAAAGGACTAAGAGTATAGGAAAAAAGGAAATATGAAAAGAGAGAAGAAAAAGAGAAGGACCCATGGATGAAAATTTAAAAAAAGAGAAAGAAGGGAGCAAGGAGAGAATGGGAGAAGATGGCAGAGAATGACCGAGTAATTTTATACCACCTTCAAGGCAATTCTACGCAGATGCAAATCCTTCCACCAAAAGGCAGTCTGGCAACTGGCCCACCTCCTCCGTTTGTCACTTGGGTGATTTTGACGGATGGCTTTTCCACTGGGGAAAAAGTGAGATATCGAGGGGTAGGGAATGGTTAAGAAAAGTGTTGAAACAGGTGTCACTAGGTCTTAATATACTTTCTGATCTTTTAGCATTACACAAATCTCTGCCTTTAATTTCAACTCAGAAGTAAACAACAGGTGCAGTAGTGGAAACAACTATAGCTTAAAAATGTCAAATAATAACTTTAACTGTTGACGATAAACCTAATAAAGAAAGGACTCTGAGAGACCCATATTTCATGCTTAGCATCTTCCCTAGGAATGATTAAGTATACAATTACCGGAGACGAAACCTGGGATGGAATCAAGCTGCATGAATCTTGATCCAGATATTTAACTTTAACTGTCAGTTTCCTCATCTATTTAATTGACATAATAGTCTTCATTCTTATGGTTATTTTGAGATTAAATCAGATAAAGGATTTAGCATATGGCCTGGCACAGTGTACTTTGTCAATCCATTTTATCAGTTAAAATTATCACTTTAGATATTTTTAAAGAGATTTAAAAATCTGACATGAAACATTTGAGGAGTTTATTGATTCTAGCTCCTGTCAGTATTATCTATTCATTCTCAATACTGGCTGGTAAAACGCTGCTCTCAAGATATATGCCAGCTTGTCATTGTACTAACAACTCGAAAGGTGCTTTAAGTATTTGACAGTTGAGGGTACATACTGCCTGTAAAAGCGGACTTTGCAACCTCACACAAAAGGAGAAAAGTTATGGATGATTGCATCCCAATGACTTTGGTTTTGTAAGGGAAGGCCCTCTGGAGAAATGCAGAGAGCTCCAGTGGAAAAAGCATGTATTGTCCATAGCAGATTTTAGTTCAATGAAAGTACTGACACAGTGCGGGGTGGAGGCCTCTTCCAGGGGTGTTCTACCCAAATAGGGAATGGGCACTGGGCATAGAGGCCAGACACAGTCCAAAAATGCCTTGTTGGTTTTTAAAAGTGATAGTTCATGCTTCGAAATATATATAGTAAAAAGGATATGTAAGAATTTCAAATTTCACTCAAAATGTTGCTTTTTCACCATAATGGGAAAAAGCACTTACTTGAATTGCCTTGGTTTAAGGGAACACGTTAAGTATGTATAAATTTTAAATCCTCAGATGCACAGAAACTACATTTTCTCTTTTAAGAATTTTCAAGGGCAACTTTTTAAAGAGCCCCTTTAATCTTTGCCAGTATAGTTTTAAAGGAAAACGTGTACTCCTATTAAATTCTACTCTTGCCAAGATGTGAATCCCCCCATCTCCATTACAGTGATAAAAGTTGTGATAATCAAATAAAATAGTTGTGATAGTACCATTAAGTTCTGCATTTCTCTGTGAAATCACCCTTTTCCTTCTTGTTTAATTAAATCTTCAGTATCACCTCCTGATGTCTTCACCCTGCAATGCCTGATACATTTCAGGTGCCGTTCTGGGCACTAAGAGGTATGGAATAATAAAATGAAGAAAAAGGTCTGATACCTCTTTTTAAGGAACTTACACTCCTACATATGTATGAATTTATTTTGACATTAGGCATCTGTTTTTATTGTGGTAAAATATATGTAATATAAAATGTACCATTTTAACCTTTTTAAGTGTACTATTCTGTGACATTAAGTACATTCACATTGTTGTGTGACTATCACCGCCATCCATCTCCAGAACGTTTTCATCTTCCCAACTGAAACTCTGTACCCATTAAACGCTAACTTCCCGTTCTCCCCTGCCCTCATTCCTGGCAACCACCATTCTTCTTTGTCTGTATGAATTTAACTACTCTAGGAACTTTCGTGTAATTCCCTTTTGTCCTTTTGAACTTTTGTCCTTTTGTGGCTCGCTAATTTCACTTAGCATAATATCTTCAAGGTTTATCCATGTTGTGGCATGTGTCAAAATTTCCTTCCTTTTAAAGGCTGAATAATACTACATTGTATGTATGACGGTAGGTACCTTTTACATTCTCTGGTTGCCAGTGACTTCCTTTTAGAAATTTCTATCTACATTTGAAGGTCTCTGCTATGAAGTCTTTTATTTAAGGAAATAAACCTTTTATTTTAGAATGGTTTTAGATTTGCAGAAAAGTTGCAAAGATCAGACAGAGAGTTGCTATATGCCCACAGGCAATTTCCTTTATTGTTGTCATCTTACATTAGCATGGTTCATTTGTTACAACAGATGAACTGACACTGATACATTATTATTAACTAAAGTCTATATTTTATTTAGATTTCCTTAGTGTTTACCTAATTTCCTTTTTCTGCTCCAGTATCCCACCTGGGATATCACATTTCATTCAATTGTCATGTCTCCTTAGGATCTTCTAGATTGTGACTCTTTCTCAGACTTTCCTTGTTTTTAAAGAGTAGATAGTTTTTAGGAGTACTGTTCAGGTATTTTGGATTTGTCTCATATCTTTCTCACGGTTAGACTGGGGTTATGGATTCTTTGAGGGAAATCGCAGAAGTAAAGTGCCACTCTCATCACATCCTATCAAGGGTACAGACTATCAACATATCTTATTATCGATAATGTTAACCTTAATCACCTGGCTTGAAGTAGTGTTTTCCAGGTTTCTCCACTGTAAAGCTACTTTCCTCCTCTTTCCGTACTCTTCTCTTTGGGAGCAAGTCCTTAAGCGTAACCAACCTTTAGTGAGTGGAGAGTGATGCTCCCTCCTTGCGGGAGGAGTATCTATATAGCTTATTCAGAATTCTTCTCTACGAGAGATTTATCTGTTTTTCCATTTTTATTTATTTTTTTGGAATCATTTATTTATATCAGTATGGATGAAGCCATTTTTAGGGAAGGAAATTACGTTTAGTGTTTGCTATGCCCCAGGACCTGTGTTAAGTATAGCACCCATTAATTCACATAATCCCGCCATAACCATATTGGGGGATTATATATATAATTTCCTTCATGTTGAATAAACCAAGTCTCTGTTTAGTAACTTCAGCTCTACAAGAAACATGTTATACGTCTAACTATTTTGGCCATGTAACAGAGATTTTAAGTTACTCTACAACTACAAGAAATGGATGGGATTTTGGAATTAATTTTTTGTTTTGTTTTCAGTAACTCCTACGCTAAGAGCTTTAAATATGAGCCTCATGGAATCCTTGACAACCATCTGACAAGGTAGAGATAATTGCAGTTGTGGACCTAAGTAGCTTAGCTAATCAGCACAACTAATAACTGTCTGGTCCATGGTAAGACTGCAGGTCTGTCTGATCCCAACCTCTGCCCTTTATACCCAGAGTTTCCAGTGATCTCTTTACTATAGGAATCTGTATCTTTTATATCTCATTTAAGCACTGAATTTATAGAGAAGAGGTTAAAATTGTAGGCTTGGGTCCCTTGGCTAGCTGAGAGCCTTGGGAAAATTGCTTACCCACTCAAAACTTTTAATTCTGTATCTATAATTTGGGGGGTAGGAGCAGTGATAGCAATAATAGCTATTGTAAGGATTAAATAAAGTAATTAATGATTGATTGGAGTTTTTTGCATGGTGCCTGGGGCAGAGTAGGTACTCGCTTTATGTTAACCGTCATTACCAATATCATTATTGTGTTCTTTACTTGTTCCGTATTTGTTTATGTGAGATAGTCTTATATTTTAGTTTGGGTTTCCTAGAAGACAAGCCTGAGACAGATTCATTTGCAGATTATTAGGGCTTGAGGCAGGCAGAGCAGGAAAGGGAAGAAGGAAGCAAGGGTGTGATCACGTAAAGTCAAGCCTCAGCCTAATCCCATTGAGTCCTGGAGTGTAAATTGCTCTACCCAGATTGTTCCACCTAATGGTTACAGAGCTGGTTTGTATGTTGCACTAGCTAATAATTGGCTATGGGCTGTGGAGGGGAGGGGGGGTGTTACCGAACCAAGTGGGCTCGCCTCCTGGTGAGTTAAATAAGACTCTGCACCGGTGGAAGTTGTCTCACAAAGTACAGTGTATTTGCAGCAAATAGGAGGCCATGAGGAATCACTTCCAAAGCCATGGTGTCCTCAAACAAAGGGAAGCAGGGACCTTTATTTGGGATGGGGAATGAAGATTCCAAAGGGAGAGGCGGGCATTCGCTTGCGCAGGCTTAGTCGGAAAACCTGCTCCCACAGACACTGCAGGTTACGGTGATGAGGCCTAAGTTCCTCCGGGAGAGATCTTAGCATTAAAGGTGGGCGAAGGGCCTGGGAGCAGCTCTTGTGATGAGACTGGGTTTGGTCAGTTTCAGGATAGTTAGTTGGTGATTACATCTCCTTAACATAACAAGAGGGAAAAAAACAACTTGGAAAAATAGTTATATGCTTCCAAACCCACCCTTGAGTTTCTTGGGACATCTAATCAGTGACATGGGGGATGGTGGTGGCATATAATCTCAGGCACAACCGGGAAGTCCATGGACAATCTTCAGAAGAAGGTTGTCCCAGGTGTGAAGCATCACCCACAAAGTAGTGCAGAACCAGTAAGAACAATGGAGGAGATCTGGGTGGGGCACCAAAAGGGGCCAATAGTGCCTTTTCTCCCCAAGTACATAGTAAACTCCCTGTAGAAAAGACATTTAGTAGAGTTACAGATACTTCTTAGCCTCTGCAGATTAAAGCAATGAGTTTGCAAAAGAAAAGTTGGGCATTATGTGCCTACTTGAAACCTTTTCCCTTAACGAAATAACCCAGTTTGTTGTGGTTATTGTATTTTTTCCCTGATTGCTTTGTTCACGTTGGTCTGTGGTAGAGATGGTTTAGTTCTCTTCCTGGAAACTAAAATTTTTATCAAGAACTATTCATAGAAACGTGTGGACAGAACTGCTACTTCCAGTAAAACATCACAAAGGTTATATAGCTGTGGTTGTCTAGCTCATGGTACATTAAACCGCCCCCCTTTGTTTAGTGCCTCTCCTTGTCCCCACCTACACACACTCTGATTCATTTGGTGTGGGGTGAGGCCTGTGTTTTAATTTGCTTTCAAAGCTCCCTAGCCAAGATTGAGAACAACCAGATTGCGGTAAAAATTAGCCAGTTGGAAAATCTCAAATTGCCTAACTCCTACAAAATGCAAGCAAAGAAATCTGCCTCGTCTTGAGATTGCTGTGATAGAAAATGTCAAAAAGTGTATAATGACATTTTAAAAGATAAAGGTAAAGAAAATACAGATTATTTTGGTATATAATAAAGTGTTCAGTCAAGATGATCCTGAAAATGCAGGCATCCCATTACCTTTCCTACTCCCTCCAAAATGGGAGTCCTGGGTCTAGCAGGACGGCAGTGAAACCATCGCAGTGAACAGACACACCAACTTGGGCATGCAGGTAATGGAGTTAAAATGTTAGACCGGGTGTACTCGTAAACATAACCAAGTAAAATTTTAGTATATATTTAAAAATTAAACACTCATAACTAAATACAAATGCCTCAGAGAGACGCAAGCTGGTATTTAGTTGATATGGTCAACCAGCTCTCACATAATTCTAGTCAGATGGAAAGGCAGGAAAATGCATGTCAAAATATTTTCCTTTCTGTGGAATTAACATGAAAAGTTTCAATAGCATATTTTAAAAAAACGAAAGCAAGTGGAACAGTTTTAATTAGTTATTGGCTATTAAGGGAATGGCAATGTTCTAATTAGTTTCCAAATAATCTGTAATTTTCCTCCAGTGTAGTCATCCGTCAACAATATCTCTTTAAGTAATGGCTGCACTTATAAGAAATAAAATTCATAGAATTATCAGAGATAAAAAATACACGTTACATGGCCTATAATTATTTTTTTAATATATATTTGAGCTCTAGCTTTTTCAGGGATTAAGAACATCGGTGATTGACAATACTAGAAAAAATACTGTTTGAATATAGAACCCTCTAAGAATATATGGCCCTCAATTTTTAAAAAATTCAACTCTGATTGTCACTGTAATTCTATGAAGAGTACATTTTTAAAATGCCAGTTTTGTTTTTCCTGGCCACAAAAAGTTAAAAAAAGAAAAAAGAGCTACCATTAGGTTTTTGCGGGCTTTTCTAAATTTGCCAGATAAATGTCACAATTGAAAGCTGTAATTGTGATTTATTGGGCTTGAAATATGAAGCATATCTTTCATGTTGGAATTTTAAATATCTTATTAAGCAACGGTAAGGTCTATTCAGTACTTAATCAAAACAAACCACAAAACAAGTATGTGTGGCACTTAGCTCTCTCAGCAACCACCAGCTAACAGAGATGGAGGAAGGAAATATTGTTACATTCTCTAATTGCCTTATTTCGCTTTCCAGCAGTGTTTCCAAAACTACTGTCTCTCCAGATTTACACACCTAGCAAACAATCAGATTTATGTAAATACGTATGTTTACAATAGCAACTTTTTGTGCACAAGATCTATATCATAAAATATCTGACAAAGTAGCCTGTGATTGCCCCCAACAGAACAAAGAGAGTGGGCCTCAATTATTTTGGGAAGATGCCAAAATGCAAGTAGCATATGTTAGCTTGATTTTCACTTATGTTTCAAAATGCATTTTTCAAATCTTGTAAAAGGGAAAATGTTTGCATGTTCCTGCAAAAATCCTTCATGGCTATTTTAGATGTTTAGAAAATATTGCTGCTGCTTGTATTTTTTAAATAAAATCTAACAATTTAAAAATGTATATTCCACTTCTGATTTTTCCTTTTTGATTTTTTTCTCTGTGACGATGACGATGGTGTTAAACGATGTTGAGGGGAAATGCATTTTAAAATGATGGTATTCAGACTTATTAATCTGTTGGAAGAAATTGAACAACCAGGGTAACATGACAGAAACCTCCTTATATTATTAACAAATGTAATAAGAACTCTTTGCAACATACTGAAATATGGACAGGACTGAATAAAAAGGACGTTCTGTTCAAAAAAGCCATGTGCAGCCCTGGAATGGTAAGTACAGAATTATACTCACCTTTATGTGAATTAAAGAGTTTAACTACAACTGCCCATTTAATTGGTCTGCATGTTACACTGCTGTTACCTCCCTCAGGATGTGCAGAATTGGATACAGGGAAATTCAGAGCTTTTATTAAATTTTAATTGTATTTTATTAAGGCACAGAAAAAAAGACATTTTTTGTGGTTTTATTATTATCATGGTAATTTTCCAAGAGAAGGGCTTTAATGGTTTAAATACTAATTATTCAAAGACAGATTAAGCTCTACAAAAAGAAAAATGATTGCTCAGAGTGTTGGACATGCTGAGGAATAAAAGATAACATTTGATACAACAACCCATGCTGATCCTTTAAAAAGGAAAACAGTTGGATTAAGAAAAATCTGCATTTCATGAAAAGCCAAAGGAATAAATAAAACCATAACAAAGACAAATACATATTCATTCTTTCATTCAACAAATGTTTATTAATTGCCTGGTTTGTGTACCAGTAACTTTTAATCACTGGGTTTACAAAGTCTAATTGTACATGGTCCTGCCCTTGAGGGAGTTGTGGGAGGTAGAGAGATGTGAATCAACAATAAGCTAGGACAGTGCTGTGAAGTATTGGAGTTCTATAGAATTCCAAACAGAGAGACATGTGGAAGGGGGGGGGGGGGAAGTTTCTCCAGAAACTGCTGTATTTACACTGAATTTTGAGGCAGTAGGAGATAAATGTTAATGGGAAAAAGGCAGTCCAGGTGCAATGTAGTAGAGCAGAGGAATAGCAGGAACTGGAGGAGTAGGCAAGGGCCAGACAACAAAAGGTCCTATTTGCCAAGATAAGGAGTTTGAAAGTTATCCTAAAATTTAGAAGGAGCCACAAGGGTGGCTGGGAGGGTTTTTTGTTGTTGTTTTCCCTTGAATTGAGGTAAAATTTCCAGATAGTGAAATATACTCACTGAAGGCTTCTTAGCAGGCCGAGATTTGCATTACAGAAAGGTTAGTTTGGCAGCAGTGTGGGGGGAATAAACCATCTCCCACCTGTCTTTCCAGCACTGTCTTCATATACCAGGTGTCTCAGACATTTTTGCACCAGTTGTCTCTGTGCTCCCACACTTTTCCGACCCGTTCTCAGTCAGGCCAAGGCCGTGTGACCAGCCTGGCCAGTGGAGTGTGGGAAAGGATAGTATTTAGCAAGGGCTCC
Organism: Tapirus indicus; assembly: GCA_031878705.1. Lineage (NCBI taxonomy): Eukaryota > Metazoa > Chordata > Mammalia > Perissodactyla > Tapiridae > Tapirus > Tapirus indicus. Next base: position 3,823,327 of record CM062936.1, read on the forward strand.
TCCAGCTTTCTTTCTCCCCTCTGGTGCAAACTTAGAAGCCTGTGCTCTGTATGGTGCAGCCTCTGTCACCCTGACTGCCCGAATGACCGTGTGGAGCAGGGTCCACCCTCTACCCACATACCCAAGTGAGTTACAATACAAGTTAGAAGAAATGTATTTGTTCTTGTAACATAGTCTAACCTAACATGACTAATGCATCTGGTCACTTCCTTTATTGTTTGAAGAGTTCACGTTCCAACTTTCCAACATTGGGCAGGTTGTAATTCTTGGCAACCTTAATATCTATGCTGATGGCACTTCCAATATTCCAGCTGTTCCTTTACCTGACTTTCTTTTGCCAAAATAATCGTGTCCCCCACTCTACCTTAGCCATTCACTCCCATGATCATACATACACTAGTTTTTTATGATCACTAGAATTTCAATTTTGAGCATCTTCCTCTCTGACTCTTATCTCCTATCTTTCTAGCCAACTCCATATAATATCCCAACTCATATTATTCTTCAACTTCATCAACTTCATTGGGACTTATAATCTATTGATCCAACTCCTCACTATTCCTCACCCCTTTCGCATCCTCACTTTCTTATCTCTCTACGTGCTAAGGCCATCATTATGATCACTTCCTTGCAAATTCCACTAACTCGTGTGTCCTTTTTTGGTTTTTAACGGTCCTCTGGAAAACTTCAAACCCGGCTGAATTCAACTCTGCCATCTCGGCGTCTGAACATTTGTCAATGAATGTGGCTGGAAAAAACAGCTTAGCATGATGACGGCCCTGCAAATTCATGGCTTCTAAATATGTTTCCCTTGCCGTTAGTTCTCCTACAACTTTTAATTAGTATTTTAAATCTTGTCCTTTCTTCTTAAATCTCTACCACAACATCACTAAATTCACTCACAGATGATTACCTTGCTTCTTATTTCTCTAGGAGAATTGATTTGCAATCAGAAAAGACCTTTCTCAAGCTATAACCACACGTGACATACAGTCAGCCCTCGGTATCCGCAGGTTCCCCATCTGCAGATTCAACCAACTGCAGATTGAAAGGCCTCCAATGGCTGCATCTATAATGAGCATGTAGACTTTTTTTCTTGTCATTATTTCCTAAACAATGCAATATAACAGCTATTTACTTAACATTTACATTGTATTAGAAATTATAAGCAATCTAGAGATGATTTAAAGTATATAGGAGGATGTGCATAGGTTACATGCAAACACTACACCATTTTATATGAGGGACTTGAGCATTCTCAGATTTTGGATCCACAGGGATCCTGGAACCAAGCCCCCTGCAGGTACTGAGGAACGACTGTATACACGTGTCATACACTCTGCTTTCCATCCTGTGACTGTGAGTAAGCCGTCTGTAATCCTTTCCTAGGTTAACTTCTCCACATAATGACCAACTACAGTGTTACTTTGTACCAGGGCTTCTAAGCCTTTTGTATATATTAACTCATTTAATCTTCATAAGAACTATTATCCACAGATACCAAATAAAAGGTCCAGAATCACACAGTCACTAAGCTGTGTAGATAGCTGAGACAGCTTCTTTGAATCAATACTCTTTCTCTGCACTCTACGGGCTCTTGGTTATCATCATTCAAATCATGAAAAATCACATTATTGGTCATAAATAGATTCTTAGGGATTGGTTAAACATATTTTTCCAGTTAAATCTTTCCTCCTATAATCCTATATTACTTTGACTAGAATTTTTTAAAGTAGCAAAATATTAAAACCCAGAGTAATTATGAACTCTGAGTTCTTGGCATCTCCATATGGGCTGTTTGGCTATACTTTAGTCTATATTGTAAATTTTTATCACAATCCAGGTCTCCCCAACAGATAGTCTGCTTCTTTGTTTTTTTTTTTTAAGCTTACTTTTATTTTTATTTTTTTTTGTGTGGGGAAGACCAGCCCTGAGCTAACATCCATCGCCAATCCTCCCCTTTTTGCTGAGGAAAACTGGCCCTGGGCTAACAACCGTGCCCATCTTCCTCCACTTTATATGGGACGCCGCCACGGCGTGGCTGACAGGCAGTGCGTCGGCGGGCGCCCGGGATCCGAACTCGCGAACACCGGGCTGCCAAGCGCGAACTAAACCGCTGCGCCACCAGGCGGCCCCCTGGTTCTTTTCTTAATGTAGAGCTGTTTTAGAAATGTCAAGACATGACTTCTAGAAAATGCTATCTCAGAATTTTGCACTAACTTCTTTCCATCTTTTGAAATACTACTTATGCATCTAGTTCGCTATCACAACATCACTAGTGCCTAACCAACAATAGTTGGAATTGCACAAAATCATAAAATATTTAAAACTGAAGAAATGCAAAGATCCTAGAGCAGGGATTGATGACTCTCTCTGACCTGATTATAGGAATGATTGTATAACAAAATTTTCATAAATAGGTATATATTTTAAAAATTTATTTAAAATTTGCAATAATTTTGAACACCAGTTGGCTGCTCAAATTATATTTTATTTGTCTACTAAAATTTTTCCATGCTACTTTCCATCACTTATAAAAACATTATTTTGTGTCATACACACGAAGTTGAGTTAATTATGCTGCTCATTAGTGCGTGCAAACTTTATCTCTTGTTCTATTTTTCCTTCACTCCTAAGCTCTACTTTCCTTCCTATCAAGCATTTGAAACACATTCTATTGTGTTTGATACACGTCTTTAAACATTCACATAATCTTATAAAATATGTAGAATTATTTGTATATGTGTGCTTTTAATTTTCATATATGGTATTGGGCTATAAATCTTGTTCTGCTTTTTGTCTTTTTTTTTTTTAACTCAGTGCTGCTTTTAAGAGCTATGTATTTTTTAATGTGCACATCTAGTTGTTTCTAATTAGTGCATAATATTTCACAACTGCATGTCCACCACATTTTACTCACCCACTCTTCCAGTTGCCCAGGGCTTCCTGCCCTTACAAGGAAAACCACAGTGAATTATCTGCCCACTTACTCTCATGCAGGCCATGTGAGAATCCTCTGAGACATGCATCCAGAACAGTGATGGCTGGGTCAAAGGGTGTACTTCTACTTAATTTGACTAAGCCCTACCAGTTACTTCTAGAATGCCTGTGCCAAGTGTACCCTCAACAATAACTCATGTCTCTCACTTTTCAATCTGCTTTTCCCCCCATTTTTTTGCTTGGCCATTCCTACATTTTCACACTCATATCTCATATCTCATGTATGTTCTTGTATTGGAATTTAAAAAACAGATGATAGACATTTGGTTTAGATCAAAAGGTCTCTCATAATATTAGGGTAATATAGACTAAAAGTAATTTGTGAAATAAATCTGTACTTTTATCTGTGGCTATTAACCGTTTTTTAATTTTGCCTTATAGTTCTTTGCACATTTGTTTTAGGTCCCATAATCTTGAGCTTCTGAAAGACTTAGATATTCCAATATTCATCCATGCATTCATTTATTTATTGAAAAATATTTATTAAGCGCTTCTTTTATGCCAGGAGTTTTCTAGGTACTAACAACACAGAAACGAATAAGACACGGCTCCCATCCTAAGCTGCTCAGGTTGGGAGTGTAGAAAAGCACGGAAATAAATTACAAAACTGCAGAATGCTGACTGCTGTCTTAGAAGTATATGCACATATATAGGACGACCCTTTTATACTTTATGTTTCTCTGGCCTTGGGCAAGCGAAGGTAGAGCAAGCTACAAGTTTCTATTTTCCTTTTCTTCCTCTTTATCCATCTCGTTCTTTGTTATTGCAGAGCAAGTACTACTGTAATCAAACAAACAAAACAAACTTTTAAGTGTGAGTCAGAACTGAACTCAAGAATGCTTTCTCTGAACATATACCTAAATATTGGTTCTGTAACAAAGTTAAAAGGGTCTAACAAATAATAATTAAATACTTCGTTATGAGAAGTCCTGAGTGTTATAAGCCAACGGAAGGTAAGTTCCCACTTTTATATAACAGGTGTGGTGGAGATGGATCTCTGTGAATCACATCTTGCTTCTGATATGAGAGTTGGCCAGGAAACAGGACCGCCACAGTACATGACAATTTGTAAAGAGGGTATCTTAATTCTTAGCTTCTCAACTTTTGAAATTTCTTGGAATTTTTTCTTTCGGCAGAGACCAAGTAGATTCAAGTCATGGTTTAAAAAAGATCTCTGTGTGTTGGCCAGCCACATCCATTCCAAGGTGAGGAGCTTGGAGAAGGAAACAAAGAAGGGTAATGATGGATTCACTAACTACTTTCTCCAATGGACCTGATAAACAGGACTTTCCCCCGCTTTTTATTTGATTGGCACATGTAGGTAGTACAACGTGACTAGAAATGAGATGCTGTAAATTCTATAGCAGTAAGAAACACTGGATTCAAAGACGATAGAGGAAAAAACATTATCACAATTCTGTCTTGTGATGTTTCTTAGAGAAAGAAATATTTGAAGGGATTCTTAAAAGGTGACACACCAGGTGAGTTCACCAGATAAATGAGAGAGAGAGAGACATTTCTGATAGAGAGACGAATATCTGCAATGGCAGAGATGCACGAAACAGCATACTTTGTTCAGGAAGTTAAAAATAGTTCGTTAATACTGGAACATAGACAGGGTCCAAGGGCCAGGAAGGCAGAGTTGTGTGAAATGAGCCTGGAGGGGTAGGTCTCATGAGAAAGAACTGTAGTTTATTGTAGAACAATAAGAATCCTCTGAAATTATTTTCTTTTTGCCTTTTTATTAGAAAACATATATATATTTATTGTAGAAAATTTAGAAAAACAGGAAAGTAAGCAAGATTAAAACAAATTTACTTACTATTCTGCCATCCCAAGGTAACTGCTTTTAACATTTCTTTCTGTATCACCAGCTCCATCCACATATCCATCAACATATAGTTTTAGTGTATTACTATTATTTTAACTTACTGTTTAGTTTACCATATTTTTAGTTTATATTTTTTGTTTACTAAACAAGGATTGCAATGTTTTTCAATAAGCATTTTTACTTAAGTGTTATCCCAGTCTTGATATTTCTATTGCACATTATATTCAGAATAAATCTCATTTTATTTAAAAGTTAAACTTTACAAATGAAATGATAAAACTCCACGTTTTTTTTTTTTTTTGAGGAAGATTGGCCCTGACCTAACATCTGTTGCCAATCTTCCTCCTTTTTCGCTTTTTTTTTTCCTCCCCAAAGCCCCAGTAGATGATTGTATGTCATAGTTGTGCATCCTTCTGGTTGTTCCATGTGGGATGCCGCCTCAACCTGGCTTGATGCATGGTGCGTCGGTCCACGCCCAGGATCCAAACCGGTGAATCCCGGGCTGCAGAAGCAGAGCACTTAATCACGAACTTAACCGCTACACCACCGGGCCAGCCCCAGGACTCCATGTTGATGAGTTTATTTATTTTGAAAGGAGAGTCACAATGAACATATTGTGCACTAGTTATTTCTGGGTTGTGATCATATGGATAATTTCTATTTTCTTCTCCTATATGATTGTCTCCCATTGAATTCATCACTAGATTTTATGGTAAACATTGTCTATAGGTCTTTAGTCTTGCTACCCTAGTTGCTATGATTGTTTTATGGAGAGGTCCAAAACTACACCAATGTCAATGACATTTTTCCCATTCTGTTTGAAAGCACTCCAATTATTACCCTCCCCTCAAAATGCATATGGAATTGTACTCTTCTCAAGATTTCTAAGCACTTCCTTGTTGCTACATGCAATGTTGAATTCTTGGTAATCTCATCCTTTATCTATAAGAGTCATTTAACATGGGTGACCAATCCCTCCTCCTTGAAACACTGTTTTGACTTTGCTGCCAGGACACCTATTCTGATTCTCCTTCTATGTCATTGCCTATGCCTTTTGAGTCTTCTTTGCTGATTCCTCATTGTTTTGTTTCTCCTCAAAGCCCCAGTGCATGGTTGTAAATCCTAGTTGTAAGTCTTTCTAGTTCTTCTATGTGAGCTGCTGCCATAGCATGGCAACTGACAGACGGGTGGTGTGGTTCCACGACCAGGAAATGAACCCGGGCCACTAAAGCCATGAGAGCAGCAAACTTTAAGCACTAGGCCCTCAGGGATGGCTCTGGTTCCTCATCTTTTGGCTTCTGAACTTTGGAATGCTCCAGGGTTCAGTCCTTGTATTTCATATATATGCACACATATATATATATATACACACACATATGTGTGTGTGTGTGTGTGTGTGTGTGTATATATATATTGCTTATTTATTTATTTATTCTCTAGGTGATTTCATTTAGTTTTGGGGCTTTATATGTCAAATATATGGTTTATATGATGTATAAACACCCAAGTTTGTTTTCCTAGCCCAGCCTTTTCCCATGAACACCAGCCTCTTATAGAGACTTGTTTATATTATAGCTCTAATCATCTAAGAGGCATTTTTAACATAACATGTCCAAAATCAATTTCCTCATCTTACCCATCAAACCTGCTCCTCAGTTAATGACAACTCCATCATTTCACTTGCTCAGGTGAAGAATCTTGGGGAAATACTTGGCGTCTTACATTCCAAGTACAATCTATCAGCAAATCCTATATCAGCTGTACATTTAAAATATATCCAGAATTGGACTATTTCTCACCAGTTTCACTGCCATGACCTTTGTGCCACCCCCATCTCAGCCTGAAATATTGCAGATGTCTACTAACTCATCTTCCTGCTCTAGGATTTGTACTAACCCTTCAGTTTACTCACCACACATTGATGGTTTAGGGACACAGATTATTTCATTCCTCTGCTCAAAACTCTCCAGTATCTTTCCATGTCATTCACAGTAAAGTTCAAAGACTATAGGATGTTCTACAAATCCTTAAATAACCTGATCCCCTCTATATCTCTGACCTCATGTTCTACTTTCCTTATCTGTGCTTTTGTGATTTCAGCTATACTCTCACTCTTCTGGAAATAAGCCTTGCATACTCTTGCCTGAGGGACTTTTCTATGTTTTTCCTTCTGCTAGATACTCTTTCTACCCAATGCCTATGTGACTTAGTCTCTTATTTATTTCTGGTTTTGTTTTTTAATGTTACCTTCCCAGAGATGGTAATGGGCTTCTCAGGCTTTCCTATCACCCTATTTAAAGTCACTCCCTCCTTTTATACTTTATTTTACTTATTATTATCAAATAATCATTCAACTTATTAACTTGTTAATCACTATCTCCTTGTACTTCAGTGTAAGCTCCATGAGAGCAGGACTGTTTTTCTTTTTGTTTTTTGCTATGTCCCCAGTAATACAACACCCCCACGTCAGTATATTTTTGCTGACTAAACAGATGATTGAATCAAAGATTTGTATAAATTTGACATTCAAAATGTTGGAAATTTTATGCATATATAAATACATGTAAATATGAAGAATGATTTCCGACATGTAACTGTAATTGTGTTCAACTTAGGCTTTACCAACATTAATGTATTTTCTCTAAAATGAACAATGTTGGATTCATTATTCAAGTCACCAATCCATTGTGCTTATAGTGATGGAATCATGAAATTTTACAGCGGGTACAGCATTCAGGATGATTCTTGTTTTATTTAGACAAAAAGTGTTGATGAGGAGAAAGAGCATTCTCTACCCACTCTGGGTCCATTCTGGCTGGGCTACAAATTAAATTGACATGAGACTGAATAGCAGGAGAAAATCAAACAAAGCTTTATAAAACATGTACATGGGAGAGACCAGGGAGTGTCTCTTGACAAAATGGTGGAGATTCTCCTCTTATATAGACAAACGAGGATTTTGGGGGAGACTTGGGAGTGTCAGCCATGAGGGATTACAAGAAAAGCATAATAAAGTTATTATACAGATTTAAGGCCTCTCCTTCCACACTGACCAGTTTCTAGAGATAAGGTCATCCAACTCTCCTCCCCCTACAGAGGAGGAGATATCTTTACAACTGGAGATAACCAGAACTTTGATAAGAATGGGTGTAGCAAAGACCCTCCTGGTTTATCGATACCCAGAGTCTTCCAAGGTGAAGCCTGTTCTTGGGCCCATCCCAAATTCCTTTAGACAATTGGGAGGTGGGGAGGTCAAATGTCCTTCAGAGCAATATAAAGAGAGACACATCTTGAGGGGGCCAATTCTGATCCCCCACAGTGTAAAATATTTATTGGTGATTTCCCATTGATTATGACATCTATGTAATAAGATGACTCTCTAATCACATTGTTGATTTTTTTTGCAGTATTTCTTGATGTTGATCACATATTTTCTTTCAAATCATGTGGGATTGAAAGGTGAAAAAAAGAAAATGGAAAAATCAAAGTGGTTTAAAAACTCAAAATATTTAAAATTATTATATTGAAAATGATGGGGTTCAGTACACACTACCTTAAGATATGATAACTTGGCATATTTTAAGCTGAAGGAATTTGAGAAATGGCAGGGGCAGGAAGGACACCCTGACCTCCCCCACCTCCCCTGGTGGGTCATAAGACACTTGTGTGAGATGACCTCTCTGTACCCAGAGGAAAGGAGCATCCTATCTCTGAAGATGGAGGGATGCCAAAAGGAACCTGAAGGAATAGACGGTGCTGAGCTTCTCCCGGTTTGCTACCCTTAGCTCATACCCTTTTGTCTTATCAGATTTTCCCATGGCTCTTCATCAAACCAGTGTAAGACGCTCAGGCTTAATCATTTCTTTGTCTTCATTTCCTTATGAAGGCTTCGTGTCACATAAAACTTCTATTAAATAAATTTTTATGCCTTTCTCTTGTAAAGCTGTCTTTTGATAATATAATTTACAGGGCCCCAGCCAGAAAACTTCTGAGGGTAGTAGTAAAAAGAATTTTTTCCTCCTTTACAACAGTTTTCAAAGTTTTCTTATCCTAAAGTGGAATAAGGTGCTTTAGATAATTTTATTGTGAACTTCCATAAAAGAAAATACTTTGTTTTATATATATGTCTATAAATATATACTATATAAATATTTATATAAATATATATAAATAAATATTTAATTAAATATATATAATATATGTATATATACAGCTAGTTAGTTAGAAAGAAAAAAACAGGTAGGTGTACTAAATCTGAGACTTGGTTTTTTCATTTGACTTGCATATTTCAAGGTTTCATATTCACTTAGTACATATTTCTGTGTCTGAAGACATACTGATTTCTTTCCTTAGGCTATACATAACTCAATTCTTCTTTTAAGTTAGGAAGCTCGATTGTGCTTTAGTCTTGGCTTTTCGTCTTGACTGTGAAACACAGGCTCTGGATCACAGGGCTTGAAATCTCATCATCCTAAAGCCAGTAATGACAGAAAAGCTTCTCAATAGCTCTATAGAAACCACTTATGTGAGTAAATTATGTGCCACGGTAAAACATTTTTCAGAAAGTTTTAGACAACATAATGGGCATGGGAATTTCATCAATTTGGTTTCTTCATTCAGAGAAGTTCTGTAATATAATTTCTATGCTGATGTTTGACATAAGCCTCAGATTTTATTACACTATCAGATTTGAAGTAAAGCATAGATAATAGTCAAGCAACAAATTATGGAATTCTACGTCACAGCAATTAGGCAGCAAACAAGTGAAAAAAACAATTACTATTTGAAAACACAAAATTATAGGTGAATCTGTCAGCTTACTGACAGAAGTCTTAATTCTACTCAGCCAGCTTATTAGCTATAATAAGAAATTAATACTAGCTGTAATAAGAAATCAAAAAGTTTAAACCAAGACAGTTGGGACATAATTTAAAAAATTTTAAATTAGACATCTTTCTACTGATATCATATTGAAAATATATAGTATTTAAGCTTTCTGTTTCATACAAAGAATAATGTAAGATGAAATATCTTGTTAAGAATGTAAGGAATGTTTATATTCTAATAGCCAGACTGTCACAGCATTCCACTATAGTGACCCTGATCCACTTATTTCTTATGTAATGATCACTTCACAGCCCTATAGCTCCATAGCTCTGTGGCATCTGCATTGGAAGGGGAGGAATTCTAGCTCCTCCAGGAATGACAATGGTCAATGTGGAAAGGAATGGAGAACCTTCCAGGCAGTAAACAGATGTAAAAATCTCCTTGTCCTTCTTCCCAACAGCTGTCAGTCACAGGATATTCACAACAGGAGACCCCTGAGAACAAAGGTTGGCCAGCCCTTCATGTTTGTCATCTTCATAGAGGACTCACAGCAGGCAGGACAGCAAGATTGGCTACCTGAGAAATCTAAGCTTGGGGGATATATAACAATAAGAATGCATTAAGCAAACAAACAAGGATGGGAGGGCACTCTCCTCATTGGAGGCCTGTTTAGCACACATGACTCCAGTGGCTGGAAGAACAATGGAGATCCCAAGAGAATTAATGACCTGCTTGTATCAAACTCTTGGTTTAGGCTAAGGCATGTGCTCTTTGCTTTTCATTGTCAAAAACATCCAAGAGCTGGATGTTGTGCTCTACAGATTAAGAAAATGCCTTGTTCTTCTTCCTTTTCACAAATAGGATTACAGTACTATTAGCTGTCTTGCTCAAAACAGTCTTTTTTCTTGTTCTTTTTTTTACCCTCAAATGCTTGATTGACAACACCCTGGGAGATGTCATAGTTTCTGTGGCAATCATTGTAGTATCCTGAGCAACAGAGATGCTGTGAAGACTCTCTCCCAGGTGTTTCATCAATGAACCAGAAGGACAGCCTCTTGCAGGGCTCACTCGTCCAATGCTTTAACGTCAACTGATGTCTACTTGAAGAGCAGACAAGAAAGAAGACATTAAATGGTGCAGGGGCAAGAAGAGGGAGACTAAGTTCATTAAGGGCCTCCATCTGAAAGCAGCATGTGCGGAATGTCAATTTAATAAGAGAATTGACAGCTCTTCTCTGGTGTCACTCTGCCACAATGGCTTCTTTGACAGTTTATAAAATGGACCCTTTGTAGACTTCAGTGAGTGGCACTGCATACATTTGTGAATGCCCTGCATAACTAACATTCTCCCTTATGCTGCATTTCCAGGATTTGTCCCAAGAATCTTTTCAAACTGACCAGAGAACTGGTGTATGAAGACCCAGTGAACCTGCCCTATCCCAAACACAGTATGTAACGTTGCAAACCCAACACCATCACGTCATAAATCAAAATGTTAACTAGTTTGGAAAATACTTTTAGGCTGGAAGATATTTTTAAGCAATGTTACTCTACTAACACTAATACAAAATGCACCTAATCACTTTTTAACTTTGTGATGAGCTTATTATAAGTCAATTTCATCATTCCAGGCTAAATTTGGCCTTTCGATGTACATATGGGTCTTTCTATTGAACTGAGTCAATCAATACTGTGTAGACCCAGAGACGAGGATTTTTAAAAACCTTGAATGGCACTGACTGTAGAAATAAAGAACAATGTAGAAAGCAATAAAAATTTCTCAGCACTCAAGTTGTAGATTATATCACTTAGATTATATTTTTGTTGTTTAATCATATATTTTTTTCTCACCAATTAGAATTGAATTAGTCAGGAAAACAAAGTACAAAAAAACGTACAAAATGGATTTCCCAAATGACCAGGGTAAAATTCCTATTTAAACTTCAGTCATTCATTCTATGTATTGGGAAATTTTTTATTTTATTTTCTCATTTTAGCAGTGCTATCACAAATTGTTATTCCTAGATGAGCAAATACATAGAAAGCATTTAAATAAATATGAAAAATATATAAATTTCATTTGTTATAGTCATCTCAAAAAATTGATTGGACCAGATCAATAACAATTTTGTTCACTGTGCTAAAACTAAAATTACAAAATATATAAATTATATTTTCATGATAAGACTATTGAGCACTGTTTTTTATTTTTTATTGTTTTTTATTGACAGGAAAACAGGCATATTACTGTTTTTCAAAGAAATAGTCATTCATTCATTTATCCTTTCAACCACGTTTGATTTCTTTGAAGAATAGTTTTACAGCATCTCAAATAGTTATATTGTAATAACAAGATATGAATTTTATCTGTAAATAGTAGATACACATTAGAAAATATTGATCTGGCTTATTTTATAACTAAATTATTTTTGTTGTACTAATATTGTCTGTCTATTTAATCTATCTATTCACTTCCTTCAGTAATATTCAACATTTTACTATGTGTAGGATTAGTTTCAATTTGGGATAGAAAGAAGAGAAGCATAAGGTAATTCTACAGTTAATTTATAAAGTTCTGGAGCTGAAAGGAAACTTAAAGATCCCTGAATCTAACTTTATCATTTTAACTTTGAGGAAACTGAAGCCACAAAACTAACTAACTTTTTGAATTTGGGAACAAAATTTCTTTGAGTGATCACATATAGAACATGTTGCTAAGAAATTGTCAAATAATGTAAAGATTTTTTTTTATAACAACATAGAAAGGCATCTCAAATTATTTGGCTGTGAAACATCTCCATTCAACACTGTTCGTTTGCCCTGTATATGTGGACTGTTGGGCAGCCTACAACAAAATGGACATATACAAACCTGTCCTACAGAAATATTCAATGTAAGTCAAATGTAACACAGCTAAGTAACCATTATTTACTCGAGTCTCAATACTAATTCATCTTAACAGTTAACTAAACTGATTAAAACCAAGTATTACCTTAAGGGTATATAAAGAGTTAAAAAGTATCTTTCAATGTGGCTTAATATATGACAACCCATGGAATAGGAGAAAACATTTGCAAATCATATATCTGATAAGGAGTTAAAATCCAAAATATATGAGGACCTCATACAACTCAATAGCAAAAACACAAACAATTTGATTAAAAATGGGCAGAGGTTGGGGCTGGCCCGGTGACATAGTGATTAAGTTCGTGCGCTCGGCCTTGGCAGCTTGGGGTTCACAGATTTCGATCCCGGGCGTGGACCTATGCACCACTCATCAAGCCATGCTGTGGCGGCATCCCATATACAAAATAGAGGAAGATGGGCACAGATGTTAGCTCAGAGCCCATCTTCCTCAGCAAAAAGAGGAAGATTGGCAAGGAATGTTAGCTCAGGACTGATCTTCCTCACCAAAAAACACAAAACAAAACAAAAATAGGCAGAAGAACTGAACAGACATTTTTCCAAAGAAGACATACAGATACAGGCCAACAAGTACATGAAAAAATGCTCACCATGACTGATCATCAGGGAAATGAAAAATAAAACCACAATGAGATATTACCTGTTAGAATGGTTATCATCAAAAAGACAAGAGATAACAAGTGTTGGCAAAGATGTGGAGAAGTGAAAACACTTGTACACTGTTGATGGGAATGTAAATTGGTACAGCCACTATAGAAAACAGTATGGAGGTTCCTTAAAAACTTAAAAATAGGACTACATATGATCCAGCAATTCTACTTCTGGATATTCAAAAGAAATAAAATCAAGATCTCAAAGAGATATCTGCATTCCCATGTTCATTGTGGCCTTACTCATAACAGCCAAGACATGAAACAAGCTGTCCGTCGACAGATGAGTGGATAAAGAAGATATGATACATGCATATACATATGTGTGTGTGTGCGTGTGTATATATATATGTAATGGAATATTATCAGTCATGAGAAAGAACAAAATCCTGCCATTTGGGACAACACAGATGGACCTTGAGGGCATTATGCTAAGTGAACTAAGTCAGACTTAGAAAGACAGTGATATCACTTACATGTTGAATCTAAAAAAGCCAAACTCATAAATACAAAGTAGAATGGTGGTTGCCGGGGGCTGCGGAATGGGTGAAATGAGGAGAGTTGGTCAAAGGGTACAAACTTCCAGTTATAAGATGAATAAGTTCGCAGGATCTAATGTACAGCGTGGTGATTATAGTTAACCACACTGTATTATAAACTTGAAAGTTGCTAAGAGAGCAGATCTTCGATGTTCTCACCACAAAAAAGAAATGATAATTATGTGAGGTAGTGGAGCTGTTGGCTAACACTATTGTGGTAATCATATAGCAATATATGAGTGTATCAAATCAATATGCTGTACACCTTAAACTTACACAATATTATACGTCAAGTATATCTCAATAAAGCTGGAAAATAGAACTTAATAAATCTTATTTTTCTACTATTTATCCAAAACACAAAATTTTCTATCTTCAGGGTTTTAAAGAAAGTTGTTGAAATAAACTATTATACATTTAAAATCCTTTTTCACATTGATAATGTCACTAAAACTATGTTAACCTAAGATATTGTATAATAAAATATATATGGAATATTCACAAAAATAAAAAAATGCAAAACATATAACATTGTGGGACGATTGTAGTTTTTCTTATTTTTGCTTTGTAAAAATATTTTTAAAGTACAGAAATAAAATGATTCTATTATGAGAGTAGATCTCAGCTCCAATGAGATTTTTTACTTAAAAATGAGCAATTTTACTTAAAATTGCTGCTGGATTTTTAAAAACAAACAGCTGAATTCAATGACATACCCAATCAATCTCTTAATCCTTCAAAAATCTTTTTGACCACATTTCAGTGCTTGATTATTTTTTTCAGACTAACTTGTGTATAAAGAAATATGTTTATGTCATTTTTTGTCATGAAAAAACTGACACCTATAACTGTTAACCCTGTTAAAACAAGAATTACAAGTTGCCTTTTTCAGTCACATAAATATTGAATATAGATGATCAAAAACCAATAATAAACTATTCTTAAAGAACCATAAAGATTTTCCAGAGTGTGAGGTCAATATCTTATGAAAATATCACCTTTCAAAAGATTAATAGTATGAATTCAGTTTCAGTGAAAATAGTTCTAAATTTATTTTAAAGTTTCTGAATTGGTATTTGGGGTTGACACTCAGCATGTGATTTTCCTCTATCTGTCATCCTCTATCTATTAGGGGACTTAATTTCTCATGAGAAGTACATTTGTAATATGTCATATACATGCGACATGTAATACATCACATGATATGTGTAGTCACTTCATAGGAGATGCTGAGATAATATTTCCAAGCTATCACTTTAGTTCTCATCCTGGCTGCAGAACTCTTAACCAGAGAGAATCAGCTGCAGGACTGTGCAATGAAAGGTCTAGGGCAGAGGACCCTGCGTGATCATAAACACTATGAGGAATCATGCTAGACTGATGGGTTTTAATAGTACTAAATGAGAGAAATGCCTCAACTCTCACTAGAAAAGTATTTTTATCATTCTTGAACAAACTTTGAATATACTTAATAACAATTTTTTTTTTTACAGAGACATCTAACTCGTTGTATAAAACCACATTTCGGTAGTCTTCATTTATATTGGAAAAAAATGTATTTATCTCACCAGTGAAGTGTTATTTGTGTGAATAATTCTATGAGACTCAATAGTTTATAACTTCTTTCCTTTGTTCAGAGGCCAATTTTGCTTGAGCTTATTCAAGTGAAATTATATTAGACTCCATCTCTTACCTGATTAGACTGTCTCCATGATATAGAGTCATGGTACAATGTGGGAGAATTACCAGCTTCTGCTTTTGGAAAAGAGATTAATATTAAAGTGGAGACTGATGTGGGAAAAAAAATCAGTCAAAAAGAATACTTGAGCAACATCTATCTTTTGATATCAAATTTTCTTCCATTTAACCACAAGGTGAAAAAGGTGTTACAAAATTTTAACATTTAAAGATTAAGACTAAAGATAAATAAAAGAAATGACAATTTGAAGAAGCTGTTTACGGAACCAAAGTAAATTACATAAAGATCTTACCCTGAACAATCTCCAGGACAACCTGAAGCCCAGTGATTATTTATCTGTTACTTCCTACATATTTGTCATAGGCACTGATAGCAATAAGAACCTTAATAGGCTTAGTGAAAGTAACTTAAATGTATATAGCTAAATAATATATCTGTACTTATGTCATCTACATCTACATCTGCATCTATGTCTTTACCTATAACTCCCATCTATTGTACAGCTTCCTGATATAAGCTTGCACAGAATGGATTGAATTACTAAATGTAAGAAATTCAAAAGGAATTACTCCAATAATATGCCAACCTTGGTCCTGTGTACTGAACCTTATTGCACAATTAATGTTGTCATGGAAGAAAATGGCTCATTCTCTTGCTTTATTTTAAAATATTTTTTATTTTTTAATATGAAATATTAAGAAAGAAGAAATTAAGAAAGAAAATTTATGGATTAATACAGCAAGCAGTTTGCTATATAATGAACCCACCAAAGTAGATTAACAAATATTAACATTTTATAATACTTGCTTCATATATTTTTACTTTAAATGGGAAACTCTTTTAACACTGTAAATCAAGACCAATGTGTTGATGGCCATTTAATGGGAAATTTATAGATTAAGAATTCTAAGACTTTTCCTCAAAAGGTTGCTTTATGGTAATGATAATAGTGATAATATTAAAAATAGTATATGAATCCCGGTTAAGTACCCTTTCCATTATTTCAAAGACTTGATATTTGAAGACAATAGGAGCTAGTTGTCTACACTATTAAGGGTGATCACACTTTGAGAAAGTAAATTCTGATTACCCAATAGAGTTTTGTGTTTATAAAACTTTGTATGAAAACTGTGCTTGCTCCACATTTGTATTGGTGACCACATTAAGACTGGTAATCACACATTACATCCTTTGTACATTGCTTTACTCTATAAATTTTACTAGGTTATATGTAAATAGTAAACAAATATGTAATGAAATTGTAAGTGATGACTAGAACATCTTTATAATCTTAGGACTGGTCACATAAATATAGCTTACAAACATTTTAGTTCATAGAAACATGAATCAATCACTGTTAAATGTTAATGATTATACTTATAATAAACATTTGTTAGTATAACAGACTAGATTTTTAGAAGCAAGAAACAGAAACTGATTTTAGTTGATCTAAACTAAAAAACAAAAACAATTTATTGAGAGGGCATAGAGTGGCTCCAAAAATCTCGGGGAAGGCCAGAGATCAAGGCTGAAGGTTATGCACCTCTCATCCAGAGACTGTTGATGACACCAATCACTGCCTCTGGGCTCTGGATGCTGCCACTCACACTGCCTACTCCCCCGCTCCATACTCTGGTGCTCGGCCTGTTGTTACCACTGCCTTTGGAAACTGAATGTAGGTGCTGCCACTGCTGCCTCTGCTTCTTATCACCAAGCAGGATTCTGTGTGACCCCTGATTCTCCTTGTTATTGTTTCAAGTTTAAAGTCTGGAATGGAGGCATCTGGCAAAATCTAGACCATGTGCCTGTATTTTCATGGCCAGAGACTCTGGGAATGATTTTTTTTGACATCTTCAAATTTTATTGTGGAGAGTGAAAACAGTTCAGAAGGTGGGAGATCAATAAAGTAGGAGTTGTCTACTATCATTGTTAAACAAGAAATGCAATACTATTGAATGAAAGTAATCTTGAAAAATTATGAATGAACCCATCTCAGAGAAAATATTTGACAAACCTGATATTGATTAACAGTACCCAGAAATTTATTCCAGGGATGCAGGGATGGTTCAACATCCACAAATCAATCAATGTGATACACCGCATTAACAGAATGAGGAATAAAAATCACATGATCATCTCAATAGATGCAGAGAAAGCATTTGACAAGATCCAACATGCATTTATGATAAAAACTCTCAATAAAAGGGGTATAGAGGGAAAGTACTTCAACATAATAAAGGCCATATACGACAAATCCATAGCCAAAATCATACTCAAAGGTGAAAAACTGAAAGCTATTCCTCCAAGAACAGAAACAAGACAAGGATGCCCACTCTCACCAGTCTTATTCAACATAGTGTTGGAGGTTTTAGCCAGAGCAATTAGGCAAGAAAATGAAATAAAAAGGATTCAAATTGGAAAGGAAGAATTGAAACTTTCACTATTTGTGAGTGACATGATTCTATATATATGGAAAACCCTAAGGAATCCACCAAAAAACTATTAGAAACAAGCAATGAATGCAGTAAAGTTGCAGCGTACAAAATTAACATACAAAAATCAGTTGTATTTCTATACACTAACAATGAACTAGAAGAAAGAGAAATCAAGAATACAATCCCATTTACAGTTGCAACAGAAAGAATAAATACCTAGGATCATATTTACCCAAAGAGGTAAAAAACCTATACACTGAAAACTATAAGACATTATTGAAAGAAATCAAAGAAGACATAAAGAAGTGGAAAGATAGTCCATGCTCATGGATTGGAAGAGTAAACATAGTTAAATGTCTATATTACCTAAAGCAATCTACAGATTCAATGGAATCCCAATCAGAATTGCAGTGACATTCTTCATGGAAATAGAACAAAGAATCCTAAAATTTGTATGGAAAAACAAAAGACCCCAAATAGCCATAACAATCCTGAGAGAAAAAGAACAAAATTGGAGGTATCACACTCCCTGAATTCAAAACATATTACAAAGCTATAGTAATTGAAACAGCATGGTATGGGCAGAAAAACAGACACAGATCAATGGAACAGAACTGAGAGCCCAGAAATAAAGCCACACATCTGTGGACAACTAATCTTTGACAAAAGAGCCAAGAACATTCAATGGAGAAAGAAAAGTCTCTTCAATAAATGGCGTTGGGAAAACTGGACAGCCACATGCAAAAGAATGAAAGTAGATGTTACCTTACACCATACACAAAAATTAACTCACAATAAAGACTTGAATGTAAGATCTGAAACCATAAAACTCTTAGAAGAAAATATAGGCAGTACACTCTTTGACATCAGGTATATCTTAGCAGTATCTTTTTGAATACCATGTCTCCTCAAGCAAGGGAAACAAAAGAAAAAATAAACAAATGGAACTACGTCAGACTAAAAAGCTTCTGCATAGCAAAGGAAATCATCAACAAAATGAAAAGACAACCCACCAAGAGAAAATATTTGCAAATCACATATCTGACAAGGAGTTAATTTCCAAAATACATAAAGATCTCATACAACTCAACAACAAAAAAATGAACAACTCAATTAAAAAATGGACAGAGAGTATGAACAGACATATTTCCAAAGAAGATATACAGACGGCCAACAGGGACATGAAAAGATGTTCAACATCACTAATTGTTAGGGAAATGCAAATCAAAACTACAATGAGATCTCACCTCATGCCCATCAGAATGGCTGTAATTAACAAGACAAGAAATAGCAAGTGTTGGAGAGGATGTGGCGAGAAAGGAATTCTCATACACTGCTGGTGGGAATGCAAACTGATGCAGCCACTATGCAAACCAGTATGAGATTTCTAAAAAAATTAAAAATAGAAATACCATATGGTCCAACTATTCCACTACTGGGTATTTACCCAAAGAACATGAAGTCAATAAATCAACAAGATGTATGTACCCCTTTGTTCACTGCAGCATGTGGAAGCAACCCAAAAGCCCATCAATGGATGAGTGTGTAAAGAGGATGTGGTGTACATGTATAATTGAATACTACTCAGTCATAAAAAAAGACAAAATTGTGCCATTTGTGACAACATAGATGGACCTTGAGGGTATAAGTCTAAGTGAAATAAGTCAGACAGAGACACACAAATACCATATGATTTCACTCATATGTGAAAGATAAACAAACACATAGGTAAGGAGAACAGATTAGTAGTTACCAGAGGGGAAAGAAGTCAGGGGAGGATGAAAGGGATAAAGGAGCACATATGCATGGTGACATCTAAAAACTGGATTGTTGGTGGTGAACACGATACAGTCTATACAGAAACTGAAATATAGTGATGTACACCTGAAATTTACACAATGTTGTAAGCCAATATGACCTCAATAAAATAATTAAAAAAAAAAAAACAGTACCCAGAATTAAAAGTGATTTTCCTACATGGCAGTATGATCTCAAATGATTTACTAGCAGTGAGTATTAAATAGGATTCAGAGAAGCATGCCATATTCTTTTGTGTTAGTAGGGAAAATAAACCAAATAGCCTCACACTAAAATCCTATAAATCATATGAAAAATAATTGCTGTTTTTAGAAAAATGTAAGCTTTGAGTTAATATATTTGTGAGGATAAGTACACTTCATCCTATGCTCTCATTACATAAATTTTTATATTTGAGTTTTTTTGCTCTTCTTTTAACACTTTTGGCAGAATTCTTGAAGTTGTTACATATACTTACGTGAGCAACTGACTATGGTTATGTTCAACCTGTAACTGTGGAATTGTGCAGTTAAGTTCATTTTCCATAATGTTGGTACAATCTATACATTCTTTTTTAATCCCCCTCACATAAATCACATTCTACCAAACTGAAAAAAAAATAGCAAGGCAAAATTCACAAGATCCTGGCTCACAGAAGGTTAATGCAGAAACCGATTGCCATTCTCCCTTTCAGCATGGAAAAGGAAATTAGAAGACATCACGGTATCTAATGACTCCTGAGTGGTGAAATAATGATAAAAAATGAATCTGTGTGAAGATCTCTTTCTGGGGACATTAGAAAACACAGTATAAATGAGCACTGCAAAGCTCTTGACTGCATTACGGGAAATCAGAAAGTATATGAAACGAAGGGGCAAAGGTTATTATTCATTTATTCATTCAGTCAACAAACATTTATTGAGAGCTCATTATGTACCTTGGGCATTCGGTAAACATAATAAAGAAAACAGATTATCCTCCAAAAAACAAAACAGAAAGCTGATCTATGGAGCTTACAATCTAGTAGAGCAATGTGGATTATAAATAACTATTTTCTAAAAAAACATATAGTGATAAATGCTACGAATGAAGAAGAATAGGGAAGAGGGTATTGGGAGTGCCAGGCGCTGGCTAGGCGGTGGGGAGGTTGTGATTTTTAATAGGGTTATTTAGCATCCCAGAGAAGGTAATATTTGAGCAAAGATTTAGAGAAGGAGATAAGTGTGTGGGGAGAGCACTCTGGGCAGAAAGGGTGGCCAATGAAAAGGCAGCAGTGACCGCTGTGTGTGAGGAACAGTGTGAGGGCCAGCATGGCTGGAGTGCGGTGAGCAAGAGTGGAAAGTGGTAGGACTGAGGTCAAAGTGTCACCAGCAGAGTAAAGACTGCAGAGGAGCTGGATCAGTGTATGTGGACAGGCCACCTCTGAGTGACATGGGAGTCCATTAGAAGATTTGGGGCTGAGGACTGACGGCCAGATTCATGGTTGAAAAGGATCTCTAGGGTCGTAATGTTGAGATTAGGTGACAGAAGAGGAAGGGTAGATTCCTGAGACCTTTAGGAGGCCATCTCCTTGACTGAGCTGAGCTGATTAATAATGTGCCTCTTTGTATCCTTTGCAGGGTCAGCTGAGGGTGGTAGAAGAGGAAACATTAGAGCCCCAAACTGGAATGTGACCCCTGGGTTCTGAATTGACCCTACTATGTAGTAGCTTGGGCACAATGCCCACCATCTCTAAACCTTTCAGTCCTCATCTATAAAATAAATAAACAAATATGTGTGAAGTTCTTACACAACACGACGTGCAGTGGGAGCATGTTAAATGTTAGCAGCGATCACTAATAGTGGTAAATGTGTGGCTGGTAGGACTAGACCACTTTACAAATCCCGTCAAGAAATTAACAGCGATTCCAATAGAGGAACGCTCCCTGTGTGTGCACGTAGAGGACAGAATATATATGTGTGTCTTAATATTGTAATTTTATATTTACTAAATATTAATTTTGGAAATTCAACTATAGGAAAATTAAAGCTTTAAAATAGCTTTATGGCTGTTGGAAGCACATTTCATGAATAAAAGCAGGGGAGTGGAGATAAAATTTGGCCTATCAGTGTCTTTGAAGGCAATAGGAACATGAGAATTTTATAATCACAAGGTGGCATAATGGACAACAGATTGAGAAAACTGGTTCAATTTTCTTTGGAATCTCAGAATCTCGTGTCAGCAAGAATGAAATGAAACCAAAATGAGATGACCTACATACTAATTAATTGTAACACATTACATTTAAAAGTTAGTGCAGCAATGTAGATACGTATTCTTGGAATCTACAACATGGAAAAATAACCAGAGTTAAGTTCATACAATGTTGTTTGAGAAAGTGGTTCTATCTACTTTTAGGAGTTTCTCATGGTGGAGACAGACATGCCAAGCTATCAAGTGTACTGATACTAGATCTTAAGATGAAACGGTTCAATTTTGTTTTACATGTAGTTGAGCGAGCAACAGACACAGATTTAGATTAAGTGGTGTGTAATCTTGGACAATTCAACATACAAACGTAAATGTTTCTAGTTACTTATTTCATCATTAGATCATGTCTGGATTTTAATCAATTTCCTCTGAGAAAAGATCTTTAAAAAGCTTACTAAATCCATGCTCTGCTCGGTGAATTACTCATTAGAAGTCATTTAAATCAGTTTCAATGTCAAGCTCTTAAAGTAGTTCATTCTCATTCAACTCTTGATTAACTCTGAATGGATTATTCACTTGGTTATTTGTAAAAAGTCAGGCACCACAAATATTTAATGCCAATGTTGTTTACTCAGACCTTCGTAGATATTCTGGCTTCAGCATCTTTGTACTGTGATTTTCTCCATGTGGGAGATTAGACCGGAAAAACTCTAGGGGCCTTGTCAGTGAAAAAGACTCAGCTGTGTTCACTAAACAGCCTTCTCTTCTTCATTAGATTCCCCTTCCAAGCACTCTGTCCTTTACAGATGAGGCTCTTCTGACCAGTCAACTTCGTTATTGCAGATTGGAAGGCAGCACATTTCTCCGTGTGCATTGATTCACTGACATCCTAATTTATAAATGGGTGTCCTGTTAATTAACTTACCATGAAATAATTCCCCAATATATGAGCACATTAGGTGAACTGAAAAAAAAATGAGTTTTTCCAATACTAAAGGCAAGTGTACCAATGAAATAAAGTCTCCTTAAATTGAGACTATAGGCCATATCATGGTATTGCTAGTTAAAAAAAAAGAAAAGAATTACTTATTAAATGATAGTTTTCTAAATCCATATAAATTTGCCAGGAGCAGTTGGTTGTTCCATGTTTTTGAATTTCATCAGTGTAAGGAGTAAGTAAAAGGAATGTGATTGATATTTCAATGTCCCGGAACAAACCCTTTTATGTATTTGTATATATTGCTGAAAATGTAGCATGTAAAATATTAAAGTTCACTTCATTATAGTCTGGAAGCAGGATTGAAATGGATCAAGAACTATGTATAACCAGGGAGCCGGCCAAGTCAAGCACATGTGAAGATAGAAAATCCTCCATAAGTGCGATACACAACATTAACTATAAATGTAACCGTGGCCTCCCATTTCATTGATGATTTTCAATATTCTTCTCAAGTGTTGTGCAAGTATAATCTGTCAAAAATTCAGACAGAAAAGCCAGATGATAGGCAAATCTTCTTTATGAAAATCCTCACATGAGAGTCACTGCTTTTCTAGAATTTAAAAACAGCAGTTCATGATATTAGAGAAGGCAGATTCAACTCAAAGGAACTGACCAAGTAGCCAGGCATACTACTCCACTCTTCATATCATGTTATCAGAGATGATCAATCTTGGCACTTCTATAGAAACAGCACATATGATGTCAAAATCATTGCTTATTCAAGAAAATATATTCATTCAATCTGATGAAAAGAAAAAATAATAGTCAAGCCAATGCTAGTCATCAAATTAATAGAACAGTCAATCAAATTTTTCAGTTCTCAGAGAAGACATGGTAAAATAACTGCCTCTGAAAGCATACCTTCAGCATAGGATGGTATAAAAAATTCAGCTCAAACAAGCAATTAAGAGAATAAACTCAGTTTGAATCAATGGTAATTGTTTATAGTCTTAGTGTGACCTTTTTTTTAATACAGGTCTAGCATATAAATACTTTTCACATTATATTTCTGATGCAATGCCTGGAATCCACTCAAAATAACAAGCTGTAACTTTGAACCTTATACAGATTCAAATCAGTAAAGTCAGAGGTTTAAAGAAAGAGAGCACATATGAGTGTTGTTGTTGTTTTTATTGCTGCTGTAACAACTATTATCTTTCAGTGTTGTCATTGAGAAGTTCCACGAAGAACTCACTGTGCTAAAATCAAGGTGTGGGCAGGGCTGTGTTCTTTCTAGAGGCTCTGGGGGAGAATCATTCCCTTCCCTCTTCCAGCTGCTATATGCCACTGCCTTCCTTGACTCGTGGTCTCCTTCCTCCATCTGAAAAGCCAGGAACTTCACATTTCTCTGAGGCTGCCTCAGTTGTTGCGTCTCTGTCTCTGATCCAGCATAGAAAAGTTCTCTGATTTTATTCTTTTACTTTTTGTGAGGAAGATTGTCTCTGAGCTAACATCTGTGCCCATCTTCCTTTATTTTATATGTGGGACACTGCCACACATGGCTTGATGAGCGGTGTGTAGGTCCACACCTGCAAACCCCAGGCCGCTGAAGGGGAGCTGGCAAACTTAACCACTATGCCACCGGACCGGCCCTTGGTTCTGTGCTTTTACTTACTCATGATTAGTTTGGGCCAACCAGGATAATGAAGGATGATGTTCCTGTCTCAAGATGTTTATGTCCTCAAAGTCCCTTAGTAGCATCTGTGGTCTCTTGTGCTACGTAAAGCAACCCATTCACAGGGTCCTGGGATTAGGGTGTGGACATCCTTGGGAGGCCATTATTCTGCCTACCACGGTGCAGAAATGCAGCACAAGATTAAAACATATTAGACTGCTGTTACAATTGATTGTGGTTGGCATCTTTGCCTCGATTCTTGTCAGCATTATTTATTGGGTCTTTACTTTCACGTTTATTCAGTTTATTCAGAAATTTAAAAATAATCTGAGTCAAAAATCTGGCATCAGCCACAGGGTGTGGAAATAACCTGTTTCCCTTCAGTTCTGCAAAAAGGCTACAGAATTCTCTAGATTGTTCTGTGCAGCCAGCAGTTTGGAGGATGCTCTTCAAAATCCTTGCCAATTCTTGCAACTTAGAGGATTCAGAAAACATTAGTTAGCACTTAGAAAGACCCTTTACTTTGTACTTAGACAAGCTTTTTCCTTTTGAACTAACTTAAAAATTTTATATTTTGTACAGTGAGTAAATTGAATAGTAGTAACTACTTAGTAAGAACACCAAGTTGTGATGTTTTTATGTATTTTGAGAACTTAGCCAATTCCCTAAATCTCTCTCATGCTGTTTTCTCATTTATATCCATTCTTACCATGTCTCATCATGTAGGTCTGAGGGTCAAATGTACTGATATTAGATTTGTAAGCAGTAAGATGCTATACAAGTGTTAGTTGTTCATAATAATTTATACTCTTAGCACACACTTGCATAAGGTAATATTATTTTCATTTTAATTAAAACAGTAAATCATGTGTGTGCACACACAAAGAAAAGATAAGTGACTCAATTAGGTGGTTCAAGAAATAGTTGTAGAACTTCCACATTTGCTGTCTTTCCCTCTGGTGTTTCTTTTTATATGGAACCACTCCTTTAAAATCTCCAGATCCTCTCTTAGATTGGGTGGAGGTCCGGGGCAGGAACAGGTATTAAAGTGCCCTAGGTTAGCATATATTACATTCCTGAGACCGGTGCGGTTGATACATTAAGGCCCTCATTCCACTTTTACTTTTAAATAACTGTTTCAAACTAAAGTATCTCACAGCAAATTACAGGCCCTCAGAGATGGGTCTGCAGTCAGGAAAGTGCCCTCGTCTTTCCAGTTCTCCTCTAAGCAGGGCGGTAAGTAGGGAAATGGACTATCTCCACATCCACAGCGTCTTTGGGGCTTTTGCTTATCTGTGCTCACTCCGGCTAATATCTTAATTATCAAAGTAATTTTCTGCCAAGGCTTTGTGCATAGAGGAAATACAACTGGAATTTTGATACATTTGAGAAGAAATGTCATGGGGTTGGGTTTTCCTAGCACATTTCCTTTGAGGCTCAGGGCACCTGCTCCATTTCAGGTTCACATGAGCCACCCCATGAAGCACATAATACTTTCCAAAAGATCCCTGTGCCAAGAGACTGGCAATAAAACCCTCCTTAGCCAGACAAGTTGGCCTTTATTTTTTGTATTGCCCTGGGCATCTCACATGACATGCCCAAATAAGGCATTGCACTACGAGCCTGCTGTGATTGCGAGTAATGACTTAACTGCGAAGGAATTATAACAGTATGAATAACAGTGGTTTGCACTGTGAGTGTCCCAGCTACTCCAAAAATGCCAGAGCAACAAATAGAAAATGCCTCTCATTCGCCAGTTTGAAAGGACTAAAACTCAGAAGACTACAACTGCTGCTAATCTGTAAACACTGATTGTTCATTCAACAGCAGGAAGCAAAACAAACGTAAAGCAAGTGATGGCATTAGCCATTCTGCTGTGCGCAAAGGCAATTACATTAGGGGAATGAAAAGAAAATAAAAATTATATTCAAATACAAGACATTTGGGCAGAAAAAGGTATTTGCCTACAAACTTGTTAAACAGGAAATTCATGTATATTTTGACTTTGGTTTTTGTAATGACCATGTTACCGTTGTTACGGGACATATGTCTTTTCCCACGTATTCGTATTTGGCACTAAATTAAATTTATGTTCTTAATTTTATTGTTATACCTCTTGTTTACTTTCAGAAAGGATTTGAGTTAGTTTTCAAAATTAAATATAATATCATTTTTTTAAAGTATAGAACACTTGTTAAAAGACCAAATATTAAATGATATTGTCTATTGCATGGCATGTGAGGATAAACATGAATTAAAGAGTTTGCCACCTCAAGGTTCAGTAAATATTCCTATAACATAAGTGCACTTCAAACAACCTTTTATTTACTGAACTGATTTTTAAGCTCCAGAATTGTAGTCTATAGTTAAAGAATACAGATTGTCTGCAACTTTTGTATAGCATTATAAATCAGGGCAGTGAATTCAGCAGATGTTCATTTCACAGGAGACGGAAAACTGAGAAAGTCTTCCCAGTCTAGAGAATGAATTAATGCTTCTTAGCTTCTATAACTTTAAAATTGATAATATTATCAAATACAGGACTTTTCATGCTGTAACGAGTAACCTTGAAGTCATAACTGTGAATAAATGCTGCACCCATTATTAAAAGGCAGATGCATCTTGCTCTGCCAACTTGTTTTAAAGCATTTTTGCTCTCTACAACAGGACAGATTTGTGGACTCTAAATTATTTCATAAATTCACATACTCGGACATTCCTTTTACCCAGCTACCCTTTCCACTAGAAATGATCCCAATCTGATTAATTGCTTCCTTTCATGACCTCACAGAGGTGTTCACTTGTTCAAACCTCGACACTACTTCTATACCGTACACCTCAACCCCGGCATTGTGAAGTGTTGGTGAGCCAGATAAATGAAAGCAGGAAGGTATTTCAGAATGCTCTGGATGTTCTTCATAATTGCAGTTACCCACAGAGATTTATTGGCAACTCATTGATCAGATGGTCTATAGGTTCAGAGATTTACTTGTTCAGCAGTTAGAACTGTGCTTCTTCACCCACTCCTCTTGCTCTCTAGGTTTGAATACTTGGTTGCTCCCCCATGGGACAAGAAATGGCTTACACTTGTGATTCTTGAATGATTGCCAGAAAGGAATTGACTCTGAGAATTGCCATTTTCCAGGTTCCCATAGCGTGTAGTAAACCCAATTATCCAAGCTAGGAGTGACAGACTTGCCTGATAGGAACTTAAGAGTAAAAGTCTAGGTAACTAATTACATAGTTATCCTCTAAGAGATGGGGTAGAATTATCTATCATTCCCCATTTTGACACTCTTATAAGAGAATTAATATTCATATTAACAGCCCTAGGTCACAGAAATCACATAAAGGCAGTGCCACAAACGTACCGCCCAATTTCATGTGTTAGTTACAAAATATTTCCTAAGTATTTTCTCATTTTTTAAACTAGGTCCAAGCTTGACAAACTATGAACAGCAGGAGGCCTGCTGTCTGTCTTTTGTCGGCTCACGGGCTACAAAATGATTTTTAAGTCACTGAAAACAATCAAAAGAATAAGGGCACATGAAAATTGTATGAAATTCAAACTGCAGTTTCCGTAAATAAATACGCGTTGGAACCCAGCCGCGCTCATCTATGTGCTGTTCATGACCATCTCCGCGCCAAAACCGCAGGGTTGAGTAGCTGCACCGGGGACCGTCTGGCCACAAAACCTCAAAGATCTAATATCTGGCCCTTTAAAGAAAAAAGCTGCCCCCCCGCCCGCGAACTGGATTATTTACTTAGTAGGGTCAGAGACCGAGTTTTGTACATTTCTAACATCCCTCAGATGGAAGGAAACATAGGAGGTACTAAATGACAATTCACTGTTGCTCACTGCAACCGGACTGCCAATTCAAACCCGGCGTGAGCTGTGCTTGTGAACAGCGAGGACCGGGGCCCGGGGCTCGGAAGCACGCGAGCGGGGCTCCCGGCTCCGGGCAGAGCGGCTGCAAACGCTCTGTGTAGTCAACGACCCCACTTACTCTGCCTTCGTTCTTCACATAGAGAAAGTTTACACTTACATTATTGGAGGGATAATGAAAAAAAAAGGAAACACACACACTGCAACAGAAAAAAAGCCCAAAATGAAACAGAACAAAGACAGACAGGAAAATGGGAATAGTATTGATTTATAATATAAAATGATCACCTGCTGTGTGACAAGCACATATTATGATCTCTTAATTTTTTTTCCTTTAATGCTCACAATAATCCTTTGAGGTGGTTTTATTAGTTACCACCTTAGTGATGAGACAGCGATTTATTGTGGTTAAGGAACTTCTACAGGGTTTGAAGCTGGGAAAATGAGATTAGAACGCAGATCTGACGTTTCTTCAATAAGGATCTGTTACAGCCTCAAATGCATCACTCCAACATTTAGATGTTGAAGTCCTATCCCCCAGGACCTCACAATGGGACTGTATTTGGAGATAGGTCTTTAAAGAGGTGATTAAGAGAAAACGAGGTCATACAGGTGGGCCCTAACCCAATACGACCGTGTCCTGATAAGAAGAGGAAGCTCAGACACAGGCATGTACAGAGGGAAGGCTGCGTGAACACAGGGAGAAGGTCGCCATCTACAAGCCGAGGGGAGGGGCCTCAGAAGAAACCAAACCTGCTGACACTTGAGAATGAACTCTCAGCCTCCAGAACTGTGAGGAAAATAAATGTGCGTTGTTGAAGACTTCGTAGCCCTAGAAAACTAACATGGTAGTTAAAAACGTTTAAGAGAAATGGAATTCTGTGAAAGTGAATATCTGCTGTTAAGAAAAATAATATGATCGCATGATGGAACTCTCATGTTCAAAACTTACCTTTGAGTTTTTATGTATATTTTTTGAGACCCTGTCACATGCACAGCGCTGCTCCAGGCATTCTGGATGTGTTGGTGAACAAGGAGACTAAGTCTCTGTCTACAAAGAGCTTACACTCCATTGCAGAGACGGCCAATAAGCATACAAAGAAGTAAGTAACAATATATTTGAGGTGGAAATAGAAACTTTGTGGGAGGTAAGTTAGCTATCATTGCTGTGAAGAACTCTGAAGACATTGAAGCTGAACCTATGTGGTGAGAAGACATCGAAAATATTGAAGAAAAACCTTCCAGAAGGAGTGCAGAGGTTCTAGGACAGGGGTGATTTGGGCATACACTCGGCGGCTACAGCAACATGACAGGGGGAGGAGAGCTAGGACTGAAGTTAGGGAGGTGAGCAGAGTGCAGCTTTCCCAGCGCCTTGTACTGTCTTTCAGTGGGGAGAACAGGAGGCGCTCTGAGCTGGGGAATGAAGTGGTGTGTTTACTCACCCTTTAAACCGGGGGAGCAACGAGCACTTGGATTAGAGTTTTAGTCGTAGGATTGTTGGAGATTGGAAGGCTTCAAGATACAGGTCAGCAGTGACGTCAATGGAAATGATGATGTGTTGAACGGACAGTATGTGGAGGATAGAGGGGACGGGGTGAGTCCTTCCAAGGACATGATCAAGAGAGAATTATCTTTTGTTCGTAGAGGGAAGATGACTAAAAATTCTGTTTGATGTATTTTTTGCTTGTATATTAAATACACATGCACAGCTATGAAGTAAACAGTACAACATACAAGGATGGGGATCAAAAGAGTAGATGGAGATAGAGATAAGGTGCAAGTGAATGTCAAGCCATAGATCTAAGTAAGATTATACAAGAAGAAATTGTAGGTTAAAAAGAAAAAACCAGTTTAAGAGAAGCCTGGAGAAAGCCAACATTTAAAACAGCAAATGCACCTGAGAAGAAGTGGCCGGTGAGTTACACACGGTCGGAAGACTACACTGTCACAGGAGGAAGGACGATCAAGGAGGGAACAGATAACTGTGTAAAGAGTGTGTTGAGATTAGATATTGCAACATGGGGATCACTAGAGAATTTGAATAAACGATTTCAGTGAAATGGAGGGAGGATTGAAACCCATTTGGAGTGGGTGGAGAAGAGGACAATAGATGAGAGAAAAAGTTCAATAAGTACAGAACAATCTTCTGAAGTATTTTAACAGAAAGGGGGCAGAGAAAATGAACAGAAGCTGGTGGCTAGTGGGAAACGTGAGGTTTTTTTTTTTTAAAGATAGAGTGACATTAAGGCTTTTTCGTTATTGTTTGTTTTGCTGTTGGACATAATTTAGGAGTGAAATTATTATCAAGAGAAAAACTTGATGATACAGATACAAAGAGGCCAATTGTACATATAATTGTAAAAAGCAAAGCCAACAAGTGGGCGAGAGCGAATGGAGATCTTCAGACTACCTATGAAGAAACTGGCCTTCGGGAACAGCAGGAGAAGGACGCTATCCGAGCACAGACACAGATAAAGGAGTGAATTGTGTTTGGGGAAGATGCGGCGGACTCTCGTGGTAACACATCCTTCTCAATGACATCTGATATAGTATCTTCAGTGTGGAGTGAGGGAGAGTGGTGTAAGTGTTTGGAAAGAAAGGGTGTGAAACAGTGACTTAGCTCGGGGAAGTGTAGTGGAATTGTTATGCGTGCTGAGCGCCCATGTGAGATTTGTAAACATATATTTAAAGTGAGATCAGTCCACTCAGTGGAGGCATTTTTTCTTTTCCAGCCATTCACAGCTGCTGAGGGGCCGGTCGGTGAATAGCTGGATTTAACCCCAGTTGGGGTTTGGCCAGCAAGTAGGTCAGAGGGAGAGGAGCACAAGGGCGTTAGCAAGGCCGGGGTCATAGTTTCCACGCAGACATCCAGGGAATCTGAGGAATCTCAGCTGGTGAAGAGGGCAGTGAGGACAGGGTTGTGGAGGAAGGTAGAGGGAAGGGTGGTTTTGGGGAGTGAAAACGTAGAGTTAACTCCCGGAGGCCTGTGAAAGGCTGAAACCTAGCTGAAGTGCAGTCACTTCAGTAAGTGAACAAGAACCTTAGAGTGTGGTGGTGGAAGGGGATATGTAAAATGCAGATTTTTGAGGTGGGATTGATAGAGATGAAGACAAGATCCAGGAGGGAGCAACCTTAGAAGTCGAAGAGGTCAGAGATGTGGGATGAATCAATGTTGAATTCCCCAGAGTGATAACCAGAGTAGCACAGGAGAAATCAGCAAGCCAAGTACTAAACCTGATAATGTGCGAGGAGAGTTGCTGTGCATTTTCACTCAAAATGTTAAAGGGTGAGGGATTCTTTATATCTTAATAAAGCACTATCTTTTCTGTCTTTCCAGAAACCGTAGGCTGACAACTTAGCTTTTAGGGATGAATGAATTCTCTCTGTCACATCACTAAACAGTGCACATGAACTATTGATGTGGAGTGACTTCATATGTGATATCAGAATGTCTGAAAGAATATTTCTGATAAAAACTGGGAATTATTGGCACATATGTACATTTATGGATCATTCCAATTGCTTTGGTCTACTTAATGAAAGAGTATTTCTCAGAAATAATCTAGTATTTGCATGTTATTTGGAAATTTTGTTTTCTAATTTGTTTCTAATAACAAAAGTTGAAGCAGTAGAGTTTTAAAAATTAGAATAATTTTAGTCTAGAATACAAAGTTCTCCTAAATGGCTATTTAAAAATGTGGACAGTAAGTTAAGAAATTGCTGTACAATACAGTTGATTTACTTATATCAGGACAGTTGAGAAAGCGTATTAGAATGCATCTTACATTGAGGAGTAAATTATAGTCACTTAATTTTTTTGGTCTAAAAATGTATAGCAGAGTAGTATAAAGGTAGGCCCAGAGATCAAGCTAGGAATAATCTGAAGAGGTATATTATAAAGGATCAAATATGCATCACTGTGTTGTACATGCCATTATATAGCATTCTCTTTCTAAAGGAAGATAGAAGATGTGTGGAAAGCATATTCAGAAGGAAATTTCACTTCCTGATTGGCATAAATATTGATTTGACCTATATAACGTATTGCTATAATCATTGACAAGTGATCTATTTTTTTTGAACAATCAGTGAAGAAACTTACACGGTCCATTTATAAAGCATAGCTGGTTTAAAAATAATGGCATAGTCTTAACGTCCTAATAAAGGGAGCCTTTCTGTGGGTAACCAGGCTGTGAAGCCGTAAAACTAGGAGCAGTAAGTGCGCCATCTGTTGGTGAAGCAGGCACAGTGTCAGAACACCAGCCGCGTCCTGGTCTACGGGAGAGTTGGACAGGCATCTTTCATGTCGTATACAGTGATGTTCATTATACCAAATATCCTAATGTACTCACAGAACACGTGGGCTCGCTGCTGCTGCGCCGCCAGCTCAGTACCAGAAAGGGTATCAGCGCAGAAGTCCGGACATAGTGGTGCTGGTCCCGGCTGTCCGTACTGTGCCGTGTCACCTTGAACGTGTGGTTTCACTTCCCTGGGTCCCCTTCCTTCTATATAAAATAAATTACAAGAGTGATAGCAATGACCCACTAGTTCCTTTAAATTCTAACATTTTGCAAATTTTATAATTTGAACATATGAGTAGACACAGACGCTGTCCCATTGATGGGAGTTTACCATACTTTTAAGTTCACTCTCAGAGACTGACAGCTCCCGCCGACCGCACATAAGGTCTTACTTTCAGGGCAAAGAAGCTACTCAGGACGTTCTAATTGGAGCGTAAACAAAAAAGTAAACCACAAAATGAAATATATATATTTTAAATTTATAATTCTATAACTCCTTAGGCTGTGTAATCATTAACTTTTATTAACCTGTGGCACAGGGTTTACTGATTGATTATGTTGGAAAACTTTCCTTTTATGAAGCAA
The DNA here is from genome assembly GCA_031878705.1 of Tapirus indicus. Lineage (NCBI taxonomy): Eukaryota > Metazoa > Chordata > Mammalia > Perissodactyla > Tapiridae > Tapirus > Tapirus indicus. Next base: position 3,856,607 of record CM062936.1, read on the forward strand.
ATATTAAAGTGGAAATTAAGAATTTGTTTAAATTAAATAAATTGAAGAAATCATTTGTTCAAATTTTTATTGAAATTTAAAAAATTAAAGTGGTTAGAAGTATTTCTGGGTTTTGTTGTCATTTTTGTTTCTGTGTTTTTAAGTGACATAAAGGTTTAGAGTTCTCTTTGAACAACACTGTAAACAAAATGTATTACCATTTCCCAATCCATTTTTTGAATAATGTCTTCAAGAAGTGATGATGCCTTGTGATAAGGATTACAGGGAAACTGCTGACGGCAGGGCAACTGGTACAACTTTTTGGGGCATTGTTAACATGGTTGAATGCAATAATTCTTCTCCTGGGATGCATCCTTAGGATAATCAGAAATTCATAGAAGGAGTTCTGCATATATATGTTTGGTGTTATTTATAATACTGAATATGTGTTAAAAACTAAATTAACAATAGGTATGTAGTTATTTATCAGTAGTTATAGCTCCAAAGAATATAGAAATAATACAGATATTCAGACAACACGGTCATAAAATTTATGGTGCGTTCATCAGTCATCACAGTTGATATCTTCATTAGCAAAAAAAAAATCCAAATGTCAGTGCCCCATAGTAGAAATAAAAATGAGAAAGCTAAATTAAAACAAATCTGTAATTTCATATCTGAAGAGTCTTTGCATAATGTATTGTTATGCTAATAAATTTAAATTTTAGTTAGGAAGATAACATTCATTAACATTTTTGTCCAGAAGTTATTGTAAATCTTACACCTTGAGTTCTGTACGAGTCTCTCTGCTGCTCTGTGATGCGGGATTTCTCTAGGAAGTAATAGTACTTAATAAGTAAATACTATGTTAAAGTGAAATAACATACCCAAAGTCAAGATATATTTATCTTTTTTCTTTTAAAAAAAAATCCAATATATCTCAAATAGAAAAAAAAAGAGAAGGAAATATCTCTACTATAGAGTTCTTTTTTTAACTTTAACACTAATATTTTATTACTTTAATGTATTAGCCATCAAAATGTCACCTGGCTGACAGCGAGGATCCCTAAAGTACATTTTCTTGGAGGACAAGGAGGTGGAGGCGACGGGCTCACAGGACCCTTGAGTCTCCGCGTCTCGGTCGTCACACAGAGCCGGAGGCGTGAACGAGTCCAGTCCTTGTGTCTGTTTCCTAGTCATTCTTGTATGTGAAAAATCATTTCATCACAAATTCCAGACAGTTTATCATGATATAACACTAGAACTTTAAGTATGTGTTTCCACCAACAGTTCGAGAGTCTATTTTGTAAAGAGAAGGAAATCGGTGGTGAAAGAGCAACATGACCTCAGCGGTTGAGTTTTTCCCAAGACCCCACTCATCCTGTGAATGTATCTAACCTCAGGGTCTAAGGTCTGGAAGTTTACTCACATCTTCAGCAAGAGCCATTTATTTGGCACCTATTTGCAATGTTAAATTGATTGTTTTATTTCCCATTCAGCTAACTATGCATATTATTTTAGCATATGTGAACACAGGAAGGAATAGATTGCAACAAGGTGCAAAACAAAAAATATTTTCCACAATCAATGAAAATATAAATATTTCAATGTATTTGTACAGAGTGTCAAATAAAAATATTTGATTTCTTTATGAAATTGTACTATACCAATCTTGTAATCTTTTGAAATATGGAATTATTGGCACAACCAGAAACTCTTACTTCTTCCAGAGTGACTGCCGAGCATGAAAATGTCACCTGAGACAATAAATGTGGAATGCCCCATCTTCCTCAAAATAGCTAAAACAAGAAAAAAGCTATTTCTAAAAACTCACCACAGGGACTTAAAATGTTGTCATTCTTGTTGCCAGCCCAGTGGCATAGTGATTAAATTTGCGTGCTCGACTTCTGCAGCCTGGGGTTCACAGGTTCGGATCCTGGGCACGGACTTATGCACTGCTGTGCCATGCTACAGTGGCGCCACACATACAAAATAGAGGAAGATGGGCACAGATGTTAGCTCAGGGCCAATCTTCCTCAGCAAATGAAAAAAAAAGTTTTCATTCTTCTCACCTAATAAATACACTGGGCAATTATACTAAGGAGGGAATTGGAAAGGACATTTGCACAGATGACATATTTCAAAATGCTATTTTGAAGGAATGAGAGTCTGATGCAGGTACAAAGAGGTAAGAAAAATTTATTTTCATATCCACCTATCTGAACAGAATTTATAATTAACAGGATATCCCTTTGCTTACTCATATGTTTCCTTATCGGTTTCACTTGTCTTGCAATGATCCTCCAGATGTTTGAGCGTTTGCTATTTAAATTCCCTGATTTCAAGTGCTCTGTAGCCTTTTGAATAAATTAACTTTTGAGTCACAATTTATCATGCTATTCTCAGTCTGATTTTTTTGTTTCGTAGAAGTAGTTTGGCTACCTTTCAGTTATTCAAGCAGGAAAGAGCCACATTTTCATACTTTCAGACATATTTGGAAAGATTTTCCACCCTTGGTTAACTCAGGCTTATGTGCAGAGTGACACGCTGATCTCTGTCTACTGATGCCTCCTGCTGCCAGTCTGTCACTCGGGCCCACATTGATCTCAAGAGACTGAGGATGGAATGAGGGTAATGTGAGCGTGAATTAATGCTAGCAGAGAAGAGGGGGAAAGCAGCAGGAATAAGAAAACTTGAAACGTGTTAGGGGAGATTCCCAAGGTCTCATTTTTTTCCCTCTCATATGAGGAATAGAATAGGAAATGTACCATCACAAGTGAGGGGCTCTGAGAGCAGGTCGTCAGGCTAATTTCCGAATACAATTTTGGAGGAAAGGAGTGGAAGTTAGTAGAAAAGAAGCATGGATCAAGTGGAAACAGTAAAAGTTAGGATTCCGAGAGCCAGGATTTTGGTGCATTACAATCCTGAATCGAAAAGGCAAAATTCACGAAAAATAGAAAAGTAGAAAATGCAGTTTCTCTTTTCAATAAATAAAAGAACAGAAGAATATATGATCCTAGCCTGGACAGTTTAAATTTTATTCTTTGGACTCATTCAATAATCCATTTAATATTACCTTAAAAGAGAGAAAACACTAAGATAATATAAACAGCCAGGCTCTATGAAGAATAAATTGGGCCCAGCTATTTTTATTCTCTCTATGGCAATAGCAAGCTTCAAGATAAGAGGAGAAATAACAGTAGTAATATCTTTGAATTTCACACAAGATCTGCTTTCCATCCAAGATGGCATTCTATCACAAGTAAGACCTAAAAAATGAACCTGTTGGACACCTATGTCATGTTGCATGAGTTCCAATCTGGAGTCATTGTTATTTCATGAATAGTCTGATTAAGTCACATAATATCTATTATTTTATGTTCAAATGTGTTTAAAGGAGCTAATTTCCATAGTTAAGATTAGTGGGTCGTTAGAAATAAAAGGTGTAGAGGGACATTTACAATAGTTCAGAACATCACAGTTCAGAGACAGAGTCAGCAAAGGCGTTTTGATTGCATTTAATCATTGAGAAGGAGACATATATGAAAGTTCTGTTTGGGCTTCATTTATTCCAATTAGAATGGAAGGGAGGACAAAGACATTTTTTCCTCTGTAAAAATGTGGTTTTTCCTACCATGCTCTGGTGGTGCTGGACTGAGAACTGTGTGGAACAACGAAATAGTCCCAATTTGAGAGATTAGGTTGGGCAGTTGACTAAAAGATTTTCGAGGTATGCCTATCTTTTACTCCACACTTTGTAGAAATGTGTAAGTCATTTTACTGAAATGAGTGTTGCTTCAAATACGTCTCTTCAGAAGCTCAGAATCCACGTCACCACATCCACTGTCACTTCCTTAGATGCTGCTTCTGTAAAATAAAGGGAATGGACTGTAGTTATTTCCAAGATTCTTTGCACCTCTTCAAAGGAAATGATTCTCTTTACCTCTAGATCCCCCAAGCTTATTAAGATTGAGCAATAATACTATTGAAGATTTAATCTGAGCATTGTAACAGTAATAGGAGTTACATTTGCTTGAAACTTTCCTCTGCTAAATTTTGTATATATGTTTCAAATGTAGGAATTTATAATGTATACAGTATCACATTTTAAAGTTAATGGAAAAAGTCATCCTAAGTATAACAGTGATTCTCAAGGCCTGTAATGCCTCTTCCACCCCCAAGAGGCTTTAGTGAAATAGTTGGGATGCTTTAGTGGTAACAGTGACTGAGAGGAGGGAGCTACTGGCATTTATTGCTTGGAGAACAGGGATGTTGAATATTCTGTAATGCATCCAACAGCCTCTTATCACAAAGAATTGCCCTTCCCCAAATCCAGTAGTGCCCTCAAAAAGGCCTGAAGAGCTGTCCTAACTAACTTTAATACTCAAAAATTTGCAAGCTTTTCCTTTTACCTTATGGCAGATGTCAGATGAATTATTACAAGAACTAGAAAGTTTCTAGGAGGCTGGTCTTTCATGGCCAATCCAACCGAATAACAGAAAACATCGTAATCCGATAATAAGCAGACACATTTACTTCATGTGTAAGAGCGATACTCAGCTGGAGCTGGCAATCCTTTCCATGTATCACCTCGAGCGCTCTTCTCTGAAGGGGAAGACTGTCGAGAAACTGTTGACCAGTGTGTCCAGGAGCTGTTCTCATGGGGTATACACTGATTCTCTTCAGAAAACACTGCACTGAGCAAAAACTCCTTGGACAGAAGCCATAGAAACTCTCAACGGCTAAGGAAAACTTGGCAGGAAATAAGAGAAAGAGGAAGGAATAACTTTTCTCTGTTGGGATATTATATAGATGGTTGAACTCTAAACTCCTTGTGGATGAGGACACAGTCCTATAAGTCCTCTATGTTGTCTCCAGCATCTGGAAGAATTATAAGCAGATTTCATAAGAGTTAGGAAACTCCTAGATCAATAAATTCTCCAAATAGACTTAGATAATTAAGTCATTATGATACACTATGTGTGCGTGTGTTTTAATAATCAGAGGGTACCATTTGGTTAGCATAACTACTACCTTAGCTTTCAACGGAATTTGAAATTTCTTTGAAAGTCAAGAGATATGAAATATCAATAAACATATAAAACATAATAGAGAAATAAAAGATAATATCTTCAGGGACAATTTTTACCATATTTGCTGTATAATATTGGAGTAAAGTGAGGAATCGACTGTGGACAATCAATCAAGAATGACGTTGAGAACATCCTGGGCCATAAGCAGTATATTTCTTAGCAATATTTGTGTTGTAAAGAAGGAAATATGTTAATAGGACATACAGAATGTGAAAAAAGAATATTTTTCTTTCTCCTGGACATTTATTAGAGTCTTAGTAAATCCTTGCATATAGTTTAATTCTTATTATAAACAGACGTGGAAAGTTCAGAGAACATCAAATAAAACTTTATAGGTAGAACATAAGTTCAACTGATAGCAAGAATATACTTTTTAATTTGATAGTCCGATCAGTGGAAAAGAGAGTAGGAAGTTTCTCAAGTAGAAAATCTTCTTATGTGGTAAGTTTGTAGTTCTTTCTATCTTCAAGCACAACAAAAAGCAGGCACATATTTAAAGTTTAGCAGGACAGTAATATAAACTGTCTTTAGTTGGTGAATTTTTCTTTCTACTTTCTTCAAACCTTTCAAATTCATTTTATCTGGGAAAAATGTAAAAAGTGTCCATAGAGGGTTGTGGTTATTCTCATTAAAGTGATACCGTGGACAGATCTTTTAGGAAAAGATTAACTAGATTATATCTATGGTTTTTCCTCACTGAAAGCTCTTCCTTTGGGATGAAAGAATGAGTGGGGAACTTTTCCAGCTGTTGGTAAGTTGATGTGTGGTAAGGATGAATTTTCCTAGGATGAATATAGGAGCAATCTAAACACAGTAAGAGAGCAAATCCAAAATATTAGGGATAAATAGATTATATATCAGAGGTTATTAAATCAAGAAAAATACGTCCTCATTAAAATGTGAGGTTTTCTGCCTTTCTCTCTTCAATGAGACTGAAATAGCCTGGAACCCAAATGAAAAAGATCTGTGCAGCCGAACTGCACAGAGTTTCAGCCTACACGCCACGTGGTGAGAAACACTTTGTGTTGAGCTTTGTGAGGTTGTTACCTTAGCAAAATCTAGCATAAGCTATTGTATCCCTTTAAGCTCCAAGACAGTGTTTGGCATATTATAAGAGATCAATCCTTGTTGGTGAAGTTGTTCTTGTCGTCATCATTTCTGTTGTTATTCTTAATTGCTGGATTATTCCTCCACTCTGAGAAACAGAATTGTTGGACCCTAGAACTCCACTTATGAATATTAAGATCATTACCCAGATTTGGGAACCTGTGCTTATATTAGATACTACCAGGCAGGAAACAATCTCTAAGGGAAGCTGAACAAGTAGACTGTCCAAAAAAGTATTCAGATGCTGTGTGGTGGGCATAAATGAATCATCTGGATCCTACTTTTGGTTTTGGTGAGCAGGTAAGGGAACTACAGTTAAGCCTGGAAACCAGAGGCTACTGAAACTACCTATTGGTGCTCTTCCTATCTAGTTGGTCTTTTTTAGCCTAAGAATAAACAGTAGGAGTTGCTGAAAGTCGAAATAGGAACCTCAAGAATCTCTGGAAATCATGGAAGCGATTGAGGTTCAAATCAAGTGCCTCCAACGGCCTGGTGTGGCTGTGGGCTCTTGTTTGTGGTTACCCACTACACAGCTTCAAGTTGGAATGTGAATAGGAGATGTTTCTCAAATGCCATTTATGCGAGACTATACCTAAAGGGGCAAAAGATAGTAGTAATAAGATACAAAATACTAAGAAAACAGAAACTTCTGAGGTCAGAAGAAACATTTGGTTGAAAAACATAAATGGATATGGATCATTATATTTTCCAAAAGATTCACCAAAAGGATTTTATTTTTCTGAGGTTATATAGTAAGAAAGTAATCAATTAATCCATAAACACTTATTAAATGCCTATATAAAGTCTAGAAATTGATAAGGTCTCAGATACTGCCCCAGCCCACATAGTGCTTACGCTCTTATTCGATCAGAAAAATGCTTCTGAAATACTTATTTTTTGACACTACTAGCAACGCTGACAGTGTAGCCGAGACAGTAAGAGCCACACAAGACCTCAGGGCAGAGCCTATGCACTGTGTGCTATTGTGATGAAAACACGCCTCAGTGTTTGTAAGCACAGGTATAAAAGTGGTGTATCTACCTGAAGGGAGTGTATCATTCACAGGATCAAAGATTTAGAGAGCAAACATTTATGTATTTGTTTAGCTTAGGATTATAGATATTTGAGCAAATGATAACCTGATTTTAGAAAATTTTTAGAGGTGACTTCCAAATTTCTGCTCAGCAGCTCAGTCAGTGAGAATCTTTCTTGCATCTGGTCTAATTTATTTATGCTAAATTGTAAGTCAATAAGGGCAATTTTTCCTATTTCCTAAGGAGTTCAGAAAAACAGAAAACCCCCTCCCTCAACTAATTCTAAGATTGTAATTTTCTGATTCCTTTCTCTCATCCCCATATTCCAGCTCATCCATCCAAAGAAGAGAGAAGGAGAGGGAATGAGGGAAGAGAAGTAATAGGTGATAATGTTGGGGAGGAGATGTAAGAAAGGAGAAGACCAATCAAGCAAGAAAGAGTGTAAGGACAGCCCTGTAAAAATACAGTCTTAAAGTAAACAAGGATAGTCTACAACTGAATCACAACACCATTTCATCTAAGCTTTTCTAAAAACTGGCAATCAAAAAAAAAATTGCACACATTAATGCTGTCGTTTTTTTCTCTTCCATGAGAACTTATGGTCACCAAATTCTTTTTACCTGTTTATCAGTATCTGAGTGTTGATCACAGAGCAGGTCAGTTATGGAGACAAAACCGGATCCAATGTTTACTAGCTCAGTTTGATACTTTTCCTAATTTTCTGTTCAGACAAAAGTTTGCCTCTTCTTGGTTAAGTAAAGATAACATTCTATTATTTTACCAAATTCGTCTAATACAGAAGTAGAAACATTCCTTCAAATATCAGCACTGTTTGGAGCATTTGACGAATCAATAACACTATATAAATATTAATCAAGAGAATTTGACAGTCATCTATGAGTAGTAAATTTTATCTATTAGTAATTTAAAATGATAAAATATAATAGTTAAAATGCATTCATAGGTATGTCATAATATAATATGAAAGTACTACATTAGAGTTTATGGATATAATAATAGTTAATATTGAATTATTCCTACTTAGAAAGATAAAAGTTTAAATTAATATAAGACTTAAGCACAGAAGAGAATGTGAATATATGTAATGTGTCAAAAGATTGGTTTACATTTTTCTTTTTTCTCAAGTGTTGTCCTACATAGGATACACGACTTGCTAGTACACACACACACACACACCACACAGTGTATATGTATCCAAAATGTATTATCACATATATATATGTATACATATACTGAATAATGTATAAAATTCTCCATATTAAAATATATTTCATAAAAAATTTATAAAGTATTTTTATCGATAACTAAAGCATAGTTACATCATAATTTTATGTATATATGTAATTCAAGTAAGACTTTTAAGTGCACTATACATACTTTTTAATGTATGTGTGTGATGAAAATTTTCTGATCTTTTTCTGCCATCTAGTGGTATACTCAACAGTTTGTGTTTTTTAAAAGGCCAGTGTAAAACTTTTATTGAATTGGAATCACAGAATTAGGTCACTTAATAAATATAAAGTTGTAAATAAACAAAAATAGACATTCAGTGTAGGAATTATATGATACGTATTACCCAGTCAATTCCAAGGTTTTTCAAGTCTTCTCTCATTTCTTACAAAATGTAAAACTTCAAGGTTAGAATGAGCTGGATTTGGCTGTTGACCCAAAGTCGTAATCTCCCAAATGTGAGGTTTTACAATTCTAACTAGCTCTCACTATTTATAATTGTACAGCATTTACCCCATGGTAGGTGTATTTTTAAGCATTGGTGCATACACTGGTTCTCTTATTTGTGGTACATATCGTGACTAAAACTGGATATAGCATCACTGAATATTTGTTGTCTTAACACTAACTTGAGAAATTAATGGCCTTTAAAAGCAGAAAAAAATATTTGAAATGATTTAGAAGCCAACAATTTAGAAGGGTAGAAAGACTGTTGGCTGCACATTCCAGCTCTTCTGTCTGAAATCAAATCTGCCTTCTTTAGTGAAGCGGAAATCACAAGCTAGAGTGGGCATAAGTAGTTTCAACATAAATGGCATAAATAGAGAATGCTGTGCATTTCTAAAATAGAACATATCAAAATGAAAAGTTTAGTAGTGGGTGCTACTTAAAATGTTCATCATATTCAAGGATGATACTGACAAGTTAATATACTTCCTTTGAAGCGTTTGCTCAGTAAAAAGAGCTTATTATCACCCCCTCACACACACACCCTGCCCAATACACTATTTTTGGGAACAAAGACTGGTGTATATGAAAACCTCACTGGATCTTCACCGTAATCTGTAGCTAAGAGAAAGAACTTTTCTTAATATAATTGAATTGATTCACACAAATATTAAAATTTCCTGGAATATGGAGACAATTAATATTACATACAAAAGCAAGTAATTCATTACAAAAAGAATACATGGTATCTTTGTCTTAATATTAATAGAAAAGAGAAACAAACATAGATTACTCTGCATTTCCTTGAGAAAGCTCAGTTTACTCATTTGAGTCCACTAGTTTCTCTACTTTTAGTTTGGAAAATGACTATTTCACTTATAAATAATTAGCATAAAATAATCTCATTTTTACACTACTATATGGCAACCTGGAAGAAAAGCACAATTTTTATAAAATTATATTCAAAAATGGATGGAATATCTGTCTACTATCAAACCCAACGAAGTAAATATCATCTTGTCAGACATCAGACCGGTTAGTGAACACTGGTCTGATACCACCTATTCCTCAGGACGCTGCCCTTAACCATTCTTGCAAAAGTGGTCGAGCTCATAAATAGGTTTGGCAAGGCAAAGTCACCAATTTTGACCTCTTGGGTAAGGCATTGAATTCTTTAGTGCAACGCACTTTTTAGCATCGAGATTTCTAAACCGAAAATACATATCATTACCACTTTCTTAAATTTAAAGTACATAATTTACCTTATTAGATAAGATAATCATTTAAAAGTACAATTATTTAAAAGTACATTTAGCTTTAAAAATAGAGTGATGGCTTGTAAAGCTATGGAGAATGACATTTTCACCCAACGCTGGTGTAAACGAAATTGGTACAAATTTATGTATTTGTTTTTTCTGATTACGGTATTTATTTTTATCATATAAATACATATGTACAAAGACCTAACATAACATTTAAAAATATATCAGGCTTATGTATATATAATATATATTTATGTATATTCAAAGCATATATATATTATATATATATATATACACATATATAACCATATATATAATATATATGCTAACCAGGTTTTAACCTCACACTCTATCAAAAGAAATTTTATATCTTTTTTTTTGCTTCAACAATATTTTATTGGCTGTAAAATATTATATAGCTTCATTTCTAAAATTTAGGTAACCAACCCTTTTTGTTGGATTTTTCTTATTAAAATCAATAAATAGCTCCAAATATTGTAGCCCTTGCATTAACAATTTTATTACAAATGCCTAATAATTAAGTTAAACAATGAGGGCATTTTAAAGGTTTTGATACATATTTTCATATTGCCATCCAGAAAGCCAATAAAAACTCTGAGAAACAATTCCCAAGTAGGTATCAAAAGCCTCAATATTTTATGCCCCTTGACTACATATTTCCACTCCTATAAATTTGCCCAAAGGAAACAATCCAAAATTTATACAGGTTTTTGATGCCTGAAATTCATTCCAGTGTCATTTATTGCTTTGATATATTGGAAACCATATAAATAGTTAAAAATGCTATAATACTTAAGCAAAATGTGGTAAAGAGAATATTCTTTATGAGATATTGTGTAGTTATTATCATTATAGATATCTATAATAATATGGAAAATATGGATAATATAATACTAAGTAAAAACAGGATGTTAGCACTTTTTAAAGAAAATATACAAGAATACTAGAAAATCCACCCAAATAACACTTTTGATCACTGAGTGATGGAGATAGAGGCCACCTTTAACTTTTTCTGCATTTTTTTCTGCTTATAAATCTTATAAATAAGCATGTATTGATATATCAAGGAAAATAGATCATTAATTTTATTTTACAACATTAATCATGCAAATATACCTTTCTCCAAACAGAATCATTTGACTCCAGAATGGTTTACTTAATGGGGCTTTCAGCAAAATAGAATTCTAAAATTGATGTTTACAATTGATAACCACTGACTGTGTTCTCCTAATAATTCCTCCTAGATTTAAGAGACCTGGCAGATGAACCCATCCCAGAACATGTTTCTTTCTTTCTGTTATATGACTGTTTCATAATTATGACTGGTTACTTCAAGAAAGGGTAAATATTCTTATTTGGTGCATAATAGGCACAGAAACTACTTATAATTTGCTCAGTATTCCTAATCTGCAACCCAAGGAACTCCAAGGGAATTGTAGTTTTTGTAATGATTCATGGATCTGTAGCTGTGCCAAATTATCTACAAATAAAAGTGTACTTAAATACTTATGCAGTATAACTGTCAACTTAATGAAGGGGCCAGTATCAACATTAGAGTAATAAGAATAAATGAGTGAATGAAAGTTTTGTGACAAATTAACCTTAGAATTTTACTTGGAAGTATAAATTCATTACGTATATTTTCAATTAATGAATGGTAGAATTACAGCTGTTATCACTTAGAGGTCTATATTTACATGTACTATTACAATACAGTTTTATAGCAAAAACCATAATTCTCAAACTGTGGTGTCCATAGGGATCATGTGGGGTGTTTACAACACAGATTTCACTGCCTAATTCCAGAGATTGTTATACAGAAGTTTGGGGAAAATGCATTGGTATTAAGCATTCTAGAGGATTCTAATGCATATGATTTTTGGACTTGGCTTTTGGAAACAGCATTTAAATGCTGGGAACAACTATACACTTAGGAGTTGGATGAGGTTCTTATCCACAGAATGGACAGCAACTTTTGAGCCCCATGATAAGCGTTTCCAGCCTATTAATAAGATGATGTTCAAAATAGACAGCTGTCACTAAAAACTATAAAAGGTCTAATCTAATTTAGCAATAAGAACTAGTGTCCAGAGGGATGGTATCATTTATAAAAAGAAGCTCTGTGTGTATGTGTATACATGCATGTACATGTGTGTGAATATACTTACATGCATAAGAACTTACTCTCTGGAGTTCTTGAAATAATTGTTATAACAGTTTCTATTTTTGCTTGTTGTATTGTCAGCGGGAGGGCACTAAACACATTGTGTATTTCCTTTGGGTGTCCCTATTCTTAATTTACTATGAGGGGTAAATAAATTTTGAAAGTTGAGTGATTAGTGTTTTAGAAAATTGTTGAAATTTTCATATAGCCATTTCTACAAAACTGCTCAAATACAATCTTAGATAAATAAAGGATCAGGCTATAATTAAATGCCAGCAACCTCTGGCAGAATTTAAATGCTACAAATTTAAATGCTACAAACATCTGACACTTTTTTTGTAGTTATTGTTTTTGAGGTTTCTGTTGTTTACTTTCTGCCCTCGTGTCTTCTCTATTTTCTCCTTGTGCTGACTTGCAGCTGGCAGGAGACACTCTCAAGCAGTGACGTGATTTGCCCCCGACCCTTGCTGTGACTGTAGATTTTGTAATCTAGGTCAATTTCACTCACAGCAGGGGCCATTGGTAAAATATTTCAGTTCTCAACAGCAGATTGGTTAAACTTCAGTTTTGGGCGTCCAAGGGATATCCATGGGCAACTGACTTCCATAAACCCAAACAAAAGGCTTCCAGTCCCAGTATGACAAATATACACTTTGTATGCTCAGATGAGGTATGGTGATGCTTATAATCTGCAGACTCAAATATGTTCAGATCTTGGTTATCTGACCACTTTTATCATTATTTGTAATCCAAGCAATGTTTTACAAGAATGTAAATTTTCCATTCCTGAAGAAGCTAAATTATAGCACACCATAAATTATGGGGCATGATATTATGCAAATTTCCAATTTGTGGCATCGCAAACAGCAATCAGGTAGGCAAATCATGTGCAAGCCGGCTCATGTCTAAATGAAACTCAGAAGGACCCTTAATCGAGATTCTTTGATAAAAAGAACTCAGATTTCTCAGAACAATATTTCAAATAAGAGGTGGGATAGTTTACGTAGAGCCTGGGCCACACGCTCAGATGCTTAGAGGGGCTGCACAGAGCATGACTGTGTGAACTGGGCTGTGTGTGAGACAACAGGAGATGGTGGGGCCAGAGACAAACTGGTTAATGGGTGATTCTCCTAAAGGAATTTTAATTTAACTCATAAATAACTAACACGCACACATAACAATGCTGTAGCTACAAAGAAAACACATCTGCGGGCTTCACTTGATCTGTAACACAGACCCTTATACAATCTCTCCTTGGGGTTAGATGTATGAACTACTCCCCTCCCCCGGTTTTCCCCCTCACTGAGAGCCTTTGTTGACTAGTCAGTCTTCCGACTCAGGGTCACTGTACCCAGCTCTGTAACTTTTCAGCTAAGTATGTTATTCTGATTAAAAACTGCTGTCCAACACATAATATTAAATTTGAATTAAGCACTAAATTCAATTTAATATTTAAAAAACATTTTTCTCTTGATAAGGCCCTGATACTCTGGGTTCAAAAGTCGGTGGGTCCCAGCCTGTGAGATTCCTGCGGAATGTTGCCCACAATGTTTTGGAGTAGTTACAAAATCAATTACACAAGAATACATAGTATCATGAAAGTAAATTCTTAGCGAACAAAATGAAAGATGAGAGTTCTGACAAGACGAGAGTTCTGACAGAACTGAGCTTTAAAGCTAATCTCAGTGTATTGATGTAGCACTTAGTCCATTTTTTGCACTTGCCATTGAAGCTTAGTAGTCTCCCAGATCTACATCTTACTTCATGATAACATGAGACAAACTTCATACTTGCAAATTTGGGAGAAAAATTGCATTACCCTCAAGTTAAAGTAGACCTTGATAAATAGAGTTTTTCAGGAAGGAAAGTATTTTGATATTTCATCTGAATTGAGGTTAAAGTTCAAGCCCAATGAAAAGAATTGATCACAGAGTAGCAAAGAACATTTTGTTTGGTCTACATTACTTAATTTGCTGTGTCCATGGAAAAAAAGTACAATATCTGGTGGTGCATTCAAATCATGTTCATATGCTTTAAGAATGGACAGTTCAGTGGCCTTATAGACTGGAAGGGAATATCTATAACTAGAACTGATAGTTTTTTATGACCACTCGATGAATTTGGAGGGTAAAAGTACTCAGAATTATAAGCAGAAGTATGAATTTTCTGTATCCAAAGACAAAACTTTCTTTCATACAGGAGTGAAATGTATTTTATCTCAAAGGGCTGAAAATATATTTGGCTATTTACAATATTAACAAAATTTTATGTGTAGAGGCTTCTTTCTGACTTGTGTATTTGAAACAGACATTATTAAAAGAGTTCATTCTGTCCCATCTCCTCTACATCCAGCTTCTATTTTATCCTCTCTGTAGCTTTGAAATTATGAATCCCCAGTCCTCAGGTGAAATAGCTTTAGGCACCATGGCTGTTTTTTTCACCATTATAACCAGTACAGAGTGCCTGGCACATACTTGTTGTTCAACAAATACGTGTTGAATGAGCGAGTCGGCAGAGAACATTCCCTTCATTCATGCACCAGAAGTAGAGGTAAAATGCTTAACAAGATTGATCAAGTGCATTGACTTATTTTCTTTAAAATTTTTCCATAAAATGTGTTTAACAATTGGTTTAATATATATGGATCTACTGGAAGGGTACCTAGTTGGAACAATATACTTTGTTTTCTTACGCAAAAACCATTTTCCACTTTGTGTGTAGTTAAACAAAAAGTGTGACATTTGAGAAATAGATCAAATCCAGACTTTTTGGAATTATTCTCTTGTCTGTTGGTAATGTCTCTACTTAAGAGAGACCTAGAAGAAATAGCTGAGTCATATGTAGGTCTAGGAGAATTTATAAATTACATTTTAAATTTGTGAGCATATTTGTGAAAATTTTCTTAAGAGGTTTTTTAACTAAGCATTACAATAGTTAAAAGATTATTTTTAATGAGATTGTAACATTGTCTTTATGGAGGGTGGTGAATTATTAGTCAAAGTATTTTTTCTTATATATCTCTGGGTTAAGAAAAGCTTATATTATTTTACAAGGGTATATTCATTTTGAATATGTGGTTGATTTCCTATTCACATAAAATAAGTCAGGGAAATGCAAAAAATATGCTGATGGCTGTTCTTTGGATGTGCTTGTTACCAAATATTAATAAAATTGATCTGGAGGTCAAAAACATTTTTTTATTTCCAAAACTTTCTAGAACTGTCTGTCTTTTTCATTTGGAAAAAGAAACAATATATGGAAAATATTTAGCTGTTTGGGAAAAACAATTGCCACATAATACATTAGTTACCACACAACTGTCATACAATACACTGAAGTGGTTACCAAAACACGATGGTTTAATTTTATTTGTTTGTCATTTGCACATAAATATTTTCCACATGAATAATGTCAAAATATCTTCTGATTCTAGCAGAAACTCACAAACACCATTTCCTTCCTCTCCATAAAAATCTTAACATGTAAGATTTACTTAGCAGTTCTTGCTGGAAAGTGAAAGTTAAGAGAAAGCCTAGTAAATCATTTGCTCAGGTAAAATATTACACTTCACAACACTGCATTTACAATAGTCTTTCCTAGCAATAATTTTTTTCAAAAATGTTTGAATTGGGATATATGAGTATGATCTAAAAAGAAGTTACAGGATTCCAGTGTTTGGAGAGGCAACTGAGAAAGATGTGGGTTCTTAATATGATAATCTTAACTAAGAAATAATCTATAGGTTCTTAGGAAAGTATTTATGCCCTTCTTATTCAAAGATAACCCAATGTCAACATATATATTGACATATTTCTGAGTTGGTTACCTCCCAGTAGATTTATGAAGAGCTGATCACAATCTCCCATCTTTTCCTCAAACATCAACACCTCTATTTGTGTTCCAAAGGTAGCTGGTGAGAACTTGTGGTTCATATTATAATTCTAAAAATCAAGCTTATAGCTTTTGTGTCACTAGAAACATAATCTAGCAAATTGAAATGTGACAAAGGTAAATAATAAAATCTCTTAATGATTGTGGGATCAACTTTCTTTTTAAAGCCTACTTCTTTCTTTCTTCTTCTTCTTTTTTTTTGCAGGGAAAGATTCTCCCTGAGCTAACATGTTTTGCCAATCTTTCTTCTTTTCTTTTCCTCCCCAAAGCCCCAGTATGTAGTTATATATCCTAGTTGTAAGTCCTTCTAGTTCTTCTATGTGAGCCACTGCCACAGCATGGCAACTGACAGACAGGTGGTGTGGTTCCATGACCGGGAAGTGAATCTGGGAGGCTGAAGCAGTGAGCACCGAACTTTAACCACCAGGCCATCAGGGCTGGATCAAGATCAACTTTTTGATTTGTTTTTGATAACTTGTGGCTCAATTTTGAAGTTAAAGGATTACTCATCTCTTGACAAAAGAGAAATGTACTTACAAACATAGTTTATTATATGTTGGTCTCATGTCAACTCTTTCTGTACATCAAGTACTCCTTTGATTACAACATTATTGAGATCTTAAAAGTTCATTTAGAACATATTTTCATTTATCTGATAACTTTTCTACAAGAAAACAATGGTGGATATATTATGGAAAATATTCAAAGTGGAAAAAAAGCTAGAATTGTTTTCAAAATTCTTAGGAGAAAGTGATTGAAGTGATCTTTAAAATGAGCCTCCGAATTGTTTCACATCCAGAAGGACTGGCGAGGAAGACCCCCCTCAGCATCAAGAGAGATAATAAAGGCAGTATTTGCAACAAGAACAAAAGTAATAATTTTCAGCCTAAATTGGAGTTGCAGCATCAAGACTTTAATAAGCATGATCTCCCTTGTCTTCATGCGAGGTAACTATTTGGGTTTGATGTAAGCATTTTAAGCTCCTGTGTCTTTCCACATGTAACTAAACATCAAAACAAGATCAAAAAATCATTTCTTATTAAAGATTTGCCTGCTAGTCTTTTAACTTATAACTTATTGACATGTATAAATTTATAGTATGTAAAATGAGAAATGTAAATAGTATGTATGCATCTCTGTTCCTGGGGAGTTTTGTGAATAAATTTCCATTAATCTAGTTGCAAATGCACCCTAAAGTTGTATAATTCATGCCCTTTCTGGATGAGTTTAATACAAAATATCTGCTATTTTTCATCTCTTTCCTCTCCCTGCTCCAATTGCACTCCTATAGGAAGTCTTAAATGTTTATGTATGTATCCGGTTATGCATATTGTAAACATCTGTCAACTCAGTAAAACTCATTTCAGGGTAGTCATTATTTTGAAGGAAAACTGAGCTCATCTAAACCAAATTTAGAAACTAAATTTAAAAACTACTTCAATCCAAAATTAAAGAAATACCAAGTCAGAAGTTTGGTTTTTACTTCATTGATTTGACCAAGGTACCACTGAAGAAAAATAACTTATATTCTTTTCCTCCTACAAACATCTTTAAAATATGTTGTGCGTGTATATTCCTAAATCTCTGTATTTGTGTGTGTAGCAAAAAACATCGTCAATAAATGTCTTACCTGGATTCCAAGGGCCAGCTGGATGTGATGTAGGTCTTGTCTGCATAGTCTATGTATGACATCTGGACTATTCAGGCATCAAGCAATGCCAAGTACAGGTGTACTGTTTCCCTTTGAAGGTGAATGCAAATTGCAACTGGTCGTCTGTTGAAAGAAGCACTGAACAGAACATGTTAGCCAAATATGACAGCAAAGTATTTTCCAATGGCAAATTGAATGGAATTTGTTATTTTAGTAATGTTTGGAATTAGAGGTTTATAGGAAGCACCATAGAACTATGATATAACATTCATTTTTATATTGTCTTAATTAGACTATTGAAAAGGAAAACCATTGAACTAGTTATCTTGTCCTTTATGAGGTGTTATAGCCTAGGTTATAATTTGGTAGCTTTTACTAGTTGATGTTGTTGAGTTGCTATGACAAATTTAAGATATGTCCTTAGGGCTGAAAATTTAATTATAGATAATTTATTGTATCTGGTTTGAAACTTAGATATAAAGCCAATTATTCCCTTTTTCCTTTATTATGCAGCCTTATCCTAAACTTTGAATTTCACCCTAGGATTTTTATTTGGCAGAACCAAATCAGAATCATTATCACAATTTTTTTTCTTGCAGCAATTTTATCCATACCATTGTGATTCGGTATATTTTAGGGGAATTTTTATTAAAATTTTTTCTTTTTGGGGGAATTCCAGTGTAGATCAAAATATTGTGAAATAAGGAGGGAGAGCAATCCCAACATGTAACCTTGTATGTCCGTACCATCGGAGTCTGAATGCCACCTAGGAACTACTGATGGCCTGGGGGATCCACTGTTCCTTAACGCACAGAATTCTGGAAATACCAGAATCGGTGCCTGGTCAGACGCACCACAATGGCCCTACGCTATCTAAACAGCTCAACCTCTATTCCCTTTATACTTTCTTGACTCTACCCAAGGTCAGGCTCTTTGCCACTTTTTCTCACTCATAAGGGCCAACTCAGGCTGGATTAACTTAAGGCTAGAAACACCTGGCCAACCCAACATAAAGAGGCGCAGTCCAGAACACAAGCACACAAGCTCAGCAATTGGCTGATCTCATTAAGGCCCACTGACCTGTGTGTAATGGACCCAGTTAGGGAACCAAGAGGGAGAGACTGAAGATACCTCTGGCCTGTGATCACTGCCATGGCATCGTGCTCACGGTGCTAATTGTTGTATTAGGACACTTAGCATCCTCTGCTGGATGCTGAGTAGTGCACCTCTCCAAAACTTCTGAAGGTTAGGATGAAGGACACACAGGCACCAATGGACACGAAGTAGAAAGAAACATAGTAAACACAAAGAACTCTCTAAGAAGAAAGGCTCAAGTTTGGTCCACAGTGAAGCAAAGTGGGTAGACAGTGGGCTGGCAGGCAGGAGGGTCTGGTTTCTATTGAGGATAGAAGGTGGGGCCTGGAGGGACAGAGAGTGCATGGTTTGAAACCCCCTGCATGGCTGAGGGAGGCTTTCCTATTGCCTTGCCCACACGTGGGGGGACAAAGGAAAGGGAAGGCGTGAAAGATGTCAGAGATCAAACACCAAAAATGGAGTCAGACTCTTCATTACACTCTCTAGTCTTAAGTTATTTTTTACTTTACTTTATTATTTTTTTGCTGAGGAAGATTTGCCCTGAGCTAACATCTGTTGCCAATCTTCCTCTTTTTGTATGTGAGCCGCCACCACAGCATGGTCACTGACAGATGAGTGGTGTAAGTCCACGCCCGGGAACTGAACCCTGCTGCAGAAGTGAAGCATGGTGAACTTAACCACTAGGCCACCGGGAATGGCCTTCAATGCCTTAATTTTACCATGTTCACTTCAAAAATAGCTAGAAGATTGAAAGATAGATAAATAGATATAAACATAGATATTCAAATTCATGGGAAGATTTTGAGAAAATGATATTTTTGACTTGTATTTAAATATCAAAAAAATCATTATTCCAAGGATAAAGAGTATGTAAAGTGCAGCTGATTTCAGTGATTTGCGGGGGGTACAATGGCAGCTTGTATTAGGCAGTAAGAAATATCTAGTTTCTGGCTGTACTTTGAAAGTAAAGCCCACAAGATATACTGATGCATTGAATATGGAAGCTGAAGGAATTGTTAGTGTTTGAGAATAAAAAACACTTTGGTTAATATGCTTTGTATTAGATTTATTGACTAGCATATTTTTAGTTTTTTCATACCCAGAAAAGTGTTTTTCTCATGGGCAAAGCACAATACATATTTATTACATGCATTAAAATATTGCAAAAAGAGTTTGAAAATATTCAAGTTCTGCTTGTTGTGTTAAAATATTTAAAGAAAAGACAATAAATGAAAAACATCAAAGATCTTGAAGACAATTTCTGAACTTCCCCTCTTTTCTATTCTTCTTAAAAACAAAATAAAAACCAAACTCTGTTCATAGGTCCTAGCCATAAATATATGTGATTATATACTAATGGTGATTACAAAATAAAATAAATATGCTGTTTCTACCACTAAGGGTAAAGATTAGAGCAAGCTAATCGTACAAAATATGTATGCAAGAAAATATAAGATTGGGTGATATTTTCCATTAAGTATCATACGTATGTAGACATATGTTTCATAAATATGTTTCATATATCTCTTTAAATCTTCAAGCTCCCTTTGAAGTAAATACGGTAAAATTAAGACGTTGTGTTTTATTCTAAAACCTCTTAAGAGTCAATCTGTTAGAAATATCAGGATTCCTCTTAATTTTGTACACTTTTGGAAAATCACCCAAAGCTGTTTGTTTTTTCCAATCCTAAAAGCCACCATCTATTAATATAACATGTTTTACATTTGGTCTATAAATAATAACTAAAAACAAATGACTTTCTTTGATCTTGGCTTAAATAATTGGGATATCATCCTCTAAATCTTTCCCTGGTCCTATAATATAGAAGTATAAAAATGTAGAGAAAATTAGAGGGTATGGCCTGAGATCTAGAAGAAGATCTGGTGTAGCCCTCATATTACTCATTGTATGGATAGCCAGGTAACTAACAGTTGCTAAATATTTAAAAAACACAAAAAATTTGATGTTTTATGATGAAAACACGTGATCTCATAAAAATTCTTTTTTCAAAACCACTGGTGCAAAATAAATCAGCACAAATTTGTGGTAGATATTCTCTCTCCATTTTTCACTCTGCTTCTCTTTCTCCCACATCTTTAAAACTACAAATGGACCCCAGCACCCGTTTAGTACTTCTCTAAGAGGCATATCAATTGTCTCCTTCCGGGTACCTTTGGTAAGGTTTGGAACTGTCGCGCTTCCTGATAAGGCAACTAGAACCTCTTGTTTCCCCCCAGAAGATTCTCAGCTGACAATCACATCTGGAAATGACTAACTCAGGAAGAAATACTATGCATTTAAGGGACCAACAAGCCTAAAAATTCCTTACTTCTCTCCTTTATTCTCTGGTTCTGACCTAACCTATCTACTTGTGTTTCTTTATACTTTCTCATTTTTATTTCCTATTGATTTTCCTACATCAGTAGTCCCTTCCATCCATCTCCCAAGAGAATCCCTCCCTGAATCTCTCTGCCTTGCTCTTGTTAGTCCCTCCCTCTGTGTCTGGATCTCAGAAGAGTCTCTTCACTTAATCTAAGCCACTCAAAACGGTGTATTCATTTTACACATAAGTATATTAGTGTACACCTCAGTAGATATCTGGGTCCTCTGTCACCAGTCCTCAAATGGTTTTTTTTTTTTTTTTTTTGTGAGGAAGACCAGCCCTGAGCTAACATCCACTGCTGATCCTCCTATTTTTGCTGAGGAAGACTGGCCCTGGGCTAACATCGTGCCCATCTTCCTCCACTTTATATGGGACGCCGCCACAGCGTGGCTGACGAGCAGTGCGTCGGCGGGCGCCCGGGATCCAAACCCGCGAACCCCGGGCTGCCAAGCACGAACTTAACCGCTGCGCCACCGGGCGACCCCTCAAATGGGTTTGTTTTAATCTGATTTTCCATTTTTGATCAACAGCACCACAGAATATTAGATTAAAGCAACTGGAGCTGCATTGCTTCATCCTGCACCATCATCCTTTATCCCTATCAGCCTCTACACAATGGCAATTTTTTGGTTGGAATGGTTCTTTTATCCATTATTTTCCTGCTATTTTAGGATTTCGTTATTTAATGCCCCCTTAACTATCACTGGTCTTTTCCTTTGGATTCCTTATATACTCTGCCTTCTACATTAAAGTGTATTCTGAGAGAAGGTGACACTGAATTTACTACCAATTAATTCTAAGCACATTAGTTCTAAGATAGAAGTGTAGGAAATATTTCTAATGTTCTTTTTAAAAAGCAACCTTATTGAGATGTAATTCACACACCATACAATTTACCCAGTTAAAATGCACAATTAAATGGGTTTTAGTATATTCACAGAGTTGTGCAACCATCATCACCACAATCAATATTAGAAACTTTTTGTCACCCAAAAAAGAAACACAATACCCACTGGTAGTCATCTATTCTTCTAACCTTCCCTCAGCCCTAGGCAACCCCTTTCTGCCTCTATAAATTTGCGTATTCTGAACATTTCATTTAATGGAATCATATAATATGTGTTCTTTTGTGTCTTGCTTTTTTTCACTTAGCATATGTTTTTAAGGTTCATCCGTATTGTAACATGTATCAGTACTTCATTTTTTAAAATTACCTAAAAATATTTCATTGTATAGATATAGCGCATCTTATTTATCCATTCATATTGATGGACATTTGGGTTTTTCCACTTTGGGGCTATAATGAATAATAATGAACATTTGTGTACAAGTTTTTATGTGGACATATGTTTTCATTTCTCTTGGGTATATATCTAGGAATGGAATCACTGAGTCAGAGTAATAACTCTTTGTTTAGGCTTTTGTGGAACTGCTATACTGTTTTTCAAAGCTCAGCACCATTTTACATCTCCAACAGCATTGTTTGAGGATTTCAATTTCTTTACATCCTCTCCAATGCTTGTTATTATTTGTCTTTTTGATTATATTCATCCTAGTGGGTGTGAAGTGGTTTTGATTTGTATTTCCCTGATGGTTATCTAATGTTTTTAATGATCTCAAATTATACTGCATGCCTGGGAGATCTTATAAAGTGCTTTGTTTTACCTGGATGTTGAGCTGATCTCAAATATCATTTAAAATACTAAGCTTGAGCAATATCAAAATGCAGAAGGGAAAGTATCTGTGCATGCAAGATGCTTTTGATGGTTTATTCTTACTTACCACTTCTCTGCAGGCTCTCTGCCTGTGGCAGCATCTACCAGTGGTGGTCAAATCAGATGTGACTGGAGGATGTGCTAAGCATCATTTGTTTTATTCCAATTAGGTGGCCCTATAACAACAGCACAAATGGCATGTCTAAATAGTTATAATGAACCCTATCTTTCCTCATGTATCATTCCAATGAAGTATTACAGATTAGTTTTCCAAGAGATTAACTAGAAATTACCAAAATGTTGGAAACATTTTATATCACTATATTCTATTCCCACAGATACTACTAAAACATCTTAAATAAATATATTTAACAGATGGTTGACCTTTAAAGAAATCCCCAACTCTTTTTGGGGAAGAGTCATTTTGGTGTATTAATAACAATGGCAATTGATGTAACATAAAGAAACAGGTGTTATCGAGGAGGAAACACATTTGCTGGATCACAGCAAATTCAAATAGATTGTTTTGGCTTTTAGTCTTGTTTTGTTTTGCTTTTTTGTGTATGTTGAGCTCACTGTTGAGTTCTTTAAATGAACCTGCTGTTTGGTTTATTTACTATGTGGGACGTGATTCTTGAACAAGTAATTTGTGCGAGGATATTAGAAAGTCCATTAACATTCTGGGTTAGAAATTTATAACTTTAAAAATGTTTATAAGCACAAAGTTTTTGGAAGTTATGTGTCTGTTGAATAACTAGATTTTTAAATGTGTAATTCTATCAAAATTGCATTTCCATATGGCTACAACAATAATTCATAACTATACAAATTTCAGGATTGTCCTGCAGTTCTGGAGGTTCTAAGTACAAGCAAGAATGATGGACTACAATTAAGTGTATTTGTCCGGGCCATCTGGAAGCCTTTTACAGTCCATTAATTAGTAGTATTACTACAATGTTCTCAGTTAATGGATTCTGTCAGATTCAAGCTCTAGATTTGCTTGTGGTTGAAGGGCTGTTTTTGTGCTTGGATTAAGTGCTTGGTTATTTCAGTGATGTGTGTGACTGTTACTAAACACTACTTATCCATTCCTTTATATCTTATTTTTTTAATAGATTGAAACTCAGGGAATTTACTGAGGTTTTTGCAATTTTGGACCAGCACTAATGAAGAAGTACTCATTGTGTGCATAATTGCACATGGTCCATAGAGCAGTACTATCCCTTTATTTAGGGCTACCATGGGTCAAATAGTTTGTATTCTCAGCATAGTAGGTTTTGGGGGCAAGGAAAACATATCCCCTTAATTCAACATGTACACTTTTGTTGTAGAAAAAAGAGTGTGTCTGGTCTCCGTCCACGGTTCCTGGGAAAGAACTTTCAAATCCTTGAGATTTCACAAGAGACAGGAGTGTCTTTGCTATTCGTGGTGGGCCCTTGGACCACACCTGCATTTATCCCAAGGAGATGCTCACGATGGGGACCAGTCATGCTAGAAAGACTACCACGTGGTTAGAAGTTTGGGGCCTTTGAGCTACATGATGTCAGCTTGACCTCCTGAGGGAAGAGGGGACTGGGGAAGAGAGATTGAGTTCAACTAGGTGGCCAAGGATTCAATCAATCTTGCCTGCACAATGAAACCTCAATAAAAGCTCTGGACACTGAGGCTCAGGTGAGCTTCCTGGGTGGAGAACACTGATGTGCCAGGAGAGTGACACATCTGAATTCCACAGGGAGGGCACATGAAAGCTCTTCGCTCAGGATCCTCCCAAATCTCACCTTATGTGCCTCTTCATTTGACTGGTCCTGGTTTGTGTCCTTTAAAATAAAACTGTAGTAATAAATGTACTGCTGTCCTGAGTTCTGTGAGTCATTCTAGTGAATTATCAAAGCAGAGGGGGTCACGGGAAACCCTAAATTTGTAGCCAGTTGATCGAAAGTACCGGTGGGCTGAAGATCCCCAAACTTGCAGCTGACATCTGAAGTGAGGGCAGTCTTGTTGGGGACTGTGCCCCTTACTTATGGAAGCTACGCTAACCCTAGTTGGTCAGTGTTAGAACTGCATTGCGGTATCGCAGCCCTCTGATTGACTTCTACCTCTCCATTTCACCCTGGAAGTTCTGCCTAAAAGCTTCTAAATGGCCATATCCTAAGCTTTGCAAAATGGTATTTCTTGTTGGTTGAATGACTGGATTCTGATCGTCAGTATCATTCCCTTCATTATTGAAACCAATCACAGACTCTGATATTTAGAAATTATCGTGTTATCCAGAGGTAACATGGCGCAGGGGAAGCAGGGTGAGGTTGGGTGCTAAGAGTTGAGCATTCTCATAGTGACTCTATCACTGACAAGAACTGTGACCTTGAAAATAGTTGGTTAATCATGCTGGACCTGTTTCTCCTTCCAAAAAGTTACATGGTTGACCAAATAACCTTTAAAGTCTCTGGAAGCTCTTAGGTAGTAAGATTCTTTGAATTTCAACATCTCACTTTCCTTGTCAGCAAATGGGAGTCAATCTGACTGGATCTCATTTAACTATGATGAGAAATAATGGAACCATTTCTACCTGTAGGAAAGTAATAGACTTTATTCTTTCTAAATATATTAGGATTCTGTTAAGATTTCCACGGGAAAATTATAAAAAGAAAAAAAGATAAGCCTCCTAGTTTTAATAGAAAGCAGTGTTCCCCCAGCACCCATCAGTGAGGTGAAATGTAGAGGTTTATAAGGTGAGGAGCAGAGATGGAAATGCTACTGAATTTGATTTCTACGTGGATATAATTTTAAAATTAATACATAATGATAATCGCTTAAAATATGTTTACGGTCAGTGACATGATACTGCCTGAGTGTCTGTGTTCAATTTCTTTCTTTCCTTTTTTTCAGTATCTGCCACCAACTCTCGCTTTTGAGGGAAATTACTCATGTCATGCACAAGCCCAAGTACGAGTCAGGAGGCTCAGTCACACATTAACCCACGTGCGACATTGTGCATTATGGCGAAGGAGCTGTATGGTTATAATGCAACAGAAGTTCGCATTATAGCTACATTATGAAAGCAGCATGGGATTTAGAATCAAGCGGGACCAGATTTGAATCACCGGTTATATGACCTTGCACAGCTTACATTTGCTTTAATGAGCCTCAGGTTTCTCTTCTGCAAAATTCCTATCTTAAAGAACTGTGTTTAGTGTTCAGCACAGTGACCCGTCCATAATAAATGACCAATAAAATGGTAGCTATTCTTGAGGGGATGATGAGATCCCATTTTCCTTTGTTGGCTTCAGGTTCTGCACCTTTCAAACGAGCAAGTTGGACTAAATAATTGCTGAAGACTCTCCCAACTTTAACTTCTTGATTCTGAATTTTTTTTCATTGACATTCTGTCACCACATCACCCCATCAGTATAATTTACAAGGTCTCATTATGCAAAATGAGGCTTCTATTCTTTCAGAAAAGGCCAATAAGTTGACTCAAACTATGTACATTAACCTGGTGTCTTACAGTAACTCTCACAGAGTAGTACCTGAACAGGTGCTTTGAGTTTAGTTTCTGCAACCGTTCCTTCCCCCATGGGTGTTTTAAGTCGAGCCCATTCCCTGCCTTGTCCTCTTTGGGACACATCATTATGTCTTCCAGAGGTACTTAAAGCCACAGGTACATTACACGGTGGTAGAACAATGTTAATTTTGCATGAAGTGTCTCGACCTTATCAGTGTGCTGAAGATTTGTTCAAGAACCCCCGCAGGAAGAGGAAAGGGCCTTACATCGTGACCTTGGGGCATCAGTTAAATAGACATTCCAACTTAAGGACCTACATTCAGTAGGTGTACAATGTCGCGGTGAGTAAATTGTTTATGTGAAAACTCAGTTTCACCCCAAAAATGAACTGGGACATAAGTATGGGTTTTACGAATAAATACAAATATAAAATTTATTTAAGTAGCTTTTACCTTTTTGTGTTTTCAAAATTAGGAATCTATTATTTTGGATTCATATTCAACATTTTGGGGGGTATGTGTATTGTATAAATAGTTAGAACTCTAGTCTATTTTGCAGATGTTGAACTTTGGATATTTGCATTTTTAATGCAGACTCACGAAAATTGAAGGGCTGAAAAGTAAGAATGAGATTTTCTAATTAACAGTCAATTTTATTATACGTTGTTAAGCTTTGGGCTCTGAATAGAGTCATTTGTTTTTTTTCAGAAAGAACTGGTATTTTTGTTTCCTTTAAAATCGATGCTTCATGGCATGATGATTATGCAAGTAAAAGTAAAAATCCCTGTCTTTAAATGGCAAAACCATTTATTTAAACAGTTGATTTTAGATTAGTGGGGAAAAAACCCCAAATCTGCAAAGAACATTTCCTTTTTTGCTGATGGAACTGTTGGGCAAAGATGTTATTTTTTAAAGGTTAGAGTCAAAAGGCTGCCCAAGTGCTACAATTCTACATCTTTTGTGTACAGACTTTTACAAGGCTGTCTTCATCTACTCACTACAGATTTGATTTTTATGAGCCTCAAATTTTCTTTGTATTGAACTTCTGTCACATTACAATCACTAAATAAGATTTATTACAGTACAACTCTTTTGGTAAGTGGAGGGCTGAGCCTGCAAAATGACTTTTGAGAGCACACTTGAGGAATGGCAAAATTTTAGAGAGATAAATTTTTTTTTTAATATTAGTTTCTAAAAGTCCTAATGGAGAAGTTTCCCTTACAAATAAGAATTCAATGGCCAATAAAAGCTGAATGGGGAAAGGGTGAATTAGTATAACTAAATGAGAAATTTGAGGAAAATGCTGTGTATTTGGCCTATCCTCAAAGTGTTATTATTTCAATCAAAAATGTAAAAAGCATATGGAATTAGATTTATACTTTAAGTTATGATAAAAATCTTACAAATGGGCCATATTTAACATCACTTGTAACTTGCTGGGTGTGTATTATAAAGTCACCATTCAAAGACAAGGTGTAACTAATTCCAGTTGACCTGCATGCATGCCTATTTCCCACATGGATAGCTGAACAATTTATCAACCGACACAGGATAGAGTTTTATTTTGCTCTTTTTGTTTATTTAATTTGCATGAATTATCCAGCATAAGTCCCCACTGCATATTATTTAGGTGTAGAAACAGGCTATGAATCTTCCCAGGAGGCAGGTGCTCTCATTTCTGGCCAACTTAAATCATATTTTTCTTAACTAGATTTCTCCTAGTCTCTGTTTCCTTAGGAGCTAACAAGTCATACCACATGTCTGTGTCTGGGCCTCACTTTACTTTCTGGCCCTGGTGTTATTAGTTAGGAGGACTTCCAACTAGGTACAAAAAGTGTGAAGGCGTGAATCAGGGGAAAAAATCTTCCAACATTCTCCCAGGTCAAAGATGTAGAGAGGGTTAATCCTGATTCTACAGCTGTTACTGTAATAAATCTTACAAGTTATATCCAGGCAGTATCTTTATTTTAAATATTTAATCATGATAGCTATTTAGTAAAATGGGGCTGGTGTTAACCTTGGGGATCAGACACAATGAGTCAAAAGTCATTTAAGTCCTCAAATATAAGACAGGCAAGAAGCAACAGGCAAGAAGAAATTCATAGGCATACAATTTCATGCAAAATCACTAACTTCTTTATGTAGAAGTATGTAGAAATAGATGCAGAATTAAGCAGCCTATAATTTAATATCCAACATCCAGGAAATATGCTAAAAACTGGCCACTAAAATATGAAGCAATATATATTGGGCGGCAGTATCCAAACCAGTAATACCTTTATCTTACATGAATTAACATAAAGCCACATTACTCTGTTTAATTTAGCTCATAACATCATCACTCACTGAAATATAATTTTTCCTTTATGTTTATTGTCTGTTTCTCTAGACCTTGTCCTGTTAGTTAAGCTTCGTGATGGCAGGCTGCTCCTGCCCCCGTCATCACTGTATTCCCGGCTGTTGATGCAGAGCCCGGAAGCACTGTCAACACTGGATTGATAGTGGGACTGACGGAGAGTGAGCTCCTACTACACCCTCTTTGTAATGGGACATAATGGAGCCTAATTTTTATTTGTGTAGCACTTCACAAAAATTCTTTATACGTCATATTTTTAAAGCCTCCATTGGATTGGAGGGCTTAAGATATGCATTATCTTTCTCTAACAGTTGAAATGACAGAGATGTAAATAGTCAAAAGATATAGAACTAGAATTGAATCTAAGTTGTCTAACTAAAGAGCTGCGTTCTTTCACGTATTTTAGGAGGCTCCAGCTTTAAGGCTTTAGTTTCTATTTTATAAGGGTCGGAGACTCAGTGCATCACACAGGACAAACCATTTATGACAGCAAAACAGATGTGAAAAGACTATCTAATTTTTGTCATTGGTTTAACTAATGCAGTATGTGATGGTATCCCCAAAGGAACACAATGTTAAATTCTTCTGGGAAGTTATAACAGTATTTGAAAAAGCAACTTTGAACTAACACCAAGATAGAGTCAAATGATAACAATAATTTATTACTAAGTATTTTTATCCATGATTTAGCCATTGTTTAGGATTCAATCTGACTTTTTTTTTTTTGCAAAAACTAATAACCAGAAGTTAACAATAAGCTAAATGGTTACTCAGACCTATAAGGAACTATTTTTAACTCCAAAGTTTAATAGAAATTCAAAGCAAATTATGATTTCAAATTGAAATTTTTCTTTCCTGCATGCTAATTCAAGTGCATATGTGTTTTGCCTCACAGGCCAGCATGGGCAGGGGTGGGGTAGAAGAGCTTGAAAATACAAAAACAAAGCAATTCAATTGTGGATTTTATATGAGATACAATGATCTGGTTAAAAAATTATTAAGTAATGTCAAAGTTTTGCTATTTTATGTGTCTAAAAAGCAATAACGTGCTGTTTGTGTCACTGGTCTGTGGGAGATTTACCAGCATAAAATTCTACTATTTCCTTGTACATAAAGTGTCACAACAGCTTCAAAGTTAAATAATTAGCTTATAAACAGCAATATTTATCTTTTCTTTTCTCCCCTAATTTATCTATTATGGTTCTTTACTCGGAAGAACTCTCATTAATAAGAATGAGCTATTATTAATACTAAATTAAGCTGAACTACTCTCTACATCTTGAACATAGCATGGAAAAATATGATAAATATGCTCTATTAACATTTTTGAGGGGCATTTAAATATGAACATTTTAAAACAGAAATCATATCTTTGGAATCCAACTTTCGAGCGGAGATAAAATAAAGCCTTAGTAATTCAAGATTAACATGCCTCATGTTTGTATGGCATCTATTTGTGTCAATAGGAAGTTTTTACTAAGTTTTGTTACTTTAATTTTTCTAGCTCAGGATTTGGCCACTTTCTATTTCATACCCTATTTTTTATCCCAAAACATCACACAGGGATGGTATCATGAAAAGACAACTGGGTAGTTTTCTAAATGTGGTAATTGATGCCTGTTAAGATTTATCCAATCTTCTATCCAAATCTATCTTCACAAACTCTTCAATGGCTCACTTTACCTTGTTTTCTAGTATTTTGAGAAGGAAAGAACATTAAAAAGTAATTTAGCTCAACTCTGTCAAAAGAATTATTACCCATACTGATGAGAGATCATTCTTGCAAAGAAAATGTCTTGTATTTTTTTTTAAATCATACACTTCAAGAAATTATTTATTCACCCTTTTCAATCCAAATAATTTTCTCCTGACTCACTGAAAAACATTTTGAGAACATGAACGTTTTAATGGGGGTCATGAGTAGCAAAGGGAAGGAAGTTGCCGTCCCTTTAGAGAATGGAGCACATCACAGGAAATTAGACCTGGAGTGGAGGAGCCAAGGACTGTTGAAGGACACGTATGACTAATTACTGAAAGGGGTACCAGAAAAAGAGAAAGGAGAGTGAGAGAAAAGCTTTACATTTATCAAACATTTTGCTGAAGCCTGCTCCTAGGTAACCTTCTGATTTCGGGACTCAACCCAATTCAAAACTATTAAAAAAAAAAAGTGTGAACTATAGTGTAAGAAACTTAAAGGATCTTTTTTCTTACACACTAATAAACAAAAGTCATGTGTAGGTTGCCTTAAGTATTTTGTAAACAGTATGTGATTTTATCAGTAATGCTAATAGTGTGTATGGAGTGTGGAAACTAAAAATATATAGTCTAATTCCTCCTGACCTCATAAAATGTTCCAACACTTTAAATAGGCTGTAGCAATGTTTCCAGAGAAAAGGAATCTGTTGCTGCCAGTGGGTTTAATTAGTATAAAATAGTATCCACATAATATTCACCAGCTGTAGTTCAGAAAATAATTTATTTCTTTAAATTGATAAAATGGGCACGTTTTCATATTTTTGGACCAACACTCCTATTTTATTATATTTTTGAAAGTGAGGTTCGGCAGTTTAAGTGGGAGTGGCAAAATGCTGTTGTGTTCATTTTCTCATTTTAATGTTGTTCTCCAAGGCAGATCCTCCCAAGTAGGTTTAAACACATTATACCTGTTTTCAATTCATCATATACTATCCTGCACCTTTCAGGATGACTTTTATTACTGTTACTAGTAAAAAGAGAAAGACATGAATGGTGACTGAAATTTGAGTAATGAACTCTATCTGAAAGACCTGAGTATGGGTCTAGAGCCATGACCCACAGCTCAAAGCCCAACTCTAACCACACAACCATGATCTGCTCTCCGCAGGTATGTTGCAGAAGAAG
This sequence comes from Tapirus indicus, assembly GCA_031878705.1. Taxonomy (NCBI): domain Eukaryota; kingdom Metazoa; phylum Chordata; class Mammalia; order Perissodactyla; family Tapiridae; genus Tapirus; species Tapirus indicus. The sequence continues at coordinate 3,888,437 of CM062936.1, forward strand.
TAATTCCACCACACTGATTCTCATTTAAACCACTGGAGCCTCTTATGGGTTCAAGTAGAAATTTCTGTGACATTAATATAACATGCATTGAATGACTGGATATTATAGCTGCATGCTCTGGCCAAATAAACTGTAGTTAGTTACGCTCTAAAGTAGAAATAGCAAATTTGTGTTCCATAAATTTCCACTGCTCAAGTCATAAGTTGTTTGCTCTTCTGCAGTACTTATTTAAAGGATGAAGAGCCCTTAAGTAAGACAGTACTCAGTAGTTATACAAACCAGTATTAAGAGGAATCCAGAAAATACACGTATAGCTTTCCATTATCTGTTTATGAGTCCTAAACTACTAAGAAACATTGTCTGTTATAAAAACACAAAATGAAAAGAATGAAGTAAAATCATTTCTCTGAATTTTCTTTTTGAATTTTTTTTGATGTTTACAGAAATATTTGGCAAAATATGACCTTTTATCGGGGCTATTAATGAACTCAACACGTTGTTTGCAACATCTAGTAAAAAATCTATACTTTATTTTCAAACAGAATTTACCCCAAGTAAACTCTTTGTATATCAATCAAATTCAATAATTCTGAGGAAGGTCCACTGGGCCTTGTAAAATGCTCACGCATTTAATAAACACTTAAGTCACACACTTCTATACCTATTAGTTTGGCCAGTTGTGTAGCTGTTTATCCTCTTGTACTGAATTCCTGAGAGAACAAGAGAATTCTTGTTGACATCCCTTAAACTGCGCTGCCCCATAGGGGTTCAAAGCGATGAAGTGAGAAATTGAGTTGAGGGAGTGGAGAGGACTCTTGACAGTATCAACAACAAACAGTTGTGCTATCATCAGACGTGGCCTTGGAGGATCCGGGGTCCTAAGTATGCCTCATTCGATGACTCTGTTAACCTGATGGAGTTGGTCGTATTGTGTCCACACAAATCCACAATTGTCAATGAAAAAGTAGTGGGGAGAAAGTTAAACATTTAATTTTCTGTTGCATATACAGCATAACAAACAGGAATTTTTACTCTTTCTTTTTTAATAAACCAATTGGCTGGAAATCAAGTAAACATGGATGTGTTCATAATGGAAGCATTGTCTTCAAAAACTAACAACCTAGAGTGTAAAATCAAATGAATAAATAGTAGGGAACCTCCTATATAAACATATAAGTAAGAACACGTGTACACTATTACAATGCCAAAGGACTTACTCACACTTGTTTATTTCTTTATTTAGTTACTTATTTATTCTACTTAAAAAAATTGTGTGATAAATCCTGTGGTAAATTCTATCAGAGACCATGGAGGGTAAATCGAGATTCCTGACTTCACGAAGCTTATAATCTAAAGAAGTAATAAGGTACTAAAAGTGGTAAATGCTAAATATACAAATAGTGAAAATCGTGAAGGCAAAGGGCTGATTTGTGGAGTCCCTGAAGAATCAAGATAATCTTCCTGATTTAAATTAACATGGCCCATACCTTTAAAATCAGTCTATCCCTATTGAAAGATATAAAAAGAGATATCTGTATTTTACTTTTTTTAAATTGATATCTTAATAGTCTATAACACTGTGGGGTTTTAGTTGTACATTATTGTTTGTCCATCACCATGTGGATGTATCCCTTCACCCCTTGTGCCCACCCTCCACCCCCCTTCCCCTTGGTTACCACCAATCAGTTCTCCCTGTCCGTGTGTTCATTTATATTCCATATTTGAGTGAATTCATGCAGTGTCTGTCCTTTTCTCTCTGGCTTATTTCACTTAACATAATATCCTCTAGTTCCCTCCATGTTGTTGCAAATGAGACAATTCTGTCTTTTCTTATGGCTGAGTAGTATTCCATTGTATGTATACACCACATCTTCTTTAACCAATCATCAGTCGAGGGACACTTGGGTTGCTTCCACTTCTTGGCTATCGTGAATAATGCTGCAATGAACATAGGGGTGCATAAGCTTCTTGTGATGGTTGATTTCATGTCCATTGGGTAGATGCCCAAGAGTGGGATAGCTGGATCATAAGATATTTCTATTTTTAATTTTTTGAGGTATCTCCATACTGTTTTCCATAGAGGCTGCACCAGTTTGCATTCCCACCAGCAGTGAATGAGGGTTCCCGTTTCTCCACATCCTCTCCAGCATTTGTTGTTTTTTGTCTTTGTGATTATAGCCGTTCTAACAGGTGTCAGGTGATATCTTAGTGTTGTTTTGATTTGTATTTCCCTGATGATTAGTGATGTTCAACATTGTATTTTACTTCTTAATAGTTTTGATTAAAAAAAAACTGAGTGTATTAGTATCTGAAAACAAGGTTGTCTATTTTCCCCAGTGGGAGCACCATTTAAAGCAAATGGGGAAGCCTTTTTCAATGTTCAAATCTCTTCTGATGCCATATTTTCAAAGTGGACTAAGATTCAGTGTAGAAAGATAAGTAACTGATGACTTTATAAGGAATAATTTATAGTGTGTACACAGATGTCTTTACAATGGTTATCTTTCTGGATGCCTCTGTTCAGTGTGTTTCTTACATTTCCAACAAAAAGGTGGCATTTGGGGCTATAATTCTGTCATCTAATCACATGGAAACATGCTAATTCTTATTACCATTTTGACATCTTATTGCTATAAACTTATCATAAATTCTTCTACTGTGAGATAGATTTAAATTCATGGAGCTGAGCTTTCTGTTGTGTATCCATTAAATGCCTGATCCTTTGCTCCTTACATCAGCAAAACTTTCAGTCAAGTAAATCAGCTGTTGGCCAGAATATGAATTATAGATTAGGCCCTGAAAGGTTAACAGTTTGCTGTTTGGGATACAATTCAAAAGCTGGAGAAACAGAAAGAATAAATGTGTGTTAAACTCTTTCATATTAACTTCTACACTGGATAACTGATATGTCAAGCTCTTTACATCTAGACATTACTCAGTGGAGGTGCATGGATTCTTATTACCACAATATAGTTCTTCTGTTGTTTAACAGAAGGTGTTAACCTTTCAATTGCTACCAAATTACAGGTTTAGCCTGGAACCTAACTCTAGACAAAAAGAAAAACCCTTATCTGAGCCTGTAACAAAGCTCATCAAAAGACTGAAAATGCTCCAGTGATCCTCTCAGGGGCATCAGGATATAGTATAAGGAAAATGTCACCATGATATTTTGTCTGTGTTGCAAATGATTAGAGAACTATGAACTTAGTCCTAATCCAATATGTAATAGACACATGGAGAGCACATCAATGAATGTCTAACAAGATGTTATCTACCTGAAGTGTCATCAAAATTTTCTCTAGAAAGAATTAAATTTCTCAACAATTTGTGTTAATGTTCGCTTGGAAAACTTAAAGTAATATATTAAAAATGTAATGCAACACAATTACTTTTCTTATTATGTATTTGTGTCAAAGACAAAACTAAGTTTGAGACAAAATTAATAACTGTTACTCATTCATAAATTATGGCAGGGGAACTCATCTGCCGAAGGGATTCAGACTAAAGAAGAAATATTGATAAAGCCTCTGTAGCAATTGTTCTGTTAAAATGGGTTTTGGGGGCCGGCCCGGTGGCGCAGCGGTTTAGTCCGCGCTTGGCAGCCCGGGGGTCGCGAGTTCGGATCCCGGGCGCCCGCCGACGCACTGCCTGTCAGCCATGCCGTGGCGGCGTCCCATATAAAGTGGAGGAGGATGAGCACGATGTTAGCCCAGGGCCAGTCTTCCTCCTCAGCAAAAAGGGGAAGATTGGCAATAGATGTTAGCTCAGGGCTGGTCTTCCCCACCAAAAAAAAAAAAAAAAAATGGGTTTTGGAAGTGGGGACTGGAGGGATTTCAAACTGGTCTTCAGGTTTATTTGGCAGTCCTTGGTTGGATGCAAGGGAGCAGTTTGGGGACATTTCAAAAGAGAAAGAATTGTTCATTGTTGTTGGGAGGGTTTTCTGTGGCCAGCCATTTCTTGGACCAAGTTGGAGTCAAGGGGATGCTTTCTGGAGGTCAAACTCTCATAATGGTTCCTGGGGGAGGCCAGGGTGGGGGGTAGGGCACGTGACTGCCATGTCAGGCAGTTTCTTACTTGTTAAAATGACTGTGTTTCTTGAGCATGCAGTGAACGATCTGAAGTTAGAAATTGATGGCCATGTCTCTCCTAACTTGGCAGTGGCAAGGATAAGGAATCCTGCAATTAAGTCAGACACAGAGAATCTTCTTAAAGCCTACAACCTAAAGGTATTATATGTATTATGATTATTGGAAGAAAAATAAAACGATGATTTTAAAATGTCTAACTCTATAATTATTTTTATTACTATAAGCGGAAAACAGAAAATATATTTTGTCAAGTAAAAGCAAACTTTATTTCTATTAATAAGTAATGTAAGAAATACCCACCATTTGAATCACTGTAGAAATAATGAAATATAATAAACTTATTGCTTACAAACTGCCTTTTCAAGCTTGCACATCCTCCTCTCTTTGCCTCAGTAAGTAAAAATTGTTTTTCTAGGGCAGGAAATCAATCAGTGAATCAACAAGTACTTGAGGGCAAGGTCCTTTGCGAGGTGATGTGAAAAATGGGAGTGGTCCCTGCCATCTAGGGAGTTACAGTCCATCTAAAGAAAAGACATGCCTGCACACACACACAAATAATAAGGGACATTAAAGGACAGAGTGGAGTTAAGTGTTTCCCGAGTTTTATGGCAAGTATAGATGAGTTGGGAGTGAACGGGACCCCTAAAGCGTGAGTTACTGTGAGGTGGAAAGAGACATTACTGAGTTCTAGGTGGCCTGAAGGGGCTGTACGACGTGGGCTGTGAGTAGCCTAGTGACATCTCTCATAAGATTCCACTTAGTAAATGTATATCTAAATGAAGATGCAAATGAGTAAATGAATTGCTGCCTGGAAGAATGGTGGAATTCCAAGGGGACACAGCAGAAGGATGAGGCAAGTGTTAAGAACATGACATTTTTGTTTGAGACAGATTAATTTGGCTTATATTGCATCTTTGTGTGAAAACTAGTGAGATGAGGTTGAAAAAATTGATTGGGGCGATACTGTGGATGCTAAATAGAAGAGACTTGAATCAGGAGTTAAGGCTTATCTCTGGAATGACTGTGCCCCTCAGAGCCTGGCCTCCTCGCCTCACACGACTACTCTCCCTTGATGATCCACTCCGTTGCCCAAAGCTCAATTATTAGTTATTCTATGTGCTCCCATGTGTATATCCCTGGCTTACTTTCTCTTAATACTTAGATCCATGTGTAAAAGTACACATTAGGCGGTTCCACCTGGATGTCCTCTAAACATTTCAAACCCAACATATCTATAGTATGCAGATCGTGTTTCCCTGTATACTTGCTTCTCCTCCTTTGTTCCCTATTTCAGTAAACAATACCATCTCATATGTGCTCTTCACTTTTGCTTTACCCCTACGCTCCAGTCCAATGCATTGCCAAGTCCCACCAATTCTATCTCCAACACATGTTTCTAATCCATTAATTTTTCTCCAATTCCTCTGCAACAAATTTAGACAAGGCTCTACTCACCCCTGTGTTGTTGACAGTAGCACACTCTGAGCCTCTGAACTGGTCCCTCTGCCTTCAGTCTTGTCCCCTTCCCAGTTCTGCTTTCAAGCAACAGCTAGGATGACCTCCAAGAAAGCATATCTTACATCATATGCGTAAATTAATCTCAGAAATATTAAATATCGAATAGAAAATTCCCGTAAATAAATTTAGCATAAAAAAAGTGAAGCATGGCTGTGTAGAATTCCCCAGAATAGCCAGAATGAATATGGACTTATCATTACCCTTTAAGCCCTCCACCTTTCACGCTTGTTCAAATTCCCTACCTGTAATGCCATTTTTTTTTTTTTTTTACCAGATCTACTTGTCAAATACTCTCCTCTTCCTTTGGGGTTTTTAATAATATTAACAATAACATTTAAAAAATCGCAATAATAGCATCATCTTCAGTTTCATATGCTCATTTTTAATTCCCAAATGCTTTCTCAAAAATGTAAACTTCTGAATTAGTTAAAGAAGACATCCTGAGCAATACTTATAGATGATGTCACATCTCAGAGAAATTAAGTTTTCTGTACAAGGTCACACAGCTATTAAATGGTCACTCCTGTCTCCCCGCCCCTCACCTTACCGTCTCTCTCCGGCCCTCTCTCATTCCAAAGTTCATGACGTTTTGTTTCTATACTTTTCTGGAACTTGATAATAAAAATCCCTTTTATTTTATACATTGCTTTTCTGTATTGCAAAATAATTTTCTCATACTAAATTCTTATTTCTCTTTTTTAATACATATTTTATATTAAAATAGTTTTAGATTTACAGAAAAATTGCAAAGACAGTACAGAAAGTCCCCATATGCACCACACCAATTCCCTTAATTAATAATATCTTACATTAATATGATACAGTTTTCACAATAAATGAACCAATATTGGTATATGATTCTTAACTAAATTGGTCCAGCTTTGGCCATTGGGAGCTCTTTCAGTTGGCTCTCATTTCTGTTTCATTTTCACAAGTTCTTGCAGAAGCTACATCATTCTTCCATTAGGATACTGTTGGTCTTCCCTGAATTGTGTGATGTAAAAAAGTATAAAGTGCCTAGCAAGTTAAATCACCTCCCTCACCTTGCCCGCCCTCTCCTGTTCAGTCCAAATACAAATGAATCAAATAGGAATTAATCCTCTACAGTTCAGATTCTGCATTAGTTTTCATGATATTTTCTCATTCTTCTTCCTTTTGTATTAATAAATCTTTGCCCTTGGATGTTGGAGTGCTTTATATGTTTCTTTATTCCCCATACAATATGCATCAGATTGCCAATGAACATTTATTGATGTATAAGGAAAGAGAAATAAGTGGTGATACTGAAAAGAAAATGAGACCCTTTGTGAACTTTGCTGCAATGAACTGATTTAGGGATCGTATGAATTCATTTCTCAACAATACACAGTACATCAGTGGTTCTCAAACTTTACTATGTGTCAGAATCAGCTGGAAATCTGGATAAAATAAAAATAGTTGGACTCCACCTCTAGAGTTTCTGTTTCAATAGGTTTTGCATGGGCCCAAGAATTTGCATTTCTAACAAGTTCCCAGGTATATTGGTTTGTCCGGGCTATCATAAGAAAATACCACAGATTTGGTGGCTTCCACAACTGTGGCTCCACAGTTCTGGAGGCTGGAAGTCCAAGACCAAGGCATTAGCAGACTTAGTTTCTTCTGAGGTCTCTCTCTCTGGCTTGCAGATGGCTGCCTTCTCACTGTGCCCTCACATGGTCTGTCCTCTGTGCACACCCTGTTTGGTATCTCTTGTCTCCATTTCTTATAAGGACATCAGTCAGAGTGGATTAGGCCCACTCTAATGGCCTCATTTTAACGTAATCACTTCTTTAAAGGCCCAATCTCCATATACAGTCACATTCTGAGGTACTGGGGGTACACAATTCAGCCCATAACAAGGTTGTACTGATGTTGGTGTTGACAATTACTGGCTTAAATCATCAAGCAAAGCCAAAGATTTGCTAACAAAAACTAAATATGATCTGGATTAGCTATATTAACAGCAGTGAGGAGAAGACAGAAGATGACTTCTGAATAGGAAGTCTGCTCTTTCCCAACATTGACTGAGAATGACAGTCACACACTAGGGGGACTGGGTAAAGGAAGCTCAGGTGATGTGAGGAAAATGCTCTGTCCCTCACCTTCCGTGGGCTTTGAATCCACGTGAGGGAGGCACGATTTGCCAACCCACTGCCTAACATGTTGTTCTCTACTTTCTGCTTATCTTATAGCTTCTGTAGATTACTCTTAAACCTATTTGGGAACAGAGGGCACTGGGCTTTCCAGACTGAATCACTGTGGCATTCGAGTTGGAGGGATTACAGGTATCGTGCAGATTTAGGAATGCTTCATTCCATAGTTTTTCAACATAATTGTGCAGAAATTTCTCCAGAGAGGTAAGCAAGTACCTTCATCAATTCCTAATGGGGTCAGGATTTCTTCTCAGTTCACTCCCTGAAGTTATTGGCCCTTGAGAATACATGCCAATGTACAAGTGTCCAAATTAGCATTCTATCCCACTTAAAGTTCAAGTTTTATAAACTCTCTCACTCGATTGAGCAAGGCCAGACCCATTAAAAGCCAGTTTCCAGGTCACTCGAATCAATAAGTGCCACTATTGCAAATTCCAGTTTTTGTTCTGACCCCTAAGGATTTCTCTTAATTTCTCAGATGCTTCATTATACAGTTAAAGAAGATAGCTGTGTGCATGTCCTTATTTTCTTCATACTGTATTACTTTTATCATGGCCAAGTTTCTTGAAAGTAGTGTCTGTGCTTGCTGCCTCCTCTTTATCATCTTTGATTTGATTCAGTCTTAGTATGTGTGGAAGGGACCTTGGTGGTTGTATATTTCAAACTACACCTATGGTAAGAGTCAGAGATTGGCAGAAAACCCAGCATCACTGAGGCCAGGGCAGAAGAGAGGTATTCCAGAAGAAGCATTTGAGAAACTTTTACAAGTGTCAAAGATAAATCAATGAAAGCTAATTTTGGTCCCTTCTCAAATCTCCTATTCCAAATGTGTGTGCATGTATATGTGCATGCATACGCGTGGGTGGATGGAGGGGGAAGAGTAATATATCACCTAAACAGGAAACCACAGAGGCCCTGCCGACTTCCTTCTTTTCCAAGTTCCATATCCAATTCATCTCAAAATGTTAAAACTCAAACTTCTAATATTCTGAATTCTGTCTGATTATTTGCCACAATTACATCTACCTCTTCAGCGAGTATTGCCCTATTTTAGGCTTTTAGCTTTATACTTTAAGTCAAGAGTCAGCATAATATCCTAATTTTGCCTCTTAAAATATTTACTATCTGGCCCTATAAAGAAAACAGTTTTCAGGGGCTGGCCCCATGGCCTAGTGGTAAAGTTCAGCATGCTCTGCTCCAGTGACCAAGGTTCGTGGGTTCGGATCAGGGGTGCGGACCTACACCACTCGTCAGCCATGTTGTGGTGGTGACCCACAAACAAAATAGAGAAAGATTGGCACAGATATTAGCTCAGGGTTAATCTTCTTCAAGCAAAAAAAGCGGAGGATTGGCAACAGATTCGCTCAGGGCAAATCTTCCTCAGCAAAGAAAAAAAGTTTGCAGATACCTGCCCTCGATAATAAACTGGTCCTTAAACTGTTATTTTGGCCTCCTCTTCTCTTCATTCCCACCTATTCAGTGTGTTGTCTGCTACCTAAACACTGAAGACTTAGCTCTTTATTATGGTCCACAACACCATCGTTTCTAGCCACCTCCAATTTCAGCCACACCTCACACATCTCTCTTCTGCTTATTCTATAGCCTAGCAATCCCAAATCATTTGGAGTTCTGGGAATCTACCACGCTCTCTCATATGCACACTAATTCCTCAGCCTAGAACGTGCTTCGTCTTTTGTTCCACCTGAAACATTCTTACTCATCTCTTTCAACAAGCATCTCAAGAATTATGTCCTCTTTAAAGTCTTCAAATTTTTCTAGAAAGACAATAAAGTGAGGTGGTCAAGAGCATGGATTCAGGTGCCTGAGCTTGACTTTTGGCTTCACTGTTTACTAGCTGTGTTACCTTGGGCAAGTAATTTAAAGCTTCTAGTCCACAGTCCATGTTTTTGCAAAATATGGGTGCTCAAGATAAGGCAAACTAAGAGGAAAGGCATTTAGTCTTAATGTGCCCTCCTTTTTGCTGACAAATTAAACTCAGATACAGAGAATGAAATCAGTGCCTTGTGAAAACAACATGGAAAAACTGAGTGTATGTATCTTTGCAAAAATATAATAAGGATAAACATAAGAATAACAGGAACATAAAAAAATATAAAAGAAGTAGTTTCAAAATGTGACAACTTCTCAGGTAGATTCAGGTCACATTGGGAAGTCTTCAATTACATCAAGTGAAATATCTGTCTGAAGTGTTGCTTCCTCCCACAGATATGTTCTCAGTTTTCCATTTGAACAGTTGACCTTTCATTAACTTTTAAGCCTTGTGCTATGTTTATCCTACTGTCTCCTCACATCATTTCTGATTGCTTTTAGACTCAAAATATTCACAGTCAGATGATGGATTTAGTAGGCAGTTGAATTGCTTTTGTTCTGGCATCTTAATCAACCTAAATTACTAAGTATATTTTTAATACAGAAATAAGTAAAGAATTGTTCAAAAGTTGGGTCCAGATTTACAGTATATCTATCTATCTATCTATCTATCTATCTATCTATCTATCTATCTGTCTGTCTATCTATCTATCTATATCTATCATCTGTCTATATCTATCTATCTATCATCTATCTATCACTATCATCATCTGTGTGTCTGTGTGTTTATGTGTATGTGTGCATGTGGTGTGTAATCTGATAATAAGAACTCAGATTACTCATTTTGTTAATTTTTTTATGCAGACTAAGGTATATTAGCTTGGTTGTTTTTTTACATCTCATCTTTGTTCCAAAGAACTTTTTTTTCCTCAGCTGCAAAAAAAAGATTACATATACTTATGCACACACGTAAAATTGAACACATAGACCTACACATGTATACACATGTTGACATTCATCAGAAGACATTCTCTCTCTGCTTTTTTCATGCAAATTTAGTAATTTTGTTGTTTAATGCATTTGATCATGGGCCATGTCTGGCTGTTAAGCATTCACTTCCCTTAAAAGAGATAAAGAATTCTTTGTTGTCTTTATCTAAACTTTATTTACAAACTGATGTAGCATTATTAGTATTAAATAAATGATTATTTCTGATGTTTGTATAAATTCTATTTTCTTTTCTATTGTTCTGTTTATAGGCTAGCATAAAAATCCATTAAAATGTATTGAAACACCTCTTTGATCCCAGGACTTCAAATTCCTTCTTTTCAATTGTTGACAGCAAAAGTTGGAACTTGGTTTCTTTCCCTTTAAACTGATGGAAAAGAATAAGAACAGAACTGCAACTCAGAAACATAAAAATCATTGAGAAAAAAAGAGAGGAGCTAATTCAGATGTGATGTTACAACCACATTCAGGAGAATTTTAAAGAGTTATTTGGGTTAGTGGTTTAAAAACAGATTCCACTAATTTCTGTGGAAAACAAAGGAAATTAATCTGTACAGAAACAAAAAGCTATCTTCAAAGCTTTTCTAATTTTAAACAAAAATAAACTAAAACCTATCATAATAGGTAATGTACTTTGTCCTCAGTTCTTTGCTGATACAAAGAACTCTAGTGAAAATTGTTGTTAATCATCAGGCCATTCACACTGCAATATCACTTAGCAGCTCTTCTTTGGCTATATCCAAATGATCAGCTGTTTTCCCCTCGCCCCTGCTAGCTCTTTCTACTTCATTATGAGTGATCTATGAGAATGTGTCTAGATGAAACTTTCCAAGAGACTTGTACTAAGAATGCAAAATTACATGGTGTTTCCTTGATTCTGAGTGCCTATTTTATATATATATAATATATAATATAATGCATGGACTAAGGTCCTTTTGACAAAACAGGACAAACTTGTATATAATCAGCAGAGAATAAATCTAGATTCTCCAGAAAACAAAGCAAAATTAAGAAAAAAGGAGGAGGGAAAAAAATAGTTTCACATATTCTTTAAATACATCCAAATCATAGTAAGCCTTTTCTGTACAATTGTCTTTTTAAAACATATCAGAATAATTTAAAGTGATAGCTTTGGGGCCACACGTTGGTTCAAAACAGATTTTCTCCAACTAAATGTTCTCGAAAAAAACTTAATATTTTGAGCTTCAGTCTCCTCATCTGCCAAATGAGTTAATAATGCCTAGATTAAGAATTTGCTGTAATGTTTAGTAAAATGCTAAATATTTAGTGAGTGGTATGTAGGTTGCCCTCAGATTGGTGAATTATGAGGACTACTGCAGATAATTAAATAGAAGTAGTTGATAGTGTAAATATATTTTATGACTTGGCAAATATTACAATAAAGAAAACATTTCGTAGAATTAGCCATGTTATCAATACTTTTCTTCCCCTACCTTCAAATGACGCTGACATCTCCTGTGCATTATTCTGATGTGAATTTGGCCACTCCTTCAAATTCTTCCCCTAAAGCTTTACTCCCAACAAAACTCATCAAGATCAGTTGACCCCTAGGAAAAATTGGAAGAGCCTTCAATACCAACTCTGTGGGCAGGTGTATTAGTCTGCTCAGGCTGTCAAAAAATGCCACAGATGAATGAGTACCTTAAGCAACAGAAATTTATTTTCTCATAGTTCTGGAAGCTAAAAGTCCAAGACCAAGGTCTCATCAGGTTTGGTTTCTGGTGAGGCCTCTCTTGCTGGCTTGTAGACACTGCCTTCTGGCTGTGTCCTCATGTGGCCTCTTCTCTGATCTTTGGTGTCTCTTCCTCTTCTTATAAGAAAATCAGTTCTATCAGATTAGAGCCCTGCCCTTACTAACCTTATTTAACCTGAATTACCTCCCTAAGGCCCTATCTCCAAAGAGTCATGTTGGAAGTTATGGCTTCAACATATGAATTTGGAGGCACACACAATTCAGTCCATAATAGCAGATAACTAAGAATATTTTAAGATTTGTAAATCATCTACAATATTTCACAAAATGAAGAGATAATGAATGCATACACACGTTTTAATTTTTTACATCATTTTTAATGTTAAACTGCCATGATGCTTAATTTTCCTTCTGTTCCCACAGAGCCCACATGAAACTCTGTTTGTTGTGTATTTGCTTTTTTTTAATAAAATAAATTTAAAATATTTTAGAGCAATTATGAGACTTTTATGAAATCCCTTAAAATAACTAGAGAAAAAATTATTCTACAGTGTTTTATGCTTTTTGCTATGTCATATTTGGTCCTGGAGAAAGAATAGGAGGGTGTGCAGGGATAAAAAGCACAGTTTGATATTAGATCTAAGATTTTATGCCAATAATCAGAAGATTTTTCTTTTCCATGGAAGTGGGAAACCATGAAATAAACATGAAATATTTTTTTAAAGAGGCAGTTTTGTTTATTTCTCCAAATAACTTATTCAATCCATAAATGTGGATCAAAACATTCTGGTCACTTACAAAAAGAGTGGAAAAATATCATTTTTACAAACATTTTCAACCTTTACTTGCAACTCCTAACAAAAATTATGCTTGAAACTTTGGCAACATTTGATATGTCCATATATGTTTGTGATAGCAATTCAACACTTTTCAGGGATTTGAAAATAAGAGAGCCAGGCTAAAGAATTTAGGAATGATTTTCTTCTAAAGGTTGTAAAGAATAATGCTAAGGGCCAGAATTAGAATTTGGCAACTTTCATTTATAAATTCATTTGGCTATGTTTTCAAAGCTTGCCAGGAATATTAAGCCCACCAAGTCAAGAAATATAATGAATTGAATGAATCCAACTCAAATAAACGTCCCACTAGAACACTAGGGAATGAAAAGAAAATGTATTATTTATTGAATTCTTCTAACATTAAAAAAAAAGAAAATACTTCACCTGGATGAATACCAGACATTAGTTTGGATAAGAATCATATACATTTCTCAACTCTGTGCCAACTCAGAGTCTGGATTGTGATTCACAGAAAAAGTATCTGTATTGCCGCTTTTTTTATTCTGATTCAGTCTGCATCCTTTAAAAGAACAAAGACAAGATTAAGGCAATATGACTTACTTTTGCAATTTTTCCCTTTTTTTTCTCTTCTTCAATTCCTAAAAAAGACCTAGGCCAATTACATACTCAGTAGCATTTTATATTAGATGGATCCTTAGAGCCTGGAAAATATATTCTGTGAAAAGCTGACACTCTTAAAGTTAAAACATAAATCACAGTCATTTTGCTTCATTTTGATGAGAGCACAGGTTTTCTGATATTCTATGGAAAATCCCAATGAGCAGAAAGAAAAGAAGGGACCTTATGTGAGGCCTTGTTTCAACACATTTTCAAACTCTTTTATATGTTGTTAAGCATGTGGTTCAAACTAGTCCTTTTGGAGGGATGTTGACTTTGGATGATAAATATATATTTTTAAAATGAAATCAACAAATATTAAATTACATTTGAATAAATGGCAAATTATGACAGTAGATAGAGACATAACTCATGATTACCACAGAATCAAATTCTTTATTCCCCAAACCAAAGACAATATGACCCTAGAAAATACAAGTCTGCGAGTTCAGTTTTTCTAATTGGGGAAATACAGGAGAATAAAAATAATTAGCATAACAGTTTGAAGACTGCAGAATGATTCTTATTTTGAGTTAGAAATTTCTAACCCAATTTCCTTCTGGAGGAGAGTTAGAAAGATAATTGTAGTAAGAATTTGAATTCCATTTTCATGTTACACTCTATAACAAATGAAAAATATACAATATAGATTATGTAATTATTAGGTGGCTCAGGAACTAGAGGTTCTTAACAAAAATTGTGATTATATAATCTCACACTTGCAATTTTAAAATTTTGAATTTAGCTACTTTTACAGATTCATTTATTAATATATCTATCCAACAAACATTTATTTATTGTTGATTTTTGAGATCATGTAGTTGATGTTATACCAAATGTCTAGAATAAGAATTGCAAACTCTCATGCCTATAGGGGCTGGACAAGTAACGCAAATGAGTGAAGTGGGCCTCCAGGGAATTGGGTTCCCTGAAGACAAGTACCCTCCAAAAAGAACAGCTTCTCTTTGGCTCCAACATGGTTCTATAGGCACAGCTTCTTTAGATTTATCATTTTTTAATAACTGGAAATATAAAATTTTATTTGCAATCTTCTTATTTTTAAGACTCATCAACTAATTGAGTTAAAAAAAAATCATGTGCAAGCCAAACAAAATATGTTTATGGGCCTGACGTAGCCTGCCTGCTTCAAGTTTTGCTTACTGTTATAGAGATTTATAAATATCATTGTGAACTTTGGCTTTTTATTAGGTTTTTGGCAATCAATGAACAGTCCTCAAGTTTATCATTGGTCTTAAAGACAGCTGCACAATTCTCGGTTGTCTGTTCTGATTCAAAGACGCTCAATCTTCGTACCAGCTGATCAAGTCATCTTTAAGGTTGCCTGATGAGAGTCACTTAGAAAGGAAGAATGTTATGCTATTTAAAATAGATCAGACTTGAAAAGGAAAATATTCAGAGGAAAAATAGGATAATAATATTTGGGAAAAAATACTTTAAGTGTACACGATATGTAAATATATATGCACACACATATAAAACAGAAGAAAAGATTCATGGGTATTGGACCAATGATTATCAACCTCTATGTTTACAGGAATCATCCTGAATACTTATAAAAATTTTGATATGTGGCTCTCCTCCACAAGACGCAGACTCTGTAGCTTGGAGACAGGGCCCGGCAGGCCTCTTCAACAACCCTCCGTGAGATCTGAGGCTCTTGGTTGTAAGGTTGACATTTTAAACACAATGGTGGACTGAAAAACTAGTAAAGAATGAAACACGAGTTTGTTACAAGGTTAACAACATTTCAAATGAGGGCAGTCAGGGTTCTACCCTTGTGTTTTCCCTTCCAAAGAATGGTTATTGACACCGAGTCATACTCTTCTGAGCGAGTGCTCTACACACTGGAAGAGTAAATAAACACTTATTTCACATTTGTGAAGCAGGAGGCTGTGTTCATTGGCTGACAAGTTTAAATAATAAAAGTAACAGGAAAAGCAGAAATAGCTAACACTGGGAATAGCAACCCCAAACATATAATTACTGTTCTTATCCTGATTTAACAGATGGAGAATGAGAGGGACTTGCCAGACATCTTTTAGTGAGACAGAAGATTGTCTAAAATCATGCATCTCAAAAGCAGCTGATCCATAGAAGGAAAGAACAACTAGGAGATCTTCTCATTGGAAAAGGAAAGGCGCTAATGCAGTCTTTGCCCTAAGCACCATTCTCCCACGCCACATTTAGTTGGCATTTCAAGCACAGGGCGGCCAGCATCCAATAAGCAGGGTCCTCATCTAACAACCTTAGCACACAGGGTTGTTGCTCAATAATTATTGTTATTATATATCATACATTATTATATATTATGTTATACATTATACACATTATATATCATTATAATTATCATTAACACAGAAACAAAAGCTGAAAGAATTAATGCATATGGAGGATTACAGAATATAAAATTGAGATTCTTCACCCACTGCCATCATTTTCCCCTGATTACAGTTGTGCAGGTGCAACACTTCTGTATACCACAAATAAGAATGAAGGGGAGTTCAATGGACATGAAATCAACCATCACAAGAAGCTTATGCACCCCTATGTTCATTGCAGAATTATTCACTGTAGCCAAGAAGTGGAAGCAACCCAAGTGTCCCTCGACTGATGATTGGAGAAAGATGTGGTATATATATACAATGGAATACTACTCAGCCATAAGAAAAGACAGAACTGTCCCATTTGCAACAACATGGATGGACCTAGAGGGTATTATGTTAAGTGAAATAAGCCAGAGAGAGAAAGACAGACGCTGCATGAATTCACTCATTTGTGGAATATAAATGAACACACGGACGGAGACAACTGATTGGTGGTTACCAAAGGGAAGGGGGGTGGGGAGTGGGCACAAGGGGTGAAGGGATACATCCACATGGTGACGGACAAACAATAATGTACAACTAAAACCCCATAGTGTTATAAACTATTAAGACATCAATAAAAAAAATTTAAAAAAAAAGAATGAAGGGGAGTTATAATTAAAGGAGGTCCAGGAGAAATCTTTAAAATGAATTTAGATTTAGATACCAAACTCTGAGATTTAAAAAGAAGGAGGGGAAGGAGGAAGAAAATACGGTAGTGGATTTCAAATATTGGTGAACATTAAGATGACTGCAGCAATAAACATGCAATATCAAGGTCCCAGACCCACGTGTTCTGAACAGGAGGTCTGCAATTAGGCCCAGAAATATACATGTATAAGAAGAATTTTGTATATATTCACGGCCATAAACAATTCTTCACAGAAAAGGATCATCGTTGCTTTCCTCATTCTCTGTTGTAACTAAAGAAGAATAAATAAAATTAAGCTAATTATAAGGTATCTGGTTTTAGCTATTAGAAAAGAAGTCTGACAGTAAAGGATTGTACGTATTAAAACCAGGTGTTGGGTACCTGTGGCTATAGGATATCCTTCTTTAACAATCTTTTAAAACATTGACAAAATTTTATCATTTTAGTTACAGATTCGGAGTTAAAGGGTCAAGATCATTTACAGGAGAGAGAACTAATATTTACCAGCTGTCCTGGCACACACATTAATTTCCCTCATACAATCCTCATTTAGGTAGGTTCTAGTCATCACCACTTCACACATGAGGGCGTAAGGCTCAGAGGCACTGAGGACTTGCCCGAGGTTACACTGCTAGTCGGCTATTAAACCAGCTTGCAAACTCAGAACCTCAACTATGAACCCCATCCTTTTCTTCTAAACTGCCTCCCGCTAAACTGAAATCTCCCACAACAAACTTGTCTCTCTTCACCCAATTTCCTCCCACAGCATCACAATTATTTGTCTAGAACTACAGATACAGGTGATTCACCAGCTCTAAAATCTTTCATTACCTCCCACTTCTTGTAGGATTAATACAAAATTTGTTGGCAGAGCACAGGAGGTCTTATGTAATTTGTTCCCAATGTATTTCTCCAGCCTCGCCGTGATCCCTCCCCAGCCTCCCGCCGTACAAATTTACCTTTCCTCCTGGAGTAACAGGATGCCTTCATCGCAGGGTTCTCTGCCTGGTTCTCTCTGCCTTTGACAGTCTTATCTGCCCAGCTCATTTGGAGTCATTTCTCTGAGGCCTGCCATAAATGCCCTCTTTCTGACACCCACAACAGAACTAATGTTCCCAGTTTTGTAATCCCACACTATATTCTGTACATTTCTTCTTGTAATCTGTTTGTCACACATCAATACACATGCCTGAAATATAAGCAACTTGAAGCGAGATCCTGTTTTTACTCATCTTTGTGTCGTCATATCTAGTCATCAGTGGGTGCCCATGAAGCGTGCTTGGATGAACTGAAGTGTGACCACAAAATAGTACTGTTTTTAGTCTTCATTAGTAATAAATTTCAATCACCGTGTATCCTACAATTAAAATATGAACTTTTAAATTAACTACATATATTTATAAGGATGAAATTATACATAATTCATTTTCATATTTTGGTTAGCATGCCAAAGTATTTTCCTAATGAATAATTTAAAAAGTTTTTAAAAAAATCCTCCTTATCAAGGGCCAAGAGATTATCTACCACTAGCTAAATATGACTTTGATATTTAAAATTAATAGCAAGTATATTGGCTTAATTAATATGCAGGCATTTAAAAACCAAGAAACAGATTATATCATGCATCTAAAATTTTTCCCATAAACCATATTAAAAATATAGCTTCATAAATATCTACAAATTATACTCAGCTAGAAGCAAGAGTCACAGCTGAAAGAGGCCCATACGTTAGTAGAATAACATTCCTTTCAGGCTCTGTGCAATAAGTAGAAAGATACCCTTAATACATTTGTATTTCTCTTTTGTAATCAAGTCTGGAAGCCCACTTAAAATACACGCTCTGAGCTATTTTATGCACATCTTGTATACTTGTGCATTTTTCTGGAGACATGCATAGGACTAACTAAAATTCTTCAAAATCCCTAAATCTACAGTTATTTCACGAGGTTGTGATGACTGAGGCTCACCTTTGACACGCTTGGAGACCTCTGCAGTATTCTATTTCCATTGTTAGTGTATCTGCAATTCACCACAGGCACTTAAGGACTCTAACACGCTCTTGGTTTCATTAATTTCATTTTTTGGGGTTCTAAGTATGCTTACAACTAGATCATTCCTCTTTCACATACTTATTTCTAAAACTTTTCCCCCAGATCTCTCCTCTGTTTTCAAGTCTTGGCATACTAAGTCCAACTCATTTCATGCCAATTAGACAATATTTTTCCGTCCTAGTCCATGTGGGTTTTAGTTGTCTATATAACACTGGGCAATTGCCTTATAGAGGACTGTACCACTAATGAAACCAGGGGCAGTCGTTTATTGAGGTAATGCATTATTTCTAGTCTCCTACCACTATGTTTCAAGACAAAATCTTGACTGATGTTGCTGAAATTGCCTCTACCAAGACCATTTACAGCTATAACTTAGAAGTGATGTATTCCTTGGAGATCCTGATAATGCCAAGAGCAGAGGTTGGGTTTGCTTGGCCTGGATGAATGTTACCCAAACATCTGAGTTCTTGGACTTCAACCATTGTTGAATCATTCTGTAAAATCTGAGATAACAAAACAACTTTAGAAGATAGCTATACACCCTTTCAGGAAGTGTGGGACCTTCCCAGACACTTTCAAGTGGCATCTCAAATTAATTAAAACATCTTAATCCAAAATCCACAAACACTGTATTGCTTTGTGTGCTAAGTCATAGGAAAAGCCTAAAAATGCTGACTTAACTCTACAATGGTAGAAAGTAAATCTTTAAAGAGAAAAAAAAAGGAGTAAGAAGACTCAAACGGCTATTTTAAATTTCATTTAAAAACATAATACTATGCTTCAATAATAAGGTTTTTAGCACTTTAATCAAACAAACATATTTAATCTATTCCCTTCTTTACTCTTTCACCAAAGGAAGAAAAGTAAAAGCAATTCCAACTCATCTTTGCATATGGAGATTACAGTGATGTCACCCATGGGTTAAGGATTCTAATGTTCTCTGTTGTCTTCATCCATTTCACTTGAACTACCCAGCACTGAAGCCAGAGATACTGATTCCTCTTCCTTCACTACTGCTGGCTGTGCACCTACATTCTGCCCTGAGTGAAATTTCTCTGCAAGTTCAGAGCGAGAAACACATTGACTCTCATCATAAAGTAGAAGCTGTATTGCTTTGTTTTCATTTTGTCATAACTGTGAGGTGTCCTGAAGCTAAATTGCATTCTCCATTGTTTTCTGCTCCCGAATTTTTTAAAAATAACAATTTTCCTTTCTTATATGACTCATATTTTCATTCGGATTTTAACAGTTTTACTCTTCAAGCTATTTTGTGTAAACCATGGTAAGTCAGTTTTGAAAGTATGCTTGCCACAGATAATTTAATACTTTTGAAGAAAATAGATGTAGAATAGTTTATCTTGAAGGACTGGAGAGCTTTTGAATACCCATCTTCCCCCAAATATTTTCCCTGGTGGCAACCAAAATTCCACCATTGTGAAACAAATGGTCACAAAAAGAATAACACATTCTTTCCTCAGTGATTCTAAGCACACAAGTTCATCAGATTAATCTCCTTACATGACTAAAAGAATCAAGTGGCCAACGAGGTAAACGTCTTTGTGGGGTAGATTAAAGTGTGAACTCAAACCAAATCGAACCAAACCATAAAACGTGGAATAGTGGCCTCTGAAAAGGGAGGAATACTGGAGCAGAAAGACACAATCCCTACATTTTTCCTAAAATTGATACCTCACTCCACTACTATATAGTATCTTCTAGAAAGTATAGAAACAATAACTTACCAATGTAAGAAGAACTCATGCTCTGTAGGACGAGTAGAAGGAGGATCACAAAGTAGCACCATATTGAAACCTCTGCTCTACAGACTTCTCATTCGTCCTCACGACCGCCGGCTCACCAACCCTCGGCCTCCATGTTGCATTACGAGACACTCTATTTCAGACCAATAAGTTAATGTGCTAATAATTTTTGTTGGTTGTGGCAGCTCTAAAATTTTTCTTTAAGAGAACCATATGCATATTTATTTCAGTACTCAAAAGTGCTGGGTATGGTAAAAGTTTTAAAATTTGGACAGCTTAATGTACCATAAACCTTAGATCATTATTCCTAAATTTAAGAGTGATTTATTCCTCATCTTTAGCTCATGATTCTATACTATATTTTTACTATTGGCCTTGGAGAATTTCATTTATTTAACAGAATTATTGTCTGCTCCTTCTTTTTGAGTTGCTTTATTGCCGGAGTTATGTATCCAACGTTTATAGGTAAAATCAGAATAGTTGTCCAAGTTCCATTTCCCTAGTAAAGCTTGACTCTGCACAGTTACAATTAGGAATGCACGAGGCTTTTCCCTGGGCTGGGCTGCATGGAGAAGGAACTTGGTCCCTGGAGGACCATTTCACACAATGAAACACTCACTTCACCTCCTGCCCTGGCGACTGAAGAATTAATACGTTTCTTAAGTGCCAAATTTAATCCTAGATGTTAGGTCATGTTTTGGGAGAATGTACTTCAGTAAAAAGAAAAAGTCTTAGTGTTAGGATGTAATAGGGAAATAATAAGTTTATGAAAAACAGAAATAAAATGCTCCCTCTAAGCAAAGTATTTCTTTATTCCAAGGGATATTTGTTGACTAGCGGTGACAAATTCATCAACATGGTGTGCTCTAGGGCTAGTTCCACAATTACTGTTAAGAATAAATTTTGTAAGCTACAATTGCAAAAAGTAATATGCAGTTTTAGTTTAAAGAGGATGGTTACAGTCAGCAAGGCTGAGTGTCACTCCAGCCCTGCCCGCCGGACACCAGCCGGGCCGCTGGTCAGCCTGCCTCCCGGCGGTGGAGGAAGGAGCACAGAGCTCTGGCGGGAAGTCAGAAGGGGAAGAGCTGGCGACGCGAAGGAGGCGATCTTATAAGTAAAGTTTAGAGGAAAAAAGTATGAACCTACACCAATTCGGTAATCTCTTCGTCATACAAAATACCTCTTTTATGATTATCTCCACTTAAAAACATTAGCTATAAGGTGAAATACTGAAGCATGCAACAATAAAATTGATACCTCAATACATAACAATTCGTAAAACTGATTTAAAAAAAACTGATTTCTAATTGCATAAACCCAACTAGAAATTAAAAACTATTCTCCAGATAACTCCATAGTTCATAGAACCTTCACCCTAATGAAGACCTCCACTTTATTTTTCTGTACAGTATTTTATGTATGTCACATGTAATCAAGATTATTATTAATCCTAGAGTCGTTTTGTTTTTTATTCTATATGCAAGAAACACCCATCTGAAGCTTCACAGTGGATATTAAATTTAATGGAATTTAAATGGATACAAACACATATTATTTGCCAAATAAGAATAGCGAACCAAGAGTTAATTAGGAATCTACAAGTTATTTGTTTAAAAGCCTAGGGGAGTTCGGGGTGTTAAAGGGGGAAACTGTATCTTGAGTGACATCTTGTGGACAACTACAGAATGGCGTTTTTCTAAACTCCAAGCTAATACAGACCAGGCCGCTGCACCAACTTGCTCTCTTTATCACGTCATGTGTTACATTTGATAAGAATTATAAGCATCCAGTGAAAAAGAACTTTACATAAGCAGTAGAATTATTTCTTTTAAATAACAATAAAATTACAGAGGGCCTAGAAAATTCTGTAAATGGAAAAAAGAAATAATTTAAAAGTTTATAAATATAAATTTGATGTAATAACCTGTCATTATTGAAAAAGTGTCTTCAATGATTTTAAGAGCCCCTAATAGTGAGGTCCTCCTATTTTATGTAAATATAAAAATATATACTCTTTTTATTTTAAAACCTCATTGTTGGAATCATTTAAATTTTTTTTCCACTAAAGTAAGTTAAATCATTTTGTCAGAAACATTTATTCTCACTATATATTTTCTACTTTGTGATTATTTGAGGCACAAAGACACATTGTTTTTTGTTGATAGTATCTTAAGGGAACATAAAAATATTTTCCTATTGCTCCTTGACTATCATTTTTTAATAATATGTAAAAATATGCCTAGTGTTTAGGACTTTTCCGTTGCCTTATTTCTAATTAGCTCCTTTGCCTTTGAGGGTGCAGTGATCTTGTACTGTTGTTATTGTTTTTCAATCTCCTTTGAAATCATCGCATATCTATTGGTGAAGCATTATTTGGTGGTTGACCTTCAGTTTGTCCTAGTGCCCCTTTGTACAAGCTTCTCTCAGTGCTGCTGTTCATCTGCCTTCTGTAACCCTGTTCGTCTCATCAGAATTTCCCCTTTGTGTGTCATCTATTTCATGTTCCTTTTCTGTCTTCTGAATTGCCTTACATTGTTCTCTCCGCCTTAACACTCTCTTTGTCTTTTTAAACATTTGCCACTAATCCCAAGCATTTTTACGAGAGAGAGAACAATTTCATGATCTCTAATTATTTTCCTTAATAACTCCTTTGTCTCTCTCTTCAGACTCTGTTTACTCATTTTCCATATTCACCTTCCTGCTGTTCCTAAGGTTATAACAGTAATCTAAAAGTATAATTTTAATATCTCACCTTTAGAATATGGATATTCACTTCTAAGGGAATTTCCCTAATTAGCTTTCCCATCATTTATTGGAATAAGCAAGCATTTACTGAACTCCTACTATATATTTGGTTTTAGCTCTTTTGGGGTTACCAAAGAAAGACAGCTTGTTTTCTATATCTTCAAATCATTCGTCTAATGAGATCATCACCTGTGAAACACCACCAAAGAAGACAATATATACTCGAGTGCTAAATCTTGTGGTCCTGGCCTGAGTCTGACAAATTCAGAGACAGTGAAGAGCAGTGAGATCATGAAGAGATTAGAACTTCATTTAAATTGTTTGAAAATAAACTCAAAATACATTGTAAAAAATTTATGTTATTAATTCTCCATAATTATCTATACTTTCTTATAAATAAATGCTTTCTCCAATAAACTGCTGCAGTGGTATTGATTTTTATGTTTTTTATCAGTTAAGTAAATAATAAACATATTTAGAATTATTGTAGGTAAAATTAATTGAGACTAGATTTAGGAAAGTCTACCATTTTCTAGCATTTTTTAACATACAGTGTGATACCTTTAAGATTCCTCACTCTAGACTATATAAACCAATTATATAAATCATATTTGTTGATGCTTTGGCTCCCACTTAAAAAAGCTGACTATGTTTGAATAGTGAGTGAATAGAAGGGAGGAAATTAGTGAGCTCATAGAATCCAGGGCAAGCATGAGGCCAAGGGCAGAAAAAGTAGATCATGCCTTGAGGAAAGGTACAGCAATTAACCTAATAAAATCCAGAAGAATATACTGGGGAGTAAGGAAAAAAATCGTAAGCATACTTGAAATTATGAAAATTTTAGTATCAGAAAAAAAAACGTGTGGTAGATAATATATGTGGTTATTATTGTTTCCCACAAGGAGATATTGACAGTTATTGAGAGCTTGAATAGCTTGATCCAAGTACTGTTAAAATGCCACAAAACTGATGGTGGTGTGTGTTGAAGAAAGGAAAACCAGTCGACAGAGAGATGGTGAGTGAGTGTGACACAGCCGCGCTCTGAGATCCAGGTGGGCCTTAACGATGACGTGGAGTGGTAAGACTAGGGAAACAGTGATGGAAAACAGACAATTCAAGAGAGAAAAAGCCTAATAAAATTCTGAGGCTAATTGAAATGGTACCAATAGAGTTTTTATTTGAAGTCACAGAACAGAATTCTAGCCGATTAATTAGTTAGGAGTTACTTAAAATGCTACTGCATAGCTCATAGAATTGTTTGGGGGATTGAAGAAGTAGACCCAACCCAAAGCTTCAAGGAGCAATATCTAAAAACTGGCCTATGCGGAGACCGTCATTCTTGCTCCTAGCCTGTGAGCACCAGGGAAAACAACTTCCTTTGCTGCGTTTCTCCAGCAAAATAGATTCATTAGAGAGAGAGGGGGAGACAGAGAGAGAGGGAGACAAAGTGACAGGCTGACTCAATATTTGAAGAGATAATGGCTGAGAATTTTGCAAAATTGTCTAAAGATATTAACAAACAGTTTTAAGAAGATGGTTTGATCTCTTAAAGTGCCAAAAGAAAGTCATAGCCAACTTAGAATTCTATATCGTTCAAAGATACCTTTCAAAAACTAAAAAAATAAATAAATATATTTTCAGGAAAAAATGAAAAATCTGTGGGAATTTTTCATAGGCTTATGGGCAATACAGGAAATATGACTTGGAGTTCTTTGGCAGAAGGAAAATTATCTCATAGAAAAATAGAATTCACAGAAATAAATGAAAAGCAATAGAGCAAGCAGGAGAGTAAATATATAAGGATACTCACTAAATATTGATCCTATCAATATCGATATTGATAAAGAATAATATTAATATTTCATGTTTTTAAAAAATATCAAATAATAAGCTTCTACACTGCTTTCAAGAGTGGCTCTGCCATTTCCTATTCCCAGCATCAGTGTCTGAGTGATCCAGTTTGTCCCCATCCTCGCCAGCATTTGACATTATCACTGTTTTTTATTTTTGCCATTCTCATAAATGTGTAGTGATACATCACTGTGGTTTTAATTTTCATTTCCATAACAGTTGATGCTGTTGAATATCTTTTCATGTGTTTATTTGCCATCTTTGTACCATTTTCATTAAAATATCTGTTCAAGTAATTTGCAATTTTCTAATTGGATTGTTTGTTTCTTTACTATTGAGTTTTGAGAGTTCTTTATAATTTCTAAATACAAGACCTTTGTCAGTTATGTGGTCTGTAAATATTTTCTCCCAGTTGTAGCTTGTCCTTTCATTCTTTTGCCTAGTAAAAGTTTTAAATTTTGATGATGTCCAAATTTTCTCTTTTTTTCCTTTATGGATCATAATTTTGTTGTCAAGTCTAAGATCTCTTCACTTAGCCCGAGTTCCCCCAAATCATTGCTATACCTTTTTGTCTAAAAATTATATAGTTTGATATTTTACATTTAGGTCTCTGATCAAATTTGAGTTGATTTTATGTAATATGTAAGCACACTATCAATCTATGCAATGACCTGATCAATCTCAACAGCATTATGCCAAGTGAAAAAAGCCAATTTTAAAAGGTCACTTACTGTGTGATTCCCTTTGTGTAACATTCTCGAACTGACAAAATTATAGAGATGCTAAGCAGATTAGTGGTTGCCAGGAATTAAGGACCTAAGGGTGGAGGGAGAGGACACAGATCTCAGAAAGGATCCTTATGGTAATGGAATAGTTCTATCTATATCTTGACTCCGGTGGTAGTTACATAAACCTAAACATGTGATAAATTTGCATAGAACTAAATGCACACACACACACAAGTAAGTGCATGTAATTTGATAAAATCTAAATAAAGTCAGTGGACTGTACCAATAGCAATTTCTAAATTGTGATTTGCACTATTGTTATGCAAGCTGTTACTGCTGGGAAACCGAATGAAGAATAAAAGGGTGTTTCCTGTACTATTTAATAAAACTCCACCTAGGTCAACACACACAGAATAAAAATACAGGTAAACAATGATGACAAAAAAAAAAAGAGAAGAAGAAGAAAT
The DNA here is from genome assembly GCA_031878705.1 of Tapirus indicus. Classification (NCBI taxonomy): domain Eukaryota; kingdom Metazoa; phylum Chordata; class Mammalia; order Perissodactyla; family Tapiridae; genus Tapirus; species Tapirus indicus. Next base: position 3,914,861 of record CM062936.1, read on the forward strand.
TAAACCAAGAGAAAGGATAAGGAATGAAAAGAAACCTTACGATAGTAATTAGCAAAATAAAAACCAAACTATACCAGAGACAATCAACAAAGCTAAAATTTTGTTCTTTAAAAAGCTAATAAATTTATACCAAGATTAAAGAGAAGACATGCAAAATCAATATTAGGAATGAAAAGCAGGAACATTAATACTTATAATACAGATCTTAAAAAATATAATAATGAGACATATTGAGCAACTTGATGCCACAAATTAATGGAAAAAAAAATCTTAGAAAAACTCAACATCCCAAATGATGCAAGAAAATATTTAAAAATCTGAATAGTCTTAAATCTATGAAAGAAATTAAATTTCTAATTAAAAGTGTTTTCACAGTAAAACTTCATGATCAGCTGGCTTCACTGATAAATTTGACCAATCATTTAACAAAGAGTAACATAAAACATATGCAAATTCTCCTAGGGAATGAAAAATGTGGCATATTTTTTGGTTTAGTTTATGAGACCAACATAACAATAATAACAAAATCTGACGAGGCCATTACAAAAAAATGAGCTGATCTTAAACAAATTGAGTTTAAGGTGGTATTCTAGGATCCAAAAAGAAACATTGTTTAGGCTGTTGGCTCTTAGCACCAAAGCAAGAACTGATGCCTGCTGTCAGCATCAGGCAATGTAAAATGAGTGAATAATTACAGGTTAGGGAATCGTTCTTTAGAACCCGTCTTAGTCCAGTTGGGCTGCTATAAACAGAATACCATAGACTGGGGGGCTTATAAAAAGCAGAAATGTATTTCTCACAGTTCTGGAGGCTGGGAAGTAGAAGAGAAAGGTGACAGTAGATTCAGTGTCTGCTGAATGCCCACTTTCTAGTTCGTAGACTGTGTCTGTGTCACATGGTGGAAGCGCAAGGGAGCTCTCAGGTCCTTTTATAAGAGCACTAACATCTTTCATAATGGTTCCACTCTCACGACCTGCTCACCTCCCCAAAGCCTTACCTGCAAATACCATCACACTGGAGACTAGGTTTCAACATATGAATTTTGGGGGAACACAAACATTCAGGCAGCAGAATCTTCACTTTAAGGCTGGAAGAGAAAGAAATCCAGCAAAGGAAGTATTCCTTAAAATCAAACTAAAAGTAAAACAATAATAATTCATTACTCCTTAATTATAAGTTACTAACCAACTAATGAAATTGGGGTTAAAGATTTCTTACTGGAATGTGAGATGTGTACATTGAAAGGTAACCGATGACACCGGTCCTGCCTCCTGCTCGCCCAGTGACTGGTACTGGCAGTGAGTGGCACGAGTTTTAGAGAAAGAACATACTAAGTCTGTGACTACAGAAGACTGGGAAGAGTGAAGACTGATCTGAAAGGAGTACTATTAAATATATAAGAAGTAGAAGATTACACAAATGCAGTCGTGCCAAGTTTTATTTGAGGGGCAGTGAGTGGTACAGTCTTACCAGTGAACGCGGCTCATATAGAGAGCAGTGGAAAACTAAGTTTGCAAAGGATTGTTGAACAGATGTGGGAATGCACTATTTTTAGCAATTCTTTATCAGCCTTATTTATTATTTTAGGCAAAATCTCAACTACTCATTAAATAGTGGGCATGATGGAACATCTTTGCACAAAGTTTTATTGTTTTAATCTAAAGCAGAGATGTGAGTTCACTGTATCATTTTCCTTTCCTATATCATGCCAGATAGTGTGCATCTTCTCAGTAGACTGAGAGATCTTATCTATCTTCTACAGTGGGAGGGGAGGGTGTGGAAGAAAACAAGGGGAAATAAAACCTTTCTAAGTTTTACACTCCCTGAACTAAAATATCCTCTCTGTAGAAAGTCCACTTTCATGAAGAGATGAGAGTGAACCTTTCATCTTCCGAGCTCCATAGGCTGCGTCCTCTGCTTTCAGGGTCTTAATGTCATTGGCATCTGTTGTATTATGGTCACTGGCTCTATTTGTCCAAATATCCACCAAAAACCAGTAGTTTTTCAAGTGACTTTTCGTTTTATTCTCAACTATCCCCACCTACCAATTTAAAAAGTCACTTATCGAGATTATTTTTAAACTCAGTCTCCGTTTTCTATTATCCCTGGACTTCTAGCCGAAAGATCACAGTACAAAAAGGCCTTCATGCTTGTCTTCACATTTTACCCAACTTTTCCCTAAATCCGCCCCGCCCCGACCTGTGAGTGAATAGAATTGTCTAAAGTCATTTCCACGAATGGATCCTGAAAAGCTTTGTAAGTTTAGATTTGTCTGTTTGTTTTATTTGCCATATAAAAGAAAAGAAGGAAAGAGCATCCTTTTGATTCTAACACCCACAATAGTCATTTTATTTCTAAAAGTGGGGGTCTATTTAATAAAATCCATTCTATGGTGTGACTCCAGAACCTTCTAACATTGCAAAAGTCTGATATATACCGCACTTTATTCAATTCCAAATCTTAGATCAAATAATTTAAACTGTAGCCCTCTTAATATGCTGTTCGAACTAGTCCAAACCACAACAACCTCATTTGTCCACAACAAGCATGAATGCAGACATCCGGCAGGAGGCAGTCCGCCTCTTTGAGCTCATCCTCTTGGTTTAACAATCAGTGGCGTTTGGGATGAAGAAAAGCACATGCATTAAATTCGTAGGTGATGCCACATTGTAGACAAGTGGAATGCAATAGCTGTTTCATCAACAACAACCAAAAAGGTTATAATCAAAATTAAATTTAGTAAAACAGGGATACATTTCAAAAATGTAAATGATATTTAATAGGAAAAGTTTAAATCAATGCACTTGAAAAAGAGAAGGAAACTGAAGACGGGACCCACGAGATACCACAAGGCATGGCAGCCTCTGCGTGAGTCCTTGCTCTTCCTTTCTCCCGCTGACTCCTTTCTTCAGTTCTGTAGTGGGAGGACGATTGCACACATTAGATTGAAGCTTGCTTTTCAGAGCCAGATGTTCCAGGGTCGACTCTGCCGTTTTCTAGCTTTGTAACCTTCAACCAGTGCTTAATATTTCTCTGCTTCAGTTACTTCGTTTGTAAAATGGTATTAATGGTTTTATCTCATACAGTTATTGTAAAGATTAAATTAAATATTGCATATAAATGTGTTGGAATCTCTACTTTCTAGTGTAGGCCTTGTCTTTATTACCCTGTTGATACCACTGTCTGTAAGGTCACCAGCAATATTCCTAGCTAAAACCGCTGGATTGTTTTTGAGTCCACATTGTTCTGGACCTGCTGATTATCCCATCCAGCTCTTAGCTGCCACGACATTGCAATCGACTGGTTTTTCTCTTATGTCTCTATTCCTTTTCTGTCTCCTTCATAGGCTCTAATTCCTTCATGAAAACTTCACATATTTATTCTGAGCTGGGCTTTCTGAGAAATACACTGATAAAGATGTGAGTCTCTACCTTCAAGAGGCTGCCCCTCGAGTAAAATTTATGGAGGAATGAACAATGATGAGAAAGAGCACCTTGCACAAATGGGGGGATGACAGGATGAGGAGACAGCAAAGATGGAGAAGGGAATGGGTCCAGGAAGAAGAGATGCATACAATGAGATAAAAACATTAGTGATTAATTAAGGTGAGAAGGATGGTGAAGAGTTGCTCTGGTATAGAAAAAGAATGTAACAGTTTAGAGGTAAGAGACACTGTTATGAGTTTGAGGAGCTGAAAGAGATTCAGCAGGGCTAAATTTTTTAACATTGTGTTGTTATTAAGTGGGGATGGGAATAGCAAAAAATGAGGAGACCATTTGAACAAGTAAATAGGTACCCAACATTCAGAATTATTTTTCACCAATTTAAAGCATTTATATTTTATGGTAAAAGCAATGTGGGAAAATTGAAGGGTTTTAAGCACCATCACTGTCTCTGACTTGGACTTTTGCAATCATTTTCTTTCTTTCTTTTTTTTTTTTTTTGTGATGAAGACCAGCCCTGAGCTAACATCCGTTGCTAATTCTCCTCTTTTTGCTGAGGAAGACTGGCCTTGTGCTAACATCCGTGCCATCCTCCTCTACTTTATATGGGACGCTGCCACGGCGTGGCTGACAAGCAGTGCTCCAGCAGGCGCCCGGGATCCGGGCCCATGAACCCCGGGCTGCCAAGCGCGGACTAAACCGCTGCTCCACCGGGCCGGCCCTGCAATCATTTTCTAACTCACCTCCCTGCTTCCTGTCAGGCCAGAGTGATAAATTCAAAAATTCAGTCCTGACCATGTTGCTCTGATGTTACAGTTTTTATAGATCTTCAGAGTCTAAATCCTCTGTGTATCCTTCTGTGAAAACACTACATAATAATTACTTTGGCCCTCAGGACTATGATCCCCTTTAGGGGGATTAGTAACCAGTGTATCACCAGCGTCTAGCTGGATGTCTAACTCATGGTCTTTCCCAGATTTAATAATGAATTCACCATCAGGAACGATTAAAATTTTAATTGGAGAAATGGATTAAATATCTTTAAGATCTTTTCAAAGCCATTATTGCAAAACTCAAATTATTTACAACCAAAGTGTGGTTCTTGGACCAGCAGTATCAGCAACACCTAAGAACTTGCTAGAAAGGCAAATATCGGGCCCTCTTTCAGACCTACTTCAGAAACTCTAGGGGAGGACCCAGTGGCCTGTGTTTTAATACACCCTCTGAGTGATTCTGAGGCCCTGGAAGGTTCAAGAAACACTGTGTATACCATTGGCATATCTGTGACGACTGGTTTTGTTTTGCGACATAAATGGGCCACAGGCAGGACACTGCTGCAGGTGACTGATAGGATGCCAACTTGGTTTTCATTCTGCTTTGAGGGAGGGTGTGATGCTTCTGCTGGTGCTAATAGGGATATTTTCTGTGGGTTTAATAAGAAAGTCTCTTTTATATATTTAAAATTTTCAGGTTGAGTTAATTTATTTGCTCTCTTCCATGATTATTTACAAAATTTCAGGCTGAGTCCAACAGCTGATAAAGACTCAGATACCTGTTGCCTTAATTCAGTTATTTATTGATCTATCTTTGCAAATGAATGAAGAAATTTGTTATAGAACAGTTTCAGGACAATTAATTAGCAACAAAATTCAGATAAAGAATCAGAAATGACAATTTGGGATCCCAAAAGTAGGAAAAAACCCGCAGTCTTTCTTATTGCCTCGTGTGTTCCTTTGACATCTGGATCAGCGAGTCAGACATGGCATCAGCCATAACAGCGGTTTTACTCTTGCACAACGGTCAGCGGTTCCGAGTTTCAGTTGCTGCCTTTGTTTTCTTCACTCAGAAGTCTGGAATGGCTTCTTGTCCTCTTGACTGCTTTCCGAGCATTGTTTAGAAAGGCAAATACATTGAGATCAAAGTGAAAGAGCGGTGTCATGGTGACTACAATGGTCAATATCTAGTGGCAAATTCCTACTCCACAACGGTCACTGCAATTAGCTAATTTCTACTCTGGAAAGTGTTTTCAAATTGTAATCGACAAAGTACTTAAAGTTTCTGTTCACAATGATGAATATAAATTAAACCAAAGCAAACAACAACAAAAACAGCACAGACACTTTACTCTACATATTAATATATTTCCCTGTTTAAAATATACTGAACTATGATGCTTTAAATTAGATTTTATTTTCTTGCTGGAAAGTAAGGACTTATAAGGCAAAATAATTCACAAATCATCTGGATAGACTCAAAGCATCTTAGACTGGAAGATATCATAAATTAATCCTCTGCTTCTCATGTACTTTTTACATGAGTCAGTCGAAATTCACAGAGGTTAAGTGACTTGTCAGAGGATAGTTAATTTGTGGCGGAGTCATAAGTAGAAAACAAGTGTGCTGGCTCCTAGTTTAGTGCTCTTAAAGAGACTATTTCTCAGCTTGAAGAGAATATGTATCAGATATATAAAAAGTATGTATATAAACTTTTGGTAACATTTAAGATAGTGAAGATAACTGGGAAATTGGGAAGTCATTTTTAAATGTTGGATGGTTTGATAATTTGTTATAAACATTTCTAGGATTTTAATTGTATTCACAATTTTCTATTTTTTAAATCTGTATTTGAGGTACAAGGAGAGCAAGAGGGAAGATATAACTCAGAATATCATGTTTCACTTCTGTAGCAAAGAGAGCCAGTTCATTAGGTATGGAATCAAACTTTCAGAAAAGAAAATACTGATCCATTCAAATTCTCTTCTCTCTCTTCATAAAGGTAATATCATTCATTCAATCACTCAGTAAATATTTATAAAAGCCTGAGAAGTCCCCTGTCCTGCTCATGGTGATGAGGATAAGTCGGGGGGTAAAACACAGGAGGAGCTCCGCCCCAGGGGAGCTTTCCTTCCAGTGGAGGAAGTCAGGTAATAAACACATTAGGAGAAGGTGTAAATATGTAACATGGTGATAGCTGGAGAAATTAAGGCAGAAGAAAAAGAATAGGAAGCACAAGAATAATGTGGGATGTATTTGATATAGAATGGTCAAGGTGATACTTGAAAAACACCCAAAAGGTCATGGCCTAGTGGTTAAGTTTGGTATGGTCCACTTCAGCGGCCTGGGTTTCGCTCCTGAGCACAGACCTACACCACTTAGTGGCCATGCTGTGGTGGCAACCCACATACAAAATACAGGAAGAGGGGCACAGATGTTAGTTAACTCAGAGCTAATCTTTCTCAAGCAAAAAGAGGAAGATTGACAACAGATGTTAGCTCAGGGTGAATCTTCCTCAGCCAAAAAAAAAAAAAAGAAAAGAAAAAACCCAAAAGAGGTGTGAGAGTGAGCCATATGTGCTTCACAGGTAAGTGTATCTTAAAAAGAAAAGCAAATACAAAGGCCCTTGGACAGGAGTGGGCCTGGTGTGTTCAAGTGGCAGAAAGCAGGCTAGTATGGTCAGAGCAGAGGAAGCAGAGCAAGAGAAGAAGATGAGGTCAAAGAGAGTTCGATTGATTATTGCCTTTCACATATTTCTCTTCTGGACTCTTCTCTTCCCTTGACATAATTGTTGACTATAGCCATTGCACCAGCCAACCACCTTCAGTGGCCATATTCCTCAGTGATAAGATAGACTTAGAAACCTGAGAGGTACAGAGCAAATAGGAGCGGGTGTGGCTTCAGCAAATCACTATGTTTTCCAGATTTTCAGAACTGGCCTGGAACAGCCCGTGGGGTTTTTTGCTCTCTGGACTACATTATTTTACTCCTACCTAATTTTATTTCAGTGTAGACTCTCTGGATCAACTTTCAGAATTCCATGGATGTCAGCCATAAACCAAAAAACTGAAATACAGACAGTAGATTAAGTGCATTTAGCCTCCCAGGATAAACGGGTTACTCATTAGATTAAAAAAAAAGGTTTGGCAACAAACTCTGTTTTGTTTTACATGTGCATCCGGAATGGAATCCCAGAAGATTCAAATTTGATAAAATGCAGAGAATTGGAACCTTATTTGAGATGTAATAAAAATGTTGGACCTTCACTTCCATATTATTTCAAGCCTTTCTTGCAAGGATATAAACATCGTTGAGAAGTTGAGTATAATAAAATTAGTCAGTGTGAAGCTATCTTGACAGAGTTGACCAGCCAAATTTTAGATTTTCTTTCTTATGTCAAATATGTTATATAATTACTTTTACCAAAGCATTTTTTAAATGAAGATTTTATTTCTTTAGATTAAAGATTTACAGCAAATTTGAGGGAAAGGTACAGATTTCTCACATACCCCTCCCCACACACATGCATAGCCTCCCCTATTATCAACATCCCCCTCTAGAGTGGTATGTTTGTTACGACTAATAACCTACATTGTTGCATCATAAGCACCTGAAGTCCATAGTTTACATTATGGTTCACTCTTGGTGGTGGACTTTCTACGGTTTGACAAATGTATGATGACACGTAGACATTTCATTATGGCATCATACAGAGTAGTTGCACTGCCTTAAAAATTCTCTGTGCTCTGCCTATTCATCCTTCCTTGCCCCCAACCTCTGGCAACCACTGATCTTTTTACATCTGCATTGTTTTGCCTTTCCCAGAATGTCATATAGTTCATACTGGGGGTAGCGTTTTCAGATGGGCTTCTTTCACTTAGCAGTATACATTTAAGTTTCCTCCATGTCTTTTCATGGCTTGATAGCTCATTTTTTTGGCATTGAATAATATTCCATTGTCTGCATGTACCAGTTTATTTATTCATTTACCTGCTGAAGGACATCTTGGTTTCTTCTAAGTTTTGGCAATAATGAATAAAGCTGCTATAAAAATCTGTGAGCAGGTTTTTTTGTGTACATAAGTTTTTGGCAAATTTGGGTAAATACCAAGGAGGGCCATTGCTGTGTCACATGGTAAGAGTAGTTTTTTTGTTTTGTTTTTTGTCAGGAAGATTTGCCCTGAGCTAACACCTATGCCAATCTTCCTTCATTTTGTATGTGGGATGCCACCACAGCATGGCCTGATGAGTGGTTTGTAGGTCCACACCCGGGATCTGAACCCACAAACCCTGGGCCACTGAAGCAGAACATGTGAACTTAACCACTACACTACTGGGCTGGCCCTGGTTTGTTTTTTTTAAGAAACCACCAAACTGTCTTCCAAACTGGTTGTACCATTTTGCATTCCCACCAGCACTGAATGAGAGTTCCTGTTGCTCAACGTCCTCCCCAGCATCTGGTGGTGTCAGTGTCTGGATTTTGGCCGTTCTAATAGGTGTGTAGGGGTATCTCACTGTTGTCTTAATTTGCATTTCCCTGATGACATATGATGTGGAGCATCTGTTTATATGCTTATTTGCCATCGGTATATCTTCTCTGGCAAGGTGTCTTTTAAGGTCTTTGCCCCATTTTTTAATCAAATTTTTGTTTTCTCATTGTTGAGTTTTAAGGATTGTTTGTATATTTCAGACAACAGTGCTTTATCAGATGTGTTTTTGCAAATATTTTTTCCCAGTCTGTGGCTAGTCTTCTCATTCTCTTAACCGTCTTTGGCAGAGCTGAAGTTCTAAATTTTAATGAAGTCCAGCTTATCAATGATTTCTTTCATGGTCATGCCTTTGGTATTGTATCTAAAAAAATCATCATTATACCCAAGGTCATCTAGGTTTTCTCCTATGGTATCTTCTAAGAATTTTAAAATTTTGCATTTTGCATTTGCATAGTAAATATAATCCACTTTAAATTATTTTTTGTGAAGGGTGTAAGGCCCGTGTCTAGATTCCCTTTTTTGCATGTGGATGTCCAATTGTTCCAGCACCGTTTGTTGAAGAGACTATCTTTGCTCCATTGTATGCACTGGCTTTGCTCCTTTGTCAAAGGTCCGTTGACTATATTTGTGTGGGTCTATTTCTGAGCTTTCTATTCTGTTCCATTGATCTATTTGTCTATTCTTTTGCCAATATCGCACTGTCTTGATTATACAAAGATACTTAAAAGATGTGTTTCAACATATTTAAGTTACTCCTATATCTCACTACTATTTTCAAATACTAGAATACTAGAAGATTAAAAAAAAATCTTTTTATCCTACCTCCTCTCCTCACAAATGCATTCTTGGATGGTCAAAGTCAATTGACACCTGAATTTTCTGAAATCCACCTAGGTTCTCTTCCAAGTTTATCCTAACTTAAATCCAACTGGTTATGTTTTTATGACAAGTGCTCATGGCCTTAGTTCTAGAGGTGATTAGGAGCTTTGCATAACAGATACCAAATGAATTTCTGCCTTATAAGCTTGGGAAAGTTATTTAGCCTCTTTTAGTCATAGCCTCACAATTATGAAATTGGGATAAGTACAAACTTTATTAGTCTTCTCCAAAGAAAATCTGTAGGTACACACTAATATCCTCAGATTATCCTTGAATTAATGGAAGGATAGTAAGAATATACAAATATACTAGATTAAACTGCTGCAGTCATTTAAATCCTTAAAAATTGTTATAATGATTCTATTCTAATATTTATTTGGAAAAATGTATACATAGATATGTGTATACTTATTTACTTTTAAATAAAAGCATACTGAGAGATAGAATAAATTATGCGTATCTTTGGGCTTTCCTAAAAGATTTTTCCAAACTTCAGTAGTTTGACTATGGTTATGAGCACAGAAAGGTGGAACTTGCATTATTCATTTGCTTTACAGAAATATGCTCAGAAATATTAGGGTCTTAAGCAAGGTAATGTGTGCGTATGTGTGCCAGTGTGTGTATGTATGTGTTAGTCAGAAAGACAGAGAAAAAGTAAATAATTCAAGGTAATCGCAAAGTGGTGTTTAAAGAAATTAAGCATTATTAGTTCAAGGAGAGAGGGACCAGACCACGTGGGCACTAACTGCCCAGCTGTCTAGGACATGAGAATTCCTGGAAGCAGACTAACGTGGGAACAAAATTCTTTTGGTAGCCTAGAGGAGGGAGGAAAGAAAAACAAACAAGCAAACATATTAAAAACAAGAGAGAGGAAAAGAAAAGAGGAGAAGGAGAAGAGGGATTAGTCTGAAGCAGGGCGTTCCGAGCGGCCCCTCCCTTCCGCCTGTCATCGCAGGAGCCGGCGGCCCCCGTGTAACGGAGCCTCGGGCCTGCTCCAGGGCACAAGCATTATTTCCCTGCACAGAATCCTTTGCTAAAATTACAGTTGCTTCAAAACAGAAAGACCAGGTTTGAGTATGAATATGTGAATTACGAAAGATAACTTTTCTAATTCATTTTAAAGAATTGACAGTGAAAATGCAAACAGGAAAGGAACAACTAAACACAGTTCGGGTGAATCTTCCTGACAACGCAGCTCACTGAGCGACTTGATCGCACGTTAGCCTGCTGAAATTCTTAATTACAGTCACTTTAATGAAACGTGGTCATTGGAGCTTGGATGAAGTCCATCAATTAGAAACGAATGGAAGGAACATAAACACTATAAAGGTTATGTAAATTTTTCATTTATTCTATGCTTATATTTTTGCATGAATCACAAGGCACACATCTCTAAATTGATCCAAAATAGGGCAAAGCCATTCAATAAACCAATTCTTTAAGCAGCAAAGCTTTAGAGATACTCATCCACAAGAATGGCATCAAATAACCTTTGAAAGAATAAACTGCATAAAGAGAGTTAAAAGTTCCTACCATACCCATCAGGGTTTTCTCTTGCACCATGGATTCCACTAGCATCAATTGCTTTCAGTTAGCTGGACTCTTGAGTGTTTATTGGAAAGGACTAATAAACCACAATCAATTTTATTTTTCACTTCACAAGGGTAGCTTGAATGAATTTTGAACACATAACCAGTAGGAATATCTTAAACATTTACTTTTATAATTCTTTCCTCCCAAAATAAAAACATGAAAATGCATATGCATATATTCTGTCTATGATGGAAATATTGACTTCTCCCCCTATACTTGAGATCACTATTGCACCTGAGAAACTCTAAGGATGTGCCTCCCTTTGTTTCAGGTTCAAAACAAACAACAGGATCAGGCTGTCAAATGCATTTGGTGCTTCCCATTAATAAACTCAATCTGCCTCAATTTTATTGAGCTATCACTCTGTACAATTTTTTTTAAAAAGATATAGATAGATAAATGGCTTATGTGTGCAAGATGAATGCTCTCAGGTATCTGGTAATGCAGAGTGATATTGTTTTAAACTGATGATCTTAATCCTTTAATCTTTTGTTCAAGGCTATTCTGTCATCTATTGTCTCTGTATTTAAAGATAAAATTAAAATACATTTATAAAATGCAATAAAATATGAGAGTAAAAATTATAAGAACAGAAGTATGTAGATATTATAAGAATTTGTTGTTTGTGTTTTAATTTTTAATCCTAATTTGTTCTAAAATAACAATACAGCTTTTAAGTATTAAACACAATATTAAAAACTACTTTTAGAAAATATTGAAGAGATTTAGAAGAAAATTAGTTGAACATTTTTATTGTGTTCTGAGTGACTTACCTTGCCTGAAGAATGTTGCTGGTATTAGGACTTCAATTATTCTTTGCTGAAGTCCAAGTGATGGCATTTTGTTGAATATGAGGTTGAGGGTTTCCAGATTTGCCTGGAAATCTTTCTATGAAAGGCAAATTTGAAACATGTTAACACGCTATTTCTATATTGTACGTGTAATTACAAAATAAAACACTTTCTGTCATTAATTAACAAATAGAAAATTCTGGCTTATAGTCATCAAACAAAGCATCAGGCTTCAGTCAAAATCCCAGCTGATGTAATTATGTAAGCACGTAATCCTTCTGGAAAGGGTGACATCAGATTTACACATCATCGTTGGGGTTTGGGTGGATCGATTTTCGCTCAGAGCTCTCTGAGTGGAGAGTTCTTACCCTTCTCTAAATTGCACCTGGTGAATTGATTAGAATCCTGAAGTAAATTGGAGTTGCTCACTAAACTGTCAAATCCTTGTGAACAAGTACAAAATTTCGGTTCCCTGAGGCCTGGAATGTGTCTGGTCCATAGTAAATTCCTGTTACTAGCTTGGACTCTTCAAAACAGCGATTATCAAGATGTTTAAGAATTCTGCGGGAGTGTGTGGTTTGAAATGGTACGCTTAAAATAATACGTACCAAAATATAATGAAGCATAATGTAGAATGATTCTCAGTTTGGGAAATCTCCTCGATAGGACGCAGTCAGTGGTGTGCTTACAAATGTTTAAAAACCGCTCCTCTGCTTACCTCTTCCCTCAGACCACCTGCTTTTGTTCTCAGGGTCTTGACCTGCTGATTATTAATACAGCAATTGATGGCTTATATAGAAAGATATACATAGCAACTGAGAAGCATGACATCAAACGCAGATATCAACATGAATGTGTATTTACCATGCCATCCATGCACGTGTGTGTGTAAGCTGAGCTCTCCTAAATTAGTTTAGAGAATTAATATGAATCTTTATGATAATCTCTGAAGTATAATCACACAAAATAAATATAATTTACCAAATATGTTAACAACTAACTCCAAAGAAAACTTTCAAGGACTTTAATCACACAGGACAAGGTTTACCACTGAGAATTTACTCATTGAAATTGAGAAACTTCATCCACTTTCCATAAACAAATATCACTGTGGTGACAGACAGAAAAGTAAATTTCTACCCATACTGAATAATAAGTCTTTAGGAAAACTGTCATTTTGTAAAATGTCAAGCAGTTCGTTTAAAGTGAACATAGTCCATGAGGTGATAATTTTAGGGTAGTCGTCAACAATTTCTTCAGAGATGAATTTACTAGTCTTTGGTCCTCCCTCAAGCATCTCTGTCCTCAGCCACACAGACTGCCTCTGCCCGTGGGCAAGAATATTGAGATGGCTACAGCGTCTTGAGCTTCCCAGGGAATGGCCAATGTTACAAATGCTTGTGCGCAGTTAACCCCCTCACAGTGTGCACGGTGGGACTGAGTCATAGCTGTCATAAGGTAATGACCCCGCCTCACTTTGTTTCAGGCCATGCCCTGCATATGCTCCCTTTTCATCTGTGAAGGCTAGCGACCCATGAGCCACTGTGGCATCAGATAATTTTGCTGAGTCTGTGTTGAGAAGGGGCAGATAGTAATAGTAACCAATGGTGAATTTACTATATCTAAATGAAAGGAAAGTGGAGCTGAATATTTAATCTACCCCCAAATCCATCTGACTGAAACTTGCATTCTGATAAAGCTATTTAAATCTTCTGTGTGTGTGCGTGTGCGCACATGCACTGTGCGTATGTATTTGTGGGCATGTTAAAAAACCACAAACTTCTCAAAACAAATATCTCTGCTTCCCTGCTTGTTTACCTTGTCTCCCCACCTTACACACAACAGATCCGTGAACACTTTCCCTGCCTATTACTTGAAGTGGAAAATTAAAATCATAGATTTTCTCCCCTATTGCTACCAAGACAGTAATACGTTCGGTCTTAAAAATTGTCTCAGAGGATGTACTGGAAATATTACTTTGGGAAGTTAAAATAGTCCTCAGCATGTAAATTTTTGAAGGGGAGGGGTCTGGAATTTGCCTCATCAACCAAGGAATGAGTGACTTTTCTTAGTCTTCTCTTTGTGCCTGGATTTAAACAAATTAACAAACTGCTACCACTATAAATCATTCATGATGATTTCATAAAACATGTTTACAGTCTATATAAATAGATTAGGTATATTATAAGTAATATACAAACACATAATTTGCCCATGTATATTTTGTGTTTGTTAATATATATTATGAAATATATTTATATTTTCATTCATGCCACAAATATATAGCATCTCTAAGCTATGAGACCTGGTAATAGACCGAAAGGTTGTTCAGAGGACCCAGCTCACAGTCTGATGCACAGAGAGGTGTGTGCATGAACAATATGGACTTCTGTGAGGTGTGCTAGCAGAGAACCTCTAGAAGTATTTGGGAGTGTCAGGAGTGATAGTCAGAGAAGACCTCACAGATGAGGTGGTATTACAGTTGAGGTTTTAAAGGGTACCTAGTAGACCCCCATCTGATCCAGTAAAGAAAGACAGGAACATTCATGGCATATTCAGACACTGTAATTAGGTGTCTTGTCATTGGAGCCTGGGTGGAGAAAGACAGTAGGACAATCCGGAAAGAGAGGTTTCAATATGATCTGCATTTTGGACTTAATACTTTGGTCATTGGAGAACCAGGAAATGTTAATGAGGAAATTTATGTAATTAGCCTTTTCATTTTAGAAAGATATTTTCACACAGAAGTAAGATTCCAAAGGCAAAAAGAGTACTTAGGAAGCTATTTTTGAAAGCCCGGAAGGGAGATGATGAAGACAGAATTCATGGACGTGAAGAAGACTCCAGTGCAAGAGGTAAAAACACTGAAGATTATGCAGGATGACGTGAGATTATCACAAATGTCAGTGTGCTTTCAGCAGCAAGTAGAAATTGAAAACACTCAGTCCAAATACACACAACGTGTGAGCGCACGCACACACCCTCAACATGCCAAAGAGAGAATGAAGGAATTTAAAAATTTGAGCAACAAATTCTTGTTTCATTTTTCCCTCTGAACAACACAGTTTTTTGTTCTAAAGGCTTATTCAAGCATATAACAAGTATGTATCGTAAGTTATCTACTTGCACAGGTATGCTCTAGGTGTTGGGATTTAGAAACTTAGAATTCTGGCTAGAAGGGAGTTTATATCCTAGTAGGATGTCATTGACTTTGCTTCGCTCTAAGCCTAAAAGATAAATCAATGGCAGAAATTTCATTTAGAAAACTTTGCTCTGTAATAATGAATAGGATCTACTTGAGAAAGAAAGTAGTGATTTCTTGATAGTTACAGTATAAAAAGTACCCCTAAATCCACTGTTTCACAGAAGACCTGGGAAGTAAAATATTTAAAAGTTAGACAAAATAAAAGCAGAAACAGTAATGTCATGATATTATTTTATAACTCAAAATCTCTTTGAAAATTTCACTTGCTAGAAAAGACAATTGTCAAGGAAATTGTGCTAGATTTTTCAATCCAGGTTGAAAGTCATTTAGAAAATAAATCACCTGAATTCAATGGTTTTGCTGTAAATATTCTAATTAGGAGCAACTACATTAAAAACATGCAAGCAGATTTCTAATATCCCTGTACTACATGAATTAAATATGAACAAAATTATGTACATATATGTATATAGTTATTAGATATATCTATATATGCATATTTAGATATATATAATTTCTGTTTCCTGATTTTAGAAACTGTCAGATTTTTTTTCAACTACATCAAATACAAAAGAAAAAAAAATCATTTTTACAGACCTCAGGCCAGTGACCCAGGTGAAAAGAGAAATGAAACAAAGCTTCCTTGATGGAAGAATAAGCGCTTTCTCATCATTCTTGGCCAAGCTTTGAGCTATTTATAAAAACTGATTTATTTTCTGAGAAAAAAATCCAAATTACTCAGTGGAGGAAACACAATGGGGAAACAGGAATTTGGGGAGACAGACACTCAGAGGTCTTTTGAATCATTATACATGACATGTCTAGATGCTAAGAAATTGCAATGAAATTTTAAAGGGTGTATAGAATTCCTAATGGTGCCTCTTATTTCTCAATTGTTTTCACTGGTGAAATGTTATCTTTTTTTTTTTTTTTTTGAGGAAGACCAGCCCTGAGCTAACATCTGTTGCCAATCCTCCCCTTTTTGCTGAGGAAGACTGGCCCTGGGCTAACATCCGTGCCCACCTTCCTCTAGTTTATATGGGACGCCGCCACGGCATGGCTGACAAGCAGCGCATCAACCGGCGCCCGGGATCCGAACCCGCGAACCCCGGGCTGCCAAAGTGCGAACAAAACCGCTGCGTCACTGGGCCGACCCTGAAATGTTATCTTTTCAAATCATACTTGGGAGGCTTTTATATACTCTTATAGCTAAGTGAGATGTTTTTTTACAACAAATTGTCAATGAATACTTTTGTAGACACACCAAATGGCCTATATATCTCAATCTGTTTACTCTACTTACTAACTGAATTATTGAATCTTGAATAATTAATGGATTTGTTCATAGTTCTTTACTCACTCTCTTGTCTTCCATATAGCATGTCCAAAGTTTGCCCCCATTCTCTGAAGAATATCTACTCGTCTGCCACTTCTGTTCCCATGTTTCCAGAAGAGTCAGCTGTCAATACGTAATCTAGGAGGATTTACTCGTGTTGAAATGGGGTAAACCCTGAAATGGCCTCCCAGGGGACCAGATGGTGCAGGCTAATAAGATGTCAGAATAGCAGAGTTTATAAAACACTTAAGATAAAAAAAAATCTTGGAATGGTACATTGTATATGTTTTACACATATTCACTAAATAAAATGACATTGTGTAATCGGTATACAGGGAAATGTTTTCAGAATACAGATACAATGGAGAATAGAGGTCACACTTCAAGATGGAAGGGATCCATTTATGCTCACCCAGTGTTCTCCTCAGTCTTTCCTGATTCTAACGTTGCCTAAATAAGTTTCTCCTAAGGGAGTTTCAAAGTAAAACATGAAGAATGAGCACAGATGTTTTGTGGGACATCAAACAGATTTTCAGATTAGTTTTGGATGAATGGTTTTTAACATGAATACTATATTTAGGCGTTCAGTACAAAAGATCATTCCATAAGCACTGCCTGATACAATGATTTGTGTCACTTTTAGAGAATTCAGAATTCTCTTGTTATCCCAAATGACTTAATTCTGCCTGACAATTCTACTATTAGACAAAAGGAAATTATACCCTTCTCATTGTATCTTTAAGAAGTTAAAATTCATCATAGTCATGCTTTGTTCTATTATATTTAAGGCCTGCATAGTTT
Source organism: Tapirus indicus (assembly GCA_031878705.1). NCBI lineage: Eukaryota > Metazoa > Chordata > Mammalia > Perissodactyla > Tapiridae > Tapirus > Tapirus indicus. The sequence continues at coordinate 3,932,171 of CM062936.1, forward strand.
AAATTAACCATCCATTATAATTTTAGTTAGCACTTATTTAGAATATTTGTGAATACTTTTATAACTCATGCAATGTCAATAATAATAACTGATAAGAACCCTAAATTGGGATCCGAGTGTTTTCATTTAAAAAATTTTTTTTGGTTTTCAGACTAACAAAGGAAACAATAGTGACAACATGAGCTTTGAAATAAATTTCATAAGAATCAATCAAAATAGAATAAAGTTGGCAATAGTTTTTGAATAAAAATGTAAGATAGCATTTGAGTTTCGTTTGTAAAAGGAGTTATGAGACCAATATGTCACCACATCATTTAAATCTGAGATAACTTCCGCTGCGGTTTTGAAGAGGCTGAAGCAAACAGAAAGGCAGAAAGTTGAAGTGGTTTTTAAGTGAAAGGAGAAAAAAAGGCAAGCTTCTTGGATCTACAAGAAAAGAATAATGGCATTTGTGGCATTGGCCGCAATATTGATTGAATTGGCTACTTGGAACTAAACTGCAATAAATCTACAATCGCACATGCCCGTGTCTCTTTCAAGTTTTACTAAATGATCTTCTCAACGGAGTAAAAGAGTAATCGTCCACACAGCTGCTTTTGGATGGATGGTATTTGTTACTCATGGATGTGTTCTCCTTAGTGTTTCAAAGTACCTTGCAGTTAGTAAGTAGTCGATGAATTTCTGTTTAATCAAACTATGAATCAAAACCTTTTTCCTATTATTAAATGCTGATCAAATTACACACAGATTTTTATTTTGTTCAATAAATTCACAGTTGTAGTGGTGACTAGTAAACTATTACCTCTTTATAAGTGACCCCATTATGTTAACAAATTAAGGTTGATACCAGTTAAGGTACAAACAACCAGTCGATGACAGTGACAGACATTCTGGTTTATAGTATTGATGATTATACCAAAATTTAAACCTATGTAATTCTTTTAAATAATCAAGGAATTAATGCTTTACTTCCTCTTTCTAACAATCATCTTATCTACTTCTCCCAGGGGTTTGAGTAATTCTGATTCTTTTTCCCCATCATACACACTATGAATATTCATGCTAAAATGAGAACTATTAAAACAAAGCATAAATTATTTACTGCTGCCCAGAGCTGCCTTAACTTCATGGAATATTTCTAATTCACTGAGGCTTTGAATGTCTACCTGAGGTCAGTTAAGCATTCATAATAAATGATTCTAAAAATAATGTTCTCCAAAGTGTGCAATTTTCACTTGAAAAAGTCAATACAAATCTACCTGTAATGAACAGTATGATTGCATCCAGTCAGAAAAATGTATTTCTTTTCTCTCTGCAGGTTAGGAATAGAGCAGTGACTTCTGGACACAGCTCTTGTGGAAGGGAGACAAGATACTTGTTCCTGAGATGCCATCCTCACATCTGTGATGTTTCACAGTACTTGTGAAAGGCAGGGTTATGTCCCATGCTGATGTTTTGGTAGCACTAGTGTCACATCACAACACAGTGGGGAGACAACAGTGGGGAAGGGGTAGAGAGCTTTGCAACACATAATTAAGGAAATGTTTTCTCCCTTGGTTTCCAGCAAGGGCACAAAGTTGTGACTGTGTTAGAAACATTCTCTTCCTTTTAGAGTTAGTGTGGTGCAGTAGAAAGAACACAGATCTAAAGCAGACTCATTTATGTACTTTTGTACAAATTAATGAATGTCTCCAAATTCTCAGTTCCATCTGAAATATACCTACAACCTAGGAATGATAGATTATGAAATGAATCAATGCATATCAATCACTTAATATAGTTCCTGGTGAGTTAGAGTGAATTTAAGGAATCAGACATTTGAGTTCAAATCATCAGTCGCTTCTTGAGCATTTTGGTCATTTAGGGGAAGTTACCTAATCTCTCTAAGCTCCAGTTTCCTAGGCTGTGAAATGGGCATCACTGAGTGTGGTGTTTTGTGGTGTGGATTAAGGGAGTAGATGTCTATATATCTCTACTATCTAGATCTATATCTGTATATCTCTACCATATATCTCTAGATATCCACTATCTATGTCTCTATATATCCACTATATATACAGATATGGTGTTTAACACAGTGAATAGAATACCACAACACTCAAGTCAGGTTAGCTTTTATTCCATAATCATTGTTAGTTGGTTATTTTCATTTCTATGATTTATTTGATGATAATGGAATTAAATGACTGGATTGGCAGTTAGCATTTCAATTTTCGGAGGAAGAAAGTAGTTCTTTTCTCTGATAAGTTAATAATGAGTATTTGGAGGAGGGGATACACAATGAATATTTAGGGTGAATACTTGAAAATTCACATTAAAGTTACTTTAAAGTACTAGTTATTCTGGGTTATTGAATAATTACGCAAATATGTGCCTTAGTCTTTAAGAGGCAATGACAAAATCTGTTTTAGAACTTTTTATAGGACTTATGTTATAAGAAGAGCCTATGACAAATGGCATTAATTGCTAATTCCTTAGCTAATCTCAATTTTACAAAAAAAAGGAAAAATTTATATATAGCACTTTTTTGGCAATATTACCAAATCAACTGTAGATATGCATTCAGAGGAGTAAGGTATAAAATCCAATTTATTTATTCAGTCATTCCGAAACTATTAAGTGGCTACTGTGTGTATCAAATATGTTTCTAAACTCTGAGCATATAACACTGAACAAACAAAAATCTTTGTCTTTATCAATTTTTCTGGAAGAAAACAATAAAAAGATAAATAATTAAATATAGTGTAGGTTAGAGAGATTAAAGCGTTAGGAGACAACTGTAACAAGGATGGTTGATAGGATGTCACACAGCAGAGGGGGGCAGAAATTTTATATAGGGGCGTTGAGAAAGGCTCCTGAGAAGGTGACCTTTGAACGCGACCTGAAGGAGGTGAGGGAGTGAGCGATGCGCATCTCAAAAAAGTGTGCTCCAGGAAGAGAGAGCTGCAAATGCCAGGGCTTCAGGGAGAGGGGGCCTGACGTGTTGGGGGTGATGACCATTCCTGAAGAGCACACCTAGGTCTGTGGCCTTTGTGAAAGGAGGCCCCCAGCTGCCAGTCTGCTATCTGCCCAGCTTAATCGATAGCTGGTCTCCGGTATTGGAAGCTTCGGTCTGGATATTGCAGAGGAGGAAACCTGCGGAGACCTGAGCTCACACGGAGGCCCTTTCCTTCAGCAGCCGCAGGGGTTTCTTGTTTTGTTTTTGTTTGTCTTTTACTTTGTTTGTTGTTGGTGGTGGTTAATTCTCCTATAAGCATACAGAGATCCTACTACGAGGCATCTTATTCATGAGATTGTCTATTGTTTATAGGATCCTCCTTTTCACACATAGAGAATATTGTCTTTTTATGGGAGGGAAGCAGAGAAAAGAAATAGAAATAGCTGGCAGGCGCCAAGGGATTGAGATTGTTTGAAGGCTGTTTCGAATTGTTCTTAAGGTAGCGATACAAGGATTATTCAGTATAGTCTTATGTGGCCTTATAAAGAAGGAAAAAATGAGATGAACATTTTATCTTATACAGAGTAAAATAGCTCACGGAACTGCAGAGCTACTGAGAATTGTTATCAGCGCAAAGGGACAGCCTTATAGGTAAAATGCCTTATTAAGAAACCCTTCTGATACTATTATAATTAGTATCCCATTTAATATGTTCCCAAATTCCAACTCTTTACCAAACAGAAGGAACTGCATGATACAGAAGTTTCAAATGTATTTCTTTAAATAAAGAAAAAGTCCAAGTTGAAAAATGTTTGGTTGAAAGCTTTGAAAGAATAGAAATAAAATAAAATTATCTCTGGGTGGTGAGATCAGGAAGGATTTTCTTCCTCCCTGCTTTTCTGCTTGTCAAATTTCTCCATAATGAATATTTTTTAAAAAGCGTAAAAACAAATAATTCAAAAAGTTTTATTTCAGAAATGTGAATGCTTAAGCAAGGTTTCCATGTAAAGACAAAATCGAAGCCGCCTGCAGTGTTCTAGTCCAGAAGGCATTCAGCTTGTGTTTTCTTCACACAGTGTTGGAAAGAGATGACTTTTACCATAAAATAATGATAATAATAATTGTGATAACACAGCAGTCTCACGAAGTCCTATGACTCCAGCGGGGTTACTTGAGAGCGAATGGACGCCTGGCTGGAGCAAGTGACCCGATCGGTTCAGGAGCCATTGTCACCACTGCAACAAGCAGATGTCACTGCAGACTGTGTGAAAATGTCGGAGAAGAGGAAGCAAATCCACGCAGTAGTAGAAGAGAAATCTCTCCCTGAAAGTGTGCTCCTTCCCACCCTGAAGACTGTCAGTGTGAAGACTCTTGTTCCTTTGCAGCAGTTACTCTGCCGGGAGCTCGTGGTCTGAAAGCACTTCCACTTCTCTCCCCCTGGTACCGCAGCTCCTCCTCTCAGCCCGGTTAGGCTCCGAAGGGCGTGCAGACGGGGACTGGGCGTCTGATGAAGGGAGGCTGCAGCCCGCTCAGGTGCTGAGGGGGCCGACGGGGGAGGGGGAGTGGGGAGAAGGGGGGAGTGGGGCGATGGCAGGGACGTCATTAAGTGGCAGTACTGAGGATGACATGTCCTTTTCTGGGTAGATGGGTAGAGTAGTGTTTCTGCTGATCTCAGCTCTGCAGGAATAACGCACTTTTAGTCCAATCTGGTTTTCACCACCACTACAAACAAGCCTTCTAAGGTCTTTTTCATTAAAAGTAAAAGCCGGCCATCTCTGAGCTTAAGCTTGGAATTTGAGAGGGCAATCCTCTCAAAGCAGACACTTGATAATAGGGGAGTGGAATCCTCTTTCTGCGACTAGCTTTCTATCTGCTCAGGCTGGGAGTATTTAAGTTTCCACAGTGAAATACTAGTACCTGGAAAAATAATTCTATTTCTTTCTTCAAGCAAAAAGAGCTTAATCAAATATCCTTGTGATACACATTCTTTAAATTGTAATTTTAGAACTAAAGCCAATCAATAATATATGTATGTATCATTTGTATTAATTTATTTTATCAATAACTAATTCAATCTCAAAATATAATTTAGACGTCATCACAATCATAATACCTGAGATGTGCTGCATCTGTTGATTTGTCTTATATGATAGCTCTGGTCAAATGTTGATGGTGTTCAAAATGTCATAAACCATAAAACTCCAGAGTGAAAGTGAAAGCAAACCTGAGGACAGGTGAAATACAAAACTACAGTAAATTGAGGCAATTATTGAGTTCTGGAAGGTGAAGATATAGAACTCTGAAAGAAAATGATGCATTTCCTCCCCATGAAACTACCTCTTCATAATTTCATAAGAAAATGATTAATTATAGGTGCAATTTTTGTCAAAGCAATTCTGTCACAAAACATTTCAGAGCAGTAGTGCTAGAGAGAAAACAACGAAAGGCACTGGACTTGGACTGTCAGTGCTATTATGCCTGTTTTGAGTTCTTAAGCCGGTCATCTAACCTCTCAACATCTCCATCGGCGAAATGGCATGGGAACACCACAGGGCCGCCTGGGAGACCACCTCTGATCGTGGGCACACACGGTTTGTGAACTGTTGACTCTGAAAATGTAAGCTACGAATTACCATACATCAAGTCTTCACCCCACTGGAAAAGAGAATAAATTTGTGTCTTAGCAGTGGTGTGCTGGGTCAGAGAATGTATGACTTGGCCTGCCTGCAGAGCTGAGAGCGCAAACTCGAATTTTGTGGACCTCAAAGCTTTGAAGAAGCTTTATGCCTGTGTGGCCCCTGGGTCTTCTCCCAAGGTCGGAGCAGCTTTCTCTTACTGGTCTCTGAATTATCTGCCTGTAGAGTAGAAAAAAAATGCAAATATTTTCTATAGCAACTAGGACAAATGTCTGGTTGATAATTAAGGGCTCCGACCAGCTTAGGGTCACTAAAACAAAGAATCTGAGTTGGGAGGAAGGAGGGATTTCTCTCTTATAATTGGGAAACCTATTCCCCAGAAAGGAGGGCATGAGTATTTCTGATTTCTCAGTTTTCCCGTCCTTCTTACCTCCTTTACCTTATAAATTAGCAGATTTGCATACACAAAATGTACCTCAAAAAACTCAATAAAAGCAAGGTTTAAAAATATGCAGCTAATTATATGAGAATGTTCATTTCTTTTCCCTATAAGGCAAATGAATATTTATCAAGTTAAATTCCAAGATACTTGTTATCTCGCTTGCATTTTGAATATAATTACATTGGAAGGCAATTGTTCTGATGGGTGTAGGCAGAGATTAAAAGATTTGTATGCACTTTTTAAAATTGCAAAATAATCATAGTTTTTTTTTTTTATCATTAGCAAAGTAGCTCAACCCTTCCCTTCAGCTGAAAAATAAGTTAGCATTAAAGCATAGCAGTTCTAAAGATATTACACAATAAATGAAAATGGCCTAATAAAAACTAAGTTGCAATTATTTTTTGGAACTTAAATTTATAAACACTAGGAAAAATGCCTAGTGTTTATAGGGACCATTTAGTCTGCTATTTTTAAGCTCAGATTTAAAAATAACTGCCCTTAAATTATTCTACTAATGTATAATCTTGACAAATAACATCAAAGTGCACAAAATCTATCAAATAGCAAATAGTCACAATTGTCTTTAAACTGATGAAATTTCTTTATGCCAGACCAAATAAAATCAAGATTTCATATATCTACATGCATATAACTTCTATAACTATAGGTTTTTTTCTCACACTGTACTTATAATAAACAGCATCAAAATGAAGTTATCCACACATGTCTTATTTTCCCATCTATATTTAAGCTTCCAGAAAACATGGAGCTTATACTATGTTTCTTTTATCAATCCCAAATTGCTGTAAAGTGTCTTACAGCTAATCAGTACCCAATAAATATAACTGCTATCCACAGAAAAAAATAGGATAGAACATTTGAAAAATTACAACACAAAGTATGTAGGAGAGTGGATTTAATTATACTACAGAGCAAATAGCTGATCTATTACATATGCCCTGTCACATAGAAAACCTATCTTTTCTTATTATTTTTTGGTGTTTTGTATACTTGCCTGCTGTAACAGATGTTGTTAGTGTCTTTCCAGGTTAGACATGGGACCTGAACAAAAGCCGCTCAACTCCAAGAGTCCTGACCCTACTTTCATGTTTGACTGAAACACTTTCATAATTCTGAGGAACAAAGCTAAAATGTTGGGTGGTGAGAAGAGCCAGGAACTCATACAGCATCTGCCACTGAAATAGTGGATCATTTGAAGCCTAAAAAAGACTCAATAAATTTCAACTGAGATTAGCTCAGGAGAACTTTATGGCCAAATAGGAATAGAAATACATTACTGCTTAGAAATGAGTTATGCATTTTTATAAAAAATACTATACATACATGTAGTTTGGTTTCAACTAGGGGAAAAGAAAATAATCTTTTGGACCCTGGAGCCCTTTTATGAAATTTCTGATTAATTTTGATAGATCCCTTTTAATATGGCAAGGAGTTCCACTTGGGCTTATCAATTTAAGAGTTATACTTGCACTCGGTGGAGAGAATCCGCGCTGAGCTAGTTATGCATCACACCTGCTAAAGTTAATAGATGCTCCACATGAGTTGCTGATTTTGTCAGAGTCATGTGGAATTAACTAATAATGAAATTTGGCCAACAATACCTTTAATTTTTCCACTTAAAGTGTATTTATTCCTTTGCATGGCCTCCTTATATAATTAACAATTTTTGATGTACACTCACCATTTTTCAGATGTGTCATTTTTTTCTCTGATGCTATATAATCAGGCAAAGAAAATATTTTTAAAGTTTTATCTCCTAATATTCATTACAAAAGATGCAGCAGCATATTAATATACACACTGAGTATATGTTTAAGAAAACTTGTAAATGGACAATATGTTATTTTTGAAAATCCTACAGAATCTGACAGACTGACTGATCCACCCTCTTTAAAAGAAGCATTGTTACTGATTTTATGATGAAAATACTAAAATCTAAAAAAATGTTATACTTGGTAAAAAATCGATAAACAGAATGGCAGTCATGAGTACTCTGTGTTAATTTAGTTATTTTGTGTTCACATCCGCATTCACAGTTTGTCCCTCTTGGAAGACCCTTTCCTCAATCCCTGTCACACAGAACCATTCAAGTTCAGGTCCTGCCTCACATTTGTGGTGCAGTCTTTCCTAAACCACAGAGATTAATTACTCTTTCCATCAAATTGTTACCTTACTTACTATGTGTACTTCTCTAAGCACAAACTAAGATTATATCCCATGTTCAGTGCCTTGTTCTCTTGTTCAGACTGAAAGTTCCTAAAGGACAAGATGAGTTTTTATACTTAGGGTTTCTTTTAGGCCCTTCTGTAGTGACTTGTACATGCTCAGTACATGTTTAGAGAGGAAATAATGAAAAGTGACTTTTTATATTGATACAAAATGAATCAGTGCGAATATGAATTCCAGGTAAAGTATTAGTGTGAGGGACTTGCTCTGGCCAGCAATCCCAAGCACCATTTTCCTATATGAGCATAATTCGTATAGGATGGAGAATACTACCAGGCATATTCATAAGGTACCATCAGGTTATTAAAAACAAAGCTGGTTACTGAGATATATATTTTATGTTATTTCTACTTCTAAAGTACAATGATTTCAAATGGAAACTTGCCAAATATTACACTTTTGTACCACTTCTTAGGATCCATGTGTGTGTCACTCTATCTTACAGTCATCAGTATTTATTTTGTGTAATATGCTATATACTCAACACATTGAAGGCTAGAAAGAAATACATTATAGTTCCTTCCATTGGGATTTTCAACTTGTTTGGTACAATAGAAAAATTAACTAAGAAAATATTAATTATTTGAAGCACAAAGATATTAAAGAATTGTTCATGGGTCTACAAATAGTTTAGGGGAATGATGTTATGTGCTAAGAGAGAAAAAGGCATATTAGATTTCAGATGCGGATGAGGGATGTGCATAGAAATATCCTAGGCGGATGTTACATATCCTCTGAAGAGAGGATCATAGCAATGGGGATAGAAATCGGAGCATCATCAGCATATTGGTGGTAGTTAAATCCACTAGAGTATACATACTACCAGAATGAATGTAATTAAAGAAAATTAGAGAGTCAAGCACTGAAAGTTCTGGGACAACCACTCTCTACAAGCAAGACAGGATTTAAGAAAAAGAAATCTAAGCTAAGAGAACCAGCAGAGAACAGAGACCCAGAAATTGATAGAGAATTTCGAAGAAATTGATCAGTAGACATTCTCTGGTTTATTCAACAGCCCTCTTCTGCTTTATCCCTGTGATTTCTTTAACTCCTATCCCTTCAACCCCCACATATATTATCTTAGTCCCAGATCTCTCTTCTGACTTCTGGACCTGTGTGTTCAGCCACCTTCAGGAAATCTTGTGCTGGACTTCTTCCACAAGATGGCAAACTCTGGTGAACTTACGGGGCAGAGATAGCTAGTCGTTCCTTATTCCCTGGTAATAAAGTATTCAACATATTTCTGGGCAAGTAACCAACAAGAATAGAGTCTATGTTCCCTAGTTTCTCTTGCAGGAAATTGTGGCCTTGTGACTAAGTACCGGCCAATGAGATGGAAGCAGAAATTGTGTGCACCTTCCTGGAAATGTCTTTAAACAGCATAGGCAAGCCTTACCCTGCCCATTTTTTTCCTTGCAGCTAGCTGGAGTGCAGATTTTATAGCTGGACCTGGAGCTCGATAAAATATAGTACTGGGTTATGAGATGGATCTGGGAGCTGAGGCCGTGCGAGCAGGGGAACAACATCAAAGCAGTCTTAGTCTCTGACCCTGTGAAGAGCTTAGCCAGCCATGGGTATATAATCTCTTCTATGTGAGACAAGTTCTTGTCTTATTTAAGTCACTACTATGTGGAGCCTTCTGTCACTACTCACCAAAACATAATTCTAATTAATACAGTATATTTGTCACAAAAGTCTTTTTACTCTTGTCAATGGCACCACCACAATCCAGCAGGCAAAAGAGCCGTATCTTTCTTCCTCACCCCTCATGACATCAACACAGGTGCGGTCCCTACTGCCATTGCCTCCGTCATGCCCTGGTCATTTTTTGCCAGGATTATTCCAAAACCTTATACTTCCCCATTTCTAGTTTTGTTTTCCCTCAATGCAATATCTATGCTTTGCAGCTAACATGATCTTTTTATAAATTATGAGTCTTGTCACTTCTTCATTTAAATTCATTTAAGGGTAATGTGAAAATTTCCATGTACTGTCGATCAGCTTCTTCCTGACCTGCCTCCTGCTTATGCGTCTAATTTCACCGCTCAGATTTCCAGTGTGCTCCCTGGACTCCAACTACGTAGAATCTCTTAGGAAACTTCCTTGGCCTTTTCGTGCTCTCCTAGGAGCTACTTGTTACTCTGTTGTTTAGCACATTTCTACTTGCCTTCAAATCTGTGTTTAACAATCCCTTCCTCTTGGAGGCTTTTGATGCAGACTGGCCCCTTGTGCATGTCCTGGTGCCCACCGCAGTCTAGGTGAAGTTCTCATTCAATTTGATCTCACCTTCTGTGCCTCCCCTGACATAGGGACCATCGCGGTGCAACTGGTTATTTACTCCTCCCCCTCCCCCATTAGTTTCCAGGATTTTTTAGAGCAGGAACTTGTCTCTTATTTCTGATTACCAGTGTCTAACATTCATTCACTCACTCACTCAGCAGATATTTACTGTGAATCCGTGGATATGTGAGCGATCACGAGTAAGAGTTCAAGCAATTACTATCCAGGTTGAATATTAGCGATCACACTGAATCTTAGAGACCAGCATATTCATCACACATGAAGTAGAAGCTAAGAAATCAATTATCTAATTCTGTGTGTAAAAGAAAGGTCATTGTGTATAATGCAACTAAAAGAGAAAGCAGAGAGTAGGAGATTACCAATAAGAGGGGAAAATTAGCAATCCAATAGCATTCACTGGAGGGTATTTTTAACACCTGTGTGTATATGTGTGTTGGGAAAGCAGGAGACGTCTGAGTACCTTTGAAGACAGACATACAGAAGAACATACCCAGTGAGCTGTAAAGAGAGAAAAACTGAAGTTCATCTTCTTAGAGGCATTTTTAAAGCCTAGTACTGTTATAGGTTTTTCAGTTTACAAAGCATTGCTCCATACATTACCTCATTTTTATTTTTACAGAAACTCTTTGATGCAGGTATTGCCATTAATATTTTATAAATACAAAAAATGAGGCTCATGACCTATTCAAACTTGTTAGTAAACTCATGCATAAATGAGATGCTGTAATTTTTTAATTTCAAAAACCTCAAGGCTAATAGATGTGGAGTGAAAATTATCAGGCGTAATATGCATATAATTATTTTATTAACCTAGTTAAAAATCCATAGCATTCTTTTCAATGACAGTTTTTAAAACTCTAAAAACAAATCTCAGTGATATTCTAACTACCATATTGTGAAATCATGCATGATTAGATTGAGAATTTAAGAAATCCAAATAACCGTGTATATGGATATACTTATCTTAGTCATTTTTTAACTGCTTAACCTAATCCTTATTCTTTCTGCAGATTTGAGGAGAATATAAACTTTTAATTCAGCTTGAACCTTTTCTTAGGATCAGAAGCATTTAGGATTATATAAAAGGTGTGAGTGTCAAGTGATGTAGAAGGTTTTCTTGTATGGGAAGAAATCTTTGTTGTTACGGTGTTAATGTCCACATCTCCATGCGTGGATCCAGCCTTGGTCCTTGGGACTGAGGGCATCCTGGTGTCAAGAGCACTTCCAGATCCTTCCACTTAGCCTTTAATCTTTTCTCTAGATGGAGAGATTTGACTACTTCTAACTTAATAAGAATGTTGGATTTAGTTTACTTTATAGTTCTTCCAATTAGCTTTCTGAGTGCTTCTTTTGGAGCCTTTAATCTTGTCTAAACTTGTGGGAAAGTAGACAGACGAAGAAAGGGAACACTCTTACTTAAAAAAATATATTACAATTAACTGTCAGTACACTTGACTTAAATCATCTCATACTTTGACTATGTGGAACTTAGTTTAATTATATGATAGATATCATTGCTTCTGAATGAGTACCATTTTGTTAAAGATTGGATAGAGTTTGAAATTGAAGGAAAGTTCTATAATGAGATCAATGAGAAGAAAGTTGTAATAGTCTTAATATCAAATACAATATTTTTAAATCCCCCCAGATTAAATCAGATTTAAGACTATTCCATTGTGTCTCCTTTAGGCCTCCAGGTAGATAGATGTATGCATGTGTACATATTTATGTACTCATTTTTAAGGAGTAAGAGTTACAGCTCACACTTTTCTTTGTTATCAGTAAACAGAGTCATCTGATGCCCAAGTCACCTGAGTGCCAGTTACCTATGGCAACTTCACTAACTCTTTACAACCACTAACTTGCATAGTACTCCATCGTCCTGGGAATATCAAAGCAAATCTCACAATATCCTAGAACGGAGTTGATACAGAAAGAGTTTATTTCATTATATATTTACCTCAAGGGACGTCAAAACACAGTTAGGACTTTAAGAAACCAAATGCTTTATTGCTTGCATTATGTTATCTCTTTCTTTTCTTTTCTTTTTTTTTTTTTGCAAGGAAGACCAGCCCTGAGCTAACATCCACCGCTGATCCTCCTCTTTTTGCTGAGGAAGACTGGCCCTGGGCTAACATCCGTGCCCATCTTCCTCTACTTTATATGGGACGCCGCCACGGCGTGGCTGACAAGCAATGCGTCGGCGGGCGCCCGGGATCCGAACCTGTGAATCCTGGGCTGCCAAGCGCGAACTTAACTGCTGTGCCACCGGGCGGCCCCTGTTATCTCTTTCTTAAATAGTTGTGATAATAGTGTACAAATAAAACCCCAATTTAATTACCAGAGGCATTTAACCTACTGGAGGTAGCTCAAAAAACTATATAAATTAATTTAAAAGCCCACAGAATTAGGTGCTTCAGCAATAGGGTAATTGTATCTGCTGTAAACTGGCTCCTTTAGGAACATATAGAAACACCTAGTAATTTGTGAAAAAAATGTTACATCAATATTCAGATACATTTTTCAGAGAAAATAAATGGAAATACGTAGCTTTCAAAACAAAGAACGAAGTCAATACCAGAAAAGTGCTGATGCTAGGGAGGCCTAAATGGATCTTGTACTTGAGTCTAGGCCCTGTTGGATCTGGCCCGAGACAGGGCATGCATCTTCAATTTGTCAAGTGCTTGCCAGGTCTTAGCAACTCAACTAACTACACTCTGAGTTGCTATCCCACCAATGGAAAGTGATTTGGAGAACTCTGCCTGCAGGCCAGGTGAACAACAAGGACATTTGATACCGTCGTAGCAATGTATGGGGGAAATAAATCACTGGTGAGAAACTGAGGTCTAGTCCTGGGTTATGCAGAGTTGCAGGTTCCAAATGAATACTACAGTATGGTGCAGGAACCCAAGCCAAGAAATTAACATAAAGCAGAACCGTTTACATCCCTGGGCTCCTGAGGAAGTAAACAAAATCGTCTGTCCAAAACCTTTCACAACTTAGGGATGACAGCATTCCCAGAGAAAACAGGTCTCACTGAAGAGTAGCTAACGATACCACTTAGGAAAAAAGATGACAAAAAACAAATAAACAAAAAAACGTGGAAGGAAAGGCGGTTAATGAAAATAGAAAAATTAAGATTTGCCTCCACAGAATTGTACATGATGGAACCATTTGAAACACACCACAACATAGATATGTTTTAGATGATTTAAGAGATATAAAATAAGATACATGAATTGACAAAAAAGAATAGGAGAACACAAAATAAGAACAAGTAGCTTTGAAAAAGAACCAAGCAGAAGGGTAAATTATATTTCAGAAACAATGTTACCGTTGTAATTTAAAAACTGGTGATTTAGTTACAATAAAAAAAAAGAACTGGTGTCCTCAATGGCCATATCACCTGGAATGAAATACAGGGAGATATAAATGTGGAAATGTTAAAGAACAGTTAAGAATACAAGGAACAAAGGAAAAAAGTTCTACTAAATGTTTATTAGAACTTCCAGGCAGAGAGAAAAGGAGGTGAAGGAGACAGGTAGTATTTAAAGAGGTAATTACTGATAATTTTAAATGCTTTAAGAAAGAAACATGGCTTCAGATAAAAGTAGCACAGCCTGCCCCAAAAAAGTTTAAATAAGAACCACTCTACACCTAGTCACATGGGGAAAAAATTCAAATATAAAAGAGCACTCTTAAAAGCAACTTTAGGAAAAAGATGGATTTTCTAAGAAGGGATTGAGAGTTTGACTTAAGACAGACGTTATTAACAAATGTCCAAAGAAAACAGAATGTTATCTTGGGAAAAGGAAAATACATGTCAATCTATGTTATGAAACTCTATCAATCATTTAAAAATGAAGATGAGGGGCCATCCCAGTGGCATAGTAATTAAGCTCAGATACTCTGCTTTGGTGGCCCAGGGTTTGCAGGTTCAGATCCTGGGTGCAGACCTATGCACCACTTATCAAGCCATGATGTGGCAGCATCCCACATACAAAATAGAGGAAGATGGGCACAGATGTTAGCTCAGGGCCAATCTTCCTCAGCAAAAAAGAGGAAGATTAGCAACAGATATTAGCTAAGGGCTAATCTTCCTCACCAAAACAAACAAATAAATAAATAAATAAAATAAATAAATAAAAATGAAGATGAAATAAAAGCATTTTCAGAAATACACTGCATGATAGAATTTGAATTTTAGGAGACTCCAAAGTGAGTAAATTGATTTCATAATCCAGTAGAGTGTATGTTTTCAAATATATGAGCTTAGATATTGTTTCTTATTAGTCTATATGTCTCCAGAGTACTCAATAAATCCTGAATGAATGAATGAATGCATGAAAAGTGAATGGATAGGTATTAGGGTAAAACTGTATGCCTAACAGTTAGTAGTGTGAGTCCTTGTGATGGATTATTTTTAGTGGATTTATTTTTAATCCATTGCATCACCTCCCTTAACTTCTGCTCTTTATTTCATGATGTTTGAAATTGACTTCATTTTTAATCACATCAAATTCTTAAATTCACTCATTAGATATTTCCCTTGGCTATGTTTCCAAGTTTAGAGTCTAGCTTTTAACCCAGACATCACTTTTATCTTATGGTACAATTTTAAAAACATTGTAAAAGAGTATTAAAAACTTTGAATAAAGAAATGCAGTGTGGTTCACTCACAGTAAATATTTGATGAAAACATTCAATTCTACCTTGCTGGGCAAAATTTCCAGCTAAAATTATTACATGGTTCTTCTCATAAAACTGCTCTAACATTGGAAAATCTAGACCGGAGCCAGGTCTGACGTGTCACACTGTCTTCATCATAACCCTCCAGGATCACACCTATTCACCCACCTCACAGAGACCCTGGGTCACAGACCCCAAACTCTGAGGGAACAGACAGGTCCCATAAATGAATCAAGCAGGCTGGCTGTAAAATATACTTTCTTTGCTTATTATTCACTTTAATTATTAGAGAAACACACTCTAACATTTTTCTTGAAACACCTGGCCTTCTTGGTCCACCCTTTATTTCTCGACTCTTGAAGAGATATTTCTTTCCTGTATAAAAATGTAAATGTGAGAAGAGTGATCACAAATAGCAACTGACACAAAACCACTGTTCCAGGAAACAGTGGGAGTGGTAGGGACTCAGAGGAGGGCATGCCCCATCTAAAAGAGGCAGCCACTTTTTATTCAGATTGTTTGTTTTTTGTTATTAAGTTAGATGAGTTCTCTATATATTTTAGATATTAACCTCTTACCTGATGTATGACTTGCAAATATCTTCTCCCATTCAGTTTGTTGCCTTTTTGTTTTGTTGATGGTTTCCTTTGCCGTGCAGAAGCTTTTTAGTTTGATATAGTCTCATTTGTTCATTTTTGTTTCCCTGGCCTTTGGAGTCAGGTCCAAATAAAGATTGGTAAAAAGTGGGCAGAGGACCTGAATAGACATTTTTCCAAAGAAGACATACAGGTGGCCAACAGGCACATGAAAAAATACTCAGCCTCACTAATCTTCAGGGAAATGCAAACTCAAACCACAATGAGCTATCACCTTATACCTGTCAGAATGGCTATTATCAAAAAGACAAGAAATGACAAGTGTTGGCGAGGATGTGGAGAAAAGGGAATCTTCATGAGCTATTGGTGGGAATGTAAACTGGTGCAGCCACTATGGAAAACAGTTTGGAGGTTCCTTAAAAAGTAAAAAATAGAGCTACCATATGATCCAGCAATCCCACTACAGGTATCTATCTGAAGAACACAAAGACACTAATTCAAAAAGATATCTACATCCCTATGTTCATCACAGTATTATTTACAATAGCCAAGATATGGAAGCAACCTAAGTGTACATCGACAGATGAATGGATAAAGAAGATGTGATGTGATATACAATGTGACATACAATGGAATACTACTCAGCCATAAAAAAGAATGAAATCTTGCCAGTTTGTGAAAACATAGAGGGACCTTGAGGGTATTATACTAAGTGAAATAAGTTAGACAGATAAAGGCAAATATCACATGATTCCACTTATATGTGGAATCTAAAAAACAAAATAAACAAACAGAACAAAAGAAAACCTAGACTTATAGATGCAGAGAGCAGATTGGTGGTTGCCAAAGGGAAGGAGGGTTAAGGCAGAGGCAAAATGCGTGAAGGGGATTAAGACATACAAACTTCTGGTTATAAAATATGTAAATCATGGGGATGCAATGTACAACAAGGGAAATATAGTCAATAATATTGTATTAAATTTGTAAGGTGACAGACAGTAACTAGACTTATTGAGACCATCTCACAATGTTTACAAATGTTGAATCACCATGTTGTAGATCTGAAACTAATATAATACTGTATGTCAGTTATACCTCAATTTAAAAAAAATAAATAAAAGAGGCAAATACTACTCAGAGCTAGCAGATTGAGAGAATTATAGGAATGCAGGCACAGATCTGCCAGTTATACAGAGAAGCCAGAAATCTGAATGTGGACGTGCTGAGAGGACCAACAGAACATGTTTTTTGACTGTGTCTTGCACATCTTTCTTTAGGGGCTCAAACAAAGCTGTGCTCATCCTATTTCAGTAACTTATCTCAGAGGAATGTTGAGGCAGCCTTAGAGTACCCTACACTGGCCTGTGTGACGTGGTTTACATTGCTGAATTCCAACCCATCTCAGTCACTTGGTGTCTGGGCCCTGACAACTGCTGCCTTGGGGGTTTTCTGTCTTCCTCACTGTGGTAGTCAGAATAATTGCTTCTCAAAATGTCTACACCTTAATCCTGGAATCTGTGAATACGTTACATTACATCGAAAAGGGGAATTGAGGTAGTAGATGGAATCAAGATTGATAGTCAGGTGACTTTAAAATAGGGAGATTGTCCTGGATTATTGTAATCAAAGGTAATCACAGGGTCCTTAAATGTGGAAGAGGGAGAAAGAAGAGTTAGTGTCAGAGTGATGAGATGCGACTCAACTGGCCATTGGTGTCTTTGAGGATGGAAGGCTGTCATTACCCAGAGATTGCAGGCAGCCTCTAAAAGCCAGGAAAGGCAAGAAAATGAATTCTCTCTGAGAGCCTCTGGATCCTTGATTTTAGACTGGTGAGACCCCTTTCAGACTTCCAACATCCAGAACTATAAGATAATAAATGTGTGTTGTTTTAAGCCACTACATTTTTGGTAATTTGTTATAGCAGCCATAGGAAATGAATCCACCCACTGACATGATTTTAGTCTTCCAGTTACTGACTTATTCTGAAGATTGAGCTTCCCGTGTGTTCCACCTGTTAGTCTGCATTGTTGAAAATTAACCTGTCCAGTTAGACATTCGTTTTTGCACAGGTATGTGGTCCTAAATTACCTGAGACAGTTTGATATTGAGTTTAACTTTGATTTTAACCTCACTTATACCGTTTATGCTCTCTGAACTTGGGTTTTATAATCTATAAAATGCCCACCTCACAGGCTTCCTGAAAAGATAAATTCAGATGTATTTAAAGCAAGAACTTAGCACAGTGACTAACTCATAGTGAGATATAAAAAATCTAGGTAGTACTGTTTTTATTATTTTATCCTTCTTAAATTTTCACATTATTTTTTAAGGTGATGTAGCTTCTTAGTTACTACTTTCCTGACTCATTTTGGAATATCATTGTGAATCCTTGACGCAGATTTGCTTTGTTTAATGACATTCACATTCATGCTTTTCCTTCATACTGATCTCCATATATCGACCATACCTTCTACATTTACGTGTCGTGTTTCTACTCTGGTACTGACATAACTCAGTCTGCTCTCTTCAGCAGTCACAGGAATTCTACATCTCACACATTGACACTTCCTGATATTAGAGATCAGAGCATTAAAAGCGATCTCATCAGGATGTAGAAATTCATGCATTCAGAATGATACATAACACAACTCAACAGTGTGTACGTGATGTGCGTTAAGAGGAACCGAGACATTTTACTTCCAAAATACTCAGTTCCAGTTCACCACTTGTCCAGTTCACCACTTATGGACCCAAGTTTTTGACAACCCTTGATAAAATTTTTGACAGCATCTTTAATAAAATATCTAGTGTAGGAATTAAGGCCAATTACTTGCACTTTTTTCTCCATGGTTCTCTTTCAAGAAAATAGTAGAAATAAGAAGCAATAATAATAATGTGTTTATCAAGTGCTTATATTTTTCAAAATTACTGCTTTGAACCCAAGTGTAAATTCCAGAGCTTGAACTATTAAATGCCACATGATTCTAATAATGACAAATTCAAAATGATATTTATTACAAGTTGTTATGGACTGAATGTTTGTGTCCCTTGCAAAACTCATATGCTGAAATACTAACCCCCAGTATGATGGTATTAGGATATGAGGTCTTTGGGAGGTAATTAGGTCATGAAGGTGGGACCCTCATGACTAGGATAAGTGCCTTGTAAAAAGAGACACCTGGGGCTGGCCCAGTCACATAGTGATTAAATTCGCACGCTCTGCTTCGGCGGCTTGGGGTTTGCAGATTCAGATCCTGGGCACGGACCCACGCACCACTTATCAAGCCATGCCATGGCTGCATCCCATATAAAGTAGAGGGAGATTGGCAAGGATGTTAGCCCAGGGCCAGTCTTCCTCAGCAAAAAGAGGAAGATTGGCAGCAGATGTTAGCTAGGGCTAATCCTCCTCAGAAAAAAAAATAAAGAGACACCAGACAGCTTGCGTCTCTCTTTTCTGTCCACCATGTGAGGATGCAATGAGAAGATAGTCATCTGCAGACCGGGAAGTGGGCCCTCATCAGACAATGTACCTGCTGGAACTTTGATCTTGGACTCCTCAGCACCCAGAACTGTGAAAAAATGTTTTTTATTTAAGTTACACAGCCTATGGTAATTTGTTATAGCAGCCCAAACTGACTAAGACAGGCATTGAAAGTGATGCAACATACTATTTATCAAAGAATATAATTTTAATTTTCAGGCTTTTTAAAATGAATCATCTCATCTAGTTTTTCTTCCAAGAGAAATACAGAGGATCTATATTACAGAGTTAGAAAAACAACAACAAGTGAACTATTCTAAGTTTGTTGAAATAGTACCATCATTATAAATAAGAAAAAAAATAATTAAGTAGACTACGAAGCAGCACAACTACCTGATATAGTGGGGTCTTGGCATGTCATTAGTTTTATTGAAATATATTTCAGATGTCAGGCTAGTAGCTATTAAAAAGAGTTAACAGTACAGATAAACTTCAAAAAGTCAGGAATCAGGGAGACATCAGCACTGACTGACACTTTCTAACGTTTTTACTAACTACACAGTAAATTTTAAAAAATCACTTTCTTTTTCTCTTTGAATAAGACACCAACACAATTTTGACTACAGATATTGTGATCAATAGGATTTATTCATCAATGACTCATTTCAGCTCTTGATTTTCTAAATGTTCCATTATTCATATTTTTCTATTAATTTCAATAAAGAAAAATGTTTAATATCCAAACTGAGCAGATTCTAGGCAGCTTTTCTAGTCCAATCATACATAGGGTAAAATGTGTTTCCAATTGCTTTTATATTTGTATGGTCATCAAACAATCATCTAGAGAATCATCAAGAGCACCTATGTATATGTACACACACACACACACATTTTTAAAGATGACAATCATCATGTTGTGTTATGTAATCTTGTAAATAACACTTACCAGAGGCAAGATTTGCCTTTGATGTAATATTAGCATAAACTGACGTAATTTATAGAGCTATTTCCATGAAAAGAGAATTTTGGTATGTGCACTTTGGTAACTATGAACTGTCTTATTCTTTGTCATATGAAATGGATAATTACACAGTGGATAATTATAAGTATGCAATAAAAGCTCAAAGTTGCTTTATATTTTGACAACTTCTAAAGAGTAGGCCATTTATAATAGATTTAATATATTATTATAATTGCTTTTTTTGGCAAAGTCTAAATAACTCAAGCATTCTATTTTTTCAAGCCAAAATGTTTTCTAAATTTCTTTTCCTCTTTGTATATATGTATATATGATTACTTCGTGTGTATATATATATATATATGATTTGTACATATTAGCAGGCAATAGTATAAGTGAGCCTTCAGAAGAGCAAGTAATACACAATGCCTTTAGGTAACAAAAGAAGCAGAATATACATGGGAGATGATTAATTTATGGGACACTTGCGTTTCAAAAGTCCCTTTAATCACCACAGGATGACACTGCATTTTTGTGGACCTATGACATTTCTTCCTTTAAAGAATTAAGACCAAGAAATAGAAGTTGCATTCTAAAATACAAATCATTACTGCTCAACAGGCTTGAGATCGACCCTATCTATTGACAATATTAAATCAACTATGTTTTAAAACCAGGGTTTATAATGTTACTAAAGTTAGCACACTGAAAAGAGCATAGACTTTGGAATGAAATAGATCTATTCAAACATGGCCATGACATTTAATGAACAGACAAACACACACAATCTACTTCACCTCTTAGAAACTGATTTTCTATCTACAGAATGATGATAATGATATCTACAACATCAGAAAATATGAGTATTAAAGTAAGTTCCCCCATACAAAGTAATGCCTGGGATCTAGTGTGCATTGGAAAATTGACGCTTTTTACTGACAATAGAGAAATGTTGTATAATATGTTCTTAAAGAAGTGCACATAATCACAAAATGAGTGAGAGCAATTACAAAATGCATTTTTCACGGGAAATTTTCTCATACATTAGTCTTTAAAATGGTTTTAAAATTATTTAAGAATGTAATTTGTGCTTATAAGTATAGTTTATAAAAATCATAGTGCACACACTTTATTTAACTGTGCCTTAGAAGCCACTCTAAGTGGACAAGTGACAGCTGAGTCGCCACCTTGCAGTTCTCCATGAGGCACTATGTATGTGAGTCGGTCAGCTTTTTGAAGACATTCTGTCATGAGCTCTGCTAGAGGCAGATCAGAACCAGGTTGATTCTCTCTTACTCATTATCTTAATCTTCTTTAATATGATCTTAGAATGAAACATCATAAGCTAGGCAGAAAGAAAATGTATTTGGTTTGATTTTAAATCCTTCGCTTATGAATAAAAAATTAAGATGCATTTTCCTCTGAGCTTTGCCACAGGCGTTCTTACATTATCTTGGTGGATATGACCATAATGTGTGGAATGGGTAGCAAAGAAGCAAATTTCACTAGAGCAAAAGAATGATATTGAAAATGTATTAGGACTAAGGTTAAAAATCTGGCAATAGGTCGTATTATGGAGAATTTTGTGGGCTAAAGGGATGAGCTTTGTTTGCTAGCACCGTCACTAGAGAAATACCGAAAAACCACAGTTCAGGGAACATCATGGTGAAAAGAATACTCGATGAATATTGATCCAGCTGTGGGGTGCAGTATGGATTCGGAGAAACTATTTTCCTTATTCATTCCATTATTTAATTATAAGAGTCCTGGGAGTAATTGCTACTCTTTGAAAATAGACTTGCATTCTCTCTTAAGCCAAGGCAAAACTTATTCTTCTACTGAAAGGCACTTCTAGGGTGCATTGACACATGTAAAAAATGTATTGAGGACAAAAAAAATCTTAATACTATTTTAAGAAGGAAACAAACAGGAAAGTAATGACAGTTATAAATGACTTTTACTTTACTTAAGTATAGCTGCAAATTATCATTGTAAACAATCGCCCTAACAACCTCAGATAACTCGGTCTCAAATAAAATACATCCAGACAAGTGATCTACTCTGAATAACTCTGAATTTCTTTTGCTTGGTTATCCACACTCAGAGATTCAATTCTGATATCTGAAATGATAATAATTATCCCGATTTTCCCATTGCCAATTCATATTTGCATGAATGGAGCCTATAAAAATGCACAATAGTTCAATTCAGGGGGACAAAGGGACCTGGCAAGTGAAGTCTCATGCTCAGATTACAGGAAGTCTCCTGTCTTTACAGGAAGGCTTCCTAGGGATTCTGTGCATCAAAAATCCATGAATGTCTATTTCCTACATAAAATGCTTCAAGCAGCTGCTTACTTTTTATCTGTAACTTTCCTTTCCCATGTTCTTTCATTTTTCTGATTCCATTAGGGGAAATGCTTGAGTAGGAGCCAGTGGTCTTAAACACCTGCTAATCTCCTTTTGAACAAGGAGAGTGTTTGCCAGGCAGGGCCATCTGCAGGCAACAGAGGGCTTAGAGTGGCACCAGGGGGCAGGATGCAGTGGGTATTCAAATCCGCATATCCTGAGTCTTTGA
Organism: Tapirus indicus; assembly: GCA_031878705.1. Taxonomy (NCBI): domain Eukaryota; kingdom Metazoa; phylum Chordata; class Mammalia; order Perissodactyla; family Tapiridae; genus Tapirus; species Tapirus indicus. The sequence goes on from CM062936.1 coordinate 3,955,036, forward strand.
ATCAAGAGGGTTTCCTTCATTGAACACTTGAGTGGGGTCTCCTAGCAGCTAAGGAAGCCCTGAAGATGTGTCATTAAAGGAGTCCATTATGCCCGAAACACAGCGAGACTGTCGCTACTCCTAATTCCCACAGAATTGAGCCAGCTCCTTGTGCCCTCTGCAGAGTTTGTGCTCATGCTCCAGGAAGTGCCCGGGCGCCCCTCCGCTGTGGGAGGGCGACCGTGAGGGGCTGTAGGATATTTCCTTGCAGTGGAAAGCAGCTTATACATCGTTGAAAAGGATGTGGGGCTGAAGCCAGCACCTGGGCTCTCCTAACATCCATGCCTGTCAAGCCTGGCTTAACATTTAATGAGGTCTTTGGGGAGAGGACGTTCTACATATCTTCAGTACATGCCAATTCTTAGTCCACAAATGAATAATAAAACCCCAGAGCTGAGTCGCGGCTTGGAAATAATTTCATCTACCCTAGTCATTTTCTCAGGGGGGAATGTAATCAAGCAGTACTGAACTGAGGTTCTCAATCTTCTGTTTCCAGATCTGTTACCTTCGTACTTCCTGAAATTCCACCACAAGTCTTTATTGTTCTTGCATTATATGCTAGGTATGATGCTACGGTTTGGGGATGTGATGGAGAACAAGATAGAAAAGGTCCATGCCTTCACAGAACTTATAGGCTAAGGTAGAAGACAAACAAGTTTTAAGTGTTACAATAAGAGAAAAAGTTACTATGGAAACAAAAAAAAATAGTTCAAGTGAAGTGTGACTCAGATAGATTAGCATCAAAGTTAGGTTTTTATTACTAAAACAGTAAATTTTAAAATTAAAAATACAGAACTACTTGTAAAATTTATTTATGAGGATTTTGATTACTGAGATATTGTGTATCTTCTTGAAAGAAAATCATAAAACTTGAACAAAATATTTTTAAAATGCAGATTCTTGTGATTAAGGGGGCAGGGGTTCATTAAAAATGCATAAATGAGTACATTAATTCAAGCAGGTTTTCCCAGGGTAATTAAAATACTTTCACACCTTATAGGAACAAGCATTCTTTTGTTTTGCTTTGATTTTAAGATTTATTCTACCTGGTGTTTCATTTTTGTGAAAAATTTTAATATTAAGTGAGGAGTTTTCTTTCTCTGGATAGTAAATGTAGTACTAGTGAAAATGATGTAAAATGATAGTAAAAATCATGCCCTAAAGGAAAGTTATATCATATGATAGATTGATATTAGTTTAAGTCCAGATGTTGTTCATTTATTTTTCCAAATAGTAGTTGTTAAATATATTGGGTAGGTGGAATCTCAATACTCATTTGAATATCAGATTAAAGCTCTGAATAACCTCCTTAAAAAATGTATGCACTATTGTCTTTTCACAGACTCCACCTCCTGGTTAAGAGAGATCTATAATTTTATAGCTCAAGGCTTTGTCACTGACCCTACCTTATTTTAATCACTATATTGGACTACAATATAAAAAGCAAATTAGCAAAATTATAGGTGATAATTTATGGACAGATTAGATAAAGTAAAATGTCTTTAGTCACCTAAAACAATAGACTCAAAATAATAACACTGAATATATTAAAAGGGAAAATATAAGGGTCTTTAAGATAAAATAATCAAAGCAATAAATAATTCCACTCATTTTTTACCATGGGTATACACAACTCGAGTTCCAATATTAAGTATTGGTTCCATGTTTACAAAAGAAGGTAGCCCACAGATTTCTAGCTTGGAAAAGAGAAAGGGCACACATCCCTTCAAGTATCACAATACTATCTCTGTGTAAAGTCAGACTTAGCAGCAGTCGGTGCGTTTCACCACTTGATTACAGGTTCTTAAGAGCAAGCTCTGTAATTATTTATTCTTAGAACACTGCTCTGTAAACATTTGTTGAGTAAATTAATATATTTTACAGGAAAGAAAATCACAAAATAAAGAGAAATGTTCAAATGATTAGCTGAGAGAGACTAGTGGGCTCACATCTCTGGAAGTGCTTCAGGGGACACTAAGTTATCATTTATTAAGAACTTGAAGAAGAAATTCTTGAATTGGGAATGAGATGAAGACAGATGATTTCTAAGTCCCTACTCTATTTGACTAGTTTGTGATTCCTTTATAAAGTGTACGTTCCCTTTTCTTCAAAGAATATGATGGGTTAACATAGAAAAGTAGAGATTTATTTTTCATCTATAATATATTAAAAAATAGTGGTACTTCTATTTCTTACAAATTTATTAACTTGCCAACACAACAATCATTTAAATCAGGAAATCTCATCTTTAATACAAATTGGTAAAATACATTATTCTGTCCTTTGAATTTGCAGTAGTAATCACTACAGATCCCTTTCAACTGAACGCTACAAAAAACATAGAATTGCAATTTCATCTTCATCTTCTCATCTTCATACAATTTCATTTTCATCTTCTCGTCTTTGTACAAGATCCTCCAAGGATCCTGACTCTATGAAATCATAAGCAATCAACTCTATGGCATCTGGAGATTGCTGAATCTAAAAGAAGAGACTGGAAAATCAAACAGATGAAACCCACACAAACGTTAGGATAATTGTTTCTTTTACAAATGTGAATTAACGAAATAAATTGTATTTAAAATTTTTGCTGGTGTACATCAGGTTTTTACTGTTTGAATTTTCAACTTGCAATAAAAATGCAATGCAAATACGTTTTTATAGTGGAGATCAATAAAACATGACTAGTACCAAGTTATTCACAAACAGATTTTACATATCAGTTCTCAATCCATGTAAATGTATTATTTCATTTGGAATCATGATTTGGTCCCATAGTTTGTCACAATTTGTGTGTGTCATAATGAGATTCTACCGCAAATCCTTCCAAGGAATGGTGTTGATAAATTAAGGTGACAAAATGACTATGGCAATCAGTTCTAAGGTAATAGAAAAAAGAAATGAAGAAAATATTAGAGGAGAGGATCATCTTTATGTCAAATTAACACATTACAAAGGCAGAGTGTTAACTCAAATGGTGGTAATAAATAGCTTACCTGATATTTTTGAATGTCATCTGTAAGCCTATGCAAAGAAAAGTTTGTTTTCATTTTGTTTTAACACTACCCAAAGAAGAGGAAGAGTGCATATATTATCTTATAAGAATAACTAATAGATGGAATGAGGAAGGATCACTAATTATGCCACCATATGCCTCTTAGAACTATTGGACTTATTCATTACAGACTCCATAAGGAGCAAGCATATTATCTTGCAATCTATATAGCACAAAAATTCATTAGAAAGTTACGAAGATTTACTAAAGTTTGTCAAAAAATTTTGGCTGCCATTTCATTTTAAGACAGCAAGTTGTAACTTGTGATACACAATCCTTCATAACCCTTTGAAACTCTTAGTGTTTTGTTTTTATTGTTGTTGTTATGTTAGCTGACTCCTTAGACAACCATTATACAACTTTCATATAAACTTTAAAAACTAAATGATTGTGGTAAGAAGTAAGAACTCTGAAAAATATTTGTTAAGCATCTGTTATATTCCTGGGTGTTAACCATATAAATAAAACAAAAGAAATAAAAACTTCAATTTTATTTGATAAATATTTACTGGCTTAATGGTTTTCTCATCTTAATTTGGATTCCCAATCAGAAAGCAGTGTGTTAGCTAATGAGTTGATACAAATTTCTGGTCTACTTTGCAATTATAGTTTTCAAAATGAATTAATATATAATCCTTCTGGATAATTAACCAAGCATTTATTTTAACATTTGATTTGCATGAAACTATTCATCAAAATCTACTCTTACTTGATAAACTGAAAATGTGAGTTTCAAATTTCTGAAGCTGATTTCTATATCATTAAAAAGAATAGGCAGATAAGAAATAAAAACCCAAAGACAATAAATATACAATATAGTACAGTGACATATTCTGTAATTCTTTTCCCTAATATCTTATGCCATTTAAAAATGAATTGACAGGGGCTGGCCTGGTTGCGTAGTGGTTAAGTTTGTGCACTCTGCTTGGGCAGCCCAGGGTTTGCAGGTTTGGATCCCAGGTGTGGACCTACACACTGCTCATCAAGTCATGCTGCAGTGGTGTCCCATATACAAAACAGAGGAAGATTGGCACAGATGTTAGCTAGAGACAATCTTCCTCAAGCAAAAAGAGGAAGATTGGCAACGGATGTTAGTTGAGGCCAATCTTCCTCACCAAAAAAAAAAAAAATAATAATAATAAATAAAATGATTTGACACACAAAGGATTATATGTCCTAAAAGGAAATAATGAATTCTGAAATTAAAAGAAATAGCATGTGTTGTCCTTTGTGGATTATTTTCAGAGGAGTGTGTAGTTTAAAAGGGGAACATGTGTAGAGAAGTAAACTTTATGGACATTTCTGCCTTCTGATAATATATATTTTTAGTTTTCTCCCCAGCCATCCCCACCCCACCTCTATTATAGAAGTGGCTCTTCCAGCCAAGATCATAATATGAACTCACAGAGAAATAACCAAAACCCCTACTTAAGTTTAGAGCAATGATGGAGAAATATATGTCAAAATATATTTAAAAAAATCATGGTCAAAAACAAGATAAAATGTATCTATTTACCTAACACAGTACAGAGAAGAAGCAGAAGCCAGAGACCTGCTAATTTCAGACTAGAAAAAAGGATGCAAAAGTGTGTCATAAATGGCCAGGAGGAGAACCAGTCTCACCGGGAAGAAATGGAACTAGAGAAGGTTCTCTCTGTCTGGAAGAGGAGGTCAAGTATCTACAATTACTGCTGAGGTCTACATCCAGCTTTGAGCTGCTGCCCAGGGAACAGGAAGCATGAGGAAAGCCACATGATCAGGACCACAGTCAAATCATGCATGGTTCCAGAGCTGGATCACTAATACCTCCACAGAACGAGAGCCCTATATTACCAATATAAGCTCAGATTTTGAAACAGAAAACCTCACTTGTCAGGTGGAGGGAAGCATATACTTCTAGATGTGAAGGGGATGTCATGAGATTGTGAGGGTGGAGGGAAAGAAAGATAAGAAGAAGGAGAGAAGAAAGAGAAGAAACCCTCTTTAAAGATGAGCTTGCAACCTAAATTTCACAACATATCAAGAAAACTAACTTAATGAACAATAGCCAACAAATTTGATAAATGGGTCGATTCATTCCAATGGACAATCTGAAAAGGACATAAAATAAGCATGTCAAAGAACCCAAAGAGATAAAAATAGAGATTATAGCCAAAAAGAAAGAATAACATTTTATAAGCAATAAAAAGCACACACAAATCAAGACCAGAAGGAATTAAAAAACCAAATAGAAGGCAATATATGTCTTCTGTTAATATTGTTATTATGTTAATAATGATAGAATAAACACAGGTTAGGTTGGTTGCTACTGGAAACAGAATTAGTTACAAAGAGAGATAAGAAAATTAAAACATGAAAATGAATTTGAGAAAAGGAGAGGAAATTCAGGTGCTCCAACAGATGTCTAATGAAAGTTCCAGAAGTAGAGAAGAAAACACAGAATGCAGAGGCACTGTTCAAAAAGATAGTGCCTGAGAATTTTCAAGAATTGATGAAAAATGTAAATCCTGAAGGAGAAAATAAACCTCTGGTGTTGAAGAAAAGTAAAAATACATCCAAACCCAGAAATTTTGAATTGAAAATAAAGAATATCAGTGATAAAAAGAAAATAAAAATGACTCATGATATAAAATACATGATCTGCATATAAATGTCATTTATGCAATAGAATTTTTATTAGCAAAAATTGATTACAGAAACAAATTGCATTAATATTTCCAAATTGGTGAAGGAAAAATAACTGTCAACTTAGAATTCTAAATCTAGCTATCACTCAAAAATAATAAAATAATAGTGACATTTTCAGGTATAGAGATAATTTACCACTTACAGATTTTAGAAAAAGAACTTGTAAGGTAACCTGAATCTGAGAATTTAAGTCAGAGACAATGTAAGCTAAAAATTTATCAAAACATGCTGGAAAATATGAATTAAATGATGAGAATGATAAAATAATTGAATAGATAATGTATGGGAGTGAGTTCATAGAAGAGTTAAAGGGTGATGAGATTCACATTTTTTAAGGGAAGGGATGGTAGTACTGAATAATAGTCAACCCAGGAAATTATGAAGGTAAATATGTTTGATAAAATATTAAATGTTGATAACATAATAGAAATAAAATCTATAATTTCCAAATCAGTAAGAAAAAAATCTGAGAAGCCCAGAAAGAATTTAAAGAAAAAATGATAATAAAGATGAAATATATTAGGAGATAGAAGAAATGAGTCCAAACATATTGGTAATAACAAAAATTATAGACAGATTTTTAAGTCACTTGTTAAATTACACAAATTATCACAATGTTTTTTTAATCTCAACAATGTAATGCTTACTAGAGATATATCTTAAACAAACATGCAAGCAAATAGCACAAAAAGTGTGAAAATGTAAAAATAAATAATACTTTCACCAGGCAAATGCTAGCCAATAGAAAGCTCTCATAGCAATATTCATATTAACTAAAATTGAAATTAAGGGGAGAATTATGAAATTTTATGCAGCCAACAATACCATCACAAAATTTATAAAGACTGACAAAAATTAACAGAAACAAATGATAATTTTATTTAATATAAAAAACGAAAAAAATGTTATCACCACATATTCTAGAGGCATGAAAATGGTAATAAAGGAATATTTTAAATCATTTATAATTTAAAAATGCAAATTTAAATGAAATATGCAAATTAATTGAAAACTAAATTTAAAAAAATTGACACAAGCAGAAATGTAAAATCCAAATATATATCTATTGAAGATATTAAATTCATAGCTAAATTTTCAAACAGAGAAAGCTCTGGCTGTCAGGGTCCAATCAGGAGACTGAAGCCCTACTAACAATTTTTTTTTTTTTTGGTGGGAAGACCAGCCCTAAGCTAACATTCGTCGCCAATCCTCCTCTTTTTGCTGAGGAAGACTGGCCCTGGGCTAACATCCGTGCCCATCTTCCTCCACTTTATATGGGACGCCGTCACGGCGTGGCTGACAGGCAGTGCGTCTGCGGGCGCCCGGGATCCGAACCCACGAACCCTGGGCTGCCAAGTGCGAACTAAACTGCTGCGCCACCGGGCGGCCCCCTACTAACAATTTGAACACAAAAAATTAACTATAAAGCAGTATTAACTAGTAAAAGGGGTTAGTAACTATTAAAAAGGATAAAAGAGGAGTCTAAATTATCAGGAGTAATAAATGTAGGGAGCAGCTACTATCTCTAGAGCAGAGGGAGAATACCAAGGAAGAAACACAGTTGGAAGTAGGACTCCCACAAGGCTGAAATTCAGATGTCTTTGGAGATGGTATGGCTGCAACTCACAAGATGATGGAGTAGTTGGGTAAGATGCCACAAGCCTTAGCTTGTCTACTATTAGCCACAACCGGGGGTGCAGCATTCATTAGGCAGCCATGAGCCAAAGAGGTGCACAGGAATTCACCCACTGGGGTGCCAGGAGGCTGGAGCTGGTCCCCAAGAAGCTCTCTATAGCAGTGCAGTAGAAACTCACTGGAGGGTGAGTACCACTGGGTTTCCTGCATGCTGCTGGCAGTTATACCACTAGAGGAAGAAAAGTCCCCCAAAACCAGGAAAAGAAGCCCCTCTCTCTGCAATGCCTTACAGTGTCTCTCCAGCACCCTCTATTGGCAAAATCTAACATTGGTCCAGCTGATGAAGGAGAAGTGGCTTCAAGGGCCAGCTCCAGTATCACAAAGCAGGGCAAAATAGAGTTAATACGCAGCTGAGAAGGAATACATTTATAACCGGCACAAAACTATTGGCCCAGATAGCCTCAATAGTGAATTCTATCCAGACTATTTAAAATGGCAGCAGAAAAACAAATATACCTAGGAATGAATGTTACAAATAGTGTGAAAGACCTATACACTAAAAAGTGCAAAGTCACCAATGCAACGCAACAAGAAAAGTCATTTCAGCAAATAGCACTGGAACAACTCCATATCTAAATGGGAAAAAATTGACACTGATGATACCCCATAAACACAAAAAATTTACTGGAGATGGATCGTAGACCTAAGTTAAAAGATATAACTGTAAAGCTCCCAGAACAAATGATAGGAAAATACCTTGGGAAGCTTGGGCTAAACAAAGATTTCTTATTCAGAAATCAAAATTACTAACTATAAAAGTAAATAATAAACTGGACTTAATAAAAATAAACTCTACTCATTAGCAGCCTTTATAAAACAAAAATAAAATCCAAAGACTGAGAGAAATATTTACAATACATATATCTGATCAGGAACTCATAATCAGAATTATAAATAATTCTTATAATTAATTATAAAGACTAACAGTGCAACTAAAAATAGGCCAAAGATTTGAACCCAAAAGAGCATATACAAATAAGCAATGTGTGCATGAAAAAATGCTAAACACCATTAATCACCATGAAACTACTACATGCACACAAACTACATTAAATTATAAAGGACTGACTAGAAAATGTTGGAAAAGCTAAAGAGCAATTTTAAAATTTCATACATCACTACTGAAGATACAAAGGTATACAAATCTTTTGGAAACTATTTGTCAGTTTCTAATAAAATTAAACATGTTTATGATTGAAGTAATTTCATACTAAGACATTTATCCCAAAGAAATAAAAATGTATATCTAGAAGAAAGACTAGTTCAAGTATCCCCATCGCTGCTTCATTCAGTTTTGACATGTTCCTTTAATGGTTTACTACTCAGCAAAAAACTTAAAATACTGATAAAAACAGCAACATTGATGAATCTCAAAAAATAAAAGTGATCTCAAAAAGAAGCCAGACTCAAAGTATATATAGTATTTGGATTATATGAGGCTCAAACTTAGACAAAGCTAACTTATGGTGATAGAAATCAGAATAGTGGCTGCCTCTGGGGTGGTGCTGGGGACACTGACTGGAAGGCAGTTTGAGACAACTTTCTAGGATGATGGCAATGTTCTACGTGGGATGTACAGTTATCAAAAGTCATCAAACTATACACTTAAAATCCATGTATCTTGCTGTATTATTCCTCAAAATAAAGAAGAAAAATATTATGAAAGACATAAAATAAAATTCAAAAAAGATGGTAAGATATTCTATGGTCATAGAAAGAGAAGCCCATTACCTTAAAAAATATTAATTTACCCAAATTAATATAATCATTTAATGTAATTCCAATAACGAGGACAACCCAGGTTTCTCTTGGAAGTTGAAAATTTTATTTTACATTTTATATAGATTTCAACCTCCTTCTAAATACTCTTCCATTATTATGCAGACAAAGGAGCTAAGAACTATTTTCAACAGAATTCCTAGAAGCTTAAGACCCATCTAGAGTCAAGCAGACAAAACCTGCACAAAATATGAAAATTAACAATGTGTGACATCCACTTTTCACAAAAAGATCAGATCTGTGGCAAGCCCAGTGGTATACGCATCCAGTATTTCTGATAGAGCTGTGGCAAAGTTTTGGGGGACAGTCTTGTGTCCAAGGTTACAGGGACACAGGTTGACTCCAAGGTTAAAAAATAAAGTCCATTTAGTGAGACATTTTCCCTGACTGCTTTACTTCTGGCCGTGTAGCTATAAGCCAAGTTGCCTGCCCATTCTGGATATCCCATAAACTATCTAATATCTTTAATAGACTCCTTTTTGAGTACTTTGTTGTCTGTAAGATACTTTACTGATATGAAAATGAAGGAACATAAATATCCAGGAAAATTTTAAGAAAATCTTGCCCTATCAGCTATCACGACTAAAGTTGTAGTATATAAACAGGGTACTACTACCTCAAGGAGTGAATGAGATATCTCAGAGATAAATCCACAAATACATGGACAACGTCCAAAGGTGCAAAGGTTACAACAACAACAAAACATCACTGAGTGAATGGAATTTTAAATGAATTGTTTTGGGTCCATTGGCTTCCCATGAAAAAATGACGGTAATATTAGTTACTTTAAAGCCTATACAAAGAAACATACTACTTTGAAAGGAGTGAATGAAACATACAGCTGACGGCTGTTAGGAGAAAATGTGGGGAAAAGATTTCAGGTTCAGAAAAAATTCTTAAATAAGTCTCCCCAAAAGACAAAACATACAGAAAAACATTGATAATTTTGACAAGAGCAAAATTACAGTTTTCTGAATGGCAGCTGGTACCCTAATGAAAATTTAAAACTATCAATAGACTGAGAAAAGGTAGTTGTGATATTTTGCTTAAAAATTGGTATCCACAATGTCTAAAGAATTCCAAAAAATAAATAATGTGAAACAGTCCTGTGCAAGTGGACTAGCAGACTGAAAGAGAAATTTGAAGAAGACACTGAAATTGCTGGTAAGCACATAGAGTGAAGTTCAATCCCACCAGTACTGAAAGAGATGGAAAATTTAAAAAAATAAAAACCCTCATCAAACTGCGAACATCTAAAAGTATGACTTACCCAGAGTTGATGGTGACGTGGTGAAACTGGAACTTCTTATTTATTGCTTGTGGGTGTACAAAATTGGCACAAACTTTTTTGACCCGTTTAGCAATATCTCTTCTTTATCCTTGCTTTGAAGTCAGCTCTATCTGAAATTAGGGTGTCTACTTCTGCTGTCTTTTGATTAGTGCCGGCATGGTATATTTTCCTCCACCCATTTACTTTTACTCTGTATGTGTCTTTACATTTAAAGTGGGTTTCTTATAGACAACGTAGAGTTGAGTGATGTCTTTTTGGTCCATTCTGACAATTTCTGTCATTTAACTGGTGCATTTAGACCACTGACGATCAAAGCGATTATTGATACAGTTGGATTAATATCTATCATTTTTGTTACTGATTGTTCTGATTGGTGTCCTTGTTTTTCCTCCTATTTCATCTTTGACTCATTTTCTGCCTTTTGTAGTTTTTATTGAGCATTTTATATAATCTCATTTTCTCTTTCTTAGCATATCAGTTATATTTCTTTTTTTAAATTTTTTTAGTGGTTGTCCTAGACTTTGCAATATATGTTTACAGCTAATCCAAGCTAATCTTTCAAATAAAACTATACCACTTCACAGGTAGTATAATACACTTATTATATTAAATCTTATAATAATAAAATAATCCTAATTCCTCCCATCCCTTTTGACATTGCTGTCATTCATTTTACTTATGTATAAAAGCATGTACAAGTATATATATACACACATACATAATACATATACATAAGCATACATAATCCAATACATTGTTGCTACTGTTAATTTCAATAAAGTGTTATCTGTTAGATTAATTAAGAATAATAAAACTAAAAGTTATTTCACCTTCACTTATTCTTTCTCCAGTCCTCTTCTTTACTTTACGTAGATCCAAGTTCCTGACATCATTTTTCTTCTCTCTAAAGAACTTTAAACATTTCTTGCACTGCAGGGCTACTGGCAACAAATTCCAATTTTTGTCCGTCTGAGAAAGTCATTATTTCTCCTTCACTTTTGAGGGATAATTTCTCAGGGTACAGAATTCTAGATTGCTGGATTTTTTTTCTTTCAACATTTTAAACATTTGCTTCACTCTCTTCTTGCTTGCTTGTTTCTGAGAAGTCAAGTGTTCTTATTTTTTTCCTCTTTGAGTAAGGTGTTTATTTCCTCTGACTTCTTCCAGGATTTTTTCTTTATCTTTGATTTTCTGCAGTTTGAAAATGATATGCCAGTTGTGTTGTTTTGACATTTATCCTGCTTGGTATCTGAGCTTTCAGGGTCCATGTTTTGGTATCTGACATTAATTTGGGGAAATTATCACTTATTGTTTCAAATATTTCTTCTGTTCCTTTCTTTCTTCTCCTTCTGCTATTTCCATTATGAGTATGTTACACCTTTGTAGTTGTCCCACAGTCCTTGGATATTCTGTTCTGTTTTTTTCAGTCTTTGTCCTCTTTCCTTTCCAGTTTTCAAGGATTCTATTGATACATCCTTTAGGTCGGAGGTTCTTTCCTCAGCCATATCCAGTCTACTAATGAGCCATCAAAGGCATTCTTCATTTCTGTTACAGTGTTTTTGATCCCTAACATTTCTTTTTGATTCTTTCTTAGGATTTCCATCTCTCTGCTTACATTGCCCATTTACATGTCCGGTAGTTTCTCCATAAACATCTTTGCTGCAAGTGTGTTTGCTGCAAGCATTTTTTGCTGCATAACTAATTGGCCTTAAGGCAATTTTGCCATAAAAGACAAAATAACTGTTTGACAGTTTGGTTTTATTTCTTCTCCATTGACAAAGGTTTTGCTGTACTCCTATTTTTATATTATATAAATCTTAGCCCTCAAATGGTCTATACAGCGATGAGTAGACATGGTAGTCTTAAAATAGCAGATGATAATAACTATGTATATCAACTTGACAGAAGATACAGTGATAAAACTTACTGGAAGTGTGAAATAAGGGAGTGTAAAGCCAGATTGCATACTACACTAGGAAATGATAACATATCAATTTGTAAATTCTTCAGTGAGCTCTATCATCCCTTCTACCTGTCAATACCAAAAGTTTACCCAGCTACAGCAGATATATAAAAGAAGCAGCTACTAAAGTCTTTTTAATGTTGATATTAATTTTAATGTTCCTCTTTTATTTTTTATGGAAAAATTGCCTTAGAGACAATTAGTTATGTGATTAAAGTGTTTGTGGTGAAAATGCTTGTGGCAAACAAGCTTGTGGAAAAGATGTTCATGGCAAAACTACCTAGAACCACCATATGTTGTTGCATCCTGTCTACTTTATCACTAGAACCCTTAGCGTAGAGGCGTACCTCGTTTTATTGTGCTTTGCTATATTGCACTCCATAGATATTGTGTTTTTTATAAGACCCTCCATCAGCGAAATGATTATGACTTGCTGAAGGCTTAGATGATGGTTAGCATTTTTGAGCATTAAAGTATTTTTTATTTAAGGTACATACATTGTTTTTTTAGACATAATGCTATTGCACACTTAATAGATTACAGTATAGTGTAAACATAACTTTTACATGCACTGGGAAGCCAAAAAATTTGTGTGACTCACTTTGTTGTGATTTTTGCTTTATTGTGGTGGACTGGAACCCAACCTGCAATGTCTGTATTAACCATAGTTGTTTTAAATTCCCAGTGGTCTGATAATTCCAACATTCCTGTCATGTCTAGTTCTGATACTTGCTCTGTCTCTTTAAAGTGTGTTTTTTGCCTTTCGTATGCCTTGTAATTTTTCTTGATAGCCAGACGCGATGTATCAATTTGAAGGAACTGCTGTAAACAGGCCTTTAGTAATATGGTAGTGAGGTGAGGGGGGACAAAAGTATTCTACAGTCATATGATTAGGTCTCAGACTTCTGTTGAGCCTGTGCCTCGGGACTGGGAACCTCACAAGTGTTGCTCAGTTTTTTTCTCCCTCCTCAGGTGGGACAAGACAGCTAGAGTGACCTGGAGGTGGGTATTTCCTTTCTTCCCCCTGGAAGGCTAGAGCCAGCTGGAGGTGGGTATTTCTCTTCCCCAGGCTGACCTCCTGCAGATAAATCCCACGGTATGTGGGGGGACCCTCAATTACTTGGTCCCCCTAGAGTTTTTCACTCTCAGACTTGTCAACACTGAGTTTCTAGCAATTTGTCAGTTGAAGTTCAGGTTTTCCTACCCCAGGACTGGATCCCAGTGGTTTCTGCTCATGAGTCTCTGCTCCTGTTAGCTGTGATTCTGTTTGCCTGCCTGTCTCTCCCATCTTGGTGGTGGTGGCTTGCTCTATATCCTCTCCTCTTTTATGGATCCAAGAAGAGTTATTGATTTTTAAGTCTTTTCAGATTTTTATTTGTTAGGACGGAGGGTGACTTTCAAGCTCTTTACAAATGGAACCAGAAACCAGAAGTGAACAGTATCTATTAAAATTGAAAAAAACTGTGTGTCTCTGATGAACCTGCAATCTAACTTTTAGATTTACATCCTAGAGAAATCTTTCCTAATGTGTACAATAATGTGTGTACAAAGATATTCATTGCAGCATTGTTTATAGTTCAGAAAATATGGAAATAACTTAAGTGTGCATCAGTAGGAGAATGGATATAATACAGTTTGTCCATCCTTTGAATACTTAGTATAAAAGAGTTTAAAATAAACAAGTTGTACGCATATCAATCTGGGTAATCTCAAGAAAACACATGAATAAATCAAGCTGCAGAAGAATTGAATGTAGCTTTATAGCATCATGCAAATAATTCCTCTGTGTGTTTATAGAAATATTTATATGTAGACAAAATATAAATACAAGGGTTATGAAGTATTACATTAAATTATGACAGTCCACCCATTTCTCACTCCCCATCCTTGTGGGCAGATGGAATTAAAGTTTTACTGGGAAAGGGACTTAAAGTTTATTTATGCTATTTTACTTTTAAGAAAAATTATATAATGTCAAAATTGAAAAAAAACACTTTTAATTATGATGGATAAATATACAAGTTTTAAAAAAATGGTTTTATTAGACAAAAACATTTTTCTATTTAATAAAAATGAATCATTTTCTCAGTTAATATGTTCTAATTACAGAAAACTTAAAGTGTGATAGTCACAGTGCTTGACTCTTGGCAGGACTTTATAAAGACTGGTTGGTTAAAATAAATGATATACAAATGCATGTTTTCCCTCTTAATGGCACATTATAAGAAGTAGTGAAGAGGGGGTATCTGTGGTTAGATTAGTTTTGTTCAAATTCCAGATCCATGGATGGAAAATTTACTTAACCTCTTTGTGCCTCAGTTTCCTCAAAATAAAACTAAAGAAGTAAAATGAAGGCAGTAGGGCTGTGTATAGATTGAATAAAGTAATACATGTAAAGTACTTGGAACAGTATCTGGCAAACAGAAAATTTTTTTATATCTATTAGACTTTGTTATTATTTCTCAGGTCATTTAAGAATCTTTGGAGATATATGAATGGCTGTTTAATATTTGTGTATTCATGAATGGCTGCATAACATAATTTAATTCTATTATACAATGCTTTACATATTACCACAACTTTTTAAATCCTGAGTTAATAATTTTGATATGTATTCCAATTAAGTATATGTTTACATTATTTTACTTCCAAGATGGAGGGTATAGGTAGTAAATTTTTGAATCTATACATATTTGAGAAGCTTTACATTTTTTTCTATTGTTCACAAAGAGAAAAAGTTATTGGATCAAAATCTTTTTACTCAAATCTCTGAAAATATTGTGCTATTTTTAGTGTTTAGTGAGAAATTAATGAAAATTAAAATGTCTCATTTTTGTTCTATTATACAAGGTTTTTTTGTGCCTACTTGAATATAAGATATGTATATGTGTTTTTTTTTTCTTTTTTTTTGTGAGGAAGACCGGCCCTGAGCTAACATCTGTTGCTAATCCTCCTCTTTTTGCTGAGGAAGACTGGCCCTGGGCTAACATCTGTGCCCATCTTCCTCCACTTTATATGGGACGCCGCCACGGCGTGGCTGACAGGCAGTGCGTCGGCGGGCGCCCGGGATCCGAACTCGCGAACCCCAGGCTGCCAAGCACGGACTAAACCGCTACGCCACCGGGCGGCCCCTGTATATGTGTTTTTAATTCAATTCTTTTGCCTTGTTATGTGTCTGAGTGGAATAAATTTTTATTGATACTTCCTGAGATACGATGAAGGCTTTATACCAGTCTTTTTCTTTCTCTTTCTTTTTATTTGTTTAAATTTTATTCAATTACTTGATTGTTGCTTTTCTAATTTTTGTTATTGAGTTATTTTTTCACTGTAGGATCCCTAACATGTATTACTCTCATAATTACTTCCTTTATGGTTATCTTCCTGCAGACCAAAAGCTCCATGAGAGCAGAAGTATTCTCTCTTTCCCATTATTAACTCCAAAACTGAGTGTTTGGAACAAAGTGGGAACTCAATATATATAATTTTTTGCATATAGCCTAGAAGGCTGTGTTTCCTCTAAGTCTTCATCATGATTCTTCTTTTCCTTTGTTCTACAGAAGGTTATTTGATAGTCTTTGCTATGGACTAAATATTTGAGTCCCCTCTCCTCCTAAATTCATATGTTGAAGTCCTAACACCCAATGTGATGGTATTAGGAGGTGGGGTCTTTGGGATGATAATTAGATCATGAGGGTGAAGACTTCATGGATGGGATTAGTGCCCTTATAGGAAGAGACACTAGAAAATGGTTTTTCTCTCTCCTCTTTGTGAGGATACAGCAAGTTCTCCATCTGCAAACCAAGAACTGAGGTCTCATCAGGAACCTAACAGGCTGGCACCTTAGTCTTGGACTTCCCGGCCTTTGGAATTGTGAGAAGTAAATTTCTGTTGTTTAAGCCACGTAGTCTATGGCATTTTTGTTATGGCACCCTGAACAGTCTAAGACAAACTTCATTTCAACATTTTATTTGTACTATATTAATGTACATGGCCATGCATTATTACAGCATTCTGAATTAATTAACTTTATTTCTTTGGGCTTAATGGAAAAGCATCATTCACATGTTATATAATTAGCTCATATATCGTGTAGAATGAATCTATGTCAATTAACAGTTTTTCAGTGACCTGTTCCACAAATTAAAACATATCTTATTACTAAACAAAATGAAAACTATATCCAGACGTGTACTCATCTTTAGCCCAGTTACAACCCAGTACTAGTGGATATTGTCATCACACCTTCCCTTGCTTGTTTAGTCATGGTTTCCTTCAGTTCTTTGAACATGTTTATAGTGGCTGCCTAGAAGCCTTTCTCTTTTAAGTGCAGCATCTCTTCGCTTTCACAGGCAGTTTCTATTGCCTGTTTTTTCCAATGTATGGGTCATACTTCCCTGTTTCTTCGTATGTTTTGTAATTTTTTGTTGGAAACTTGACCTTTTAGATAACGTGGTTCATCCTCATTAGTCACAGATTCACTATTTGTGAATTTATCTACTCACAGTCTTCTACAGTCTGCTTTTCCCCCTGGGCAAAATCTCTGAGCCACTACCTCGGTGCTGGGAGGGAGGACCACGGTGTGCTTTTGCCTGAGTGATGTCTCTAGTTTAGGAGGTGAAAGCTTGGTGGATGAGTGGCACAGTAGCCCCAGGTCTTCTCAGCTTACTTCTCTTGGTGTGTCATGCAAACCCCACAAGCCAAGGCAAGGGCAGTTAGGATCCCACTGTTCTCAGCAGTGCTGTTGCCAAGGTAAAGACTCCATCCTACAAGTGGGAGCTGAGCAGATGAAGGAAGCCCCACCTTTTAGCCTCATTGGCACAGACCTAAGCCTCTGCAGTAGGTAGCTGGGCAAGATGAGAAATGCTGATGTCCTACCCTGCTTAGGAAGATTGCCCTCTGACTGCGAGATGGAAGGACAGGGAGCCCTGTGTTCTTGGCAGCATCATGTGAAGGATGTCACGAGTGGAGCCATATTAAAATAGAGCCAGAGTAGCCATTGCAGAGCAATTGCCTTGCATGTCTTGTTTTTTTTTTTTTTTTTAATCTTTCAAACTGAACCAACCCACCAAGATTCCAAGAAGTCGGCAAGGATAAGATTATCCTGCTTGTAAGAACTGATGAAATTGGACTTTGCTTATGACGGGATCACTAACCAAACAATGAAGTTCAAGTCTAGCCTTTTGCCTGATGATCTAATCTCAAGCCAATCTGTGAAGTAAAAGCCTAGCCTTACCTCATCTAGCACCAATGAACTCTTCTTTAATACAACTTGTATCATCTTCCTCCCTTTTTCCTATGAAAACCCTGAACTCCTCCCCTGTAATTGGGACACTATTTCAGTTTCTACCTGAATCTGTGCTCCCCAAATTGCAATCCTTTTATCCCAAATAAAGCCTTTGCTTCCTGAACTGGTTTCTGTTTTTGTAGGTTGACAACCAGCTGGAGTGGAGTTTCTGTCTGAATGACCTGGGAGGCTGGAGGAAAGATGCAAGTCTTGGTTGAAATAATACAGACTTTTGCAGTTCTTAGCAAGTTTTAGATTTTCTTGGATAAATGTTTCTCCATTTGCTGTAAGCCCTTAGGACTATTTACAGAGGGTTTAAAAGATTGGTGTTTAAAATAAGTTTCACCAGCTTCCATGGGGCAGGCCTCCTCAGAGCGCCTCATGCTGTCGTGCTGGAAGTGGAACTCTTCATTTAGGTTCTGTAATATTTTTAACAATAACGTTCATTTAAATGTAATACAATTAAAATCTATTGTCAATTCTACTGTTTATGCTATTTGTGAAATGATAAGCAGGTCACACATCACATGACATCTATAATGAGCAACCTTGTGGTAGAGATTAATTTCTTTAAAAGTACTCAAACTTGGGCATGCAAGTTGCTAGCTGCTACTGCCCTTAATTGTTACTGGTGCTCTAAATTCCAGGTGTATTCATGTGCTGGGACTGCCATAAGGTACCAAAGACTGGGTGGCTTCAATGACAGAAATTGATTTCCTCACAGTTCTAGAAGCTGAAGGTCCAAGGTCAAGTTGTGAGCAGTCGGTTCCTTCTGAGGGCTGTAAGGGAAGGATCTGTTTCAAGCCTCCTCTTCAGCTTGTAGATGGCTGTCTTCTCTTGTGTCTTCCCATCGTCTTTCTTCTGTTCATGTCTGTGTCCAAATTTCCTCTTCCTATAAGGACATGAGTCATATTGGATTAGTGACCACCCTAATGACCTTATTTTAATTTAATTGCTTCTTTAAAGATGCTGTCTCCAAATACATTTGTTTTCTGAGGTACTGTGGGTTAGGACTTCAGCATATGAATTTTCAGGGGATATAATTCACGTAACACTAGGTAGCATAGGTTATGTTAAGCTGCTACTCAGCTTACTTGAAAATATTTTTAAAAAGCACATTGGAAATTAATCTTAGGAAAATATAGAAATATCAGATAGTTTAATACATTAGAACTAAATTAGCAATAAAAGCTATGTTGAGTTAAGATTACTAAAACAAATTTTAAAATCTCAATTTCCCTATGCATTAAAAAATACTAATTGACCTACACTTTAGAGAAACACTTGAAACAACCATAACATCAAAATGTATTCTTTCAGGACAGATCAAAAGTGTAAGTCTTAAAACAATCAGAAAGTATGCTATTTAGTTTTTAAATAACAGCTTACATTTTTGATATGTAAATAAATAAATATCTTCCAAATTGGAATTTTAATACGTAATAAGCACTTTTAATTTTAATATGATTATTTATAGTCTAAAAAACCTAGCGGAAAAGACAGAAAATATGTGTCATAAATTTAAATATTGATGTAGTTTTCATTGATAGTCTTCAAGACGGATATTAATGATTGTTGTTTCTCCTTTGCTTTCCTTGTGTTATTCAGTGTTTAGATAAAAGTTCAAACATTGTTCATCTGTATTTTCCAAATATCCAGAAAGTATATGTATTCCTTTGCTAAAAATCTAATAAATACTATTTTAAAAGACAGACTTTATTACTCCATGTACTTGGTACATTTTCCAACATATCAATTAATACTTTCAAAAAATATTGTCTACAACTCTAACAACAAAATATTATAATGCTAACATAGGTCAATTATAATGCATTTTATAATTGTACTTAGGAATTATTATACTTTATTAAAGACATGAAAGAGCAAATGAAGTCCATTTTCCAACTGCTAAATTTTTGATTTCCTGTCATCCTCTTCTGTGATGTTCAGCTTTCCTTTTTACTTATTTGTACTTCCTCCAAATTCTGTAAACCAAAATAGTAAATCTATCAATTTCAATTGACTTGATCAATGTAATGAAGTTTGTATTATAACAGGATCCTGGTATATAATCAGCATAGTGGCTAATTTACAGTTAGCCAACAAGTGACTTATATTGATTATGGCCACTATTGCTATAGGGAGCAGTGCAGGGAAAGCTGAGCATGAAGAGGGTCTTTGACCCCCATTCTCAACCCATATCAAAAAGAATTATTTCTTTACTCCTCTCCTCCTTCCCCTCTGTGGGTCCCCAAGGAGCTGCTATCTAATTAGTGAGCTGATTTCAAATTCTTTAATGGTTTAGACACAATTATTGGGAAATCCATATGTCTTTTAGAACATAGTCTACTTAATCTTCTTTCAATGTTTTCCTAAACTAAATTAAAAAATTTTTGGATCTAGAGCCACTCCGGAGATATTGCAAAGTTATGTCTTTATTTCTGTTTATAACTCTGACGGATCACTTAATTTTTTTTTTTTTTTTTGATCTTTCAATTCCCTTTTGGCCTTTGTCCATAGCGCCGAGGATCCTTTGGTTGTAGAGTTAAGTATTTCTCTGGTGATTTTGTCTTCATTAACCACTTTATCAGCTTCCTGTATCCTAGTTTCTTTAGATTAATTGGGTGGATCACAAAGTTTTAATATGGTGCACACAGTATGTTCAGTCCTTAAAAACCTCATTTGCTTCATTATTTTATGTAATGAAATGGCTATGTTGTCTCAGTAGAGACCATTGGTCTCAAGGAAACCAAGCATAACATATGAATGTACGCACTGATGCAAATCCATCTCCCTTCCTGCAAAACCAACTAAATTGAATGTTCTATTAATGAAGATCTGATCATATCATTTGGAAATACTTATCAATTCATTAAAAATTAATCGATGAAAAAATGATATAAATCATCACTTGACATTACTCAAAATATTAAGAAATCTTGATCAAAATGTCTAGTGTAGTTTTTAGTAATAAGGATTCAGAGTTATATAAACTTGACTTGAAATCCTGTTTATGGCACTTGCTGTGTGACCTTGAAAAAGTTATTTAACCTCTCTAAGCTTCAGGTTTCTCAGTTAATGGATGTGCAGAGAGATGCAGAGTGGGAGGAAGAGAGAGGACTTCCTATGTTTTCTACATCACCCCTGATCCTGCTTTCCTTCTTGAGGACGAACTGAATACTTACTTCCCCTTTGATTTTTAGAAATGACTTAACAACAACCACCACAAGAATAATATTAAAAACAGTCACATGGCACTAAACATGTAAGCTTTGTTCTAAATACTTTTGAAAACAACTCATTTAATGGTCACAGTAACCACATGAAATAGGTAATATAATTATTTCCATCCTGCAGATGAAGAAATTGGAGCACAGAGTCGTTAAGTAACTTATCTGAAGTCATACGGAGAGTAAATGGCAGAGTTGGGACTTGAGTCAGCTCTTAGCCCTGTATACTCCTGTCAATGCTGGTTTTCTTTCAGTACACACCATTTGTGCTTAATCTTGCTTGAATTTGGTTTGTGACACTTGCAACCAAAATTCTAACATGTACCTCACATGAGTATTTAAAATGCCTTCAGAAAATGACAGGAGTAATCATAGCAGCAGCAATTCTACCAGCACTTGTGATTATTATTATTATTTTTATTATTAAAATTAAGTCATTTACTGTATGCCACAGTAATATGTGTCAACATGTAAGATACTCTGAATTGCTCATAAGCAAGTTTTTATTATGTAAATTTAAAATGGAATTGAGTGATAAACCAACTACTACTGTACAACAACAAAAAGGCTAAAAAAAGACAGACGTAAAATAACTCAATAAGCTGAATTCAGATATGATCATATGTGTGAACGAACACAAGACTGAATAGTTTATAAAAACTGTCAACATGTAGTCTGTATAAGAATTGAATCAACTATGTTTTAAATTTAAAATTATTTTGAAAAAGCACTTTTGCTCAGTTTTTGTTTCTTCTTTATGTTTTCCTTAAATTAATGCAGATATTCTTATACTTAGGGAGAAATGTACTATAAATTGTTGCCTTAAATGTGACAACACATTTGCAAGTTATTAATGCGCTTATTAGAGAAACATTCTGCATTTCCTTTGAAAATCTCATAGTGCTTTTTTCTTGTTAAGAAAATCTTCAACCTTTTGCCTTAAGCATTGCTTTGTCTGGGTAACATAATCCCAAAGAGCATTGGTGATGAACAATTTTAATAGAGAGTGTAAAGATACCTTTTTTAAAGGATACACTCCAATAGGAATAATTTCTTTTCTAACCGACAATGTTTTTCTCAGTCTCCTTGGTGTTTTTTTTCAAGATCAAGCCTGTAAATCTCACTTTGCTTTTGATCCTCTCCATTGATGGTTGTGTAGAGTTTTTGGTAAATTCAGTTAGAGTTCCAGATAGATTACCAGCTAAGAGCTGCAAAAAAGATTAACATACACACGCACATTAAGACACTATAAAGTTACAGATGTCTAGGAGATAAGGATTTTGAATCACTTTTTTTCTTTGTTTTATTCTTATTCCTCTTTCAAATATTGAATTATTAAGATTTCCGGGGATACGAAAGAGGCTTATTTACAGGTATATCAAAATATAAAACACGAATTCTTATATGATGTACTTTCAGAAGTTATATAATCAGGTCAAGGTAATATTCTTTATGAAACAGAGAAAAAGTGAACAGGGTATGATATATTTGTAAACTGAAGTATATTTGCATTCATAGACAATGTAATGGACATTCCTTAACAAACATCAGTGGGGATATCCTCCCTCTACCTTCGCTATTCTATTTTCTCTTTGCCAGCTAGATTTAATTTTTACTGTAATTCCTATCTATCTATCTAGCATTTTGCCTCTAATCACAACCTATCTGATAGAATGAGCAAGAGAACTTTAAAGTCTTTAAAGAATTCTTATAAAATTAAAGTTGACAACAAGAATTTTAGGCCATCTTGAATGAAGACCTAAAGGAGCATTCAAATAACTTGACATTCTTTACAGAGAGAGAATCTTCAACCAATATTTCAATATTTACAACTTTGTCCGTATTTTGTAATACTTCTGGGACTTTTATAAAATCCTGAGTTTTAAGGGTGTCGTAGTGAAGCCAATAAATAGCTGTATAAATGGAACAAATGACTGGGTGGATACGTTCAAACAATCTTAATTCTTTAAGCATTATCAGTTAAAGTGGTCACAGACAGAAGGCTTTAGTAGGATAAATGATAGTTACATTAAAGAAAGTTTTCTGGTAACTAGATTTTCTGATCTACATTTGGCCAGAGACATTTATCTGATAAAGTGGCAGTAATATCAAATTTTATAATAGTTGGGAGGTGGGGAGGATAAACCAGACTTTGCGGCTTATGCAATTTAGTCACAAAATATATGCCACAGAGTATCCATGTAATTAAATTGCTCTCTCTGTCTCCTCCTTATTGTGAAATATAAAGGCATTATGAATACTCATTATTTACTGGTCTGACCAATTGTCTAGTAACCAAATTTTAACTTGTTTTTACATATGCTGCTTTTGAAAAAGAGTAGGCAATAGGTCAAATTATATAACTAACTCCATTGTACCCCTTGAAAGGATGTTAATAATGGATCCTATGTTTAAGAGAAAATAAAGCCTGTGGTAGAAAATTCTGTGAATGAACTCCAGTTGAGCTACTATTTGAATAATCCCACAGAGAACAATTCCAACTCATGTGGAGACCTGCAGGTAAAATACATAGAATTCTAGTTACTCAGAGCTGTGAGAGGGAGCTTCATTAAGGATGAGGTTCAAAGTAAGAGTGTAAAAGATACTCTAAACATGAATGAAATTTATACATGCAAGAACCTAAACGCAGTGGAACTGAGGGCTGATTACTGTGTATTCATAGTTTTGAGTTACACTGCAATGGAATTAATGTCAGTGTGTACATTTGATGACATTCTTGTAATAGGTTACTAGTTCTGATATGCTGAAAAGACACTACACAAGGGGTATATTTAAAGTAACATCAAGTGAAAGAAGCAATTCTGATCCCTGAGTAATGATAATGGGAAATTACTCAAGCAACAATTAAACACTCAGGGATCCTCCTGTTTGCAGAACTGCCTGAGGCCACACTTAGTCACAGAGGCTGTGGTGGCAAATCAATAAAGAGCAATGCCCCATTTATTCTACATTGCTGGGTAATGAGGTGTTCCAGCAAAGAGAATTTTCCCAGTGAAGTTTACCCCTTCAAAAAAAATTTTTTTTTATGGAGGCCACTGTCTAGCCTTCCGGTCTTCTTCCAGTAGCGGTGTCTCTAATACCCAGTCTCACTGCAAATTCGAAAAGTCCATTTCTAACTCCAAAGTAAGTGGTTCTTTGAAATGTTTCTAAATAGTTATATTTACCTTTTTTCCTTAAACAGAGTACATGGCCTCTAGAGAATTCAGAAGTATTGGTGTCATAATTGTTCTCAATTCTCTATTTTTAATCTAGATAACACCCATATGCCAAGAAAGAAGTTCCCATATTTTCTCTTACTGAGTTCTCTTTTAAGAGGACACTAGACATTCAGCTGCCTGACCCTAGAACCACACTTGGAGTTACTTCTAGAGACTTCTCTCTATGTGAACCTAGAGATGCAAAGCTGGAGAGATGTTCTGGTTTCCTTAGTCTAACTACTCATTTTAGGATGAAGAAACTGAACACCAGAGGGGTGAAAGTCTTGCCCTCCCACCAAGTGTCAGTGCCATTACCCAGTCCTTCATCAGGGGTTGGAAAACCACGGTCCACAGGCCAAATTCAGTCTTTCGCATGTTTTTACAAGTAAAGTTTTATTGGAGCACAGCCATGTCCATTAGTTTACATATTATCAACTGCTGTTTTCATGCTACAATTGCAGAGTTGATTAGTTGTGCTAACTCCTGCCTTCCATCAGCCAGGTCACTGTCCAAGACTTTTCCCACTCTTCCCTAGGGTGCGTTATTCATTTGCTGGATTCACCACATACATAGGTACAAATAACACACAGGGGCCCAGAGAACTTGATGAGGACACTTGTGTGTTAATGTTTTGTCTAAACATCTAGTTCTATGGAGCAAAAATCTGAAGACCACACTACTTTAAACTACACTACTTTTAGACCACACTACTTTTGAAATACACTGTGTCACATTGCTTCATTCCAAATTAATGGAGTGGGAAGGATACAGAAAGAGTACATCTCCCTTTAATCTTCTTCCAACAGTGCATGTTTAGATCATTTAGTCTACTGGAGGAAGAAAATGTATGGGTTAGTTAGTAATAAACCTTGCCACATTTTATAACAATAAGAAATTTAGTAATAATTTTTGTTGTATGGTATATATTTATGCGAGTAAACATAAACTGCACCTTCTTTAGAATTGAAAACTCATATGAATTCACTTATGACTAGGAATTAAGGGATGTCTTAATAAGGAAGCGTCGCCCCCTCCTCACGGCACAAGGCATCTACACAGAAGCCTGTGTAATGAGGAAGCTCCTGCTGAATTTCAAAACACTTCAGACAAGCTTTCTCATGCACAAAATACTGCGTTTAATTGGTTCTTAACTAAATTAATTAAGCTGGTATGATTCACTCTCCAGTCACAACTCAACTTGAAAAACACAAAGGAATATGGCTGGGGTAACAAAAGCTGAGAGCCCTGAATCACTCCTGATTTTCATATTAACAAGGGAGTTCAGCCTAGAGAGAAAAGGTTAATTTGTTTTTTAATAGGCTTTTGAAAGACGTGATCAGGTCTAGTGTGATAATTTATGGTTACTCATATGTTTAGAGGCGAAAGGGATTAATCTTTTAATATTAGAGCCATTTTTGTGCAACATAAAACAAAGTTCTCTTCATAGTAACTTTAAAAGCCAGATCAAACTTCCTTTTTGAGCAAAGGTGGCGAATTGACAATAAGAAAAGAGAAATTCTGTCTGAGCAGCAACATGGTAAGAACAGAAGGACAGAAACACTCCCAGCAGAAACCTCACTCACAGTCTGTCTCCTCCTTCATTTTGTCGTATTTCATGACATAAACATTATCCCCACTGAATCACGCGGTGGTGGCACTGCACACTGAACAACTGAGCGAGGGCTGTGTTCTGCATCTTCACAAACCAAATGACAGAGAAAACAATCTCTCTCGGTCCTCTTGGGCCGTCATCACCCCTAAAATGTAATTCCCAGAGTAGAAGTTTGCTAAACTCACCCACAGTTACTTTACAACATTGGAATCTTGCAAAAAGCACCCACAAAGAGAGACACCAGCGTGGAAAAACAGCATATGACAATAAATGTCCACAAACTGTGTGGCTTTTATGGGTTGACTTATGTCCCCCCAAGAGATATATTAAAGTCCTAATTCCCAGTACCTCAGAATGTGACCTTATTTGGAAAGAGGGTCTTGACAGAGGTACAGGTAAAATGAGTTCAGTAGAGTGAGCCTTAATCCACCGTGGCTGGTATCCTCACACAAAGGGGAAATCTGGGCACAGAGACAAACCCACACAGGACAGGAGGATGTGCAGACACACAGGGAGAAGACAGCCACGTGACCGGAGTGAGGAATCTGTAAGCCGAGGAATCCAAGGACTGCTGGCAAACATCGGAAGCTGGAAGAGGCCTGGAAGGAGTCACCCCCAGGCCATTAGCGAGAGCGCGGCCCTGCCCACACCTCGACTTCAGGCTTCCAGCCTCCAGAGCTGGGAGGCTACACATTTCTGTTGTTTAAAAACACTCAATTTTTGGTGTTTTGTTACGACAGCTCTGGGAAACTAATACAGGACATTAGACACAATCGTTTTCTTCCATAGCCTAGTGAAATACATCAGGAAAAGAGTAAGGAAAATGGATAGAAATAGACAGTTATATTGTGTGAGATATTTTTTAGAGTTTAAAAATCAGTCTCATGTGGCTGGAGCAGCAGCACAATTTCAGCAATGGAAGACCGTCCCATTTTGTGCATCCGCTCACATTGATCAGACTTGACGAACCTAACGCCTTTGGTGGCATTTCTGCCTGGGAGACATGCATCTCTTATGAGTAGATGGGATACAGGAAAGCTCAGATACGATGCTGCGCTCTTCCCCTTGTAAGGTGATGGTGCTTAACAGTGTTGGTGCATGCACAGAGACAGTAGAGGAGTCTGATCCTAAAAGCTCCAATTTAGGGGTCTTCCAGATGTAGGTTGTGTCTTAGAGAAACAATATTAGGAGAAATTATTTATTGTTAATAGGAATTTTATAGATGTGAAAGGGTCTTTAAACTTATCCTGTCCAACCCCTTGCTCAACACTACAGGGCTTTTTATGAAACAGAAATGTAACTTAGTTTGGCAACCACCGCTCTGGCACTTCTCGTCTTAGCACTGCCAGGGCCACCGGACTGCACCTGTGGACTCCACTCCATCCCAGGGTCCGAGGTTGGCTGATCTCCTAGGTCTCAACCTCTTGCACACCTAGGCCCAGCTTCATGACCTGACCTAGTTTATATTGCATATTTTTGGCTCCATAAAATTTATTTTATCTACTCATTTAATTATGTCTGAGTCTTCAACCGAACCAAATGAGTTAAATAATAAACAGCAGTCAAAGCCTCTCCTTTAGCTGCCGTGTCATCCTATCACATCCTGATGATCCTGATCACATGCCAGCTTCAAGTCACCTCCACCACCACAAGATGACAAACTGTCTATCCTCAGTGTCAAATCAATCCATGATCTGCCACAAACTTACTTCCTTCATCTCACTTCTTCTAAAAAAATTCACTAAAGATCCTAGTTTTCTCAGTTGCAGTCTTACCTTTGCATCCCTTTGTTGTATCCTTTTTCTGAAAGCTTCCCACCTCTCCTCTTTAGGGTCATATACTTACTAGTTAAATGGCAATTTAGGCCCCTATGATAACAAAGGGAAGAGTACAGATTTCATCCCCGGGGGGTAACTACTACTTTATCTGGATGCAAGGCCAGAGACCGCACACACGTCAGGTGCGTTTGCACACAGGACCCAGCTGAACGTCCACTACAACTTAGTGTGGTTCTAGTACCGAACTTAGAAAAAAGAATGTATAAGTTATGTCTTTGAAAGAAAATTCATTGCTCATTTCAAACAAGAGAGAAGGACATAACATAGAGTAAGGAGACACTCACTAAGGTATTTGAATCCTACAGATCAACCCTGGATGTCAACAAGATGACAAATAAGGCTGGCAGAACCTCTTTATGTCTACCTTTTCAGAGTAGGTAAATAGTCATATTTACGTATATTTACAAATGTATGCCGGTATTTGAAAGACACCATTATGAGAATATTCAAATATATAGATATGTAAGTTCATAGTCTTCAAAATACTTTGATGTGGTAAGTTTGTCTATTCCTTGCAGCTAGTCTGAAAACTGTCAGATGGAAAAATGGTGGCTCCTAGAAAGAAATAATATTCCCAAAGTCACACAGAGCCAGAAAGTGGTTGAATCAAGATTCAAATACAGGACATCTACTGACTTAATAAACATTAATTTAGCACATACTCTATAGGAGACTTATGCTTGAGGCAAATGACCGAGAATTTTCTTGTTATGTCAACATGGCTTTGAACCACCTGCTCTCAATAGGTAGAACAGAAAGATAATCATTTTTAAAAGTCATTGCTGAATTGTTATTTCTTTCAAAACAGTCTCAAAATTTTTGATTTAAGCAGTAGAATTGTTTGAAGCTCAAAATATACAATCCAATAGCATTAAGTGATTATTTCTGAGCACCTCTAAACCGTTAATGTGTTTATTTAATGTGGAATTATAGTATCTTTTCTCGGTTAACTTCAATTTATATCTAGGTATCAGTAAACATAAATAAAATTACTCTTAAAATGACTTTAAATTAGGAATCATATCTTTACCTTTCTTGTGGAATCCATAGTCAACCTCATAAACCTCATAATTAGATTCTGTAACCCAACATAAAGCATCTTATTTTGCTATATGTAAACAATGTCAATAACTGACAGGAGAGATACCATATCAATAACCTTCTTGTCATCCATGTTAAAAAGAATCACTTGCTGTTTTCTATGATCCAAATAGAAGGCATGAGTATAGAATCTCTTAAAATAAAGCACTTTGCTTGTTAAAATCTAACTGAATATAGTGCAGCATTCAGTATGGCTTGTAAGTTGCCTTCATCAGGGAATTGAGGAGAAAAAATTGTCAACTCTAGGTAATTCAGAGTTCTGTCACAACCAGGCTGAAATTTCCTTGCTTCTCAGTGCTCAACACCCCCGCCCCCCCCTTTTTTTTTTTGTGAGAAGACTGACCCTGAGCTAACATCCGTCGCCAATCCTCCTCTTTTTGCTGAGGAAGACTGGCCCTGGGCTAACATCGTGCCCATCTTCCTCCACTTTATATGGGACGCCGCCACTGCATGGCTGACAGGCAGTGCGTCGGCGGGCGCCCGGGATCCGAACTCGCGAACCCCGGGCTGCCAAGCGCGGACTAAACTGCTGCGCCACCGGGCGGCCCCCCCCTTTTTTTTAATCTTTAATCTATTCATCCCACAGACATCAAAAGCTTTAATAATCTGTCAGTCAAAACAGTCCATGGATATTTATTCTTAATAATCCTTCTATTCACTCCAATCTCCAGTTCACTCTCTAAGCTGTTGGATTTTTCATTCTGTAGGATTCTGGCTCCATAAATCCGCAGAGCCTGTGATAGCTTTCAGCACCATTCTGCAATCCAGGAGTGTGGCTTTGAAACTTGCAGGCTCCGTGGGCCTCCAGATGATACTGTGATGGGTAAGGTCAACAGATTGCTCAGGCCAGGCCTTACTGGGGAGTTACATCCTCATGGATTCACTATGACTCGGCTTTCAGACGCTCACTTTTGTTGGTATATCCAAGTGTGGTCAGTCTCTGATTCTCAGTGATCATACTTAAAAGAGATTGATTTATAAGCCAGAATGTTAATAATTTACAACTGGATAGAACTTGGCTTATGCTTATCATCATCCCTTCCAAGTAAGTAGGTTTATTCAGATAAATAAATAAAGATCAGGAGGTTGCCCAGTAAATGCTGTGTTATGGAAAGGAGTACATTACTCTAAAAAGATTTCTGCTTCCTAACTGAAAACAACTTACCTCCACTGCAGAGAAATCGTTAGGAATACTACTTTCCTCTGAAGATGCCAAGGAACTTAATAAGCTCTAACTCATTATACTTCAATACCTGCCTTTGTTGCATTTAACATTATATCCCTTCATTTTCTTTCAAAACATGTTAACATTTATTTTTTGTCATCTTATATTTTTAAAATTATGATAGCACAACTCATTAATTTTATAAAGTTTTGTCCAAATTATAGCGTGAATTACTTCTGTGGTTTCTCAAATGCCTGCTTCTAAATATTGCTTCATCTGTTTATTCACCCTTTATATTCATTCATTAAAAAAAATAATGTGTCTGTTTAGCTTCAGTCAAATAGAACATATCTTTCCTCTCTCTGAACTTTCAACTACTTCCTTCAGTAATTTCCTTGAATAGTTATTAGACCTACTTTTGTAATTCAAGTTTGGACTTGCATTCTTTCCAGTCTATTCTGGCCTGGGTCAATTTCAACATTCTAAAGAATACCTAAGTTGATTCTAGGCCCCTGTCCTAAAGTTTTATATGGAGGATGTTTCTGGAAATCTGAGCTCTCAGTTGACTGTCCACAGCAGGAAAATAATAAATGCTTCAATAAGCCTTCAGAGACTGTTCTAATATGGAATATGAAATTCTCTACTAGCTCTATTCCTCTAGTTAGGCCAAAGCTGTCAATAGTATCACGGGGTTAATCAGTTTTGAAGCATGAGCTAAATATTCCAAAACATGACAGCCTGCATCACTCTAAAAATCACACAGAACTGAAATTTCCTCAAGGATAAAGAATCTGGTTATTCTCTTCATCTTCCTATCCTTTTAGTTTTCATAATTGTGATTAGTTTTCAGTATTACATTTATGTTCTCTTTTAATTTATATTTTAGGAAACTGGAACATATCAAACTTGATTTTATCTCCCAAAGTCATATTGCTTCTTCATATATGTAGATAGATCCCAAAAGGGGCATGTTTGGCCAGTTTCCCACCCGTTTCAAACAAGACTCTCCGAAAGTCAGGTAGGAATGCTCTCTCTTGACCTTGACATCTCTCTTCGGCAGCGTGAGAGGACAGATGCTTTCTCTCCTCAGTCTGGAAGTTGGGTCACTGTACTCTCCAAGCCAGAGTTTAAGAACCAGATATGCTGCTGAAGAGAAAATTAAAGTTGGCTTAAATATCAGGTAAGCATCTTCAAAGCATAGTTTGACTGCCACTCCGCACAATAGGGGATGTAGACTTAATGACAGAGCATCAGCTTTAGAGATGTGATGTGGTGGTCGGCTTCGAACTATGGATTCCTAAAGAGGTTGTTATGATAACGAGATCATGAGGGATGTAACAACAAACAATTAATCTTATTATACTGAGATTGTATTTTCTAAAAATAACTAATACATAAAGCAACTATAATACATGGTGAGTGCAAGATATAATGTCTAGGTATGTTTTGTCTTTTTAAATTAAACCAAGTACACAAATTTATTCACTTATTAATGAAGATAAATTAAGTAATAATCAGCAGTAGAAAAACATTCCTGGCTAACCTCTAGTAATGACAACCTTAAGCACATTAAAATATGATTTAATTTAGACAATTTTTATTTGTATATTTATTTTTTAGAACTACATCTATTTCATAAATGTAACTTACAAGTGGATAGAAAACTGCTTGTTTGTGACATTCCTGGTCTAGTTCTCCCTTGCAATTGTACAAACCTCTGATTCTTACAGAACTATTAATAATTTGTTTTTGTTCATTTTATACCTTTTGGGGGAAAACATTGGCATTTATAAATACAACTCTTAAGACGATTACAAATGATAAATATTGCAAAAAGAGAAATACCATTTAGGCTTTCAAAATTCTTGTGAAATATTTTTGCCCCAATTTGTGCTGGTGTGAAAGTTCCTGTATCTGGTAGAGAAAACCCGCCTACTGAACCTGCCTCAAAAAAGGTAACAGAATGACAACTGGATTTCACTAGTGCCCGTCACGTACACCCCAGAAGAATTAGCAGAAAACATGAAGGCACTCCCTGTTTTGAGCAATCTCTTGTGTGCGCACTGGGTGACAGAACACCCCTCTGTGTGAGCCCAGAAGAACAAATAATGGCAGGCTACTTGGCTGTTTAAAGAAGGAAATTGATCTCAGCAGTAAGAAAGATAAATTCGGCAAGTATATTGTATTTTGTTTAGCATTGCCTTTAGACAGGGAACTGAGAAGACAGCAACTTCTGTCTCTTGGTCTTGGAAACTTCTTTCTAATTGGTTTCAAAGGCTAACCCAAGCCTTCAGAAACAAAGCATTTAAACTAGTCAACACACATGGAATGCCTACTCTGTGCCCAGCACGGGCTTATGCACCGCGGATAATGGGTGGGTAAAAACAGGCACGCTTAAAACAAAATAATGTAAGCTTCTCAAACACATTGCACCCATGAGTCAGTTTTAATATTTATACGGAATTACTTAACTACTGGGCTTTCTCATGTCAAATTTTAGAAAGGCTCCAGTTCAGGATTTGTAAAGCCTGAAATCTATGAATAAAAATAAATACTAAATATTCTATATATTTAGATAAAAATATATATACTTATACAATAAAAATATAAAATATATGTTATATATATAAAAATATATATTTTATATTTTTCTAACAATGCTGGGAAAAATTGATAGTATTTAATGGAACTTTAAAATGCATTTTTTGAGTGTTCACAAAATGTAGGAAAATGTAATCCTGTGTCTAATTTTGACATTATTTTATAATAGCAAAAAATTCTAGGCTGAAATTTTGCCATTTAATTTACTAGATCACAGGTGTATTCCATGTAGCATAGAATCCAGGTAGAGGTTATATGAAGGGGTAAATAAGCAATTGTTTACCATTTACTCATTCAGTAAATATTTATTGCACTTAGACTCAACAGAGGCAGAGTTTTGTTTTTTTTTTTTTTTTGGAGGAGGGAGTAGAAACCTTATAAAAGCGTGTGCAAGTGAAGCTGACGTAATTTGTGAGCATATACTCATTAAGCAATCAGCGAGCCTGTGTAATGGGGGTGCACAGGAAGCCTGAGTCCATGCTTGTGTTCAACGAAGGAAGCTTTCATTCCAGACGCAGTCTGAAAAAAAGTGCTCTTTGTGTGAAAAGCTGGCAGGAGAGAATCCCTCCCTTTCCAGTAGCAAAAGGCAGCGAGTAAGAGAGACCGAGAACAGAGCAGTAGGAAGGTGAAAGTGGAAAGACAAGCTCTTCGGGAGAAGTAACTAGCGGTGTCTGTTTTGCTGAGCATATTAAGGGGAGGCAGAACCTCAGCACAGAGTCAATAATAGGCTGTGCCTAATATGAATGTTGAACAACCGTATCAACACAGGCTGGGGATTTTCTGCAGATGATAAGGAAGAGCATCAGTGCAGATGATCCTGGGAGAAGACGGGCCCACCGGCAGAACGTGGTACCCGGGACTGAAAGACCTTTCGAGGCCTGCGAAGCCAGTGTGTGGTTCTCTCTAGCTCCTTAGCGGGGAGAGTTAAAATTAACTTCAGTATTTTAAAGTTTATTTTCTGAGAACAATTATGTTTCTGTTACTTGTGAACTATTAAGCTGTGTAGAATTCTCACTTTATGGGACAGTTCAATCATTTTCATAAATATTTTTATTATATTCACAAACACCTCTTTTAAGTAACTCTGGACTAGTTTTCACTGTCATCTGGGATTCCATGTTGTAGAAAACAAAAAGGCATCAGGTAGGGACAGTTATATGCCTCTGTGAATGTAGGTAAACAATAAACAAATAAACAAATAAACCTGGAAACAGACTGAATGGCCATCTATAAGAAAAGGTTAAATAAATCAGGGTACATCCGCTGCGTGACTATTATGCACCCATTAAAAAGAACGAACTGAAGTAAGAGTAGTCTAGAAGAGTTCACTAGGAAGTACAGGTGAAAAGGCAACGTGCAAGAGAGTGTAAGTTTTTACATTTTTACATATTCACATTTTTGTAAAATGTCCAATGGACCCTAAACCCTTTGTATGTAGACATAGATGTATGCACACGTTTATAAAATATCTGTATAAAATTATATAAGCTCAAAGAAAATAAGAAGGGTCCATATCAGGTGATTAACAGGTTCCTGAGAGGGGCGGAGGCATTCTGGTGGTGCTGTTTTTATTTTTATTATTTTTTAATTTGAGGATAATTGACATATAATATTATTTTAGTTTCAGGTGTACAACATAATGATTCAATATTTGTATATATTGCAAAATGATCACCACAGTAAGTCTAGTTAACATCCATCACCATACATAGTTACAAAACTTTTTTTTCTGGTGATGAGAACTTTTGAGATCTACTCTCTTAACAACTTTCAAATATGCAATAGAGTATTATGAACTATCGTCACCATGCTGTACATTACATCCCCATGACTTGTTTATTTTACAACTGGCAGTTTGTACCTTTTGACCCCCTTTAACCATTTCTCCCACCCCCCACCCCCTCCTCTGGAAACCACCAATCGGTTCTTTGTATCTATGAGCTTGTTTTATTGTTTTTGTTTTAGACCTCACATATAAGTGAGATCAGACAGTATTTGTCTTTCTCTGTCTGACTTATTTCACTTAGCATAACGCCCTCAAGGTCCATCTGAAGGTGCTATTTTTTGAAGACAAAAGAAGAAGAGAAAGCAAAACCAAAAGGAGGAGAAAGAATAGAAAAATGGTTCCTAAAAAAAAATTGATATAACATTGTTTATATATTTGTGCATCATTATTTATGTGTCTATGTGTATGAAGAACTTTAATTAAAATTCCAAAAGAAAAAAACCCAGAAGATTCTGGTCCACGAGTGATGGAAATAGCAAGTGGCACTCCATAAAGATCCTTTTTTGGTTCTTGAAGTTTGAGCCTCGTTACAAAAAGAATGTTTATTCAATTGCTTTCATCTACCCTACAGTGTTGACAGTCAAATCCAAAACTGTAACTGTAATTTGGGATTATTTCCAAAAATAATTTTTCTGGGCAATATTATGATACTCCATGGAAAAACAATGATATATTCAGATAGATATTTATACACAAATTCCCAACATTTTCTAAGTCTAATTGTGATAGGTTCTGAGGTACAATTTAAAATTAAAATATACTGGCTGGAATGTCCAAATATTAAATGCATGTACGGATGTCATCAGTGTTACTATTCAGCATCTGGCAGCATTTAAAATAAATGTGTTTTACTATATAGTAATAAAGAAAATAATATATATATATAGTTGTTTTCCTATAGTTTATTTTCTGGCTAAAGTTTTGGTTAAGTGAAGCAAAGATTCACTATTTCATATATATTGTAGGAAAATACCTTTTTTTAAATGATGAACTATTGAAGAATGGGAATGGAGTTATATTTTTTTCTGTAAGTCCTTTGATATTTCACTTTAATAGAATAAAGTAGATGAAGTATTTGTAACTGGCATATTATTTTATATAAAGAATTTTTTAAGATTTCTCAAATCCTGAAAAACAAACATGCTCCTATGATATTTGGAATGATTAACAAACTTTTTTTTTCAGTGTGTGGAACATACTTTTTGGCCAAGTCCTAGAGATTCAAAATTTTCAATGTCCAAATTAATTATAGGTTCAAGTATGTTTGCAAGCTTATTCTACTATAAGAGTAAAAAGTGTAGCTTTCTCTAAACCTAATAAATTCTAGGGAAAAAAATAGATACTAGGAATAACAACAAAATGTAAATTTCAAACATAAGCAAGTATACTGTCCAGAACCCTAAAAAAGGAAATAAGAAGGTTGAATTATGAATGGTACTTTACATTTTCAATCAAACTTCATCCAGTTATTTTTAGACAGTTTCATTCCCTGATTTTGAAAAACTTAATAATAGCTAACCTTTATTGAATGCTTTGTATGCCAGTCACTGTTCTTGGAGATTTATATATATGAACATATTTAGCCCTTAAAACAATTCTGTGAAATAAGAACCATTAATATTATCATTTTACAGATGAGGAAACTAAGGCACTAAAAGATTAAGGACATTGTTAGGAAATGTAATGAGTATAAAGCTCCAATTATGCGAGACGAATAAGTTCTAGAGATCTCCCGTACGACCTCATGCCTATAGGTAACAATGCAGTATTGTGCACTTCAGAATTTGTTCAGAGGGTAGATTTTATAGTAAGTGCTCTTACCACCAAAACCAAAACAAAAAAACCCAAAAAACATCAGAGTGACATAAGGAGACTCTGAGAGGTGTTGCATGGTCTATGATGTTGATTGAGGTGACAGTATCAAGCAAGTTTGCAATGTGGTCAAATTCATCAAATTGTACAAATTATATATGTGCAGTTCTTTGTATATCAATTATACTTTCATAAAGTTGTTAATAAAGGAGAGAAATTTGTCTCGGTCACCAAGGCAGGATATGTAGAGCTGTGTTCAAACCCAAACAGATCATGCTCAACCATAACCAGGGTTTCTCAACCTCAACACTACTGGTGTTTTGGATCAAATAATTTTTTGTTGTAGGGGAATTTCCTGTGCATTGTAGAATGTTTAGCACCATCCTTTTTCTATATTCACTAGATGCCACCACATAAATCGTGATCATCAACAGTGTCTCCAGATATTGTCAAACGTTCGCTGAGGACAAATCTCCCCTAGTTGATAAACACTGGGTTAGACTAATCAGAACATTCGGAGTCCTGACATAAAGGAGGAGGAGAAAATGAAAATCAAGGTTCTATTTAGAAGGGAGGAGGAGGAATGGATGTTAGGTAAGTGATCAACATTACCTGCTAGCTGTATTGTAATTATTTATTGGTCTTCGTTCTCTACTAGAATGAACATTTCTGGAGGCTTTGTTTTGCTTCTTGCTTCTTTTATTCCTACGGGGCTACAGATAACAATTGAGGCAGGTCATTGATATTTAAGAATGTTTAAAGATGTTAGATGGTACCATTGCAGATGGGTTCTGATCCTGTGCATTTAAGGGTGGGGACACCAATCACAGCTCAGAAAATCTGTGCACATGGGTACTGACCACCTGAGCCTCCACTTAGCCTGATCGAGGTATAAAAATACAGCAATACACCTCCCACCATCCCGACAACATGTCAGGCAAGGTTTAAATGGGGTTCTTCTAAATATGGACATTTTCATCTAAGAGGCTGAGTTGAAGAAGGAAGAAAAAGGAGTGAAAGGAGAAATTATATACAATTTGGAAATATT
Source organism: Tapirus indicus (assembly GCA_031878705.1). NCBI lineage: Eukaryota > Metazoa > Chordata > Mammalia > Perissodactyla > Tapiridae > Tapirus > Tapirus indicus. The sequence continues at coordinate 3,992,241 of CM062936.1, forward strand.
TCATCCAGTCAAAGCTAGTTACTTGGCAAACAATTTAATTTTTAGTGCAAAATAAGACACTTGCTAATATTTCAATTCCAGCATGAGCCTCTACTCTAACTCGGCAACACGGTCCAGATCCACTTCTACCTTTAAGTTACCATGTTCCAAATCTCTTTTATTTACCACAAGTGAAACTGCTAGGTAGAGAGTGGTTGTAGAAAAAAGAAAAAAAAATCACATTTAACTTTTTCATATCATAAATAAATGAACATACACTCTATTTGTTGAATAGGAGGTAGGTCAAAGTTGATATATAACTTTAAAATATATAAAGTTATAATTCTAGCTTCACAGAGCTTTTTCCCTATGAAGGAAAAGTTTTGTTTCTACATATGATTAAAGATCTTAATAGTTGGTAAATGGATATTGTGTTGTTAAAATCACTTGTGACAGAATAGCAATAAGCAAACGATGTCATTATGTGGATAGCAATAAAAATACTGTAAACTAAATCACTTCAGGGAAATATCATACTAGTGATCAAATGAACAAAGGCAAATATAATTTGATTTATTATTTGCATTCTTACTAAATGATATCAAGGGTTCACTGTTTTTCTGTCACTTAAAATAGCAAATTTAATTCATATTTCAGTTGTATATTGAGGAAAAAACTAACGGCAAATAGAGTAGATAAAAACTTCTTTCCTAGCAAAAATATTTTTGGTAATCTTCTTTTTGGCTCATATACAAATTAGTTAACTCCATTTTATTTTATAATAAATTGTTTTCACAATAAGATACAACTTATAGAAACACATTATTTTTATTACTATTAATTTTCACCCAGGAATCTCACTAGTTATTCTGCAGTCTTCATACACAACAGAAGTCCCAATTCCCTGCATCAAAATGTTCCATGACGATACCACATACACTACAATCCTTTAGATAACAACATACCTTAAGGAAAAAAAAATCACCATTTTAGATATTATGGGTAGTAATCTGTGTTTTGTAAAGATCAAAATAAACATAACAGGTTCTGGAGAATAAAGCATTACTAGTGTTTCTGCAGAAGGTCTCCAATAGTTGGTATATGACTTAACACTGATGTCAAATTCTGAAAAATTCTGCAGTTTCTTCAAACAGAGCATGTGAGCCTTAGGATTCTTTTAATGTGCAAATTGATAATGGAAGTTTAAAACATATTATATCATTACATTAATGCCAAGCTAGAGAAATGTCATGAAATTAGACCTATTCCATGCAGAAACATCTATGTATACGTATGTTTTATTACTACTAAGTGTGTGTTTTTCTCAGTAAAGGAAGATAAAGCAATCTTCCCTAAAGTGCATTGTAAGATAAAATCACTTAAGCGATATCTGTTATTGTGATTGCAGTCTATCAGTATTTTCTCTGGGTAAATTTCTCAGAGTTGAGGGGTAGAAAACAGAAAAAAGAACAGAATTAGAGAAAATAATTATAAAACTATTGCAGTACATAATATATTTTGGGCACCAATCTAAGCTCTTTACTTATATTAGTTCTTTTGGTCTTCATAACAAGTCTATAATACCCGTACTATAACTGTTATTTCTATTTACCAATGAGGAAACCGAGGTACAGAGAGGGTGAATGACTGCCCAAGGTCACAGAGCTAGGAAGTGACTGAGATCAGAAAAGGCGGGTCAAAGTTGACATACAACTCTAAAATATATTATAATTCTGACTTTGCTTCCAGTCTGTTTTTTAGCCACCCTGCTATTTTGATTGAACCTAGAAGGTTCTGTAGTTATTTGTACTGTCCTTCTAAGTCAGTACTGCCCTCATTTTTTGTTCCAGTGGAAATTACTGATAAGAGGACTTCTTTTCTATCATGCATGTATGGACAGAGCTAAGTAAGTTTCTGCATGGGTAACTATCCCTAAAACTGACATCTTTGAAAAACAGGGGATTTTTGTCATCTTTATTGACGAAAGTATAATCTGCCACTTGTGTGCAACACTCTCTGAACCCAACATCATTGACAACTGTGTACTCAGCCAGTAATATGAGCTAAATAATATTCTCTCATTCTATTTAAAAAGAAACATGCTGTAAAGCTGAACTGCTAGGAAAAAAGAATTTTTAATGTTTTATATTTGTATCTAACTTAATTAATTATGTTCAAATACTTATTTAAAAATAATTTTAAAAAAGGTGAATGAGGAAAGGGAATCAACTAGGCCTAATTATTCTATGTGCCTTTTTTTCTTGATAAACAATTGAAATAACGTTAAACTCAAGTCAGCATAAAACAGTATCATCCTACTTAAGAGACTGTAATCAACTTTGTTAAAACCATTTTGAAGTGAACTGACAGCTCGCCTTCGAATAAGGCAAAAATCTGGCAAGTACGTAAATTTTAGAACAACTTAATTCGTCAGCATAATCTAAACATATAAAAAATAAAAGATTATCTTGATGTGTGTGGGCTTTACTGATGAAAGTTAATCTTCTCAGCTCCTCCCAAAAAGAGAGACAGAGATAGAAAGAGAGAAATAGAAAAAAAGGAATGTGTGCCATTCTTTTGTGTAAGGGTTTATCATGATGGGATTTAATGGAGAATTCTGCTCTGTTTCAATTTAACACATCAGTGTAACGGTATAATTCCTTGTGTAATAAAGTTGGCTAAAGCAGGCTCAAAAAATAATGCTTTAATATTGGAAAAGTCTTTTTTTGTACAATAAAAATATCTTTATAATGTTCTGTAATCAGCTCAGCTCTCCATAAATTGAAATATTCTGACTTGTCTCACACCATCAGTCTTTACATATTGCTAAAATTAACCAAAAGAATTTCAATCTATTAAATTGCTTTAAAAACTATTAGTGAATATTTCCATATAAACAAGTACTTACTATACTAACACCCTATTGAATCTCTAAATTACATGTGTAAGAAAAAAATGTAAAAACACTTGCTTTGTCTGCAAAACATTCTTGAAGTCTTTTGAGCCTAAGAATTAGCCAACTTCAAATTTTATTTCAAAGCCTTTGAAAGTCACGGAGCTAAAATATGTATTTGTCTCTGCTACACTGTTTTTCAGCTAGCCCTAAATCAGAATCTCTATCTTGATATGATATTCAAAATATGTTTTTGAAATATAATGTGTCTTAAAATATGGCTTATTTCTTTACATAATCACATATCATGAAAAGCAAATCATGTTTGTCAGAACAAAATAGATTAATAAAAAAATTGGTTATGGTGTGTTTAGCTAAAATAGCATCTTAAGGCAAATATTGTGTTGTTCATTATTAAAGAAGGATCATATTCATAAATTATTTCTCATAGATGTCTGATGCTTTCTCATTTTAAAAGAAAATCTGAGAAAAAGATGTGTCCTTCTTATTTTACAAGCAAAATTAATTTGTATACTATTACTCTCTCTAAATTTAGCACTGCTGTGTTGTAATCTTTTGAAAATTTCCCTTCCCATTTCTCAGAATGCATGCATTATAATTTGTTTTTTCTGTGCTCATAAATCATATAAATAAAATAAACCCCCTTTATCTTCAAATATTTAAGAAACTTCTAAACTCAAGCCAAATGTTATATAGTATGTAAAATTAAAAAAAAAATTACACACTAATAATTTCTAAAGCCATGTTTATAATGTTTCCAAAAGAAGTGATTTAAAAACGAGCAAAGCAGACACTTAAACACCTGTTTTTGAAGCCAAAGACTCATCATCCATGTGGATATAATGCCATATAATATCACTTATTCCTGTGAACAAAATATCTTCATTCAGCTGTCGCCTCCTACACAATGCTAGAGGTGTGAGGCTCTTGTCTTCCATTTATAATCTTCTGGGTTCCTGTACAGCTACAGTGCCTTTTAAGAGTCCCCATGAGAAAATTCTGCTAAGTCAGTATTCGCTTCACCAACGGAAAAGGCTAGTGATTTAAATAGGTAGTGTATATTTCCATGGTTAATATTCTCAGGCGTCCCCCAGCTAATGCAAAATGCTGATGAGTTTCCAATCATGTGAAATTAATTCCCGGAGAGAGGCTGGGGAGTGACATCAGGTTTCATGAGGAAATCAGCTAAAAAGTGAAAGACCAGTGCATGAAAACTTTCCTCAATTTAGCACTGTAGTGGCCTTTGATGATCACTTACAGCTCTGCTCATGAGAGGAAAGTAATATCTAGAAACCAAGTTATTAGTACTATAAGTGAGATAAATCCTTCAAAGATAAGCAATGTATAAGGTTATTGCACTGTCCTGTTCTATGCTTGGGTCTCTCACCATGTATAACAACAATGATCATTTAATTAATAACTTATTGACGATTATTGGATTTTGAAAAATCCCATTTAAAAAAGGGTTTTTTCTTATTAAATCAGTATTCTTTATCTTCCTTAAAATTACCCTTGGTTTTAGGAAAGGGATAATGATGCTCATACACATCCACAGAGGAACATAGAAGTAGATACCTCAGGAATTAGAGTTAAAATGTTTCATTATTTCAGAAATTTAATATAATATAGTTTCCGAATTTTATAAGTAATCATTTGTTAGTTGTTAGAAGACACTAATCAAAGCATATTAGTTTTCTTATGATGTCTCAGTTTGTCAATATTTAATTTTTGCTATTATATGTAAAGGAAATAAAAGCAATTTTTGAGTTGGGGAAATTTTAAACCAGAAAAAACTCAACTTTCAAAATAGTAGTGATATTTATGTTTAATTTGAGTTTTAGATATAGCCCCTTCTCAGATAATTTTCTTGTGTTGAAGTTTAAATGAGCTAAAGCTTCATAACTAAATAACAATATTATTTTATCATAAATCCTTACTAGAAAGTCTATCCTTTAAAAAATATTAATCTAAGCAACTAACTTACCAGTCTGGATCAGGTTACTAAATGATGTAATATCTGCAAAACTTCTTTGCTTATGTGAGTTCCCCAGGGATGAATAAGTTCTACACACGAATAATGCCCAGTTCACTTACCTAGGAAGTTGGTCAGTCTGCTGTCGAAATAATGAAGTACAGGATAAGCAACTTTCACTGAATTAACTGACAAGATCTTGGTTATTGAAGTTTGCATGCACGGCCTACTTAGAGACGACTGGTTCTGGGATTAATGAAAAGATAGCCATAAACACTTTTCCTTGGAGGTCTCAGTTAGCCCATCATTTTAGAACTGTGGCCTTCTGTTTCTTATGTTGTGCCAAATTATTTCCTGACCAGAGTTTAGGCAAGGGGTCTTTGTGTAGCTAACCTCGGGCTGCTCCTCTGGCTCTCCTGTAGCCACTTAACTGGGCATCTCTCCAATTCTAGCCCATTTCTAAGGCTTCCTTGGTACTGCCCTTCCAGTCTCCATTTAGCTTTGTGGGTTTTAGCCATCATCCTACATGGAGACCTACCATATTCCAGAGTTAAAACATGAGCTCCATTATCCTGGGTCATATTGGGCCCATAGTTAATTCCACCATGTGACATTGCAAAAACAACCAGGCTTTATGGGAATTATACGTTTGCTTTTTAATTTCTATTATTTAAGTAATCTAAAGTCACCAATATACAAATTTTCTTTTGTCCTCAAAGTATACATTTTTTCAGAAGGCATAATGGGCTCAAAATCCTCCTGAAAACTTTAGAACTTTCCCATAGGCAAATAAATTATTTTCTTATAAAATATCTTCTTCCATCGTCAGTACAGTCAACCATGAAGCAACTGTATAGCAGAATTTAGAAAATTAAGGATATGATTGTTCCAAAGTCCCCCATCATAGAGTTGCTATAGGAAGCTTTTCCCTGTAACTATTTGTTCTGTTCATTGGCATTAAAATATCCATTTCTTATGATTTAAACACAATACATTTACCATGATTAAACTATGATTTTTTTTTTAAAAAATTAAATCTGCTTTGTCAATATAGTTCTGGTAATTACTCAGTTTGACTTCCAATAGTCTGTTCTATTGAGCATAAAAACTTAGTTGTAATTAATAAAAACTCCTTGCAAGGCCTATCACAATATTAGTGGAGAGAAAGTTCACAGTCTATCTAATACCGGAACCTCCCAGCTTTCTCTTTCTTCCTTCTCTGTTGTTCTTTATGAATGACCGATAAAATTGTACAAATTCCAGACCCAATTTAGCACAAGGCTTGCTTACTGTGATTTAAAAATGTGAGAAATTAGGGGCTGGCCCAGTGGCGTAGTGGTTAAGTTCACGCACTCCACTTCAGCAGCCCAGGGTTCTCAGGTTCAGATCCCAAGTGTGGACCTACACACAGCTCATCAAGTCATGCTGTGGCGGGTCCCACATGCAAAATCGAGGAAGATGGGCACAGATGTTAGCTCAGAGCTAATCTTCCTCAGCAAAAAGGGGAGGGTTGGTAACGGATGCTAGCTCAGAGCCAGTCTTCCTCACACACACACAAAAAAACCCATGAGAAATTAACCACTACTGAAATGAGATGGCTTAAAAAAATATAATCCCTTTACAAAATTCTTAGTGAAGAAAAAGTGTTTAAGAAATAAATATACTAAAAAATTGTGGTAAGTTCTAGGAATGTTCCTTTTTGTTTTGTTTTGCTTTTTATGCTACTGTTTTTCACATTTTCCAAATTTTCTACCTTATAATGTATTACTTTGTAAAGGATAAAAATATAACCAAGGTATGTGGGATATATCTGGAACAACTGCAAATATTTTGAGAGCATATGGATGTGTACAGATACGACTTTTCAAACTTTTTCAAATAAAGAGCATCATAATTTTTTTATCTGGCCAGCACACTCAACAATTAGTAAATTTATTTCTTCCTAATGGGAATGTTTAATAATATTACATCTTTAAAAAACAGTTTGGATTGATATGTTTGAATTCTAATGTTATCTTGAAACAAGACATGAAACAATATGTGTTGAAAATTCACAGTCAAACCTGAAATCTATTGGAAAAATATGAACCAGGGAACTCTTGATGTCTGTAACAACAACAGAGCTTCACGTTAGTTACATCTTTTACACAATATATTTACCATAATTGCCAAAATGTAAATTAGCTATATGTTTTATTATCTTCATGGAGATATACAAATGGAACATTTATGTTTATTTTTTTGAGTATTTATTATCTTAGTTTTTAATATAATTTATTTAATTGTAAGTTTATACAATTTATTTTTTGCTTTCAAATAGACTATTTTTTAGAGCAGTTTTAGGGCCACTGCAAAAACGAGCAGAAAGTACTGACATTCCCATATACCGCCTGCCCCACCCCACACACATAGCCTCCCCCACTATCAACAGCCTGCCCCATGGTGGCACATTTGTTAGAATCAGTGAACCTACTTTGACACCCATAATCACGCAGAGTCCATGGTTCACATTAAGGTTCACTCTTGACATGGTACATTCTATGGGTTTTGACAAATGTTTAATGACATGTATCCATCATTATGGTATCATATAGAGTAGTTTCAATGCCCTAAAAATCCTCTGTGCTTTGCATATTTATTCTTCTCACCCTCCCAGCCTCCCTCCCCCCTACTCCCTGGTAACCACTGATCTTTTTACTATTTTCATAATTTTCCCTTTTCCAAAATGTCATATACTTGGAATCATACAATATATAGCATTTTCAGATTGGCTTCTTTCATTTGGTAATATGTGTTTAAGGTTCCTCCATGTCTTTCCACGACTTGATCGCTGATTTCTTTTTAGCACTGAATAATACTCCATTGTCTGCATGTATCACAGTTTGTTTATCCATCTACTGATGAACATCTTGGTTGCTTCCAAGTTTTGGCAATTACAAATAAAGCTGTTATAAACATCCATGTACAGGTTTTTGTGAGGACATAAATTTTCAACTCTTGAGTAAATAACAAGGAGCATGACTACTTAATCATGTGGTAAGAGTATGTTTTGTTTTGTAAGAAACCATCAAACTGTCTTCCAAAGTGGCTGTACCGTCTTCTGTTCCCACCAGCAACGTCTGAGAGTTCCTGTCGCTCCACATGCTCTCCAGCATTCGGTGTTGTCAGTGTTCCGGATTTTGACCATTCTGACAGGTGTGTAGTGGAATCTTGTTGTTTTAATTTGCATTTCCCTGATGACATATGATGTGGAGCACCTTTTCATATGTTTATTTGCCATCTGTATATCTTCTTTGGTGAGGTGTCTAGCAAAATCTTTAGCCCATTTTTTAAATCAGGTTGCTTGTTTTCGTATTGAGTTGAGTTTTAAGAATTCTTTACATAGTTTTGATAACAGTCCTTTATCAGCTGTATCTTTTGCAAATATTTTCTCCCAGGCTGCTACTTTGTTTTCTCATTCTCTCAATGGTGTCTTTTATAGAGCAGAAGTTTTTAATTTTAAAGAAGCCTAGCTTATCAATTATTCCTTCATGGATGGTGCCTTTGGTGTTGTACCTAAAAAATCATCACCATACCCAAAGTCAGCTAGATTTTCTCCTATGTTGTCTTTTCAGAATTTTATAGTTTTGCATTTTATAGTTTTTTTGCATTTTTATAGTTTTTTGCATTTTTATAGTTTTGCATTTTATATTTAGGCCCATGTTCCATTTTGATAAACATTTACTTTTCATACACACACAAAGCAAGCTTCACGTAGTCAATGACAAGTCTTTAAAGTAATTACAAGACACTGAAAAATTATGAACATTTGCTTTTAAACCACAATATAGTAATAACCACCAATATTATATAAATATGTATTGCATGCATTTCCAAAAAAAGTACTCCAACAAGATTTACCTATACCACAGAGACAGAAATATCTGGTAAAATTGTGTAACTTAACAGTTAGAAAAGAAATCTTCACTACTAATATCCAAAAATCACAAAAACCTTTTCACTCTACACATTCAGTGGCACATATATAGTTGTAATTTAACTTTTCATTTTGTAGCAATTAACTTTAGCCTCTTTTTAGATATAAAAATGAATGAATATGGAACAAAAAACTAGGAGTAGATTTTGGCACTGATTTACTCAAAAAGTTGTGTTCAACAATTATTTAAGGATAAAATCAATTCAGCAAAGTGCATTCCACAGTACCTATAACCTTCTAGAGGATCTAGCTGCAAGTCCATCCACTTATTGTGGTTGTGAAGCTATCATCACTCTTCCGGAAATTTCTGCATCCAAGGGCATTCATAATATCTATGAACAATCAGAGTAATAAGTAAATACACAGTGCAGCACTGGCAGTTTAGACCTAAAAACCCATTTCCTATGGAAAGAACTATAATCTTTATCAAATGATTAGTTTGCAAACTATCTCATACCATTTGAGAAGGATATCTTTAGAATTATTGGCTATAACTACTTTGAAAACTCTATAACTTCTTGGAAAATTTTCTCAGCAGGAAACAGATTTATCCGTACCATTTTTGAAACTAAAAAGTCTAAAGGGTAAATATCCTATTTCTTATGTACATGAAATTATTAAATGTCAAAGTGAAAGCAAATCAAATCTCAAAGATAATTCCATTTCTTCTTTCCTCATCATCGTACACCTCTACATTACTTTGTTTACATGCAGAATTATATAAAACTTATTCTTAAGAGAGAAAACATTTCTATAAAGCAACAGTAGCTACAGTATTTATGGGAGATAAAGTGACTGCATGTCTGGAGCCTCATTTTTAATTAAAAGAACCTATGAATCTCTTTAATATACCCCAACAATATCCCTCATAATTAACTATCAATATCTGCAGTCTTATCCAAATAGCCCATATTTCATATAATTTTTGTGAAATGTTATGAGCATGACCAATAAGCCATTCTAAGTACTGGTACTATTTATTTATTTTTTTAATTTATAAGAATGTGTTATAAATATATTTGAGTATATGGATATTATACAAAATATGCACATTAAGGAGATTTATTTGTAATGATGAAGAATCCATTGTTCCCTATATTCTCTATTTTTATGAACTACAAGTGAAAAATTGCTCACTTCTTCACTGTATATTTTCAGGAAAACATTAAAAACCTAAGAAACATTCAGAAAAAGGCAACCAGAACAAAATATTTTGTGATTATGTCATATGAGAAATTGTTGAATGAATATGGAATAAAATCACCAACTCTTTCCAAGGGGCAGAAACAGTACCAGCAGGTAGAAGTTGAAGGAAGACATTTTTTCATGTAACATATAGATAAACATTCTTAAAGTTATATCTCTTCACTAATTTCTTAAAAAGTTGTAAACTCCCCATTACTGAAAATATTTGAACACTAGCTGGATAACCTTCTATGAGAAATGGTACAGGATTGATTCGCTAGCTAAAGGTTACGTTAAATGACCTCTAGGATTCCTCAAAGTTCTAAGATTGAATCAATCAAATTATACATATTCTAAGGATATATTTTGGAGTTCCGTTAATGTGTCCTAAACTGAAACACAAGATTCAGACAAGTATTTATGGGCTATTAAATCATTCCCTCTGGCGTCTTTAAACCACACGTCTTTTAGGCTTACATTTGATTAAAATTTAAAGGCTATTTTTGGCTATTGAACCTGCTCTTCCAAAAAAAAAAGCTTAGGAAAAAGCAAGATTATTCACTTTTCTTGTTAAATGTTCAGCATCATTTAAACTTTTTCATACCACTAGCCACCTGCTTCCAAAGTTCTAATTCTAGAGACCCATTTCATTTGCATAATACTTTTTTGCTTTGAGAACATTTATGGTAAAACTTTTACATTTAGATAAGCTCAAAGGCCATTATAACTTTAAATAGATTTATAATCTATACCTAGGAACATTTTTTTTCACATCCTCTTATTAAGGTGATCTTCAAAGAGCAAATCTTTATTATGAATGGAGGAATTTGCAATTTTTATAATTTTTTACAAGCTTGACTTGTATTCACACTAATGATGTATACTTTGTGATTAACGTAATATGATCATCTGAATGGTTACAAATGTTCTATTTGCAAGAGAAGATTATGAAAATTTCTATAATAAATTTTTTAAAGAGATTAGAGGCAGAAAGAGGAACCCTGGATGTACAAGGTTCCAAGAAGATTGCATTGGAAATGTAAATTACGTATATTAATCTTCTGGGGGTTCAACTGTTGACGGTTTAAGAAATAGCCGGAGTAAAAAGAATAAAAAATTAATGTAATTGAAAAAGAAAATTATTAGTTCCACAAAGATAGGCAGAATTCAAAATCTGAATTTGAGTACAGAAATATCTTTTGTGGAGGGATGTTGAATAATACCAGGTGTAGCAAAAATTTGTCCCTATAAACCTTAAAAAGCATCACTGAGATGGTTCTAGTTGAATGAGCTCTGATTTGACATTCAAGAGGCAATCTACCAAGTAATGACTATGTGAATTTTGCTGGGACAATAACTTCACATGCCCATGCTGGTTTTCTTTTTGCCCTCTAACATAGAAGAATTTGATCACTGTTACTGGCAAGTAAAAGAAAAGTTTGATATTTGCCAAGTTATTAATCTTTGAAAATCATTTTAAAAATCCTGATTTGATAGCAAATCAGATTTAAAAGAGGGAAAACTATAAATAAAAGTGTATTAAATAAGAAAAAGGTGATATACTGTGAGAGTAATTTTTAAAAAAATCCCTTAGTATGCGTTATTTGTGATATAAAATGTGGTTACATATTAGCATTGAAATAAGAAACAGCATCTTTTTTCCCTAGTTTGAAATTAATCTGTGGAGAATTTGGAAATAAAAGAAAAAACAACAGTCAATAGTATTAAATTTTATAAAAGTTAGAAAAGTCAATTGAATTCATTAACATTATGAGTATTAAATTAGGAATATAAGAGACATCCTTCCCATTCAGGAAATGTGTAATCTTGCTTGAAAGATAAACTGTACAGGTCCAAACTAAATATTGTTCAGTTGGAGGCAATGTAGACGATACCTGGGATTTTAGAAAAAGAAAGCCGATTTTCCATAATATCATTTAGCTGAGAAAAGGGGTATAATTGCTGCCAAATAAAGTACTTTTTGTAATTCAATAAATGTTTTTGGTTATCACTGTATCTGTACTATTTTTAGAAATATCTTTTCTAGTTAATTTGTAATAAATATATAGGGAAGAGAATTAGATTTTCATATAAATCAGGGAATCACGGTATCACTGCGTACCCAATTCTTTTTGTTTTCGGACCATTACAATGTGTGCTAATTTAGTCAACAGCTATTCTTATGAGTGCAAAATGTTTTTCATCTCTAGGGTTTTGGAATTTGCGTCTTTCATGTAACTTTGCATACACATCACCAACAGAGTTTGACCGGTAGAGGGAGCCATTATCTACAGAGTCTAAAATTTGAAAACAAATATTCTATGCTCATGAAAGAAACTATCACAGACTCTTAAAGCCAATTTATCAATCCCTTTTTAAATTAAAAAAAGAATGAACCACCTAAATGGGTTTAACATTTTTTATTTTTCAAAACAAATTAAAACTTAAATTTATTGTAATTCTTTTTGATGCAGTAAAGAACACCTTCTATAATTTGTATACTGTGTTTAATCTTGCCTCACATTTATTAAATGTCAATAATACTAAAGGAAATGTATACACAGCTATTATATCAGTATTTCCTTCTTTTCACATTATTGTTATATCTATTTAGCTTCATTGTTTGCCAAAAAATTCAAACTACATAGCACTAGGGGGCAGATTTATCTACATAAGCCTCCATCCTCATATCATCTAATCGAATGAAAAGCCATGTCTCAACTTCTAAAAGACCTATGGATTTTCTTACTGGTAACTATGAGAGTATATTGGAAATTCTCTTTTGATAGAGCATAATATATTTAATAAACTATTGTTTGTTTCTTAAAAAAAACAGAATTAGGAAATTTGTGTTTGCCCATATGTTGACACATTAATAACATTAGTGTGATATTTACACCTTATGTATTTATTATAAAGGTATTTAAAACTAATTATGTATGAAGACACCTAAAATGGTTCACATAATTTTCTATAGCACAGCTTGGCATAAACTTAAAATAAGTTTATAACTAAAAGTCTCCACACTCATACTCCAAAAGCTCAATTTGCTTCTCATAGTGATATATGAATTAACACCTGTATTAATCAAGGAAAAACATCTTGTGACTATTTACTTTTAAGTAGTATTTCAGTAGAAGATGCTCAATGGTTCCTCACTTTTTCACAGTTCTTACCATCCTCACTATTTAATACACTTCTTACCTATCACAGTGTGAGAGTTGCACAAATGTGGCCCTTGTTTGTACCATACCTTGGAGTTTGGATGAGTAGTTCAGTGAGTATGTACTAACACCAACATGTGCCAGGCACTGTGCTAATAGAGAGAATCTGTTGATGCAGCACAGGTCAGAACAAGTCCCCACAACTTCATCTTTAATGAGGTCACATAGTAAAAAATCAGCCAAGGTGGTGTCACCTGGTAAGGAGGAGTCCATACCCTTGTCACTCAAAGTGTGCTCCACTCTAGTAGCACCAGCCTCCCCTGGGAGCTTGTTACATCTCAACTCTCAGGCCCCTCCCAGAGCCGCTGAACCAGAATCTGCATTTTAATAAGATCCCCAGACACATCAAATACATATTAAATTTTGAGAAGCACAGGAACATACCACCTCTTTGCAGAGATTTCTCCAGGACACAGGAGATCCCTAGACTTCTAGTCTCTAGTATTAATAAATATTTGTGACTTTGAAACTGGGTAGTTTTGGAAAACTGCAAGGAAGTTTTCTGGTTCTTAGATGTCCTGTCAGGCCTGGAATCCTACTATACAACACAACTTGAAGGTGTGACGTAGAGTGCGGGTGCAGTTTTGCATGCTGGGTTTACTTCTAAAATCACCGAACAGTTCTTTTCTAGTCATCCTATCTTTTTCAGTAGAAAAAACAGTTATTAGAAATGCATCTAAGACTACCATCCACATGTTTCTTTTTGTGCTTTTGTTCTTACACGTCTACAAAACTTTCAATTTAAATAATCACTGTAACATAAGCAACTTCTATAATTGTGATATAATGTGAACTGAAAATATGCTGGTAAAGTTAAGAAACTTTGTGTTGTTGAAAAAACCCAGTACCTAAACTTTGACATAAGAAAGCCAGCAAAGAGTTAAATGTCACTAGCTGTTCCTTGTGAATGGAGGAGGAGCTCCAGCTGTAGAATACTGTGATCTCTCATTATCCCCAAACCTGCACTCATATCCCAGCTGAAAGGGTCATCATTCTTGTGTTCAGCAATTTTTGGTGCTGTTTATACTTGGCCAAATTATGTCTGCAAAGTCCCAAGCAATCTCACCTTTATTACGATATAAAAGGAATAGACAGAAGAGTAAAGATTATGATGCAGAACTAGCCAAGAAAATGGAAACCTACGTCTCTAGACAAAGCTGGCTTTGTGTCACTTGCGTTGTGAATGACAACCTCCGTCGATGCACATCCCTCCTAAAGGATCACGTCTCACGTGGGAGAGAAGCAGAGGGAGAGACGTCGGAGAAACATAGTGATTCCACGGCCTGAAGTGTCCTGAGGTTATGCACACCTCTGTGTCGTGTGTGTGCCTGTGCGTGTGCGTGCACAAAACTGATGTTCCCTCTCTTCCTTTGTCCATTGTCACAATTCGCCATCTCAGGGAATCAGTGTATGTTACTGAAGACGTGGCAGAATCAGCCACTTTAACTGCAGATATGGGAACTGAGGTTCAGTGAGGCAAGGAGACTTGCCTGCAGTTTGCAGTGAGTTTGCGGCGGCCTGCTAGTCAAATCAGAGGTTCGTCAAGGCGCACTTTCCTTCAGGTTCACCTCAAAGACTGCATTTTAAAAAAGGCGTGGATTTTACTTTCCCTTTAAGGCATCCTTTTTAACGTAACTTTGAGATTGGGAAGACAGGGGAAAATGTTCCATACTTTAGGCACTCCGTATCTTCAGACTAATTGGATTGAATAGTTATTAAGTGTCTACCACATTCAGAACTGGGTTAAGTGGTAAGATGCACGGAGGAGACAGATGTCCTGTGTTTTCTCACTGAGTTGATATATATGCGAAGGCTAAGGGTTGTCACCAGGCTGCACAAACCGACCATTTCTCTCTAGTAGGAGGTTACAGCAGCCTGTCATAAGCCTCAGTGGGGGAACACACCTCTCTCTCCCTTATCCTTCACATCCATACCTAGAGGGCTGTACACACCCCTAGGAATTACACCTTCTCTGAGCCCAGAAACAGGTCTACCGGACTTAAATATAGTTCCCTGGAAAATAGCAGTCCAACACCCCTTGCCAACATGAGAATCTGCTCACATTTGAAAGGGACAGACCAGGGAACTATTGAAATTCTGAGCTAGTACTGTGTTTTTGAAATTCCATCATAAAACATACTGTTTCATCAAACATGACCGTCACTTTATACTCTTTATTTTGCAAAACATTGCGTTTTGCAAAATTAAAAAAAAAGGTGACCTCAGCAATTTAAAATGTGCATATTATTTTTAAAAACTTGTTATAAAACTGCAAATTAAAAAAAATCTAATGTTTGGACCTTTGATCTTGTATCTTTCCCCCGTTGATAAAATGATCAGTAGCAAGCATCAGCTCCCCACTCAAATATACACATGCATCCTGAACTGTTTTTGCAAGAGCATAAAGTTATAATTCTTACTGAGAAAAATCATAAACCTCTTATTATATCATTTTCTTTTTTCACCAAAATCAAATAGAAAGAGAATGGGAGGAAGATTGGCATTATTAGGGATTTTTATCTCTAAAAAGTGCTTCAGCACATGCTAAAGAAATTCCAGTATCTTCAACTAGAATTCTGTTGTTTTAAACTGTTCACATGCATACATGGAGAATGAAGTGCAGATTATTTTAGCACTCTTCTAGCATAGAGGATGAGTGTTTAACTGTATTGGGGAAGGGAAAGAGGAGAATTAATGAAGAAACAAAGACAGGTACAAAGAGAGTAAAGGATTGCAGATGTGCCCTGCATTTTTAGGCACTGCATCTAATGAGATAATAAGATGTGTGCCACGTGCATACTGATAATACCGAATTTCACTTTAGATGCCACCATTATGTCTCTGTAGGTCCAGGTCCTGATTTCTCACTTGAAATACTGCTTCACCTTCCTGACTGGCCACCCTCCCACAAGTCTCTCACTAGTAATATCCATCTGATGTTTCCCTAAAAACATAATTCACATATAAATTCCTGGTTTTAAATAGCTCTTCCCTGTCACTTGTCTACACTTAGGCCCAGGCTTTCAGGGCACTTGCAACCTTACTGCAGCTTCTACTTCAAGTTTCCTGTCTCTTTGCCATTTCCCCAAGCCCCTCCACCTACTTTCTGCAAGGTATAACCTGGGCTTTCAGTACTCTGAGCTTTCCAACATTTCCTAAACAAGCTAGGCATCATTTAAAACCTCTGGATATTTTTTCTCCACCTGGAATGCTCTTCTTCCCCTTCTTGAGTAGCAAACTCCTAGTTTTTGAGAAAACCTGACTTGAAAACAAGCTAGTGAGAGAGGATCCCTTGGTAACGCTGTTCTTGCCTCTTCAAGTCATGACAACTCAACGTTGTATACCCTGCAATAGTCATACATGGTGCTATTGTAATAATTTACCAATCGTCTTGTCTGTTTCTTACAGTGGATCAGCAAGTCCATGTCTTTTCTATTTTCTGTTTCCAGTTTCTGTTACCAAACAGAGTACCATGCATTTGATTGTTCCTCAATAACTAATTGCTCAGAGGAAAATGAATGAATGATCCTAATCAGACTGGGAAAGCACACTCATAAAATTAAACAGTTCATCCTTTTCCAATTCATTAGCACAATATTTTGTAGCTCAAATTATACTTCGAATTTTATTTAAAGGCACAACAATTAGTGTTTATTGGCTGTTTCTCATGTATGATGTTTATTCTTTCTTTTGGCTGAGAAACTGTGCTATTAAAATGCCTTCTATCCATTTAGATTCCTACTAGAGTATCAATGGGAACTTCTGCTACTGCAAAATAAATAATTGCCACACTGGTTCTTAGAATTCCATATAACTTTCTACAATACTTTGCAAAATTATAGTCAATAAAACTCATTGATACCATAAAATATCCTGTGAGATCTCCCCAAATTGTTGTACTTTAAGCTCATGTTTTGAATTATCATCTTGCACCAAGTAGAAATTTCAGGTCAAATTAATTGAGATTATAAAATTTTAACCTACTTCCTTTGTGTGCTGTTTTAGTTAATAAATAATCTCAATGTGCTTTGCAAAGACTTATTGCTCCAGCCATGTAATAATGGAAAGTAGTAAACTTTCATTTACGATCAATATGGATTCCAGAAAACCAGAGAACCTACACTTTTCATCACCAGACACCATGATTCACCTGTGTGACATAAATCCAGGTTAAATTTTCTTAGAAACCCTTTGAACAAAGTCACTGTATTCCCTATAAAAAGTTATGGTTACGAGTAACCACTCTAGCGGCTGTCTGGTGAACACCACTCCTTTCTGTTTAGACAGAAGTGCTCCCACTTCCACTGCTATAGCACAAAGTTGAATAGAAATGTCAAAAGGAGACATCCTTTTCTTAGTCCCAATATTGAGGTGGAGAGAGTGTTCAATAGTTCTTTCTTAGATATGATGTGAGCTATAGATTGTTATAGCTGCCCTCTTTTTGATCAAGTTCCCTTCTGCTGACAGCTTTTATCATAAATCAGTGTTGAACTTTGTCAAATGATGCTTTCTGTATCTATTGATGTCATTATATGATTTTTTTAATAGGTAGCAGATTACATTGATTTTTTTTGTGTGTTAAACCATTTACCATCCTGGGATAAAAGCTACCTACTCAGTCATGATGCATTATCCTTTTTTATGTATGTTGAATGGGATTTTCTAATATTTTGTTATGTTCGTGAGAGATATGTCTGCATTTTTCTCTCATTGTAATATCTTTGATTTTTGTACCAAGGTTTATACGGGCTTCAAAAAAGCAATTTGGAAAGTGTTCCCTCCTCCTCTAGTTTCTCAGAAGCTTTGCATATTATGATATTATATCTTCCTTAAATCCTTTAGAGAATTCATCAGTGGAGCTATCTGTATCTAGAATTTTCTTAGTTTTTTTTTAATTAAAAAAAATTCAATAACAGATTTGGGATACTCGAATTTTCTATTTCTTGATTCAGATTGGATAACTTATGGTTTCAAGGAATACGTCCATTTCACCTAAGTTGTCAATTTTATTGGCATAATGTTATAATATTTTAAATATCAGTATCATCTGTAATGATGTTCCTTCTCTTAACATGATATTGGCACTTTGTGCTTTTTTTTCTCTTTTTTATTTTTCATGTTGAGTCTTCCTAGGTATTTAACAATTTTATTAACCTTATCAAAGAATCAACTTTTGCTGCTGATTTTCTATTTTGCATTTATCTATTTTGCATTTCACTGATTTCCACTATTATTTTTATTTTGTTTCTTCTGTTAATTTCATTTTAAATTGTTTTTTTAATAGCTTCCTAAACTGACAGCATAGATCTTAGATTTTGCATCTTTCCTCTTTTCTAGTAGAAACGTTTAAAAGTATATATTTCCCTCTAAACAGTTCCCAACTGGGATTCCACAGTTTTGAAATAGTGTTTTCATTATTATTAATTCAGAAATATTATTTAAATATTCATTGGGATTTATTCTATAAACCTATGATTTATTTGGAAGTGAATCGCTCAATTCTGTTATTTGAAGATTTTCCAGATATCTTTTTGTCATTGATTTGTAATTTAATAGCGTCCTAGTCAGAGAACATACTGTATATGATTTTGATTCTTTTCAACTTATTGATCCTTGATTTATTGACCATTCATGGTGCATGTTCCATGTGCAATCAAGAAGAGTGTGTTTCCTGCTGTTTGGAGATGTAATATTCTATAAATATCAATTAGTTTGGCTCAAGCTTCTATAGTCTTCCTTTTTTTTCTCTGGGATTTCAGTGGAAATCTAAATTGTCTCAGGATTCTCGGTCCTGATCTGGACATTTTTCCCAGAAGGAAAAACCAGCAAGCCAGTCATTCATGGTCAGCCTGAGGAGAGGTCCATGCCATCACTTTTACTATTTCTGCAAAAAAGGAACATGGCCTTTGGAGACCTTTCAATAAAAGATATCTATCTCTAGAAACCTAGAACAGAGGTGTGGGAAAAGGTGGAAGGAAAGAAATCTACTCTGTGTCCTAGTCTAATTGCTTCTCTTCAAATATGCTCTTCTGTTTTCAAAGCCTATATATCATGAGTGCTAAATTTAATCAGCCTCAGAAAAGATGGGAAGGAAATCGGAAGTTACTTCAACTTTAACAGCTATGAGGTTTGATTAGTAATTCAGAATCAGCTGAGGAAAATTATAGAATAGTACCTATAATGAACAGTGTGTATAAATAACATTTGTCTGCTGTTGTCACTCCTCCTCAACACACATACGTATACACACACACACACTCACATGCACACTCACTCACACTTCTCATCTTCTTAACCTCCACATTCAGAGCCCAGAAATCAGTAATTTTAAATATAAATGGACACTTAAAAAGACACCACTTTATGCCTTTTAAATTATCTTTGCATAAAACGTTTTTAAAAATAATTTCAATCAAAATCTTTGATTCAGTGATCCTGTGAAGACATGTTCTATACAGTAGTTCCTTGGTGTCCATGGAGGACTGGATCCAGGGCCCCTTAGGATACCAAAATCCACAGATGCTCAAATTCCTCCATAAAAAATGACATAATATTTGCATATAACCTATGCACATCCTCCCATATACTTTAAATCATCTCTAGATTACTTATAATACCTAATACAATGTAAACGCTATGTGCATAGCTGTTATGCTATATTGTCTAGGGAATGACAAGAAAATGGTCTGTACGTGTTCAGTACAAACAGAACCATCGAAGGCCTTTTGATCCGTAGTTGGTTGAATCCACAGATGAGGAACCCGTGGATACAGAGGGCCTTCTGTATTTTTTTCCTTTATGAAAATGCAAGGATAAAAAACATGAAGAAAACACTTTACTTAGTCAGGATTCCCATTGACCCAGCTGGTTCAATGGTCAACAAATGAAGTGCAGAAGTACTTCAATATATAACTAAATCATAAAAGTTTTTCCATTACTTTGCAATATAGATCTGTTATTTCTCAAGTAGTCTGTTGTCAAATTCTTTCTCTTAAAAGGTATTGTAGTGACCTTGAGACCACATTAGAACCCCGTAACCAGAAGTGATTTTTTTTCTGCTGAGATATCTACTCATTAAAGTGCTTTAGAAACCAGGGGGTGGGTGTTTTCATTAGTTGCATATTTTTTTACAACACAGTGTTTTTCAAAGACCATTTCTTATGACAGAACAGCCACTAAAATGAGGCTTTCCAAATGGGATAATTTTAGCAGAGAAGTCTGTGATTTTTTTGTTGGATATAGTTATAATAAATGTGCACATACATTTTTGCTGTATCATGTCATCAATTTAGTTATTACATTGATGCATGTGATTTTACTGCCTCCTATACTTTTGTAATTAGGTAGATGAAAATGAACTCAGAGAAAGAAGCTGGGAAACTTCTATAAAAGTAGTCCTTAAAATTTGTTGATGCTAAGACTGCTGAGGGGTATTCACCTTCTTTTCTGTATAAGTCAGTCTTACAGAATATCTTGAGTGGCAAGGTTTTTTTTTTTTTTTTCCAGGTTTATTAATATCTAATTGACATGTAATGCTGTGTAAGTTTAAGATGTACACTGAGATGATTTCAATCATGTATATATTGTGGAAGGTTTACTACAATAAGGTCTAACACATCCTTCACCTCTCATAATTACCATCTTATTGGTGGTGGTGTTATGATGAGAATATTAAAGCTTCACTCTCATAGTGACTTTCAAGTATATGATACAATAATGTTAACTATAGCCATCATGCTGCATATTAGATCCCAGGAACTTCTTCATCTTATGACTGAAAGTTGCACCCTGTGACCAACATCTTCCCACTTCCCCCACCCCTCAGCCCCTGGCAGCCACTATTCTAATGAGTGGTGAGGTTTTAAAAGTGTCAAGAGTTAGGTTGTTTTTGTGTTGGTGTGGGTTTGCTGCTGTCTTATCAGTGAATTAGAGATGTATTCCTAAGGTAGTCTGGTCTCAGAGGAGAGTTTGTGTTACCAGACACATACACAGGTTCTTTACCCACCACAAAAGAGGGGCCAAATAAAAACTGGAACACCAGGCTTATGGCAGCGAAAGAGTTTTTATTTTGGATGACATCGGCCAGGAGACAAGAGTGAGCCCTCAAATTTGTCCCATCTCCCCAAAAGATGGGAGGCAAGGGGTTTTGAACGTTGCGAGGAATGCAGGTGCTCATAGGGAGGGGGATCCTGTGGCCTTACTGGTCGGCACTTTCTCACCAGCCTGTTTTTGGCCTTGTGAGGCTGCTTGTGGGGGAGGATGGCGAGATAAGGGAATTGTAGGTGGGTGTCCTTGGTCGTCTGCCTCCACAGTAGGTGGTGGAGCCTGGCTCCAGGAAGACAAGGAGCTGGGGTCTGGGAGCTTCAGCTTCTTGATGTCCTCTGGACATCAGTTTCCCTGTAGTAAAACTTCAAAAGGCACATAACTAGCCAAAACTTCAGTGTGAGCTGAGCTTAAGGCCACCCATGGCTTTTAACAATTTGGAGCTTCTATTTGCCTTGTGAAGTTCAGGGATACAAAGGTTAAAAAACTAATATTTAATGTGAATGTAACTTAGAGAAGCAGGGAAAGAGGATGAGTGCCTTTTGGTTTTAATCCCTTACATGCTGGGTTTAATATAGGGGAACTGATATCAGGGCCGGCATCATTTGGAGACTGAGAAGCAGAAGTAGCCAACTGTTTGGAGTTATCGTTGAGTAGTTATAAAACATTTAGTGTATTCCTGTTTGAAAGTAGCTTCAGTAATGAAGAGCAAATCAAAACTGCTTCCTTCCAACAACTGTGTCATGAGCTGGGTTGTGCCCCTTCGTTTAAGCTCTCCCAGAAAACAAGAACATTAGACTCAAGGTTGAGTTTGGGCTCATTGAATTTAACTGGCTCGTCTCTGTCTTACCCAGTTGAAATAGTTTGTGCTGCTTAAAGTATTGTTCCATGTAATTGAAATTAATTATTAAAGAAAAGCAGACTGCACCAATGTGGTAACAACTCTTTTCAAACATAAGTATAGGTATCTAAAGAAGACTCTTGTGCCCACAGAAATATAAAAATCATTGTCATTTTTCCCCAAGATAATCTTGAAAGTTATCATCTCCCTGAGAAAATTGTTGCCTGTAGTGCACATTTAGCATACAGATACTCATTTGAAATGTTAATTATTTTTTTTAAGTATGTGTATTTTTTTGGCAAGTGAAATCCAATGAAATAGGCACTATAATCATGGCTATTTTGCACATGATGAAACTGAAGACTAATTTGTTCCACCTCAAACAAATAAAATAGGATAGAGAAAATTAATATCTTTGTCAGGTATATATGCATATAAATTTACATTATTTAGTGCCTAGACCAACTCTGCATATGTACACATAAATATATATCTGTATAAGTACAAAATAGGCTGAGACTGATTTTTTGCCCAATATAACTTGTGTGAGTCCAAATACAGAAATACGTACTAATTAATTCATTACTATTTCAGATGACTGGATTATATAAATTTTGGAAGAATATAGTTCAATTTGTAACCACAAATAAGCAAACCTTAAAACTTACAATAAAGTAGATCACTTAAATTACCAGATAATGGAGAGATATTTAACAAAAGTATTGCTCTGATATAAAAGTCATGGATAGTAAGGCTCACTAAAGATGCTTCCAAGATATTTTTTTTTCTTCTGCAATGAAGAGTTTATTTTTGTGTAAATCTGCATTTATTCCTGTGAAAAGAGAAATGCATAGATGCATGAAGACAATGCAAATTTAACCAAAAAGGAATTTTTGTAGTCAGGGTTAGCAGGAGTAGGAAACAGATGAGAAGTCATACAATTTTCCAGCCTAGATGCAGAAGCAATAAGAAGAGACTGCTACTCTAAAGCAACAATTTGATTGCCATTTAGGTCCAAACACATTAAGACAAGAGTCAAAAGAGTGTGATCTACTCTCATATCCTTGCATTTTCCCTGGATGGGATGGACAACTCTGATTCATGGCAATAGCTCCTGGTTGATTTTGGCCTAGAGAATTTCTAGTTCATTACCTCCCTTACTATTTTAGTCCAGGGAAAACCAATTTCAATCCTATTAGAGAAATTCTTGCTATTGTGCCTTTTCATCTGTCTCTTTTAATTTTTATTTTTTTGAGGAAGATTGGCCCTGTGCTAACATCTGTTGCCAATCCCCCCTTTTTTTCTTTCTCCCCAAAGCCCCAGTACATAGTTGTGTATCATAGTTGTAGATATAGTTCTTCTATATGGGACACCACCCCTGCATGGCTTGATGAGCGGTGGGTAGGTCCATGCCCAGGATCCCAACCGGCAAACCCGGGGTCACTGAAGCAGAAGGTGTGAACTTAACCCCTATGCCACTGGGCTGGCCCCTCTTTTAATTTTTTTAAATTTGTTTTTTTCTTCTGCCTTACCTGAACATATTTCAAAAGACAACATCCCTTTTGCTTTATACTCTGCTGCTCTGAAATGTGTGTGTTACATGCCATCAAGTCAGCTCTGACCCCTGGCGACTCTATGAATGAGTGACATCCACAATGTCCTGTCCTCAACAGCCCTACTCAGCTCCTGTAGTCTCATGCCTATGGCTTCCTTTATGGAGTCAATCCATCTCATATCTGGTTTTCCACTTTTCCAGCTACCTTCTACTTTTCCCAACATATTGTCCTTTTCAAACAGTACTTCCTTCTCATGATGTGCCCAAAGTAGGACAGACTCAGTTTTATCATTTTTGCCTCCAGCAATAAGTTCAGGCTTAATTTGCTCTGGGACCCACTTGTTCATCTTTGTAGCAGTCCAGGGGATTCGTAGAGCTCTCCTCCAGCACCGTATTTCAAATAAATCCATTTTTTCCCTATCAGCCTTCTTCACTGTGCAGCTTTAACACCTGTACACAGTAATTAGAAATACAAGGAAGTGGACAATCTTGGCCTTGGTCTCTAATGATACTTCCTTACACTTGATCTTTTCTAATCCTTTCACTGCTGCCCTTCCGAGTCTCGCTCAGTCTTCTCTTGATTTCTTGGCTGCAGTCTCCATTTAAATTGATGACTCAACCAAGGTAAACAAAATCTTTAACAACTTCAGTGTCTTCATTGTCTATGTTAAAGTTGTGTAATTCTTCTGTGGTCATGATTTTTGTCTTCTCGATGTTCAAATGCAGTCCTGCTTTGGCAGTTTCTTCTTCCAATTTCATCAGAAGCTTTCAAGTCATTGCTGCTTTCTGCCAGTAAGATGATGTCATCTGCATATCTTAGGTGGTTGATATTTCTTCTACCAATTTTCACTCCTCCTTTGAGCCTAGCCCAGCTTTTCATATATGTTTGGCATATAAATTAAACAGATAGGGAGATAAAATGCACCCTTGTCTGACACTTTTGCCTCTAGGAAACCATCTGTGTCTCCACATTCTGTCCTGACAGTGGCTTCTTGTGCATAATACGGGTGACCCATCAGGACAGTCAAGTGCTGAGGCACGCCCATTTCTTTCAGGGCAGCCCACAGCTTTTCATGATCCACGCAGTCAAAGGCTTTATTGTCATCTACAAAACATAGACTAACCTGAAATTCCTTGGAGCACTCCAGTAGCCAACAAGTAATTGCAGTTAGATCTTCTGTACCTCTCCCTTTTCAAAATCCAACTTGGACGTCAGGCACTTCTTGCTCCATATAAAGTAAAAGCCTTTGTTGCAGCACATTAAGCATCACTTTACTTGCATGGGAAATGAGAGCAATGGTCCTATAGTTACTGCACTTCTTGGCACCTCCTTTCCTGGGGATTGGGATGCATATTGAGCATTTCCAGTCTGTAGGCCATTGTTTTGTTTTCCATATTTGTTGGCATATTCTTGTTAGGATTTTGACAGATTCAGTCTCTGTGGCTTGAAATAATTCTATTGATGTCCCATCTACCCCTGGTGGCTTATTTCTTCCCAGTACTTTCAGGGCACCTTTCACTTCACTTTCTAGAATTACAGGTTCTACCTCATCAGAATCTTCTTCAAAGGAATCTGTCTTCTCTTTGTCTTTTCTGTGTAACTCTTCAGTGTACTGTTTCCACCTTCCCCTTATTTTCTCCTGATCAAATAGCGTACTTCCTTATTGGTCATTTAGCATTCCTAACCTAGGCTTAAATTTCCCTTTGAGTTCTTGAATCTTTTGGAAGGGACTTCTTATTCCTTTTTTTGTTTTCTTCTGTCTCTTCATTGCCATTATAGTGCTTCTCTTTATCTCTACATGCCAGTTGCTGAGAAACTGTGTTCAGGATTCTAACCCTGCTTTTGTCACCTTTTACTTTTGCTTCTCCTCTGTACTTGACAACTTTTGGTGTTTTTTCTGTCATCCATCTCGATGTTTCTTTTCTTTTTATTTCAGGCATTGTCTTTTCACATTCTTCCTTAATAATATTGATGGTTTTAGTCCATAGTTCTTCTAGTTCTTGGCCAATTAAGTTTAACAATGCAAACCTGGTTTTTATTGGATTTTAAATTTGTCAGGAATGTTGTTTCCATCATATTTTGTCACTACGACTCTGTTAGTACTCTGCTTCAGCTTTACTCTGATATTTGATGTGAACAGTTCGTGGTCAGGACCACAATCTGCTCCTCGTCTTGTTCTGGCAGAGAGAACACAGCTCCTCCATCTCCTGCTTCCAGTTACATGGTCTATTTGATTTCTGTGTTGGCATCTGGTGATGTCCACGTAGACAGTCATCTGTTTGTTGCTTGAAGCATGCATTTGTAATGGACATATTGTTGGCTTTGCAGAAATCTGCAAGCTGGTCTCCCGCTTCATTTCTGACCCTTAGTCCAAATTTTCCAGTGATGTTTGACTCTGCTTTATTTCCGACTTTTGCGTTCCAGTTACCTATACTTATCGGCATGTTTTGTTTTAGTGTGTGATCTATTTCTCCTTAAATACTTATGGAAAAACTTTCAGCTTCATCTTCCTCAGCATCTGTAGTTGGAGCATAGACTTGGATGGTGGTTATGTTGGTAGGTTTTCCCAGAAGTCTGATTGATATTATTAGCTCAGACCTTGTATTATTGCCCCTAACTGCCTGTGCGACATCTTGCCTCAGTATTAGAGCCTTTCCGTTTCTTCTGAGTTTGTCATTTCCAGAGTAGAACGCTTTGTAGTTGTCTGACTGAAACAGTCCCATTCCAGTCCATTTTAGTTTGCTAACGCCAAGCACTGCGATATTTAAATGTTCCATTTCGTGATTTATAATTTTCAGTTTACCTTGGTTCATGCTTCTCATGTTATATGTTCCAGTTGTATGTGTTGTATAGCAGTGGACTTTCCTTTCACCTTTGTGCACTTCACCCACTAAACATCCTTCTGGCTTTAGTCTAGTGGCATCATTAGCAACAGTGCTATCCCCATTTGTTCTTTGCTCTTCCCCAGTAACTGAGTGCCTTCTGACCTGGTGGTCTCATCCTCCAGCACTATCTCATGTTTCATTTTGGACTGCCTCATCATAAGGCTTTCAATGCAAAAAAGTTAAAAAAGAAAATACAGCAGTGGTTTACCATTGCCTTCTGCTTCACAGTGTGTGGGTCCAAACCACTGGACTCTGCTCCATGTTGTTGCAATCACCAAATGT
This sequence comes from Tapirus indicus, assembly GCA_031878705.1. NCBI lineage: Eukaryota > Metazoa > Chordata > Mammalia > Perissodactyla > Tapiridae > Tapirus > Tapirus indicus. Next base: position 4,019,098 of record CM062936.1, read on the forward strand.
GTATGAAATGTAGGCGCCCCGTGGGAACTTTGGAATAGGTTGTGTTTATATAATTTACTATATACAATGTTTCATTGTAAATAGCACCATATATTTCAGAAATTTTGCAGTAATTTATTGTATAAGATAATAGCCTTGAAATGGGTTGTGTTTATACTATTATCTTATACAATAAATCACTGCAAAATTTCTGAAATGTATGATGTATTTACAATGAAGCATTAACACCCAAAGCATTTTGATTAGTTATTTATATCCACATTTAATTTAAATATTAAGATAGTTGAAAAACAATCTTTAGAATGTCAAAATTGATTACATTTATAGTTTGCTCTTAAGTTATAGAAAATCAAAGGCACAGCATTTGCCCACAGTAATGCCAGTCTCCAGTACTTTCTACATTTCCTGCATCCTTGTCAGTTATTAAATCAGTGTGCTTCATTTTCCCAGTATAGCTTTATGCTACTGCAGAAGTGATGTGAACAGTGGAAGCAACTACTTGAATTTTTCCTGAATTTTTCAAGTAATCCAAGCAGAAATAGAAAGTTAGCTTGAAGCACTATTGTTATCCTTCTCTTCACAAGTTGAGTCATCCCCAAGACTGTCAATCAAATGTCTTCTCTGTTAGACTGTTCCACTCTCTTAACCACCATTGCTCAAAATGTCTAGACCTCATACATTTTCTTATTTTATTCTTGGAAACACTCTTTAAAAATATAGACCTCTCTTTAGATAGAGAATACATATATACATCAGAAATGAAATCTAGCAACATTTTTTGTAAATAAAATATTTTATTACTCATTTCTATATAAAATTTTCCAACCCTTCATACCACCATGATTACATTTGCTCCACTATATAAGTCACTATGAAAATAGACGTGTTATATTTGGCTATAAGGCATTGTGAACTTGTAAATAAACATCAGAATGTACACATCTAAATATTAACACCTTCAATGTAGTCACTTTTAAAGGTTGTGTGTTTATTCAGAAGTAACTACTACATTGCAAAAAAAACTGTTTTGAATTTTTCTTGGAGAAGTACTCTGAATGTCTGTGACAGATTTGTTGAAATTCTATAATTCTTCACCCATAAAGAACATACTCATGTCATCACTGTCCCACAACCTCATCAAACATTCTTCCTTGTCAAAAATAGAACTTTGAGCCTGGCACCCCAGAGGGCCCTTATGTTCTCCATCCTGATCGTAATCTCTCTGCTCCAAAATAACCACTATCTTCATTTTTATCATTAGAAATGTCCTTGCCTTTCTTTACGATTTTTATCATTTGAGTGTGCATTTTTAGACATTATTATTTAGTTTTGCTCATATTTTAAAACTTGATATGTATTTTAAGTCTCTTTTAAGCTACAGGCTCATTTTCTATCTTTTCATTTTCCTTAAATTTTTAAATATTAATTATTAGGCCATTTGACTCGTAGAGTTCCCCATAGTCTGGATGTTGTAGATTGCATGCTTAGAGCAGAATGCAGAGCACCACTTTGTCTTCTGTATTTCCTGAAAACTAGGCCCTGGATCCAGAGACTTGATCAGACTTAGGTTTGATTCCTTTGGTAAGACCATGGGTGGCAGTGGTGTGTGTATTTTTTTTTTTTTCTGGAGGCACATCTTGTCTGGTTTGGATTCTTTTTGATGTTAGCATCAGTTGCTGACCAATGCCTAGATCCTTTATTTGACTGAATGTTGCAAAATAGTGATAATCTATCATTTTACTTTCACTCATTAGCTGGAATAATTTTGTAAAGAAACACTTTCCTTCATCTATTATTTGGTTATACAATAGTAGGAAAGGCAGGATAAATGTTTGATTCTTTATTCTTATTTACACAGAGACCTTGTGAATGCTTCTTATAGCCTCTTGCTGCCTAAAACCCCAAGATAAGCTGGGCTTGCTTCCTAGAGGATGAAACACCACATGGAGGGAGGGACCTGGTGAAAGCTGAACCAACTACCAGACACAACAATGAGCCAGTGAGGCCATCTTGGATCACAACCAGCCCACCGCCAGGTGTCAGCTTACTTCCATTGTATTAATGATCCCAAAAGACCAGTGGTAAGAAACCACCCAGCTGAGCCCAAATTGCTAACCCAAAGAATTATGAGCAAATAAAATGGCTGTTTTAAGTCATTAAGTTTTCAGGTAGTGTTTTAAACTGCAATAGATATCTGATGCAATATATTTAAAGATAAAATGTCTTGTAAGTTCATACTGATATCTCCAATTTCTATTAGACTCTGGGCTTCTTACTCTCTTTTTGAATGTATCTGGATCTTTCTTCTTCCACATTAAAAACTGGTTCTGAAGGAAACAGGGAATGAAAATTACTCATTTGCTTTATTCCACGTTATCCATACAACAGTGTCAGAAAAACAACAATAATACTATTATTATCAATCATGATTCCTAAAAAACATTAAATGTTTTCAACATGCTTTCCCCATTCTCCTTGCATAATTTAATGTTTTGTTATACCTACATCATCAGATTTTATAGTCATTAAAGGCTGTACTCTCTCCCATTTAACCCTCACAATCTATTTTATATCTAACTATATATTTAATACTCACGACAAGTCCTTACATCAATGTTTCTCTATAGCCATTTTTGCTGTTTGAAGCTCATTCTCTATGAGTTTTATTCGATGTATTACAATAAAAACAAGAGAGCTATATTCCCTGAGTTTTGTGTGTTGATAACAGTTTGTGGCTTTCATAATGGAAGGTCAGTTTTACTGGATATGAATAGCTTATCACATTTTCTTTGAGAATCTTACATATTTACTCTATTTTCTTTTGAAATAAAGCATTACTTTTGGAAAAAAAACCTGATGGTAATCTAATTTTCTTTTCCACAAAAGTCACATTTTTTTCCTCTAGATATTTAAAAGATTTGTTTTTCCTTTAGTTTAAGTTCCAGAAAATGTGCTAGATTATGTGATCATGTCCAAGATATATATTGCTGCATATCAAACCACCTCAAAATTTAATAGCCAGAAAAACAACCATGTTATTAGCCTCACATATTTTGTGGGAAAGAAATTTGGAAAGGACACAGAGGGGACAGCTCTTCTCTACCCCACAGTGTCTGGGGCTGGAAAATGGATTACTAGGATAGCTTCTTCACTTGCATCTGGTGGCTGGGCTTGGATAACTGAAGGCCAGGATTGGCTAGGACCACCGGCTGGAGCACCTACATGTCATCTCTATGGATGGTGGTCTCAGTGTTGTTGGTACCTTACATGGACACTGAGGGCTCCATTATCCTTGGTGAATAAAAAGGAAGTTGCAAGATCTTAAATGAATTTCCTCATACTCTATAGTCAAAGCAGTCACAAGCATGCCCAAATTGAAGAAGAACGGATACAGTTCCCCAACTTGGTGGTTTCTGTCTTAGCCTGTTCAGGCTGCTATAACAAATAACCATAGATTGGGTGGCTTCTAAACAAAAGAAACTTATTTCTCACAATTCTGAGCCTAGGAAGTTCAAGATCAAGGTGCAGGCAGATTCAGTGCCTGGTAAGAGTTGTCCTAGTTCATAGACCACCATCCTGTAGCTGTGTCCTCACATGGTGGAAGGGACAAAGGAGCTCTCCAGGGTCTCTTTTAAAAGGGCACCAGTCCCCTTCATGAGAGTTCTGCTCTCATGGACCAATCACCTCCCAGAGGCCTTTACTTCCAAATACCATCATATTGGGGATCAGGTCTCAACATATGAATTTTGGGAGGACACAAACATTCAGTCTGCAGCAGGAGAAATGTCAAAAAATCTGTAGCCATGTTTTAAAATATCCAATCTACCCTCTGTCTAAGATATTATGTACATTCTTGTATTGTTTATATACTTCTTTATCTAAAGAATTGTCTATATGTCTTACCTCAAATGACCTCAGGCTCAAGCTCAAGGTTGAAGGTTCACAGATTTAGAAGAGATTCAGCTCCTCTTGATCTTATTTGCTTATCATCAATATTTGCTACTTTCTCTCAAGTCTTTCTTCTCTCTTTGTGATTTTTATTTTTACTTTCTTTCTTTGTAGCTTGTATTTAGAATAGGCCTGTATTTGTTGTGTTTATTTCTTTTTTTGTTAATTCTAGTTTATTTTTCATACATAAAATACATCTTCTTTTACTTCTAATTCTTTCTTGAGTCAGCTACCTCATTTCTAAGGTTTTTTTCATTGAAAAGTGTTCTTTTATATATTGTACCATTTTTCTTAATATATTTTAGCTCATTTTGAAATAGTACAAAACAGTTTTAATCTGTTCTTTTGTTGGGACTTTCTGGTGGGCTTTCATTTTCTGTAAGAAAGAAATGAATGAAAGAATGAATTCTCCTGCTTACTCCTTTTTATCCTTATAGAACTTTGACACTGATGTGTTTCTGTTGCTCATATGTATGTGATTTTAGCTTTCCTGAACTCAAAGAAGGGGGTTGGGTCAGATAGCTTTCCCAACTTCACAGAAGTTTTGGGTAGTGTTAAAAAGATGATGGCTTATTTTATGAAATTTCCCGGCTCTGTTCTCATGCTCACTTTCAAATAGATCTCATTCTTGCATCTCTATTATTCCTATCAGGCTCAATTAATTTCTACTTCAAGCAATATCTGCTTAGCGTACAGCCATCTCCTAGAAGAGAGTCTTGACTGGTCAGTTTCAAGAGTTCACAGGGTATAGCATGCTCAGGTAACTTCAGAATTTTGCATGGACTGCATGTGTGCACCCATTACTGGAGTGAGCAAAACCCATCCCAGTTATAGCTGCCAACTTCCGACGGCCTTCCTTGCTTTCCAGTGCATACCTGTTGTGTTTTCTGTGGTTCCATGTTCTCACCTTCCAGTCACCCCATTGTTTCCCTCTTGCCAGATGGTTGTAACACACAGTTGCTGTGTATTGCTGGTCTGATCCTACCTACTTGTAATTTGCAGTTCTTTGGAATACCTTGTCATCTAGTTTTATTACAAATCTTGAATGTGTGTGCTTAATTTTGTTATCTAGCCATTCTGTTTATATTTGGACATCAGAGAAGATGCAAAAAATATGCTGCCACCACTGCTGCCATTTTCCAAGAAATCTTGAAGACCATTTCGAAGGAGTTTTCAGAATACTATTTGAGAAAGGGCAACATAATAATGGCCATCTTTGGAAAGAGATCACTAACATATATCTGATATGTTAAAATCAAGCTTTAATTTTATAGTCATCTCTCACAGACATATTTCTAATGAAAAATGACAAAAAGTAGTGTGAAGCTCAATGTCATTTTAAATTGTAGCTTTGAAAAATAACCTACTTTCCCTGTATATAATCCTATTTTTATCAAAAACACTCAGTACGATGAATACTTTAATTTGCAGTGCCCCCTTTTAATACCAGCTTTATATTGAATGTAATGCAAAAAACACACATATATCCGTAGACTAAACAAATATATAACAGTTTCTTATGCAAAGGAAATAATGTACTTTGAGGGGGACTAAGACCATTAGATTATAAAATTGAAAGAGTTTTCATGTCATCTTAAAAGGTAATGTGAATCTTTTTCTCACTGCATAATTCCCTGGCAGAACTAGGAAATTGCTTTGTAACCATGATATGTCCTTTGATCCATGAGGCTCCACACTCAGCATTTCCTCCAGGTTTCCAGAATCACTTTGGTAAATATAAATTTTTCTGTACCTTCCCCCAGATTATTCCAGGAGAGGCAGTCTAATTATAGTATTAGTTATCAATTCATTAATAATCAAATCCCCACAACAAAGGATGTTTTTCTCTTTGTATGTTATGGTAATGGCTACTGGTAAATTTCCTCTACGTTTCTAGAAGTTTACTAAAAATTATGCACGGATATTTACTTTTTGTGATAACATTGAGTAAAGACAAAAACTAGTTAGTGTTTTCTAGGAATGCAACTTTAATATATATTTAGAGAAGATCTTATTTCTTATAGTAAAGCATAATTTATCATAGATTCTACAGATATATCTGTTAGATTTGTTCTATCATCCACCTCTCACAGCTCAAAAGGTAAGGCACAGTATTACCTATTCTGAATTGAGTGTTGAAGTTCCATTTATATTGGAGCATAAATTGAACAAATTAGAATATTTAGACCTGAATTTCTAATTCTTAGAGTTATAGCTCTAAATCCTACACTCAAAAATAATTCTCTGGTACTTACACAAACAGATATATACATGTACATATATATACATATATATATGCTAACATGTAGTATGCATATATTAATTATCTATTACTATATGCAGATTAGTGTGCTAGGGCTGCCACAACAAAATACCACAGTCTAGATGGCTTAAACAACAGAAATTTATTTTCTCTCAGTTCTGAAGACTAAAAGTCCAAGATCAGGTGCTTTCAGGATTAGTCTCTGATGAGGCTCTCTTCCTGGCTTATAGGCCACCTTCCTGCTGTGTCCTCACATGCTTTTTACGGGGTACACATGAGAGAGAGGACTCCTGTCCTATCAGAGAGGGGCCCCACCTTTATGACCTCATTTAACCTTAGTTACCCACCCCCCTCAAATACAGTCGTATTGAGGGTTAGGACTTCAACATATGAATTTGGGGGAGACATGATTCAGTCTATTACATATACAAACACACAAATATACATATAAGCACACAAACAAATATACAGATGCAGACAGGCAGGGGGATACTTTATACAAACGAGCTTTGTTAAAAGTTTAGTTGTTAGTTTGTTGGAAATGTGGTAGTCAAATTCTCTGGCCTATTTACTTAAGTCTAAAGTCCATTTAAACCATACTTTAGTTATATTTCATATTTGCAATAAGAGCTAGTATAAGTTGCTACTGCAACACTAGGAATTAACTAATATCAATTTAAAACCCTAAACTGAATTCTTAATAGACGTTTAATACTTTTTTTTGTAATTGTGAATTTTGGTGCTGGAAAAATAGAATAGTAAAAGGAAATAGAGAATTTTACAGACATTTAGGAAGGAGCGTTTGAACATATTTTCAAGGGCATTAGCAATTGCTAATATAATTTTCTGGGATGTCTGACAATACTTTAAAAGGTATAGTTTCCTTCATTAGGTTAGGGGCTACTCTTGAACTCATACCTAGATTTCAGTTTGATAATTTTCTGGCTCACACGTGTAAGAGAGAGAGACATTGTGATTGTGATTGATTTGGGGTGAGTTTCCATATTGCTGTTCCTCTCCCAGCTCCAACAGGAGCAGCCGTAGTGACACTGCCCCTCAGAATTCCTGAGATGAAGTCTCTTAAAGCTCTGAGTTACCCCGGTAAGACTTGCCCAGCTACTCCATCTCCACAGATATTCACAAGCACACCTGCAAATGCTGCCTAATCGGTCATCGAGATTAATACCATCAAGGCTTTTATGTCTGTTTAGGTCGGCCCCCACAGGAAACTTAATATTGCCAGGCACCCCACATCACCTAACACACACAGTAATGCTGACTAGCATTATTTTAAATTCAAAACCTCCTAAGCCCTCATTCTCAGCTAATGTGCTTGCTTGCTTTTTTATATCACTGACAGAGAGAAGCAATAAGATGACTTTGCTTTTTTTATCTCTGAAAAAAAAAAGCAATCAGAAGAGGAATTCTATACATTCTCCCCAGCTACCAACCTATACACTCTGCCTTCCCTCCTTGTACAAGGTCTGTGCTCCCATCTAAGGTGACTTCTCCACTTGCAGTGGATCACATCCACCTTTCACTCAAGAAAATCAGTTCTGAAGTTGTTTCTTCCCCGATATCATCAATTTCCAGTCTCATCAGCCTACAAACTTGCTATAATAATTCCAGTTTTCAAAAACATGTTGCTCTATTCAACTTCTCACTCAAGCGATTATCTCCATCTCATTTCTCAGTCTACTTAAAGCAAAACTCTTCAATAAAGTGTTCTATACTCATTGTTTCCGATTCCTGACATCCCACTCTCTCATGAATCCATTTATTCCCATTACTCCACTGAATTGTTTTCCCATTAACATCCACATTGTCATGTCTAATGGTCACTTTCTTAGGACCCATTTAAATCCATCGACCAGCAGCATTCTAAATTGTTTATTCCTTCCTTCTTGAAATACTTTGTTCACTTGGCCTTTGAGATCCTCTGCCTCTTGAGTCTTCCCCTAATTCACAGTCTACTTTGCTGTAAAATTCTTACCCTTCTAACCTCTAAATGTTGGAGCAACCCAGGAATCAATTCATGAATCTTTATACGCTCTATTTAAATTTTCTTTTTTAGGTTATCTAAACTAGTTTTGGGCTTAACATATTTTCTCTATGCCAAAGACTCCCAAGTTTATACCTCCACCACAGTCCTGCCCTCTTTCCTAACCATGAGACTCATATGTGAAATTGCCTGTTCAACGATTGAGCTTTTAAGGTGTCTCAAAATCAACATATTCAAGAATTTTAATTCTTCACATAACTCACTTCCAAAATCTACCCATCCTTGAGTGTTTCTTGACTTTGTACATAGCATCCATATTCTAATACAAGTTCAGGCCAGAACCCTGGTCATCATTCTTGACTTCTCTCTTTCTCTCACATAACCATGTACAATTTACCTGCAAATCCAGAATCTAACCACATCTCTTCATTGCCATTCATACCATCCTAGTCTAAGTAATCATCATATTTTGCCTATGTTACTGTAATAGCTTCCTTATAATTTTTCTGCTTCTATTTTTGCTACCCCACCCTCGATTCTCCCAAGAACAAATGGGGTAAGCATCTTTTATTTATTTATTCTTATTTATTTAGCATATGCATTGAATAAATAATTAATTTAAAAATCTATAAGGTATGGAAGGGAGTAAAATAAACAATATGGGAGGGCGAGAGAAAAAAAACTATGTGCTCAATTTCCCTAAGTAACTGAGGAACATTGGAAGATAACGGGAAAGAGAGAGTGTTTTACGGTGAGATTGCATTCATGAAATTCTATAGAACTCACTACTGTCCTGGTTTTTCACTAATCATCGGGGTGGGTAGATGCCCATGCCCTAATGTAATCCACCTTCTATGTGCTGCTTGGAAAAGATTTTGCAGTTTTAGTTAAGATCTCAAATCAGGTGACTTTAAAAATAAGATCATTTGGTGGGCCTGACCACATCGAGTTAGCCCTTAGAATGGACAAGACCCTTCCTGGCAGTGAAGATTTGACTCATGAGGGAAATTCTGTTACTAGCTTTGACGGAGGAGACCAGTTGCCAAGGAATGTAGGTGGCTTTTAGAAGCAGAGAATGCCCCCAGCTGACAGCCAGCGAGGAAATGGGGACCTCAGTCCCACAATCACCCAGCACAACCACGTGAGTTTACAGGCCTCTGAACTCAAGATGAGAATGCAGTCTGACCTGAACACTGGTCTTAGCCTTGCAAAACCCAGAGCAGAAAACCTGGTCATGCTGCACCCAGGCTTCTGACCTACAGAACTGTGGGCCAATAAGTATATACTCTTTTAAGCCACTACGTTTGTGGTAATTTGCTATGCAGCAGTAGAAAATGACTACATTAATCTCTAAGATGAGGGTTCTAATATCATCTCTTTTTTTAGGAGATCAAAAAGAGATCAGCAATTATTTTTTTTATAGAACATGCATAGTACCCATAAATTTGAAGAAAGGAAATTGTAGAGAGAGATGTTGGTAAGACACTTAGCTGCTACAATGCAAAGTTTTGGAATCGGAAAGAGGAGGCAATAGCTGCACTCTAAGGATGTTAATATGCACCATGGAATTAACTGGGTATGTAGAACTCCTGCATACAGTGGAGTACGAATGTACATCCACCATTTAATTCTACTGTAGGATACATTTTATTTTATTGGACATTTTCTAATACACTTAGTGAGTCCACCTCTTGCAATATATTTTACATTTTGTTTACAAAATCAAAAAGAACTACTATATTATTGAATTTTGACTATGGGGCAAGTGCTATACTAGATACTTTACTTAGAATGTCACATTTAATCCTCCAAACAAAAGCAAAGAACTAATAATAACAGTCAAGGCAAGATTTGTCTTATACACACCACCAAAAAGATGCCACATATTCTGGTGTTCAAAGGAAAATTGTCCTCTAAAAGCTAGAATTTTTATAAAAGTATTGATGCACAAAATGGCATTTGAGACTTTCTATATTATGCTACATTATAGGGGAAAATTTGGGGTCATTAGAAATCATGTCTTAGGAGGAGAGAAGTCAGTAAAGTTGCCATTACTTATCATTTTGGCTTACATTTTATAGTTAGAAAAATTCTTTTAAATTGTGACTGTTTGTTGTGCTCGAGTATACCCCTGACATCATGTTTGGAGCTTCACACCTGGTAGAGACACTTTATACTCACTCAAGTCTATCTTCCATGCTCAAGCCTCTCCTTAACTATATCTAATCTATTTATTCAGTGTTTCAATTTTATTATTATATACACATTCATTGCTAGGAATTCTATTTGTTTATTTAAAAAACCTATTTGTTATATTCCACATTACAGTCCCCTTTTATGTAATCAATAAAATACTCTAAATTTATTATTTCTCATAAATTGGTCTACTATCACAACTTCTTAGAGTTTTAAATTCTATTCTTTATTATGTCGACTGACATTTCAGGAGCATTATTTTCTTGAGGATTTTGAAATTTTTTGTTGTTAGCTCATCTTCATTAAGATTTCTAAATTTTTCCTGTGGAATCATATACACCAAATAGTGAAATTGTTTTACAGAATTGGTTTTGTCTGCTTTTCTCTGGCATCTTCCAGTTGTCACAGGTCCATAATTAAATGATTAATTTCTTAACTTAGGAGACCAAAAACATGGTAATATCAACTGGACTCGACGTCAGAATGTAACCAAAGGCTGGGGCTTTGCTATTTTTATGAGTCTATTGTTTCCTTTGCCCAAAGATCTGGGCAGATGGAGGCTTTTTTTAAAATCTCTTCCTTGGATAAACGGAATGCAAATTGCTTTCTGTTTGGGCAGGCCAAATCATATTTATTCTTCTGTGGGCATTGAAAGCTGACCCCCTCACCGCCGGTGCTTATATCTGGTTCAAGATTATCTGTGTTTATGTAACATCAGTTTGCGGGATTCCTGCTCAGGCTTTAAGTCATCTTCTTTTCTCATACTCATGGATGGCTTTCTTTTGAGGACAGTTATGTATATTAATGGAAGACAGTCCTCTTTCTTCCATCCCACTATGCTACTGGGACCAGAAATCAATATATAATTTTGGTCAAAAGAAATACAATAAAAAGAGAAAATTCTAGGAAGTATCTGACTGTTGCACGAACGATCTTAGGAAAAGTATTTGACCTCTCTGAGCTTCAATTTCCACATCTGTAAAGTTGAAGATTTATTTTCCATTTAGAAAGGTTGTGGGAGGATCAAATGTGGATGTCTTACTTGCATTTTACTGCTTGAGGATGTAGCCAGTTAAAAGTCCACTTGCAAACCCAGAAGATGGCCATCTGACAAAGAGTGAGACAGGCTGGGGCATTCTCTCTTACCAGTCGCTGGGATTGTGGCTGGGGCTGTGGAGAGAACACAAGTACCAGCTGCAGTGTGATCATTGTACTGAGAACTCCCACGTGGAAGCTATAACTTGAGACCTTTGCTTACAAACTCAGGAAGTGATGACAGCATATTGATCTTCATGGCTCTTACAATTTCAAAATCCTATACAATAAAGATGTCTTCTCCCATATCTGTTAGGTTCAAGTATTGCTGATTAGTGGTGTGCTGGAGCCTGCACCATTGGCTCATGAGCACTAATTGTGAAATATTCTGGAATTTTGTAAGCCAGTTATTAACTGTTGGTAACATGAAATTGACCATGGAAGAAGTATTTATATGACAAAAATTGGCAAACACTACACATCGGGGCATTAATTAATTATTTAATAACTGATTTACCAGCCAACACTGCTTATAATAAAATGATGGTCATATAATTCCCTGTGTTATTTAATTATATTCAATTTGACTTTTATGCTGGTAAAATTTTGTCATTTGAACAATTTAAGCTATGTTTACAGTTGTGAGGAGATTTACACATCAAACTGGAACTACTTGAGGAAAGCCTAAAAACCTAGAATACGCTGAAAGCTTTAGAATTACTCTAGTTTCCATCTCACTGTCCAGCTGAATTTTTGTCTTCCCCCGACACGTGAGAGGGTCTCATTGTAAGAGCATAGTGTCCCTTAAAGAGCTCCTTAGCTTCTCAGGCTGGGTTTTATAGTCTCAAAAAAAATTGTTGAGCAGGTATATGAAAATAAATCCTATTATTAGATATAACAAAATTCAGATATGTGGCAAACACAATTTCCTGTAACATTTCTTCAGAGGAAACTACTTATGCCATTATGAAACACTCTTCCCCAATCATTTATTCTGGTTGATTCTCTATCAATATTTTCGTTTCCAGTTATAAATGTAGTTAAAATATCCAGCGCATCCTGCTCTCTGGTTTCCGTCACACTAAAGCTATGTTTGACTAATGACTACTTGCATAACTTCTTGTTTTACAATCTCCTTCCTAATCCTAAATCACTCTCAAAGCCAGTAATAGGTTCTGATGTGTCATGTCACTCAGCATAAAGCTCCTCATGTATTTTTGATACCACTCAGACTATGGCAAGATAACTCAACATAAAATTGTTCCTGTGAACTTTCCAAAGAAAGAACTTTTGCAACAATGTTTTTTTTTTTAATCTTTTTAAACCCATGCTGATTTTTGATGAATAACAACTCCCCTAATCTCTGACAGCATCACCATTCCATAAAGGCTGCCTAATATAATCTCACAGGAACCACTCCTTAGTCCTTTAGATTCTCAGTCTTCATAAGTTTTCAGCTCCTTTAATTTGAGCAGATATTTACATTTAGTCATGATATCTAACTTTGTGTTTTCCATGTAATTACAGTGGAGCTGTCCAATGGACCGATATACATTTATGCTGTGCCTTACCACTGAGTTTAAAAACTCCTGAAGGGGTCATATATTTTTAATATTTAAAATTTTTAATTTGCTTAGTGTCTAATATGATTATCAGCACTCGGTGGGTATGCAATATATGTTGAAAGAGCTTTACTTACTTGTCACATATGCATAACAGGTATAATAAGTGTAGACGATAACACATGTAACTAGAAGAATCATCAATTTATGGTTAGAAAAATGGAATACTGCAATATGGCTTTGTGTGCTCAAGGACCATAATGCTTTCAAAAGAGTCAATAACTTTATGATGATGATATATTTTAAATGTTTTCAATAAAGATAACATGTTCACACCCACCAGGCTGGTCAAAATGTTCAAATTCTCTTGTTATTCTGGTCTTATAATTATAGACTTGTTTGGTGATAAGAATTATTGTGGCATGTAGTGGTTCAAAAAATTGGACCATAGCTCAGTAACAGAAAATATGAGGAATTCCAGAAAGTCTGAGCATTGGAATTGAGTTTATCAGCAACAGGTGAGGTTATAGTCCAGACTTACGGGAAGGTGGAATTAGGGAGACGCGGCAATGACTGCTGGAGTTTTGGGAAAGGCTTCTAATTTCTGGAAAGATAGGGTTATGTACTAAACAGGGCTATCAGTCCAGAAGAAATTATACTCAAAAAAGAGAATCAAACCAGAGTATTTAGCAGAGAGAATGTCAGATTTAGGCACTGAGAACCAGGGTACATGCTCAGTGTAACGGCTGTCACAAGACCAACCTTCTTCCTGGATTGCTTGTAGAGTCTAAGGCTGAGGAGGAGTCTACAGATTGGTGTTAAATGATATCATATGGAAAAGAGGAGACGGAAGGCCCAGAAAGAACACTAGCGTCTTGTTATGTAATTGGCAAATGTGATGATCCTATAAAAAAAGTTCTTTGTAAGGTGAAATATATACAGATTTCTGGGATCTGTATATAATAAGTTCCTCAAACTTGTGTCAGAAAGTGTTCTTTTCTGTGGGTCAGCCTCACGGCATAAGTGGTTAAGTTCAGCACACTCTGCTTCAGCAGCGCATTTCAGTTCCTGGGCGCGGACCTACACCACTCATTGGGGGCTACCCTGAGGTGGCAGTCCACATACAAAATAGAGGAAGATTGGCACAGACGTTATTCAGGGCAAATCTTCCTCAGCAAAAAAAAAAAGCTTTTCTACCTTCCCATTATCTATCCTCAAATCCCACAATTTATTCACAAGACAGAGACAGAATCACTGAATAAAACAATATCAGCAGGCTGGTCATAAATGCATTTTAGCCCTGAAGGCATTTGAAGTTTTTAGCATACCTATGTATATAGCTATTAAAATCGTGTTTCTGATCAAAACATTTGCTTTCAGATATGCACAAATTCAGTAAACTTGCTTTAATCTTCCTGAGAAACTGAACATTTTAGAGGTAACTCTAAATATTAAGCAGAGCTATAGAAAGTTATTTGCATCAATCTACTCAAGTATAAAAGGTTCTCCTAGTTAAACATTCATAAGAGAGAGTGTCAATAAAACCTCACCTGACTTATCTGTATATATTTTCTTACAACATACACTTTATTTGCTCAACTTAAATTTAACTATATAATTCCAAATAGAAGTGAAAAAATAAGACTTATTCAGAAATTGTAAAGTGCAAGTGCTTATAGTCATTAGGTTTTGTTGTGTAGGAATAACTCTTATGGGAAAAGTAACCTAAAAATGCCCCCTTTTAATTCATCTAATTTAGAAAACATTTATACTGAAAGTGTCTTAGTTATGCTGCATATTAAAACAAGGATGATCTGAGAAATTATAGTATTGATTTGAATATTTCAATGTATAAATGCAGGAGTTTTATTTCAAAAAGACACTTTTTAAATATAATCACATAATTCACCAATCAAAATACATCAGTGTATTTTTCATTTTATTTCATATAAAAGACATTTATTCTTCAGAACAAGAAAAATATATTTAATATTATTGTTTATAAAATCTTTTATTAATCTGGCATAAAATCTAAGTACATGTTTATAGATATAAACTTCTATTAATTTTAGCCAACTTATATTTCAAAAAATATATAAAATTTAATCAGATAAAGTGTAAAATGGGGCTGATTATTTAAACAATACCCATCTATCTCCAATTTATTCTCTTTAAAGTGTCTTATTATTTCCTGAAATGTGGTCTGTTGTTTCCATTGAATAATTCTACTTGGATTTTTTAGAGTAGACACTGCCTGAATTAAACAAACAAACAAACAAAACTATGATTATATTTCCATTATTTTACTCAAGTAATTAAAAAAAGAGAAACCTTTTCAAAAATTTCAAACAAATAATTTCACTTGTTTAACTGAAAATATAACAACAGCATGCACAAGGAGGACAATTGCAAATGTTCATCTAATATCTTATTGAAAAAATAAATTTCAAAAAATTTTAAAATCTTTAAAAAATAATGGACAAATGCCATAATCTTAGCAAAACTGAGTGTAAGGCATCCAAAGACATGATGTTTAAAATAATAACTGCCAACCTGATTACTGTAAATGGTGAAGAAAATGATCAAAGTTAAATTGTATTGAGTCAACATATTAAAAACATATATATTTAAAATTATGGATTAGGGTTATTAAATACATGGTTAATTATCAATAATATCAACTAATTGATGTTATTAACTAGTTGAATATTAAAACAATAGTCAAAAACAATACAGAGAAGTGACTGATAGAGACAGATTTGTACATACAATCAGGAATTTAAATATTTTGATATTGAAGATGTTAATTAAAGTGCAATAGCTGCCGCACTTTAATATAATTTAAACTGAGTCATTTGAATCAAGGATATATCAACAAGACTTTTTCCTAATTCTGAGCCTGGATACATCTTTATCCTTTTGAAATCATGGCAATCCTTAGGGGACCTTATTAAAAAGAATAAAATTGTAAAAATAATTATCATGCCTGTGTTCATTTTATAAACCCAAATACAAGGAAGTGGCCTTTAGCTAGAGGCTCCAAAACTTTAAACTGAAGTAGAATATTTCTAGGTGGAGAGGAAGGGTTGTATAGTAAGTGTGGATGGAGGAAAGAACAAAACTGATAGCTGTTGAAAAGGAAGAGGAGGAACTCAATGAAACATTCCCTGTAGAAATGAGATGAGCTGTTCATGAGTTGTCATTGCTCTTGAAAATCGTATCCTTCTCATCCTGGCTTAGCATGGTTGAAAATATATAGTAATTAAAGCACGTGTCAAAGCTTTCCTGGACTATTCTAGAGCATGCTTCTAAGACTTGTTTCTCCTGCAGTGCCCCAAATATGCCCCTGCTTCAGTGACCACTGCCACACTGACCACGACAAGTAGCACATCAGAAGATGTGATGCACCGTTACCGTTGTTACTGGCTGGGAACAACTGAAAAGGGTTGAGGAGTTAATCCTCATACCCAACCAATGCCAAGGGGTAGCCCAGGATAACAAAAATGAACTCATTATAAAATGGGAAGTACTCATAAATGCTACTTAAACCTTCCAAGTGCCATTCACGTTGCATGTGCTTTGACAACATCTGTTTCTCTCCTCTCAGTCCTATCCCACTCTCTGAGAGGACTTGTTTTGTTTTTACTGTGAGTGTAAAATCCTTCTTTGTTATCTTTCCTCTGTTTGCAAAGAGGAAAGTTACACAACTCCCCTCTACACACCCTCAGCTTGTGATGTTTTCTTCATAAGAGAAATTTAATATCAAACATGATCTATTGGACATCAACTTAAATTTCAGACTTTACTGAGTAGTTTAATTCGGGCAGTTGACCTGTTATGCTTTCCAACAATGTATTATGAATATTTAAGTTTTTATTTAATTATTTAAGCAAATGATATTAAGAACAAGAGCTATCTGTCAGGTTTTTTTTTTTTTCAAGCTAAGGAAGGCAAAGAGGAAAGTGCTAGTATTGTCATGGAAACTAGTAAAATACAGCAAGAAAGATGCTTTAAATTCTGTGAAGCCAAAACTCAAAACAGCATCATTAAAGGGAATAATCAAACTGTTTTTAGGAATAGAACAAAAACTGTTGATAGAAAAAAATAAAATTTAAGGTGTAAAAAATAAGATGAACAAAAACTGTTAATATAATTTTAAGAAAATTCTGATTTATAAGGAAAAAGGAAACATGTATATGTTGCCAAGAATAAAATTTTTTGAAAAGCAAATGATTCCAGAACTTTGAGTATTAAATACTTTAATAACGTCACTATATGAGGATACAATTAACCTCTCCTAACATCTGTGGCAAAGCTTTTTAAGGGATCTGAAGCATGGAAATAGAAATTGCAATTTAAAACTGACCCTAAACAAATTGAGTAGTTTGTATTAGGGACATTTAAAAAATAGTTACTTGTCTAAATATTTCTAATCATTTTTGAAAAATATTGCAATTGTGTGGACTAGTTATCTAAATTACCACCTAAAATACAATCTAGAAGAATAAAGTGTTCTTTTTGTTTGTTTGTTTTCCTCCTTGATTCAAGCTAATGTTTCAAGAAAACTTTAAAATCTATTTATTTAAATCTTTAAAACCATCTCCCTACCTCATTTTACATATTTAAAATTCCGTTTTTACATGCAATAATTTATTATAATTATGTTGCTATATAATGTGCATTTTCTACACTATTATATGCACTAGATGCACTATTTACACTATTATATACACTATATATACTATTTCTACACTATCTACTAACTTTCTACACCAAAATCATAAGAATAATCCTAAAGAAAAGTAACAGCTACAAAACAAAGGTAAACCAAAAACAAGAACCTAAAGTGTACAATTCTCTCATCTGTTCTACATTCATTTTGATTGTGTAAAGTCTAAATTTGGTTTGTAAGATTTAAACTGTGATCAATTAAGGAAAAATTTTAGCCAAATTATTTTATAAATACTGATTCAGATGGTCAGTATCTAAAAACAGTCTGTTGGGTTGCTTGTTTATCCTCTGTTTTATTGATACTTTCTAAATGGCTAAAGCAAATCTCTTCTCTACCTCTATTTCTCTCTTTTCTTGCTAGAAAGGCACTATAAAGATCATATATCCTACATTAATTTAGTGTTCATTTAGAGAATCTGAAAATCCAGGATGTTAAATAACCTGCCCAAAGGTCACACCACTCGATGAGCCATGTCTAGAACTCAAGGGTCTAGACTCCCATTTGGTGCCAAGTTGCCCCCTAATCCCTAAGTATACAGTGATTTCCCAGTAACTTTAAAATTATGAGCAGATATTAAATAAGCAATGAACTATGAAAGCTGTATAAATATGAAAAAAGTTTAAAGTGCTAATCAGCTAGAACTTACAACAAAGTGCAGTTAGCACCTGCTGGATGGTATGCACAATCCACATCCTGCCACAAGGGAACTGGATATAAATAGTAAGCAAAATCGTAAAAGAGCACAGTCTATTACGTGGTCAATTGTATTGTTTTATCACCTCAGTTTTTTAAGTTCTAGATCATTAGTTGTCCCTGATTCTAGTCTACCTTCAGCTGTGTTCAGCCAAGCTGTGCTTAGAAAGATTTCATAAGGCACAAACACACACTCCTTCCCAGGAACATTCTGAAGGCACCCTATAGATAATTGAATAAAGCAGTCTATTCCAAAGAACCTTGGGAGTGGGAAAGGCCTCTGGAAATCCGGGACCATAGACGAAGTCTTATGAGAGAGTTAGAGCTGTTTCCAATAGTGAACTATTTTCATCAAAAAAGTAGTACAAAAAGTTCCTAACTTGGAAGAAAAAGTTGCTTATTGCTTCAAGTAACAGAGCTATACCAACTGGGACTCCTGAGCTCAAGGTTAAGGGAAAAGTACAATGATAAGCAAGGCGGGAACAAGAAATTGAACTTGGAAAATCCTGGAGCACAAAGAGGAGGCAAAGGGAGAGGGAGGTAGAGCCAACATGAATCACACTTGCCCGGATGGCTGGGTCTCCAGGGGCTGGAGATCAGGGCCAACATGCCTCTTTACCTGTCTCAGTCTTTGAGCCCCTTAAGGTTAAAACTTCAGGAAAACAACAGATGACAGGTTATAAGAAGACCACTGCCTCAAATGTGCTTCCCATGACTCTTGCTAGTCTTTACATGAAGCAAGACAATGCCACTTTATTAGAAGCAGCACCATTTTTTTGCAGTTTGTTTGCTGTATCTTAACTAATTTTTCTGCTTTTTAGCAAGTGTCCCTGGTTTTTAAGGAAAAGTTGATCTTAAATGAACAGGGAGCAGCAAAATAAACTATAATAGTACAATTGAAGGATAACTAATATAGCGTTCAATGAGAGGAAAAGATTATTTAAGGTTCTTTTAATTCTGTCTGGTAATCAGAAATATCTAAAAAGAAAAGGCAAGATGTTGAAGATTAAGGATGAGCATTTTAGCAAAATTGTTTGAGTTTATTAGACTTTCTATGGCAATGTTTTTTGTGTTTATAACACAAAATGAGTCATAAAATCAGTTTAATGGATCACAACCAGCATTTAAATAGTAACTAGAATATAATATAATAGAAACTAGCAGGGTGCATGATTTATGGTAAGGGTAAGTATCATTTGATGAAACTTTGTCTCTGTTGTATGTGTTTTCTGTCTCTCTATGCTACTAATGTGTTTGTTATTTGGGTCAAAGAAAAACCAACAAAAATCTACCCCCTCAAACAAAACAAAATAAAACTTTGAAAATCACTACCCCTCCTCCCAGGTGCAAACCGAAAAGGACATAAGTCCTTGAATGTACAAACAATCCTGTGGATGGTCAAGTCATAGTAACCCACCACATCTTTACTTCTCAAAATCACTTCATTCTCCCTGTGTAAAAGTCCTCTCTTCCTAGCCTAATTTCTATTTTTATTTTCTCTCACATACTTTCTACCACACACACAGTCACAGCTCACACAAAAAGTATTCCATATAATATTACATGGACAAATCCTAATTAGCTCAACATTTTTAACAGTTTGCTTTCTTTTTCCTCATAATTATTTAAAATTGGCACAACATCCTTTTTCACAGTTTTTCAGAAGAAATCTGTAAAGATGATGACAAACAGCCTTCCACTCACTTTTCCTATTTTAATTTAATACAGCTACATAAATACATGCACACTTATACACATACTGACCACAGAAACAACAGGAGATTTTTGGAAAATTATTATCATCAACAGGCTTCAGGACCATCCCCCCACCTATTTTCTATTCATAGATAAATGGGCAAAATAGCAGCATTCCATCTGGTTTATCCCACTGGGTTTCAAATATGCCATCTGGACCATTCTTCATAATTTTATTCATCTCTTTCAACTACCTAAAAAGGGTGCAAAAGAAATCCCAAATCGGGGGGCCACCCGGTGGCACAGCGGCTTAGCTCGTGCTTGGCAGCCCAGGGTTCGCGAGTTCGGATCCCTGGGCGCCCGCCAACACACTGCCTGTCAGCCATGCCGTGGCAGCGTCCCATATAGAGTGGAGGAAGATGGGCACGGATGTCAGCCCAGTGCCAGTCTTCCTCAGCAAAAAGGGGAGGATTGGCAACAGATATCAGCTCAGGGCTGGTCTTCTCCAAAAAAAAAAAAAAATCCCAATCTACCTGATTCCATGAGAACTGTTTATTGAAGAGTTATTAATTAAGGTCATGTTTTTATGCAATCTTTTTTTTTTTTTGGACTCAGTATTATTTTAGGATGTACTCACCTCTGAATCAATTTATTTCATGGAATGGGAGTTGCCACTATTCAAGCATCAAGTGGAAGAGTGTGCGGTCTCCCATCTCCCTGTGATAGAAGTATGACCAATACTACTGTCATTGGATGTTGGAACTCCTATGTGAGCTTTGGGAGAAAGAAATGGAACACACATCCACATATACACAGTTGTAAGTCTGTATTTTACAATACAAAATTATTCTACAACACAAAATTATGCTACAATATCAATCAAAACTAGAATTTTCCTAAGATTTTCAATATAAAATTTCCAATATGCAATGAACAATGGCTTTACAAAGTATAAACTATTCAGTTTTGTTATTGTTATTGGGTATTTTTATTCTTTTACTATCCCAGCTTAATGAATAAAAGCAATAGTGATACTTAATGGGCCTTTTGCTAGAAGAGTTTCTTATCCAAATTACTTATGGAGCAAGAAATATGCTGTGTGAAAGAAGTGTACAATGTTAGAAGTTAGAGAGCATAGCTCAGAGAGGCTTAAGTGATTCTGTGTGACTCAAGATTGATGCAAGTAATAATATGGGTTAAGGGGCAGGTGGAGGTAGCAAAGAGGGCAATACGTTTGTTTAATAGAGTGTCTTTCTCATATTACTGATGAAAGAGAAGGCTGTTATCTGGTACACGCTTAAACTTTATATTGTTTTGTTTCCTTATTCACATAATTACAGTTTCTTAGAAAATGTGCAATCACTAAAATCCTAATATCAATGTGTTAGTCCAGTTTTTTTCCAGTGCTTAAGTGCATTAAGATTTTTGAATAACCAGTATAATAACAGTAGAGGAAATGTACATATCAGATTCCTCAACCCATTTCATGCCATGGGTTAAGGATTTATTTATTTAATTATTTATTTTATGGTGGCAAAATATACATGATATGAAATTTACCATTTTAGCTATTTTTAAGTGTACCATTCATTGGCATTAAGTACATTCACGTTGTCATACAACCATCACCACCATCCATCTTCACAAAGTTTTTCGTCTTCCCAAACTGAAACTCCATACTTATTAAACAATAACTTCCCATTTCCTCCTCCTCCTGGCAACTACCATTTTACTTCCTATCTCTATGACTTGAGTACTCTAGATACCCTGTATGAGTGAAATCATACAGCAGTTGTCCTTTTGTGACTGGCTTATTTCACATAGTATATTTCTTCCAAGTCCAGCCATGTATCAGCATGTATCAGAATTTTCTTCATTTTTAAAGTTGAATAATATCCCATTGGGTTGCTTCCACCTTTTGGCTATTGTGAATAATCATGCTGTGAACATGAGTGTACAAACATCTGTTCAAGTTTCTGTTTTCAATTCTTTGGGGTATATATATCCAGAAGTGGAATTTCTGGATCATATGGTAATTCTATTTCTAATTAATTAAACAGTGAGAAATGTGTTGAAAAACAGTGAGAAAATCCAACGTAGACGTTCATTTGCTTATTTGTTCAATTCTAGTATACATGTATAGTGGTTTCAGAATTGTTGACCAGTAGTTTCATGGAAACCAAATTTATCAACCAAATTTATTACAGTATTCCTATGAAGTTCCTTCTGCCTTCAATCTTGTAGACTCCACTCATTTCCAAAGATAGTTAGGCCAGCATCTTTATCCCCCATCTTCTTCAGGGAGATTGTATACATCTGTAATACAGTTAAATCTTTTTATTACATTCTGCATTCCATCCTGGGATCCCCAGCCTTCTAAATCTTCTTGTTTTAATTTGTATAATTTAAGGTTTATTCTTTGTGCTGTGAAGTTCTATAAATTTTGACAAATGCACAATGTTATGTATCCAATATTACAATACTGTACACAGTGGTTTCACTGCCCTAAAATATCCCCTGTACTTCATCTACTCAACCCTCCTCTCTCTCCCTGACCAACCGCCAATCAATGATCTGTTTGCCATTTCTATAGTTTTGCCTTTTTGAGAATATCATGTAAGTGGTATATATTGTATGTAGCCTTTCAGATTGATAGACTAGTTTTTTCACTTAGCAATATGTGTTTAAGATTAATCTATATTTTGCATGGTTTGACAGCTCATTCCTTTTTATCATTAAAGTGATATTCACAGTTTGTTTGTCTATTCACCTATTCAAGGACATCTTGGTTGCTTCCAGTTTGGTACGATTATGAATAAAGCTTCCATAACATTTGCATGGGGGTTTTTGTGTGAACATAAGTTTTCAAATTATTTGGGTAAATATCTATGAGCACAATAGCAGGATTGTATGGTGAGACTATGTTTAGCTTTGTAAGACACTGCCAAATTTTATTCCAAAATGGCTGCACCATTTTACATTCCCACAGCAGTGAATGAGAGTTCCTGGTGAGGTTTGGTTTTTAATCAACAATTTGGCAGGCAGATAACTGGATAAAGTAACAAAACTTTATCCTGCATTTAAACATGTTTTTAAACATCCTCAGTGGTTTCTTGTATAATATAAAGGTTAGGAATGCTGCAGTAGCAAAGCCAAGGGTTTCACTGTCAGGGCTACCTCTGTTAACTTACCGCCACCACTTATACACTGTGTGATCTTAGCATAGGGCTGTCCTCTCTGCGCATTGATTCTTCATCTGTGGAAAGAGGACTGCAGCACCTCTCCTCTAGGCATTTTGGAAAGTTAAATGAAATAACTTTGACAATCATGAAATCATTGCTTTCCACTATAATCTAGGGATAATCTCTCTTGACTTCTACTCCTGCTCTGCATTTCCCTGACTTCCTAGTACCTTCCACAATGGACTTTTCTCAAATAACTTTCATACTATATTAGTTACAAACCTAACTCTACACTGTTAATTCTTGGCAAATGATCTTCCTCTTATTTAGCAGAGTAGATAGAAGAAATATAATGGAGATTTTATGGTTATGTGTTATATATAAAATAATGTATTAAATATATATATGTAATGCCACCAATCTAGGCTGGATCTAGCAGAAACATTTGGGATTCTCCTTCTCATGCATTTTCTTTCTTCATAATCAGTGAAAAGCTGGCCACCTGTGTACCCAGAAACTGAGTGACACATCACCTTTCTGTTTGCTATTTTAATAAGACTCCAACACTGTCCCTATCGTTCCTACACATTCCACACATTCACACACTTACAGTGTCTCTCATTATATTCTTGAAATTATTCTTGGTGTTTCTGAGTAGTCTGGGACTGGAACAAAGGAATTAAGAACAGTTATAGTTCTTCTGTTCCTCTTCCATTCTCAAGGGAGGCTTGAGAAGCCAGGATGGGGTGAAAGAGGAGCTTAGATGTCCTATCCCCCGACTTTTGCACCCCCCCCCCCCCGCTGAGAGACATGCCTCTACTGGATCAGCAACTATTTTTTCTTTCTTTTCTGCATACCCATGCCTGGCAAAGCTATCTCCAGAATTAAAAATCTCCACGAAAAAACCTTGAGCCAGCTCTGACTTATGATTAATGAATTTGTAAAAAGTTACTCTTTTATTTTTTATCCAGTGAAATTTACTGAGCACTTAAGATGTGCCAGAAAAAATGGTAGGCACATTTTAACTCAAAATACCTTCAATATCACCATCATCATCATCATTATAATCTCATCATCACTCCGCAAATATTTATTAAAACACACTTATTGCAGGAACTGGAATACAGTGGTAAAAAAAAAGGTAATCTTGTCCTACACTTACAGTCTGGTGGAATAATAATACAACTTTACACAGTAGATTATAATTTAAAAATCCATTTAGATACACCATGTATTTTGTTTTTTTATGACTAAATTTTTAACTCTAAACTGCTAAATATTTAGCTTTCTCTTGTCTTCCTATCTCATAATTTTAAAATATCCTGGGTTTGTTTAGCCAGCTGCTTATAAAAATGACATCTTTCATTTAACCAGAAGTACCATTTTCAAGGCGGGAATAGGTAGGAAGGTCACTTCAGTTTTAAGCATGCTAAATTTCAATGGCACATTTAGTTATAAATGTCCAGTAGATAGACAGTTGGCCACAGCAGACTGGAACTCAGGAGTGAGAAGTGGGCTGGAGATTTGGGATTCTTGAGATATATTTGTGGCAAATGAGGCCATGGATGAAACTACCCAGGAAGAAAGGCAAATGATATGAGAACAGGGGAGAGAACCCTAAGGAGCATCTAAGGAACAGGCAGTAATGGTCAAAAGAGAAGCTCGCCTAGGAGGCTTGTAAGGCCAGTCAGAGACAGGTGAGAAGCTATAATATTATGCACAGGAAGAGAACTTCCGAGAAGAAAGAGTGGTCAAACGTGATTTAGATACAGGACTGAAATTTTCAAAGCAGCTTCTACAGGTAGAATATTAACCTCAACCAATAGGTGCAGAGAGCTGGAATTGATGTTTGCATTTCAAGAGGGAATGTGGTAAGGCAGTAAGGACAGGCGGGGTAGATGGAGACTGTATGATGAAGACTGTAAAGAGCACTTTTTTGTTTTGTTTTGTTGTTGTTGTTGTACCCACACTTCTAAAAATCAGACTTTCTCTTATGTTCTCTAATCTCCCGCCCTCCCCTCCTTTCCTTTCTTCAGCCCAGTCCCTGCCCCCACACTCAATCTCTCTCAACCTCTCTTTCAAATTCTGTCTTTGGTGCCCTGAGATTACTCATTACTTTTTCAGACAGTGGAATGAGAATTTGGCTCAGAGAAAAAAGATTGAAATAATATAATCTCTTACAAAAGTTAGATTTACTTCCACGGCATTGGTGTTAACACAGAAGGGTGTTGAGGGTGTTAGCTTTGCTGATCCTCCGGAAGTCAGCTGAAACTGCCATTTGGTGAATGTCACCCTCTCTGGGCGTCTCGAGCACCAGGAAGCAGCTGGTCCATTGGGCTCTCTCTGAAGTGATTGAAGAAAGAAAAAGCAGACTCTCCATGGGGCATTCTTCTAAAGACATCAACCAAATGGAAATATCTTCACCAAAGCATTTATAGAACAAAATTCCTGGTGCTGAATTTTGACATATTGGACCAACTTAGGGAGAATTTTACTTTTATTTTTACCCTGGGGGAAACAGCATCATAAATTATTCTACAACCATTTCCTCTCAGTTTACAACACTATTTGGAATGTATTCTGGAACATGAGTAAAGTGAATATTCACCCTTCTCTGCATATTTGATGTAGCTGCCTGAATCTCTCCCAGCTTAATGAATTCTCCACGTTATGAGACTAAACTCACACAACAGTGCCTAGCACAGAAGTTGCACTCATTAAATATTAGGTATTTTTGGGGAGAGGCAGAGATTCTCTCTTACCTGGAACTGAAAATGCCCTGTGATTGCTTTTCAATCTCCTTTTGGATTTAGGATGCACAACTTCGACTTTTACATCAGAAACACCCTCTACACTTTCTGAATTGAAATATACAGATGGAAGAATGTTAAGGAAACAGGGACAGCAGAGAATGAGTTCTGATGGCCAATGGTGGCTGAGGAGCAGATGCACGCTGATTTTTGAGGCAACAGCACCCGCGTTCCCGGGAGTAGCTGATACTGTCCGTAGAAGCTGCATCTGCCAGTATGCAGGGCTCGAGGCCTGTGCCTGTCCTGTGGCATGGTTTTGGCTTAGGTGCTGTCTGCAGCCCAGCGTCCTTTCCCCACTCTTTCTGTACCTGGTTCTTGAGACTTCCGGTATTCTGTAATCTATTCGTTCTGTTTTTAAAAATTTATTTTCTGTTTGAATAATAATCAGTCAGATTCTGTTTCCTACATCTAAGAACCCTGATAGATAACAGTTGCCACATACATCAAAACTCAGAAGCAGCTACCAAAGAGCTTATCAAATTTAACTTTGACTACACACGATTAATGCCTCAAAAACCTCAAATATGGGTTATCTAAGTGAAAATACTCTGTTTATTCTTCAGATCTGCTAATAAAGTGAGATACTAAGGTCTGGTTACTTAAGGCATGAATTTGGTGAGTGAGGCTGCGGAGTCAGATTCTGACTGCTGCCTGTGGAGATCACTTCCCCTGTTTGGTCCATAAAAGCCCAAGCTTCACAGGCCACTTTCTGCTGATTTCTAGCAACGTGCCCTCAAAATACACAGTTGGTTTTTAAAAACCTAGTTAATACTGTCACAAATAATAGTTTCTGTCTCTAAACTCTTCAAGAACATTTTTGAGTGGTGAGCTCCTGACTCCACCAATTTAGGGGCTTTTATAACTCTATGAATATGATCCTTCTGGATGCACCGTGGTTCCACCTCAGTCCCTTTCCCCCCAAAGTCAAAATTTTCTAATTAGGTGCTCCCTTGAAAATGTATGCCAGTTTCTTCTTGTTTAAGCCACAAATCTGAGCTTCTTCATAATTCTTTAAGAGGAAGAGTGTGTTTCACTATTTGACTCAAAATAAATCTTTGTGCTGAGATGTTCATATAGAACATAGGTCTTAATATACCAACATATTCTCTGAATCAGAAGAATTTTCTCTTGATGGATTTATCCTGTGGGATACAACACAAAAGTGTTCTGGAATCCTGTAATTTAAAAATCTATATTGATACTATGATAATATCTTTGAATAAATGAAATGCATACTTCTTTACATGGTAGAGAGAAAGTTCCTCTGCCTTCTATATACAAATAAAATAGTCTTATTTCCTTGAACTAGAAGTAATCTTAGCTGAGAAGTGATCCTGATACATATTTGTTACCATAAAGAGTAATTATCTTAGCTAGATAATCCTCAACTGGTTTGTAGATAAACAGATTCTTCAGAAAGTTGACTTATTCAATAACCTATGGATACATTTGAAAAAGTTATTTTCTGATGTCCCACTGAATTTACAAAGGGTATCATACTTTACCAATATTATTTAATTGGCAAGGTGGACATTGAATAAAGCCCAGTATTATTCAGATAAAATCAACATAGGTATGACATATAACCTAGAAGTTTGATCCTAAGAGTTGGCATGAAATCAAACTTTTTTCTTTTCAGGAAAATCTTGTCTCTATTCGTGGATGGTCTTTGCATTTGAGTCTATCACCTTTCATAAGGAGAAGTCAAGTCTACCCTGAGCTTAGCTGATTGTGAACTATATGCCTCCATTCTTTTTCAGCGCAACACAGATCTGCTTTCAGGTACATGTCAAAGAGAATAAATTCAATTCGCCGCTATTTACTACTTATCAAAAATTGGCTGAAATGACTCATAGATACAGAAAAAAAACTGGTGGTTGCCCGAGGGGAGGGGAGTTGGGGAGAAGGGCAAAATAGGTGAAAGGGATTAAGAGGTACAAACTTCCAGTCATAAAATAAGTAAGTTATGGGGATGTAATTAATGTACAGCCTAGGAAATATAGTCAACAATGTTGTAATAACTTTGTATGGTGACAGATACTTACTAGTCTTATCAGGGTGATTATTTCATAATGTACATAAATGTTGAATTGCTATGTTGTACACAAAATTAATACAATATTTTATGTGAACTATCTTTCAATTTAAAAAAAAGAGAAAACTTGGCCAAAATGGATAACTTCTATAGACTATTGCCTGAAAAAAGTTAAACTTTCCATTCATTTATCAATCAATTTATATTAGTGATTTAAAAACAACTTTAAGCTCTGGAAGACTCTCCTCAAACACGGCCTGTGCAAACAGTCACTATGTAACAGAGATGAGGGGAATGGCCTCAGTTGGCATGTAAGTGGAGAGCCCGCTTCACAGTCACTGAGACCCTGGTCTTCCTGAGACCTAGAGAGCAGTGTCTGGAAAACATCACTATGAATATGTTAATCTGCTTTAATGTATTAAGACTTTCCACCAAAGAATGTACACCAGGGCCGTGTTGTTTCCAATCCCCACCACCTAGGATTTACCTTATTGTATTGCATGTGTTGCATGGCACGAGCCATTGGATGGCTTCATGAAAGATACAACCCTTTGAAACTCATTGTTGCATTTATTATAGTTACAATGTTAAGATATTTGTCAAAACATCATATGACTCCTCTTTACTCACAGGAGAGCTTTATTCATAGGTCACAGCTGGGAATAATTCTACTCATGAGAATCAGTTTGTGTTCATCTTCAGAACACCGGGACACGCGTAATGAGTTCCTTATATTCATTGCTTGCTAAAAAGCTGAAGGACAAATTTGTGGCTAAAACATAGCAAGTGGACAGTGATAAAGTCTATTTTGTGTGCTAATCTTTGATTCTGTGTGCTCTGGTTGTGTCTTTGTTTTGGGGGTTTGCTTTTCAGAATTAGACTTTAACCTGTTTTGTTTCTCAACCAAAAATAAATAAATAAATGATTGTATTATTTGTATTTTTGAATGCTGCCTATCCATTTTTTTTTTTTTGGAACAAGGCAGGATATAAGTTTGTTAGAACAATTTAGAGACGTACTATCTGTTTTTCCTCATCCACGTGAAGTCTTGAGTGTGAACATTTAATATGGTACATTCTGAAGCTTTCCTTTTCTCTTCTCAATATTTACCTTCAACAAATCCACTTATTCCCAACCTGTCCTTTCATACTTGCACTATAAATAAGGTACAGACAAGTTTTCAAATATTTGATGTGCTCATAACAATTAATTGTGAACACTCCTTTTTCCTAAAAAACAATTTCGGTAGAAACTTATGTCTTCTACTTTTAATTCAAATACCTCCTAGATTCCCAGTTTGGTGCAAAAATGCTAAACTCAAAATGTTTCAATACCTTAACAACTAATTAGAGCAAATAGATAATAAAGGCAGCCACTAGAGCACTTGTATTTCATTAGCAGAAAACTAAATAGCAAAGCTTTTTAAAAATGTTTCAGAAGGTAGGTGGATACACCACAATGAGCTATTATGTTCATACAGACATCAGACATGTAAATTAGGTTGAATTGTCCTCAGTGAGGTTAACCAAGAATTTTGTAAAGCTTTGCTACAGTAATTGGTATATCTAAAATAATAACTAGTCTCCAAAGTATGGTCTATTGGAAGTAGCAACCTCAACATTGAGGAGAACAGAAATCTAACTTTATCATTTCCACCACATTTCAGGGCAATAGGGTAGTTTCTGTGCCATCAGTTGATGGACCAAATTAACAGGTAGTGCTCAGGTGCCCTTAAATAGTTAAATAATTTTATTAGGAAATACTCTCCTTACAGCATCCGGCTCAACATAACTATCCAGTTTAAAATAAATATTTCCCAATGTTAAAAAATTATCTGCTTAATAGTCAGAGAGCCTAGCAGATCCCAAGGGACAATTAGATAGAATTGCACTATGGAAACTGGAAGGCACATCAAGCAGATAATTTCTAATACATTTTAAGCAGTGGCTCTCTACTTTTGCCCTGTAATTATTTCACACACAATATGATCCATCCCAGGGCAGAATTTTTGAATATAAACATAACTTTCAGTGGGAACAACTAATGAAGGAGCAATGCTTAGTGCTATCCAGCACAAGGACATGCATAAATCATAATCTCAAAATGCAAAAACAGAATGAACTACTCTATTATTCAAGAGTCACAGTCCTCAATACATTAGTATTTCCCAAACTAATGGCATCAAGTAGACTTTTATTCCAGCTAAAACTTTTCTAACCCACAAACGCAATATGAATACATTTATTATTTCCAAATTTCCTTGAGATATTTTCTAATTAACTGTATAATTTTGGGAAACATATTCATAGCATTTCTATCAAACAAAGCCAGCATTTTAATCAAACCAAATTTTCCCCAAAAATGATTTATGCATTGAATAATTTTTGTAAATTAGTCTAACGTTTTATATATAGTAATTGTATTCATCTCTAATTTACTTATAATTTTGCCACAGGACAAAATATGTAGACAGATTTCACAGACTTCAGATCCAATGTAATATTTGTACACCACCCAGATAATTATTGATAAAAAAGAAAATTAATAAATTTTTCGGTTCCACCTAGAGCCAAGACCAAGACAGGAAATTAAGTACCTTATTGCTTTCTAGTTTTTTTCAGGTTTACTCACTGATGAGTTTGGGATCCTAGGGGTGTGTGTGTGTGTGTGTGTGTGTTGATGGTAGGTTTCTGTTCTGACTGTTCATCTCCTTTAGACCCAGGACTTTGTCATGGTTCCCACACATGTGCATGCCCTGCTGGTACCATCTCATAAACCACTAGGGTTTGGCAGATGCTGTCTGGGTAAACGCTACTCAGGATCCCTTTATCCTTCTAGACTCTACTTTATTTCTGACCTCCAGTTGTTTTCCTTCCTTTCCCTCCAGTTCATCCCTTTAAAACAAAAGCATGGCTTATCTCCACGTTTTATTGAATATTTTTGGTGTTGTTAACTGGAAGGACTAGTTCTTGGCATCTTGCTAATATAATCCCCAAAACTTCCTTTCAATTATGTTTCCTAACTGCAGTGATTTTTAATGTACTTTAGCCCTTTCCCTCTACAGAAGCCTTGATGGGGTGAACTCAGGGTTATATCCTTTTGCTCCGCTGGTTAGACATGTCCACAGCTGCAATTATTCTATTTCCCAAAGAAAAGGTTGAGCTAAATAGTATTGAGAATTTTTAAAACTGTCTTTATTTAATTGCTGGGCCCAGCTACTCCAATCAGAATGGAGAATAAATTCTAAGACTGTTTAATGACAGCCTTTGTTTGAACTGTGGAGATCTAGCCCAGTTTTTGTTGGTGGATATGCAACCACCAGATCCCCTGCTAGCAACTTTATGAAGGAAAGCGTGGCAACAGAAAAGCGAACTCAAAATGAGACTTTCTGTGAAGTTCATTCTATAAGAATGGGGCCACTTTGACAAAACAAAGGACATGTGGTTCATAGTTTGCATTCTTTATAGTACAATAAAGGAAGGTATTCTTATACGTATTACTGAAATTTAATCAACTAGTGAGAGTCAGTGAGGAAAATATTATTCTGAAAATATGGGATATATGAACACAACTCAACAATGTTTTGCAAGTTCATTTAAAAAAGTCACCATTTGCAGAGCACAGTAGTAGACCTGTCGAGGAATAGAACTATGAAAACAAATTCTCACTCTTCATTCCTTTCTGAAACTAATCTTATCACACAAAGCATGTGTCTTCATATATTTTGCTAAGCCTCTCTATTCAATTTAACAATGAAATAAAGAAAACTAAATTGTTTACATCCTTTTCATTGAATGATGCAACATTTGCAAAACTGTTGTTGGATATGGTTGCTACAAGAACTGTTTTCCTGGGTGCACTTGGCCTCCTCTCAGTCCTGCTCCCCTCCCTGCCCCGGGTGTGGGTCAAATGGTTCTATTTATAAATTTACAGAGAATAACATGGGCACCTTTCTCCTCTTCTTGAGAGGGTTTCTAGACATCACAGTTTGAGTTTGCAGTTCTGCTCAATGCCTTCCTCTCTTCAATCTTATCTTGGCCCTGCTTGTGACCTTTCTGTAACCTTATGGTTTAAATTTTAGGATTTATTTAACAAGCCAAACTGTTTCTCAAACCAAGTTACGTTTTTCCAATCTAAACTCTATCAGAAATAAAGACTATATTTCCGCTTTCATCTTTAACTTTTGTTTCATTTCTTAAATTTCTTAAAAGGGTGCTATTGATAGGAGGCCGCCTCAGAGACATCAATACAACTGTATAAACTTTTCTATAGTTTCTTATTAAATTATAAGTGCTTGAATGCTCCTTCTAAATTAAGACGTAGTTAATGTCAAATCCGTCTTTACCAGAGTCATAGGTGATGTAAGTGTAAAAGCAATTAGCAGACCTACTTGAGAGAAAAACTGAAAAATGCTGAAATCTGTTTGTCAAGCCATGCAAACTGCTCACCAGGCTTTTGTTGACTGATAGTTTGTGTTTTGATGCATTAAAAACTTCAAATGTGCTGAAATATGTTCAGTTTCCCTCATGACTATCATAGCTCATCATTTCTTGTAATGGCTTTGACTTTATTTTGAGATTACAAACCACAAGCTCAGAAACGATCTTAGGAAATCCTGGATTTATTTGACTTATTTTTCAGTAGATATCAAGGACTGGAGGCATTGAATCATTCTTCAAGATCACACAGCTAACCGGAGACAGAGACAGAATTCAACTCAGTTTTAAGAAAAAAATCAAACTCTTCAGATGTTTAAATACTTATACAAAGAAAGCAGTTACCATTATTCAAATAATATGATAATAGCTTACATTTGTTGAACACTTACCATATCCTAAACACAGCTGTTAGCATTTTACAGACATTATCTCATTTCATGTCACAACAGCTCTACAGGGTATTATATCATTAGACTCATTTTCTAGGTGATGAAAGTGAGACTTAGAAAGTTTAAGTAACTTGCCCCTTCATCACACAACAAGTAAATAGGGCAGGAGAGATTTGAAACTAGGCCTGACTAATGTAAATCTTTACTTTAATCCACTGTACAGATAATCTGTTTCTTAAAGTGTAAATGATTACCAATTTTCATCTTAGATCTACATTTATATTTTAAATTTCCAACTTCTCTACTCCATCTTATCCTTGTAGGTAAGCAACAATTTAAAATTATATTACAAACAAAAGAAATGCTAAAAGTAAACAAGGTTCAAACACAGATACTCAGTTTTCTTTTACTTGTAACATACAAATATGTGCCCAGAATCTCCCACATAGGAGGGAGAACTTAATGTCAATAATCAAATTAAAATATTATCATAGCTTTGCATCATGCCTTTGGTGCATTTTCACAAAATCCTTGACAAAACAGTACCTATTTTGGAGCTATGTAAGGACAGGTATACATTTATTAATATATGATACAAACAAAAGTACACAAAAAATAAAATAGTAATAGTTAGCACTTGTATCTTTTACTGTCTAGGTATTTTATCAACATAAATTTCTAATATAAAGCTCACTTTATAAATTTAAGCACTAAGAGGTAGCATTATTTATTCACATCATACCCATTTTACAGGTAAGAAAGTGTTGGGGTAAATAAATTTAGGTTGTCCAGGTTTACCCAGATAGAAAGTGGAGTGGAATCTAAGCAGCCCGGCCTCAGAGTCCATGCTCCTAACCATTACTTTTTATTGCCTTTGTAAGAGTTTTGGGTCTTCCTACACTGAAACAAAACAGTGGAATTCTGGATAGGTTAATACTACCTAATACAGCCGATTAAACACTATCACTTAAAACTTACAGTAGCAAAAGACAAACCCACTGCAAACTTCATTAGTTGTTGGGCATTATTTATTATGTACAGATCATAGACACGTATAGAAAAATACTATAAATATAGCATTAGATTGTTTCCAGAGCAGCACTGTCCAATAGAATTTTCTGCAATGATGAAAAGATTCTGTATCTGAGTTGTCCAATAGAGTAGTCACTTGTAACTATCGAGCACTTGAGATGTGGCTAGTGTGATTGAGATACTGATTTTTAAATTTTATTGAATTTAAATAAAACAGCCCTAAGTGGCTAGTAGCTACCATGTTGAACAGTTCAGCACTAGAGAACATCCTAATGTCATGGCTTTCAGTCCTTATGACTGTGACTAGAGTAAGAAATATATTTTACAACAAAATGCCATACATCATAATTGTGTAAGTGATTGTTTCTGTGTGCAAATAACCAAAATAAAATTTTTGCAAAATAATACTAACAAACATTCGCTCTGATATTAGCTTTTCAATTGTATTGTTTAGAATTTTGACTCACACAATTGATTCCATTTTCAAATTAACAGTTTGAGAGCTGCCCTTTAGCAGCGAAGGATATGTACATGTAAGGGTGTTGCTTCCACTCTCCTATTTTCTGAAGAGAACTGAAAGCCACTCCCAAGCCCAGGCGCAAATTGTACTGAACACTTTATCCTGTACTTCCATTACTTGGCTGAAAGAAAAAAGAATGCCTTAGTCTTGAGAGGAGAGAGGATGTCAGCGGTAGATTTATTTTCCGTTTTCAGTGACAGCTGACGCTCATAATTAGAGGGTCTTCAGAAATGGCTGGAGACATACTTGCGTCTGGAAAGCACCGCATTGGATCCCAGAAGAGAGGCAGAGGGAAGGATCCAAGCTAGATGGAAATCTTGGAAAGGAGACTGAGGCAGGGAACAAAATCAGTCTCCCATCCTGAGTGCAGAAGAGTCTGCTACACACACCCCTCCTCAGTGACTGAGTAATCTCATCCTCAAAAAAACAAAGGGACATATTAGAACTCTCAGTCGCTGTTAGCATATGGCAAATCTAATGTTTATTGATGATGTCTGCTAATTAAAGTTCTTTCCAAAACAGCGTATAAAAGTATTGACAAGCAGAATGTTTTGGGCTGTCTTGTGTTTCCTCTTGTGTCTGGATGACGGCTGTGGATCTCCCCTTTCAAGCTACGAGCTTAGGTCTAGGCCTTTTAACAGTACTATATCATATTATACTATAATAATTTGACTTATTTGAGATGCAAACAGTATATTATTCAAACAATTATCTGATTTTACCTTTGTGGCAAGGAGTTTAATTTAAATTTTTCCTGTTCTATGTATATGTATTTAAATTATGCTTACTATTAGATATGTATGCAATTTAATCAATGTAATCTAAAGAACTGACAGGCAAACCAACTTTATAATATTTTTCAAAACCAGTGTTATGCTTTTCTCTTTCTTCCTGAATTGTTTTTTAGATTATCAAAACACTATCTCTTCTGTTTATTTATCTTCTCAACTCGACTGAAAAGTTATCTATTTTTCTAAAGACTTAATTTGAATTGTGCTATAAATGCATTGTCTGACCCCGCATTTCAATTTCTAAGCAGTTTGTGGGAAGTTTTTGTAAATTTGTTTTACAGTATTCAATATTAGAGAAAATTAGCGAATTTATGTCAAGTGTGGGGACGTTTATACCAGACAAATACAGATGAAAATGGTTTGGCTTATTTTCCATTAACCTTTGTTCATTTTCTTCATGAATATATTGTAGTTTTAAAAAATATTTATTGCCATTTTTCTCTGATTAAAATTTACCACAGGCTATGTAAAACAATGTGGAGAGAATATAGAAGAAAGAGGACACAATGGATTTGGGTCTTATCCTGTACATTTTCCCTGTGTTTCCAATTTGAGTATATGTGCTGTACAGTGAGCATCATGTAGATGCTTATAAAGTTTATAATCTTCATACTTTCAAAGCCAAATCTCCTTTAACGTTAATTTTCTGTGGTGTTGTAACAAATATCTGTGTTTGTAACAAATAACCAAAGTTTATGTTTTATTTGTTCATTGATTTTGATGGTTTCTTAGAACGGTTTTCTTTAAGAGGAGGAGAAGATATTGGAATAGTGATATTTCATTTATTATTTTGCTATCTCTTACCAAATCTATTTTGATTTCACTTATTGTGCACATGTTATAAAAATTTTCTCAAATGATATAAAATGGTATATATATATATGTATATATGTGTATATATATGTGTGTGTGAGTATATATGTGTATATATATATGTATGTAGATATATATTCTCAGTGTTGAAATAGGAAACTTAGGAATTTAATTTTTCCATCAAATAAAGATGTGATTCTTTCTATATTCTCTAGAAACTCTGACTAAAATTCCCAAAGATTCTAAGAGTTTCAAGGAGTAGGAAGATCAGAATATAACAAGGCAGGCCATTTCACTTTTGATAGGTTATAATTATTAAAAAGTAAATTCTTATATTGAGTCAAACTTTGTTCTGCTGTGACTTCCACAAGGTAATACTAATTATGCTTCCAATACTATGGTAAGAAAGAATAACCAGTCTTCAAAATGATACATTTTCAACCATGGCTTCCAAAAATTGGAAGTGCCTTATTGGTTTGCTAATAAGATCACAATACAATGCATAAATGATATAAATTACAGTATACAGTATCTGTAATAAATAAAATAAAGTAACAGTCATCCATAATCTTACAATCCAAAGAAAAGAACTGTTAATATTTCTGTACAATGTGTCAGCATTTTAATGCATATACACACAGCCACATCATAAAAATAAAATTATTTTTAATCTACATATCATTTTATACCTGCTTTGTTCAGTGATGCAGTGATATCTTATCATTACATATATAGATATATAAAATCAAGTTTTATTGGATGGATAATGGATAATACTCTATCATTGAAAGATATTGTAATTATTTAATCAATTCTTTATTAGTGGATTTACATATCATTATATGTACAAATTTATGTCCTGGTGAATATCATTCTATTTACCACACTTAAGAACTTTATATTCTTTCCTTAGAATTAATTTTTATAAGTGAATTTGCTGGTACAATGTTACTTTGCGTATGTTTAAGAATTTTGATACATATTGCCCTAATATATAGTGTCTGGCTCCTGAGAATGAAGAAATGGATATTTGAAACCCACTTCCCACTGTGACCAACTGGAAAACCTGAACAAAGGGCCTTACCCATGACAGCGCTGGAGAGCTAACAAAGTAGGGGATTTAACACATCTTAAATGAGGAAATAATGCCAAATTCACAACTTTTTCTTAAAACCAGCTTTTAGTTCATTTTATTAAGCCAGAATTTGCTTGACGCTAAAATTTAAGAAGGATATTACAAGAAAGAAAAATTACGGGCCAATCTCTCATGAGCAAAAATACAAATTATTATTAGATATTAGAAGTGCATTCCAAGTTAATACATCTAGAAATATAGAGTTGAGTTTAATATTTGAAACTGTGATTGTCTCCATATATGAAAAAGGTATTTCTTAAATAGTTCAGCATCTATTTATTGTCAAAACTCTTAACACACTACAACTAGGAGGCTTTCTTAACCATTTAAAGGGTATTTACAAAACAATAGCAAATCTCAAATTTAAGGGAAAAATTTTGAAAGACTTGTCTGTGATCTAATGAGATAAACACTTATCTTACTACAACTTCTATTTAGCATTGCAAAGGCAATTCTTGAGAGTGAAATGTCAAGAAAAAAAAGAATTTCACAAAGTTGAAAAGGGAGAACTATAACGTATATGCACAGATAACTTCATTATATATGCAAAAAAATTAAAAATGGGAAAAATGATTAGATTTAATAAGTGGTTTTAAACAAGAATTCTGATTACAAAAGCAATTGTATTCTTATATATCAGCAACAAAGGTTGGAAAATAAAATATAATAAAATATACCATTTAAAGTAGCAAGAAAATTTAAATAAATATATAAGAATAAATCTAACAAAATATGCCTGAGACCTCTACATAGAAAAATTTTGAAACGTTATTTAGATAAATTAAAGAAAACATGTAATGGAAAACTACGGCATATTCATGCACTAGAAAACATAATACTACAAAGATGTCAATTTAACATGATCCCAACCTAAATGTCCACTTTGTTTTTGAAAATGACAGATTGATTTTAAAAGATACTACCTGGATATAAAAAGGATTAAAAATATGCAAGAAAATCTTTAAGAAGAAAAAGACGTGAGGACTTTACCAGATATCAAGACGTATTATGGAGCACAGTAATTAAAATAGTGAAGCACTGACTCCAGGAAAAGCAGACTGTGGAAAAGAACAGGGAAGTTGAAAACAGACCCATGTATGTATATACTGTCCAATTGTGACAAAGGTGTATATATCGAACAGTGGGAAAGGGAATCTTTTCAGTAAATAAAATTGGGTCAACTGTCTATTTAAATTGGAAAAAAAGAAAAAGTGAAACTAGTCTCTAACTCACTATATATACATAAATAAATTCCTGATGGACTATAGATCTGAATGTGCAAAGTAAAACAATATTTATAATATTCATATTTACTATATTTAAATAACATTAAAATATCTCAATTATCTTGGATTAAGAAAGTATTGCTTAAGAAAAACACAAAGAGCTTAAACTGTAAAGGAAAAGATACAAATTGGACCTTATTAGAACTGTGAACTTTTCTTTCTCAGACGACACTATTAATATAATGAAAAGCCATAGAGTAGAAGATCTGGCAACACATATAACCAAAAAAGATATTCTATCAAGATATATAAAGATTCTAACACATCAATGAAGAAAAGATAGACAACCCAATAGAAAAATGGAGAATAAACTTCACTAAAGAAGATATCTAAAGGTCAAATAAACATGAAAACTTGTTTAGTTAGCATTATCCATTATTAAGAAACTGTAATTTAAAATTTCAATGAAATGTTGCTACATGCATATCAAGGTGTTTAAAAGTTGAAAATTTTGCCATATTTATAGTGTATCAGTGTCTCACATACTACAGAAGGAGATGTTAATCAGACAGCCATTTTGCTAAGCAATTTGGGCTTATCTACTTAAGGGAAATGAACGCTTGTGCTACGACCCAGAAATTCCACTCCTATGAATACGTCAAACAGAAATGTGTGCCCAGGAGCACCAGAAGATATGTGGGAGAATATTCGTGGCAGCGATATTCATAGAACCCAAATCTGGAAATAATCAAATGGTCACCAACAGCAGAATTTATGCTTACAGTGTGATACTTTTATATGAAGGAATACTATACCATAATAAAAACAAATCAACTAGAGCCTAGAGTGATGGAAATGTTCTAAAATTAGACTGGTGATGGTTGCACAATTCTGTCAATATACTAAAATTCATTGAACTGTATACTAAAAACATGAATTTTATGATATTTAAATTATATCTCAATGAAACTGTTTAAAAACTCATTATTCAGAAAAATATCAGTGAGTTGGTACTAGATATACAGATGACAAAATTTAAACTTTTTTAAAAATAGATTTTATTGGAGCTATTTTGTAGTTCATTCAACTTAAAAATCAATTAATTTGTCCGTTACTATACAAATATTTTAAAATATATATAATTGTAATGATTTTAAAATGTATACAATTGTAATTATATATCTGTATTATATTTTTTATCTCAAAAGTGTCTTGGGGCTGGCCCCATGGCCTAGTAATTAAGTTCGGCATGCTCCGCTTTGGCGGCCCGGGTTCGGACTTACACAACTTGTCAGCGGCCACACTGTGGCAGCGACCCAGGTACAAAATAGAGGATGATTGGCACAGATGTTAGCTCAGGGCAAATCTTGCTCAGCAAAAAAAAAACAAAAAGTGTCCTGACATGGACAATAAATTATGTGGTAACTCTAATCATAGATCTTTGTTTCCACAACTTCAAATAAAAGTTAGCTTCTTGCAAAGACCTCCCTTTTGCAATTTTTCCTTTAAAAATGTAAAACAATGTGTTAGTTGATGTTAGCATGACACATCACTATTTTAAAAATTGTTTTCAAATATTTGATTATTTTTTCCAAACAATATTAAAATGTTGATGAAAATTATATTAGCTTGATAGTATAATAAGATAACTGAAACTCAGACTTTAAATGGTGAGCCGTAGTGCACTCTGCTCCCTCACTCACAATGCCACAGGAAATTGGCATCTGTTATCCTGGATCTTATGTTGATAATAATAAAGTATAACTAGGAATTACATCTTTTCAGAAACAAGACCACACTATTGAAAACATTTCCAAAACAATGACCCTGACTAACTTACAGGTCTTGTCCTTCTTTTTTGTCTTGTTGCTCTGACCCCTTAGAGCATCACAAGAAAATTCTGGCACCTGCCCCAAGCAGCATTAAGAGCTCTGGTTAGGTTGTCTTTATATTTATTTTCATTTTTTTCTCAGACCCAGCTCAGGTTGGAGATTGACCTCCAATGCTTTAGTTTTTACAAGTTATTGCTTTATAAGTTTTATTAGTTTTGAGTTATATTTCTTCTTCCCATCTTACACTTGTCCCCCATTAAAAATAATACTTTTTAATCCAAAATGTCATAGTGAATTGAAAAATGGTATTTTGTCTTGGGTGTTAGGTGTGTGTGCACCCCAGACCGTAGGTTGTCATTGTATCTGCGTGATTGACTTCCAAGCCAAATAAACTCAGTGAGCTTTGTTCTTTTATTATTATTCAACCTCTTATTGAAATTGTAGTCTATTCATTCTTGCCTAAAATAACTTCAGATCTTGCTTACTCTCCCACAATCTTCCAAAAAATAACAATTAAAATTATTATTTACAAATGAATAGTCATTATTTATTGAAAAGCCCTATGTATTCTGTAATTTCCATGTGTGAATTTGACTGTAAAATGTAAATAAGTGCAGCAATTCCTAATCCATTCTGCTTTGAATAAAATGCATCAATGTCAATGTTTTAGAAACATGAACATAATAAAATGCAGGATTTCTGTTTTAGCCCACATAGAAGAGAGTCTACATTTCTTCACCAGTGTTACAGGGGAAAATAAAGAAGCTTCAAAAGCACTTACTACTTGACTTTAAGGTTACCATTAGTCTTATTTTTTCAAGTGTTTATAAGTCCTCTCCTTTCAGTTAGTTAAATAATGCACTTTTTGCTAATACATGAAAAAAAAAAACCTTGAAGCTTCAACTGTCTTCCACATATTCTCATTTTTATTTTGTTCTTTAGTTTATTACAAAATATGAGCAAACCACCTTTCACTTATCAATTATGAAAATTAAAATTTGCTTTATTACATGAGAAAACCAACATTTCTTCAGATTAATATTTCTCTTCTCTCTTCAAATTCTTACAAAGTGTGTGAAATATAAACCAACCTGTTTCACAAAACAATCTGATACTTAAAAGATTATATAAAGGAACTCTTTCTACTGTATACATATAAATTTTTTTTCTGTTTCTAATGAGTTTGACCTTGATATAAATATGAACCCCAAATCTATTTCCTTCCTGATTCTACTTTCTGGCAGAACTTATTCAAGCATACGTCTTCATAAAGAAACCAAGTGCTTGGGTCATCTCTGTGAAAATATAAAATAAAATGAGATAGTTTACCCATTTAAGGTACTCTGTGAGTTGGGCAATGTGTGCAATATTTAAAGAGATGAGGAGAGTTAAAGAGGAGCTATTGGTTTCAAATGGTCTTCAGGGAGAAGAAATAGCTATGATATACTTTGGCCTTGAGTCTGATTCTGAAAGCTTTATGATAATGTGCTGTCTACCAAGTTGCCACACGTGACAGTTAATCCACGGGAAGCATAAATGTGCCAGGGCAGACAGTCCCCATCAGGATGAAGTCCTGTGTGCAGTGACCCACTAGCATCATATTTCATATTTTGAAGCTACCCTTATTATCATTTCATCTTCTAATATTTCAACTCTGTGGTTTCTGCCATGCCCTTTTTACCACACATATTAATAAAAATTCATGAAACATCACATTTTAAAAAGTATCTCTGTCATAAAGAAAATCAGGAAAACATTATGAGTTCTCTGAACTCTGGGAAAGGAGGGCATTTTAAGCATAAATCTTTAAAGAAAAAGAGATCAAATGATAAATAAGGAAAGTCAATTTTAGATAAAAGGTTAATTCTTTGTTATATAAAAAGTTCTTTTATAATCAAAGCTTGAAAATCTGACAGAAAAATAGTACCATACAGAATCACACAATTTGCCACAGAAGGAACACAAATGGCAAATACATTTTTAAAAATCACCTCAGTAGTGATTAATACAATGCAAAGAAAAACAAATCAGGACTGTTATTTGGCTTCTCAAATTGGTAGGGATTCAAATACAGTTAGAGATCTAAAATGAGGGAGAGAGAGAGAGAGAGACAGAGACAGAGAGAAGAGAGACAGAGACAGAGAGAGAACACTGTGGGTTGGAGAGGTATAGGAAGAAGATAGAGACAACCAAGTCACTTCTAGAAATTTATCAGGAAGTATTCAGTATCAGGAAGGAAGTATTCAGGGATGAACGTAGTTATTTAGCTTCATCATAGCCTTCTTTTAAAAGAAAAAGAAATATTTGAAAAGAACAAAGGTCCAAGAGAAGATTAAATTACTTTGCATACATGAGGAAAATTTTCATTTAACACATTTTTCTGTGCCTACCAAATTCTAGCAATTGTGCATTAAAAACTATGCTTCAAAAATATGTAAGAGAATTATGCTCATTACATAACATTAATGAAATAAAAGGCAATTTCAACTCTATCTCTCACACATTATATGATCCCATGGTTAATTTCTACATAATAAAAATATGAATGATTTTTATCTTCTTTATATACTTCTATATTTTCTAATCTCTACCATTTATATATTACTTTCCTAATTAGAAAAGGATTTCAAAGTAAAATATAACTTTGTTGACATATTCACTAATTACTTTCTTTAGATACTTTGTGAATTTTTCCTTTCTTTAACTACTTTTTTAGAAATGAATTATCTCCAGAAAGGTATCTTGTGAATCAAGCTCATAAAGATTATACTAAATTAAGTAACTTGGAGATTCTTTTAATTCATAAGTTAATTTGCAGGAAATTTATTGAAATGACTAGATTAGGGGGCCGGCCCGGTGGCTCAGCGGTTTCGTTCGCACTTGGCAGCCCCAGGTTCGCGGGTTTGGAACCCGGGCGCCACAGACGCACTGCCTGTCAGCCATGCTGTGGTGGCGTCCCATATAAAGTAGAGGAAGATGGGTAGGGATGTTATCCCAGGGCCAGTCTTCCTCAGCAAAAAGAGGAGGATTAGCAACGGATGTTAGCTCAGGGCTGGTCTTCCTCACACACACACACACACACAAAAGACTAGATTATATCAGCTTTATAATATTGGCTCCTATAAAACATGGAGGCCAATTAAAATTTTGGAAATCCATTTTTCTTAATTAAATCAAATAAATACTTTTGTGTACCCTACCAAGTAATTAGAGGATGATCTGGATATTTAGTTCATTTAAATATAATTGAAGCAAATTTGAGGACAATTGTCTTCTTGAGTCCTAGTTATAAGCATGAAGTCATAAGACCCTTTATCTTCTATCACACAATTTTCCTGCACTATGTGTGCAAAATACTTATAGTGATTGATCTTTTTTTTTTATTATTTGGTTGTCTTAAATAAAGTCTATTTCTCCAAATATCTCCTACACATAACTTATTCACTGCTTTTTCAAAAGTAAGGGAAGTAATAAAATTTCTGTTGAAAGACAACTTGCAAGTTCAAAGAAGCTGTTTTCAGACTCATCCTAACAAACCATAAGTAAACCCTAAGCAAGACCATTCAGGATAGCCAGATCCTAGCCATCCTGCTGGTTAGCTGACCTAGATGCTTGAACAGGCCCAGCTGAAATCAACAGAGGATGTCTCAGATCAATAGATCTGCCCAGGGAGCTTGTAGACTCCTGAGAAATAATAAATGTTTTTTGTTTTAAGCACTTAAAGTTTGAGTGGGTTGTTATAGAACAGTAGCTAACTGATACAGCTGTATTAAATAAAGCACATTTCTAAATTCTTAGTATTATTATGTTTAATTCTCTTTCTAATTTTAATTCAATACAGTTGCAAGATAGCCTATAAACTTTTGAGAAACTGTTCTCAGATTCAGCCTTTAATAAGCTATTTTCAATATCATAGTGTTAGACTCTAACAGAATGTATTTGGAGCTAAATAATACAGCCATGTTTAGTTATAATAGCTACACAATCATAAA
Organism: Tapirus indicus; assembly: GCA_031878705.1. Taxonomy (NCBI): domain Eukaryota; kingdom Metazoa; phylum Chordata; class Mammalia; order Perissodactyla; family Tapiridae; genus Tapirus; species Tapirus indicus. The sequence goes on from CM062936.1 coordinate 4,063,420, forward strand.
TACAGGGAAAGTAAAAATGGAAAGTGTTTGCCTTATGAAGAATATAATAAAGTATAGGTAATACTTAATTATCCAGAATGAATTGAACAAGCGTTAACCTTGGACATGTCCATCTCCCCACTAACATCACGAGGACTGTGGATAGGTGAGAGTGGGAAAAGCACTGACACTGTCTTTCCTGCCTCCTTTCCTCCCCTCCCCTTCATCTTTACTCCCACTCTTCCCGGATCAAGAGGGTCTCTCAAGAAGCACTGAGTCCCAAATTACTGATTTTAGTCTAGGGGATGAGAATCTCCCAGGTCATTGCCATGATTTTACTGACTTTTCGGACCCTGAGAAACTAGATTGTCATTATAAATATAATAAATAGACTACTTGGAGAATAAAAGTTTTCCTATGTTTAGAATAACAACTACAATGAAAAAGCATAGTTTTGTATCCTATACATTTATCCCTTGATATTTAAAGCATCCTAATAATACCTTATCTACTTAATAATTAGGTAGAAACTTATTAACTTGATTTATTGAGTGAAAGCAGATGGCCCCAAAACCAAATAGTGAATATATTCACAAATGTTTTAAAAATTATATCAAGAAATGCTCCTAATGAGCACATGTGAGGATTTCTTTTTCCCCAAGGCTGCCTTCTGGAAATGTGAATGTGGAAGCAGTAATCTTGAGAAAAGAGAAGCGGTAGACCACTGCGGTGGATGACAAGCAGACCTGTGTTCAGGTGGAGTTGGGGGCAATATTATCAGCATGACGACTGCCTCTCAGGGCAGTCAACTCCCACAGACTGTGGTAGGTCTGGTATGGCGACTAGTAGAGCAATTTATCCGGGTCAAAGTGTTTAGTTAAAAACTCTTTAAGATGCAAATATGTTACTTGAGAAAGGTAACACATCAAGCCACAGAACATATTAATAATTTAACACGTATTATGACATCCCAAAGTTCTCATGATTGATTCTGTTGACACAGCACTTAGTAGATATATTCTCTAGCATTTTTAATAACTGCCTTCTCAAACCCAAGATTATTCTAATTCAATTCTTGATCTCCACCCTCTGCATAGTTTTCCCCTGTTATGAACTGAATGTTTGTGTCCTCCCCCCACCCCAAAATTAATATGTTGAAGACCTTATGAATGGTGATGGTATTAGGAGGTGGGGCCTTGGGAGGTAATTAGGTTAAAACAAGGTCATGAGGTTAGAGCCCCCATGATGGGATTAGAGCCTTTACAAGAAGAAGAAGAGGCACCAGACCATCCTCTTTCCACCATATGAGGACACAGCCATCAGCATTGAGAGGATACAGAAGGAAGACACCTGCAAGCCAGGAGAAAGGCACTCACCAAAACCCACCCGTGGCGGCATCCTAATCTCAGACTTCCAGCCTTGCGAACTGTGAGAAAATAAATTTCTTCTGTTTGAGCCACTCAATCTATGGGATTTTGTTATAGGACTGTGAGCTGACGAAGACACCACTCACTCACCTTGTTTCTCAAGCCTAGAAACTGGGAGTCATCTTTCATTCCTTTGTAGTTTCCATACCTCATATCTAAACCAACAGCAAGTTCTTTGGACTATTTTCTTATTATTCTCCTGATGAAAACCTTCCAGTGGCTTGTCCTACAATAGTAATGTGATCTAAACTACTCATTTTAACCACGTCTACCTCCCCACCCCTTCCTTTACCACTTGCCTTTTGATTCACGCGCTTCCTTTCCGTTCACACATCATAAAGTCCATGCCTACCCAGGACTTCTGTACTTACTCTTTCTATGCCTGGCAGGCTTTTCTTCAGTACCTTCTGTGTCTGCCTCGCCTTGTCGTTCACGCCTCAACACAAAATCGAGCTGCCCAGAGCGATCCTCACTGACCGTCTTAGCAAAACCAGCTCCCAGGACCACGCACGCCACACCCTGCACTCCATTTCCCTCCGGGAGTGTGTCACTGTCTGAATGACGATTACTTTTGATTTGTTTGCCTGGATTATTTCTGTCTTACTTCACAAAATACATCCAGTACGGTATGAATATTATTTATCTTTTCTGTTGCTATATTGCCAATGTGTAGAACAGCACCTTAATAAATCAGAAATGACTCAAGAAGGTACTTTAAGAAGTATGCCAAGATATGCTAATATGGTTAATTCAATAACACAATCTAAAGAAATTTTGTTGACCAAATATGTATAATATTCAATACAAAATCATAATTCCAGGCAAATATATGAATCAGAAAACAAACTTTTGAATAAAGCATAACAAGATCATGCTAGGATTTTCCCTTAGAGTATATTTGTAAATTGTTCAACCTCTTTGGTACTTTCCAAACAGAAGCAAAGAAGTGGTAATATTTATAAAATATATCATATATGAAAATTTTCAGTTGAATATATTTTTATATTTCAGTAAAATGTTTACAAATATAATTGTATACATTGTGGCAAATTTTAAAAGTGAGAAATCATAATCACTAATAACTACCCCTTTCACACACACACACAGATTGGGAAAATACAGTCACTATTCAATATTAGTTCAATTAACCAATCATGCATTCATTCCATAAGCATATATTAGGTAATACTATATATGAGGGAGAAGAGTGAATTTGATATCAGAAGCAAAGATATTATTTATATATGATACAGTCCTGTCCTCAAGAAAATTAGTCTAGGTTAAGAGGCAGACATGAAAGTAAATGACTGAAATGCAACAGAGCCGTAGACACCGAGTTTGACATGTACACAGGCTGACGTGGAGTCCTCTGCAGGACGTTCCTAATAGTGGAAATGCTGTGGGGAGAGTGGGGATGTGATTCCTGAGCTGAATCTTAAAAGATGACCAGATGCAAGCACGGCAAAGAACGAGGGATTGACTCTATGTGGGGGGCCAAAGCGAGAGGCAAAATGACACAACAGAAAGATAAGAGATAAAGGAGGAAGAGCTGAAGGAGTCTGATTATGCAGTGCCTTGTCTTCTTCAGTTTTTTGCTCATCGATTGTCCATTTTTTCCCTCAACAAATACCTGACTGAGCAGCTCCTATGTGCCACACAGGATGCTTCCTAGTAAAGAGCTGAACTTTGTACTGAATGCGAGAATGATAGAGTTCATGATGGAGTTGTCTTAGGATACATTACTCTGGCATTTCTGTGGAGGGATCAATTGAAGGGTTTAGGCTGCAGGCAGGGAGGCTGTTGTAATAATCCATGCGAAAGCTGATAACAGTCTACATTAGGGCAGTGATAATAGAGTAGAGAGGTGAGACAGATTTAAGAAATGTTTAAGAGAAAACATTAGCGGATTTTACAAGTGAGAGAGAGATGTAATTGTCAGCCACGTGAAGTGAGTGAGGAGAGTTTATTAACCTTTGCCTTTTATCAGTTCCTTAATAGCTTGAAAGGCAAAAGTTCTGTGAAATGGCATGATCTGTCATGTTTAGGTGCTTCAGCTAAACTCCCAGATGAGGGGAAAAAGAAGCCCACTGTCTTTCCTTCTGTCCCTGCTGCTCTTGCGCTGGTCTCCGAGCCCTGCAGACATTTCGCCCGGGAAGAGAGCTCCTCTGACACATTCAGACAACTTTTCCATACATGCCTCTTAGATACTGCAGGTAAACGAGGAGAGACAAGAACTCCCGCCCCAACCCCGTCATTGTTCTTCTGCTTCTCTCTCAGTAGATATGTCATGAGACTAAAGGAGAGAAGAAAAGATATCTGAATATTTTGAATCTGCACAGCTTGGATTTTTAGGTACTGTCCCTGCTGAATAAGGACCAAGGGCTTTTTAATCTACCTCTACCCTTGGGCTGAATTTCCACTAAAGAATCCAAGACAGCCTAGGCTTTTTATTTATAATTACCAAGACAAAAAACTGTATAATCACTGTGTTACAATATGAGGTTTATTTACAAGCACATTTTTAATACTTATTATTTACAAGCCATGCTGTAAATATTTTTTATACTTATTTTTAATTATAAAGCATGTTTTTAATACTTATTAATACTTATGCAAGCAAACTTGCTTTCTTTATGATGATAGACATGAAGTCTCAATGCATTGCTTGAAATTTAAAACAAAATAACCTAATTTTTAAACAGTAAATTCCAATAAAACTTTTCTAATATATAGATCTTACCAAACTATTATAATGTTTATATTAATTTCTTTCCTTTTTTTTAGGGATTTTTTTTTTTGAGGAAGATTGGCCCTGAGCTAGCATCTGTTGCCAATCTTCCTCCCTTTTTCCTTTTTTTTCCCCAAAGCCCCAGTAGATAGTTGTATGTCAAAGTTGTACATCCTTCTAGTTGCTCTATGTGGGACACTGCCTCAGCATGGCTTGATGAGTGGTGTGTAGGTCTGCGCCAAAGATCTGAACCGGTGAACCCTGGGCTGCCGCAGTGGAGTGCGTGAACTTAACCGCTATGCCACCAGGCTGGCCCCAATTAATTTCTGATTAATGAATTATTTGAATTCAGTTCTTTATAAGCCCAGATAAGATTGTATTCACAAGTTCAAAAATATCTTGCCTGCTTTATCTGTAAATATACTACTACTCTTAACATATAAATACATTTGAATTCCTAATGAATATTTATTTCCAACTCTAATTTCAAGAAATGAACAGGTTAGAAAAATTCAAATTGTGTGTAATGGGTAAATTATATGCTTTTTCCTCTTCTACTCTGATAACATTGAGTGTTACTCATCATTTTGTTTTTAAGATTATTCTGGAAAAAATATCATTTATTATTAAATATCAATTATTATTATAATTTATTTCCTTTCTAAAGGAAATTAGATTATGCAACTAGGAGATCTAGAGTGTGTCTCTAATATAAATCTGTATAGATATTAAGTTAAATAATTTCTAAAGCTTTTCTTTTGGGTGCCTAAAATGAAACTGAAAAAATTTAATTTTTGAATATGACACCAAAATTTGTGACTGACATTTCACATCAGTTAGAAACTAAAATCTTTTTTTCTTAAAATGCATTTAATCATATGATTGAGAGTACAATTTAGGCTTTGAAACAGCAGAGTAATTATAATACATTTTGGTACTTTTATTTTTTTAGATGTCATATTAAAATCAAATTGATTTATTTTACCCTTAAAGTGATAAGAAATTGACTATAATAGGTAGTACAAAAGTCAGTTAAAATGGCAATGGCCAAGATTGTGAGAACTCTGGGTCATATGTGAGCTACAGGCTGTCTTGGACTTCATCATATATAAAAACTAAACAGCATTAAGAATTTGTAGACTTCCATCCCACAGGATATAAAATATAGAAGTATGTCATTTTAGTCAAAGTGACGCCAGATAGATAGATATAGATATACGTGTTTATGTCTATGTATATAGGTATAGATATTCTACCTGTTCAAATTTTAGAGTTTTAATTGAAGTTTAGTCTGCAAAAGTGAATTGGTAAAAGATGTTTTCTTCATTTATGCTTATGTGATGCCTAAATTTTTCATCAACAACGTTCAGTCCATTTGCCTGCATTGCTTGTGTAAAGGCAGTCCTTGGTAGGTGGAGTAAGAAACTGGGAAATAATAGAAGACCTGCCTGCTCTAACATACACCCACCAACATTCTCAGCCTGCCAGAGTGTCTGAAATTCCCTCCATTATTTAGGGTATTATGTGACTGTATTACCTGGATGGGTAATGCCAACAGTTATTAAGTGTTTTGTAAATTATACAGATCCGTATAAATGTAAGCTATTATTATCACATAAGTTGTACTTTAACATGGATTATTTTTGTGTCCATCTAAAAAATATAAACTTATGTGTAAGAAAATTCAAAATAATTCTATTTTTTATCTAAAAAGGTGTTAGAAAAGACAAAGACACTAAAACCATCTCTAATACACATATTGCACCAAAAAAAGACCATTTTCAATCTATTTAAATAAATATCTTGCTAATGAAGATTGGTGACATATTTTTGTTAGCGTTCCAATAGCATTTCAATATATCATAATATAATGAATTTCAGGGAGTTTGGGGATTTTGTAAGTCCTGAATTATATTCTTATTTTCCTCTGTGTTTTAAATGTAAATGTAACATGAATAGGTTAAAATTTATTTTCTGCAGGTATATTCTTAGTCATTACAGGCATTCAGCAACCATAAATTTTCAGTATGTAACAGATTACTATTAAATGAAGAACAATATGATCTCTTAGGCAGTCTTTCTGTGTGGAGTTCCATTGATGATACATTTCAGAACACTGTAATATAAAAGTGAACGAAGAAAAAAAATTCATCATCATCTCTTGGGTATTGTACAATGCAAATTTTATCAGTTCTAAGGCAAAACACAAACCTCTCACCTATTAAACATGATAAATTAACATAAAAGATACACTGGAGTCCAAAGACAAAATAGAAGAGGTAGTGTTACTCACTGGGAAGTCCACACACAACGGAAGAAGTTGAATTGTTTTTACTCTGTTATTCCTGTGCCACAAGAGAACCATGAAAGACATTGCAAATTCATCACTTACATTCTACTTGTACTTTCTTTCTATTTGAGAAAATGCATTCTTTGATATATTGAATAAACATATTCCCCCCAAAATGGTAAAATTCTCTATATTGAGTCCATTTTTTCTATTAATATTTAATACAAATATCAAAGTTATTTTGATCAGGAAAATGTTCCAAAATAACAAAATTGGGAACATAATGTCTAAATTACAAAAAAAGGGCAGAAATGATGATTAGAAGATAAGTGGCTTTTTTATTATGTCAAGGCAAGGAAAAATACTTTGTTTTTAGAAGTATAGCTATGGTCTGAAGGAAAAAAGATGTTTTAAGTTGGAGGAAATGCAGTCCAAAAAGGATCTAAAATTTCTGTAACTGAAAATTTTGGAAAAATTTATGCTCTAATTCAATCATCCCATCTCCAAAGATGTCTGTACATGAGGCAATCATGCTTCCACTTAAAGGAGACTACAGATCAGGATAAAACTTCCCAATACGGAACACAGAATATGCTGGATAAAATCCAAAAATTCATCCCTAAAAATGTATGCTGTTAGAGAAATAAAGAAATAGTCAGAATCCCCAAAACTATAAGAAAATGCAATTCAGGAGACATAAGAAAGCACTAAATTGCCTTATAAGCATCTGTTGACCCTTCCTGGCTATGCACCATAAATAGGGCAAATGCCTGAATCAGAAAACTCTTCATAAAATTGGAACTCTGGAAAGGTTTTATTTTTAATTGAGTAAAACTTAAGCATATCCTAAAATGCAGAAGGAGATGTTTGGGATAATTTTTTTGCCAAAAAAAAAATCTCTCCTGGGATTTCCTGAACACAGTCTGCCGTCAAATATACTTGACATCAGAATTTACCCTATTATGTAGTTCTCAAACTATAAACTAAAGACTTAGTTTAAAGTGGTCCTGGGCAGGTCCTTTCCTGCACTTAATTCCCAGTTGAGAAAAGTAACACAAATAATAGTCTCAGGTAAAAAGAACTTTAAGTAAAGCCTTCAAAAAATCTCCAAGAATAGAATAAGAATAGAAGATTAACAAAAAATCAGAAATAGGCAAGAAAATAGACATTCTGAGTGAGAGTTAGCTGAAACAAAAATTTCATAATCAGAACCAAAAAGACTGTAATTATTGGAATTATCAGATGCATAATATAAAAATAAGATATTCTTAGAGAAACAGAAGATAGGATTGAAGTTATGAGAAATCAGACTATCAAAAAGATTTGAAGAAGTAGATTTGAAAAAGAAACAAATGTATAAATAAATGAATGTTAACTTATATGTGCATTAAATGTAATATAAATGTGTGCTTTATATATATTAGATATATATTGTGATATATATATATATTAGAATGAAAATTCAATGCAGAACTTTCTGTTTCTCATATTGATGGGCTAAATCTTCAGAACCAACTTCATAACTATGACTCCTAGATAAAACTTTAACAAAATGTTTCTTGAAAATCATTGAAGAGTTGTCAAGATCACAAAGAGTTACTAGGTCAAGTTTAAGTCAAATTCAAAACCCAGAGAGACAAATAAGTAAGAAAATCTCTTCCTCTGAGAATAATTACTAAGACTGGCAAATTTGATTATGTTATTGGGGGATCAAAATAAAAACCCCAGGTTTACAGATTATGGGAATTCTTTAAAGAGAACCATCCCATTCGCAGAACTAGAATCAACTGGGAATTGACTGACCTTCATGAGGAACTGACAGCCAAATGAAACTCAACTGGATCTTCTGAAAAATCTCAGGCCTTAAATTTAGTATAATGTGGTCTCACCCTAGCAGTGACCACAGTCAACTGATGGGCAAAGATATGTCTTTTTTTAGGCTGCAAATTATGCTTTCAAATATTTTTTTTTATTGTATGATGACATGCACACAATCAAAGCGATCAAGGCACTCAAGAAAATGATTCAGCACAAGTTTAACTACAGAAGCAGACATGGAGCAGACACAAAAGACTTGGGGTATTAAATTAATAAACAGAAAATGAAAGAACTATTTTAATACATATAAATAACATATGTAAACATATATGAAGTTTACATATAAAAACTATTTTAACATATATGAATATATATGTTCAAGGGAGAGGAAACTATAAAAAGTGATGTAATGAATGTAAAAATCATATCAAATAGATCATCTGGAAGTGAAAAACACATTAACTAAAACTAAAATACTACATGGTTTTGCAACTATTTAGACAAAACTGAAAACAAAATTACTAAATTGGAAGAGAGGCCAATGAAAATTACCCAGAATTGAGAACACAGATTTATACCTATGAAAAATACCGTGGAAATAGAAGATGAACTTTTAAGGTCTAATATGCATTTAAATAGAAACTCAGAATAGAAGAGAAAAAGAATAGAAAAGAGAGAATGTGTAAAAAGTAATCATTATGAATTTTCAGAACTGATGAAAATCATCAAGCTATAGAATCAAAGAGCCTGATTTATTATAAAAAAGATAAATTTAATAAATCCACACAGAGACACATGATGATAATGTTGCAGGAAACAAAATGAAATGACAAACTCTTAAAGGAGTAGAGGTGGGGGGAGACATATCATCAGCAGGGAACAGTGGGTGGACCAGCCTTAGTCCACAGACCACACTTTGAAGAGTAACAGAACTCTACAGAACACACACACAGAAATGCTACAATTTAATTTTTTATTTATTTTGTTTAATAAAATGTTAGAAGGTTTCTAGTTACATATTCAATGAACCCAGGTCGATTGCATTTCTTTTTACTAATAAAAATTTAATTTAAAATAAACATTATTTATAATCCTTTAAAAAATAAACACTGTTTAGAAATAAATCCAACAAAAGTTATAGAGGAACTATATTGTAAGCAATTAAGGATTTATAGAAATGTATTCATCATTGGAAACATCAGTATTACAAAGATATCTATATTTCACAAATTGATTTGAGTCAATAAAATTACAACCAGATATTTTGTGGAAATTGACAGGCCGATTATAAATTTTAATATTAGAACAAAGAGCCAAGAGTAAGCAAAATTTTCCTATAAAAGAAAGAGGGAGAGGATGTGTTATAAAGTTTTATTTAATAAGACATTATGGTATTGGTGCTCAAGTACAAACAAATAGGCCAACTTATTTATGAAAATACAACAGCAAAGGCATTACAGATCATAAAGAAGATGGACTATTTTAATATTTCTTGGGTCTATATAAGATTCAGCTGTCAGTCATAGTTTTCCTTTTATATTCTTTGGCTGTATCAAGGTTTTTCTCCCCTTTTCTTTGATTTTTAACAAAATTACTATGCTTAAGCAAAGTGTGGTTTGCTTTGCAGTTATCCAACTTTGAGTTCATCGTGTTACGAACATAATAGACCTTTCACTATATCCTCCATGTCTCGTACATGTTTTATATACTCTTTCTTTTCGTTTCTTCACACTTTGCTCTCAACGGTTCTGTTCTGTATTCCTACTTTCTATTTTTTTCCAGCTTTGACGAATCTATTAATCCCATCCTTCAGGTTTTTAATTTCTGTTATTTATAATTTTCAGCTCTAGAATTTCCATTTGGTTCTTTTTGAACAATCAAGACATCTGTCAAAATTATCAAATTCCTCTTGTATTTTTTTAACATATTAAGCATAGTTTTCTTTCTTAATCTTCATGTGATGTCTTTCTCATCTAGATTCCCTATGAATCTGCCTCTAGTATCAAATTGTCTCACTCTATGCATAATTGTTTTTGATTGAATGCTGGACATTGCAGATAAAAATAGTCGAGATAATTTGAGCTCTGAAAGAATTTGAGTTCTTCACAGATCATTTATATTTTCTTCTGCAAGATGGTTAAGGCCAATAACAATCCCAAATCAACTTAATTCCATCTAGTTGAGATAATTTGAAGCTGTGCTTCAGTCTTAGTAAGGGTGGTTTGTGTCCCGTTAACTTGTACGCCTAAGGTGTAGCACTTTGCTTTCCTTTCTTAGTGCCTGCAGGGGTCTTCAGTGCTCCCCACTCCTTGGTAGGTCCTGAACTCCAGTTTGTGTCACCTCAGCCTTGTGAGTCTCTCCCGAGTTTCTCTCAGATTCTAAGTCTGATAAGACAAGTCTCCAAATGTTTAGATAATTTTTTTTTTTAATCTCAGATGTTGGCTCTGTAATTCCTTGTTACCTTGGTAGCTATATATTATATCACATATATTTTCAATATATATTTTCCAGGTTTTCTATTTGTCCTCATTAACGTGGGTTTTTCCAAGTTATCTAATTCATTGTTACAGGAAAGAGAACTCTGGTAACTTTTCTTTGGACCAGAAAATCAGACACTACTCCTTACCTTTCACTACAGTTGAAGTCTGTTTTACATAACTATATTTTAAGGCCATAAATGTCTGTAGGCTAAAATTTTTCTATAGTTTAATATAAGCTTATTTATTTTTATTGCTACATGGGCATCCAAACAATATTGTTGCTATTATAGATTGATGATTCAGTTGAAATATGGACAAATTCCACTAACTTTGACCATTGACATTGCTGCCCAGGTCTACTGATTGGTTTCAACAGAAAAACATGTGCTTCAACATCTTCTGCTGACCTCTTCATTTTCTTAAAAACCAATTTACTTGCAGATAGGGACAGAAAGGCAGGGTGTGCATACTGGTGAGAATTATGAAACAAAGATTAATGAACGGTGCTTGTCAAAGATTTGCTGAAGTCGAGTATTTTGCACAGGCTGCCTGATACAGCAGTCATGCATTCATTCAGTCCTTAGAGTTTAGCACATAAAAATGGAATCATGCCAGATGAGTGAGCTAAGGAAATGTGAGTGCTTGAGTGGTAGCAATGCATCCCACATACTTCACTCTAATAAAGCCTGGCAAGTCACCCTTCTCAGACCTCATTTTCCCCTCTGTCAGCTGAATGTGGGTAACATTTCTAAGAGAGAAAGGTTAGAAATGGTGTGCAAAATACTTCCGCCTTTAATTTACCCTGAACTCTCTGTTTGACTTTCCAAGCATGATTGCCAGGGTGCCAATGGGCAATTTAAGAGAAATTAATCCGCATTTAAAAGACTAACTATAGGTATGTTTAAAATGTTAATATAAACTGTAGTTAAAATTCACAGCACCAGTATAATAGACTTCTAGTGTTTGTTGATATCAGATGAATCATTTTGAGAACACTGGAAAATAAGGTTTTAAGTTTTCATTGTAGCAGGCTGTTCTCTTTTACATACATGAAAATAACTGTATACTAATTAGCTTCTAACTAAAATATTGGTGGCTTAGTTTGGATGTCAAGTCATCCATACCTTGGTATCAATTATTACTCCAATATTCAAGCCCTAAAAGATTCATAATACATCCTGTGATAGCATTTCCTTTCACCTGCCAAATGGAATAGCAAGAATACTGGGTAGTAACAAAAATCTTCTTTTATAGAGCAAGACACTTGATTATCTAGAGTAGAAAACACAGTTTCAAGATAAATCCAATTCTCCATCTAAGAATTATCTCTGCTTTAGGGTTATTCCATTTCAAAGTATTTACATGCCACGTGGAGGGAAATATTCAATTTCTGTTTCGATATTTTACTTAAAAAAGTATTATGTTCTTAAATAAAACTATATAGCTCAGCATTTTGATGACAAATTGACATTTTCTTTCTTTCAACATCTTATATATTAGACACTTAAAGGCTTAAAGTTAAATTTAAGTCAAGTTAGAAGTATTTGTGATTGGATGAGAAAAAAATTTTAACTGTCCCGGAGATAGTTTTAAAACGCTATTTGTGTACTTTCAGAATTAAGTTTTTTTATGTCAGAGGTTGATGAGGTGATGAAAACATCAGTGAAGTTAGAAAACAAACCACATAATGTAAAAATAAGAAAAACTGTTAGCTGTTAAAACAGTAATGACACTGAACTACTTGTGAGTCACAGCTGCTGAGGGACTAGATACTAGACAGTGCTGCACGGGTAGTTTTCTGGTGATTATCTTCCTGCATGATAAGAACAATCTTTCACCTTGGACTCTAAGAAATAACTATCTGGCTAATAAAATAATACAATAATAATAATTTAACTCCTTCCCTTTTTCACAACCACCCTTACACCTTGCTTCAGGAAATAGAAAGTTGACCTGGAGAAGAGACTGTGCCCACCACTAGCCATAGGGTGATAGCAACGTGTTAATAGGTGAATGAGATAAAAGGGCTGGTGGTCACAAAGAAAGCTTAACTAGTTTCTTTTACTACAGAACTTTTTAAGGCATGTATTGAATACATGAGTGTAGATTATTATGAATCTCTGGAAGAGGGTATAGGATAGGGACAATATTTAATACGTTTTTATGACCACAGTGTGGTGGGAAGATTTCTAAGATGGCCCCCAAGATTCTAGGCTCCTGGTGTGCACACGTTTTCTCTGTTGTTAAATCAAACACTGGTCTAGATTCGGTCGTGGAAGGCTTTTGCAGTTGTAATTCAGGATCCAAATCAGTTGTCTTTAAGTTAGAGAGATAATCCAGCTGGCCTGACCTAGTCAAGTGAAGTCTTTAAAACCAGAGAGTTTTCCCTAGCTCATTGCGTAAAAGCAAGTCGGAGATTGGAAGCACAAAAAAGAAAGAATGTGCCATCGTGAAAACAGAGGTGGCCACATGGCAAGGAATGCATGTGGCCTCTAGGAGCTGAGACTGGCCCCCACCTGGAAGTCAGCAAGTAAACAGGGACCTCAGTCATTCAACAACAGTGAACTGAATTCTGACAATGAGAACGATCTTCGAAGCAAACTTTCCCCTAGTGTCCAGATGAAAATTCAGACTGACCAATGCTTTTATTCCAGTCTTACAACACACTGAGCAGAGAACCTGTCCATGCTGGACCTCCGGCCTACAGAACTGAGAAGTCAATCACACGTCTACAGCTGGGGTGCCGGGCAGTGCAACCAAACAGTGGATCCACTCAGGAAAGGAAACGATTTCGAGGATAAGATAGAAGTCTCTGTCTCAGGATAATGTTCTATCTGTCCAAGGCTTTATTGAGTTGTTAATTCTCTTAAATTATTAATTGTCCTTGTTTCCTCAAGAATTACAAATGCATGTTACCAAAACCATTTTTGTAGAATCTATATGTAATATTCTATTGTTTCCAAAACTATTCCCAAGGGATATATATATGTATATATATATTTATCCATAATATACATATGGATAAATTCAGATAATTTCCTGAATTGTTGATTGAATTTGAAAACTTTTAAAGCCTTCTCAGCAGTACATAGGAGTGAATATCTCCACAATGATTTCTTCAGCTTACTAATTTGTATCAATTATAAAAACTCTATTTTATAAACTACATCATAGATTCCAGAATATTTGAAGGAATATGAGTGATATCCTATTCTAACTGTATTTTACAATGAATAAAGTGATATCCAGAGATGTCATATAAAGATCTTTTAGATAAAAAGTTTTTAATATCTTGTTACGAAAAGTCACAAAAGATATACAAAAGTAGAAGGAATAGTACTGGGAACTGTCACCTATCCATCATTGGATACCCATCATATCCATTGAAAATGGATGTTTTCAGTAATTATCAACTCACAGCCAAAGAAGTGTATTTTGAGTGAATGATTACACTACACTTTTCTAAGGTATTACAATTTTGGAATAATATTTTATTTAGTTAAAGAGGATTATGCAATAGTCACAAAAGTGCTGTCATTGAGTACACCTTTTAAAACTTGATGGTATAACAGTTCAATGTGCAAATCATGTAATAATATCCTCATATATTACCTACTAATATTGTACATAGGCATAGAAATGACTTTAATCTTTCACTTTTTTGTAAACTTGTAATAGACACTTTGAACTATACTATTATTTTAAATGCTCTTTGGTTTGTCTGGGAGTTCTAATTATTTTAAGAACCGAAGTCCACACATTATTGTCTCAAAGGAAAGTATCTATCTATAGAAGATAAATAGGTGAATGTGGTGCTGTCTTAACTCTCAAGGAGCTTACTAGTGAGATAATATAGTTAAATAAAGCAAAAAAGAATATTGTAAATTCAATAGGAGAGGTACAAAGATTAAAGGAATTCAAAGGAGTGACAGAGTACATATATTTAGATAAGTGAGGAAAAACTGTGAAAAGTAGCATTTAATATGGGCTTGGAAGAATTGGTAAATATTCAACCATACGAAATGAGAAAATGTTCTAATCAGAAGTATCCACACATACAGCTAACCGTGCATACATATAATTTCTGTTGGACTATTTCTAAACCAGGCATTCGACGAAAAACTCGTAATAATAGGATTTTCTGGTGATCAACATTAGACTGACAAAATTACATAAATATTTTGGAATATAGGAACCATAAATTTACTAAATCCATTAATGACCTAGCATTTGCAATTTAGGGACATAACACAGAGATGGCTGTAAATCTCAGAAAGATAATGCAAAGCCATGTGATAAGATAAAAAATACTGGCAATAAAGTTTAATACAAACAACACGGCTAACGATAAAGGAGCCTCTATTCTAATCTGACAGGACGTTAAGGGATGTTGTCAAATATTTTAACTAAAAAGCCTAGTTACTTAAATTTTAAATAAAAAACAACTTAAATGTACACAGTATGTTTACATTGATTCATTCATTTATCCAATAATCAATCACTAATGCCTACCCTCTGGGAAAGAGTCTCATATGGATTAAAAGGAAGGAGCAGCTAAATATTGTATTTCAAATCCGAAGAATGAAATTAAAAGTGATTTGTTTGATTTCAATGACTGTGAAAACAGGGAAGGGAATTGCTTTTATTCCTTTCCTCATTTAATGGTAATACTGTTCATCAAGGTTTCAGCTATAATTCTGTCAAAGCTGTCTCAGATATGTCTCTAAAGATCTGTTCTCTCCTCATTCCTCTCTTTGTTGCTGTCTCAGTTCAAGCCCCCATATCTGCACTTGAAATACTGTAAAACAACCTTCTAGCTGGTTTCTACACAACCAGTTGATGTAATTCCGTTTGACTTGTCATACTTAAAATGCAAATAAATCATTACTCATCAGAATTAAAACTTTGTTGACACCCTGAGTATACAGGATAAAATGCAAACCCTTGGCTAGGCTTAACAGATAAATAAAAGTTTTGCAGCATAATGCTGATCTACATTTTTCAACCTCATTTGCTACAACTCTCTCCAATCTTCCCATCCCATCTCTTATGTTGTGGTCCATGAAACTTTTTACCACACCCTAGGCACAGTAGGCTCTTTCAAAGGCATACAGCTTGGCACAGTTTGCCCTCCACTGCCTAGAATTGTCTCCCCCCAACTTTTTTGTATTGAAGTCATACTATCATTGAAGACCCAGCTCAAATATCACCTACTCATTATGACATCCCTTGTAATGCCCAGGAAACACTGATTGTTCTATCCTCTGTGCTCACTTACATTGTGTATATATAGCCAAATAAAACCATTTTCTTACATTGTATTATAATTTGTTGGCTTCTGGGCCTTCTAGCTTACTCTAATAGGTAAAATAAGTTCATTTCCGTCTATCTTTTTTTTCTTAACACCTAGTGTATAAAGAATAGTAATAACTAACATTTTTAAGTAAATGAATACATCTGCTGAAACCAATGGTATAGTGAAACAGTTCTTATATGTGAATTGTAGAATTTACATTTGCTACTGCTTTATTAATCAAGCTTATTTCTCTATTCTAGTGTTAAGTACAGTAGCAAGGAGAAAAGGACCAAATTTTGTGAATAAAATTCAATCATAGTCATATATTTTCTTAACTATGGATGGGGTTTTGCCTGTTGATGTAAAATACTCCCTCCTCTCCCACCGATTGTGATTTGTGCCTTCCTAGTATGCCAATATAAGTGCAAGTATTAAATATATGTTCTATATTTTTACCTTTGGAGATAGTAATTGAAAAAATCTATGGTGTTCTTGTGAAAAAAATCTCCACGAAAGATCAAAATAAACACAGATTGGTGAAATATGGCAATTTTTAATGTATTTTTTCTGGAAAGTCTTTCAGACTTCAGAAGCTTTTGTAATTATATACTTTTTATAGCTTTTGCTATTTATTTTATATAATACGTTTGTATTTGGGACAGTGAGAGATACACTTATTCATGACTGGTGGAAAATTGTACAATTTATTAGACTATTTCTGAAACTCATTGTTATTAGTATCAGAATTCCTCAGCAAGGTTCTAGAAATATAATTGCTGCCTCCACCCCCCAAAATACTGTGTAGTTTCTTTACTTTTCACTCTAAGAATTCACATAAGAAGTCTGAGAGTTCACACTGTAAAGATGTAAGGTGCTGGTTGATGGAACGGAGAAGAGGAAGGTAAATAACAGCTTCCCTCCCTGCCAAACTCTTATTTCTAAACCAAATCCTTTTAATTATGGAGCTCGGAAAGAAAAGCTAGGAAAGACAAAACAGCTACCATTCATTGTGAGGTGATACAAATGATATGAGAATTTATGTAGTCTATTCTAAAGTGCTTGTGTAACCTCAGTATTGGAATGAAAAGAAATCCTTCACAAACTGTCCAGAGTCCTCTTGAACACCATTCCACTATGACTCAAACATCTTATTAGTTGTCTTTCTTTATTGGTTCCAAAAGTGCTTGTGATATTCATTATAGTTTATTCAATGAATACTGAATTAGCTGTCTTATTAACCATTGTAAATATCAGTTTGCAAAGTTTTTTTCCCTGTCTTTCTAAATCACAGTTCATTTGTCTTTTGAACTCTGGCATAATGCACACAGCACAAAAGTGTATATATAAGACTAGATAGATTTTACATTATACCAATTCTTCTCCCTAAAATTAAGTGTTATCAAATAAAGTTGATAAAACTCTCTAATACCCTTTAAACATTAATCAATTTTTAGAAAATATTACTGAAAAAAAATAAAATAGTATTAATTAAAACATTTAATAGAATGCTATAGTTCAAACATATTAATGAAACAGTGATTTTCAGTTATTCATTTCTCTTTTCAGTTCTTACCGATATGTGCACATACATTGTCATAAGTATAATCATACTGTAAATTTTGGTTCCCTATTTTAGCATTATATTGCATGCATTTTTCCATGTTATCATATGTGATGAATCATTTATTTGATATGCCATAATTTACTTTAAGGATTCTTCTCAATTAAATTTCATTTTGTTTTAATTTTTAAGTATTGTAGATGATACTTCACAATACTGTAGGTAATTCTTCATTTTTCATTGGATTTTTTTTTCTAATTTGTAAAGTGAAGTTGGAAGAAAAAATAATTTAAAAACCTATGAAGAGAGTATATTTCAAATATATGTGTTTGGTTTTAAGAGGCTTTTTAGTATATGAACTGAAGAAAATTTATGAATAATATGTATAGCTCTTCATATATTAAATCAAGATATTAGTTTATATTATATTATAGTTTATTATATTAAGCAACCAATTGTATTAGTTTTAGAACTAACACATGAACATATACATTAATTTGAAGAAAGAAAGTGATGTTAAGCCACAAATAACTTTTCTGATATCTCGGGCAAGTTATTTAGACTCTGAAATGTTGTGGTATCTCTTGTACATAAGAATGGCAAAGTCTACTTTGCAGAATGGTTTTTTTTTGAGGATTAAATTTAAAAAACAGTGTAAAAAGACCCTACTATACTGCCTAGTATGCAATATAGGATCAAGACAAATAAAGAAGTAGGCATAATTAAAAGAATTGTATATGTATAGATCAACTGCCCCCCACTTTTTTCCAGATTTCAGTTAACTGGTAAAAGTATTATTTTTATTCTCCCTCTTTTTTATTGAAATAGTTGACATACAATATTGTATTAGTGTTAGATGTACAACATAGAGATTCAACATTTGTTTGCAAAATGATCACCCTGATAAGACTAAGAACCATCTGTCACCTTACAAAGTTATTAGAGTATTATTGACTATATTCCCTATACTGTACATTACATCCTCATGACTTATTTGTTTTATGACTGGAAGCTAGTACCTCTTATCCCCTTCACCTATTTCACCCTTCCCCCCACGCCTGCCCCCTCTGGCAACCATCAATTTGTTCTCTGTATCTATGAGTCAGTTTCTGTTTTATTTTGTTTATTTGTTTTGGTTTTTTTAGATTCCACATATAAGTAAAATCATATGGTGTTCTTCTTTTCCTGGCTTATTTCACATAGCACCATACCCTGTAGATCCATCGATATTGTTGCAAATGGGAGGATTTCATTTTTTTTTATGGCTGAGTGATATTCCATTACATACATATTCCACATCTTCTTTATCCATCTACTGATGGACACTTAGAGTGCTTCCATATCTTGGCTATTGTAAATAATGCTGCAATGAACATAGGGGTGCATATATCTTAACAAATTCATGTTTTCATTTTCTTGAATTAATACCTAGTAGTGGAAATGCTGGATCATATTTTATTTCTATTTTTAATTTTTTGAGGAATCTCTGTACTCTTTTCCATGGTGGTTGAACTAATTTACATTCTCACCAACAACGCACAAGGCTTCCCTTTTCTTCACATCCTCGCCAACACTTATTTGCTGCCTTTTAGAAAAAAGTCATTCTGACAGATGTGAGGTGATATCTCATTGTGGCTTTAATTTACATTTCCCTGATAATTAGTGATATCGAGCACTTTTTCTTGTGCCTGTTGGCCATTAGTATGTCTTCTGTGGAAAAATGTCTATTCAGGTCCTCTCCCATTTTTTAATTGGATTGTTTGGTTTTTTTTAGTATTGAGTTGTATCAGTTCCTTTTATATTACGGATGTTAACCTCTAGGTGGATATAACATTTACAAATATCTTCTCGCATTCAGTAGGTTGTCTTTTTGTATTGTTGATGGTTTCCCTTGCTGTGCAAAATCTTTTTAGTTTACTGTAGTCCCATTTGTTTATTTTTGTTGTTGTTGCCCTTACCTGAGGAGTCATATCCAAAAATATATTGCTAAGACCAATGTCAAAGAGTTTACTACCAACCTCTTCTCCCAGGAGTTTTATGGTTTCCGGTCTTACATTTAAGTCTTTAATCTTTTTTGAGTTTATTTTTGTATAGGACATAAAAACACGGTCCAGTTTTGTTCTTTGCATGTATCTGTCCAGTTTTCCCAGCACCAGTTATTGAAGAAACTGTCCTTTCCCTATTGTGTATTTTTGCCTCCTTCAACATAGATTAATCGATCATAAAGGCGTGGGTTTATTTCTAGACTCTCTATTCTGTTCCATGGATCTATGTGTCTGTGTGTGTGCCACTGCCATACTGTTTTTGCTCTCAGTTTGTGGTATAGTTTGAAATCAGGAAGCATGATACCTCCACCTTGTTCTTCTTGTTCAAGATTGCTATGGCTATTCGACGTTTATAGTAGTCCTATACAAATTTTAGGATTATTTGTTCTAGTTCTGTGAAAAATGTCTTATGGACTATGCTCACAAAATTGACACATCTTTTTTTATTGTTCCACAGCTCCCTGAGGCTCTGTTCATTTTAATTCCTGCCCATTTTCTGTCTGTGGTTAAGATTGGGTGACTTCTATTGTTCTAATCTTTGAATTCACTGATTCTATTCTCTGCTCCCTCTGTTCTGCTGTTAGGCCCATCATTGTGAGGTGTTTTTTTTTTTTTTTTCAGTTATCACATTTTTTAGTTTAAAATCTACTTTTGGTTATTGCTTATATCTTCTATTTCCTTGCTGACATTTTCTATTTCTTTGAGATTTTATATTTTTTATTAGTTTTAGCTTGTTCATAATTGCCTGTTGAAATATTTTTATGATGGCTGCTTTACAACCCACGTCAGATAATCTCACCATATCTGTCACGTATGTCAGTGCTGATATCTATGGATTGACTTTTTTTCATTCAAGTTGAAATTTTCCTGATTCTTTATATGACAAATGATTTTCAACTAAAAACTAGAAATTTTGAGTGTTGTGTTATGTGACTCTGGATCTTATTTAACTTTTTGTTTGTGTTAACTAGTGTTTCTGACATTGCTCCAGAAGGAGAAGGAGGGTGGGTACTGCCTCCTTACTTCCAGGTGGTTGTGGAAGTTCAGGTTCCCCTCTGGGCCTCCACTGACATCTGGGGTTGGGGAGAGGGCTCCCCATTATCGCTGAGCAGGGGTGGGATTTTCAGCTGCCAGTCTACCTCCAGCGAGACCGGCATGGCTGGGAGGGGCAAGAATGCCGAGTTCCCCCTTTCTACATGGCCTCCACTTTCACTGCTGGAAGAGTAGGGGCTTGTTACTGTTAAGCGATAGTGAAAGACTTGTCTCTGCACAAGGCCTCTTTTGGTGCCACCCCGGACAGGAATCGTGCCTCATTTTCATAGAGGGAGAGTGGAGCACAGGTTCCCCGTCTGGTCACCACTAATTCTGAGAAGGGGAAATGAAAATTCTGGCTCCCTACTGGGGCTTCTCTGACGTAACCGCGGGAGGGGTGTAGGGTGCCTCGTTACAGCCTGGGGGAGATGGAAGTCCTGGCTCCTCTTTAGCCTTCGCTGCTGGCGATGGACATGGGGCTACAGATTTTTCTGTGTTGTTTGGTTGAAATAGAGAATTTTTTATCTAAAATATTTCTGTCTTGATGAGCTGCCCTCTCTCCTGGTCCTTTGGTTAAAGAGAACCAGCTTTTGTTTGTTTTGTCTGGGACTGCTGGCATTTCTGGGCTGCTTGCATCTCCAGCGTGAATTCTTGGGAAAATGGAGCAAAAGGAAAACCCAGTGATCTCACCACCATGTCATTCCTTGGGTCTCAAGGCTCTTAGCTGGTCTGTTTTCTTCTCTCCACATTTCAGAGTCTTTTTGTTTTACTTACAATATCCAGAGATTTTAGTTGTGTCTAGTGGGAGAAATAGAAAAAAGTACCTTTACTTCGTCTTTCCAGAAGCAAAATTACCAAATCTATAGGGTTTTCGTAAGGAGTAAATGAGATAAATTTTATCAAGGGTCTAGAAGAGTATCTATTATTTAGGGACATTTAATAAATACTAGTATCCTACTCCTACATCTGCATAAATATTCTGGAAATTAATTAAAAGAATGATTGCATAAAATGAGGAATTAACGTTTCCTCATTGATGATATGATATATATTAAATTCACATATTAATCATCTTCTATCAATAACTTGCATAGAGTTTGTTAGAAAGTGAGGATTTTTAGAGTACAATCTACTAAATGAAAGTCATATTTCTTTTGTACAGCACTTGCATGGATTTAATTATTGTGAAATCTTTGGTACAAGCTCCCAATTTATATTTCTTAAACATAATTACTAAAAAGGAATTGCATCAACTGGTCTCACTGCCCTATTGCTTTCGCATCTGTCCTTGACATTTAAATGGATTTTCTGATGATGAAAGGACATAATATAAAAAGAAAAAGAGAGAAAGTGGTAAGAGCATAAATAGAAAGAGGTCAAACTGCTGAACTCTCTCTCCCGTTTAGCAGTTTGAAATCTTAGAGCATCTACAGTTGTAGATATACTTGCTAGTTAAGCTGTTTCATATCAGTTTTGTTCATAATGGTGCAAACTGAAAAACCAGATAGTGGATAAAGCATGATCAATTTAAGAGTCTTTATCCCCATTTCTCCTTATGAGGAGACTTACAGATTATCACTTCTACTATCTTTCAGGGACTTGGCATAAACACCCTTGACTGAGAATTTGCAAATTTGCTGTTACCTAGTTTTCCTACTGTTTCATCCCAAACCTCCCACCTACATAGCTCCTTCTCATTTCTTTATGTGCATCTTTTCACTTTTATTATATTAAATGTTACTATTTCTAGAACCTTTGCACAGAGCTTTGTGTTCTTAGGAGGGAAAGCACTATATAAATCTAACAAGCAAAGCCAAGATTGAAATCCAATAAAGGAGAATTTCTAGAAATTATTAAAGACTTCACTGACAGAGAAATTAAACCTTGATATTCCATTTCCTTATCTTTTCACTGCAGTTGAATCAGTGAAATCAATATATTTGAAACGAACCACATATAGTCCATTCAGAAGAATGGCTCTGGCACAAAAGGGAGCAGCTTCTAAAATTCTCAAGACTGCTCATTCCTTGAAACGGTGTACACAGAGTTTTAGCAAGTTTTTTTTTTTTTTAACTTATCTAAATAGTAAAAGTGAAAGCTGGTGCTTTTGGTGGATCCACAAATAGATGCTAATGGGCCCCAATATTAAAAATTAAAATCATGTAACATAATCACAATTATAAAAAGGTCATGCCTGTTTCCCATTTGGAACTCAGAAGCATCAGGATTAAACAAGTGGTCATAAATATAACAGATAAAAAAATAGTTTGTTTGGAATTCAGCTAGAAGGCACCAATATCAATCTCCCAGTAAGAGTGTCATCTGTGTCTACATCATCTGGGCACAGGACATATAACCATCTAAGAGATAACAGACAACAGCAGATGGTTTGGAGATTCTTTCATATTTCTTCTATTCTGGCCACACTAAGCTATTTTATTTTAAGTATAAGGAGTAAATATATGTGAATATATACATATTCTTATATATGAATGACAAACTGAAAGATAAAAGAATTAAAAAATAATATACCAAACACTTGCCAGGGATCATATAAGCTACCATTTTGCATACGTTTTCACATTAACAGGCCAAATTCTCTTGCTAGTTACGAGGTACTAGCTTATTCTAGACTGTAAGCCACAGTTCCTGATATTCTCCTAGCCTCTTAACAGATGCTCCATCTACAGGCCTCATTAAAAATATGGCCTTAGGTGGTCATAAGTTGTACTGGGTGAGTTTCACTGCATTACTGTCACTTCTGTGTGGTTTGTTTAGGAGTAGCTCCCTCATCCAAGATTAGTCAACATGTGGGCTGCCAGCATAAAAAGATACTACAGGCCAAACAAATTCCTTCTTACAGGAATTTCAACTGGACGAATGGAAACAATCTCTAATGGGTGGCTACATGAGTCAAGGCCCAGCCAGAAGATAGAAACCACATCAGATATTTGAATACAGAAAATTTAATGTAGAAAATTTTTACTTAAATTTTACTTAATATAGAGAATATGTTACTTAAAAGACAAGAAGAAACATTAAATTTATCACCCTTATAGTGAAACACCTACCACACCTCAGACTAGGGAATAAAAGGAAGAGCTTTGAATAATTAAGACTTAGAAACTTAGACAAGGGGCCCCAAGGGGTTAAAACTCTGGCTTCTGAGGAGCAGGTGTTGGCCAATGGTGCTGAAGTTTCTGACCTTGGAGGAGGAACCTTAATTGTCTGGTACCCAGGCCAGACCTTTAAGAAGGGGGCACTATAGGGGCCGCCCTGGTGGTGTAGTGGTTAAATTTGTGCTCTCCACTTAGGCGGCCTGGGGTTGTCAGGTTCAGATCCTGGGTGCAGACAGATGCACTGCTCATCAAGCCAGGCTGTGGCAGCATCCCATATACAAAATAGGGGAAGATGGGAACAGACGTTAGCTCAAGGCCAATCTTCGTCAGCAAAAAGAGGAGGATTGGCATTGGATATTAGCTCAGGGCTGATCTTCCTCACCAAAAAAAAATTAAAAAGAAGGGGGAATTAGCCTCTGGTATTGGTGTCTTAAGAGAGGGGCATGATCAGGCTGGGTCGACACGTGGAAAAAACTGAAAACTAGATTTGCCGTCTCCTATAAGAAGGAACTGTTACCTCTTGGGTTAAATATTGCTGAGGTAATGCTCATAGAAACAAGAAGTGGATAGAAAGCAACTAAGAAGGAACAAGTCCCTTCCTACTCTAGCCTTCCATTTTGCTTCTAACACTTCCTATTGACAGAGGCCAACAGAGAGCCATCTGGCAAATCAGATATATGGTTTGCAGAATCCCAGCTCCAGCATCACAAAGCAGTTTATAGAAGAACAGGTTTGGTTTTGAGAGAGAAAAAATTCATCATTGTGGTATTCTGCTCCTTTGGCTATTCAATTTTCATACGTGCTCTTCTGTACATATTGTAACTTCCATATGAGAACAAAACAACTTATGTTTCCACTTAATATGATGCAACTATCTTTCATTCAAGTGAAGATGTTCTTACACTCTACTGAAATAAAAAGGTGTAAAATTCCAACAGTTATTGTATCTGACTCTGGGAGACTGTCAGATTAACCATCTATGATCTACATTAATTTATCCTCAAATTCAATCACTCTCACGCCTGCATATTCTGCTCCCTGAATTATAAATCCTGTTACCTGAGTGGTAAATTCTGTTGCTGAATTATAAATTTAACCTCCTATAAAATTTGGATAAAATAAGGGGAAGAAAGAGAAGAAAATCACACACACACACACATATATATATACACACACATATTTACATACATACAAGAAGCTAGGAAAAATATATAAATATAAATACCTATATAAATATATAAATCAGGGAATTTCTCATTTCTGTAACTGATCTGGAAGGCATAGTTGGTATTTATAAGTTCAATCTTATATTATTCATTCATTTTTCTTTTGCCCTTAAGCCATAGGCTTTAGGTCACACTTGATATTTATAAGTTCCTTTTCTCAAAACTCCTTCCATGTTTTCTTTGCCTGCAGCTAATCAGGTCATGTTTCTTAGTGTGGTACCATCCAACTTTCGTTCTGGAAGGG
Organism: Tapirus indicus; assembly: GCA_031878705.1. Taxonomy (NCBI): domain Eukaryota; kingdom Metazoa; phylum Chordata; class Mammalia; order Perissodactyla; family Tapiridae; genus Tapirus; species Tapirus indicus. The sequence continues at coordinate 4,088,665 of CM062936.1, forward strand.
TCTAAAACTTTAGTGGTTCCTATTTTTTCAGTTGCTGTATTTTCCCATTAACTTATATTATTGGACATGAAAGGACTATGAGACATCCCAAAGAATTCTCTGGTTTCCATATATAATCTTTCCTGCTCCCATTTTATAGCAGCAACCAACTTTCCCCTTGGTAATCTGTATCGATCCTCCCAGTGAGTAGAGTGATCGCCTTGTCTGCCTGTTGGTTCAGTGACGTGGAGAGCAGAATAGGGCCAGGTGACAGTCTCGAGTTGCAATTTAACGGAACCATGGCTATATCTCTGGTGGAAACATGCCTCCCTGGAAGCAGCACCTCCAAAACAGCAGAGATCGAAGAGGAGCGATGAGAAGCAAACACTCTGTGACTGAATCTGTTGCAATAATGAGAGGAGCCACTCCACTTTCACTCTTCGATTTCCAGACCTACACAGTCTAGATATAGGAGAAATAGCAAATATGTTACTCAGGAATTAAAAGCATATGCTGCACCCTGAAAGACAAAACTCTATCCTTTCAAATGGAGTTTTTCCCCCCAAACTGGCATTCTGAGTCTTCAGTAGGCCTTTGCATCAATGTATTAGGGCAAGTGCTAAGAGCAATGAATTCCATGAGCAAGAGCCCTTTGCTACTCTTGTCTTGCTATAAAATAAGTTTCTTGACCAGAATCAATGTTGTGCATGATGATGAATAAGCCATCCCATAAATCTATGGATGGTGGTGTTTGTAGAAGGATTAAGGGCAGGGAAGGCAAATCCATATCCAGAATACGTCTATTCCAGTGAGGACAAATCTCTGTTCCCTCCTTGATGAAAGTTATCCAATGTAATAAACTTTCCATCAGGTGGTTTTTTTGGTCACCCCAGGGAATGGTTCCATATCAGGGTTCACTGTTGATCTCTGCTGTTGGCAGATAATTCACTCAGCAGTAGCTAGTTAGTTTATGAGTGGTGAAGGACATCCATGTGGATGAGCCCTATAGATAGGCTCTGTCCCTGCCATTGTGGTTACCATGGGCAAATTGAGCAAGAATTTGATGACTGGGTAAAGAGGCTTACTGAAATCCATAGAATGTGTCATTTTGTCAATCTAAGAACCTCTTCTGCAGTGGATGACCTTTGGGGAATATTCAAATGGGACATGATTATTTTCAAACTCTGTACCCACTCTGACAGATCCAGCCACACACCTCTCCCAGACCTCATTGTCACCAATTTTCCAATCTTGTTCTTTACAAGTTCCTGACTGTCCAGGAAAACCATTTGCCACTACTCATGAATTAATGTAGATTTTTTCTTTTGGCCATCTCTTGGTCTAGACAAAGTGAATGGCCAAATGTAACACTTGAAGTTCTGAACATTATGGAATATTTTCCTTCAAACATTCCTTTAAGGCCACCTCTGAGTGAAGCTACAATGGCTGGTTGGTTAACTAGGCCTGGATGTTTTTCTCCTTATCAATTTGGTCATAAGGAACTCCCCGAAGGGCCATAGGTATAGATTGAGAAAGAGAGGCAATATAACAGAAATTCTTGTCAAAGAAGTTTGAGCCATATACTCATTTAATTTAGTTGTGTCTTCCACACTTCCTCAAGCCTGAGTCTTTATATTTCATCTTGCTGATTGATTACTGCTGCAAGTGTCTAAACTTATGAAATAATCAATCAGATAACATCATTTCATAATAAGGACAGGTCATATAGTCGTTTGTACTATAGTTAGGTGTTCAATGTCTTCCAGGGCTCACTAGCAAGTGAGGAGCTATGTCTCAAAGGGGAGAACAGCTATTTGTAGAAGAGGGCAAGGATTTCTCAAAAACCACACAGGACTTTACTGGGATTCTTCTATTAGACCTTGCTAGAGGCTCCATATATCATCCCTATTTGCCACAGACACTTTGAGGAATACTGGATCTTATGTTCATAAAGCAAAGTGGAAGAGTGGCTGAGACTTCAGCCTAGATTTGCTACTAAACCATCTCTTGCTCTGGTTCCCAATGAAAACTGGCAAACTTACAGGTTACTTGGTAAATAGTTTAGAGTAGCACACTTAATAAAGTGTATGATACTCCCAAATCCACAAAGCCCATCAAGCATTGTGTTTCTTTTCTGTTGGTAGCAGTGCATAGTGCCACAACTTGTCTTTCCATGTGAAGGGAATATTATAACATACTCCAGACCTTTGTACTCTCAGAAAATTCTCTGAGTTAGTAAGGCTCCAAGAATTCTTGGGATTTATATCCACCCTCTGATTCACATAGATCTCACTAAGGAATCCAAAGTACTTCCTACTTCCTGTTCCTAAAGTCCAATAAGCCATAATGTTAGTGGAACAATGTGATGTTATGTGGAATATCAAAACTATTAAGATCTCTGTGGACTATATTATTACAGAGAACAGAAGAATCGGTAGTCCTGAGGCAAGAGTTCCAAAAGTGCATTGTTGATCCTGTCAGGTAAAAGCAACAGCTTTTGATAGCCTTTTCAAATTGCTATGTAGAAAACTGCATTATTCAGGTCAACAGCTGCATATCAAGTGCCCAGAGATTTCTCAGTTTCCTCCAAAAAAGATACCATGCCTGGAACAGCAGGGGCAACTGGAGTCTCTACATGATTCAGTTACAATTACTCATCTTCTCCAAGGCTCACCCACCTCTGCACAGCTAAAAGAGGCAAGTTAAATAGTGTCACCGTAGGAATGATCACAAATCTTTCAAGGTTTTGACGGTCACCCTAACGTCTACAATACCCTAAGAATGTGGTACTGCTTCTGGTCTACTATCTCGGAAAAGAGAGAAGTTTTAGGGGCTGCCTCTTCATCTTTGCTACTATAATGGTCATCACTGGTCAGATGGCAAATTTGGGGATTCTGCCAGTTGCCAATTACAACCATTTCTATTATATATTCAGGAACTGGGGAGATAACCATAAGATGAGATTTCAAACATATTGGGCTCATGTAATGTGAACTTAAGCCAAAATCTTATTTGTCACCTGAATCAAATAAAATCTTTTGGGTAGTAGACCATAAACAATTATGGCATTTTGAATTCTCATGATTTGCCACTAATGCAGAGACAGTATCTGGTAATTTCCAAAAGGTCTGGGTGTTCACTTTTCCGTAGTGTGCAGTCACTCTAGTAAATGGCTTCAACGCCTTGTGGGGAAAGCTTGAAGGAAGCTTATACTCAGAGTCTATGCTTGTGGCAGTGTTGCAGGGTCCTTCCTCAAGGCATCTGGATTCTCCTTCAACCCATTTTATTTGGTGTGTGAACTGGCTTTGTCCTGAAAACTGGATGAACAGAAATGATTTATTATGATGGTGAATCAAGTTAGGGTTTTGACCACAAGATCTGGAGTTTCTTTCTGTTATATAGATCAAGCAAACTTTTAATAACTGGACTATATATTCATTCACAGAGACACCATGAACAATTATCCACCAACGTAGATCCCTGTGGATCAAAACTTTTTAATTATCACTTTATCCTTGCTGCCCTTTTTAGTAAAGAAGAAAGGTTAAGCACCGCCACTCAGCATCTGTATTTCCGGCAACTGGTCATCCCCACTAAAGTCGAAGAGCTTGTTTCTATTTCTAGATCTATTTCTGTTTCTGTAGAGCTCATCTCCATCAACACACCTGCTCCACAAAGAACAGCTAACACAGAGCATTTCAAGGATGCTAATGCTCCACTCACTAATATATTTTTTGATATCTTAACCAAGAGAGAGTTCTCTGAGTCCCCGAGGATATGTTTTGTAAGAATAGATATGTGTGTCGCATATGCAAAAACTACTATATTGCTTACATCATAACTATTTGGATTTCTTTTTCTTAATTACTCCAGGGAAGTTCTATCATCTTGACTTCATTAAATGCAGTTCATAGTTTTGTCCAAGCTTTAGTCAACCAACAAGTAAACTATTATAGGCCCTTCCAGGTGCATAAGTTAGCACGTTAATTCAGACTCTCTGATAAGTGCATTCGTATCAATAAATTCAACATGATTCAGTGTTTTATTTCATCCTCCTTCATCTGACAAACTTAGAGTATATTCCCACACATATTTCACATGTTTCTTTTGATATGAATTAGCAAAATCTTGAAATTATTTTCGCACAGAAGCTATTTCCTTCTGGGGCGTTTTTTGTACTCGCCTGTCTGAAGCATGCTGTAATATATACTATTTATGGGCCTGGTGACAACAAGGTGTTTTGGGGGTTATTCTTAAATAAAATTAGCATCCCTTTGCAATAAAACTGCTACAAATAATGCTACTATAAGATATTCAACAGGGGAAGACTCCTAAGACAAGTGAAGGCAAGCTGCTTCCATTGGCAAGAGAAGCTAAGAGTGACTGAGAAGCTCAAAGTCGTCAGTTTCATCTGGGTCCCACTAGACTTCCCCACTCCAAGTTTTAGAGGCTCAGTCCCTCACAGTCATTGTCATAACATTCATGTGAGAGAATTGCAAGCTAGTGAATTTGCCTCACATTGCAATTCTGCAACCCTAACAATGAAACTTTATATGTAGTTTTAGCATATTGGCCCTGATTGTTTTATGGTAGTCATAGAAGCTCCATATGTTTCCTGACGGTGCCTTGACCTGAGAAATGAAAGATGTGAGCATGTCATTTTGTTTCTGTAAGCTCTTGGGCACAGAGAATCTGCATCCCAGACCTTGTAGTTATCAGTTCTTCCATAACTGAAAAGTGTAGCAGCTAGCCAGTGTGCTGAGGCACTTGCTTCAGTAGGCATTTCAAGACAAGATATGTGATAATTGGTTTAACTATGAGACTAATGCATTTCAGAGATCACAGTATTCTATTTCCCACTGCCAAAAAAACATGGCACTGCATTAAAGACCAATAACATGACCAATGTAATTTCCAAATAATATCTGATGGTTTCTTTGCTGCAACAAATTTCTTATCAGTCAGGGTTCAGTTAGGAGACAGAAATGACAACATTTATTTGAATAGAGAGAACTTAATATAGGGAATTTTTAACTAGGTATAATTTTTTTTTTTTTTTTTTTGCTGAGGAAGATTGACCCTGAGCTAACATCTGTTGCCAATCTTCCTCTGCCTTGTACGTGGGATGCTGCCACAACATGGCCACTGACAAGCAGTGTAAGTCTGCACCTGGGAACCAAACCCGGGCCACCAAAGCAGAGCACGCCAAACTTAACCACTAGGCCGTCAGGACTGGCCCTAAATTTTTTTAATTAGTTAACTAAAAATGAATAAAGAACATTATGTTTTCACACAGATTATAATTGTAGGAAGTAACTACTACCTCTAGGACAGTGAGAAAAAAGGAAGAGGTTGTAATCATTAAACTTAGAAGATTTGAAGAGAGGCCTTATGGATCTGGGATCTGTATGGATGAGGAAGTAATGCCAGCTAATTAGGTGCTGTTGTCTTTGGTGGGGGAGCAATTAAACTGGTTATGCAAGTGTTGGAAAATCTGCATAGTGGATTCAGTTGTTGCTAAAAGAAAGAACTGTGGGGCTGGTGAACAAGAATGTGTAGGATGACACTCACAGGAACGGGAAGAGACAGGAAGCAAACAGGAAACAAAAAGGAAGGAGCAAGTCTATTCTTCCTTGTTCAGCTTTGCTGTCTCTTTCCAATGTCTTTTACTGACAGAGTCCCTTAGGAACTAACTGGCAGAGAATAAATATGGTTTACAGAGTTTAAGCCTGAGTGCCACAAAACAGAGAGGGAAGTGGGTATTTGGAATTGGCAGACAATAAATTAAGAAGTGGCACATTAGTTGAAGAGAAAGAATCAGTTGAGAGAACAGTCAAATTAATGGTAGAGCTTTACAGGGAAGATGTTGGACTCTCTCTACAATTGATCATTTCCCTGGGTCAACTGTACATAATTTTCTAATTTCATAGATGTGTATATCCTTATAATAATCCCTGTGCCCATACTTAATGGCATTTGAGTGAGTCCATTCCTTCTAACCAAAAGAATACGCCTAAGCAATCCTTTAATTTATAAGAGACAAGGCAAGAAAGATGAAGTGAATTGCTCACAGCTAATTTGGCAATATTAACAGTTTAATCCAGGTCTAACTATGTAATTCTAGAAATTGGCCATCCACTTATTATTATTGTTTTTAAAATTTGCTATCTACCACAAATAGTTTCTTTAGTAGTCCTGGAAGTTTAGATGCAATGAATTTAACTGTGGTTACATTCTATTTTCTGGCTAAATTATTCATACACATATTAATTTCACTACTTTTTTTCCCAATTTTACTTCTAATGTATAGAATGGAGATTTTGAGACCAAAGCTTCCTGACTAATCCAAAATAATTGTGTTAGGTTATTTTTTTTGGGAATTTGGATCCCAATCCACTTAGAATTACCTTTACCTGAGGCAGGTATAACCCTCACTAGAAATTAATTGACTTTAGCTATGAAACCTGTTCTTGTGCCTTTATTTTCCATAAGTGTGTCTGCCAAGGACTGATTATCTGAGGGTTTGTTGGCAACTAAGCCTTCTGAATCACAGGGTGAGGAACCAACTCCTTAAAGAAGTGATCACCCTGAGGCAGAATGTTCTTCTGAACAACCCATCACTATTCGTGACAAGAAGCTATAACTTCATTCCATTGGCAACAAGCATTAATGTGGTAATAAGGCAGAATTGTATATGCTTTCATTTTTAATGTTTATATTTTTTGTTTACTGCAGTGAAATTATTATAGACTCTATATTCACCATCATGCATTTAAATTTTTACAAACCAGAATGCTTTTAATTGCACACTGGCATTGTATATATACTTGATGTTGATATTGCTAAGTAAACGTTTCTAGAGAAAATTATGAACTAATTGTATAGTTTCTCTAGTCAGCATCTATACACTCTATGCCCATGTGACATTCTATTTTATCCCAAAATGCAACCTCCTGTCACCGAGTCAGTAAACATCATATCTCAACAGTGTGTTCTCTTTACTCACCTGTCACACATTCTTGCTTTACTGCTTAGGTAAATTTTTCTATATGTTAGTGCATCATTAACTCTATTACCGCCTGGAGGGGTCAAACCTTCTTAAAATATATATTAATATTATAATATAGTTATTTCTTCACAATTCTTTAACTTTTAGACTGACCTACTTAAAAGTAGTGAGTTTGTGTGTGTGTGTGTGAGGAAGATTGGTCCTGAGCTAACACGCATTGCCAATCCTCCTCTTTTTGGCTGAGGAAGATTAGCCTTAAGCTAACATCTATGCTCATCTTCCTCTATTTTGTATATGGGATGCCGCCACAGCATGGCTTGATGAACGGTGCATAGGTCCGCTTCCAGGATCCAAACCTGCAAACCCCAGGCTGCTGAAGCAGAGCACATGAACGTAACCGCTACACCACTGGCTGGCCCCAAAGTAGTGAATATTTTATATACGCATATGTATGTATATGAAGTTGTAAGCAATATATTTGTAGCAAAGTGCTAAAAATTATGAAATAATAGTTATTGATATCAACCTCTATACAGAATTTAGTAAAAAAATTAAGTAGTATATAGGAAAGAATATTTGTAATGTAAGTCTAAGAGTACTCTATGTTTCACATGGATAAGGCTACTTTTAGCTGCTATTGGTTAACTAATATCATTGACTACTTTGATTCTTGCAAAGAAATAAAATCCTATAATCTTAAATTTGTCACTCTAATACATATACATTTATAGTGATAATCCTATATCTGAGCATTTCAGACATGAAATAACTCCATTCTTCTAGGAAATTATTCCTTACCTTAGGCTTTCTGTGAAAATCTCTCCAATGTTTCCAAAAGAGTGACAAGCAGATAGAATTTTCACAGAGAGAGCCAGGGAAAGAGAAGCTACCAGTCCTCATGGGGTTGGAACAAGTCTCCAAATCTGGCCTCAGAGACAACCCTTGCAAAGGGATAGGACTTAACTGAATCAAACTGTGGAACAATTAATTCCCCAGAGCATTATGGAAAATCATAGATCAATTAGCTGGAAATTAGCAAAGGCGAGCAGCTGGGAGTAATGCAAATAGAAGCAGGTGATTTAAGAGAGAGCAGGGAAGAGACAGTGAAAGAAAGCCCTGCTGAAACCATTGTCATCCCAGGATGATTGTGAGCATGGCCAAGGCTGTGCCTTATGAGAAGTGACATCACAGGCTGCACACTATGGGGAAATAAACTGTACTGAGATAGTCCAGCAAACTCACTAAATAAATAGACAAGCAAACAGTAACAACAACAAACCCCAGAGAGGGAGCTGGATCAGTAACCAGAATTACCACAATATATTATCCAAAATATCCAGCTTTCAATAACAGTAACAAAATATGAGATATGCAAAGAAATAGAAAAGTGTGACCCATACACTGGGCAACAAAATTGCTTTCTGAGAGGACCTGAATGTCAGACTTAGCAGACTAAGATTTTAAATTATCTATTATAAATATGTTCAGAAAACTAAAGTAAACCTTACTTAAAGAAATAGAGTTAGATGACAAAGTCTCATCAAATAGAGAATATCAATAAAGAGATAGAAGATATTAAACTAGAAAGTCTGGAGTTGAAAAATACAATAACTTAAGTGAAAAATTCACTAATGGATCTCAATAGGAGATTTTAGCTGGCAGAAGAAAAAATAAGCTAACTTGAAGATAGATTGATGTATATTATGCAACATGAAAAACAGAGAGAAAAAGTATGAAGAAAAATGAATTGTCTCGGAGATCTGTGGGATACCATCAAAAGTAGCAATTGTATACATAATGAGAGTATCAGAAGAAGAGAAAGGAGAGAAAGGAGCAGAAAAAGAAATTTAAGAAAGAATGGCTGAAAAAGAATAGTCTTTCATCACATTGTTCTTGAACAACTAGATATCCACATGTGAAAGAATGAAATTGGGCCCCTTCTTTACAGCATACAAAAAACTTAACTCCAAATGGAACATAGACCAAAATATAAGATCTAAAACTATAAAGACTTTAGAAGAAAACATAACACTAAGTTTTTGTGACTTTGAGTTAGGAAGAGCTTCTTAGAGCTCCAAAAGCACAAGTGACAAAAGACAAAATAAATTGGACCTTATCAAAATTAAAACTCATGTGCTTCAAAGGATAGCATCAAGAAAGTAAAATGACAACTGACAGAATCAGAGAAAATATCCAGAGAAAATCCAGAGATTTTCATGAATCAGAGAAAAATCCAGAATATTTAAAGAATGCTTAACCACTCAATAATAAAAAGACAAGTAATACAATTAAAAATGGGCAAAAGATATGAAGAAACATTTCCCCAAAGATATACAAATAACCTATAGGCACATGAAGAGGTGCTACACATCATTAGTTATTAGAAAAATCAATCAATACCACAATAAGATACCATTTAACACCCACTAGGGTGGCTGTAATCAAAAAGACACATAATGCCAAGTGTTGACAAGGATATAGAGAAATTGGAAATTGGAATCCTTATACAGTGCTGGTTGGAATGAAAGATCCTGCATCTACTTTGGAAAAAAAGTTTGGCAAAATATGAAACATATGAGTTACCATATGACCCAGGAATTCCACTCCTAGGTATATACCCCCCAAAATGGACACACACATCCACACAAAAATATGTACACAAATGTTCATAGCAGCATAATTCATAATAGCCAAAGAATGAAAATAATCCAAATGTCTATCAATTGATGAATAGATAAACAAAACATGGTATATCATGCAATGGAATATTATTTGGCAATAAAAAGTAATGAAATACAGGTAGATTCTACAACATGAATGAATATTGAAATTATGCTAAGAAGCCAGACATAAAAGGCCACATATTTTATGATTTCACGTATATGAAATTTTCAGCATAGACAAATCTATAGAGACTGGACGTAAATTAGTGATTGCCTAGGACTGGAGAAAATGGGGAGAGACGGCTAATGCATTCAGTTTCTTTTCTTGGTGGTGGTTGCCCAACTCTGCATTTTCAAAATTTGTAGACATTAAATAGGTGAAATGTATGGCATATGATTTGTATCTTAATTAAGCTGTTAAGAAAGTACATCAGAAATCCTGCCATTTGGGACAACATGGATGGACCTTGAGGGCATTATGCTAAGTGAAATAAGTCAGACAGAGAAAGACTGTATGATCTCACTTATATGTGGAATCTCAAAACAAGAAAACAAAAACAAATTGATAGGAAGAGGTATCAGATTTGTAGTTACCAGACGTGGGAGGAGGATGGGAAGAGCAGAAACAGGAGAATGGTGGTCAAAAGGTACAAACTTCCAGTTATAAGATAAATGAGCGCTAGGGGGGTAATTAATGTGCAGCATGGTGTAGCTAACACCATTGTATGATGTGTGTGAAAATCGTCAGGAGAGTCAATCCTAAGAGTCCTCATCATAAAGAAAAACATTTTTTTCTTTTCTTTTCTTTTGTTGCTTTCTCTTTTTGTTAAATCTATACGAGAGGACAGATGCTAACTGAACTCATTGCAGGAATCGTTTCACAATACACGTAAGTCAAACCATTCTGCTGTACACCTTAAACTTAGACAGTGATGTATGTCAATTATATCTCAATAAACCTAGGAGGAGAGACATCTACCCTACTTATAAAATGAGAAAAATATCACTTTGGTTCTCTGAATAACATAAATGTCCAATTTTTTTAGACTATAAGATTAATAAACAAAAAATAATTGTTATATGTATTTGGTTTTAGGTGCTATGTTTCTAGGATAGCTGAACTATCTTTCTGCCTAAAACTAGAAAAAGAGATTCCCTCATGATCCGTTTAGTCATTAGATTAATTTGCTCTGCTCTTATATTTTTATCCTATATATATATCTTATATTTATATCATATTAAGAAGGTATTGATACTTTGATTCAGTAACCTTAAATCTCCAATATTGAAGTGTATTAAAATTAAAGCTTAAATTTTTACAGTTTCAAAACTTAAATTGCCATTTTGGCTGAATATTAGAAATATCTATATTAGAAACAGATGATTATTAGTGTTTTAAATCTGTAAAAATTAAAACTATGCTTGACTCATTGAATCTATTTCAGAAGTTGTTATAGTTACATATTAAGACATTTAATATTGTATAATTTTATTTCGCTTTGAAAGACATACTTGCAATCCTAAATGGCTTTGAATAGTAATATTGATATTTTAATCCTTTTGTAACATCTGGAAGGCAAAAATAGATGTTGATAATTATTGCTTAAAAGTTTGGAAACTATTAAATTAAGAAAATTTATTTTGGCATAAAAAGAAAAGGGTACTTATGACTCTTCCATTTTGAAAACATCATATTCAGATCTTTTACAAACAGCTAAAATTGGTTTACATGGGAAATGCCAGATGATAACATGGTATTTCTGAAGTATTACTTTGTTTCTTGTTAAAAAGAAAAACACGTAATGAACTGGTTTACAGGTGATTATAAGTGTCAATAAGGACAATTATCTTCTTCCTTTGAATACCAAATTTAAAATTAAAGTTAATTTTTAATTCAGTCATTACAGGAGAAACAGAGTAAAACTAATTTTATTCTCAAAAAAGGCGATATTCAGAAATAGAACTCCATAAATCAATTGCCTAACCACAATTAACTCTGTTGAATTGTTTCAATTATCCTAAAAGAGGATTAGAATAGGATTTAAATAAAGTCAATACATTATATTTTCTACACCCACCAACATAATTATCTAGTGACAGTGACAACTTTTAGGATTCAATGTAAATTCATATTAAATTTTAAAAAAGGAGGTCTTTCAAATCTGTTTAATTAATCAAACTTTAATGAATAATTAGTACATTATTAAAAGTAATGTGTTCTGAAAATTTTAAAGAAGATGTGGCATAGGAAATTTATATGAGTTATCCAAACAGAAAACTACTTTTAAAATGTCTTACTAAAGTCAAAACTATTTAAGGTCTAAATTTGAGAGTAACTAGAAAACAACATCCATCACTGAGTAACTAATAGAAATGATAAAATTAAAAATATATACAAAATATGTTATTTATGTATATTTAAAATGTATATGCTAAAATGAATTAAAATAACATTTGACGATTGTTTAAAAATGAAAACAGAGATGAGCTTTGACTTTCAAATGTTGTACATTAGAATGACATATGTTGTATATGTTATGCATCCACATTCTAAACAATCTTTAAAATTAAATGTATATTTCTTCAATGGAAAAATAAGTTAAACCATGTCATGTTAGTTCTGCATATCAATAACAGTTTCAAATATTGTCATCTTTGTCTACACTGTAGTATTTATGCAATTGTATTTATACATTGGTTTTACCATAATTATTCTATGATATTGATAATATTGATGCTAGTGATAAGAAACATAGGTCTGGGGCCCGGCCTGGTGGTGTAGTGGTTGGGTTCACGTGCTCCACTTTGGTGGCCCGGGGTTCACAGTTTAGGATCCCAGGCACGGACCTAAACACCACTCATCAAGCCATGCTGTGATGGTGTCCCACATAAAAAAAATAGAGGAAGATTGACACAGATGTTAGCTCAGGGACAATCTTCCTCAAGCAAAAAGAGGAGGCTTGGCAATGGATGTTAGCTCAGGGCCAATCTTGCTCACCAAAAGAAAAAAGAAACATAGATTGGAAAATATTAACACACAATAGATTACAACAAAACTACTTTAAATAAAGCTGAAGATTAAATATTGTTAGCAAGCATTAAGATTTCCATGAATGCAATATCTAATTTTTTAAAAGAAAATAGACAAAATCAACAGATGAGTTGGAGACAACTCGGGCATTCCCCCTTCTTTTTAGATCTCTCTTTGCTACTACGACAATATCTATATCAAAGGAAAAACACTACTCAGAAAATTAAAATGTTATTTATCATTGTTATGGAAATACCATCCCTTTTATGAAATCAATACTTAAAAAAAAATAAGGATGGAACTATCCATTAAATAAGAATATATATTGGACAAATCTGTGAAACAAAAAGAAATACTTCAGCCATGTCAGAGTAACTGATGCTAGACTAACTTTCTCATTATAAATAACATAAACTGAATAAAATATAGAAAGCTTTTCTTTTTAGTTGCTGGATGACATGGAGTCCAGGACTATGATCCTTGAGGGAAGGGTAACACATGGAGTGAGTTCCAAGATCACCCTGGATTTATTCCAGAAGTCATTTCTTTCTTTACTAATACAATTTTTATTTTTCTGAAGATCATTTCATGACATCTAAACACATCTTTGATAATATTCAACAGATGGTTTTACCATTTTATTTTTTAAAAAATTTTCCAGCTTTATTGAAGAATAATTGAAAAATATAATTGTATTTAAAGTATACAATGTGATGATTTGTTATACATATACATTGTAAAATGATTACCAAGATCAAGATAACACCAAGATCAAGATAATTAACACATCCATCACAGTTAACTCTTTTCGTGTGTGTGTAGTGAGGCACTTAAGATCTGTACTTAGCAAATTTCAAGTATACAATGCAATATTATTAACTACAGTCACCATGCTGTACATTAGATTCTCAGAACTTAGTCATTATATAATTGAAAGTTTGTACACTTTGATCTACATTTTCCCATGCCCCACCTCCCCCTGCTCCATCCTCTGGCAACCACCATTTTATTCTGTTTCTATGAAATGAGATTTTTTTTAGATTTCACATATAAGTGATACCATATAGTATTTGTCTTTCAGTGTCTGGCTTATTTCACTTAACACAGTGTCCTCCAGTTTTGTCCATGTTGCAGCAAATGGATTGCAGAACAAGCTGGTAGAGCCTGAGGACATCATGATTGTTTCACAGAGCAAGCAAGTAGTGAATGGAGGTGGCAAGAAAAGATGGGAGCTGTATAGAGAAGAAACTTCAAATTCTATCTTTGCCAATTACTAAACTGCCCATGGAAAGGGAGAGAATCTGAAATGCATGGAAAGGAACAGTGACAGGAAACCTGTGAGCTGAACTGTAATCCTGAATGTCACACGTTACTGGATGATATAGGAATTTCAAATAGTGGAGTGGAGAGATTGCACTGTGTACTCCGGGCATTCAATTAAGACACTGGAAAGAATATATCTTAGGAGTAACGCCCTGAAGTCAGGGCTACCATAGACCTACTCTGAAAAAACATTGAAAAAAACAAAAGAAAACAAAACCACAAAAAGATGGAGATGATCCACCTGCTTGCTAAAACAAAAGTCAACATTATATACAGGAAGACATCAGTATAGAGACTCTCATCAATAGAACACCCACTATAGCCAGGACACAATTATTAGACATGTGAAAAAGGAGGAGAACATGACCTGGAAACAAGAGGGGCACTCGGTAACAGTTCTAGAGATGACAGATGTCGAAATGAGCAAAAAAGTTTAGATATTTGGGGGCAGAAAAATAACTGTGGTTGATATTTTTTCAGAATAAAAATCTATCCTTCTGTTCCAAGAAACTCAGAAAACTTTAAGCAAGATAAACACAAAGAATTTACACACAAGAACATCACAGTTAAATTCTCTAAAAGAAAAAATAAAGTGTGGGAGGGGAGAGAGTGAAGGAGAGAGACAGAAAGAGAGAAAACATCCTTAAAGGATCCATAAAAAAAAAGAAATATATTACATAACGGGAAATAAACAAAAGCAACTTCTGATAAAAAAATGCAATTGGGAAGCTAATGCAACATTTTTAAAATGCTGAAAGAAAAACTTGTCAAACTAGAAATCTATATCCAGCAAAAACATCCTAGAAATTAATACAAAATAAAAATTATTCATATAAGCAAAAGCTAAGAGAATTTGCCACTAGCAGATGTGCACTGAGAAATGTTAGTGGAAATTCCTTGGGCTGAAGGAAGGTGAATCTAGATAAAACTTATGATGGTTAATTTTAGTGTCAACCTGACTAGGTTATGATGCCCAATGGGCTGGTCAAATACTGGTCTGGATGTTGCTGTGAGGTATTTTGTAGATGTTATTAACCCATACAATCAGTTGACTTTAAATAAAGCAGACTGCCCTCCATAATGTGGGTGAGCCTCATCCAATCACTTGAAAGCTTTAAGAGCAAAAACTAAGGTTTCCCAAAGAAGACGGATATCTGCTGCGTCAAGACTGTAGCAGAGGACTCCTGCCTGAGTTTCCAGCCTGCTGGCCTGTCCTAGGATTCCAGACCTTGCCAGCCACACAGTCATGTGAGCTAATTCTTCAAAATCTCTCTCTCTGTCTGGGTGTCTCTTCCTCTTTCTACATATCTCAATAAGATATCAATACAAACTGAAACAAAGCTCTTATATACATGAAGAAAATAAGAATGCCAGAGCTGGTAAATATGTGGATAAATGCAAACAGTTTCTCCTCTCTCTATTCTAGATATGTACTGCCGGCTAGTTCTATCACAGTGGTGGCTGACTAAGCTCCTAGAGGACTGGCCCTCCCTCAGATAACCACTATCACTCTAAACAACACACACACACACACACACAAATACTACCCGAAGCCCGCAGAAAATAAACAAAAGCAGACAGATTACAGAGAGAAGGTAAAATCTGGAAGTAGGAGTCAGCATGTGGTGAGTTCCTTGTTTTTACCACTTTTAGCCCAAAGGTCAAAACTGATTTTAAAATCCTACAGTGTTTGAGGTCTGAAGAACTGGAGGTCAGAGTTCTGGGCAAACACAGCACAGCACACTGTGGGGTGAGCGCGACGGGGTGTCACCGCACACTAGGATGGCTGTTATCAAGAAGACGAGTGTTGGTGAGGTGTGAAGAAGGAGAACCCTTGCACACTGTTGGCGAGACTGTAAAATGGTGCAGCCATTTTGGAAAACAGTATGGCGATTCCTCAAAAAATTAAAAATAGAACTATGAATGATCCAGCAATCTCACTTCTGGGTATACATCCAAACGGAAAACAATCTGCATCTTCAAGAGATACATGCACCCGTATGTCCACTGCAGCATCACTCACGATAGCCAAGACACGGAAACAACCCGAGTGTCCACTACCTGGTGACTGGGTAAAGAAGATGTGGTGCATATATATACAATAAGGTTATTACTCAGCCATGAGAAAGTAGGCAATCCTGCGATTTGTGACAACATGGATGAATCTAGAGGGCATTATGCTAAATGTAAAATAAGCCAGACTTAGAAAGACAAATACTGTATGATCTTACTTACGGGTGGAATCTAAGAGAGTCAGACTCATAAAACCGGAGGTAGAATGGTGGCTTCCAAGGGCGGGGAGGTGGAGAAAATGGGGAGATGTTGGTCAAAGTGTACCAACTTCTAGTAATAAGATGAATAACTTCTGGGGATCTAATGTACATCATGATGACTATAGTTAATAATACCGTATTGTACACCTGAACTTTGCTGAGAGAGTAAATTTTGTTGCTGTTCTCAACAGCAACAAAAAAAGTGGTAACTATGTGAAGCGATGGATGTGTTATTTAACTTGATTGTGGTGATCATTTCATAATGCAACATATATTAAATCATCACATTGTACACTTTAAATATAAAATTTTTATTTGTGAATTATACCTCAATAAATTTGGGGGAGGTGGGATGGTCCTGGTAAGGAGAGTGCCAGAGAACGGGAGTTATAAATTTTTGTATAAATTCTGTAATTCCCCGGCTAATTCTGAGCCATGATTGTGTGAGACTGAGTGAAAGCAAGCTAAAGGGGGAAAAACTGAACTGAGATGTGAGCTCCAAGAGACAGAGTTTGAGTCTGACTAAGTTAATTGGTGGCTGAAACAAAAATTTTGGCACTGTTCAGAGAGTATAGCAGAATCTATAATGTTGCATCTGGAATGTTTAGGATGTGATACAAACTTATTTAATATACAAAGAATTAAGAAATTGTGATTCATAATCAAGGGAAAAAACAAACTGTAGACGTCAATTCTGAGATGACCTGAATTCTGAGATGTCATTAAAGCAGTTATTTAACTGTGCTCAATGAAGTAAAGAAACGTGCTCATACTGAATGAAAGGATGGACCAGCTCAACAGAGGAATAGAAACAATAAAAAAAAAAAAAAAAGAAACAAGGAAATTCTAGAACTGAAGAAATCTAATACCTGTTATTAAACACTGTATAGGATTCATAGTGCAATGGAGATGACAGAGGAGACACTCAGCAATTTTCAAGGTAGATCAAATAAGTTATCCAGGAGGAAAAAAAATAGAAGATAATAAAATGGAATGAAAATAAACAGAACTTCAGAGACTTACATGGCAATATCAAAAGGTCTAAAAATCATTTAATGTACCCAAAAGAGAAAAAGAGAATGGGGCCAGGAAAAAAAATTGAAAACAAAACTCAAACCAGAAGATATCTCAATTTTCATAAAAATAAATTTGCAAATTCAAATCTTAGGCATTTCTACAAAAGAAATGGACACCTATACTCTCAAAAATACTTGTATAAATGTTCACAGCAGCTTTATTCATAATAGTCCCAACTGGAAAGACAAATGTATATTAACAGGAAAATTGGTAAAGAAAAATGCGATATACCTATACATTGGAATATACTCAGCAATAAAAAGGAGCAAACTATGTACTTTGAATACAACATAACCAGATCTCATAGACATTATGATAAGCAAAAAGGGAGACACAAATAATGCATTCTGTGTGTTTTCACTTATATGAAGTTCTAGACAGGCAATAATACTCTACGATAATAGAAATTGGAAGTGTTCGCTATTGGGGAGGAGTGAGCATGAAAATGTTCTTTATCTTGGTATGTGTTGACTATGTGGCTGTGCGCATTTGTCAAAAGTCATTAAAGTATAACACGTACTATCTGTGAATTTCTTTGTAGAAGAATTAATAGAAAAAAGATAGGAAAAAAGTAAAAGCAAAAAATTAAAAGAAAATTTTGTAAAAGTGCAAGAAAAAATCGGATAAAATAATCATATTTGATTCTTGATGAACCTTAAGAATTGAAGAAGCAACGTCATACTGATAATGTTAATCACTTTGTAATCCACTGATAATATTGTTTAAAAAAGATACTAATAGATCATGTTATCGTTCCTAAAATGACTCAGTTGAGAGTGGAGGAGTTTCTTTGATAATTAGGTGTGGCACTGATGATGTAGTTTCTCTGCTGTTTAGAGATGGTTGCAGAATCATGTGCAAACTGCCTGTGATACACAAACAGGCACCAAACACTTCATTAATTTAATAAACAGATATGTATTAAGTAGCCGTTAAATGTCTGACAAAAAGCTAAGAATCAAAATACAAAGATCCATGAAGCATCTGCCCTCTAAGAATTTCCATCAATGTTAAGTGAAATAGAGAATGCAAACTCTCCTTATCATTGCACTTAACACCCTACATGTCCTCAATAAATGTTAATTGCATGTAAAACAGAAGATATTTACTCTTATTAGTTACTTTGAGAATTAGATGAAAGCTATTTTATATACATTCAGGAAAAAAAATACATATACAATATTTTCCTTATAAGGAATTTTCCTTTAGGGAATTCATAGTGTCCTGAAGTTGTTCTATGAAGTTCAAGACCAAGGCTTAGAAATTCTTATTATAAGAAGACACGTGAACAAGTAATTTATGTGCATAAACATTCTGAGTAAAATGATGTGTTGGGCCCTTTTCAAGAAGCAGTTGGTTTAGCAGTTGGTTACCTGCTGAAAGAATGGTCACTGCTGAGCGGATTGGAGGGTGAAAATCAGCTTCAACTTGCTTATTGCCAAACCTGGATGGATTGGTATGGAAAGTATTTTGTTTGACTTAAAATATGTGTGTTTTCTGTGTTTGTGTTAATTCAAAAGTTACAGTTTATTTGGGAAATAGCATAGCATATTGGATTTTGGAGTCAGACTTCTTTGGTTTTAAATCCTGGTTTTTAATAATTACTAGTTCTAAGTCCTGAGTTTTTTTTTTCTCTGTAAAATGAGGCTAATAATAGCACCTATCTCGTGGTGAATTTTTAGGTATAAATTAGCTAATGTTTGTAAGGAACAAAAAATGACATATGGAAATACTAAAGGGTATGTAAATGAATGTTAAATAGCGTCTCACTGACTTTATAACTATGTAAGGAAATCCTGACATGTAAAGATATCATTTGAGAGAGAGTCAAAGAAGCTGGGCAAAATTATTGAGAAGCCAAGAGAGTACATGACAAATTTATTTCCAGATACTATTTTTACAGCCACAAAAATTGTTTTAACAAGCTACTGAAAGTAAAAGAAGGATTTTAGAAAACCTCTGCATTTAAATCCTTACACTTTTACTTCCACAACTAAGATCTGAACTACTAACACATGTATTTTTAGACCAGTTTGCTAGGTGCCTTTGGATGTCTAAATTATGAAAGGTACGTGGGATGGGGAGAATTTGTATGTGCCCATTGCTAGTATAAAGAGACAATAGAATGGATGCTGAAAAAAGAGAAAGAAAAGAAAAATAAACAAAGAAAAAATGAGAAACAGAAAGAAAAGAGCCTATAGGGATCCTCTGTTTCTCCTATACAAATCTCGGTGAAGGAAGAACCAGGCCTGGCTGCGGGCGAATGAGAGTGCGAGAGACTTGCTATTCAGGGAGGCTGGATTTCTCAACCATTCCCACTCAATTAAATGTCTCTGCATGTGGCCCTTTTCTACATCCTAGTAATTTCCTTTACCTCTTTTTTTTTTTTTTTCTCAGCAAACGTTGACTTAGTACTTACTATCTACGAGGTGCTGTAGAAGACATAAGTATAGACAGATGCCTGCCCTCTGTCCTGACCCCGGCTGCCTGTGGGCTGCAGGCAGAAAGCCTGATGGAAAGACGGAAGTGCCAGGGCAAAGACAAGAACAAACTGCCAAGGAAGCAGAGAAGGAGCAAGTAAGTGATGATCACAAGATGAATCAGGAGGAGGTGGCCGCCATTTATCATTCTTTGCTGCATTTTTCAAGCCAGGCTGAGTCTACACTTTTCCTTTTGATGTTTTTTCCCCCTTTTAAGGAATATTTCTTGCATTTTTTAAATTATATTTGGGATCCTATTCCAGGAACTTTTTTTGTTATTCTTTCTTTAGAATTACTTATTTGCTAAATTTTTCTTTCATTTTTAAGTTACAATATGAATATTAATAGCTGAGGATTTTTTCTGATTTCTATATGACATTATTTTCAGCCTTGGGAAAGAATTGATTTGAACAACATAGAAGAAACCACTGATCTACCTCCAGTTAAAACACTGAATAGGAATGTTACAATTCTTAAAGTCACTTCAAGTAAAATATAATTATGTAAGATGAGTCTCTAAATAGACCAGGTGTCTCACATGGGCTTTTGTAGGTTAACACATTTGCATGCATCCTTCTGTGCACGACAAAAATTACATCTTCAGTCTTCACTATTGAAACAGCATTGGATACAAGAAAAGGTAAATTCAGGTACTTACTAGTACATAACAAAAGAGAAGATAATAGTCTTTTTACGTCTGAATTCTACTGAAGCTACAAATTATTCTGTGCACACATGCACAAACATATGAAAAAATCAAAAACCTAAATAAAATAAAGCACAATCAACTTGTCTCTGCTTAGGTATGTTTTCTATGGGAAGTCATTCTTTTGATAGAAAAGACTACTTTTCTAAAATATGGACTACTTATCTATGTTAGCTGTTTCTTACTTTGCCCATTTCAAAGTATGGATAAAAATTCTTAAGTACTTCATATATATCATGAGGATTAATGATTCTAAGAAGCTTTCAAGATGGAATTTCTTTCAGGTATAAAGCTTCATTAATAATAAAGGAAAAGGAAATTAAACCTTAGCATAAATATCCTTGCACATGATGACAAATTGATGTGCTTATGAACATAATTGGCATTTCACATTCCTGACGGCAAGGCAGATTTTGTAGTGCACCTTTATGATTCTACCCAGGTGCACAAGTGGCATTCATAATGAAATTTACACATCCCACACCTAAACATATGTGCACAGAGCACACACACATACATACATGAAATCTCACATGTTCTCCACAAGTTTACTAAAGAGAGAATTGAATCTCATGGGTGGATTATAATTAACAAAATATACTTCCATATCTTCAAAATCCAAAAGCAAGTTAAGTTGACCACAAATAATATACATGCATTTTTTTTTGCTATATCTTATATTTAATGTCTCTCAGAGGTCTTTGAGAGTTAACCTGTAATAAATAACTATTTTGTAAAACCATGAAATGTTATATTCTGATTTTATGGGATATTAATTAAAACATGAATTAAAAATCAATATCCTCAGAAAATATGCAATAATAGTTTTACTGATAAGAGAAACAGCTGTAGTTTTGAAGTCAGGCCCAATTCGATGATCACTTAAGTTGACAGTTCTTGCCAGCATATAAGAGGAAATCTAATATGCAAAGACACACACAGACATTTGTATGAGAAGTGCAATTAATTTTGATATGTTTAAATAAGATGGTGCTTCAATCAAAACAAATATTCCAAAACAATTCTCTGTAATGCTTTTGATTCAGAAGTTTTGAGATGATAACACTGATGAGAATGTGGATAGTAAAATATCAAAACTGGCAGCACATAACTTCAATTTAGAAAAGAAATTAGATTTCCCTGCAAAACAGATTAGGAGAGGAAGTGGAGACAGAGTGTGGTAGAACACAAAAACAAGCAACTCTTTCAAAACTGGTGGGGAGCTGCTTTTCTGCTTAATGAAGTGGATGATTTAGAGACCAAGCCCTCAGATTTTAAATGCGGCATAGGGGTGTATAATAGTAACTGGGCAAACCGCTTTGAGATTCCAGGTATTCGTGCTCAGCATCACAGACTACTCTTGCATTTCTGCAGTTGTAGAACACTAAAATACTCACTGGTCCTAAAAATGGAGAATGTTATTTAAAAATGTTTAAAGACATTTAGTTAACAGATAGCTATTCCAGTGCTAAAAATGAAAACAGCACAACATTGGTAACTTAAATTGACTAGGGGAGGTAAAGGCTAACTCACCCCACATTTGTAATCATCTGAAATATTCATTGACTGCCTATTAGTCGCCAAGCCTCCTTCTACGCTGTGGGGCTAACTTCGTGAGTGTGGCGTTGTAGTGGAAGAAGATAGACAACAGAGAAAAAGGAAACAGCAAGAATATTACATGGAATATTAGAGGGCACTGAGGATCATGGGAGAATAAAACACAAAAGGTGCTTAGAAAGTGCCTAGGATGAGGGTGAGAGTTAAAATACAAAGAGGTCGTCAAGGAAGGAGTCACTGAGAAAGCGACATGAACAAGGGTGTCTTGAAGGAGATGAGGGAGCAAGCCTTAGGAGTATCCGGTGAAATCCTTTCTGGGGGGAGCTTGCTACAACAAATGTCCAGAGGCCAGAGTGTCTCAGCTGGTCTAGGAATGACAGGGAGTGGTTGGAGGGCAGTGAGTGAGAGGGAGAGCAGTAGGAGATGAAGACAGAAAGGAAGAGAATCAGATCAGGCAGAGCCTTGTAGGCCACTGGAGACCTTAGTTCCTGCTCTGAGTGGAACAGGGGGACACTGGATGCTTTCAAGCAGAAGGTGACAGGGTTGGACTGGAAAGGATCACGTTTTATACATATTATATTATCTATTATCTCTACATATATCTAGTATTTAGATGATGACTAAAATATTGCTTATTTCCTTGCTAATTTTAAGAGTGAAATCACTTCCATTAATCTTTATGTAGAAGGTTCATACTATATACAATAGGGATCTTATCTTCTTATTTTGATCTTTTGTTTAAAACAATTCCTGTAGCACACACTATAACACTGTGGAATTAAAGTACAGAACTGTGACAGAAACTACTAGTTATTTCTCTAAATCCCTTTGCCTTTCGTCCATAGTAGTAAAATGAGTAGCTGGGTACGTTGCCATCCAGAATACGATTTTATATACCACAGCCTCCCTTGCAGATAGGCTGGACCATGTGAGTCACTTCTGGCCAACGACAGGTAAGTGGTGGTGTCCTATAGCAGTTTCGGAGATCCATCCTGAAGAAAGAGCTGGCATTCGCGGGCATCCCTTGCTCTTCCCCTGACCCTTCATTCTAAGCGACAGCTATATTTCATATTACTTGTGTTGCCCTCCAAGCTTATTCGTGCACTTTATTCTATCTTTCTGGACACTTAAAAGTGTGATGATAACATTGTGGTTAAGAGTGGCGGCTCTAATGCAAGAATGCTCTGGTTCACATCCCAGTTTGCCATCGGCTTGGCTGTGTGAGCTTCAGGAGGCTGTTTAACTTCTCTGTGCTTAAGTTTTATCATCTGTAAAATGGGGTTGTTATGAGAATTAAATGATTTAGTTCATATAAAATGTATGAGTGCCTAACAATAGTACACCTCCAGTGCCATTTTGCCTACTGTTATCACCTGTTTTAGTAGCAAATGAACACTTTCATCGTAATATTTAAATTAGGTCCAAAATGTAAACACTTTCAAAATCACAGTCACTTAATTTCAGAATTTCCTTTCTTAAGAAGTGGGGAAGGAGGAGGTTGACCTAAAATAGCCTTTTTATTTGTTTTCAAATCCAGAATACAGAGACAGACTGTTTTTCTACCAGATTGAACCCAATTTTTATTTTCCATCCAAGTTCCCGATCAGCTGTGGTTTGCCCTTGTTGCCCAGAACCACAGCACAGAATAGATGCTCAATAAGTTCATTGAGTAAATACATGAAATTGTGGAGAAGTCAAACTCCTTCAGACCTCAAGGACTTGAAGTCTTCAACTCTAGCGTTTGTCTCCAGACCACTAAATAAAGCCTCTCCAAAGTCAAACCAAGTAAAATTCAGAGGCAGTTTCCTCTGGGAAGTGTTAGTATAGGGAGCCTTTTCCTGAAGCAAATCCGACAAATGAATAAACAAGTACAAAGAGAAAAAAATGAATATTATTATGTCTTTATCCAGGGATTACTTCTAGTGCCCTATGCTAAGGCTACTATCCAAACACAGAAAAGACTTGGAAAATATAAATAAAGAAAAACTCTTCTTTAATGCTGCTAGAATCCGAGTTACAGTTAATGCACCAAGGCAGTATTACTGCCAGGGTATGGCCAACCTGGTGGAACAGAACCTAGAGGACTCAATTTGAATGTGTGCTTTCCTTTGAGCAAAGTTAGAGGAAGAACCTTTTGGTGTATAGGAGAATATGGTGTCTGTTTATAAACTGTCTTTTTAGACAAAGTCCAAATTCTTTGGAGGCAGAATTAAAGGAAACCTTTTTACAAACAACAGAGAAACACAATATACAAGCACTGTGACACCTGGGTGTAAAGGTGTTATGCAATCCTTTTAATTTGTTGTTAGATCTGTAGGGTGGAATTGTGGGCAATTTTTCCTCTTTTTTGAACTTCTCTCTACCTTCCAAGTTTTCTATAATGAGCAAACTTTTTCTAATGAGCAAAAACAAATACCAAATGGTAAATTAAGTCAGAAGAAACCTAAAACATTTGACTAGATAGGTAATATTTTCTGAAATTGACATGAATAAGATGATAACTTTTTAAATATTTTAAGACTCGGTAATGACTGGCTGAAGAAAGAAATGGATTGAACGAGTTGGTGAAAGATTGTGTTGATATTGTGAATATTACAGAAAGAGTAAAAATTTAGAAAACACATGGGACAGAGCCAAAAATTAACAATGTAGGCATATCTTCATGGCAAAAAAATCCAGAAGAAAGACTTGATCCTGTGAAATATGGTTTGGAGTTTCAAATTATGGAGTATAAATTATGGAATTTCAAATTGTAGAGTGAAGGGAAACTGAAGGACCGAAAGTAACAAGATATGAACAAGTAGTTTGGCCTTGGGTCACCTGATAGGAGTCATCTCATCTTTATAGGAGGATCCATTTCATCTCTAAGAAGGTTTATGACAACTTAATTAGGTAATATGTGGCAAATAATCCTCATCAAATTTCTCCTGAATCTGGTGGTGTAGGAAAGGAAGAAGGAAAACACAAACAAGTGTCTACCTCTCGTAAAGAAAGGAATTCCAGAATTATGTGGTTAGCACTAGAAATTAATGGAAGAATTTAAAAAGATTTTAAAAGCTGCTTGGTTTTTTTCCAAAAGTGGATATATTACGTTTATCTTCTAACTTTAATAACTAACTTCTAATAAACTAGATAACTACATGAATATAAAGAAAAAGAATCGCAATAAAAATAAACCTCCAGGGATGTGTACCATATTACAAATGCAGCTGTCACAACACTAATCTCCCTTAGCATAGGTGACAACAAGAACAAAACTGAAGAGCATGTAAAATGTCATTTGAGAGTTAAACTGTAAAATCAACACATTATGGATCCTAACTGAGGTAGCCAACACCATCTTAAAGAGATAGATTGAAAATGAGCAAGAAGAAATGCCAATTCCTGGGGACCAGCACTGACAGGCCCCTCACAGAGCCGTCTGGGAAAATGATGTCCTTTGAGAGAAATCAAGTATCCAATTTCATGGCAATCTGTCTGTCAGCATGTATGTGGGCATCAGAGTCGGGGACCAGGAAGTCTTTGAATTATTAGGATGGGAAGTCTTGCTCTGATTTCAGGCTCAGACAGCTACCTTCTGTTGCTTTGTTTGCCATGAAGGCTGTCTACAGGAAGAGAATGTGCTGGTATGCAAGCTGCAACTATTTTTTTCACTTGGCAGTTATATTTATCATTTAAATTAGTAAGTTAGCATTCTGCCTTTTATGATCAGTCTCCTGTCATCTTTGCTATGTTGGCATCTATCATTCTAATAAACTGTGTGGCAAGGACAAGGTCAGGTTTAATATCTAGAAGATTGAGGGCTGAGCCCTTCCTCATGCCAGCCTACCTTCCCCAGGATTCTCCCTCAACCATCCACTTTTGTTTTAAAGACAAATCCAATATATGAAAAATAATTCTCGATTATTGTATTTTTCAACATTAATCATCTCTTGCCGATATATCTTTTCAACCAAAAGACCAACTACTTGGTTCAAGTTGACTTTGACAGCAAATACAAGAAATAAAAAAGATTATTATTTTGGTGAAGTGATTAAAAGAGGTAAACCATATTGCACTATGACAATAACAGATATATTAAATCAAAAACATAAACATGATAAGGTTCATATTTGGAAAGTTAGCTGATGTGATACATTGGAGAAGAGGAAGACCATTGAAAGGAGACCAATTGGGAGATGATTAAGAGTAATAGGGACCTGATCTTTAGTAGGAGTGGAGACAATTACATTTAGGAGACTCTTAGTATGTGTTTTAGATTGCAAGTACAAAAGCTGACTGGCAGATTAAGCAGAAAAGGGATTTATTAAAAGAATATTGGGTAGCTCAAAGAACTGAAAAGCAAGATAACTGTTAACAGGTTCTCATCTGAGATGTCAGTACCAACGCTACAAACCTGGCTACGAAATTGACCCAATGAGAAAACATTCCTCTTCCACGGAAGCCACTGAAGTGCAGCAAGCATTACTGCCACCGACTAGAGCTCAATGCCACTGCTACTTCCTTTCCGGGATCTCAACCTCATGACCATTGCTTGGCACCTTTGGCATCACCCCTGACCAACACAGCGGATTTTGCATGGAACCTCCTTCCCCAGTTTGCTTATTTTTGATTCAGACCCTCAAACACATTGATGTAGTTGTTACAAACCAGGTCCTAGACAGAAAGACGGGGAAAGCTGTTTTTTTCTTGCTTCTACCAGGAGAGGCAGGATTCAGCAGAAGGAAATTCCCCCAAACATAGTAAGTGTGTTTAAAAATGTTGAGTATTCCAGAAAACAATGATAAATTCTCTCACAAGGAGACATTTTAGGATTTAGATGTTTGCATTGACTGGAAGTGGTCGGGAACATGGAGTCAAGGAGGAGAATAAGGAAGAAGGAGATGGAGGATCAGGGACCAAAGATGACTTCATGGTTTTACATTTAGTTTTGTGTTTGCTAAAATTTAAGCTGTTGTTTACACTGTGTGAACTACTGGGTAAAACAAAATATTATTTAATTAAGTAGGATACTATCATATAAACAACTTGAATTAACAAAGTTTAAAATCAATTAATGGACCCGTAAGTACTTATTGGGCATATAAAGGGACTGCAGGTGAAAACTAGATATAGAAGTGTTTTTTGACCTCAAGAAGGCAACAGAGTTGCCTTAGAAGTTTCAGGTCAGACTTTAGACCAGTGGTCATACACATGCTGCTGACCGGGGCTGAGAGTCTAGTAGTGGCCCGAGTGGGGGTGAAAATTCCTCCCTGACCCGGGATGTAAAAGCATGCGTGGGGTAAATTTGGTTGTATATGCTTTCGTTTCCTATGTACAATGTATTGAGGATGGAGCCAATTAATTCTTCATTAAACACATATTTCTGGAGGATTTACTTTATAGCAGGACTTGTGTAAGGCACAAATGATACAGAGAAAATAAAACAAGACCCCTGTCCTATAGGAGCTCATAATGTGATAAATGTTATGAGAAAATTAAATATGATAGCACAAAAGCAAATAAAAAGGTATCTAATATAAAACAGATGGTGAAAAAGAGATTTCTGGAAAAAGTAATACCTGAAGGACACTTAGGAGAAGGTTATAGCCAGGTGAAGAATGTGGGAGGGGTCACCACTGGGTCGAGACTTGCAGCTACTAATGAATTTTATGTTTTTAAATTCACATCACCATTTTAAACACTGGATTTTCTTCAAAAGTACAGAAAGTAGTAATAGGTTCACTAATATTGTATTTTTTTTCAAGGTGACCAGAAACATAGTTTTCTTCCTGTAAACTTGTAAGGAAAGCATAAAAAATAAAAATTATAAACCGATGAATATAAATTCTTACATAAGAATTAAGTATAACGTATAGAAACAATTAAGTACCGGCCTATGATTGAGTAATGTTTATCATGCCCAGAAAGTCTAATTGTGAACAAAACAAGGAAAACACTAACATAATATCATTCACCAACATCCAGTTATCAAAGTAATATACTCCACAATTACTTACTAGTTTGTGAAGCTCTTTTTTTTATTACTAATCTCTATTAGTTGCAAAACAAAATAGATTGAAAAAGAGTGAAAGCACCTCCTTAACTTTATGAATTTATTAAGGCTCGCTTTTTCTATCCCAGAAGTTATACTTTCTCAATAATAATTCTTGATGTTTAAGGGAACTCAGTTCAAATGTTCGGAAACTTCTCTCCGGGATTTCTTCAGTCTTGTTGCATTTCCCACTGAAGTATTTTCTGGATGTGCTCAGGTCACACAATCTCTCTCCTTCACAGTCCCATCTCTCTCCTGTACGGCTGGACCCTTAATCATGGTGACAATGTGCCAGTCTTCCCAGACACCTAGTTGTCCTCATGGCACATTAAATTTTTCACAAAGCAAGGTCTCTGCCAGAACTTTCCCATAATCCTCAGAAATACTTGTGTAAATCAATCCAGATCTGGACTTTAGATTACAAATGAATAAATTTTAAAAAATGCCACTCTATCAAGTGAATTATTTAGAACAGATCCCTGAAAAACTTGAAATTTCAATGCTTGAAAATCACTTTTATCAGTTTTGCAGGTTAAAAATGGGCCACTGATACTTCGGTGTTGGGGCAAAGATGCCCTAAGACAATGGGGATGTGACTGTCGGGGAGTGAGAGACTGAGAGGAGAGTGTTTTCTGGTACAAGACGATGAGAAGAGGAAGTCAATGACTGAGAGTTGACGCTTAGAAAAGATATCTTGAAAAACTCCTGCATCTTAAAATTAAATGATAAATTTCTCATAATATTAATGGGAAAAAGAAGTATATCAAGTATATTAAATTGAGCTTAAAATGATTAAATAATCAAATGCTATTTGAATATTTTGTAACCTGGGATGTTTGCAGCAGCTATTGGAAAGAAATGAGGTCATTTTTTAAAGTTCAGTTTAAAAGAAATAAACAGGAAAAAAATTAAAAACACAAAGCAAAGCAGATGTAAACCTATTGAAATGCACCAGGCTAGACATAAACAGAAGTAGAATACTCAAAAAATCAAATGTCATGTTTTCCATTAGAAATGAAATCTAGTTTCTCATTTTTTTAGTGTTTCTTAGTATTTAACATTCAAAATTTCATACACTTAGTGTTTAGAAATCAGTCAGTCCTGTCATCATCTTCATCAGTCCCGGCATCATCTTCAGAGGGTGGGATGAGTCGAACTGCTAGTTCCCTACACTGTTCTCAAAACGGAGTGCTCTCTCTTCCCCAGACGTGGCTCACCTGGGCTCCTCACTCACGTCAGAACAGTGAACCCGCAAATGTGAGTGACAGCTTCAACGTGCAACTCAAGAATTAATACAATTAATTAATCATTGAAATAATGGAGGTGTCCATTGAACCTCAATTAACTACTCTCATTTTAAGAAATGTTCCATATCTCCCTCAAAATACCAATTTTATTGGGTGTATTTAAGTCACATTTAACACACAATTTAAAGTGATCATTAGCTCAGAGAATAATGCATATAAGTTCTCTCCCAGAATGAGGGGAAACTAAGTTGATTTATCAGATAAAGTGCTACAATTTCTGCCTGAGTTTTGCACCAGGAAGCAAAGTAATTCTCCTAATTTAGCTGTTGTTATCTAGGTATCAGGAGGATGACAATCAGATTGAATGACTCCAAGCAGTGAATGGGTGAGATCTCCACCTACTACCCACTGGAGTTTTTGCATTTTCAATGGAAAAAAATTTTAAATGATGACTCTTCAGGGGCTATGACAGAGCAAAAATGAAAAAAAACAAAACAAGGTCAAAACATGAGACATTTCTGAGCCGGGATACATTTTTTAGACTTTTAAACCTTACTTAACCATCTCAAACTCTGTCTTAGTCTCTTAGGGCTGCTATAGCAGAAGACCATAGACTGGATAGCTTGTAAAAACAGAAATTTACTTCTCACAGTTCTGGAGGCTGGGAATTCTAACATCAAGACACCAGCAGATCCGTGTCTGGGGAGAGCCCACTTCCAGGTGCCTCTAAGGCAGTCTTCTAGAATCTCACAAGGAGGAAGGGCAAGGGAGCCCACTGGGGTCTCTTTTGTAAGGGCACTAATCTCATTCATGAGGACTCAGACCTTGTAGGGAAGGAAAAATAACTTTCCCTTTACCCTTCTTGGTTCTTGGTGAGATCCCCTGTAATAAAAAGACAGACTAACTTGAGAACAACAAATTTAATTATGTATGTAAGTACGGGAACACCATAACGATGTGAGACTCAAAGAAGTGACCAGAGCAGGCAGTTTTTATACCTTTTAGACAAGGAAACAACAAATTTGTGAAGAATTGTCAAGACACAAGGGTTTGGGCTAGGGTTAGTAAAATGGTGAAGAAGTAGCAAGGTTTGTTTATACTGCCTGCCCAGCCCTAAATTCCCTGACTCTGGTGCTAAGGATGTCTTCCTTCCTCCTGATGTGGGAGGGTACCTCTACATGGGAGATTTATCTTCTGCTTTCAGGGAAGAAGGGCACAGGGGTTGAGGGGACAGAGTGACTTACCTGCTTCTGCTATTTTCTCAAGCTCCTTGAGCCTAAGACATTTAATAGAGCCAGGTACCACATTTTGGGGTAGCATGTCCTGAACGTCATCACCCCCATAACCTCATCACCTCTCAAAGGCTCTACCTCCTGATGTCACCAACTAATTGCCCTGAGGAACTCAAGGTAGGTTTCGGAAACACTTAACTGTTTCTCCAAAAATTGTTTTTTATGTTGAGAGATGCAGTCACCGATGACCCTGAACCAGGCTGAGTCTCACAGCAAGAGCAGCTCCTGTTCAGACGAGCCAGCTGAGCCTGCGCAAGTGAATACCCACCCTTCCTTTTGAATACTCATTCCCCATCAGAAATAAAAGGCCCCTGCTGGCCCGTGTTCAGAGAGAGCCATGACTTTGGAAATAACTCTGCATGGTCTCCTATTTGCTGCAAATAAACTCTCCTTTGTGTGACACTACTTCTGGTGAGACTAACTCACCAGGAAGCAAACCCACTTTGGTTTGGTATCACTAATACCATTGCATTGGGGAATAGGCTTCACCACCTGAATTGGGGGGGGTTCATAAATGTTCACTCTATAGTGGGCTCTGTTTTCTAGATTACTCCAGCCCTCACAGAACTTCTTTGTTCACATGTTATTTATATATGTATAGTTACTCATGGGAAAACTTAGCTTTAGGAAAATTTTATGAAGCCACAGAGAATTTGGGAGAACAAGGGATGTCCTTCTACCATAAACAAATCATAGACTATTATTTGGGTTAATTTCTGCTTTTTAAATAAAATATGAGGAAATAAAAATTAATTTTATTAAAGTGTTGCATTTTAAACTGTTCATTTGAAAATAAATAGTTGATATCTTATTTAACTTGACACTTCCTCTGATGACTAGGTAAGTGGAAATATTTCTTCTCTTTGTCCCAAACTCTTTCACTTCATTATGTGATACTGATGACAAGCTTTTCACCTGGATTGCAGCTAGCAGACTTGAGCATCGCCTGCCAGAAGTGATTAATACCAATCAAAAAGAGTTTGTTCAGTTGGAAAGAGTGGCAGAAAACATTCATCATCTTCTCAAGGGATTCGGGTCCCACACTGGCTCTGTGCTTGAGATAAACAGGATACAAATGCATTTGCTCCAGTGTTCACCCTGTTGTCACATTTATTGAGCCTATTCTCCCAAGCAATGAAAGTAACTGTGCCCACTCTTTTCAATGGCCTTCATGCTTAAATTGTGGACATTTAAAATCTTTCAGAAATAGCTAAAGTTCTAAAGACAAATCTTAGAATCAGGGAGAAACCAAGTAGCATACAATAGGACAAAATATCTCCCTTAATATCATCTTTCTCCCTTCGATAATGAAATATTAAAGGAGTACACTCAGAAGTCACCGACCCCACATGCTGAGGCATTCATTTATATGTCCCTAATGTTGCATTTTGGTGTAAAATAAGGGCACTTTATTATTTTTATCTCTCCCAGTAGAAGACGCTAGGAGAGTTCCTGTCAACACTACCACTGCCCTCCATTTCAAGGAGGAGAAACTGAGTAGCTGAGATAGACCCAGAGTGGACAGAATGAGGGCAATGAGAAGAGAAAGAACGTAACATCTGCTAATCTTGTAAGGCTGCCTCCTGTCTCCCCAACGTGTCCCACTGACCTGTTTGTACTCTCAGTCCTAGCTCCAAATTCCTCAGAGTTCACGCCCCATCCTCCTTTCTGTGCACCTTCCAACCCGGACCCTTGTTTCTTATCATCCCAGGGTCTGGGGATAATGTACATTATCCCCTCCACTAATCTCTTTCCAGTTTATTGTTCTGGTGTAAACTCCGTCAGGCTTTCCTTAAAACATTTCTCTTTTGTTTTTAAGAACCTATGTTGCAGTTAAAAATAAGCATTTCTGCTAGAACCATTTTAAAACTCCTCAGTGCAATGTGTTGTCTTCTTGCAGACTAGGGAAAGACCACAGGCAAGTAAAGAAAAGCATGGTTGAGAGCACACCACCATCTCCTGGTTTGCCCTTTCCCTCACTTAGCAAACATTTATCCAGCATTTGCCATGCATGGCTAGGCTCTCAAGGGGCTTGGTGACTAATGGGCTGGCCAGAACAAAAAAATCAATCCTTGTAATTCCTTACATCAAAATAAGTGTGTGTATACAGTGTGTACCTGAGAGGCCCACAGAGGGTATTTGGAAGGACAGTTGATTTGACTGTTAGAGAAGAACAAGAGTTAAGGGAGTACCATCTAGATCAATGGAATGATGGGAGCAAAGACAGAGGTATGAATGAGAAGTGTAAACTTGGGGAATGAAAAGTGGTTCAGTTTGCCCACTGCTGACGGATGGTGGGATGAAGAGGGACCAGGGTTCAGATCAGGAGGGGGTGTCTTATTTGTCATGAGAAGCACTTTGAACATTAACTGAAGCCAGTGAAGCCATAATCAAATCTCAGAGAGATTTTAAACAGGGAGTAATACAATTAGATTTACAAATCACGAGGTTAATCCTCGGAAGTTTAAAGGATGGTTTGGAGGGAGAAGACACAGAAGTCAGGTTACTGTAGTTATCTAAAGGAGAAATTATGAAAGCCTTAAGACAATGGAGACTGACATTTTTCAGTTCAGGTTTTCAATACAGAAACCCAATCAACCAATATTTATACAGAACACTATTTCTTTTCTAATTAGCTACTGCTTAGATTTATGCAATGTAGTCACCATCAAGTGACGTTACTCTCTTGAAATTCCTACTCTGAAACACATGGTGGTTGCAGTTTTGGGGGAAATACCCTCTTTCCCAAGGCAGAGGGGGTGGCCATGTACTGACATGTACCCAGGAGCAAATCTGGCAATTAGTTAATAAATTCAATCAACCCAAATCTTCTTGTATCCTTTGATGACATTAAAATGTGAAAATGCCTAAAAATTAGTTTTACCTAAAAATTCTGCTTTTGAGTTGATAAATATAGTTTTATAAAAACAGACTAAAAAGTGCTATGTACATAGAAAGTACATAGAAAGTGCTATGTAATGAAATTCTTCAACCCAGACACATAATCTTAAAATCCAGTTTATGCCCTTCCAATGAGCTTGGGATTCCTGCTTGTGACAGAGGCCATAAATAGTTTCTTACTAATAAGATTTTAGAAAAAGTCCCAAGTAGGAAACTGTGGAGGTGGAAGGTCAGTGTCAGTACTTCAAGTACTTAACTGAGACGCGTGTGCTGCTTGAAACTGTTTACTCAAGTCAGAACCTTTATTAACTGCGTTCTTTTTTCCGGAAGATAGGATTCAACTATAAATTATTTGGATAGCCTACAATCTCCACATTAATTTACCAAGGCTTTCATCCTCCTACACTGAAGTGTATTTCTTAATACAGCTCAAAAGACATCAAGAACCCCATCCAACCTATTCACCAACTCTAAATGGGATTTGACATTACGAGGTCAGCATTGCTTTTCCTCATAGATGACTAACAAATTTACGGAGACATAAGTTCACTGTTCTCACATGGATCACTGCGCAACAGACCAGTGGTTTTTGATCCTAACATTTAGGTTTCAGTTATTAAATGAAAGCAGAAACTCAGACTCTGACAAATTGCTTGGCACCTAAATAATGATCCAGAAAGATACCCAGAAGGAGAGCTAACATGTCGTCAGGTTTCAAGAGGGAAACGGCCAATAATAATGAAGTCAAGCCATTTTGTGAACTTTTATGAAATTCAAAGGCTAGAATCAATTAAAATATGATTTACAGTCTTAATAGTCCATTGGTTTACATGAACTTCTTCTTAGATAAAATGTATTTCAGCTTTTCTGAAAATTTCCACAAAGCTAATATTCATAGCATAAATGAAAATATTCATAAAGTTATAGTTTATTTCGTCATGTACTAACCTTTTAATTAAATTCAACAACTTGAGAGCTCGGGAAATTACTCTCCTTATTACTAGAGAAACCAAGAATGTGAAGAGAAAAATCCATGTGAATCTCCAGTGAAAAACTGATTCATAGTTTAATGGTAATGTCTATGTTGTTATACATTCAAATGAAGAAACTAGTCATGTATTTCATTGTGCCCAAATGCAGGTAAGCTTTGACCTAGGACAAGTGATTTAGGAATGGCTTGTTCATAGGAAAAATCAATAGTGGCATGCTGTGTCACAAACCACAATTTCAATGTTTGCTTCCTAATTCAGAGGAACTAGCTAGTGACTGGCCTGGACAGGTGCCTTCTGTTATTTATGCATCCATCATGGTAATTGCACTCCCTTTCTTCACATAGACAAGAAGTTTTCATGGCTAAAAATAGTAACCTCACCTCTCCTTCACCCCTCACTTCCACTTCATTGCTCTGCCTTCATCTCCACACTTGGAAAATGTGTTTTCAATATCTTTGGTTACAAACCTAAAAGCATTTTCACCATTAAAAGCATAGAAACTTATGGAATCAATGTTATAATGCTTGTTGAGTAGAGATGAAAAGCACTAAAGACATTCCTTCTCCAATGCATAATTTATACACCAATTTAATAAAAATGTATTAAGAACACAGTACATGCCAGGTACTAGTGATAAGAGAAGCAAGAAACAAAACGAAACTTCCAGAAATATCCTTTCTAGCAGGCAACTAAGACAACTAAATAATTACAATACAGCTAGTGGATACTGTAGATTTCTCACCAAACATCCATTCTTCCCTTCTCCTTCTAAATAGACCTGTAATTTTCTTCAGGTATCCATAAATCCTCCATGCGGCCAGGAATCCAGAAGTATGTCTTTATTAGTCTAAGCCAGTGGTCCTTAAGTGGGAGTGGTTTTGCCCTCTAGAGGACATTCCACAATGTCTGGAGACATTGTTCATTGTTACAACTTCGGGGGTGGCATTTAGTGGGTAGAGTCCAAGGATGTTGCTAATAGCCTACACTGCACAGAACAAAGAATTATCTGGTCCAAAATGTCAATACTGTCACCATTGAGAAAACCTAGTCTAAATCGAGTTTAGTAACTCTATCCCTTCTTGATTTAGGGATTCAGGCATGAGATTATTGCTTTCTTCAGCAGCTGCCATTGGTCCAGTTGACTTAATCAAGATAATTGGGAAAATTACCTTTAGACTTGAATAAGGAGACAGTTTGCTCTTGTTATTTCTTGCAGTTACCTTGGAATCTTTGGAGAAACAGTGAATAAAGCCAACACAGGGAAGCATGCAAAAACCCATTCTTTTGCTGAGAGAGAACTAGAGCCTTGATAATAGCACACTTTTTCGGGGCTTTAATGTGAAGTAATACAGTTCCTCAGTATTAAGTCAGTTTGTGTCAGGTTTTCTGTTACCGAAATGAAAAGGCTCCTAAGCAAACCTAATATTAAGATATACTTATGTGTTGGGATCTAGGGAAGTACAAAAGAGAGACAACTAGTAAAGCCTAGAGAAGTCTGTGATCGTTTCTCCAAGGAGGAGATGTCCCAGTCAACCAGATGAAGGTGTGCTACAGGAAGGATATTACAGGCAAAGTGAGCAGCCTGCACAAAAGCCTGGAAATAAGACAGGACATGTCACACTGAAAGAACTATACGCAGTTCAGTGTGGATGGAATGGGGAATCCATGGGTTGTGGCTAAGGGAGAGAGACAAGAGAATTGTCCTCAAGAGCTGGTCGCAATATATACAAATGTCAAATCATTATGTCATACACTTGAAACTAATGTAACGTTACATGTCAATTATATCTTAATAAAATCATATATGTAAAAGAGTTGACTGAGGACTGACTCTGAAGGACCCTGTGTGCCAAGTCAAAGAGCTCAAACATTTTATTGGGATCACAGAGAACTACTGAAAGATTATAAGTATTAGACTGATAGGACCATATTTGTGTTGGTGAAAGATCACTGTAAGTATGCTGTGAAGGCTAGAATGGAGACAATAATAATCAATGGAACCAACCCTACTAGGGTTACAGACACCTAATAATACGTGTTGGAAGCTGGACCTAAGAGGACGGCAGGAGTAGAGAGAAGGCGATAGATAATGTTAAGCAACAGGAAAGAGGTTGGATTTCACAGATTCACTGGTTCACTGGAGTTAGGGATGAGGGAGAGGAAAAACAAACAATGATAATGATCCAATAATCATGATCCAAGGAACTTGATAGAAGTGGTATATTTACCCATCGTGAAGTGCAAGAGGGCTGAGGTATGAAGCAAGGTGATGAGTTAAGCTGTTGACCTATTGCAGCTGAGGCAGAGGGAAACAGCTGTGTGTGGCAGGACCCCAGAGATTGGTAGTGAAAGGCAGGAGGCAGGAGCTAGGGGGTAAAAACAACCACTGTCATGTCTTAAGATTAGGAAAGTGTTGTGTGGAGAGAATAATGACTCTCCAAAGATGTCTGTGTCCTAATCCCTGGGATCTGTGAACGTTACTGTATTAGCCAGAGTTCTCAGAGAAACAGAGAAGCAGAACCAATAGGACATGTACATATATATATACATATACATCCTATTGGTTCTCTTTCTGTATGTAGTGAGAGAGAAACAGAGAGGAGAGAGATACAGAGAGGAGAGAGAGACACAGAGAGGAGAGAGATACAGAGAGGCTAAGGAGCAGGCTCACACAGGTATGGAAGCTGTCAGGTCCCAAGATCTGCAGGTGATTTGGCAGAAAACCCAGAAGAGCCGATGGTTTAGATTCAGTCTGAGCTGAATGCCCGAGAACCAGGAGAACTGACAGTAAAGGTCCAGTCTGAAGACTGGCAGACTTGGGACCCAGAAGGTACTGATGTTTCAGTTTGAGTCCGAAGGCAGAAAAAATTCTGATGTTCCAATTTGAAGGAATTCAGACAGGAGGAATTGCCCCTTCTTCAGGTCATGGTCAGCCCTTGCTCCTAGTCAGGTCTTCAACTGATTAGACGAGATCCACCCACAATTGGGAGAGCAATCTGCTTTATTCAGTTTACCAATAATCTTATTCAAAAAACACTCCCACAGAAACATCCAGAATAATGTTTGACCAAATATTTGAGAGTCCAGTGGCCCAGTCAAGTTGACACATGAAATTTACCATCACAGTTACCTTACATGGCAAAAGGGGCTTTTTAGATATAATTAAGTTAGGGTCTTGAAATAATGAGATTATCTTGGATTATATAGGTGAACCCACTATGATCACAAGGGTTGTTGTAAGAGGGAGGTAAAAGTGTCAATATCAGAAAGGAGCTGTGACAACAGAAGCAAGAGTTTGGAGGGACATGCTTTGAAGGTAGAGGAAAGGGCCATGTCACACAAAGCAGACAGGCTACAGAAGCTGGAAAAGGCAAGGAAATGGATGCTCCCCTAGAACCTTCAGAAGGAAATGGAAGAAAAAGTCCTACTGATACCTTGCTTTTAGGACTTGTGACCTTCAAACTGTAAGAAGAATAATTGGTGTTGTTTTAAGCCACTAAGTTTGTTGAAGTATTGTTCCAGAAATAAGAAACTAACATAGGTATCAAACATTTGGATGGAATAGTCAACAGGAAAAATAGGCACCGTAATATTCATATTTCTATAACTGCAGTTAATTTAATCACATTTGCAAGTACCCTTGTTGAACTTGAGGGAAATAGAGTTTATAACACCTTGCCTGTATTCTCTCCCTTAATACTACAATCTCTTGAGTTAGCACTGTAATTTTCTCCATTTCATTGATGTCATATTGAAACAGGGAGGTTAAGGAGTTGACACAATGTCACATGGCTGGCAGAAATGGAATCTTCAAGAAGAGAATGGAAAACTATTTGTCTTATTTAGAGTCTTGAGGTAAGGACAAGTTCACATATTTCTTTTAGTTTACGAGCTTGGCATTCTGCTAAAACACTAAATCACAACCGTGTGATGAAGGAGAAGGTACTACCCTAGGGAATTCTCAGGCACAGTCTCTGGCTGGCAAGGCTGAAGGGCAAGTCCTATAGCGTTAGGTGAGTTGCATTCTTCCAAGGTGGCCTGCCTCTTTGCTGTTGTAAGAGTTGATTCAAATGTTCTGTCTTTTTAAAAATTTCTTTCTACTCATACACGTTGTACTAAGAGTATAATGTTAATGTGCGACTTTAATTTACAAATTATAGATAATTAAATTTTAATAATTTTATGTTGCTTGATTTTTAAGTGAAATGTCAATTACTCTTGCACTTATTTACGGGGCTTAGTTACTGGGTGCTACAATAAACGACTTGCGTGAGACCCTAGTGTAATCAGCTTACTGCTGCATTCAGAGTACTTGTATCTGTTAGTGTTTTAATGCACACAACCGTCAGTCGCTGACGCACATTCATAAGATTTCCGCTTATGGAAGAGCTCCAATCATAAACTAACACGTGTATTTCCTGTTTTACATAGTCTACAGAATGCTTACATTTTTGTGTCTTGTTCACTTAATTCTCCAGATGAAATGCCTCTTTTCAGGATCTCTGACTCTAAAAATGCAGAGAATTTTTGTACTTTATGCTGCATATTTTTTGAAACCAAGTTTGTTTAAATAACATAATTTGTGTGAATTATGTTCAAATGCGATAATCAATGATCTAACAGGAGATGGAAACTTTGTTCTGTAAAAGGCTAAATAGTTAAATATTTTTTGGCTTGCAGGTCTTATGGTCTCTGTCACAACTACTCATCTCTGTAGAGTTGTAACATGACAACATATAAACCAACGGGCATGGTTGTGTTCCAATGTAACGTTGTTTACAAAAGTGGGCTGCAGGACACATTTGTTCTGAGGACCATGATCAGCCTACCTCTGTGTGTTGGAACCTCAGATAAAGTTCAGAGGGCAAATATTGTGGTGAATTGGCTGGGGGGACATAGGTAAGGTTGACTGGTGGAAATTTTTGCACTGATAGTTGTCTACTTGTCTCCTTAGGGCCGTTATTGTTTCTGTGTGTTTCATGTTCTTTCTCTCCCTAATCCAGTAGGTAGCAACCCTCAATAATCAGTAGACTACTAAGAGTTTAGAAACTCCAACTTTGGAATAAAGAGACCTCTTTTTCCCCTCCATTTTTCAGTCAATCTTGCCTGCATCATTCTGCTTTACATTTCAAATTGCAGATTAGAATTTTTATTGCAATAACTAGGACTTCAGAACAAATTTATATTGACCTGTCCTCTTATGGAAAATGACTGACCCCTACTGGGGGGCCTTGTACACTAACTCTTAAGGGAGGAGAACGAGAGAGCCACATTCCACTTCTTTCGTTAGGACTCAAGCTCTAACTGTCCTGTTACGTAGTCACTCTACAACTGAGTTCTCAGCTGAACAGAATTGAGAAAATGCTGTTGGGGATCTATAGTTAACAACAGAAAGAAAGAGCAGAAAGTAAATTAGCAACAAGAACATTGCTGTAGTGTATCATCCCTCCAGTCCTCCTAGGCTCTCATCTTAAATATGAAACATGCATGATTATTGAGGACCATAGAAACAATCACTAGAAGAAAACACAAAAATATTCCATCTTAGCAGCATCATTTGCAAGTGATTTCAGAAAACAATTTTGTTCTTCATTTGTACTTTTCTTTGACTAGAAAGTTGCTGCGTTAGCGATCTTTCTAACTCTGATAGAGAAATATTGTATCAAGTATAACTGTAAATATAATTGAGGCTTATATGATTACAAAATAAAACTGTAAAGCTTCTAAAAGAAAATCCAATGTAGAATGGACCTAAAAAGAAAGAAGGGGGAAAAAAAAGGCAAGATTAATAGACATGTGCTCCCATGGAATGAGGGCTCTCGTGCATTTAGCGTGAAATTGGTATTCTGCCATTAAAAAAGGGAGACATTTTAGAGACCTTTTCAGTTATAAGAGGAGGTACCGAAAAAAAAATTTTTGTGGGGAGTGAAGGAGAGGATAACTATAACAAAGAGTTATTGGATATCTTGTTATTCTCACCTGATTTAAAAAAACACATTAATATCTGCCAATGAGTGTGTTACAGAAATTTTAATAGAGGCATTTCCTGTATGCTTACTACTATCACCTCAGAGGACCATCCCCTTTCTATGATCAGAACCTTGTTATCAACTCTCCATGAAACAAAATTTGGGGAGAAAATTTTTCATTAAATGATTGTTTTGTAGAGTTAAAATAAAAGTCTGCAAAAATATATTCCTTTATCTGATAGAAAAGGTTTAATGTGGTACCTAGTACCTGGTACCTAGTAGAGTCTATTTATGTGAGCATTTGTTTAGGTTGGGGGTCAGGACATATTCTCTCTCTGCCCTGATAGGAACTTATTAAAGTCTCTGTATCTAAGATTTTCATTTTCTCTTCAAAAAATACGGTTTTCATTAGATGATCTTATTACTAGATATTGTTGCATTCCTTTCTATTTCTCACCCTGGAACTTCTCTACATTTTGAGGATGCTATGGACTGAATCATGTCCCCCTAAAATTCATATTTTGAAGTCTTAATGTGACCATATTTGAAGATGGGACTGCTGGGAGGTAATGAGGTTTACATGAGGTCGTGACACTGGGGTCTCATGGTGGGGTTAGTGCCCTTACAGGAAGACACCAGAGAGCTTACTTCCTCTCTCTTTCCTTGCCGTATGAAGACACAGCAAGAAGACAGCCATCTGCAAGCCAGGAGGAGAATCTTCACCATGGATTGAATCAGCTAGCATCTTGATCTTGGATTTTCCAGCCTCCAGAATTGTGACAAACAAATGTCTGTTGTTTAAGCCACCCACTTTGTGGGCATTTTGTTATAGCAGCCCTAGATGACTGAGGCAGAGGGGCTGGGATCCTCAGGACAAGGTGTAAGTGTGGGTTTCCTCTCCAGCTCTCGCGGAGGACACAAGAATCTCAGCCCTAAGTCTGTCAGTCAATATATTGTTTCAGTGTAATCAGAGCGCCTCTCGGAAATTCTTCTGGGAATCTAATGATATTTCTTATTCGTCTGAACCTGGACAAAGGTAACATTAAGAGCTGAGAAAGCATGATGGGAAAGCTTGTTTAAAAATGGAATCAACGCTGCAGAAGCATGTCAGAGAGGAGAGAGAGAGAAATCTCCTTGATGACACCATTTGAGCGCATGTTTTAAGCTGAAGTCAGAAATATCCCTGGATTTTTGTTTGTTTTATTCAGCTTTTAGCCAGTCAGTTCAAAATGTAGTATGTTATCCATGCCTAAAGGACTCTGAAAGTTTCAACTTCTGAAGACTGAATTTTGAAAATCTACATTAGTTTAATCCATAGTAATATTATACTCTACAATAAAATTATGTGTAAAACTTCATATTCTAAGTGCAATTTTGTTACCAGGAGTTAGCTAGATAATACGATAACTCTCTTTCACATGATTTGAGCCTCAGTTTCCTCATATGTAAGGTAATATACTCATATCTATCTTCAAGAAGACACGCTCTGAGTGGTGTGACCCAGTCTACCTTTCCAATTTAATCTCTTGAGAATTCATTCTCTGAACCCTGTCCATTCTCCCCTAACATGGCATGGACATTCACCCCTTATTTCTTTGAACATGAGTTTTTCTTTTGTCCAGTATCACCTTCTCGCTTTTCTGTATCTAACAAAGAGCATTTGATTTTCCTAGACTTTGCTCGATTGCCAAGTGTCTGTGAAACTTCTCTGACCCCTCCTGGAACTGTATCACGTTGCCCCCATGCTGATCTCTGCATGCCTCTCATTATTTTGAATTGTAATGATTTGATGGGTTTCTTTTCATGAATGTGATTGTTAGAATTGCTGGGGGAGTATAATATTTTTCTTGATATCCTTGGCATGTGGACACGCGCACACACACACACACACACACACAAATACTGTTTACGGATGAACTTTGTAATACCACTACAAAAGTATTAATAGCAAGTATATAAAATAGCAGAAAGTGGAGGCAAGTTAGAAAATTACTCAGAACCTGCTGATTGAGATTTTAATCTTACAGCCTTGGCTTTTTAACTCCGGTAGCCGACATATAGTTAGTAGTTAATAAATGCTGGTGGTTGACAAAAAAATGATTATTGAATGGGAGGCTCAACTCAAGGAAACCAAAAGTGATGCTGAACATCCCTGATAAAACGTCTCATTTGTCAATTACTGCCTAATAACCACGCCAAGATTTAAACAACCACCGCTTTAACGTCTCGTTATTCTGTACGTAGCAATCTGTACTGTGTCCAGGTGGACGGTTTTCTGCAATCATCTGCAGTTTGGCTTGGACGTTGGCTGGTCTAAGGGCCCCTGCTGGAACGGTTCATCTACTTCAGGTGACCATGTCTTCTAAGAGGCTGGCTGTTTTAGTTTTCTAGGGCTGCCATAACAAAGTACGACAGACTGGGTAGCTTAAACAACAGAAATTTATTGTTTCACAGTTCTGGAGCCTAGAAATTTCTGGCAGGTTTGGTTTCTTCTGAGGCCTCTCTCCTTGGCTTGTCAATGGCCCCCTTCTCACTGTGTCCTCACATGTCTTTCCTCCGTGCATGCACACCCCCAGTGTCTATTTTCATGTGTCCACATTTCCTCTTCTCATAAGGACATCAGTCAGATTGGATGAGGGCCCACCTGTATGATCTCATTTCACCTAAATTACCTTTTTTAAGGTCCTGTCTCCAAATACAGTCACACTCTGAGGTACTGGGGTTAGGCCTTCAACATACGAACCGGGGGGACAAAAGTGAGCACATAACACTAGCCAAAGCTTGCCCGATGATGATACCACTTCCTCAGAGAGCAAGCTGTATCATTCTTCAGGCCGTGGCTTAGAACCTACGCACTTCTGCCACACTCTACTGTTCAAAGAAAACGCAAGACAAGCCTAGACACACGGATGGGGAAGTGCAAGTGACGGCAAAAGGATGTGCATTGGGAAGACTCATTCCATTCATCTTTGCAAAATGATCACTAATGGAAATTCTAATGAAAATACTTATTTTAAGAGAATCCTGGAGGAGCTTCTATGTAACATAGTTTTGAAGAAAAATAAACTTCATTAGACATAATAGTTAAACTGAGTAACAACAAGGGAAGTATCTTCTCAGGACATCCAAACTTCTTATTCTACCTTGGGAGCTGTGCTAAGTCCTTAACTTGCACCACTAAGCATAATCCTTACAATCACGCTTGGAGAGAAGTAATATTGTTAATTCCATTTTATAAATAGAGGAATTAAGCTTTGTTGTG
Organism: Tapirus indicus; assembly: GCA_031878705.1. NCBI lineage: Eukaryota > Metazoa > Chordata > Mammalia > Perissodactyla > Tapiridae > Tapirus > Tapirus indicus. The sequence goes on from CM062936.1 coordinate 4,132,460, forward strand.
ATTAAGTAACTTGCTATTCATGTTTTTAGGATTATTAATTTATAAACTGAACTACTAGATAGCTGGTCAAGATCACTATATCTATGAGCTATTTAGCATCAATTTTAAGGGTTCCAATAATAGGGGACTTTATTTTTCATATCTGCAAAGTTCACATAAAATAGGTCAGTACAGATTACACTATGATGAATAATACCTACTTATCTACTTTTGCATTCATCATCTATCTTATTTTAAGGAGAGAATTTATCTTCACATATCTAGGTGTGTTTTTTTTTTTTTTATAAGAGACAGTCAATTTTTAGGATCAATCGCCATAGAGTTTGCAATATCATGTATTGTATGTAGTTATTTCTTTTAGCACAAAAGTGAATTTGAAATGTAACTTATTCTGAGCCAAGTGGTGATTCTGTGTGCAAAAGCATACCTTTTTTTAAGCATGCTTTAAAAATTTTGAACATAAAACTCTTGCTAAGGGAATGGCATTAAAGAAGTAGCATTGTTAAAAAAATTTATTAGGTAGTAATATCAATTCAAAGTTGAGAATTATCTTATTTAAGGAAATGTGCATAAAAGCTATAAAACCATAGGATGATATAGCTTAGAACAATCTTAAAAGGAAATCTCAATTAATTTAAACAATGAGATAGCATTTTTCATGTAACAAACCAGCAAAATATTTTAAAAGAATATCACTAAATGGTGATGAGTATGATATGATATTGTGAATGCAAATCAGTAAGCTGTTTTAGAAAGCCGTTTGCTAGCATGGATCGGAAAGTATGTGACCCAGTAATGACACAATTGGAAAATGTCCCCAAGGAGATAAAATAAGACCAATGACAAACACTGAAACTCAACACACACACACACACACACACACACACACACACACACACACTTCTTTTTCACAAGAATGTCTATTAATTTATGATTCTTAATAGTGAAATAAAAAAACCAAGTTCTCAACAACAAGTTACTGTTTAAGTGAGTTATGTTAGAGCAAGTATATATATATATATATATATATATATATATATATATTTTAGTGAAGAGTTTAAACAATAGGACAATTGCCTTGGTCCTGAAGTTGAAAGAAAAAAAATAGGATATTATATGTCAGTTAGAACAGGCTCTGTTATGGTCCCACAACAAACTGTCTCGAAATCTTGTGTTCTCGGCACAAAAATATTAAATTTTTACCTATGCTGTGGGCATAGTTGCAGATCATCAAGGGGGCTCTTACTTTCTCATCAGAGACTCAGGCTAATAGGCCTCATTCAGATCCGTTCTTCCACCAGGTCTGCACCACTGGGAAGGAAATGTGGGGCTTTTAAAACGTGCACCAGAAAGTGGCACCCGTCATTTCCCCTCACATGCCATTGGCCACGTCATGTGGCCACCGCACTGCAGAGCAGGTAGGGCACTGTGCACATGGTATGTGCCCAGAGTGCAGCAGAGAGATAGAAATACAGTGTTTGTGAACAACTCTGCCTACTACTACAAACACACACACACACGATCACGGCCAAGGAGAGGAAAAGAAAACAATATCCGTGGAAAACAAGGGGAGAAGAAAATCCTGAAAAGTGAGGCGAGTGAATGGACTTCAGATAATGCATTTACCATCTATCTACCTTTCTATATTTTCTATGATAAAATATATTTTCTTCATGGTGGGAAAATACACAATAAACACAGTGTGAATAATTGAATTTAAAAAAAGAACATTTAACTTCCATTTTTTGTTATTACTTCTTCACCATTAAATGAGTTATCAATTCTCTATTGAATGCACTGTTTATTAAGAAAAAAATTATATATTTTTCCAAAGCATGGATGTATAAAAAAATCAGTGATTATAAATATTTTTATTATTATTAATATATTAAAACCTGGAAAGTCTTATCAATTTTTCTCCAACTGTATTGGTCCAGGACAAATATCAAGTTGATTAATGTACTGAATATCTATTGTAATTTATTGCACAGCTCTGAAGAGCAGAGCTGAGTAAGCTGACAAATTAGGAATAAAGTTTCACAAGAAGACCAGTGGTATAAATTACACTGTTACCAGTCACTGCACATCCATGTTTTAAGAAAAAAAATAGTTACACATTTTTGGATAAAGTCTGAAAAACTGTTTTATATAGTGATGGGTTGAAGACTGTTCCTCCATTGAAACAGAAATAATGTGTAATAGCTTACTGGTATTATTAGTCAAAGAACCTGCTCCTGTAATCCACACTAAATTGAATGTTTTACTCATATATATATACACAGCTAGATTTGCACCTGATTTCCAAATCCTCATCCAGGAAATTACATGTAGTAATATAGGTCTTAGGAATCATGCTAACTTTGTGAGTTTGCCAAAAATATAAAATCTTATATATGAATACAAAAATAAGAAAATCACAAATTTTACCCTGAGGAACAATTCAGATTATTTTAGGGATTTATAGAACTACAGAAGATTCATTTTGGAAGAGAGCTTGGAAGTAATGCAATTCAGTAGATTATCAATCCTTTCCCTGCAATTTCTTGATTCAGAGGAAATTGTAACAGGAAGCCCAAACTTTAAGAGACTAAATAAAATTATTATGGTAGAAGTGGAGTGATAAAGTTTGTTTTTCTCCCTCCTTCCTGTTCTCTTTCTCTCTCTCAGTTTACTTTTTATTTTTTGCTTATTTATTTTATTTTACTTATTTTGTTTATTTTTTTAGAAAGGGAAAGACTATATATTTTTTTCATTGTGGTAACATTGGTTTGTAACGTTATATAAATTTCGGATGTACATCATTATATTTTGATTTCTGTGTGGAATACATTATGTTCACCACCCGGAGACTAATCACCGTCCATCACCATACACATGTGCCCAGTGAGCATGGTTTTTAAAATACAAAATTTCTAGTTCAACAGAAGAGAGACTTACAATGGAGAACCTGACTCTTTGTACTTGTTCAATGACTTAAACATTTTAAATAATTTTGTCATATTCAAACAACTCAGAGTTCCTCTCTCCTTTTCTTTTCTATTCTTTTTTGTTTTTTTTTTAACATTATATGCCCGTCTTTCAAGAATGAGAACTTTGGATTCCAAATAGGGTGTCCTCATTAAGTCAAGTTAAGTCTGGCCCTCACACTGTGCTAGAACTTACCAGAATTTTATGACCTTATTGTTAGAGAGTCTGTATCCTGAGGCGGAGTGGAAAATACTGCCTGCCCATAGATATTCTCTCTTCTTTCCTGCTCACAGAACCCTATTAGTACTGTTGTGTCCATCCTCTGCAAGGCCATGAGCTCAAGAATGAGGACCATACTTCCAGCCCCAGGAAGGAATCATGATTGGTTCAATGCAATCATCTTGGTCTTGTTTTGGCAGTGGATATTTTATATATTGTCATGTGACTAAGTCCTGGTCAATGCAACCTGAGAGAAACTCCACTGGTAAACTCTGGGCAAGATTTTTTTCACTATAAGAGAGATGCACAGGAACATATTCTTTCTTCTTTCCTGAATAATGTTATGTCCACATGTGATTTGGGTGCTGCTGCAGCCATTTTGTCACCATGAGGAGAGACAACTGTAAAAGAGAGAGATCTTGTGTTTATTTCATGTCATTGTAAGAAACAGAAACAGAGGCTTAAACAAATTTAAAGTTTTACTTTTCTCAGTCAACAGAAAGTCTGAAAGTTAGTGTTTGCTGGCTTTGGGAAAGCAGCCATAAGGATATTAAGAACAAGATTTCTTGAATTCACCTGGCCTTTCCCTGTTAGTACAGGATGGTTGTTACAGTCCCAGCCAACACATCTATGCCAAAACAGTCAAAAGAGGAAGGAGGAGTGAAGAGGAGACATGGCGACTGCATGAGAAGACAAAACACTTTTCCATAGGGGCACTTTTCATGGGAAAAGAGTCTGGGAAAGTGAATTTTTTTTTTCTTTCCAGCATCTGGTGCTCGAGATGGATGCTAAGCGTGTCGTCTATCTGCCACACTCCCCATAAGGAAGACATAAGGGAAAGATAGAAAAACCTGGATTCTTGATAATGTTGCTGATCCATTGAATAACACAACACAGGATAGCAGTTTCCAGACTTTTGTGTTATGTGAGAAAATGAAGGGCTTTACTATTTAAAATACTTGTAGTTTGGAATTATGTTGCTTTCACTTGAAAATATCTTAACAGAACCACATAAACATCATACAAAACAAATCCTAAAGTCACATGTCAATAAAGGTCAAACTGATGAAATATTTTTTTAACTCAGAAGAAGAAATTAAATATACCGAAAAGTTTTATATTGCAATTTTAAACACTCTGTCTTATTCTTAACTTTTAGAGACACTGATTAGTCATCTCTGCACAGCCATGCCTTGAAGACTTCATTTAATGTCTGTTTCCACCACTAAAACGTAGTCCTTCTGAGAGCAGGTGCTGTTTCTGCTTTGTTCATTGCCGTGTAGACATGTCTGTCACACAGTACATACTAAATCAATGTTTTTTGAAAAAATAAGTACTTTTTCCACCTAGTTGGATTTTTGGTAGATAAAAAAAACAATTCAAGACTCCTTGTAATTTGTACAGCCTTTAATATCATGATTTCTACTACTTCTGAGGTCAGTGGTGTGGAAAAAAAAAAAAACTTGTTTGCAGATGTTGAGTAATTGAGATGTTTGGTGAAATTAATTTTGTTTAAATAAATAATAATTTAATCTTTATATGAAGGAAAAAGAGTCATCCTCTTTCTTTTGTATTTACTATTGATCTAGGCATTAATGAGATCTTCAGATCAATGTTTTCTGCCTTTATAAAAGGAGGTCACAGAATCTTAGTGTAGGTCACTTAATTCAATCTCTTTCTCTTAATCAACTTCTTATTAACACCAAAAGACAAAATATACAAATAAACAATGGTCAGATCGTATATAAAAATATAACACAATCTGCAGCAACCTGCCTAGTAAACAATCCCCTTATCTGCAATAAACAAACCAGAAAGCCGGTCTGCCCAGAATGCTGTCTCTAGTGACAATCTGTGAAGCCAAGCAATAACTTCTGTAACAATTGGCCCAGAATAGTCAGGACTCGACCAATAACTGACAGCTTCCCCAATTTTTGTCCCTGCTTCCAATTTAGGACCCACCAGAGAAAACCAAATATGCAGCCCAAACCAATCAACACAGGATGCCCGCTTCTAGATAGTCCCCCTACAGCTTCCCCAGGAAAACAGCCTCCAACCAAGGCCCACGTGAAGCCTCCTTCTTCTCGCTGTACAGCTTTCCCACTCCTCTGACTGCCCTTGAGTCTCTGCTACACGCAAATACTGGTGGCTGACAGCTTTCCTACAGCAAGCTCAGAATAAATAGGCTTTGCTTTTCTCGTTTGGTTCGTTTTTGTTTATTTCCACAGCATATATTGTCAAATAAACTTCAACAGTTATACTATAGAACCAAATTTGCATTAAAATACAGAGAGTCTGTGTGGGATTTCCTTAACAGAAATTCATAAAATGAAACAATAAAATGATTATTAGAAAGTGATGCATTGACCAGACAGGCCACAAGGAGTGTTAGTTCAATTAAAAAATAAAAGTAATCTCTATAAGATCTCCTGACCTATTTTAAAAATATTTATCCATTATAAAATAGATCACTTTAATTCTTTCCTGAAATAATTTTTTAAATATAGATGTAACCAAAATAGATTTAGAGTCAATAAAAATTAATCAATCTGAAGCATTCTGAATCACCTTGCAAAAACAATTTACCTCAAATTTCAACATATGGAGGAACTTAGGAAACATTTCTTGATGGATTTGTTGTCCGAACACAATAGAAGAAATATAGCCATCATTCTAGATTGTTTAACTGGCTTGTAGAAATTAAAGTTTCCTAAGAAGAGAATGTGGACATCCCTGGGTCAAATTTTAAAAATCTCAGATATAATCTCCTTCTGATTGTTCTTCACATGTTTAAATATATATACACAGGAAATCACAAAATTCAAGCATCATGAATTGTTAAACATTTTTTTCAGGAGAATATTCCTAAATAAACTAGAATTGTTCATTCTTGCTAATCTTTAAGTTGATGTTTCCTTTTAACATGTAAATTCCACATAAAGATATGACATTTATTAAGGAAACACAGATTTCATTTTTAATCATAATGGGAGCCATAATCATAAAATGATAATAACAATACATTAATTTATCTTGATAATTTTTGAAGAAAAAATATAATTTTCAAAAACTGAGGATATTCTGATTGATTTTTCCTTCTCCTCAGGGTTTGTCTTAGATCGCAGACATTTCTTATTGCTGCCAGAAGAGCTTGGAAAAAACAATGTCATTAATCCTTGATCCATGAAATAAGGATACAACACATAAAAATCAAAGGAGGGCCTTTTAAGGGAAGATAATAAATCGAGGAACTCCCAAGGGGAGAATGCACAGATGGACACCTTTCCCTAACTGGGATTGCATAAGATTCCATTGTTTGAGCTACTTTCTTTGGACCATAAGGACATTTTGGTCAGATTCCTAAATATCCCTAAGAGGGTCAAACTCTCCCACATTAAGGTGATAGTATTTTAACAGCCTTAAAATAATTTGAGGAGTTGTTGTTCAATGTGTATAAAGTTTCAGTTATGCAAGATGAGTAAGTCCTAGAAATCTGTTGTACAACACCATGCTTATAGGTAACAATACTGCATTGTACATTTAAAAAATTGTTAAGTAGATCTCATGTTATCTGTTCTTACCACAATAAAAAAAAAATGAAATGTTAATAAGATGTTGTCTAGAACAGTTTTTCTGAATCTCTTTCCCCATCCCAGCACATGTGATGCATAAGGCCACATAGTACTTAGGAGCACAGCAGCACAGGAACTTGTAATGGATTGAGTTTCAAGCAGGAATTTTGTGTCCCCTGTATTTTCCCACTTGGTTCTTAAAGTAAAATCCCAACATCTTTGAAAATAACTGGAATGAAATGTTTGCTGTAGAGCAGAGGGAGTGTGAGTAAACATAAAGGAAGGAGAGCCATGTGGCAACTGCACAGTTGACTTGAGTGAACTTTCTCTGTGCCTGTGACACCTTAGCATCCATAACACATGCAACATAGGCCTGGACACAGTAGGTTTCAGGGCCTTAGAAATAGAGCATTATTCTATAGGAAAGGTTACACTGCAGTAAATAACAAATACCCAATTTCTCTTTAAAAATTACACAAAATTTCAGTGGAAAAGTTCATATCAGGAAATAAACATTCACTTAAATAATACAACAGACAGTGGTTAGAATGTCATTTTTTACCCAGATTCTAGATGTTCTGAAACAGTGAGATCTGCAAACAAAGAAAATTCAAACATGAAATAGGAAACATGTTGCTGCTATTTTTAAAGTTTAAATTTATGAAACTGTTTATAGATGAAATTTATATTAAAAATATATATGTAAGTCCTAAAATAAGACCATGTTAAATATATCTTTAGACACTGGCATTTTATCATAAAATTACACCTATGCTACTTGTCCTTTTGGAAAATGTCCATATTCACATCTCTTTACCTAAATGCCTAGTTCATCCCTCTAGAAGCTCAGAGGTTTGTTACCTGCGCAAACGGTTTTTCTAATTACAGATAGTAATAATGCTACATACACAATTACGATCTTTCAAGTTTATTTCAATAAATAAATGTAATCAATTGACCCCCTTGCAAAAGCGAACTAAATAATTTCTTCTTTGCTACTTGTATTGTTCCTTTACCATCTAAAATATGAATAAGGTATTATCATACAAGGTATAAAAATAGGCATTTAGGAGGAAAAATTCCAAAGAGCTAATGTTTTTATTCAATAGTCTAGTATAAGCTAGTAAAATTAAAAGAGAAAGAGAGAAGAGAGAGAAGGAAAGAAACAAACAAACAAAAAAAAACAGCTGCGGTATTTCTCCAGAGGTGCTAGAAGAGATGCCTAAGGAATTGGGACTGATGTTGGTAATGTAATGGTCTGTGTAACCTCAGGAGCTGTCAAATCCTAGACTGCACAAGACTAATAGCTCTTTTATAAAGAGTTTCTTTTAGCACTGCTCCCCAAACTCAAAGGCGCAGAACACTAGCTATTTAAGGGCAAAGTGATAAAGACTCACTTACTTACGTTGATAAGCTTTCTCAGGAGTAGCATTTTGATTCTGAAACAAGTCACAGAACTCATTAACAGAACCAATGGCAATGATAATAGACTATGACTATCTTTAATTGTCCTACTGTTGTGTTATGCATTTAAAGGCCACATTTGAAATGAAAGCTTTGTCAGTGATTTAATGGCAGGATTTGGGTTTTAAAGTAAGATAATCTCACACCTATAACAAGATCAGTTCTGCATTAGATGCTTGCCCTGAATCACCTTCAGAAATGTTTGTTGACCACATAAAATGCAAACATTTTAAACTACTGATTTTGCAAAATAATAAAGTCTACCCATCATTTAATATTCGAAGATATTAAATTTATGTTTCATGAAATGTAAAATAAAATGCTAGCTACAAACCTGGCACATACTTCGAATGGCATTCTAGAGTTTAAAGCATCAAAAGGTTTTAAATAGACAGTAGCATTCTATATTGTAGAGATTTTTAAGGCTGTCAGCATGATGGAAAGAAATATGTCAGCATCCTTGGAGGGGTGTATAAAGTTTAAATAAGCACAGTCAATGTGACAATATAATTTTATATTTAGAAAGGTGAAAAAAATTACTTTTTTTTAGTGTAAATTCTAGAAAGCAAGCTAATAAAGCTCTACTACTTTGCACGTTATTGATTCTCAAGGCAGGAAGGGTTATCTTGGATGTGGAATATGTTTATGAAATATTTGTTTTTAATGGAGTAGAGTTTAGATTTTAAAAGTTTGAAAACTTCCAGTAGAACAAAAACATGCAACAGAGACTAAATGGGAGCCCAGAGACCTGCATTCTGGCCAGTGTCCTGTATGTGGCCCCAGGGGCTCTAGACTGCCAGCATGGATTTTCATAGCTTAGCAACCCTGTGGGTCTACCCCTTACTTGCAGAATGCTATAGCTCATGTTACAGATCATTTTGGTTTTAGTGTCCTCTGTTGTCAAATAAGGGGTTTGGATTAATTATGAAATTATTTCAGATATGCGCTTATTTAAAATATTTTTTTGAGAATGTAGTGAATTAAATATCCCTAAATTTTATCTACATGGTATTCTTAACACTATAAATTACAGTGACCCGCCCCCATCCATGGTTTTGCTTTCCATGGTTTCAGTTTCCCACATCAACAGCACTCTAAAAATATTAAATGAAAAATTCCAGAAATAAATAATTCATAAGTTTTAAATTGCACGCCGTTCTGAGTAGCATGATGAAATCTCACGCTGTCCCCCTCCATCTCGCCTGGGACGCTACATCACGCCTCTGTCACTCACCTCATATGTGATGAGACGAAGTGGGCATGGTATCATCCCATATCATTACAAGAAGTGTGAGTACAGCACAACAAGATATTTTGAGAAAGAGAGACCACACAACTTTCATTGCAGTGTATTGTTATAATTGTTATATTCTACTATTAGTTATTGTTATTAATCTCACTATCTAATTTATAAATTAAACTTTATCATAGATACGTATGTATAGGAAAAAACATAGTATACACAGGGTTTGGTATTATCTGCAGTTTCAGTTATCCACTGGGAGTCTTAGAACATATCTTCCACAGATAAAGGGGACTACTGTATGTATAATAGAACACTAAAATAACTGGAAAAATCAGTGAAAAGGTGTTTACAGTTCATCCAGTCTACATAAAGCAATGTAATTAGAAATGGGAGGGTTACAAAGATTCAGAAACCTTTACAAACCAGATTTCTGTTATTCTTTCCCCTTTGTTCTCATACATCAAAATCAAATAAACTTGGTTATAGTAAATTGGATGAAGGGTCAGGCCATTAAGGTATTTGTTGCTTTCATTTTCTATCATTGCTTTTTTCCTTTTTTTTTCTAAACCATTTCATTGAGGCATGATTGACATACAAAAAGCTGTGCATCTTTAGTGTATACAACGTGATGAGTCTGGAGATAAGTACACATTTGTGAAACCATCACCACAATCTACATCATAAACACATCCATCACCTCCAAATACTACATGATACCACTTATATGAGAAATCTAAAATTGCCCTTTTATTCTTTTAACATCACTTCCATTCTTTTCCTTTGAGGAATATTTCTGGGCGTGGATTAGAACCACTTTTATTGAAAATGTTAACAAAACCACTCAACCATTTCTACTCATCCACACCGTAGGTTACAAAATATTGGAGAAGTTTAAACTGGTTATAGGAACCTATGCAATCAGGATACTTGAGTATATTATAATGAAGTTTGGAGAGATAAAGGGGCCACAGGCATATAAAACACTTTGACTTCAAAAAAATATTACTCAACAAACATTTTCTGAGGCTCTACTATGTATCAAGCGTATTAGGAACACAAAGATGAAAAACACATGATCCTGAGTCAAATATTTACTGTCTACTTTTAAGGAGGTTGATAGTAAAGAGATAATTAAAATGAAGTGTAATGAATGTTGAGAAAAGTGGACATGAGAAACTACAAAGTTTTGTGGGAGCAAATGAAATGGGGGATCAAATGCCATACCCAAATTAGGAAGGACACTTTGGAAGAAGTGGTGCTGATGCTTAAAGCATCAGTAGGCGTTAAAGAGTCATTAAAGGGTGATCCTTGCAAAAGAGCAAGCACATGTGAAAGTGTAGGAGGAGAAAGCCTTATTTTTTCTGCAGAATTCAAATCTATAATAGGATGAGGTAGAGAGTGAGGATTTAAGCAGAGTTCATATCATGAAGGGCCTATTATAGCATGCTGAGAAGTTTGCACAGTAGCCCGAAAAATATTGGAATCTATAGAAGAATTTTAATGAAGGAGTTGTTTTTAAATTGCATTTTCAATCTGGAAAGATCTTTGGCATCAGAGAGGAGACTAACTTGGGCTGGCACAGCAAGCTTGGAGAGGAATGATGAAGGATTGAACCAAGGTGAAGACGGTGACCAATGATGGTAAAAATATTTGAGTAGATTCAAGAGATATTACTCAGTTACACAAGGATGACTAAGTGATTGATTAGAAGGAGAGTGCAAGGAAGAAGGAAAAGTTAATAACTTCCAGATTTCTTGTTTGGGCAGCTAGATAAATAATGTCTCTATGAAGATAATACTTTGTGTTCAGTTCACTATGTTCTCTTTTGGGCACATAAATACATTTCTCAGCCTCTCTTGCAGTTAGAGAGTGTACCATGTGAGTGACTTCTAGCCAAGCATAGGGGTGGTAGTAATGAAAGCCACTTCCAGGCCTGGCCCTTAGACATTTTCCACACAATCCACAAGCCATTCTATCTCTCTTAGGGCAATATTGGAATCTGTCTACTCTAAACAGTTCAGATACAAGATAGGTAACAATTTGGTTCCCTGGATTACTATGAGAAAACTTCTGAGGAGACGTGCCTGATCTTCATTACGTGGTGAGAACAGTGAAAAATAAAACTGATTGTATTAATTCACCGGAATATAAAAGATTACACAGCATATCTAATCCTATCTGGATTAAGAGAGAAATCATTTAATCACCAAAAACCTTTGGAAAAGAACAGGTCTGGGAAAGAGGAATGGATGGGGAAACGGCTGATGAGTTCGGTTTCAACATACTGAATTTGTGTTCCTGTGTAACATTCAAGTGAAGATGACAGGAATCATCGAGATATACAAATCTGGACCCAAGGAAAGAGAGCTGGGCTGGAGATGCAGAAGTAGGAGTCTTGGAGTTATAAATGGTAGTTGATGCCATGAAAATGGATAATATGATTCCATCATCTCATCTTCTGCATACAACGTTCATATAAGGAATAATTTTTTTAAATGTCCATCTATCATTTCTAAATATTTAAAAAACCATATCAGGTTAAACAAATTTAGCATAATTTTGCAATGTGTGTTATACCTTGACTCATTGGTAATCTATATTTTAGTAAATTAGGAAAATATGTTAAACTCAGTTTCTCTAAAGCTAACTTCTGTTGCAGACAAATTTTTTTTTGTCATCCAGAATTAATTTATCCAACTTCTGGTACCAGTTGCTGTCTTATTCTTTTTTGTTGCAAATAGTTTCTGTAGACGGTAAACTAATGTTCCTGCTCTTCCTTAACCAAGAAGTGGACTCATGATCTACGGTAAGCCAATCCTACCTACTTTTATAGATCAAGTCACAGGAGTAGGCGGTGCAATAGTAGAAGGATGTTTAGAGCTCATTCATTTAAGTAGTGGCTTCTGATGCAAAGCTCTGGTGGCTAATGATATCCAGACACCTGGAGATTCCTTAGATTCTCTTTGCTTTTGTCACAGCTTTTTAGTCTTCCAGCTGATTCTCTGAGTTAATCATTAGCATTTCAATAAATTCCCATTATGTACAAGAGAGCTGCCTGCAGCCAAAGAACACTTACCTGCTGAACATACAAATGCAAATAAACAAATACAGTTAAAAGTAATTCTCATAATTTGGTAAAGGGTCATTTGTGAAAACAAAAATTCTAGCTTTAATATGAAACATGAATATACTAGGCATTCAGTTGTTTTAAAATAAATGTAAATAATTGCTTCAACTTTTCCTAAGTCTAGAAATAACAAAAAATTTTAAAATGAATGAACTCTTCTAAAAGAAAGCCATAAAAGCAAGATTTCTAATACAGAGTTTACTTGAAAAACTCCTTTGGCATTTTGTTATCTAACTGTTTCAGACATTTTCTGCATAATTAAAATGTAAAATTGTCTTTTAGTTAGTCATCAAATATGGACAAACTAGACAAAAATTAGTGACTTGGGGCCGAACAGTGAAGTGGTCCTTAAATGAAGCTTAAACCAAAAATAAAAATTGATGTTTCCATATATTAAAACTGTCTTTGAGAGGTTAAAAAGGCAGAATTTGAACAAAGCAACAATGTGAAATGGAATATTTTACATGGAAGAGACGGACACAGAAACATCGTCTCTGAAGGAACAAATACCACCAGAACATCAAAATTCAGAGTTAGATGAATACTATGATTAAAGTGCAAATAAGGTATATCTGAAAAGAAAAATGTTGGGATCTTATATGAAAATAATTTTATCAACAAAGAAGAAATACACTATCCTACTAGATTTGAAGCTCCTCCAGAACCAGGGCTATTTTCCTATTAAGTCAATTAACAAATCATTGGTAGACACCAGGTGGCACTGGGCTGCACACTTTGAGGCTTGAGGAAGTCAGGGGGACAGGTGCAAAATAAATATGATATGTCCCCTGTCCACAAAGAAGAACCAGTGATAGAACAACTTGTTACACTGAACTACTAATGCTGTTACAGAGCTAGGACCACAGAAGAAATAGAACAGCCCTTTCTGCATGGAGAGTAAAGGGAGACTTTATGGAGCAGATACCTTGTAAGATGTGACTTAAGAATTGCATAGAATATGTGTGTTTTTGTCTGTGTTTGGTGGGATTGTAACAGATAAGTCTTTTACGTGGCTGGACTTGAGCATCGGGAAAATGGTGTTAAGTGGAGCAGAGGGAGATAGAAGTGGAAAATCTTGGGGGGCAGATTGTAAAAGATCTTTTATAATATGCTAAATAATCTGAATTATTACCAACAACATGAAGTCACTGAAGTTCTTCAAGCAAGAAAGTGACATGATTGATTGTTTTTGAATGATCATCTTGCCTATAATGCAGAAGACAATTGGTGGGAAGGGAGGTCAAGGGACTTGCCAGGAGGTTAGTGTAACAGTCCTGAAGAGAAATAATATATTAGCAATACAGTGTTTATAGAGAGAAAGATATACTTTTTAAAATGTAGTGATCAGTTAGATTTGAAGATTAAGGAATTTGAAAATGACTCCAAGATTTCTAGCAATAATAACTCTTTACATGGGTAAACAATTGAGGGCTGAAGGAAAATAAAAACTTGAAGAAAAGACAAATAGGTCATATTTGTGTATGATGTCATTAGATTACATGGTGGGTACACTATTGGAGATATTTGGCCAGTAGACAAATTATAAAAAGATAAATCCATAAATATTTGGTACTGTTTATACAAATCTTGCAGTCATAGTGTATAGGAGATAATTTAAATTATTGAAGTAGATTCATGCTCCAGGAGATCGCACTTATGCATTCTCATCCATGAGATGAGAAATGTACCAAGGACAGAATACATGATTTAACGGTCAGGGAACAGAAGGGGACTGAAAAAGAATAGGCAGATCACCCAGATGAAAGACAAGAAAGAGAGGAATCCCAAAGTCTAAGGGAGAAGATAGGTACCGAGAACAAGGAGATGACTGGCAGTAGACAAATATTATTGGGTTTATTTTCTCTTCTTATTCCATTCTATACATTTAACTTATACCTAGTTGACTTATATTTCATATGGCCAAATGATTGTTGTTGTTTTCTCCCTCTGAATATAGTTGCCACAAATAGGAATATAAAAATTAGCTTCTTTGGTTTAACATTTTGAGAGGCAGAATCTTTTGATATTATATGTTTATCCCCCCCTTTTTTTCAAACTCTGTGTTTCAGAAGTAAAGCAGATATCACTTTGACTTAGGAATTATCTAATTTTTGAGAATGAAATCCCATTTTCCATACATTTTTTTAAGTATACCAAATGAAATAATCTAATGAATGAATAATCAGCATTCTCAAATTTTATTATAACATTAAGGACTGACCAAGATGGCCCTAACATTTCTCTCAGCTTGACTAGACTTGGACAGGCTTCCTCCTCCCTCTGAGTCCCTGATCTTCCTTTCTATAGATCTTCCTTTCCATTTACTTTAGAAAACTCATAATTGTAAATTCTTTCTCTGCCCTTTGAAGACATAAATCTTTTTAAAAGCCTCTTGCCAGTTTTACAATCCAGGAGTGTCTTTCTGAAGGATCTGGAAGCATGCCTTTGAAACGGAATCATCAAGGAAGATAGCCCCCATCTCCCAGCCTCTGTGGAAGGGGAGGAGCCTAACTTTGGTGGATGCTTTGCTCCAAATTGTAAAACTACCTTCTGTCAAGAAGACTGGAGAAAGTTTACTTTTCCTTTGGTTGAGGCCAATTAGCCAGCACACATGACCTAGTATCCCCCTACTTCCATTTTAGCTCTTAAAAGCTCTCTAGCTGTTTGTTTCAATGGAGTTGAGCTCAGACTGAGTTCTGACTTCTCTCCCCTACTGAAATAGACTTGAATAAAGTCTTCCTTGTCTGTTTAACTTTGGTGCATTTTTTTCTTTGACAATATTTAAGATATAAAATCCACAACAATGAATAGTCCAACACATAGGATTACAGAGTCAATGGATTTCTTTACATTTTTCCTTTCCTCAGTGCTGAAGTGTGCTTTTTGAAGCACAAACTTAGAAATATGTCCTTGGCATTTCCAGTATGTGACAAAAATTGTTATGTACTGCTACTTGTTCTTCAGCTCTTCTACAAATACACGTTATATGACAACAATCTGCTTGATCTGCTCTTCCAATGGCAAAGTGAAAATTAAATGAAAATACAGTAATTTCTTTGCTATTATTCATTAAAAGCATTCATTGATTATCTCAGTGAAGTGTACTGAAGCACAGTGAAATATACCCCCTGCAGGTTTAATCGCACACAATATAAATCAAACAAAATAACATTGTAGTCGAGGGAGACTTAAGTAGGAGCTTCACAAAATTACTATCAATTCAATGAGCTAGCTTCATTTAGAAAGGCAAATTTAATATCTCATGTTGAAATCCATGAACCTACAAATTTGCTTTCAAACAGTTAAGAGAGACAAATTTCCCCAAACCGGGTGGATATACATATAATTAGATGTGGTATAAACAAGAGACTCTTTCCCAGAGTGGTGACAACAGTAATGCTGACAACTACATGAGAGTCTAGAAGTTTAGAGTTTGTGTGAAATGGTTACTGGTTGTCCATGATGATCTATTACATTTAGTATCATTTCCAAAAATGCATTTCCTAAATTACAACCACTACTCGAGGAGAAATTTGGAGAGCCACACAATCACTGGGTTATAAGGATTCTTGTTGTGTTGTTTAATAAAACACTTTATTTCTAGAAATAGGCATTAGGGCTAAACCATCTCAGATAGATAAATGCTTGTGACATGACTGAATGTCTCCAAAATATGGCACTAAATAGGCTGCATATTAAAATCGAGACACACTTTTAATATCTTTCAAACCAAAGCATCCTGAATACATGTAACTCAAGTGTAGCAGGGGTCCTTCCACAGCCTCTGGTTTGGCCCTGTGTACACTTTAAAGTCAAGGTCAGAACTTTTAACCATCCCCCAGTAGATTGCACCCACAAGTCACTGATAGCATTTTCATAATATGGCTAGATTTATCAGCTTCCCATTTTGCATCAACCCCCAACTCCTTTTTTCTAAACTTAAGAGAAATACAGTTTTGATTGGAGGGACAATCCCATACCATCTTGGCACTCAACACTACCTATACAGGCTGCTTGCTGTAAACACCTCAGACTCTCCCTGTCCCTGGAAGCATGCTAGCCCCACAATGCAGAGAAATGCTTCCCGTATGCAGTTCTCAGTCGGTGGTGAATATATACCCCAGTGTCCTTGCCGTTAGGATGACTTTGCTATGTGTTCTACACTGTCTCCCATAGACCCTGAGTAGGATTAAGCTTTAGTTATTCACAGTGATCACTTGCTGGATAACTCCCCCATTGATCTTTTTCTGGTCCTTGTAAAACCTCCTTAGTCCCCTGCCAGAGGTTCCAGGAAACAGCTCAGAAATATACTACTTGCGCTCAAATTCTTTCCTGAAGATCTGCTGCCTTTTTGCCCAGCCTCATTGGTAGCTAGGAATGGCCAGGGGATCCTAATTTGAGCCAATGAGGACTGAGCAAAAGTCTCATGGGCGAAAAAGGGAGAATAGTGAGAAAGGATCTGTTCTCCTAACAAGGGAGATGCAGGAGGCCTCTCCACGCTACACCCTCCCTTCTCGACCTCCATCAAGAACTTCTTGCTTTAAATGTAGATTTGCTTAGAGCTGCGGCAGTAATCTTGTAACCAAGCCTAAGGACGGCATAGGACATGTTCAGAATGGTGAAGGGGATAGAGGGAATAATCTGGGCCTTTGAGCAGCTGACAACTCAGTAGAACCTTTCATGAGAAAAATAATATACTATACTTAAGATCAAATATATTACATTTTTCTTGCTACTGCATGCAATACTAATTTATATATATATATTTTACAGAAAATTTTCTACTAAAAAGGAGAAGGTTTACATTGTACAATATGTAGAAAAACTTCATAGAAATCTTCATTGAATCGTTTTTTAAAACTCTAGTATTATTCCCCTTAGTTGTTTCACAACCTTCTCCTTTCTTCACATAATATTCAAAAATATTCTTTATTTTGGTGAGGAATTCGCTTTCTAACTCAGCTTGCATACTTGACACAAAACAAAAATTCAGTAGTTAGCCCCAACCAAATCTTCTATGTTTTTAAGTATACCCCCAATGAGGCCTCTTGATTCAGCTTTTGTGTAAGCACACTGTCCTCCAAAAGGAAATCGAAAGGTTTCCATAGCTTAATTCACAAACTCACATTTTAAATGGTGCTAGGCAAATTGTTTTCCCAGGTTTAAAAATCAAAAACCTCACTTTAACGCATTTAGTAATATTGACATACATAAAGAAAGAACGTGCCAACAAAGGAGGGATGCTGTGCCTCAAAGTACGGGGGGGAAATGAGAGAGAAAAAACTGGTCAGAGAATATCTAGCAATGTCTCAGAGACAGAAAGTTTCTGGATGTGAGAAGCAGGAAGTCAGTCCAGATAATCACACATGTGACTGTATCATGTGCATTATTTACTTTGATCTGCACTGCAATACTGTGTACAAGGTACAATTTATGTATCTATCTTATATAGGAAGCAAAGACCAAGAAAAGTTGAGGAAAAAGCCCTCCAGATTCTTACAAGTAGAGAGTTTCAGATATGAACCAGTGTTGTCTGGCTCCAGAGTTAGTGTTCTTGTCCACCATGTGGTTCTACCTCTGGTCTACCTGATATCCATTCCCTTTCACTAAGAGAGGAGATCTCTATTGAGAGAAGGAAATGGTTCACAGCCTTCCCCAGGACTTAAGGTAAGTATCTCTTCAAAGTCATCCCATTACTTTTGTTATTAATCAAAACTCAACTAATTACATTCTAAATATTTAATTTAGGTATTTTGTCACAGGCAAGAAGATTTGCTATAAAGAGCAAAGTTTTACATCCTCCATAATAAAGTAAGTAAGCATGTGGCTTCTAACATTCATCTATGCATTCATTCCACATATTGATGTCCGACAGAATAATCAATGTCAGGATACCAGAAAAATGATTTGAGTACGTAAATCTGAAGATTGGAAACACTGGAAAACAGTAACCCTAAAGGTCATACCTGAACAACAAGCTGACATGCTCAGACAACCACCTCTGTCTTGGACTCTGAATGGTGCCACATGGAAAGAATATTTTGTTTCCAATGACACTACTAAAAAATGCCCCATATTTGAGTGAGATGACCATGCTCTTTGTAATCTACAGAATCTGTCTCTATAACCCGCTACTCACCTGGGCAATGACTTAACTAATTTGAGATTAAATTTTACATTTGTAAAATAAATATGATAGTATTTAAATAACAGTGTTATTTTGAGCATTCCAGACAATGCATGATGTCTATTTTAGAAATATGTGATGCTAAATCCAAGAGTCTATTCTCCGTGTTCAGTTTACCAACACTATCACGGCTAATCACTCCACCACGGATTCACTTTTTTATTTAGCTGATAGGACACTACATTTTTAGTTTTGTTTCTGTTTTTAACCTAATCAGTGGCTACTCTGTTTCCTTTGGTGGCTCCTCATTTCTGCCCCATCTCTTAGCATTGGCATTTCCCAGGTTTAAGTTCCTGGTCCTCTGCTAAATTTGCAATCACTCACTTGGTGATCTTATTCAGTCTCTTCGACATTAAATACTATTTATATATTGATGACTCATGTTTATATTTTATGTAAATACTATTTATATATATAATGACTCTCCTATTTATATCTACAGCCTAGACCACATTCACAAGCTATACATGTATACCTGGCCACCTACTCTTAACTTGGATGTTTACTAGAAATCTCAAGACTGACGTATTCAACATGTCATGTGTGATCTCCCCTCCAAATGCTGCTCCATCTGCAGATTGCCTTTTCCATCTCAGTGAAGGGAAACTTCATCCTTCCAGTCACTCAGGTCTCAACTCCTGTAATTTTCTCACACCACACATCCAATCTTTCAGGAGATTCCGTGGCTCCAGAATCTGAACACATCTGCTATCACTCTGGTCTGACTAAACATGAACTTGAATAACTGTCTAATTTAGTCTCTTGATAGGCCTCATTGTTTTCAGGGTTGCCCTTCCCGCAGCATGTCCTCAATAATGAAGGGTTTTATCATTTTAGCAGTCTGATGGCATTATAATCTGCCTAAAACCCTGCAATAGCACTCAAAAAGTCAAAGATATGACCTCACAATGGCCTGCAAGACCTAACATGATATGGTCCTCATCACTTTTTTGATTTCATCTTCTTCTACTCTCCCCAATTTTCATTCCATTTCTGCCAAAAGGGCCTTCTTTGCTCTTTCTTTAACCTAACAGGCATATTCCTGCCAGAGGGCCTTTGCGCAAGCCATTTTTTCTACTTGAGATTCTCTTCCCCAAGATAAGGAAGCTCAGGACTAATTTCAATACCTTCTTCATTTTTACTTAAATGTTATCTTTTCATTGTTTCCTACCATTACTACCTATTTAGGATTACAATGTGCCTTACCCGTCTCCACTCACTTTTATCTTTGATTTTTTCCATTACACTTATCACCTTCTAATGGATTATATAATTTACTTTTTTTGTATTACATCAAATGTTTATTAGCTGTTGGTTCCATGGTAATATGAACCCCAGACAGGCGAGGATTTGTATCTGTTGGGCTCATTGATACAATCCAAATGCCCAGAACGAGCCTGGTGTGTAGTAGACATTCAACAGATTACTGTGCCTGGCAAAGAGTAGTAGCTATCATTATTGTCTATCCAATCCACAGTATATCATCAATTATTGGATATTGCCCAGAGGTCAGCATATTCCTATTCATCAAATTTAATTTAATAGGTTATGAAATTGCACACAATTCTTGAATAAAATGTAGAATAAAATTTTAATGTTATATCAAATAGAAACTTGTAAGTGTTATTGGAAAAGGAATCTTAGGACTAGGTATTGGTGAATAATGAAGCTAGAGACATCCATGATGGGTAGAGAAAAAATAATGGTAGTGGAGGCTGTGGTGAGCCAACCATATCTCTCTTCAGGATCTGGGCATTCATTCCCCCAGCTGCAAGGAATTTCGGCTGCTGACAGCTTACAGCTGAGTTTTCCAGGCATTGCCCTCAGCTGGAGAGCAATGATTTCCCCAAGGATATGCCTCCTTCCCATGGGCAGCTTATATACCTTGACTGGTCAATGCCGGATCTAAAGACCCAGCCCCCTTGCTTGTTTTGGAACTATTCTTAAAGGACATCCTAGCTCCGGAGCTGCTCATGAAATTGCCAGTGGCCTCTGTTGCAAAGGTACTTTCAACTTCTCCCTCTGACTAATCTTTTTCCCTCACTCTCATTGTGTTTTTGCAAAGAGGAGTGTTCACCCAATAAATCTCTCACATGGAAATCTTATCTCAGAGGCTGCTTCATTGGGAAAACTTACCTAAGACAGTTTGTACCAGAAATGATCCTAGAAATCATATACTAAAAAGGGATTTTGATTTGCATTACCTCCTGCCTGGGTGACAATGAGGACTACATCACTTGGAGGTCAGTAGAGTACTAATTCCTGGCATGCTTCTCAGTGAAATTTTAAAATTTTTGCTAGCATTAAACTGGGATGGAATGGTGGTGGAAGGGAATACACTGGCTGGTGCAAAATCTCAAGCATCTCAGAGTTTGGAGAAAGTAGTATTACAATGACTCTAGAATTAGTCAGTTTTTGTTGAATACTGCTGATGAATTCGGGAAATAAAATATAGGCCAGGGATGATTAATCACCAATTTAGGTGAAGTGTGAGAGTCAGATGACCTCCTAAGCAGCATAAAGTTATTTTCATTACTGAAGGGCAAAAACAGCCATGCATGAGGCCCATAATTTAATTATAAGAACAATGGAGCTTCAGAAAAGTTCAAATTCTCAACTCTGCAAGTGTGTTTACCCTAAGCTTAAGGAAAGGCTTTCCTAATTGGAAAGGCATGGGACCCTGTGAAGGTAACAGCTGGATTGATGCACTCAAAAATCTTGAATTTCCAGATCCCTTAAACACAGTGGGGCCCTTGGAAGTGGCCCACTGCTCTCTTCAAAGGCTAGGGTTCCATCCTTACGTGAAGCTGCTGCAGACACTCTCTGCATCTACCCTCACTTGCACGCTGCTCACCATACAGATAACTCTAGTCAAGTCACACCATAACCCGACTGGGGCAGTGCTGGCCTACAAAGGGAAGAAAAGGAATACACACCAAAAGAGCTGTAGGAGGTAGCCGAAGGTTACTGGTAGGAACTGGGAGGGTATATATGGATCCTGAGGGGGCTGGATTAAGAAGGGTCAAAGGGATAGGTTTTGTTTGCTTGTTTTACTATATGTTAGCCGTGTGGTAGGCAGAATAATGCTCCACCCCAATAGATATCCACTTCCTAATCTCTGGAACCAGTGAATATATATATATTTGGCCTTACATGGCAAAGGAGAATTAAAGTAGAAAATAGAACTAAGTTGGCTAATAAGCTAACCTCAAAAGAGGAAGGTTATTCTGGATTATCCAGGTTGTTCCAATATAATTGTAAGAGTTAACATTGGAAGAGCGGAGCAGAAAACGTGCGTCAGAAAAGGAGATGTGACTGTGGAATCAGGCAGCGATGCCACTGAGCAGGACTCAACCCGCCATTGCTCACTTTGCAGATGGGAGAGGGAGGCCAGGAGCCCCGGAACTGGGGCAGCCTCTAAAAGCTGTAAAAGGCAAGCAAATGGGTTCTACTCTGGAGACTCCAGGAGTAACTCAGCTCTGGTGACTTTGATTTTAGCCCAATGCGACCCATTTTAGACTTCTGCCCTTCGTAACTGTAAGATAATAAGTTTGTATTGTTTAAGCCACTTAGGTTTTGGAGATCTGTTATTGCAGTAATAGAAAACTAATGCAGCATTCCTTCCTGATATAGGATTTAATACCTTGGCAAGGACCCCACAAGATGGTGCTAATAAGATACTAGAAGCATAAGTAAAACAATGACCTGCATTAAGTAAAATATTTGTGCCTGAATTGCCATGGCTTACAGCACCGGGAAGGAGTGTCTCAGCCTTGAAGGAGGGAAGTGGGCAGCCACCCCAGCATCAACTATAGTCTACCCATGTCTCTTAGATAAACTGGCTTCATGTAGTATGTTTGCTCCATCTGGAAAAATTTCCAGTATGATGTTTGAGAGTGTTAGTTGCTGATGGCACACTGTTAAATTTTTATTCCAGAATTACCTTTAGAAGAGTGCTGCCTTTCCCAAAGTTACCATCTTACTCAGGGGAAGTCCCAAAGCATGGCTGGTTAATGACAGGGTAGAGAGACCTAGACCCTTTTTCTCTTCTTAAGACCATTAGGAAGGATCATCCCAGCTCCGGGGCTCCCTGTGGAGATCAGCTGAGATGTCTGTTGAAGCCATCACATTTCAACCTCTCCCTCTGCCCAGTACTGTTTCTCTTACCCTTTTCTAGGCATTGTTATCTAGAGCACTGCCCAATAAACTTCCTGCATGCAGCTGTCCTTCTCAGAGTTTGTTTCCCAGAGAATTCATCTAAAATAATAACTTTCTAAGGGAAGAAAATAACTTTTCCCTCCCTATCGAAATAAGCAATGACAGTAAGTTATGGGCTAAGACCAGATTATGTACTACAATATGCTCTCAGATTTCCAGAAGGTCAAAAATGGAGCTGATCTCAATATTATCTTTCAAGGTATAGAGCTTTTTATGGTGAAATAAAGAAAGCCGCTTTGCTGTGATGAATTGAGGAAGAATTGGTGGCCCGCCTTTACTACCTGATGTGATCCAGGTGTGGTGACTTATCCTAGGATTGAAATAATGTACCTGGTGTAAGATGCAGCCAGCATGAGCTTGGGGATGAACAGATAGAAATGTAATCAGTGGCATTCTGGGAAGGTGGAGGGGGTCTGGGGCCTACACGGAGGAGGCAGTCACTTCATCAATCTATTCACTTGTATGTTTATTAATTCAACACGTGTTTGTCAAGAACTTTCAAAATGTTTGGCACTGGGATAGATATTGTGCTAGCACAACTGTGAAGAAAAGATGCTGTGCTCGTCGTCTCAGATGGGGTACAGACCTGTAACCAGGCACTTTTGTGTGTGTGAGAAAGACCAGCCCTGAGCTAACATCTGTTGCCAATCCTCCTCTTTTTGCTGAAGGAGATTGGCCCTGAGATAACATCTGTGCCCATCTTCCTCTACTTTATATGAGATGCTGCCACAGCATGGCTGACAAGCAGTGCGTTGGTCCATGCCCAGGATCGGGCCTGTGAACCCTGGGCCACCGAAGCAGAGCTCGTGAACGTAACCTCTACGCCACAGGGCCAGCCCCCACCAGGTGCTTTTAATACTGGATAATGAGTGTTGTAATGTAAAAATAAAACAAACCTAGCGAAGGCTAGAGGTGGAATACTACAGGCAAAGCAAACAGCAAACGCAAAGGACCAAACTTCAGAAAGAGGGTCACAGTATTGCTCAGCGACCTAGAAGTCTTTAGGCACATCTGTAGGCTAGAAAGGAAGGAAGGTGGAAGATGAGAGAAGAGACCAGCAGGAGCTAAATTGTGAAATGTCCTGTAGGTAGGTCATGTTAAGAGTTCAGACTTTATCCTGAAGGCTACAGGGAGAACTGGAAGATTTTAAGTAGGGAGTGATAGGAACTGATTTGTCTTTTCAGAAATATCAGTGGAAAACTCTTACAGAGCACTGCTCGGAGGGCACAGTCTGTGGCAGCTCCTGTTGCTGGCAAACTTGATAACATCAAGGCCTGAAAACCTTGACCTCTCAGGGCCCCGTGGAGATTTAGTACTACACAGTGCTGGCTCTGACACCTTTTGTTTATAGGATGCACGTAGATAAAGAATGTTAAGAAACATTAACCAAGAAAACACATAGAATGCCACAGAAATTATTGAGGCAGTCACCAAACAGTTTCTATAGTATACTATAATATAATTTGTGGCATGATTAAATATGACCTCTCAGATCATGGAACTAGTCTTTGACTAGATTTTTAAAAAGCAATTCTTCTCAGGGCATAGGCTATAAATTAGTGAGCAATGAATCTTATCCTCATTCCATCAGTATTTTCAAATAAATTCATTCAATGACTCCGAAGATGAATAACTGTGGGTAATAACACAATATAGTAAAGTTTTTTTTTAATGTTCTCGAAAATGCCATTTCCTTTAGACAACAGAAGGAAAAACTATATACTTTTCTAGAGCTTCATTTCCATAAGCTTCAGTAAAATCTTAGAATCTTATACGTTTGAGAAAAAATATTATTAACCCTCAAGAAGGTTCATTTAACCCTAGGCAGTAGGAAATCTTAAAACTTCTGATGTCAGAAATAACCAGAAATGTTGTCTTACCTACAGCTAGACATTACAGAATGCAATTCAGACTTACCCTGTTAAGACCAGGTAGTAATAGTCTTACCCCAAACATTGTTTTCAGATCTCTGATCTCCTTGAGAATTATTCTTCTGATTAGTTGCTTTTAATAAGAGCCCGTTCGGGCTCTATCTTTCCTGATAATGCCAAGTGAGCAGGTGGAGCCTGGACAAGAGACAGACATGAGGAAACGTTGGCTCTATAAATCTAAAACATAAATCAAATGATGCAGGCTTCCCAAGAAGCAGAATCTTATAGAATGTTAGTTGATCATAAAATTATTATTGAGCTAGAGAAATAAAACTTGATGAAAACCCTGGAAAAATAGGTTTTCTAGGTATAGGTGATACAATACCTTTTTATCTACATATCAATACATATAAAATTTATGTAATACATATATATTCATTATTAGGCACTCATGGAAGATAAAAAGATAGACTTATAAAATCACGAATGAAAAAGAATGTAGTAAAATAATCTGTACTGGGAAAATACAGATATTTCCTATGTTGGTCAAATTTTGAGTCATTTAATTTAAATTAATGTTGAATGACCACCTAAGTTTTGTTGAATTTCTAATTTTTGAAACAAACTATTAATATGGGTTGTAAACTGCCATTACATCTCATGAGATTATTATTCCTGATTAAATATTTGCTCAATAATTGGAATTTATTAAAATTGAAATCTCTCTATAATACCACTCTGATACAACATTGGTTCTCTGAAATCATTACTTCCATGGTCGATTAGCAATGCATTTGGGTTTTATTATAGCCCTTCCTCTGTATTAATAGTACACACCCTCTAGTGTAATACCAATCAGTTTGCATTTGCCCTCTATTCTGTGTAATCTCTGACATTTATTCTATATGTCATGTATCCTAAATCTATACCTCTGACCTAATTTATATCCTGCACACTTTAGACTTGCCCATTCAACTGCTGCCCAGGTATTTGCATTCTAATATTGCCCAGGCATCCCAAAATAAATATTCAAAACTTAATAATTTTCCTTAAATCTTCATCTACTTCTATAAACTTCTTTGACTCAGGGAAGCCTATCTTCTGATATATCTGATAATAAAAGGAATATTTTGATAAAGAAATATCTGCTTTAATTACCAAGTAATGTGGTAACAAATATTACCTGTGCTTCATTCCATCCTTAAAACTATACCTGATTTTTAGAGACTTTAATATTTTACTTTCTACGTTGTTTGACTTTTTGCTAGAATATATTATTACATGTATCATAAAAAGATAGTCTTAGAAAAATTTACCATGTTATATACCAGTAATGTCTGCATGTGTAGTTCTGATATCACTAATATCACTCATTAATGTAATTCATTATTTCCTGTGCAGCCTGGGACAAAGATGAAATAATCACATAGGAATTCAAATACTGTCCCCTTTATTTTTCCCTTCCCCCAGTCAAACTAATTCAAAACATACATGAAGTATCAGAGAAGGTGCAGCCCTCAGCCAGCTTACTGGCCCCTTCTGAAAGGAGGAGGAACAGTAACCAGCACAGAGTCAACAACAAGAACTGCCGTGTGAATACACCCCACTGCCTTCAAGTGCACTCTGTGCCAAGCACTGATCTAAGCCCTTTGCATATATTTTACCCTCAAACAACTAAGGTGGTAGTTATACTGATTGTCCTCATTTTATGGATGGGAAAAAGGAAACATGGGAGAAAGAAACTTACTAAAGACAAACAATTGTGAAGTAGGTGGAGGAACCATGCCTGGAACCTTGCTGAGATATAGGGCCAAGACTCTCGAACACTCAAGTCTGTTTCCTCCTAGGTGTAACTTTTTTCTTGCATGTGGTCTTCACTTTAATCTGTCTCTCGTGACTCTTAATCACACCTCAGTTTCCCACCTTAGAAATAGGGCTTAGTGTTAAGAGAAAGTGGGATATCTGAGGGGAAATAAATATCTTGTCTCCAGGTGGAAAGGGGATACACATGATTTAGGGTACAGGCAATTTTTAAAGAGTTGCTCATTAAATCAGCCCACAATAAAATGCTTAATGCTTCTAAAGTAGAAATGTTTGGTGTAATCACAGACTCCTTGCCTTCTCTTTCCTCTCTCTTACTTGTCAAATGTTTTTTAATGTGCCTCCAAAATTCTCCTAAAATCCATCCCGTTCTCTTCATCCTGAAATATCTCCCCCTCTTCTCCCACGTGACTTTTCTTAATTGGTTCTGTGTCATCATGTTTGGCTTTTTCTAAATTATTTTCTAAATTTCATCAAGTTTACACTTTCCAAAATTCAAATCCTATCATGTCAATTCCATGTAAAAACCCTCTAAATGCTTCCTCATTTCTGAGTGTATAACACATTTTTGTATAATCTGGTCTCTGCTTAGCTCTCCAGCTTCATCTCTTCCTACTTTCCAGCTCACACTTCATAATCCAACTATGTCAGACTTCACAGGTCTTTCAACGCACCTCATGCTCTCTTGCATGGGTTTTGATTATTTATTTATGTTGAAATAATTTTAGACTTCCAGAATACTTTAGAAAATTTTAGAGTTCCTGCATATTGTTCACTCAGCTTCCCCCAATGCTAAACAACTTGCATGACCATTTCACAATCATTAAAACTATGAAATTAACATTGGTACAGCACCATTAGGGAAATCACATTCTTTATGCTGTTTTCTCCAGTTTTTACACTAATGTCCTTTTTCTGTTCCATGATCTGATCCATGGGAACCTGGATTTTAGTTGTTTCCTTAGTCTGCTCCTATCTGTACCAGTTCCTCAGTCCTCCATTATCTTTCAACATATTAATACTTTAAAGAGTACTGGTCAACTATTTTGTGAAATTTCCTTCAATTTGAATTTTCCAGTGCATCCCTGTGATAAGATTGAGGTTATATATTTTCTGGCAAGAAGACCACAGTGTGATGTGTTCTTCTCAGTGCATCACACAAGGGAGTACATGACATTGATGTCTTTTTACTGATGTTATTAACCTTGACTGCTTGGTTATGGATTTTTCCATGAGGTACTATTTTCCATCTGTAATCAATAAATGTCTGAGAGAGATGTTTTGGGACTATGCAAATGTACTGTTGCTTCTCAAACGTTTGCCCACTAATTTTAGCATCTATTGGTGGAACTTGTTCTGATGGTGATTTTCCATTTCCCTCAATCCTATATTAATTTCTTTCTGTAAGAAGGACCTGTCTCTTCCATCTATTCATTTGTTTACTTATTTATATCACTATAAATTTAGGGATGCTTATTTTATTCTAGGGGTTATAATCAGTACTGTTTTATTATGTTACCCAAATTGTTGAACATCTGTTAAGCTTTAACCATTAGGAACTTGTACAGATTGGCTCCTTTGCCTTTTTCACATCCATATCCTTTTTTTTATGATTCCTTTCTAACACCCATAAGATGCTATAGATTCATCTTTTATTTCCTCTGCCCTAGAATCAACCATTTCTCCAAGTCGTCCTTGTTTACTTCGTTGAGAATGACACTAAGAAACCAAGATCTGAGTGCTATGTGTGCTCACCGTTACAATGATATCACTGCTTCCTGTCCCTCTGGTTAGACAGATAGGAGATAGATATGTTGAAACCTACTTACACATAAAGTAGTTTCAGAATTGCTAAGCCATACTCTGTGAGCAAAAAAGTTACTAACTAGAGGGGCTGGCCTGGTGGTGTAACAGTTAAGTTCCCACACTCCGCTTTGGCGGCCCAGGGTTCACAGCTTCGGATCCTGGGTGTGGATCTATGCACGACTCATCAAGCCGTGCTGTGGCGGGGTCCCATATAAAGTAGAGGAAGATGGGCATGGGTGTTAGCCCAGGGCCAACCTTCCTCAGCAAAAGGAGAAGGATTGGCAACGGATGATAACTCAGGGCTCATCTTCCTCACACACACACAAAGAAGTTACTAGCTAGAGTACAATGTTTATGTACAGTTCTTTTTGTCTTTAGTCGTACAGTGATCAAGTCAAATTACTATTTTCCAAAGATAGGTTAGTTATTTTCTTCTCTACTTCATTCATTGTTATGCAGGTAATACAGTTAGGTTTGTCTGTTATAGTTTGCATTTCATTTATGTCTCCACATCTTGTTTTTGTTTTTATTTACACATAGTAAAACATACTCTTTGTGGTATACAGTTCAATGGGTTTTGACAAATGCAGACTTGTGTATCTACTTGTTAATCAAAAGAGTTTCATCACTCCCAAAATTGTCCTGAATTGCCCCTTTTTAGTCAATTTCTTCCCCATCCTCAAGCTAGAAAGACTTGGTCTATTTTCAATCTTACAGTTTTGTCTTTTGCAGAATACAATATACATGGAATCATACAGTATATGACTCTGGGTCTGGCCAAAGCTTTCAAAGTGCATTTAAGATTCATTCATATTGCAGCGTGAATTAATAGCATGTTCCATTTTATCACTGAGTAGTGTTCATTTGGTTGGCTGTACTACAGCTTATCCATTAGTCTGTTGGATGACTTCTGGGTTGTTTCCAGTTTTGGGTGATTACAACTAAAGCTGTTACAAATATTCATGCACAGCTTTTTATGTGAATGTAAGTTTTTATTTCTCTTGGATAAATAGCTAGAAGTGGGACTGTGTGACAATATGGTAAGTATCTATTTAACTAGATAAGAAATAACCAAACTGTTTTCTGTAATGTCCATACATCTTGCATTTGCACCAGCAATGTATGAAAATTCCAGTTGTTCTGTATCCCTGCCAGATCTTGGGAGTCTCAATATGTTTTTATTTTAACTATTGATTATGTGAATAGTTACATCTCAGTGTGGTTTTGATTTGCATTTTTTAGTGACTAATGCTTTTAAGCATCTTTACCTAGGCATATTTACCATATATCATCTTTGGTGAAGTGCCTATTTAGATCTTTTGTCTATTTTTTCAACTGGATTTTATATTTTGTTGTTATTTTCAGAGTACTTTATATACTCTGGAAAACATGTGATTTGTCAAAAGTTATTTGCAAATATTTTCTTCCAGTCTTTGGTGTGTCTTTTCATTACCTTAGGAGTATCTTTCTTAAAGCAAAATATTTTAATTTTAGTGAAATTCCATTATTTTTTATTGTATGGATTATGTTTTGGTATCACATGTTAAGAAAGAAAACTTTGCTTAACTAATTTTCACAAAAAATTTCTCCTAAGTTTTCTTCTAGAATATTTATAGTTTTATATCTTGTACCTGTCTGTTTCATTTTGAGGTAACTTTTTGTATAAGATGTGAGATACATGTTAAGGCTTATTAAATTTTTGCGTGTGTGTACGTGTTTCAGCACAATTCATTACAAATGTATAAATAGTCCAGTGTCATTTGTTGAAAAGAACATTTTTCCTGCATTGAATTGCCTTTGCGTCTTTGTCAAAAATAAGTGAACTGCGTTTGTGTGGGTCTATTTGTTGATTCTCTATTCTTTTCTTCTGTATGGTTAGCCACTTGCCTTGATTAGTGCAGAATTACAGTAAGTCTTAGAATCTTAGTGTGAGTCCTCAAATTTTGTTCCTTTTTTTTTAAATTGTTTTGGCTATTCTAGTTACTTTCTTTGCCTTTCTGTGAAAATTTTGGGTCAGCTTGTCAATATCTATAAATAGACTGCTGGAATGTTGACTGGGATTGTGCTAACTCTACAGATCAATTTGGGGAAAATTGCCATTGTAAATTATTGAATCTTCTGAGCTACAGAGTATATCTCTAGATTTATTTAGGTCATCTTTGATTTCTTTCATCAATGTTTTGTACTTTTCAGCATATAGTTCCTGAACATTCTGTTAGACTTATACTTAAATACTTCATTTTGTGATGCTATTCTAAATTATATACTTTTTAAAATTCCAATTGTTAGTTAGTAGTTAGTAGAGATACAATTGATTTTTGTATATTGACCTTGTATCCTGAGACCTTTCTAAACTCATATTTTAATTTTAGGAGCTTTTTGTGTACATCTCTTGAGATTTTTCTACATAGACAATTCTATCATCTGTGAATAGAGGCAGTTTGGTTTCTACTTTTGTAACCTATGTGCCTTTTATTTCTTTTTCTTGCCTTATTACACTCAGACTTCCAGTACAATGTTCAATAGTAGTAGTGAGAACAGACTTGTTCCCAAATAAGGGGATAGTTTTTAACCATTAAATATTAAATATTGTGTCACCTGTAGATTCTTTATAGATGCCTTTTATCAGATTAAGAATTTTTTTCTATCCTAGTGTGCTGAAAGTTTTCATAATGAATGGACATTGAATTTTAAGTGTGTTTTCTTCATCTATTGAGATAATCATCTGATTTTTTAAAAAATTCTGTTTATATGGTGAATTAACAGAGTGGAAAAGGGGTGTTCTCTGATGTTCTTATTAAGCCTCAGCCTTAAGTAGATACAATGTCTCTGAGTATAGAGCATGTGACCTTATTACTCCTGACTCTTCCTCAGCTTTTAGTTCTGGGTGCAGCATATATTCTTGTCCTTCCTCCAAGGATAGAGGAGTTGTCTGCTTTTGTCTGTTCCCTTCATCTAGCTACATTGGGTTTTCACCAGTGACCAATGATGTCTGTTTTTGATGCCCTTCCTCCCAGAGAATAAGGAATTTTTCCAGTGGGGCAATAGAGGAGAAGGGTCCAGGCAGATATTTGTGTTCCTCACACAGCAGCCACCCTTCCCCCTCACCCAGGTGTGCACTAATTCACAACTTTCTCAGTGTTATCCTTAATTGTGTTTCTGAGCATCTCCTGGGGTTGATGATGAAAAAAACTCTGCAAAAATGTGCCAAGTCCCTTTTATCTGTGGCCTCCAGCAGCTCCACAGTGTCTCCCCACACTTAGCCTTTATTAATTTCATAACTGTTTTGGCTAGATTCTTCTACTAATCTCCACCTGCATCTGCTCTAGATAAACAAGTGCTCAAGTCTTGTCTACCCCTGTAGGTGCCTTTTCTTAGATTTCATGCTAATAGCTTATCCTGTGACCTCAGCTCTCTGATAGCTACAAGGAATGTCATGAATTTTCAGTTTGTCCAAATTTTTGTTGTTGTTGTAAGAATAGGAATGATGCTATTTTTCTCTACATATATTCTTGAGTCAAATCTGGAAATCCTACGGCCTTTTGAGCGTGCTTCTCCCTCTTGTAGAACATTCTCTCACGTCCCCCACCTTGTACCCTGCCATCAACCTCTTACAGACTTCCCAAATTATACACTCTCATTCTTCTGATTAAGTGTTCTTTCAGATAACTTCCTCCAAAAGGCCATCTCTTACTCCAAAGAGTAAAGAGGGCTTCCTTCATGGTTCCTCATGTACTTCTTTCATTATTACACTTAGTTACCTTCATTATAATTTCATATTCCCCAGTCTGCATCTTGATCCATTTTGTAAGATTCCTGAAGGTGGGAGCCTGTTGCATTGCCAGTGCCTGTCACACACGGTAGGCATTCAATAACTAGTTCTGTAGTGTAGGCTTTCTGGTTTGGAAATCACAAATGGTTTAGATAAGAAGTATGGTATTATATAAAGGTCCTCACATCATCCTAGAACCCAATAAATCACAAATGTTAAATTAAATGTACTTTATTGTCAAGAGATCCATGCTCCAGGAAAATGGGAAAATTCACGGACATCATACAATAGAATGTAAAATCAATGGAGGCAGGAATATCACCTTTATCAATACCCCTCTCCCCAGTGGAACTTATTATAGAGTTAATTGAAAAACTTTAGAGGTAGGAAACAACAGAGGAAAGAAAAGGAAGAAGAATCCAGACATACACTCTCATTTTGGAGAAAGCAGTTAACACTATTAGGAACTTTAAAAAAATTGTTCTAATTATTGTCATTAATATCGGGGAGCTCTTTGCTAAATACTAATATAAATCCTAAATAAACTTTCTATTTCACATTTCCTCTTTTTCTGAAGATCATAACATTTTAAAGTAATAGAAAAGATGTTTAGGGAAAGTATAGATGAACATCAAAGAGAACAAGAAGATACAGATCCTCACCTGTGGGTAATAATTTTAGGGACAGTGAGCAATCCCAAGGTTAACAACCAGGAAACAGCGTACCTGACGCAAGATACACAGACAATAGGCAGCTTCCCAACACACTAAAGTATATTTCCTTAGGGAATATATTTAATTACTGTACTAGCAAAATCAATGGATATTCAAGTTATTTCCCCAGAGAATTCAGCATTTATTCAACATTTACACAAGAAGAACTGAGAAATCCTTCATTGCCTTATGCTTTGAGCCATTGTTAATTGCAGTTGAAACTTCTTAATTTTTTAATATATATTTTTAATTATAGTCATGAAAATGTACCTAAATGTTTTAACATAACAATACTAGATTCATAAAGCTGCAGCCTCTTTCCAGCATTTAATTGTAGCTAAAATCTCATTTGGCTACAGAGAGGAATTTCAATAAATCTACATATATTTCATAAATGCAAAACTTAAACTTAACCTTGTTCTCTTTTTGCAGTATATCACATTCTGAAGAAATTATTGAAAGGATTTTTACCTTGTAAAATACAGAAAAAACAGAGAAAAGATTGGTAGTTTACATCTAGAAACTTGGCAGTTTCCAGTAACATCCAAATATCTAAAATTATTTTCACAGTATACATTTGTAATCTTTGGTTACCTGGCAAACTGAAACTAGATTTCTGGAAGCAGAATTGTCAAAGAGTAAAAACATTATAACACTGTGTAATAGCCCTTAACTGGATCTGTAAATATAAACGGCTTGAATAACTTAGTACTCTTATACCTATCTCTCTCTTTTTGTACAGTCTTCTTTGCATCTATACACACAGCTGCAGAGTGGAGGCAGTGCATCAGATTGGTTCAGACCAAGGGATTTGCAGTTAGACTGCCTATGATTAGATGCCCTGCTGTACTTCTAAATAGATCTGTGGCTTTGACTAGCTTCCAAGACCTCTTTAAGACTCAGTTGGCTCATTCATAGACAAGAAGGTAATACTGGCATGTACTGTAAGGGGTTGTTCTCAAAATTAAATGAGATAATTCATGTAAAGCAATAGACAGGGTGGCTGATACATAGTGAATACTCAATAAACATTAGCTGCAACAATAATGATCAAATATTTCCTTGAAAGTCAGAAGTGCACCATTTGAAACATCACAGTGAGCAGAAAGTAAGTAATCCCTCTGTAGCTGTTAAGGAAGGACTCATACTTCTACCAATTGCATTAGGATCTAAAGATGCTCCTCCTTTTGTAATGGGCTCAACATCTCTAGAAAATCTAAATAGAGCCTCTCTTTAGTGTTTACTATGTTTGTTTCCCACTCCAAAATGCCCCATGCTTATGAGTTACCATATGGTGGGATCAATGGCCTCTGGTGCCCAATGGCAACCCATAGAGAAAAGCTTTCAATTACTTAATTCTTGGTTTTATTGGTATTTTATCTCTGGTGGGACTGTTGATTTATGAGGGAAGAATAAAAATTTTGGAAACTGACAGACCCGTATTTGAACACTGGATCTGTCACTTATTACTTATATAAATCTGAAAGAAATAATCATTCTCTGCCTAAGTGTTTTTCCTTTTGTAAAGCTGGGTTAATAACATCTAACACACAGGGTTATCGTGAGGATAAATGATTAATAAGAACTAGGCTGGTTTATAAAAAGACCTTAATACATGGCAGCTGTTATCATTTTCATTTAGTGTTGGTCATTCTGCTTTACTAGGAAATAAACATAAACCCAGAAAAAGTAGCAAAGATTAAGTTTCACTATCTTATTTATAAAGTAAATTATTGTCCTTATTAAAAAGGATCATTAATTTCCTTTAAAAATGTAGCTATAGAGGTTATATAATTTTTTCAAGTGGTTTAATAAAGGTGAAAGAAAAATCAGTAAGGTTTTTAGACTGTCTTCAGTTATAACTGTTGAAGTTGCTTTTGTTCAGTCTTTTTGTGTGTGTGTGTGAGGAAGACTAGCCCTGAGCTAACATCCATTGCCAATCCTCCTTTTATTGCTGAGGAAGATTGGCCCCGAGCTAACATGCGTGCCCACCTTCCTCTGCTTTATATGGGACGCTGCCACAGCATGTCTTGACAAGAGGTGCATTGGTCTGCCCCCAGGATCCGAACCTGCAAACTCCGGGCCCCCGAAGTGGAGTGTGCAAACTGAACAGCTACACCACCAGGCTGGCCCCTGTTTAGTCATTTCTTAATAATCTCAATTCCAAGCCTTAATGTCTTATATTTGACAGAGTAGGGAGACAATTAAAAATGTTTTCTTAAATTATGAAATATTTCAGGCATACAAAAAAAAAGGTAGATAATAAAATGAATGCCTCTGTACCCAGCAACCCAACTTAAAAAAAAAAGTCTAACATATACAATTGAGGCCCCAGGATACTTCTCACAGGTAATGTCTCCTCTATTCTCCTCCTACCAACATACATGCCCTCAAAATCACTACCGTCCTGAATTTGAAGAATCATTCATAGAGTTTAATGCAAAACTATAGTGACTTTGATGACTCATAAGAAATGCTCATTTTATTTCTGCAGTTAGGTTTTAGAACAAAGATATAATGATTATAAATTTGAGAAATTTTTACTTTGCTTTCTGAGTTTTTAATTTCTCATTTTAAAGTAAATAATAGCATGAATTCCAAACATTTCTAACAGTACCATGGCACCAGAAAGCATCAAGGTCGTGTCTGAAATGTTAAGACAAATTAATATGCCCATCCTTTTATTTTAATAAAATGGAATGGTATGATAAAATCTATTCAAATAAAAAGAAACATTTTATGCAAGGCATCATGCTAAGAAAACAGACAAAAAATAAGTAAGAGTTGATCCTTGTGTTGTATTTTAGGATAGATTGCAAAATAACTGTTCTCCCCTTTCCTATTGTTAAATATTTTACATAAAGGTCTTGGTTTATATTCATCTATAGCTGTTTTAAATGTTTGCCACTCTGAGCAAATTAGTAGTGACCTTGCATAGATCTATACTTACTCTTGAAAGCTTAATATCTTTTCTAACCTTCAAAAAATATTCTCAGGGTGTTTAAAAAAATAATTGTTAAAACATGCTTTTTAAAGTAGAAAGGCTTTTAAATAGCCTCTAAGGAAAATAGTGTTAAAATGGACTTTCTTACAAAATGATTTGTTTTCTTTTTACAAGACAAAATACTCTGCTGTAATCAAACAGGCAAAATTAATATAATTTAATATGAAATACAGTTTAGCTTTTACAGCATTTGTTTTAATGTTTTGGTTTCATTCAGATGGTGTCATGTTAAGAGAACGCAGATAAAAAGCAAAATGGTAAGACACATACACAGAATGGAGTTGGTCCTCCGAGTGGCTGAAAACCTGTAACCAACTCCATGACAGTTGAGGACAAGAACATTTCTAAGAAAAATAAAGCCGGTCACAGCTGCTGAGAAATTCTTCATGGATCCATATAGCCCATTTCCATTACATATATATATTTATATATACACACACATGTATGGACACACACACAAACATACATACACACGCTGTCGAAGAAAATGAACACAGTGCACAGCGTTGAGGAACCCATACTGGAGATCTCTGCATTTCAATGGCAAACAGAGGAGCATTTTTATTTCTTTTATGACCTCATAACATACTCTTTTATGGGTACTAATACAGTATTGCATCTCCTCCTCATTCCATCTCACACTGATCCAAGCACAGACACAAGTCTGAGATTCATATAAGCTAAATGATCATCCCAGAGTCAAAGATTTTTATGCTGGTGTGTGCCTTTGGACATGGTCCATTTCACATGTGACATCCACAGTGTTTGAGATAAGAAGTTGAATTAGTTCTAGATCTACTCTATTTTACTAATTTACAAATATATAAATGATTTTCAGTAAGGGGTAGAGGTGATCATCATCATCACATGAGGAAGTTCTTTCTTTCTTCAAAATCCCAATCCTGGGACTATACATGAGAGGTTCTGGCTTAATGTCTAGAATGGGGCATGGGTATGCAGTCTCTGGTAAAGAGTCATGCCTGGGTGTGGTTGATACCTATTAGGAGTGTCTTCTAGGATCCTGATAAATGACCTAACAGCCCATCCCAGACCTCAGTTATAGCTCTAAGTCCTCAAATACTATTGGCCCCCACCCATGTCCATGGTTTACTGGACTGGTACCCAGAGGCTCAGTCAGAGTTTTCTCCCCCAAAACGTGTCTGAGTATTATAGAAAGGAAGGTAATTAAAGCATTGGAAATGGTATAGTGGTTTCTGTTTGCTCCCTATGTGAACTAGGCAAGCACAGAAAGCCAATGTGTAAGACAGAGAAGAGTGAAACAAGCACCCAGGGGAACGAAGGATGAAAGACAAGAGTCTTTTTCAACTTGTTGGTTCCACTACTGTTCTAAGGTCCAGCCAATTATCTGTCATTGGTTTTCATGATCTGTCTCTGTTTCATTATAACAAATTTCCCTTTGCCTAAGATATTTCAAGTTGGTTTCTTTTATTTCCAAGCAAAAGTCCTAATTTAAATATGTAAATCATCCTAATCTTTGGAATAAGAGGTATATAACAAAATGATAGCCAGCTTCTAGTTAAGACTATTCTTTAGAGAGAAAATTGCCATTCCTTGCAGCATCTGAGAAGGAACCACTTGCCCACTCCATCTCATTCATGTTAGAATTAATAACGTTAAACTGGTAATCCATTCTGAGACTTGGATGAGGATCACTTTCCTCTATGGAATCAACAGTCTCAGAATACCCAAGTTAAATTCCCTGGCGGAATTTCCTCTATGGTATTCTCTGACAGGTGGCCGGCTTTTGAATGCTTCTTGCAATTTTCTTGTTGTTAATGTCCCGGAGTCAATTCTGACTCCTAGTGCCCCTGTGTACAGCAGGGTGGAAGCATGCCGGGTTTTTTTGCACCATCCTCTCACCTTCTGGCGCTAATGTCAGACAATGCTCTGCTGCTATTCACTGGGTTTTCATGGCCAATTCTTTCGAAAGTGGGTGGCCAGATCCTTCTTCCTAGTTTGTCTTAGTCTGGAAGCTCTGCTGAAACCTGTCCGCCATGGGTGACCCTGCTGGTATTTGAAATACCAGTGACATAGATTTCAACATCACAGTAACACACATCTGCCACAGTGTGACAATCGACATATGGGTAGTGTGGTTCCCTGACTGGGAAATGAACCCAGGCCAGAGCGGTGAGAGCACTGAATCTAAAACGTCTAGTTCTAGTGATTAGGATCTCTTTAATCTTTGAAGCAATCAGTTGTGTTCTTGTTAGACAGTTGTGATGTTAGAAATTTTCCCTCATATTAAAATGAATTCTTCTTTCAAAAGTGAAAGACTGAAAGTTCAGGGGAAGTTTGCCAATGCTTTTGAAAATGAAACATTTACACCATTATTATTATCAAGGTACTGCTTTCAGAATTACGGCCAAAAAATTCTCAAGGGATTAGAAAATAGTTACTATGAGCAATGTGACATGAATGGTTTGCTGGTGGGTGAGACAGAAAACTAAGCTGTGAAATGCTGTAAATTAAAATGAAAGTGAAGACAGTGGGGAGACCATGCCATTGAAACTCTGCTTCAAGTGTTCTGCTTGTCGTCTTGGTCTCTAACTTAGTTTTAATATTGGATAAAAAGCTTAACTTTCAGCATATGAGTTTCTTCCTCTTAAAACAAAATATCTGAAAATCTCTAAGGGGCCCTTCTGACTCTGACATCCTATGGGTAAATAAAAGAATGTGTTACAAATACCTAATGTAGGCACTATCCTAATCCACGAGGCGTGCGGTGCTCATGGAACAACGAGTAGAGCTGAGCACTTCGGCAGTACTTCATCAAATGCTAAGCCTTGACCTCTCTGTTCTTACCATGACCCAGGACGCATGGCTAACAGAGAGTTTCAGCGTGCCATCTGTCACGTCAGCATCTGTAGTTGGAGGACTGGATTATAGCCAAAGATCCATCAATTGATGTATCAGTCTTTCCATTCTTAAAGTCACACAGCTTTAAAAGTGATGTCTTTGCCTTTATCTACATTTTACTTTTGATAAATCATAACTCTGTGGTTGGCAATGAACTAGAAAAGTAAGTGAATAGTCAATCACTGATACTGACTGTGACTTTTATCATCCAAGTGAAGATGGCCACTCAGTTGGGTCTGAGAGATTGTGAAGTAGAAAAAGCATGTCGAGAGTTTCATTAGCACCACTCCATCCTTCTCTGTGTGACTCCCTTCCCATTCTTCTGTATCCCCTCTCTCCCTTATTCCTGTCTATTGTACTGAGCTCTGAATATCAGAACCCTTCACTGCTGTACTTCTCTTCCACTCTGGCCTACTCTTCCACATTCAAGACCCTTTCTCCTTCATTCAAACTATACTGCACTGCATCTCATAGCCTTTCATCCCAGCTAAATAGCTGGCTACTTACTGAAATAGCTATTCTGGGCCAGGCTGTTAATGGCTAATAAAGAATGTAATGTGTTACCACTTAATTTAAAACTAGAAAATATTTATTTGATGCTTACCGTGTGCCAGAAACAATGAGATATGGCAAAATTTGGAATACAACTTGAAATATGAGCTTAAGGGTTTCATTAATAGATTGGACCTGGCACATGGGAAGAAAAAAGAATCAAGTATAAGCCCTGAATGTTTGGACTGAGCAGCCAGGTGAGTATTAGTGCCATTTACTCAGATAGGTAAGACTGGAAGTGGTACAGGATTGGGCAATGTTGGGGCTGTTTGTTTTTAAATATGTTAAGTTAGAGATTACTATTAAGTGTCCAAGTAAAGATGCCTATTAGGCAGTCCAATACATGAATCTAGTGCACATGGAAGAGAATGGGGTGAAGATAGAAGTCCAAGTTATCAAAATATATCTAAAGCCATGTAATTAGAACAGACTACACAATGAGTGAGAGTAGAGAACAAGAAAGCCAATACGTAGCTGTGGGAACAGCAGAATGAGCCAGCAGAGAAGACTGAGAAGTGACCACCAATAAACTAGGAGAAAAATCAGTACTGAGGTATCCTGAAAAACAGGAAAAGAAGTTACTTCAAGAAAGAGGAAGTGATCTGCATCAAATGTTATTAGAAGGTCAAGTAGGATAATGAATGAGAATTGACTATAGGATTTGGTAAAGTTGATTTTACTGGCAGCTTTGATAAGAGCAATTTTATTTGGGTTGTAGGACAAAAGTTTAATTGTTTGAGTTAAGGACAGAATAGGAGAAGAGAAATGGAATAAATCCTCAGTGTAATGAAGATAAGAGCAGATGCATGGATGGGGGATGGAAAACTGAAGGAGTTCTCACTTGATCTGAATTTTCTCTATGAAATGGTACTGATCACAAGGTATAGAAACTTCATAAAGTACAGGGAATTTTTAGGATAATTGCTGTGGAGATAGGAAGACATAACTTATCAGAGACACACACAATTGCTTTGAATTGGAAAACTCCTCCTCCA
Source organism: Tapirus indicus (assembly GCA_031878705.1). Taxonomy (NCBI): domain Eukaryota; kingdom Metazoa; phylum Chordata; class Mammalia; order Perissodactyla; family Tapiridae; genus Tapirus; species Tapirus indicus. The sequence continues at coordinate 4,172,874 of CM062936.1, forward strand.
CAAGTTTGAATATCTCTTATTGACATATCATCTCCACTGTGTTAACTCATGGCAGTGAGCCATGACAGCAGGCCTGGTGGAGAAGTTTGGGGCAGGAAGCTTTGCCCAGAGTACCTTAACTCACACCAAATACGTGATTGCCAAATTTACTTATACTTAAGATCAATCTGGGTAACAAAATCCTGGTAAAACCACTAAAATGGAATGGTGAATAAGAAAAAATGTAGAAATGGAAGCATTGCCTGGAAGTAAATCATACATTCTACTTATCAACAGAGAAATGAAGGCTGAGTATTTTCCTTGATAATGCAAAAGAAGAAAAACTAGGGAAAAGGTTGAAATACATACTCCGAATTTGAGTTTATCATTATGCATCACAAACATTGATTTTGAACTAAATGTATCAAAACATAAAACAAAATAATTTACAAGAATAAATTCAAAGCTATAGTTTTTATTCTGTACATATGTAGCTCCTCCAAGAGTACGTTTCCTGTAATGTGTCTAGGGGATTGTGTGAGTCTTTGGAAACTGGTCTTAAAAGTATCTGTGATGGCTTAAAGTTCGAAGAGTGCTCCACGGAACAAAGTGTGACTTTCACGAAGAGCTCCCACTTCAAAGAGCCAATGTTTGTACCTTCGACCGTTTGCTGTGGACTCTTGACATTGATTCAATTGCTTCCATCTCTCTGGCTCCTTATATCTATATAAGAAGCTTTCTTTTTCAGCTTTGAGGGATAATTGACAAAATTGTAAGCTATGTAAAGTTTACAGTGTGCTGATTTGCTATTCGTATACATCGTGAAAGGATCCCCCTCATCAAGTTAATTAACACATCCTTTACCTGACATATTTACTTTTTTCTTTTTGATGAGAGCAATTAAGTTCTACTCTTTTAGCAAACTTTATTTATTTATTTTTTTGGTGAGGAAGGTTGGCCCTGAGCTAACGTCTGTGCCCATCTTCCTATATTTTGTATAAGGGATGCTGCCACAGTGAGACTTGACAACGTGCCTGCAATCTGAACCCGTGAACCCCAGGCTGCCAAAGTGGAGCACGTGAACTTAACCACTATGCCACCAGGCCGGCACCATCTTTTACAAATTTTAATTATACAATATGGTGTTATCAGCTATAGTCACCATGCTATTCATTAGATCTTCAGACCTTATTCATCTTAGGACTACCTAACAGTTTGTGCTCTTACTGACGTCTCCCTATTCCGTCCCCCACCCCAGCCCCCGGCAACCACTTGTCTACTCTCTGTTTCTATGAGTTAGACTCTTTTTGAAGATTCCACATATAAGTGATACCATCCAGTATTTGTCTTTCTCTACCTGACTTTTAAAACAAGTGGCAGATGGATTAGCAGGAGCTAGATGAGACTCACCTTTAGAATCATTACAGAAAAATGGGAAATAAGGGCTAAGTTGGGAGAGACAGTGAGCTGTAATGGGAAGTATTTTGTGTTGAAAGAAATCCTCAAGAACTTGTATAGCACATATTCCTTGTGTATAGAGAGAGCTGCCTGCATGTTTAGGTAAGAAATGAAAGGGAAATAATCTGTTACACACTCCTCCTGCTTCTTAAAGTAGTTGAAAGGGCTTAGGAAATTTATAAAAAAGTGTACTTATGGGAAGTAACTTATAAGGAGAGGAACAGATCTCTCCTTGTGGATACCGAGGATCCTTATACATCTTTGACAACTAAAATAGTCAAGAGTCACTGAAAACTTTCCCCTACTTTACAAAATTTCAACACCCAATATTTTTCTGGAAACTTTCTAGCCTGAAATAAATGAGAATGATGAAAATTAACACGAAATCTGAAAATATTTCAGTGACGCACATATTCTCTGGGACTTAGTTTTTTTACGTTAAGAAAAAAGATTTTTAAGTGCCCTAGCATTTGGCCAGGGCCTATGAAAATCTCCTTTTATCACCTCTGAACATACTAAATTGAGCACATGTTGTGTTAACAGGAAAATCAGGTGTCAAAGCAACACAGCCTGTTACTGCTCACAGTAGACTACGCCAGGACGACACGTGCAGTCAAGGAGGTTGTCACCATGTTGTTCAGTTCGTAGGACCACCCTCCAACACCGCAGGACTTCATGACAGAAGTGAAAAGATAACAAAACATTTGAAAACAGAAAATAAATTCTTATACCACACTTGATTTTCTCTCACATACACACCCCCTTACACACACATATGTGTGTTTATATATATAAATTTTCTCTTCTAGAAATAACCAATTGTTCAAACCAAAATCTGAAAATGTATATCCAATACCCAATTTATATATGCACCCATATGTGTGTGAGGCATTGGTATCAGTAGCCTATTTCTGGCTTCATATTTACTATAACTATATATATACTCGGGTAGATACAAGTATCAAATTTATAAACAGGAAAAAAGGGAGCTTTGTAAGATATCATGGATAGTTTTATTCTTATTATCCTCATTAGAACAAAAGAAGAAGGAACTGCTGATTCAGTTCTTGTCGTATCAGAGGAGAAAATATGAGGATCTGATGAGTCACATACTTAGCTAGTTTGCAATTCTTCAAAATTAAATAGTTTAACGAATTACATTGAACTCAGAAATCAAAGAGCTCCTCTAGTTTCCTAAGTGGTGTGGAATGAACCACTCTCCTGCAAGAATTTCACTGTATTCTAATCTTCAATTGCATACAAATTAATAACGTGCTTGGGTGCATCTGGAGAGCCCACATGACTAATTTCAAGCTCTATGTAACCTTGTGGTGAATAAAAATAATTAAACATCATACAGGTATTTATTAGAAGGGAAACGGACTTATTAAACCATCAAATTGACAGTCACTCTGTAAATGATTCACAAATTGATAAATCTAATGTGGTATGTGAAAAAGAAGAAACAAATACTATTTCTTGGGTCAACTCACTTTCTCAACCTACTTTCCCTGAGACCTTGACAAAAGACTAATTTAAGTATTACATTTTTGTTCTACATTCCACATGAAAAAACTGGTTTAAAAGGAAATAGCCACAGGCTTTATAATAAAAGGTAAATATTACCAAATATCATTATTACTGCTGTTAGCTATAATCCCTAAAAATGGGATTATATCAAAATATAAGTTTGAGCTTGGTAAAGAATAAAAAATATCACTAGTAATAGCAAAAAAATCCATTTATATACACTACATGAGTATCACTCATGAGAAAAAGTATATCTCTTATTAACAACGTTCTTCTGGAACTCCTAACTTATTGACTGCTAGTTTCAACATACATCAATGAATGGTCTTTGAAGGCAAAAACTCTTTCTAATGTAATGGGCATTTGATCCACGTTAATGTTTGATCTTTGCAGAAATGGTAAGTTGAATGTAATCAAATAAATAAAACAATACCAAAGGAATAGATATATAGGTTGGGTAACTAAACAGATTACCTGGGAACTGTGTACAGCTAGGAAACAGAAAAAGAGAAATTACAGATTTCAATTTATTTTAATATAACTCACTTTTTAAATGACACAAACCTGTTTTTAGTAAACATTTTCTTTATGTGCAAATATAATTATTTATAGAAGACAAGGGCTCTGAAATTTTAAAACTCTAAATGTCTATGTGAATAGGTGCAATGAATTTCTTTCCTCTTCATTCATCAAGCACATTAAAATAGAGGCATTCCCATATTTCATCAATTTATATGTCAGGTATTGTCACCATTGTCATAACACAATAGACTTTTGACATTCAGGTGGCCAGAGAAAAACAGTGAGGAAGCTCTGCCGGCTGTGTCCATAGAAGGAAATGTGGGAGTAGAGGAGGATTTTTCCAGTTGCCCAGATATCCTCTCCACTACAGTAGCTTGGTCTTGTGCTCCTTGCCCAGGGAGGAAGGAGAGGAGCTCTTCCACAAGGCCTGAGGCTTCTTACTGCTCTATTCTCCCTATAAGAAATGAGCACAATTAAGAATATGGCAACACAATCAATCTGTCTTTACATGTTGGTAAGTCAGGCATTAATGTCTTATCCAGCTAAAACATAAAAGTTAATGATGAAAGACGACAAATTTGAAGTCAGTGTGTATTCGTTCCTTAAGTTATTAGCAAACCCCATTCTAACCATGATATTTAAGTGCATTTCAGGTTTGGTCATGACCTCTTAGTATTACCAGTGCCTTTCCCACTTCTCGGAATAGCAGCAGTCACCAAGATGAAGACGGTTTGGGATGTGATAACACTACTCCCTGTCTAAAGAAAGTCAAGTTTTGCTGAAGACAAGCCAAGAGGTAAAGAACTCTTCCTTATAAAGTAACCTATCTCTTACGTTGTTAGTTACCTTCATCTTAATCCTTAGGGATGGTAGTTGAGCTGTGTCCCCAGAAATTCAATTGAATTTTTTGTGAACAGTAAGTCCTAAATACTGTTTATGTATTTTGTAATGTTTCTATTTTATTTTTCTAATAAATTGTATTACTTTGCTATAGCTACACTTTAAATACATATATCATCAAATTAAAGAGCATCAACTTTAGAAAAAATCAAATATTTCTTAAGAATTTGCCCTCAATTTTTTTTCAATACATAACTTCCATTTTCTGAAATAAAGAATCTCTATTTTAATTTTTGGTATTTAACATTGAGAAAATATGGGAAATAGTGCCACCATAAAAAATAGTGATTTATATTTGTCTTTTCAATAAAGAGTTTTTTATTCTAAAAAAGAAATATAAAATGATACAACACAAATGCTTTCTACTTAGTTCTAGAAGTATATATTGAGGTCAACACTAGCAGTTGTATATGGTTAGGTCCTAAATAAATTGGAAAATATTTGTTGTTTGTTCAGTCCTACAATTACTATATTTTGTCCACTGTCTTAAAGCACTCAGGGCCTTCAAAGTCTCTATCTACCCCAAAATATATTGAAAGATATTTTTAACACATCCATACTACAAATGATTTAAAGAATTAATAGAATTTTCTGTATTTCCATCCAAGTGACTATCTTAAGCAAAAGGAATATTATCATCTGTGAGATTAAGATTGTAAAGATATTCTGAGATCTGAGAGCACTTTTGGGGGGAACCCCTGAAATTGTGTCACTATCTACTACATGGGACTTGAACTCTGCCCTCAAGGGGGTTGCAGTGGCACTGAAGAAAAAGACCTAGATTGGAAATAATTGATACAAATAATTAAAATAAAAGTGTATGCTGATATTAAAATGAAATGTGCTCACTCTAAGGAACTTAAAGAAGAAATCTTCAGAGAAAGAAAAACTGACCTTATAGCTAAAGATTGGATAGGACATGAGAAAGCAAAGTGAAGCAGCCTCAAGTTCAGGGTTGGGGATCATTTAAAGTGATTATGTACTAAACACACATTATTACTTAAGAGTAAGATAGTTTCATTACTTCCTTTTAATAAATTACAAAACACTCCAGAACCAAGAGGACTGAGCGTCTTCCTCTTCTGTGCTTCTTCAGCAAGCACGTGTGTGTTTATCACCAGAAAAAGTTATAGGGATTTTCAAAAAACTAAAATTTCAGAGAACTTAATAATAATTGACTCACTTTTCTCATTGGAATTATTTTTTGCTCCACTATCAGGTTTTACTCTTAGAAATCCAGCAGCTGGAACAGTACAAATATAAGGAATGCCATCCAAATAGAAGGTACCAGATGAGGGAAAAAATGACAGGCCTTCTACTCTTTTGGACATAATACTTTTTTTTTTCATCAAATGACTCCTGAGAGAACAGTGTTTCTTGTTGACCTAGAAAATATGAGACAGGATATAATGGAATAAGTTTTTAGTCCCTGAGACGCAGAAATCTTTGTAGGAAACAACAACAAAAGGAAAAACCAAAAATAATACAAAACAGTGTCTCTTCTACTTACTCTATCCTTTTGCACCTAGCAGCTCATTCTTTACAACACCAATGAATTTCCCGGTGCCTTCTTCCCTAATTAACCTTAGCATTAAAGTTATTTAACAAAAATGCCCTTTAACAAGGCTGGAGATGAGAACATTCATGCTATTCCTTTCAAAATTTAACTCCTACAACAATTCACAAAACATGAAGAGTAAAATCCATAAAGGCCATTTATCTTTTAGCAGTGGCATTTTCTCACCGAGACTTCTGAATTCTCAGATCTTTCTTCCATTTTAGTTTCCTGGCTTTTCAAGCAGGTCACAACTACAAGCCTGACAGGAAAAGAAATGTGGTGCCTCTAATTCATTGCAAGTCTACTTGTTTTTCACCTTCTTCACGTCCTGTCTTTTGTCAGACTCCATCTAAAATTAAATCACTATTGGCCAAGGCAATGTCCACACAAAAATGGCAGAGTTAGATGTGTCCAAATAAGATCATATTTCTGCTTAGCTATAGCAGTTTACGTGGCTTTGTGAAATATCAGCCCCCTGGCTAGAAGAAATGTCTCCATGAGCTTACAGAAATTGGTCCCACCAAATCTATTTCCCTTCTTTCTACCATTAATATCTGAAACCAGATCAATTTCTACCCATAAAGAAACAGAAAAGAAATGGTAAACATTGAAAATATTTTTAGAATTTTCTAATTAACTAGGAAACACTTGTAGATGAAAACACTTATAGGACTAACAACATATTTTGTTACATCATTTAGATTAATTTAGATCCTCATGTAAAATGTCTAACCATCATGTAATGCTAGAGTAGATTCTATACATATTATTGATGATAATTTCCACAAAATAATTGGTTAGTATGAGTTTTTCAAAATGTAGCCAAAGAATTCCTCAAAGGTATACATCATAACTTCAGAGTCCTCCTCAGTCTACCAGGACACGTCGTATATGGGCACACAAGTAAACATTCCGCAAACACAGGACACCATATATCTTCCTCGCCTTTAGTCACACTCACAAATTGTTACTGAATTTCTATCTGTAACTAGAGACAAAGATGTGTATTTTAACAAAATCCTATAAATGTGAACCCAATAAGAACAGATGACTGATTCTACAAATGTGACCCAAAAATGAAGTTATAGGAAATAAAAATAGAACACTTATAAAAATATTTACAATGATGTACATCTACTACATTTTGCCTTTAACTCCCTCCTCTCACCATCTCCCCCCTACTGTCAAGGAGAATATGTTCTTTTGTTCTTTCTCTATGGCGTATGCATTGAGTTTCAATGAGGCCATGTGCCAAAACTTCAGTTCTGCTATGTATGAAAGCCTCTTTATGGCCAAAAGAATATAACTATACTACTTTTAGTATCAGATAAAACATGAAAATCCAGCTACTGGGTAGATCTGCTGTCTATTTCTGGGTGCCTTCTGGGGGCAAGTTGGCACACAGCTGTATACGCAGATCCATAGGTGCACCAGGGGTACATCCCGCCACGGGCTGGACTTGAGCATTTTCCTGTCTGTCTGTGCTAGTTCTTTCTGCAGTTGATCCTGACCAAGTGTCAACCCAGGTCACTAGCTACCCTATTCCTGTTTTTATATTCTCCTTGGGTTTAGATAATACACCTCTCTCTTTCCTAAGCAAACAGGAAAATTGCCACAGAAAAGTTACAACTAACAAGTGAGCAAAAGACAGATATGTGCAAATGACAGCCTGAGCCTTTAAAAAACTTATTTGGGCAGCAGCTTCTGCCAGAGTCCAGTGACTAATAATTTTGGTTTTGGTTTGCAATGTATACCATTACCAAAGACACCATTGACTTCACCAGAAACAGAGGCTCAGGACCCAGGAGTAATTACGGTCAGAGTTTTCATCATTTATGCAGTAAAGGAACTCAGAGTAGACCCATAACTGGGGCTCATTTTAAAAAAGAACTAAAACCTGCTCTCTGCCACTCAAACTACCCTTTGATACACTCTTGTATTCTGTTTGTTTGTGGAAGAGTGGACTGGAAGAGTTCCAGCTGGAGACTCATCTGGTTTGGAGAAATGACATAATTCAGCTCAGGGTAAAACTGAGTCCCCTGGTAACCAGGATCCATAGGAGAGCCATTGAATCTAGTCTGCGTACCTGTCATAAAGGGACCAAAATTAGGTCAACTCTTCTGAAGCCAAAATGAGGCAAGTTCCTCCATACTGCTATTTGAAAAGATGGTCTAAAATAGGATAAACATAAATCAAAGACTTCCTGAATTTCTAAGATTTTTTTTTTGAGGTATAATTGATATATATTAGTTTCAGGCATACAGCACAATGATTCAATATTTGTATATATTGTGAAATGATCCCACACTGAGTCTAATTAACATCCATCACCACACACACATAATTTTTTGTATGATAAGAACTTTTAAGATCTACTCTCTTAGCAATTTTCAAATATACAGTATGGTATTAACTATAGTCACCATGCTGTACCTCACATCCCGAAGCTCATTTATTTTGTAACTGGAAGTTTATAGCTTTTGACCAGCTTCACCTATTTTGTCCCCAATCCCCCACCTCTGCAACCAACAATCGGTTCTCTGTATCTACGAGTTTGGTCGTGTTGTTACTGTTTTAAATTCCACATATACGTGAGATCATACAGTATTTGTCTTTCTCTGTCTGACTTATATCACTTAGCATAATGCTCTCAAGGATCATCCGTGTGCAAGATTTCCTTCATTTTTATGACTGAATAATATTCCATTGTGTGTACATATATATATATACAGTGTGTGTGTATATGTGTGTGTGTGTATATACACCATGTGTGTGTATATACACCATGTGTGTGTATATATACACCATTTGTGTGTATATATGTGTGTGTGTGTGTGTGTATACACACACAAAATTCTCTTTGTCTATCCATCCATTGATGCCATTGATGGACACTTAGGTTGCTTCCATGTCTTGACTGTTGTAAACAATGCAATAAACATGGAGGTGCATATATCTTTTTGAGTTAGTGTTTTCATTTCCTTTGGATAAATATCCAGAAGTTGAATTGCTGGATCATATGGTAGTTCTGTTTTTAAATTTTTGAGGAACTTGCATACTGTTTTCCATAGTGGCTGCATCAATTTACATTCCCACCAACAGTGCACAAAGGTACTCTTTTCTCCACATCCTTGCTGACACTTGTTATTTCTTGTCTTTTTGATAATAGCCATTCTAACTGGTATGAGATAATATTTCATTGTGGCTTTTATTTGCATTTGCCTGATGATTAGTGATGTAGAGCACCTTGTGATGTACCTGTCAGCTATCTGTATGTTTTCTTTGGAAAAATATCTATTCACTTCCTCTGCCCATATTTTAATTGGATTGTTTGGTTTTTTTGCTATTGAGTTGTATGAGTTCTTTATTTACTTTGGATATTAGCACCTTATCAGATATATGATTCGCAAATATTTTCCCCCATGTGGTAGTTTGCCTTTTCATTTTGTTGATGGTTTCCTTTGTTGTGGAGAAGTTTTCAGTTTGGTGTAGTTCCGCTTGATTAATTTTGCTTTTGTTATCTGTTTTTGGTGCCAATCTAAAAAAATTATCACCAAGACTAATATCTAGGAGCTTACTGTCTATGCTTTCTTCTAAGAGCTTTATGGTTTAAGGTCTTATTTTCAAGTCTTTAATCTATTTTAGTTAGTTTTTGTGTATGGTATAAGATAGTAGTCACATTTCATTCTTTTGCATCTGACTGTCTAGTTTTCCCAATGCTATTTATTGAAGATGCTGTCCTTTCCCCATTGTATACTCTTGCCTCCTTCATCATTAATTAACTGACCATATATGCATGGGTTTATTTCTGGCCTCTCTATTCTGTTCCTTTGATTTATGTGTCTGTTTTTATGCCAATACCATACTGTTTTGATTGCTATTGCTTTGTAATATAGTTTGAAATCAGGAAGTCTGATGCCTCCAGCTTTGTTCTTCTTTCTAAGGGTTCCTTTGACTATCCAGGGTCCTTTGTGGTTCTATATGCATTTTAAGATTGTTTGTTCTATTGCTGTAAGATTTTTCTTAAGGCATAAGTTAGTTGTGTCCAAACTATGTATTACCTTGGCTCATGTTCTGGTGTCAGGGTAACCTCTGGATTATAATCAGCAGGAAAACCCCTGTAACTTCTTTGTGAGAAAATATTAAGCACCTCAGCACATAGGTTAATCATATTTCATCAACATGGACCCAAGTGACCAGTCATGTTTCTCCCACTCCCTCAACCCTTGCCTTAAAGTCTTTGCAGTGCCACATCAGGGATGAGTATTAGTTGATGCTGGTTTAAGTATCTGAATTTATTAGAGCACTTATAAAGCCTAAAAGAGGTTTCAGGTTCAGGTAAAAAATTCCCTAAGATTCTGAAAAATGTAGTGACCACTACTTATTGCCTTTTTAGTTATTTCAGTCTTGGCTAGAAGTTTCTTCCAATTATATCTCAACCAATTCTCTTGATGTAGTTCCGCTTGTTTAATTTTGCTTTTGTTATCTCTGTTTGGTCAGAGGGCCTTTGAAGGAGAGGATGCAAACATATGCAAACAGTTTCTAAGATTATTTTTAATTTTATATATTGTAGTATATGCATAAAGAAGTAAAAGTTTCTTCTCATTACATGTATATATAATATGAATTTTATGAAATATTTTATATCTTAATATTTTCATTGTCCTACTATTGCTTTTGAGTGACACAAGACATATTTTGTATTTACCATGATTATGAATATTATACACTGATTTAAAAGTATATACTGTACAATTAAAATAACAGTTTCTAGCCAATTTCATAGGGAGCATTGCTCAATTACTGCTGAATTTTTACCTTAAAATATTTTTAGAAAAATATTCCTTACTTTTTGTCAAATAGTAATGTGACAGTAAAAAGAATGTTCAAATTTCAGTGTGGAGTCTTTTAATTAACAAAGAGCTAAAAATGAAAGTTTTTCAGGATCCTGGAGATTTCCCTTTACATAGCTTGCAATCTACAATAGCAAAACGATATTATCTATATATTTAGCGAAGGTAAGTAAACTCCCAGTATTAATGAGGAAACTATTTTTCACAATTCCATAAATATATCAAAATTAGGTTAAAGTATTATTATCTTATGGATTAAAAATAGATCAGAATAAACTAAACTTTGGTATTGTTCAGGACTCTTGAATGCAGGTAATTAAATGCAACTGTGGCTAGCTTCAGGGAAGAAAAGAATTGAGCATTTATTGGCCTAAACAAGCCAAGGAAGTGAGATCTCAGTAATGGATTTGATAAATTTCTCACTTGCTCAGTTGCTCTCTCTCTGGGCTTACCTCATCTTTGCTTCTTTCTACATGAAAAGTCCATTTACTCTTACTGCCCCTTCTTTTTTCCACTTAATAGAAAACATGATCACCAACATTTCTTGAGTATCATAACTGCCTCTACTAAAGAAGAACTCTATTCCTCATTTCTGGTTAAAAAAAAAAAATCATGGGGAATTACTGTGATTGGACCAGCTTGGTGTAGTTGCCAGAAGAAAATGGAAGTTTCAGATGGAACCAAATGTGGTGGTGCTGGAGGACTCATAATGAAGGGAAGGAATGACTGACTGGCACATGAACCTGTTCAATAAAACACTGACTATGACTTAAGGCTTCTTGACTTCAGTTATATAGTCTACTCCTTTAACCTAACTCCTAACTCCCTAAAAATTTTGAGTTACATGGCAGGAAAAAGAAGAAAAATTTAAAACTCAGAAACAACAAAAAAAATTGTATAACTGGATTGGAAAAAAGTTTACTATTTCCCTGTAGGTTTCATGAACAAACAATAGGTTTTATGCAAATCCCAGTCCTTTAATTATTTGCATGACTGAACTTCAATATATTTTAGTTATTCGTATATTTTTGCAAGATGTGTTAATATAATGTAAATAAAAATCAAGTAAAAATGAAGCAAATTAGCTCCTAATAACAGGAAATTTAAAACATATTAAGAAGTTACAAGTAAATCAAAAATACATGGCAAATTATGACAGTCGATAAGACTTTGACCTAAATTTAACATTTGAACACCATGTAAAATACCTATGGAGACTCTTTATTTTAGTAAAGTAATTTAGTTTTCAGTGTTTGGGGAAAGGAAGGATGAATATGTAAATTTACAGATTTTAACATAATAAAATTGCTTTCAAAAAGGAATTTGTGCCTAAGATTATATTTTTTTCACAATTATGTGAATGACTAACCCAAAATAAACGCAGGAGAAAAATGATGATTCCAAGGGAAAAAAGTCTTACTTTCTGGAAAGTGAATTGGGAAAATTATTGTTCAAAAGTTTCCATTGCTTAAGCTATTTACTGTAGGGAGTATTAAACAACATGAGATGAAAGTGACAAAACAGATTTTTTGATAAGCATACTATTTTTAAGTATCTTCTGATAAAATGATGTGAAATCTAAACCATCTTAAAAATGAACTACTCTAGGGGCCAGCCCAGTGACATAGTGGTTAAGTTCATGTGCTCTGCATCAGCAGCCCTGGGTTCGCAGGTTAGGATCCCGAGGCACAGACCTACACACTGCTTATCAAGCCATGCTGTGGCAGGCGTCCCACATAAAAATCAGAGGAAAATGGGCACAGATGTTACCCCAGGGCCAATCTTCTCAGCAAAAAGAGGAGGACTGGCAACAGATGTTAGCTCAGGGCTAATTTTCCTCACAAAAAGAAAAAAAGGACTACCCTATTTCAAGTAGCTAAGAGCAAAAATGAGACATCTGCCAGAGAGTCAGCAAAAGAGAGAATGACAAGATCAACAGAAGCTGAGTAACTGCAAGTTGTAAAACATTTTATGACATGGTCTAGATGTTGTTATTATCTTTTTAAGTGAAAGATTGAAGGTGATTCTAGCATAGAAAGATATTTCTGGCAGGAAGGAAATTTCTTGAGATAGTCCCAACTTGGAAGGCCCTCAGAGTGAGAGATTGCATATCTGTAGTGGTATCTCCCAAAAGGAATGAGCCATTTTTTTTTTAAATCAAAGGCTACATTGTTTGAGAATGTGGAATAACAGATATGGGACAGAGAAGGAAGTTTTGCAGATAATACCCAACGTGGGGGTGCAAGGGATAAACCTCAAACTGAGTTTTAGAACTCTCCTTTCTATTCAAAATCCCTTGGCCTGTTCTGTTTAATACAAACTGGGTTTCAAAAATTCTTGGATATCTCACTGTAGTCAGCTGTTAGCTCCCAAAGAAATAACCACAGTTAGGTCACTCTGAACAAATGGGAGGCAGATACTATAAACTCCCCAGATTCCCCAGACCCTAAAATATTCTAGAATACTAGAATAAAGAGAAAATGTAACTACAGAATTATCTTCCAGGTCTATTCCTCTGCAAAATGACACCACTACTTATGATATCACAACTGCTATTTCTAATAAAAAAAAAAAAATCCTAGATCATAGGAACTGAACTCTGGCTACCATTGACGATAGTAGATTTCTGCCAAAACTCGCTTTGACTCCACACTTGACTTTGGAATGACTTGGTACCTTATTTTGCCACCATAAACCCACTGAAGCTGCTCCTGCATAACCATCTCCTTCTAGCTCTTCTGCACTCTGTTTAGACACAGAGGGGGTTTGACCCCTTGAATGATGATGCTCCAGTTTTCTTGATTAGTCTATCTCGATATTCAGGGCTTGCAGGTTCTAAGGCTTCCCCATAAACATTAGCTGACATAGAACACTTCAGCTATGTTCTCGCCTTCTTCCCAAAAGCCCAGCTCTTACTCCCCGCCCTCCTGGTGATTATGTAACCCAGCAGAGAGCAAGTTGGATCATGGTAGTTGTGGATCCTTAGCACACTTGGTAGCAGAAGCGTGTCCATTTATGCCAATAATGATGTCTCTGGTTCTTCAGACTTTCTCAGGTAGCTTACACTTATTCTCCCAACCACTGAAGATGCATTGTTTAAGTCAAGGGAGAGGAGTCAGGACTTCTCCATCCTTAGTCTTCTGTCTTAAGGGGTAGGAGTATTCAATATTCCACACAGTGCCCTACAGTGATGTAATTTATGTTAGTTGACTATAAATTACTGCATAGTTTAAGAGGAGAAGAGAATTGATGAATATTGGATACTCATCAGATATACAGCAAGATACTAATATAAATTAAACTTAATTCTGATATGGGCACCAAAAGGTAACAAAAATTCAAAAATACATCCCTCAGATATCTCACAATTTGACCCATATCTTATAGCCTGGCACATGATATTTTCAGTGAAAGATGAATAAATACTGAATAAAATCTTGTCATTTAACAACCCACTAAGCTAATTTAAGCAACAGTTGGACAGATAAAAAGATAATGTTGAATAGAAAATATCTAAGTTTGGGTTCCTCGCAATCACATCCTGGAACCAAGGTTTGGGTACAAGTAGTTTATTTCGGAGATGATCCCAGAAAACTTTGTAAGGCTGTGTGGGCACGAAACAGAAGAAGGAGGGAAGCCAATGTGGCGTGTTACTGAACTTGTAACGCCCGTGTGCAACGGGGGCTCAATCTTACTGTGTGTGGAATATACCTGAAAATATACCCATGTGGTGAGGGATTCACCATTCCCATTTGGTTATGATTAGCTTGGATGAGTAGTCAAAACTTTTTCAATAAAGGCCAAAGAGTAAATATCTTAGGCTTTGCAGGCCATAGGATTTCGGGCACACTATGCAACTCTGCCATTGTAACATGAAAGCAGCTACAGAAAACCTCTTAACAAATGGCTGTGGCTGTGCTCCTTTTATTTACAAAAACAGGCGGTGAGCTGAATTTGGCATGAGAGGCACAGTTTGCCAACTATTCTAGACAATCAGGGTCATCACCCAGCACAGCTGAAGGTGATCTTGGAGCTAGCAAATGCCCTCAGAAAGATACAGAAAGCCATGGGCTTGTATGGAAATGTCTGTAAGTGACCCCTTGGGAAGGTCAGAGGGTATAAGTGTAAACAGATAAAATAATAAAATTTGAAGTCAGTAAAAATTATTTAAAAGAAACTTAGCTATAGAATTATGTTGTATTAAAAAATCAGAAGAAAGATGGCATCTAAAGTATTATGTCAGAAGTATCTCAAATTATTTTTTTTAATGATAAATCTCTAATTATAAGGTAAGGAAGGATAGACTTTAGATCTTTTTATTCCTAATACCTCAGTTATTCAAATCCCGAATCGAATCAGTTATGTTTGATATGTATAATCGTATGAATACTATGTAGGAAAAGCGTGTTTCCAAAAACAAAATAAAGCAAAACAGCCATTGCCTGCATATCTGTACCACATGTGACTGGAAAGAGTACACGCGGTAGTCAGCACCAATTAACATCTGCAGTGACAATGCATTCTTCACTGCAAGTAACAAATCTTCAATAAATGTGTTGGCTTTTTAAAAAATTGTGTTTGTCTGATAAAATTGAAATTAGAGGAAAGAAGCTTGAGATCCAACAACATTGACTTATCTACCCTTTAATTTAGGCACCTGTGACCATGCAGAAAGTTGAAGGCACAGAAGAATGATTCACGAAACAAAATCATCAATTTAAAAAACTGGCTAAATAAATTATGGATAATTTTTTGTTTTAAACTTAGTATTCATAGTACAGCTATTTCACAAAATATCGCTTAAAAACGAAGAGGCAGACATGTATTCCAGGTTAACCAAATAAAGAAAACCTCAAGAGACATAATTTGGTGAAATTGCAAGACACATAGGTCAGCAGATATTTTCATTTGTGACTTTCTAATTTGATTTTCAGTTAGGCTGCACCTGAAGAACTTTGACTTCTAACTATATCTTCACTGAACATAATTTAAAAATAAATGAAAGATCAACCAAAAATGTTTGTAAGGTAATAGCATTTCTACTGTAGTTGTATAAGACTGTAATTGAGTTCACTCATAAGCAACAAGATTATTGCCTCATAAAATAGCCCAGTAGAGCCACAGTATTATCCCAACTGTGGTGCTGCAATGAGACTTGCTAAAAAATGAGTGCAACAACCATGAACATAAACATATAAATGCATTGTATTTTTCTTTTTTGCCACATCAAGGAATAAGACACAAAATAGAGGTAAAAAACCTGAAAAATATAAAGGAATCAGACCAACCATAAAAATGTAGCCTAATATCATAGATTATAATGTTCAGAGTAGATATCTTAATAGAGAAAAATATCTGTGCTCATAATACACTTACAAATTAATGGTTCAAAAGCCTCAATTGAGAGTTTGATAGGGGACAGAAATGTTAGCATAATCAGTACGTTCTGCAAGTCTTGTGTGAAAGAGAGTTACCCCAGGTGTAGAAGACTTTGTCTCGTGCATCTCTCTTTAACATTCATTTGCAGTAGATGGAGAAGTCCAGAGAGATTGTGAAGGAGATGGTGTGTGTGTATTAGGCTTTTTAAGATGAACTCAACTTAGAGAAATAGGAATGGAGGGGCAGATATTTATTTAGAATGTATTTACTGTATTTGGTGCTGGAAATATCACCAGAATTCATTTACTTTTCTTTGATTATTGCCCAGAGATTTTATGGGGTTTTTTTTCTTTGTTTTCCTAGGGAAAAATAATGACTGTCAGACAAAAATGGGTCCATGTATCTGTAATTTTCCGTGTTATTTCTATATATTATTTCCATGTTATTTCTATATCTTTTACATATCATAAAAGATGCAGAGGAAAGAAAAGTTAACATGGAAAGTTAGGGTGATCAACTTTCCAGCTATTCTTTATACCTAAGGTATCTACCTGTGGAGGCACAATTCTGCAGTGACCTCAATAAACCCTCCCCTTGAGTATGCGCACAACCATTGAATAAGATGTCACATCACTCTCATGATTAGGTTACTAATCAGCTGACTGTAAGTCAATCAAAAGAGAGATTATCCTGGGTGGGCCTGAATTGATCAAGTGAGTCCTTAAAGGAAGATGAAGCATCAGAGAAATTATCCTCCTGGCCTGAAAAGTGAAGTAAACCACCACATAGTGAGTGTGCCTGTGAGGGAGAGGCCTCTTGGAGCTAAGATTGTCCCCTGGCTGACAGTCAGTCAGAAAAACAGGGACATCAGTACTTATAATCTCAAAAAACTGAATTCCGCCAGCTCCCTGAAAGATCGTAGAAGAGAACCCTACCTCCAGATGACAAGGCTGCATGGACAACGCTTTGATTTCAGCCCTGTGAGACCTCGAGCTGAGAACTCACGTTCATTCATTCACAGACACCTGATCTAAGAAACTGTGAGGTGAGAAGTCTGTGATGTTTTAAGTCACTAAGTTCATAGTATTTCATTATGCAGCAACAGAAAAGGACTACATAAACCAAGAGCAGAACCATTAGAAACCACTTCTCTAGAACACCTTGTTTGGAGTAATTTTAACTATAATTATATATTAACCATATTCATATATATTTTTTTCTGATTACCACAGTGACATACTCCCTGCAAAAAGGTCAAATGATACAAAAAATACATAATTAAAACATAAATTGTACTTTGAAATAGACTCATCCCTTCTCCTCTCCTCTCCCCCACCGCTGTATTTCCCAGAAAATGGTTGTTAGCCACTGCTTACTGTTTTTATTAGGCTCAAATTCTGTTTTAAAAAAATAAGTGTACTATTGTATATATCCTATTTAACTCACTTTGTTTTTCTGTAAACAGTCATATGCATTACTTTATCTTTGTTCATCTAGAGTATGACATTCTTTTAAACAGCTTATTGTTGTACAGAAATGCTTCCTCTCTTACTATTTGCACAATATACACGAGATCTCAACTAAGCCATCTTCAAAAAATATGATTTGGATAATTTGAAGCATACAACTTTTTAAAAAAGTAAAAAATCCAGCATTGATTCCATAAACTCTAGTACTCGGTAGTTACTACAGATTTCCATTTCTTTACTTCGCACTCTGTGCTTTTGTAAAGGCACAGTGATTTTCAATTAGACCTCAGATAATGCAATAACCCCTTCCCACAGGCGAAAACATACGGGTTCACAATTACAAACTTGGTTCCTAAGATGCTTAACTGAAAACGGTCAGAAGTTGCAGAAGAAGGAATCCAGTACAATGAATTAGTTTGCAGGCTAGAATAGAGACATATTTATTTTGGAAGATGCTGTGAGACTACGGAGTGTGTGTGTGTGTGTGTGTGTCTGTGTGTGTGTGTGTGTGTGTGTGTGTGTGTGTGTGTGTAGGTTGGATTATGAAGGTCTTGGAGAGGTAAGAAGCGGGGACGAAACTCTTTATAAAGTGGAGAGACTAAATAAATAAAAGCAAATTGGTATGAACCCTGCCCCCTTCTTTCTCATTCTTTTGATTTGTCAAAAATGTTACGACAATGCAGGAATGGTGGCTTTAAAATCAATACTGTGATAAACATAGTATGCCACAAACAAAGGTGATTCATGACTAGTAATCAAAAGAGAAAATGTTTTTAAAATACTCACCTTGTCAACTTAAAAAGCAATTCACCTGTTATTTTACCCTCAAAATGAGTTTATTCAAGAATAGCCACAGGAATTGCTATTTGGCATGTGGATGCTATGGTGAACCATAGGCAATCCAGAAAACAAGGAGAGCTTGCTTTTATAGAGAAAAAGGGGGAGTAGGGAGGGGCTTTTCTAAGTGAAAGCCTGTTGGGGGAAAATACGAGTTCAGGGCAGCAACTGCTTCTCATTGGCTGAGCTGCAGCTTTTCTCATTGGCTGGGCTGTTGCTGGGTGGGGAGAGAAATCTTCCTTTAGTGGTAAAGTAGTTTTACTTCCTGCAGGAAGATGCAAGCATCTGTCTTTTCCTGTTTGGAGTAATTGATGATGTGTGATAGGGCATGAGAGCTCCCCCTGCATGCCTTCCCAACTCTAGTTTAGTTAAGGTTTCTTCTTTTTGGTGAGGAAGATTAGCCCTGAGCTAACATCTGTTGCCAATCTGTCTCTTTTTGCTGAGGAAGATTGGCCCTGGGCTAACATCTGTTCCTATCTTCCTCTACTTTATATGTGGGACACTGCCACAGCATGGCTTGATAAGTAGTGCATAGGTCTGCACCCAGGATCCAAATCTGTGAATCCTGGGCCGCTGATATGGAGCACATGAACTTAACCACTATGCTACCAGCCCAGCCCCTAGTTAAGGTTTCTTCTATTAATTTCCACAACCTTGATATTAGATGAGTTTAGGTTGACTACTCAGTTTTGAAATGTGAAAAGAGACAAATCATACTCTTCCAAACCTATGGAAGGGGTCAAATGGTGGACTGTAGAAAATAACTACCAGCACTTATGCTACTTCTCCCAGGAGATCTTTTATGTGAAGCAAAGTGAGGTCCTAGCAAACATTCTATTGCACTGAAGACAAAAAGGCAGATTAGCATCTAGTTTCCTTGGTTCTAATCCCAGCAAGGACAGTCAGTAATGGTGTCATGTAATTTTGTTGCTTATACCTTTGCTCAATCCCAATTTATCCTCTGTAAATTGGGGATAATGTACCCATTAAGCCAAGATTTTGTGAAAATTAAATGAGATGGTATAGGTCAAGCATTTAGTGAGAAGTGTTAATTACTATTGCTTTTCTAGTGTTAGTGTGAGTTTGGGTATAAAAACTTCTATCTTCCAAAATACACCTCAATGCACACCTTCTATATGGAAAGGCTTCCCTAAACAATAAATAGTACTTATTTCTTAATCATTCAAATCATTTCTCTTCCTCCCTTCTGCCATGCATATGAATGCTTTCCAGATCTGAAAAAGTGAATAAGAAACTTCACTACATTAATGTCCTCCAAATTAATTTCATGGATATTTTTGCTTTCAATAGATCATTAAAAGTTCTATTTGCTCTTTCTGTTTAAGATTTGAAAACAATTTTGTTGTTTCTTTGGGGAAACTTCAGTATACTCATATTGGATCTGCAAATGAAAACAACTCAGAGTTGAATAAGTTGTGTTAAATTCTTCACAACTATATTGCGCAATAGTCTTTCCATTATAATTATAATAAAATTAGGATAGAAGATTGAGGTAATAGTGATATAACACACACTCCAAAGATAAAAATTCTGTATTCTGAATCCTTAATCCAAATATTCAACCTGATAATTTACCTACACAGACATTTTCATTTTTGAAAGATCTGGATCTAGCTACTACATCCTATTTTCTAAAAGAAAAAAAGTAATAACTTTTATGATATAATTAGCTTACCCCTAAAAAATGGGAGAATAGTCTCCACTCAGGAGTTGCAAGAAGAAATTGTAATAATACTTACTCTTGTTAGTACAGAAGAGGCTGTTAGTAATCACATAGCTCTACAGAGTGGCTCTTCACACAGGGGACACATCACGTAAAAGTATGTTTTAAAAAGTGACAAGTGCCTAAATATGTAATAATCTATGGTAAACTTTTTAACAGCCTAGAATTAAAATAAGTTAGTATTTTAATAAAATTTAGTGTTAGACACTGAGAAGAGGGATGTATATTTCTGGGAAAATAAGTGTTTTTAGAAGCTAGTAAGGCAGTCCTCACCTTGCATGGTTCCAATATACACAAATTTCATTTATCAGAGTTTAATTAAATAATACCAATCCCCCAACAACACTGTTCAGATTTCAGTTCCAAGGTGTGTTAACCATGACAATTTGCATAAAGTGCAAACCTGGCTCTTCAGTTCACAAATTGCACAAATGCGCACCATGATCAGTAACTAGCCATGTCACTTCCTTCAGAGTCTACTGGTGACTGGTCACTGCACATCTGTTAGTCCATGCACAGACAGCAAATTGTGCAGTTGTGTTGCTGTTTTGTTTCCCAGTGATAAACTGACATTTTCCAAAAAGGGGAAATCAGTAGAGGAAAGGAGCCAGCAATGATGAAAGCGCAGCACAGAACCAAAGTGGTAATGCTGGCAGTGAAATGTAAATCAAATGGAAATGAAGTTACAGAAGAAAAAGCTGACAGTGGGGATGCTGAATTGCCACTATTCAAGATAGTCTAGATTTACCGCCAGAGGAACTTGTGAAGGCAAACTTATTGACATAAATGAGGAAAATGTCTGTGACCAAAAAAAAAATGTGAAGAGATCCCAGAGGAAGTGAGAATCGCAAAAAACTTCACATTAAAGGATATTTCACTCCATTGGGTCCAAAAAGGCTAAAATGTTTGAAGCTCATCTAGACATAGAAAGGACTATGACAGTCTGCCAAAATGTTAAGAAGTGGCACAGTCCATATCAGAAGCTACATGAGAAGATAAGCATTGTCAGACTATTCTTGGTAAATTTTTTTTGTTACAAATAAACACTTCAATTCTCAACATTTATAGTGTTTTAAATTATAGTGTAACAAATAAATGTTAATATTGCTATTCTTTCATTTCCTTGCACAGAGTTTTTAATATCTAGACAAATTTTTAAAGATAATAGAATAATCATAATTTTTCCATTGATTATTAAAATCCCTCTGCACAGTTTTATTGGTTTTCAGCTATTTGATTATGACGTAGCTGTCTGTGTGTATGTCTGTGTGCCAGAGAGAGAGATTATATTTTCTAGATTTTGTTGTGTCTCCTGAATCTAGAAGCGTAAAATTTTGATCAAAATTGAAAACCTCTAACATAACTTCTTCAAATATTTTTATCTGCATAAATATCTTTCTCTTCTCATTCTAGTACATCTTATACTCTTTGTTTCTGTTCCACAGATCACTCAGACTCTGCTCATTTTTTTCAGCTTTTTTTTTTTCTGATTCAGTTTGAGCAACTTTTACTGTACTATTTTTAAAACTCACTGAGGTGGTGGGAATTTTGGAGATTTCAATACATTGTTATACTATTCACTGAGATTTTTGTTTCTCATATTGCTTTTTACATTCCTAGAATTTCCATTTGATTCATTCTTGGTTTTGGTTCTAATAGTAAATCTGAGATTTCCTGTTAGTTCCTTCATTATACTGAGGTTTTCTTTTAAATCCTCCAAGATATGTCCAATAGCTTTTAAAATGAATTTTTTGCTAAGGCCACCATTTTGTTTGTAGTCTATTTTTATTGGCTTATTTTTACTCCTGCCAATGGGTCACATTTTCCTGCTTCTCTACATGCTAAGTAAAGTATTCTTGTCTATTGTATGCTGGACATTATGAATGCTACACTGTCAAGCGTATGGATTTTGTTTAATACAGTATTTCATTTTGTTCAGATTGGCAGTTGCTTTACTGGAGGACCCACTTTATCTTTTGTTTTTTTAAGTTTTGTTTATTTATTCATCTATTTTTGTGAGGAAGACCAGCCCTGAGCTAACATCCGTTGCTAATCCTCCTCTTTTTGCTGAGGAAGACTGGCCCTGGGCTAACATCCGTGCCCATCTTCCTCTACTTTATATGGGACGCCGCCACGGCGTGGCTGACAAGCAGTGCGTCAGCAGGCGCCCGGGATCCGAACCCACAAACCCTGGGCTGCCAAGCACAGACTAAACCGCTGCGCCACTGGGCCGGCCCCCACTTTATCTTTTTGAGTCCTTCATTTTAGCTTTGTTAAGGAGGGTCTAGAGCAGACTCTACTTTGGGTTGGATGAGACTCACCCAAATGTATAACCTTTCTAGGTTGTCTCGTGAATGCCTGGGGTTTTCATTGAGGTTTCTTCAGTCTGACAGGTGGAAACTCATACCTTTTCTAGTACTGTATCAGGTTCAGTATCTGTTCAGCTCACAAAAACCTAGACGCTATTTTTTTCCCCAGTGGTTGTACTTTATCAGGCCTTGGAGAGTCTCAGTCTTTGAATATACAGCTTAATTTTTGGCAAAAACTTCGAGTACCACCCTGAAGACTCTGGAGTCCCTTCTCCGCACAGCTCCAATCGCTGAGGCCCCTGCCCTCATTCCCACCGCCTCAGTGGCTTCTGAACTCCAGTCTCTGTCTCCTCCTTGGTGGGACCTCCACGCACTGGTTGGCCTCCACTTCCTTTACTGCAGTCAAGAAAATGCATCCAGGCAGGTATCTGGTACATTTCTGGAACTTAGCGGTCATTACTCCCATCCCTCAGGGGTCACAGTCTTGATGTACAACATTTACAGAGTTATTTCATATATTTTATTCATTTTTAAATTTGCTTTCACTGGAAAAGCTAGTCCGACACAAGTATTCCATCATGACCAGAGATGGCAGTTTCTGTTTTGAAATCGATAATATCCTAATATCTGTATGAAACATTTCATCACACTCCCCCCTCTTCCTTTGGAATATTAATCAGCTCTGCCACCGTCCTCCTTATCTATTGACCGAGTTTATAACTCGCCATCTGCCTAGCCTAACACTCGTTAACAGAAGTGAGGCTTTTGTTGTTTTTCCAAGAAATGCTTTTCAAACTGATTTGCTTGCAACCGAATGTTCACTTTGTTCACATGTTGAACTATTGCTGTGTATCTCTTATTTTTTTATGAAAACTTTGACTTCTAAAATACTTTGGGGATACATACATAAGCACACACACACAAAGCATGTAAATCTTTTGTAGATACGTCGTAGTCTACAGGGAATAACATTTTGACATTTAAATTTTCAGATTCTAATGAACTGGGAGATACTTAAGAATTTTTTTCAACCCCAGACTTCCTTATACACACACACACACACACACACACACACACATATATATATATATATATACACACACACACACACACCCATCTATACATGTATATATGTATACATATATATATACACATCCATACATACATATACACATACATACATACCATTTGACTATTTGCAATTTTTATATATGCTATTTGCTTTAAAACATTCAATGAAAATTTAAAAACACATTATACTGAATTCTATTTTGAGAGGAAGAAACAATTGAAAGAATAAAAGAAATGTATTTTCTTTTTTGCTCAAGCTAAATAGAAATAACCAGATGCTATTTGAACTATGCTTTAGCTAAAGTTTGTGGAGTATAGAAGAGTAAATTATAGTTGTGGGAATAAAATAATAGTTTGAGACAAATTGAAGCAGAGAAAAATAGATTAGATAATCCCGAGTTTGAAAAACAGATACATTTAGTGGTACTTTTCCTAAAAAGTAAACCCCTACCAAAATTGCCAACCTAATATCAAAATGTGATTTATCATAAGTTAAAACATTTTTAAAAGATATATTATTGGACAGTCTAACACAGCTAATAGGTCCCTATTGCTTTTGACAGCAGAAACTTTTTAGAACTAGTGTCAAATATTCCTTGATGCGTATTGAGTGGTTGACTATCAGCTGCTCTAAGTGACGCAGTCAGACAAACAGCTCCTTAATACAGGCTTGGTGGTCACATCAGGGAGACAGATGTGTTCCAAGGACAGAGCCCAGTACTGATGAAGCCCTTCCCATCAAACTTAGGAACATCACCTACTTCCTGTAAATAAACAGTAAAAAATATCCTTAATCAAAGTCTTTATTTTGACTGGAAATTATTGAAAATGAGAGTCATAACATAATTTTGTTAAAATAGTATCAGAATTACCTCAATTAAGTTTTGTCCATTTGTTTTATTTGGTAATATATTTAGAACTATAATTCTTCATTTTTTATTTACAAATACCCATCTAAAGTAAAAGCCCAAAATATAATTTCTAGAAATATCTTGATCAATCTAATATAGACACATTTTAGAAGTTAAAAACTTACTTAAAAACTAAGTTAAACTACAGAGAGCATGCCATGCTCTGAAATTATTAAAAAAGAATTTTATAATAAGTTTCAGAATTATCAATAAAACTAAGATTTGTGAATAAAAGCCATCATAAATATTCATCATACTGTTATGTAGAAAAAAAGGCAATGATTTTTCAAAATTAAGCAACATTTCCTGGATTTTCAATTTCTCAACAATAGACATTAGTATAAAGATAAAAGAAAAAATATATGACTTCATGACATGCATACCTATGTGTATGTGTGCACATTCATACACATGCTTACACACACACTCATGATATCTGAACTTATGCAGAAGTGCAGAGTTAGTGCTCATAATTGTATTGGCTATGTTGACTCAACACTGTGGAAGTTGAATATTTCATACATATGAAAATGCCTAATGCAAACTGCACTGTTCTCTGTTATTAATGAGTGTGTAAAAGAAGAGATTGGAAAATGTAAAACATCTCCATAAAGAATGCAGGGACAGGTGGTTTATTTGTCCATGAAATAAATCTTTAATTAGTGCTCTGGAACATGATTTTGCAAAACGATATTTGTTCCATCTTTCCTGCCACTAAAAGAAAATACAGTAAAGGTATCTGCCTTTATCCCTCTAAAAATAAAATCCTTTTCTTATATACTGATAAAACTATACATGAAGAAGATATTCAGGTATATTAAAACCAAAAAAATCTGATACACAAAATTCACCCTAATAATCTTCTTGTTATTGAACATGTACTTTAGAATGCTTTTTCCTAAAATTTGAGAAAAGGGAGGCCAAGATAAGGGTGGAAAATACAATCATGTCTTATAAGCCACATCATAGTTGAGAACAGGACAGGGAGACAGAGACAGAGACAGAGAGAGAGGAGTTAGAAGTGGAGGAGACACAAAGTTGTAGGGTTAGAAATTCAGACAAGGTAGATACAGCTTCTAGAGACTGAAGTTATTTGGTATTTTTGAAATACAACAGCCACTATAGGTAAAGTTCAATAAAAGAAGATCTCAGAAGGTTAGGAAGACCTAGCTATGTGAAATCTGGGAGCAGGGTAGGCAAAATGCAGAAAGGCAGGTGCAGTAGCAGCCAGCGTCAGCATTTGTGGAAATAAGTAGCAGGCACCCATTTGTGGCTTAGATACAGAAGGATTTTCAAACTAGGTCTCCAATCTTGAGTTAGGCTTGCAGAAAGATTGTCAAGTAGCCCCAACTGTTGGGTGGTAGAGATGTGGAGATTAAGTCAGGCAATCATGGAGTTAACTGATTCCCACTGAGACTGAACTCCAACTGTCAGATTTATAATGTTCAACCATTAGTTTTGCTTGCAGCACCGCAAACAGCTATGAGGCGAGTCACAAATAATTTGTTACTGATAGTTTCCGTATTTTGAAATTTTTCTATCAATGAAAATAGTTCTGAGCTTATTGATATAAAAATGTCAATCTTTGTTACTCTCATTCCAATATGCTTTCTGGAATAGGAGAAATAGGATTGGAGTTGGTTAGAGCCACCAAAATACCCATGGCAAGTGACACACCAGTGAATCATTGCTGGGATGTAAGTTGAAGCAGAAAAAAGGCCACAATACTCTACTTTAAAGAACAGAAGTAAAAAGCCAAAGAAGTTATATTAACATCTAGTAAACAACTGTGGTTGGAAAGACTCAACAACAGATTTTATTTTATTAAACACTTACTATGCACCAGGAGCTATATTTTAACAAAGTAAAGAAAACACTGTCTACTCCTGAGGAGTTCAGGATCTATTAGAAAGCTAGGAGTCCAAAGAAATGTGACCAAATTTGTCTCCTGCTTAATGCATCTGCATGTTCTTAGAGCATCCTAGGATATGCAGACCCGGAAGACTTGCTGGTGATCAGTGATGTGATAAGGATGAAAAGCAAATGGCTTGGATTCTGAAGATAAAAACAAAGTACAGTTGGAATGTTTAGCCAGTTCACTCCTCGGAAGGTGTAGCTAGAAAGGCAGGTGGAAGCGTGGCTGCGTGCTCCTGGCCATATAACCTCTGTAAAATGGGAATATATTTGTCTACCTTGTTGTATTAGTCTCAACACAAGAGATAATCTGGCAAAATTCCTAGCTTTGCCTAGTACCAAGCACTTTAATATGCAAATATATACTTTTATATAAATGTGTACATATAAGGTTAAGAGCACACAGTTCAAGTGGCACCTTGGTCCAACATTATGAGGGCATTGATTTTACCCTGATGAGAAGCCCAAACAAGTTCCTATGCTCGGTCAGTTATTGGTTTATTTGGGGGACCTTCTTAATTAATTCTGTTTCTATTTACTCTATGAATTAATACAGGCCTCTCCTTCTCTTTCATATTTCCCTATTATCTTTGCTTCCCAACTGGCTGCCCATCTCCCCATGAGACAAGAACTTCAAAATGGAACTAGAAACATAAATCTAGTTTGATTACACACAATAAAATTCTCCTTCCTACGGGCTTCCATTGATTCTATTTAACCTTATTATTACCTTGAGGATAATCTTTCTGAGTGGCATCCCTCTAATAGAGAACTAGATATAAGTATCAATGTAACATTTATTTGAGTAGATAGCAATGATGGCATTGTTTAAGTGAAAGACAGCAGAAACTTCAATGATAGAAAATTAAGCTGTATAAAAATGCAGATGATCTATTTAAAATATTATTTGGAAGTCTATATGCTAGGCATTCACTGCTAAATTTACAGTTATTTTGTTTTGGGGGGTTTGTATATGGTTTCTAGTAGGCAAGCTATAGCTTTGAAATAATAAATTATTTTTATATAAATTTGAAAGAAAACACTTTGCAGTGTTTTGATAGTTAATTTCAAATAGTGTAGATCCTTCAATTCTAGCTACTATTGAATTTTACGAACTAAGGGGATATTAATCAGGTGAGTCCCCTCAGACTATGATTTTATAAATAACTACTATGCAATGGATAATTCAACAGTAGAAGGCAACTAAAGTATAGTGGTATGTTAGATTTTGAATTTAAATTGCTCTCTAAATTTCTCATTATTTTTAAGTCTTAATTTTAGTTTGTTTAACAGAAATGCCAGGACAGATAAAAATACAATAAAGCATTCCTTTCAACAGAAAAGATTTCTCCTAATTCATAGAGTTTTAGAACTGTAAAGAACAACTTACTGATTGTACTATGGAATGATTGTAGCTCAGAGAGGTAAAGTGACAAGCTCCAGATTAAATATATGTTAATTGCTTTAGACAGACTAAAACCAGAGTTTTCCTTACTTTCAATCCTATAGTCTTTCCCATATTTACCAAGATGACTCTTAAACTGCAAAAGTGATTTATATAGGGTGATACTATAGATTCCTCACTACTTATGAAATTTTAAAAACCAGTGATTCTATAAGAATTGTTTATACAAATTTAAATTTTGTTGGCATTAAGATTATATGAACATGCTACTTTTTTTAGGATTTTACAGAATTAAAGTTTTTGTTTTATTATTTATGATGGAGTATTATGTTAATTTTCATAATACTTTCATATCTAAATCTCAAAGACATGTAGACTCTGTCAATCGAACCACATGGATAAACAGTAAAATATATAAATGAGTTTTTTGTTTCTGTCTATAACACCAGATCTATCTCTCTATCTGTCCATCCCTCTGTCCTAGCAATTTATAGTTCTTTAGTCTGAGAGAAATTGCTTTGTAGCATCATTAATTTGTCACTAATACCCAGTTCTCAGACGATAGTGTGTATTTGCTAGTGGTGACTGCTCAGTGTCCTACAAAAGAGTATTATACGAGCTGTAACGTTCTTATGAGCTTTTCAGATGTATCTTCTCACAAGTTCAGAGTGCTTTATTGATACTAGCTCATTAATCTTCACAGCATCCTTGTGAAGAAGACAACGGCTATTATCACTGCTCTACATGTGGACCAGCAAATGACAGAAAAGTCAACTGCCTTGTCTCGGGTTTATGGTGAAGCAGAGGTGAAGCTGAGCACATCTATGGATGCAGAGAGCACATGCACATACCCTGAGCTACATCCCTCTGCTCTGAGCTTCCCCAAATTCTTTGATAAGAATCATGGGGAGCTCTTATTAAAATACATATTCGTCTTCAACAAACACATTGTAAGGAAAAGAAAGGAGATTGGGAGGAAACTCATAGATTCAAAGATTTAGAAGATATATAAACCAAGCGAATTATATAATCTGTGTTTGGATTGTGGTTTAGACACACTATAAAAATGTGCATTTATAAAACAATGAAAAACTTGAACAGTGATGGGATATTTAATGATATTTAGTGATTATTGGTGGATTTTTAGATGTGGTAATGTTACTGTGGTCATGTTACAAGAAGAGTCTTATTTATGAGATACAATCTGAAATATATATGGATGAATTGATACCCTGTCTGAGACTTGCTCCAAAATAACACAGGATGAGAGAGGACATGGTGTATTAAACATTACCTTGTTTCATCATGAGTTGATAATTGAAGGATTTGAATTTATTTTACTAACATTTATACTTTTCATATGTTTGAAATTTTCTATCATAAAAGGTTTTTAAAAAGGGGAAAATATCTTTCCCTGATAAAATTCTGGTTTAGAAAGTTTGTTGTGGGGCCCAAGAATCTGTTTATAACAAGCCCCCAGGTAATTCTTTTGAGAAAATTCTTGAAAATACTGACCCTGGTGACCCATTCTTGAAGTCCAAACAGACTGACGTAAAAAGATAAATATTTTAGGATCCATAATTTACTTACATGTAATTTTTCTGTGCAGAACTTTGGGTAATACTCTATTATTGATACAAAGTAACTTTGTTTCCTTTCAGAAGCAGAAGACTCTGATTCCTTATTTAAAATATAACATAATAAAATAAATTATTTTAGTAAAAACCTACTCTTGAGTTGATTTAGATCTACCAGTAGATTTTACTGAAATATGAAGGAGCAAAGTTCATTTTTCACCAGAAAATATTCTATGTAAGATCAAGAGAGTTCTGCTCTGACAGAGAATAGTGTTGAAGTATATCCTATTAGACAAGAATGCAGGCTGTTACTGGGTCTTGAATTAAATTTCAATAATTACTTAAGGAATAGAAAAATGATTTGAAAGTAGAGGTCTATCTTTGCCTTTTCAAAGAATCATATAATTATTTATGCAAATCTGACATCAGTAACAAGAAATAAAATGTTTCCTTGGAAAAGAACCAGTCATTCATGTTTGCGAAATAGCAACACTATCATATTGCTAATTGAATGCAATTTAACTTAGTTTTTCATGAACTCTTAGGCACTTAGCTGACGTTAACAGATTGAATTATCATTTAACTGATGATCATTTGGTGGCAAAATTAGGCCACAGGAGGAACAATTGGAGGAAGATTTTCTAGAGATAATACAGCTTTCTTTTTTCTATTCTAGGATTATTAGAGAAACCTGTCAAACAAAGAAACATTATTATTGTCAAATTTCCTCAGTAAATTTTATGACATAACATTTTTACTTTAACTTTTTACAATATGTTTTTAATTTAGATCCAGGTTTAAAATCTGTAGAAATACCATATTTGATTAGCAAATTGACTATTAAGTTTGTTAAAATTCTTTTATTAGTATGAGGCTAGTATAGAACAGCAAGGAACATCTACTTGTAGTCAGTTCAATTTAATTAGGAGCAGTTATATTACTTAAGCTTATAGAACATTGTGAGGAGGCTTTCTGGGCACTTACACTACTAACTATAATATCTGTATATATGTAAATGAAGTCAGATCAGTGCAGATATCCTTCACATAAAAATGTATTTCTCTATGCAAATGATTACTAATGTTATTTCAACTATTTAATTGTGCATCTACAAAACCCCCTGGTTCTCATGCATATGCAGGGATGTTCATTTCCAAGATTTCCTACCCATTGGCCCGATTCATGACCCCCACTTTACATTTTTGAATCAATGGCAACTCAGCATATTGGGTACACTAGGCGGTAGAGGAGCAAGTGCTGAGAAGGTGCATTCTCTATTTCTGAAGCCATCAGCATGAAAAATTGTTGTAGTGTTAACTCAAATGTGTTTTCAAATTAAATCCATTCTATAAGTAAGCCTTTAAAAAACTTGTTTTTGCCTACAGATGATTGTCTAAAGCTCTGCATGTCTACTATTTATGTTCTTTCACAGTAAAAATTTATGAACGTATAAGGATTCTCTTGCTCAAATACAAAACTACATTTCTCACGAGGTATCTGAGGTGACTCAGAGTGAGTAAAGAGGGGAGAGTACAAAGCTGGAAGATTCATAAATGTGGTGTCAAAATAATCCGCAAGAAAAGTTTTGGCTAGTTAGAGTGATTGCACCAATTTTTTTTCCATTTCTTTTTCTGAGATAGTAAAACAAATTGCAGTATTTTCTTCTGTCTTAGGCTGCCCAGGCTGCCATAATAGAATACCATAGACCTGGTAACTTAAACAACAGAAATTTATTTTCTCGCAGTTTGGGAGGCTGGAAGTCTGAGATAAGGGTGTCAGCACGGTCGGGGTCTGGTGCCACCCTCTTCCTGGTTTGCAGACTGCTGCCTTCTCACTATGCCCTCTTAACAACAGAAAGAGAGACACCTCTCTCTTCTTATAAGTCCACCAATCCTATCAAACTAGGTGCCCAACCTTTAACTCATTTAACCTTAATTACTTCCTAAAAGCCCTGTCTTCAACTACAGTCACATTGGGGGTTACTTCAATGTATGAATTTGGGGGGGACAGAATTCAATCCAGGGGGCCTTCCCATCCTTTATCTTAGGGCTAATTTTCAACCCAATATCTGTCTTCCCAAAGTTATAGTGTAACTTTGTATATAGTTGATGGAATAAGATTTCCAAATGAGAAGTCAGAAAGACCTGGTTGCAAATCTCAGCTCCACTACTTAATAATTTTGAGACTTTAAGCAATTTAAATTCTCTAGGCTCAGTTTCCTCTTCTCTAAAATGGGAATAATAATGTGTACATGTAGATTTAATTAGTTATTGCATGTAATGTGTTTAGTACGATGCCTAGTACTTTCTAAGCATTTGAATGCCTTTTCTATATTGTGGTATAATTGACATATACGGTTATGTCAATTTCAGGTGTATAACATAATGATTCAATATTTGTATATACTGTGAAATGATCACCACAAAAAAATCTAGTTAACAAGCATCACCATAGTTGCAAAAAATGTTTTACTGTGATGAGAAATTTTAAGATCTACTCAGCCACTTTCAAATATGGAATACAGTGTTATTAACTGTAGTCACCATGCTGTACGTTATATCATCATGACTTATTTATTTTATTACTAGAAGTTTGTACTTTTTGACCCACTTCACACATTTCACCCACCCCCCCACCACCTGCCTCTGGCAACCACCAATCTGTTCTCTGTATCTATGAGCTTTTTTATTTTTTTAGATTCCACATATAAATGAGATCATATGGTATTTGTGTTTCTCTGACTTATTTCACTTAACATAATGCCCTTAAGGTCCATCCGTGTTTTTGCAAATGGCAAGATTTCTCTTTTTTATGGCGAGTAATATTCCAGTCTCTGTGTGTGTGTGTGTGTATCACATTTTTTTATCCATTCTTCCATCGATGGACACTTAGGTTGATTTTATGTCTTGACTATTGTAAATAATGCTGGGATAAACATGGGGGTGCATATATCTTTTCAAGTTAGTGTTTTGTTTTCTTTGGATAAATATCCAGAATTTGATTTTTAATTTTTTGAAGACAGTTCATACTGTTTTCCATTGTGGCTGCACTAATTTACATTCCTGCCAGCAGTGAACAAGGGTTCCCTTTCTCCACACCCTTGTCAACACTTGTTATTTCCTATCTTGTTGATATTAGTCATTCTGACAGGTGTGAGGTGATATCTCATTGTGGAAATTCGCATTTCCCTGATGTTATTGACGTTGAACACCTTTTCATGTACCTGTTAGCTATCTATAAGTCTTTGGAAAAATGTCTGTTCAGATCCTCTGCCCATTTTTTAATTGGATTGCTTGTTTTTTTGCTACTGAGCTGTATGAGTTCTTTATATATTTTGAATATTTCAGATATATGATTTGCAAATATTTTCTCCCATTTAATAGATTGCCTTTTTATTTTGTTGATAGTTTCCTTTGCTGTGCAGAAGCTTTTGGTTTGATATAGTCCCAGTTGTTGTTTTTTGCTCTTGTATTCTTTGCTTTTGGTGTTAGATTCGAGAAATCATCACCAAGACTGATGTCAAAGAGCATACCACCTATGTTTTCTTCTACTTTTATGGTTTCAGGTCTTACATTCAAGTCTTTAATCCACTTTGAGTTAGTTTTTGTATATGGTGTAAAATATTGGTCAGTTTCACTCTTTTGCATGTGGCTCTTCAGTCTCCCAGCACCATTTATTGATGAGACTGTCTTTTCCCCATTGATTTTCTTGCCTCCTTTGTCATAAATTAATTGAACATATTGAATGGGTTTGTTTCTGGGCTCTCTATTCTGTTCATTGACCTATATGTCTGTTTTATGCCACTACCATACTGTTTTGATTACTATAGCTTTGTAATATAGTTTGAAATGAGGAAGTGCGATGTCTCCAGCTTTGTTCTTTCTCAAGACTGCTTTGGCTATTTCTGTTTGGAGGACCATAAAAGGAATAAATCAGAAAAGACAAGGAGAGAATCTTAAAAGCAGCAAAAGAAAACCCACTTTTTATGTACCAGAGAACCTCCATAAGTCTATCAGCAGATTTTCAGTAGAAATTTTGCAGGTTAGAAGGGAGTGACACTAAGATGATGTCCATTGACCTCTGAGAACACCTCAGTAGGCCTCTAGACGTGTGCCAAACCAGAAGCCTGCCCCTCAGACCAAATCTCCAGGACAAGCACATAGGCCTCTTTCTCAGAAAGACAGTGATTTTTTTAGTCTGCTGTCTGCACTGTGCCCTGGAGGTGGTAGCTGATTAAGAACTCTTTCTCCATTTGTGATAGTCTTGTGGCACTCACAAGTGTAGCCCCTCTGGCTTACAAAAAATTGGGGTGCTAGACGGGGGTACCAGCTCCTCTTCGGGAGATGCCAGGACACTGAAGCGAGGCAGAGTGAGAACTCAAAGATGGCACGAGTCAGCCTCCATCCTCAGACAGTGTCTCAGTAAGCCCCTAGATGTGTGTCACATTAGATGCCTGCCCCTCAGGCCAAAGTCTTAAGTTAAGCAAATAAGCCTCTTTCACAGAAAGTCTGGGTGTTTTTCAGTGGGCTACCTCTGTGCTGAGCCCTGGGTGTGTAAATCCACATGCATGAGCCCTTTAAGAATTATTTCTCGGTTCTCTATAGCCTTGTGGGTCTCGTGGACACAAGCCCTGTTGGCTTTCAGAGCTACATGTTTCTGGTGCTCATCTCTCAGGTGCAGGTCTTAAAAGTTGGGGTGCCTGATGTGGCGTTCAAATCATTCCCTCCTCAAGGAGAAGCTCAGGTTTGTGATTTCCTTCCCGATTGTGGGTCACCGTCCCGAGGGTAGGGTTTATGGTGAGATTGTATCTCAGCCTCTCCTACCCACTTCAATGTGGGTTTTTCTTTTGTTTATCTGATGTGTAGAAGTTGCTCAGCTACTTTTTGGTTTTTTTTTAAGAGGAATTTGCTCCATAAGTAGCTGTAGATTTGGAGTGTCCATGGGAGTAGGTGAGTTCAGGAGTTCCTACATCACCATCTTGAACTGGAATCTTGAAAGCTTTTATTAGTTTACTACACTGCCCCGCTGTCTAAGTGTAAGTGAATTATCCATGGGCATTCCTTCACTGTAGACATCTGTACTGAATGCCCACTCTGTCATTCTTTGTTCTTCTTAAGGACACATCAGTGAACAAGGGAAACATAGTTTCTTTTGTCATGGAGTTTTCTGTGAGGAAGGAAACACACAGTAAACAGAAAATACCATCACCCAATAGAGATAGCTTGACAGAAAATTATATAAAATGATGGAACAGTGTGACAAATTTAGATTGGGTGGTTGGAGGGCATCTCTCTAACATATGAGAACTAACAGTGAACCAATTTTGCAAATATTAGGATACAACATTCAAGGAAAAGGGAAGAAGAACTTAATGGATCCAAATAATGAAAGAAAGAATCACTGTTGCTGGAACAGGTTGGAAGCAGCAGCATGGCTAAGTTAGGGTAGGGAGCCTAGGCCTGGGCCAGTAGGGCTTCATGAGATAGGGGAGGTGTGGAGATTTTCTTCTAAGTGAAATGCTTAAGTTTTTAATAGTTTTACACAAGGAAATGACGTAATGGGAAATGTGTTTTTAAAAATCACTCTGGCTTCTATGAGAAGAAGGAGCTGTAGGCTAAGGATGGAAGCAGACAGTGCAGCTGAGAGGCTACTACTGCCATGTCCAGAAACACCGATGACTGCGAAGAGCAGCCTCTCCCCACTACTCCAGCAAGGTCTCACTGGTGCTAGAACAATTCTAGGGGACAGTGAATTTGTCTTTTGAAGATTTTCCTGTATAGCACCTTGCACGAATAGATTATCTAAATCACTTTTGGCTATTATAGTTGTCAACAGCTAGGTCCTGGTGCAGAGTGTGCAGTATAGTTGGTGTTCAAATGTGCCTATGACACATCACATGACAATCAACTCTTTGTTATTGACAGTTGAAAATACTGTCTTTTCTTCCTCCTCCTCCTCCTCTTTCTTCTTCATATAGGCATAGAAGAAAAAAATTATGATGAGTAAAGTACATATACTTCATAGTCAGGACTTCCAAGTTTCAGTTTCAGTCCACTTGCAAAACAATGTGAATTTACCCAAGAAGAAGCTATGATTGTGCTAGATACAGCAAAGCCAGATAATCAGAGTGAGCTCATGTAGCAAAATAGTTTAAAAATTTGAATATATACAGAGGTTGTGGCAGACATCTAGTATAACGTGGAAAATATCATGATCCAAAACTTTTAAAACTTTTACTTAGGTTTTGTTATAGACAAATATTTGCTTTGTATCTAGTGGTGCTGACATTGGGGGAAATTTCAAGTGAAGGCATTTTAATTATCTTTTTTTTTAAGTTAATAAAGAGAGAAGGAGCAAAGATATTCCTGGGAGACTTAAGTAACATAAATGTGCTTACAATTGTTAATACTACTTGATCCTCTGTTATATTAAAAGAAAAAAGCAAAGACATCACAAACTAAAAGGTAAATAGGGTCATTTAGTTCATCCCTCTGATTGATAAGAAATAGCTGTTTGTATAAATAATTTTTGTCATGTACGTCTTTCTCTTTTTCTTAATATTCACAAAATTCACCAAAGAACGACTGAATACCCACTCTAAAGCAAGGACAAAAAATGAATGTCACACTTCTGCCTTTGAAAATCTGACAGTGAAGGAGTTAGAAACTACAACAAGTTATTTTAATATAAGGTACTTAGAAACCTATTTCTACATTAAAAAAAAAACGGTGGCTTTCCATTTTTTCTACAAAACACAGCAACGAGGCCTCTTGTTTCCTTCTAATCCATTTACTTTTCTAGGACCACTTAGTACCTTTCCTTTTGCAAAATTCATCAATGACCTTCTACACTCTAGGAAAAAAAAAGAGAATTTTAAGTCCTCATTCTTTGGGAGCTCCCTCCTGTGTTTGTCCCAATGTTTACTCCTTCATTCTTTAAACTAGCCATTTCCTTGGTGTCTCCTTCAGTGTATATTCTTGAGTTTTTGTTTTGTTTGTACATAATTCCTCCATATTTTCTTCTTGGTTCATTTGTGAGCTCCTTTTTCTCCTCCTACCCATCCTGGGCTTGGGAATTGACACTCTGCTCATTTACCTGTATTTTCTATTCCTAGGTGACCTGGTTCATGAAGACCCGCCTGTTGAGGTCTCCAACACCCTCATCTCCAGCATCTCTTCAAATAAAACAGCCAATATAATATTAATGAATAAAATAATAATTTTACTAAGAAAATAATGTTTTAACATTTTTAAAGTATCTTTAACTCAATGACACAATACAAAATATAAGAATTACTAGCATCAAGTATATTATTTTAATTTTCATTTTTCTAAGAGGCAAGGTCATATACTGAATTTGGTATATATTTCACTGGGTAGACTGCTCATAACGTGATAAAAATTAACATTGAGTCTAATCCTATGATAGGAGAGTATTAGGGAAATATGCTCTCTTAGAAGTAAACCTCTTGTCTTAATAGTTACCACTGCCTGGGACCTTAATAGCGTTCAATTATGGTCAGTCTTCTTATATCCTAGAAGGAGGAGTTTACTTTGAAGGAGCAAAAAGTTACTTTCAAAATAGAACTTTGTTTTTGTGACTTCAACTGTGCCTTATACTAGCTAGTGAAAGAGTAGTATCAACGGCATTCTCTTTGGAAAAATCTTGCCTATTTGTTTAAAAGATAATAATAGTATGTATTTTTTCAGTTAAGGAATATAAGAAAAAGCCCTCAAGAAAAGGCAAAGAAATAGAAAAATTGATGGTTATTCTGTCTGTGTCTTCACATGGACATCATTCACATTCAGAACTAGACAAACCATTTAGAAGCCTAAGTGATTTCATTTCATGTTGACTATTGTCACTTAATTTGTGCACTAAGTTGTCAAACATTATTGGATACCTGTTATTAGCCATCATCACAGTTCAACATCAAATACTGTGACAAGGGGACAGAAGCCAGCACTGGGAATGCTGACTGTTAGCCCAGAGGCTGAACACTGGGCTAAGTGAGCAGCAGCTCACCTGCAGATGTGTGTGTTTGTCTGCTTGGGTCTCCGGGCTTCCCGGCACTCTTGATTGTTTCTCCTCTGGTCTGGACCACGTACCGTTGTGTTTACAATCTCTAATCATGTTTGTTCAGCCTTCTGGCTGGTCTGAAACACAACCTGCAGGAAAAATGGGGAGAGAGAAATAAACTTTCATGGAATAGCTACCAGCCCAAATAATAAAATGAAAGAACATGGTGAACTTGGATTTGATTAAATAGGCTTCTTTATCCAATAACTTATCTAGTGGGTAAACCTAAGGGAGAAGGTATGGGCTTTTCAATTGGTGCATTTAAAAGATGAAAATAAATGAAATCATCTAAGTGGTGGTATATTTGTTTTCTGTTTTGTTTTTTTTCTAATCCTTTGTTTTAAATAACATTTAGAAACAGAATGTGTAATGCTAATAAAAAGTGGAGTTACTGTGATTGAGGTATATCTGGGAGTAGGTAGACTCTA
Organism: Tapirus indicus; assembly: GCA_031878705.1. Lineage (NCBI taxonomy): Eukaryota > Metazoa > Chordata > Mammalia > Perissodactyla > Tapiridae > Tapirus > Tapirus indicus. The sequence continues at coordinate 4,210,797 of CM062936.1, forward strand.
TGTGTAGAGTCTGGAAACCACAGCAAGAGAAAAAGGTCAAGAATGGAGCTGTAAGGGATACCCACATTTGAGCGTCAGAAATAAAGGAGAACCAGAGAGGGAAAGTTTGAAAGTGAATGGTTGGTGTGTAACAGAAGGAAAACCAGAAATCAGCATAGGAGGGAGTTTCAAAAAGAAAGCATTTGATGTGGCGAGGACATTGAGAATAAAAATTGACACCTTTACATTTAGCTATTTTTTTACATAAGAGAAAATTATATGAGATGGAGAAAAGTCACATAACAATGTTTCTAGGAGCAAAGGTAGTTGAGAAGGTAGAACGTTTTTGGGACACGGAAGAACGTGATGGGTAGAAGATTGAAGGAAAAGTAGAGTCAGAAGAAAGCTTTTCTTTTGTTTGAGTTTAGCACATTTACAATTTGAGGGAAAGGAAAAATATCTGGAGAATTAAAGCAACAGAAGACAGAGTGACAATGGGTATAGGAAGATCCTGGATTAGGTGAGAGGTTGTGGGATAAAGAAAGAAAAAAGGGGATTTACCCTTAGAAAGACAGATATCCACTCATTTACAAAAGAAGGGAAGGTGGATAGAAGATCGGAGGAGTTCACAATGTGGATGGCTCTTCGTTCCCCTGTGATGTTGGACACAAGGTGCTTATTAGATGAAGTCGGATAGATGGGCAGAAAAACTGAAAAGAATAGTTAAATTATGAAAAAGCAGATGAGAAAAGACCAAAAGCATATTAGCCAAGATCAAATAAAAATGAAATTGCCATACTGTGTTGAGGATCTAGTTATTATTATAAACCATACAATTTTTACTGGTGTCCACTTGAACCCCTAGCATCATTCCCCTGATTATACATTTTCTCATTGGTAAAGTAGTAATAACTATCCTGATTTTTAAGTCAGAGAACCTTTGCCCTAAGACATTTCATGTGCCTTGGAGGGATGTATCAATCCAGAAGTTATAATTCTGTTCCAATCTAAATCACAGCGTGCATTTAAATGTTTCAAGATCAATTTTAGATCATTTTCACCCACAGTTCGTATTTGGAATCCACAACTAAAATAGGATGAATCCAAAATACAGTCATATCCTGGCTCAGCTATGTGATGACTTTGGATCAATTTCATTTGACAGTTGGGATAGATCCACCTTGAAAAGATCGCTGTACAAAGATTTGGATTTATATGAAAAAAGAGCACTTTATCTGGTGTGAATTTTATGGTCTGTAGCTTCTTAATTTCCAGCTGTTGCACAATCCAAGATTGTCACTCTTTTTAGATATTGAGTTTCAAAAAAAGGTGAATGTAATATATCTTCCATTGATGATGCTGACTATTCTGAGATTACTATTTAAAATCTCACAAATACCTATTTTTAGTCTTTTAGCAAATTATACTTATATACTGCTAAATTAAAAATGATTATACATATAATTATTCCTCATAGTTATGAAAATGAGCTCCCCTTCATATACAATGATGCTACTGCAGATCTATTGTTGGTAGTATATGTACTTTAAATTACTCTCCCAGACCCACATACACACGCTCTGATCTGCTTCGGTCTCTTGCCTGCTTCTCATATGAGTCTATAGCACATATTTGCAAAAGACCTAGATTATGAGTAGCATCCATTATCATGAGGAGGATTAGTTTTTTTTAATTCAAAGCTAACTGGCCCTTAAAAGGATCTATGAACTTGGCCTCATCAGAACAGTCTTTAACCAGCTGCTTTAGGCTACAGTTATTAATGTCTTTTTTTGCAGGAAATTTCTCCGTCCCCATTTTAAATGTTCTAAATTTCATGAGGTTATTTTAATGGCTTTTCTGATTTACTCCTTTTATGGTCCTCCAAACAGAATAGCTGAGATTATTTAACCTCCACCTTTAGCCTAATTTCCACAGCAACCAGATTCTGGGACATATCAAGGGAGCAAGTCAAAATATTCTGTCACCCACTAGATCAGCCTTGTCCTCAAAGCATACTTGAGTTTTCTGCCAGGCACCAGTCAATGGAGATGCCTAATCATCACGAACTCCAGTCCTCTCAGAGGCTGAATTACTGGCCTGACCATATTCCCAAATCCATCACTACTAGTGTAACAAAGGAAAGGATAATAAATAACCAAAAGTAAGGTTTTGCCAAGATTTCAGGCCAGAGTTCTGAGGCCAGGGGCTGGTGGGTTATTGACAGAAGTAAAGTTGGATGTAAGGAAAATAAGAATGATAAAAGGAGCAGAGCATCATGGAGTATAGAAGAGAATAGCAGTCCAGTAAGAAGCTTGCTCCATTACAATAATGGAGTATGTCACGGGATGAATAATGAGGGTGCCCAGTAAGGGTAAATAATGGTCCAGCACCTAAAATTACCACATTAACTTAGTTTACTCTCGATTACCCTTATATTGTCTAAAGATGCACGTGCACATTTTTTCCAGTTTTATTAAGATATGACAGCACTGTATAAGGTGTACAACATAATAATTTGACATACATATTGTGAAATGATTATCACAAGTTTAGTTAACAGCCATCATCTCATATAGATACAAAAAAACATTTTTTTCATTGTGATGAAAACTTTTAGGATTTACTCTTTTAGCCACTTTCAAATATACTGTTCAGAAGTATTAATCTAGTCATCATGTTGTACATTACATCTATAGTACTTATTTATCTTATAACTGGAAGTTTGTGCCTTTTGACCATATTCATTCAATTCCCCTCCCCCACTCCCCTCCTCTGGTAACCACAAATCTGATATTTTTTCTATGAGGTTTTTTTTGTGTGTGTGTGGAGGGGGGGTCATTTGTTATTATAGATTCCACATATAAGTGAGATCACACAGTATTCGTCTTTGTCTCTCTGACTTATGTCGCTTAGCGTAATATCCTCAAGGTCTATCCATGATGTTGCAAATGGATTTCCTTCTTTTTTATGGCTGAATAATATTACACTATATATGTATATACCCCAACTTCTTTATCCATTCATCTGTTGACGGACACTTAGCTTCTTTCCATGTTTTGGCTATTGTAAATAATGTTGCCATGAACATGGAAGTGCAGATATCTTCTTGAGTTAGTGTTTTCATTTTCTTTGGATAAATATCCAGAAGTAGAATTGTTTGATCATGTGAAAGTTCTATTTTTATTTTGGGGGGACCCTCCATACTGTTTTCCATAGTGGCTGTACAAATATATATTCCCACCAACAGTGCACAAGGGTTTCCTTTTCTCCACACCCATGCCAGGATTTTTTATCTTTTTTTGATGCTATTCATTCTGACAGGAGTGAAGTGGTATCTCATTGTGGTTTTGATTTGCATTTCCTTGAAAAAAATGATACTGAGCACCTTTTCATGTACCTGTTGACCATCCATATATCTTTGGAAAAATGTCTATTCAGGTCCTTTGCCCATTTTTAATTAAATTATTTGTTTTCTTGCTATTGAGTTGTATGAGTTCTTTACCTATTTTGGATATTAACCCCGTCTCTGATATATGGTTTGCAAATATTTTTTTCCATTTTGTATGTTTTCCTTTCATTTTGTTGGTCATTTCTTTAGCTGTGTAGATGCTTTTTAGTTTTTTGTAGTCCCACTTGATTGTTTACTTTGTTCTTTGTGCTTTAGGTGTCATATCCAAAAAATCATTGCCAACACTCATATCAAGGAGCTTTTTTCTTATTTTTTTTTCTAGGAGCTTTATGGTTTCCAGTCTTAAAGATAAATTTAAGTTTTTAATCCATTTTGAGTTAATTTTTGTTGTGGTGTAAGATAGGGGTCTACTTTCATTCTATTACATGTGAATATCCAATTTTCCCAGCACCATTTATTGAAGAGATTATTTTTTTCCATTGATTATTCTTGGGTACTTTGTTAAATATTAGTTGACTGTATATGCATGGGTTTATTTCTTGGCTCTTGATCCTGTTTCACTGGTCTATGTGTCTGCTTTTGTGCTGGTACCATACTGTTTTGATTACTAAGCTTTATAATATAACTTGAAATCAGGAAGTGTGATGCCTCTAGCTTTCCTCTTCTTTCTTGGAATTGGTTTGGCTATTTGGGGTCTTCTGTGTTTCCATATAGATTTTAGGATTTTTTTTCTGCTTCTATAAAAAATGCCGTTGGAATCTTGATTGAGATTGCACTGAATCTATAGAAGACTTTGAATAGTACAGACATTGTAACAGTATCTTCTGAGCCATGAACACAGGATACCTTTCCATTTATTTGTGTTTTCTGTAATTTCTTTCATCAATGTATTATAGTTTTCAGTGTAGAGATCCTTTATCTCCTCGGTTAAATTTATTCCAATTTATTTGTTTCTGGTGCTATGGCAAGTGGGATTGCTTTCTTTATTTCTATTTCAGATAATTTGTTCTTAGTGCATAGAAAAGCTACTGACTTTTGTATGTCAAGTTTGTATCCTGCAACTTTACTGAATTTGTTGATTACATCTAACAGTTTTTTGGTGGTCTTTAGGATTTTCTGTATATAAAATCATGTCATCTGGAAATAGGGCCAATTTTACTTCTTCCTTTCCAATTCTGATGCCTTTTATTTCTTTTTCTTGCTTGATTGCTCTGACTGGACTTCCAGTACTATGTTGAATAGAAGTCGTGAGAGTGGATACCCTTGTCTTGTTCCTGATCTTAGAGGAAAAGCTTTCAACCTTTCACCACTGAGTATGATGCTAGCTGTGGGCTTGTTATTATGTTGAGTTATATTCCTTCAATACCTAATTTCTTAAGAGTTTTTATTATGAATGAATGTTGAATTTTATCAAATGCTTTTTCTGTGTCTATTGAGATGGTTATATGTTTTTATTCTTTCATTCTATTAATGTGATGTATCATATTGATTGATTTGCATATGTTGACACATTCTTGCATCCCAGGGATCAATCCCACTTGATCATGGTGAATGATGCTTTTAATGTGCTGCTGAGTTCTATCTGCTAGTATTTTATTAAGAATTTTTGCATCTATTTTCATCAGGAATTTGGCCTGCAGATTTTTCTTTTAGCATCCTTTCCTGGCTTTTGTATCAGGGTGATGCTGGCCTCGTAAAATGAGTTTGGGAGTGTTCCCTCCTCCTCCTCAATTTTTTGGAATAGTTTGAAAAGGATTAACTTTAATTCTTCTTTAAATGTTTGGTAAAATTCACCAGGGAAGCCATCTTGTCCTGGACTTTTTTTGTTGGGAGATTTTTGATTACTGATTCAATCTCGTTAATAGTAATTGGTCTGTTCAGACTTTTTATTTCTTCCTGATTCAGTCTTGGTAGGGTGTGTGTTTCTAAGAATTTTCCATTTTTTTCATGTTGCCCAGTTTGTTGGTGTATAGTTGTTTATAGTAGCCTCTTATGAGCTTTTGTATTTCTATGGTGTCAGTTGTAATGTTTCCTTTTTCATATATAATTTTGTTGATTTGTCTTCTTTCTTTTTTGGTTAGTCTAGCTAATGGTTTGTCAATTCCATTTATCTTTTCAAAGAACCAACTCTAAATTTGGTTTATCGTTTGTACTGTCTTCCTATTTTCTATTTCATTTATTTCTGCTCTAATTTTTATTATGTCCTTCCTTCTGCTAACTTTTGGCTCAATGTTCTTCTTTTCATAGTTCCTTGATGCATAGAGTTAGGTTGTTTATTTGAGATCTTTCTTGTTTCTTAATGTAGGCATTTATTGCTATGAACTTCCCTCTTAGAACAGCATTTGCTGCATCTCATAAATTTTGGAAATGGTGTTTCCATTTTCATTTGTTTCAAGATACTTTTTATTTCCTTTTTTATTTCTTCTTTGATCCATTGGTTGTTCATGAGAGTGTTGTTTAACTTCCATGTATTCATGAGTTTTCCAGTTTTCCCCCTATTATTGATTTCTAGTTTCATACCATTGTGGTCAAAGAAAACACTTGGTATGATTTCAGTCTTCTGAATTTGCTAAGACTTGTTTTGTCACCTAACATATGGTCTATCCTAGAAAATGTTTCATGTGCACTTCAGAAGAGTACGTATTCTGCTGTTGTCAGATAGAATGTTCTATTTATGTCCGTTGTGTCCATTTAGTCCATAGTGTTGTTCAAATCCACTGTGTTCTTATTGATTCTCTGTCTGGATGATCTATCCATTATTGACAGTGGGACATTAAAGTCCCAACTATTATTGTATTGCTGTTTATTTCTCCTTTTAGCTTTGTTAGGTTTTGCTTTACATATTTAGGTGCACTGATGGTAGGTGTGTAAATATTTACAGTTGTTATATCTTCTTGATGGACTCCTTTATCATTATATAATGACCTTCTTTGTCTTATTGTTTTAAAAATCTATTTGTCTGATATAAGTATAGCTCTTTCCTTTTTTTTTTTTTTTTTTGGTTACCATTTGCTTGAAATATCTCTTTCCATCCCTTCACTCTCAGTCTGTGTGTGTCTTCAAGATTAAAATGAATCTTTTGTATGAAGCATATCATTGAATCTTGTTCTTTTATCCATTCAACCATTCTATGTCTTTGATTAAAGAATTTAATCTATTTAAAGTAATTATTGATAAAGTAATTATTTAAAGGGCTTACTATTGCCATTTTGTTCATTGTTTCTGGCTATTTTATAGATCCATTGTTCCTTGGTTTTTTTTTTTCTGCTGTCTTTTTTTGTGTTTTAATGTCTTTTGGTGTCAGTATGCTTTGGCTTCTTTATCACGTTCTCTTGTGTGGTGTCTAGTGGTGAGGAACTCCCTCACCTTTTGTTTGTTTGGGAAAGTCTATCTTTCCTTCATTTTTGAAGGACAGTTTTGCCAGGTATAGAATTCTTGGTTGACAATTTTTCTTTCAATATATCGTTGCACTCTTCCCTGGCCTGAAAATTTTCTGTTGACAAATTTACGTACAGTCTTACTGGGGTTCCCTTGTACGTAATTTTTCTCTCTTTCTCTTGCTGGTTTCAAAATTCTTTCTTTGTTTTTGACTTTTAACAATTTAATTATAATGTGGCTTGGTGTAGCCCTATTTGGTTTCAACCTGTTTGGGGACTTTTAGGCCTCACGGATCTGGAAATCCATTTCTCTCCCCAGGTTTGGGAAGTTTTCACTCATTATTGCTTTAAATATATTTTCTATCCCTTTCTCTTTCTCTTCTTCTGTAATTCCCATACTGAAGATATTGTTTCTTTTGATTGTGTCCCTTAAGTCCCATAGGCTTTCTTCACTCTTTTACATTCTTTTTTCTTTTTATTCCACTGATTGGATCATTTCAAATGTCTTGTCTTTTAGGTCACTGATTCATTCTTTTGCATGGTGAAGTCTGTTTTTGAAGCTCTCTATTGAATTCTTTAGTTCAGTCATTGTATTTTTCAGCTCCAGAATATTTTTTGATGGTTTCCATGTCTTTGTTGAACTTCTTGTTTTGTTCATCCATTGTTTTCCTAACTTCATTTAGTTGTCTGTCTGCATTTTCTTGTATTTCACTTGAGTTCTTTAAGAAGATTATTCAGAATTCTTTGTCTGACAGTTCATAGATCTCCATTTCTTTAGGGTCAGTTGTTGGAGTTTTATTAGGTTCCTTTGGTGGTTTCATGTTTATTTGATTTTTTTATGGTTTTTGATTCCTTACATTGGTCTCTGCACATTTGAGTAAGAAATCTCCCCTTCCAGACTTTACAGTTTTGCTTTGGCAGATATAGTTCTTCACCAGTCAAATCAGTTGGGGTTTCTGGATGTGTCCACTGGTAATGTCTTTGGGCAGGTGGAGCTTGCTATCAAGGTCTATTTTGGGGCAAGGCCACTGTCTGAGCTCTGAGGTCATGGGGTGCAGGGGTTGCTGCTGGCTGAGAAATGTTGGATAGGCAAGGCTCTTTGTTTGAGGATGCAAATCAGACAGACCTGCACCTCACTGAATGTCCTGGTCAGAGTGCATCCATCTTGGCTCTGCAGATGAGCAAATCTGGTTGGTACTACTACTTGGGTGCTGTAGGTGGAACTTGGCCTGCCAAGATTTGAGTGCTGGTTGTTATAATCCCCCCCTCCCTTTTCCATCACAATCTGATTCCCCATGTTCAAGCCCCACAGATTCTTCTGCAATCTCCATGGAGTAAGACCAGAGTTGGGGCTCCCAAGGAGTGACCCACAATGCTGGGTGGGGGTGCTGGACATCCACCTTGGGCTCTCTTTTTCCACTAGAAGAACAGTAGTCTCAGGGGAGACCTCTCGGTGTGGTGCTGCACCAGCCTGGGGGAGGGGCAATGTGGTCAGCGTGTAGCTGCTCCTCTTACCCTTCTAATGCAATCTGTCTTAGTTTCTGGGGTGAAAGGGTGCCTCAGCCTCACCTATGTTCTAGGATTCTCTCAGTAATGTCTTGTCCACGAATAGTGGTTAGTTGTTCTTGTGAGAAGGATCAAAGTCAGGAATGACCTTTGTCACCACCTTGGTGATATCGCTCCTATAAATTTAGAATAAGGATTTTTTTGGCTGAATTTTGGCCTTGATACATAATCCACAAATATAGCATGCTTTATATTTTCTCCTTTTTAATTAATTAAATTAATGAATCCTCTCACTATAAATATATATTAAAAGCACCTTGTAAATCAGTGCTTGGGAAATTGCTTGTTCTATTCAGCTGTGTGTTCTTTGGGTTATGGGAAATTAATTTTCACTCTTCTACTCAACAACTTTTATTTAGTGTCTAGTATAAAGCCTAGTACTAAGTATTGAATAACACACAGTGACTACCATCATGGGAATTACAGTCTGGACGTTTAATAAGAATTCTGACCTCACATTAAGAATTAGAAAATAAACAAAACAAAAGAAAGAACTAATGTTTACAAATTGTAATGAGTTCCATGAAAATAGTAAAAATTCTTGGGAAAGAGAGTAATTTGAGAGGCAGGAATCAGAAAGCTTTTGAAGAAAATTTGTAGGAATCTCCTAGTTAAAAACTTGGGGTTAGGGTGGGGAATGTATTCCGTGCAAAAGAATCAAACCATTAATGCACTTATCTGACATGGGAAAGAACTTGTTACATTAATGGAAGTTTTAAAAAGTCCACAATGGTTGCAAGACAGTTTCATGTCCTACATGAAAAAAGCAAGCAGTGGCCAGAATCGTATAGGTTATGCTAGGGGGTTTGGGAAGAAATCAAAAAGCAAAAATCATAAAGATGACATAATGTACTTTACTTTCTATAAGATTACTAAGGGTGTTGTGTAAATTATGGATTGGTATCCATAAATCTTGGAAATAGCATCTTGATTGGAAAAAAAATCTCAGAAATCAACATAGTATAATATTCTATAAATAAAACAAAAAAATGAATAAACAAATTATTTTTAGGAACACACAACACATGCAGAAAATTATTTTGAAAATCAAAGCAAATTAAGGATACACCCAATATTCAGGATAATAGTGACCTCTGAGGGAAGGCAGACTGTGGGGTAAATACAACAGTTTTGGTAACATTCTAATACTTAATTTTGGCATCAGTTCAGTGTTTACTATTTTGATATCTATGTTTCTAAGTTACTATTAGGTACTTTAATATGTCAAATATTATTTTAAAATAGAATGAATTGGTGTGGGAGAGGGGAGGCAAAAGCAGAGGCTAAGAAACCAGTTAGGAGGCCTGTTAATGTGGTCTTGACTGGATGGAGTAGATGAGGGAGAGAAATTGATCAAGGATGGCTCCTAGGTTACTGGCTCTGCCAAAAGGAGAAAGGAGTTGCCTATTCCTAAGAAGGAGAAAATTAAAGGAGGGCTGAGAAAGACAAAATGCTTAGTTGAACATTTTGAACTTGAAATCCTAGACACATCTTAAAGGAGATGTGAAACAGGCAGTGGGGCTTAGAAATCTGTCGCTCAGAAAAAGGTCTGAAGATACATGTTTGGAAGCCCTTAGTGTGTAGAATGTATTTGAGCCTATAGGAATGGAGGCAAGAGGGAGAAGGGGAGGAGAAGGAGGGAGAAAAGATGGGGAAAAGAACTCCGGCTTTAGAAATCCTTCCAGGAGCTGAATTTGGAAAAAGAGACTAAAGGAGTGATCTTAAATGTAAGAGGGGTGATTAAGAGGGATAGTGTCAAGTATTCTAAGGGAAAATACTGTCTTAAGAAGGAGGAAATGGTTAACTTCGTTGAATGCTCTTATAAATCTAATAACGTGACCAAAAAAGTTTCTACTTAATTTTGCAATACTGAAATAAAGACTCCAATATGAGTAGCTTTTTTTGTACAAAAGGAAAGGATTCCAGATTGGAGTGGGTTGAAGAACAAATGGGACATAAAGATATAGAAGATGTGGTGTGAAAGGATCTGGAGAGATACAATAGGAACTGGAACTATTTTGTTTTTACTGTAGTTTTTACTGTCTAAGATCAAAGATTTTAAATCTATAATGATAATGGTAACCCCAAAAAACAGAATAGATTGATGAAACAATGAGGGACAAGCTAGGGTAGTAGTTACTGAGAAGCTAATATGGGATGAGATATAAATCTTATTGACCTTTGAAAGAAAGAGGGAAAGTTTATCCCAAGTACAAAGAAAAATGAAGGAGAATTGGGATTTATGTGAATGTGACTTTGTAGTCTTGGAAGCAAAATTTTCATTTCGGGGATACTCTTTTTTCAGTGAAGTAAAATGTACAGTTTGCTGAAAGCCAGGGAGGAAAAGGAGTGTGGAACCTTGGATGAGCGGGTGAGGCGCTGTGGACCAGAGGTGAGGAGTAAGCTCAATAGAGAACACGACATCAACGTTGCTGCACGCCGGCCTGAAGGAAGTCGAGAGCTTTGTGCTCATTCCCAATCCATCTGGCTTTGACTTTCCTCCAGGAATCTCAGATAATAAACAATCACTAATCATCCCATAATAAGGTCCTGTTCTAGTACTGTCATCATCCAAGTCACCCAAATCTCAAACCCTAGAGATGTGGACATCTTCATTTACTGACAACCAACCAGTTGCCAAGTATAATTGTAGTTCAACAATGTTCACGTCTTTTATCCATCTTTTTCCTTCCAGGGCTACCACTCTAATTTAGAATCTTATTACTTCTTACCTAGACTAATCTCCCAAATTCCATTTAATCCATTCAGATACTGTATCTATATTATGCACTCTAAAACGCAGACTGAGTAAATTTATTTTCTTAAAAGTCTTCAAAGATTCCCACGGTCTTCTACATCACCTATAACCCCTCAGTCTTATATACCTGATTTTTGTGATATGATTCAACTCTGTTTTCCAGTCTCATCTCATACCTTTTCACTATTTATACACCATAATTCTGCCAAATGAACGTATCTCTTATTACCTATCACATCCTACATTTTTATTAAGCCTTTTTTCATTGAGCTCCGGGATTTATAATTGTAACACTCTACCTTCTAAGCTAATTTTATTCACCTATACTTTAAGCCAACCTCAAATTCCATCTTCATTATGATGTATTTTCTCAACTACCCAGGCAGCTAAGATCTCCTTTTCTACTTCACTTCCCTTCCTCCAGTTTTCTAAAGTCTTCATTTATGCTTTTGTGTGTGTGTGGTAATTGTCTTACTCTGCTCCATAGAAGCAGATGACATGGATTCACATATGTACTTTACTTGTTTTTAAATTTGATCATGGGTAAATGACTTGAGAATTCGATCTTCAGTTTCTTTATTTTAAAAAAAAAGGAATTACATTACTCTGAAGATGAAATGAAATAATACATGAAAACAATAAAATATTAGATCTGAGTCCTCTCTCCTCTTCCATTCATTTTTACCATCTACCACCTGAAACAGTGCCTTTCAAAAATATCCATTTGATTAATATTTGCCAACCTAAATTCAATATGTTAAAAGCTGTCTTTAACAGTCTTTAAATGTATTAATTGAGTTATATAGTCAGTCATGAGCAACTCAATGGGAATTTTTTTCATAATAACCAACTGAACCCTAGATATTAAAGTGATCGATTTGTGTTTGCTTATTTGTTTTTGCTTTGAGATAGGAGGTTGAGGCACTATCCACAAAAGTAGCCCAAATTAGACTGCCACCATGAGATTAAAGAAGGGAATGGAGGAAATGTAAGGAAGATGGAAGGGAGGGCAAAGTAAGATCGATTTTGCCTTGAAACTTTAGCTTTGGGCCAATCCTGAATAGGACAAATTCAGGGAAGAAATATCATGGCTCAAAAACTATAGTTACAAAATAAAACGCCTTTTATTAGGCCCGTTATTTCCCTTTAGGAGATGTAACTAAATGCAATCAGCCCTCTAAGTACAAAAATATGTTATCCATTGAAAACAGAAACCACACACACAAGATGTGATATTCAACTCCTGTTTCATAATTTTCACAAACATTTGAAATATATTAAAATATTTCCTAACTACCAATTACAAAATAAAATGCTTTTTTTTTTTTTTTTGGTAAATCAAATAGGCATTTTCATGTCAGCAGGAACCTCTTGATGGCCATAAAGTTATGTAATTCATAGGTGCCTATTTTTCTTCCACACTTTAACATGGCTACCAGAAATGCTTCTAATTCCATATTGAGTACAAAACTGTTGTATAATCAGTTTGTTACCTGCAGGTTGGATTATGGCTTTTGCGAAGTTTATAACTCATGCTTCAAATGAAATAAACATGCTTAGTGGAAATAATACTTTGTTGCATTTGTTATTTACCATTTCAGAATATTATAAAAAACACAGTGTTTTAAATCTGCCATGGAAGGTGAAGGCACCTTGCCAGAGATCCAAGATGCTGTAAATGCAGGAACAGGTAGAATAACAGTGCCTAAAAACACAGGACAAATTCTTGATATGTGATTATCTCATAGGGTCAGTAGGTGATTTCCAAATTCCACAAGTTAATGCAGGCAGTATTCAATTTAGGTTCAGCAAGTCTCAAAGGTTTGGAAATCGCATATTGGAATGTGAGATGGATTTTTTTCCATGAAACAATATTATAAATGGTAGTAAACTCCATATGGCTCCCCACTCCTGAGCTTAATGAAACCAAACTCTCTCTCTATATATATCATTTGTGTATATGTATACCATTATATATAACATATACCATTATAATATACATTATATGTTATAATAGTAATTATAATATTTTATAGCTCCCCGTTTCTCTCTTTTTATTTCACATATCTGTGTGTAGGATTGGTAGCATTATGTTGTTCAAAATTTCTGCCGGTTTCCTCCTGTTTTTTGGTGAAAGGAGCAGTTAGATAAGTCCTTGACACTGAGCCAGGGACTGGATGCTCACTAAGTTTGGCATTTAATATTCGTGAAATTCTCTGTATGCCCAGGTATTTATATTCAGTTACATAGCTAACATATATTGATATTCTTGAAATGGTGCATCAACTTAAGGAAGCAGAAACAGAAGAAACGTATTGATTTCTCTATTAGAAATCTTCACTAAAACAGTGAAGACAATAACAATGTCTCTCCGTCAGCCTGATCCTTTGGTCTCTTTAGTGTTGAATGTGGTCTGTTGGCCTTTCCTCGGGATGGAGTGGGAAGGATGTTTCTGTGAATTTCTGCATTTCCAAAAATTTGCCCTCTTCTTGACTGCCTTAATCTTTCCTTCCTTATTCAGCATCGTATTTACTAAATCCTCCCTTATTCCCACATGCGTCCTCAGGGTTCAGAGATTGATGCTGCACTTTTCTTTCTTCATATGCATTATCTGGGGGGCATCTTACTCATTTTAAGCAGTTCCTACATTATGCAGCAGATAGACAGATACAGAGGCTTCTGGATTATCACACCTGATGCCAAGGTTTTGTGAACCCCAGAATTTTCATGTTGTAATTTTAAACACTGGTGTTACCTCTCAGTTTCATACCCTCCGGTCCAGCTAAGCATATGTTTTTCTCTTTACTCTTTAAACATAATTCCTTAGCCTTCCCTGTATTCCTTGTTGTCATCATTTCCACAAGGGTAGGGACTTTCTGCTATTTGCCTTTGAGTCTCTAGTGTCTAACACTGTATTTGGCACTAGGCGTTTGTTCAAAGAATAAATATGCATAGGAAAATATTTTTAAAAACAAAATATTTTCACCATAAATTAATGATCAAACTCAAGGTCACAAAAATTGTCCTTAGGTAAAATTTGTTCTGTTTGCTTCTGATGAATTTGGATTTTGATTGAAATCAATAAGAAAAACCAATGAGAAATTATAGAATTAAAAATATTTTGAATTGCTACCCTGGACTTGCATGGGTTAAAAGAAACTGTCAAGAACATCCTTTATGCTCATTAAAAAGTGAAAACCAGAATTGAAATCACAAGTGAAAATACTAATGGAAAATGTTGCATAACCCACGTAGCTACAATAGGCATAACTCACCTGCCTGCTCAGTATTCTTATGTGACCAGATTTTGCTCCAATACTCTACTTCTCTTAATAGGCCTACTGTTAACCTGTTTAGGGGTCAGAGAATAGGCAATGGAAATAGTGAGTCTTCTTCTTTGTACTGCTGCCCAAAAGAGCTTAATCAACAACTAATGATTTTAAGTGTAGGGGGAGGTCAGCCACAGTCATGTACATTAATATTTATTAAAAGTTGTAGGTGAGGTATAACAAAAATTAGATATTCTATTTATCTGCATTTAGATGGCAAGGAAATTAGGCTGTAAAAGCACCAATAATTGATTTCAGTTATTTTCTTTGCTTTAGCTCAGCAGGCTTCAGGTGCTGACTTGTGAGTGAATTCAGAGGTGATGTTTATGCGAATCAGACCCGAGAACAGAAGGCTCCAATACTTTATCATAAAATCAGAGCTAAGGGATGAGCAGTTATCAACATAGCAGTGGCAGTGCAATCTTCAATTCTCCACACTCTGGTTTTTCTTCTCCTCCTTCTTCCACAGGGGATACTGAACTTACAGAAGGCTCGTAGCGGTGATAAGAGGAAACTTGGTATGACCCCACACATTTAAGAATCTTACATAACTCGAAGATGAAGGAGTCAGCTGAGAGCAATCCATTCAAATTCAACAGAGGCTGATTTTATCTACTGATTTGGATGTTTGCAAAATGATATAAAGGGAAGAAAGGTAGGAAGGAAGAAAAGAAAGTTTACGGATGAAAAATTTTTATATTTTTTTATATTTCAAGTATTCTCTTCTACATTTTTAACATCTCAATATTGATGGACTTGGTTATTGCTGGTGTAGGGAGGTAGAAGGTATAGTGCAAATGATGCTATGGAGAAAAGTATAGGGTATCATTTGCTGGCCAGTCCCCTGGTGATGTTCCATAGGTATTGCTCAATCCTGGGGCAACCTGAATAGCCATGTATTTAAAAGTTTTGCTAATTCTTATGTTTTAGAGACTAGGTGGAAATTCAAACTTTGTCCTTCTCATCTGTATCTCACTCAGAGAGGTCACTGCAGGGGATTATTCTCCCACGAAGCAAGAGGTACATAGCGTACATGGCAGCACAAGAAAGTATAGCTGAAAGGAGACAGCATTCATGACCAGGATAAAGTAAACTCACAGTACCACGTAGTTTGCTCTAATATTAATTTGCATTTATATAATTAGTTGTGCTCTTTTGAAGGATTTTCACTCATTAGAAATGCACAACAATTATCTCCAGGTTGTTGGTTGCTGAATGATGTCATATTTGATATGTCAGCCTCCCTAACACAGTGACAGTCATATTTCAAGCAACCATTGCCAATGAGTATTCAGTGATCTTCAAGAAACCTGCAGATAAAAGAGAATTTCAGGACTAGGAGGGAATAGAGATGGGGGACCTGGCTTACCTTTGAAATCTTGGGAAATGGTAGACAGCAAATCCAGCTATAGGACATGACAAGTTTGAACTGATGAAGACATCCTCAAACAGAAGAGGTCAGGACATTCAAACCCAGACACCCAGACATACTAGCATCAGTCATGTGATTTAAACAGAAATGTTTATACTATAGACTAGCCAGCTGTTTAACCACACTCTTTTTTTTCCTATTCCAAGGTACACAGCTAGACCACAATCCTTGAATCATTACTAGATAGGTGACTGTAAAGCACAAATGCCATTTTTTGTAGTATTATGCGAACAAGAAATAATGTCAGTCATATTTAAGCCACCATACACTTCCCATTGGTCTGCAAAAGCAACTAGAATAACCTTGACTTATACCATAGCCCACCTGTACATAATCAAATGAAGGTCAACCAATGTGCCTCAATCACTGTAGTCCCCTTTCTGGAAAATGATCTGATGATATTTTTCTTTATTTCCCCCATTATTGGCTTCTTTTTAGTGGCTTCAGTCTCTTTGGTCCCTTGAAATTAACAGAAGAGTTTAGATTCCCCAGTTTAACCCCTGGCTTACCCTAGGACAAGGATTGCCTATAACTCTTCATCTCTGATGCTTACTGCTCCTGGACACTTTGTATAACATCCTTACTCAGTCCAGTTCTGGGGCCTGGACCCTACCAAGTACTTGCCCTTCACTGTTGAGTGCCCTAGCCATTTTTGCTTCTGTAGATTCTGCTGCTGGGAAGTTAGAACAGAAGATGTTGTGGTTCCTCACTGATGAGTCACCATGCAGAAGGACACTGATAGCCAAAAGTCAATAGGCAAAATTATGAGAGCCAAAGTCCAACCCCTACCACGAAGAAAAAGAGTGGAGGGGCTACGACATTTATCAGTACCCAACGCAAGAATCCTGGCATATATAAGTTCAGAAAGTAAAATATACTGATAATACTGTGGTAAAAACTGTGTATATATGAAAATATTATTCAAAATATTTTACATTATAGTATATGTGTTTTGTTTGTATGTTTTGTTTGAGACCAAACCTCCTGCTGACAGCTGCAAGACTAATTCCAGACTTTGTAACAAGTAGATATAAGTGTGTGAAAGCCTTGGTTAGTAGTTACTCAGGAATTGTGAGGACCTGATGCCACAAAGTTGAGAGATCAGCATCTACAGGTGAAAAAGGCTGGGACAAGTAGGCAGACAATGATTTGGGCAAAACAGCCAATTCAATAAATGTTGTTGTTTGCATGGATGACCAAATCTGAGGTCTGTAGTGCCACAGTTATTTACAGCAGGTGAGTTGAAAGAGGAGGAAAACTCCTATTTAAAAAATAGATAAATTTATCAATCTTCATTTTAAAGTTTATTGTGTAATGCCAGGCATTCTGAGTCTCTTCAGTGCATTATACAGATTCATGAACTGAAATACTTTTAGTTGATTTCTTTTCTAAACTAACTGCAGAGGTCATGCTAAGTTCTCTCTTATCACTTGTTTGTCATTCAATAACCCTCCAGGGAAGAAGATTGCAAGACTTCAGACTTCATTTCTAAGAACACACAGACAACACTCTTCTTCACATTTTCTTTCATTCAAATACCAATTTCACAAGGTTTTAATTTTCTTGGGAATGTTTAGCACACTTAAATGCAGATACAGAATGATAGAATTATCATAGCCCCAATTTGTGTCATTCATTAACAAATATTTATCAAGTCTCTTTAAAATGGTTTATGTCTATATAGTCTCCTAGATCTTTTTCTGCACACATACAACTAGATATGAGCTCTTATATGTTTGTGTGTTTAAGATGATGTTATATATCCTGTTCTGTAATGTTATTTTTTTACTTATCAATATGTAATCATAAAATTATCCATATGAGTGTATATGTATTCTTCTTTTATTGAAATATAATTGACGTATAGCATTATATTAGTCTCAGGTATACAACATAATAATTCAATATTTGTATATGTTGTGAAATGATCACCAAAATAAGTCTAGTTAACATACATCACCATAGTTACAATTATTTTTCTTGTGATGAGAACTTTTAAGATTTACTCTCTTAGCAACTTTCAAATATATAATACAGTATTATTAAGGATAATCACCATACTGTATATTACATCCCTAGGACTTATTTTATAACTGGAAGTTTGTACTTTTTAACCCCCTTCACCCATTTCACACAGCCCTGCCTCAGACAACCACCAGTCAGTTCTCTGTATCTATGAGTTTGGTATTTCTTTTTAACATTCCACATATAAGTGAGACCATATGGTATTTGTCTTTCTCTGTCTGACTTATATCACCTAGTTTTTATATATAAAAAACTATATACATATGACATATAAAGAAAATGTATATATGTATATGTATATATATACCACGTGTGTGTGTGTATACATATACACACATCCATTCATCCATCGATGGACAGTTAGGTTGCTTCCATGTCTTGGCTATTGTAAACAACAATGTTGCAATGAACGTGGGGGTGCAAGTGTATTTCCGAGTTAGTGTTTTCATTTCCTTCAGATAAATGCCCAGAACTGGAATTTCTGGAACATATGGTAGTTCAATTTTTAATATTTTGTGTAACTTCCGTACTATTTTCCATAGCGACTGCACCAATTTCCATTCCCACCAACTATGCACAAGAGTTCTCTTTTCTCCACATCCTTGCCAGCACTTGTTATTTCTCGTCTTTTTGATAGTAGCCATTCTACCAGGTGTAAGGATATGTCTTTTTGAGGTTTTTATTTGCATTTCACTGATAATTAATGATGTTGAGAACCTTTTCATGGACCTGTTGGCCATCTATGTCTTCTTTGGAAAAATGTCTATTCAGATCCTCTGCCCAGTTTAAATGCGATTGGTTTTTTTGGGGGGAGGTATTTGTGTTATATTTTTTGCATATTGACCCCTTATCAGATATACGACTTTTTTCTCCCATTCAGTAGGTTGCCTTTTCCTTTTGTTGATGGTTTCCTTTGCTGTGCAGAAGATTTTTAGTTTGTAGTGCCCCCTTGTTTATTGTTGTTTTAGTATCCTTTGTTTTTGGTATCAAATCCAAAAATCAACACCAAAATTGATGTCAAGGAGCATACCACCTCCATTTTCTTCCAAGACTTTTATTGTTTCAGGTCTTACATTCAAGTCTTTAATCCATTTCGAGTTAATTTTTGTGTGTGATATAAGATAGTGGTCCAGTTTCATTCTTTTGCATGTAGCTGTCCAGTTTTTCTGGAACCATTTATTGAAGAGACTGTTCATTCTCCACTGTATACTCTTGGCTCCTTTGTTGTAAATTAATTGACCACATATGCATTGGTTTATTTCTGGGCTCTCTATTCTGCTCCGGTGAGCTATGTGTCTATTTTTATGCCAACACTGTACTGTTTTGATTACTCTAGGTTTGTAATGTAGTTTGAAATCAGGAAGCACGATACCTCCAGCTTTGCTCTTCTTTCTCAAATTTCCTTGGCTATTTGGGGTCTTTTGTAGTTCCATACAAACTTTAGCATTGTTAGTTCTATTTCTGTGAAAAATGCCATTGGAATTTTGACAGGGATTATACTGAATCTATAGATTGCTTTGGGTAGTATAGGTATTTTAACAATATTAATTCTTCCAATCCATGAGCATGGAATATCTTTTCATTGATCTGTGTCTTCAATTTCTTTCACGGTGCACAGGTCTTTCACTGCCTCACTTATTAATTTATTTAAATTAAAATTTATTCCTAGGTATTTTATTCTTTTTGATACAATTGTAAAGAGGATTGTCTTCTTAATTTTTCTTTCTGATAGTTGTTAGGGTATAGAAATGCAACTGATTTTAGTATATTGATTTTTAATCCTGCAACTTTAATGAATTTGTTTATTAGGTCTAAGATTTTTTTGGTGGAGTCTTTAGGGTTTTCTCTCTATAAAATCATGTCATCTATGAACAGTGACAGTTTTACTTCTGTTTTTCTGACTTGGACACCTTTTATTTCTTTTTCTTGCTAATTGCTCTGGATAGAAATAAGAGTGGTGAGAGTGGGGACCCTTGTTTTGTTCCTGATCTTAGAGGGATAGCTTTCAACCTTTCACCGTTGAGCATGATGTTAGCTGTGAGTTTGTCATACTTTTATCATGTAAAGTACATTCCTTCTATACTTAATTTGTTGAGGTTTTTTTTTTTTTTTATCATGAATGAATGTTGAATTTAGCAAAAGCTTTTTCTGCATCTTGAGATAATCATATGATTTTTTTTCTTTCACTCTATTAATGTAATATATCACCTTCATTAATTTGCATATGCTGAACCATCCTGCATCCTGGGGATAAATCCCACATGATCATGTGAATGATCTCTTTAATATGCTGCTGAATTCTGTTTGCTAGCATTTTATTGAGAATTTTTGCATTTATATTCATCATGGATATTGGCCCATTGTTTTCTTTTCTTGTAGTGTCCTTTTCTGGCTTTAGTACTAGAGTAATGCTGGCCTCATAAAATTAATTTGGGAATGTTCCCTCCTTTTTGATATCTGGAAGAGTTTAAGAATACTAATTAATTCTTCTTTAAATATTTGGTAAAGTTGAACAGTGAAGCCATCTGGTTCTGAGCTTTTGTTTGTTGGGAGATTTTTGATTACTGTTTCAATCTCATTACTAGTAATTTGTCTGTTAGGATTTTCCATCTCTTCCTGATTCAATCTTGGTAGATTGTATGTTTCTATGAATTTTTCCAATTCTTCTAGATTCTCTGGTTTCTTGGTGTATAGTTGTTCATAGGAGCCTCTTATAAATCCTTTGTATTTCTGTTTATCAGTTATGTTCCATTTTCATTTATAATTTTGTTGACTTGGGTCCTCTACCTTTTTTCCTTGGTTATCCTATTAAAAGTTTGTCAATTTGGTTTATTCAAAAAACCAACTCTCAGTTTCATTGATCTTTTCTATTGTCTTTTAAAAAATGTCTATTTAATTTATTTTCAATCTGATCTTTGTTATTTCTTTTCTTCTACTAACTTTGGGCTTAGTTTCTTCTTTTTCTAGTTCCTTGAGGTATAAAGTTAGGTTGTTTATTTGAGATCATTCTTATTTCTTAATGTAGGTGTTTATGAAATTCCCTCTTAGCATGGCTTTTGGTGCACCCCATCAGTTTTGGTATGTTGTATTTCCATTTTTTGTGTGTGTCTCAAGATACTTTTCTTTTCCCCTTTAATTTCTAATTTGATCTATTTGTTGTTAATGAGAGTGTTGCTTAATTTCCATGTATTCATGAATTTTCCAGTTTTCCTTCTGTTATTGATTTCTAATTTCATACCATTGTGATAAGAGAAGATATGTGTATGATTTCTATCTTCTTGAATTTGCTAAGATTGTTTTGTGACATAATATATGGTCTATCCTGGAGAATGTTCCACGTGCACTTGAGAAGAACGTATATTCTGCTGTTGTAGAATACAATGTTCTGTATATGTCTGTTAGGCCCATTTGGTCTATTCTTTGTTCAAATCCACTCTTTCCTTATCGATTCTCTATCTAGATGATCTATCTATTGTTCAGAGAAGGGATACTAAAGTTCCCATATATTACTGTATTGCTGTTTTCTTCTCCTTTTAGCTCTGTTAGTTTTTGTTTTATATATTTAGGCAATCTGATGTTGGGTGCATAAATATTTACAATTGTTATAGTGCCTGATGGATTGACTCCTCTGTCGTTATATAATGATTTTCTTTGTCTTCTTTTACCATTTTTAATTTAAAGTCTATTTTGTCTAAATGTAGCTATCTTTCCTTTTTTTAAGTTACCATTTGCTTTAAATATCTTTTGCATTCCTTCACTCTCAGCCTATGTGTGTCCATAAAGGCTAAAGTAAGTCTCTCATAGGCAGTATATTGTTAGATCTTTTTTTTTTTTAATCCATTAAGCCAGTCTAAGTCTTTTGATAGGATAATTTAATCCATTTATATTTAAAGTAATTATTGATAGGTAAGTACTTACTATTGCCATTTTGTTTATTGTTTTCTGACTGTTATGTTGATGCACTGTTCCTTGTTTCTTTTCCTGCTATCTTTTTTTGTGTTTTGATGTCTTTTGGTATCAGTTTTGCTTTGCCTTATCATGTTCTTTAGTGTAATTACTGCAGGTTTTTCACTTGTGGTTACCATGAGGCTTATGTAAAATATCATAACACTCTTTTTTAAACTCATAACAACTTAACTTCTGTAACATTCCTAAACTTTGCACTTTTACTTTTCCTCCACCTCACACTTTGTTACATATATTACAGTTTATATATGTTTTTCTATTGTGTAACCAATAACAGATTACTGTAGTTATGGTTATTTTTACTAGGTTTGTTTTTTTAACTTTTAAACTAGAGTTGTTAGTGTATTATGCACCACCATTACCATATTACAGAATCTAACATTGACCATATAACTTTATATGTTTATATTGTAACTTTAAAGTTATAACCTAACTTTTACCATTACCAGTGACTTTTATACTACCTTCATATGCTTTTGTAAAGTTAATTAACATTCTTTTACTTTCACTCAATGCTCTTTATCATTTCTTGGAAGGGAAGCCTAGCATTGACAAACTTCCTCAGCTGTCTTTGCTTGGAAAAGTCTTTATCTCTCCTTCATTTCTGAAAGGCTGCTTTGCCAGATATAGAATTCTTGGTTGACAATTTTTGTTTCAATATTTAAATATATCATCCCATTCTCTACTGGCCTGAAAAGTTTCTGTTGAGAAATTCATCAATAATTTTATGGAGGTTCCCTTAAACGTAATGTCTCTCTTTTCTCGTCTGGCTTTCAAAATTCTTTCTTAGTCTTTGACTTTTAACAACTTAATTATAATGTGTCTTGGTGTAGCCCTATTCTGGTTCAAACTTTTGAAGTCCTTTGGGCCTCATGCATCTGGATGTCCATTTCTCTCTCCAAGTTTGGGAAGTTTTCAGTTATTATTGTTTTAAATTTACTTTCTGTCCCTTTCTCTTTCTCTTCTCCTGCTGGAATCCCCATAATATGGATATAGTTTCTTTTGGTTTTGTCCCTTAAGTCCCATAGGTTTTCTTCATTCGTTTTTATTCTTTTTTCTCTTTGCTCCTCTAATTGAATAATTTCAAATGTCCTGTCTTGTAGGTCACTGACTTTTTTCTTCTGCATGGTGAAGTCTGCTTTTGAAGCTCTCCAGTGACTTCTTTAGTTCAGTCATTATATTTTTCAATTCTAGGATTTCTGTTTGTTTTTTGGGGGGTGGTTCTTTTTCTCTGTTGAACTTCTCTGTTCATGCAATGTTTTCCCAATTTTGTTTAGTTGTCTCTGTGTTCTTGTAGTTCACCAGACTTCTTTGGGAGGATTATTCTGTATCCTTTGTCTGACAGTTCATAGATCCCTATTTCTTTAGGATCAGTTATTGGAGATGTATTAGTTTCCTTTGGTGGTGTCATGTTTTCCTGGTTTTTTCATCCTTAATTCCTTACATGGTGTCTTACATGAGTAAGCTGTCCTTATATGAGTAAGCAGTCTCCTCTTGCAGACTTTACAGTTTGCTTTGGCAGTGACATTTCTTCACCACTCAGCACTGTTTGGGTCTCTCAAAATATCTGCTGGCAACATCCTTGGGCAGGTGGGGCTTGCAATCAGAGTCTACCTTTGGGTGATACCACTGCCTGAGCTCTGAGGTTGTAGGGAGGGGGATGCAACTGGCTAAGACCAGTTGGGTAAAACTGATGGCTTGGTTCCTTGATCAAGTGAGGCTGTGGGGTTGGTTCCACAGTTATCTGGGTTCTCTGGTCAGGCTCACTAGACATTCAGGACTAAGTACTATATGCAGCAATAGGTAGAGCTATGAATTAGCTTTCCTGTCCTGGTGGGGCAACTGGACCAGGACCTACACAGCTTGTTATTTGGGGACTCAACACAGGTAAGACTGTCCACTGAATTCCTTGGCCAGACAGGGCCACTGGTTTTGCTCAGCAGACAGAAAAAGTCATAAGCTGCACTTTCTGTTGTAGTGCCACTGTAAAGAGGGCTATTGGATGGGTCATTCAGTGTCCTGGGTGCTCTGGTTAGGCTCCCTGGTTGGGTGGGTTGAAGGTAGCACTAAGCAATGGGTAGGGCTACAAATTAATTTCTCTGCCTAGGCACAGCAGGAGAACCAGCTCTAAGGCCTGTAAGACTCTGTTTGTGGTCTTGACTCAAGTTGACTTGTGCACTAACTGTCCTGGCCAAATAGGGTCACTGGCTTTGCTCTGCAGACTATTAGCTCTGCCTGCTGGGCTATCTGCTTGAGAGTTGCTGGGCTACACAGCTTTCCAGGTGTTTGGCCAGGCTGTCCAGTTGGGCAGGCCTGCGACTTCACTCAGCAGTGGGCAGGGCTATGCAGTAACTCCCCTCTCTGGGTTGGGGATGGACCAGGCACAGCAGTGCTCTTGGTTTGAATACGTGAATCAGGCAGACCTGCACTGCACTGAGTTTCTTGGTCAGACTACACCACCAATTTGTTTCTGTAGGTGAGCAAAGCTGCTGGTTAGGATTGCTACTTTGGTGCTGAAGGTAAGAACTTGGCTGGCCAAGATCCAAGAGCTATTTGTTGCAAGCCCATCTCTCCTTTTCTGTCATAATCTGGTTCCCAATGGTCAAGCCCCACAGATCCCCCTGTAATCCCTGTGGGCTAGACCAGAGTGGGGCTAATAAGAAGCAACCCACAATAATGGGAGTGGGAGCAGATATCAACCCTGGGCTCTATTTGAGGACTGAATCAGGAAGAAATAGAAAATCTGAACAGAAATCATTGAATCAGGGGAGACCGCTCAATACGGTGCTGCACTGGCCTGGGGATGGGGCAATATGGTCAGTGTGTAGTCAATCCTTCTACCATTCTAAGGCAGTTTGTTTTGGTCTCTATGGCACAGGGTGGGTACTTTAGCCTCCCCCTATATTCTAGGATTCTCTAAGTGGTGTCTTGTGCATGAGTAGTAGTTAGCTGTTGTTCTTGTGAGGGGCAGTCAAGTCAGGAACACCATCTTAGTTTTTTATTTCTCCTTAATGTATTGTTGAATTAGGTTTGCTAATATTTTGTTGAGAATTTTTGTATCCATGTTCATCAGGGACATTGGCCTGTAACTTTCTTTTATTATAGTGTTCTTGTCTGCTTTTGGTATCAGGGTAATGCTGGCCTTGTAAAATGAATTTGGAAGTGTTCTCTTCTATTTTTTGGAAGAAATTGAGAAAGATTACTATTAATTCTTGAAATGTTTTCTAGAATTCACCAGTGAAGCCATCTGGTCCTGGACTTTTGTTTGTTGGGAGGCTTTTGATTACTGATTCTATCTCCTTATTATTAAGTGGTCTGTTCAGATTGTCTATTTCTTCCTGATTCAGTCCCAGTAAGTTGTATGTTTGTAGGAATTTATCCATTTCTTTTAGGTTGTCCAATTTGTTGGTGTATAATTGTTCACAGTAGCTCTTAATGATCCTTTGCATTTCTGTGGTATCAGTTGTAATGTCTCCTCTTTCTGATTTTATTTATTTGAGTCCTCTTTTTTTCTTGATGAGTCTAGCTAAAGGTTTATCTATTTTGTTTACCTCTTCAAAAAACCAGGTCTTAGTTTCATTGATCTTTTCTATTGTCTTTCTAGTCTCTATTTACTTATTTGCACTCTGATCTTTGTTATTACCCTCCTTCTACTAACATTAGGCTTTGTTTATTCTTCATTTTTAGGCCCTTAAGGTGTAAAGTTAGGTTGTTGAGATCTTTTATGTTTCTTAATGTAGGTGTTTATCGCTATGAACTTCCCTCTTACAGCTCTTTTTGCTGCATCCCATATGTTTAGTATGCTGTTTCCATTTTCATTTGTCTCAAGGTATTTTTTAATTTCTCTTATGGTTTCTTCTTTGACCCCATTGGTGTTCACCAGCATGGTGTTTAATCTCCACATATTTGAACTTCCAGTTTTCTTCTTGTAATTCATTCCTAGTTTCATACCATTATGGTTGGAAAAGATTGTGACATGATTTCGATCTTCTTAAATTTATTAATATTTGTTTTGTGGCCTTAACATATGATTTATCCTGGAGAATGTTTCATGCACACTTGAAAAGAGTGTGTATTCTTTTACTTTTGGATGGAATATTCTGTATATATCTGTTAAATCCATCTGGTATAACTTGTCATTTAAAGCCACTGTTTCCTTACTGATTCTCTGTCTGAATGATTCATGTATTAATGAAAGTGAGGTATTAATTTCCCCTATTTTTATTATATTGCTGTATATTTCTCCTTTAAGGTCTGTTAATATTTGCTTTCTATATTTAGGTGCTCCTATGTTGGGCGCATAAATATTAACAAATGTTATATCCTCTTGTTGATGGACCCCATTATCATTATATAACAACTTCTTTGTCTCTTATTACAGTCTTTGTCTTAAAGACTATTTTGTCTGATATAAGTATATCTACCACAGCTTTTTTTTGGTTTCCATTTATGTAAAATATCTTTTTCCATCCTTTTACTTCAAGTGTGTGTATACTTTTACATCTGAAGTGTGTCTTTTGTAGGCAGCATATAGATGGGATTATTTTTTATCCATTCAGCCACTCTATCTCTTGATTGGAGAGTTAACACCATTTAAAGTTAAAGTAATTATTGATAGGTATGTACTTATTGCCATTTTGTTAATTGTTTTCTGGATGTTTTGTAATTCCTTTGTTCTTTTCTTCTTCTCTTGTTATCTCCTTTTCTTTGTTTTTCTTTAGTGGCATGCTTAGATTCCTTCCTCTTCATCTTTTGTGTATCTACTGTAGGTTTTTGCTTTGTGGTTACCATGAGGCTCACATAAAACAACTTATAACAGTCTATTTCAAATTGATAACAACTTAAGTTCAAACACATTCTAAGTCTCTATAGTTTTACTCCTTCCCCTCATGTTTCACGTTTTTGATGTCATTGTTTACATCTAAATTTATATGATTTACATTTTATATTCTGTATCCTAAACAAATTATTGTCATGATAGTTATTTGTATTACTTTTGTCTTCTAACATTCATACTAACTTTATAAGTGATTAACCACAACTTTTACATTATTCTGAATTTTACTATATATTTATCTTTATCAGAGAGATTTATACTTTCACTTGTTTTCCTGTTACTAATTAGCACCCCTTTGCTTAAGCTTAAAGAAGTCCCTTTATATTTCTTCTAATGCCATTCTAGTGGTGGTGAACTCCTTAGCTTTTGCTTGTCTGGAAAACTCTTTGTCTCTCCAATTCTAAAGGACAACTTTCCTGGGTAAAGTATTCTTGGTTGACAGTTTTTTTCCTTCAGCACTTTGAATATATCATGTCACTCCCTCCTGGCCTGCAAAGTTTCTGCTGAAAAATCTGATGATAGTCTTATGGAGGTTCCCTTGTACTGAACAAGTTGTTTTTCTCTTGCTTCATTTAAGATTCTCTCCTTGTCTTTTCTCTTTGTTGAAATACTCATTTTGCTTATTCATTCTTCTCCTGAGCTCAGTGAGCTTCTTTATGACCATGATTTTGAACTCTTTATCAGGTAAATCACTTATCTCCATTTCATCAAGGTCTTTTTCTGAGGTTTAACTTGTTCTTTTGTTTAGAACATATTCCTTTATTTCTTCATTTTCCTTGACTCTCTGTGTGGTTTCTATACATAACACAGCCACCTCTTCCAGTCTTGAAGAAATGGCCTGTGGAGGAGATGATCCTTATCATACAACCTTGCCCTAGCTCTTGATTGTCTTTCAAACTTTTGTGATTGTCTAGGCAGCCTACTTTATCCTTAGTGGCTCCCAGTAGTTGAGGCTGTACCAAGACCTGTCCATGTTCTGAAGGGGAGCATCTCAGTCAGCACCTAGATTCAGGCTGATTGGAAGCCAGATCCTCAGGCAGCAGCTTTTAAAGTGTGCAAACATACCTCTTCCAGGGAAAGACTGAAAGTTGGACACATATGTCTGCTCCCTCCTCCCTGGGCCCACGGTGACAGCCAGTTAAGAACTGTTTTATTGTTTGCTACTTTCCCGTTAAACCCAGAAACACAAGCTCCACTGGCCACTAGAGCCAGATTCTCAAGGGATGTGTCCTCTGGTGGCAGCCGTAAAAGCTGAAGTGCCAGATGTGTACACAAGCTCCTTTCCTGGAGACACTGATGACCTAGGGTGGGGTACAAGGAGAACACAAATATGTTGCCTGCCAACTTCCCTGGTCTCTGGAGAGAATTGTAGTCAGTCCCTAGGTATGTGTTTAATTACATACCTGCCCCCAGGCCACAGCTATGAAGATGAGCTAATAGGACTCTTTCACAGAAAGACCGGAGGTGCATATCATTCTGCTGTCGCCCCCACTTTGGGGGGGCGGGTATCTCATTAAAAACTCTTGCTCAGTTTGTTACTGTCCTGTGGGTCCCTAAAACTTAAGCCTTGGTGGCCATGAGAGCAGGGCAATTGAGGGAGTAGCCTGGTCTGCAGCTGCAAAAGCCAGGGCACCAGACACGTGCACAAGCTCCTTTTTAGGAGTTACTGGCAAGCAGGAGCAAGGCACGGGAAGAGTGCAAAATTATGCCCACCCTCTGAGACCTCTGGAGAAGACTACAGTTGGCCCTTGTATGTGTGTTTATTAGAAGCCTGCCCTTCAGGCTGCAGCTATGAAGATAAGCTGATAGGACTCTTTGACAGAAAAGACTGGGTGTTTCATCTTCTCTGCCCTGGGGTGCCTCCAGCTAATACTTCCCTCTCTGTCACTTACAGTCCTGCAGGACCTGCGAGTCTAAGCTCTACTGGCCACCAGGCAATCAAGAAGTGTCCCCTTGGCATCAGCTTCAATAATTGGGGCACGAGAAATGTGCACAAGCTTCCTCCTGAGGAAGTACCGATGACCCTGAACAAGGCAAAGGGAGAGTACAAAGGAGGTACCCACTGGCCTCCATCTTTGGAGAATATTTCAGTAGGCCCCTAGATATGTGTTAAATTAGACCTCTGCCCCTCAGGTTGATGCTTTACACCAAGCAAATAAGCTTCTTTCACAGAAAGACTGGTGCTTTTCAGTCAGCCTTTTCTGTGTTGGGCCCGGTGGTAGATGAGTCTGTGTGAGCCCTTTGAGAACTATTTCTCAGTTCACCATAGTCTTGTGGGTCTCACGGATGCAAGTTCCATTGACTTTCAAAGCTAGATGGTTCTGGAGCTTGTCTATCAGGTGTAGGTCTTAAAAGTTGTGGTGCCAGATGTTGGGTTCAAACCCTTCACTCTTCGGGGAGAAGCTTGGGGTTGCGAGTTTCCTCCCAATTTGGGGTTGCCATGTTGTGGGAGGTGTTTATGGCAAGACTGTGCCTCAGCCTTTCCTACCCATTTCAATATGGGTTTTTTTCTCTTCACCCAGCTAGTGTTTGGGTTTCTTTCAGAGGAAATTTTTCCTTATGTAGCTGTAGATAAGGTGTGTCCGTGGGAGGAGGTAAGTTCAGGATCCTCCTATGTTACCATCTTCTGTGTTCTTTCTGAACGTTCTCATTATTCTGTATTTCAATGTACAATAATTTATTTACTCATTCTCCATTTTATTGCTACTTGAGTTTTCTCTAATGTTTTACCATACCCATCACACTGCAGTGAATATTCTTAAAGGTATTTTATGCACTTGTGTATTTCTGTAAGACAGAATTCTTGAATATATCAACTGAATAACATACATATTTCAAATTGTGAGAGACACTTCCAAGTTGCATTTTCCAAAGTCTGAAATCAATCAAAAATAATGTATTAAAATATCCTTATCACTTGCTAATAATAGGTATTATATAATTTTGAATATTAAACAATATTGATTTAACAAAATTAAACATCTTTCCTTGTGCCTATTAGTCATTATACTGCTTTCTCTTTAATTTGCCTATTTCTTTCTTCTTGAATTATATGTTCCAAGGATTAACTCAAAGTCAGTAATATTTTCTCCCATTTTATCAATTTTAATTTAACTTTGCTAATTGTATATTTTGCATAGAAAAAATTTCCTTTTTATATATTTACCTTTTATAAATATTTTTCTACAAGGCTTCTGAGTTTTGTGTTTTGCTTGAGAAATTCTTTTCCCCTTGCAAAAAAAATTATCTAAAATTTTCTTCTTTATTATCCTCTAGTACACAAATATGTTTAGCACTTCACTGCATCTTATATCCTAATTTTTATTCTGAATATGTACTGCCTCAAAGTCTTAGCGTTTTAATCCAAACAATGGGCAAATATTCTATTTATATGTTGTCTTTGGTATTCTCCCTGGGCTGTAAAAGAAGGGACTAACAGTTAATGAGGTAAATGTTCTTTCTACTTTTAATATCTTAGCCAGCCAGACACAAGGAATATGTTCTGTTAAGAGAAATGATATAAGTAACTGTCAATATAGTAGAGAATCTTAGTGGTCAAGGAAGACTTAAAAAAAAGAGGTAATATAGCAATAGTATATTCAAATGGAAAAACTGATGTAAATTTGTGATCTTAAAAAGAAATTTCTAACTCTGTAACTAAATGCGGCCCAACATCAGTAGCCACCTCACATTAGCATATTAACCAAATAGCATGTCAACTTTCATTTGTAATACATTCTTCAGTCAAAGAAACCTGACATGCTTAACGTATAACAACAGCAGCAGCAACAATAACAAAGAATATCTTCATCTACCACCGGTTGGGAGACCTTGAAGGGGAGCTGGCTGAGAAACACTGTCCTCATCTCCTCCGGAGTAACAGAAGTTCTGCTAGAGACCACTTGGTAGGATGCACTGATTAGGAGAGGAAATTGCATGTGGGGAGAGCTTAGCCCTTGCACAGTTCCTCAAACTGTAGTTAGGAATTTGCACAGCAATACAAGGTGAGTGGTCCTGAAAATGAGAGTAAACTTGAGGACAAGGAAACAAGTTTAGGAAGGACCTGGGAGCATCCATAAAATTATCTTCGGAACTACTTAATTTATTGAAAGATTTGCTCAGACCATATATAGACTATAATTTAAAACTTCTTATCTCCTTTGCAGCAATACTTTTTTTTCTTTTGTAAAGTATGGCACACCAATACAATTTAGCATATTGATGATGTGTATGAAAGTAAGAGAAAATCCTGAGAAGGAAAGAAAGCCTGCTCTATTCCAAGCCCCAATCAATGCTTTTTGGAGACTTTTGTGGAAGTTGCAGCATTGTATCTGTGGGGAACTGCAGCCCAAGAGTTGGAGAAGGCAAAATAAGGGGTGGCCAACTTAGACTAGAAAATAAATGGGAAGAAACTCAGAGCAACTATGGTAACGTGTCTGGCTAAGAATGATCACTTAGTTTCTCAAATATATGAGAAGGAGGTGGCCTCTGGAGGGAGTGTTCTAAGTTATACTCAGTGTCAAAATACATTTGTAATTAAGTTGTAATATAAAGTAAACATATTTCAATTTTTTGAAATATAATTATAGTCTATTAGGTATATAACCATTACCCTATGCCTAGCATTGTTTCAGGGACTGCTGACATGGAGGTTCCTGTTTCTTGGACCTTACACTTTAGAGGAGAGAGAATACATAAAAAGTGATAAACCAATGAGCACTCAATGTAATTTCAGAAAGTGGTAAGTAACTGGGGAAAACAAATGGAACAAGGTGAGAGAAAGAGACACAGGCAATGGAACAGGGCCACTTTAGATTAAAGGATGAGAAAAGTTGTCTCTGAGAGAGTGACATTGATGTAAGACATGAAAGGAGAGGGACTACCATACGAAGACCAAAGGAGGATTGTTTCAAGCAGAGGGAACAAACACTCCGAGAGCCTTAAGTAGGAATGAATTTGGCATTTTCAACAAAGAGACAGGAAATAAGTGGGGCTCTAGGGCAGTGGAAAATAGAGAAGTATAAAATGAGGGCAGAGAGTAGTTTATAGTTAATTGATTATGTAGAGCACTAGTTATCAAACTTAGGCAAACTTGGAAGATTTATTTAAGAAAAAAAACAAAGACTGCTGGGTCCCATTCTAGATCTTCTAACCTACTGGGTCTGGGGACCCAAAATTTGCATTTTTAATGAGTTCCCAGGTGTTCTGATGCTTCCTATGAAGACCCACCTGGTCTTCAGCAGGTGAACACAGCATAGGAGATTTGAGTTTATTCTACTGTTTCTAAGTGTAATGGAAAGCAATTAGGTGATTTTAAGCAGTAAACTCTGAATGAAGAATGGATTGGAGGAGAGGAGTAGAGAGTGAAAGTATAGTATACTCTCAACCCATTTGTACCTTTGGATCTAAAATGTGTCTCCTGTAGAAGCCATATACAGCCATGCATCCCCTAACGATGGGGATACGTTCTGAGAAATGTGTCATTAGGTGATTTTGTCATCATGTGGACATCATAGAGGGTACTTACATAAACCTAGGTG
Source organism: Tapirus indicus (assembly GCA_031878705.1). Lineage (NCBI taxonomy): Eukaryota > Metazoa > Chordata > Mammalia > Perissodactyla > Tapiridae > Tapirus > Tapirus indicus. Next base: position 4,243,015 of record CM062936.1, read on the forward strand.
GTATTGCTTACTACACGCCTAGGCTACATGATACTAATCTGATGGGACCACCACTGTGTATACCTCATTGACCAAAATGTTATTATGCAGCGCGTGACTGTAGTTAGATCTTGTTTCTTCTTCTTTTTAACCAGTCTGACAACCTCTGCCTTTTGATTGGATTGTTCTATCCATTCACATTTAATGTCATTTTTGATATAGTTGGATTTATATCTGAGCTTTTGCTTTTTTTGTGTGTGTGTCTCATTATTAATTTGTTCCTCTGCTCTTCCTTTACTAACTTCTTTTAAGTGGTTATCTTCTAGTATAACATTTTAATTCCTTTAATAATGTTTAAATGTATTTTGGAGTTATCTTCTTAGGAGTCACTTTAGGGCCTAGAAAGCATAGCATACTAAATCAGATGACAGAGACTGCTATAGAAAATAATGCTTCAAAATATACGTATTTTAACATGATGGAAGTTTTTTTTTTTTGCTCACATACTTAATATGGATGTTTACCTGACAACTTTTAAAGTAGTGATTAGGAACATAAATTTCTTCCATCACTCTGCTCCTCAATGCCTTGAATTTAGTAATCCTTTATTTTAGCCAGTGGATAGGAAAAGATAGGTTGAAGAACATCCACGTGCTTCTAAGCCACCTGGGCTCAGAAGTAACATTGTTCATTTTGACACATAACCCATTGGCAAGAAATTGTCGCATCTTTTCCCACCTTGCTGATGCAAGGAACTTTAAAACGTAGTACCTGACTGGGTTAAAGCAACACCTCTGCAGGAGGGAAGGGGAGCCTAAATCTTTGGGGGACTGAAAGTTGTTCCTACTATGTGAGGTGACATGCTAGGAAACTACTTCAATAATCTAGGCTAGAGATTTTAATGACTTAGACTAAGATTGTAGTAGGAGAGGTAGAGAAAAAGATAGATTCAGAATATGTTGTGGAGATAGAATCAATAGATTTGCTGTAGGGATGTGAGCTACACTGTACATGGTAATATTGTTTACTGATATGCAAGAAAAAACAAGTTTTAAAAAGAAAGAATAAACTAGTTTTTGACAGATTAATTTTGTGGTACTAACTAGATATCCGAATGAAAATATAAAGCATGTATTTAGTTATATGCATCTGGATTTCAGTAAAGAGTTGAAATCTTGATATATACACTTGGAAGTCATAGAGATAATATTCAAAGGCATACAAACATTTTCTAGGGAAAAATGTGCAGACTAAAAAGAGAAGTCAGCTCGATATCTGAGCCCCAGTGGCTCACCAATATTTTAGAGGACAAACAGAGAAGGTTGAGGTAGCAAAAGAGACTAGCAAGCAGCTGACAGTGTAACAGAGAGAACACTTTAAATATGTCTTGTCATGGAAGCCAAGAGAAGATAGTATTACAAGAAGAAAAGAGTGGTTAACTGTGCCAAATGTTTCTGACTTTTCAAGTAAGATAAACCAATGTTACCAGGGTCACTTGTGACCTTGAAAAGAACAGTTTCAAGTCCTGTCCTTTTACTTGGTCTAGACGTTGTAATTGCTTTAAAGAAGAGAATGCAGAAGAAGTGAGGCGATATGTCTTCCAAAGATAAGTCACAGTAGGAAATATGGTTTCCTCATGGGTCTCTGTCTGTCAGGACACTCGTGCTGTGAGGAGTCCCAAACTATCCCACATGCAAGGATCACCTGGAGGACTTCACATGGAGAGAAACAAGACCCTAGCTGACAGTCATTACTCGTTGCCAGGTAGTCAGTGAACAAGTCTTCAAGTGATTCCGGGCCCCATACTTGATGCGGAGTGAAAAACCATCCCTGCAGTGCTTTCTCCAAAACTCAAGACCCTCAGCATCTGTGACCATAATACATAGTTGTTTTACCCCACTAAGATTTGGAGTGCTATGTTTTGCTGCCATAGTTAGTAGGATATAGCGCTGAATTCAAGGAATAACTAAGAGGTCAATGTGGCTGAAGAGAAGGGACTACGGGATGTTGCTGGAGGAAGGCTAGGGTGTAGAGTGTAAAGGGCTTTGAAGGCCTTTCCAAGGACTTTGGCCTTTACTCTGCATGAGACGGGAGCCTTTGGCAGGTTCTGAACAGAGGAATGACATGATTTGTTTATGTCAAAATACGTATTTGCTGCTGCTTCAGGTGGCATATTTTCAACATTCTTTGTGTTCTTGTTATAAACAAACACAACTCTGTGGCAGTAACTTCTTACCTAGTAGTAAACTTCTATCTCAATTTTCCTGGAAATGTAACTTCAGTTTGGTAGCAAAGAAGCGATAAAATACAGTAGGCAATTCTGTGTTATTTTCAGTTCAGTTTTCTTTTTTGAAGGAAGTTACAGAAAACTATTAAGGGAGACATTCACTTGGTGGCATTCCTAGTATTTATCTCTGCTTCTAATTATGCCAAAGAATAATACATTTTGAGCAGAGAATACTTTGGCTACATTGCAGATTCTTATCTAAATACTCAAGAAGGGAAAAAAAAAATTTTGGAATTGCATAGGTCTCTCAAATTCCAGCTCAAAAATTTTGCTCCACCTCTGCATGCCTGCTTGAACAGTGCCTGAGCAATTAGTTAAAATTGAAAAATACCAGAAGCATGCTACTCTGAAGTATGGTTTAGAAATGCTTCTAGTCGGTGATAGTTGGTTTGCAAGACGGTATATATTTTTCTGATCTGAGAAATAGTACACTATCATATTTGTAGTTTTACTAAAGAATTTTTTCCCCAACCATATTTTTTCAGAGACAAGAAAATCTAAAGTTGCCATAACTACATATATTGAGTGCAATGATATTTTCTAAATTACTTGTGTTTCTTTTCTCTTATGAAACTTGTAAGATGAAAAATGGGAATTCTACTATAATTAAATGGTGAGCAATCTCTATAGAACACATACTTTCCATAAGATATAAAATAGGTTTAATGAAGAGGGAAGATCTCAATACAATGTAGTCCATCTATGATGCCTGAAAGTACTTAGATTTGAAGACGTTAAATCAAATGCTTAACAAAATTGGAATTCCAGGAAAGTATTTTTTCCTTTTGATAGCAAACTAATTGTACCATATCATGGAGAAGCTGAGACAACAAAAGCCACCCTAAATAAGCACATTTTTAAGCACATGATAGTGTATTTGATTTGTATTTAAACAACCATCTATATTTTAAAATATGGCATAATTATTTTCAATACCACAAATTATTTCGATGCTTACTGTACTTAGGCTAACAATGCTGCTCCATCAACTTTAATTCATTCATAATAAAAAAATAAGATTATTTTTACAATGCACTTCTATTACATATTTATATCAAAAGATAGAGTCATTAATAGATAAAATATATTTTTCACAGCTACAGATTTAATCAATAGAGTTCAGAAAATGAAGTCAAAACTCACGATCTCCATCTCTAAATGACACCATGGAAGTGCTACAAACATTACCATTTGTCTCATCTTTACCACTTATTACCTATGAGCTTTGACTGCTATAGCTGTTATATTAAACTAATGTTATGGAAAACGTCAGATGATATATATACATCAGGTCTTTCTATCACATGAAAAGCAGTAGGGTAGGAAATTAATTCAATTATTTATTTCTCCTGTAGGCATAGAGAATTTCATTGCCTAATATAAGTTTTCTTTTATGTTTTTAGGTGACCCTAGAAACTTGCAGCTGAAACCTGTGTTTCTAATATTTTTTGCTAACATTCATTATTCAGATTCACCATTGAGTAAGCTGGTCTGTTGTAACTACATTTTCTATATGTAAGGACTACAGACTGTAATGAAATAATCCCTTTCAGCCAAACCCATTTTTTAATAGGAGTAAAGTTCATTTGAGAAATGACCTTGACGATCTAGACAAAATTATTTTATTACAAAATACTGCTTTATCTTTAAAAAATGGCATCAGACTAGAAGAGACAGATTTGAACCATTCAAATATGTGGCTAAGAATTTCCCTAAAAGTCAAAGAATGGAATCATAACAGAACACAGTATGAGTAATACAGAGGACTTCCTCTATCATCAGATACAAGTCTTTAGTTTTCTGCCTTTCACAGTTTATGAAGGAACTAAACTTGTTTGAAGTAAAGTTATTAAAAATAACTTTTGTTCTACAGTGGTTATCGATCTGGTTTTATGAAAACAACCGTTCTGTCTTCTTTACCTCCAAGGAGGTTTTACTGAATTTTACTTTTTATTTATATATTTTGGATTGTTTTCCAATTAGTGATATCTTTCTTTTCCTTTGTTGTAAACATCAATGCTTCAGAGAGAGCTACCCTTAAGCCAAATGGAATTAAATGAAAAGATGAACATCAAATTCTGTTATTAGTTAAATCTAGTTATCTATACTTTTAGAGCATGTAGCTACTATTTTAAAATATGTATAATGCATATATATTTATGCATAAAATGTATATAGTGTGTATAGTTACATTTTAATACACAACTATGGATGGAATATTATCTGATGATGTGAGCAGCAGAAGGGTGAGAGTGTCATGCCACAATGAGAAGAATGAAAAAAAAATTGCTTGAGAAATGAGGAAAACACTCATTGAAGAGAAACAGAACAATAAGTGGCGAACTATTTACTTAGTTACTGTGGTTAGTGAGGAATTGATTTTCTATTCTCCCACTGCATTTTCAGCATGAGCATTTTCCCTTGCATTAAACAGGTCTTCAATAAATTTTCTTTAAATGATTGATTTTACTTTTATATCATCTCCATTCCTGAAAAGTCATGGACAATAATAATAGCTTTAGGAAGGCTCTAAGCTTAATTTGATCAGATCTAAGTGAATCTCAATTCATTGTCTCATACTTTGAATCTACTTTATTGAAGTTTTTGCCCTCCTACTATTGTAGCTCACCAATTTCAGATTTTCAGGATTTGGGGAGATTGCCGAACATAGGGTCTTTCTGTATGAATGGATATTGGAAAATAAGCATCAGGAAAAATCAAGATAAGCAGAGAGGAGACAAAGGAGGATGGAAATGGGGAGGAGGGAAGATTTCTAGCTCTTACTGACACTAGTCCTTAGGAAGTAGATAACTGGTGAGGGGAAGACGAAAGAAGCCCTTAGGTATGGATCTACTATTATTACTAATTAGCAGTAAAAATAAAGAGGGGAAAATAAGTATGAAAAGAGAAAGAGGAATAATAATGGAGTAGGGTGTTCTGCACCATAATGATTGATTTAGGGGAAGGGTTTGCAAGGGCCAGAGAAGGATTTAGTTGAGAAGGAATGGAAGATTAAAGAAAAAGTGGAGAACAGAGATGTAGGACAGACTTAAGGAAGCTATTTTTCATAATAACTTCTTTAAGAATGTTCTTTGTTCAAAGTAATATTCAGAATGAATGATCATGTCTATAATAACAGAAATGTTTAGGTCTCTTATGGATTCTAAACTCCTTGAGGGCAAGAACTTGAAACTTTTTAATCTGCATGAAATGCAATTATATTCACCTTGTGGACGATTGGGTAACCTGAGATATTGGCTATGGTACCCGAGATTAGTAGCAGCAGAAGAGGATTGATGGCTGTCAAAAAGTACAGCAATAAATATAAATAAGTGACTTCCTTAATAAGACAATAGGTTGCTGTAAGCGTTAATACTTCCTTCTGGTTTATTAAAAGTGCACTCAGTCACTTTTATATTGTCTTTTGTACTATATACTCTTGCTTATATAAACCCATATCCATGCAATCCATGTGAAAAAGTAATGTGAGAACCAAATCTGGTCACCATTTGCTGAAAATTCAAATGTTAAAGGAACAATTGTGGTGTTTTTATTTAACACGAGCTTAAGTTTGGTCATACTTACAAGTAGAAAATAACTATCTGCCTTAAAATCTAGAGATATTAGGAGAAAATTACATTTTAATTAAATAATATAGGTACATGTTTATTTGTGTTAGGAGCTTTGTATGGGTGCTTAAGCAACTAAAATAACCAAAGACGTTGCAACCAGCTCAGTGGTAGTCATTTGATAGACATCAAGGGCCAGTAAATGTTAAGATCACCTTAGGCAGGAAGAAAGAGAAAGGAACTGTGGGGTCCAGGAAAGAGATGGCATCACTAATAAGTAGGTTTAAGCTATGAAAAGCAGTATGGTGGCATGACTAAGAATGTGGAAGATGTAGTTTGATACAGGGAGAGAGATAGCACTATTGTCCGTTTGATCTGGCATCCTAGCATCCATGCAAAGAAGACGCTGTTGCTCTAAATAAGTCCTAGTCCCTCCCATGTCATTTTGTCCCTTCCATTTGGTCTTCTACAAAAATATCTTGTACAAAACTTATTGGGCAATTCCATTATTGAGGGGCTTTTCTAACTTTAAGCAAAAAGCACCACCCTCATAAGTCTTCACTTTAGTTATTCCTTCTAATGGGTTACGTAACAAAATTATTTCTTGTGCAAATAGCAGAAATTTATAACTTTGATGAGAGTAATCAGGTTTCACTAATCCATCTCTTTTCCCAAAGAATTATCCCTACTTGTGAATCAGGTGACCTTGCTTTCCAACCTTCACCGTAGGATTTGGCACACTTTCATTTGAAATTTTTTTTCTCAAGATATGTATTAAGATGAAATTCCTTCCAGGAAACATGCTTGTTTTTATACACTTTACAAACAAAAAGAAAAATATTTTAAATTTCAGTTCCTGAGAAGGTGTAGGCATCTGTCCTTAACTGATGCTGAATGTAGTTTGGGGCCTGTGGTCAATTGGTGGAGTAGTTTTCTGGCAAATGGCTGAATACAAAGGCAGCATAGTGTTCAGTTTTTCACTGTGGACTTTTGGTAGTTTTCAATTGAATTTACAGAATTACAGAATTTACAGACTCACTCAAACTTAAGTGTAAGTACAAAATGTAAATAATCTTAGTATTTTCTGCTCTATTTGTTTTGTTGATTCATATTTTATATATTTATATAAATATATATATTTATATCAAATTATTATACATTATATGTATATATTAAATATATACATATTATGTGTTTTATTTCTTTAATGTCCACATCAAAAATGAACTGCATATATTGATATATACATATGTCTTTATTTACTTAATTGCATCATAAAATTAAATGACAATCAAAGAACTTTTGAGGAAAATAATGATTTTATAAGTGTAAATAGTGTGCTTATATGGTATCCATTATAAATTAGAACAACGTATTTATACTCCCATGATAAGGAAAACAAAACAACTTTGTTTAACAGGTAAATCAGAGAAAATCTGACAAATTAGGAAAGGTATAAGATATTCAAAAGAGAGTCCACCCAAATGAATTACTTTGTAGCATTCTGTTAAAAAATTGCCTTGACTGACTTCACTTAATCATCATGTCACTTACTGCTGAGTGAGCTTGGGCAAGTCATATGGCCTTTTTGAATCTTAGTCTCCTTGTCTCTAGAACTAAGAAGCTAAGTTTGACAGACTCCAGTGTCTTTCACTGTCCCCAAAGTGTCTGCATTTTATGGTCTGAAAATGTACTGATAATTTTCATATGAAAAACTCAGCAAATGGTAATAAACTTAATATATTCTTGGTATTCCTCAAAGGCATGAGGAATGCCTATTTAACAGTAATAAAACATCTCAATGATAGATACTATTTTCTGAAGCTTTATTAGAAAAGACAGTTACAGGAAAAGAGAAATAGGATAAGATCCAGGATAAAATAAAAAGAAGGATTATATTAAGAAAATATTAGTAAACCTTGGCTAAAATATGTTCAGATATCTTCATCTTAACCTGAACATGTATTTTATTATTACTAAGCTTTTAATAAAAGCAAACTTTGAATCCTTCAGGAATAGACATGAGTTAGCTTTATCTTACAGTGGGCAGTGCACAACAGAAGCTCAAAAATTTTTTTGGAATGTATTATGCACATTCTCCTGGAACTTTTATTGTGCACCGTTGCTACCCGTTAGGAAGCAATATAGCACGGCGGTTAAGGGTATGGGTTTTAGAGCCACAGCAACTGGATCCAAACCCTGGCTCTGATACTTGCTAGTTTCATGACCTTAGGCAAGTAACATGAGCTCTTTGTGACTCAGTTTCTCCGAACAGCTTTTATGAAAGTAAATGGATTGCATATGCAAAGAGCATAGAACACTGCCTGGCACATAGTGTTAGAAAAGTGCCAGCTGTTATGATATCATAATTAGTTGCTATTACCATCATTTTTTACTTTTCTTATTATATGAATACAGAGGGAGGTAGTCAATTAGAATTTTCAAGCCTAGGAACCTTATATATTTAGGCTATGGCTTTCACTAGTTACACTGACGGTTTTATTTCGTTTTAACGGGGATGGCTTGGATAAAAGGAAACATATTTAGCCAAGCATATATCATTAAAATATGCCTATTGAATCATTTCAGATAGAAAGAAGAGTAGAGTCTATCCCTTAAGCCTGTTTACAATAAACAGAGGCTTTATAACAAGAGGAAAAACTTCCATGTTTCGGATGTGGAATAAGGCATTTAATCCACCCATTTAGCAGTCATTAAACACCCATGAACCTGACACTAAACATCCCATTCTCAGCCATACCTACATAACTGTGAAGCTGTCCCCGCCCCAAGGAGTTTACAGGCGACAGAAGAGACATGATTTATTATATGCACCTATAGTCTAAGCTGAAAAGAAACTCCATGACAAAGTACTTTCAAAATTGAGAAGAAAGGACTAAATCATATTCTCGACAGAGAGGTCGTGGGGAGAGGTCTCAAGAAAAGCACATAAGAGAGGCGGCGTTGGTAGAAGAGCAATAAAATATGCACGGGCTAGATGGAGAGGAACATGCCAGGTGGAAGGAATAGTCTAAGGAAAGGGGGAGAAAAAACAGGCGATGTGAAGGCAAGAGCATTAGATGGAACTGAATTCTCATGAGTGACGTTAAAGTAAATTCACAAATTTTCCTTCATAATAGAAATATTTAAACATAACTATAATTAATTAATTTTTATTTTTTCTCTTATTGTGAACATTAACTCTTACTTCTTTTAAGAATTACTTCATTTAAATGCTAATTAATACAGAAAGAAAAAAACACAAAATAAAATTTGGGTTAGACCTTTGGGTTAGACCTTTTCAGTTTAGAAAGAATCAATATCTTTTGAGTTAATGGTCTCATAAAAAAATACATTTTCAGCAAGAGTAAAGAAAGTTCTATATTTAGGTTAAAGTAAAGGAAAGATTAAACACAAAGAGAGCAAAATTTTAAACAAGTTTAGAAGTCATTTTCTAACTAAGTAGCACAGTGCAGTATTTCGTAATAGTACGAAATTACTTTTAGAAAAGTAACTTAATCAGTTTGTTTCATTCTTAAATCCTTTCATTACTAACAGTAAAAGAAAAAGAATCAATGTAAATAAGATAATATGCCTTGAATTCAAAAGAGTTTTATTCTTTTTAGAATGTTCTCTTACTGCTAAGCAATCTAATAAAACATAGCATCTGGAAAAAAAATATTAGTGAAGCATTTCAAAATATTTTGGAAGGAAGGAAAGGACTGAGAAAAGAAAGCAGTGAGGGAAGGGAAGAGAAAATGAGGAGTGGAAGAAGGAGAGAGAGGGTAAAGAATTAAGGAGAGGTGGAGGTGAGAGGAGAGAGGTTTGGTAATAATTTAGCATTTTTATATCTGGAACAAAAATATTCTCCTTGAAAGATTACTTGCTCCAGTGGTTTTAATGGGCATTTTAAAGGAAACTGGTCACGTTGTTCTTATACTAAAATTCAAGGTCACTGTGAAAAACATATCTTTTCCCATGGAAATGAGCAATTTCAGGAACCTTCTAGAGAGCATGTGGTCACCACTAATCTAGTGACTTAATCCTCTCCTTTGGGTCTCTTATTCCATTTCAGGTTATCTATCCTTGCCTCCAGGCAGGACTACAACTAAGCCATGTAAGACAGATGGGTTTCTAGCCTAGTCAAGATTTCTAGGGAAGTCATTTCCACAGCCTCTCAACATTAATCAAAATAACCAGCCCCAGAATTCAGGAGAATAACAAAATATCCCAAGTAGGCAAAAGTTTTTGATACACTTTTCTTTTTGATTCCATGTCTGACAATAGTTTCTTTCCTTTTCTAAGAAAACGAATGTGTGTTTGAAATAGTTTAGAATACATAGCAGCTGATTTGATTCCAAGCAACCTACTAAATCTCTGTATTTTGAAATATATTTTCTTTCTGTGAATGTAAAATCCAATTGGTAAATGAAATATTTTGCAGATGATATCAGCTTCTTTACAGACATAGGACCTAAGCTGTCTTTTGTTTTTGAACATGTCTTTTTCATTATAATTTTTTAAAGTCATCATGGTGATTTTTCCCCCAATCAATTCAATCCTCAGAACATTTGAAAATTGTATTTTCTAAACAACAGTGTGAAATCTTACAAAGGAAAAAGTCACCTCCAAAAATAAAATTTAAATAAAATATGGAAAAAAATCCAAGCTGCTTACCTGACTTTTAAGACTTCCCACGATTTTGCCTTATCATATCAGCAGGTTTTACAGCTAATTTAATATTTTTATCCGTCATAATTCCCTGTCAACACTGACAGCTTCTCCTTATGCTCCAGACACAAACACCCTTTCCCAGGCTTTGTGGGCATCGTCCCTCCACATCTCACACGATCCCCACTCTTCATCAGCAGGCCCAAATCCAACACATCCATGAAGTCTCACTAAAAATGACTCATGCAAAATCATGCCTCCTCCTATCCAGAGTGAAAACAATAACAGCAGGCTTTGTCAAATTATAACTATCTTTTTACTTAGTATTTATTAGTTAACATAGTTCAAGAAGGATGAGAATTATAGTGCATGCATTAACTCATTTGTTCCAAAAGACATCCAACGAGCTAAGTATTATCCCTTATTTAAAAATGGGGGGGAAATCTTAAAATGAATAGGAACAATAACATTTGCTAACAATTTATTTGGTTCCATGTCCTAGTTACTGTTCTAACCGCAGTTCATCTTCCTCTTTCTATTATAGTAAGCTGTTATTCAATGAACTAATAGATTAGTGGCAGATGAATATTTTCAAACCAGTGTTTGGTTTTCATGACACTGTTAAAAATTCCCTTTAATTTCAGGACACTTAACAGATCGTGATGACAATGAAATTTTCTTCTCAGAGTGAAGCAGTGCTCTGTGAAAGTTGAAGGGTATGGAGAAGTGATTCATATTTAGAACTGTTTGCTGAATTATTAATAGAATTTTGATATTATATTAAAACATAAACAATGAAAGAAGAATGCTGATCTCAGTACTAAACAACACAATGATTCAAGATAGTGATTGAGGAAAATTTTATAGTAAATAAAAAGGGTGGGAGAAAACTTTTGGAGGCAATGGTTTTGATTATGGCATAGATTGTGGTGACAGTTTCATGGACGTTTATCTCCAAACTCATCAAGTTGTATACATTAAATATACACAGATTTTTGTATGTCAATCATACCTCAATAAAGTGGTTTGAAAAAAAAAAGAAGAGGGGCTGGCCCCGTGGCCAACTGGTTGAGTTTGGCGCACTCTGCTTAGGTGGCCCAGGTTCAGTTCCCAGGCGCAGACCTTCACCACTCGTCAGTGGCCATGCTGAGGCATTGACCCACCTACAAAATAGAGGAAGACTGGCACAGACGTTAGCTCAGTAGCTGTTGAAGAGTCTCAAACTCTACCTGACTGCATTATCTCTGAACAACATATAAATTAATTATGTACACACTGGACCCAATTACCGATGTGGGGTTGCTATTTAAAATCATTAATCTAGGTAAATGACCAAACAATCCATTTTTTTAAGTTTTATGTTCATTATGACAATTATGATTAAACTAATGGACCTAGCAAGACACAAACTGTCTCCAGTTCAATTTCAGAGTAATATGAATTACTTCACTATAGGTTAGTAAATTCTTATCAATTATATTTATTAATGCTTTCACAGCCCAATAGTAGAAACTGAAATTATTGATATACAATAAACACAGAACAAGTAATTACCTCTGTGGAGACAAAAAGTCTATCATTTGTCTTACCTTTATATAAAAGTTGATGTGCATATCATTTTAAATCATATTTCCTATTTCAATTCTCATTTCAAAATCAAATCTATAGATTTGTAGGAAAAATTCACTGAAATAACAACAAGCTAGAGACATCTAGCCACATCAGAATTTTAACTATAGGTAAAAGGTTTATATTCTTGCTGTTGCTCTGAAATTTTCTATAGATTTCAGAAAAAGTGGAATTTTAGATAGAAGAAATGTGTTCAAGTGTCAGTTTAACTTGATGTATATTTTGAAAAAAAGTATAAGAATTCATCATGTCCTACTTTGCTCACATAGATTTTAACAGGTTCTCTGTCCAAGGACCATTACTATCTTCATAAAGGAAACAATACAGATGTACAAATAAGTTTCCACCATTATTCTGAAGTTTGTACTTATGTAAGTCAAATGTTTTGCAATTTAAAAGTGATTTTTTTCTTCATACTTGCTGATACTTAAATGGTGCATGCTACCTGATTTTGCACCACTAATTGCTTTCTTAATAAACTCTGTTAATAAGATAAATAGACGTCTATCTTCAGTTTGGGAAACATTTTAAAACTGCTTTTACGTAAGGTTTATTCCTCCCCAAAAAGATCTTAGTAAAATCAAAGAGGAACTCCTTTTTATCCAAGCTTTGATTAAGCAATGTAAACTAACCATATATTGAAGAAAACCTTCTTCTCCCTTGTTTGTCCCTGCCAAGAATTCTATATTAAATATAAATGCTTCACTCTGGGGATGGATGGATTTCCACTGAATATGATGCATTTTCTTCCTTGGAAATTGTTTGGGGATTCTTTAAGATAAAAGATGTATATAAAAGTTATTATTGGTTACCTATCTTGGTTTCATGAGTCCTATATTGACTATTTCCCAAAGGTAATTTTCATTAAACCTGATACTGTTACACTACAGACCCTCACCTCTTTGTGTTCATGTCAGTCAGTGCTCTCAGACTCAGAAATGTACAGAGAAAGAGTGATCTTTCTTTGATTGATTTAGGGAAGCAGGTGGGAAATTTTGTGACCTGACTTTATTTTTTGCTGCAAATCTTCTCTTTCAAGTCCCTTAATCTGATAGAAAGGACATGGTCGTCTCTAATCACACTCTAATCTCTATTGGTCTAAATCCAAATAATTTCCTTCCACGCCCTGCTTGGTTGAGACTTAAATCCCTTATTATTCAATGACCCTATTTTTAAACTCTACTTGGGAAAGCAGTGGTGACTTTTGATGCTAATCCTATTCAGTCCACTGACTCTATCCCCTTCAGGGAAATGGCCAAGGATTTTTAAGGGGGTAAATATATAGTCAGCTGCATAACAAGAAAAAGAGGAAAGTTAAGTTAGAATTTTCAAAACTACAGAGGATAATAAAAATGGAGGCTTTATATTAAAACCCAAGTATATTTATTCTGATGAGCTATCTGTTCATTCCATTGGAAATAGCTAGTTCAATCCTTTAGTCACAGTTTCTCATTGCCTAGGAGTTCACAGCCACAGCATTGCAGGAGAAGCATTGGATTTTATATTCAAGGCAACAGTGCTGACATGTCCTCAGTCAGACCCTTCAAATGAAAATTGAACCTGACCATATTCCATATTCAAACTCTAAATAAATATGTTAATTAATGTGATAATCCGTAGGTTGTTTTTTCTTGGCTTTCTGTTTGGAAGATAAAAGTGGCCAAAAAATAATAAACATTAAAAAAAATGCAGCAGAGAAAGCTCTGGGCTGGGTGTCAGGACACCTGGCGTCTGTGTTTGAGATTCCCATGATGGTCAAACAAGTATATAAAGTTTAGATTCTAAACCAATTTTTAATAAAAAGAAGGCATTTAGATAAATGAGTATGAAGCCATTTTAACATGAAAAGGCTGTGAAATTGTTGGGAAAGGCAGTCTCATATGCACAGTCTTTCTAGCCCTCTTGGCCCTATTAGAATGGGCCTTGGGCCTGGAACCTTCCTTACCAAGAGATAAAGAGTCCTCACAGCCTGTGACGGGCTCATCACCTGTGTGGGCACAGCTTTCCTTTTTTCAGACTCAGTGTGTTCCGCTTTGTTCTGCTTAACTGCATGTATCATACGGCACCTGACCAACCCGACTGCTTTGTCTGTCCGCGGTGAGGAAGGGATGGAATCCTTCTGCAGCGCAAGAAGGGTGCGTGCAGGCCAACTGCCTGTGCCGGCTGCCAGGAGGGGCATCTGGCCACGGACTGACGCCCACTGCAGAAGCTAATCTTGCTCTTTCTCCTCTATGTGAGCGCTCCGTTCAGTGCTTGATTGCACTGGGTTTCCCCTGCACACTCCAATACCAAGACGCAGTGGGCAGAAGTGTTGGACTTCTACTTCCAGTGATTGGCAACAGATTGCATATGCCCAACAGAAATTTATCATAAAATAATGCCTTTATGGACTTAACACTGATAATGCAGTAACAATCAATTCAGTTGATACAATCCTGGTCACATCCCTTCTTCCTGCCATGAGAGTAGATACAATGTTGGTCCTTTATTTCCTCTTGTCATGCCATTGCACCTGCTGGTTCTTCTACATGGTATGACCTCCTCCTCCTTATCACCTGCTTTCTCATTCTTTAAGCCCTAGGTCTTAAGAAAGGCTTCTCTCACTTTCTCTCCCTTCCCAAAGAGAGATCACCTATGCCATTCTGTGCTACTTCTGAACCTTACACTTAACTGCCACAGCACTAATCACACCGTCTTGCAATTGTGTACTGATTGACAAATTCACCTTTTCTATTACAACATGAGCTCCACGAGGCAAGGATTCATGGCTCACAATACTCATGATACTAACGTGTGTATCTTAAAGGTACTGCTCAAAAAATCTTTGGATGCTGACTGGATATCCTGACATTTCTCTCTTTCTTGGCTCTTATATCATGAATAAGCATGAATTCATGTTATAAGAATTCTTAGCATGAATTCTTATACCATGCTATCATGACAAGAATCATTAAATATTAGGTTAAAGTTATAAATCAGAAAAAAAAATGCCTTTTTAACATGTAAACAAAGACCTGGGTTTGAATCCTGCTCTCTTTCTAGCCGTGTGACATTAAGGAGTTTTCTGGCCTCTCTTCACATCATGGTTCTAATCTTACATTGGGACACCATTATTGTTAATTCCCAACAGACACATTTATCTCATATCTAACATTAATTATTTAATGGATTCTAGTACATAGCTAACAAACCACATGTATAATACTTAATTTTTTTACATTTAGAAATATATTAATGGTTTCTATCATTGACAAGTGAAATTTATGTGATTGGATTCCACTTAGGTTATCAAGTAAAAACCTGGATATCAGTGGACTTAAACCTGCATTTTCTAACTTCTCTTGTCAGTTAAGACAGAGCAAGCCTGTTACATCCTCCCCCACGCCCCCAAACTGATTATAACTAAAAATCTGGACAGAATACAAAAAGCAACTACACAAGGACTCTTAAAAGTAAACAGGAACAGAGATTGGATGAAAAGTCAAACTTGAAGGATGACTGGTAGGGGGATCAGTTTCCTGCTGTTTTCTTTCCTCCCTCCCTTCATCCCTTTCTTATCTGGCTTTGACCTGAGTATGGTCTGAATTGCAGAACTGCACAGCAGGCAGAGAACAAAATCTCCTAGGGAACCCCTCTGTCTGGCCAGAAGACCAGGAAAAGGGAACTTTGAGATCCCAGGGGTGAGAGAAAAATCTTTTTTTTTGTTTGTTTGTATTTTTCTTCTCTCACCCCTGCTCTCAGGCCAGCCCCAGGCACCGAGCTGCATTGCTATGGTGCTAACAATGGCATGGGATCCTAAAACCCCTAAAGAGAGAAAATGCTGATCTTTAGCCAGAGGAACCAGTAATCTTGACCATAGGTATCTACCCAAGAAAAATGACAACCTGCATGTGAATGCTTATAAGTTTCATTTTTGATTGCAAAAAACTAGATACAACCCAGTTTTTCTTCAACTAGTGAGAAAAATAAACGGTGGCCCATCTATATGATGAAGCACTACTCAACAATAAAAAGGAGTGAGCTCCTGACACATGCAACAACATGGATAAACCACAACTGCACAATAAGTGAAATGCACCAGAATAAAAAGACTACAAATCATATGATTCCATTTTTATGCCATTCTGCAAGAGGCCTAACTATAAGAATGGAGAACAGTTCTATGGTTGTTAGGAATTAAGAAAAGGGGGAGTGATCGACTATAAAGAGGCAACACTAGGAAATGTTTTGGGTTGAGGGAACTGTTCTATATCTTTATTATAGTGGTGGTTAAATGACTCCATGCATTTATCAAAACTCATACAACTGTACACAAAAATGAGTGACTTGTACAGTAGGTAAACATTAAAAATTGTATTTTCTTAACTGTAGTGTCTGTTCTTCCTAGTTTTCTAGCTGTATCCTCTTTTCCATTTGTTTATTAAAAAAATAAGTAATAGTGGTTACAATTTGCCAAATACTATAAGAGAGAGAAACATTTAAAGAACAAAAGGAAGATATGTTTGTCTTCATGAAGTTTACTTTCTAGGGGGAGGGGACAGACCATGAATATGATTATTAAGCAAAATATAGAATATGTTATTTGATGATAAGAGTTAGGAGACCAAGCAGATGAAGGAATTAACAAGTGTTAGAGTGGTTACACTATTACATCTAATGGTCAGGGAAGATCTCACTGAGCAGAGAAAACCTCACTAAGAAGGCAATGTTTTAATTGGTATTGGATAGTCATGCATTCTGTATCAGTTGCATTCTGTAGATAACTGAGGAATGGTGAGAAAAAAATTCTGTTTATGTATGTCATCCATGATAACAATGTGGAAAAATTTAAGAAATTGTAGTGAATATCCTACCTAACTTTTATCCAAAGACTTTTTATTATATTTTTAAGAATCAGCCTAAAAATATCTTTAATATTCATAGCCACGCTTTGTGCTAAATTCCTATGTAAATCTTCAGATGATCACATCTCATTATTTGGAAGCAGTGGTGTAGAAAGAAACAAGGTGTTTCAATAAAATATATGGACAGTTTGCTGACATGACATTTACAAGTATGGGAAATAATGTGATATTTTCATATTATTGCATGATAATTCTGACAGCACAGGTGATAGTAGACAGTCAAACTAAATATATATGGGTAAGAAAAGGCATAAATTCAAAATGGCAGAATCAGGTCTTATTTTGAAGCAGCAGAGGTCTTATTTAAAGTGTTATTGAAAAAATGGAAGGTATTCAAGATACAAAGGCATTGGAAACATGAATCCAAATCAAAATGCCAATATAAAAACACATATGAATTATTAATTTTTTTAAGTGAAGGTACATTGATGGTGATAATTTCAAGCAGTTACTTAGCTTTATAGATACTTAATAATACTATTTTTAATAGTTTATCATAGTAATTTCCATTATAAAGTATATTATTCAATCTTCGTGCATTTTATTGAAATGCTAAAAATGGTCTTTGTATTTGAGTTTCAAAGCATAAAACCCCTTTGCCTTGTGTATCATAGCATTACAGGATAGATCTCTTTATCTAGTGTTTGCATCTCTTCTTATTTTCAATCTTATAAAAAATACTTCCATTATGTGTATAACCTATAAATTTATGCTTTTAGGATTAAAGTGTGAAAATATAGTTCACCCTTCCTTAAAAAAATTGAGGTTTCTCTTTACAAAAAATCAATATTGCACTGAGTCTTGTGTCATAATGGCAGTTAAGTAAAAGATACTTGATGGGTTAACTGCCTTAAGGATGCTTCTGGCTTTTCCATTTCTATTCTGCTTTAAATTTTGCCTCATTTTAATTTTTTGTCTATTTCTATGGAGATAAATTTCATCTTTTATTATTTGTGCCTGTGCTTGAATGGAGGCCCATAAACTCTGTGCTTTTGTACTCGTTTCCTTTGAAAACTATTACTGATGATTCTAGGATATTTTTTTTTTTCCTTTTTCCCCATCTCTTTACTATTATAACATGAAAAGGGAAAGAGTCTGAGGAGTAGCCTGGAATACTGGAACTTCAGTACTTAAATATTGGATCTTTACCCACCATGCCCCATAACAATACCCTGGCTTCATCTAGTGTAGAATATAAGATCCCAGGACCCAGCACCACTGATCCTCAAAGGGCCAACCGCTTCTCAGTATCTACAGATGCTGAGGCAGCGCAAAGGAAACATTAAGATTGGTAATACCCTGTTTACATATTACAAATCTGTAAATACTATTACAATTTTTAAACTGATTCCCATAAAACCTCAAGAAATATGTGTTGTTGACATTGTTGATTTCCTTATATTATAATGAGGGACACTAAAGCTCAGAGAACTTAGGGAGCATGGCAGAAATCACCTAGCAAGGAAGTTAACATTGTAGAACTGAAACCTGGGCCTTTTGTCCCCCAGGCCCCAGGCTTACATTGTTTTGCACAATGTAACATTACACCCTTTCTTCATTTATAATAAAACACACTGAAACAGATTCTACCAGACTCCGCCATCAAATAATTCTTGCTCGAGTGTTCATGGCAAGACCTCTAAACCTGACCTTATTACTATATTATATATGAACTTACCAAAGTGTATGTGTAATCTGATAATTAAGACAGGTGAAATAACTGGGCTGCCAGTAGTTGTTTTTATTCAAAATAATAAGCAAATCAGATCAACTAATGGTAATTTTTTATTATAATGGGGTAAAATTTGTCCACAATACTTGTAAGTTTAACTGTATATATCCCTTACTTAATTTAAAACACCACATTTGTTTCCCTGAGTCACACATCAACTTAAATATGAAGTTATTTAAAATGGCACAAAAAAATCATCCAGATCTCAATTTTACTTCATTTTTGATTGCATTACTCTCTCTTCTCTCAACACGTATAGATTCATTTTCTTTCCTACGCATTCAAGTCATAATATACACTTATATTACTGATCTCTGTGATCACTATATTATGTTCTCAAACAAGTATTAAATTATTTAAGAACAGAAAAAATATTTTATAATTCCTTATACATACCTCAAATACATGCTAACTGATTGATTTAAAATAGACACGGCAGCATGCATACACACCCACATGCACAGATTTCATTTGCCTTAATTCAATAACCATTTATTGAGCACAACTTCTCTTCATCTTTACATATCTGAATGTTTCCTGCATTCACTTTTCAGAGGTGTTGTCACAACTTTAAATAACCAATTAATAGAAAAAGAAAACAAAACTAGGGCAACCAATTTCTCTCTATATAAATCATGACGCCCTCATATTTGAGTATATATGGTAATATAATTAATTGAAATTTGATGCCCCATTACAGTAAACTCCAATTTTTAAAAGCTCCTTCTCTATGTAAAGTTCATGTTATGAACAAACAGCAATTAAATTTTCTCTATGTATGTTTCATGTCTTCTTAATGTTTGCTTTATGGCAGTCTGCTCTCACTCTTGACTGTGGCCATTACTCTGTTGCTACTCACTAAAGTGTTGTTCTTATTAATTTTATGATGTTTTCCATCGAGAGAATTAATTTACAAACACACGCAAATGCACACTTAAACATTCTGCACCAGTATTAGCACTTAACAGAAGAAAATTGAATGCCTTTAACAAAAAAATTATTTGGTATCTCAAGAGTGTGCTATGGGTATTACTTACTTTTTAATCAGCTAACAGGACTTGCAGAAGAGTTAAGCAGTCAGAGGACTGAATTTTGTATGGAGATCTCACTTTACATCCCATTTTAATTACTAATTACCTATAAAATTAGGTAAGTCATACTCTGGCTGAGCTCCTTCATCTATAAAATGAATATGTTGAGTGGGAAAAGACAGATTACATAAAATTAGTTTGGAGACAACTGCCTAATTTTTTGTGAAAAAAACTTGGATATCAAATTTACTCTTAAGCTAAAATAAATTCCTTATGCTTAAAGATTTAAATATACATTAACAAAATATAAAAGAACTAAAAAGTGATTTTATTTTGGTTGTTGTTTATTTTAGAATTGGGGAAATCTTTTATAATCAGGACAGAGAACTCAGAAGCTACACAGAGAAAATGTAGTTGATAAATTTTATACTATGTAACTTTTAGCAAAATATAAACAATTTTAAAATACAAACAATGAGTTGGATAAAATATATAAAAAACAATGAGAAATAAATGGCTAAGGCCCTTAATATGCCAAAAGCTCTTAAAATCAATACAATTTTTAAAACTCACTAAAAATAAGCACAAGATTAATAGAAGTTTAGAGAGAAAAAGAGAGAGAGATAAAAATATATTAAAAAGATCCTTTTCTGACTTTTGGATATGAGTCATTTGGCAAAAATTTGGCCCACTAATAGCATATGGAAATTGAAGATAAATTATAGAATTACAACTTAGTTCATAAGGAAGAAGAAGAGGAGGGAGAAGAGAAGGAGGAGGGAGAAAAAGGAAAGAGAGAGAGAAAAGAAACAGAAAGGTTGGATGGTAAGAACATAAGCAGATGCTGTCATTACTCACAGAAGCATATGTTGATCTAGGTAACTAGAGAACTACTTTTTAACTTCACAAGGATAGATAAATAGGCCATAAGTCTGTGAAAGGTCAAGAGTTAGAAATGCAGCCAACCCAGTGGATGGCTGGATTAGAAAGAAAATATACCCACAGGGGAAGGTTGTTTCTTGTGTTTGTTTTTGTTGGGGATTTGAAAACCTGTAACTCTATCAAAGCCACTCACAGATGAAATTTCATAATAATTTGCATTGTCTGGGAATTTTCACATAAGAAATCAATGGAAAATTCTGTTTTAGGCAGGTGTGATGGTTAATTTGATATGTCAACTTGACTAGGCCACAGTACCCAGATATTTGATCAAACTTCACAAATGTTTCTGTGAAGGTATTTTTTGGATGGGATTAACATTTAAATCAGTAGACTTTGAGTAAAGCAGATTGCCCTCCATAATGTAAGTGGGCCTCATTCAATCAGTTGAAGCCCTCTAGAAAAAGACTGACTTACCTCAAAGAAGAAGGAATTCTGCCAGCAGACTGCTGTAGGTCTTGAACTGTAACTGTTCCCTGGTCTCCAGCCTGCTGGCCTACCCTACAGATTTTGACCTGCCAACCTCCCCAGTCACATGAGTCAATTCCTTAAAATAAAACTTTCGGTATATACTAATCTTATTGGTTCTGTTTCTCTGGAGAACCCTGACTAATATAGCAGGTGATATATTTGGAAATACTAAGAGAAATATTTGCAAAATCACTCTGAATGGACACACCATAATCCAGGACAAGGACACTCACAGGAAAACAAAACAACCAAATAACAATCACCAAAAAGGCTTCTAGAAACTCAGCTTACACACACAGAAAAGATAAAAACAGTCAAAAAATAAATCCACCAAGAGGCACAAAAAATGTCAGTTACAGAGTAATATACTTTATATAACATTTTGTGTGTTTGTGTGAGGAAGATTAGCCCTGAGCTAACATCTGTTGCCAATCCTCCTATTTTTGCTGAGGAAGATTGGCCCTGGGCTAACATCCATGCCCATGGTCCTCTACTTTATATGGGATGCTGCCACAGCATGGCTGACAAGCAGTGCATTGGTCTGCACCAGGGATCCAAACCCGCGAACTCCAGGCTGCCGAAGCAGAGTGCGTGAACTTAATGGCTATGCCACCAGGCCAGCCCCATCTAAGTAACATTTCAATAATCTGAAATAGAACATAAAATAAATATATTTAATATTATTACAGTAACAAAAATAATTGAATGCTCAGGGGGTTGAAAAACTGTCAGGCAGATTTGAGACAGACCCAAATAGAACAATTAAAAATGAAAATATATAGACAGTGAAATTAAAAAATAAATTCAAATGTGGTATCCTATAAATTAGAAACAGTTGAAGAGAGAATTGGAAAACTGGGTCATTGCACTATTTAGCCAGAATGCAACACAGAGCGATGGAAAATACTATGGAGTAGTGAAAAGGCCTAGAGGCTAAAATGAGATAATCTAACATACACTTGAGTTCTCAAAGGAAAGTATGAAAGAGGCAAAATTTGAAGATAACACAAGGATACATACATTCTTTGTTTATACCATATGTTCTTTGTCACATCATAGTGAAACTATGTAATAAAACAGAAAATAGTATTGAAGCCACTAGAGAGGAAGATTGCTTATTTGTAAAGGAACCTCACTTAGACTCAAACTTGAATTCTCAATCACAGCATTAAAGGAAGAAGACAAAGGAAAACATCTTCAACGTGCTGACTGAAAGCATATGCAAATCTAGTCTATTCTCTGGCAAATTACTACTCAAAACTGAAGTTGAAATGGAGTTCTAATGGAAATTGAATAAGATTTACTGGATCCTGGCTGTTATTAGTCTGGGATTCATCAGAGCACTTGCTGAAATATTGAAATAACTGCATCAATTGGAAAATAGCTGATGTTCAAGGTCTTGCGATTGCCTCTCTGAATGGTAGAACAGTATTGGAGAAACAATGTTAGTAATACAAATCATTAAGGATTTGGTTAAAAATAAGTCAAGAATGGATTACATGAAATGGAGATAATTATACCAACTGATATTTAGATCATAAAAAGAAGATGAGTTTAAAATGCTGGACAAAAGTAACATGTAAGATGGAAGGAAATACACTTTTAATAATAGCATTATAATACCCTTGTATTTTTGAGTTAATTTTAGAGATATTAACTTACTCTTTGCTAAATCAAATATATGCATTAAAAATTAATAAAAATTGAAAACCAAAAAGCAAGTCTCAACAAATTGCAAAAAATCATTAGCAAACAGGCCACATTATCTGACCACATACTAATTAAGAAATCAATAATAAAATAATAATTAGTAGGCATATCTTTGGAAATCTACAAAACACACTTAAAAATTACTTTTTAGTGAAAATGGAGCTTAAAAGGAAAGTAAAACATATTCAGAACACAACCATGAAATCCCTGCATACCAAAACGTGTGAAATGCAACTAAACGATACATAGAAATTCTCTGGAGAGAATGGTCAAGAAATAAAATGGGCAAAAAACAAAGGGTGTGTAAATTAAAATAGAGATTATAAAAACCAAGTACAAATATTGTTTAAAATGGCAGAAATAGGGATGGCCCAGCGGCTTAGCAGTTAATTTCACGTGTTCTGCTTCGGTGGCCTGGGGATCGTGGTTTGGAACCCAAGCGAGGACCTACTCACCGCTCATCAGGCCATGCTGAGGCAGCGTCCCACATAGAAGAGCCTACAACTATGCCTACAACTATGATACACAACTGTGTACTGGGGCTTTGGGGAGAAAAAAGAAAAAGAGGAAGATTGGCAACAAATGTTAGCACAGGGCCAATCTTCCTCAAAAAACCCAGAAATAATGATTTGCTGGGCAAAATATAATTTTCCACTACTTACTTGAAAAGTAATAAAAACTTTAAATAGTCATATGCCATTAAGAAAACTGAATCATTAGTTAAAATTCTTCACCCTTCCTTATCCACCTCCCACAACACACATTTCAAAAATATCTAGGTCCAACCACTTTGTATGCAAGTATTTTAAAGTCTTTTCGAAACAGATATTTGTCTTATTAAAACTATTTGACATTAGAGAGAAAAAAGGAAATATACCCAAATAATTGTAACTTTGATATTAAAACTAGATAAAGACAAGACAAAAATTACAGGTAACTTTCATGTAAAAATATAAGTGTAAAAGTTCTAAAAAATAGCATTTTAAATAGAAAAAATATTAACAAATTATCACTGTCAAAATTATTCAAAGAATACAAGACTTTATATTTAAAATCTTTAAGAGAAAAAGAGAACTATCATCTCAATAGATGAAGGAAAACTATTTTATAATATTCAAAATTCCTCTTCATTAAAGAAAACTACATTAAAGTAATTGTGGTAGACTGAAAAATGGCCCCAAATGTATCTAAGTCCTAACCCCTGAAACCTATGAATGTTACTTTATATGGCAAAAAGGTCTTGATATGGGGACATGAGCCTGGATTATCCAGGTGGGCCCTAGATGTAATCACAAGCATCCTTATAAAAGGGAGGCAGAGGGATGGTGCCCTTCTCTACAGAAGAGAAGGTGATGTGATGATGGGAGCAGATTGGAGCGATGGGCTTTGAAGATGGAGGAAAGGGCCACAGCCAAGGAACACAGACAGCCACGAAAACCAAAAAAGGCAAGGAAAGAGGCTGTCCCCTCAGGGCCTCCAGAAGGCACCTTGACTGGGTTCAGTGAAACTGATTCTGGACCTCTGACCTCCAGGACTGTGAGATGATGAGTTTGTATTCTTTTCAACCACTAAATTTGTGGTAATCTGTCATGGCAGCAATAAGTAACTGACACATAATATGTGGTGCTTTGTATATGATGTCATTAGCATCTCAAATCAGAGAAGAAAGGATGGACCCATCCAGGAGGGTGCTGAGACAACCGGCCATCTATGTGGGAAAAGGTGAGGTTAGATCCCTACTTCATTCTGTTCGTAAAAAAATATGGAAGATTTATTTTAATCAAAATTAATGTGCACGACAAACGCATACAACTTTTAGATAAATACAAAACAGAATAACGTCAAGTTCTGGTGTAAGAAAAGATAGTTACAAAAGAAAGGCTAAAACTGTAAAGGAAAAATTGGTACTTTTGCACCAAAAGTGATATCACCAATAAAGAAATTAGTGAAGAAGGAAGACTAAAAGAAAACTGTAAAATATATAAGATGTTAGAAAAAAATTCTTTGGAATAATGTTTACCTGTAGTGAGGAAAAGAAAGGAGAAAACATAGGGTGATAATTAAGATTGGTGTGGAAATACTATTTCTCAAATGAAAATAAAATAGAGACCTGAAACAACAGCCAAATATTAAACTGGTTTCAATCTCATCAGTATCTACATGTACATATCTAACATTTGTGATAGTTTTTAAAATGTAAAACGAAAAGTGATGCTCAGACTCTTCCTAACTTACTAAGTATATACCTAAATGAGTTACCATTTTTCATATCTAGTGTTGATGAGAAATTGGAAGAGAAATAAATTGCTATGTTCTTTGTGGCTATGATTTAGTAGAAACTGAAATAGAGCATACTCTTTGACTAAGAAATTCTTCCTCTAGTAATCTACATTAGAGGAATAATTCAAGGACTAATAAACTTCTGTGGATAAGGGTGTCCATTTTGCATTATCCATAATAGCAAAAGCTGGAAACAACCTAAATCAAAAAGTGATTATTTAAGTAAATTATGGTTCAGCAGTACAATAGCATATTATGTAGTTGTGGAATGAGCTAGATCTCTAAGAACCAGCGTGGAAGTGTGCCTATGATATATTGTTGACTGAAAAAAATACGTACCAGAACCACATGAATAGTGTGAAGCAATATTTGGTTTAAAAAAATCTATCTGTTTATGTATTCATAGAAAATGTCTACAAGGATAGACACAAAAGTATTTACAGTGGCTACCGCTGGGACATAGAAATGGAGTTGGTTTTAATGTGAATTTGTTTATTCTACCTTATACACCTTTGTACTATTGCATTTTAACCAACAACAATATTTAAAGAATAATAATATTAGAATAAATGATCACTAAATAAATAAATTTTATACTTGGGAAATTGATCACCAACATTTAACTCTCTGCTCCTCTCATTACTTATCACACTCACTTATCAAAACTTCACCTCTAGTTACGTACAATTCCCTGCTCATTGCACACATGTACCCATACAGCTGAACATGGCTAGAGAGAATTAGCCAATCATTGTGACTGGTCTCACTTTAAGATCATAATCACTAACAACAAGTGTGCTCTTTAGCGGTGGCAAGAAAGCAAAATGCATTTTCCTAAATCCAGTCAACTCTCTGTGCTCCCAGAAAGCTATTTTTCCCTCTTTCTTTTCAGACCTCTATCTCCCCAGTCCTCACTCCCAGCTAATAACCTTGTTTTCTATTTGAGAAAAAAGGAGCAATCAGGAAGAAATTTCCACCAGCTGCAGCCAAACTACCTGCCGCATGTTCCTTCCCTCTGTTACCATGGATGACGTGATCTAAGATCAATCTTCCTCACAGGCATTGCATTCTACTCCACATCCACGTAAGGATGCAGCTTCAGTCTTTCTCTTTCTGCTACATCATGAATTATTAATCTCTACTGAATTATTTCCAGTACTGTACCAATGGTGGTAATTCTCATCTTTAAAAAGTAAAATCAAAATACAAACTTCTTGGCTCCATATCCCCTTCTGACTACAGCTCGTTTCTATGCTCTACTTTTACAGGAAACACTTTAATGTTTAGTTCCCTGACTGCTTCTCTATTTCCCTCCTTCCATTTTCTCTTGAACTCACTGCCTTCAGCCTGTTGTCCCTACCTCTTCACTCAAGACTGCTCTTAATCAAAGTCAGGTGAATTCTCAGTTCTCTTCTGACTTGGCCTATCTTGATATACTCTTGATTTTGCTTCCAGATCATTCTCCTAGTTTCCTCCTACCTTACTGGCTATTCCTTCCTAGCACCCTTCTTGATATTCTTCTCCATTCTCTCCTCTTGCCAATTTGGAGGGCTTTAGGGATTAGTCCTTGCTCCTCTTTTCTCCTCTGTCTTCACTCACTTCCTTGGTAATCTCATTCAGTCCTATTGACTTAAGACCCATCTCCAAGCTGACAACTCCCAGACACACACCCCTAGTTCAGACCTCTCTTCTGAACTCCATATTAAACGCTTCAATTACCAATTAAATATTTCCATTTAGAAGTCTTATAGTCTTCTCACACTTGCCCTTACACCTCCTCCTCAGGTCTTTATTATTTCAATAAATGACAAATACATCTTTCTAAGCGATTAAGCGCAAACCTTGGTTGTCACATCCCACAGCCAGTCTGTCAGAAAATGCTATTGTCACTACCTTCAAATATGTTCAGAAACTGACCATTTTACACTATTTCCACCATGAACATCCTGGTTCACATCACTGTTATTATTTATCTGGATTATTGCAATAGTTTTCAACTAATCTCTCTGTTCCTCGTTTCTCACTGCCTATTCTGTCAACACAGTTCAGAGGATTCTTTAAAAATAAGTCAGATCATGTTATTTTTCTCCCCAAAACCCTCCAATGGCTTCCCATCTCACTTACAGTAATAGTGAAGGCTCCTATAATGACCTAGAGGGCCCTACATGATCTGTTTTCTTTTCTATTACTTTTCTGACCTCATCACCTACCATTCTCCCCTCATTCAGTTCATACCCTGCTACTTATTGAACACAGTAGACACTCTTGAATGTCTTTGTGTTTTCTTTTCCTTCTGCCTGGAATATTCTCTCACTACATGGACACATAAATGCTTGTTCTCTCATCTATTCCAACACTTTGTTCAAATTCTACCTGTGATTGACAACTTCCATGGCAACCCTATTTAACACTGTAAACCTGTCCCCTACCCTGGCACTTCCTAGTCATATTTTCTGCTTGATCTTTCTCCAAAGCAATTATCACCATCAGAAATATTAAATATATTTATTTATTGACTATAATTTGCAAAAAGCTTTCACAATATCAAGACTTTATCATTCTATGCTCAGCATCCAGAACATACTTGGAAATAGTAGGTTTTCAATAAATATTTCTTGAATGGATGGATGAATGGTCCAGTTCTATTAGACTCAAGAAAAAATTTTTGAAATGCATTAAAGGACAAACAAAGTAGATTTAGAAAACCAACCTAAAAAAATAAATAAACCCATTTGCTGAAATAAAATAATCTCAGTTATTATAAAAAGTTCTATTTACCAATTAAAATCAATCATTTAAAGCCCAAAGCATTAATCTTCTCAATCAATCATTAAGACTAGATATTTTGATGAGGACTTCATATGTATTTTTAGGTAATCATTTAATGATAAATGCAACATGAATTTGTACAATGACTAATAAAACCAAATATAAATATTTCAATAAATCAATTTTAATCTAATTTTATGGCACTCTAATGACAATCTTTTCTAATGTTTATCATTGGCATGAACACAAAAATTTATAAAAACATTGATGAAAACCTCCTACCAAGGCAGCAAATATTCCTATTGGCATCTGGCCACAATATTATAACTTAAAAAAAGAATTAGGCATTTTCTCATTTTTTCTTAGTGGCCTAGATACATAATCCTTGGTCAAAAACTTTTGTGTAACTCTGCAGGCTATAGCCTCCTATCAGAAAGTCACAAAGCAAATTACTACATGGTAGACATGGAGAAATACAGTATTAATCTATTTAACTGGAAATAGATGGTTGAGGAAATTGTTTTAGTTCTAAATGTATAATCAATATCATGTTCAGGGAATGATGATTGTAATATTCAGCATTTTATCAAAAATTTTTCAATATCACATTATTTAATAACATATGTAAGTCTCTAAATAACTTCTAAAAACAAAAAAAGTTTAACATATTTCTGAATGGATGTGCATAAAATTAAATTCATGCTCACATATACACGCACACAAAGAATATGTCAACTTACTCTATATGTTAAATATTCAGCAAGAGAAGTCAGTATAAGAGCTACTAATAGTTTTCCAGATATCTTTTTTATAAACAAACAATATATGTATAATTAAATATAGTCAGCTGATTAATATCACAGAGGGTGGAGTTGATAAATTTTTTAAATACTAAATGAAATGCAGATATTTCGAAAAAGAGCTACTACTAAGTTGTTACATACAAAAGCAGAAACGAAGAGTGGGGCCCCCCGGTGGTGCAGCGGTTTAGTCCGCGCTTGGCAGCCCGGGGTTTGCAGGTTCGGACCCCGGGCGCCTGCCGACGCACTGCCTGTCAGCCATGCCGTGGCGGCGTCCCATATAAAGTGGAGGAAGATGGGCACAGATGTTAGCCCAGGGCCAGTCTTCCTCAGAAAAAGAGGAGGATTGGCAACGGATGTTAGCTCAGGGCTGGTCTTCCTCACACACACACACACACACACACACACACACACAAAAGTAGAAATGAAGAAAACTCAAATCATGGCTAGCAAACTGTGTTAGCGTAGAAAAACCGAGTGCTCCTGGTCATGTGTACGCAGGTGAATACTGTCAATGCTGTTTCCTCCCACAGTACCCCGGGCAGGCTAAGGACCATTCAAACTTTACTGCTCTGCTGAACATGCTCAGCGCTGGAACAGTTTCATTTTTTGAGGATAATTTAGTAATAAATTTGGGGATTGCAAAGTAATGGAATTGATTGGCTCATGCAACTCAACGTCATTTTTCAGGCAATTCCAAAAAAAGATATAAAAAATGGTTTGAATAATAGTTTAACTGTATTTACTCTCCCACAGTGAATAATCTCACACCTACTAGAATATGTAAATTATGATCCTCAACTAAAAATTTCCTGAGTTTAGAATCATACTTCTTACACACATGTACGACCTCTGTCTGCATTCACGAGCACTTCTCTTATTAAAACCTAAAGCCGACTTTGTAAATCCCCAGGGATTTTAAATGATTCCCCATTACCTTTTGGATCTCACAGAAATATTCGAATGTTGCAACAGTAATATTTCTCAAACAGGGCCAACACAGAGAATTCACAGGTTCTCCCTCATATTTAAAAATATTCTATTTTCGCCTTGATAGCATCTAAAACACTTAATATATCTGGACTATCTGAATGACCCGTCCTGCAACCAAGAACTGGCAAATGAATTCATTGCTTGGGTTTGTTTTTAACATCAAATTGACACCATGGTGAACTATGTAAATTTGCAGATTAACAAATAAAAGAATAATGGTGACTCAATATAGAAAAGGTCTATGTAACCAAAGCAAACAAAAACACTAACTAGAAAAGATATCTGCACCCCCATGTTCATTGCAGCATTATTTACAATAGCCAAGATATGAAAACAATCTAAGTGTCCATGGATAGATGAACGGATAAAGAAAATGTGATGTATATATGCAATGGATTATTATATTCAGGCATAAAAAAAAGAAATCTTGCCATTTGTGACAACATGGATGGATCTTGAGGGCATTATGCTAAATAAAATAAGTCAGACAGAGAAAGACAAATACCATAAGATCTCATTTATATGTGGAATCTAAAAAAAAAATCCATTCTTGCCTTGAAAGAACAAATAATATCACTATGTGGTATACTAGCAAAGGTTTTGTAATATTTTAAATTAGTATGTGACATACTGAACTCAACAGAACATGCTCAGAAAACCCAAGTTTTTACTTGTGTTTCAAGCATTAAGTTTAAGCAAATTATATTATTCATGATATGAAACTTACGTTGATTATTAGAGTTTAAGTGGCTTTAATGAGTGTACATCTGTGTGCATCTTATAAATGTGTAAGAGCTAAGCTGAGACATTTATCACTAAATTCCTGCTTACATATATTTAAGTAATGATACAATAAATATAAAATTAAATGAAAATAAAAATGATTTGTCCACAGTGAGAGACTCTTGAGAATGTCTTTTCTTTCAAAATGAATCTCTACCTTTCTCAAGAAGCCATGTGGTTTACCATTTACAACGTAACCTTAGAGCTGCACTGTCCAATGAGGTAATCGCCAACACCACATGTCTGATGGGCACTGAAGTGTGGGTAGTCTGCAGTGAGATGTGCTGCAGTATAGATAACATTCCGGACCTTAATGACTTAGTTCAAAAAAAGAATGCAAAATATTTCATTAATAATGTTACACAAATTTCAGGTTGAAATGATTATATCTTAGAAATATCAGGTGAATAAGATATATTAGTAAAATTAATTTTACCATTTCCTTTTACTTTTTTAATGTGGCTTCCAGAAAACTTAACATTATATGTGTGGCTGCATTACATTTCTATTGAGCAGTGCCACTTTACAAAATTATCTACTGCTTCTGTGTCATGTGCACGCTTACTCTGGATACAATATACTTCTAGGTCATCTCGAACATACCACTGTATTTTATACATCTGTGTTTTGGCAAGTGATCTTACTTCTTTTTGGATTGCCCCTCATATCTTTCTAAAGAATCCCTACTATTGCTCATGACTTAGCTCAAAGGCTACTACCTCTATGAAACTCTCTCTCTTCTGAGCTCCTTTAGCCTTTGTGCATCTTTATATTTTAACATCTCTCATCAAATATCTATATTTTTACATGCTTGTTTCCCTGTGAGATCTGGAGGGCAAGGGAATTGTTTTAATTAGCTTTTCATTCATAACCTTTAGTCCAGTATCTAGTGAATGTTCAGTACACAGCAAATGTTCAGTATTTGTTGAATGAATTATTAAATGAATGAATGATTATATTTGCAGCTGAAAGTATACCCTTTACATTCATGTATACTCAGATGCCAACTGGGTTATTTTTGGCCTACTGATCTATGAAAGGTAGGCTAAACATAAAGAAGTTAAAAACTCTCTCCATTAGAGCTGTGAATTCTATCATCTAAGTTTGAGATGTTGCTTTGTAAGAGTTGCACGTATAGATTGCCTCTCCTTTCTATGGATGCTATTTTTACTCCTTACTTTATCCACCCATATATGGAATTTAGCCCACTTCCTCAATTTCCAAACACACACAAAATCACACAAAAAACTTGTGTTTGTAGTAGATCTTGTTTAGGGCTTGCATCGGTGAAAAGGAGTTTAGATTACAAAAACAAAACAGTTTCGAAACAAATATCAGAAGTAACCACTTAAAAAGTTTTTCCCAAGTACTCCAACATTGGAATATTTTTTATCTTTTTCATCACAGAGTCCCAATTACACCTCATTTCTTTGGCTTCTTCTAACTCTTCCCTCTAAAACTCTTGAATGTCCAAGGAATCTTCTCCTTATACTTTATTAGATAGTCACTTATTTTCTAGTACCTTCAGACTCACCTCTACTTTTATCTTATAGCAATCAAGAGAATCAGAGAATGAAAAGATCTTCTATTTACCCACAATCATCACTTATCTAATGCACTTGCATTAGAAAATAGCAAGTTTTGTTCTCAACCACACATAGAACATAGGGTGGCAAATATCACTACTTTTTTGTTATTGGATTTAGAACCATTGAAATAGATCCAACATTTATGAAAACAAACATCTAGAAAAATACTATAAATTTTTATATTATTTTCCTGGATTCTAAAATTAAATTGCTATATTTAAGTTAGTATGTTTTATGGGATAAGTGTGAATTATCCCAGATTTGGATTTTTGTATTAATCTTATACATTAGCAATGTATTTAAAGTTTCTACCAACAGTCAAATGTACTTGAAGGAGTTCAGGGCAGGCCTCCTCAAGATGTGCCACTTTGGCATGTGGACTATTTTGAGCTAACGGCTCCAGAGAAGCTTTTACCTCTCCCTTAAAGAATTTCAATTGGGGACCTTGCCCATAATAAGAGTTATTACCAGAAATAAATTTTTATGACCTGGTTGGCAGGGCAAACCTCTAATTACTGAATATCTGCTTTTCTTATCATCCTGTGAATTAGTCTCCTCCCCTCTGAAGCCCCAGGCCCCTGTCCCATTCCTCAGCTCATTTTACCTTCCTGTCTCTGAATTTCCCAATATGTGGGGTCTCTGACTCTCTCATGTATGTGGAGTTCCCACGCATATGAAATTAAATCTGATTTTCTCCCGTTAAACTGTCCCATGTCAATTTAATCATTAGACCAGCCAGAAGAACCTAGAAGGGTAGAGGAAAATTTCTTTCTCCCCCACATACTACTACATAGTAAGCAAATTCTGTTAAGTTAATCAGCAACAGGGTAAAATAGTAGCTATTTTCATAAAGTAATTAGAATCAAAAATTCCAGAATCACAATACATAAGTAAGTCTGCAGGTTCACCATAAAATAATCAAGAGCTTAAAAAAACAAATAAATATTTTTATTAAGTCCCTTAAGTGTTAACTATATATTTAGAACAGATAAATATAACAAACTTATTCAGAGCAAATTCAACATTTGTTATTCTATTACAAAGTAGTCATCTGAAAATAGTGCATTTTTAAAGAGCAATTTGCCCTCCCACTCCAGACATTCTGTTCAGCATCAGCCCAATTTTATTTTAAGTTCTGTGCTTCACTAATGCCATCCAGTAGTGATGTGGATCTAAACTAAGTCAAGAGCAGTAACGAAGGTATTGAGGAGAAAAAGGAAAAGTGTTCAAGATATATTTAGAAGGTAGAATCAATAAGGTATTAAAATGAATTGGATGTGATAGTTAAAGGAGTAATATAGGATGTCTCACATTTTGAGGTACATGCAAATAAAAGACACATTGATAGATATAAGAGGCTGGAAACTAGAGATTCTTCTTGGTGATTTCTATTTTATGTAAAAATTAGAAAGTAATTGAGAGATGAAAATAATACAACTTGAAGAAAAGAATGTGAAATCAGAATTGATCTGCTAGATTGCAGAGAGAATGAAGGAAAAGGTCCAGGATGTTTCCATGTAGTTAAAGAAGACGTGTATGTTAGGTTTTATACATATATAGATTTATTTATTCATCCTGACAGGAAACACAAGACTGGTCAGAGCACAGACTGATCATTTGCTCTCATAGCAATCTTAGTGCTGACTCCCAATGCCCTAATTCCTCGTGGGGCAATGCAGAGGACCACGTGGAGCCTGCACGTTCTGTGTACCACAGGAAAGCATCTCTGAGATGATGAATCTTGGAACTTACAGGGGCAACTGGCACATTCACTTCTCCTCCTCTCTGGAGAGAGTGACCTTTGCTTTGGAATGGAAAGGTATCCGGGAAAAGGAGGTGAAGGTCCCTAGATCTATTTTCATTTGGGGTGTAAATAAATGGCTCCAGGAGAGTTGTCTTTTAATCTCTCTGGAGGTCTTGTAGGGGAGGAAAACCTTTTCTGCTCCTCTCTTTGGATCTCCAGCTGGACCTGAGAACTAAGCTGACACAAGACAGATTAGTAAGAGAAAAGCATACAAGTTTTATTTTTCATGGATGTGGGAGCCTTCACAGGAAAATGAAGACCCCAAAAGCAGTTAGATTTGAGTGCTTACATACTAGGTTGAACAAGGAGTAGTAATTATGAAAAAGCATCTAAAATATACGGGGAGGCTAAAGGAAAACAAGGGTTATATTAACAAGCTGTGTTCTACAGGTTCTTTTCCGTCTCAACTCCCCCTCTCTGGTGATAAAAACGTTCTTTTCCTCCAGGTTCAGGGAGAGCATCTTTCACATGGGAGTTTTATCTACTGATTTAAGGAAGAAAAGGGGAGGTCAGGTGTCTTTTTTTGGCATCTGTTTTTTTTTTTTAAGTGCCTTTAGCTCAAAATAGTCAATATGGCAAATTAGCATATTTTGGGATTACGTGTTCTGAGCCCCTTCATTCTCTATCTTTAACTTCCAAGAGTTGTTTTCCCTTCAAACATCCTTTAACCAAAGGGCTGCTATATTTCCTCCAAAAGCCCTGATGGTGCAGAAATATGAAAATATTCTTGAAGCGTTTCCTGACGGTGCAGTGGTAATGTCAGGATGAGTGGTGCAGTTCATGGGTCAAGTTATTCAAGTAGAGAGCAAGTGAACGTCACCTGAATAGAGGGGACTGAGAATGAGTAAAGATAGGGAGCCTAATGGGTTAGCCCAAAGACTCCCTAATATCTCACAAGTTTGGGAATCAAAGTCCTTAAAGGGTATGTTGGAATGCCCCAGTATAAGTGAGGTAGCATATCCAGGGGGTATGAGTCACAAAGGAAGAGAGCATTTTATAAGCAGGCAAGAAATTATATATGAAAGCGAAAAGAATTTCTACTCCCCACCCCACTTTTGAATCAATTTCACTGGAAAATAAGAGCCATCCTTTAAAAGGACCATACTAAGTACACTATGAGGAGAGCTGCGTTTGAGTTAAAGCAAAAAGGGGCTGGGTGATATGTTCCGTGATATGGATGAGCAAATATTATTTGCCACAAAACCAGCATTCCAGAGACTTCAGGGAAAAGGAAAGCAAAGAAAGGGTCTTTAGGACAAGATGTCAAGATAGATAAATGGAAAACCTCCTCTACTACACTTCACTTCTGACACCAGATACGTGGATTTTTCCACACCAAGCAATTCTCCAGTTCTTAGTGGACACCAATTGAGTGTCCTGAGTTTTGACACTAACTGTCTGGAGTTAGTGAAGACCCCACAGGTTAAGGGCTCAGTGCCACAAGATTGCCCTCCCCCACCACTTCAGACACCAATAGCAAGTCCCAGGTTGTCACTTGCACTTCTGACCAACCAACTATAAATCAGGAGTTCCGATCATCCCCTCCTTGGGTTCAATAATTTGCTAGAATGGGTCACAGAACTGAGGAAAGCACTTTACTTATTATTACTTGTTTATTACAAAGGATATCTTGAAGGAAATAAATGAACAGCCAGATGAAGAGACACAGCACAAGGTGTGGGGAAGGTACACGGAGATTCCATACCCTTCCTGGGTATTCCACACCCAACACCTCCCTGTGCTCACCAACTCTCCAAACTCTCCGCACTCCTTCCATCTGGAAGCTCTCCAAAGTCCTTTGGTCAGAGTTTTTATGGAGGTTTCATTACATAGGCATGGTTGATTAAATCATTGGCCTCCAGACGCTCTCCCCTCCCTGGAAGTTGGGGCTTGGGGCTGAGAGTTAAAACCCTCTGATAACACTGGCTGGTTTTCCTGGCAAATAGCCCCTCATACTTAGGGGCTATCCAAAAGTCACCTCATTAACAAAAACTCACGTGCTGTTGAAAGGAGTTTGTCAGGAATAACAAAAGGTGCTCATCTCACCTCTGTTGCTCTGGAGCTGTTTCAGGAAGGAGGGACCAAAACCCAAATATTATAATGAAAGATCCTCCTATTGCTCCTAGGATATTAAGAAATTACATTTAGGAATCACTTAGGAAATTTCAAGGGTTTTAGGAACTCTGGCCAAGAGCCTGGACAAAGACCAAACTATATTTATGTCTTATTACATCACAGTATCACAGTAGAGTAAATTCTAAGCAATCCGATGATGAGTTTGAAGAAGGGCTGATGAATTAAACAGTTATTTTCTTTGAAGAGGTTGAAGACTATGGGAATATTTGATCTTAATTCCTTAGGATAAGGCTCTTTAAAAAAAATCATTTATCTTCTGAAATAAACATAGTACTTGAGTTAATGTTTGTTAAGTAGAAATTTGCAATGCCTATTATTTCTTCAATATTCTCATTCATTTGTAACTAAGTTTGAGTGTTATTCACAAAAGATAAAAGAATGGTGGAAGTTTGGTTTGAAGAGAAGGTTGAAAGCAAGCGTTTCCACACAGTGATCTATCTGCGTCAGAGTGAGCAGAGGAAGGTTCTGAGGGGCCGCCTGCCCTGGGTGCCTGGGACTGGACAGGAGAAGCAGGGAGGCCCTCCTCTCGGGCCTGTTTCTCAGCCTTAAACAGATATTAACAAAAACTAAAGAAAGCTAGAGAGAAACCGTTACCATTTCTTCCCTCTTCCTGTTTCTTCCTCACTTGTCTTCACTTGCTCTTTCTTCTCCCTTATTTTTTGCTTCTAACTCATCACTCTTCACCCTGCTTTTTCCTCTCTCCTTCCATCACATTTCCACTCATTTTCTCCTTTCTTTTCTTCCCCTGTTGTTCCATTTCTCCTCTTCCTTTTTCTGCTTTTTCCTTCTCAGTCTTTTTGTTTCTTCCTCCCCTCTCATTTTTCTCTCATTCCCCTTTTTCTTTTTCATTTTCTTCATTCTTCCTTCTAGGACACTGCTGGCCACCTTCCCACAAAAAAGCAAGAGGGAGTTCTGTTCCCCGGCCTGCTGTGTTCCGGTGAGTAATGTGGTCCGTTGAGGTTCTCTACCTTCACTTTTTAAAAGACATGTGACTCTACTCTGAGATGTTAGTCAGGAGGTGGAAGAACACTGAACAATTCAGACCTGTTTTGTGATTTATTACTAAGCCACAGCTCAAGAGAAATGCAATGCAAATGGCAGTATTAGAACATCAGTGGTGATGTCTGCATTTTCCTGAAGATGCAAGGACATTTGGGAGTCAGAAGTCCCCTAGAGTGCTCATCTGTAACTCTTTTATTAGTTCTACATTTGACAATTCAATTTCTGACAAGAATGTGCATCCCTGAAACACATTCTTTTTCATGAATATTTCTACCTATACTTTAACCCATACTGCAGAATGGGCAGCTACGCATTTACTCAGTCTATTCAGAATATGACTCCTCAGAACAGTGCCATAATGATCAGTGAAACCTGAAACAACACAAGATGTACATTGACATGCAATAAAACATTCAGTATCCTTCCTCAAAAATCTTGTGGAACAGTAAAAATTCATTTTTTGTATTCTGTTGGTAAAAATAAAAGTCTTTTAATGTTTACTTGAGAAAAAGATCTCAAGAGAAATTCACTTAAAAGAAATAAAATTTATTTTTACTCAACTTTGGGTTTTAAATTTGGGTTATTAAAATTTGGCATATGTTTTGTTCTATACTTGTATGCATACTTATTTATTTAGAACTTACTTATTTAAGTTAATCAAGAAATAGGATGTCCCCAATCTTTTGTTATAAAAGGAAGGCATGTGAAATTAGAAGGAAAAACACAAGTGTTTGGCAAAATATTTTAACTTCTTTCGGGGTCATTTCAGTTCAAGCTTTGGGCAGAGATTCAGGCCAGTTCTTATTTTATCCAGACCAGTGCATCCCTAATCATAATGCTTGCAACCAGCTGTGTTGATTCACTCGTATCTGGTACAGGCTTTTATTGTGCTGCAGAAAAGTTCATTTATTTTGTGCTCAGACAAGGGTATTTTTTCATCAAAACAATATAAGACCATCTCGGATTTTTACCACATTCCATATGATAGTTGTGAATGATCATACAAAAAAATTGTCTTTTAAAATAGTCTATGACCAATTTAAAAAACATTTTGCACTTCTTGGATATAAAAATAGAAGTATTTAATCTAATATTTATTATATAGTCATTTAAAATACAGAGTTAACAGCCTCTATATTAAGTCATTGGTTAATAGAATATGATGAAAGATGCCCAAAACCACATTAGATGTTGATATAAAGTTGTCTGTCCTGTTATTTTTATGTACGTACATTCAAGAAAAGGTAATGTAAATGTGGGAATTCAGAATGCCCCTACATATCATATTTGTTCACATAGATAAACACACATTATTCAGCATTAGTTTAGTGTCAGTTTGTTTCCATATTATTATGAAGGGAAGTCACTTTCAAATTCACTTCAAAAATAAATCCAACTGACTTTGATTCATTGAAAAATAGAGACAAAGTATAGGAAGCCTAATAACTGACAATATCCTAGAATATTTTGCATTAGTATGTTATTTTAAGGTACAATTTTTAAAATATGTATGGCCATGGACAGATTACCTGCTCAATTAGGTGCTCCATATAAATATCATATGTAATCCTAGTCCTAATTAAATTCTAATTAAATGCAATAAAATTATATTGTATTTTTTCAGGTATTCCAAGATTGAAAATTAGGTAAATTGTGTCTAAAAATAAGTGCAAATACGTTTATATACAGAGAATTCCCAAGCTCTGATCTAAATGATCTGGAAAACCTATTAAGTTAGAATGTATAATTTGTAGTAACTCAAAAGTCTTCTACATTGTATTTGTAGCAAAAGTTATTTTAATTACCTTCATATATAGGAAAACACTGAACAAAATATTTCAGTGTTCCTTTAGAATTGTTTTGTTTGAACACATTCTGAAACATCAGAGAACATACATTTCATTTCCATTTTATTTTTATAACAAAGCATGCATGCCTGATTAATAAGCAAATGGTACATATTGTAATAATGTATAGTGCAGCATTGTAATATCAAAATAATAGTTTCTACATGATATGAGTTAGGACTCAGAAGCTGAGAAGAACATAAAACAATAGAGTAAAACAATGTATCCTGTTACTGAACAGTCTTAACAGATGCTCCAATAAAATTACTTACCTCATTTCAAATTAACCTACTAAATTAATCAATATTAAGAAAACACTTTTGTCAGTGCATATACATAATTCCAATTCTCTTTCTCTCATTTTTCCTCAAATCTCTGTCCTAAGAATTTGTGGCCAGTGAAGGGCAATTCCAGTAGGTGGAGTAATAGTAAAGCAAATATTCTATGTGACTCTATAACTTTCTGCTTCTATTGTCATTTTGGGCAGAAATTAACATAAATCAGATGAAGTTAATATAGGATAGAAGTACAAAAGCATAAGTATAGATAAATGCATTGCTTTACAGAGTAAATGTATTGCTGTAGGACAAAGACATATTCCCTGTAGTCTTCAATTTTCTCTGTATTTTTCCTTTTCACTCTTGAAAGTTTCCCGGAGAACTTGCATTTAATACAAAAGTTGGAGAGACTGGCTTATTAGCAGCAGCACCAAATCTGACAGAGAGCTCCTGAGTAATGTGTTTGGGGAAATCAGAGAGGACAGACTTAGGCAAATTCAACATTGGTATTCAGGTCTTTTGAGATTTCAGACTTTTCCAACAAGGTCATGGCCTTGCCCGCCCACACTTGTTTAGTCTGGTCGGAGACCTTGCTGCCCTGAGCAGAAGCATGGCAGAGAGACCTTTGCCAAGTAGTGAGACAGAGAGATGATAGGGATGAAGGCTCTTGACGCATCTAATTGTCTTTCTCCTGAGGATCATGTTGAATTTAAAACACCAGCGAGAGTTTATCTACCAAAAAAGTATATGTAAAGAAAGGCAAATAATATTAATTTATTCTATTTACCTCCATATCTGTATCTATCTATCTGTATCTAAAACTGAAGGAAAAAATAAATGTTTGTACTTTATTATTGTCTTTTATTATTCAGAATAGGAGTCTCCCTCCCCTCCCAGACTCTGGTCATAAAATCTTGTGAAGAGCTCCACTTGAGCAAGTAAAAATGTGCCTCGTGTCCAAAGGAAGGTCCTGGAGCTGCTCCTGGAATGACAATAATTCATAGATGTCCCTTCTGAGTATTTTCTATCTCTTAAGGGTTAATTTAGAGGTTACTCCAGGATGCCTAATTAAGAATAATGGAGACCTGAAGACTAGCTTGTTTTTTTTTTGTTTTTTTGTTTGTTTTTGGTGAGCAAGATTGGCCCTAAGCTAACATCTGTTGCCAATCTTCCTCTTTTTGCTTGAGGAAGATTGGCCCTGAGCTAACCCCTGTGCCAATCTTCCTCTATTTTTTATGTGGGTCGCCAGCACAGCATGACTTAATGAGCGGTGTGTAACCAGGCCAGCCTCACTAGCTTGTTTTTATGTTTTCCCTTTGGCTTGTCAGGTAGAATCTGTTAACTGATGCCTTAAAATTGAGATAACGTATAGTACTGCAGCGATATACAGATATACAGAGCATCTTCAATCTTTTTCTCATGTTCAAAGTACTACAAATAAAGAATCAATTAAAAAACAATTGAAATAACACACATTTCCTTAGCCTAAAACTTGTTGCTTTGTATAATATCTAACTTTGTCTTATCAACTGGATAAATATAGATACTATTTTATCAAATATGCATGAACTGGGAAATATTAATATAAGCCATGAATTCCATATTCTACTACATTATTACTTCCTATCAAATATATCTCTTTAAGATACTTTAACATTATATATCATAATAAAAAATTTTTCAATGACTATGACTACTAAAGTTACTCAGAATAAAACACAAATATTTAAATTCATCCTCTCACTTATATTTTCTTTGTCTCTCTGTATTTAGCCTTGCTAATTTAGGGAAAAAATATGTAGGATGTGGGACTGGCCCAGTGGCATAGTGGTTAAGTTCATGTGCTCCATTTCAGCGGCCTGGGGTTCACAGGTTCAGATCCTGGGCACGGACCTATACAC
Organism: Tapirus indicus; assembly: GCA_031878705.1. Classification (NCBI taxonomy): domain Eukaryota; kingdom Metazoa; phylum Chordata; class Mammalia; order Perissodactyla; family Tapiridae; genus Tapirus; species Tapirus indicus. The sequence goes on from CM062936.1 coordinate 4,284,119, forward strand.
AGCTCATCAAGCCGTGCTGTGATGGCATCCCACATACAAAATAGAGGAAGATTGGCATGGAGGTTAGCTCAGGGACAATATTCCTCACCAAAAAAAAAAAAAATGCGTATATATATATATATATATATATATATATATATATATATATATATAATGCACTATATATACATATAGGATGTGATTTACACACTTCTACATTCTATCTGAATTTGTCTCAGTGAAAATCATTAAATAATTAGCATAAAGTTCCAAAAATCTGAAAGCACCTCATAACAACAATTTTCATTAGCATAATTGAATAGCACAGAAGTTAATAATAAAACATATTTTAAGATCTAAACAAAAGTGTATCTTTAATGAAGACCAATCTTGATTCTTTTTATAAATGTTAAACAGAAAGAAAAATCAGTGCTTTCATGTAAATATTTTCCACCTCATAATCAACTCAATGTTTGGTAATTTCTCTTGTCCATGTAATTCTATATCCATCACGAGTAGAAACCCATTTTTAACAGCACATCTACAGAATCCCTGAGAACATATTGCCATTTTTTCCTCATTTGGAGGGGACAAAAATTAATGAGTTACTATCAGGAGGATAAAAGTGTCTGATCAGGATATAGTCAATCAATTAAGTGAAATACATTTTATTAGAGTATGTAGTGTTGGTAGGAAAACTCCCTTTCCCTGATTTCACTTTTTCATATGAAGACAATTGAGTTGGAGTACCTTTCCTTACTAGACTCCTCACTTTTTTTTTCTTTCTTGACTGGTTATCTGACTGGTGGGTAAGAAAAAAAACTGTCATTCTCCGTCTGGTTCATATTTCTTGATTTTGTAGAAGTAAAGCATTGAAAGGCTTAATTTCTGGGAATACGCTCTATTTTTTCCCCACCTCAATCAGGAAGAGGCAGCGGTCTTGAAAACTCAAGTTGTTTTGTAGACACAGCCTTTTCCTCGGGTGGAAGGTTCTAAGGCATTTATAATACAGGAAAAAGAGGTAAGAGAAGAAAGAATAAGAGTCAATCCCTTTTAGACTCAAATCTAAAGTAATTATCTATAAATTTGTTTCAATAATTTTCATATCCACCTGGCTATCTCTTGTCTTACCTTTCAATTTGTTTCTGTTTCAGGAGGAAAAGAAAGGAGTGCTGTGTATTGATACCCTTAGTCCCCAGGTTCTGTTTAAGACATTCTGAAAACCTCTCTGTTGAATATAAGTACATGTTAATATGGTACCAACTTTGAAATACCTTACAACTTCTCAATTTTATATATTATCATAGCATTCTATATAATCAGTAGTGTCTTCTAAAATTATCTATAAGCAGGAGATAGTAGTAAAATAACAAGACAATCTGCTGAGGATATGACAACTTACCCTTGATGAAGTAGCTGTTTAAATTTTAGGGCCTTCGTATTAGGCCTCTGTATCATTAACAAAACATATTGGGTCTTTCCTGAAAACTTTTAGTTACTGGGTTATGAAATGAACCTTATTGTAATATATATAAGTGGAGGCTGTGTAAATAGAAGAGTTCATTTTGTCAATACATATTGGCTTGAAGCTTCCTATACATGAAGCATTAGTTTACTAAAATACATCAATGAAAGCATAGATAACATAAAAACATAATATTATTTAAGATTATATCAATAGGTGATTAAGTCAGGAGGATACTTTCAATACGATTAAAAGCACCTTTTTTTATAACTAGGTCAAATTTCTGTAATGTTTTTCACTCCAAACAGACATGACATATAGATTAGTCTATAACATCCTTTAAAGAAAAATATGTAGTTCTCATTAATTTTATAATCTCCATTTAAAGACAACATCAGTAGTCTTGAATTTGAGGGAAAAATTAAAACAGGAAAAATAAATTTGGTCACATGACCATATTAATACCTGAAGACACAAAAGCTAGAAGAATCAGCTCAACAATAAAGAAAAAAACCCCAATAACTATAAGTCTATATACAGGCTATTGTTCAAGGACAGAAAGCAGACTTTTTCCATAAAAATACAAGATTAATGGGTTTGTGGATATAAATGAAGTTTTAGAGACTCACCTCCTGATCTCTCTGACATATGGACACACACTTGTCCAACTTTAAAGGCATAACATGATTTAAAGTAGAATATTATATATGGCAGATTGTGACTTGAAAATGATGTTTCCAGTATGAATGTAATATTAGCACAAAGAAAGTACATTCCAGAGAAGGAAAATGTCATTACGCCGTACGTTCCATCTTCTCTAGATGGCAAAAGAGGTCATGTCAGTCATGAAGGACAATTCCAAACTATCGCAGCTGAGCAAAATTCCATTATAAATCATCTCAATATAACATCTCAATATACATAGATTCAATTTTATAAAGTCATCAAATCATGACCTCATTCTGACAGTGACATACCACGTAACTGTAGACCCAGTTTCAGTACTAACTAGTTGTGCACTCGCAGATAGACACTTCCCTTTTTTGAGCATTATTCTCTCCATCTGTAAAATATGAGGATTAGAATAGATGATCTCTAAAGGCCCCTGTAGAGTGAATATTCTGTGGTTGTTTCTCTAAAAACACAGAGAGAATGTAACAAAAATGCTATTCTTGCTTCTCAGTGTTAGTACTCTTGAATGAGATTATGTTGCATTTTAAATGATGAATAAAAGAATTTCAGGTTCAGTTAAGCTAGATACACCAATTCCCTAGAAATGTGAGTGAATTCTTCACCTGCTCAGGGAAGAGAAGAGTCATTCATCATTGATTTATTTGTTATAAAGGCAATGTTCTTGATGTTTCGGAGCCTTCCAATTCAGTTCTATGAGAATGACTAGTTCTTACCACACTTACATTAAATACTAAAAATATGGGTATATAATAAGGAGACTTTAATAACATTCCAGAGAGTTATAATTCAACAACAGATAGTCCAAACCGTCAAATGTTTTAGGTTATAAAACTAAGTTGTAAGCTTTTGAAATAGTCTATTGAAGGGTTTCTCAACCTTAACACTATTCACATTTTGGACTGAATAATTTTTTGGTGTGAGGGGACTGCCCTGAGCATTGTAGGATGTTTAGCAACATCCTGGGCTTCTAGATGCTAGTATCAACCTTTCCAAACAAGTGTCTCCTTGGGGTTAAACGTCTTCTAGGGGTCAAAGTGCCCCTGAGGGAGAACCACTGGTCTTGCAAAGTTATGTACATATGTATGCTCTCAGGAAACACCTAATAGTTCTCCAAAAAACTCAGTGCTCCAGGAGGAATAGCTTGAGTTAGGTTTAAACATATATTGTCACATTTAGGGTGGACTTCTAGGAGTATAAAAGATAAAAGGTAAAGACTATTTTTGTCTAGTTTTCCAAACCTTAAAATTATAGTGAAGCTATATAAAAACACAAGGTTCACAATAGCCAAGATACAGAAACAATTTACATATCCTCCGAAAGATGAATGGATAAAGAAAATGTGGCATACACATACAATGGAATATTATTTAGCCATAAAGAAGGAAATCCTGTCATTTTCAACAACAAAGATGAGACGGAAGGGCATTATGCCCTGAAATAAGCAAGACAGAGAAAGACAAATACTATATGGTATCACTGATATGTAGATCTGAAAGAAAAAAAAGCTGATTTAATAGAAATAGAATAGAATGGTTGCCAGAGGATGGGGAAGGGGGAAACGGGGAGATGTAAGTTAAAGGGTACAATCTTTCAGTTATAAAAAGGATGCTTTCTGAGGATCTAATATACAACATGGTGACTATAGTAAATAATATGGTATTGTATACTTGAAATTTGCTGAGAGTAGATCTTAAGCATTCTCACCACACACAAAAAAAGAGTTAACTATCTGAGCTGATGGATGTGTCAATTATCTTGATCTTGATAATCACTTGACAATGTATAAATGTCAAATCATTACATTGTACACTTTACACATATACAATTATATTTGTCAATTTTTCCTCATAAAGTTAGGGGAAAAGAGAACACAAACAAGGCTTCTACTGAGGAAACTGAGTTCTGCATGTGCTTAGCACAGAATCTCTTTATTACCAGACAAACTCACTTAAGTTTCTGTGTGCGGTACAACTGAGGGACAGCTGATTGAATCCCATGCTCTTCTCCATGACCTCTGTGCTCAGAACATTTTATTAGGCTAGCAAAAACAAAAAACACCCTTTTTATTACTGATTTTGAGCCAATAAGTTTGTTGGTTCTTAATGAAAATGATTTACCTATCAAGGGTTTTGTTTTGTTTTTCCCTCTTTGTGGGTCTGTGACACTGCCATTATAACTCATTTGCATATATTGAGATTTATTTCATTTATTTAGTATTTTAAAAGTAAGTGTGATTAAAGCCACCATGTATCTATGCTCTGGGGCATACTATTGAGGCAAAATCATAACTAGCATTAAACCTAGAGAGAATTATGCATGTCCACAGAGAAAGTGTTATTCACTTAGAGTCTGGCCACACTGACTTCAATCAGGTTTACTTTTCAAGTGTTAAATGGACTGAGTGACTTTAAAGGTTTTTGGACCCTCTCCAAAATTGGAGTAGTGCAGTTTTTGTTGTAAATTCAAGTTCTGTTGTTAAATTGGGAGAGTCTTTAATATGAAGCAAATAGGTCTAATCCCAAAAAGAAAACGCATTCAGGGAAATTAGGTTGTAATTTATTTATGTGCTAATTAGTGAAACATGTTGCAAATCCAAAGAAGGCCCTGGAGTTTTTTCTCCTACACATAAAGAATACATCGGACATTACTTAAACTGCAGTCAGTTACAGCAGTGTGAGAGAGAAGACTCAACTGAATAGATCTATTTTCTTTAACAGTAAAGATGCTTTTTCCATCATTATTTACTTACTACTAATCTGCTAAAAAGTTTTTCAAATAATATATTTTTCTATCAAGTGCATAAAACTTCTAGTGCACAAACTTACTTGCCGTATTCATTCTTATAAGAAAAATCATCAAAATGTAAAGAATATTAAAGAATATAATTGCCATAGATCTAAATTAGGTTTATAAAAAGTGAAGTGAAATGTTACTCTGCAGATTTAACTTTTATTCTTCTCACTGTCCAATCACATAGTGAGTTGAAATCAGAATTGGCAATTTATCTCAGCCATCATTTACATCAAAATTCCAAATGTATTTTACAACATATTTTCCATTTACCATTCAAATACACATTTAAAAAAAAAATTATCCTAAAAATAAGGCAAAATAAATAGATTTAAAATTTTTTTGGTTTTAACCCCCCTGAAAAATTTATCTCTTTTGAAAATTCTGTGTCCACATAATTTAAGATATATAAAACAGAGGTTTCATCACATATTCAGGATAATTAGCTAATATAGAAAAATAATATAGAGAATGCACATTTAAATGTTGTAATTATCTAGTATATGGAAAATAGTTTACTTTTACTCTATCAATATCTTTAGTATTATAACAATATTACAAAGGGCTATTAGCTCTGGAGTTGACTGCCAACGTTCATCTTCTCACGTCTATTTTCTAGCTCCTGATAATTAATTTAAGTTCTCTGTGCCTCAGTTTCCCTATCTTACTCTACATCACTATACATAGGGGTCTCATTTGAGTTAAATTAGACAGTACATATATAGCATTTTGATTAGGTAAGCATAGTGAGCATTCAATAAACATCAGCTTTTCTTACTATGTAGTTCCCACTTGATGTAAATTATGAAACTATTAATTCATCTTCAAACATGGAGAGTAAAATGATGAAATATGTTATGGAAGGAAGGATCATGCATAGTATTGTGAATTTCATGCATAAAATATATATTTCTTTGCATATTTCAACACAACTTTGATATTAGCAGTATCCCTCTACAAAGAATAGAATATTCTAAAAATGAAAATCAATGATTCTAATTTGGATTTTATTTCTAGTTGTTTATAAAATGTAAAAATAAATCTTTTAAGACCACTTCCGCAAACAGGTTTGCTCGCTCCACCCACTTCTAACTGACACATATACACTAATAATTGTTGGCATCCCTTGTACTGTTTCTGCTTGCCTGGCATATTGTATGTACTGTCTAACTTAATCCTCTTAATCACCTTGTGATTTAGGTATTGCTACCATCATTTGTCACATGAAACAATACAATCTGCAGGTTCTAGGAGGAAGAGATCTTTGATTCCAAATCAAGTCCATGCTACCCCATTACTGTCCAAGTGAAATGACAGCCCAGAGCTTCTAGGAATCTGCTCATGTGAATACAAACATTTGTTTGAAGACTTGATTTTTGGAAAGAAGACAGAGGAAAATAAATCCTACTTTTTACCCCCAAAAATGATAATTATCCCAAATTTTTCTGCCACATACAAGCAAAGTATAATTAGCCTGGGGTGACTTACTGATTTTTGCACCTATTTTTAACTCACTACTCCAATACCTCAGTCTCTAAAGCACTAGTCTCAAATGAAGGTGTGGGGTGATGTCTGTGGAAGTAGCAGGGATATGCACCAGGGGCTGTGCTTGGGGGACGCACAACCATATATTACAAAGAAACCTGAGGGGCAGGGGTGGGGGAAAGACAGAGACCAAAAAAAAAAAAAAGAGGAAATTTACCCCGAGGCATTTCAAGTTGAGTTGTTATTCAAATCAAATTCTAAATCCTATACTTGGAAGTGAGAATTTGTTCCTTTCATTAAACTAATTCGAGGATTTTCTTTACTATTGAATATTTTTTGCCTATTCCAATTTTGCTTATCTTACTTTGCTTAACTTATTTTTTTTCCTAGTCCAATATTGCTTAATTTAGTTTTATGTGTCTTACATGGTCAACTTGAATAGGGTGTAGATTTTTTTAAAAAAATTAGTTTTCTGGCCCTGTACATGTAATCCCTTATTTTAAAACAAAAATGGCCAATAAAAATAATTGTAATTATTCTATATAATTCACCACCACATCCCTTCATTAAACATTAGTGGGATAGATATATTAATTTCTGAGTTAAATTCTGGTATCCTGAATGAAAACTAATATGTATTAAATTTTTTTTACACTATCTGCCTAGTTACTGTATTTTATATCATGAAATTTAACTTCAAAATATTAATACATAGGGGTATTAAATATCTTTGGCCATGATAGTTTATAATTTTTAATGAAAAAAGGAGATTGTGAATCATAGCTTTGCTTAGTGCAACCCTTCAAAAATATCAAAATCTCACGGGATGAAATAAGTGTTACTTTTAAAGAAGATAAGCTAAAATACTATCAATGAAACAAATTCTCAGTAAGAAGAGTTTACAGTGGGAGACTGAGGATTAAAATTGCTCTCATTATAAAGGATTTGCAGTAGGTAGTTGGGTTATTTCTGAACTCAGTAAGACAGAGATGCAGCAGGACATGAACTTACAAAGCAATAGCCAAAATGACTATGGGTAAGGGTTAACTTTGCAGTAATTTACAACTACAAGATCAATATTTCAAGGATAGCATTGATTTCTATTTGACCTACTTCTGGATTCTAAAAAAGATCTAAATATATGAGAGTTAAAAAATATAGGATATCATTATATATGAATTTATAGCTATTTTCCCCATTGTACCTTTTTGAAAATAATAATTACTTTTGTATTATAGCCATAGGATGAAACTATCATGTTTTTTTTGTTCCCTTAATTTAAGATGGTTCTTCATTATATTTCTGGCTTATCCCTTCAGCAGGTGTCAAGAAAAATTCAAGAGAGCAACCACAGATTAAGAACCTACATTGTTAGTTTAATACCTATTTGCAGAATAAATGAATGAGTAAATGAACTGAAACTGGAACTTTAAGACAATGATTTTAAATGGAGGTGTTATTTTCAAGGTAAAATTTGAGCTGCAAATCTGTGAATAATCTAATTTTATTATTTAAAATACTTATTCCTATAACATCAAAATTACTTAACGTCTCATATACTTTTTTTTGAGGAGAAATAAGAATCAAGTTAGAGTTAATAAGCCAGAAATAATGTAGCACCCTGTGTATGCTCACGGGAAGAGGAGCCATATCTCTGTTTATTTTGTAACGGTTTTTCCTCTACGTGGCTGTCTAAGTAAGACGGCCCCGGACCTACTTAAACTTGGGAGAAAGTTCAGTAATTTTTAATTAGGAGAATAAGAGGGGAAAAAAATTCTTAGGCAAAACCATCCTTGTTCTCCCCAAAATGATTTTTATTGTTTTACATAAATGAATTTTTAAATGCCACACAGATACCTAGCGTAAATAGGCCTCACACTGTGATGAGAAATCCTTTCCATTTGGAAAATTTGGAGCAATAGTGAGATTTCAATAATATTGACTAAAACTTTCTGCCTTTAAAAACCCTTCAAATGGAATCCCAGAACTGATCAGTGATAAACTCATAGAAATAGGATCCATAATATGTGTAAAACAATAGAAATAAATTTCAATAAAATTACAATGACTATTGATAAAAAGATAAGCATAAAAAGAAGAGCATAAAAGCAGCAATAATAATGACTTGATAGACCAATAGACCAACTGCAGACTTATCAACAACAATGGAAGCCAGAAGACAGTGCAGTAATACCTTCTGAACTACAAGGAAAAAGAGCCATCAACTTAAATTTGCTTGTACCACAAAACTATATATTAATAATGAGAGTAAAATAATATTTTCCAATAAACTAGAGTTAATTTTACCACAAATAATTCTTTCCCAGAAAAATTTCTAAAGGATATATTTCAGGAAGGAAAGAAAAACCCCAGAACAGATCCTTCCTTCACAGCCCTCAGAAGGAACCGACCCTGGTAACAAACACCTTGATTTCAAATTTCTAGGATCTAAAACTGTAAGACAACAAATTTCTGTTGTTTATGCCAAAAAATGCTATAACTATATTAAAATCTAGATAAAAGTTATCTATATAATAATAATATCAAATGTGTTTGGTTAAAAAGAAGAAAGTAAAGTCATAAACAGAATGATCTGTAAAACCAATTAGAATTGACAAAGGGAAAGAGTCCTAAGGTATTTGAATCATTCATAAAAATGTGGGACAAGCATAAAACAGGAAGTAAGGTGAAGAAATAAGTCAAAATATATCAATTATCAAAAGGACTAAACTTTTCAGTTAAACAAAAACATAGAAAGTTTAAATCAAAAATCAAACAACATCCTATAATACGCGGTTTACAAGAAACATATACAATATGTTTCAATAATGAAGAAGAACAGAAACCTGGAGTGGATGTATTAATATCTAAAAAGTAGACGTTAGGGCAAAATATGTATATATTAGGGAAGGTGAGGGTCCTTATATAATGATAAATGTCCAATTAACCAGGGTAATATAGCAACTGTATATTTGTTTATACCCAATAAAATAGTAGTTTTAGATGAGGTAAAGCCACATGTGCCACAAAATTTAAAATTGCAATAGCTGAAGCAGTTTATTTTCTTCTCAAGCATCTAAAGTTCAGCAACAAACTATTCAGTGCTGGTAGGAAAATTTTGCCTTCAAATTCCTCAAGGACCAGACTTCTTCTACCTCGTTTCTCAGTCACACTTAGGTATAGTCCTCACTGTCGTGGTCCAAGATGGTGACATTTGTGTCCCATGCTGTTGGCCGAGAAGGGACAGCAAGAGGGCAAAAGGTCTCTGCCAGCTCTCATCTAAAGACTTTCAAAAAATACTACCTCATACTGCTTATATCCCATTATCCAAGAACCACATCTAGTGATAACACTGTGTACAGAGACAGAGGTGGCTGGCAACGGCAGTCTGCACGGCTGGTGTTACTATTGAAGAAGTGGAGAGCAGATTTTGGAGGACAACCAGCAGCCTCTGCTTCAATGTTCTCAAAATTTAAAAGGCACAAGTTAATAGAACTGCAGGAAAAAGCTGACAATCATATCATAGTGGAAGATTTCAACATTCCTCGCTCAAAATCTGAGAAGTCAACACTACAGCAAAAATTATTATATATATAAATTTGAACAAAAGGATTACTAAGTTAGATTAAAGGGCATATATAGCACCCTGAAACCAACAACTGGAGAATGTTTATTCTAAAAAGAGTGCATTTACAAAAGATTGGTCATATACTAGGATATGAATGAGATACTAAGAAAATTTTAAAAAGCTACTGTCAATTATACCATAAATAAAATGCAAATAAATTACATAGTGATAAAATTCATAAATAATGCAAATGGATATACTTATAAATTAATTTTTTCTAAATATCTAATAGAAAAAAGAATCATAACAGAAATTTAAATACTAAGAAATGAGTGTATGTGTGTGTATGTATATACACACACATACACACACACACATATATATACATCAGACCCTGATAAATGTTGTGAAAGCAGTTTATCTACGACATGGAAAAAAATTGACAAATTCTTAGAAAATCTATGTCACCAGAACTGAATTAGGAAGAAATAAAGCTCAAATATTCCTGAAACAAATAAATTAATTAATTGAATAAGTCTTTTTAAATGTTTCAAAAAGTAAATTTGGGTCAAAAATATTTTATGAGTAACTTTAAGAGATCACTTAAATTTTATATAAACTATTTCAAAAAACTAAAATGAAGAAATACTATCCAACTCATTCTATGAGGTAATGTAACCTTGTTATTAACTTTAGATGAGGACATAATGAGAAAGGTAAATTAGAGGCCAATTCTCCTATAAATATAGATGTAAAAATCCTAAACAAAATATTAGTTAATTTAATCTAGCAGTGCATGAAAAGGTGTTATAGCATGATCATGCTTGGTTTATTCCAAAATTGCGAGAGTGATCAGTAAAAAATCTGTAAATATGATTACCACATTAAGAGGCTAAAGGAAATGATTAATTCAATAAATGCAGACATATCAAGTGATTAATTCAAATTTTATTCATGAATAGAACTATTAGTAAACTAGAAATATCCTTAATTTAATAAAGAGAACCTACAGGAAAACAAGTTTTAGTGGTAAAAATTTAGAAGTGTTACATTTAAAATCACAACCAACACAAGGATGATTTCTATTACAGTTGTCTCTTGACATTGTACTGGAAAACTTATCCAATGCAATAAGATAAGAAAATAAAGTTTATACGGATCAGAATGAAAGAAATAAGATTGTCATTATTCAAGGATGATATGATTGCATAGAAACTCTAAGACAATATTCATAAAAATTAGTATAATTAACATAGATATTGGGGCCGGCCTGGCGGTGTAGCGGTTAAGTTCACACGCTCCACTTTGGCAGCCTGGGGTTTGCAGGTTTGGATCCCAGGGGTGGACAGACACACTGCTTGTGAAGCCACCCAGGGCAGCATCCCATATAAAGTAGAGGAAGATGGGCATGGATGTTAGCCCAGAGCCAGTCTTCCTCAGCAAAAAGATGAGTATTGGCAACAGACGTTAGCTCAAGGCTAATCTTCCTTACATACACAAAAAAGAAAATCATTAAAAAAATAGATATTAAGAAAGTTGCTGAATGTCATATTAATGTAAAATATTAATTGCATTTTTGAAGAACTAAAATCAATACTGAGAAAACACATTCAAAAGGAATACATCAGAGATCATTGGCAATGGTAATTAAGATATATCATCTCTGAGTACTCTAAAATATAGCAAAGATACTCTCGCACAAAATTACAAACTTGATTGTGAGACATTTAAAAAGATATAAACAAGTGGAGAACATATACAGCGTTCTTGGATTGGAAGAATCAATCTGGTCATTTTTCTCAACATTGATCTCTAGATTCAATGCAATTGCTATAACATTTTAGCAGGATTTTTGTAAAATGTACATGGAATTGCAAGGCCCGGGGGTAACCAAAAGGCTCCTGAAGAAGAAGAGCAAGTTTGGCACATCTTTTGTTATCAAACATCAAAATTTACTAGAAAACTGAAATATTTGTTAATGTGGTCTTGAAACAGGAATAAACAAAAAAGATCCAAAATAAATCCATTCATTGAAGAATATTTAATTTATGACAGAAGAATCATTGTAGTCATTAATAAACGATTGAGGAAAGAAGAGACTGTTTAATTAGTGTTGCTGAGACAATTGGTTATTCACACAGAAAAAAGAAAAGGAAAATCGGTCCCTAGCTCATGAGATCCACAATAATCAACTTCAAATAGATTAAAGATTTAAGTGTAAAACAAAAACTAGAAAACCTTTAAAAGACAAGATAAAATCTCTTACTGGCATTGGCATGGAAATACTATTCAAACATAAGAAGAATTTACTAATTGGCCCATATTAAAATCAGAACTTCTTTTTATCAAAAAGTGCATAAAAATGTGAAAGGAGAAAACAAAAATTCAGAGAAGATATTTGCATCACATATAGTTGAAAAAGTATTATTATCCAGAATATATTTCAATGTTTAAAAACTACATTTCATAAAACCAAATAAGAAAAATAAGAACCAAAGAAGAAAAGCTCATACCTCATTACTAATTAGGAATATGCAAACTTAGACTATAATGAGAAACTTTTATATTTATAAAACTAGAAATGTCTGACAATAACAAAAATAGTGGGAATACAGAACATAGGGAATTATGTATAATGCAAGTGAAATAAATTGATATAATTATATTGGAAAGACATTTGGCATTATTTTATAAAGTCATATATTCAAATACTAAAAACCAGCAACTCCACTCTAGGCTTAGACAAACTCCTGCAAATATGCACTAGGAAACATATACAAGAACATTCAATGCAATATTATTTGTATTAATAAAAACTCAGAGACTGCTCCAAAACATAGGAGAATATATTAAAAAATCATAATTTATTCATACAACATAATATTATAAGATATAGCGACAAATGAAAAAACTTCATAGCAATAATATGGATAGAATTTAGAAATATAATGCTAAATGATAAATAAAAATACCAAAAACCTCATAAAGTATGAAAATAGTTTTAAAAGCTCAAAATAAGTAAAATTAATAATGCATCGTGACACCAAAGGAAACCAACAACAAAATGAAAAGACAATCTACTGAATAATAGAAGATATTTGCAAATCATATATCCCATAAGGGGTTAATATCCAAAATACATAAAGAACTCATGGAACTCAACAACAACAACAAAAAACAACGTGATTAAAAAGTGGGCAAAGGATCTGAACAGACATTTTTCCAAAGTCATATAGATGGCCAAACAGGCACATGAAAAGATGTTGAACATCACTAATTACTAGGGAAATGCAAATGAAACAACAATGAAATATCACCTCACACTCATTACAGTGGCTATTATCAAAAAGAGGAAAATAAAAGTGTTGGAGAGGATGTGGAGAAAAGGGAATCTTCATACACTGTTGGTAGGAATGTAAATTGGTGCAGCCTCTATGGAAACAGTATGGAGACAGCTCAAAAAATTAAGAATAGAACTACCATATGATCCAGCTATTCTGCTTTGGGTATGTATATATATATATATATATATATATATATATATATATATATATACACACACACACACTACACACAACGGGATAATTCTCAACCATAACAAAAGATGAAATCTTGACATTTGCAACAACATGGATGGACTTTAAAGGTATTATGCTAACTGAAATAAGTCAGATGAAGAAAGACAAATACCATATGATTTCACTCACATGTGGAATAAAAAAAAAAAAGTAAACTGACAAAACTGAAACAAACACATAGATACAGAGAACAACTTGGTGGTTCCCAGAGGAGAAGGAGGGTGTTGGGAGGGTGAATTGGGTAAAGGGGGTCAATTGTACGATGATGGATGGAAACTAGAATTTGGTAGTGAGCATGCTGTAGTATATGCATAAGTCAAATTATAATGTTGTAAACATTATGTTATAAACCAATGTTAGCTCAATAAAAAATAAAATAATGTGTAAGAATGCATACATATAGCATACAAATAAAATACTGAATTTTAAAAACATCAAGAGATTAGTTCTCACTACAATGAGAGGCATAACAATAGAACAGGGAACAGTAATAAAGTAGCAGAAATGGTTGTAGTTTCATTGATATCTGTTTTTATTATGCTTCATAACTTACAAATTTGTTCCATGTATTTTCATGCATCAAATAATTCATGATTTTTTCCAAGATTCCCAAAAGTAAAACAATGGTGTCATTACAGCTGCTTTTTTGGGGGTGGGGGGGAGTCACAGAGCTCTACTACTGAGGTATAATCACAAAACTACAGCTATCGATATAACACTATGTTGTGCCATCAATAATCGGTGATAGTTCATTTCTTTTATATGAATTAAAATAAAGATTTTAGTTTAAATGAATGCACACACATTTGGAGAGAAAGAGACCGAGAGAGACTGAAAAAGAGAACTTTGTGATTAAATTTCAGCTTCAAACTATATTCCCTAAGTTAATATCCCATGTTACTTGGTCAAAGTCGCTGGTTTTGACTATCGAGTTGGAAGCAAGAAGAATGCTCCTTTCTAAACAAAAATTTCCTGAGTTATCAGCAAAATGTCAAAATCATCTATTTCACGTTGATGTGCATTTTTAAAACTTTCCTCTTCAAGTCAAGGGCACTTCTTTGTTCCAGATTTAAGGAGCAGATAAAATATATTCTAATAGATTCGTGTCATAAATCTCTGGTGTCTAAGTAGACCTGAAGAAACATCTATCTGTCCTGATCAGCATCTCCAGAGGCTATTATATTCCCATTAAAAAAAAATCATCTGTGTAGAGCCTATCTCAGTCTCTAGCTTGTCAGTTCAAGAATATTAGAGTACTTCTTTAGTTTTGCTCATTAAGATGTATATCTTTTATAGCCCATGATAACCATTAATATTCAAAAAATACAAGGAAATGCCATAAGGCGAGTGCTTAAAGTAGAGAATACTACTATGCCAAACACTTGGAGCTCCCCAATTACTACTGGACCCTATTTCCATCTGGCAAGTGACGGTTATATCACAACACAAGTGCCATTTTGAGGCTCAAGTAAGCAGCGTCAACCTAACGGCTAGTTGCAGGATGACTTTGTAGTTCTAGAGGATTGCTAAATGTGAATGATTGCTCCTTAGAGAAATAACTGTTGACAGGGCTGGCAAAACAACTCGTGAATGATGACCTGAGCAAGCACTGAACTGTTCATGCAGACCTGTAAATGTGCCACACCACACCTCAGGGAGGATTACAACAATTTCCCCACCTCCTACTATTTGCCTCTGACCAAGAATGACAGACATGCACAGCATCACCAGGTATAGTCTGGATGTACACTTCACACATCCTGATCCTTTAACTTCATTGAGTTAAGAAATATCATCATACGGAGTTACCAAATTCTTGAAGCTCTCTGTTACATCTTGAACACATATCAATTTCCTTTGTTGAAAATTAATGACTAAAAACAACTCTAATAATGTTTAAAATGAAGGAAGAACTTACCAAGAGTTCAACACTGTACTCCTGCTTGGCCTTCTACTCCCAAGGCTAATATAGGATGTACAATGACTTTGATTAGGACTCACAACATATAAAAATTTTCTTAATCAATCTGACCTTCTATGTAAATTTATATAAATATAAGCATATAATAGGCAAGCCCTGAATAGCTTTAATCATAGAAAAATATTTGTATAATAATCTAAAAATAACACACTTTAAAAAGAACATAATTTATTCCTCTGCTGATAGTCCTCTGCCTGGTAACAATAGTTTCAGCATTTACAAGAGGGAAACTATGAAGGAATTGAGAAAGAGGATTAATATACACACAAGGAAGGGGGTCATTTACTGTTTACTAACAGAGCAATTCCATTCTATTATGTCTTTGATATGTCTGCTACTATAAACTGCTCATCATATTTGCTCAAATATCACAATATATACTTTAGTAGTTTAAAATTTAGCACTTAAATAACACAATCAGTATATGAGCAAACTTTTATTTCCCTCCCTACTCTACGAACTGTGTCATCCATCTCATTTATTTTTCATTGGCTGGTGATCTCTTTGTTAGCCGTTAATAAGCGACCTTATGCATTCATCCATATCCTTCATTGCCTTCTATTTATTCTACTATTATTGTTATTATTGTGTTAAGAACACTTAAAATGAGATCTACCCTCTTAAGAAATTTTAAGTGCACAATACAGTATGTTAACTATAGACACAATGCCGTATAGCAGATCTCTAGAACTTACTTGTCTTGTATAATTGAAACTAAAACCCGTTGATCGACTCCCTATTTCTCTTTGACTTCCACTTTGTCTTCACTGTTTCCTGGATTACTCTGCTATCCTTGTGTTTTACCACCTGCTTTGTTCCTTCTTCCATTTTATCCACCTGACTCCTTACCAAATTCATTTGATTTTTCCTCACTTTTCTTCCCAAATTCCAGATAAAGATCCAATTCTACATGTAAACAATATTTAAATTCTCAAAAAAAGACTTATACGTTAAAAAGAAAATCATTATCTAGTAAGGAAATTTTACTTTGTGCACATTAGGTAAACATTTTACAATATCAATATTTTATGAGGAGCTCTCTGCTAAGGAGGAAAGAATGTATCAATGATGTCTAATACATTTCTCATCACCCAGCCTGTTGAACTTAGGTTTTGTACCTAAATCCAGTTTTTGATTGTTGTTTTTGCCTATTTACTTCTAATATGCTTTTAGTCTCTCATGTTAATTCAGTTTTTTAAACAAAATAAAACAGCACTGTTTTCTAACCAGTAAGATCCTAAGAAAATTGAGCATTTGGATAAAGAGGACTTAGTCTCCAGCAGGAGGAGGTAACTAAGCAAGAAGAATCACCACAGTGGCTCCTCATCAGGGAGGAATTGAAATGCTCTGCTTCTATTTTGTCTTGATTCTTAACCAGAATTGAAGATGAAAGTGAAGCCCGGTTCTGCTCTATTGGTTGGCTAGTTGATAGTTTTGGTAAATATAATTGATTAATATTCATAAGTTTGCTTTAAAACTCACTTTTTCAGCAAGTTTTATGTGAGGATACATATTACATTGTATTTATATTTAAGTGAATTTGGAAATAAAAATAGCACGTAACTTAGAGTGATGGAATATTTAGGTAATATAGAAATTATTTTTACTTATTCTCGAAAGAAACCATAATCCTTATATACTACTTAAACTCTTTTGTAAAAAATTAAACTGGGCCACAAATACCCACCTGATCCAATTGCCAATATGAGAGAAAGACTAAATCGTACACATTTGAAAATCAAAGGTCCTAGTAAAGATAAAAAACATCACTTCCTAAAAATTATTTCTTAAATGTCATCTTCTAGGTTACCTTTTAAGAATTTTCCTCTTTTCCCTGATATCCTATTTTGACATGACCCAAGAAAACAGGGTATTCAGACTAAGTAACTTACTGAGAATGTAATTTCCAATGAAAATATATTGGTCTCCAGAAACTAATATATGTGGATCATGTTCTAACATCTCCACTTAGAAATCCATGTTCATCAACATTTATTAAATATTTATTTGTCAATGGATTATGATATATTTAATAGTGACAAGACAGAATTTTCTTAATCATTCTCAAGTATTCAATTGGTAAACTGAATATAGTACACATTTATAAAAATAATGCATTTATCAAAACTTCTTTCCTCTTTAAATCATGCTTGGTATTACTGTGTATGCTTCTAGTAGACATAAAGTGCCAAATTATTGTTGCTGATTTTACAGTATTCTTATATCTGTTATAATAACAATGATCTTAAAATATATGCAATTAAATTTAAATATGCATATTTTATCATAGTTTAACAAATGATAAATTTTCTATAATTACCAGGTACATATAATAGGAAATGAAACTAAAGATTATAAAAAAATTGTAATCTTCTCTTTGTGAAACCTGAGCTGGCCATGATAGCACTAATTTATTATGACCATAAACCATCTTATCTGCAAAATGAACAGAATTTAAGTAAAGAAAAACCTTTTATTGTTTGATTGTTGGAAAATACATCCCTTTAAGGTTGTGAGAAATGTGCTTAGAAAGACTATGAATTTTGGAGCCTGAGAAGCGTTCTTTTAAACCTTGTATCTGCTACTTAGATGTAATGTAACTTTGGGTCAAATTGTGAGTTTCAACATCTCCTCCAAAGAAAAAAAATGGCAGTCAAAACATGTAGGGTAGATTATTATGAAAATTTTATGAGAAAATGTACATAAAGGACCCAGGCAGTATCTGGCTAACAATGACATCTCCACAAATATTCGCAAATTTTCCTCCTCCTTTTATCACAACTGCAGATAATCCACAGTCTAGATGGACTTTTTCCCCCATACTTAAAAAAAAAAATTGTGGTAAATATACATGACGTAAAATTTACCAATTTAACCATTCTTGAGTGTACAGTTCAGTGGCATTAAGTACAGTCACATTGTTGTGCAACCATCATCACCATCGATCTCCATAATCATCATCCCAAACTGAAACTGTACCCATTAACCAATAACTCCCCATTCCCTTCTGCTCCCAGCCCCTGGTTGCCACTATTCTATGCCTGTACGAATTTGACTGTTCTATTTACCTCATATAAGTAGAATCATACAACATTTGTCCCTCTATCTTTGGCCAATTTCACTTAGCATAATGTTTTGAAGGCTCATCCATGTCGTAGCATGTATCAGAATTTCATTATTTTTAAAGGCTGAATAATATTGCATTGTATGTAAATTGCACATTTTCTTTATCCATTCATTCTTCAACGGGCATTTGAGTTATTTTCACATTTTGGGTGTTGTGAAAATTGCTGCTATGAATGTGGTGTACAAACATCTGTTTGAGAACTTGCTTTCAATTCTTTGGGGTATATACCTAGCAGTAGAACTGCTGCATCATACGGTTATTCTGTTTAATTTTTGAAGGAAACACCATACCATTTTCAACAGCAGTTGCACCACTGTAAATCCCCACGAGCAATGCACAAGGGTTACAATTTCTCCACAACCTGACCAACAGTGATGGGTTTTTTGTTCATTTTTTGTTTTTTTGATAGCAGCCATCCTAATGAATATGAAGTGGTGTCTCTTTTTGGTTTTGATTTGCTTTTCCTTAATGATTAGTGATATTGATTAGTGATGTTGATCTTTTCATGTATATATTAGCTATTTGTATATCTTCTTTGGAGAAATGTCTATTCAAGTCCTTTGCCCATTTTAACAATTTAATTGTTTGGTTTGGTTATTGTTTTAAGATTTCTTTATGTATTCTGGATATTAATCCTTTATCAGATATATTATTTGCAAATATCTTTTGCCATTTTGTGGGCTGCCTTTTCACTCTGTTGATAATGTCCTTTGATGTACAAAAGTTTTTCATTTTGATGAAGTCCATTTCTATCTTTTTTTCTTTTGTTGCCTGTGCCTTTAATGTCATATCCAAGAAATCATTGCCAAATCCAATGAGTCTTTTAGCCTGTGTTTTCTCCTAATAGTTTTATAGTTTTAGCTCTTATGTTTAGGTCTTTGACCTATTTTGACTTAACTTTTATATATGGTGTAAGGTAAGGGTCCAATATCATTGTTTTACATATGAATATCCAGTTTTCCAACCACCATTTGTTGAAAGACTGTCCTTTCCCTGTTGAATGGTTTTGGCAACATCATTGTTGAAGATCATTTGATCATATATGTGAGAGTTTTTTTCTGGGGTCTCTGTTCTATTCCAATGGTCTGTATGTTTACCTTTATGCCAGTACACATTCTTTTGATTACTGCAGATTCTAAGTAAGTCTTAAAATCAGGACATGGAAGTCTTCTAACTTTGTTCTTCTTTTTCAAGATTGTTTTGTCTATTTGCTGTCCCTTGAGATATGAATTTTAGGATGAGTTTTTCTATTTCAGCAAAAAAATAATCATTGGGACTTCGGAAGGGATTGCACTGAATCTGTAGATTGCTTTGGGTAGTATTAACATCTTAACAATATTATGTCTTCCAATCCATGAACACAGGATGTCTTCCCATTTATTTATGTCTTTAAGTTCTTTCAGGAACATTTTATAATTTTCAGTGTACCAGTTTCACTTCCTTGGCTGAGTTTACTCCTAAGTGTTTTATTCTTTTTGGTGCTCTTGTAAATGGATTGTTTTCTTAATTTCCTTTTTGGATTGTGAGTGTATAGAAACACAACTGATTTTTGCACATTGAATTTGTATTCTGAAACATTGCTAAATTTGTTTTTTAGTGCTAACAGTTTTTTGTGGAATCTTAGGGTTTTCTCCATTTAAGTTCATGTCATCTGTAAACAAATAATTATACTTCTTTTTTTCCAATTTGGATGCCTTCTACTTTATTTTATTCATTTATTCATTCATTCATTGACTAATTGCTCCAGCTAGAATTTCTAATACTATATTGTAAAGAAGTGGCAAAAGCAGGCATCCTTGTCTTGTTCCTGATTGTAAAGAAAAAACTATCAATCTTTCACTATTGAGTATGACATTAGTTGTGAGTTTTTCATATATGCCCTTTATTCTGTTGAGGAAGTTTCCTTCTTATTCTAGCTTGTTGAGATTTTTTTTATCATAAAAAGGTGTTGAATTTTGTCAGATGCTTTTTCTGCATCAACTGAGATGATCATGTGTTTTTTATTTCTTTATTCTGTTAATGTGATGTATTACATAATCAATGTAATACAATATAATTGATTGATTTTTGTTTGTTGAACCATTCTTGCATTCCAGGTATAAATCCCAGTTGGTCATGGTATGTAATCCTTTTAATATTCTGCTGAATTTTGTTTGCTAATATTTTGTTGAGGATTTTTTGCATCAATATTTATAAAGGATATTGGTCTGTAGTCTTTTATTTTTCTTGATGTGTCATCTGGCTTTGGTCCCAGGGTAATGCTGGCCTCATAAAATGAGTTAGGAAGTGTTTCTTCTTCTCTCCAGTATTTTGTAGAATGCACCAGTGAAGCTACCTGGTCCATGGTTCTTCTTCGTTAGAAAGTTTCCGATTACTGATTCACTCTCTTTATTAGGTATAGGGCATTCAGATTCTCTATTTCTGTAGATAGATTTTTTTTTTTAATAATTTTTGTTCAGTTAATGAACAAAGTGAGCTATGAATCCAGGGAGGACAAGACTTGATTCTATAAGTTTACCCTCTGCTTTATCCACTTTTGTATTAGAAAGAACCAGAGAAAGGGAAGGTAGAAAACCAACTTTAAAAAGTGTCTATGATAGGGACTATTAGGAATTTTATACTATTTCATTTAGAATATCATATTTTTATTCCTATATCATACATTATATATGTCCTATATCATTATGTCTCATAGGCTCTTCTAAATCCATCCCATACTAGCTATGTGCCTTTGAAGTCGTGTAACTCTTTGAACCTCACTGTTTTCAACTAGGAATAACTATCTTCACTATACTTGATAATTTTACATATTTAACGACATGGCACAGGCCCTAACAAATAGCAGTGTGTACCCAAGAAATTTAGTTACAGTTCTTTCCTCTAGTTTTCTTTTATATCTTAAAACTAAAGGATAAAATGAGGATTAAAAATAGCATTAAAATAAAAAAGCAAATAAGAACTAAGTGGCAACTTTATCTTTTCCCTTTATTTCAATAGTCTATTTCCTCTTATATCTAATAAGTAATTTTATAGAGAAAGGATTATGCACTCACTTAAATGTAAGGACTACAATTTTAAATATTTAACTCATTTTAGCCTTGAATATATTTTTCATAGACATGAGAGCACATGCATTTTTTAAGGTTTCATGTTTCTTGAATAGCTAAATGTGTAAATTAATACACATTTTTCGTTTATAAGAGAAATCTTTTAAAAATAAGCATTTAAAAATATTTCCGTGAACTTTATTTAGAAATGCTCAATCATATGAATTTCACTGAAATTCCTTTTATTATAGCACTCATGTCTAAATTTGTTTCTAACTCAAAATAAATTCAGAATGCTGAAGAATAAGTTAATTTTATCTATTTGGTCCACTCTGCAATTTTGTTTTAAACTTAAATCTTAGAACAGTGGACTGTTTATGAAAGTACTTTCTTCTTCAGGGCAAAAGGGAGCAAAATTATATTTAAAGAACATACAGAATATAATCATGTTATGAAACTATCCTAGGGACTAAATGAAAACAAACCATATAATTATAAGGAAAGGATAAGTTATTATATATAAAGTAATGATATTACCTTAAAAAATGGTAGAAATAGAGGTTACCTTAAGAGGCTCAATTTAGATTTTTAGATGAATTTAATATTTTTAAATGCTAATGACAAGAATGAAGGTGCCATAAGGGACACTTGAAATATTATTCAAGACGTGAATAGAATTTACTTTTGCAACGTATGCTGAAATTATATAGAGTAATGCCTTTATCAGCTCCCTTGACTGCTATTTTATTTTCTTTTTGTGTTTTTAACAGACTCCCGTATACTTATCTTCAAAACATGGGCTATTCAGATAATTCCTTGTCATCCGTACAAATGAGACCCAGCTGTAAAACTGATTTATTTTCAGATCATCCAAGCATCCCATTCTTGTCCACATCATCAGGTTTCATCATTAAAATATTTGGCCTTCACAAGAAAAATTCATTGCTTGCAAAGGTGCTTTTAGAAAAAGGGAGGCAGCAAAAAGAGGAGGATTAGCAATAGATGTTAGCTCAGGGCTGATCTTCCTCATGAAAAAAAAAAAAAAGAAAAAGAAATCCAGGGGGCCGGCCCGGTGGCGCAAGTTACATTTGCGCTTTGGCAGCCTGGGGTTCGCAGGTTAGGATCCCAGTGGCCAGCCAACGCACTGCTTGTCAGCCATGCTGTGGTGGCATCCCATATAAAGTAGAGGAAGATGGGCACGGATGTTAGCCCAGGGCCAGTCTTCCTCAGCAAAAAGAGGAGAATTGGCAATGGATGTTAACTCAGAGCTAATCTTCCTTACACACACACAGAAAATAATAATACTAGAAAAAGGGAGAGTGTGAATTTAAAGTCCTGAGTAGCAGAATATTAGCATTATTGTCTATTTGCTAAATGCTTGTTATAAACTTGTCTACATCTGTTATAAATGATTATGGATAGCTGTTATAAAATAATTTATAAATTTTATTTATATGTGCCATAAAATAATTTATTTCCAATCTATAAGGCTAAGATCATTAAATAGCAAGGTTATGAACATTTTTGATAGTGTAACTCTGATGTCAGCCACCCCATGTCTAATGTCCTTACTGACATTTGCAAATTCCAAGGATCATACATATTTCTTTTATTCACCTACGGCCTGATTTCCACCTTTGGCTAGACTTTCATTGTCCACTTTATATTTTGCAGCTGCTTTAGACTTTTCCCCATCTTCACACTACACATTTTAGACTTGCATGAAACATTTCATATTCTCTTCACTAGAAATGTATCCATGTTCAAAAAGTTATTTGATTCATATTTACACAAGTGGTGTTCTGTACAGAGTCAATATATATATTTTAAGCAGAAGAACAAAGGTTAAAATAATGCTTTGATCTCCATTCTTCCTCTTCCTCTTAAAAAGCTCCCCCAATATGGTAAACCTATAATAAAAAAATTTAGATATTTATTCTAAATAAATTTAGTAGTATAAGGCACTAAATTTCTCTATTTTAGAAATTAACAATCTAGTCATTAAAACCTTGACCATGGTCTTAATATATTAAATATTTTAATATTCAATTAATATTTATTGAATATTGAAGACTAATATTCAGGGGCCAGCCTGGTGGCATAGTGGTTAAGTTCACGCACTCTGCTTTGGTAGCCTGGGGTTCACAGGTTCAGATCCCGGGTGTGGACCTACACACCACTCAGCAAGCCATGCTGTGGTGGCATCCCACAAACAAAATAGAGGAAGTTTGGCACAGATATTAGCTCAGGGCCAATCTTCCTCACCAAAATAATAATAATAATAATAATATTCAAAATTTTTAAAATTTAATATTCAAAAATTAAAAATTAATGTCTTTTTCTATAAGCCGTACAATCAGATTTCACTTAACTCTTTTTCAATTATTGTTTCCAGGAACTTACAGAATACTAACAGTATTGGTTCATCTTATTGTGTTCTATTCTTAGAGCATATTCAAAAGTGATTTCTCACAAATGTGCCCTGATTTATATGCATAATTATCTACACACATGCTATTGCCCTCAGTGGAATGCACTACCTCACTGTCTTTCCTTGGATCCTATTTCTCCTTCAGATCTTACATGAAATGTCTTGTAACTGTCTTTTGCCCTCATTAGATGGTGATCTTTGGTAGCAGGGATTACATCTTTTACTTCTTTAGCCCAATACTTAGCTTAGTACCTGGTACATTGTAGACACTCAATAAAGTTGGAGAATGAAGGAATCTTTCAAATCTCATACATTCCCTTTCTTTTGTCTTTGATTCAATTACACATTAATTAATATACTGGGCTCAATGCTGAAGCTGCTTAAAAATATGTCCTAGATATAGTTCCTGCTACTCATAAATTACAAAAGGACATTAAAAGGAAAAGAAAAATCAGGTGGAAGATTTGGCTGGGAGAAAGAGGACAGCTTTCCTTAGTTCTTGACATGATCACCATTACATGCTGATTCTCAGCTCAGAGATGGAAAACTTGCTTCCCCAGTTTCCTGCAAAGTCAGATTCTGAAGCAGCACCATATTCTATGATTTCTTTCTCTTTTTTTTTTTCAAAGCCCAATCTCATTAATGGAATTTAGCTTCAGTATGTGGGCTGTAAATCTTTGAAATTGAGCATTGAGGGCTCTCAAGAAGTAAGTATGCACACTTAGGGTTTTTCTCCACACTCTACATGTATTAGTTCAGCTGTAAGCATAGCCATACCCTCAGGATAATCCTTCTGGACATTCTGAAAATCATATGGAACCGAGAAAAAATATATATTCAGCCACCTCTATCACATAATGTGTATGAAAACACATGCATTTCATAAACAATGTCATAATTAATAGGAATAGATTCCATCCCCCACAGCCCTATGTGAACAAATAGGGCATTAATTTCCCTAGGATAAAGTAAACTCCCAAGACATATTTCAAAGCTACTTTCAATTATCATAATTTGTGAGATTCATTCAGTCATGAGTGATTAATAATGTCCTTCCATTTTCAATGCCACATCTGGATGTTTTTACTTCCACCACACCACCTTTCAAAAATGTCTGGTGAATATTTAATCAATGAATTGCATAAAATTTAAAAATTCTGAACTTTACTATAAACTTTACATTTCATCTATGAAAGATTAATTTTTATATGTGTTTTCTTATGAGATTCAAATATTTTGAAATAATTATTTACTGAGCAAATACCGACTGATACATTAATACCATCTGTGAATTAACAATACTTCCTATTCTTAGTGCTACTATTTGTAATATCTACAACTATTGTATCAATAACTCCTAATGCAACCCTATTATGCCAGGCTTATAGAACATACAATATTCAGTTCCTCTACTGAATGAATTATGATATATTTACCTTGAAATAAGAGTCTCCTTGTCATAAAACCTAGTAAATTTCAGCTTCCATTGGGTGGTATTTATATACCTAGATGGGACTTGAATTATTATCCTGCTATGGTTCGCTGTGAAGGCTAAATACATATCTCTTTACTCAATTTTACTTCTATAGAGATCCTTAAAAAGCAAAACAAAGAGAAATTTCTGATCATAATTCAAATGGTCATTCTCTTCTCATTTATTCTTCTGTGTGTGAAATTTCTAGAGTTCCTGGACTCATAGGTTCTCAAAATATAGTGTACATTAAAATAATAACAGGCTCCATCTCCAGAGACTCCAAATCAGCAGACCAACGATGAGACCCAGGACACCACATTGTCAACGAGTTCACCAGATGATGCTGGTACTGTTTACCCTTGGATCACACTCTGAGACTCACTATTTTAGGGTGTGAAACTCTAAGTTCAGAATTCATGGAAAATGGAGAAATTCCTAACAGACAATACCTTTTTGTCCTAAAAGCCTAAGAGCCTTTTTTTCCACGTGTTTCAGGATTCCATAACATTTTGTATGAAAACAATTAAGCTTAAATTGATTGTGATCCTTAATTTGAGCTAAAGAAAAATGCAGTTATTTCAAATAAGTGTTACGTAAAAGGATGGCTAGCAAAAACTAAGTGGGTTATGCATTTTAATAATGAAGATGTTTTTAAGTGATGAAGAAGGAGGAGGAGGAGGCTCATTAGATACAAATGTAGCCATAGAAAACACCTCTGGGGACAATGACATCAAATAGATCTCGAAATTAAACAAAAATGAAGAAAATGAAGGGTCAACGGAAAGTCAGTATAACTAAGAAAAAACGTTTTTTAAGTAGATGGTGAATAAGGGTATAGTAGGAATATTATTAACTCAAACATTGTGCAAATTGTAATTAAAAATTTATTTTATGGTGAAAAAAATAAGTTAGAGAAATCTTTTTAAACCCGTATCCTACTCTAGACCAAGCGTATAAAAATTATATATGTTGTGATTAACTGCATTGTTTTCACATCTAAACTGAGCAAATACAATCGTGGAAAAGACTAAACACTAGTAAAATGTCTTGTGACAAGACGATATATTCTCAATGAGTACAGTTTAGAAGATGAGAACAGGGCAACACACAGTGGCGAGCCCTGTGACAGAGGCAAACAGCATTGTGGCATTGTGACCAGTCGTCTCATGTTCGTATAGAGTCATGTACAACGTGGACACTGACCACAATGATAATTAATACATTTAATTTTTGTTCCTCTTGGTATTTTGATATGCTTTAATGCTACACTGTTTCCGCCAATGTTCTTGATTGCTGCTGTAGATAACATCATAATAAGAAAAAATCTTGGTTGTTCAAATTTTTTAATTTTACCGCTGTATCATACCATCTTGAGCTACTTCACCTACTGCTTTAACCCACCTCTGAGGTGAGGCTGGTAGATCTCTACCCAGATATGTGCTTGATAAATTAATTTCAAAAGTGGATTCCATCAACAGGTGAGCTCTCACCAACAGATGCATATATTCTGCCCTTAACAAGGTGGGATGTGATTTTGGATATTAGCACTTAAATGATTTTTTTCCTTAGCAAAAGCTTCTCACCTGCTTCTTTTGACTACTCTCAATGTGATGTGGGAACATATACTTGGTGGCTAACACTTGAAAATGGGCAGCAAAAAGCCAATTTCACTTTAAATCTAATTTATGTAATTTTCCAGTTCCTTTCTCCGCCTAGTCTCCAAGTCTTGCCACTTTCTGGTTATCAAATAACACAAAATGAGTTATATATATAAAAACAGAGAGAGCTACAAGTTTTCAGTATTATCGTGTTCTTTGACACAAATTATTTAAAAACTGATGTTTAAATTAGTGGGCAACATTTGTCATATTTATTGTCTAATTGTGCTCTAACTTTCATTCAATAATTTCAGCAAAGGTTTATCGAGTGCATACTGGATGGCAGTCATAGTTTCTGGGTTCTGAATATGTAGTAATGTAGAAAACCAGCAATTACCCTGATGCATAAAGCTTATATTCTAATGAAGGAAGAGTGATAACAAATAAACAAATGTGTAATATGTCAGGTGGAGATAAGCAACAAATGGAAAAATAACACAAGGTGAAGGGTCGAGAATAACATGGCATGCATTGTTGTATAGAGCAGCAACGAAAATCTCTGAGAAGGTGATTTCTCAGCAGATGCAGATCTTACTCTGCTTAGTGTGGGTCACTGTTCTTATTGTATCCTGAGTGGTACTCTTTTCTAGGGTAGTCCCTTCACATTGTTTACCAGTGCTCTTTTGGTTTAAAACAAAGAAAATATAAAAACAGAAATAAATCTTAAAAAAAAAAAACTCTTTCCTCATGCATGAGTTATGAAATCCTTACATCTGACCAAAAGAATCTCAACCCAGTTGCACAGATATTATGAAAATGGGACTCACGCCCTCAAATGGCCATAGCTTGGGTTCAATTTTTCCTATAGGTACAATTTAACCAGCAGTTGGAAGTTTCAATGAGTATACATGGCTTTCTAAGCTACTGGCTTTAGTAAGGGAGACCAGATACAGCTCTGACATATCAGAGCTTAAAATTACTATTCAGGATCCCTCAAATACATTAACATCCCAGGCTCTCAGGTCTGTACTGGCCCCAGTACCTCTGTGAGTCATACAGCTTCAACTTCCGTTTTACTGCCACAGCTGGGACACATCTTTTGCTATCTGAAGATTTCTCTTCCTTTTCTCTTTTTTCATTTTCAGCTATATCTTTTCACTGATAATATACTTTCACAAAGTATTTTTATTACTTTGTGTTTGAATCTTAAGGTTTGAAGCTTGGTAGGGGTGGGAGTGTGTTCCAGAATCTACTCAGTCCCCTACCAGCAGCCCCCTCAATTTGAAGTTGAAGAGTTTGCAATGTTTTCTGTGTGCTAAATCTCAATCTTAAAACCATTCATAAGATGGGGGCCGCCCGGTGGCGCAGCGGTTTAGTCCGCGCTTGGCAGCCTGGGGTTCGCGGGCTTGGATCCCGGGCGCCCGCCGACACACTGCTCGTCAGCCATGCAGTGGCAGCGTCCCATATGGGGTGGAGGAGGGTGGGCACAGATGTTGGCCCAGGCCAGTCTTCCTCTGCAAAAGGAGGAGGATGAGCAACGGATGTTAGCTCAGGGCTGGTCTTCCTCACAAAAAAAAAAAAAAAAAAAAAACAACATTCATAAGAAAAAGGAAGTGTATATAACATATCTGATGTATTTTAACAACTCATTCCAATCATTTAATTTATGCAACAAGTACTAGCTTACTAGTTGGAAATTACCTAACTACCCATCAAGTAAGACAGTAGCCAGGTGTGTATTGTTGCAGAGAATGAAGAAAGTAAGCTTTAAAGATCCAAGTTTGGACAGGTCAGTGTTCATATTGAGCCTTCGCCCTTCCCTGTCAACTCTAGAAGGCTTGATTGGAGTGATATAAACACTATCTTTTTGTCCATCAAGGGCACTCTGGACCATTGGAAAATGCACTTCAAATGGCTGAGCAAAACAAAGTCACAGTGTTTGGTTTCAGACAAAAACCTCAAGAGATTTAAGTTGTGCTTCAAGTTATACAATCCTCAACTACAAACATTTATACATGATGGTTATAGAATCCTCTCCCACTAAAGGTCTTACAGAGCCTGCAGAAATGCTTCCTCAAGAGACATAAGACACACACTGATTTATAAGATGTTCTTTCTCTCATGGGTTAGGTGGCAAGAACAGTTCTGTGAAGGAGATAAACAGACTTTAACTTTTAAGGATAAAGGAAGACTAAATGCTACTTCTAAAATTCCATATCAATCTGACATTAATATGGTCAGAATTAAGAATGTGGACTAAGTTTAAATGGAGAGTTATTACTAAATCCATAAAAATTTCACACTATATATTTGTTTTTACATTTTCCAAATGAAGTAGAAATCTATTCAAAGTCTTATCATCAATTTGATTGATATTTCATTAAAATATGTTAAAAATAAATTCTATAAAGACTTGAAATAGATCTAATTATTTTCTGCTTTAATTCTTTTTTAACCATATATATCACAGTAAGTACATATTTGCGTGTTTTGTTTTGTGAATTATTTGTGTGTGTGATTGTTTTGTTTTTTATACCTACAAGAAAAATTTCAGTGATTTCTCTTTTTTTTTCTCCCTAAAGTTACCATCTGGCTTGCAAAGGAAATCCCTCTTTAACAAGTTTAGTGCAACAATGAATAATATAAAGGAGTTATTAGGAACCCATCTCCATGGGAGCAAATGAGGTACAAGCAGTGGAGAGCACGCTGAGTCCCCACCTGCACTCACCAAGTTAGAATTTCCAGTCAATGATTCCCACATGCTTGAGTTTCAGGTCAGATAGAAACTGTATACTAAACATTAAAAAATAAACATAACAAGAGAAAAGAAAAACAGCAAGATGAAGAAAAAGGGTGAGCTAAAAGAATTAAAATTTATATTGTACCATTTTGAGAAAAAAATATTTAAACCTACCAGAAACTATATTCCTAAGAAGTAAATAGAAACCAAGGTATTTAATTTATCTAGAATAACCAGATAAGCAAAACCAGAGTACAAACAAATTATTACTATTGGACTTCATTGTGTCTGCCAAAGGAAGGGATGGACATAAAATGGATCCCTTTGGAATGGACTCAGAGAATAAGGGTATTCATTTCCCTTGTAAAAGCTCATCAGAAAACTCCCTCTACATCAGCAGCTCTTAACAATCAAGGAGATAGAATGATCTACTCTGGATGAAAAATCAGTACCATTGCCATCCAGCCCAGTGCATGGATGACATTAAGACATTTTACGAACTCATAAAAATGCCCAAGATGGCAGAGATGGAGGCTGTAAATGGATTCCTACTCACTAGGACTGATTTGACTGCTTTATCTAGACTGAGCATTTCCAGCAATGAAAATAAACAAACAAATAAATAAACAAAACTTATGGTCCTGATATGACACCATGTCTTCAAGAGACTAACCTGGAGGCAAGTTATTATACTGAGCACCTTTTATATTAAAAGTTGAAGTTAGTTTTTCTTCCCTGGAAGAGACTTTATTTTGGAGATAGATGTGCCTCCCCTCCCTTCAAATAACTCTTCCAGCATTTCTACAAATAGATTTGTTTCATGAATCATATACTATCTTACATAACGTTGACTCACTCATAGAGCTTATTTAACAGCAAGACTAGGGCAACAGAATGATGCCTTTGAGATTCTCTAGTACTATCTACTTTATCAACCAGAAACAGTTAGTATGACTGAATAAGGCAATGACACACCATCTTGTAGATGTAATTGGAATCAGATGCCAATTAATGGTGCAATTTCTCTGGTAGGTGGAATGCATGAGTCCCAGAAGCAATGACTGGAATTGTTGATGACTCCATGTTTATACCCAATTATACATCTTCATAATATTTTTAGTTTTTTCACCAAGAATTCAGCTTCTATGGATTTTAAGATTTTATTACCGAAGGGATAATAAATACTTTCTACTAGGTGACCCAACAATAGTTTCAATGATTTGGAATCTAAGACGTGGTCATTAAGCATTGTTCACCCCACTAAACAAATAAGAAAATAAAAGGGTGTTTCAGTGTTGGATGGAGTATTTCACAGTAACAAAAGAGTAATAAAGAACAATAAGATAACCACTATAAAATAAGAGCTTAGAAATTACAGTTGGAGCTCAAGTGATTAGGACACTTTCTTTTCTGTACTATGTCCAAAGTTATGGTCAGATTACTGCAAAACACAACAGGAAGGATTGTTAAGGCTTCAGATCACACAGGAAAGAAAGTTTGGATCACCGCACCAGTGAAAGAGCAGCAACAGTACTACAGATCTGGTCCCAAGAGCTGCTCATCAGTAAGGTGGTGAAATCAAGAAACAGCAGTTGGGATGGCTATGGTCAGGAACACAGATGCCTTCCCTTCAGTTTAAAATAACAGAATCCACTACCCCCTCTGCAACTGTTGGTCCTACAGCCACACCTGCTGCTTCATCTGCAGAGGTAACCATCAATCAATGTATACACAAGCCTCAGTTGCAGGTTGACAGCTAAAAATCCAGCATCTCCATGACTAGGTGGGCTTGGTAAACAGGAGAAGAAGAAGAAAGGTCTTTTCCACCTCAACTACACCTTCCAAACTTCACACAGGTATGACAATTCACACAAATGTAGTGACTCGTGAAAATTAAAAACTGAAGTCCAAAAAACTAGTTACAAGACCATCTGGGAAATGAAGTTGGCTGGTTGGCAGGTTTTTCCAGCCTCTGGAGGAGGCTCACACCAGAGGGTGGTATAATGGATGTGTTAGTCCATGATCTATACCATACGAGGAAAATCAATTACAACTTGTGATCCAGTTGCATACTGGAAAAGAATTATATTCTCATTTCATATTCCAAACACATTTTGAATCATGTCTTGCTAATCTTACCTTTCCACTGATCTTTCTCTTACTGATGTCTATAACATTTATAAATTTACCTTTATGTTCATAGTTTATAGACTATCACATCTTATTATGACGTTCTACAGAAGAAAGGGGCATCACCCCAGGACTAGGGCTTGTCATTGGGATTCAGGCTATCACTCTGTAGAAATAGGGTAAAGAGTGTGTGAGTGTGTGTGTGTGTATGCAACAAAAAAATTATGTAAAGTGGGGACATTTTAAAATTCTATCTATGAAAAGAAGTATATGTGTGTGAATGTCTTTTTATATTTTAAACACACAAGGGATGAATACAGCAGATATCTGTTTTCCAACCATTCTCTCTCATCCTTTTTCTTTAAAAATCAGTATCCTGCTTTTCCTTTGTGGAACAATTCTGATATTCCCTTGTTCTTCACGGAACTGTCTATCAAAGATCTACCACTCTGCAAGCTCCTCCCCTCATCCCTTGCAGAGTGCCCCTGACTAAGTGGACCATTCACATCCTCCCTTCCAGAACTTTGAATCTTAAGCAGAATAAGATATGAACAAAAGGTCAATGAAGCACTCAGAAGAGGCATTTTTAAACTTCTGGAAAATATCAGGGAGATTCATGGATCTCCTGATTCCTATGTTTTTCTCTCCAGCCTTTTTTAATTTCTGTGAATATCCCAGAATTATTCCAATATTTCTGTCTTAGTCTATTTGGGCTCCTATAGCAGAATTGCACAGACTGGATGGCTTAACAACAGAAATTGATTTCTCACAGTTCTTCCTGCTGTGTCCTCAGATGGCGGAGAGAGAGAGATCTTGTCTTTCTGTCTCCTCTAATACAGGCGGTAACCCCATTCATGAAGACTCCACTCTCGTGACCTAATTACTTCCAAATACTATCACATTGGGGATTAGGTCTTCAAAACATGAATCTGGGGAAACACAGATATTCAGTCCATAGCACTATTCACTTTTCTTCAGTTGTATTGGTTCACGCAATAATGAAATCCTAGTGATCAATAAATAATCGTTATAACCAGACTTATATGTCCTTGGCACTGTGCTAACAGTTTCACATGCTGCCTCATATTTAATTCTTGCAATAACATGTTAAGTAAATATTATTTTAATTTTACAGATTAGGAATGAAGACTTTGGAAAATCTAAGTAACTCGAGTAAAGTATCAAACTAGAAACTAGCAGGGACAGGATTCAAGCCTACAGCTCTCTAACTTAAAAGCTGTGTTCTTAAATAATAAAACTACACATATGTTTCTCAGTAGAAAGACTGGTACTTAGGAAAAGGTAAACACGACATAAGTGTGAAATGTATCTTATGACACACCAAGATTTTCTATGGAGCTTTTGACTCCTCAGGAGCAACATGTGGGCTGAGAAGATGCTATCGGGACCGGAACATATTGATTCCCAAGTGATGGGATGAGAATTCCATGCCACGTGTAACACATCCTAAGGTTATGCTACCTACCCCAATCTGGATACAACTCTTCTAAACAGATATTTCTTCTGTCAAACAAGTTGACATTCTGTGACCTATAGTGACGAGATAAGGCAAGTTTTGAGTATTAAACAGTCATTCCCCAAGTATCTGTACATCACAATCAGAGATGTCTCTGTCGCTCCCCAGACCTGCTGAATCAGAATGTTGGTTACTAGTGTCCTGACATTTGTATTTTGAAAAATAACAAGAGCTTCTGATGGGCAATCGGTATTGATATGTAATACATAATATGGCCAAGTGAAGAGTCAGGTTTGGTACTAGTCCCAGAAGGGTTCCAAGAAACTGTGTGGCCCCAAGAAGGTTATTCAAATTATGTAGGCTTTACTTCTACACGGGTGAAGTTAGGAGGTAGAAATAGATGTTCACCAAAGGTACACTTTACCTTTCTCCTAATAAATTATTGAACTATAATAAGCTTGCTATAGCACTAGTGTACAAAAATTATTTTTTTAAGTTGCCATAAACATCATCCATGTTTATTCTGTCAGCAAGATTTCTTGATTTTGCTAGAAGTAAATTTCTATGTGTATTCATAAATGTAATAAAAATATTTGAGTCTAAAATGTACCATCTACATACATCAGAGTCTAGAGGAGAAACTACGAGTCAGGTGCCAAAATATTCACGTGGATGTGTTTCAGCTTTATCTCGGTCATTCAGAAGTTACAGATAATATCACAGAACTGGACCTGATCCGAACCTAACTTTTATCTTTTGCCATAAGTGCCAGATGATCTTTGGAAAGCACAGCAGGTGTCAGGAAAAGTGGGCAGCTGCATTGTCTTCTTTCTCTCATTCTGACAAACTTATTTTTGAGATGCCGATGGAAAATTCAAATTTCAGTTTGCCAAAAAAAAAAAACACCACTACATCTTCACA
Source organism: Tapirus indicus (assembly GCA_031878705.1). Taxonomy (NCBI): domain Eukaryota; kingdom Metazoa; phylum Chordata; class Mammalia; order Perissodactyla; family Tapiridae; genus Tapirus; species Tapirus indicus. The sequence goes on from CM062936.1 coordinate 4,318,603, forward strand.
AAAGTCTTTCTTTGTCTCTATTCCTCACAGGACAAAATCATTTTAGTTAAGAAACTCATAATTAGGGATAAATTCCTTAGTTGAACAAAAGGATAACTTTGTGGTTTTACTTTGATGTGGAAACTAAAATGGCAGGGCTTTTTTTTAATAGTATTCTGGATGTAGGAAGTGAAAGGCTTATACACATTAAAATAAAATATTAACTACATATGATTAATTGAAAAGAGAATACGCTCTCATCTGGTTTTATTTGAATTAATCCATTCTGATATGCCTGTGATGTGTACCTAGATAGAATGTCAACTTATTTGCAGAAAATTAAAATCTATGTGGAAAATATAACATCTGTTAATTATTTTTTTGCTGAAGACAAATAATAAGTGAGTAGGTTTCTAATAATTAAATTAAAAAGCTCCCTAGAAGGTTTGATAATTGTTTATCTATGCCCATATTTCACAAGTAAAAATGCAAATTACTCACAGTGGTGGTAAGTAAAATGTGGTCTTAAAATATTCTCATGGAAATGGGGGAATTGAAGGATGCTAAGAGAGTTTGTAAAACTTGCTTATTTTACAGGTAACTTCTTCAAAGGAACACAGTTAGTTTTTATCATGTTAAAGCTGAATCTGAAGTCTCCCTTCCAGGTTTATTTCAATTCAGTGTCAGTTCCTGGATGATTGCCATTATTCTCAGTCTGTTATTAAAGAATAAAGAAGAGGAAACAGATGTTGGGAAACAAAGACCAATAAATGCAAACAAAGAAAAGAATTCAGATGAAAATGTACTTCAAAGGCTGAATTTGCTTCCACCATATGGAGATTAAATAAACTGGCCAGACTTTCTCCTGACGGAGAGATGCAGAAAGTTCATATGAGTCATGTCAATAACATTGTCACCACCAACAAATTGATCTCTCTTTTCCTCAATTTTTCTTCAGACGTAAAATTTTGGTTCCAACTTTTCCATTCTCTCTGATTCACTTCAGTCTGGCTTCAGCCCCCATTTCACAGAAATTTCTTTTATTAAGGTCACGATGACCTTTATGACTTTAAAGTGAATGGCCAATTTCTCCTCCCCTTATCTGATATCTTAACTTTAGACATATGTTGCTGTTTCTTCCTTCTTGAAATATTATTTCCTCCAGCTTCTATTTATGATTCTCCTCTAATATCTCTTGCCTCTCTTCTGTCTTCTTTGCCGCTGCTTGCCCTCCTCCAGACCTTTAAAGAATGGAATGTATCAAACTTGGGCCCTAATCTATTTTTCCTTTCCCCGCACTCTCTCCCTAGGAAATCTCATCCATTCCATGGCTTCAGTTTCATTCTCTACATGAAACACACAAGCAAATATTATCCTGAACCACCCTTCTGTGGATGAGAAACCCAATACCCAACCGTCATTTGTTATACACACAAAGAAGTCTCCAAGGCCCTTTGAGGCTCATGTGCCCAAAAGTAAACTCAGGACCCTCTTCCTCAGAAATGGATTGCAAATGACATTCAAATTGGCATTTCTTTAGTATTATTCAAAAGAAACTGTACCCAAAACAGAGAATTCCTGTGAACTCCACAGAGGATTTTTTTTCCAACAATACTCCTCTCTATCAAATTCTCTTTAACAAGTAAGTCTCCATGACACACCACTGTCAATCTCATATTGGCTTCTCAAACAGCAAAAAAGAAAAAATAATGCTCTGAGCTATAAGTATAATATTGTAAGTCCAATATCACTTGCAGTCAATTGATTAATTCATTCATCACTCCTTTAACAAACCCTGAGCTAAACAGCAATGAAATACAGAGGACTAGGCCCCTGGTCTCATGGAACTTATAGTCTAATAGGAGGGAAACAAGTAACAAATATATACACAAGATTATTTCAGATGCAATGAAATATTATGTAGAAAATTAAACAGGAATTGTCTACAGGTAGGAGGCAACCTTTTTGGTAAGACTAGAAGGATGGACACCAAGAGAACAGAGACCAGAGAGAAGAACAATTGAGGCAAGGATATAGACGTTCAGGTGATCTAGTGTGGCGAGAGTATGATGAGTAAGGTGCATGTTTGAAGAAAAAAGGACAAGGATGGACACAAAGGGGTCAGGGGAGAGTTTGCAGGGTTGAGTGGGAAGATAAAAGAAGATGAAGTAGGGGGTGAGAAGCAATAGCCCATTCATGTCAGGTCCTTGCCTATGGAAAATTCAAATTTTATTCTAAGTATAATGGGGAGACATTGGGAGTGAGGGGTCTAACAAGGTCAATGACATGACTTAGTTTACTATCTAAATGCTTATCCTCACTAGTGAGAGACAGAGAGTCAGTCCTTCTCTGGTGGCAAAAGCTAAGAGATGTAAAACTCAGAAGTAGTTGGAGGCCATGTCCCCACCTTGTGGAGGAAGCCAAGCCACAAAACAAATTAAGCCAACAGTCAGAGAGCAGCAAAAATGGAAGACAGTAAAGGCTCTATAGTAGTTGTCTATTGATGCATCATAAACTACCCCAAATCTTAGAAACTTAGAACAACACACAATTATCTCATTGTTGCTGTGGGTCAGGAATCTGGCATGACTTATCCTCGGCCGCTTCTTCTGGGTCTCTCACAGGCTGTAGCAAGATGTCAGCCGGGCTTTAGTCACCTCACATCTCAACCAAGTAGAGATTTACTTCCAAGGTCATGTAATTGATGGTAGGATTCCATTCCGGGAAGCTTGTCCCACTGAGAGCCTCACTTACCCACTGCCTTTGGCCCTCAGTTCCTTGCCACATGAGCTTCTCCAGCAGGGCAGCTTGCTTCGTAAAAACTTGCATGCTGAGGGGCCAGCCCAGTGGCATAGTGGTTAAGTTGATGCACTCTGCTTCGCTACCCCGGGGCTCACAGGTTCAGATCCCGGGCACAGACCTACGCACCGCTCATCAAGCCATGCTGTGGTTGTGTCCCATATACAAAATAGAGGAAGATGGGCATGGATGTTAGCTCAGGGCCAATCTTCCTCACCAAAAAACAAAAACAATAACAACTACAACAACAACAAAAATTTACATGCTGAGAAGGCAACAGAGAGAGTAGAGTCATAGTCTTTTAAAACCTAATCATGGAAGTGGCATTTCACAATTTTTGCCATATTCTATTTGTTAAAAACAACCATTAGATCTGGCTCATACTCAAAGGGAGATTATACAAGTGCAAGAATACCAGCAGGTGGGGATGACTGGAAGCCATATTAAATGATTCCCTCTCAAAGTCTATCCCCTGGCCTCCAGTGATTTATTTATGTCCTTCTCAAATGTAAAATATCTCCTTTCAAGGTCCCCAGAAGTGTCATCACATTATAGCATCAGCTCCAAGTCCAGAATCTTCATCATTAAAATCAGCTCTTTGTTCAGTACCTCTCAATCTGTGACCTGTGACTACGCAGGCTAGCCCTGTGACATTTATTGATACCATGTGGAGTGAAAGAATCACCTCGTAATGCCTTCCCAAATCATATATTTGCAGAATTTAATAAAATGGTTATGATTTTAGGCAGCTAAATTTCATGGCATTTTGTTATACAGCAATTGAGAATTAAGAAAATTTGCTAGCAGTCCCAGTTCCTAGAAGTACCAGACCACAGAATATACTCCACACTAAGGGCGTGTCAGAAGTCTTGAAGCAAAGCATCCTTATGTTTCATGGTCAGATGCTCAGAGCAATTTCCTCTGAGGGAGTAGACATTGAAGGCCAAACAGCTACCTACCTTGATGCTCGCAGAAGGCTTGTCTATATGGGGCACACATCTAAAGCCACTCAGAGGTTGTAGATAAAGAGGTAACTCTAGTAACCCCCGAAGGGTAGCAGGACATGCTACCCCCGAATATGCCACTTTGGTATGTTGATTTCTTTGAGCTGCGGGCACTTGAAAAACAGCAAATGCAGGGAGAGGCTTTCTCTAAATTCCCCTTATCTGGCTAAAGACAGATCATCCAAAGGGAATCAATTGTCATAAATCATCTCTAAGAGTTTCATCAACCAGGGAAGATTGACTCATCATGAGAGAGGAGACTAGAAGTAACACCACATCAGAAAAACTGTATCACAAACTATCATCTCTCCCATCTATTCTTTTAAGGTCCATTCATCTTTCCTAAAAATCACTTACTCTCCCCCAAGGGGCCTACATCCTCCTCTCCTTTCCCTGTTAGGATGATACTTAATCCTGAATTCTCAGCTACTTTTCCCCTGGATCTCCCCCATGTATACATGAGGTATACATTTTAATAAACTTCTGTTTGTTTTTCTCTTATTAATCTGTCTTTTATTACAGGAGTCTCAGCCAAGAACTTAGAAGGGTAGGGGGAAATTATTTTTCCTCCTCTATGCCACTCATATAACATGCATTATTTCTGCACACATCAAGATGTGGTGGAAGACACACTGTTTCTTAGTTCCCCATTCTCCCCAACCTTGTCAGGCAGAGTGGGGAACAAGTCAACAGCGTCAATCAGCTCACAGTTCATGAAGTCAGTGATGGGGCCCTGGAATTCACTGAACCTCCTAACCCAGAAGAGACAGCAATGGCCTGGAAGTCTCAAGGTGTGTGAATTTGTCCAACATGCATGGTTTTGTCTCAGACAGCACACGGTTAGGCTCCCAAGTCTATAAACCAATAAAGAGTTGACTTCTGCTTATGAGGCTTTACCTAAGCAAAAGATACCTGGTTTTTTTTTTGAGGTAACATTGGTTTATAACATTATGTAAATTTCAGATGTACATCATTATATTTCAATTTCTGTATAGACTACATCATGTTCACCACCCAAAGACTAATTACAACCCATCACCATACATATGTGCCCCATCACCCCTTTCATCCTCCTACCTTCCCCTTCCCCTCCAGTAACCCCCAATCTAATCTCTGTATCTGTGTATTTGCTGTTGTTGCTTTTAATCTTCTACTTATGAGTGAGATCATATGGTATTTGACTTTCTCCCTCTGACTTACTTCACTTAGTGTAATACCCTGAAGGGGAGAAAGAGTATTCTCTACCCACTCTGGGTACTTTCTGGCTGGGCTACACATTAAATTGACAGGAGGCCAAATAGCAGGAGAAAATCAAACAAAGCTTTATAACATGTATACACGGGAGAGACCCGGGGAAACAGTATCTCTTGACAAAATGGTGGAAGTTCTCCTCTTAAATAGACAAAGTAGGATAATGAGGGTAGATCAGTTATGGGAGATGACCAGAAAAGCACAGTAAGGTTATTATGCAGATTTAAAGCCTCACCTTCCACACTGACAAGTTTCTAGAGATGAGGTCATCTGCCTCTCTTCCCAGTACAGGAAAGGAGATACCTTTACAAATGGAGATTTCCCTTACAAATGTAAATGTTTGGTAAACAAAACTTTGATAAGAATGGGTGTAGAAAAGACCCTCCCAGTCTATCAATATCCAGAGTTATCCATGGTGACAGGCCCGTCCTGAAGACACACCTTCCATCCCAAATCCCTTCAGACAGTTAGTAGGGGTGAAGAAGGTCAAAGCCTCCTTCAGTGAAAATAAGGTAAAGAGTATTTCTTGAGGTGGCCAATTCTGATCCCCTACAACCCTCAAAGTCCATCCATGTTGTCTCAAATGGCAAGATTTCATCTTTTTTAAGGCTGAGTACTATTCCATTCTATATATATATCACATCTTCTTTATCCATTCATCCATTGATGGGCACTTAGGTTGTTTCTAAGTCTTGGCTATTGTGAACAATGCTGCAATGAACATATGCATGCATATATCTTTATGCGTTCATGTTCTTTGGATGAATACTCAGCAGTGGAATAAAAAGCTAACTGATTTTGAAAGAAAGTTTTGGATTTTCTGCTCAGTAAAATTTTCTTCAGAAAAATAAAATGCATCATTGAAGTTAGAAGACAGGAGCAGTAGGGTTATCAGCCTGGTACTGGGGAAATGTAGCAATGTTCATGGTTGTGGCAGAGATTTCCACAGCAGGGTTTTGACTCACAAGGTAAAGTATTTACCACAAACTTTTGATACCAGCTCAATAGAAGGTTGACATAAGGGAAACCATACTGTAGAAAAGAAACCATATTGTAACTTTGAATGACATCTGATTAACTGACATGCTCTGTGGATTTTATGGCCCTTCCTAGCTGCAATAAGTCCATAACTTTGTTCTTTTTAGTTCCTTAGGAATGTGATGGCCCCCAGGTAGAGTCTATGCTGATAGCCATTGTCAATGACAACTGAAAGATCAGGGTATAGGGCATTGCTCTGGTCTCTGATGCATATCCAGTAAAACAAAAGGCCATCAGGAACTAAGACCAGATGGATGCCCCCACCCACCCTCAGACCAGCTTCCTCCCCAACCTGGAGACCAGCCCCATATATAACTGGCCTGTAGTCTTTGTCCTGTAAGATGGTTCTTTCAGACATTAGTCGGCCATCTTCCCCCTTGCTAGCAAGCTGTAATAAAGTCCTTTCTCTGCCACCATCTTGCCTCTTGATGATTGGAATTTGTCTCACAGTGAGCAGATTGTGCCCTTTGTGTGGTAACACTTTCTCTATACCAGAAGACTTAGTCCTGGAACCCCTTCATTATCTATACTCACTCCTGTTATCATCCAGTCTCATGACTTTAAATAAATCTCTTTTGGCTGATGACACCCAAATGTCTCTTTTTGGTCTACACTTATCACCAGGATACCATCTGCATATTTCTACCTGCTCACATCTTCTTCTGGATGTCTAATTGGCATCTTAAACCTGACATGTCTAAAACCAAACGTTTGAGGTTTTTTTGCTCCCAAATGTACTCCTCCTCAGATTGTCTGCAATTCCATATGATATTCCTCCATTCATCTAGATGTTCAGATGAAAAAAGTTGGAGTCATCTTCAGCCCCTATCTTTCTCTCACATCATACACTGATCCATCGAAATATCATGTTAAGTATACCTTCAAATTCATCCTAAATCTATTCATTTGACTCCATCTCCACAGCAACCCTTCTGACTCCATCTCCACAGCAACCCTTCTGATTCATGCCACCACATTCTTTCAAGTGGATATCATAGTAGACTCCTGACTGGTCTCCCTACTTCTATTCTTACACTCTATAGTCTAAAGCCATTGTGATCTTTTAAATATAAGTCTAATTATGCTAAATCTTGGAATTCCAAAGAGGATGCTTTTTATTCCTAATAAACCAGGTCAAGAACTTGTCACCTGGAGATGTTATCTCTTGTCTCCTTTCCTGCTTCAGCTGCATTGTGGTGTCCACTTCCAACCAAAACTTTTCAAGTCTTCACTATAATGACAGTGAGCATTGTTGGAATGTAGGTGTGCTGCTAAAGATGCTTTCTAGCCATTCCTAAAGTTATCAACAGTTCTCTGAAAATGGCCTCCTTCCCAAGCCTGTGATATTACTTGTCTGTTATCTCCAGAAGTAGATGTGCTTAAGTCTACACCCATTATTCCTCTTTTCTCCAAAAAGAAATGTGAAAGCTTCCTTAAATACCAGTGGATTTAGACAATCAGGAATGGTACACTATGTTGGATTGAGCAGCTAGCCCAATATGTCCTGTTAGGCCTATAATTTGCTCTTGGGCAATATTAACTTACAAATGAGATAAGCCATATCCTTGGTCAGAGCTTTCATTTACTTCCTATGCATTTCCCTTTATTCCAATTCCCACCCCCAACCCCACGGGCCTGTCTATTGCACTTGGGCTTCAAGTTTCCTGAAAAGTCTTTAGGTAATAACAGAAGGTGAGTGTAGTTCAATAAATTGTCATGGGAATTGCTGCTATATTTTATTAACAATATACTCAGACTGGGAAGGTTCGCCTGCTTTGAAGAGAAATATGAAAGGTAACGTGATGAACTGACTTCCTACTGTAGAGTTTACAAAGCTCCTTTTGTTTGTAACTTATTGTTACTTTCAGTCTTTATGTTTCAAAGGTTTTAGATTGCTCCTTAGAGTTTGGAATTTATCTGTCCAAAACATTACAATGTCATAAAAAAGGGGAAAATATCCCCAAGTTCAAACTTCTATTTTCTATAATAAAGGCATAAAAATCCCAAAGAACTCATTCTTCATGGTAGAATTGTGTGCCCCACAAGCCGAGACTCAGGACAAAGAATAGCACACACCTCCTCTCCCTCAGTTCTCAGCAGTTTTCATTTCCAAGCAACCACTACAAAGTCCTTTTTCTAGTTACCAAGATGAATACAAAAAAGATTTAATGCTCCAGGGCACTTCTGCGTTAAAAAAAACAAATCCTATCACCTGAATAACTAATGTAGCCCTTAATGTGATATTCAACTTTATGATTCCAGTGTAGGCAGAAAGAAAACAGATGAATTACACTTGAATACATACCAAAATATATTAGACACTTCAACCTATATAGTGATCTTTCAAATGAAAATAAAAAAGGTAGATGCCTTTTTATATAGCCAGGGGTACCCGATTTATGACAATGCCTGTGTTTATCAACTCCAAAATAACACTAACACAAAACATAGCACAAAATGAAGAGCTATCAATTCTTCTCACATGAGAAAGCTACAGCTCCTGAGGTTTGACCTGTATTTTTTTATATAATTACACTGGTCACTAATGATACCAGCTCAACACAAGGTTGACATAAGGGGAGCCATATTGTAGAAAAGTAAATACTGTAACTTTCAATGACCTCTAATTAACTAACCCAGACATGCTCTGTGGATTAAATGGCCCCTCCCAGCTGCTATAGTTGATAACTTTGTTCTTTTGAGTTCCTTAGGAACGTGATGACCCCCTGGGCAGAGAGTCTATGCAGACAGCCATCATCAAGGACAACTGAAAGGTCAGGGTGTAGGGCATTGCTCCACTCTCTGATGCATAGCCAGTAAAACAATAGGCTATCAGGAACTAAGAACAGATGGATGTCTCCACCCTAAGACTAGATGTATCCTTCTACTAGGACATCAAGTGGATGCCCTACCCTGTGACCAGATGTCTCCTCCACCCAGAGATCAGGTGGATGCCCCACCCTGAGACCAGATGTCTCCTCCACCCAGAGATCAGGTGGATGCCCCACCCTGTGACCAGATGTCTGCCTCTACTCAGAGATCAGATGGATGCCCTGACACCAGGTGCCTCCCCCACCCAGAGACCAGCCCCTTACCCTATAAATATCCCTGAGTCCCCTTTATTGAGGAGGCAGATTTGAGATTTGTTCTCCCACTTTCCTCGCTTGGCTGCCTTGTGATTAAACCCTTTCTCTGCTGCAATCTTGTCATCTCAGTGTTTGGCTTTCTGGGCGGCAGGCAAAAATGGACCTGGTTCGGTAACACTAACTAGAAAATAATGATAAAGCATGAGTTTCTATAGTTTGAGAATACAAACTATTTGAAAGTGTTTGAACTCACACGTTCCATGTGGGAATTTGACTAATGCAAAAGTGCTTCACAGAGTCATTGTAACCAGTAAATTCCCTTTGGAAAGGAATACTCATTTTTTCATAAGACTTTCTATGATAATTATTTCAAAACAAAAGAATAGAGACTTTCTTTAATCAATTACATTGAAAAATAAGCAGTAATTACTTTTATTATTTTTATACACTTCTAGGATGTTAACTCCAGTTATCCTTAGAGACAAGAAGAAATCTGAACACACTTATGTGAAAAATCAATACATATATTCATTTTATTTTAAGGTTCCTACCATAAAATTAGATCATGATTTTTCAATTGCAAAAGATAAAATAATCCAGAGATACATGTTTTAACTTCCCCGTCTCTATCAATGACAACAGTAATGTACGGAAAGACTCTTAATTGGAAAAACTGGATTTGAATTCTGTTTGCAGTTCACCACTCAAATGACAGTAGGCAATTCAGTTGGCTTCTTTGGGTCTTAGTTGCAGTACAAAGCAATGTTTCTTTAAAAATTGTCCCATGGAAGGGTAATTAAATTAGTTTCTCTGTATCTCAGTAGTTATAATAGGACTAACATGTACAGCATCAAATTTAAGATAGAACTTTCTACAAGTTAAAGGTACCCAAGGATGGCACAGGAATCAGGCAGGAGAGGAGCCCCAAGCAATGAAAGGGATATAAAACTAGGTTTTCTACTAACCCTCAGATTTCATGACTTTCTTGTTTCCATATTTCTAATCATCTTCCTCAAATACTGCTTTCATGAGGCACTTCCTTCTGCAAAGGCTCATTAATTTTGAACCATATTGAATCAAGTTTCTTTGAATGATTTTTATAGCCCATGATCTCTAATAAATGTATTTGTCCCTCAGAAGTGCCTTCCCTTCTAGCCAGGACCGTCTTCACCTTGTGCCACAAATACACCATGGTCACACCTACCTCAATCCCTTTTTTTCCCCACTTGAAATGCCTTCTTATTTTTCTGTTAAGGCCAATGCCTGCCTTCTTCAAGATCCAGCTTAGTGTTTTAAACACTTCCTCTTCACCCCATCACTGAGGGAGGAATTCTCACCATAAGGTTATGAGAATGGCTGAAGACACAACAACCAGCTCTGGACGGTGAGATCAACAGCAGTTTGTCGGTCCCGTATCCTCACAGCCCAGAGGAAGAGAGCACCACATGCCATGCGGGACCACACGAGGGCTGCACGTAGGAACAGTGAACAACCAGAGGCTGTGGGAGGTGGGAGACGTGCTCCCTAGTTCCAAATGGAGGATGTGACTGGCTTGTTTGAGTAATTCCATGGGCTGGCAGGGAACTGAAACCTCCCACTCGGGAATAAGCAAGAAATGTACCAGATCCCTTTAAGGACAAGGCTTGTTTGATGAGGGAACCACCTCTGTGCAGGAGCAGAGTGGGCAGGGGAACTTGCAGAAAGACCAGGAGGCCCTCCAGCTGTCAAGGAAGCAGATGATACCAGACCTCAATTTTAGGCCTTATGCCACAATTATGTCTTATCTTCTCCATAAAACCTCTGATCAAATGAAATAAAGTACACAGATATGACTTTTAAATTGCTATACTATTCTGTTATTTTTCCCTGTCTACTATAACTTTCATTTATATCCCTATTGAACTGAATAGCAAGAATGCAAAACATTATTTCACATATGCATTCTTATTACTAATTTGTTATTTTTGTCTTATTATCTAGATTTTACATCCCTTGAGGGTACTGAATTTATAAAAGCCGTACTTTGACATTCTCTACTGTACAACATTGAACACATAGTCATTTGACTGACTTAATCGTTCTGTGAGGAAAAACACCAACCCATAATTTGTAAAATACCCATTGCACTCTAATAAATTTGTTTGTTCACCCTCCCTTAACAGAATAGATGCATTTCAGGAAAACTAATTATAAAACGTATTCTCTTTCCTAAATGACTTCCATTATAAAATTGGAGATTTCTTTCCATGTAAAACTAGGCCTTAATAGACTGTGTGAAACATCTCTAATGTGGAAATGATTAAAATAATAGTCACATAAAATGCTGAGATAGAAAGAATTATTAAACAAGAAGTTTATGGGCATTTAGAAAATAAAATTAAAATAATTGGAAATCAGCAAGAATTTATTAAAAATGAATCACATCAAAATCTTCTGACTTGTTTTTTTAGCAGTTTTACTGGTATTATTAATTTGGAAACTACCATATAGTATATTTTAATTTTGTTGAGATATGTGACATGACTTTCATAACATTCTTGAAACTCAGAAATAAATTTATAACTGGTAGAAAAATACATAGTAGCATATCAACTAGTGTCAACCTGACTAGAAGTTTCTTCTAGTTTGATGAAATATTCTGTCTTTGGTCCTATTCTGTACAAAACATTTAATGACTAGGATAGGACACAGAAAGCATGCTTATCAAATTTTGAATAGCATACAGCAGAGAGAGATGATAAATCAGATGCAAAGTTATCTCAAGAAGGTGGAATGCTTAGTCCAAAAAAAACCAAGATTAAATTTAGCAGGAATATTACAAATAAAGTCCTGAATTTAGTTCACAAATTGGTGGTGAAAGTTACAGGATGGGTCTATCTGGAAGTACAGTTGGCCACAGGTTAATAGCGAAATGCCTGTGCTATAAAATAGATGTGATCAGGGGCTGGCCCGGTGGCGCAGCAGTTTAGTTCACGCTTGGCAGTCCAGGGTTCACGGGTTCGGATCCTGGGCGCCCGCTGACATACTGCTTGTCAGCTACGCCGTGGGGGCGTCCCATATAAAATAGAGGAAGATGGGCACGGATGTTAGCCCAGGGCCACTCTTCCTCAGCAAAAAGAGGAGGATGAGCAACGGATGTTAGCTCAGGGCTGGTCTTCCTCACAAAAAAATAATATAAAATAAAGTGGATGTGATTAATGACTGGTGAAACAGGGGCTCTAGATTGATGGGGCGAGTCGAGGAGGCACACCACTCCACAACGCTGCTCTGACCACATCCAGAGCCCTCCCCCATTCTGAATGTGCAGAGAAGAATGTGCTAGATGCATGAGATGACCAGGTAAAATATTCAATTTGGTTTAAGGTGAGGGAGGTGAGAGGGGAGGACAACAGCACAGTATAATTTGAAGGAGATGCTTGCCTGGGTTTTGACAATAAAAGTTTAAGGTTTCTGTGCTTTGATTTTATACTTAATCCTAAACTGAAGAATGGAGAGTCATTATGAGTTACAAGAGGCTGTAGTGGAGTGGTATACATATACACTTGCATATACATCTAAAGTGAGTCTGACAAAAATTACTGACAACCCAGAGTTGATCAATATTCACTTACCAGGTTTTCAATCCCTCTTCCCCAGATCACCAGGCTAAGGAAAGAGAAGTCTGACCCTGAAGCCAAAAACCACTCAGAGGTCACCCAGAACACAACTTCCCCTAAATCTCTAACAAAAAGGTAATAGAAAGAAGCTGCAGGAAAGGAAAGATAAGAGATAAGATAATAATAGTGTCTTTCAAAGCTGTGAACTTCAAAGGGAGAAAGGTTGGAGGGGAGAAAGGAAAGCAAAAAAAGGGGTTGATATAAACAGTAGGGTCCAGAAGCAAAAGAATTTATTTAAATGACTCTGAATGCACTGCTGTTTGTTTTGTTTTGTTTTGTTTTGTTTTTTTAAGCTTTGGCCTAATTTATAATGCAACTCTGGTGAAGGAGATTTTCCAATTTGCATATTTACTTTAAGATAGTCCAAAGTGTCAGGCAAATTGGATTTTTATTTATATTTAGCAAACTAATCATTTGCCCTGAGAAACAGAAAGCTCTGATGTTCTGAGACTTCTTTTTCAACAATTAAAGAGGTTGATATTCTCTCAGAATCTCCTGAGCTATTGGAAAACTGAAAATTGACAGAAAAATAATTTTGTTATGCCAAAGAGCCTGACAGGTGGGCAAAGTATTTGAGGGGAATTGCAGAGACTTTCAATTACCTGTCCTCAGACAGTGATCTACTCCTCATGGTGTCCTACCTAATGAATTACTCTTCTGCAGATGGTGAGAAAACCAGGATTCTTAATTGCCACCAGACTAAAATTAACAACAATCATGAGCAATGCTAGGGGAAGGACCTGGTATAAAATAGTCCATCTATCATGAAAAGGAAGCTGAATATTCACTCTGATGGTGTGTACTGCAAAATAGATGGTAAGGATCATTTTAGCATTATGAAACCTCATCAAATTCTATTGCTTCCAAGAGCAAATATTAATAAAAGTAGTTATAGTAACATAAAATTTTCTTCCCTGGATTAATATGTTTCTTCAACATGCTTTGATATTTATATTTAGTAGCCAATCCTCAAAACTACCTAGCAAGCAAATATAATATTGCTTAACTGTATCTCAACATTAACAACTGTAATTTCAGTTAAAGTAAGTTAAGTTGACATTAACAATTTAAACTGTACACAGCTTCCTCTCCCAAGATTATAGTTCACAGTCTGGCAAATGCTACCATTGTTTCTCATATGAGTTTGCAGTTATGAAGCAAATATATATGCAAGTAAATGTCCAAAAACTGGTGACACAGTATACAGTGTGATATTTCTTCATATTTAATATCATTGTTATTACTATTTTATCATATGTCATTCTGTGCAAATAATTTAAAAATTAGAGGAGTAACATACAATTACAAAAAAAGAACAAAAAAGTTAGAAAGTAAAGATTACTTGAGTAAAGAGAGGCATTTTTTAAATTGATTTTCAGATAATTGTCTAGATTTCAAATAATTTCTGTATTTTAGCTGCTAGATTCCTGCAACCAAATATTGACTAGTTCAAAATCTTGCATAGTGCCTCTTTCTAATTTTGTTTCTTTATCACGACTTGGAAGTGAGGAAATGAGATGAAAACAAGGCAGCAATAGCCCACATAGCCTTTTAGCAAGTGTTCTCTTCTTAATTTTTATTTCAGTGCTCCAACTTCTAAGTCACACAGATAGAGTCAAGTAGTCTAATAGTTTTGGGAATAAGAAGGGACAGTGAAGGTTCTCCATTCCAAACCTCTTTTTATTGCCCAGTTAAACAAAGTCTATGAGATTAAAACTTTGTTCTAGGTGTATGTAGGGGCTTGAGTCTATGTCAAGGCAAGTTGGAATGCAGTACATGCTGGAATCTTGGACATGACTGAAGCTCTACCCTAAAGCATCACTGAGTAGAAAGCAGGGCAAACATAAACCTACATAAGTCTTGCCGGACCACTTCCATCCTAGGGTCTCCTAGGTGGAATTTTTCTTTAGGGGATTTCTATACCAAGCACAGAACCATATCACAAAATTGGTCCAGAGTTAAGTGGCTCAGACATAAGGAAGGAACTCATAATTTGCATCATCAAGTTCTCTTTAGGCATTGGAATTAGCAAATATTAAATATTTTTCTCTTCTATCAAAAGATCTCAGAGAAGAAATATTCAATCAGCTAAACCCATTCCTATGACTACCTGTCTAAGAATAAGTAGATTGACAAACCTAGGATTTTGTTTTTTTGTTTTTTTGGGTTTTGTTTTTTTTTTTGATGTGGAAGATTGGCCCTGAGCTAACAACCATTGCCAATCTTCCTCTTTTTGCTTGGGGAAGATTGTCCCTGAGCTAACACCATTATTCTCTATTTTGTATGTGGGACTCCTCCACAGCATGTTTTGATGAGTAGTGTGTAGGTCTGCATCTGGTATCCAGGCCACGAATCCTGGGCCTCCAAAGCAGAGCACGTGAACTTAACCATTACACCACTGGGCCCGGCCCAGTTGTATTTTGTTTTGACCATGGTTATATGGAATCTTTTAAATGACTTTAACCTTGCCAGTTCTCAGGTTGAATTTGAAGCTGGGCAAATTTTGCAATATTGAAAACCTTTATATAATGAAAATAAAGATCATATGACTAATATTTTTTCATTCTGCAACCATGTCTCTTGATTACCTCTCTTAAAGTTACCTACTGGATGTTTTTGGAAAGCTGTTACAGTAAAAAATATAAAAAGTGAAATTGAATGGTTATTTTCCAAGCCTTCTTGGGCCTTTCAGGGCAAATAAACAAGAAGCTATTAAGTGCTATGACAGCCTCCAACTTAAGCCCTCTCTATGAGGTGCAGAGTACAGAACTGCATGAAAAGGATAAGAAATTAGAAGCTCTTAGATGATCAGCCTCCAAGATGAAGTTGTCATACTTCCTTATACCATGCAGTATTTATGTCTTTGTACAAATATTGACTAGATTTTAAGATAAGGGAAGATATTTATTGACTTGTGGGAGGAGCATAGAGGAGTTTTCATTGTTGTTTGTTTGTTTTTTGTTTTTGCTTCTCATATTTTCCAAGGTATTTAAATGAAGCTACTTTGGGAATTATTTATAAAGAGTTGGCTAAGTGACACGATGCTTTAGCAAAAATCTCTGTGTGGCTTTTTAAAATTTAATTATGTCTTCAAGCATCTGGGTACTCTTCAATTCCTGCCCTTGGTGTCACCCATATCCATACTTATTAGAAGTGGAAAGAGACAGTACTCGTGTTGCTCTTCTGCAGTTTAATGTACCAGATTTTACTCATTATTCATTCTTGCAAATGCTAGTGTGCCCAAATAAAAAACTTTACCCCAAAACATAAATGAAATTTCCCGGAGCTTACATTTTTGTTCCGTACATTCCATTATCTTAGATAACTCATCTATTCCATCACAATGGAGAAATGTTTTCCTTCTGACTTGGCATTAGATACGTACATTTTACTTTGTAATACGTTTATCATCAATCAATTTTCAGGAGCTGAGTCTGTTACTAACAAAACAGTGGAATGCTGTCTTGATGATATAGAAAACAGAGAATGTCAGAGCCACAAAGACAGTAACTCAGGCAGACAGAAAGGCTAACACTTAAATGCAATTTCCAATTTTTTGGAAAGGAATTATTGGACCTTCTTTAGTCCTCTTCACTTATTCTGTTGCCCCTCAGGTCTTTCCTTTTCCCTTTTAATATTAGATTTGGGGAGATTCAATTGACTGCCGTGCCCTACCGCCTAATCAGTCAGTAAAAAAGCACCAAAGTCAAGAAAAATATTTTAAGAGATGTCAGTTCCATAAAAGTCAACAGAGATAAAGAGATTTATTGCTTCTATCCTCACTGCTGACCTGATTCTATTGGAGTCAGAAATCAAGAAAATCCGATTGTTTGTGTGTGGGTATGAAAGCAAGCAAGTAAGCATGAGAAATAGATTTAGTTTGCAGGAGGAAAGGAATAATATTTATAAGTTGTCAGAAGTCCCCAGAAGTTGATATTTTACTGTGCTACTTGAATTTCTGGAAGATTTTTTTTCTTCTGTTGGCAGAGGAAAAGAAAACAAGATAAACTAAAAGGTGTAACGTTCTGTTATTATGTTCATTTGTTCATTAATTCATGTACTCGTTTGATCAATATTTATTGTGCTCCTGTTGTATGCTGGAAATTGTGCTAGTCACTAGAGTTAAAATAGTAAACCACCCTGATTTGGCCCTATTTTTATATTACACAGCCTAAAGGAAAAGACTCACATTAATCAGTCATTTCATATAAAGAAAGATGACAGGGAATGGAATGAAGAAAGAATGAGAGAAGAAACTGCCCAAGTTGCAGACCAACCAACTCCAGCTATTTTGTAATTATTAAGTACCTTTTAGGTCAGATCTAAGTTAGAAGAGACTGTGGGTCCAAATTGAACTCCTGACTGGTCCTAGGGCCATCCAAAATATTGATATAGAGATTTTCTGGGGTGGAAGGGAATTTAAAGATATTAACATCCTTCATTTTACAGATGACAAAAAATACGCAGCTCAGAGGGGCCAATTTGTTCACTCGGCTCATTACTGATGGTGTGAAAAATAAAAGTGCAGTTTCCTGTGCTCTCTTTATTTCATGGCAAATTCTGCCAAAATGTTTTAATGACTCCAACAGCTTCTTTCAAAAGCTGGTCTTTTTATAAGGGTAATAAGAGTGAGTGCTACACACCGCATAATGTTAAGTCATGCTTTAGTTCATATAGGAGACTGTCAACTCAAATATTGCTATTTACCCATATCTTGAGTCTTACTATACGTACATATATTAGTGCCAAACATTTTAGGCCTATTTACCATCATATCTACGATCACATTTAATAACTTAAATATTCCAATAATTAATTGATTAATTCAACATGAAGGAATTACCCATGCACTTCAAGCTAGGAATTCTGTAATGTAAACACCCTGACACACCATCCAAGCTCTCAAAATGTACTAGCACACACAACCCACAGTCCTGTAATATGAGCATCACATTCCTCCATTTAATGTCATCTGGGAGAGGAGAAAAGGAGCAGAAGGATAAAAATTACAGAGATTTCTTTTCATCAAAAACTTACATGGTGAAGCATGATAGGCCTGGTTAAAACAAGTTAACTTCAGTATGCCGGAAAAATCTGTCATCTGCACTTACTCTCTGAGTCCAAATAACTGTTTTTTAAAAAACTAAGTAAATACATTCAAGTTATAATGTGAATACTTTATAGATGTAAGAGTAAAGGTACAATAAAAAACAGCTTTATTAGAAGTTTTAATAAGATTTTAAACAGCATATCATAATTTTATTATATAGTTTTTTATTTTGAAGGTGTATGCCGCAAATGGACAGTATCCTTTGAATGCATTTAACTGCTCAGCAACTTTTATACATGGACCTGAAACCCACCCAACTGGTAAATACTGATTCCAGATTTGAATACATCTCTAATGGGTCTAGTTCATCATTGCATTTCTTCTTCTTCTTGCACTTGTATCAGCAAAACATAATGCCTTTGAATATTTTGACTGCTCTTAATTTTTTTCTTTTTTTTTTTTGTGAGGAAGATTAGCCCTGAACTAACATCCGTTGCCAATCCTCCTCTTTTTGCTGAGGAAGACTGGCCCTGGGCTAACATCCGTGCCCATCTTCCTCTACTTTATATGGGACGCCGCCACAGCATGGTTTAACAAGCAGCGTGTTGGTCCACGCCTGGGATCCAAACCTGCAAACTGGGGCCACCAGAAGTGGAGCACGCGAACTTAGCCACTATGCCACTGGGCCAGCCCCTGACTGCTCTTAATTTTTTAAAAAAAAGGATGGCCTCCACCTATGCTTCATAATTGTAAGCCATTTTTACTTTTAGATTTATGAACACCAATTAGATTAAAGAAGCCAATGAATTATTTTTCATTTCAGTTAGATCAGTTTCTTTTCAATCCTCTTTGTATGCAGAGTAGCCTTCAGCTTTTGCCACTTATGGAATATATTGAATATGTTTTAGTGAACAAGCATCATAAAAGATAGAGAATACTGTCATTTTTTTAAGCAAAAGAGCATGCCTCAAGTCCTTATCATAAAACACACACGACAAAATGCCTCTGTTGAAAGAAGAACTGCATGAGAATGCCACATTTTCTTTGTTGTTCTTAGAAATTATGGTTCACTTATTCGATACTGCTCACTAATTTTTCACTTTGAGAAAATTCATGTAATTTACGGTCATCCGGAGACACATACTCTGAAATTTCTATTTCAACTTCACCATCATCATCAGGATCTTGAGTGCTGCTATCTTACTCTGCATTTATCTTCTCATTTGACTAATAATTTTGAAATGTCTTCTTTTGTCAATGTTCTACTCATTGCCATTATAGACAGAAAATTTAAAAAAAATCTGATTTCCTAATTCTGTTCAATGAAAACTTAAAACAAACAAAAAATGCTACAAAAGAAGGTGATACCAAACTTCTCTTAAAGTTTTTTGAAGAATGATACAATATTTTAGGCAATGTAATATGAAAAATTGACAAATGATTCAAAGTTGATCATTTATTTCACTATGGTACCATCCTACCAAGTGATTTCACCATTCATCACTTCCTTATTATTTTAGTCTTTATTAGAATAACTGCAGTTTGCAGTTCAAGATGGTGACATAGCAGGCTCCAGAACTCACCTCCTCCCATGGACATACTGAATCTACAGCTACATATGGAACAATTCTCTCTGAAAGAAATCCAGAAACTAGCTGAGGGACTCCTATACATCAGGCAACCAGGAAAAAACCCACACAGAAATGGGTAGGAGAGGCAGAGACACAATCTCATCATAAACCTCACCCCTTGCAAGATAACATATGATTGGAAGGAACTCACAACTCCCGACTTCTCCCTGAGGAGTGAAAGGTTTGGACCCAATATCTAGGGCCCCAACTTTTAAGACTTCCACCTGAGTGATAGGCCTCCAAATCACCTAGCTCTGAAAGCCAATGGAGCTTGTGTCCACAAGGCCCACACAACTATAGCAAACAAAAAAAACAGTTCTAATGGGCTCAGGGGGAGCACTTGCCCTGGCTATCATCGCAGGGCTCAGCATAGAGCCGGCAGACTGAAACACGCATCCCCCAGTGTTTCCCAGAAAGAGACCTATTTGCGTAATTAAAAGCTTCAGCCTGAGGGTCAGGCTCCTAATTTAACACAAATCTAGGGGCCGACTGCAAACCTTTCCAGAGACTGGCGGGCCAATGGGAGCCATCTTTGTGCTCTCCCTCTACCCAGTTGCAGGTCGCTGGTAACTCTCTGCAAGGAACTTGTGCATACAAGATATAGGAAAAGTACATCATCAAGTCTCCATGATAAATCTTATATTCATAAAAGGGCCCATGGACCCTTAGTGAAATAGCAAGATAAAATGAGTTTTATTCTATTAAAAATGTAAATTTTGTCTTTATTCATTAGGAGCTCTTTTAAAAAGAATAAAATTCATGAAATAACTCTCTTTACAAATAGAACTTCTTAAAAAGAAACTCCGCAGGTTTGAGTTCAAAGGACCCTGATAGCACTCCCAGGGTTAAATTTAAATAATTTGAATTGATAAAAGTTGACTATGTTATTTACAGATACTCGTAACGGCAGTAATAGACATGCTTATCAAAAAGTGTGTCAGCCAACCCTCCTTCTTAAATTCATGATGGATATCTGAGACCTGAACTTAATGCCCAGATTTTTAATTATTGAATATCTACTTAGTAAAATTTACTTCCTTTGGCTCTTCAAATTAAAAAGGTTTACTGAAACATTTTTGTTAATACATTTTCCTAAAATCTCATGGTTTTTAATATATTTAGAATAAATTTTCAAATATTGGGTGCTTTATTATAATTCAATTTCCTAGTTTTCTCTTATGATTTCAGAGTAAGGTCATGGAAAAACCTTGTTTTTAATTAAATTTTTGTTAGCATTAGAAATTCTGCAAAGGTAAAATTCAGAGTGTCTGACCAAAGATGCAGCATTTGACTGCAGGATTCTGTTGGAGAATTCACTATTCAGGGAGAAAGTTCTGCTCATCCAAGGAAGTCCAAGCTTGGAAAATAAACATCAGCTCTGCATGAGAAAGCAGGTCCATGACGACACTTTGGCTGAAGATAACTAAAATTTATTGATGGGGGTTGGAAGCCTGCACTGGAATGGTTATGTCAGAGTCAGAGGCCATTCGGGCAGCAGAAGCCTGGTGTTACATGAATTCTTCACATCATGAACTGTAGCTTACCAAAACATCTAATAGCAGTCACTGTCTTTGCTTTTGATAGGCCTGATTAATATAATTGCAAGTGAAAAAGTTGGTGTTTGCTTCAGGGTATTTCTCTCTACAGCAAAGATTTCCCAGGTATTTGGATAAAGACTACAGTTACTAAAATTGTAAAATAAAGAGTCCTTCCTGCCATGTGTATGTTTAGGGGTGACATAATGATATCCAAATAGACAGGGAAATTTAAATAGGTGAATTAAGAGCTTAACAAAACATTGCATATTTGAAGAAACTTTGCCTTGCACTGCCTACTTGGCAAGTCTTGGCTTTTATAATTTCTGGATACTCATCATACAACTTACTCCTTTACCCACTTATTTTAGACTGAACAATGTCAGCACAATGGTTAAGTACAGTGACCTGTACTAGGTTGTCAAAAATGCTTAGCCAGGTTGTCCAAAAACATACCACCTACAAGTCGGGTCCACATATGTCCTAGTTTGCCTAGGATGATCCTGGCTTATCACTAGGTTTTTATTATTATCTGCTTTCACTCTCCAAATATTCTGGTTTGAGAGAAATTATTTGGTCACCCCACCTACAAGAATCTAAAAGGACTCATCCCTTATCCAGTGGTTTTCAATGGCTAATTTTGACTGTAAAAAACATGACTCAGGGTGGAGATGAGGAAAACCCAGAGCCTGCAGTGCTGGGAAATCTCTCTGTCAGTGGAGCATGTTGGATGGGATGGCCCAGCAAGGGAAGACCTATGGATCCCCCAAAGGGCGGAGTTAAGTCGGATTCCTTTATTGATTCTTCTACTGTGTCTCGTTCAGTGTTGGGTAGGTAGAAACAATAAGCACTAGCAAAAATGAGGTAAATTCTTAGTTCAACAGGCAGACGTGAGAATGACCACCCAACATTAGAATAATATATTTTTTGGTGATTTTAGAGAAGACTTCTCTGAAACAAACCCCCATACACAAATAGGTTTCTGAGATTTCATTTTGAACAAACTTTTCTTTTTAGTGAATACAGTAATTAATGAATGAACTTGTCTCAGACGTTCTTTGAGGCAAAGAATGCCTTATAGGCATCAACGATTGATTAAGAAAAAAATAACTAGTGTAAGAATGTATTTGTACTGAAAAAAACGTCTTGTTTTTACAACCAGATTGGCTGCAGAACATATTCTGAACATGAAGCTTAAGATTCTAGTTTAGGCTAATTTTTCTTTAGTAAAATTTGTATTTCTCTAATTATAAGGGCTTTAATATTAAACAGACTTTTTCAGCCCATGCCAAGCATTTATTTGTGAATAATTTCCACACCTGAATGAAAAAATTATGACGTAGAACTGCCAAAACGTATCATTAAATCAGGGAATTCTAAACCAGGACACGTGATATCCTCGTGTGACGGAGGCAGCACTGTGGCACTATGGAAGCACAGGGTTCGGGCGAGATCTGCTTCACTGCCAACACCTCCCCCTCAGAAGGAAACAGGACAGATCCCAGCAGGAGTGTTTAAGACTTAAAGAAGCAATAAACAAACAAGGTATTTAGAATGGTCGTTCAAGATAAAGTCAGAATTGTCATAGAAGGTAGAGCACTTGACAATTATTAGTTATTAAAAGAGCTCGTAGGAGGTAAGGAACGGTCATTCACCCCGAGTGGTAGTCAGCTTCTTCCTCAATCCTGCTCTTCTCCATGTAGTCCCCATCCTAGTGAATTAACTTCACCATCTGCCTCGTAGCCTGAGCCAAACCAGGACTCATTTTTGTCTCTTCCACCAGCCTCCTTACTCATATCCCCACAGCTTTGCCAAAGATCAATGAAAGTACCACACACATGCTGCGTTCCAGTTAATATATGCTAATGGTAGAATGGGGGTTGACCATTTTGTTGGATAATCTATCAGGTATGTTTGAGGGTTACCAGTTAATAATATGTTCCTTCTTTGGGCTAGAATCTACTTTGATTCTTTTTTCTTAATGAGATGGAATGTTCAGGACCCCAAGAGATAGTAGCTATCAAATGCAATGCCTAGGCAATATCATATATTACATACATGCTTCTCTAAAAGTGGGCACATTCAGTCATCTGAACAGTTCTGGGTTCCTGAAGGTGGAGGCGGGATGGCCTTGTTCTCACCTTATAGGCCAAACTCAGTAAAGGTTGAACTTCTAAGAAAGCACATTCTGAGCACTGGGGTTACTCTCCTGAGACTAAGATTATGGGCCGTGATAAAATCCAAGCAAAACTTACATCTTTTATATACCAAGGTGGTTTCCTCTTAATTTTCTAAGGAGTCAGGCATATCAAAAAATAAGTAAGCAAGATTTCTAAAGAGGTTGTTTATTGCAGGTGATACTGTAAAATTATTTACATGTTCCAGGCACTGTACTAAGTCTGGTGGATATGGTAATAAGCAAAACAAATAAAAATCCCTCTCCTCAAGCAAGACTACATTTTCAATTTTTTTCTTCAGTTTAAACACTCAACTCATTATTAAAGAAAATAACAAAGTTACCATGGCCCACCTAACAACAACTCATCTTGTTCTGCTTTGTTTCTGGAAAAATATAAGTTTTTATGTGAAAGAATGCCAGAGATCTCAACCTCCACTTGGAGACTGATGATACTGAAACTTTCCACCCTTTTATCAAATGACTACCCCATATCTCTGTAGAGAGGGCATTTATTAAGTTTGTTATCCAACATCCATTTCCTATTCTTCCTGTAACCATTCCGATATTGTGCTGGGAATGACCTTTTCCTTACTGGATATATTCTGATGATTTGTTCAATCCAGATTGGAAGAAGACTGGAAAAGTGGGTCACCACAATGGTGACCTAAAGAAACTATTATTTCCTGCTATCTGGAACCCAGGTTCTGCCCTGGTTCCTGCCCTGCTTTCTCAGCATCTGATTATCCCTTGAGCTCTGTAAATCACATCATGAAATTCCCCTTTGCTTAAATTAGCTTCAGTTTCCTTTGTCTGCAGTCCAAGATTTCTAATAGATGCACCATGGATTCTCCCAGAAGCACTGATTGCATTCCCTGGACTCAGAGCATGTCCCATAGTGCCTGGAAGCAAGCACTGAGATGAGTATATTTTACTTAAAATGAAAATGAAATAGCACAAAAAGATGGTGTTAGACTCATCCTCTAATTTATTCTAATAAATTATTCCTTGTGATTAATGTAGCTAGTAGCTAAAACTGTTGCTTGGACATAGCACAAAAATGCCAGAAAATTATTTTGCTGGATAGTAAAAAGCTACTGACTTTTATCCCAGATTATTATTACAGCAATTACACAGCTGACATGCAGAAGCCTTGAAGATATGTGGCCCTTGGGAGAGCAAACAAGAAGTTTGAAATAAATGAAACTCAAATACCAGAATCATGTTGATGGTCAGCACTGCTCCTCTTGGCAAGAAAGCAGTTTCTTCTCTTCCAAGAAACGATTTGCATGACACTTGCTGTAGACATTACTTTCCTCCTGGTCACACGTTAATTGACTACCCAGGTGCTCAGAGTAAAAAGAGTAACACAAGTGCTTATTAAAAAAACCTTTCAAGAAAACACAATGCAATCACAAACATGATTGCCTTGATAATAATTAATACCTGGGGGCTAGCTTGTAGCCTAAATCAATAATGGTTATTTCCCCATCTTAAATCTATAAAATTCCAGACATGATCCTTTCTCTACACTCCTTGCCATAAGAGCCAAAAGCGAAGTCTGTGTCACTTGATTCCATATCTGTTGCAGACATAATGCAAAAGATAAAACCTAATGAGTTTCTACAAACACAACCAATTTGTTAGCATTGATTGGTCACTTCAGTGAAAGAACCAGTCAATTTAATCAAATTGGCCAAACTGGCCTTAAGCTGAAGTGACAAATGGATGCAGTCAAAATAATCAAACTAAGTAAATAGACTGGGTGTGTTCACTTCAATATCCTTATTATGGTTCTGAGTCTTAACATTTTTCTAATAAGCACTAGTCTCTGCTGAGTGGAAAAATGTTGGCATCGAGGAACACAAAGCAGGATGCTGCTCACCCCAGTGGCCAGAACCAATCATCTGAATGAGCGAAACATGTAGGCAAATGGAATCAACCTTCCCCCACCTCCTGACTGAGGGCATGCCCAGGAGTCCTACACTAGGCTTTCTAATCATTGGCATGTGAAGAATCCAGAAGAGACATTGCCCCTAGCCACAGTATAATTGGTTATATACATACAGCATAAACATACGTTTACTGGACAGTGGACACAGGAATACTAAATTAGAAAACAAGCCCAAGTCACTCCACCAGGAATCTAAGAAGAATAGACAGCAGAGAGGGCTCTCCAAAGCCCCGAACAATCATGGTAATTCACTTCCAACTGTTGCCCTGCTGGCACTCTTCCTAAGCAGACAGGGGAGAGCTGCTGCCGCCCTCCGATAACAAGGTAATTACTGCTAAAAAGGAAGACCGTATTGAGGAGGGTCAGTTGCAGCTTCAGAATTATAAAAAGGTAGAATTAAAGAGCCTATTTCCATTTGGCCTGAACTTTTCTTCTCAGGCTTATTTTAAAGAGATTTGAAAGGCAGGGGTAGAGACGTGAATAAACAAAGGCTATTACAGGAAAATGAAATTCCTTTCCTCTTAGCCTCTTTCCATTACAGAACTTTTCTGAGGCCCCAATGGCATTTCATAACCCAAGCTTCCAAAATTAGTTTCATCTACTTTAACAAAAATCATATCATAGAATTTGTTCATAAATACTGTTAGGGGGGACACCATCCTTTTAATAAACTAAGGATATGCCCCACCCTCCCTCTCTGAGTCTCGGCTTTGCAGGTAAGTACATAATCATTGTGTGTTAATTAGTCAAACTCTACCGACAGGGGGTACAATTATTGTAGCATAAGATCTGGAGAAATTTTATCATCAGAAGACAGTGATGAGCTTTCAGAGAGCTACATAGGAGGATTACAAAAGATTCAAATGTCCTACATTAAAAGGAAAGACTAAGAGAGAAATTTAATATCACTCTCAAATCCATGATATTGATTTCATAATAAATGATAGTAAATAACTCTTGTCTTTAAATGTCAAACAAAGGGGAATATGTAGCCTCATGCAAAGGCTCAAAGAAATAAATGAGATTTTAGGAAATACTAATTAGGCTTACTTAGAGAAGCTGTAATCGTAAAAATGGTAATAGTTAACATGTACCAAACATTCTCAACTAGATACTAAGCTTAGTGTTTTAATACACATTAACACATTTAAGTTTTATAACAAGACTAAAGAGGTAGTTATGATTTTTATCCTCATTATTTTAAGATAAGGAACCTGAGGCACAGAGAAGTTGAGCAACTTGACAGAGGTAACACAGCTAATAAGTGGTGGAGCTAGGATTTGAACCAAAAAAAGTCTAGCTTGAAGATCTACACACTTAATCTCTACACACAGTAGCCCTTAAAATAAAATGTCTGTACATCTGTACAAATGAAATAATATTATGTATAGCTGAGTTTTGAATATAATGTTGGATGAGCAGGATACCACTCAAGGAATGCTAAGCTTAATGGTAAAAGAAAATAATTATAGTAAGGAGTGCATAACTGCTATATAGCATTCTAAAAAATGTTAGTACACATTTTTAAAAACTACATTTATGCACTATTTACTTATTTATGTGTATGTACCAAACTCACACACCTAATTAGATAGTGGTGAAACACCTGCACAGCAACAAAACCCATTACAGAAATTTTTTAAAAAGAGTTTTAATTTCTTCATTATATTTACCTATAATGTCTTTTTGAATGAGTATGCATGCATTACTTTTTAATCACAAATATAATTGACCAGTTTGGATTTGGGGAAAACTATCCCCAAACTATCACTATGAAATCACTTTATAAGTCTGAACAAGCTTCTGTAGACTGCGTCCACAACACCAATTATCATCCTCTGTCCACAGTCATGAGAGGACGGTTTTAACGGTTTGATTAAAAGCCTGGTACATAGACAAGAAGTCAGGATTTGGGAAATTTGGATTTCAAACCCAAATGCACAGTTGGCTAAAATCAATGACGTTGGCTATTTCTTAAAATATTTCTTAACACATGTTAAATAACTATGACATGAGCAATGGTGGCCTCTGGTCACCTCCCACCCCTCGGCCCTCCTGCACACAAAGCCTGCCACCGATGCCATCTCGGCAAAGCAGCAAAGGGGAAACAAAGGGCGGGTCACAAAAGGTCTTGATTTTAGATTTTTCAAAGGCTAACTTTATCATTTTGATCAATGTAACTAAAGAAAAACCTAAACAGCTCACAACTCCTAAAACTAGGGGATGCCATAAACGCAGGGGAAGGACGGTCATGATTCTCGAGCTGTACAAAGTTCACACCCAGCATTTTCACCCGGGAGAAGGTCGGCCTCATTAACCTTTAGGTGACAGCAACAGAGGGAGACAGCAGAAAAAAGAGGCTGCAATAGCTCAAGGGAAGATGACAACAAGTCAGAATTAAGATGGGCTATGACAGGGATGATCTCTAAAGGAAAGAACTAACACGGAAGTCGGTGACACAAATGGGAAATGACAGGAAGAAACTGTTTGGGACTGTAAATGAGCTCAGTGGGAAAAGAAGTGGAACACGCATTGGAGTGAAACCACTGAATTATGGGATTATGCCCCCAGAACTCTTAGTGTAGCATATCGTCTCCCAGCCGACGGAGCAGGACCAGATTTATTACACGTCCTCCTGCCTTCTTCCTCCTGTTCTCGGAGAAGAAGCAAAGTCAACTGCGACTAGAAAATTAACCGACTCTTTTCTTTTCGCCTCTTCTTTGCTTCTCAAATTAGTGAGAAAATGTAAATGTAAATTTTCCCTCTGTGGCTGTATCCTCGTAGAGTGGTGACACATTCGAAAATCCTGGTGAGAAAACTGAATTCTGGTTTTCTTCTTTCCATCAGGGCTGCTGTCTCTCTGAAAGTGCTAGTGGACCCTCTCCTGCGCAGAGTCTAGTACATTTACAGCTAATTCTTCCCTATAAAAGGTCTTTTAAAATGAAGACATCTGGGATGTAAATGTCTCAACTTACTCCCTGTGTTTGAATCTCAGCTGTTTCTTCTTTGTGTTCCCTGTAGTCACCGTTAATAGACTGTGTATAGTGGAGACCCCCGACTCTGAAATCTAGGTCACAAGCTGATGGCTCCTTGCTCAGCATCCACTCTGTCCCTACAGCCCCACTCCACTCTGAATTAAAGATATTTAACACATCTCTAAACACTGTGAAATGTTGCAGACTTAGGCGGTCGAGCTCCTTGGGAGTGCATCAGCTCACACTTCTCGAATGCTGGACAGCAAGATCTGTGGCCATTCTATACTGGACCCCATGCAGTCTAGCTTTTAAATGAGTACCCAAATAAACCCTTAGCATGCTGTGTGTTCACTGCCTCTCTGCTTGCATTACTTGCTTGATAACAGATGCTTAAAGATGAACAATAGTAGTCAAGAAGTAGGTTTGTTTGGGTAAAGCTTTTGAAACAGAACAGTTTTTATTTGATGCAGGTTTTTAATAGAACACACATGTTCATATATATATATATATATATATATATATATATATAAAGTAATTCAAGTCAGTGATTAAAAGCAAACAAAACTCAGGGATCTTGTAAAACCTTAAAGTAGAATAATATGGCTGCTTTGTAATACAGCACAGTGTGCTGGGGCAATGAGAGGGCACGGCCAAAGACACTCTTTAATATGCACTTTAAGCCCCTGAACTAGATAGAATTCTCCCTCCCTGGAAAAATGAGTGATTTGCAGGGTTCGGACAGATATGTTCATTAATTAGGAAAGTTTTAGGGGAAAGAGCATGAGGATGGGCTGGAAGTCCATCACCCACTACATGTTGGATGGGCAACAACAGGAACTGACAAAATGCAAGAGCATACAGAAGATTGAGCTGCTTTCTCCAGGTCACTCCCAGCTCCCTCAAGAGAGAAGGAAGTGTGGTGTTCTGAGAGCCGATGTCCACGCACTCCTCATGTGAGGGGAAGCCTCAGGACAGAGATGAGAAACTATTGACCTCCCTTAGGTTTCACTTCAAGGCGTCACACTATGGGATCACTTCTGCAATTTTCTTAATTGTGAGATGTAAGAGGAAATACCAGGCAGGCTCTGTGAGCTTTCACAAATGGGGGAATTCCCCAGGCGAGTGAGCGTGCACCCCGAAGGAGGAGGGCTTCCCATCCTCACGGCAGGCAGGAGCGGGAAGCACAGTGAGGAGACAGGGCAGGAATGAAGTGTCTCTCGGTGCCCGGAGAGCACGGTGGACGTGACGCAGAGAGCACCAGGTGACATTCGCACTCATTATTAGGACTGTCTGAAGGAGGAACTGACAATCCCAGAGCTTGGAAGTGACCACAGCAGGGACACTGCCGGCTGCACTCGTTCACTGGAAAGTATAAGCCCTTGAAGAAGAGAGAAGAGTCAGAGAGGACAGTGTTTTCAAAGAGGAGGGGATACAATTCTCTCCATTCTTTTTCTATTTCATTTCTATGAATTCTGGCTATTAGCAGGAATCAAATGCCTCAAAGACAAAACGTTGGGGCTAACTACCGAGTATTTTCATAAAGATGCTGGCAGAGTTGGCGAGGCTCCAATGTGAAAAACCAATAAAATTTCCAATGAAAATAAGACTTTTAGTCTGGAGAAAATAATCATTAAGGTATATAAAAATATTTAAAATTGTCCTCATTATATTACCTCATTATTGTCTTACTATTTTTAATATTGTGTTTGTTGACTATTTCAGTAGGAAAAAATATCTGTAAAACTTAAAATTATTTAAAAATAAGAGATCTTTATGGTTTCAGAACATTGATTTATTTTTAAAAAATACAAAACAGAAAAAGAGATGATCTGTATTCTTATAAATGCTTTAAAGCAAATAACATAAAAATTTTAAAAATTAAGCACGAGAAAAAAATACAAAGTATTGAAATTATATTTCAAATTTAATTTGATAATTAAAAATCTGAAAGGACAAAATATTCAATTTCAGCAAATTAATTATATTCATTGTTTTTAAAAATAAATATTTAGTAACTTTTAAAAGGTATTATTAAGTCTCATAAAAATCAATAAATCGGTCAACCAATAAAAGTAACAAATAAGATCAACAACATCAGGTTTATTTCACAAAAATCCATAGCAGGTAATAAGTATATATACCTTTTAGGGTAGGTTAAAAATAAGGAAATAATGATCAAATTAAATGAAGAAAGAAACAAAATACAGATCTACAATCCCTTATCTGAAACTCTTGGTGTCAATGGGTTTTGAATATATCACATATTACGTAACCTCTCCATCCACACTTTGCACTTTAATACATTGTTTCTCAACATTCACACCAAGTGGGATAAATAAAACTATCCATGTTAATCTTCGTGTAGGTCAAGTTTAGCCATCAAATGTGATTTGGTGCCAAACCTAAGGAAAAAGAAGAATTGTTTTTTTTTCATAGTTTGCTGCATCATGGAATTCCAGAAATGAAGTTATTTACCCATATTTTATATGCACACACAAATCTAAGAATTTCATTGATAATAAACATTTTCTGTCCCATAGATGCAACTCCATGAGCTGTGACAATTCAACGGGAACATACAAGAGGAGGGTCTACATTGTACTGTCTTGCAGAGGACTTCTGCAGCCACCAGTGCTACGTAGACATTCATGTGTGCCAAAAGGATGGTGACTGAATTCAGCATGCTAACAGAGATTTACGAATAGTGTTCAAATATAATTGCAAGTGATGTGAATGTTTGAATGGTTGTTAAATAAATAGTTTTAAAATTTTAATCACTTCACTAAGTTGTTGAGAAATCCATTGAGTATATCCACTGAACAGCTTTTTACCCTTGAAATGCTGTATTCCACGGGCAAGAATCACAGTGGGATGACACACTTGAAAAGGGCTCCTTGACTTCAGTAGAGTCTCAGGATGTGGACGTGGCTACTGCAAGACAGCAGGGCCGGAACAATGATCAGAGTGATATGACCATTAGACATCTCTGTACTAGCTTATTGATGCTGGTATCCCTAGGGCAGAAATAGATAGGCAACGGACTCAAAACCCTACTTGACATCTATAAGTGAAACAAAAACAAAATAAAACAAACAAAAATCATAGGTCTGGTGAACAAAATGAATTACCACAAAAATGGTCATGGCCTTTCACCCAATGCCCAGACCTGAGCCAGTCTATACACAAGGAGTCTTTGTTACCTTAAGAAAGGACTCTGTGACAGTGCTACAAGTATGTATTTCCAGATACTTCCCCTAAGGGACTGATCATTTACCATGTAGCTGAACTGGAGCAAAGAAATGGGGCTACTGGATGCTGAGTCTGACGTGATGGTCATCTCTGGGCACCCAGAACACACTGTGGTTTGGATGTCAGGTGATGAGAGGAGTTTTGGTCCATGTCTGTCTGCTTTCCCACTTCCAGAAAGTAAAGTTGAAATAGACATGCTTAGCAACTGATAGAATTAGCAATCAGCTATGTTTATACAAATGATCATCATATTCCTAATTTTGTGACATAGAATAGTTTTAAGTTACTATTTAAGAAGTTAACCTTGGTGTTGATGAAATTAGTCTTCATATATGAAGAGTCATCCATCATTATATTATCATATAATTGATCAAAAGACTTTGTAAAGTTTGATTTATGAGATGCTGCAAATTTTCTTTAACAGCAAAAACATATGTGAAGACCACTCCTTAGGACTATGAAATATAATTTTACTCAAAGAAGAGCTTCCCAACCAATGTGCTACTGAAAGAGTTATAGTTTTAATTTGATAATTGTAACCCTTTTGTTGTGATTAAAAATTCTCTTCACTAATTTGGAAATTCTCTCACCTTACAGCAGAGCATGGAACATGCATATAGATACATAATTAAGTTCATTTTAGATAAGTAAACTTGCAAGTGTAAGGAGTATATTTTATACATAATACATAGATGCCATATAATAAAGCATAATAGTGAGGAGTATGGGTTCTATATTCAAATACCTCTGTGTCAGTCCACTTTCACACTTACCACCTGAGTGACCTTGGTCCAGTTTATTAACTTCTGTGCCTGTTTCCTCTAGTTTCCCAATTATGAATTGAAGTTTTAAAAGTATTTTTTCTCTCTTGCCCTTCGTGTAATTTCAACATGAACAACATACTCTGTTGTATTAGATTAAGAATCATAAGATCTCTGATGTAAAATGTATGTACAGTACCAAAGATGTAGTAAAAATAATGATGATAATAATAATAGCAATATTATACAAAGAATGAGTATAGTTTAAATAAATAATAAAAGTATAATTTAATTAGTCTTGACAAAATCAGTATGAATTAGGTTCTCTTATTCTCCCCTTTTTAGAGATGAGAAAATTGAGGCACACACTGGTTTAGTAATTTCCCTAAGATCACACAGCTTGTGATTGGTGGGGCCAGTGGTCCAACCTCACAATTTGGCCCCAGCATCCATGCTCTTAATTGTTATGCTACATGTAAGCGAGGACCCAGGGCTAAGAGAAGGATGCTGCCAGGAGGCCTGTGCTGCTGTACTGAAGTCTCTTGATACGCATAGTAAGGAGGAGGTGCTCTCATAACAGCGAGCAGAAACACAATAAGGAAGAACTTCTCACGAGCAGCCCAGAAAGAACACTGTGCAAGCCACAGTCCTGCCTGTCCTGGCTGTGAGGACCCTACCTAACATTACCAACAGAGTAATACAAAAAGCCACATGCAAATGAAAGAAATAGTAGCAAGAGGTGGGGTAACCTATATTTTAGCTAATTCCACCTTAAGGGGAGGTCTGAGGGGGATCTTGACTGTGGACCACAGATAAATGTTCAGACTTGGATTGTAAATGGAAGGCATTGTAATGAGACTGCCTGAACTTTGGTGCCCCATACATTTTGCCCACTGACTTTTATATCTTTCATAAACAAGAGGTTTCTGTGAATCCTCATTTTCTCACCTATTTTATCTGTTGGTGTCCTTGGAAGAAGCTCTAGTGTAGACTATAAAATGGTAGATCTGTTTCTTCTTGTGACCTGGTGACACTTGGCTGAGATGCACTGTTCTTTACTTTTTTCTACATGACCTTTACTAAAGTCAGAGAGAGTTGCGCCCACTCTGAGGGATTAGGGGGAAGAGAAAAATATAGATTTTGCTGTTGTTTTTGTTGTTGTTAACTATAGTGTATAATCCTGAACATGGGACAGTTTTTTGTTTCAAGTGACAAAACTAGTTTAAGTTACTTTAATGTCAATATTGGTCCGTGCTAGTAAGAATTCAGACATGTCTAGATACAGATTTCTAACTACATCATCAGGATTCTTTCTCTCATTTGTCCTTTTCTCTGTGTTGATTCATTCTTAAGGAGATTCCTCACACAGTGCACAGATCAACGTCAGGAGCTCTAGACTTAGCATTAAAGGAAAACACTTTCTCTCCTCTTGGGTCACATAAATTGATAAAAAACCAAACACACACAATTCAGAGTAGCCCTGCTTGTCTTAACTGTTCCATCCCTGGACCTGGACCAATTACTTGATCAGGGGAAGGTGGTAGAATAATCTGATTTGCAAACTTGGGTTACATGCCCATATCTGGCACTAGGGCTTGGGGCCAGCCCAGTCAGAAATGTTGATGGACTAGGGGAGAGGAGCGTTTCCTTAAAGAAACCCTGGACTCACGTAAGGACTTACAAATGCACAGTTGCGTTTCCTTTCCTTGCTCTTTAATATTCTTTCTTATTTCCTTTCCAAAGTTCCAATGCTTACTACTTATTTCCAAGTTTAGAGCATTTAGATATATGAATAAAAATAATAGTTTTAAAGAATACCTTAAACTCCTTCAATAATATGCATTACAGACAATTAACTGAAGATTATGTTTCATAAAAAAACACAATATTTTCCTTTTAGATGATTGTTTAATAAAGTGTAGCATTATAAAAATTTCAAAAAATAAAAATTATTAAATATAGCTCAAAAGAAGTATTTTCTAAAGGAACTTTCTGTAAAATTTCAAAAGCTGTGCTCTCCTAACAAAGAATCTTGCAACTTGAAGGAGGTGTAGAAGCTGAATTTTGCCACTGGTAGCTCTTGTCCATTTTTTTCATTGAGGAGAATGATATCAAAGCAAAAAGAGAGTCATCTGGTCCCTGTCACCTACATTTCAGTATTCGCTTTCTATTGTTACTTCCCAACACCTTTCATTAAAGCCATAAATATTGACTCGTAGATTCAAGATTCACCTCTAGAATATCCCAAATTCTCACATTCTCTAAGATTTTAGAGAAAAAAATTGAGAATGATTATATCTAAACTTAATTTAATAACTTGAGATGAATAACTTGTTTAATGTAATTACATTCTGTCTAAAGAGTTTCTCTTTTACCTTGTACTTCCATTTTCTAATATTAAGGTTATTTCTGATTATAAAAAGTTATACATGTCATTTGGCAAATTCATAAAGGTATAGGAAGACAAAAAATTCCCAATTTCTCATCTAGAGATGATTTCTGATAATATTTTGGTGACACGTTTCTCCCTATGTGCATGCAATTTAAACAGTTAAAACCACATTGATAAACTTTTTATCTTGCTTTTTCAACAAACATATGATAGGTATTCCCTCATGTAATGAATAATTGTTTCAATAATTTCATTTTACCATAAAAATACATAATAATTTTCTTTTTTTTTCTACTCCTAAATACATATATTCATGGGTCTGTTTCTGGACTCTATCCTTTTTGTTTTTTTCCTTTTTGTGGGGAAGATTAGCCCTGAGCTAACATCTGTTGCCAATCCTGCTCTTTTTGCTGAGGGTTGACCCTGGGCTAATATCCATGCCCATTTCCTCTACCTTATAGGGGACACCACCACAGCATGGCTTGACAAGCGGTGCGTTGGACAGCGCCGGGGATCCGAACTGCAAACCCTGGGCTGCCAAAGCAGAGAGCGCGAACCCAGCCACTATGCCACCAGGCCGGCCCCTGGACTCTATTCTTTTGCATTGGTTTCTTAGTCTTTTTTTGCACTAATACCACTCATTCTAGTCTTGCAATGAGTCTTGATACCTTATAGAGTAAGTCCTGCCCATTGTGCTTTTTTAGAATGCCTTGGCAATTGCATTTCCCTGTGAATTTTAGAATCAACTTGTCAATTCCCACACAAATACATATTCACACAAATCCATGAGGATTTTCATTGAGATTTTACTGAATCTATCAATCAATTGGAGGATAATATCTTCAAGTTTACTCCATTCCTTTCATCTCTTTCTCTCTCTCAACATATTTCAATCCATGGTCATCATACATTTCCTCCACTTATTTAGGTCTTCTTCAGTTTGTCTCAATATTGTTTCATTGCCTTGAATACCTTTCATTAGATTTGGTTCTATTTTATTAATATGCTATTATATATAATATTTATTTTAAGGTTTATTTTGTGTTTATTACTGCTGTAATCGTTTTCTTATTCATTCCTGTACTATTGAGCACTTGGGTTATTTTAAACTGAATGTGTGTATTTGTGTATGTGTGGCGTGTGGTGTGTATGTGTGTGTGTGAGTGATTTCTCTTCATCCTTTAGCACTGCATTGTTGCAGTTAAAAATGTTAATTTTATAGGTGAAAATCAAATTTTACTATCTTAATTTTCATTTCTTTAATTATTAGTGAGATTGAATATTTTAAAATGTTCATTAGCCATTGTAACTGAATTATTGATTCTACAAGCTACCAAGAAACTCTTATAGAAATATTAGTTGAATCTGATCATATGCTTTTTATGCAAAAGCATTTAAGTAGATCAGCCTTTTTATTTAAACATTGTTTTAGTCTGTATAATGCCAATTTCCTGTGACTATGATTTATAGTAATATCCAAATCTTCAAAGTCCTTTTATTATGCCCCTCTTACTAATTGGATTCACTTACTCCATTATTAAGATGCTGAAAGTTTCACAGACACTGCCAACTTTTACTTATGACAAACTATGTTTTATTTAATACTTATTGAATCTGACTTAGATACAAGACTTTATATCATATGTTGTGAGAAAAACAAATGAATGTTATTCATTCCCTACTTTCAAGTAGTTGAACATTTAGTAGGGTAGAAAGCCACGTGTGCAGCCAAATATAATCAAGGCTGGGAACAGATCTGAAACCAATCACAAAATTCCAAATGGAGCATTAAATTTACTTTGTAGTGTAATTTATTTTGCCCTGTTGCTTTTAGATGTTACTGAATCCTACCTGGCCACCTGTGATAAAATGAGTAAATCAAAGAAAAAATTGAATTAGAAATGATGTAAAAGTTATACCAAAAAGGATAGGTGAAAATAGAAAAAAAAAAAAAACCTCATTTGTTAAAATGGGAATAGACATACTGGAATTCACAATTAGAATGGCGTTTGCATTTCCTTTATCACATATTTTAGGTTAATTTATAGATTGGTGCAATGAAACCTGGGATGTGTTCTGCCAGCTCCCACTCCCCGATAAAGCAGCAGATTCTGGATCTTCTCACCCTGCAGGTGTCACAACTAATTAAAGCAGTGTTTCTATTTTGCAAGTATTATGATTGTGATAGCTAATGGTGATTAGTCTAGATAATATTGTTAGGCTCTCACTTTCCAGCTTAGGGCAATCACTTTCATTCTAAAGTGTTGATCGTTTCTTATCTAACTTTGAAAATAAGATTAGACGCTTTTTAAACTATGATGTCTCCTATATTGTCTAACTATGGAAATTTATATGGTAATTTAAAATCTGATAAGCTATGAGTGGCATAAACCTGCATAATAAAGCAATCATAAGCATTGACACATTGGGCAGAATTCAATTCAGTTCGCCTTTGCGAGGGAAAAATTCCCCATCACATGCTAAAGAGTTAGAAGTGACATTGAAGAGACTATTCATCATCGAACAGAATGGTCTTTACTTTATCCACTTTCTGCACATGTCTGGAAAAGTTTATTTTGGAATTTCAACAAGATTAATGAAGAAAATAAAGAATAATATCCCTCTGGTTAGCATTCTGTTCAGTTTATTTATTCAACAACTACTTTTTGAATGCTAACTTTATAAAACAAGCTATTCTGCAAGGCACAAGAAAGGATCAGATTCCGTTTTAACATCTAATAGAAGTCAGGCCATTTATACTCTATCTGCATCATTACACTCTGGGTACAGATTTGCTACTTACTAGCTATGTGACCCCACAAAACTGGTTAATCAAAACCATCAATTTGCCAAAGGTTAACAGAGAAAAATAATATCAATCTATCAAAGTTGTTGTGTGGATTACATTATATATTATATTAGCCTGATCTCTGACACAGTAGACACAAAGAAGCTTTGGTTTCTGTTGTAGGAAGCTCTGACACGGCTCATGATGATTCCAATCTCCTGGTATTCACACCCTTGTATAATCCCCTCCCATTGAGTGTGGGCTGGACCCAGTGAGCTTGCTTTTAGAGAACAGACTACAATAGAAGTGATGGGTGGCACTCCATTTCTCTTTTGTCCGTACCTTCTTACTGGCACTCGCTCCCTCTCCTTTGTGTCCTCGGCTTGCTCACCTTAAGGAAGGGAGATGGAATGTTGGAGAGACCCACACAAGGAACTGAGGACCTCAGTCCACCAGAGTATGAGGAATAAAATCCTGCCAACAACCACTGAGTGAACTTGGAAGTGACTCTTGCCCCGACTGAACCTTGCGATGACTATGGCCCCTGCCAATGCCCTGACTGTAGCCTTGTGAGGGAGCTGGGCCAACATCTCGATCTCAGTCTTGAAAGAGACCCTGAAGCCGAGACTCAGTAAAGCCACGCTCTGAAGCCTCACCCACTGCGAGATACTAAATGTGAGCTGTTTCAAGCTGCTGTGCTTAGGGGGAATTTGTGATCCAGCAGGAGGTAACCAATACAGTTCAACCCCCATATTCCTTCTCTGAATCTGCATTTGCTGATCTGTAAAAGATGATAAATAATACATGACCTACTGACCTCAGAGGATCTGTATAAAGTTTAAATATAACAATGTGTATAGGAGAACTTAGCAAACTCTCAAGCACTCTACAAATATAAGCTAATTTTAAGAAATAAACAACATTAACATAGTGCCACAAAGTAAGTAATTACCACTTACTGAGCACCTCAGAGGTTCCAGGCATTTCCAAAATATTCTAGAAATACATCTAATTGACATGGCCATCTTACACTTGAGGAAATAGGTTCAGCAAAGGTTAGTGACTTGCAAAGGCTAGACTGAGATGGTTTTGGAATTCATCACCCAGATATGGCTCAAAAGTCCATGTCCTTTCCTCTATGAAATCTTTCTTGTTTTCCTGTTGTTGTTTTTTAACAAAACAAAAAGTTAGGTTTTCCAAATATTAAGTGTCTTATAATGAGTAATGTTGCTGCCCCACCAATGTCTCCTTATTTAGTGGGCGCACTAATCCCCCAGCTGTTGCGTACTGGCTGCCACAGTCTCCAGCTATGCCCTTCTCTGAGGAGTCCCCTGCAGAAGGGAGGCAGCCTGAAGCTCAGGACCAACTGACAGCCTACAGCACGAATGCTCAAGCTGAGACCCGCTCTGTGCTGCAATCATGCTTCCAAGTCTCCTACATGATGCAGTTGGAGCTGGTCTCCAGATAAGAAAACGTCTTCGCCATGCCATTATTTCTCTGCCCCATCCTGCTTCCATCACTGCTTCCGAGAGTGCTTCCTCCCTCAGCATACGTCCTTCACCCACATCTTTGTTTCAGTCTCCGCCTGCAGGGAACTCAACCTCAGACAATCCTTTGCCTCCCTTATTTTCTACTTTCTCCATTGCACGTTTCCATCCCAAATCCCATGTACTCTTACACAGCAATATATTTATTCAAACCTTCAGGTTATAAGTACACTGGTTACTGAGCTTAACAAAAGAAGTAGCTGAGGTACAAGGAGTGGAAGGCCAAAGCTTGTGTTGTAGTTTTGCTGACAGACTTCTGAAAAGTGTTTTTTTCATGGGTCTATGATACAAAATCTGTATATACTACATATATGTTCATTACATAGGGGAAATTCTGTGTTGCATTAACAGATATTTTATATAAATTAATTTTAAACCTTGTTCATTTTATTTATAAAGTAATACTGTTGTGGTATAAAAATTTGAAAACACAATAAAATTATTCGAAGAAAAACTTATGCAACTTTAATTCAACTATTTAAAAATAATAAAAAAATTAGTTGAATTTTTAAAAACATAAAAAAAACCCCTGGGCCAGCCCTGCTGGCCTAGCGGTTAACGTTTGGTGCGCTCTGCTTTGGCAGCCCAGGTTCGGTTCCTGGGTGCAGAACCACACCACATGTCTGTCAGTAGCCATGCTGTGTCAGCGGCTCACACAGAAAGAGGAAGATTGGCAACAGATGTTAGCTCAGGGCAAATCTTTCCCAGCAAAAATAAACAAATAAATAAAAATAAAGTGCAAAATTCAATGGCTATAAAAAAAATTCCTAGTCCAAACTGGTATTTTACTAGTCCAGAGTATCAGTTCTTGACAGAAATTCCTGTTATTTTACCAGTTATTACCCTTTGGGAAGAAGGCATCTTATAAATTTATTTCTCACTCTTCTCAACAGAACTCTTGTTACAGTAGTACAGTTCTAGTCTTTCTATCAGGAGTGTGTTTGGGTAAGCAGTGGGCTAAATTTCTACTTCCTTTATCCTATGTTATTCAAATTTACATTCCAGGACAGATTCCTCAGAACAGAGGCATACTGACATTCTCCACGCACAGCTCAACATAGATACAAAGTCAATACTCACTGCCCCACCCCCTTAAATCCTACTCATTGAGGTAGTTCATTATTCAAGTGATTATTTTATACATATATTAATATCACTAATAGGACATAATCATTAGTAATTACAATCATACTCATGGCACCCTCCCCCCAAAAAATTCTAGGGTTATATATTCCAGATATCATGTGACCTAAAATGAACAATTTTTGTGGGGCTGAAGATCATATCCTATAAAGCCCTACGTAGCCTTTATCTCCCCTATGCAGCCTTTCTTTAAACAAAAACTGGCAGGAAACTTCTTCCACAAGAGTGCTGGAATGTTACCTAGTATTTAGCACATTCTCAATAAATATTAAAAAGCTTAGTCCTTTGATGCTTACATTGTTTAATATCATGCAAGTGGCAGAGTGCAGAGGTCATATACTATCTCTTTCCCTGGATGCCTTTGTCACTGACCCCTGAGATTACTCTGGAAATGTGTCTCAAGCAGATGCTAATTTTTGTCACTAGGTCTGTGATCAAAATGCTTTTTTGACACACAGTCTAATAAGTTATATTTTCTCTAGGTAATGTAAAATAATGAAAAAGGAGCATACAAACTTTCTCTTTGAGTACAACTCAGTCATTATCAGGTAAGAGAAGCCTCGTTCCAGACCATGCTAGCTGTCAAAACTAGGGGAGTTACATAGCAGTACCTCTAGATGGGTACATTTCTGTTTATTCTGCAGATGCTTCTTAGGATATTTTGATTATATATATTAAAACAAATTATATCAAAATAAATGTTTCATACAGTCTGATATACATTTTATTGTCAGTCTCTCAATATTTTTGCTTCACATATTGGAGCAAAATTTATTTTAGATGCAAGAGTTATCACAATGCTTCATTCTGCCAATGACTGAGTCCATTTGGACATCAATTCGGCAAACACCTGCATGGTGTTTGTTACATGTAAGGCATTATTCTAAGCCCTATAATGACACTCTGGCTATGGTGTCCAGGTTCTTGGCCTCTATATGATATTACCTCATTCCAAACACTTTGGAAGCTTATATGCTCAAAAACCTTGTTGAGTTTTATTATTTTTAATTGTTTATATTCTTGTATTTATCTCAAAACATGTTGCAATAGCCACATGCAATAGCCTGGAAAAAAACATTTCAGTATTGACTTTGCTTTACCACTTAAAAAAGAATACTGTTTTTTTCAAGGATGCAATTCCTTCTCAGAAAAAAAAATCTTCTCTAGCCAGGATAGAATATATAGATTGTAAACACTATATTAGGGTTTTGACTGGTTGCTTAGTGAATAAACTGGATGGAGGAATAGGTATGCAATTATTCGCCTACTCAACAGAAACATGTATCATGAAATTATGAATATGAAAAATACAAATAGGTACACACCTTGGTTTCATTTACAGCCACCTTTAAATAACTTGAAAATAATTTGAAAATTCCTCACAACTTCATAAGAGATAGTGTGTGTAAAATAAATCAATGACAGATCCCAAGTGGTAACATGTCTACAACTACAGGAAGTTCCCTAAGTACCGTTTGAGTTTTAAATGTTAGAAAATTAGAAGTAAAATGTCTTGCTATTTACAGTGAAAATCTCTTCCTGATTAGAAGCGAGTGATATGACATTCCTGTCACAAAGTAGAAACGTCAATCTTTTCATATGAATGAAAAATCATAATCCGTAGACTGTTTGAGAGAGATCAGATCAGAAATTTGACTTCAGAAATGGGAGAATCAGGGCCCTGAAAGCTGAGTGATTTGCTTAGATCTACCTGCCAGCCAGTGGCTGAAACAGAGCATCTCACTACCAGTTACTCTCATTCTTAATGGCATGTAGGCTCTAGTTATTAAAATAAACACAAAATAAGCATGGACTTGGGTAATTCAATCCACATTTTGGTTCACATCAATTACTTCAAAAAAAAAAAAAAAAGAAAAAAACCCAGTGCTTTATGTCTTAAGTATTCTAATATCAACTTCCCAGAATCTACCTATGTGCAATTTAGGTTGCATATACTCGCACCTGGTTCAAACAAGAATTTCTGAGGAATAAGTCTCTATATCTTATTTAAAAGCATGCCCGTTTTGTTTGCATTATCTTCAATATTGCAGGAACAAAAAAACAAAAACAAAAAAAAGACGAAAGCACAGTTCCGTGTGCACACATGTGTGAGTTTTCTCTTTGTTTCAAGTAGCTATCTCTAAGTACTGAGGTTGCATTATATGACTTGAAAACAAGGCCCTCTTCACATGATACAGATTCTACTTTAATACGACATAAAAAATAAGTATGTGCTGCAAATGCAGGATTTACTTTCATAGTGACAAATTCTGATCAAGCTATAATATCTGAAATAACCAGGATTTTCTTTAAGATCCAAATTTTCCTCAGGTATGATGAAAGGATAATATAGACCATGATATTTTGATTTTAAATTGTATATGTATGTATATATGTACAATTTTGGTCACAAATTCTGATGTGTGTGGGGTTTTCCCAACACAACCAACCAATTCTTGG
Organism: Tapirus indicus; assembly: GCA_031878705.1. Lineage (NCBI taxonomy): Eukaryota > Metazoa > Chordata > Mammalia > Perissodactyla > Tapiridae > Tapirus > Tapirus indicus. Next base: position 4,361,077 of record CM062936.1, read on the forward strand.
AAACTAGCTGGGTGTCCTACAATGCGTCCTTTTGGGTTTTTATGGAGGCTTCATTACACAGGCATGATTGGTTAAACCATTGGCCATTGGTGACTGATTCAATCTCTAGTCCCTCTTCCCTCCTCAGAGGTTGCGGACTGAAAGTTCTAACCCTCTTATTACATGGTTGGTTCCCCTGGTAACCAACCCCCATCTTTAGATTGCCTAGGTACTTTCCAAAAGTCACCTTATTAACATAAAAAAGGCAACTTTACTCTATCATCACTTAGGAAATTCCAATGGTTTTAGGAGCTCTGTGACAGATATATATTTCTTATTATAAATCACAATATCACAAATGTATAAAGATGAATATTTATATGTGAATATTCACAGCTATGAACACTCAAGCTATAAAGTACAATACAACAAGCACTCATATGTTTACCACCCAGATATATGATAAAAACTTACCAGTGCACATAAGCATCCTCTTTGCTCCTCTTCCTGTCCTACCTCATAAACATAATACTGAATCATTTACCATTCTGTGGCATATAACCCAAAAAGTGTCCACACATTTTCCCATTCCTATCTAGTGTACTCTGCCATGTGACTTTTAATTCTTCTCATGAAGAGACAGAATCTGGACTTCACTATGTTAGGTTTTTGGCCAGTTTGACTGTGATAGTGAATTTTCTGTCATCTCAGCTGAGGCATGGTGTCTAGATATGTGGTTAAACATAATTCCAGATGTTCCTATAAGAGTGTTTTGGATGAGATTAACATTTAAATCAGTGGTTTTGAGTAAGCAGATTGTCTTACATAATGTAGATGGGCCTCATCCAATCAGGTGAAAACCTGAATAGAACAAAAGACTGACCTTCCCCGAGCAAGAGAGAATTCTGCAGCAGACAGCCTTCAGACTTGAAATGCAACATGGGCTTTCCCCTGGGTCTCATCTCCTGCTGGCCCACTCTGCAGATTTGGACTTGCCAGCCTCCATAACTGCATGAGCCAATTCCTTAAAATAAATCCCCTTCTATAGATAGATATAGATATAGATGATATAGATATGGATATAGATATAGATATAGAGATATAGAGATATAGATATAGATATAGATATAGATATAGATATAGATATAGATATAGATATAGATATAGATATAGATATAGATATAGATATATATACATGCCATTGGTTCTTTCCCTGGAGAACCCTAATACGTTGCCATAAAAAACATGAAGCAAACAGAGGCTTACAAAACGCTTGCACGATAAGGCTTGACCTCTCTTTGTGCAAGTGCTGTTCCTCAGAATCTTGTGACCACCACCATATGAACATGGGCTAGCTGGCTGGATAATGAGAGGCATGGTCAACCCCATCCTTCACATCAATAGCCAGCCTACTTCCAGACATGAAAATGACAAACTCAACCACTTGTTGCTCGCAAATACCTGATCCAGCCCAGCCAATGGCATGCAGAGCCGAGAGGAGCCATCCCAAGGCACCCAACTCAACTGCCAACCCACAAGTTTTGAGATTATTTGTTATGGGATGAAAGCTACCTAATACAAATCCCCTTGCTTTTCTTTATAATTTTACTATATCCTTATGGATGTATATCTCCTTAGAATATGTCATTTAGTTTTACAGATTTTTGAACTTTATAAATACAATCATTCCTATTTTTGGTGACATGCTTACAGTTTTTGCTCAAAAATATATTTATGAGATTTATAAGGTTCATGTATACCCTGTATTTATTATTTTATTATCTTTCTTATATATTGCTTTATTGTATAATTATTCATCCATTCTCCTTTTAATGTACATTTTTGTTGTTTTCATTATTTATTTGTGTGTTGTTTCCCTTTATTTTATAACAATGTTTCTATGAAAATTCATATACAGCCTTCATGAATTAAAATATTACTCTAGGATATTTATGAAATTGATGATTCAAAGTGTATGTGTCATGGGGTAAATTGTGTCTCCCCAAAATTCGTATGTTGAAGTCCTAACCGTCAATATCTCAGTATGTGACTGTATTTGGAGATAGGCCTTTATAGAAGGAATTAAAGTAAAATGAGGTGATATGGATGATCCCTAATCCAATATGATTACTGTCCTTATAAGAGGATATTAGGATACATACTCAGAGGGAAGACCATGTGAAGACACTGGGAGAAGACAGCCATCTACAAGCCAAAGAGAGAGGCCTCAAAAGAAACCAACCTGGCAATCTAGCAACTAATGCAAGCAATCGCAAAGTTGCAACCAGTGCAATCTCAATCTTTCATTTCTAATCTTCAGAATTGTGAGAAAATAATTTCTGTTATCTAAGCCACTCAGTCTGTGACACTTTGTTATGGCAGGACAGCCCAAGCAAACTAATACAGTATGTATATCTGCAAATTTACTAAGGAGTGACAAATTGTTTTCCAAGTTGGTTTTACCAATTTATACTTGCTCGGTCAGCAACATTTGTTATGGTCAGCCTTCATATTTTCTGCTAACCTGGTATGTTGTAAAATGTATGTAGTTATTTTCTTCTGCATTTGCTTGACTACTAATAAAATTGATCTTCCCCATATATGTTTGTTGGGATACATGTGCCCATGTCTATCAATGCCTGATTAATACACTTCACTAATTTTTTTTTCCCTTTTGGCTTTTTCTTGCCAATTATTTTAAAGATTTCTGTATGTATTTTCAACATTAATCTTATTTGTGTGTTGTAAATATTTTTTCCAGTTTGTGGCTTGCTTTTTATTCAATTTATTGTAATCTTGCAATTAATAGAGTTCTGAGTTTTAACTATATTGAATTTATTCATCTTTTCCTTTACTATTTTTGCTTTTCATATTGTGTCTAAGAAATCATTTCTTTTCCTGAGCTATTAAGAATAGTCTTCCATATTTTCTTCAAAGACTATCAGTTTGTTTTTCTAATTTAGGTCTTTAATCCAAGTAGCATTTGTTTCTGTTTGTGGTGTAAGGTGGTGATCCATTTTTATTTTGTTCCTTTTCAATAAGGCTAACCAAATGTTCTAGTATCATTTATCGACACTTTCCACTGCAATGTAAAACAAGGTTCCATTGATGCATGATTCTGTGTCTGGCCTTCATACCCTCCTCCATTGTTCCTTATTTAGTCCATTTCCACCTCTTCATAATGTATCTTCATTCACAGTAGGGCAAGTTGCCTCTACTTTTTTTGCGTACTTTTTTTTGTACTTTTTCAGTGTCTTGGATATTCTTGATCCTTTCCTTTTCGTGGTCTAATGAATATTAGAATCAGAACCTCAAATGCCATGTAAAATCTTTTAGGGATTTGGATTGTAATATCACAAAATCTATGGATAAATTTAGACAAAAATGACATCATTATAAGTGTTCCCACCACGGATACAGTGCTCATATTAGTTATCTACCAGTATAACAAATTACTTCAAAATTTAGAATCTTAAAGCAATAAATCCTTATTACCTGGTACAGTTCCTGAAGATCAGGAATCAGGAGTGGTTTAGATGGTGGTTCCGACTCAGTCTGTCACTGGGTTGTAGTTAAGCTAGCAGCAGAACAGAAGTCATCTCAAAGCTTGACTGTGGCTAGAAAATTTGTTTCCAGGATCACTTATTTGGTTGGCGGCAGGCTTCAGTTCTTAGCTGGCTGTTGGCTGGAGGTTTTAATTCCTCAGGTATTCACAGGACTGCTCACAGTGTCTCAGCTTGCTTCCTTCAAAATGAGTGATCCAAGAGGGAGGGCAAGAGATCACCCAAGACAGAAGCCAGGGTCTTTTATAACCTAAATTTGGAAGAGATGTACTAGCATGTCTACCATGTGCATGGTCACATAGACCTTCCCTGGTACATGTGGGAAGGCACTACATCACATATGTTTATCAAGAAGAGGGGATCATTGGGGTCCTTTTCGGAGGCTGGCTACCAAAGAAATTATGTCTTTCAGTGAAGATTTAATAATTCTATTTTAATACAGTTTTTGTTGAATTCAGTCTTACACACCTTATTTTATTTTATGGGTAGTAATTATTTTAAATGGCATTTAAAAATTTACATTTTTAACATTTTCCTGCTGATAGGTAAAAATGAATACAATTGACTTGTGTATATTGAGCTTTCATACAGAACCTTGCTAAAGTTTTTATTAATTCTGAAAATAAATCTGCATTTTTTTGTATGTTTTTGACATAGTCATGTAATTAATGACTAATCAGAGTTCTAGTTCATACTATCTAATCATTCTCTCTCTCTCACAGAAAGAGTGATAGCAGGTATCACTTAGCTAATCTAAAACTAAGTTTTTTAACCTTCATTATTGAGTATGACGCTTGCTCTAAGTTGTGGCATTTAACTTTTATGAGTTTCCTTCTATTCTGATTTAGCTATAAACTTATTATTGCGTTATGGATGGATGCTGAATTTTATTTAATGCTTTTACTACATCTTTTGAAATGATCTTCCCTTTCTGTTCATTTCATGTATTAATGTGTTTAATTATAATATAGATTTTTCTTAAAGTTAAACCCATCTGGCACCACCAGGGATAGACCAAACTTGGTCATGCTATGTTGTCATTTTAATACATGCTGTATTTTACTTTCCATTATACAATACACCTTATATGGTATAAACATACATACCATAACACAATGTAAATGTGTTTCCATAAACACATTATAAATTCCATTTCCATAAACACATTATAAATGTGTTTGCATCTGTATTTAATGAGAATAAACTGTAATTTTCCTGCCTCATACTGTCTTTGTCAGTCTTGATATTAAGGTTATATTGGTCACATAAAATTTGAGAGTTCTTTTTTCCCATTATTTAGAAAAAAATTGATTGTTTGAAATGGTTATCTACCAATTTTTGGTAGAAATCGTCTACAAAATCATCCGAGCCTGGTATTGTTTTAAAATATTTTGGAGTAAAATATATTTTACCTAACAACTCAATATTTTAACATTTATATTTCTATTGAGATTTTCTATTTCTTTTTGAGTAAAGATTGAATATTTTTTTCAAGGAATAATTCTATTTCACTTGAGTTTCAATTTAAATGGTAATTTTTAACAATAAACTGCTAACTGCATAATTTCTGCTGAATATATACATATATACATATATTTATGTCAACTTTTCAATCCTAATATTATTTCCAACATCTCTCTTCTATTTTATTTTCCTGTACGATGTCCTCAAGGTTTTCAATTGTATTCACGTCTATTTCTCTATTTAGTTCTGCCAACCTGTGATTTATGTATTTTGTAACTATTTCATTGATACATACATGTTTAACATAGTACATATTTCTCAGGAAATAAATACTTCATTTTTTTTGCTTAATATTTCTTTTGCCTTAAAGTCTATTTTATATTATGATAGTTATACATTCTTTTAATATTTTCTTTTCATGAAATATTATTTGCTATTCTTCCTCTTTCAATATTTCTGTGCCCCTAGTTTCATGTATGTTTTTTGTAAATAGCATAGTTTCATTGTGTGTGTATGTGTGTTCTCATTTAGTTTAGCCACTTTTATCTTTTAACTGAAGATATTACTCCATTTAGATGAACTGTGATTATTGCTATATTTGTGCTTATTTCTACCATCTTATCTTGTGCTTTCTATTTTACTCATGTTCTTATTGATTTTTTCTCCTTTCTTGTGTTATTGTAATTAATTATTCTCTTCTCATTCCATTTTTCAAAATCAGTTTGGAAACCTTGTACTTCATTTTTCTCATTTTAGTGGTTCCAATAAATATTAACATGCATTCATAACAAAGTTTAAAATTAATTATAGTTTCTTTTTTTCTTGATAATACAAGGACAAAACACATTATTTTTGACATTTCTTTAGTTGTCTTATTGTTTTTAATACCAGAAATTATTACTATTGTTTATGCACCATTTCTTGAGAAGACCAAATGGCTAAACTGTGGTAAATTGACTACGTCAGGACTCTTGCATCCTGGAAGGCTCTGATATTATCATGACAGGAATAAGTCAGCCTCAGCTACAAACCTGGCCCAAGGTCATGACCTTCCCCAGGCAGCACATGTTTGGTGACTGAGAAAACCAGGGTATAACAGCCAGGTCACTCTGACAGAAAATATTTTTCCAAATCTCCCCACAAGTTTGACTGAGTTTTATCGAGCTTATATTACAATTTGACTTCCTCTCTGGCTAATCCTACTTCTTTCCTTTCACAAGAATGGAACCCTAGTAAACATCTTGCACTCCAAACTCCATGTAAACATTTGCTTTCAGAGATGGTGACACTCCAGATACTTGTTTCTTGTCCTCAGAAATAAAGCACTGTTTCAGAGTGGCCAGTTTTCACTCTGTCACTTGCTGTGGGCAGGTTCATTGAGCAAATAAACCAAGAATGTCCAGTTTGGAAATAATTGAATTGCTCTGTGGAATGTCTTTATCTTCTTTTAAGTCTGTATAAAAAAATCATACTTATGCATTTGCCTGATATAATTCCCTGGCCTTTCATCACTTGTGTCTTGAGTGGCCCTCTGAAGTCACACCCTCAGCACAGACATTCCTGATCATTTATATTCAATAGCTTATTAACATTTGACTGTCATCACCTAATTTAGTGCTATATTGAAAACATCCTAATAAAGTTAATTGAGAAGAGGACAGCTAATACAAATTATACAGTCAGACAAATGTGGTAAAGTGAATTCTTTTAGATGACTTTTTTTTCTTTAATACCATAGCAACATCCACCCTTTGCACCACCAAAACTAAAACTGAAATAAAAACAAACTAACAAAATGTTGCACCTATGATTCTACTCATTCTCCCTGATGGATTTTGGATATTATGATGTAGTGTCTAGAGTCTTTGTATAGAAGTGCTAACCTAGGAATTATGATGATAAAGCTGATGGCACATTAGGGCATAATTTAAAGAACTGCTAGAAACCTTTCAGAGCCACACTTATTCTTGAATGTGAATTTACAAATACATACATGGGCTATGAAGTATTTTCTCTCCAAATATCAATAATCATAAGCAAATCATATAGACTAAAGTTGCTGTCTTTGTCCTTCTTTTGTCAAGGAAAAATCCCTAATTTTATCTGTCAGTTACTGCATATATCTTCAGAAGATGTTTTTCAGTATCTATTAGCTTGGTTCATGCAGCTCCATAAATACAACATTCATTTAGGACTCTTTTGCTTGTTCCACACGCTCAAGCAGGGAAACTTTTGCCTGGAAATTGTCTTATTTCCCAGTATTTTTCAAAAGGAAATTGTTTATGTGTCATTCATCAGTTTTATGGCCTTTTCCCCTGATTTTAGACAGGAGAAGCATGCTCAGTATTCAGTCACACACAGAGCGGACTCATTACAGGATTGTCGATGAGCAATTTACCAAGCAGAAAGTCAAATTAGCTTTACTGGAAAGTTGACTGTGGTGTGTTACCCTCAGCGAAAGTAGCAAGTAAAATTTTACCCACAACTGGTTACATAGGGGTAATTAAAACCATTAATCTTTTTATTGATCTTTGACTCTGTTGCCTACTATATTTAGCAGATAAGATTCATGAGCCACTGGAGTGTGTCCATTGTCACAGATACCCATCGATAGATATCCCCTGAAGAGGGCTCCAGGGTAAAAGAGCATTTATCTGATTTATGCCTATTATGTGGTTCATTCAGACCTGAAACAAATAATTGTTATGCTTTATTAAGAAGCAATATTTGCAAACTGTAAATCCTATGAAAATTGTAACTTCTTGCATGCTACAGAAAAGTACCACATGGTAAATGCCTTTTAAGTCACATCTGCTCCATTTATTTTTATATTTGGAGTGGATATAGTTCTACTTGATAACATCCTAAAATGCTATAGGGCAATATATAATTTTATCCTTAGGTGCTCTTTTAAAAAAGCAAATGTTTGACCTTATAGTCCATAATTATTTCTCTGAAGTGGTAATAGTCCATCACAAAAGCATGGCTTGGTCCACAGATCATTGATACAGTTAGTTTTAACAGATGCTTAGGTGCCATTATAATCTCTTCTATCCATTTGGCTGTCATAAAAGCTAGACCCATGTGTCCAGTGTAGGCTATTATTTCTGGAGGGCCTTTGCTTTCTTACACTATGAACAATTAGTATTTTGGAAGACTGGATCATCGACCAGTGACCTTCACTAATTAGGGAATTTTTAGAATTAGCCATGTGGTAGCTACTCTGAATATTTATTGAGAAAAGTAAAGTGTAAGATTAGCAGATTTTCAGTCTGGGTGCCCATGAGGAGAAGTCAATACAAGCCTGAGGATCTGGTATCTTGACAGCTGCAGTCTTGGAAGCTTAATGGTGAGGGTCCATGCCCAGTAAATACTGGCTACAAATTTCTACGCTCATATGAAACTAATCAATGCCAATGCAAATAAATTACTCAGTCATTCCAATTTTACTGATCAAAAATGCAGAAATAAGGCCTGGCGGCATAGCAGTTAAGTTCGGGCACTCCGCTTCTGGTGGCTGGGGGTTCACAGGTTCGATCCTGGGAGCGGACCGATGCACTGATTGGCAAGCCATGCCTTGGAGGCGTCACATATAAAGTAGAGGAAGATGGACACAGATGTTAGTGCAGGATCAATCTTCCTCAGTGAAAAGAGGAGGATTGGCAATGGATGTTAGCTCAGGACTAATCTTCTTCACAAAGACAAAAAAATGCAGAAATAATATTGTAATGTATGCAGGAAACAATCGTCATTTGTAGATTACCATGTCTACACATCCTTTATTATTTGGAGTGGAAGCACTTATTGTGTTGTCACCTTGGTGAGAGTCAAGAACCCCTTTTCTTTACTTAAACAGAAGGGAAGCAAGTTTGCAAAAAAGAACCAGCGTGAGAGACTAAATCTTGCAAAAGTGAACAAAACCAAGCAGAGATGTTCGTAAGGGGCAAAGCCCGGAACGACGCAGCAGGGTGAGTGTCCAGGGGCAGGCACACAGGTGGTGACAGCCAGATATCCTGCTCCATGACCCCAGCTTGTTCTCAAGGTCTTAGGCTCATTCAATTCTTCTCAATTTCCTAAGCCCAGTTCTCCAAATTTCTAATCATTTAGGCTAGCCATTCAGTAACCTTGCAATAATTTATTTTATTCTGAAGCTAACCAGAGCCCACCTTTGTTGTTTTAGTTAATAATCATAACTGATGTACCTTGTTACTAGGTATACGCACAACTTTGTATGCATGTAAGGTCATAACTCATTTTGCTTCTTGGATTTTTCTTGCTAATGAATATTAGTCATCCATAGGATTTTATCCTTATTTCTTTTTATGCAGATTAACATCAGTGATTCTTCCATTTCTGGACTTCAGACTTCAAATCTCAAAAACTATAAATCCAGAGCTAGATGTCCAAACTTCTCTGTTTCTAAGAAGTATTTTTAATATTTCTTGTTCTCAGAACCCAACAATTTTTGTGAGCTACTAACAGACAGAGGCTCAGAAGTTACTCATTAACATGTTTTACACATTGTCAAGAAGGGTTTAATAAACAATTGTTACAAATTTAGTAATAAGTAGATGAATAAATATATATTTTATTTCTTCTCCATTTATAGGAGTAACCAAGTCCTATCAAATGGTCCTTCACAGTTTTTTTTTTTTTGCTTCCATTATACCTAGTACTGTCAAAACTGACTTTCACTTCCTAATCACCTCCTACCCAGATGACTGAATTCACTCAATCATTCAGCAACCATTTTAATAAATAGTACCTATTATGTGACACCAGGTATTTGTTAATTAGTGAAATACACATGATTCTGTCTTTTGCCAGCTTACTCCTCTATGGAAAGTAGACAATAAATCAATCACAACAGAAATGTGTTTGTGTGTGTGTGTGTGTGTGTGTGTGTGTGTGTGTGAGAGAGAGAGACACACATTATAAAGAAAACACACTGAATGCAGAGATAGAGAATAACCATATAACTGAGAGAAAAAAACAGTAAGGAAAGACCTCTCAACAAATGTGACAAATAAAAAAACACCCCGAAGTATATAAAGGAATTAGTTATTAATAGGATGGAGACAGGAATGTATACGAGCATTAGAGGGCAGAAGAGGCAGAGAGAGAAGTAGAATATGTGACATTTTCTGTAGTATGGAGAGTTTTACATACATTAAAAGCTGACAGGAAGTCCACGTGGCTGAACTGTTGGAAGCCGTCTATGGAGAAATGACATTGGAGAAGTGGGCAGACATTTCATGTAACAATTTACTGTCCATGGTAGAATTTTAAATTTATCATGAGGAGGGTAGAAAGTTGAAGGGTTTCAGTCTAAGAAGTGACATAATTTGATGTGTTTTTATTAAGCTGGCTAATATGTGGAGAATAAGTTGAAGTTGTTAAAATTGGAGTCAGGAAGAGCAGTGAGGATCCAGGCGATGATGCTGGTAGACGAGAGTGGTGGCAGGTGACAGTTGGAGAGAAGCCGACTCAGTGTATTTTACAGACAGAAAATACAGGACTTGACTGACAAGCTGGAGCTAAAGGAAAGTAAGAAAAAAATCAAGGGTGACTTCATGTCCCAAATGTATAGTGATTTTAAGAGCTTTGAATAAAATGCAGTTAGTTCTATTCTTTGGCACTATCTCCATAAAGATACTCTCCACCCACTCACTCTCTCTCTCTTTCTCCCTCTCTCCCTCTCCTTCTCCGTCTCTCCCCCATCCTTCTCCTGTTTCTCCCACCCTTGCCTCTCTCTCCCCTCTATTTATCTATCTATAGAAAGTTCTACAAGGAGTTCTGAAAACAAGATAATATATAATATAATACAGAAAGTTCTGAATAAGGCAATCTGGATATCCTAAAAAGCTCTCAATATAAAATACAAAAAGTTCTGAGTAAAATATAATCAATATAATATTAAAAGCATAGTTGGGATTGCAGTAATTTAAGATAATTCAAGGAAGCAAGAAAAAAAATGATCTTCCTAGTTGCCTTTTTGTTCAAAACAATCCTGACTCTCTCCCGAAGGCCTTACCTTCGCTGGGGCCCTGTCAAGCAGCCGCTGTGCCTTTTCCCCACAGCCTTGTTCCTTTGGGAGTGGAGATGACGTAGCGGTTCATGATGCCCCTTTACAGATTATTAGAACATTCTTTTGTGTGTGTGTGAGGAAGACTAGCCCAGAGCTAACATCTGTTGCCAATCATCCTCTTTTTGCTGAGGAAGGTTGGCCCTGGGCTAACATCCATGCCCAACTTCCTCTACTTTATATGTGGGACGCCGCCACAGCATCTCTTGGTAAGAGGTGCATAGGTCACGCCTGGAATCTTAACCTGTGAACCCCAGGATGCCAGAGCAGAGCACGTTACCTTAACCACTACATGACCAGGCTGACCCTAGAACATTCTTCCTTATGTCTCTAACAACAACAAATTCAACTTTGAATATCATGTTATCATATTCTGTTACCAACTACTCTACAATTTTCCTATAATCTACCTAACCCTTAGATCATCTCTTCTGATTTCTCCATGATTTTAGCTCTATTATAATTATCTGTCATAAGTGACTTCAATAGAGGTGTAGACAATCCTTTTGTACTCTGGCCTAGCAGTTCCACTAATTACTCTCCTTCAGTTGTCTTGTCCTCTCCTGTACTTCAGCCACTAACTCCAATGGGAGTTGATGATCTTTATCTTCACAAATAATTGCTCCCTCGTCATAACCTCAATTTCATGTACGCTTCTCTCTGAGTACTAATAGTGGTGCTGTGTAACTGTTGGTTTTATGAATATGATGGTTATTTTGTGATTATATAGGACAATATTCTTTGTGGGAAATAATAAGATATTTGGAATTGACGGAGCTTGATTCTGACAACCTACTCTCAGATGGTTGGGGAAAAAGTAAGAGTTTCATTTGTACTATATTTCTAACATGTTTGTAAGTTTGATATTGTTTCAAAATTTTAAAAGTGCCAACAAATGTATAAAATGTCCTAAGAGGTATCACGGGGCTTCCATATGAAGTCCCACCTAAGAGGAGTTCACAGCCTACAGTCACCAAAGACACAATGCAGCAGCTCGCTGTGAGTGAAGTCGAGATTGTGAGAGAGGAGATGTGCAAGCTGCCAACTCATGATGAGGGCACGTTTTGATGGGAGGAACCCCAGGATACGCTTTCAATCTAGGTTTAGATTCAACCCTCCCAACACTTCCTTGTGCGTGGAGATGAATATCTGAGTTTCATATGCAGCCTTAAAACCACTACAAGGCACAGCCCTGACAACCTCTCAGCCTCAACCTTTCAGTCCTGCCCTTGGACCCTCCTGCCTGTTACCAAGTGATGTATTTCTCAAACATTAAAACACAGGGATTTTTTTTCTTTTTGTCTTTTTAGAATATTTTTTGAAAGTTCAGTAACTCTCAAATAGGACTGAGAGGAGAGGACATGCCAGGTGAGGATGTAAGACTGAGGAAAAAATGCCTACCTTTGTTTAAAGTTGGGGTCTCGCAAGTCATCCAAGAGGCCAGGTGCTCCAGAGAACCGTGTGGCCTCTTCTTGGGGGACAGGGAGGAGGCATAATTTTGGAAGGCTTTTCAAGCCGCCTGGAAATCCCAAGTCAGGAAAATTAGGCATGAGGAGGAAAACCAGCCACTTCTCAGCTCTCTTGGGAGTTGGACCAGGTCAGGCTCTTGCTCGGGCTCAGGTGGATCCAATCACCATGCAGGAGTCCTGGTACTAGCCCGGTGTCTCTCCTGCCCAGTGTCAACAGACCAGTGCTCTCAGTGAGGCCTGTGGGTGCCAGGCCTGGCCAAAGAGGTGGAAACAGTCCCCTTTAACCTCCAGGTCATGAAGCGGGAATGCTGGTCAGGCCACGCGTATAGCTTGATTTATAACTTTTACATTTTTAGACATATGATCTTGAACCTTCATTTGAACTCCAGCCCAGTCCTGAAACGTCAGGGGTGATCATCTCTTAGCATCCTCTCACCTTCCCCCCCGCATCATCTTTGCCGCTTGTTGCTTCATGCCTCCAACAGCATTCCCACTTCAGGACTCTTACCTGCTGACCTTCTGCCTTAAAGCTCTCTCCCAGCTCTTCTGCTGGCTCAGGCATCCACACCTCTCACGTCTCCAGCCACCTCCTCTGGAGCCATCCTACGTAAAACAGCACTCCTTTCCCCCTTTGTTCTCTCACTGTTTGCTTTATTTTGTTCATAAAACTTAAACTTTGTGAAACCAAAAGTATTTCTATCTGTTTCTTATTTGTCTCCCCATTAGAATAAAAATGCCATGAGGGCAGGAATTTCATCTTTTTCATTGTGTGGCTCCAACACTTGGAGTAAAACATAGCTGCCCAATAAATACCAGATACATGGATGAATGAACTAGAAAAAGATGTGAAGTAATGTGAGCTTATTTGTAAAAAATGAAAATTACAAACAATTTGAATACATAAGTTTGTAATATCAAATTTATGTATATAAAATGTATACAAATTTATGTATATAAAAAATTAAATACATGTATTTATGTAATAAAAAGAAGTTAGTGTAATATATAATAGTTAAAAGTGTCTAAAAATACTGGAAAGATCACATTCACATAATTATCTTTTTTAAAAAAATGCAGATAAAATTAACAAACAGTTACATAGAAAAGCTCATACACCACTTTCTAGTAAAAATTTTTAAAAGGAAGCTTGGGATTTCAAGGAAAAGAAACATTTGATAAAACTTTGCATTAACAAGACTCATTTTTTTGGTCTTCTTGTTAAACTCATGAGTCACCAAGATAAAATATTAAATATAGCACTTTAGCAGGTTACATAACTAGTCACCAGGTCACTCACAGAGTTATTGGCTGATCATTGTCAGATTTAGTCTGGTTCAGTGCTGAATGTTTTAGTAACCTGGTGACTGAAAAATATATATTCGTTAAGTTTGAACATGATCCAAGTCAGGGAAAGAGGTGACTATAAGCAAATAGGATAATAATATTAGACACCTTAAAAAACTTTTAAAAGATGATAAGACTAACCCAAGCATGCTATGAGCAGGTGAATATTAAAGGAAAAATTATACTTCCTATGTTCAGTAACAAGTAATCTACACCAAGAAATATCTTAATATGTAAGTAAATACAAGAGCTGGCTTCTAAATAACAGCCATTTGACCTTAGATGAATGATTTAACATTTTGAGGTTTAGCATGAAGAATTTAGTTGAAATAATCAGTAAGTACAGTGAAAGTTACTGTAAAGTTGATTCATGTGTTAGTCAAGACCGTAGAGTGAATGAAAAAGAGGACTTTATACCTGCTTGCTTAAATACCATCTTCATGAGGTAGAATCATGAAAATATATTATTTCCTTACAAGTACATGGGCCCAAATGAGATTCACTGTTTATAAAGGCATGACTTTCAAATATTGACAAAAGTTTTCAGGAATGATTAGTTCTTTGTGGGAAAAAGATATTCATAATCAGCTATGCTGAAGTAGTTTGTTTTTCAAGTGTATCAGCACAATGAATTAAGTGGTGGTACTTAAATTTCATCTTACATTTAGTTTTTAAAGTAACCAGACAAATGATAATGACTGTGGCAGGCAAAATTACAAAAAGGTTCCTGCGAGATTCCCGTCTTCCGGTTACTCAATCAAACACTAATCTGGGTACTGCTGGGAAGGGACTTTCCTGATGGAATGAAGTTGCTAATCAACTGATTTTAAAATGGGGAGAGCCCCTGGATTATGCAGGTGGGCTCAATCTAATCACCTGACCCTTAAAAGCAGAGAAAGTTTTCAGCTGGAAGCAGAGAGAAGGCAGAAGAGAGAGGCATAGGAGAGGGGGACTCAAGTCACCATCAGTAGCTTGAAGATGGAGGAAGGGGGCCCTGATTCAAACAATGTGGGCAGCCTCTATGAGATAAGAATGATCCCTGGCTGACAGCCAATAAGGAAATGGGGACCTCAGTCCTAAGACTGATGGAACTGATTTCTGCTAACAATCCTAATGTTCTTGAAGCAGATTCATCTCCAGAGTCTCCAGAAAGAAACAGCACTGCCCATCACCTTGATTTCAGCCTGTGAAACCCAAAGTCTTATCTACAAAACGTGATATAATGAATTTATGTTGTTTTAAGCCACCGATTTTCTGGTAATCTGTTTTGCAGCAATAAGACACTAATATAATGATAGAGATCAAAACCGTACATTGTCATTCTGTAGATTACAACTATGTTTAAACTATGCATTTTTGAGGTGGGCAAAGACAAAATGACTTTGGTACTTAATAGAACTCGATTTTTTCTTCAGACAAATTTTCTTCAGAGAGCATACACTAAGCAGCTACATATGCATCCTATTGAAATCTCTTTTTAGACCCAAGATGGAGCTGCTGCTGCCTAGGATGCCATGTCAGTAAACCAAAACTTAAATAACTTGTGTCCCTATAAATGCTCTGCTTGATCAGAAACGCAGTACATCAGTCAGCCAATCCCCAAACGCCAAGCCAACGTTGGGATCTACTTATTTCCTTCTTCCTTCTCACCCCAAATGAGGTTGACTATGCGGCCCAGCCAATCAGACATTTTCTATCTTTCTCTTCCTCATTCTTTATTTTATCCCATTTTGCAGTTCTCCAAATGGAGGCTGTCTGCTTCATGAAGTGTTAAATAAAGTTTATTTTTATCACCAAAATTGTCATCTTTAATCATTTAACAATACAAATGACACACACATATACATTCACGTGCACAATCTATGTGATGTTAAACTTAGTAAGGGAAACAGAGAGACAGTTATTGATTATACAACAAAGACAGGAAGTCACAAGTACCCTTATTTTTACCCTATACTAATGAGCAGATTTTCAAACAATGGGAATTTGTATCCATAATTTCAGTTTGACGCTTGTCTGCCAAGACACAACTTTTTAAAGTAGCAGGTGCTTTTTAATGCCTCCAAGAAAAATGCTGCTGCACTGCATCAGAGGATGTGCTTTTCATGTAAACATTAGAGTTGTCAGAGACTGGGCACCGGCTGATAATTGCTCATTTCTCATCCGATATTTTCTGTCTTGTAAGGAGACTGAGATTGTAATTTCTGTAAGGTCAAATTGGTCCTGGTGCAAAACCGAAATCATCACACTAATCATAATGTTGCTGAAATGCCTTAATAATCACTGTTGCTTCCCTAACCTTGAACAACTGAATTTTCATTTCATTAGCTTTTTTTCCCCTTATTACTAAAAATATTTATTCTGGCTATAATGGTAATCTAATTTACTAATTTAAATGCTTTGCCTCACAGTTATTTTTACACCTATCTTAGCCTCCCTAGAAAATTTCAGTCCCTAGGGGTCAGATTTTGTGTAATCTTTTGATAGCCCCAGCACAGGATCTTTCAGCAAGTTGACAATGAATACAAAATACTCATTTTGATTACATAGCGCAGTCATTCCTGCACACTTTCATAGATTTCCCCATTAATTAGTTGAGTGGAATCCCACCCATGTTATATTCCTCTCTCCGAGAAACATTAGAACTCTGAAATAAATGAGCTATACTTTGTTTTATTAAGAAGGTTAATTAAAACAAAAAAAAATAACATTAACATGTGGACTGAGAAATGCTGGCTTCTACTCACCTGACCCATACGTAAAAGCTGAAGAAACTCATAATTTCAGAATTCTAGTGACTGGTTTAACTGCAGTCCCTAAATGTTCCTTGATAATTCCCTGGGAAACTACCGCCTACTCCCATTTGAAGCAGCTGGTCTCCTAGCACTTGCCCTACAATTAGCTACTGTTTCCAACTTCCAAAATCCATGGACCATGTTGCTTCTCTGACTTCTTTCAACCCACAGACCCCAGACAACAAACTCTTGCTGATTACGTGAGGAGAATGGGTTTCAGTGGAAATGGGGGTGAGGGGGCCCCTTTCCCTCTTTTCTGCCTGAGGCCTCTCTCCCCCTTAAAGTCACTTGCACTTAAGGTATGTCCTATAGCTGGTATCTGCATTGCAGAACAATTGAAATCAGACTCTAAACGCCAGACATGAGTTCTAATCGCAGCTCTCCTTTCTAACTAGCTGTGTCATCTTGTACCCCTTGCTTAACCATGCTAACGTAAGATTGCTATTTGGTGCTTTTGTTAGAGGTGCAAGAGCTGAAAAGATTCAAGCTGAGCAATTACTTAAATATAATAGAGGAAATTGTGATGTATCTTATGTTTTTCATCACTTTGAGTCTCAAACATTATAAAGCTTGGAAGGAAAAGAAAAAACTTAGAGAAAGGAGAAATCTATTGGATGCTCCGGCGCCTGCTGCTACAGGAGCCACAGACAAGGCCACCTGCTCTCGTGCGGCTGGCTGCTGCCACCAGGGCAGGGAAGAGCTCCTCGGTGGAAGCTTGTGGGAGCTCTATGGTACTGAATTTTATTCAGTGCAGTCACATGAAAAAGGGTAAATGTCAAAACCCTTTTCACCATGCATATGTTTTTAGTTTTTCTATTACATCTAATTGTATTTTAGTTATCATATGTAATGAAATTCTCCTATTGTGACTGCTCTTTCTGGTGGTGGAGTGTGTACTCATTCATTAATTCACTTATCCAACCATGAAAACCTTAGTGTGCAAAGCCTGGTTCACTTCACTTCCTGGCACTGTATACTAGTATAATGTGTCACCCCTTAGGGGAGCAAATCTATGATCAAGTCACCAATGTATAGTATGGGACAGTATTTCGTGTTGCAATATATAAAAAAGGCACATAAAAGTTTTAGTCACTCAAATGAGAAGAAAATGTCCCCCCAAAAGAATCAAGGGCCTCACTGAAGAGAACACAAAGAAACGTCTCCAACATTAATCTTACCTCTGATAATGACATTTTTGGCATTCAATACATCCATTTTTTAAAAATAACGTATCCTAATATTTTATACTGAAAACAGTCAATAGTCTCCGTGAAAACTCAAATGCGAACTCTACATTAGAAGCTTTAGCTTTGAATTGACAACCCCTTGTTCCTTTAAGCACAAGAAGATTATTCAAACAGTATGTATTGATCAACCTTTGAAATACCAACTTTATTCCTACAATATATGAATGTGTCTCTAGATAGTAAGCCTTGACTGGAAGTTGATCCAGAAATGATTAACTTATTTGAAAAATAATTTTTAGAAATTTTAAAAAATTTTAGAAATTTTGATATTGTCTGTGTATATGGATAATTTACTAAAAACTTGGATAATACTTAAACTATAGGCTATCAGTTAAATATCCAAGTCAAAAACCCAGACTTACACTATTTATTTATTCATATGGTATTCCTAAAGTCCATTAACCCCGTTGTTCAAATGCTCTTTGCTTCTGTAACGTTGCACCAACATGAGGTGTTGTATTCTCCAGCCTCATGACTACCCACAGGCTGATTTTATTTAAGCGCCATCTAAAACCCTCAAGCCTCACACTGATGAGACTTTATTATGTTAATTTTATTTCTGTGATCTTCTTTTCCTAGCTAGAATATTAACTATATTACAAGAGGGTTACTAACATTATCAAAAGCTCCCCCTAAGACAACTTTGGTAATTACTTCCACCAGCTAGAAGGAAAGCATGTGGCTCACTCTTGATTCATTGTTGTTTTAACCTAAATTCAACCTCATTTAATATGAAAACTAAAAAATTCAAAATAACCAAAGAGTCAAATTCTGATGATCTCTTCAAAATAATACAGCAGTGCAATATTAGAGAAATTTCTCCATAGCACATAAGCCTAAAATAATTGTTTGTGTTTAGGAAGGCATGTTGGAGGAAGTGCCAACCAAGCAACATCAATGCAATTTCTATAAGAGAGTAACAAGTTATTAATTCACTTGTTAATAATTAAATAGAGAATCCATCTTCCCAGTCCTGCTTATTTGTGTTAGGGAAACACATTCTCTGATAAACTGTGTGTTTCCCTTTCCCTGAGAGCTACAACTACTCACTGCTCACTTATCAGCTACAACCGGCCACTCCGCAGTATGGTGCCTCAGCAGCCTCTTTATATTCTGTGACCCTGCAGAGTTGAAGGGACCAGGAAAGGACATCTAACAGCAGTGGGGCTACTCAGATTGTCTGCATATAGATGGACTGAATACCAGATGTGACAACTAATGAATGAAGTCTGTGGGCGTTGGGGCGTGGGAGAGGTGGACACAACTTCTGCCATGTTCACAGAGAAGCAGGGAAAGGTGGACCACAAACTGCAGAGATGCTGCAGAAACAGGACACTGCAGAGAAGTGCAGAGACAGGATACCATATGAATCTGGAGAGTGCGACATTAAGAAGGATGCTTCATCACTCCCTTATTCCATCTAGTTTCTGGTTCTACCAGACCCTCATAAAACCAAACTCTTCTCACTTACTCCCCTGGGGGGCTGTGGAGATAGCATTTCTAAGTAAGGTGTACGGTTTTGTTTACACTACTTTGAAATTGACTTCCAGTACGTGAAATGACAGAATCTTAAGTAAGGTAGTCATGGACTCTATCCCACTAAAGTACACTTAGCATTTCATAATTTGTTATGACATATCTGTAGTCCTTTCCTTCTCAAATTTAGAATTCTAATTTATGATTCATCCTCTGATCCTCTTTAAAATATTAGGAAATATTGAATAAAGCTTGTTAGATACTTTTTGAATATGCACCATTACCTCAGGTAATCCAGTGGGAAATTGAGAGTTCAAATACTCAATAAGGTTGGCAAATTTATTACCTTCAAGTATATTTTTTTTTGGAGAATCATAAGACTTCAATTTAAAGAGGTTTTAAAGTTTATGTTAGATCAATAATTTACAAGATATAGTCTGAGGCATCTAAGATTATAAAGAGTTATTTCAAATATTCTATAATTTTTGGTATGATTTTACTTTTTAAAAAATGTTTGAAAAACACTCAAATGTGTATAATACCACATTTTAGCAGATTCTACACCACTAATACATTGCCTCATCTTGTCTGGTTTATTTTTTTGAAGAGTCTTCATCAGAATAAAACTTTTTTTTATTGTCTCTGGTATTAAATTTGAAATTTTGTAAATGTGTCATTTCTTCCCTTGCATTAATATATCTGCACATCTGCTCATAAAATTTTCCCAGTAGACACATATCATAGAGAACACGCCCCACATGCAATTAAATGTACAAGTACAAGCAGGGCCCAATCATGACATATCCACATGGTATGATATCAAGTGTGCGTGAATAAGTGAGTATAGAACAGATAGCATAATGATATCATCTTATATACAGTTATTACTAAAATTTTGCATTATTCTTGTATGCTTTTTCTATTTTTGGAATAGAATTTAAGAAATGGTTATGTATCATTTGTGATTCACTTTGTAATCATTCAACTTGTAGAAGCTTTAACAGTCAATGAACGGAAGTTTAAAAAAGGTACTTAAAAGGACAATATGAATGTTAAAAAACGTAGTTTCTAAAAAACTAAAATATGAGTCAAAATTTCCAGAAACTGTAAAATAAAAATACAAGTTAGATAATCAAACTGATATATGAGTTTAACTTGTCAGTCATAACCTGTAATTTCAGATTGTTTTATTCATCACAGCAACTTTTGTTCTCATTGACTCTGTATTTATAGATTTAGAAGACAATAGCAGATCCATTAATTTCCTCTCTATCCTAAGATCAAAATAAAATGATAAAAACAAATTAAATAAAACCATGATAATGATGGGAATAAGAAAGGAGATATTAGGAAATGACTAGAAAAGGTGACATTTCAATAAAAGTCTGACTGTGCAAGAGTAGAAATTAACAGGATGGAAAGAACAAGCTGCAGCCTAATGTGTTTCCAGAGGAAGGCGAGGTAGGCACAGACAGGAAGAAGCTCTTTTGCCCAGTGGAACTCCAAAGTCAGGACACGGTAATGCTACAAATGGCAAATTGCTGAAGAATCATGGCGGGGGGTTGGGAACAAGGGATTACTTAAAAGTCTTATAAGGATGATTTTCCACACTCTGCTTGTATTATGACATCTTTCTACCAGGCAAGGAATCAAAAGGTTCTAGAGTAGACTAATTGAATGGTAATGCCCAAATCTCCATGTTCCACAAAAGTTCCACCCAGCTCTCTGCACAATCTCCCCAAAGTAAAACCCACATGTTGATTCAGTTCTCCACCTACACGAAGTACCCAGTCAACCTCTATGTTCCTTTCTGAAACATGGGCAGACAATTAAAGATCAAACACTTTAGAGGAAAGTACCAGCATGAATGATGATATATATAAAAATATACATACTCTTGTGTATATATATATATATATATATACAAGAGTAAGATGATGTGGAAGTAAAAAGAGGAGTAATAAAACCTAAGTCATTAACTCTAAAACACAAGTATATGTATGGAACAGAGACATCAGCATTCATGGCAAGATTTTTAGAAATTAAAATTATGATGGAAGAAATTAATTAAGGAATCTAGTAAAAGAGAGGTAAGATGAAGTCCATGAAATTTCTTGGAAAGTAAGACAAATAGACAAAGAGAGAAAATACAAAGAATGACATCAAGAGATCCAACATTTGACAAGTAGAAATTCCAGAATGAGAAAACAGAAGGAAGCAATTAAAGAAAATAATACTTGAGAACAGAAAGACTGTAGTATTTACATTTAAAGACACACAGTTGAGAAAGCCCAGGCACTATTAAACATGGTAAACTGCTAAAGGGTATCGGGGAATTCTGTATTCTCTTTGCAACTATTTTGTAAATTTAAAATTATTCCAAAATAGAAAGCTTAAGACAATATTCTTCTATCATTTGCCTATATGCTTTCAGATGCATCCCCTGTCCTTCCTTTGCAATTGACCCTACAAATAAAAAATGAATCTTGGTTTTTTCCTTATACCATATTCAATAATTAGCACTACATCAATCATAGTCCTAAATGAAAGAGCTAAATTTATTAAACTTCTAGAAGAAAGCATAGGAGAAAATCAATATTACCATGGGTTCGGCAAATAATTCTTAGAAAGGACAACAATAAGCATAAAGCATAAAAGAAAAAAATTATAAATTGGACTTCATCAAAATTAAAAACTTCTGCTTTTCAAAAGACACTGTTAATAAAATGAAAATGCAATCCACAAACTGAAAATAATATTTGGAAAAACATTTTAATAAAGGACCTATATCCAAAATATATAAGGAGCTTTTTGAACTCAGTAAAGAAAGATAAACATCCCAATTAAAAATGGCAAAAAAATTGAAAAGACAAAATACTAATGATATGTCAGTTGCAAATAGGCACACTAGAAGATATTCAGTCAGTCGTTACTGAAATACAAAATAAAAGTACAATGAAATACCACAGCATACCATGTAGAATGGCTAAAAACAAACAATAATAACAACTGTTGATAAAGACAGAGGTCAACTGAATCTCTCATATATTGCAGAAAATGCAAAATGATGCAACTACATTGGAGAACAGTTTAACAGCTTCTTATAAAGTTAAACATGCCCTTACCATATCACACAGACATTCTATGCCTATGTTTTTAACCAAGAGAAATGAAGACACATTTCAAAATAATATTTACACCCAAATATTCATAGCCTATTTATTCCTAATAGCCAAATCCTGAAAAAAACTCAAAAGACCATTACCTGGTGAATAAATAAACAAATTGTCATATACCCATATAATGGTAACTATTCCACAATAAAAAGAAAGAAACTACTCTTACCCTCAATAACATGGATGAATCTCAAGCATCATGCTAAGTAAAAGGAGCCAGATACACAAGACTGCTGCGTACTGTGCGATTCCATTTACATGACTTTCCAGAAAAGGCAAAACTATAGTCATAAAAAGCAGATGAGTGATTTCCAGGGTCAAGGGTTTGGAGCAGGGCACTGATATCAAAAGCGCATGTGGTAAGCTTAATAATGACCACCTCCACCCCAACACCCCGAGCCAAACATGACCACATCATAATCCTCTGTACCTGTAAACGTCACCTTACTCATATATGGTAAAAGGGATTTTGCAAATGTGATTAAGTTAAGGACCTTGAGATGGGGATATTATCCTGGATATTTCAGGTGGGCCTTTTGTAATCACAATGAGCAGGTGCAAAATGAGTCAGAAGGAGGGCCGCAGGAGGAGTGACTGGAAGAGGAGAACCAATTTGACAACAGAAGATTGGAGAGAGGTGCGCACAAGACAAGTAATACTGACAGCCTCTAGAAACTGCAAGAGGCAAGCAACCAATTTTCCCCTGGAGCCTTCAGAAGGAACCAGCACTGCCAGTACTTTGATTTTATTCCCATAAGACTCATTTTGGACTTCTCAAGTTTAGAAGTGGAAGAGAATGCATTTGTGTTGGCTTAAGCCACTAATTTTGTGGTAGTTTGATTCAGTGGCAATGGGATACTAATATAGAACATGAGGGAACTTTTACAAGTGATGAAAATGGTCTATATCATGATCATGGTTGTGTTATAAGACTATATAAATCTATCAAGCTTCATTGAATCATAGACTTCTATGAACTATATTATATCTAAATTATACTAAGTCGATTTAAAAAATTATATTCTAAGTCGATTCCATTCCCATTCTTTCACCTAAATATACCCATAATACCCTGAATTTCCCATCCTCATCTCTTCCTATTGATATCTTAGCATCTTTCCAAATGCAACTGAATCCACAAAGTCTTCCAAGATGACCCTAGTGTCTTCTATGCTTCAGTAGCTCTCAAATTATATCTCTCACACAGCTCTCATCATTTTCTGCCATTTGGTATAAATATTTGTAATAATTCATCTTTCCTGATAAACTGTAGGCTTCTTGGGACCTAGCACCAAGAATCTTTGTGTTCTGGATGCAATCTGGCACAGATCCTTGCAAATAATATCTACTCAGTAAAGGTGTGTTAAAAATACATTAATTCATTTATGCTTTTATTTAATCAGCAAACATCTCCTGAATCACTACTATGTGCCTGGATGTATGTTAGATACTAGGTACGAAAATGTCTCTTCTGGTTATCACAAAGTTCTTCTTTTTTTCCTTCTACAGCCAGAGATTCAGTACATTTATTGTGCTAAGAGCTCCTATTTGTCCATAAAAGAGAGTAAGATAAACAGAGTACAGACATCTCCTAAGGAGATTAAATAGCACACAAATAACCCGGTGTATCTGGGCTCCATTCACTCTCTTAGGTATAGGGGTCCACACACAGCCTGGATGCCCTGTGACGTCAGTGAGTTACAGCCTTTGTGAAACAGTGCAATGAGCCAGCTATTCAACTTCTTCCTCTCAACTCCAAGGGCACTACTTTGTGCTTCTGATTATGTAGTAGATTCTGCTGTGGTGGCAACTGCTGATACGTGTTCACCATGTATAGCCAGTCTTCATATCATGCCATCACCTTAAATAACAACCTAGCAGTTCTGCAAAAGACAGGCAAATAATCTTATCTGGATGACCAACCTTTTTACTTTATGTTAAATTTTAAACTATGGGCTTAAATTTTAAACTAATGAAGTTTCTGGGAAAAAGGAGATGCTCCCAGGATACGCTGACTGGATTGCATTTTTATGCTGGCATGTACAATTTTCACCTCACAGGATTCCTAGGAAGCAATTTTCTTTTTACAGAGCTTTGCACTAAACTATTGTGTTCACTGGTCTCATAAAAGTTTATCTGATTCATCTACTACTTCTCTTATTTTTACAGAAATTGTACTGCAAAATGGAAAGCAGTGTTTCATGTTTTTATTCTATTACAGAAAAACCTCTAAAATGTCACCTATACGGAGCTGTAAATGATGCTAATTTCTCTTCCTCACAGTTTAGGACAGATATAGCTTTTCTAAAAAACATTTCCTCAATTCCTGGAGGGCTTTAGCTGTACCCCTTTGGCAAGGATTGACTTTTATCTCTTTAGCTTTCTATCAATGTTTCCAAAGTTTCTCTGAAAAAATATTAATCATTTATATTGGGACACTATTTTTTTTAAAGTATCTTTCAAACCTAATATCTGTCGTCCACTTAAGGTTTTTATTCTAACATTTTATTATAACATTTTTTCAAAAATAAGGCAAATTTAAGAGATTTTACAGTGAGTATCTGTATATCATTGATTATCACTAAACTTAACTTTTTCACATACCTATCAATTCTTCCATCCATCCATGAATCCATCTTATTTCGGACATTTTTCAAGTAAATTGCAGACATCAGAAAATTTTCCTCTAGATACTTCAGAATACACAGCATTACTAGAGTTCAATATTTATTTAAAATTCAATTACAATTTTTCTTTTGATATAAAATTTACATACAATAAAATGCACAGGTTTTGCATGTCTATTCACTGGTTTCTGACATAAGGAAGACAACTATAAAGATTAGAGTGGGAAAAATGAAATAAAAGAGAGAAAACAATAGAGAAAAATCAGTGAAACCAAAAGTTGGTTCTTTGAAAAGAGCAACAAAATTAGCAGATATTTAGCTATACTGACCATGAAAAAAAAGACATATTACTAAAGTATAAATAAAAGAAGAGACATCACTACTACTTGCACAGAAATAAAAAGAATGATAAGGGAAAAATACTATGAACAACTGTATGCCCACAAGTGAGATAACTAGATGACATGAACAAATTCCTAAAGACACAAATTATTGAAACTGACTCAAGAAGAAATAGATGAACTAAATGGACTTATAATAAGTAAAGTGATTATTTCAAGTGATTGAATTCATAATTAAACAAACATCCTACAAAGAAAAGTCCAAATCATATGACTTAACTGATGAATTCTACCAATTGTTCAATGAAGAGTCAAAAACAATCCTTCACAAACCCTTAAAAAACACAGAAGAGGAGGAAACACTTCTCAATTCATCCTATGAGGCTAGTAGTACTTCGATACAAAAATCAGAAAAAAAAAACATCCCAAGGAAACAACTACAGGTCAATATCCCTTATGAATATATTAAAAAATCCTCAACAAAATACTCGCAAACCAAATCCAGTAGCACTTGAAAAGGATAATACACCACAAGTAAGTGGCATTTATCCCAAGAACGCAAGTTTGGTTTAATATATGGAAATTAATCATTGTAATACACCATATCAATCTAATAAATGGCAAAACCCACATGATCATCTCAAAAGAGATAGAAAAAGCATTTTACAAAATCCAACACCCATTCATGGTAAAAACACAAAAAACGCTAAGAATAGAAGGAAAGTTTCTCACTCAGATAAAGGGCATCAATGAAAACCCTCAACTCTCATCATATTTAATAGTGAAAGACTGAATGCTTTCCTCTTAAGATAACAAACAAAAAAGATATCCATCATTTATATGCAGCATTGAACTGGAGATTTTTGCCAGAGAAAATAAGCAAGAAAAATAAATAAAAGGCATTCACATTGGAAAGGAAGAAGCAAAACTATCTCTATTCACAAATGACATGATCTTATATATAGAAAATCCCAAGGAATCCAAAAAATACCAGTAGAACTAAAAAAGTTCATAAGGTTGCCGGATACAAGATCAATATACAAAAGTCATTTGTATTTCTATATGCTAGCAATGAAGAACCCAAAAATAAAATTAAGA
The DNA here is from genome assembly GCA_031878705.1 of Tapirus indicus. NCBI lineage: Eukaryota > Metazoa > Chordata > Mammalia > Perissodactyla > Tapiridae > Tapirus > Tapirus indicus. The sequence goes on from CM062936.1 coordinate 4,387,741, forward strand.
AAATAATTCATTTTACAATAGGATTGCCAAAAGATTAAAATATTTAGGAATAAATTAACAAAAGAAGGTCAATACTTATACATTGAAAAATCACAAAACATCATTGAAAACAAAAGAAGGCCTAAATAAAGGACAAGATAATCCCTTTTTGCCAATTAAAAGAGTTAATATTGTTAAGATAGCAACATGTCCCAAATTGATCTACAAATTCAATGCATTCCCTTTCAAAATCCCAGCTAACAATTTTTGCATAAATTGACAACCTGATCCTAAAAATCACATGAAAATGCAAAGAAATCTAAATAACCAAAACAATCTTGAAAAAGAAGAATAAAGTTAGAAACTTACACTTCCTGTTTTTTGCATATATATATATATATATGGTATATACATGTGGGGTATATATATATACACATATATACACATACATATATACATATATATATATATATACACACACATATACACCTCATCTTCCTTGTCCATTCATCCATTGGTGGGCACATGGGTTGCTTCCATATCTTGGCTATTGTGAATAATGTTGCAATGAACATAGGGGTGCATATGTCTTTTGAATTATTAATTTCATGTTCTCTAGACAAATATCCAGTAGCAGAATAGCTGGATCAATTGGTACTTCTATTTTTAATTTTTTACAAATCCCCATACTGTTTTCCATAGTGGCTGCACCCGTTTGCATTCCCACCAGCAGTGTTAAAAGGCTTCCCTTTTCTCCACATCCTCTCCAGCACTTGTTTCCTTGTTGAATTTCTGTCTGAATGACCTACCCATTGATGTAAGTGGGGCTACCATTATTTTGTTGTCATAAACTTCTCCCCTTAGGTCTCCCCTTAGGTTAATAGTTGCTTTATTCTGTTAGGTGCCTGTATATTAATAAGTTCTATGTCTTCTTGGTTGAATGTCCCTTTTATCATTATATAATGTCCATCTTTGTCACTTGTTATCTTTTTTGTCTTGAAGTCTGTTTTGTCTGATGTAAGCATAGCTGCACACATTTCCTTTTGGTTGCCATTTCCTTGGAGAATCATCTTCAATCCCTTCACCCTGAGCCTATGTTTGTCTTCAGAGCTGAGATGTGTTTCCTGGTGGTAGCATATTTTTGGGGCTTGTTTTTTAATCCATCCTGCCACTCTGTGTCTTGTAATTGGTAAATTCAATCCATTTACATTTATTGATACATTATACATTGTTGACATATGAGGGCTTAACACTGCCATTTTATCTTTTGTTTTCTGGTTGTTCAATATTTTCATTATTTCTTTTTCCATGTATTTCTGACTACAACTTTAGTTTGGTGGTTTTCTCTGATGATTTTCTCAGTTTTCTCCCTATTTATGATTTGTGACTCTGCTTGGGTTTTTCATTTTGTGGTTACCATGAGGTTTGCGTAAAAACTATCTCATAGATGAGATAGCCTTCTTTCTTTTTTTCTTGGTGAGGAAGATTGGCCCTGAACTAACACCTGTTGCCAATCTTCCTCTTTTTGCTTGAGGAAGAGTGTCCCTGAGATAACATCTGTGCCAATCTTCCTCTATTTTGTATGTGGGATGTGGCCAGAGCACAGCTTAATGAGTGGTGTAGGTCCACACCTGGAATCCAAACCTGCAAACCCAGGCCACCGAAGTGGAGTGTGCTGAACTTAACCACTATGCCACCAGGCCAGCCCTGAGATAGTCTTTTTTCTGATAGCCTCTTACCTCCATTAGCCCATGTAGGTTCCGCCCTTTTCCTCTTCCCCTTTTATGTTTTTGTTGTCACAAACTATTCTTTTTTGTTTTGTCAGTTTGTGACCAAATTGAAGTGGTTATAGTTATTTTTGATGCCTTATTTCCCTGTGTCTTTTATGTTATAATTAAGTGTTTACTAACCTATTCTGATATAGAGCTGCAATTTTCTGATTCTGTCTATTTATCTCCTTGCTCAAAGCTTTGTAAACCTTTGCCTTTTTGTTTCAGGTAGGAGGGCTCCTTTCAAAGTTTCTTATAAGGCAGGTGTAGTGGCAATGAACTCCCTCAGTTTTCATTTGTCTAGAAAAGCTTTTATTTCTCCATCATATATAAAGGATAATTTTGCTGGATAGAGTATTCTTGGCTAATAGTTTTGTCTTTCAGTATTTTGACTATATCATTCCATTCTTTCCTAGCCTGTAGGGTTTCTGCTGAGAAATCTTCTGAAAGCCTGATGGGGGCTCCTTTGTAGGTTATTTTTTTCTCTCTGGCTGCCCTTCATATTCTTTATTTCTCATTGACTCTTGATAGTTTTAATATTAGATGCCTTGGAGAAGGCCTTTTTACATTGCCATAATTAGGAGTTCTATTAGCTTCATGTACTTGTACATCCAGTTCCTTCCCCAGGTTTGTGAAGTTCTCAGCTATTATTTCTTTGAACAAGCTCTCTGCTCCTTTCTCCCTCTCTTCTCCTTCTGGGATACCTATAATCCTTATGCTACTTTTCCTAACTGAGTTGGAAATTTCTCATAGAATTTCTTCATTTTTTAAAATCTTAGTTCTCTCTCTTCCTCCACCTGTATCATTTCTAGATTTCTATCTTTGAGCCCACAAATTTTCTTTTCCATATGGTCTGCTCTACTTTTAATGCTGCCTACTTTATTTTTCATCTCTTTTAATTGTGTTCTTCCACTCCAGTATTTGTTTTTTTAGAGTTTCAATCTCTTTGATGAAGTACTCCTTCTGTTCATTAATTTTATTCCTGAGCTCATTGAACTGTCTTTCTGAGTTTTCTTGTAACTCATTGAGTTTCTTTATGATAGCTATTATGAATTCTCTGTTAGATTGCAGTCTTTTGTGACGTCAGGTTTGGTTTCTTAAGAGTTGTCATTCTCTTTCTTTTCTTCAGTGTTACTGTAGTTCTTCATGATACTTGATGAATTAATCCTCTGCCAGTGCATTTGTGGTAGTAACCACCTTTCTCATTTGGGTAAGGCTTTGGTTACTTTGGTTCTGCGCTGCTTCTGGTTGTATTTGAGAGCCTGTACTTTTCACCCTCCACTGCCTCTCGCAGAGATGTCATCAGTGCCCTCTTTGTGCCTTTTGTGGATCTGAGTTTGCTGGTGCCTTGATGTTTACTATGTTGCTGCAGCCTCAGGTGTCACCACCAGGGTCACTAGGCTGCAAGCACTTCTCCTTCTGGGGTTGCCTGGGTCTTGTGTTCCCCCACTGGCTCTCCACAGGCTCTCCAAGGGTCTGGGTGCTGCTACCCCATGCACCACCTGCGCTGCTGCTCCTGGATTATGTGGGGGTGCTGGTAGCACTGCTGCCAAGTGCACTGAGCTCACAGGTACCACTGTTGCTGCTGGGGGCCAAGGTCTTTGCATGCAGCCCCCAATGTTTGTAGAGCCAGTGTCAGGGGTGCCACCACTGGGGGCTGGAACATGGTTTCTGCTGTTGTTCCTGAATCCTCAAGTCACAGGTGCCACCTGCCACCGCTGGGGGACGGGCAGGGGCTAAACCACAAGTGTTGTTGCTGGTCCTGCAGCCTCTGGTCACTGGCATGTGCCAATGTGCTTTTTGAGACCTTGGGTCAGGGCCCCCTTCTCCTTCAGATGTATAGATGCATGGATCTCTCAGGCATTCTGGTGTGCTGTGCAAGGAGTTCTTTGTTGGTCAACGGGTGTCCGATTGGTTGTAACTTAGAAGGGAGAGACAAAGGGAAAAACTCTCCACCGTGATGCTGACGTCACTCTTCACCTTACTCTTAAGATCAATAAATTATTTTTTAATTAAGGTACATACATTGTTATTAGACATAATGCTATTGCACACTTAATAGACTACAGAGTAGTGTAAACACAACTTTTATATGTACCAAAAATTTCATATGACTCACTTTATTGCAATATTCACTTTATTGTGGTGGTCTGGAACCAAAGCCATAATATATCTGAGGTATTCTGTATAAGTTTTGCCAGACACATAATAACATAAATTTTTAGAATTATATACAAATTCTTTTATGAAATATTTAATTTACATTAAAATTTGAGAATGGAAAGAAACTGCTCACTTATCTCTCCCTCTTTCTTCCATGTTAGCTGACCAAAATTACTAAATATTCCATGCCAAATTTAATAAGAGACCCTGGAAGATAGATAAATGTGATTTAATGCTATAAATCTTTAAAATATTCCTCTGAATACTTAAAGGTAATAAAGTCTTATAATTAGATACGATTTTAGCATTTGTAAATAACATGTCAATTGATACAAAAATGTGTTTATTAATGAAAGGAATACCTATTAACATACATTAAGCCAACATATAATGTTTCTATATTTTATAGACTGCATCCTTGTTGTTTTCTTTCAAGAATAAACTTTGTTGGACATACAATTATTTGAAATTCATCAGTCTAAGCAAACAAATTCAAAGATGGACATTTCTGTGAAGTCTTATATACTGGAAGATAATTAGAATTCTGGAGCTACCCGAGATATTGGTATTATCTAGCCAAAGCTCTCATTTCCAGTGACTAAGATCATTCAGAAATTTGCAGTTCAATGTTCTTTTCTTTGTGTGATAAACACACCCACACCCCCCACACACACAATGATTAACACTGCAAGAATAAAGCACACATGAAGTATACCTTTTCACAAAGATCTCCCTTCTCTATCTCACTTTTACTTGTTCTTTCTTCCAACTTCAGTTTTATATGATTTTCTCTTCTCATTTTTTGACAGTGATTCTAAACTCTAAGCATAGTTAATGCTCAAAAACATCATATATTATTTAAGGAACAATGTGTGTTGAATGTATTCCTGTAGATATTAGCCCCCAGGGAGACCGCTCTGAAAATTTTGCTTAGTGGTTAAGTCTACACCATACATTCTTCAGTACAAGTGTGTTTCCTTACCTATCTCATATACAGTTAACTGCTAGTACATGGTTCATGTTCTACTGTCATTAACTATTTGAGAATTCACATATAACCAAACTTTATACCCTATAACTTTTTAAGCAGTACAATAAAATTAGACATTGTGACTTATAGACTAACTTGGTGGCACTGTTTTTCCTCTAATAAAATTAATCATTGCCTCTGGGAGTAAGTCAAACTTTCTCTGAATTCAATTTGACCATGCAGATTTTACAACTCACTTGAACTATTTTGCTGCTGGCAAAGAATCTCTCCATTAGCTACTGCTGTAAACTTTGCATTTGGCATCTTTTGAACCATGAAGACAAACATAATAAAAAGAGGATATGACTAAGAAACTAACAGCTTTTGCATCAGTATTTTTCACATCAGTGGTAGTTTAGTAGATTCCATGCAATTTTCACCTGGGAGTAGCTAAGTTAGGAATATATCTTTTGAATTTAAAGATAAAAGGTCATCATTTTCTGGACAGGTTAGTTGAAAGGAGAAATTACAAGATATCAGTGAGTTGAGACTGGCATAGGGCCTCAAGGCACTTTGTTGAAAAAAAACTTGGACAAACATACTCAATAACTGGTATACATATCATTTTTTCTCACCTTCTTCTACAGTCTCACATCTGCCAAGGAAAATACTTTAGTTTTATCTGAATTGGCTATGAAGCCATTTTACTTTCATTCAGTCGTTTAACGGATCTGACCCTAGAGTGGAAGGGTAGGCAAGTTAGATGGGAGACACAATAAGAGATCTAGGTTATAAAAGGGGCATATTAGCCCAGGTTCTCCAGAGAAACAAAACCAACAGGATGTGTGTATATGTGTACATATATATGTGTGTGTGTATATACACAGATCGATTATAAGGAATGGGCTCATGTGATTATGGAGGCTAGGAAGCCCCAAGATCTGCAGTCAGCAAGCTGGAGATGCAAGAGAGCTGATGGTCTATGTTCCGGTCCAAAAGCTGGAGGCTCAAAACCTAAGAAGAACCAACGTCTCAGTCAAAGTCCAAAGGCTGGACTAGACCAATGTCCCTGCTCATGCAGTCAGCCAGAAGGAGTTCCCTCTTAGCTTTTTTGTTTATTCAAGTCTTCAACTGATGGGATGAGGTCCACTCATGTTAGGGAGGGCAATCTGTTTTAGTCGGTCCACCAATTTAAATGTTGATCTCATCCAGAAACTCCTGCATAGACTCAGAATAATGTTTGGCCAAATGTCTGGGCTCCAAACTGACACATAAAATTAACTACCACATAGGTGAAATGGGAGCTGATAATTGAAAGGAACACAATCAACCTTCAATTGCATTATTTTCATGTAAAATTCAGGCAAATGAAGTATGGTTTTACTCAATGGAGGGTCATCCTGTAGTCATCCTGTGCCCACTCCTCTCATGAATACATCACACTATTGCAGCTGCTGTATATAGGACTGTATTATCCACTAATTTGTAGAATCCCTTAGAGCAGAGCCTGTTTGTATCATTCTTGAGTGTCCAACACAGAGCCCAGAACTTGTTATGCATTCAATAAATATTTGTTGAGTGAATTAATGGATGAGCAACATCATCTGCAATTAATTTAATAACTCTCATTATATATCATTTTAGAGTTGTCACAGTACTTTTACGTGTTTTATCTCATCTGAGCATTATGATCCCAATTCCAAAAATTAAAAAATAAAGTTCAGAGATAGTATTGACAAACAGCCAGAAGTTAGCAGAACAAGAACTTGAAACCAGAGCTCCTGAACCTAATCTGTATAGCACAGCAAGTGTGAAGAAATGGTTAGAAAATGATGGAAAGAAAAAAATCAACATAAACTGACCACATTTTAGAAGTTAATATAATTGTAGACACTATTTAAAGCTATAGTCATGCATCGCTTAACGATGGAGACACATTCTGAGAAATGTGTCATTAGGTGACTTCGTAGCTGTGGGAACATCATAGAGTGTACTTAACAAACCTAGATGGTACAGCCTACTACACAGGTAGGCTACATGGTACTAATTTTATGGGACCACCATTGTTTTTGTGGTCTGTCATTGACCAAAACACTGTTATGCAGTGCATGACTGTATAAGAGAAGTTTTTTCGGTGTTTAACATACATTACCTTGTTTAATAGTTTCAATAATTTTATGAGATAGGAATTACTATCACTATTTTATCCATGTGGACACAGACATGTTCAGAAGTGGTATAACTAGCACAAGATTATATAGGTAGTAGCCATTAAAACCAGGCTCTCCACTGAGGTCTGACTAATCCCCAAAGCCTGTGCTACTAACCACTGCAAAATGCCATTATTTTTTCTTTAAAACACCCCTAGAAAGTATGTATGATTACAACATTTTACAGGTAAAGAAATGGAATCTCAGAAAGTTTAAATTACTTATCGAGGCAACACAGACAATTAGAAAAGCATAGAATTTTAAATCAAGTCCAAAACCTATTCTCTTCTCCCATTGACCTCAGCCTCCACTACATTTTAGGGACGTCAATGTGTAAGACAGGCACAGTATCTGCACTCATAACCATATACTGTAACAGATAGAAAATGTTACAGAAATATAGTCATTGGACTTTCTGAATTTACTTCTAATTTGGAGCCATTAAAGAAATCAAAATTTCCCTGTGGATTGCATATCAACCCCCAAAAAGATGTGATAAGTCCAACTTGTATCAACGGAGAGGACGGAAAGGTAAGACTTAGCAAGATGAGTGAACAAGGAAGCAACAGCACGATAAACGAAGAAAAGGATCAGTACCACAAACAGTGTATAAGACTTCATCTACAAATTTTAGCGAATACTTCACAATTCTTCAAAGAGGGTTTACTATAACCACATGGGCATATTTCTAGTAGTTTTTAATAAATAGAGACATAGATAGATTGAGACAGTTAGCTATATAGACATAGAAATACAGGTATACGTAATTTACATGCAGTGGGCAGCTACTAGGTATTCTCCATATAGTTTATTCTGTAGGGTGATTTTAGTTCAACTAACCCTTTCCTATGTTATTATAATAACTCTAATTCCGAGAACCTCACCGGGTATTCCTAAGATCCACTTTGGTAGAATAGAACTAAAGTGACATTTGAATGCAAGAATTTGGTTATTCAAGTAAGCTGTACAGTAATTGTTTAGTATCCTGCCCTCACATTGTAAGGTGCTCAATAGATTAAATCGATCTATGGAAGATTTAAGGAACTTACAAAGTACTGAGAAATAAAACATGACATTTTGTCTAATAGCCAAAGCAGAAAAAATAAATCTAGTTTGGGAAGGAAAGCTCTAAATTTGGTTTGAACCCATTGATCTTGAGGATATCCAGGTTGGGAGACTCATCAAGCTGTTTAAGACAAAAGAGATCTCAGGAGATAAATGTGGCCAGAGATAAAGATTTGGAAGTCAAGCACTTCAAAAGAATTATTCAAGTTTTAAGAATAAACACAATTTTATTGAGGAATAGAATAAAAATTATGGCAAAATTCAAAATATTACAGTGTTCCTACCATTGGTGTTGGAAAGAAGAGAATGGGGACAGTTCCAAGAGAAGAAAGAGAAGTCCCACTACTGCCATAAAAGATTGAGGAAAGAAAACTAGAAAGGAATGTTGGCCAACATTGAAATACATTGAAAAAAAGACTGGAAGAAGAGGCAACCTGTGGAAAAACTGGGTTTGATTATTAGGGAATTTTTGGTAACCTTCCTCAAAGCAATCTCAATATTTGGTGGGACATAAATCAGGCAAGAAGTTAAAAAGAGAATATGGATGATGAGGATTACATATTGGTAATGCTTTTCAACTTTAATGTGCATATAACCATGACTTTAAAATGTAGATTTTTGACTCAGTGTCTGGAATGTAGGCTAAGAGTCTGCCTTTTTAAAAGCTCTTAGGTAATAGCACTGCAATTGGTTTCTGGATGGAACTTACTTAGCAAGATTATAAAGTGCTTAAGTTGATTTAGTAATAAACAAAAGAGGAGAGTTTGCTTATAATTCAAGAGATCTAGGGGATAGAAGAAGAATGGGATACTTTGAGCTCAGTTGAAGAAGGTCAAGGTAATAGGAATTAAAAATGATGTAAAAATGCATTTATAGTAAATTTTCCTCTTAAGCTATACTCATTTATTATGAGTTTTTGCAAGCCCAAGTTGGAAAAAAAATCAACCAAAGATTTTGAGTAACAGTATTGTACTGGTAGACAATAGGTGTTGCTTGTTTCATTGTGATATAGACGGATCATATCATGGTAAAAGAGTAGCTTTGACAAACACTTTGTTTTGCTAAGCAGGACTCTGAGAAGCAATTCAGGCTTTTAGACATGCAAAAGCAATTTGCTTATATATACACATTTCCCCAAGGCTTAGGTTTTATTTTTTTCCTACATTTGAAGACGTTCTTTTTTCCCTTTTATACAAAGCATAGTTCCTAAAACAAGATGAGAAAAAGATATAAATAGAGCTAAGTGGAAGTAATTTATATTACCTATATAACAATTGTGATATTTGAATAAAGTTTCAGTACTTTTGTCTCCCACTCATCACACAAATACAGAGCAACGGATCTTAATTAGCAATTTGTTAGAAACTATGTCATGGTTCCTAGTGTGTACTGTTCCCTCAGTCGGAGGTACTTTTGAGTGGAAAACTAAATCTCTTAACAAGAGAACATTCTTTTCCAGTTTTGATTAAAAAAACAAAAGCAATAAAAGATTTACATTCAACAGAATGTTTAGTTAAGCAGAGAACATATAAGTGGGTTCAAAGATGACACAAAATTAAACATGCTTTTGCATATATTAATCTAGTTATTTTTAAACACGTGGAAGCTAGCCAAGAACGTCTGAAGAATTCATGCCAAATTAATTGTTTCCCCAGGGGGGAAAAGGCACATATATAAGTTGACAAAACCAATATTTATATACATCGATTGTCTGAATATGTTTCCTGGATTCACTTTGGGTAAGATATCAACATGAATATAAATTCTTCATGAACCAATCCTGGAAGAGAGACACTCACATCAGAACTATAAAGCAGGAAACAATAACATACAGCTGCTAGGAATGTGGATCAATTTCTGTAAGATACAATACAGATGGGACCAGATAGAAGGAAGACAGCAAGGCCACACTCACAGTTGCCCTCCCAGAGAAAGCAGAATTATAGTGAGGAAGCAGAGATTGCTGCCTCATGAGAAAGGGAGAAAAGGGCAGGCTAGGTGCAGATGTGGAAATGACAAACACTGTTTGGCAGTGAGAATCAGTAGTTTTCCAGTGCAGCTTTTCTGGGAGCCACAGGGCAAGAACAGTCACAGCAAACCAAAAGCTGGCAGGTGGCAGGCTGATCTCCTGGAGGTCAGTTTGCATGCAACAATTCTCCCACTGAAAAAAACGCCATCTCAACAAAAAAGTGCAAGAATGAAGATGCTCTTTACCTGAAAGTATATATCACTAATACATGAAGGATGCGTTTACATAAGATGCCAATTATTAATCATATACCGTGTACAAACAACCCAAAGTGCAATAGATCAATAAAACCCTCTAACAATACTTTGGGCAAGGCACTGTAATTTTCCTATCTACACAATTGAAGAAAGTGAGTGTAAGTGAAATTAACTTGCATAAAGACACATTGCTAGAAATCAGCAAATCCAGGATTTGAACGTAAAAATTTGTGGTTCTCAAATCTTGTAACGCTCATTCTATATGCTCTCACTAGTAATAAATGACATGCAAAATCAAGCAATATATCACTTTCACTTAAAAACTGATGCTGATATTGGTTCTTGGCAGAGGTATAAACAGAAACTCTCAGGGCTAATGGCAACATAAGTTGCTATAACTTTAGGGAATAATTTTTTTTAAAATAATTATCAACAATTAAATAATCCTTTTGAGTCAACAATTGTACTTCTAAGAATTTATTCAAAAGAAATAGGAATGGATGGACTTAAAGATTTCACTAAGAGATTATCTATTACAACATTCTTTGCAATGACAAATAAATAAAAATTAAACATCTCAAAACAGGGTCTTGGTAAAATAAATTATAGTACATTCAGGAGAACATTACACGGCATTGAGAAATACATCAAACGTTGTAAGTAGATGGGGCAGGGCTTTCAAGGTGATACAAGGCAAAGACCTTTATATCATTAACAACAACAAAAAACCAGAATGCCCTTATGCATACACGCAGTTTAAGAAAGAATTCTTGCAGCCACTTCTTTACTCCAAATTGGGGAGGAATGGTTTAATTTATACTTGCAGAAAAATTTAAGTCTACTTTACTTTCAGAGACTCCAACAGGTAAAAGAAGGTAAAACTGAAATTTTAGACTCTCTTTTCTAAAGCACTGGATGTGGACCTGAGATGATTCGAACCAGGTCGTCTTAAATACTGAGCTCTTAAACACTACCTTACCCTCTATTTTCAATTAAAGATTGCTTTTCTAGTGCATGTGCCAAGCACTTTCTGAATACCCTACAAATACTGACTCACTTAGTCTAATCATGTTAACAATTACATGAGGTAGGAGCACTATGACACACCCTTATGCAGGTGTGAAGTAGCAGGCACAGGGAGGTTAAACAACTAGTCCATGGTCACATAAGAGGCAGAGCCAGGCTTCCAACCTGAGAAAGTCTGAGCCCAGAACTCTGCTTCATCCCTGTGTTAAGATGTCTCCATAGTCCTTGTGTTCCCTCCACCTCCTCCACAGCTTCTATGGCCTCATCCCATTATTCACCTTTTTTACATCCTGAAACTTCTAGATTTTATTGGTTTGCATTATTATTTACATATCACCACGATATGTAGCAGTTTTTCATTCCACATTCTGTCACCTTAATTGCCAGAATTGTGTAGTTTAATTCGCATTTACAAAGATTTTAACTCGCTAATTTTATCAAGTTGCTCCATGCATATTTTTGCTAAAGGTTGTCCTCTGAATTGGCTTATTAGGATCATGTTTCCTGAGTTTGTAAATTTCTTTGTTTCCTTCATGCTTGAACAAGAGTTTCGCATGATCTAAAATTCTTGAATGACACTTTACTTCCCTGATGATTTTGAAACAATGCTTCTTCATTTTCTGATTTTCATGTTGTTACAAGCTGGTTCTGAAGCCAGCCTTATTTATTCCAACTTATAGACAAATTGAATTTTCCCCCTGAATGCCATAGGATTATTTTTTTTCTTGAAGTACACTTCTGTTAATTGACCTGCGTCAATTTTTTCCTAACCACAAGTTGTGGCTTTAGTATGTAGATTCAAGTTTTCATTTATTTTATGCAAGTTTTCTTAAACTATCTCTTTGAAAACTTTTCCATTTGTTTCTGCTTTTATTTATCCTATTCCACTTGTTTTACTTTCTTTATAAAGGTCAGCAATAATGCATGGATTAGATCATCTTTTACTATCATACACAGTGATTATTTTTTCAAAACCTTTTTTACACATTTCTTTTACATTTCACTTGGCTCAATTTTCTTAATTCTCTATCTCCCTAACCACTTTTAGGAGGGTATATTTTCCATCATGCTTCCAATGTAACCTTTTTTTTCTGTGATGATGTTATTTTTCTCCTTTATATGTAAATATATACATATATTAATTATGCCACATAACTTCATTTCTTTCCATTGTCTCACTTTTCCTCGAGTCTCTGTATCTCGCTATGCTTTCTTGTTTCATAGAGGTATTTACATCAATTTATTTGATATAACAGTGAAATGTGTACTCCAAATTTCACCTGCTTTACGCTATAATCTTTTTAGCATGTTTCTAGTATGTTCAGAAATATCTTTTGTATGCTAAGCCCATTTTCACATTTTATCTTCATTATTTTGGCCTAAGGACCATAATATTTCTCTTTTTATTTTTTTTGTGAATCTTAAAACTTCTTTCTAGACAAGCTCTTTGCAAAAATTTAGCATTTAGTGTAAAGAAGAAAGTGCAGTAGTGAGTGAGTGTAATGGACAGATTAAGAACCAGGCACCTTGAATTTTAATCTGGTGTCATTTTTTCATGAGCATCTCTGCTGTGGCATAATGAAACTCTGTGATAGCCCGAAGTCTCACAGTGTGTACTTCTGGTGTGTTTGGAGCTTTTCAATTGCAAGGAAACACACACACTCAAACTAGATTAAGGGATTGTCTGAATTCCTCTTATCCAGAGTCTGAAAAGTCCAGCACACACGAGTCAGAATTTCAAACAGTGTCATCAGAAGGGATTGGAGTTGGAAAACTCTTGGCCCTGTTTCTGCTGAGCTCTTTCCATTTCCAGGAGTTCTGGGCTTTAATATTCCTTTCACCAAATTTGGCAGAAAATGCATTAATTTTCCAATATCTATTTTCCTTTTCTTCTTTACTAATAGAAGCATAGTTCAGAACTGCAATGTGTCCAGTTAAATAATATTCATGTTCCCAGACTGTGTGACAGTGAGGGGGACCATATAAGCCAGTTCTTGAAATGAAATGGAAGAAAATTTATACTGGATGTGACCGAGGAATGATACTATTTTCCTGAAATAACTGAATAGATTGAGCTGATCCAGGTTTTAGCTCCTTCTCCTTCCCCTTTCTTTCTGCCTGCAGACCAAGCAGCCACTTTGTGACCGTAAGAGCCACACAATGGGGAGAATCAGAAAATGGAGCTGGATGGAGCTGGGGTTCCTGATGTCTTTTAATGACTGTGCTTGCACTGGACTTGCTTTCTCTTATCTCTAGTAATTACAATAGAAAAATAAACTTTATTTCCTTAAGAGATTATAGTTGAATATCTGGTGCATAGAAATCATAAAATCCCAAATGATACAGGAAACTCACAAAACACAAAAAGCAAAGGAAAGTATTTCACTTCCTAGCTCTCACTTGCAAAATTTCTGAAATGCAATCTTATTCTTTCTTTTGCGTGTGACAGGCTCATTCCTAAATAAATAATAATGTCTGGGAGATGCCAGCGGGGGTAGGTCAGACTTCCATTCTCCACTATAAAGTCAAGGATGGAATTAGCTTTACTTGGACCACAGAGACCACAAATGAAACACACACAAAGCAGGGTATCACTATGAGGAGAAAAGTGAGCACAGTGCTAGAGAGGCAGACAACTCCCCCAGGGTAAATGTGTGTTGGGGGGGGGGGTGTGTGTGTGATAATTAAGTTTTTACTTAACTTCAGCTGACAAATAGTGGCAGCTGTAAGGCTGTTTGCAACCCATGGTTTCACCTCTACTTGTCACACTAAAGCCTAGCTTTGCAGTGATATAATGTCTGCATAATTTCTAGCTTCTCCTCTAACCAAGTCCTGTCAATCAAAGTTCAGGGGGTTTTCTACAATGAGCTACTACACTCTGATATGTTTGTTCAAAATAAGTTGGTTTTACTCCTCAGTTTGTACATTGTAGTGTAGAAAATCTAGTTGCCTGCTGAAAGTGGCCAGAGTCTGACATACTCTTTCAACACATTTGTTCTTGTATTGAGGTTGCAGGAATTGGTGCTTCCCAATTCTTGTTAAAATGGAGATTGTTTGTTTTTTGCTATTGTTATTTCTGCTTCTTGTTCTTCTTATTGTTACTAGTTAGGAGATGACAAGATATCTTTACTCCACCATCTTAAGCTGAAAATACACCAAATACCACTAATATTCACAAAAATTATACATCCTACTACTGAATTTATATTCCAGAGTTCAGATTGATTTATACTTAATTTAAAAGTATAAATTTCTAAAGTACAGTTTTTATCATGCCAACTGTATCTTCAAACCATCAAAAGCAATTTTATTAAAAGAAAAAATCCAATATTCTTATCTTGGAATGCATGTGCTCATCAAAGTAAATTCAACTACACAGTGTGTCCAGTTATGCTCTGTGCTTTTTGAAGCTTATGAGTATGCACAAGCACTATTTAAAATGTCCTATCTAAAATGTTTACTCTATCTAAAATGTTCTCTTGGTCAATCAACAATCTGTCAATATGTATAGGCCAATACCATAGAAAAGCCTCCTCTGTTGACTCTATAGCCAGACATTACCACTTTGAATTTCTATGTTATTGTGATGTTGGCCATACCTTGTTCCATATTGTATTTATTTAAATATGTCCACTTAACTTTGAAATATCTTACTTTCCCTACTAGATGTTTATACCCTTAAGGGCAGCATGTTTCTATTCATCAAAAATGTTTGCACGATGGCTCCTAATCTAGCAGGTCTTTAGCAAATTACTTGTTGAATTACATTTTTAAAATTAAATTTTAAAAAACTGTTGCATTAAACAACTTCTATTTTTGTACAATGGAAAAAAATCAATTTAATCATTCCAAGTTCCAATTTAACTTTTAACTTGGAATCATTCCTAAAGTTATAGAACCTAAATAAAATTGACAGAACTAGGAATTAATGTTGATAGCATGAACTTGAATAAGTAGATAGATGTTAATGGGAAACAGAATCATCATCATCATCATAATAAAACATTGTAAGGATTCTGTTTGATTTCCCATCCCAGATGATCTCAAACTTTTTTGGGGGGGCGGGGAGGAAGACCAGCCCTGAGCTAACATCCGTTGCCAATTCTCCTCTTTTTGCTGAGGAAGACTGGCCCTGGGCTAACATCCATGCCCATCTTCCTCTACTTTACACAGGGCGCCACCACAGCATGGCTTGACAAGTGGCGGGTCAGTGGCACCTGGGATCCACATCTGTGAACCCTGTGCCGCTGAAGTGGAGAGTGTGAACTTAACTGCTATGCCACTGGGCCAGCCCCAGATCTTGAACTTTTAATCAGGATTGATCAGACTCCTGGAAACATGGAGGTGCAGCATATATGCATTCTTGAGAGAGGTCATTTTTGAACTGATGTCTTCCAAATTTTCAGCTCTTCCAGATCTCTCTTCTAAACCCTTATTCTGCATTTCATATATTGTCTAAAGATGTAGACACAAAATGTCCACTGTACAATGAAACTCATGTGAAAAACAAACTTACCATCTTTCACCATTTGACAAAATGTGTTTCCTTTTACATTTTCTATATACCCTATATTTTTAGGCAAATATTCTAGGCACCTAATGCTGTATATGAAACTCGAAAACTTAGTGGTGTAGAATGACAACTATTTTGCCACAGGTCTGGTGTCTGGGCTGGCTCCGCAGCAGGACTAACTTATTTCTGCTCCACTCTGTACGGTCTGGGGCAGACTGAAGCCTGTAGTGTGGAATCCTCTGAAATCTCATCTACTTACATGTCAGTGTTTGGGCTGGAATGCCTCAGCTGGGAAGCCTTGGCCACTTTTACATGTATAATTTTAAAGTATTGACAGACGCAAGTGGTCATGTAAATACAAGAATAGTTATAATACAGAACATTTCTATAATCCAAAAAGTTCCCTTGTGCCATTTTCAGCCATTTCTTTCCCCAACCCTATCCCTGAGAAAGCACTGATTGGTTTTCTGTCAGTACAGTTTTGTTTCTTTTAGCAATTCACATAAATGGAAGCATAAAGTATGTACCATGCATGCCTAGCTTCTTACACTTAATGTAATACTTTTGATGCTCTACCATCCATGATGTTGCTCTAGATCAATAGTTCATTCCTTTTTATTATCGATTACAATTAATTATATGGATAAACCAAAAATTTTTTGAGCATTCACCAGTTGATGGACATTTAAGTTCTTTTCAGTTTTTAAGCATTATGAATCAAGCTATTAGGAATATTCAACAATAAGTGCTTATATAGGTACATATTTTCATTTTGCTTAAGTAGATACATTTTTCTTGGGTTTCCTGACTCATATTGTAAATGCATGCTGAACTCTATAAGAAACTGCTAAATTGTTTTCTAAGTGGCCCACCAGCAATAGATGAGGGTTGCAGTTTTTCTATGTCCTCACCAACATTTGTATTGCCTGTTATTTTAACATATAGCCATATTTTAAATATAGCCATTGTAGTGGATGTGTAGTAATATCTCATTATAATTTTATTTTGCATTTTCCTTATGATTGATGATTTTGAGCATCTTTTCATGTGCTTATTTACTATTTGTTTATCTTCTCTAGTGAAAAGTCTGTTCAGCTTTGTCTATTTTTAATCAGGTGATTTGTTTTTTTATTATAGACTTGTGAAAAAAGAAAGACCTTTATCAGTAGTTGTGCAAACATTTTCTCATACTGTAGCACTCATTTCCTTTTTATTGGCAGTGTCCTTCAAGGAGTAAGTTTCAATTTTGATGAATTCCTTATGTAAAAATATGAAAGTTGAAGTAGTTAGGCTCTCCTCACCCAACATTAAAGTTTTGCTGGAAACATTTTCAGAAGTCAATAGATCATACTAAAAGTGATAAATCAAGAAATCTCATTATAAGCACTTTGAAAAAAATTATAGAAGAGACCCACACCAAGAAACATTAAAATTAAAGTGTCAGAAGTTAAAGAAAAGGAGAAAAATCTTAAAAGCAGCAGGAGAAAAACAACTTGTTAAATAGAAGAGTTCCCTATAAGACTATCAGCAGATTTTCAACAAAAGCTTTGCAGGCCAGAAGGGATTGGCACAATATATTCAAAGTGCTGAAAGAAAAAAAACTGCCAACCAAGAATACTCTACCCTGCAAAGTCATCATTTAGAATTGAAGGAGAGAAAAAGTTTTCTACACAAGCAAAACCTAAAGGAGTTCATCACCGTTAGAGAAGCCTTACAAGAAATATTAAAGGACTTTCTTTAAACTGAAATGAAAGGGCATTATGAGTAACAGGAAAAAATACAAAAGTATAAATCTCACAGGTAAAGGTAAATATATAAAAAAATTCAGAGTAATCTAATGTTGTAAAAGTGGTGGGTTAATAACTTAGAAAGCTAGTATGAAGGTTAAAAGACAAAAGTAAAAGTAACTATAACTACAATAATTTGTTAATGGACACACAAGACAAAAAGACGTAAATTGTAACATCAAAAACAAAACATGTAGTGGGGAGTAAATATGTAGACTTTTTGAACATGTTCAAATTTAAGTCGCTATCAACTTAAAATTGACTGTTATAAATATAAGTTGTTTTACATAAGCCTCATGGTAACCACAAAGCAAAAACCTATAGTAGACACACAAAAGAGAAAGAGAAAAGAATCTAAGCATACCACTACAGAAAATCATCAAATCAAAAAGGAAGAGTGAAAGAGAAGAAAAGAACAGAGAAACTACAAAGCAGCCAGAAAACAATTAACAAAATAGCAATAAGTACACACCTATCAATAATTACTTTAAATGTAAATTAACCAAATTCTCCATGAAAAGACATACAGTAAATGAATGGATTACAAAAAAAAAAAGACCCATCTATATGCTGAATACAAGAGACTCACTTCATAAATAAGGACACACGCAGACTAAAAGTGAAGGGATAGAAAAAGATATTCCATGCAAATGGAAATCAAAAGAAAGCTAGGGTAGCTATACTTATATCAGACAAAACACACTTTAAGACAAAGACTAATAGGAGACAAAGAAGGTCATTTTATAATGATAAAGGGGTCAATTCAACAAAAGGAGATAACATTTGTAAATATTTATGCATCCAACACAGGAGCACCTAAATACATAAAACAGATATTAACAGATCTAAAGAGAGAAATAGACAGCAATATAATAACATTAGGTAACTTTAATATTTCACTTTCACCAAAGGATAGATCATCTAGGCAGAAAATTAATAAAGAAACATTGGCCTTAAATGACACATTAGACTGGATAGACTTATCAGACATATACAGAAAATTCCAACCGAAAACAACAGAATACACATTCTTCTCAAGTGCATATGAAACAAACTCCAGAACAGATGATATGTTAGGCCACAAAACAAATCTTAATAAATTTAAGAAGGCTGAAATCATTTCAAGTATCTGTTCCTACCATAATGGTATGAAACTAGAAGTAAATCACAAGAAGAAAACTGGGAAATTCACATATATGAGATTAAACAATATGCTACTGAAAACCAGTGGGTCAAAGAAGAAATCAAAATAGAAATGAAAAAAAAAACCTTGAGACAAGTGAAAATGGAAATACAACATACAACAACTTATGGGATGCAGCAGAAGCAGTTCTAAGGGGAAAGTTCATAGCAACAAACGTCTACATCAAGAAACAAGAAAGATCTCAAATAGACCTCATTTTACACCTCAAGGAGCTAGAGAAAGAAGAACAAGAAAAGCTTACAATTAGTAGAAGGAAGGAAATAACAAAGGTCAGAGCTGAAATAGATGAAATAGAGACTACAAAGACAACAGAAAAGATCAATGAAACTAAGACCTGGCTTTTTGAAAAGATAAAACTCACAAACCTTTAGCTACACTCACCAAGAAGAAAGAGAGAGGACTCAAATAAATAAAAGCAGAAATGAAAGAGTTGACATTACTGACACCACACAGAAACATAAGGATTATAAGATACTACTATGAACAATTATGCACCAACAAATTGGACAACCTAGAAGAAATGGATAAGTTCCCAGAAACATGCAACCTACCAAGAATGAATCATGAAGAAACAGAAAATCTGAACAGACCAATTACCAGTAAGGAGACTGAAACAGCAATCAAAAACCTCCCAACAAACAAAAATTCAGGACCAGATGGCTTCACTGGTGAATTCCATCAAACATTTATAGAATACCAATCCTTCTCAAACTCTTCCAAAGAATAAAAGAGGAGGGAACACTTCCAAATTCATTTTATGAGGCCAGTATTACCCTGATACCAAAACCAGATAAGCATGCCACAAGAAAAGAGAATTACAGGCCAATATTCCTGATGAACATACATGCAAATATCCTCAACAAAATATTAGCAAACTGAATTCAACAATATATTAAAAGGTTCACACACCGTGAACAAGTAGGATTTATTTCAGGGATGCAAGGATACTTCAACATATGCAAATTAATTAATGTGATATACCACATTAACAAAATGAAGAATAAAAATCATACAATCATATCAACAGATATAAAAAAAGCATCTGACAATGTTCAACATCCATTTATAGTAAAAACTCCCAACAAAGTGGGTACAGAGGGAATATACCTCTACATAATAAAGGCCATATATGACAAGCCAACTAACATTATACTCAATGGTGAAAAGTTGAAAGCTTTTCCTCTAAAATCATGATCATGACAAGGATGCCCACTCTCACCACTTTTATTCAAAATAGTATTGGAAGTCCTAGTCAGAGCAATTAGGCAATAAAAACACATAAAAGGCATCTAAATCAGAAAGGAAGAAATAAAACTGTCACTATTTGCAGATGACATGATATTAATATAGAAAACCCTAAAGACTCCACCAAAAAAAATCTTAGAACTAATAAATGAATTCAGTAAAGTTGCAGGATTCAAAATCAATATAAAAAATCTGTTTCATTTCTATACACTAATAACAAACTATCAGAAAAAGAAATTAAGAAAACAATCCCATTTACAATTGCATCAAAAAGAATAAAATACTAGGAATAAATTTAACCAAGGAGGGGAAAGATCTATACACTGAAAACTATAAAAAGCTGATGAAGAAACTGAAGAAGACACAAATAAATGAAAAGACATTCTGTGCTCATGGATTAGAAAAATTAATATTGTTAAAGTGTCAGTAGTACCCAAAGCAATCTACAGATTCAGTGCAATCCCTATCGAAATTCCAATGGAATTTTTCACAGAAATAAAACAAACAATCCTAAAATTTGTATAGAGACACAAAAGACCCCAAATAGCCAAAGCAATCTTGAGAAAGAAGAACAAAGCTGGAAGCATGATGCTTCTTGATTTCAAACTATATTACAAAGCTATAGTAATCAAAACAGTATGGTATTGGCATAAAAACAGACACAAGGATAAATGCAACAAAATAGAGACCCCAGACATAAACCCTTGCATATATGGTCAATTAATTTATGACAAAGGGGCTGAGAATATGCAATGAGGAGGGAACAAACCTTTCAATAAATGGTATTGGGAAACTGGTCAGCCACATACAAAAGAATGTAACTGGACCAGTACTCGCCCCATACACAAAAATCAACTCAAAATGTATTAAAGTCATGAACATAACCATGAACTGAACCATAAAACTTCTAGAAGAAAACAAAGGTGGTATGTTCCTTGATATTGGTCTTGGTGATGATTTTCTGGATTTGACACCAAAAGCAAATGCAACAAAAGCAAAAATAAACAAGTGAGACTACAACAAACTTAAAAGCTTCTGGCAGCAAAGGAAACCATTAACAAAATGAAAAGGCAGCCTATGGAATGGGAGAAAATATTTGCAAATCATATATCTGATACAAGATTAATATCCAAAATACATAATGAACTTATACAACTCAATAGCACAAAAGCCAAACAACACAAATAAAAAATGGATAGAGGAAATGAATAGACATTTTTTCAAAGAAGACATATAGATGGCCAACAGGTACATGAAAAGGTGCTCAACATCAGTAATCATCAGGGAAATGCAAATCAAAATCACAATGAGATGTCACCTCATACCTGTTAGAATGGCTATTACCAAAAAGACAAGAAATAACAAGTGTTGATGAGAATATGGAGAAAAGGGAACCCTAGTGCACTGTTGGTGAGAATGGAAATTGGTGCAGCAACTCTGGAAAACAGTA
This sequence comes from Tapirus indicus, assembly GCA_031878705.1. Classification (NCBI taxonomy): domain Eukaryota; kingdom Metazoa; phylum Chordata; class Mammalia; order Perissodactyla; family Tapiridae; genus Tapirus; species Tapirus indicus. The sequence goes on from CM062936.1 coordinate 4,409,348, forward strand.
TGGAGTTTCTTCAAAAAAAATAAGAATAGAACTAACATATGATCCAGCATTTCCACTTCTGGGAATAGATCCAAAGAAAATAAGAACACCAACTTGAAAATATATATGCACCACTATGTTCATTTCAGCATTACTTACCAAAGCCAAGACATGGAAGCAACCTAAGTGTTCATCAATGGATGAATGGATAAAGAAAATGTGTGTGTGTATACACTTTCTTTATATATATACACACATTTCTTTCTGTGTTTATATGTATACACACACACACACACACACACACACACAATGGAATATTATTCAGCCATAAAAAGAAGGAAATCTTGCCATTTGCAATATCATGGATGGACCTTGAGGTTATTATGCTAAGTAAAATATTTAGGACAAAGAGAAATAACAAAATATCATATTATTTCACTTATATGTGGAATCTAAAAAAGAAAAAATCTGAGCTCGTGGATACAAAGAACATATTGGTGGTTGCCAGATGTGAGGGGTAAGGGGTGGGTGAAATGGGTGAAAGTGGTCAAAAGGTACAAGCTTCCAGTTATAAAATAAACAAGTCATGGGAATGTAATGTACAGCATGGTGACTATAGTTAATAATATTGTATTGTAAAGTTGAAAGTTGCTAAGAGAGTAATCTTAAAAATTCATTGCTAAGAGAGTAATCTTAAAAATTCTCATCACAAGAAAAAAAATTTATAACTGTGTGGTGATAGATGTTAACTAGAATTATTGTGGTGATCATTTTGTAATACGTACAAATATTGAATCATTATGTTGTATACCTGAAACTAATATAATGGTATTTGTCAATTATATCTCAATAAAAAAAGGAAAAATATAGAAGATAATATTAGAAAAGTTTTTCTAAAATAATTGTAAATCATTTTCTCTGAGGAGTGAAACTTGGTGGGAGATGATAAAGCAGAGAACTACTATTTTGTTATACTGTGTGGTATGATTGGGCTTTTAAAAATGTATATAAACACACACACAGCAGAAATAAATCACAACTCCACACTCAACACAAATTGTATGTTCTTAAACAAATATCCTTCTTTTATAGGAAAATGTAAAACAAGAGTTGGCCAAATGAGGAAAATAAATTGAAAAACTCACAACTCACCTCAGATATAAAGACAAAATTACAAGATAAACAAGAAAAAATAGTTTTGTGGGAAAAATATAATAAGAGATAATGAGGAAATAAAAACAGCCAAGAGAAAAAAAAAATGAATACAATAGATCTGAAAGAAAATTACATAACTTTCAAAAGATAAGAAAATCAGGTTAGAATTAGACTTTCAATCACAACATTCATTGCTAGTCAAGAGTAGAGCTACATTTTCAAGAAACCAAAGCAAAAAGAGTGAGACAAAGAATTATATACCCAGCTAATCTATCCTTCAGGAATCAAGGCAATATGAACAGTTTTAAATATGAAATGTCAGGTAACAATATTCTCATGAATACTTCTAGAGGAGTCTACTACAGATGAATTTAATCCAGCAACGAGATAGATGGTACAACATCAGCAGATGGCTGATGGTGAGCTCTGAATATATTTAATTATAAATCTAAAATAATATAAATTTTAGCAATAGTGGGAAAATAGGCAAACATACGTTTTGACAAACGAAATGCTACGTTGAAAAAAACAGGAAAAGAAGAACTAGCGGAAGAAGAAAGCAGAACTATCTCATTAAATTCTGTACAGATAATAGACAGGACTCAAAATAAGTTATTTTAACCTGGAAAATCCAGCAGTAGAAACGAAGAAAAATGCCTAAAACAGAAGTCAGCAAACTATGACACCCAGGCCATATCTGGCCCCTACTAGTTTAATCTGGTCATGTCCATTTGTTTACTTATTATCCGTGATTGCTTTTGAACTGCATTTATACAAGTTTGCCACTGACATGGAGACTGTATGACCCACAAAATAGGAAATATTTACTATATGCCCTTTCCAGAAAAACTTTTTGACCCTTGATCTTAGAGTATCATGACAGTTATTGATATAAAGATAAGCAATAAAAAATTTATATATATCTTCCTAAATACCACAATAAATTTAAAATAGAGTATGACAGTTCAAATCAAACATATTAGTCATAGCAATCAATGTAACTGGGTTTAACTCACCTGTTGAAAGAAATATTTTGATTGCCTTTAAGCGAAACTTAATTTTATGTTGTACTGAAAGCGACATTAAAAAAAAAAGATACAGAGATAAAAATGAAGGGATGGAGGAAGATTTATCAGGCAAATAAAGACAATAAGAAAGCAGAGGTTTCAATCCTTATATTATACAGGTAGATCTCAGGCCAAAAAGCATTACACAAGAAAAAGAAGAACACTTAAGCCACAAATCATAATGACAATATAAAAATATCTACACAACAAATGTCTATCAATATCTAGACACCAAAAACTTCAGCAACCATTTCGTTTTCAGCTTCTATAGATTTTATTTTAGAAATAGTGCTTGGGTTAGGCCAGACAGAGAGGATTTGTCAGGGTTTGAAAATCAGTAATAATTGAAGTTATTCAATAGAATTCAAAATTTCTTCTTCTTTTTTTTTTTTTTTTGAGGAAGACTGGCCCTGGGCTAACATTCGTGCCCATCTTCCTCTGCTTTATACGGGATGCCGCCACCGTGTGGCTGACAAGTGGTACATCAGTCCGCGCCCGGGATCCGAACCTGCAAACCCAGGGCCGCCAGAAGCGTAGCGCGTGAACTTAACCAGTACGCCACCGGGCCGGCCCCTCAAAATTTCTTTTACTTCAATTTATTAATAGATTTGCAAACAAGCGATGTAATGAAAGTATATTGACCCCACGTTTTGTATTCTTTTATGAGACGGTCAGTCAGCGGCAGCCACATGAGACAGAGGAGAGGCTCAGGAAAAAGAAGTTTATTATACTCACAGGTCCTCAAGGCAGGAGGCAAGGGTGGTCAGGAGGAAGAAGACAGGAACCAGGGGAAAGCACGAGGCCTGAGCCTTCACTGGGGTTTTCAAGGGAAGGGCAAGGCAGGGCAGGGCAAACCGCTTAGAAATGGCTAGTTTGAATAATTTCATGGGGCTTTGGGCTACAAGTGTGGTCTCTAGTTGCCTGGTCCCTGGCCCTAGGATGATTAAGGTGGAGGAATATTTCCTCCTGGGGTCATGGACCAGATAGAGGAGCTATCCTCCAGATTGGTTAATTTGCATATCCAGACATGCTCCTGAGCGGGCCCTTTGGTATCTCTAAGAAATGGCTGACACGTGGAGGGGCAGTGTCTCCCCAGGCAGAAAGGTTTTTTAAGATGTCAAAACATCATAATATACAGAAAACTAAAAGTACATTCAATACACCCCATTAGCATGGGCCAAGAGGGGCCCATGTGTCTGGAGTATAAATGCCCCTTCTCTATTCTCCCCACTTTCACAAGCAGAAGTCAAGAGAATAGTACAGAACTTTGCACTTTCCTAGAAAAAAACGCCACTCTCCCTACTCCTTAACCATCAGTCTCTATATTGAATCCACTAGGATCAATATAACTTTGTTCTTATCCAGTCTATGTCTGGCACCACAAAAATTCAAGGAACCTTGGCTCATCTTTTTAATTACCCTCGACAACAGATGGCTGTTTTCTCTCACAGCCTCCAACAAACCAGGCTGGGTGGTAGAATAGGTAACCCCATCTTTCCCTTTGCCGCTTTCAGATCATTCTTCCAACATTTTCCCTAATCCTGTTTTGTACTTTATCTCATCAGATTATAGCACCTCTGCTTGTTTCTCTTGCCTACCAACCCCCAAAACAACCGTTCCTTCACTATTCTTGCTCCTAGTTTACTATCACTCATTGCAATAGTGCTGTTACAATCCCAGGTGATTTCAATGATGAGGGGGGCGAGCATTTCCAGCACCTCCTCCCTAGCCACATAACCCTACACCTAATCAGACACTCCCTCTCAGGATCATATTGCAGATTCTATCATTCTCAACAACTGCAAATTTCCAGAATTCAGATTTCAAATACCTAAATTTCTTTCCGTCTCATTCCTTCTACTAACTCTAAAACCACGTGACCAACCCAGCAACTATAATCCGTTGATATTGCCACATTTCCCTGTCCCTCTCTGGTGTACCCCCTTCCCCTTCGCCCAGTTCACATTCCATGGTCTTCCCTAGTCACTTGAAAGCTTGTATCTTTTACTTGCCCAGCTCCTAGATGGTTTCATCGCACTCAGCGGATGAGAAGCGCAGTGGGCAGGCGCCGGCTGGGGCGCAGCCCCCAGGGGTCTCGGACCTGGGTGACCCACGCCCCGGCGCGTGGACCGGCCCGCGCGCACACCCCTCTGCAGGACGGTCCTCGTCTGGTGCCTGCGCTTTCCCCGCAGTGGGGGACGGGAGCAGAGGCGGGGCGCGGGTAGGCGGGGCTCAGCAGGAGTTTCCCTGGCCTGACCTCTCCTCGACCCCATCCCTGGAGCAGCGGGTCTTCCATGCTTGCCTACTCCCCACCACCCTCCCTGAGCTCTCCCAGCCACCTGAGAATATCCCAGTCTGCATGTGGACCCAACTTTGCTCTGGACCCTCAATGAACCCAACAGAAAGCCCCCTCCTCTGGGCATAGGTCGCGGCCACCTAGGCAGCTCACCCTCTCTCAGCGCTTTGAAAGTCATTGTTTTGTTGGTCCCCAGCCTTTCTTTATAGATTGGTTAGTTACATAATTTTAAAAAACCTTACTTAAATATAACCCTTGCTGCCTAAACAATTTTGTAGAAAACTACACGTTGATGCTCTCTGGTCTCTCTCCAAGTGTAGAGGAGTAACTCTAATGGGCTCTTCTGATACAGGCTGAACACAAGGTTGACATAAGGGAAGCCATATTGTGGAAAAGAAATCCTAATGTAACTTTGAATGACCTCTGACTAACCCAGCTGGATATGCACCTTCCATGAGATCTAACTGCTCTGCAGATTTTAAGACCCCCTGCTTGTGCATGTATCTCCCAGCTGCCATAAGATGAAAACTTTGTTCTTAGGAGTTCCTTAGGAATGTGATGACCCCCAGAGAGTCTATGCTGATAGCCATCATCAATGACAACTGAAAGATCTGGTGTGACAACTCCCAGTCTGTAACACCAGAGGGTCAACATTCCTATCCCTCTCCCCCAGTGGCCTATATAACTGCTGTAAGATTTTGTGCCCCCTTAAGGTGGTTCTTTGGGACATTAGTGGGCCATCTTCTGCCTTGCTAGCAAGCTGTAATAAACTTCCCTTTCTCTTTGCCACCATCTTGACTCTTGGTGATTGGCATTTGTCTCGTGGAGAACAGATCCTTCCCTTTGTGTGGTAACACTTCTTTTTCTGTGGCAGTTTTATTACAGTTCTCTGGTCATTTTACTCCCTTGGAGGACAGTTTTATGTCTTATCTTTTCTCCTCCAATACCTCCTCTTCTCCTTTTCTCACTTTCACTTAATCATTCTGCTTTCCATTTTCCTTAAAAAAGAAAAGAAAAAAAGTCCCGGATAAGGCTAAATCCTTCAGGGGTTTATGCATCTCCAGTCCTTATCTACTTAAAGTCATCTTTCCCCAAAATTTCTCCTTCCTCCCCTGAATTACCTTTTTTTTCTTCTTTTCCTATTGCACAGTTATAAATATAAAAACATATTTTAAAATTTTTTAATTAAAAAAATAAGAATCATGTTGTAGCACCACTTTCCCTCCAGCTCCCACCCATATCTCTGGCCCCCATTAGCAAACTTCCTTAAGAGTTTCTCATTATCGTTTTCTGTAATTTCCCCCCAAACTATGCTGTTATGGGTTGACTTGTGTCCCCAAAAAGATATGTTGAAGTCCTAACCTCCAGCACCTTAGTTGGAAATAGAGCCATGGCAGATATTAAAGATGAGGGAGCCAGCCCTGTTGGCCTAGCATTCAAAGTTCAGCGCTCTCCACTTCGCTGGCCAATTTCGGTTCAGGGTGTGGAACCACACAACTAGTCTGTCAGTAGCCATGCTGTGGAACTGGTTCACATAGAGGAACCAGAAGAACTTACAATTATACACAACTGTGTACTTGGACTTTGGTGGGTAAAAAGGAAGAAAAAAGGAGGAAGACTGGCAATAGATGATAGCTTAGTGTGAATCTTCCCCTGCAAAAAAAATTAGTTAAGATGAAGTCATATTGGAATAGGGTGGGCCCTTAATCCAATATGAACAGAATCCTTAGACGAAGTCACAGAGACACACAGGGAGAATGCCACAGGAGGACAGAGTAGTGATTGGAGTAATATAGATGCAAGTTAAGGAACCCCACAGATTGACAACCACCTCCAGAAGCTAGGAAGAGACAGGGAAGGATTACCCCTTAAAGGGAGCAAGGCCCTGACAGCTTGATTTCAGACTTCTGATCTCCAGAATTGTGAGATAAAAAACCTGTTTTTTTTTAAGCCACCCAGTTTGTGGCAATTTGTATACAGCAACCACAGGAAACCAGTACACATTCCAGAATGGATTTTCCTAAGAGCCAAAATAATCTGATGGTGTCAAGGTCATAAAATGTTCAACGATCAGTCCTTTACCTTACTTGGCTTATCAGCAACATTAGACACAGTTGTTGATTCCCTCTTTGTAGAAACACTTTCTTTATTTAGCTTCAAGTACTCTACAATCTCCCACTTAATTCCTACCTCATTGCCATTCCTTCTCAGACTCCTTTTCTGGTTTCTCCTCAACTCTTTGACTTTTACATGGTGGAGTACCCAAGGTTCTTTCTTTAGATCTCTTCTCTTGGTCATCTCTTTCAGTTTCATGACTTTAAATACTCTCAATAAGTGGGTGACTATCAGATTTATATCGCTAGCTAAGACCCCTGTTGTCTGTTCAACACATCCTCTTGCATGTCCAAGAGGTATTTAAAATTGGAGATGTCCTGATTTTTCTCTCAAATCTTTACTCTATTTAAGTGAATGGAAACCCCATTTTTCCAGTTGTTCAGACCCAGAGCTTGGAGTTTTCCTTGACTCCTCTCCTTTTTCACATCTCGTATCCAATCCTTCAATAAATACTCAGCTTTTCCTTCAAAATGTATCTGGTATCCTCTGACTACTTTTTACCATCTCCCTTTTTATTACCCTGATAAAAGTCAATATCATGTTTGACCAGATTTATTGTAATAATCTTTTAATCAGTGTCCTTGCTTCTGTCTCCACTCACAGTCTACTCTTATCACTGAATCGAGGGCGATCCTGTTACAACATACTAGAGCATGCCCTTCATCTGCTCAAAACTGTTCTGTGGTTTTGATTTTACTTATAGTAAAAGCCGAAGTATTGAAAATAGTCTGCAAGATCCTACAAATCCTTTCCTCTCCCATCCCAATACCCCTCTGATCTCATTTCCTCTTCTTCTCCCTCTGTTTCACTCCCAAGTGACTCTGCTTTTCTTCAAACATATCTCAAAAAATTTTGAGACCTTTGCATTGCTGCTCTCTCAGTCTAAAACGCTCTCTCTCCAGAACACCACAGGCCTCAAGCCTTCTGCTTTCTTTGTTCAAAGGTCACCTTCTCAGTGAAGCCCCTAATAACCACCCTGTTAAAAACTGAATACCTCCACTCCTGCAGGACCCAATCTATTTTCTTCCATCAACTTTATTGCAATCTGAAAAAAATACGCCTTTAAAAATTTTTATATATTATTTATTTCACCCCAATAGAAGAATATCATGAAATCAGGGATTTTCTTCTATTTTATTTACAACTATATAATCAGTGCCTAGAAGAGTATCTGACATATAGGAAGCAGTCAATAAATGCTTGTTAAAAATAAGTGAATAAATGTACCATCCTTCAGAAAATAATTAGAATGGGCCATTAATCCATTCAACAACTATTTATTGAACACGTACTGAATTTTTAGATATTCGGAATCTCTGCTGTTAAATAGGAATCTAAGTTTATGCTACCCTCTGATGCTTTAACACACCCCATTGCATGTAAATGCTTTAGCACCTTATGAAGTTTTCAGCTGCATCAACAAAGGAAAGAGAAGTGCAGTGAGGATTAATAAGAATAAGAATATTATCAGACTTGAGGAAAGATAACAGAAGTTCCTTTAAAGAATGCTTTGGTTTTTGACAAAGGAAGGATAGACTGGACCTAAATAAATACAAGTGATCAAAGTAAATGCACTAATAGTCTGAGGGTAAGAGTTTCTTCATGAATGGTAGGCAAATAGAATTGGAGGGAGGAAGCATAGGAGTGTATAACCACATTTCTTCATCTGTGCTTTGCATGGAACTTGCTTCAGTGTAGATCGTCTCCTATCAACCAATGTGCTGATGTGTAAAAACAATAAAATTTTAGCGGACTCAAATACTATTACTTCTGAAATGTTTGGAACCCCTCAGCAAATGTGGAGGCCCCTGTCATTAGTAGCACTAACTGCTCTTGCTGCCTCCAAACTCTTGAACCACTTCAATGACAATGCATTTCTCCAAGGGCACAGTGCATAATCCTTAGTGAGACTTGCAAGAATTCATGATCTGGTTATGCTTACTTTTCCAAATTCATCTCTCCATCTTTCTTGTAAGCTGTGTACTCTTAACTGAGCAGCAGTCCCTCACATTTCCATATTCCTTTTTATGCTTTTTATTTCTGTCCTTGAATATGCTGCTCCATCTGCCTGAGATGTCCTCCCTCCTCTGACTCCTCTCTCCACCAGGGGAACTCCTGCTCACCCTCTTGATCTCTATCTAGATGTCACTTTCCCCAGGAGTCTCCCCGATTTCTCAAGATGCTGTAAGATTCCCATTTCACACTGAACTTAGCCCGAACATGGTCCTTAGGATCATAAATTGGGATTGCTTGTTTACATTTGTCTTCTCTACTAACATCTTGATCACTTGGTCACTTGGTATCCAGAGTCTAGTACCGAGTTTAGCAAAAGGCTGGTGCTCAGTTAACCTCTATAAAACCATAATGGATGGATTTCTTCCTCTTCTGCTTTTTCCTCTTTGCTGTCATAAGAGTTTTCTTTGTAAAAAAATTTTTATATCATTTCTCTATTTAAATATATCTGTTGACTTCCTAATATCTCACAATGATTTTCTAATGGATCTTATGAATTGAAGGGTTTAGTTAACTTGGGGTGGCAAAGAAAAGATTGGTGAAAAGGGAATATAGACTTCTCCAATTCCATTTACCAAAGCAGTTGCAATTTCATTATTCTGTACATTAGACTTCAACGTTTGATTTTGTCAAGAAAAATAAGAGTTTTCGTGAATTAAGAAATAAAACAAAAATAAAGACTTAGAAAATATCCTACAGAATTAGGATATTTTGCACACTCTTTTACAGGCAAACAAAACCCACCTCCCTCACCAGTTTCATTGTCACAACTACTGCAGAAAAGTCTTGTTAGCACCACATTCAAGCTGATTTGTTACTAAAACAAGTCCAGGTCTTACTGGCTTCTGGGTTTGCCAATACTATTTCCCAAGCTTGGGAAGTATTTCTCCATCTTCTCTTCATTTCATATTCTTGTTCTCTAAGAGCCAATTAGTGTTTTACCTTCTTCTCCGGAATCATCAACCAATCATAGTGATTCTTTTCATTCTGATTTGTAGTGTTTTCTTTAAACTGTTATTGTAGTAGTCAGTATTAGTGTTTGGTGATTATCTTTAAAGGGGCCTCTTCCCTTTAAATACTTCTGATTCTCAAGAACATAGATAAGATCTTTGTCATCTTCATATCTGTAGCACGTCGCATAATCTGTGGCACATAGAAGATGCTCAATATCATTTGCTGTTTGAATAAAATAAAGGGATCTGGGAACATCTTCAAATATACAAAAGTGGTTTAACACATATGAATAGTTGGAGTGCTTAAAATAAATGAAATAAGTTAAAAAGCACAGCTATCAAGTATTTATAATATTGAACTTCTGATAGATTATAATTTATTTAGAGAGAGCTAATTTTTCCTTATCACATGGATGATTCTAATCTCCTGTGCATGTAACACAAGAGTTGTGGGTATAAAAATATATTTGCATCATTGATATGTCTAATCATTGCTAGCAAGTAATGCCTTTCCTTGCCTAGGCTGTAAGTTCTACAAATATAGAAGGTGTTTGGTGCTGGTAAACTCTCTCTTATCTCTTAGAAAAGCCCTACTATGCATCCCCCAAAATTCTAATTTCCCAGCCTCCTCACCCTCGGGCTTCCAGATTTCAGCTGGACAGCTTTCAGGGAAGACTGGAAGGTATAGAAGGGGAGAAAACATGCTGTTCTGGCTCCTTTTCTGGGGCACCTCCATCTCCTCCGTGACTCAAGCACCCACCCAGCAGACCCCTCTTCTACTCACAGCACCAGATCCCGGCTCGAAGCCCCACAATGGCTGTAGCTCCGGGTGGAGGATCCTGGCTTCTGAGCTTTTCAATCTCCCTCCAGCCAGAGTCTGATAGGAGCTCCCTAATGTTGCTCATCCCTGGGTTGTGTCACCCCTGTTTGCCTTCTCACCTGTGCAACTAGCACTCTAAAAATTTAGAGTGATTTCTGTTTTTGTGGATAAACACTGTCTGTTACACTTCTTTATATATTTTACCCACATTTTCAATAAAATGCATTGCATATAGTTGGTAGTGAAAAAACATTTAATACAGTTGTTCAAGAAATCAAGTCATGTGATAGATACAAATATGGATAAAAGCCCGTGTAATTCTGCTCTGGCATCCTTTCTGTGTTTCAAAAACAAGCCTGCCTCCAGCCCTAACATTTGCTGTTTTCTCTGCCTCAGTTATGTTTTTCTCTTATGTTCACCTGGTTAACACCTACCAGTTCATCCAAATATCTCAAGTGTTTCTTCCTCAGACCATGACACCCCATCAGATGAGGCTTCCCATTTTCATCCTCTATAGCATTTTATACATATCCATCACATTTATAAGAATTACCGATTGTGCATTAATTTTTGTGACTATTTGGCTAGTATCTGTTTCTCTAGAGTGTGTATTCTATAAAGGAAAGAGCAGTGTTTGATTTACTCAATATTGTAACTCCAGCTCACAGGAGTGGCCTGATAGATCTTCTAGTGATTAAAAATTCTTTTCGAATAAATGAGGAAATAAAGTGAAGAAACATGAGGTATTCATGGAGTGCAAGATTTTTAAGAAAACTGCATAATAATAGGGTAGAAGTAGAGGGAATGACAGGAGTCTAAACTGGACGGAAAAGCAGGTTTATATTAGAAAGATTTGTATATGTAATTTTATCTGAAAATAGTGGGAATTATTGAAGTGTTTTAATCAGGGGGAAGAAGTGAAATCTGATTTGCATTTCGACAAGATCAATGATAATGGTGTGGATTACTCAGTGTTGGGAATCTCATTAGAACACAGGCATTATGATTTTGAGTCAAAATAAAGTTCCACCTGGCTCTCAACTTTAATCATAATGGAGAAGTAAATTACTTCTTATTGTTACTTGCTGTTTACATTTTAATCAGGTTATACTATCTTGGCTTTTTTTTTTTTTTTTTTGCCACTGCAATTTTCACATTAAGCCGATGTTCTTAGAAAATAATCTGAAAAGATTAGCCAAATCCCTTCCCTGAGTTATATAAAATAGCACTGGGCCATATATTGTATGTATATGCTTTGGATTTATCTTCAAAAGAATGTACCATCTTTCATTTTTGTAGTTGTTTTGTTGTTCACACAGAGGTTAGAATATAGAAAGAAAAAATGAAAACATTAATTTCCTAAGTAACTTTTGCCTTAGGATTTTGAACCAATAACCTGACCTATGTGCCTCTCCTGAAATAGACAAATGGAAAGATTTATAGCATGTTTCATCAAAAAGGAGAAAAATCATAATTTCATATCCTACCACACACCCATTAAATCAAGGCATCTGAAGATAGTGAAAGGTCATCCTAAAGATGCTTTTGAAAACAATAGATTGTTGCTATATTATTGAAATGGTAAGCAGGGCCAGCTACATAATTTGCAGAGCCCTCAGCAAAATGAAAATGTAAAACCCTTTGTTCAAAAATCAGAAAAAAGAAGCTTTTCCTTTCTTGTACTGTCTCTCAGCCTGTAGTAAGTGGTTTTCATTTGCCACTTAATGTTGTACTCACTTGGGCACAGGGACATTCACGGGGTGAGTGCAGACCCTCACAGGTACCCGGCCCACCCGGGGACTCCACACTTGGGGCAAGGGCATCCCAATCCAAACCTCCCTGAGCCTGTGTGTTGGCCCCTGCCTGGGTCTGTGGGCTGCTGTGGTCACTCGGTATGAGAAGGGGAGTGGGCAGCCGAGAAGCTGTCTTGGGAGGCAAAGAGGTGGCGAAGGGCAGAACCACACATGAGCAGAAGCTCCACGCCCCCAGCACATACTCAATTACCCCATTGGACTTCACTAACAAAACACAAATTTTAAGATAAAATTATTTTTGTCAAGATGGCCACTGCATGGCATTAAACCCCAAACATGGGGCCCCGTTCAGAGTTTGAAGTCCTGTGTGAATCCACTGGTCACTCACTCATGAAGCCAGCCCTGATGGTAAGCACTGGATTGTAGTTTCAACTAACAAGTCATTCCGCTAGTTCCATGAGAACTAGGATTGCCTATTATAAATGTAAGCAGACTATTAGCTTTATAAATTTGGATTTAAACTGATTCATATTTATATGTTTGACAAAATGTGACTATTTTTTCAATAAATGGAGTTTTGTTGCCTTAGTTTGCTCATAATGTTGGGCTTTGACCGTTTATGGTAGGATAATTTCCATGGGTATTTTGGTGGCTTTGCCTTAAGAGCTCCAAATTCATTTGTACAACAAATTGGGAAAATGTTCACCGTGCACTCCCCAGCATCTTTATGTTCCCCTGTTGTGGCCAAAGCCACCTTTAGTGGAAAGTTGTTCAGGTCTTACTTCCATGAATTACCATGTTCCCAAACAGTCCCTTTGTCCTCCACATACCCCCAATAAAAGTATAAATCTCTGATTAGGTTCCTGCTTACCATCAGCAACGTCATTAAATAAATTACATCACAATTGTATTTTAATCATTTGTTTGTGAGGACATTAAGAGAAGCTCAGAATTTTACGAATTTTAACAATCACCACTCTAAGATTCCTGCAATACAGATTATGCCTCTGACAGATGAACACTGCTAATAATGCTCTACAAACAATGTTGGGGAAAGGCAAACTTGACTATATGTTCCCAATCGCACAAAATCACACAATAGAGAGGCAGTAGTTGAAGTTCAGTGGTTAGATTTATGTTGTAAATCTGGCTCTTCCACTAAATTAGCATGTATGTGACCTCTTATGCTTGAAGCAGGGGAATGAATAATTTATAGCAGAGTTGATAGGTTTATATTTTCATGGAAACAAATTCAATTTTAACAGTTACATTTTAAAGCAAATGAATATGTAATTGGTAGATTATGTGGTTAAAATGGGAGTCCTTAGATCCCCAAACCCCCTTGCCACGGAGCCACCAGTTTTCGGCATTGCTGACCCTTTGAGAGCCCATCTCATAAAGCTTCTCTGATCTCAGGCAGAACGGTATTAGGACATGCTCCTGTTTTGTAAAATTGCCAAATAGACAACCTTTACTTAGGAATTTTCTAATTCTCTTTTAATCATTTTTTCTCCCAATACATTGAAAAAATTTCCACTTCCTATATTCTCTTAATTTGGGAGTAAAAAAGACATATATTTCTGATATAACAATTTTACTAAATATGTTTTCAAATCTTAGAGTGAGTGATTGCCATATCTCAGGGGTATTGTGTTGTTTTTCAGCAATATTTCATTAGTTTAAAAGGCTACACTACATTATTATTGTATAGCAACTCTAATCTGTGAAAATGTATTCCTTAAATCTGCCACGTGTTCATATCTATCATATGCACCCTCTGTGTTAGGATGTAGTTTGGTAAAGACAAAATGAATTAAAGTTTTGATAGTATGTGAAAGACACGTTTTTAGGACTTTTAATCATGTACTAACTCTGGTCATTGTCATGGCCACTCTTCAGAAGATGAGTTAATTTCCTAAATTTTCTAGTGTAATAAAGTATTAGCTTATTTATCAGATCTATGTCTTAAAAATCAACACAGAAATTTGTCAGAAATATCCATCAAATTTGAGACCATGAACAGTGCTTGAACGACAGGCTATTTGTTTTTCAGCTTGATTAAATCATACTTCTTTTGTAATTATACTTTTTTTTTATTAGTACAATTTCCTCATTTCTCCCTCCAACGTAGGAATGCCAAAAATACAGAAAATGGTCATTACTTGGGAATAAAATTTACTTATTAACAGGTTTTCAAGGTCTGGGCAAAAAAATGCTATATTCAGATTCTTAGTGTAGTTCATGAGGTGGACTAACTTGATATAGCAAGTGTCATTTAAAATGCAACCAGGAAACTGCTTTTCCCCTTTAATCTCTTTTCTATACATTTTTTATTTGATAGGTTTCAAAAGATTAGGGAAAAAGGTATCCTCAAATTTCACAAAACAAAGTATGTTTTGAAAAAACATTTAAACTATATATTTTCTAGAATTTCTTGTTTAAAAAGATTACAGCTATATTTAGCATCACCCCAGGATGGTCATATAATGAAGGTCCCTCTCATGGACTGAAACCGCTATGCAATTACTAAGTAAGAACACTTAGCTCTATCCTTTAGTGAATTATATTAGGTAGAATTTCCAGTATGCCTCCTTGATTAAAAAAAAAAATGCCAAACAATACTTTGACAGAAATAATGATTGCCATAACGAAAACACAGAATTGATTTACCTAGGAAACACGGGTGTCATGTGTGTATGGTTGTAGAGCTGAATAAGAATGGGCATTTTGGGTATCATAAAAAAAAGAATCATGCCTGTGAATTTATTTCAAATGTCATTATTTTCTTTCAGATGTATTGAGTCTGATCTTCGATACAGTATCAAATTTGCTAACATGTTTTGCAGGTCTTCTTTTGCTGGGAAAAATGAATTAAAATAAACCAGATACAAAATCTTGCCTTGTATTTACAGATAAATTTTAATGGAATATTTCATGGTCTAACACAAATATCAGACCCAATGACACTAATTCTTGTACAGCCTTTGGCTTACCCTGTATAACAAAATCTGTTATTTAAAGTAGACTATAAAATACCTTATGGTAAGTAACTTCCAAAGACACAAAGAAAATCCTCCATAAATTTAAAAGCTTATCTCAAATTCTTATTGGCATAAGCTTAGGATGGATATATTATTAATTGCATTATCTCAGGTAGTTGAAATATATAATACTGGTTAGAGTGTGAAAATTAAAAAAAAATAGGTTTAGGTATTTTTGCTTCTGTTCCTAGTCAACATTAGTAAACACACATAAGTCAATGTAAAATTACCTTTACAGAGTTTTGAAATTTTGGCAATTTCAAGCAAATTTCCCTAAGTCAGCAACATTCTTTTACCCTTAGTCAGCAAATTACAAGGTTCATATATTCCAAGGAGTAACGATTAAATGTTGTACAAATAACATTTATTTTGCTACTGCTTAATTTTTAAAACTTCCACTTCGAAATTTACAAGGAAAATGGGCATCATTGAGGAAATATAAAATGAATGGATAATGTATGCAGTTGAAAAAACGATATGCAAAATAATGTTTGGCATAAAGGAATATGTTTTGTAACATCTTTTGTAACCTGTCAGTGGGAGAAAAGAAAGTTCCATCTTTCAATGTCTGTTTTCAAGCCAAGGAAAATGAACTAAATGAATAGACAATTCAGTAATGTCCAACAGATAACTAAAATTCAAATTTTATTTTTCCATATGTATCAGACAATTTTTTTCTCTGACAAGACTTTACTGAAAGATGAAGTGCAAATGGGAACCCTGTAAGAATGTTCATAAGAGTTGTACATGACATATTTTAAGCGCCACTAAGTACACATTGAATACTTTGTAAGTATATAGGCATATCAACATGCAAGTGTCATGTACCTAATATTACAATATGCATTTTGTTTTTTTGAAAATATTAATGATAATAGTAGATTCAATAATTGTGTTTCTTGTTCTTCTGTGCAATATGCTTGATTTTGGTGGATCGTCTTTACAGCACAGAATTTATTTTTATGCTGTCATAAATATACCCTTCCAAAAGTTATGAATTTCATGTCATAATAGAACATTTTATTTTT
Source organism: Tapirus indicus (assembly GCA_031878705.1). Classification (NCBI taxonomy): domain Eukaryota; kingdom Metazoa; phylum Chordata; class Mammalia; order Perissodactyla; family Tapiridae; genus Tapirus; species Tapirus indicus. The sequence goes on from CM062936.1 coordinate 4,425,569, forward strand.
TGAAGCGATATTACTGGGAACACCTGCATTTCTGGGTACCATTTTCAGAGATAAGTCTTTAAATTCTTATTAACATGGCAGACTTGTTCCAATGTTGGTTATATTGAAATATTTATGATAAAAATGGAGCTTTCTTGAGGGAATATGTTTTGGTTGAATGAAAAGCTAAACAACCAATTCACAAATACTGATGTGAACTGAATATGAAGAAAATAGGTCAGCAATCCCAAACTCAGAAATCCTTGGGTTACTACTTAACTGCATCATTGAATCTACAATAAGTACAGCAGGTACCGTTAAATAAATTTGTAGAGAGATTAACATTTTATACATTTATAAGGAGAAATAGTACTAGTGCTGAAAAATTTCTAAATTATCTTTCTTTCTATGAGAATCATTCAACACACTAGAAACACAGAAAAAAGCAAAAAGGATATAGAGATAATTCAGTTTACATTTCATTGTTTTTTTTTTTTTTTAACCAACTGGTGACCACTGCTTTCAACCATCAAATATTTTATTGCATATAACTTTCACTATCAGCAAATATAAAGAGAAAATTGTACTAGCATCATGTACAAGGAAAAGCATCTAAAGAAAGAAAACATTTGAGCTTTGACAGTACTGTGTGTAAGAGAAGTGTAATGTGGCATTTCATATCGCACTTAAAAGTCTGTGTAGGAATCACTGCTGTTCTGACCCTGGATGTGGGAAAAGTGCTTAAGTGCTGAGCCCTGGTAACTTTTTCTTTTGCCCCTGCAATCTTCAAACATCTTTTAACTTTTCTTCTTTTGAAATATACAGTATATTTCATAGGGGAAAATAGTGTTTTTTCTTTACATCTTTTTCACATTTGGGCCCATTCTCTCCAAAATAACCATACATTTCTTGTTACGAATATATCTATCAGGAAAAGATGGTAAAGATTAGACCAACTATTATTTTTAACATAACCACATAACATAGAAACATCTGACTTTAACTTTAAGCATGTTTTACAGATTCAGCATCATAATTTGAGATATTTTCTTGTATCTTTTTTCTAGAAGAAAATCTGCTTTTAAAATGTCATTTTCTTTTAGAATAATTAAATTACTTCATTTGAAAAATTCATATTATGTCTATGCAGACAAAATAAAGTGGGGAATACTTTCTGGCAATGCTTTACATTCCTTATTCAGGAATTATTTGATAATAAGGAGGCAGTTTTAAATACTTAAATTTTTGTCTTAGATAACATTTCTTGGGAAAATAAATCATATACATGATTTTTACTTAAAAGCACAGCATTAATTTGGAAGAGATTGTTGCATTTTAAATATTAAATGAAATGTCAGATTGGATTGCAAAGTGTTGCCATTTAAATTATTTTTAAAAAATCAACACAATTATATTACATTGAAATATTAAATAGTCATGAGAAGAACTATCCTTATAAAGTTATCCTATTTTGCCTACAGGAAAAGTTAATGATAGAAAAGGAAAAACAAATGCAGACCCATACACCATTGAATACACTAAAAGTTGGCTTTTGAGATTTCCCAGGGGGTGGGGAGTGGACTGTTATGATAGTCCCAAAGAGTGCTTCCTGGGATATCTTGTAAATAATTATTTATTCTATTTATATTGTAGTATCATAGCCCATGTTAAAAGTGAGAGGTAGAAGGATTATTGTTAAGTATGCATGGCAGAGAACTTACCAGCTATATCCAATAACTATTGCATTCAATATTAATAATCTCAATACATAAAAATGCTGATGAGTTTACAACCCATTCTTCTATGTTGTTCCCTTTAGCTCTCTTTGTCATCTTGCTACTTTCAATCCATTGCCTTTGGAAGGGTATAAGTGCAAAGGGCATGTTTGGGGTAGAATAGGGAGAGAAAGGGAAAAAAATGAATAGAAAAGGGAAAGATATAAGAAATTCCCGTTAAGATAGAGTAACTTTAACTATTAAAGGTAACCTATGTTCTTTGATAGAATAAATCTGTACTTACAATAAAAGTACCACAGTCCATTAAAACATACACACATTTCAAAGAAACTTTAAGAATTGCAAATTCAATTAGATATGAATCAAAGTTTAAAACTCAGGTTATTTCTTTCTCTCCAGTAACGCTAAAAACTAGGCCAAATAATTTTATTGTGTCATGTTAATGATTAAGTAAGAAAAACCAAATATGTTTTTGAGCCAGTTGTATTTAATTAATACTTTAGTATGTGGGAGGTGAAGATTAGCAACCTCATGGATTTTGTTGAAGAATTCTTTAAAATCCCTTTGCAGTAAGTATCCAGCAACAGAACTGCAGATATTGCACTGAGTATATTTCAATATTGCCAGTGTATATTTCAAAACAAATTCTATTATCTACACTAAGATTTCCTCTTTCCCAATGTTCAAAATGCATATTATAATTACATGGGTTTCCAACATCCATACACAGCAAGTACAAGATACTTACATGTACGTACACTGTAGTTACCTATATTTTGCATAGTTTTTAGTGTGTACTTTGTGCCACTTAATAAAAAGCATTACTCAGTAATTCTCATTAGATGTTTCATTTATTTCAGTTGTGGTTTTAGTTGTGTTTGTTTTGTTTTGTATATTCATCACAGATTACCATTTGCAAAGGGGGATAATACTGGGCATTTTTAGAGGGCTCTAAGTAATTAGCAATATGAGAAGTTGCAGTAAGATGTGAGGTTTTGCATTTTATCAACAATTTAAAAGCATAACATGAAATTTCATATTTATCATTCATTAAATTATCCTGATGTCCAAAGAAAAAGGAAAAGTATTTTAAATGTTCCCCTTGGTAACACTTTGCAATAAGTGGCACTAAATTACACGATAACTGCTATGTTACATGGAAGAACCATCACCGTCAGACAGCTGCTGTACATGTGTCTATATGGAATCTCAATGCTGTTACAATCATGAGTACATAATTACAAGTGAGCCTGTCCTTTTAATTGAGATATTTATATTTTTACAAAGAAATAAAAATAGATGAGGTGTTAACTTCTTTGCCATATTTAGGAATGTTAGTTTTCTTTCTCTATTTGTTATTTTAATTGTGGGGTTTCAATGCAAGACTAAGTATCTTGAATCAATATGAGCTCATCCAGTTTCTAGATTAAACTCCAATATCAGGTTCCTTAAACTGCTTCTTGAATTCTCTGGTAAAAGAAAACAAGTTGAAATCTCTCTCTCTCTCTTTCTTGCTTACACACACACACACACACAAACACACACACGCATGCGCGCATATAGACACATATCAATACTCTGCTCATGCTATCTTTGCTCTTGCACTCACAAACTTTCCTTTTTCTTCCTAATTTTGATAATCATTCTATCTAGGACATTCAAAAATGGAAAAAAGGAAAAGAAAGCTGTTTACACTTTTTTGATGGAGGACAATCAATTTACACTGCAAACAGTACACTGGTAGAGAATAGCTACTTTGGGTAAGGAACAATGTTCCATATTTTACTAGGGGTGTGTATATGTATGTGCACACTCCTTCCACTGAGTTCCGTAGCTACTGTGCTCACTAAGGAGAGACAGAATTTGGCTCCCTGTGCATACAAGTGTGCACATTTCAGACACTGCAATTGACATGGTTTCATTTAGAAATGTTGTTTCTTTTTTTTCCTGATTTTATAGAAATGAGTAGAATTTTTACAATTTATTTTCTTTTTTGTGGAAATCAAATTTTTTTAAAGATAGGAAAATATAATTCCATTGCTATTTTTTTCACTAACTAAATTGATACCTAATACAAATCTATCTATTTTAACTGGCAAAACATTTGATTAGAGCCCACAAATCTCGTAATATACCAGTTAGTTTCTTTTAAAGAGTTTTAATGGGTTGTTATATTACTCTAAAGGGTTAAAAGAGTCAAAAATTTTGAAATGCAACCAATTTTGGATCTGTAATTTTACAGTGCTATAAATAATGATTGAGTTATTTAAGCAACAATTTAGCAGTTGGAGCCAAGTAGAATATAGATGAAATGAAGAGGGATGTAAATACAGCATCGATGAAGAGTAGCAATTTTGTAAGTGCATCCTGAAATTAGGCTTTAAATAGTAATTGATGATGCAGTTTACATAACCTACCTCTGTAATAAGAACCTTTCCATTTTGTACTAATAGGATGAATTTTGCTTTGTGGAGTCTTTCTAAAGATTATGCATTGAAAGATATGAACAGTTTATAAATCTATTCTAGTTTCAATGTGTCTAGTAGCACCTACCTGATTCTTTCAAACTACCATACTATATTAACATATTATTGCATTTTTCCACAGATGGTATGGAGTGAACTGTAAAAACAAGCATGCAATCACATCAATGCAGACTTATTTCCTTAAAATGTCATACTGTATATGATTTATTATGTTAACACTCAACCACATCATATTATTTATGTTCTGTATATTCTGAAAAAGTGCTGCTTGACTGACATCGTCCTTTTTCTTTTGTAAGAAATCAACAAGATAAATGCTTCAACAATCCAAAAAAAAAACAAAATCAATTTAAGAATTCTAACGCTGTCTTTAAAGGATTTATACTTTTCTAATAAATAATCTAAGATACAGCACCCTTATCTTTCATTTGATAGTAACACATGATGTCATACTCAACCATTCTCATTTCCCAAAAATAAATTCCAAAATATTTTTAAAACCATAGGCCATCATGCTCTCAGACATCACAAGTATAGCGACCGTATTGTCATGTTTATTTTCTTCTTAAAGGTGCAATGCTTGTGAATGGGAAAATACTTTTTATCTAACTGGATTTTCAATCTTTAGCATATAATAAATTTAATGAGAACTTATCTAACAATATTGTATTTAACTAGAAGAAATAATATGACTTTAGATTGACTCTGTGTCATATTTAAGAATACAGCATTTCTTAATGGTTAAATACACCAAAATTTCAGAAATAATCCAGAGAAAGAGACTTTCACCTTGGAGTTAAAAGCATGGCAGAAATTCTCTATCACTCACTGTTTCATAAGTTTGTACCTCACAAAATGCATAGACAGGAATTTAATATAAAGAATTAGTTCATTTATACAGAAAACATATCTTAAACACTTCTTTTTGGCAAACCAACAAAAGTGAGCAGCTCTGGAACTGCCAAATTAAAATTTGTAAATTTTTAGCAAACTAAGAGTTTATTTTTAGGTTATCATTCAACTGTGGTTGTAATTTAAAACCTGAGGCTGTGCACTGGTTGTTAGCTTAAAATTACCTTTCCTTATAACATTGTGCTTCCATTGTATAACAAATAAAAATTAACAAGAACTAGAAAAATTTGTTGTTGAACAGTGCTAGGACATACAGACAAAAATACTAATACATGTTATCTACTTATAATATTGGTTTAAGTAATATCTAAAGGGATATAATGGACATTAGAAAATGCTTACTTATGACTGAATTACCTACAGCCAAAAAAGTTAAATATGTATCAAATAATGTTTAATTGGATTTATTATATGCACTATATACAGATACTAAAATGTCTCAAAATTGTGCCCTATGGATACTTCAATTTTGTTTAGGCAGGTGAGTCCTTGTGGAGCAAATAAATTACAGAATCAAATTAGAGAAATGAATGAATCTTTGTGATTCTTCAAGCAGTAAAATGTTTATAAGAATTTATTGGTAAATGAAGCTAAAAGAACCTAGTGGTGAGATCTATATAATTATATAAGATGTAATGTCATGATTGCAATTCATACACATGGCTCCTGTATCAAATACTATATTTTTAAATAGCAAGTTGATACAGCTTTACCAGTATATCTCAAACATTCCAGATCTATACTACAATGTTTTCTAGGGCATATGTTTCCAAACATGTCTTTGAAGACAGACATGTAGAAAACATTGTCTGTAAACCTCTAATCTCTGATTAAACTTAAGCACATTAGGTCGTTACCTAATCCTGTTTCTTGTGAAAGCTGTTCAATGGCAAACTGACAATGTCTGTGATTTAAAGGGAAAAAAAAAACTCTGCATACATTTTTTCAATGTATAAAAACAATTCAATATCATGATCCAAGGAGATGATTAACATTGTTAAGGCTGTATATTCAAGCACTGTATGTTAAAAGAGCAATGGTGTGGGATTTAGGCAGTAAGAAATGTCCTGCATTATGGATGGTACAGTAATTAAAGAATGATGCTTTCAACAGCTGATTGTTGGTATACACTGGCTACTGATAGCAGTACGGTATGGAAGTTAATAAAGGTAGCAGAAGATGGTAGAAATGAATTCTGAAAGATGATTGCCAGTTTTCTCCAGCAGCCAGCCGGGTAAGTAAAACTCAGAATCTTGGCCTGCATTTTAAATGAAATACTCTTTTTTCTCTTCAGCATTGACTTGGCTGCCTTCAGCATTGATAATGGCTGTGTCAGCATCTGGTGCGTCTTCAGCTCCTTTAGCTTCATTTGTTAAATATGTTCCTGTGGGTATTGGAAGAAAAACATGTTAGTTCTATGAGACTAGTAAAGTAACCAGTATTAAAGCTACATTCATTTAGGAAGGAATTTATGCCAGATTTCTTGTATGTTGGAACATATTCTGAGGCATAAATAAACCACACAATTCACCCTTCTCAAGTCACACACTTTCTTTCAGTTTTCAGGTATATGTTGTAAATAAGGCTGTGGCCAGATTAACTAGAGGCAACAGTCAAACTGCAATGGATACCGAGTACTTTGATTTCTTTAATGATGGATACAGACCACGTGATCCATGCAGCTGTAGCAATCAGGGTCCTTTGTTAAGATGTTGATAATCATCACATCAAATGTGTCCCCATTCATTCTGGTAACTCCATTTAAAAGTAGATTATATCAATAGTTTTCTACCTACCCCATTGCAAAAAAATCACCCATTTTCTTCACTAATTTGGCCACATGTGTGGTCATAAACCTATGAACAAAAACACTGACCACATGCTTAATGTTATAGTTGAATTTCAGTCCTAGACATAAATCACAAACTTGCTTCTGTTTTCTTTCTGAGCCAGTGACCCACTCTGTGACCTCTGGCTGGCCATTGGCTAAACATTGTTTTGCTAAGCCAATCCAACTTTAAAGTTGAGCAAAATAATCAAGAATTCCCTGAAATAATTTATTATTTAGTTCACTCTCTCCCCCCCTCTCTGTCACACACAGACACACACAAATATAACATTTCATGATAAAACTAGTCTTTAGAATATTTTTTTTGCCAAAGTTAAGAGTACTTTACTAAATATAACCTACCTTTATGTCTTGCCAGATATCGACCGAGCAGAAATATAGAACACAGTGTGACAAATACAACTACAGCCACTATTCCTCCTATGAGAGCATGATCGGGGCCAGTCTGGCCAGCGAGAGCATTGGGATCTAGAAAAGAGAAGAACATATTGCTCAAGTTAGTGTGTTTTTTAGTCATAGAGTACATATCTACCTTAAAATGAGTTTTCTATTAAAATAAAATTTCATTAATGTGTATTATACCAATCATCTAGTCAACAAATATTTATTATCTATAACATACAAGATACCTGTGGATATAACATTTGCCATATCACTCACTGTTGCCATTGAGTTTACATTTTAAATTAGAGAGCCTGGATAAACAAATATACATATATGATTTTGCATAGTTTCATGCCTTTCCTTCCTCCTCTCCTCCATTTGAAAGTGTGTGTGTGTATTTTTGTGTGATGAACACAACTATACCATTTTCTAAATAAAATTATGTCATAGGAAAGGCTGGGGCTGGAGATGATAACTTGGGATTTCTCGTTATATAAATATTATTTAAAGCTATGAAAATTGATGAACTCCCCAAGGGAGTGAGTCTAGATAGAAAGAAGAAGAGATCTGAAAATTGAGCCCTGAAGAACTACTGTATTTAAAGTCTAGGAAGAGGAAGTGATTCCAGCAGAGCAGATGGAGAAGGAGAGCACGGTGAGGTAGGAAAAGATACTGGAGAGTACACTGTAGTTGATCAAAGGGAAGAACATATTTCGAGGAGAGGAGGGTGATACAAATTGTGTTGTGTTACTGATAGAAGGAGGAAAATGAATACTCGGTGTTGAGGATTAAGTGCCTGTTGGATTTGCAGCTTTAGAGGAAGTGGCTGGAAAGATATAGATTAATGATATACTTCTATATTCTGCCTTTAGTAAGATATTACCGGAAAGAAATGAGCCCAGGAAAGGATAGCTTGTTTTCAAGCAGAAACAAACAAACAAACAAAGTCAAAAGAAAGCCCACAAATCTGGGTACTCAAAAGTTTGGAAAATCAACGTTCTAGAAGTTGCATAATAAGGGATAAAACTGAGTGAAGTTTTTTTTTTTTTTTTTTTTTTTTTTTTGCGAGGAAGACCAGCCCTGAGCTAACATCCGTTGCTAATCCTCCTCTTTTTGCTGAGGAAGACTGGCCCTGGGCTAACATCTGTGCCCATCTTCCTCCACTTTATATGGGATGCCGCCACGGCATGGCTGACAAGCAGTGCGTCGGCGGGCGCCTGGGATCCGAACCGGCGAACCCCAGGCTGCCAAGCGCGGACGAAACTGCTGTGCCACCGGGCGGCCCCAAGCGAAGTTTTGAGCAACAAAATCCACTAAGACTCAGCCCTATGGCAAAGGTCAGATTGCACGCACTGCCTACCCTCTGAAGCCCACTGTTGCAGATAGCCTCATGGTAGCTGCTTACAGTCTAAAGGAGGGGTTTAGAGGAGAGAGAAACTAAAGAAATAAATTAGGCTTGGCGATTGTGTCTTCAAAATATCTTGGAGGGCCGATCCGGTGGTGTAGTGGTTAAGTTCGCATGCTCCGCTTTGGTGGCCTAGGGTTCGCAGATTCAGATCCTGGGAGCAGACCTGCATATCACTCATCAAGCCATGCTGTGGCGGCATCCCACATACAAAATAGAGGAAGACTGGCACAGATGTTAGCTCAGCGGCAATCTTCCTCAAGCAGAAAGAGGAGGACTGGCAATGGATGTTAGCTCAGGGCCAAGCTTCCTCACTAAAAAAAAGATCTTGGAGTATGGTTATAGGCACATGAATATGACAGATCAGGAGTCTACTGTGTGTTTAATGGAACAATTGTGTCAAAAAAGCATATGTCCAGATAGAAAAAAACGTCTGACTATTTGATACTTCAAACAACCTTTGGATCTCCAAACTTGATGAAAGCAAGGAATGGAGTATAAAAGCTGTGTAGTCCCCATGGAGGCCATATTTCCAAACATCCACTTTAGATGTGGCCATGGAGTATGACTGACAAGGTTGAACTTACTGCAGGGTAGAATTAGGGAAAGCAAAAAAGAATGAACAGAGGAGAATCCAGTTTCTTCAAGGAACTACAACTATTGTCAAGGCAGAGGGATCTTTTGATGCCAGTCTGGCATGTTTCCATAATTTCTAGGGATAAGTGACTACTCAGTGTTTCCCTTTTTTTTGGGGGGGGGGGCAAGGAAGATCAGCCCTGAGCTAACATCTGTTGCCAATCCTCCTCTTTTTGCTGAGGAAGACTGGCCCTGGGCTAACATCCATGCCCACCTTTCTCTATGGGCATGCGGGACTCCTGCCAGAGCATGGCTCAGTGTGCAGGTCCGTGCTTGAGATCTGAACCTGCAAACTCCAGGCCGCTGAGCGGAGTGCGCGAACTTAACCACTATGCCATCAGGTAGGCCCCTCCCATTCTTCTTTTCTTTCCAAATGGGGTAATTTATATTATGGAGCACTTCTCCTAGCTCCTATTTCCATCATTGTGCTTTGTGTCTGGGTGGAGAGGAGCATTAATAACTTGTCTTGTGGTTCACTTGTGCCTAGACTAATGCATCTAGATATGATGAAGAGGACTGTGCATATCTGAGGATCTTGGTCTTTGAGTTGGGTAGACTGGGTTGATGGGACTTAAGGTGGTCTCTCTGGACAGGACCTGGTAGTGGTTTGTGGAGGGAAAAGAAGTGAAAATATATCTGGCGATCAGAAGGGTCTTGGGCAGAGATTTCTAGCTGACAATAAACTTGTTTCCTTTTCTCTCAGTCCACAGAGCTGAACATTTTCCAGCTTCACTTGCAGTTGGATGTAGCCATGTGATTTGTGTTCTAGATGACAGAGTGAAGGCCCCGCCAATCAAAAACCTTCCACATGTAACCCTCCAGGGCGATCTCAGGAGACACAAGTTGAAAATGAGAGAGCCACAAGAATAAGGGAGGCTATGGGTCACTGAATCTCCACCTGGAAGAAAATTGTCCACTAGCAATACATGTATTGAACTGCTTGAGGAAAAAATAAAAGCTTTATTTTCAAAATACTAAGTTTTAAAGTTAATGTATTACAGCAGCTGTTGTTTCATTTTCTATTATATATTTTTTGTATTTCCCTTAATTTCTGGCATTGACTATAAATCTCAAAGAAAAGAAAAAGCAAAAAGTAAATTTGCAAGGCCAGCTCAGTGGCGTAGAGGTTAAATAGCTACACTCTGTGTTGGCGGCCCAGGGTTTGCTGGTTCGGATCCCGGCACATACCCAATCACCACTCATCAAGCCATGCTGTGGTGGCATCCCACATACAAAATAGAGGAAGATGGGCACAGATGTGAGCTCAGGGCCAGTCTTCCTCAGCAAAATAAACAAAAAGTAAATAAATAAATAAATTTGCCATGCCTCTGAAATCTCTATTCCTATTCCTTGCTTAGATACTTGAGAATCAGTTTCAACTCCTACCTCTTGCTCAAGTCCCCAAATACAGATCCTCAAAAATCATATCCCTTTTATTGCCTGAATATCTCTGAGAACTGAGCATTGTTTTTGGGAACTGAGAGATCACTCTTGTTCATACATCTCTGCACCCGTCTTATTTCCTGAAGGTAAATTCTAAGAAGTCGTATTGCTGGATCCCAAAGACTTTTGATAAAAATGCCAAATTATATTGCAGAAAGATTGTACAAATTCACCCCCCACCAGCCGCACTTGAGGGATTCTCTTTCCCCATATAGTACTAACATTGGATAATATAATTTAAAAAATTTTGCCAATCTAATATTGAAAAGTGTTAAATATTTTGTATTTATCAAATTATAAATTTACATAAATGTGTCTAAACACTTTTGCCCATATTAATTCATTAATTTTGAAATGCTTTTTATGAAGTTTGACCATTTTTCAACTCAAATTTTGTTTTAACAGCTCTCTCCATAAAAAGATGGACACTTTTAGCAATATTTTTAAATTTATTCTTCGTTTGTGGTCTTCTCCGCCAGATAAATCTTACAATTTTATGTAATCAAATCTATCAAACTTTTGTGTTATGATGTCTGATTTATGGGTCATGATTTGAAATGCTTTTGCCATGATAAGATTATACACATATAGATTTATGTTGTCATCTAACACTTTTATTATTATATTTTAATCCATCTAAAATGTACTTTGGTTCATGGTTTGAGACTAAAGTATGAAATATATTTTTAATTCTTATTTGACAGCCACTTGTCCCCACACTATTACTTTCATCAGCAGCATGTGTCACTTACTGTAAACTAAATGTCTACATATTTTGTGTGTTTCTGCATATTCTAGTCTATTTTATGTGACGGGATCTATATATGCCATCCTATACTAGTATTATAGGGTTTTTAAAAATTATAATATAGATTCAATATCTCCAGTTCCTGTATAAGTTCTGATTCTGACTGAAACTGAATAATTAACTTTGATAAAAAAGAAAAAATAATCTAGAAATAATCTTCAAGATATGTTTTCAATTTTTATGTTTCTCAAAATAAAGGCATTGGGAACTTTGGAAATCTAAGCTGTGTTCCTTTAGGTCAATGTGGAGGGATGAATTAAACAAACGAAAAAAAGAGCCTATGGCAAAATGAAATCTTTTTTCTTCAGGAGGCTTGCTGGAGTTTTCAGGGTAATCTGAGTGTTGGAGATGGGGAGGGTGAAGACAAAGGTGACCCAACTCCTCACCACCAGTGCCACCAGCCTGGGTCCTCCAAGGCCACCCGTCTTCTCCCTCCTCTCCCCAAGAGCCGTGGGCACCAGCCCGCAGCGTCTCAGCTCCATACCCTCTTTTCCTCTTCACCCTCCAATAGGAGCGTACACTCTTTGGGGTTTGGAGACCCTATTTGGAAAAATCATTCTTTAGTTTGTTGAGAATCTCAATTTGTTGGGCTAACTAGCTTTATAGGTTTAAAAATCATTTTAATGTCTTAGAGGAGAAGTCTTAGATCAGGTTCAGAATAATTTTGCAAGAAACAAAAATAAAACAGATTGTTTATTGGGATTATACTAATATATAGATAGGGTTTTTTTTTATATAGTGTATTTTCCTGGATCATAGTCTGATTCTTTAATTATTCAAATCTTTAGTATCTTTTATTAAGTTGCATCGTTTTCTGATATAGGCCTGCATATTTTAATTAATGTTATTTCCCATTTTAAATAATATTTTAATATTTAATATTTTCAAACATTTTAATAGTTTTATAAATATTTTAAAATGTTGTTACCCTTTCATTAAACTTTATGCCTTCCTTCTTTTCTTTATTTCCATTCATTTTTTTCCCTTTTTTAACTTTATTTTCTCTCTTTTTGTGAGGAGGTTTAGCCCTGAGCTATCATCCGTTGCCAATCCTCCTCTTTTTTTTGCTGAGGAAGACTGGTCCTGGGCTAACATCCGTGCCCATCTTCCTCTAGTTTATATGGGACCCTGCCACAGCATGGCTTGACAAGTGGTGCGTTGGTCCACACCTGGGATCTGAACCTGCAAACCCCAGGCCACTGAAGTGGAGCGTGAAAACATAACCACTACACCACTGGGCAGGCCCCTTAAGTTTACTTGTTAAAGCATTATTTCTAGGATGTGTCAAGATTATATTTGTCATTTTCATTTCCTGACCATCAAATTTACTTAATTTTCCTACTAATTTATGTACTATTTCATTTGTGCCCTTAAGGTTTTTTTCTATCGTTGATACCAGTATTATATTTTCCTTTTTCCTACTGCACTGGCTAGTGCTTTGTCAACAATAATGACAATGTCATCCTGATTCTTATGATCTCAGAATTGCATCAAAACCCGAAATGGACTAGTCACAATCCTCCTCTTGACAGTGGTTAGTCTCTTTACTCATCTCAATAGCTAGAGTTACTTTTACAGTCCTATTTATCTGAAATTTGATAGCAAAGATATTCATCCCTTGATATGCAGCACATATCTTGTCAAAAGAAAATTTCATGATAACAACATCCTTGAACCTTGACTATCTAAGTATTATTTTGTTGTGAATAAACACTCAACTGGCTAAAGAATCCCTGATTTTTATCTTTTTGACTTAATAATTGAGAACAATGTGTCAGCATTTTGACTATTTGTTTTGCCTCCCTTCTCCCCCCAAATAAATCAGAAATCGTTTAGGTTTTTGTTTTCCATTCTTTTTTAAGTGACCTGCTTTCTCTGCCTGATTGCCATCAGAATTCTTTGTTTTTTCCTCCATTATATTTTGATATTTTACCTAGATATATTTTGTAGTTTAGTCAGAATTTTGCATCATTTGCAAACCTACTTTTTTATTAAAATCAGATTAGTTCATTTGGTTTTGGCTTATGAATTCTTTTTTCTACTCTATTTTGATGAATAATTATTCTTCTTTCTATTTTCTTTCTTGGAAAATCCAATTATGCACCGGTAGAAACTCCATATTTTATGTTGCATATATGTCATTCCCTCTTTCCTATTTTTATAATCCTTTTACTAATTTACATTTTGTTTTAGTTATATTTCCCAAGTATATCTTCTGTTTAGTTGATTTGATTTTCTATCATAGATTTTTCTTATTATTTCTTACAAAAGGATTTTGCTACCAATTGTGACTTTGGTTTAACTACAGTGTCTATTTAATCCCACTCCATACTTACTTTGTGGGTGTTTTAAACAGTTTTATAGTATTGACAATAAAAAGTGGCAGCTTTATAACACTTTCTTCATTTTAGTATAATAAATCCATTTAAACATCTGGGAAAATGTTTTTCTTTGGTGAGCATACATTATTTCTCTTCTTTTATTGCAAATATTTTTCATTGGATGTAAATTGAATTTTTAAAAATTCTGCTTACATATCCTTGCATTTTCTTTTCTTATTTTCATTCTTAATGTTGAGATGTTTTGAAGGGTTCTCTTTTCTGATGCTGGTGTTTATTCTTGCTCAGCTGTAATGCTGCAGATCAATCCACCTATAGAAACTATCCTTATAATTGAAATGTGGATAATGTGACATCTGTAGATATTGGATGGACTGGAGAAAGAGCCTTTGGATGTAAATCATTATTGGTGAGAGATTTCATTGATTTATTTCATATATTTTTGCCTATAATCTTCACTTTCACAGTAGAATCTCAGATAATATGTAGGTCATCTCCCTGCTTTTTTGCAATAAAACAAGTTATTGTGTTAGAATTTGTTTTAGATCAATTTAAATTTATCATGTTCATCAGTACATATATTTTCACTTGGTTTCCGGTGCTCTTATAGATATAGTAAAGACTTACAGCGAAAGTCTTAAGACTTTCTATTAGCACGTATTAGTTTGACCCTATTCAAAATGTTCTACACATATTCTTATAGTCTAAGAAGGAAAAACTTCAACCTTTAGCCTTCATCTCATCAACAAATAAGTCAACATATAGTCCCAGGATTTTTAAGATTTCAAAGATAATATGGGTATAGAGAATGCTACTTTGTGTATCTACTCGTAAACGTATTTTTCAAAAAACTAAAACTGTTGGTTATGCTTTTTATTTTCCCCCCATAACTGTTAAAACAGAAAGTCTATCCTTAATTTCTATTGTTAATCACTAAAACAAGTGATTGAGCTTGAGGATCAGGTAAGTTTCCCCTGAACAATGCAGAGAGCACATATAACTTCAGTGGCTAAGTCCCAGTGGGAATCTCTCATATGTCCTTTCTCTCATTCCTCTCCTACTGTCATAGCAATAAAAAGATGAAGTTGAGCCTTCTGAAGTTTCTGGACAGATAGCTAAGTCTGTATTATTATTCAGATAAATACATCAGGTCTCTTTGAAGACCATTATTCATCTCAAGCATTGGCCCTGATTTGCTGGAGCTAGCCTGTTAACACTGGAGTGACTAAATTCCAATAGATTTGGTAATGAATTAGCAGTCTCTTTCACTTGACAATGCACAAAACACAAACAATGTGGCAGAATTAAAACTTTCTGAACTTAACATCTTTTAGTTAGTGTTACTAGGCCCTTAATAAAGAACTCCAAAGAGAAAATTATGTCAAATAATAATATTTACAATTAGTAATTTCTGATATTTAGAAGAGTAGAAAATAACCTTATAGTTTTATTTAAAATCTTAATGTGGAGAAATCCTAAATTATATAATTCTATCTCTGAAATCATTCCTGGGGGTTTCTATCATCAAGTGGCTAGTCTACCATGTTTTTTTCCCCTTAAAATAAGAAGTACAAACTCTAAAGAAAGAATATCTGACTTTCCAGGATCACAGCATGCAGAAATTATATATGCTACATAGTTTTTAATTCATGTTAGAATTATTTTACAACAAATATTTTTATTATTATCATATATGATTTCCAGTTTGAATAAAATGGTTGGTAAGAATTGAAATTAAAATCATTTTAGGTAAATATTTTAAAATTACGTTCCAAGACAGTTTTTTAAAATAAAATAAATGTCATTATATATTAAAATAAATATGCTTTCAAAGCCAAATTTGGGTTAACAATTATAATTTTTTTAAAACAATGATAAAACTCTCAGGGCATGTATTGTAATAAGCACACTAATTTACTTATTCATGAGGTTAAGAAATTTTTACTGTTTTCTTACTAAAATCTAATAAAAACTATCTACAAAACTGTTTAAATGTAAGGGTTCAGACAACAGGTTCATTATCAATAGTTTAGCATTAATTCAGAAATAAATATGGAGTGGTGAATTAAATAGTAGACTAGAAAATTGCTAATTAAGTCTGAGGTTAAAGTCAAGTTAAGAGAAAACTTTGATAAATCTAGGAATAGCATTCAATGTCAATACTGAGAAACAGAAGTGTAAGGAAAAGCTTGAACGAATAGAAGAAGAATCACTGAAGAGAAGCAAGTGTCCCTCAATGCAAAAGTCACCAAACATAATTCCCTAGTAACAACCATCAGTTAAATGAATCAATGTGGACCAAATATGATATCAGAATGTACGATAAGAGCCACTTCAAAAATAAAGCCACTTATATCGATATTCTGTGACCATTTTGGAGTTTATGGTTTTTTTAGGAGGGATTGAAAACTCTTGGAGAAATTTCATTTTAACAATAAAATGGTTCAAGATTATGAAATTATCAGAAAAGTGTGTAACTGAGATTATTACATTTAGAAGCAGAAAGCATAGATGATTTTTTCCAGTTTAGTTTCCCCATATAAGTGATTCTGCATCACAAATGATATTTAGCATTTTTAGTTAACTCCCTATCTCTTTGCTAGAAATGTACTTATACAGCATATTTAGGACTTTGGAAAATAGGATTTTCTTTTTTAAGAAACTGCTGTGTGCTGAATTGTGTGCCCCCAATCCATATGTTGAAGCCCTAACTCCTAATGTGATGGTATTTGGAGATGGGGCCTTTGGGAGAAAACTAGGTTCACATGAGGTCATGATGGTGGGGCCCTCATGATGAGATTAGTGCCCTTATAAGAAAAGATACCAGAGAGCTCTCTTCCTCTCCCTGTCTCTGTCTCTCTCTGCCATGTGAGGACACAGCTTGAAGGCAGCTATCTACAGCCAAGAAGAGAGCCATCACCAGAACCCAACCACATTGGCACTCTGTTCTTGGTCTTCTAGCCTCCAGAACTGTGAGAAACAAATTTCTGTTGTTTAAGTCACTCAGTCTATGGTATTTTGTTATGGCAGCCTGAACTAACTAATATAGAAACTATAGTACAATCTTTTTCATGCATTTTCTCATTTGAATTATGTAAAATTTAAGGCACTGGAAAATAGATTTTGGGAAGTCTGAATAATCCATACTCATCCCCAGCCAATGATCTGTTGAGAAATAGAACAACCAAGCCTGCAAAGATCAATTCCTTTTAATGAGTTACCTATAATTGAGTTGTGCATTATATTAGGTACTACAGCGAGTTACACTGCAAACCTCCGCCTTCTATACTCGCATAGCAATGTTTCATAGTGGTTAAGACATAATGATTGACATCAAGAGCATCAGATGAAATCAGTCTTGGGATGAAACTATATTGTTTTATGTACATAAATAGAAGGAAAGTGGTAGAATGAAGCAGAAAAGTCAGTAAAAGTTTTTCAAGTGAAAGAAATTGCTCACAGAATCTTGGACTTACAAATTGTTTATAGCAAACTTTAAAACACTTACTGCTTTTGGTTTGATTTTGGGTAAGTTTCTTAAACTCCTGATCTCTCTTTAGAATGTGAATATTTCTTATTTCCCAGGGTTGTCAAAGACTACATGTGTTACTGTCCATAAAGGGCTTAGAAGAATGTCTGATACAATATAGTGTAAGCACTATCTAAATGTTAATTATACGGGGAAAAAAAAGGTGGACATAGTAAACTGCTGTGTAGAAAAATATAGTCTTCCTTTTTCAACTTTTTAGAAGTCTCATTTAAGACTTTTACTCTATTTGGTAATGGTGAACCCTTCTAAGTGTCTGAATATTTGAAAGATGGGGGAAATATTAATAGAGGAAGATTTGCATAACATGAGACTGGATAAAATGAACCTGATGGGAGTCTGATGGGTGAGGACTAAATGAGAGAATAATTTATTGAGTATTTAATCTGTGCCAGGTTCTGTATTATAAATGACTTATTTTATTCAATGCATGTAAAGTGTTGACTCAGAAAATCATAGTTATTATTAATATAAAGATTGACAAACTGTGGGACAGTTTGCTTAACAAATTTTTGGAATAATTTTTGAAAAGCTTTAAAAATAATTAGAAAGCCAAATTTTAAGATGCATCAGGTGACTCCTATTTTAAGAACAAGAGTTTGTTGAGGTAAATTCGAGTGTTCTATCTTTTTACTAATTGTACTCTTTTCTTCTCTCATGAAGAGGAATTCAATGCCCATCCATGCTAAATAACCCATTAGTGCTGTTTCTTCATCCTGTAAGAAAGTCCTCTTTGCTCTGTATGCAGAGTCCCAACAACGGGGATGTCTCTCCACGTCAGTTAGCCCTGGATTATTTCAGTCGGAAGTTTTTTCTCTTGAATTAATTCACTAGCTTTAGTTTTATCTTCCCCCAAAGACACAAGTTTTCTTGAAGATAATAGTTGTGTCTTACACACGTAATATAGCTGCAACAGCACTTTTACACAGTTCTTAGACCAAGCAAATTGAGTGAGTGAATGCATAATATTAAATTCTTATGCTGAATTCCAGACAGAACGTGGATCTTTGGATACTAATTTGCTGTACTGAGCAATGGATTGCTGCTCCTTCATGGTATTAAAGTATTTGTTAAAATATGATAACACTGTTAATATCTAAATATCTTAGAAATTAGTGCTAAGTAAAAATGACTCATCCAGACTTGTACTTAATGCTTTGTATAATTTGATTCTAACATTAAATTTGAATTTTTTTAACGTATTTAAGAGGCGACTTTCCCCTCTTTAAATAGAATAATGCTTCCAAAATAGGGTCACTATGGTAAAACATTAGAAACAGTTATACATAATTTATGGAGAAAAAATATACTGTGCTTTGGCATATTAGCCAATTCCCTGGAGAGAAATACATCACTACATTCACTCAAGGGTCATCTATTATCTTTTAATTTTATGTACAATTACTGTTTCTCACAAAAATACTTAAGAACAATCTCTAAAAGAGAGAAAACATGAAAATATATTGGTTTTTGTGTGTGTACAGTGATTTACACGTAATTTTAACTATAAACAATGTGTACAGGGACTCTAAATCTATGGGTTATAAATTAAGGCTACATCATACAACAGGTTTTCAATAATAGAGAAAAAAATTCCAGCATGCACAACACTTAGCTTTTCCTCTTGAAAATCTATTTATTATACTGTAAATTTGTTTCCGCGTTAGGTTGATAAACAACAAATGCCGCCACATGTTTCTACATACAATAATACAGACTTCCTATTTGGAAAGGGTTTGACAATAATTATAAAATCACTGTTTTGTTTGTTTGTTTTGTTTTGAATTTAGTGTTTCAAGGTTGTTCAGCTTAGAGATATAATCAATTTACAAAATGTTTCAGCAAGTGCAGTGTGATTGTCAGAGATGCAAAAATGAGGAGTTGCTGCATCCAACAGTAATGTCATGCATTGGGCCACAGATTCCTCTTCTGAGGATTGTCCCCTCTCAGGATCTGTCCATCAATTTTGATGACTTAAAGGTTTCCTAATTATACAAGAATTGACTTTACTAACTTATAAAATAAGTAGTTAATATTGTGCTGGGCCCAAACAAAATATATACTTGAATAAGATACTCTATTCGTCCTTGAGAACAAAAATTTAGGTGGAAAATTTCTCCTAAAAAGATGTTCTTATTTTTGCATAAAATGAGTTCTAGCATAATTCTCTTCATTTCACTGATCTTTCTCTCTCTGGTGAACTTAAGATAGTATTTCCTTGACTACTGAAATGAGGAAACTTTTCAGCTCTGAAGAAATTAATCCAGAAAGGACTCTTGACCAGCAGTGTAGTGTAGCTATTAGGACTGAGGGTCCGCACAGAATGCTTCGCCTCCTTTAGCACTGACACCTAAAAGGGGAGAGAAGTGCCAGAAAAAGATTACTGTGTGATAACAGGAGGAAGGTGAAGGAAAGGAATGGTTTCTCAGGTTATCTGTGTGATCAAAGGGAGAACAGACTAAGTTTTTGGGTAACCATGGGGTTATTTGCTGCTTGGAAAAGTCAGCTACATTATCCATTAGGCATCTGACTTACAATGTAATTTTCCTACATTAAACAGTCATCTCTCTTTAAGATCAGAGACGATTTGAAGTAGTATCACACTCAGAACCATAAGACTCAGGTACTAGTTTCAGTTTGACCTTCTTAGAATTTCAATATCTACATTTATACATAAGGATATGTACCTGCTCTGCCTTTTTCAAAGAGTTATCGTTAAAATCAGGTTATATGGAATCTGTGTATATAAGTCACATCTAATAGTTGCTCACTAAATATTACATAAATAAAATAATGTGCTTTGTAAGAGTAGAGACTATAAGCAAATCTGTATTTTATAGTTTTGTGTTGGTTTTTTCAGGAAAAATACACTCAAATTCATTCTACAGTGCCCAATTTCTTATGCATTTATGTAATCTGTAGAAGCTGCTGTTTATTATTCTGTTGCTTCATGTCTTTCTGACTAGAACTCTTCTGCCTTCAATGTCAACGATACCTAACATCATTACACATCATTGGTCTCAGCCTACACACATAAAATGAATAAATGGGAACAACCATTAAGAGGGAAGACAAATGACTAGTATATGACATTGCCATATGTCTGTTTTGGCAATGCACTCTGTGCAAATCTAAAAAGATGAATTAAAGTATTTTTAAGCAAACTAGAGGTTAAATAAATTATATTCAATGATTTCTGCAGAAGAGTAAAATCTAGACTTAAGCATATTTCTTTTTAAACTAAAGAAAAAGAAAGGATGGTAATTTAAGTATGATTTCAGAGGAAACAACAATAAAATAGGACAGATTTATTTATTTATTTATTTAAATAAATGTGGTTTTATTTATTTTTGCTTTTTTCTCCCTAAAACCCCAGCAGATAGTTGTATGTCATGGTTATGCATCCTTCTAGTTGCTCTACATGGGATGCAGCCTCAGCATGACTTAATGAGCGGTGCATAGGTCCACGCCCAGGATCCCAACTGGCGAACCCAGGGCTAGCCAAAGTAGAGAGTGCTAACTTAATGGCTATGCCACCGGGCTGCCCTGACAGATTTATTTTTAAAATAATTTAGACAATACATGTTTGAAAATAAGAATGTTTATAATGCTCAACATTATTCTAAAAAGTTTAGTTTTGTACCAATTGTTTATATCTGTCTATATGCAGAAATGATTGTGATAGAAGAATAAAATGGTGGGGAAAGATCACCTGTAGAAACATGTGCATTTTTTTATGGGCTAATAATACTAGAAACACAATACCACTGCTACTAAAATAATTTCTCTTTATAAATCAGTCAGCTCTGAAATGTGTACAATATCACTAGTCAATTCAGTTAAACATATTGCCTTGCATTGTTTTTGAATTGATTGTTCTAGTGATAATCATAATAGTCATATTAACTATGTTCATATAAGTTTTTAAAATCACTACGAATGGTCATTGAACCCAGTCCCCAGTCACAATAATGAACATATTCAGAAGAATATAGTGTACATGTCCTCTCTATGCACCATTTAGAAGAGACCATCTCATACCAGTGGGAAAGGCCTGTGCATGTTTTAAATATTAAAATCTTAAGCTCACCAGAATCTTACTCTATTATTTTTTCATATACTAAATTATGTTCAAATAGAAAGTAAACCTCTCCTATGTTGCCCTTTCTGGTCCTTTACACACTAGTTGTATGACCAGTATGTTACATAACCTCTCTCTGCCTCAGTTTCCACATATAATACAGGATAATAGTAGTATTAGCCACATGGAACTTTTGTGTGGATCAGATGAAGTAATAGATGTAAAAGTATTAGTATAACACCTGTTCCATAAAAGATAATGACAATAATCATTAATGTCTTGTAAAAGCACTATTCTTTTCACCTTATTAAATATATCAAATGCATATTAACCCATTTTATCCATAAGTCAGTTGTGCCACATACTTAGTACTTTCATTCAAAATTTAGTAGATTTTAAAGTAAATATTTAATAAATGCTTTTTTCATTATAACTTAGTTATCAAGCTCCACACTGAAAACAGAAGCTAATGCAAGCAGACTTAGACTGGTATGAGAGTATTGTCACAGAAGGAAAGGTGCTATAAGAGGATAAAGCACGACTAACGTGGATTAAAAAGTAAGTGCTTGACTTATGGATGCTTGAATAGAAACGTTCTCGTGAACAACTTTCCCAGGTTTCAGAAGGATTCCTTTCCCAAGATTCTTTGCACTGTTACATTCTCTTCTGAGACCATTCCATGAGAAAGTTGGAAGAGAAGAGTCAAAGACCAAGCATCCCTGAGTTTTCTCCTCACTCCGGAAACCAGAACTTATTTTCCAAAATGGCCAAAGCTGTAAACGGTGGCTAGATTTGGCAAGTTCACAAATAAATCTATTTAGATCCAAAACATAATGTAGAAAGATATGTTTAGAGTCCAAATTATTAACTTACAAACAAAATTTAGTCTCTTAATTTAACTGGTGAGTTATAACGAAAAAATGCATGAGGATATCTCAAAGACTACATTATAGAAAGCAAATCAGAATGTCACTTATTATTCTTGGATCTATTGAGTCGATTTATTTACCCATTGATAGAAAGAACTTTGAAAGAAGCCTGTATCAAATTTAGCGACTACTTCTAACATGAATTTTGAGGAAAGTATTAGTGTAAAACTCCAGGGTAGTTAACTCTTGGAGATCTGGCTGCATTGTGTATAATTTATGTAACTAATACCTGTCAGGAACTGCTATATCCTCACTTCCACTAAGAATTAATGATCAGATAGTGAGTTTGCAGTTCTAGACACTGAATATAATGACAGAAGTAGTTGTGTGTATGTTTGTGAGTAAAAAATAAACTCCACTGTTCCCAAAATAAGCAAAAAGAAAGTCTGCAGGAAATATATCATGTCGAAATTATGACAATGATTTCAATCTAAGCATACAAGAAATTTGGATATTTCATGAATTAATAGACTTTTTAATTGAAGAAATAAGTATGCAAAATGCAACTAACTAAGCCTGTAACAACTTCTTCAGAGAGTCTGAAATTGACTTAAATATTAATGAGTAGTAGATATACCTATAAAATAATTCTGCCCTTACAAGTTAATATGAAGTATGATTATATGTAAAGTTTTGTCCTACATCATTGTTAAAAAGCATTGGGACTAAATTCCTACTATGCATAACAACATGTAAGTATTCATTTTAACAATTATTACACAGCACTTTCTAGTCCAAGCACACCAATGAAAAGATCTAACTGAAAGCTCGGAGATGCGTTCACTAAGGTCATTGAAACTAAACTGAAGAAACACTTAAATGGCACCATTAACATACCTGTACTCTATATTCTAAACTATGTCTTATAGCCATAAAAGCAGATTTCTAACACCTTTTGAAGTGGTACCTAATACCCAAGAATGTCCTCGAATTTTAATGACAGAGCCTTATATCTTTCCTCTACTTAAGCAACACACACACAATTTAGAGAAAAAGATTATGTCCTTCATAGGTATCATTAAATATACAATCTAAAATAAATCATATTCTAATTGTGACTGGAAACCTAATGTAGTCATAATCATTCTTCCAAATTTAGCATCATTTCTTTCTTTTTCTATAATAAGTGGAATGTTGGTTAATTTCCTTCTTTTCCCTTTCTCTCAACTCCACATAAAATCACTTTTTCTGCATTCTTTCCTAGACTCTGTCATTCACCAAGAATTCAAATTGTCTTGCAAGATAACACATCAATAAAATAACAGAGAATTAAGTTATGTTCTCAAGGTCGTATTATAAAGCTACAGCTCAGCACTGGAAATGTTAATATCTGTTTCTCCATTTTGTTCACTGACTCCTAATTGTTTTTTTTTAACTTTATATATGAAAGGAATGTTAAGTGCTATATTACCTGTAAG
The DNA here is from genome assembly GCA_031878705.1 of Tapirus indicus. Classification (NCBI taxonomy): domain Eukaryota; kingdom Metazoa; phylum Chordata; class Mammalia; order Perissodactyla; family Tapiridae; genus Tapirus; species Tapirus indicus. The sequence goes on from CM062936.1 coordinate 4,449,521, forward strand.
ATATTCTGTTGTCATTGTAAGCATAAAACAGAAAAACCAAAATGAGTCTTAAAACAGTTCTTTACCAAAGAAGAATTTAAAAATTTGCCTTTTTTGGAAAAAAGACTCACCATTAAAATGTGACACTAAATGAATCATAGTTTCAATTAAATCTTCTATCATAGTCAGAGAGGCTCAAACTGGATTCAACCAAGTATGAATTGAATGACCCTGAACAATTTATTTTACTCCCACTGACTGAACCTTGGTTTACTCTTCTGTAAAATGTTGTCTTACTGATCATCTGTCTTATAGAATTGTTGTGAAGGTGAAATGAGATTTGACATGCAAAGTTCTTAGCATAGTGCCAGGCACAGAGTAGATGTGTTATGTTTGTTTATATAATTGATACTTTTAAAGGTCTATCCTAATTTGAGATGATAGTAGTGATGTCAATAGAAATAAAGAGGTTACCAAACTTAAAGACCTTCTGAATTGAGATGTGAGATAGACACAAAATAGCTGTAGTGTATACCACATTGGCTTAAAGTAAAAAGAAAAAAAGATAAATTATAGATAGGATGATTTTATGTTTTTTAATTAGCATTTTAATTACAATAAAATATCCTATGCAAGTTTATTAGGACAACAGTAATAACCATTAATACAATTTTGATCAAGCAATACAATTTTTGAAGTTATTTCAGAATGTGCATGTGATTTAATTAACTACTTCTCATCAGTTATGTCATCCTATATTAACAGAAACCTATTATTTTTCTTTTTTTAGTAATCGTCTGCTTTATGGATTTTAAAGACTTAATTACATTTTTCCCTAGAAAAATATCAACACTATCAGAAAATGCCATATTTTTGCGAACACTTTTGGAAGGCTATATGTGTGTGTGTATATTTCTTTTTTTAAATTCCTTCTTCTGACTTTGAAAATAAAATGACATAATCATAATACAAATTTTCAAATGTTAAAGAAGTATGTAAATTAAGTTGAAGTCTTCTATTATTCCCATCCTTTAGAGATAACTTCCATTTACTTTTAACAGGAATATAATTTCAATGTTTTTTATACATACTAACATTGTGCAGCTTTGCTTATACATGTTTTAGTACTATGTAAAAATACTGAAGTAGAATAGTCAGGACTTAATTATCCAATATTAAATAAAGTTTTGCTATCCAGCATTTTCCTAACTGGAAAATTCTGAGAAGTGACCTTTGTGATATCTTCCTTTTCCCATCACTAATCCAGGAAAACCTCACATACGTTCACTTCCACTAAATTTAAGTATAGCAGATATCCAGAATCCTGGGTTTGGGACTAGAAATGTGGAAGTATTTCACTTCAATATGCTCTTGTTGGTGTTTTGTTTAATTTTATTTTGTGAGACATTGGCCATATAATTTATATTGCACTTTACTCGCTCACCACTCATGGGAGGGAGACCAACTGGAGTAACACAAGTGAAGAAGACAACAAGCAACATTTGGGATTGATCAGGAGCCCCTTTCTCCTCTTGTGTAGGTTAACAAAGCTTTTACTTTTTCTTACTTCCTTGAGGTGAAATTTGATTTGTAGCAATACTCTAGTCTAGGCAGTGATAGATGTAAATTCTACCCAGAGGGTCATGAATACATCAGTTTGCAACTGACAAACTCATTTCCTGACTTCTCTTGAGACACTAATAAGGCCTCGAATCAAAGGTCCAGTGTAATTACCATGTGTATTTCAGATTAAATAAATGTGATAAAAGCTTCCATCTGGCTGTTGATCAAACATGTGGGAGACGCTGATTTCCAGTGACATATTGCAATGTGTCTATCGTAACAGTCCCCGATGCCTTTCTGTAAATTACTTACATTTGGGATTACTTGACTTAGGCAGACAGAAATATTACTCACTTCTTAAGTGCTGCCCAATGGGAGTTTGCGAGATGTAGTCTAATCTTATATTTGTTAAGGAAGACATTAAGAAATAATGGAACCATGTTTATTTTACTAAATGACAATTGTGCTCAAACTATTTGAAACAGGCAAACTCAATTTCATAGCAGCCAGAAACTTGTTCTTGATGACAGAAGACTACATCTAAAGGGATTAGAAATTAGGATACTAGATAAATGTTAGGTTGTATTATAGAATACCCAAATTTTGATAAATGAATGAAGTCTGGATATTTACATTAGCAAACAGCATCAATAATATAGTAAAATCATTGAGAACTGAGCAAATTTGTGGTCAAAAATTTCACAGATGTTATGTCAGTCACTGTTATCATCAATGTATTTATGTTTTAAAGGAAAACAAAACTAACATTGGCTTCTAATTAAAATACTGGTAAACAGTAGGAATGGTGAGAGAATTTTTTTTGGTGGGGAGGTTGTTTTGGAGTGGGGTAAAAATAAAGCCAATCAAACCACTGTCATTTACCAAAAAGGAAAAACACATAGTCCATTCCTAGTTTTCATGCTAAGGAAAAAGGCCCCAGGGATAGTCTAGGACTCAGGATTTCTCAATCTTGGCACTACTGACATTTTTTGAGCTGGGTAATTTTTTGTTGTGTGGTGCTCACCTGTGTATTATATGATGATTAGCAGCATCCTTGGACTCTACCCCGTAGATACCAGTGCTCCCCAAGTGGCTACAATGAAAAATGTCCCCAGACATTGCCAAATATTCCCTAGGGGCTAAATCTCCGGTGGTCAAGAAGCAATCATGTAGGTAAATTTTTTGTGCATGTGGGTATTTTTTTTCTGTTTGTGTTTTTTTTTTTTTTTTTTTGCTTTTGTGAGGAAGACTGGCCCTGGGCTAACATCTGTGCCCATTTTGTTCTACTTTATGTGGGACGCCGCCACAGCATGGCTGACAAGCGATGCGTTGGTCTGCACCTGGGATCCGAACCTGCAAACCCCGGGCTGCCGAAGTGGAGCATATGAACTTAACCGCTATGCCACCGGGCAGGCCCCTCATGTAGCTAAATTTGCTTAATAGAGGCAGAAGGTCTATAAGGATAAGAAAAAAAAATACAATAAATTATCAACTATTAAGGTCCTTGACAATTTATGTAGGATGACATATAGATATTACATTTAAAAATAAGTGATCATAATTGAAGGTACCACTAACTTTTAGAAAAATAAAAGATTAGATGTAAACAAAATATATAATCAGGATGCATATAGGAAAGCTAAAGGAGAAAGGAAAACTACACTATCTAGGTTAACTAGGTACATAAAACATAGACTGTTATGGTATAAAACTGGCTTTAAAATTTTTTTTTAATATAATGGTCCTTAATAAATATTCCTTGAAGTGAACTGAATTCCATTCTTTGCTTCAAGTTGAACTTCGGGCAAGAAAATGAGGCTGGGAAGAATAGCATAATGGTTGAGTGTGGGCTCTGGACTCAGACTTTTTGAGTTAGAATCTGACTTCATCACTTTCAAGCTGTGAATTAGGATAAATAAGAACTCGTCTGTCCCTGAGAATCCTCAACTGCAAAAATGAGGACAAAAATAGTATTTACTATATAGGATTACTGTAAGGATTTAACAGACTTACCTACATAAAGGACTTAACAGCGCCTAGCACATTAAAATAACTTCACATACATTATTGTTACTGTCATTATAGGGAAGAAAATGTCTTGGTCTAAGAAGAAAAACCTTATAGCATAGAAAAAAGAACTCCAGTTACACATAACAAAAGAGAAAGTCCAAGAAAATGTTTCTTTTCTGATGGATGGGAAGGGACAGCAAAAAAAAGTTCTATTGAAACAAAGGGAAGGGCAGCTTCGAGGAATATCTGCCTACGTGGACCAATTTAGCAGTACATGATTATATAGTCCAAGGTAGTTGAGAATTGGATTATGAATGCATTCATCAACTGTTTTCAATAATTCAGAATCCCTGGAAACTGGAAAGGAGCCATTGGAATGCCTGCCTATATAAAAGCAAAAGGAGAGGGATGATTCTAGATATTAAAAGCCAATATTATTATCTTCAAGTTCCAGAAAGACTGGTAGAACAAATTAGCCAATCAATTTAAATCACCAAGAACAGCACAGAAGCTCATTAGCTATCCTCATCTACCTCCTAATAATGACAGGTCCTATGGAAATAATAAGTACATTTGCTACATATATATGTACCCTCACATTATCGTAATATGGTGATAGAAAGAGCCTAACAGGGGCTTATGAAAGCACTGGCAATTATGGAGGAGAACAAAGAACAACTTCTGCTGTTCTCCTTCTGGATTCTCCTAAATATTTATTCTAACACTGATTTCCAAATACCTGTCACTAGAGGAAGGAAAGTATGATGGAAATCTCATACAGGCGTGGATTGAATCTCACCTAGGCAATTTGCTAACTGTATAGCATTAGGCAAATTGCTTAACAATGCTATATTTAGGTTCCCTCAAGTGTAAAATAAAGATAGTGACATCTACTTCATGAGATTGGGCAGGGTTGGGGGGTGTGGAGCAGCGGTAGGCACCAATTAAACTAAGTTAATTAAGTTAAATTAAGAAAAGTCATCACTGATGCTGGTCTACTATCTTACTCCAACTGAGAAAAAAAGTCATAGAATTTAGAATTATAAGGAATTTGAGAACCTGGTTTGGAGAATCAGGCCATGGACATGCTGGTTAGGAGTATGTGGGGGGAACAGCTATAACAAATCAAAAAAGTGGTCAAGAAGAACAAATTTCAAAGGAGGTAGCCAGCATGAAGATAAATTAGAGTTTGGAGGGCGAGATCTGAAGAAGTCAGGTTAAGGAAGATTCAGAATCAGAAGGATAACTGTCATGGGGTCAGTAAGAGCTTCAGAGACAAGGAAAAAAATACCCTCCATGTCCCCTTGGGCATGGAATTTCTCCAATAACTTCTGAGAGGCAACCGAAACTCATTATTCTCAGAATTCCTGGCTCACTTGACTGTCTTCATTTCCTAGAAGTTTCTGGTGGCTAAAAGACCTCACTCAGTGGATTTAACACGTTAAGAAAAGATGAGAAAACAATCTAGTTTTTTTTTCCCCTGAAATTTTCTTTCTTTTTATTCACAATAGGAAAAAACTCCACAACCTAATAGAAATCTTAGCCCTAAGTTATTACTTTCTAGTAGTTTCTGGAAGTGTATGTTTTGTATATGTTACATTTTACTTTAGGTTCTGCCTAAAGATATTCTAATAATGTAATGTTTTTAAATCTTAAAAAGAAATAAGTAAAATATATTTCTAAGAACTTCACAATAATTTATTGTTCATTTAAAATCTAGCCTCTTGCGGTGTGCTTATGTGTTATGGATATCTTTTTACAGATTTTTAACTACAGAAATTCCATCCTCTTAAAGCCTTTTTCAATATATTTTTGGTTACTTTCTTTTTCCCAAGAAAAGGTGTCCATAATCATATTTCCATTCTCCTTTGATTACAGTTTACCTCTTTCTCTTTAAAAGGCATTGCTGTCATCTCTGAAGTGTTAAATTGCACATGGAGAAAAACCATGATTAATTTTTTCTATTACATACCCATGACAGGCAATGCTTAATATAGGCTGCAATAAATATAGACTGTAATAAATATTGCCAACTTTTCTTCTTACACTTATATTTTCATGTTATGTGCTGTCATTATGGTAACACATTTGGGCTTAACAAAAGTAGCACAGGGTGGGGGGTTGAAGTTAAATCATTAAATTAACTACTTGGTAGAGAAAATAGAAACCAAGAAATATTTAATTATACCAAAAAATGTATAGGCAATATTATTGGAAGAGAACAATTCTATCATCAATTTAAAATCTGTCTATTAAATGTATAAGAAACATGAAAAGATAAGTTAGACAGTTCTTATAGAAAAGAGTAGCAGCTAAAAGCAAAGAGATAAGTTAAGAGCATTAATAGAAATAGTAATGAAGTGGAGAATAGAAGAACCAGAACTAATGTTAGAAAGAACTGTATATTGCATATTTGAGCCAGTGGCAAAAAAAAAGAAAAAAGGAATTACTTTTAAAAGCAAAAGGCAATAGCTAAAAACAACGAACATGCGCCTTCTCTTCTATGTTCAGAATGTTGCTCTATGCACGTCACATGTAGTGACTCCTTTAATCCTTGCAACGGCTTATGAATAGGTACTATTTTATTCTCATTTTACAGATGAGAATACAGAGACATTGAAGGATTAAGTAACTTTCCCATGGTCACAAAACTAGTCAAGGGATTTGTAAGTTGGATCTGGCGGATGAAGGAAGAATTTGACATCAATTTTGGCCATGATAACCTTGGAGTTCTGAAGGTCATCCAGCCAGAGATGTGGCAGTTGAATCTAACACTTTGGAGAGAGATTTAGACTAAAGAAAAAGGTGTCCCATTGTCATGATGGTTGAAACTAAAGGAGAGATCGTAGAGAGGAAAGCAGAAGAGATTTAGCAAGAGGGAGGAGGAAAAGATGTCAATATAGTGGTCAGAACCTTAGTAAGAAACCCAGGAAGATGCTTAGAACTCTACCCAGAAGAATGGTACAAAATAAAAGCATTGTCAAGAGTTATCAGATAATACTGAATGATGAAGGACATTAACTGCAAAAGGAACAGTGGATTCTGCAGCAAACTAGGGATGAGAAGTGGGGATGCAAAGTTGATTAAAAGGAGGCAGAAATGTGTGAGTGACAAACACATTTTCAGTGGGTATAGACTTGATATATCGAGGCTTTTCAAGGGCATAGTAAATATAGGATGGTGGTTGGAAGGATTGCTGGGTTGACTTACGATGAACTGGCATAGGAGAAATCAGAGGATAATTTGAGGCTAATGCCAAAGGAGCTAGTTATTATAAGGAGCTGTACAGGAGATGATTAAGTGGTCAGTCTCTGAGAGAAACTCTAATGAGGAGCAGAGATCTTGGGCTTAATGTTAGAAAAGAAAATATTTTGTTCTTGTTGCTTTTCCTCAGACCAGTATTGATTCATTTATTTACTGTTATTCACTCTAATAATATTTATAGAGAACCTAGCCTGTGTCAGGCAGCATGTTTGGCCTGGTGATACACAAGATATAGTCCCTGCAATTAATGACAATATTAACAAGATAACAACTATTTGAGTATTGAATATCTGCCAAACACTGCAGAATACACTACATATATTTCCTCATTTAGAACATTTGTGTGAGGGAGGTTTTATTATCTTAATTTTGCAAATGAAAAACCTGAACTCAGAGCAGATAAGTGAGGAGGGGAACAGACAGATATGCGAGGAATTACAATGAGAAGATGAATAGAAGCAGTGCAACAAATATCTAAGTCAGCCTGAGGAGATTAACAGATGCTGTTTGGACTTTCTAAGCCAAATTTTGAAAAAAAATAAAAGGAAAGGAAGAAATAGAATACAGGAGGTAGAAAGGGGGAAATTAGGATAATAGCACTGGGGAGAACCACACAGAAAAAAATCCCAGGTTCAAGAGAGATCATGGTCTATGTGGAAGAATCCAAGAAGCTCAGCATATCTACAACACAAAATGTGAGTTAGTTGTGACAAGAAATGAACAGAGGCCACGTTGTGAATGACTTTCTATGCCAGGTTAAAGAGTTTGGATTTTATTCCATGACAATAAAACGTGATTATAACTGAAATCTAAACACTATTCTGTCTATAATATGGAGACAAAATTAGAGGGAAACAAAAGTGGAGGCAAGGAGGCCATTTAGGAGGCTATCGCAGTCATCTAGGTGAGAGGTAAAGGTGACTTGAAATAAAATAGTGGTAGTAGAGGTAGAGAAAAGTTAAAAGATTGGCTGGATTTTAAAGAATAAGGATTGAGAAGGTTTAGTGTCTGGTTGATGGAGATAAAGAGAAAGGTGTCACCACCCACTGAGAGAAAATACAGGAGGTGGAGTAAGTTTGGGGTGAGATAAATGAGTTTGTTTTAGGACATATGGAGTGTGACGTATCTCTCTAGAGAATAGTGTAGATTTCCATTAGGCAATTGAACAGACAAAGCTGACCATCTTTTGCTCACATCTGAATTATCTCACAACAAATTTTTATCATTTATAGTTACAAGTACAGAATTAAAGCAATTCCATCTTATGCTTTTATTACAAGAAGATTATATACATATATAGTTCATATCATATTTATAAGTATATATATAATTCATTAACTTTAATTTCTTCAAGGCTATTAATATACTTTACAGCTACATAAGAAAATGCACACCTGAAATGCATTAAACTTTTTCCTTTTAGTTGCTGCTGTCTGATACATTTTATTACAGCAACTTGTAAGACAAGAAAGAGCCTTTATCCTTTAAAAGCCTAGTTTATATTTTACAGCATTGTTTACTAAATGCTTAATGTCTATTCTAGCCATAACACAGATGTCCTTGGAAACACCAGCTGTTTTTTAAACTTTATGTACCTGTTTGATAACTGTTAGACAAATTATCAACAGTTGTATTCAGAAAAAAAAAATGGCCTTCTATATCTCAAATTGGATGGAAGGGATATTTGAGCTTTCTTTGTGAAATATATGAAAACCATAATGTCATAGTGCCTACATGATGCTCATCTGCTTGGTGAATTTTAACCAATATCCATCCCAAAATCATAAATTCAGTCAAAACCAGTAACAGTGGAGGAATGATTATTCATTCACATACAGAGAAGAAAAGAATAAGTTAATAAGTCGTTTAAATTAAATTTACTCTTCTTATCAGCCAAACCTCCCCCCACCCCATAAATTTCCTCTATCAGTACAATTTCTTCCGTTTCTCATTTAAGAAATTGTCCACAATAAGTTGTCTGCTATAATTTAGGGTAATTAATGATTTTTCCAGTGCAGTTATGTGTATCTTTATTTTTCTTAAAATGTTCATTCAATATGTCTAGAAGGACATTTACACCAGTACCATAACTGTTGCTTTACTGACCACACCACTGGTTGAATGTATTTTCTAAAGATTTGAAATCCAAAATACTAGTTTCCTCACATGATTTTTTACAGTGAATGATTGCTCTGTGCATTATGCGTCACAGGTTAGCATACATCCTACATCTTTATTCATTCATTCATTCACACCTGCTCTGTGCAAGATCCTGTGATAGATTTAAAGTCAAAGAAGACATAGTCTGAACTCTTAAAGTGTTTACCTCATAAAGTCAGTTTTGTCAACTACAGACGATGTGATAAAATAGAATTTCTGGGCTTATAAAGCAAGAGCTCAGTGACTGAACTCTTGCTCACCTGTGTGGCCAAATCTGAAAACCAGTCAACCAATCTCTGTGACACTGGTATTTAAATACCACAGAATGTGACATGGATGAATGTCCTCAGAAACAGTAAGTAGGAAATTCTTTGGCAGAAAAGCACAGTAAATCCTAAATATTACAATATGAAAGAGAATTCACACTGAATTTCAGTGCTAGAAATGTCCTTAAGGGCCATCGGTGTTTATCTAGAAAAGAGAAGAAATGAAAATGGCTATTTTTGTTAGTGGGTCCAAGATTTCAAAAGTGACATTTTTTCTTTCTTTGTACTTTAAGACCATCCAAATCGCTCTTACAGTGCCTAAAAATAGCAACTCTAAATTCAAATAAGCATCACTCTAGCTCAGGCAGGTAATGTCTGTCTCCGGGTTTCAAGCCATTTCAACAGAACCTTAATTTTGTTTTTATCTTCCACCTTCTCAAACGTCTTTGTGGATTAGCTAGTCCAAAACCAGTGGTATTTCTTAACCCTTACCCATTAAACTCTCTATATTACTTTTATTTTCTGTTTTCTCCTTCCTTAATCTACAGATCTCTGCCTTATTTTAAATTGCCTTTTATCAACCAGATCTAATTCTTTTATCTTCCTTATTTCTCCTCTGTCTACTTTCTAAAAGTACACATTCCTGGAGGATTTAACTTAAATCGTTTCTCTCTTGGTACTCATTAGCAATGTTATCTCCAAGACTCCATGTTGATTCCATGTTGGTGACCCATATAACAATTTTCCTCTCAGAAGTCCAAATACCTGTGTCAAATATCAGTCTAATGCTGGGCATTTTCTTCTGAGATGTTCCCTGCAATGTTAATATCCAACATGGAGTGGGGACTATAGGTGTGGTCTAGGAGCCAGAAATCTAGAATCTTTTTATTAGCTGAGGGAACATGGGCAAGTCACTTATCCCCTTATCCTTTATGTACTCATTGATGAGTTGATAAATTGAGACAAGGAACCTTTTTCCTAATCCCATTATCCCTGAACAAGGAAAAGAGATGAAAGTACTCAGGAAAAAGTATAAATCACTATTTAAATATTTTTCCAAAATAAATCCTATTATCTTATAAGACATACTCTCTCCTGCTTCTTCTCACCATTTTAAAAAAACTATTCCTTTTCCTGTGTTCCCCACAAATAATAACCTATTAAATCCTTCCAACTCATTTCTGTACTGTCAACTTCCACCTTTCTGATATGTCCCCAGTCTGTGCCAGACCCACGTTTTCTTTGACTTGAACAGTCATCTCTCACATTGCCTCTCAGCCTCTAGACTCCTCCTCTCTCTTCAAAGGCCACTACAACATTAATGTGCTTACAGCACAATTATGATCACGTCGCTTCTCCATCCAAAAATGTTCAACAGTCCTCAGTTGCCCAGGAAGTTAAGCATCTCTTCTCATCGTGGCATTGAAGACTCACTACAAGACTGCTCCTACTCACACTCTCCAGGCTTATTTCCCTCTCCTCCACATCACAGTTTTTATCTTCCAGTCTAGCTAGAGTAGGAGGATTTCACCTTCCAGCTCTTCTCTCATGCTTTTCACAGGGCTCGCACAATTCCTTGTACCCCTATCCATCACAGCTAGTCCCACTGTAGTTCTAAGTACTCAATCCTTTCTTCACATCCCTGGATAGAAACCGTGCCATAAAGGAGCAGCCATTAATGTACTGGGACATTTTACAGGTACTCTAGGTGCATTCTATAATTTAACCCAGGGTAAGTGAGGTACTATCACCCCATTTTACAGATGAGAACACTGACAGTTAAGAAAATCACATAACTTGCTCACTCAGCTAGAACACAAAAGTGTCAATTTTAGTCCAGCTGTATTAGGCTTCAAAGCTGATATTCTTTCCTTTATAGCAATTGTTTTCAAACTGTTTAACAGATTGAAAGTACCAGTAGGTAGTTTAGGATATCTCGTAAAGGGTTCCTATAGAAGAGGAGGAAGTAAAATATGCAAGTTGTAAGCCTCAAGACTCCGGCTCCAAACAACAGCTTTTCTCTTAAAAGGGGGAAGGAGTGTAAAAGAGAAAAATGTATTTTGGTAAAAGATTTTTGAAAAATATCTGAACCTCTTTTGTATGACCTACTATGCATTTTGCAAACATTTATTTTATGGATCCTGATATTTTAAAATTCTCTTTTACAGAAAGTGCTAGTCATTCTTCTCCTTACTACATTGGAAACTAACAAAGTAATTAATAGTGTCTTACTCCCTTTTGTGTTGTTCATAATACTGGCAACTCAACTATTTGGCAAATGAATACATGAATCTACCTTTATATGTATGTATATAATATTATTCAAAGGGCTTGTGTAAACTCAAATAACATCATCACACTTTAGTTTTCACATGTAGTTCTATAGGTTGCTTCTCCATATTCATTCACATAAGTCAATCATAAAATGTTATTTTGTGGCTGAAAGTAGAGTGCAAAATACACATTTTTATATGAAGTTAATGAAATGAAATTCAACTCAGAGCCACACAGTACCTCTAGGAAAGAAATTCATTGGATTATAAATTGGGACTAGATGTTAACTTTTCAAAATGGAATGTGAGTTCTTTGCTCAAAGAACGGTGGATTCAGAATTTGCTAAAGTAAGTTGGAAGAAATGATCTGTATCCTGGGTCTTTTGAACCCCTGTGCAATAAAGCGACAATAAGGATATTTACTGAACCGCTTTGGGAATGCTCCTGAGAGAACAAGTAAGTTCTCCTTTTATCGTATATTCCTAAAGCCTAGCTTACTATTTAGTTCATGTAGACCCTCTGACATTTTTGGAATTGACTACTCATATTCTTATAAAGAGTAGTAATTTTAAAATTGAGAAAAAATACAAAAATTTAAAAATTGTGTAATAAAATCTATTTTAAAATAATTTTCAAAGAACCATGTTTCTAGTCTACATTTAATATACTATGATCATTCAAAGATAACTTTTATCCTCAAGTTACTCCCAGAAACATGATGAGTCATTTCAATAGGCTATGCCTCATGGACATTTTAAATAAACTTGAAAATTAATTATAAGAAAATGGATGTTTTGCTGCTGGTAGCAACACTCAAAAAGAAAATCACACTTCTAATGACAAATACTGATCTAATTAGGGGCAGCTATGCACTGAAAAGGTGTGTCCTCAGATGATTTATGATAAAACATACAGAAAAGATGAATTAAAAATTATCATCTCCCCTCTACTATGAGTGTGAGTCCCCCCCAATTTTATCTTGGATTATAAATAACATTACATCATAGAAAAATATTCTTGCATTCTGATATGGGGCACACATTGCTGGGAAGATGCTTTAAACTCAACAGAAAGAGGTATACTGTGTATGAATATTTCTGGATTATCCACAAAAATCTATGAGAGTAAACTAATGCTTTGGAAAAAGGAGTGAAATGTGAGGAGCAAGGTAAGGGAACTACACTGGGAAATTAGATTGAAAAATCTCTTACAGTTAAAAATGAATGCTGATCAATCCTTTTACCAGAATTATTATTAATTCAATCTCTTTTTCAGGCCAGAGAGTCAGAATCCTCTCCTTTCTTTTGGATTTTTTTTTTTTTCCTTGAGTACTACAAATCTAATATCCTGTTGAGAAGAATCTAACACTCTATCAGAGGCTATTTTCTCCTCTTCCAAGATATTCTCATTGTTTACAAGCTGTAATACAAGATCCTTGCTTAACCAAATTAACCAGAAGACTACATATATTTGAACTGATGTTTATGATTTGAATATCTTGATTTCGCATCAACACAATTATGGGGCATCTACTATTTTCCAGTCACTGGCAGAGAAAGAACAATCACCATGCAGAGTGGTTAAGTAATGTGTCTCTCTCTCATACCACGTGCTATGAGAACACACAAGATGAGGATGGAGGAGGTCTATCAGAGGAACTGACATCTTCAGGAGGTTTTGAAACATAAGTAGGAATGTTCTAGGTGGCAAGGTAGGGAAAAGGCATACTCAAGAGCATCATTTAGCAAAGCATAGAATATTCAATAAATTGCCAATGAAAGAGGTCTGTAAGAGAGTGATAGTAGCTGTGGTTGTGGAAGGTCTTAATTTCTCTAGGACTTTATTGGTTACACCAAGGTTTCTATTCGTCTGCACGAAAAAACATGAGACAGTGGTGCAGGTACGATTATCTCTAATTTATCCAGGTTGGTGAAAAGCGTGATTCACCCAAAGTTTTACAGCAAGCAAACAGTATAACTGAGGATAAACCTCAGGTGTCCTGACTCTCAGTCTGGCTCTTTTTCAACAATGTTCTCCCCTAGTCCTTATTCTTACATGTTTTAAATTCAGACACAACAATGCAATCTAATGAAAGGCAAGGAAATTCTGGAGTCAGGCTGACCTGGATTTGAATCACAGATTTGCCCTCATTGAGAGACCGTGAACATATTACTTAACTTCTTGGAAACTGTTTCTAATTCACCCAGTGAAGAGTATACCTGTGACTTACAATCTTATAAAACAGCACATTCCCTAGTACATAAGAAATACTCAGTTAATGGCAGCAATTGTTATTTATCATAATCAGTATTATTTTTATTTCATATGAACATATGCATATCGTTCAGAAAGTTAATCACTTTCTCTTTTGGGTTGCTAAGAAACATTTTCAAATCTCCTTCAAGCCATGTTATATTGCATTTATCTGTTTAAATTAATCTATCTCCTCTATAATTAGCCTTTAAATTCTTTAAAAATTAGTAAACATTTATTTCTGTACTCCTGATGCTTAGTTCTATAGTCATTGCAAGGTTGAGGGAAATAAATGCTAGGAATAAAAAAATTTTGTCATATAATAACTGTGCAATATAAATCATGTTTGTTATATTTAATTTAGATGAAAAATTACTTTATGAGCTTAAAATCTAACCTCTACTTGTCCTTCTCCTAATAAGCTAATTATCACACTGTACCCCCACCGTCATCCCCAATTCTTTCCATATCAGGAAAGGAAGTGTTTTTTAGATGAAGACTGAAAGGAAGATATGGTACAACCATTGGCATAAAGATCTAAAAAATAAGTGCAACTTGAACTTTAGGTAACTAGAAGCCTGGAATAAAAAAATATTTAATTACCTAGAAAATACTTATCTTTTCATAGTTTTCACTATAACAAAATATTATCTTCAAGAAACTACTTTGCCAAAAAAGTAAAGATGCTTGTGTAAGCTCCTAGTGGAGGCTAATATTCTAGACCAATGTCAAGAAAAGTGACATTAATAGAGTATCACTCATTTTTATTCTGACTCCTAAATATATAGTCAATTTTGCAAGATGTCTGGAGTAACATGCTTGGTGGCAGAAATATTTGCAAAAGCACCTAATGTGATCAAAGTTTTTGCTGGCGTCTAATAAAGCCAATTTTTGCTTTTATTGTTGTTTTGTTTTGTGTTTGTTGTTACAGAACGTGGACAGATGAGGAGTCAATGTACTAATGACAAAGCAATACATTAATTTCTCCCAGCTACTAATAACGTCCTAATTTGTGCAGATCTTAGGCTTAATTTCAATTTTTACCTGAAGATGTGATATGTTAATGCTCTATATAGTATCTTTTGGAAGGAATACTGTCTTCCTTTATTTCAATTACCGTACACTATCAAAATTCTAATGTATAACCCAGCTGTAGAGACTCAAATTAATGACACTCTAAGGACAAGTAAAAAATAATAAAGTTCAGAATATGAACATGTGTTGAGGCGATAAAATCAGAGACATGGTCTACCCCGTGTTAAGTGAAAAGTAGGTCAGAACTTACTTATGTAGTAAGGTTTACACCTGTTAAAGGGGCCAACCTAACATAATAGGGTCAACTAGACAATGAAAAGGGAGCATTGTTAGCAAAGCTGTGTCCTACTGAAGCTATTTGGGAAAAATAAGATCCTAGGTAAACAGTGTCCCATTTACATATTAATGAGATTTAGTTTATCAAACTGTGTAAATATTACATTGGTAATTGGTAAGCTGCAAGTAGAATTTTGGGTTGGTGAGGAAAATCAGGGCAAATTTTGACTGAAATAGAAACATGGACAAGAGAGGAGCAGAATATGAGGTATACCTATGAATTTGGTCACCCCAAGATTTAGTGGGAAATAAAGGGAAGGAAAGAACTAAATCAAACCTTGAATTCTTCATAATTGTCCCTAATACAGATTCATGACATAGTGAAACTTTGAGATTGGGGCTGAAATTAAAGGGAGAGTTGGTAGTTCTAACACCTAGCTGCTTAGAACTAGATGGACAGTGTTCTTCATAAGTGGGAGATAGACCTTTAGGAGAACTGCAGCCCTGGAAGACTTTCAGAAGTAAAGCAGAGATGCAAGCCCTTCTCTCAAAAGCATTGAAGAAGAGCTAAGAACCAGGATAAGTGTATTTTTGAGTTATCCGTTTTTCTATGGTGAGAATCTACAAGGGAATTGGCCAGAGAAAGAATATTGTCTTTCACAGGATAGTGTCTACAATCCTAGATGTGTTAACTATGTTTAAACACATATTGGGATTTGAAGGAGAAAAATTGTTCTCAATACTTGCCAATATCGGTTCAAATGCATGTAGCATGCTGGGTTTTTGAGATTTTGCTTTCTTCCCTTTTATACTATTTTCCATAGCGTGGTTTTGATTGCACACAAACTAGGAAAAAGACAATGGGGACAAAATAAAGAGTAAAAAGTCAACACTCTGCAGATCTCAATCAGAGGAATAGCTTTCTTGGTTTTGACCAAGTTTTCCATCTCCTTGAAGCATAGCATCAGTTGTGCAGGAGTTGGAAGAGAAGTCTATATAGGAACCTTTCCATCACTGCCACTAAAAAAGTAAAAGTTCATATTATGTCATGAGTCTGCACACTTTTATGCATACTTTTTGTAAAAGTGAGCCAAAATGATAAGGAAAACTGAAGCCTTAAGTAAGGGCCAGGAATCTGTCTGAGGCCTATAGTTATTCAAAAACGAACGATCTAGGTTGTATTTATGAAATAATCATTTGTATTTCAGAATACGAGGACACTCACTATTCAAGTGTGTGTGTGTGTACACACATATCTATAAGGGAAAAAATTACAATGATGCATATTCGTAAAGGTATCAACTTGTATTCAAGTTGTAGTACACCAGGTCATCATTTATATTTTTGACAAAAGTAAGGTTATAATGATGAAAAGCATAAAATAGTTGAATACTGCAAACAAGTGTAAGCTTTTGTGCCAATACCAATGCTATTTAGTGGCCAAGTTTTTCAGACATTGATACATTGTCAGGAACTCCTCTAAATTTTCAGTTGTAAAGAAAAGTTCCAGAGAGAGCAAGAGAAAATGCACTATTCAGGCCTATTAAGACTAATCTGATATTTTAAAATGAGAAATGTTTTCACTTATGTAGTACATCATTTATTTGAAGCCACATCTTGACCTAAATGGAATCTTTCTTTGGTCCAAGTAAAGATGTTTTCCACAGATATTTTAGTAAATATAAGAAGTGATGAGATAGTGTTAAAAAAAAATCTTATGGACTACCTGAGCCATATCTGCAATGATGAATTTATATCTTATTCTAAGCTAGCGTACATCACTGAGGTCTGATAGGAAGAAATACGTAGCCCTGTGGAGAAACATAATTAAATAACATTAAAGATTTTCAAAGAGGAATTGAAGTGGATAGACATAAGCAAGTGTTTCAGGTTACACATACCATGATTTTTTCCGAAGCCAATTGCAATTTAACACACAGAAGAAATATATTTTTTCTGTTAATAGGACTTGCTAAATATTTTATGACCAATTAAAAATATTTTGCAAATTTTCTTTCAGAAATCAAAAGACAATTTTGAGACATCATGCAATTAATTAGAAAAATATGTCTAGAATAAGAACAGGGACTAATATCCATTTGATCAACTCACAGGAATCTAAGGACTCAAAAAGATATCTTTTCTAGATTGTGTTATACTCATGTTATCGTAAAAATGTTCTCTTTATAAGTTACTCCAAACTGAAGACTAAGTTTAATTTAGGCCCAAGTCTTCAAAATTATTTCTCTACAGCTTATTCATAGTATGAACCCACATTAACTTGAGGGATAGAAATGGGCATGCAGGACAGCTGAAAGCAATCAGCACTAATACTTGATATACAGTGGTTAGAAAATAATGACTGTACTATTTCTCTTGGGTTGATTTTCTTGTGGGAAAAAAAAAAGTGTAACTTGTTTTTTCTATCTAAATATTCTCATTCTAAGTTCATTTCTTCAAAAGAAATGGGTGAAAGTTTTTCAATAAATCCTTTTGTTGCATTTAAGTTTGTTTTAAATCCCTGAGTCCCTAGTAATTTGTTTTCTTTATAATAAAAGAAGAGCAATTTCCAGGAACTGTACTATTTTATCTTGATTATATAGCAAAGACATATTAATCATTAAATATGAATAAAACATAATGATTCCTCTAAGTGTTGACATTATCATAAAATGCCAGAGACTGAATTGAGAAGGTTAAGATTTTAGAAACGATTTTCAGAGAAAATAAAAGGGTAAATTTAAGTTTCCTTCCTCTCCCCACATTTGGAACTCCAAGCTGATGGGAAGAATCATTTGGTGGGATGTGATTAACAAAACTTGTGCTAGCTTTTGTGCTTGAAGGAAAGAAGAAATGAGTTACAACTGGTAAGTACATTACTGTACTACCATTTAAATTATATTTTCTTCCTCTTTCACCAGAAATTGTACCTTATCTGTCATTAACCTCTAACTCAAAATAATTTTAGGAGTAAAATGAGAAAATATGTAGCATTATTTTCTCTTACTCATGTGTTATCTAGAAACCTTTCAAATGATAGATTAGTACACAGAAAAGAATTCTAACAGTTTCTCTCCTACAAGATGCTTTTAATAATTAAACAAAAAAAAATAAAAGTATATATAACTAAATGTTTGCACACATATATAAGCCATAGATTCCAATATATCCGTGTTTTATATATTATTTTGCTCTGTTTATTTCTTCCACCTCAATGTGACACAGACTACCAGCTACTCTAAGGCAATAGAACTTAATTAAGACGTAATGTCTACCTAGAGCGGCACGAGTTAGTTACACGTTAGAATATTTCAAGGTGCTTGTAAAATGATTTTTTTTTACCTAGATAATAAAATAATTAACTTCTCTTAAAGACTGTAATTCATTGTGTGTGAATGACACATGAGCTTAAGCAACATGAGTATGAATTAGAACTGAAGTCAAGCATATTGAACAAGATGCCTCTGAGAATCTTTCCGCATTTGTTATTCTACTACAATATGCACTTAATTTCACTGATTTATTAAAAACAATATACAGTACTACACTTCTTATATATATAATATATGCTTAGTTAATTATAATTTAGTCATATTTATTTATAAGAAATTTAAATTTATTATATATAATATATCAATGCTTAAGAGAGAAGATGATTTATATTGATAATGATTTAGTAACACATGAAAAGAGAGAAAAATTTCAGCAGTTATATATTTTAGTATGACTTATAATTACGTGGAGAGCATATGTCTTTTAAGAGAATGCTTATTGCTATGTTCTTCAGAGTCACAAAGCAAAAATAAAAATAATTGCATATACACATATTTATTTATTATAATATTTTCTATAAACATTAAATCTACATTTCTATCAACATTTAATCCAACATTAAAGCATATCTTCCTGTTTATTCAATTCTACATTTGGGTTCCTCTAAAGTGTATACTGCATTAATATTTTTCTCTAAGATTCTATGGAGTTTTTCTCACAATTAGAAGATTGTGGTCTTTTCCTTATGTTTTCTAAGCTATTAAATTTTGAATTTGTGCTCGTAATCTCCCACTTTACTGAATCTCTCACTGTTTATGATGGGTTTTTTTGTACATATTTCTCTTGGACATTCTTATTTGCAATCATATCACCAGGAAAGAGCGATAGATTTACTTCTTTCTCAGTGTAACTGGCTGCACGGATTGCACAGATTTGTGCAATTCAGGACCTTGTGCTATTTTTTCCTTCTCCTCTTTCTTCTCTCCCTAGTTGTCCTTTTTTTCTACTTCTTATCTCCCCACCCCCCCCTAATTTTAATAGGGAGATTTCTATGGTGTTGCCACTAACCAAAGTGCTGGCCTTTGCATGTATATACTTACACAGATTTTGATTTGTTTCTTTTTAAATTGGAATATAGGTTGCTGACTTTCAAATATCTACTTAATATCTATTAAGATACACATGTTAATAGGTAAGGGACCTATTAATATGGTTAATTATATAAATGGATTTCTTAATATTAAACCAAAGTTGTATTATTGGGAATAAATTAACTTTGTTAAAGCATATGATTCATTTAATATGTTATTGGATTATATTTGTTATTATATTTCATTTAGAATTTTGCATCAATATTTACAAAGTAAAAGTGATCTTCAATTTTCTTTCTCTGTGCTATTTTATAAGACTTTGCTATTGAGGTTTTGCTGGCATTATAAAAAGAAACGGGAAACTTTGTTTTTTCCTCTGTACCAGGGATCAGTTTTAAAATAGCATCAATTTCTTTAAGTTTTGATATAGTGGGCAAGTATATAATAAAAAGCATACCCTTTCACAGTATCTGTGATTTTGTCTATTTGTGTTTTCTACTAAATAAATTTTCATAATGTATATTTTCCTGGAAACATGTCTATTATATACACATTTTCAAATATTTATGCCTAGAGTTATGGAGTGTATTTTCTTTTAATTTCTTTATTATTGGAAATCTTTATTCTCTTGATTAATTTTATAAATTAATGATTTCTTCCCTTTTCTTGAAAGAATTAATTAGTGGTTCAAAAACTTGATTTCTTTACTGAATTTATCAATTCTATAGTCTGGTTTCTAACTAATTTTGGCTTTTATCTTTATTTCCTTTCTTCTGCTTTCTTTATATTTAAATTTTTCTGATTATGCTTTTCTTAAGATTTGTACCTGCTTTCCTTCCTTCCTTCTTCCCCCTCCTTCCCTTCTTTCTTTCCTTCCTTCTCTCTCTCTCTCTTTCTTCCAATGAAAATATTTAGTGCTTTAAATTTTCTCATTAATAATGTTTCGGAGCTCATATATTGTATACTTTTGCTGTTTTCTAGGTAGTTTTTAATTGAAGGTTTATTTATTATGTTTGATTCATGAGTTTATTCCCAAATAGTGTTTATATTGCCACTTAAAACATTTTGGGGGGCTGGCCCAGTGGTGTAGTGGTTAAGTTTGCATGCTCCACTTTGGTGGCCTGGGGTTCGCAGGTTTGGATCCCTGGCACGGACCTATGGACTTCTCATCAAGCCACGCTGTGGCAGTGTCCCACACACAAAATAGAGGAGGATGGGCACAGATGTTAGCTCATGGCCAAGCTTCCTCACCCCCCAAAAAAAATTCTTCTTCTATTGTCATTATATTCTAGGATTATTGAACTAGTGCCAGAGAAAATAATGTGTAATACTTCTTTCACATTTTCTTTTGTTGACTGCTGTTTTATTTGCTACCCAACAGATTGATTTTAAAAAGTAGGCTCTTCCATATGTGAGAAAAAAATTATATTCCTTACTTGTAGATCATAATTTGATATAGGTCTATGAGATCAACTCTATTTTTGTTATTATTCAGTTTATTTATATTCTTAATATTATTTGACCTGTCAAAGATTACAATTCCTTATATGTTCCTATAATATGTAATATTATATATGTGATTTCAAGATAATTATTTTTGTAATTCATGTTACTATCAATATGAAGTGGCCATTTTTATTTCATTTATTGCTGTTTTTTTTTAATTCAAATTAAGGGATTGGAAGGATTAAATAGAGCAGAGGATAATGAGATATTTCCCAGGTAGCCTAAAAGGAAGAGCAAGATTCACCAAGTCTCAATCAACTTTTACCAAGACAATCAACAAGTAACAAAGTCATCATTTAGGGTATCAAATATAAAATATCAACGAGAAAACATAAAATTCAAAAGTAATGTACATGAAATCCAATTAGGAACTTGTCTCAAAATCTTTATGTGACTACAAAATAATAACAGTTTCTGAGCAGCTCTCGAAAAAAATTAGCTTTTATACTGTGAGAAAGAAGCATCAGCTCATGTAATTAAACAGTTGCATTGTCAATTACTTCATATAATGAAAATGCCAAAGGAGAATAAAATTTACCAAAATAAGTCATATAAATGATGGGGTTCAGGGCAGGCTGCCCCCAAATATTCCATTTTGATATATTTACTATTTTGAATTAAAGTTACTTCAGAAACAGCCAGTGCAAGGAGGACATTCTGACCCTCCTTTGTCCCCCTGAAAGCAGGAAATAAATCTCCTGTGTGAAAGGTACCCTCCCTGTGGCAGGAGAGTAGAGACATCCTTATCACTCAAATTCAGGGCTAATAAGGCTATACAAACAAAGCTTGTTACTTCTTTACTAATTTTCTACCCTAAGCCCAAACCTCTTTGTTTTATCAATCCTTCACAAATGTGTTGTTTCTTTGTCTAAAAGGTATAAAAGCTGCCTGCTGTGGTCACTTCCCTGAACATCATATTTTTATGTGCTCACATACATATGTAGTTAAATTTGGTTTTCTCCTGTTACCTGTATCAGGTCATTTTAATTGTTAGGTCAGCCAAAAGAACCAGGAGGAGTAGGGGGAACTTTTCCCCACCCTGACATAAAAATAAGTTACAGCTTTAACAAAATATCATTTAACCCTTCCCTTTTAAAAATGCAATTAACAATCTATCTGAAGTAAGGGGTGCATGTACTCCAAAAATACAGGTATCTTCTTATGTAAAAAACAGAAATAGTAAGAAAACAAGCAAAATAAATGAATAAAAAATCTGTCAAAGCCTTCAAGACAGATTTTCCTCCCTTAAACTTCTGAAATAATCGAGGATCAGGTTCTAGAAAAACAAATGTTTTCTACCATTCATGTGCAAAGGTAATGTCATCACTGCAGTGTATGTCTACTGCAGATATACCATTTGATTCTGATTCTAATACTGGGAAGAATACAAATAATATAGCACCAATTCTGTATTACTTAAACTGCTAGGGTTCAAGATCTTTAGCCTTCAATATGCAACAAATATCATTACACGTTTACTTTTACTGAGAGCCATTACTGCCAAATACCCTGTATTGCTATATTAATTGTTCTCTTTCTCATGTTGAAGAGAACATTTGGGGAAAAGAGAATATTTTATTTTAAATGCATTGATGTATGGAGAAGATACTAGTTAATTTAACATTTGTAGGTGATACTCCATATAATTGAAAACTCAAAAAAAGATCAAAATTAATAGCATTTTCAAAGCATAATCCTCATAAATTTGTGAGACGATAACCTTATTAATCAAATTACATAAATTCATCTGGGTCAATTTAGAACCAAATTGTCCTTGAACTAGAAAAAACATGAAAAGGAACCTCTTGCCTTTTAATTATTATGGATCAAGATTGCAAATTAAAACTTAGCCCTTTAAATCCTCTCGGGTGACTAAGGATTTTCACTATCCTTTGAAATTGTCATTCTAGTTTGCATAGATTACACATTGCCTTCTTCTACTTCACTTCAGCATTGGATTAAGCATCACATAAGGTTGGTAATTTTTGTTTGAAAATCACATTTATGCAGATAGAATATAATGATGAGAGTCCCAATTTCATTTTTGAAAATTACACAATATAGTAGAATGATTCTACAATGGTTGATTTTTCATGGTTTGCAATCAGATGTGTATGATGTTCAAATGTTCTGTGTAAATGAACTAAAGATTTAGTGTCCTGCTGTTCTTCTGTATGGATATGTAACCGCTAAAAATAACAGCCAGTTTGTTTTCTGTTACTAATATGAAGGTGAAAAAGAGTTGCACTTCTCTCTCACTCCCAGTCTACAAAGTAAGATTTACCTTGACTAGGAAAGATATTGATTTTTACATTTTGGTATGCTGCCCTTTGGAATAATCCTCAATTTTGGAAAACGAAATTGAGTCTAAACTCTAAAACTATCTTATACCTGATGTTTTAGAATGCCATGTTAGCTGGAATTTCATGATACAATGAACCTGGAACTCTCAAGTTATAAACCACCTAGCCATGTCAGCAAAATCTGCTTCCAATCCCCTGAGCTGCAGTTTACAATTTCCTCTTAGCTCCTTCTTGGCCTATCTCAGATTAATTTGCAGGAGATATTCAATGGAAAGAAGAGCAAGACATTATCAACCTGAAATTCAAGACAAAAATGTCTTTTATTGCAGTGTGGTGTAATAATGCCATGGTCTTTCATTATTTTTGCCACATTTATTGAACAGGACATGAAATAGACAGTCTCAAAGGAATCAAAAATTCTTTGTAGTAATTCAAACACTTCCTTGGGCTTGATAGTATTACACGCTTCAGGAGTGTGTAAACTGGAGAGGTTCAAATCACTACCCACAGTTTGATAATCTGCTAAATTCTCTTTTATTTGGCCTTTCAAGAAAGTCTGCATTTCTTTGAATTGTCATTTGCTTGGTAAAAGATTAGCGTGGATTAGGCAAAAACAGGTAAATACCTGGTACTTCACAGCCTGATGCAATAGAACAAACTGATAATGCCTTCCCCAGGAGAAATTCCACAACTCTCTTTCTTTGCCTTGGCTGCTAGAAGGCTCAGCATAAATATGTGTTCCATGACTAAACAACGTGCAGAATCTTGGGACATGCAAAGAGCAACTATTAACGTTACTCCCAGTGTCATTTTGCTCTTCTTTTTCACTTTTCCCTGCCTAGCACATCCTCACTTGCTACTACTTTTTATCATTAGTATTATTGTTATTATTATTTGTACTATATGTATTTTGATAAGTCTTGTCAAATCCACTTTGAGTACAGGCAGTTTTTAAGTAAACACGACTAAATTGCTCAAGTCTGGGATGTAGTGAAGCTCAGTCTGTCCTCCCCTGTTACCGGGACATGAAGATTTGGGGGATGGAGAATGCAGCGGAAGGATGGCAGGGGGACCAGAACCAAGAGGTCTGTTCTCATTCTCAAATTAGTAAGACCTGTTGTACAGAAACATACCACCAAACGAATTTCTACAGCAGAATGATCCCTAAACCCCTACTCGTGACTTCAATGAGGTCCAAGTGGCCCCAGACCAGGGTCCACTGAACCGCTAGTGAATCCTCACTTGTTATACCTGGCAGCTTACTCCTAGTGGGAAAAAAAATTCAAGACCAAAGATACACCTGCCCTCAAGCTTTCCAAATCTCATCCTACTCTTATTTGTGACTCTGTAGCAGAGGGAGAAATCACACACTCAGCAGGAAGACTGCTGCTCCACAACTTCAGCACGTCAGACCGAGCTTACGCGTTGATGGTTTGCCATCATCGGACGGCCCACCTAACGATGAGGTATGCACTTCTAAACTCAGACCCTCTCCCCTGATTCCTGCCGCCGTGCCGACGGGTGAAAACCTTTGTGTCAATGCACCGAGGCTTGTGACTGACCTCTTTAGGGGACACATTTTGACAGAGCAACATCTCACATGAATGCCTTATAATGTGTTAGTTTACCAGATAGTATTACCTTCAAAAATTTGTACGAGTATTGAAATAATTCCTGGGAGAATACATGATTTGATACTGAACCAAACATAAGGTACTGAACCAAGCATTAATCACAAGTTATTAAAAGCAAAGCTGCAAGCAGAAACCATCTATGACTGCCTCCAAAGTCCTATTCCTGTGGATGCACCACGTGGCTTTCTGATTGTGGTGCTGGAAGAAGGAGTGACAATAGCTGGAGCGAGAGATGATTCCTGCTTTTTTTAGGAGTTAGCAGGAGACAGGGAGAAGAATTCTCCTGGCAGAGGAAAGCATGCAGCTCAGGAATGAGAGGGGTTTGCAGAGAAACTGCAAGTCCTTCTACAGAAGGTCAGCAGTGGGTAGTTCCCATGGGGCAGAAAATGCCCAGATAGGGAGTTACGACTTGCATCAGCCTAAGGGTGATGGTAAGACTGATGAGTTTTGCTTAAATTTCCATTTTATGGAGATGGCTCTAGATGCTGTGCAGAGAATGAGAGAGAAGAAATAAAATTGGAATCAGGAAAAAAGTTAAGTGGCTACTGCAGAAATAGCCAACAGCAGGAATAATTTTTCCTCTTTATTTATTATTATTTTGCTAAGAATTGACGAGGCTCACTTTATGAACAGGACAAAATTAACCTGGAGATTTAACTGCAGACAAATGTTAGATAAAGATTTAATCCTTGATGAAGCACAACATTGATCTTGCACCCTATGCTCTCTAAACACTGGCGTATGGCATAGTGTCATGGTTTGGTTTCCTAACTGTGAGCTGAGGCACCCCATGGCACCACAATAACTGTGGAATATAACAAAGTTTTGAGGGAAACACAGCAATATTCGTCAAACACCACATGAACAACTATCCAGTGATAGTTCAGGGTTTGAACATTAGATAGCACCAAATTCCTTCCCATGATACCACTACTTGGCAAACCTGGGGTTTTGATGTTTGCTGTGATAAAAAGCTAGTACCATGTGGATATCAGTGTGTAATTCATATGCCACTTTTTCTGGAATCTTATTTATTTTGATACTAAAAAATAAAAATATAAAGGACTTGTTTTGTATTTTTGTTTCGTTGTGTTTTCTTTTTTTTTGCAGGATCATTCTCCTCCATCAATCCACCATCCACCATCCTGTCCCAGTGGTGCAGTTACAAGAGAATTTGGATACTCCTTACCACTCCTCACAGAGCAAAGGGTCCATGGTCTGCATCTGGTCCACAGACTTATTTTATTTTGAACCCATGGACTCAAAATATATACGAAAGTATACTTAACTATCGAAATTGCACATTATTATATTAGAGATTCCCTTTTAAAATCAGATAATTTGGCCAACACTGAACACATAGTGTTCCCACAGAGCTATAATTAGTAGGAAACACTTAGGGCTGCTAAGAGAAATCTTTTCTCTTCACTCTGACCCAGTTCCTACTAATTTACTTTACCTGGCTGATCCCAGGAGTCATTTGAGTTTGTCCCTAATTTAATGTGACAAACAGTTTTAACTTAGGGATTTGTTTAGTGTGTCTATGCTGTGTATCTGTGAGTGATGCAGAGATTGGAGGTATTTCTACAGCTACTAATACTAGGACTATTAATAAATACAGTTTTTGAAATTATTCCGAATAATTATTCTAAACACTTTACATTTACAATCTCAGTATACTCACAGCAATACTATCATCACAGAAATTTTATGAGGTGAGTATTCTTAATTTTTAATTACAGATGTGTCAAGAACTGTGAATATTCTCAGATTTTACCCTGCTTGCAAGCTAACAAGTTAACCTGCCACAGTTTCATAGATACCGGCAGAAGACATGAGACTCTGGGTAAGAGACAAAGGAATTCATTGCTGTACAGCAACTAGCACGCCCTTTAGTTTCATTGATTCCCCTTACACTCCAAGTTCCCGGGGGAAAGGAGGAGTGAACTAGTGGACGCTGCTGCACACTGTAGGTTTTTATCAGCTGGGGAACTCCTGAGGTTAGAGATCCCCAATCTTTTATAATGGACTGGAAGAAAGCCTGCCCCACATTTGCCATTTGCCCTGGAGGGAGACATAATCTTTATTAAGCTGGGCAGTAAACCCATCCTCTACCAAGGAAGGAGATATTATCTCTATCTTCTAAGGCTGTTTGCTAAATATCCTTCAAGTGGAAGAAGGATTGTCTTTTCACAATGGTCTGAGATAGGAGGGATAAAGAAAGAATAATATATTGCTTTAAACTTTGGTTTTTAAATAACATTTCAATTTTCTCACACGAAATAATTGTAACATTATAAATTTGATAACAAATGATAACCAGAAAGTCTGTTATAGGTAATAGATGGAGGTGAGAGCAAGGTAGCCATAAAATTTAGTGGAAATCTAAACTCTCAGAATAAATTAAGAAAACATTCAAACACAATGTTAAAACGTCCTATTTAAGAACCAACTTTGAACCAGTAGTTTCCAAATCTTTTCCTTCCAGAGAGCTTTAAAAAATCATAGATAATATGAGTCAACCTTAGACCTATATGTCAGAATCTCTAGAGACAGTATTAAAAATAAAGTTAAGGAGGGACTGGCCTGGTGGCGAAGTGGCTCTGGATCACCCAGAAGTTTTTCACCTCAGAATTTTTAACTCTAATATTCTTTCATTTGGCAACAAACTCTTAGCTGTCTATATCTTATACTCCTTTCCTCTCACTCTCTGCTTCTCTTATTAAATGTATCTGCATTTGTCCAGCTCATTACTCTCCTTTTTGTATTTAAAACCATCACTCCCTAGAACTCTTGACCTCTTCCTTTCACCATACTTGCCTAATCACAACGCCATTTCTTCTTCATTCAAAGCATCGGGACGTACCTTTAGAATGTGGGCTATTCAGAAATCTGAAAATAACCAGAAAACATTGCAAATTTGCACCACTACAACTTCCTGGTCCCCAGCCTCAGCCGAAGACTGAATTTTCTGTTGTTACGTGCTCTCCCTGCGTGACCCCAAGCTTGGCTTCAACCAGTTCTACGCGCAGTGACTGGTCTGAGCTCCAGACCCGCAGTCCAACTACCGATTTGATATTCAATTTCTATTTAAAAATATCAAGTACACAAGCTCAATATGTTCAAAACAAATTCATAATTCTACTTCTAGCACCAGTGTTTCTTATCTCAGTGAATGGCACTATCTATTAAGTTTGGTAAGCTAGAAACTTGTGTAAATTTGGTAAGCTAGCTTGTGATGTCTTCTTGTTCTTTAGTCCATATAACCAAAAAATTCAGGAAAACTACAGATTTTACATGTTAAATTATTCCACTTTTCTGTCAGTAGTTCTAACACCCTGGTCTAAACTGTTATCATCTCTCGCCAGAATTATTCAATAGCTTCTAACCTTTCCCCGACCATCCCCTCTTGCCCATCTCTTATACATATGCTGCCTTACACCCAGAAATACATTTTTAAGTGCAAATCTGAGTATAGTATTATTTTGATTAAAACCAATCAGAGTTTCCTTTTTCCTTCCTTCTTTCCCTCCTTCTGCATTTCTTTCCTCTTCAATTACTCTTGGGATAATAGCCAAAATCCTTAAAATAAGGTTTGCTTCTGCAGGATCTAACCCAACTAACTACTGCATCCTTTCATATCATTCTTTTGACAATCTGCATTCCAGGCTCAGTGGAGCTCTTTCTGGATTTTTTTTTTTTTTTTTTTTTTTTTTGTGGGGAAGACCAGCCCTGAGCTAACATCTGTTGCCAATCTTCCCCTTTTTGCTGAGGAAGACTGGCCCTGAGCTAACATCCGTGCCCATCTTCCTCCACTTTATATGGGACGCCGCCACGGCATAGCTAACAGGCAGTGCGCGTCCGCAGGCGCCTGGGATCCGAACTCGCGAACCCCGGGCTGCCAAGCGCGGACTAAACCGCTGCGCCACCGGGTGGCCCCTCTTTCTGGATTTTTAAATGGCAACAACTCTTCTTTTCACTTTAGGACCTTTGCGATCGCTACTTCCCGTCCCTGAAATGCTCCTTCCACCTCCCATCTCCCCACTCCCCAACCTCACATCTTGCACAAATCCTTCACGGCAAATATCAGTTCCTTAGGGAGGTCCCCTGTGATGACCTCCTAGAGCAAATCAGAGAATGTTGTACATATTTTCAATGGCATTTATTTCTTTGCCTCCCCATGAAGGCATTGACTATATCTATTTTGCTCTTTAGTCTGTCCCCAGAGTTTACTACAGTGCCTGATAGAAGTAGATGATGATTATTTGTGGAATGAATGAAGAAGTCTTTCCTAGAAATTACGTGTTCCTACTCACCCTCCTTTTTCATTTGTACAGCGACTATTTCAAAACTTTGCCACTTTCTTAAAGATCCCTTCCATGTTAATTTTCCATATAGGAAAATTATCCATCTTGGAAAATTCTCTCTCCTGCTTCACAGAGAAACATAGGCCATCAGGTAAAAGCTCTCCGAATTTCCCACCTTCCCTAACAAACTTCCCATTGCTGGCAAAGTGGTCTCTGTCCATTGCTATTACTGTCTTCTCTCCTCAGGCTCCATGTGTTCAAGGCTAATGCTTGCATAGAAAAAAATATGGATTCCATGCCATCTTGAACACTTTGGGGCTTTATTCTATTAGCATATTTCCTTTTTAAACAATATTTTCAACCTCTGTTATTCCTAGCTCTCTTCTCACAGCATTAAGAAGAAACAGGAAGTTTATACCGTCCTTCACAAATGTTAACTGACTTTATGGTGTCTTGTGTCTCTCCTTTTCTTCTCAAACAACATTCTTGAAACAATAGATTGCACTGACTCTACAGTTTACCTCCCGTTCACTTCTCAAGTCCTGCAGTCTGACTCTTATCTGATCATTTCATTAAAAACACCTTTTATAAATTCATCAAATACTCCCAGGATAAAAATTAGATAAATACATACTTTTCACATGTCATCACCGTTGCCCTCTCTGAGCCCTTTGGCACTATGGATCTCCCCATAATTCCCAAGCGTCTCCGACCTAGTGAGACACCCCTTTTTCTGGGCTGTCATCTCACCTCTCTGGTCACACCTTTGCATTCCTCAACATGACCCTTGGACGCTTTGTTGTTTCAAATTTCAGAGTATAAACTTTAGCATTCTTCTCTTCTTCATTTACATATTCTATTAAAGTTATATTTCTCCTCTATTGCTTAACCTTCATCTATAGAAATGCCAAAAATCTGTATTTCTATCCGAGATGATATATTCTATGTTCTAGTTACTACTTAAATATTTTTACTTGGCACTTGCGAGGATATTTCAAACTCTACATGTTTAAAATGATATATATCACTATTTTTCCCCTAAAACACTGACCTTTTCTATTCTTTATTCTGACAAAGTGTACCAAACACCCTGGAACCCAAGCTAAAATCCTGGGAGCCATTTTGGTATTTCCCACTCTTTAAACTAAAATTTCTTGCCTAATCACTACAAAATCTGTCAGTTTGACTTTCCCAAATCTCTTGAAACCATTGCCTCTTCTCCATCCTTTGGGTACTGCCCTTCTCCAAGTCCTCAGCACCAGTTACTTAGATTTCTTCAATAGGTTCCTGTCATTCCTGTCTTCCTCCATCTTCCATCCATCACACCACCATACAGTGATCTTTCAAAAGCCTAATCTAAACTTTCATCAGTTTACTTATTTCTTATCACCTCCTGAATAAACTCTAAACTTTTAAGTGTGACCTACCAAATTTCTTATAATTTGCTCCTTCCTATCCATAAAATGACTATTTATTGAATCAGTAAATGCATGGATGAATATATGAAGATTTATCTTTCACTATTGCTTCTCTTTTATGTTTAATTCTAGCCAAACTGAATGTGTAATGATCTCTGTATATACTGTTGATTTAAACATCGTTCTCTTCCCTTCATTTTTTATATGTCCAATTCCTAGGTGTGTTTGAAGACACGTATCTTGCAGGTAAAAACAGTGTTGAAGGAACTGGGGAAGCCCCATTCCCCAGGATCCCAGAAAGGGTAAATCTTCACCTGCCAGAAATGTCACAGAAGTGTCAAAATCTAGAAAATTTGCTGCAGAAACAATAAAATATGAGTAATGATTCTATTTGTTTTATCACTGTATGAAGACAGTTTTTCAAAACAGAAATGAAAAAGGTAAACACCACATCCAAGAACTAGCATGTATGTTTCTCTATCCCCATTTCCCAAGTGTTCCAATTATGCTAACACTGTCTATATCTGGAGGGATCACTCTATTAAGAAACTTCCTCTTCCTATTCTCCTCACTCTTCTCCCCTTTTAGGTTGGATGGTCTTTCTCAGTGAAAAGTGGACCTTGTATGCTGCATATCATACTGAATACTTAGTGCAAAATAAAGGTTTAAATAAATTTTTACAGAATGAATTGATGGTAAATGATATATTTGTTTCTTCTAAGAGCCTGACCTCACTGTACTCATTGATATATTAAGTTTCCTACTGACCAAAATGAAGACCAGACCATGGAATCTGGTGACTATTTTAAAGTTCTGTTCCTACTAAGAACCCACTCCAAAGCTGGTTTGCTTTTCTAGAATGCATGTTCATCTCATCTGCTAAAGGCAAGAAGGGCTCCCTGAAAATTGTATGAAAAGCAGAAAAACTAAAAGATGAATTGTTTAAGGAATGTGAAAACATAAGCTTCTCTCCATTTTACATTATTATATCACAACTACACAATTACATAAATGACTTCTAATATTAATCAAATATTATGGGGGTAAAAATTCAATGGACTAAATTTTTAAAATGGCCCATTTAAGAAAAGAGAAGCAATTATTTTTTATTCGGGATTTTCTTAGAATATTAATGTTTTTCTTTTCCTAGTTAAAAAAAATTATTGATTCCTGTCTAGTAGCAGTTTGAGAAAAGGTTTTTAAAAAATAGAACAATGATGAGAAACATACATTTGTCTTACTTTACAATTTCCAAACAGCTCCCACATTCATAATTATGTCCCCCAGTTTATAGTTTATGGATAAATAGTTAAGGAGATGTTATTAAAGTTAACGGTTCTAATAACAAAATTAAGTTATAGTTATGCAAATAATACAATGAGCTTTCATTGGGGTTCATTCTGGAGATTTAAATTAATTCTTTCCTCAGGTAATTATGTTTATGTTGCTTTATTTTCTTTGTGTCTCATAGAACAAACTTTCAAAGTGATTCCCTTTAGTTTTTGAACACGTAAACCTTCAGGTGTAATTTAAACAAAACATTTTCATTTTAAAGCCAAACTGCATGGAAAGAAAAAAGTGGCAGCCTTGACCTTGGATAGACTCCAGAGAAGTCGTTTATGGAAAGAAGACAAAGCAATTACAGCTCTACGCTGACCGATGTATCACTTAGCACTTCTGATAATAAGATGGGGATTTCAAGGCTAGGATGGGGTAGGAGAGAAAGTTACTAAAATAGGAGGAATGATCTAGAAGTGTAAGGACAGGATTTTCAAAGGTATTGAAATTAAGAATCTTTTATCTTCTTTCAAGACTTAATTAACTGCTAAAACTAGATGTCTAGGAAAAGCCAGTAAAATAACTAATCCCAATAACTGTTTTTCAGATTTAAAAATGAGCTTCCCACCAGGTTGGTGTGGGGATGTATAGAAAATAATGTATAAAATGTATTTGCTGAATTTTCTGAAGAATCGTTATAAAGTGTCTCAGAATATTTCAGAACAATAAAGTTTTAACTACATTGAGTCTATTATTTATGTATTCCTAAAAGAATATTAGTTAAGATCTCTGCACATTTATAGGTGTTTCAACAAAAATAGAGTTTACGTCTTGTTTTTCTTGATTTGATTTTCTAAATTAACTGTTGTATTATTTGGAAGGAATCACAGTGAAGTAAATAGAATTATGTGTTTGTGAATTTTAGTTCTAATTTGGAAACTAGCTGCATGATCATCAGTAAACTGAAGAAGTGGAAGCTTGTAACCACGAAAGGCCCTTCCAGGTTTAATAATCAATGATTCTTATGGCATTGTTTGAAAGAATATAAATTCCCTGATTTTGATTCCCCCTCATTCCGTTTTATAGTATTAACGGATTTCAGATGAATAAGATCTTATAATATTTTATTATTTAAAAACCTGTCTTTCCTCCATTTCCTCTTCCTAAATCATGTAATTTGGACTAGATATAAAGTTGGATATTTTTAACCAATGTCTCTGTATATAGGAAAATAATACCTATCACGGGTCATTGTGGAAGAAAAAAATGATTCAAAAGAATATACTGTAGTCCTGGTTACAACATCAAATGGTGTATGGTCATAAATAAACCTCTTCTTTTCTCTGGGATTCCATTTTCTCACCTAGAAAATGGGGGAGAAGGTAGACTGCACAGTTCTGAAGGTTGTTTCTATCATTCTGTGATTCTACTACTGTTTTTAAATTTCCAAACAAATGTAAAAATCATTCAGGGATATTGTGGCAGATAAACAGAGTGAAATAAATATTTCATTATGTTATCTTGAGTGTCTCTTCAGCAAGAATAAAGTTTTAAGTTGAATGATTTAATATTAGGTAGAAGATCATTTATATTGTTTGTCAGAAAAATGTAGACCTCTCATTTTATTTTTAAATCAATATTAGTCTGGCTTTAAAAAAATAACTTTTCAAAATAGGTATATGTCATATATTGAATAGTCAATTATTGAGATATTTAGATCTTACAAAAATATGGAGTTTTGATTAAATTACTCCACTGAGTAAATAGGTAAAACACTATTTTACCACAATGTTCACTGGGTCTCTTAATTGTCTTAGACTTTAAAAAATTACAACAGTTGCTGTCTGTCTATATTTTGAATATAT
Source organism: Tapirus indicus (assembly GCA_031878705.1). Lineage (NCBI taxonomy): Eukaryota > Metazoa > Chordata > Mammalia > Perissodactyla > Tapiridae > Tapirus > Tapirus indicus. Next base: position 4,483,275 of record CM062936.1, read on the forward strand.
ACTTGGAACCATAAACTTATCTATATTTTAATATTTCATTGTAGTTAAATTGGTGCTGAATAAATTCAAAACATTATCATGAAAATTATAATTCTTATAAATTTGGAGAAATAAAATGATTCCTTTATATGGGTCCTTTCATATTTGAAGAAGGTCATTTAAACTCAAGAAAACATCAAAAGAGATGTGGAATTATAATCATTGACATGATAGAAAAGTAAAGAAAACCGCAAAATAGTATTTCACATCAATAGTTTTTTGTATAAATATTACACATACATATATTTAAAATAAAATCTCTACAATAATATTCCCAAAATGTAACAGTTTATCTCAAGAGTATGGGATAAGAAACAATCTTTTTCTTCGTTTTGCTTAACAGTTTTTAACTGATTATCTGTGATGAGCTTGTTTAAAATGAAAAATATAGAAAAACGTTAAAAATTACTAAACTAAAATATTTTGAAATTTAACTAATCAATGAGAAATAAGTCTACCAAGTTTTGAATGTGTTTAGATAATTTCCCAAATATTCATAGACTTCTTTAATTTATCAGAAGAGTTCAAACATATTTTAATATTGAATTTAGTAACAGGTTGTTTTAAGCTAAGTAGCTTCATTAGGTCAATACATCAACGATGAATATTAAGTTGTGCTAATTAATGACAATGAAATATTTTAACATGGAAATGGTATCATTTGATATTAACAAGACCAAATTTAAAAAATGATTAATGGTATATCTTCAATATATCTTATAAGAGCTTCCCCATATTTAGAAGATCACCCATATTACAACAATGACAAAATTTGAATCAGTACTTGTTTTGATGCTTGGAATAACCCTATAAGTAAATTAATATAATCATTTTAGAGCTTAAAGTATACCTTGCATATTATGCACCTGGGATCCAAACTAGATATTTCTGCTATTGAAGACCATTTAAATGCCTGCTAATATTTGGTAAGAAAGATTAGTTAAAAAATGAATTACTTCTGTTTAAAAATTATGTTTCTGACTTATTTGATAATTGATCCAATTGAACTGAATAATTAGGAATTGCCATGAGACTCTTTGCTTTATCCTACTCACTTTAAATCACATGACAGAAAGCCTTAAATTCTAGATTTTGAAGAGGACTCACACGATTTTAAAAGAGGGTCTATCTCCCATACATTGTTGCCTTCACCTAGCCATTGCCAGTTAATCTCATTGATAGTCTCGAAAGAATAGTCATTTTTATCCCATATTGTTTAGATAGTTAATTTTAAGAAAATTGTTGATAATTATTATAAAAGCTAACATATTGAGTATTTATTGTGAGCAAGGCATTGTTTTAAGCAAGTTAAATGTATAAATATATTTAATTTAAAAACTACATTTTAAGATTAATACTATTATTATTATCTGCACTTTTTAGATCAGGAAACTGAGGCGCAGACATTTTAAGGAAGATCACAAAGCTTATACACGGCAAAGCGGAAAGAACAGCCCAGATAACACGAATCCAGAAGCCATGCTCTGCACCATTTTATTTTCCTGCAACCACTTTAATCTGTCGAAATGGATCAGTCTTCAATTCCAATAGAAAACACGATCAGAAAGTTTGTGTAAGCTGTGGACTTTGGCTGAAAAGTCATTGATCAAAACAGACTTGGACTCATTTACAAAATTGTGAAAATGGACCACATACGTTAGTTTTATGAACATCACAATCGGAACTCAGTATTTATCTTACCATCAAAATGTGAGGTTGGAAATTTTACAGATAGAATCATGTTTAGGTATATAAAGGTTTGTAACAGAAAACACTGGAGGAAAACAAGTGTGCAAATAGAAGTGATGGAAGAAGAGACGGGCACATGGCTGGGACACAGTGACCAACAGGCCAAATATTGTGGTCAGAGTCTAATAATGCATTTTTAATCTTTTAACTTTTCAGAACATTCAAACATAAATGAGCTGGGGGTGTGTAATTATGTTAAGGAAATTATTCAAATCATTTCAAATGGCAAAGGGATTTTATCCACAAGTTCTGATTGAAAAACACCAGAAACTATACGAGTTTCTGAAATCCTGGTGGAGGACTCAGATAAGCAGATCATATTTCACAGAATTCAAGAGTGGAGAAACACCCTGTAATTCACACAGTCCACTGGGATAAAGAGAGATGAACTGCCTCGCCTAAGATCACAAGTTTAGATGCCAAATAAGGATGACACCAAAATATCCTGGCCTCGGCAGTTACTTGCACCATTTCACGCTGAGTCCAGATACGGTGTTCATTGTTAACCCAGTGACACAATAACCATACTGTGCTGTATACTATTTTCAGTTTTTAAAGCATCATTTCCTTTTAAAAGTTACTTTAAAAATCCCATATTGATATATTATCATGGAAAAATCCTACATTGATATATTGCCAAATATTAGAGAAACTAGACATGTGAATATGAAATAGTAAAATGAACCATTAGAACCTCCTTCTCATTTGCACATTCTTTTCTTTTGACTTGGGTTGAAGATGGAATATATTTGGATTTAATCTGGCAGGACTAAGAGAAAAGTAGGTGAGGATTGATTTTTAAGTCCCTAAAACAGCATTTTGAGATGCAGTGCTCAATTTCCAGCTAACTCTCAGAACTAGGGGATAGGATACCTAGAAATACCAGAAAATTATCTGTTATTCTTAGTCCTTAAAAAACTATCCTGACATCCTACTCTGAAGAAAACTTTCTGGCCCAACCGTGCTAAAATGCGAGGGACACAAGCCGTACTGTTGACAATCAGGTGTCTTCAGAGTGAAAACAGTTAAATTGTTTCTATTTTACTTGTTTCCCATCCGCCAACCTAACTGAATTAATAATGGACACACACTTTAAAAACATCAAAGGCAGATATATCATGTTATACTTTAAAGACTGTGATCGCTGTTTCTGAAATCTTCTCTCAAGAAAATGATTTTCTTTTTAGAAAAGCTATTATCTCAGGACTCAAAATTATTTGTCTATGTGACACAAAAATTCCTTTAATAGAAAGTTAATAAGACATATCTGTATCCGTTTATTATTAAATTACAGCTAGCTCATTTTTAGAGATTTTTTTCCCCTGCAACCAAGATTTTCAAAGCACTTAATTCGAATAAAAGAAATAGTTTGCATCCATACAAGTAGATTTGAGAGTATTTCAAATGAGGAATCACTCACCACTCAATGAATTAGGTGGGTATTCCTCACACCAAGGTTCAAAATGGTTTTCTCTTGGAAAGTAGACTATGATAAAAATAACTTTTTTTTCTTTGTATCTAATAACAAAGCCAGCCCTATCAAGCTTCATGATCTGCCCACCACCATCTAGAGTGTTTGTCTCTTCCAACTGTAGCCTGGAAAGGTGAATTATACATTACAGGGAATGGGGGGCGCTGCTTTCACCACCATTACCGGCTCCATTACTAGTTTTCTATTATAGACTTGTAATATGCATGTCTATGAGAGAAATCCAAAACTAAAATAAAATCTGACATCTAATCACCCTGAGTAAACCCCATTCACTTCCTTTGTCCTTTCAGGTCCAGTGCTGGGAAGAGCATCTTGCTTTTCTGGGTTTGCTTGTGCTTCTCCATCCCGTATTAGTTCCCCAAACTCTGCCTGTACTTCTGTGAAGGTCTCCTCATTAAAAACCCTTTAGTCACACCCTTTCGAGACTGTCATCAGTTCCTGCTGACATCCTGAGTAATACATCATCTAAACTGGGGAGGTGGGGGGAGCTTACAATCAATATTTAAAAAGCATGACTTCAAGGAAGAAGAAAAAATTTGTATTAAGACCATTGTAACTTACCCAGTTTAACACAAACTACTCTAGAAGAGCATCGTGTTTCTTTATTATAGAACCTGGTTCTTAGACATTAAACTTGGTTCAAATGCTTTTGAAAAACTATGTTTCTCAATGAATCTCATGTAATTCCTCATGTTAGTTGAATGTTGCTTTCTCCTTCCCATTTAAACACTCATTCTTAGCATTGTTTGCTTACTAGTGGGTTAAATAAAATAGCCCTGGGATATTTGAGTTCATCTCTTTTTCCTAAAATGAAAAATAACTAGACTAAAATTAGGTATTTTAATTTACTTTACCGAACATTTTGAACAGAATTCCCTTTATACTAATGTAATTCTTTAAAACTACTGGTGAAGAAAGTATAGTTTCTGTTCTTACTCACCAGTTAGCTTTTACAGTAACTTTATTGACTGTTATTTAACACTATTAAACTCAAATTTTTAACTGTGAAACTGCTATACATCATTGGTCTTGACAGGTTTTCTTGCAATAGTTTAAACCTGTGTATCTACTGGCACAATTGCTTTTACTTAGTCATTTTTCTTAATCATTTTATATTTCTTTACTTAAGAGTCAGTGTTCTTGCACCTTCAGCATAAGCAGTTCTGATACTAAAATTGTATAAATATTACGTACGTATTTGAGAAGTCCTTCGGAAAAAATCTATCTCCTTTCCTTGCAATCACCTTATACACATTTTTGCATCAAGTAGCTTTTAATTTTCTGGCCACAGCTTAATTTAAATGAGTACAGAGAGCTAATGGGAGATAATTTGAAATCTAGAGAAATAAGAAACTACTGTATTATTGAAGCAAGAGATGTTTTAAAATATTACAATTACTGAAGCACTTATTGCAATTCCACGAACTCTCCAAAGTTAATAGATTGTATTAGACCTTCTCAGAAGTCATGCTTTGTGGCATTTGCTCTTATTTATTGTCCTGGCAAAAAGTTCTAGCTGAAGTCAAGGTCACCTTCTATCCCAAAGTTGGTATAATTAGTATCAATTCGGTGTTCACCGAGCTTACACAGGAGGTTATTAACTGTGTTTCATGTGGAGTGTCAGAGAACCAAGGGCAGAGCCAGCAATCTTTTCAGCTTCAAAGGCACAGCTCATAAATTTAATTTGTTGGTTAGTAAGAAAAATACAACCATTTGGTTTATTAATTATTTTAAAAATAATTTTAGAGATGTTCTGGAGATACATTTATTCACATATGTACACCAAGCTTTTAAAATATAAAACAGATATCATCCTAATAAGAGCAATTCATTTAGTCTTGATATAAGTGATGTGCTTTCTGGAATATAATAATTATCGAAAATTTTAAATTTAATATTTATATGTATATGCATATTATGTAAAAATAAATTCAAGAAAATGACACATAGTCTACTAGGGAACATTTTCTTTTCTTTCTTAGAGGTTGTTTTGCAAGAAATGTATATATTATTAGGTTATGTTAAATCTAAGATTCTCACCATAAGATCAATTAAGACACTTCTACGTTTACAGAAGTAAAAACAATATTAGTAGAACTGTTTACTTAAAAGAAATGGAAACTAATGGAAAAAGATTTTTGTTTAAATTGATCTAAGCAAAAGAAATAAAATGAAACTCTTAAAAATGTCTGATGTTTTAAATTGCGCAAGTCACAAGAGTGCCGTCAGAAGATGCAATAGAGCATAAGTGTTCTGCTTCCTTTAACAGGTAGTACTGGAAAAAAACACTATGAATACCAGTTTTCCTCAAATAGTTCTCAAATGCCATAAAGAAATAGGTAAATATTGAGAGTTTCAAACTTTCCAGAGTTCAACTTCATACAAGTCAGAGGCAAAAGCTCCATTTCGTTTTGGAAATGGTTATCTAGAACAAGTGGGGTATGTACTCTTATTCCAAATAAGATCTGCTAGAATAGAAGGAATAGCTTGCGCGTTCTATGGTATCTTGGAACGATGTAATCTGAAACATCGCATTATTCAAGTGTGTGGGTTCACAGCCATCTAGAAGAGCAGGACCCACGCTTGGCGTCTCCACCCACTCCAGCCTGTAGCCACTTCCTTCAGCGTTAACTAAGTGCTACTCGTCGCGAGGCGGAAAGTGCCCCCAACTACACAGCATATGCACTCCTGGTCTTTCCAAGAAAGGAGCATCGTTAATATCTTATTTTCATTAGGAACTAGGTTTTACATATTTAATTTTAAAACTGAGTCAACTTCATGGAGTAATTGTCGTTTTTAAAAAGACTAATGGAAATTCAGTTACACTTATACAGCCTAAATGTGGAAACCTGTCTTTCTGCAGATAAGCAGGTCTCTCTATATGGACCATCTGGAGACTGAATTATTACTTAATTTTTGGCAAGTGAAAAAAACCCAACATATTGACACTTAATTTTTAAAAGCTCACAACACTATGCAAATTGTGTTTTATTACCACCAATAAAACCAGAAACATTTTTAATAGCTAAATACTCACAATACAAGCTCATAAACAACTTCTTGATTTGCACACGTTGAGATTTAACTGTGTCAGGGTGATATACTGACCATTGCAAATGCGCTCCTGGAGTGCATTCTAGCGACTACCTCAGAGCTGTCATGATTTTACTCCATTCCTTCTTTCTCAGTTCTGGCTTCCTCTTCTTTTATTCTGATAAATGTTTCTTTATCTCTTTGTATTCTATTTTTTTAAGTATCTATACCAAAAAAGGGAAGGAGGGGACACATTAAGGAAACCAAATAAAAATAAAGATAGACTGGAGTTTCCTTTGATATAAAGGAGAGAGAGAATAGAAGCACGGGCCAGATCGTTATTGCTTTTTAACCTGATTTAATTAAATAGATGCTTCAGAAAGTGGCTTGAAGTGCACATAAATGCATTTTGTGTTTATTTTACTTTAGCTTTTTGTATTTTGAAGACAGAGAAATGAAACAACTGAAGCAAAGGACTCTGCATACAAAAATACTATTTCATCATCAACGTTTTAAGCAATTGTACTTCATTAAAAATGCCCATATTAAATAATAGTAGAATTTTACAGTTCAATTTCACTCTTATTTTCATTTGTTATAGTTTAACTTTGTGTATATGATTTTTTTCTTTACAAGTCATGAAGGTTGCTTTAAGAAATATTTAGAGAGAGAAAGTAGTCATTTATTAAGATCTCTCAAATAGCAATGTTTTAGGATTATACTTAGTGGTCAAACAGGTCCCTAAGTTCATTTACATTTAAATAATTAAGCTTCATGATGCACACGGTTTATAAATAAAATGACAGTATATGGGCTAAAAATTATGGGCCTATAATTCAAGACTGGAGCTATATCCATCCTAGATGTATGCCAAAATTCATTCTATTCTACATGGATGACTTAAAATATTTCAGGTAAACATAAATAACAAAATTAGTGTGTAATTTAATTGTGAAGAATTGAGCACCTGTAGCGTAAGTGCTGGGCTTTGATTGGGAAGCCATCCATTTCAGAAGACGTCCATCTGGAATAAATAATTGCCAGCAGTATGACACAGCTACCAGCAAAACCACCAGGAAAGGAACTAGGCTGCCCCACCTGTGAAGTGCCTTCCTTCAGAAAGCCCTGGTGACCTAGATAACTGATCACTTTGAGGAACCCTGCTTCTCTCTGCCTGTGCCCTAATTCCCCCTCTTATGCTTTAAATTCACCAATAAAGAGAGAACCCGTGAAACCCTAGACACCCCACCAGGGACCCTAATAGAGGCAGAACCACAAGTCACGCACTCTCTCTTTTTGTACCTGTGACCTCACTGTGTGGCCCTTCAGGTTTCTCGCTGAAGTGCACCCTCAAGTCATAATAAGGACCATAAGGGCTGGTCCAGCCACAACACTGGCCCCAGTGGAGGAAATGTCTGCAGGGCCCCTACAACTAACGGGCCCAGGCGAGTGCCTCGGGCATTCCTAGCCGAGAGCATCACTATCAATATGCTGGGACGACCCAGCAGCACCCGTCCCCAGATTCGGTGAGTTTGGTCATTATTACTCTGCTGGTAGATAGTTTGATAATGGTTGATTTCTTAAATTAAAAAACAATGTCCTTTGTTTTTGTTTTGCAGCGTGATCCTGAGATAAGGTTCCATTGCAATTAGCCTCATTATAATTAATAAACTGCTTGAGATTACTAGACAAATGCTGTAATTTCATTAATATAAAATGATTTTACCATTTCAGTCTGTTGCAAAACTGAATCTATATTGAACCAATAATTCATTTGGATTTTTACATAGATTGTATAAACAATTTTATCATCTCATTTGGGATCTTTTTCCCCCTATCTGATGTATTGAAATGCATGAAGTACTTGAACAGACTCAGTATTAGGACAGAGAGCATATCAGATATTTTATATCTTCTCTCCATAGCTATCACCTCATTTCTACACTTGTAGGGCATTTATATTCTTGCAGAGGCAGAAACAGATAACAGGAGTTTAGGAGTTCTTCTGTCTTGCTAAGTATAAAAAGTTCAGTTGTGAATTCTAATTTAAAAAATCATGATAAATAAATGTAACCACGATATATGTCACTATGTCTAATGCATATTTCCTGAATTTTCAATATCTTTATATTGTTATGTGTAAAATGAAGGTGCTGTTAAAGACTTAGATTATGACATAGCTATTATGAAATTAAAATTATATGCTATAATAACAATTAAAAATGCTTTCAGGGGCCAGCCCGGTGGCATAGTGGTTAAGTTCACGTGCTCTGCTTCAGCAGCCCGGGGTTCATGGGTTCGGATCCTGGGTGTGGACATACACACTGCTCACACACTGGTGTCCCACATACAAAATAGAAGATGGGCACAGATGTTAGCTCAGGCACAATACTCCTCATCAAAAAAAAAAAAAAACTTTCAAATTAAACACACCACGCTAATATAATAATATTAAAACTAGAAATCTAAAATGGCTATTTGGAACCATTTTATAAATGACCATATTTAACTCAGCAAAATTTATCGCAGTGACATAAATAAACGTTTATGTATATAAGAGTATATATATAAACCTTCTGAATGATGGGGCTAGTCAGGACACCAGTCTTAAAAAACTGCAATTTCCAAAAGCAGAAATTAAAATGTGTTGTAGCAAAGTTTTTTTGTAATTGAAAAATTTGAAGAGATCTATAAAATGTTCAGATTTTAGATTTATGATTTAAATCAAGAATACTATAAATTTCATGGAATGTTTATAAACTGTTGTTAAATTCAAGGATAGATAGATAAGTTCCACATGCTCTAGAACTATTTTTATCTATTTTTTTATGTAATCAATAAAAAACAGGTTTGAAATTAAAAACTATTCAGTACACTAACACCAAAGAGTTTCGCCAGAATTGCAACTATAATTCCTATAGGAAAAATATACCATTTCATTAACTGTGTGATGCAACTACTTGTAAACACATTTGCTTTACTAAAAAGAACTGAGCAATATCCTGTCATACATTCAGTGCCGATTATGTTTCCAGAACTCTAGATATTATCCAATCCTCAAGACAACCTGGGAATTAAGTGCTTCTATTAAGTGTTTCTCATTTTTCTGATAAAAATGCTGGGCTCAATTTGGTTCACTGTCCAAGATCAAAGACCTTATAAACAGAAGAACCAAAATTCACACCCAAAGATATCTCCAGGGCTCACTTATTCTCTGTCTTTCCCATGACTGCTCAAGTTTGCTCCCTTCTCTGTGTTTTAATACCCTTATTTTTAACAAGATACTGCTAATTGCTAGCCTTTCTTCTTTATGATTCAGCCTCCTCTTCCACCCGACAGGGATGCATTTCATGTACAAACTGAGGGGATGTGCACATTCTCAAGGTTATGACTGATGACTTGGGTAGTTTCCTTTGCTCTATTTCATCTTGATTTCTAATATAGTCACGGCTGTGATTCTTTAAATTTATTTTAAATCAGATGTTTATCGTATCTCAGGATGGAAAACAGCAATAATAGGAGTGGTGAAAGAATGTAAATGGAGACACAAACAGTGATGCATTTGTGGTCATTTATTAAATATATATATATAGAAAGATGTTATAGTTTACAAAATTTGCAGAAATGTCATTTAAACCTAATAAAATCAAATACAGTTAGTTTACTTCAGATTATTGAATGAGAGAAAGGGAAGAAACAAATAAACAAAAAAAATTCACAAGCTGAAAATATTGAGTTCTCTTGAGTTCTCAGCTTTTCCTAGGCAACATCATCTTATTACGATCCCTTTTTAACCATGATTTTGAAACATCTTTCACTAATTTATAAATAAATGAATTCCATTTAAAATAAAATTGCATCTGAAAGCTCTAATTTAATAGGTAATGCACAAATAAAGGCATATCATGTAACTTAAAAGAGAGGAGTATAAAATTCACAACAATGTTTATATACAAACTGAATCTCCCAGTCCCTTGATACAGACTAGAACATTAAGGATGCTGGTGAGCTTGGTGACTCCCCAGTCCCCAGCTGTTTGTTGAAGACAGGAGGGAAAAATAGGCTTTAAACTAACATTCAACATCAGTGCTGTGATTTTTCTGTATAAAACAGACACTATGAATTGCCTAACTTACAAAATACATTTTTCTTTCTACATATCTTGGTGCCATTTGAAAAATATTATCTGTCAACTGTTAAATAAAAGATGAGAGATTGCTGGGTGTGTGTGTGTGTTTTCTGTGAGGTTTGTTTACTGTGTGTTTGAGGGAAAGATTATTTTAGCACAACTCCATGGTGTAAAGTTCACAAACTATCTTAGGAAATCTGTAAAAAAGTGAATTTACTTGAAAAAGTAGAAAATTGATTTCAGTATAACAGACTGGTTAAAATGCAATAGGTAAGATTTCATTTAAGATGCACTTGAATGAATATAAAAGAATATTGTTAAATAATTCACCTTGAAATAAAACATTTTTCTCTTATTTTAGGCTGATATACGTATACATATGTATATATATATATATACTCGCAAAGAAGATGAATACTTTTTACTAATTAAGCACAGACAATGGTTATTGGTGGGGGGGGTGAATTAATTTAATTTCTAGTGATTTTTGATACAAAATGTTTAATTTCCATAATTTGAGGGCCTGGCATAGTCCCATTTATATAGCAGGTACTCAATAAATATTTATTGAAGAAGGAAAGAAAAATTAATTATTAGGTTTTTTGGTAAAGACCTAAAGTAGGTCTTTAAAAACAAAGTGATTTGTTTGTACAGCCAGAACTTAACATTATCATAGAAATTTTGTTAGCATGCAATAATTACATTTAATTTAAATTACAGTTTGCAAAAATCTTTGGAGAAATAATAAAGTGCAACTTTAGATATCCTTCATTTCATGTAATATCATAAAGTATTTTTTTACCTTTGTCTTCATTTTTATTATTTTTCCTTCCATTTTTATATATATGAGAAAGATCTTTAACTCTTCCCACTTGTGGATTTAGCTCAAATACAGTTGTTTAAATAAACCTAGGTATTTTTGAGTAATTCTTATTGCTACCATTACCAAACTTTAGCTATCAACCTTGAACAGTATATAATGTAGTTGACATGATTATTAAAAATTAACAATTGTCAATATTAGAATATTTTTTTCAGGAACCAGAGAAAGAAATACTGATAACTGTGAAGTCAAAGTTAGCAACTCAATTTAATATTGAGAATTAATGCAAATCCCAAGAAAAATAGATGGTTTAATTCGACAATTTTACAAGTGAAGGAAAATAATGTTAATCCTGCCCTTGGTACAACTTTAATTACCTATATATTAATGCAAAGTCCTCATGATTTCAAGTTAAATTGTTAAATTTAACACATATTAGTATAGCCAACATGACACAAAACACACATAAGAAGTAGAAAATGACAGACTTAAATAGGACAAAATTTCTCTGAACATTACTTATGCAAAAACTGTTTAAAATGTGTTTTTCTATAACGCCCTCAAACAGCTCTTTTTCTTTCTTCATTATCTACTAACCACTTAATGACTGCTCAGAAATGCTTTTTTATATTTCTGAACCATAATGTAATTGTTTTTTTGCCCTTAATGATTACTTCAATTTCTTCAAGGTTGCTCTCCTTGAGGCAAAAATGCTTATTAGTAAACTGATACCAGAAATTTCTCATGGAGCCAAATATCAATTCCTACCATCGTGGACAACTCTAGCATATTTGCTTTTAGAACATTCTGTTAGTAGAATATGTAGATCCACTCAGCAAATAACTTTAGGATGACATGTTGAATATTTACTTCAAAGTTCTCTGTGGTGAATATTTATAATGACCCCCTAGATTATTTCAATTTTAGAACAAATTCAACACTGTAGGTATTTTAATCTAGTGGCAGATGAATAACAGGTCATTAACATTAAACTAGGATCTTAAAAAGGCAAAAGCTGCCTCTGCAACCTTGAATATCTTATTTCTTTGTTTGTGTTTATAAGGCAAGGCAAAAAAACAGTGTCCCATGTTCACATTTTAAATTTGCTCAATGCTGTAGAGCTCCATATATTTTAACCTATATTCTGAAATATTTTCATAATAGTCATAAGTGACACTAAAATAAAATTAAGATGTACCATCTTGTCTCATATTCTATTCCAATAACTCTAATTGATAGTAATGTAGGTGATTTAATTACTTCTTATACTTAAGTAAAATTGGATCTCAATTTTTCTACTCTTTTAAAAAACCCTCTAAAGCTCTACTTAATGTGTTTTCCAGGCCATAACAAAGAAACATACTGTACCTCTTGTGCTGCTGGTGGTTGCAGATGTGGTTGGGCTGGTTGTTATGGCTACAGTGGTTGTGACTGTTGCAGTGGTAAGGGAGGGGATGATAGTAGTGGGAAGCAAAGTGTTGGGAACATCTGGTGAGTGGAAAAAAACAAAATATAAAACAAAATCATATCATGCAAACAAAAGAGAAACACAAATGATTCCAATTACAAATACATACATCTTACTTAGGTTTCACTTTAACGGGCTTAAACAGATCATCAGGTACAAAGCCGGCTGTGCCACATGCTTCTTGTCATTTTTCTGTTCACCTGTTTTTCATGCTCCGACACGAGGCAAAACTTGGAGCAATGTTTGAGAATAACCAGATTGTTCACAATATTTAGAGTGAAATTTAAAATGACAAGAATTCATTTGTTCACTGAGTCATTTAAAAAGTTTGACATGCACTAGCAAAATACACATAGGTAAAACAAAAAATGACATGCTTTGTCAAAGAAAGAAACAAAGAAACAACACGACAGAAATAACACAAATCACGCCACCATATGAGATTAAAGAAATGATAACGATGGATGAGTATACGCATGTTAAATGCTTTTTGATTTCTTTTTTAGGAAAACGTAATGATAGGACATAGGACAGAGCAATCTTTAGAAACAAACAAAAAAGGAAGCCAATTGTTATTAATATTATTTTCCTTTTCTCACAAATGATGTTAATGTACAGCTTAGAGACTTGCAGTTCTTACCCTGGTTAGCTGGTAACGCCTTCTAACAATTTTGCAGTACCTAGGAGTCTTTAACAAGTACCGAGTCAACCAGCATGAAGCCAATATTCTAAAAGGCTTATGATTTATTTTATGTGGCATATCTAGGAGAGGTTATTGAACATAGACTTGAACCATAACATTCAACCCCAACCCATAATAAGTCAAAATTGCTGAAAGTTACCAGTAGAATCAAATGCAGAGAACATATAACAGAAAGAATAGCTTAGAGTTTAACACCAAAAGCTTCCTTCCTTTCACTCAAAACCAGCTGGAAATATGAAGAGAGGCACAGAGAACAGTGAAACAATGTAGCCAGTGTCTAGCTTGAGAACCTCAGTGAGACCCCCAGAGAGTCACATCTTGTCTCAGGTGGAGGGGCATACAATTTACACTGCGAGGAGATTAGAAACAGTTCATAAGTTACCTGTAAAGACTGTGCTGGGGTTTGATTTCACATGTTTGCCACACAGCCCCAAATACTCACAATGTCTGACAGATTATCTTGCTATTAAAAGGCTTCCTGTCAGTCTCTCAGTTAAAGTCTTTGAATCATACAAACATTTTCCAGTTCTTTACTTCTGATAAAGAGCACTACTCAATCCTCAGACTTGAACCTGCTGAATTCTCTGCACTGGAGACGTCAGAAAACAGCGTGAGATCCCTCTCTTATCTTGGGTATTGATGTTTATACCTGTTTTTCAACAGGGAAAATGCTTCCTGGCCAGTCAAATTAAGAAAACAACCCTCCGAAAACTCAGTGGTGCTACATCCCTAGGGAAAAATGGGTCTTGCCTGGAGTGTGATTATCATGACCATAAAGCAGAATTGACTTTAACAACCTGATAAATGAATAAATAATATGTTTATGTGCATATATACTTCTTGTTTACTAATTTTTATAATGCCTTCTTATTTTCATGGTAGGCTTTCCTAAATAGTGTAGGCAAGCTAGAGGTAAATGTAAGACATTTTCTAAATTTAAAAAATCTGTAATTGTAGTTTTAACAAATATCTAAAACAGAAAATAATACATTCTTTGTTAGCAAAATCATTTGCACATTAGGATCTCAAAATATATGTATTTAATTAATGCAAATGCAAATGCAAATATCTTCCAGGGCTATCAAATATAATACACAATAATATTAGTCCTTTAAAATTCCATGTAAAGAACCTGACATTACCAAACCCATTAAAGATTATAAAATTTCAGGTTATTTGCTATCAGACAATGGGTTAGAATAAGATTCTATAGGATCTGAAAAGCAGCTTTCCAAAATCAGCTATATCATTTGATTCTTAAGAATTGGAACACACATAACAAGTCTTTTTTTTTCTCTTAGTATAGCCAAAAAACCCACATTATTTGGATGTTTTTTTCCTTATTCCACATCAACAAAGATGGGCGATAGTAAACCCTGATTTGTTTTGGAGAGAGTCTATATATTTTCAGGTAATACGAGCATTCTCATATAAACTAAACAATATCCTATTTCCTATAGTTGTGAAAATGCATGAAATATAGGGGTGTTTTCTTAGGCTAATATTCAAAGAACTAAAAAACAGTGGGTAGTTTTAGTAATTGTTAATCCAGTTCAAGAGAAGTGGCCTAGAGTCTTTTGAAGTGTCCAGACAGATAACACTACAAATCCTTATTGACTCATAGTCCATCTCCTGCTGTCTGCTCATCATCCTCTCTCATCCCTCCTCTGAACTTCATATGAACCTAAAAACAAATGGGCTAAAGGTAACTTGATGGAGAGCACCTTGGCCAATAGGATAATTGGGTCAAGAAAATGGCTTGTCAAATAAGACATCTCTCCCAGCCACGGTCACATGTTTTTAATCACTACTAACTTTATTTCATCCTGTGTGTTCTGAAACATTTGAAATCTTTTCATTTTTTCAAAATTTTTGAGTATTTGTTCATTTGATTCTTTGTTTTTATTGTACATTCATGTCCACTCAATTATCTCACCTCTATGAAACTGCAAAAGTTGAAATAACCTAAATATTCAATATCAGAAGATCAAACAGAATCAACTATAATTTAACAATGTAAGGTTAGTTGGAATTCTCAGAAAGAACAAGAAAAGTGTATGATTCTTCCCTCTTCTACCTCAACTTTCTATCTGCTCTGATTTTATTGGTGTCAGCCTCCCCATTTGACAATTAATCCTTGAAGGGAAGAACTCAGCCTACTTTTTTGTTGGAACCCTAGGACAATTTAGGTCAATAAATATTTACTAAATGAATTCGTTCATAGCATTCTAAGCATATAACATATTTTAGGGGATCTAGAAAAGGCCAATTTTTTGACAAGGTCAACTAGTTAGCATAGAACTAAAAGATTTCATTGCTTCTGCTCAAAAAAATCCTTCTCTCTCTTCAATATAGACAAACAATTGTTATTTTCTGAAATTTCAGGACCATAACTTACAACTTCTTCCTTCAGCCAATGTCCTTACTAACAAAATGAATCTTCGCCCACATTTTCTGCTACTTAGAAAGTAGTGTGTCCCTGACCTGAGATTCATGTCCTCCATATCTCCTTAGGAATTCTCTCCATTTTCACTTGAGACTTTCAGAGAAAGGGTGAAGGGCCAGGAGGGCTCACTAAGCTGCTCCTGTTGTGATCAGCAGTGAATGAGTATAGCATATTTATGAGCTGTCTGTTATCATCCCCACTTAATGGGTGAGAGACTTTGAGATAGAGCTTCCTTGTCTCTAAAATTATATATATATATGAATGTTATATTACAGAGATAATATTTTGTTTAAGTATAATGGAGAAGTTTCTTCGATAATTCCATCTCATTTATTTTAACTGTCTGATCGTAACTCTTGTCAAAGCAGAACTAAGTAAAATTTCCGAGCTGTCTTCCTAAACCCAAACACAATCTGGTTTTCACTCCTACAAGTGAGTGGTGACATCTGGCATCACTAAGCAATTGTTTAAAAAGTCTGGTTTGGTGCACTCACTTTTGGCCTTTTATTTAGACACTGATTGTGAAAATGGAGCGACATTTTCATAAGAAAACATACAATTAGAAACACTAGTACTAATCATTTGCCTCATTTTAGAGTTATCTAGAATTCCATACATTTTTCAAGCTATTATACAGTTAATACAAAGAATACTCAATCAAATATAGTACAGGAGAGAAAATGTAGGTTATGTTTTTCCTAAGACACATCCATTTATATTCTTCTCAAGAATAAAAATACACTAATTCATATGCAGAAGAATTATACACATGCACACACATAATAAAAATAACTAAATCCTGGTTCAACACTAATTTACTAATTCTGTTCATAAAGCAAGATAATCTGCAGTCATATTAATATTGGAAGTAATTTGCTGAATATGACTTGCCAATTTTAGAAGATCTTAATATATGCCTTAGATGTTAACATCCTATGATTAACCAAAAGGTATTTGAACATGGACAATAAGATACCTACGAATAAAAAATAGAATAATGGTATGTGACATATAATTTTCAAATATTAAAATTCAGAAATAATAACTATCTAACAGACAGGTCAAACAATTAACTACCTGATTTTTTATCTCTGATTTCCACAATACAAAAGACAGGAAATTTTTATTGTTATTTTCCTTGAGGAGTGTGTTAATTTAATCAAATACTATTGAATTTTGCCTTAAAAACAACTTGGTTGCAAATAAGAAGTTTGGCATTTGCAACTGACAAAAGAAATTAACTGTATTTTTTTTTTCTAGATTAAAGCATAAAGAATGAAGAGTCAGTAATTGATAAAATATGTAGTGCATAAACAAAGGTATTTTGAGAAGTGAACAAAATGAAAAGAATTAGATTTTATTTGTCTAGATTTAATCAGAGAAATTAGTAAATATGGATAAATTATTTAAACATAATTTAAATCCAAACAAGAGAAATTTTAATAAAATTCTTTAAAATTAGAATTAAAAACATATTCTAATTAATAAGAAATTTGTGAATGCTATCTAATATAACAAAATTTTTAAGCTGTTTAAAATTTTTGATCACAATGTATACAAATGTGTAACATCAATTTCTCTGGAATTGTGATTATGTGTTTTAAACCTTTTGATAGATGATTAAATCTTAAGGTACTACTTTTTCAATATCTACTAAAATGAATAAAACTTGCTAAAATAACTTCATGGTTTAAATTTGATATTAAAATGAATTCATAGAGGTCCATTATTCATTATCTAAAACTTATATATGGCACAGTAAATTCAGGGATTTCCTTTGAAGGGAAATGTGAGCATTTCTATTGATAGGAAACTGAGAAAAGTAAAGGTTCCAAGACATGAAAATATTGCTTATAGTTTTTCCTACACATAAGGTGTGAATTATATAAATTATACTTCTCACTTGTAACACATATGAAGTACTATTCTCATGTAAAAGGAAAATTCAGGACTATTTCAATAATGTCAGACAGAACCCCAAATCTAGTCAATTGTACAATTGTATATTAGTACAGACAAAGTCTAAGTAGGCTGCCAAAATTATTCATGTGAGTGAATTTTGGGTTACAAACAAATGCAATGACAATAATCTGGGTTACTTCTAGAAGAACCTATTCACTTGCAGAAACACAATTTCAGCTCAAACAACAAAGCCTTTGAATCAGAAAACTAAAATCTGTGTCTAGGGACTGTGGCTAAACTTTGTTATGATAAATTCATCAGTCCATCATCTCTTCTGCTCAACCCACATAACTCTGATATGACCTCCAAACTGCACCCACCATTGTCTTAAGGTGCCACATGTTAAGGTTTCCTGGAACAAAAGGGACTAGGGTTCCTCAGAGCATATATGTCTGGTTTCATTTCTTTATTGCTCATAGTGCCAGGTTAACATAAAGAAGCCAAAGTCCAGCACACAAGAAGACGTCCGCCCCTGACACAAGTTCAAGACTCAGCTCTGTTTTCTCTTTGCGGCCATGTTCACACAGCCACATCCTATTCAACGACGTTAGTTATTATCTCTTTCTTGTCTATCCTTCAAGTCTAAGTTTAAATATGATCTCATCTGTAAGCCATCCCTCAATTCTGCAAAGTTAGTATCTTCCTGCAATGCACTTTCAAGCACTTTGCCCATGATTATTATATGTTATATCACTATTATATTTACGTATATCTCTCTCCAATAAATGGTAGCCTCAGTCTTTATAAATCAACATGTCTTTGTTTCTTAAATATCATTTTGCCTTGGGACAAGTTTACCTTGACCCAACCCCCCAGTATAGACCAATCCCCATCTTAGAATACCCTCCCTTTCTTGTTGTACCTAGTAAAGTGCTACTCTCAAGATTCAGCCTAATTCCCACCTGGTCTGTGACGGCTTCCTTGACCAACTAAATCCCAACTGATTTCCCTTTTCTCTGAATATCCATCTCCCTTTTTGAGTATATCTGCTGCCTCCCTCACTTTATTACCAACACTTCATGACCAATGATGCTTACATTCATTACACAGTATCACGGGCATACCCAGAGTTACGTGCCACTCACCATCTCCACCTCCCCCCTCTCTCTTCCTCAGTGGAGAAGACATATCAACATACGTGTGTGATGCTATGGTAACATTTGAAAATTTTCCCTAATTTACATAATTAATACACTCTACTATACTAACACTTATTAATAATAAAGAACACAGTACACAGAATACACATCAAAGCTCCTCATGAAGTTAATGGTTTAAAACTGGGAGGGTAGAACATTCATCTGGCACTTAACATGCATTGCTTGTATTTTATTTTTCATGAACCAACAAGATGGTAACAGAGAGAACAGACTCCATGGTATAATTCTGAGCTTCCTTAGGGTACTGAGTTCTATGTTTTGAATTTAGCTGGTGCTTTATAAATAATACTCTACTGGTGACAATGACAATGATGTCAGCTGATAGGGAACAGTATCATTTTTAATAACATGAATAAGCAACTGAGCCTCATACATGGTTAATCTCTACAAAAAGATTGCTCCCCCCATCCTTTTACCAGGTATGAGGTGATTTTTAGGAATTCCTGCTAAGAGTCTTCAAGTCTAAGTGATTACTAAAAAAAAAAAAAAAAAAAAAAAAAAAAATTAAAATGCAGCACACTGAAAAATCTTACATTCTGAATGTGGTTTTTCAATGTTTTTGAAAGTGTTAAAGCTCCAAATCATATCGTCCAATTCAAAATAATAGAAAAGTTTCCTTTTTTTTCACATCATAATGAAGAAATTCAAAAAAGTGCAACCACATTTTGTTACTGGAGCTTATTAGAGCACATCAGATCCTGTGCAACCTTGTCAAAATGAAATCAGCTCCAACAAGCACTGTGTACAATAAACTGAAGAGTGCTACAGCACCTTTTTCCCAGTAACGAGCTTTTTAGGTTAAAGGTATGTTCCGTTCTCCACAAATGCAGTGCACAATAATTTCTAACTTGTCAACCTGTTTTGTTTCATGGCAGTTTCTCGTTTTAAAAAATGGCATTCTGGCCCATTCAGAATAGATTTTCGAAGCAAAATTAAGTCTAAGGAGTCCCAGAAGCCCAAGCTGCTTGTTTCTCTCCAAGGACTGGTGTTCAATAGGGAGAAAAACTGCTACCATTTAGTCTGGGCATCATATCTCTGCTTCCTTCCTGCTTTAAGTCACTAACTCCCCAGCGTGATCCCAGGGTAATCAAGAGTGAATCCAAACCAAGGATTATTAGTGGAGATACAGAAGGGTCAGAAGTTGACATATATTAGAAGTATTAAGAAAAGAAGTGTCTTTTTGATAGAAGCTATTCCCATTTCCTAACCTTAAATATAATAGGGCATCCTTAACCTTCTCACTGATAATTGCACTGCCATTGGAAGCAATTGTAAGAGGAAAAGTTGACTGTATTTGCTTTTCTGCCTGTGCAGAGAAGGACGTTTATCTCTTCCCGTTATGTCCAGCTACGTGGAGCCGCCTCTTTGGATTATAGCATAAGAAGGGGTAACAGCTCCTGGGCTCCTACTCAAATGACAGCCACCAGGTTGACAAGCCTCAACTCGCCAGCACATGCCTCCTCCTCCAGTCGCATGGTAACCTCATCTGCTTCATAAAAAGGAACCCTTTTAAAAATTAGATTTGAATGAATCCCTTTTCGTCCCTCTGATAGCTTCCACTGGCTTCACATACTAAATGGAATCTTTATACAATAATAAAAAAAAAGCTGCTCTTGAAAAGTGAAAAGTACAGCAATTTTAAACTGTAGGTGGTAACCAACAGTCCTCTGTAATTACAAGAAAAGTTTATGAATAAAATCAGCCTATTATTTGAAAAAAGTATGCATTTTTTTTCTTTTAATATTACTTCTTTATATTCTAAACTGACAAAAATAAAGTGAAATTTAAAGTAGGAAAAATGCCTTTGAAGTGGATGCTTCTATGTAATTTAGCTCCACCTACATCAGTACAGTGGGCTCTTTCCTAAAGGTACTTTATCAAAAAGTAAATCAGATGATTTGGTCAAATACTTTAAGTTCTGTGAGGATGTCAGTTTCCTATGGGGAATAGTACCGTCCCCCATTAAAAGAAAAAGTTAAATCAAATATGAATATACACAAGAGGAAATGTGATGTAGTAGAAAAACACTGACTGAGAAATCCAGATATTTGGATTTTTCCTCTAGGTTCTGTAATAAAATAGCTGAGATATATTTTGTGTATAATTTAACCTCTATTCATCTAGGCTTCCTCATCTAAAAAATGAAGTGTTTGGACCTGGTTATTTATATAAATCCTTTTGGACCAGGTTGTTAATTAGTGATGGATCACAGTTGATCTTCTAAAAGCAAAACATCTTCACTCAAGAAACTTATAAATGAAAAAATTGGGGCATATGACTTCAGGAGATGCACAGAGTCCCTAGAGGTGTTGGTTCAGATTTAAAAATGCAATGAAGTAAGCTCATACGATGCCTGATATTGTAAATCATATAACTCTCTCAACTTCAAGACAATCTCTTGTGTACTTGAAAAATTAGTGATAATATGAATGTGATAACAAGAAATGTTAATGTCAGTGAACTTTTTAGGAGACAAAAATCACTCTCCATATGAAGCCACCCACACTGAAATATGTCATGATTATGATTAAAATCTCTCTTAACTTTCTCTGCTTGATTTTTCCAATGTTCCTTTTTCACTGTACAAAATAGCTCCTGAACTCATACTAGCTTACGTATTCATGTTACTATATAGATTTCTCATCAGCTAACTTAGTAGAAATGTTTCTCATTTCTATCTTGATTCCTCTTCTTATTTAATATACAAATTCCATAAGAGTAACACTGTGTTCCAGTATCCTAAACCAAATATCCTTAAAGCTTAATGAAACTGTTCCACTGTACTAGGTTACTAAAGCTACACAAGGTGAAAAATGTTGCTATTAAATTGGAAGTTATTACACAGCAATAATTTTAGAAAATTCTAATTTTCACATACATGTCTGTTGTCTGACAATTTTTAAAAGTAGTAAAATGCATCCAAATATAACACTTAATATTTCAATATAAAAAGTTATTTAAATAATTAAAGGAGAATGTGGAAATGTTTCAAAGATTATTATTATAAACTTGCTATCGTGTAATTTAACAAAACCAACAACAGCCATTTGCAGGTACCTTTTGTGTGTGCATATTAATAAGTACACTGATGTATCCATAGACAGTAATCCCTAACAAATACTAAGAATAATGCTAAGCAGAAATATGAAGAAACACCTACTGGGCTCCGCTTTTAATATCCCTTCCTATCACCTGCATCCCTAATGTTCAGAGATCTCATGCAAAGCAAGGTCTTTCTTAACTTAGGAAAGGTTATTTAATAAACTGATTCCCACATGTGATTTAGTGATACAAATCAATAACCCTCCCCAAATTATTTACATTTAAAATATGGCCTCAAGGAAGTAAACATTTTACCAAAGTAAAATATTACTAATTGTGGGATTTCATATTTTCCTGGATGTATCTCCTGGCATATTACTGAGGGGACCGGAAAACATCTCTGAAATTGCATCATGGTGAAACATATGAATGAAAACACTTCGCTGTTTCAATTTTACTAAGAAGTGGAGGCACAATTGAGAGTGTTTATTCATTCATCACAGGATCCACAGAGCCTGGCCTAGTGCTTTGCATACAGTAGATACTCAAGAGAGATTCCCTGGAATAGTAAAATAGTAGGTAGTATAGCACTGTCATGCGGATTTTCAGGGCATGCCTCAGAGAAGTTTGGTATTTGGCTAGATACAAATGTTATCTTTATAAGAGGTGATGTATATTTCCAACAAACAAATCCAATTTTCAATAAGCAGTAATCATAGAATTATGCAAAAAGATGAACACGTGAAGTCAATTGCATAATACTTCTAATTTCAAATATGTCTATTAAAGATATTAATTGTTTTATGCACAGTTATTCATATTGTGCACTGCTTAACTTTGTAAGGCACCATTTGCATATGGATTGTCAAGTAAATATACCTACTTCTTTTCCCCATATCTGATGAAAGTTAAAGGTCTTGATTTTGGTGACCAAAGAATGAATATCAATTACCCTGATTTTGCTCAGAAGTTAGAGCAATATATATATATATATACACACACACACACATACATAAATATATATACACACACAAAAATATATACACACATATCTACACATGTGTATATATGTGGATATGAGTGTGCATGTACATATGTATGTATATAAATGGACAGAAAGACAAGAAAATTTAACCATTAAGGAAATATTGATTGATTGCCTACTATTTAGAAGGCATTGTTCTAAGAGCTAGAGATACAGACATAAGATGCATAAGATCTCTGCTTTCAAGCAAGTAACAATCTACTGGGGGGACATAGAAAATATTAACATGTATGGACATATATTTAATAAATGTACATAAACGCATGCATATATAATATATGTACCATGTGTATATATATATACGCATATACATATATATGTACATATGCATACATATATACATATACATACATACAATCAAATATCCAAATAAACAACTAAAATACCAAATAATGGTAAATACTCTGAAGAGAACTAAAATAAAGTGATACATGAATGGGGGCCACTTTAGATTGGAGTGGACAAAAAAGGGTTCTTGGAGAAGATTCACTTGATCTGAGGTCTGAATAAGAAATCACTCTTGCAAAGACCAGCATTCATGACAGCATTCCTTGTACTTCCGGGACAGGCATTCTGGGCATGGGCTAAGTTCCAATAAAGAGAATGAGCTTGATGTCTTAGAGGAGTTGAAAGAGGACCAGGGAGACAGAAAAGATTGTGTGGAGAGGGATGAGAAGTAGCAGTATATCATGCCGGGTTTGGTAAAGTAGGGTAATAGGGACTTGAGTTTTATGCTAAGTGTGATGAAATGGCTTTGAGGAAATTTAAATGGGGGAAAGACATGAAGGAATATGCATTACAACATTTATATATTGCAGCTGTATGGAAAATAGATTGGAGAGGTGGAAGCTTGGAAGCAAGGAGCCCATTAAGCAATGTTTCAATAGTCTAGGCTAGAGAAGGTGGAGGGAAGTGGACATACTGGGAGGTGGTTCGGAAACCAACCAAATGTTGACAGAACTTGCTGATGAATTGGAGAGAAGCTAGAGAGGAATGAAGGATAATTCTTAGATTCTGGAACAAGCCCATGATATGTTGTTATAATGTTTGTGAAAACTACATTGTAAGAAGCTACAAAGCAGGTTTTATGTAAAATCTGTTCTTCTAATTAGGCATGCCATTGTTTTGATGCAAATGTCAAAATTTTCCCCCATAAATCATTGCATATTGCTTGACTTCTCTAATAAATGAATGCATATATACTTAGGCAGAAGAGCTCTGTACATTTTTGTAAAGTTACAATCTAGCTTTATTTCAGTAGACAAAAAAGTCTGGAAAGCCTAAGTGCCATGGGTTCTATCCTTCTATTTACCTTACTCCAACTGATAGAAAAGATTATATAGAAATAATGCAGGAAAAGATATTTAAAAAGTTTAAGTTGTTGAGTGGTGAATTCTTGCCTCTCTTCAGGCAGGAATGAGGGTTTTCAGGAATGTGGGACATTTCAGTCAGTGGTCCATCTAGGTACCATAGAAGCATTTACTTCAGAGTGGTATCTCTGAAAGGAATTTTTACTCTGAAGGCTGAAACCCTAATTCATCCACATCATGCTCATCTTAAAACAAAGAGATGGAATTAAGCCGCAACTCTGTTTCGAGTCTGGCTGCACACACACACCTTTTAAAATGTTTTATAATGAAAACAGTGCTCCTGTCTATTGGATCCCACTCGGCCTCTCTCTGCAGAGTTCCACGGCATGCTCCCCCAGTCAGAGGTGCGCCTTTCCCACAGGCATCCCAGCATTTCCTGCTTATGTGTGTCCAGAAATGATACATTTTATCTCAGCGATTAAAGAAGGTACTGTTTTAGGACTCGTCCAGCTAGTTTACTGTGTGGAAACTCTCACACAGAGATGAGAGCAGCAACCACAGGGCTCCTCCATTAGTGCACTGTTTGTTGCTCCATATGGGTGTCTTTCCTATCCTTTTCCTTCTACTGTACATTTTTCCATCTACGCTTCTAAAGAAAGCTTCTCCAAAGGGAAAATGCTCGTGAGTACACAGAATTAATTCACCAACTGGTAGGTCTGTTTTCATGTGAGGGAACAGATTTTAGCTGAATCCCTTTTTAATGTTTGCTAGGCTGTACATTTGTCCCTAATCAAGGCTTCTCTTTCCCGCTCCCCACCCACTCATCTGAGCTCAAAAATTCACTGTCTTACTCCCCTCCTGATCTGTATTGCCTATTCTAACAGTGCAACGAAGCCAAAAAATTCATGTAGCCTCTCAATGTTTCTAAATGTTTCATTGCTGGATAATTTTAATAGTAAGTGTACACGTGACTGCCAACATTTTAGTCTAGTTACATATTTACTATGAAGCACAGAAGTACATTTTTCACTTTAATGTGATTAGAGTCCTTATTAGCTTTCAAATCATTGATAATCACAACATGGATAGGTAAAATACATACTGTAAGACTAGGAAAGTATGTATTATAATCATATTTGCTTAGCTCTAGGGTAAGATAAGTTTAAAAACAAATTTAGGATATTATTTTATATTTTTAATCTGTTTCATAATTATTACTGTGTTCACCTATATATGTATTAATTATTCTGCTAAATTTAGGCTCAGGTACTAATAACGCTAAAGCAACTGAATTTATATTTTGCACACTAATTAAATATTTGAAAGAGATGATAGATGGCTTGGAAATGTTCGTTTAAGAGAAAGAAGGGCTACCCTGCATGACTCAATTTGGCTCTCTCCCATGGTAAGTAAATCAACTGAAATGGAGAAGCAGCACCCAGGGTGGAGAGTGAACCTGCATTTACCTATAGTCTCTGGAAGAGATATACAGTCATCCCTTGGTATTGGTGGGGATTGGATCTAGACCCCAGCAGACACTAAAATCCACAGATGCTCAAGTTCATTATATAAAATGGTGTAGTATTTGCATATAACCTATGCACATCCTCTCTTATGTTTTAAATCATCTCTAGATTACTTACAATACCTAACACAATGTAAGTGCTATGTAAATAATTGTCATGCTGTATTTTTTAGGGAATAATGACAAGAAAAAAAGTCTGTACATGCTCAGTACAGATGCAACCATCCTAGGCCTTTCAGTCTGTGGTTGATTGAATCCATGGACACAGAACCCACGGATACGGAGGCCGATTCTATGTCTAAATGAGCAACAAAGCTTGGATGCTCGGCTTGAGGCAGCCATCTGTAATACCTCGGTGTACAACTTTCTGTCCCTGAGTATTTTTGACATTTATTGTTAACAATAAAAGCAGAGTGAAATGAAAGTAGCAGTTACATTGAGTCTTTAAAGCTGCAAAGGCATATTTAATAGCTTGATACCTTTCACTAGACCAAAACACATATAGACATTTCTAGCAGGAATATTCTTTCTTACCATCAAAATTAAAAACCTGAAACACTCTTTTTATAATGGTTCTCACTAACGAACAATAAAAGGTGATGGATCCTATTCTATATATGTTATTTCTGAGGTAAATTATCCTGGAGACAAACAAACAAAATGCACTATCACATTTTTCATCAGTATTCATTTCAAAAGATACATGAACAAATAAGCAAAACAAACCATAACTGTCAGGTGATATCTTAGGGACACCAAGGCAGCAACTGTCAGGAAACTGGCATTATAGAAATAGAAACAACCTTTTTATTCTTTCACTTTCTACTATGATAATACTAGTTATGGAAAATTTTTCTTGTTTTCATATGGTCATAGAGATGAAATTTGCTAGAAAAGCAAAATATGTACATACAAAGAAAAATGGAAAATGTGGAAAGGTGCATAGTGGGCAATTTCATTCAAAATAAGAATGGCAAGAGTTAAGATAATGAAGAAATAATGAATTGTTATAAAAGCTTATTCATACAAGTAGAAAAATAATGAAGTAATGGAGTAAATTAGAGTAGTGGCAGAATAATTTTAAATCTCATATAAGGGTTACTATGGTAATAGGAAGAGTACATTTGAAGAGAGATAGGGATGTTATGAAAACCTGTCTGGAACAGTACATCTCAACTTTGTTATGACTGTCTGAGACAACCCTGAGTTGGGTCCTAAGTGGGATGGGCTCTCCCCTGAAGCTCTAATCAGACTGCTGGTTACTTTCTTCTAAAATCTGG
The DNA here is from genome assembly GCA_031878705.1 of Tapirus indicus. Lineage (NCBI taxonomy): Eukaryota > Metazoa > Chordata > Mammalia > Perissodactyla > Tapiridae > Tapirus > Tapirus indicus. The sequence goes on from CM062936.1 coordinate 4,510,481, forward strand.
GTCTGTCATAGTTTGTGCAGCTACTGGAAGACGAAGAAATAAGTTACTAATTTTTCTACTTGTAATGCTGTATTTCTTCCCAAATCCTAGGGAGGGCTTCGAGGCTGGGGACAGTACTAAAGAGTTTCAGCATACCTGGACATCTTCCATTTGTATTTTTAGGAGTGGTTATGAATTTCTCTGGCATGAGTGAAGGAAGATAAAAGGCACTGGAAAAGTTAAGAAGGAAGAAGTCTAGGATTTGGGGGGGGGTGTGGTGATTTGTGTTTCTCACTCTTCCTAGATATTCTCTCAAAACTTCCCTATATATTTTTCACACTGTCAAAAGAATATTTTTTAATCAGTTGATGACAAATAATTATAAGAACTTGAAACACTTCCAACCACAAAATAAGATTAGCCTAAGGTCATCTGTAAAACTCTGCAACCATTCCTTGTGTGATAAACAGATATCTGCTATGTTCTCCACACTGGAAGGCACAGATTCAGGTACTCTTTGCTTGGGGAGAAGATATTTTATCTAAACTCTCCAAATTTGATGTTGCATCAGAGAAACAAGAGTGATTATAAATTTTGTCCTGCTCTTTATACATTACTAATTTGCTATACTCTTGAATTTTTAAGATCTTCTCTATTGCTTAGTTCACAAGAAATTAGAATTTTCTTGTTCTTCAATAGCGATAATCTAATTTACACTCTGGGTACCACTCAGAAAAGACAATGGGAAGTAAGTTGTATGCAACTCTTGGGCAAGTTTCATACCAGAGCACTGGATTGAGATTGCCCTTAGTATCATAAGGCTACTAGTAATATCATCATAATAATAGTCTGATTTATTGCATATCTACATATCTGGCACTGTGCTGGGGACTTCCATCTATGATATACACATTTTTTTATGAATAATCCACGAGTGCTGTGTTACTATGTTTTAAAATTCCAGACACTTGGACCACATTCTTGAAGATTCTGAACGTCCATATCATTATATGATCATTCGCCTATAGCCCTTCTGTTTTTGTATTATAATTACTTGAATGCTTAACTTATCTTCCTTATTAAACTCTAAACTTCTTGAGTGCTATTCACCTTTACTCCTACAGTACCTTTGCACTCAGTGGATAAATACTAAATATCCATTTGGTGAATAAATGAATTTTTATCTTGATCTGTGTTCTCCAAATAGTAAAAACAGCAATGGAAGAACATATTTCAAGACCCTTAACATACATGTAATAAGCCATTCTAAATAAATAAATAGCATGTTACCAATAATAACATGAGAATAACTTCAATATTTTTATACAGAAGTAAAAAACAAAAAACTACTGTGCTCACAGGAATTAATAGTATAACTATGGCTATCAACTTAACAGATTAATTTTTCCATTGCTGAGCTTGTTAATGGAAAATGCTACTTTCTTTCTTAAAGGAATGTCCACAGTATAAATATTTCATAAGTATAACATTTTATCCTACAGGTATTTGTATGTTGAATTTTGTTAGGCCTTTCATTGAGGGTAAATTTTAGACTGGCAGTTTCAAATTACCATCTGTAGGTCTAATGCTGAAATTTACAAAGGTGTAATTAGGAGGGAGAAAAAAACCCTCCAGTGTCCATAATACAAAATGTCAGTGTTGTTAACAAGTAAATGTGATAACATCTAAATAATGCACTTCCATTGACACCCAAAGAATAAAATCTAACCATTAGGATGGCATCTAGATTGTAGATGATTTCACAGGTAAGTGCTGAGACCTCATCAAGTTAAGAATCAATAGAACCCAGGCAGCTGTGGTGCAGTCCGAGACACCGTCTCAGCCCACGAAAGGCCCTTCTGCACTAGAGCTGTATTCAATTATCACAGCTAATGTAAAACCAACCTGGGTGCAAAAGATAAAAGGGTAAAGTTCTCACAAATGATCACTTATCACTCCATAACGAAATGCATGCAGCATTCATTACAGATCGAAATGCCACTCAAATTTCATCATTTAGTAGGGTTTTGAAACAGCCAAACCATTAACAGAAGAGAGCGGCTTTTTATATTTATACAACCAGTGACTAATGAAACATTATACCCTGTGTGCAAAGGGGGGGGGGAAGCTTTATTTTGTAATGAACCCAATTGGAGCCCTTTTAAACATAGTGTAATACGGTTTCACTGTTTCATGGAGCCTCTCATTACTTGTGTCAATAATCCGAGGTAAACTGCTGTGGAACTTTACAGCATTTATCTAGCAGCATGAATAGCATTAATCTATGGGGTGCTTTTGATGAATTATAGTTCAAAAAGCAAAGCCAAAAATGACTTCTTACAAAGTGCTTAGAGAAGTATTTATTAGAAATATGTCAACTGCCAACTACCTAAAGGTGGCTTGGCTATTTAGGAAATCATGCTGTCGGCTAGCTTGCAAACACTGGGAAAACACATGAATTTTCCCCACTTGAATTACTTTAAAAAAACAAATGACATACTCTTCATCTAAGTACATTATTTTTTCTGTCACTTCCCTTCTAATTCTCTATATTTTTATGTCACATTGCTCTAGATACAATGTGACTGCTATACAACATGGCCCCAGTGCCCAGAAACTGTTAGGTGAGAGAAGAACTTAGAGAGTTAAGGGTGAATCAGGCTTCACTTACTCGACTGCATGAGCTACACATCCAGGTCAGCATGAACTAAAGCTCCTCCTGGATCCCACGCTAAGGATCTAACTTATCTTCTTGACACACTCAGTGGTTGTTATATTCTCTCTGGCAGTAACGCTGGCAGGGTGTGTGTCACAGGGGTTTACCACATTTAATTCCAATTCATCAGTCTAATTTGATTAGGTTTATCTTTCCCAAAAGTTGAAACTTCCACAATTTGTGAGATTTAGAAATTAATCTCTCAGCTCTACTATCTACAAGATGGTTATATGTGGACAGTCCATTTACTGTGAACCTTCATTTTCCTTTCATAGCAAAGAGGTATTAAGAATTGAGAGACTGTATACACAAAAGCAATTTGAAAATAGGAAAGTTGTATATTGACTAGATATATTACTTTTTTCTCCAATTTTCGCCTACATCATAACAAAATAATGGGTAAAAACACAAACTGGATTATTTGTCCCCTAAAATTAAATCTCTTTACAAAGAATTAGACTTTATCCCTCAAATTCTTTTTTGGAAAGGTATAGAACTAACCCATTCTACCTATGGTATTCTATAATTAGATTCATAAGACAGATAAATAAACGTACTCTCTCCATGACTTCTAAGATCCACTGTTTTTATTACAGCATCAGGTTTTACACAATATTTGTCCAGAATACTGCAATATTGTGTAGAACACACTACTAGTCTTAGAAAAGGTTTTCTTGGTGAATATATGAGGAAAATGTTACACCCTCTAGTGCTTCTCTCTCTTGGATATTCACAATGTACCGTAGCATGAAAAATAAACTCTGAGAAGTCCTGCAATAAGGAAACCTGACTTATTTTGTTTATTGCAGTATTTATCAATCTCATAAAAGTTTATATCCACTTAACAATAGGTTAAAGTTACTTCATAAAGAACCCATTGTGGCTTTTAGAGTTGGGGAAAAACAGAGATTCTCTTCAATCTTGGATATTGGTATTTCTTTTTGTCATTTTATTACATTTATTCAAATTGTGAGATTAGTGCAGAGGAGAAAAAATGTGTGTGGATATTTCAACTTATTGGTCATAAAAAATTAACGCAGTTTTCATTAATATTGTACACCTCTGTCTGCTGCATCTCAGTGACATGCTATCATTTTTTGTGAAACCAGTTATAGTGATTATAAAGTATATTTTTATGGTAATACAACAAAATTAGCTTAAGGGAAATATAGTTTTCATAATTCTGATTTATAACTAAAAGGATTTATTTGCAAAATAAATACATTAATATAATTTACTAGTCACCATCAAAAATTATACAATATGTTTGTAATAAAAAAGCTTTTCACAAAAATAATTTTTATTTTTAGTATGTTGTAATTTCATTTTATTAGTTTGACTTGGAACATATTAATCGTGAATCTTTGAGATATTTACACTTATGAGAAGTCCTTCTGAAAGAAAAAGAAAACCTGTTTAATTTTGTTAATATTTTAATAAATTTAAACAGTTTTCAGGTCATTCATTCTTTCACGTATAACGATATCAAAAATGTACTCACCGTGTACAATGAGAACATACTCTGCGCTGCTTTGGCCAATGGTATTTGTGGCTTCACATCGATAGGTACCATTATCCGTTTTGTTCAGGAAAAGAATGTTTAACTCCCTACCACTCACAACCATTCGGTCAGGATCTGGTAATTCTCCACCATCCTTTGTCCACAAAACAGGTTCTGGCCTATTGGGTTTAAACATGCATATAGACAGGAACAATAAGAATTGTTACATATTCTGTGAATTAAGTAAATCAAGCAATTTATAAATTTTTTAACACCCATTTTGTGCATAACCATGTGCTAACTTCTATGAGGTATCAAAGAATCATCACGCACTCACTCAGAAGATCTGGAGGTAAGCAAAATATAATTTAATTCTATTCTGCTTAACTAAGCAGAGATGGAGTAAGTAACTAATTTGTTGGGTCATGATAGCAGTCACTGATACACTATAGCAGGTCCCGTGGCCCTGATCCTACCGCTGATGGCTCAGACCTGCTGGTCTCTGGAGGACTGCCTTGGGCTATTGCAGTAGCCTTCCTCAGAGGTACCTGGAATTACACCTTTGCACTTGGGGCCATCACTATGGGGCAGCTGTGCCTGAAGCCATGTGAAGCTTCTCCCCTTTACTTCTCCTGCATTTCTCATCCTCCCTAAAGATTTTTCCTGACAACTTCTCTCTTCTTTCCCTAGTTTTATTGAGATTTAGCTAACATATAACACTGTATTAGTTTAAGGTGCACAAAATAACAATTTGATGATTACCACAAAATGATTACCACAATAAGTTCCATTAATATCCATCACCTCACATAGTTATAAATTTCTTTCTTGTGATGAGAACTTTTAAGATTTACCCTCTTAGCAACTTTCAAATATACAATACAGTATTGTTACCTACAGTCACCATGCTGTACATTACATCCCCAGGATTTATTTATTTTATAACTGGAAGTTTGTACTTTTTGATCGCCTTCACCCATTTCCCCTACTCCCCACACCCTGCCTCTGGCTACTTTTATTCAACATTGTGCTTGAAGTTCTAGTCAGAGCAATTAAGCAGGGAAAATAAATAAAAGACATCCAAATTGGAAAGGAAAAAATAAAACTGTCTCTATTTGCAGATGGCATGGTATATATAGAAAACTCTAAAGATTCCACCAAAAAACTACTAGAATTAATAAATTAATTCAGTAAAATTGCAGGATACAGAATATGCAAAAATCAATTGCATTTCTATATACTAAAGAACTATCAGAAAGATAAATTAAGAAAATAATCCCATTTACAATTGCATCAAAAAGAATAAAATACTTAGGAAAAAATTTAACCAAGGAGGTGAAAGACCAATAAACTGAAAATTATAAGATACTGATGAAAGAAATTGAAGAGGATACATATAAATGGAAAGATATACTGTGCTCATGGACTGGAAGAATTAATATTGTTAAAATGCCCATACTACCCAAAGAAATCTACAGATTAAATGCAATCCCTGTCAAAATTCCAATGGCATTTTCCAAAGAAATAGAACAAACAATCTTAAAATTTATATGAAACCACAAAAGGCCCCAAAGAGCCAATCAATCCTGAGAAAGAAGAAAAAAAGCTTGAGGCATCACACTTCCTGACTTCAAACTATATTACAAACCTAGAATAATAATACAGTATGGTATTGGCATAAATACAGACACATAGATCAATGGAACAGAATAGAGAGCCCAGAAATAAACCCACGCATATATGATCAATTAATTTTCAACAAAGGAGCTAAGAATATACAATGGGAAAAGGAGAATCTCTTTAATAAATGGTATTGGGAAAACTGGACAGCCACCTGGAAAAGAATAAAATGGATCCCTCTCTTATACCATACACAAAAATTAACTCAAAATGGATTAAAGAGTTGAATATAACATCTGAAATCATAAAACCCCTAGAAGAAAACATAGGCGGTAAGCTCCTTGACATTGGTCTTGGTGATGATTATTTGGATTTGACACCAAAAGCAAAGGAAACAACAGCAAAAGTAAACAAGTAGAAGTATATCAAACTAAACAGCATCTGCACTGCAAAGAAAACCATTAACAAAATGAAAAGGCAACCTACAGAATGGGAGAAAATATTTGCAAATCATATATCTTATAAGGGATAAATATCCAAAACACATAAGGAATTCATATAACTCAATAGCAAAAAAAGAATCCAATTAAAGTATGAGCAAAGGATCTGAATAGACATTTTTCCAAAAAAGACATACAAATGGCCAACAGGTACATGAAAAGTTGTTCAACATCACTAACCATCATGGAAATGCAAATATCAGCCACAATATGACATCACCTCACACCTGTTAGAATGACAGAAATGAAGAAATATCAAGTATTGGGGATGATGTGGAGAAAAGGAAACCCTTGAGTACTGTTGGTGGGAATGTAAATTGGTGTAGCTACTAGGGAAAACAGTATAGAGGTGCCTCAAAAATTAATAATAGAACTATGATATGATCTAGCAATTCCACTTCTCGATATATATCCAAAAGAAATGAAATAACTATCTCAAAAAGCTATGTGCACCCTCTTGTTCATTGCAGCATTATTTACAATACCCAAGACATGGAAAAAACCTAAGAGTCTACTGACAAATGAATAGATAAGGAAAATATATTTCAAATATAATGGAAAATTATTCAGCCATAAAAAAGACGGAAATCTGCCATTTGTGACAACATGGATGGACCTTGAGGGCATTATGCTAAGTGAAATAAGTCAGACAGAGAAAGACATACACTGTATGATCTCACTTATACGTGGAATATAAAAAAAAAACCCAAACTCACAGAAACTGACTTCTCTTTTAATCAAATACTTGCAAAGAATTCCCATCTCAAAACCTACACTTAGGGAAGAAAAGATAACCGAACCATGGATTTCTGTCTTCAAAGATTTCACAGTCTTTTATAATTATTAATGTTAAGAATGGTTATTAATAATATTTACTACCATGTGTTGATAATGGTCGCTATCCTAGATACTTTACATATATTTTCTATAATCCTCACAAGAACACTTTGTGAATATCATTTTAAAAACTGTAATGCATATTAGAATACAGAAGACAGAGACGTAGCCTAATCCTGCCCTGACTCCACGGTAAATGCTTCGTCTACTACCTCATGCTCTCAAACACGATGACTTTTTCCTAGTTCGTCTACATCAAAATTTTCTAATTAAAACATGGTTTTATCACATCATTGGAAATTGTTTCAGGAAAGCTTTAATTATTTGTTCATTTTGATGAAAACATTGAACTTATGTTTTGTTATTGTGAATACAATTAGAACTAGGTCTTGATAAGCGATGCCTATGGCTATGACAGCTTTTCTAAGACAAAGAATATATTTTTTTCTGAAAAAAATTGTAAAAGAGATAAAAGTTGTGAGCCAAATAATAATAAATGTTGGAAATTGTAAAAAAACAAGCAGATCAGCAAGGTGAGGAAAGAATTGCTTAGTTTAGTAGTAAAAACACTAGAGAGAGAACAAAGGATAGAGGACAACTTTATGAGGGCTGGACCCAAGAAACTTTTGAAAGAGCATGCTATGAAAAAAAATGAAGAAACTAGTTACCCAAAAATATTGGACAAATACAATAATTTATATCATCCAATTATACAGACAACTCACTCTCATAGTATCTTTTATAAAAGCCAAACCATTAACAGTTCTCAACTTGCTTCATATATTCCACAACTGCTAGTTGCTATCTGAATTTACTAATTCTAACTTTAAAGCTGATAGCCTGGATAATCTTGTACCATGTGCATCCTTAACATCCTCTGAAGAGACAAAACTGGGACAATAAAACTGTGACCTGCTGCAGAGCCTGAAATATTAGAAATTGTGTCCTTCCTTTATACAAAGCCACACACGACCAACACAAAAATAACAGTTTTATTAAGGATAATTTGAATTTAGAAGATTCATCCTTAAAACGCTACTCAGTGGAAGTATTTTACTATATCAAGAGGCAATACCTTCTTGATGTTTAAGTTAGAATTTTTAAACACACAGATATAATCATAGCACATTTCCATACTCAAATTTATACCCCCAAAACCCAAATTGTCATCATTTTTCTCTGCTTGTGTTCGTACACTTTCAGTCACATCTTAAAGCATATGGCTCTGTAAATACGTAATGAAATTTTGATATATATGTATATATATATTTTGTGTGTGTGTGTGAGGAAGACCAGCCCTGAGCTAACATCTGTTGCTAATCCTCCTCTTTTTGCTGAGGAAGACTGGCCCTGGGCTAACATCCATGTCCATCTTCCTCTACTTTATATGGGACGCCGCCACGGGGTGGCTGACAAGCAGTGCATCGGCGGGCGCCCGGGATCCGAACCCGCGAACCCCAGGCTGCCAAGCGCGGACTAAACCACTGTGCCACCGGGCAGCCCCTTGATATATATTTTTAAATTGTGTGTATAGAAATGAAGTTAAAGATCAAGTTGCCAGTCTGTATTTAAAAAACTCTTTTTTCTAATAAAATAATTCTCTCTTTTAGGAAATAATGAGAAAAACACCTGCAAAAGTAGTTAACAGGAGATTATAGCAATATAATTCGCTGCTGACACTGAACACTGCCGGATTCTTGATCCTATGCTGTATAGTGAATCCTCAAGGTGGACAAAAAAGATGAAATTTTAATGAAATGGAGGGTAGAGTTTATGCATTGATTAAAAATAGCCTACACATATTCCAATTAGGACTTAAAATGTTCAAGCTTCTTAATATCACCATAAAAATATTAAGCGGTTTAGCAAGTCTTGATACAATTTGTGTTCCATCTTAATAAAAAGGGCCCCTAGGCTTTCTCTAATTGGAACCCAGAAATGATTGAGTTTCTTGCTGCAAGTGAATAACAATCTTCCCTGCTGTTCAGGCAACCAAACGAGATCATTTAAAAAGTGGTTCCGGTCTACAGTTTCTATGTGATAAGGCTGAAAACGAGTAGAAGCTAGACACCAGAGTAACAGGACATGGACCCGGGATCCAGCATAAGATAACACTGTGCAACTGTACAGTGACAATGTTAACATAAGCAATCCAAAGAGTTTCCCTTTAAAAGTCAAAATTATAGAAACTACATGGAAATCTTCCATATAGGATGAAATTTGATTTATATTTCTGTCCACCAAATCTGTAGGACTAAAAAGATGTTTCATTTTCCTGTGCACCTAAAGACATTTTTGTAGCACTTTCTTCCTAGGGTGACAGAAAACAACATGAACATTAAAGTGAAAAAAGAAACCAAATATGCTCGTGCGTTTATTCCTTTCTATTCTAAGGCCTTGGTGAAGTTGTTTTCATCTTACAAGATTTTTTTAAAACTTTTATTAACTCAGTGTTTTGTTTTGTACATATTTAATAAGAGATTCTCTGATATCTTTAACTCCTTATTTATAAATCAGTGTTGAAAAGAATTGTCACAACTCTCTCAGACAACCAGTCTATTCAATGTCTTGAACCAGATACAAATCTGATTACTAACTTCCACTGAAACTCTTTTGTTGTTAGTCTTTGGGCATTTATTCTGTCAAGTTATGCCACAGTAACAGTCCTTCTAAGTCTCCCAATATATGAGATCATCCACTCTTTAGATATCGAATAGAATGGAATCTTGCTTTCTCTCCATAGCTCTCATCCTCTCTTAGGCTCATGCCTGAGAAGCATAAAGAGCAAGCAGTCCAGTGATGGGAAGGTCAGTCCCATAATGCAGTGTCTCCTAGGAAAAGAATTCTCTTGGTGTCCTCGCAGAAATGGACGCGAGTAAAAGATCTTTCAAAGTTTGGGATGGATACACTCTTCAGTTTCCTCCTTTTCCCAAATAGCTATATCCCCTTTGAATTCTGCAGTGTCTTTTCCTTCATAAACACAGTACATGTTGGGGTTTGTTTTTTTTTTTTTTATGGGGAAGACCAGCCCTGAGCTAACATCTGTTGCCAATCCTCCCCTTTTTGCTGAGGAAGACTGGCCCTGGGCTAACATCCGTGCCCATCTTCCTCTACTTTATATGGGATGCCGCCACGGCATGGCTGACAGGCAGTGCGTCGGCGGGCGCCTGGGATCCAAACTCGCGAACCCTGGGCTGCCAAGCGCGGACTAAACTGCTGCGCCACCGGGCGGCCCCCATATTGGGTTTTAATACTAAAATTAACCTTATGAAAATTAAACTTACTTTTCTTAGATGAAAGAAAAAAATGCCATTGTAATAGCATTCAAGTCAATATCTTGTTCTGACTCAAAGAAAAAGAAATTTGCAAATATATCTATCTTACATTTCTTTTAATATAAGACAAAGCAGGAACTTATGGTTAATAACTTGGTGCCTTATGTAGCTATATGGAGCACGAAGATGACTAATGCCTTTATTTCAGATCAGAAATTCCCCAGGCACCAGTAGATGTGATTGAAGTTTTCATACAGGGAAATTTTTGAAAGCCTAATTGCTCTCTAAATTTCCTGTGATATTTTAACTCTAAAGTGAAAGAAGGTAGTAGGAGTTATGTAAACATCTTGGATCCCTTTTCATGCATTAAGCAAAAACTTTCAAATCAAGAAATTATGCCCAAGAGCCTGTGCATAAAACTCTCAGTGTTTATGCTATCAAATTTTTAGAGAAATGGAGGGAGGGAAATTAAATGCAAATTAATTGACAAGTGAGTTTGAAATTGGGTTCAAGTGAAAAATTTTAAGTTTTAAGGAAGAAAGATTTTGAGCAAACTCTAGCCCAGGCAGTTCTCCATTGGGTACATTGAGATTGCATCCATAAACGTTGCCAACCGAGTGAGGAAGAAAAAAAAGAAGAGGAAAAAAAACTAGAAACTGGGTTGCTTGCACCTTTTTTAAATTAAAAATATAAATATAAAGCAAGTTCAAGGAGTAGGCTTTCTTAATGCTGTAAAACCAACGATTTTTTAACATTTAAAAAGTTTTTAGTTTTATATTATAAAGTATTATTTTATGTTATTTATATTATTATAAAATATTATTTTATAATGAGTCTCTTTTAGAAGCGAAGGATGTGGTTGCTAAACAGAAAGAAATAGAAAGGGATTGTTTGTGGAGCTCTTTATTACACCAATCATTTCAAATTTAAAGATATATAAAGGGTTATTTGATATTGAGGATCAAACAAGATGTTTCTGAACACAGCTTGTAAATAGCATTCTACATACATTCACAGTCATATTCCTTGTTATTGTAAAAATACTGGTCTAAGCCCTTGGAAGGTACATCAAACTGTGATTTTTCCTCAGATTTGATTGTGCAACTTAATTGTAATGAAACTTGTTTTCCTTTTATTTCTGATATTGATTTCATACTTTTTATGAGAGCAATCTGAAAAAAACATCAAATAACTTTTACGATTAGCCAAGTTAATTTTGAATGTTTACTTATCACAATTGGGGTTCATTTTAAAACACAATGAAACATTTATGTGCCTATTTTTATAGATATAGTTTTGCTCAAGGAAAAACAAAACTTTAGAACATTTATAGTAGAATAGTCTTCAGTGAGTCTTGATGGGTTTAATTACCAGAAAATGTTCTACTCTTACACTTATATCTTAAGACAGATAAGAGATCAATAAACTTCATTGCTGTTGTTCAAGTATACTTATATATTCTTTACTAGGTACTTCATGAGTTTACACAATTATCATCTAACAATTATCTAGAAACCAATCTGTGCAAGGTTTTGAGCCAGGAATTAAGAGGGATATAAGGAAAGTAAGATAAATATATGCTTTCTGTGATATTATACTTTAGCAGTTTATATACCTTATATGCCATCAACCATAACACTTGGCAGGGCATGGTAAGTGGCATAAATGAGTTATAAAACACCATGAAGATTGATGATACCTATATTACGGACATTACAACAGGCTTTATGAAAGTTATAACTCTTGATTAGTGTCTTTAATTATGGTAGGATTTGAGTGGTAGAAATGGAAGATACCAACTCAAGAGGAATCAGAACCCTGGGTAGGATGATTGGCCTCTAGAGGCCATATTGTTGAATAGATGAATTTAAATATGATGAGTGCCAAGAAAAGAGAAGAGGGTTAATAGGTAATATTGTTATTGGCTAAGATAAATTAAGAAAGTGCAAAGTTAAAAGCACTTGATATGATAACTGAGTTGGGAGTAATAAAATCAAAAGCCAAGACATAAATTGCTATGGAGAAACAGGACCAAATATGCTCTTAAGGAGCCTACACCAAGACAAAGTCAATAGGACAAGAAGCTGAACATTAAAGAGTCTTATTTTGGTTTTAGACCTGAAGACTGATTATGCCATTAATATGGAAGAGAGAATGAAATGTGGTAGGGAACATTTTGGTCATAAAGAGGGGCATGAACAAAACGTGGAAGTTTGGAGTAGAGATGAGGGAGAGAGAAAGAAACCTCTATATTTAAACTGTACATTTTCTAGCCTGGCACTTATCCTTGAGCACCAGGCTAAAAAACCCAGACTTTCGTGGAAAATAAAAATACTCTGCTAAGGCTTTTAAGAAATGAGTATTCCTGATCACTGATTTCTTTGTGTATACCAATGTGAAATACCTGAAAAAGGAAATTCAAGGAAGATACCTTATATGGAGTTCTGAAGAGAGAAAACAAGGTCCTATTTGAAGTTGCATTAATAATAAAAAAAAAAAAAAAAAAGAAAGCACAGATTAACAGAAGATAATAGAAGAGCTCTTGGGGAGGTAAACACAACTTTTTGGAGCCAGAAAATATATGATGTCAATGAAGAGAGAGAAACTCTCTTCCTGGTGTTCAGTCTTTATCACAGGAACAATCTCATTCCTCAATAGGAAAAAATAACAATGCAAAACCAACCAACCAACCAAACAAATGAATAAATTAACCAAAAAACCCAGAAACCAGGATGAAAACAAATTGAGATATAGCAGAAAGCAAAAGGGATTTCAGTTTGAGAAATGCTAAATTCAAGTGCTAGAAGAAAATCAGGAAATACATCTCCATCCAGCAATAAGGAAATGAGAAACTAGACATCAGAACAGAGGGCAGCACTGGAATTTTTTACAGAGAGATTAGAGTCAAGCAGACGCCCAAGCTCACAAAACAGAAAAAAGAGCAGATTACCAGACATCTTGGAATACTCTCACTTAGGGGATGAGGAAAGAAAGACAATGGAGTCCAAGAGGTCTGAGAGAAGTCAAAAGAAATTGTCATAGGAACAAGAATCTCTTTAAACATTCATTGACCTAAATATTTATATTTACAACCCATCCAATACTTTGACCTCTCAGTTCTCTGATCCTCTCATATCTGATAATTGTTAGTCCCACTGCCGTCACGATCACACACTAAACTTTGTCATTGTCATCTTTCAATAATTTAAAGTTTTCCATTTTTCCAATCACAACCTCCCACCTTTTCAGCTCACTATTCAGCTCCTCATCAAAACCTCCAATCCTAACTAATGAACTTACCATTTATTTACCTTTATTCTTCAATCCCCTCCTACTCTACTTCTCTCTTTAGCCAGTCTTACAATGCAATCAATAACTTTTTCTTTTCCCCATCCATTGTGCTTATCTGGTTAATTCCCACCCCTGATGAAACCAACTTTTCCATCTTCACTGTGTCTTTATCAGAACATCAAAAGGAACTGAAGAAAAAATGAGGAGAGGGTATATGATTGGTTGGTTTGTTTTCTTAAATACCCTTCTTGAAGTCATCATGCAAGAATGCACATGAAAAGCAACAAGAGAGATGATTTTAAAGTAAGGTAAATTTCACTACTGTGTCTTAAAGTATTTCATTAAAAAATGTTTTTGTTTTTCTGCGAGGAAATATGCCTCATTATTATAAATATTATTTAGAGTATATAATTAGATCTACACATTCCTGCCTTCCGTAACTCTTTAACATAATATTTAAAAAATATATTTTTGCAAAACATATATATTTTGATACAGCTAGTATCATCATTTGTTAAGTTGGCTCTGCCCTGACATTTCAAATATTTAGGGCTGGAATAATACAGAAAATGAAGAGAAAAAAAGGAAGAAGAGGTTTGAAGAAATCACCCAGATGAAGAAAATTCTTTAACGTTTCTTTTAAATATGTAATTTTCCATTGTGTTTCTAGCCTGTTGCAGTTACTTGTACTGATTTGTTTAATAAGTATGTCTTCGTGTATTTGTGTGTGCAAGAGAGATAAAAAGTAAGATAATTCCTTAGCTTTTTTCCTCATTGGTCTCCACTCTCCTGCTTTTAGTGGTTTCTGGATGTGTTCTTCAGTCTCTTGCTTTATCCTCATAATTCCACTGTGTCAGTCTTTGCTCAGCACAGATATGATATTTCTCATACCTGCATAATTCTTTTTATGAAAAGTGATGAATCTTTCCTTTTTCTATTTGCAGTTTGAGAATCCCAGTGATTCCTGTTGAAAGGCTCAACAAGGAAAGTCCCTACTGAAACAGCCCCATTAGGACTTCTGACAGGATCAAAGGTGTTTAACAGAGTAATGAATGAAATCAGTTGGAAGTGGAAAATTCAAGCCTACTTATCCCATTAAATTGCAAGTTGAAACTCTGAGTTTATGTACTCATGTACATTCCTGAACTCAGCTATGGCATTAGTACAGTGTCAAGCAGGAGGTGCCCAACACACTCGTCTAGATTTAGATGGGACAGTAATGTCAACGCGAGCTTCAACAGTAGATTTCAAACCTCGCGAGCAGAGAAGAAATGGACTTCCATTCTGATCAACCTGAGCACATGCTACTTGATTCTGACTTTTTCAGGCATTTCTTGCCTCCAAGTTTAGAAGCTTATAGTAGAAACAGAAAATAACCTATATGCAAAGGTAAGTGCTCTTGAGACAACTTGAAAATAATGGCATTTTGGAGAATGCCTCTGAAATCCTGGACCGCTTTTTACTGATAAGGCAGTGTTCACTGATGATTATTTTAGCACTTTTAAGAAACAAAGCAGTCATACTACAAACCGTATAATTTCGGCCAATTTATGGCAGAACAAATAAAAGATTATCCCTAGAAAAGATTAGATTGCTATGATCCTGAAGGAGTGACAAATTTTAGCACTGAGGGAAAACTTTCAAGACTGTGAATGCTTAAATGCGTAAACAATCTCCCAAGGGCTTTGTGCGAAAGCAAAACAATTACCCAGACCTTATCTATACTTAACATTTCTGTTCTTCGGTAAACACAGAATATTAATTCCTGGTAAAAAGATCAAGAAATCTTGAGTAAACATCCATTCCCTCATCCAAGCAATAAGTCCCTCTGTGTATGTACATTAAGCTTAAAATCTCTGTGATATATTTAAAAATGATTTAAGAAAATATTTTTTCAACTTATTTGAAACTTAGTAGCTCCTACAAACCTCCTTTGACTAAGCTAGACCTTAGAACATTTTCAGATTTTTTAAATCAAGAACTCATGAGTCTGAGTTTCTCAGCATCTGCCACTTTATCAACCTGTGTACATTATAAGGACAATTTGATGCCATATAAAATGTATCTACAAGCATCCTCATCAGTCAGATGCCTGAAAACCATTCAGTTCAAGTGCACTTTACAATGACGGGGTCCTGTTTTCCATATAAGAGTTACTTTACAATCCATTACTTCTACTACTATAAAATAGTGCTAATTAACCTTATAAGATCTGAGACTTATCTTAAATACTGTGTCACCATTACAGAACTGCTTCTGCTCCAGGACTCGTTTCTTTAACAGTAAAATCAACGGTCTTGGAAAAGTAAAAGTAAAGTGCATATCATTTATCTGGTAGCTGGGGAATCAAATGCTCCATATAAGTGAATGCTGAAGATAATTGGAATTTAAGACTTAAAAATTTGAAAGTGTATTTTAATCATTTGGATGAAATCCTTCTCAAAGGATCAGACTTTTCTGTAGTATTAAACAGAACATTCTTAGTGTCATTCAACTGCGTTTTTGGAGCTAAGAACTCTTCAGTTTGACATACATTTTGGTATAGCAATGGTTTTAGAGGAACTGAAGTGATTGGGACTTAGCCTGTCCTTTTCCCTGAACGTCCCCAAGACCCAGCTTCACAACAGCTGGTGTTAATGCAATGATTTTCAAACCTTTTGAGGTGTGACCTAAGTAAAAAAATATATTTTACAACCTTACACAATGCACAAACACACACGCACACAGGAGATAAACACTTGCTCTTTCTAATGTGCTGTGACATTTTCATTATTTTTCTTTTTCTTCTTTCATTCTCTATATTTTTCTTTCCTATTCTATTATTTTCTATTTTATTTTTGGTTTTTAAAAAGGGCTTTTAAATTGATCTTATGACTCATTAATAAGCCACAACCGGCAATTTGAAAAACACTGCATTTGTGACCCACGGTGAGAGCTCCTAAAGCCTATCTTTTGTCCATATACGGAAAAGCAGCTGTATTTCCAGCCTTGCTTCTTCATGGTCACCGCAGTGTGTCCATTCCTGCACGTGGAATCGTGAGTGGGTGCTGAAGTCCATCACAGCTCACCATTTCAGGGATGGTCACAAGTCACAGTAGTTGCTGCTCTTTTCTCCTGCCCTTTTTATTTTGTCTGTTTCCCCTCTTTTTCCTTTCCTGAAACATCCCAGATATTTCTGCTACTATGAATTTGCAAGAGTTGGGCTTTAAGGCCATCATCAATCACTGACAGATTCTTCTACTCTAATTAGAGACATTTGTAAACGTTCATATTTGCTACAATTTGGGTCATTATTTGCTGTTTACATTTTTTTTCAAACTCTGAAGTTTGGGGGCTTCTGGATGATTAAGGTTACACCTGGAAAAGTGAACTAATATACACCATACATTGTAAAAACACATATAATGCAAGAAAATTTCTTTAGCTTGTTTGTATAAACAGCTTTTCAAAAAATAAGAATTTTCTGTTTCATCATCAATTGAAATAATACCAAGAATCTACAAGTGATTCTGGATTAATTTTCTTTTTCACATATTTAGCACAGGCAGAATAATGCATTTCCCCATAAATTGACCCGTGACCACCAGAAGGAGATTAGCTCTAACATTATGACACATACTACAGAAAAAAATTGCAAACAGAAAAAAAAAATCTTATTGAATGGCACTTGTTGAGCAATGGGCTACCATTTTCTTTATTCAAGATGAGGTATAGCATTTCAGCTTTTTTTAATGTTATGAGTGATTTCTGTTTCTGCAATTTTCTTCCAATTACCATTTTGATGACTTTGTTTTTAAATAAACACAAATGCATTGTTTACAGATTTTTAAATAAAGAGTAAAATGCTTAGATGTAACCTCATAATTAATATCCAAAAACTACAGATTTTTAAACTCATGGGCCCAAAAGCGTGTCTTGAAAATCTTGTCAACATCTATGACAGCATCATTCCAATGGTGTCTTCAACACATTGAGAGATTTTCACATTAGATTTTCCCACCAAACATTTACATAATCCCTCAAAATAATTGGCTTTTTGTTGCAAGAAAACTGCTTACCTGGAAATGTTCAAAAAGTACATTTCCTATATGGAGCTATAATCGTGGTTCTGCAAGCTCTTATGGGACTTTCACAAGACATAGGAACATTTAATTGAAAATGATTGAGTGCCCAACACACCACAGATGCCCAGCCTAAATAACAGCAGTAGAGATTACCGAGAGTCAGCTTCTTGTTTCAAAAACAAAACAAAATATATTCGGTCTCATTTCCAAGATAACCACTTGTGTGTTTTCAGAGTCAATGTGTGATTAAATTTCGAAGCCATGAGATGGAAGCAAAAGACCATATGGGCCTCAGAAAAGAAACTGAGATGCGAAGGATAGCACATGGATATATTTCTAAAAATTATGAAAACTTAGAGCTAATTTCCCAATATTATACCTTTAAATACATTTTAGAAGAAACTACATTGCCTCCAAATTTTAATTAACTAATTGAGACAATTTGCATCTTTCTAGATATCAGAATACAAGAGAACAAAACAATCTAATGCTATGCAATTTCTATTATCCAAGGACTGCACTGTGAGAGTATCTATTTGATAAGGAGACGCTTATGTTTCTTCCACCAATTGTTTTGGTGACATATTAAGCATAGTATTTAACAAGAAAGACATACTTTTGAGGAGTGTCTTCTTTTAACTTCCTGCTTATTCTATTTACTAAGGCTTCCCACTGTATTCCGTTGCATTGGCATTGCATTTCATTGGTAGTGCTTTGTAGTTGTAACCTGTAGTCTTAATCTTCTCAAAGATATATAATATTAAGAATATAAAATCACCTGTTTTTAAAAACATATGTAACAATAGAATAATTATTATATATCTAACCATAAAACCTAGGCAGAAACTATTTAGATATATTTAGAAACTCTTTAGATAATATTGAGATATGCTAACACAGGTTTGAGCTTATAGACTGGCAATTTTTTACAACTATTTGATGGAAATATGGGCTTTCCCAGTAGTTTATGAGAACTCTCTTGTGCTTGCCAACTTCACTGGGTTATTGTGAAAAGTCAGTACGATAGGAGAATTGAAAACACTGGGTAAACAAGAAAACACAACCATCAGTGTTGTTAAAATTTTCAAAAAAGTGTGTTTGTGATCCCAATTCTACCCTTTACCAGCTGTGCGACTGGACGAGGTCATACAACCTCCACAAGATTTATTTTCATCTTCAAAATGGAAATGATAAGAATCTCTGTAAACCTTCTACAACTGGATAGTCGTGTGGTTTAAAGAAGACAGCAAGCATGAAACAATTTGGGAAACTATGTCCAGACGAGGTCTTACCCGTCCAGACCCTGGGGTCTCAACCGCTCAGGAGCCGTGCCTCTCACTCAGTTTGGGTTAAGGCTTCCGGATTGCCTGCTCCAGCTTTCTGTCAAAACCCGCTAACTGGTTAGTCTCTTTCATCTCACAGAACTGCTCTAGAGTGCAGCCTTCTCCACATCTGTGCAACCAGAACTCATTCTCTATCCTTTCCAATTGTTCTAAAAAATTTTCTACTTTGACACTATGAAGAGGCTATTCCTGTCACTCAGGATTTTCCCGTTTCCCATTTCTAGCTAGATTACATTTTACCCCCTGAAAGGGGTTCATGCCTCCGCCTCTCTTCTCTGCAGTTTATTATTATTTTACGTCAACTGAAATAGCCATGTTGTTCTATCAGTTTTGCCATGACTTTAGTCTGAATTCCTTTGTTCTTCACACATGCTTTTAAAAGTCACAGACCATCATACTAGAATGTGTTGATTCTGCTTGGAACCTTGAATTTCAGAGACAAGGAAGAAATCTGACATAATAACTCAGTTTCCAGGGGTGCCATGGTAGCCCATTATCAGCATGTGTATTAAGTATACAGTTAAGACTTCCAAGTTTAAAACTGGGTGAGATATACTGTCTGTAATTCTTTGACAAAATAATAATTTATCATCATCCTGATGGTTATTATTTATTGTGAAATGACCCGGAGGCAGAAATTTCATATATATTATCATTAATCTTTAAAACAATTAGTTTGCTGGATTTTATTTT
This sequence comes from Tapirus indicus, assembly GCA_031878705.1. Classification (NCBI taxonomy): domain Eukaryota; kingdom Metazoa; phylum Chordata; class Mammalia; order Perissodactyla; family Tapiridae; genus Tapirus; species Tapirus indicus. The sequence goes on from CM062936.1 coordinate 4,530,300, forward strand.
CTTAATTTTAGAGAATAAAAAATACTTGGTGTACAAGAATGAACCCTAATGTCAACTGTGTGGGGTGATAATGATGAGTCCATGTAGGTTTATCATTTTTTAATAAATGCACCACTGTTGTGTGGGAGGTTGATAGTTGGGAGGAGGTATGCATGTGAAGACAGGGTATATATGGGCACTCTGTACTTTCTATTCAGTTTCACTGTGAACCGAAAACTGCTCTAAAAAGTAAAGTTTATTAATTAAAAAAAATACTTGGTGTGGTTAGGCGACTTGAATAAAACCACTCAGGCCACAGATATCCACAGATTTATAATTCAACCCTAGGTCTGTATTTTTCTTTCTACTGTGCCACATGACCTTTTGTGTCTCAGAGCATGACAGTTTAGTCCTTATAGCTGAACATAAATGCAGACCTTGATGATTACTTAGATGGCTTTCTATAGCATAGATGGCAGGAGACAGACAAATATGCTGTAATTAACATCTGTTGTGTATTAGGTCAAATCATATAAAATTGCTATTATTGTAGATCAACATTCTTTTCTCAAAATTCATATTTTGGTCTAAAACATTTCACTCTGGATAACTTGTCTTTAACTCCTGGTTTGTTTTGTCATTTCTTCTGGCTGTGATTTAATTATATGACAATTACTAAATAACCTGTGATGTGTAGAAAGGGACATATTAGGCTGAGAAAACTGACTTGATATAAAACTGTTTTGCTTTAAAAACTGCCTTGCAACTCATTTTTTAAATGTCTATTATACTAACAGGAAAATCTATCAATATGTTCTCATCAGATTTCTTCTTAAATTCTTGATCATTTCAAAAATGGATGTGTAATTGTTTCTCTAAAAGACCTCACCAGTTGTTATATGGTATGCAATCTGTCTTTCTAAAGATTAAAATCTTTCTTCTTGTGCAGAATAGGGATATTATGTGCTATGCAATTACGTACACTAGATTTATGCCAAGAACATAAGAAAAATCGTGGTTACCAGAAGGTAAAATGTAAGTTAAACATAAACATCATGCTGGATACACAGAAAAATTTATCAATACCTATAATTATTTTCTTTTACAGAATAAATGCCAAATACATATTTACTTGACTGAAATGTCCCATTGTTTTTCTTGAAGTAAATAGATAAAAATGTTAAAATTTGATTAAAATGAATGATAATTCTCTAGTTATAGCATGTGGGGGGCAGCCCCCTTTTAAGGTCATGACTTAAATGTACTGTAACAGCTTTTTTTCCCCTCTATTTCCAAAAGTGGAGAATTCTGCTGCCTGAAAGCCATCTGGGAATTCAGCCAAAGAAAGAAGAAGGCTGCAAAAACTCTGGAGACTTGAAAGAAAAGTGGTTGGCATTAGCTCAGTGCTCACTTTAAACTAAAATTAAAACAGTAGACAGACATGTACAGTAATCTCTCTTTTAAGGAAAGAACAGAATGCCTCTATACTAATGTCAAGTGGAAAAATTTGGTCCTGGCCCAAGTTATGCAGCTGTTCCACAGGAAAATAGCAAAAGGCTTCAGTCCAAAGCAGGCAAATAAGGCATGATTGTTCATAAACAGTCACTGGGGCCCTCACATTTAGAACAAGGAAAACAGCATTAGCATATAGGAGGGCAGAGTGGGAACATAAGTCCCAGTACAAGTTGAGCCATGCCATCATTTTGCGATTTATACAAAAGATGGCAGTGCTATTTTGTTTACTATCGATATGCTGAATAACTCATTCTTCAGGAAATCATACATTGGTTAAGCATTTTTTAAGAAACAATAAAGATTTGGTCATGGATTAAAGATATTATTTAAGTCAGATACAGGATGTAAAGAATCATATATTCATCACCCATTTCTGATTCCCACCTGCTCATTAGAGGTCGATCAGGTAAATGGTAAAGATAATAGAAATTAAGTGTTTCAGGAGCCAGTGAGAAGTTCAGCCACAGTGTTGCTTCTCAGTGGTTCCAAAATAACAAAATGGGGAATCAGGTGCAATAGGTGCAAAGTAATGGATGGAAATGTGACAGTAAAATAAGAAATGTGAACCTGCCCATTGGGCACATACCTCATTTTCTACTCCCACTCTTTACAAGCTTTTTTGATCCTATCTTAAAATATGGGTAGTCTCTCTATTTTTTAATTTAAAACTTCCGTTTGACATAATTTCTTTTCTCATCTCTCTTCCACTATTCACAATTCATTTTCTGAAATGGGTGGTCTCCCCATTATCTTTACTTCCCCACCACCCACTAACTCCCTGATTAATCCATTTCTATTTGCCTTCTGTTCTCTTTGCTCCAGTGAGACTGTCTTCTTTATGATCAGTACAATTTCCCTCTGGGAAAATCCAACGATTTCTTTGCAGTCTTCCCTTGTTTTTTCGTCCTATGTACCTCATCTGGCACTGCTGGAGATATAATATAAACTAAACAGAGGCTAGAAATTAGGCTGTCTTTAAAGAGGTTAATGCCTTCATTTATTGGAAATGATAGTTACTTTGAAAATGCAGAAGAGTGGATTTTAAGATGATTAGAAAGGACCTAAGAAAAGCAGTAATTTAAAGGCAGAATGGAATCAAAGAAGTTGGCTATACCTTTAATGTCAATGGTCTGGCAGTCTACAAAGAAAGAAAATGGTAAAATGGAAGTTGGGAATGAGGATACAATACAAGGGAATAAGTTAATACACATTGATTTGTGGACCATAGCATATAAAATATAACATTGGGACCTATAAGGATAAAAGACAGAACATAATGACCATTTTAACCCTATGGAGCTTATGAGCTAATTGCCGGAAGATACTATACTAATTAGAGGTTTTTATATAGCTATAAACTCATGCTAGAAATGGTCAGTTTGGTAGGAATTTGGCAGGTTTCCAAAAAAGACATAAATATAGAAAAAAGCCTGATAAAAGAAGATGGTGACAGTAAAATAAGTCTTGAGTAGGCAGTTCTTTGCCTTAAAGCACCCAGGGGTTCAACTTCATTGCTGAGCATTATTGTAAGGCCCATCCTAGCTTTTCAAAAGTTACTTTGATTAACATAGGTGACAATTTAGACTCAACAATTGAAGTAGCAGAAAATAGTTGAAAGAACGTAATCTTTGGGCAATGATTGAACTGAGTTTAAATCCTGACTCATTCACTTTAAATCTGAATGAATAAGGAAAATTTGGTTAACGTTGTTGAGCTTTCTTTAGTTTTCTCTTCTGTAAAATAAGAAGCCTTTCTTATTTCCTTTACCTATTTGCAAAGTGATATGAATCAGGATCCTTTTGAAAAAGGTAACATTTTCTATTTTCTAATCTTCTGGAACCTTTGTATTCTTAAATAAAATAAAGAAATAAGAGATTATTGTACTTTTCATTCATCTGCAGTGCAGAAGATTATTACACATCCAAGTTATTTCCAGGTAACCAAAACAGGTACATCTGTTCAAGGATCTAAGCTGAGAGAAATGGACAGCTTAAATACCTAATTACACAGACCTCACAATCTAATTATTCACATAAATAAAATGCTGTTTCTACCATTGGGAGTGGATGTGGAATCAAAGGGTAGATCACTGACAGGTAATTGGATGCTCTTTGAACAGGGATGTATTTATGTCCAAGCATTCTGTGTATATATTCCCCATCTTTACCTCATTTAATTTCATGAGTTGTGCACGCATTCCAAATGTACACATATGTGCTTTGGGGGCAGATCTACCGAAAAAAGGTAAAAGCAAAAATCCTTTGCTCTGCCCTGATCTTGATCACGTTCCTTCCTATCCACATATGCTGACCTCTGAGGTTATAAAGAAGATCAAAAACAGAAGCAAAAAGAGAGAGAGATGAGGAACAGACAGGGTTGGAAAATAATCGAAAGGAACAGGAGTGCAGATGGAAGGGGAAGTTAGGAAAGGTTCTGGTGTTAGATACACAAAATCAGGAGTAAAGAAATGAGGATTTAATACATCTAAAGCCAACTAGAGTCTATTGTACTTCTTTAGTTGAAGTACTGAACTTGTAGCCAAAGCTCTTGCTGAAGCTTTAATACTGAAACACAGTCACCTTTAGATAGCATACTGTGGTTGAAAAATGTTTTCTATAAGCAATTTAAGCTTATCAGAAGGTAAGAACTATGAAAGTGAATTGTGCAGCATAGATGTAGTAAAGCTACTACGAAAAAATTTGTTCCTTTCAAGGTCTAAAATGCCTTAAATGTTTCTTAGAAGATAGGAGAAAAATAATGGATTAATTCACAAAATGTTCTTTACATCAGTATATTTGTACCTCTAGAAAATAATTACTGGAAGAGAGAACAGTTTTAAAATATCAAAACTGTGATAAAGAAAGTGTAAATTCACTTAGTGTGTCAAAAAGTATAATACATACCATACACTTGAGGAAACTGAAATTAAAGCCTCTGTCTTAAAACTCTTTTAGAAAAATTCCTCGTGGGAAAATATGAAATCTACACTTAAATAACAAATATTATTAGAAACAAATTTTTAGTAATTTAACTGATTTGCACAGAAGCTATCTCACACAATTATTTACAGAGAACAATTAAATTTCTCTTATTAAAATTTAAACAGAAATGCAAATCAATCGGAAGTTTTAAAAAAATCAAATAAGTTACTTTACACTAGACCTAGAGTATAACTATATATTAGAATGCTTAAATGGCTTTCAAATAGTTTTTGAATAACCCATATTTAAATAACCCATACTTGAATTTTGTATAAAGAATAGATTTTCTGTGAGTTAGCTATTTAGAAACATGAATGTCTAAAAAGCATAATTTTAGAGGTGAAGTGATGCTAGAACTCATATATTACAATAATGAAATCACTTTACAATTGAACACACTGAGCTTGTGACCCTTTTATTCACATCACCTCCAAGCATGTCACGTTCACAAATTATGCCTCATGGGTGCTGCTACATAGGAAATGCAGACTTGATTTCCCTTATTATGAACATGATTCCCCTTGTAACTTTAAACTTGGAAATATTTTGAGGATGCTTCAATATTTTCAAAGTAATTCATGGGAGAACTAAGTTCAGCAATGTGTAACTTCTATCAATCTGATGATGTAAACAGTAACTTATTAAGCCTATACTCCTTTCAGGTTGAAATATCTTACTGGAAAAAAAAAAAAGGAAAAAAAATCACAGCTGGAAACCTTCCCAGAAACTTCTTAGATGACAAAGTAAAAGACCAATCTTCCATAGACACTTAATGAAGACATGGTTCAGGGGGTTTTCTATTCTAGAGATCACTTTGCCCACCAAAAAATGACAAAAAATGTGGATTTCTGCAGTTAAAGCTTGCAATCAAAGCAGAATAGAAGAAAAAGTAAAAAAACTTTATTGCTCATTAAATCACTTACAGTGGTTTTCCTTTGGATTCACAAGTCAAAATTAAAGGCTGTCCTTCTTGTGGAAAAGGAGTGGATGGTATAATCTTCACTGATGGTGTATCTGGAAAAAAACGAAAAGGGATATTAAGGTCATTAAACACATAAAAACTATATATTTAATAATTGTGCCTCATAATGGATGTTCCAGCTATTTCTTACGATTGTGTATACTTATGAGGAGTTTCTTAGATTTGGTGAAACAGAGTATATAATTTGAAGAAGTTACCATCCTGTCCATGAAAAGCTAACATCAATATCTGAATATCTTATGAGCACCACTGCTGTATTATTTCTGAAATCTGAATTTAAAAGTGAAATTGCAAAAAGAGGTTCAGATGAATATCAAGTATTTCATACAATTGTTTCTTAACTATTTATAGATGGGGATGAATACTATTATTATGGACTGAATGCATTTATGTGCATTTGAATAACAACACTTTCATTGTTGCGGGAATACCAGGGACTCATACTAAGGAACCCACAAAGAACTCAAGATCGGCTACCGCCTCACAAGCATTATGCAGAATCTTTTTGAAAATGCAGTGGTGCTGCACTTAGCACATGCTGCTTGCTCTGAAGTACAGTTAGCAAATCATCTGGAAGAGTTATTTAGAATATCACTGAAATTTAACAATTTGTTACATATACTACAAGACAATTGTTATAAAATTATTTCTTTCCATTGAACAGTAAAATCATCCCTATTGGAAGAGGATTCAAGAATACTTTAAGACCTTTATATTTACAACTTTTTTGTTTGTAATATTCTTTAATAAACACAAAGATACATATGTCAGAAGAAATGGAAAATAAGCTAAAGAAAAGAGAATGTAAACATTCTCATTCATTTATGAGACATGTCTGGCCCTGGCATTGTGTGGCCCACAGTCAGCATGGAATCGCCTTCACCTCTTACATCTCCATGCTGAACAATAAAACAAAATAGGCTCTGAACTCTCCAGAAACCACAATTATTTTCACCCTTCTCTTAATTGTGATGGAAGAACTGAACTACCCTGGGGTTATACTCACTCTCTGACTTGAAGCCAAATAAGTATTAATCAACTGTGTAATTTTTAGGTTAGTTGACTTATTTCAGGAAAATATTATTCAGATTTGTCATATATAGAACAAAACCTATGGTCCTGTAGAAGACCTTATATCGCACCAACAAATTATTTATACTTTTCAAATGCATTCATTCTCAATTCTTTAAACAGAAAATACCTTAATCAACAATAATATCCTGATTACAAACAGGCATTCCATATATATCATGGTAAATAATTGCAATGTAAAATAACCCAGGAAGGAAACTTAATATGAAGAAATATGACACATATTCATCATACTTTTTAACTAGTAGAAGAAAATAATTTAATAAAAGATTTAAATATACTTCACTAATTTTCTATTATCATTATCACAGCTATTGACTAGGATGATCATATAATTTTGTCTTCAAAGCAGAACACTTTTTAAAGTGAGGGGAAATATTAATAATTATGTAAGATAACAGATGTGAACCAGAAAGATTCTGGGAAAACTGAGCTCTATGGTCTTTTGAATTTTGACCACATATACATATACATATACTAGAATTTAATTTTCCCCTGACACATAAAAGAAATCTTCATTTCCAGAGAAAAAGGTGGCAGAAGAAAGATCAAAAAAGTGTGATTTTGGGAAAGAGAGTTGTGTTAATTTGTGTGCCTGTGATGGATAATTTTATGTGTCTTGACTGCACTTGACTGCATCATGGGATGCCCAGATAGTTGGCCAAACATTATTTTAAGTGGTTCTATGAGAGCATTTTTGGATGAGATTAATATTTAAATCGGTAGACTGAATAAAGCAGATTGCTGTACATAATGTGGGTGGGCCACATCTGATCAGTTGAAGGCTTGAATAGAACAAAAAGACTGACCCTCTCCCAAGTAGGAGAGAATTCTCTCTGTCTGATGACCTCTGAGCTAGAACACTGGCCTTTTTCCTGCTCTTGGACTAAAACTGAAACATGTGCTCCTCCTGGGTCTTGAGCCTGCTGGCCTTCAGACTGGAACTGCATCGATTCTGGTTCTCAGGTCTTTGGACTCTTTTGGACTGGAACTAAATCATTGGCTTTTCTGGGCCTCTAGCTTGCCAACTCAGCCTGCAGATCTTGGGACTTGCCAGCCTCCATAATTGTGTGAGCCCAGTCCTTATAATATAAATATATATCTTCACCCTGTTAGTTCTGTTTCTGTGGAGAACCCTGACTAATACAGCGTCCTAACAAACAGACCTGAGGCATGTCTTTTGAGTGGTGATCTCAGGAAGCACTGGGGAGTGAGATGGAAAGGGAATGAAATAAGTAGTGTGTTATTAAATGGATCACACCAGGGGCAATTGAGATTCATTCCTGCTGTGGAACTCTGAGATACAACGTAGGGCTTGCCTCAGAGTTATCTTACTTGATGGGCAAGGAGTATTTAGGGAATATTTACCAACTCTCATTAGTGTGTGGTTGAAGATTGCTCTGGAGGGACGGAGAGTGTTATTTCCCTGGCACTCCTGGTCTACTCAGCGCACAGGGATGGTGTGTGTCAAGGAATATGGGCAAATGATCACCAGTATCTGCTTCAGTAAGGTTAAACAGATAGTAGCAAGTAGCTGTTAGAAGAGAGAAAAACAGAATATTGTCTGATTTCTCTTAGCTCTGCCCGTTTAGCTTAAGTAGTTTATTAGAGGTGAGAATTTGTGCAACAAGTGGTCCCCTGAAACGTGGTTCAGCATTCCTTTTAGATCCAAAACACAGAATTTCAATTATACGTAATGCCAAAGCATATAATATGCTTAGTATGTATTTCTATGAAACTTTCAGGAAGATCACCAAATAACCTGAGTTACCAAAATCAAGGGATATAATACAATACTCTTTTACTTGACTTCAGAATTACTCAAAATGTTGATTAGTCTCATTTCTAAGAATTATCTTCCCTAGGCATCTTTAACGTCCTCCCTTCTCCCACCCCTACACCCCCCAACACATGGTTTTGATTCAACTGTTACATCTCCGGTTACTTGTTCTCAGATTCTGTTGGGTTGTCTTGTATTTAGCCTTTAAATATTGAGATCATCAAGAATGGGATTCACATTTTGTTCTTACATAACCCTCTCTAGGTCCTTTCAACTACACCTATCCCTTCAGTTTCACTCTACTCACCAATCTCTCCCAGGTTTATATCCTAGAGCAGTTCTGTACCACAAGCTACATTATGTACATACAACACCTATTCAACATGTCCACCTGGGTGTTTAAAAGACATGAATCATTTGATATGTCCAAAATGAACTCAAACTCTCCAGCCTTTCCCTTATATGTCCCCCTTCGACGACCTCTAGCTCTAGATACTCCAGCCTTTATTCAGCTATAGACACCAGACACTTCCTGTCCCCCTATCTTTTCTATAATCAATCAATTAATCACCAAGTCTGGTTGATCCACCTCCTAAGTAATTTTCAAATCCGTTCATCTCTTTTTTTTACAGTTCCACATGACCTCTTCTTCTTCTGGTTTTTTTTTTTTTTGCCTGAGGAAGACTGGCCCTGAGCTAACATCCATGCCCATCTTCCTCTATTTTGTAGGTGGGACGCTGCCACAGCATGGCCTGAGGAGCGGTGTGTAGATCTGCGCCCAGGATCCAAAACCACGAACCCCAGGCCACCAGGGCGAAGCGCATGAACTTATCCACTATGCCACTGGGCCGGCCCCCCACAACCACTTCTTTTATCTAGTTTACCACAATAGTAAATGGTCTCTCTCATGTCAATTTTTTATCTTTCTAACACTCACTCCTAGAACTAAACAAAATTGTCTTCTCAAAACAGAAATCTGGTCATATCAATTTTCTGGTTAAAACCTTGCATGGTTGGGGCTGCCTGGTGGCGCAGAGGTTTAGTCCGCGCTTGGCAGCCCGGGGTTCGTGAGTTCGGATCCCAGGCGTCTGATGACACAGTGCCTGTCAGCCATGCTGCAGCGGCGTCCCACATAAAGTAGAGGAAGATGGGCACAGATGTTAGCCCAGGGCCAGTCTTCCTCAGCAAAAAGGGGAGGATTGGCAATGGATGTTAGCTCAGGGCTGGTCTTCCCCACAAAAAAAAAAAAACCTTGCATGGTTAATCTTTGCTGTTAGGATTAAAAGCAAAATCATTAGTATAGCCATTAAGTGATCTCTACACTTCTTTACTCTCCTGTCTTCTAACATTCAATTTCATTCTTTGAGTTCCAGTAATTATACTTTCATGTCCTTTAATGAATAGGTTTCATCTTGCCTTTATATAAGTTGTCTGAAATGCTCCATTTTGGGGAGAATCCTTTGCTGATTTAACTCTTTTAAATCTTACTCAAATGTTTAAGGGCAATCATTCATTACCCTCAAATTTGGTCAGATACCTCTGTTGCATGTTCTCATTTTCACCTTGTGTAATTTTTAAAAAGTCACTGATGCATTCTCTGTCTGCATAGTGCTTTATACAAATCTGTGCTTAATAAATAAATCATTAAATGAATGAACATACTAACTTTAAATATATTTTCGTATCAGTTTGGTACATTGCTTCTGAAATATTAAAAATGTTTAATTGAAATTTTGTTGGAACCTGCTGTATGCAAAATTAATCTTCAATATTTGTGTCACAAACCTTAGACTGACTTTAAAACTTTTAGCTCATATTTAATTTAATTAAATGTCCATTGCTGACTCTTTTCAGTACAAATTTTCTGCATTAGATAACAACTTTCTATGATTTAAAAAATGGTGATTTGTTTTTTAATGCAAATACCATAATTCTGAATTACTGTTCTCTCCTCATCTGATTTTGGCAGGGGAAGCATTCAATTGTGAAGAGACTTATTTAAATATCCAGCCAAAATTCTAGTTCCATGATGTCAGCATTCCTCTTTCAACAGGGAATGTTAGCAATACAGACAAAATTACATTTTTTACCACATCAAATACTACAATAATATGATTATTACCCAAAACGTGACTCTTTCTCAAAGAATTTTTTTAATAACAGGAAATAATTTGGGTTCTAACAGGTTTTTACTTAATGATGAAGATCTCTGTCATTACTGTTCCTATTTTATTTTCATCAGTCACTTTACTGTATCCATCAGGGAGTCTATCAAGCACTCCCTTAGGATAAAATTAGGATAGAATTATTTTAGTGAACTATCAATGACATTCTAGAAATAATACTTTTAAATTAGCATAGAACTCCTATACTTACTTATCTCAGTTAGCCAACAAAAAGACAAAATAAAAAATGTAGTCATCTAAAAACCCAAGTGAATTTTAAGAGACTTTGAATGCCTATTTCTTCAAAATATTTTAATAATTGAAACCCTAATGTAAACATATATTTCTGTATTATTTATTTTGTTATATATCAAAATAAACGGAGAATTTTTCAGGAATGGCACAATGCACAATAGATAATATGATAATGATTTTATAAAATAATCTTAAATTTATGCATATATTATGCTAGTAAGTTTTGACTAACCCAGATATGAATAGGAATGAGAATGTAAACATTGGATCATTCAAACCTTTCATTGCCTGCCTTTGCCAAGTAATCTATTAAGAATTAGAAAAAGATCATTTCCCCTGTCTTATTTGTAGATTTTTTTCTTGGTTGTAGTTTTCCATTTCAAATATATTTCAAAGGACGGAAAATTTTTTTTAACCAAAGTTTACTTAAATAGTAATTCCATGCTTGTTTTGGAAATAATCTATTTTTCCAGTCTAGAAAATAGACTGCTCTGCTTCATCACAAAACAGAAGGACACTTTTTCCTCGGTACTTTGTGGACTGTATGAGATTCTGTTTTCTAATTACTATTATAATGTATTGTATTGTACCAACTGATAGTAAGAAAGGGGCGTTAGTAAAAATACATTATTATTACTTTAATTTATACTTGCTTTGTCCTATAAGTCAAACTCAGTGTTTTTTTGCAAACTAACAATTTCTATGTCTGTTTTAAAATGTCTTTAAATAAGTCAATTCTACAACACCATATTTAATGAACATAAATGTATTTATATAATATATACTATATATAATATGTAATGATCATACATAGTGTAATATATTAATGCATATATACACATACGAATGACAAGGAATAGTAAATAATTGGGCTTAAATTATTTCATAATAGAATATATAGGGGCCGCCCGGTGGCGCAGCGGTTTAGTCCGCGCTTGGCAGCCCGGGGTTCGCGAGTTCGGATCCCAGGTGCCCGCGGACGCGCACTGCCTGTCAGCCATGCCGTGGCGGCGTCCCATATAAAGTGGAGGAAGATGGGCACGGATGTTAGCTCAGGGCCAGTCTTCCTCAGCAAAAAGGGGAAGATTGGCAATAGATGTTAGCTCAGGGCTGGTCTTCCCCACAAAAAAAAAAAAAAAAAAAGAATATGTATACAGTTATTATAAAACACTGCACTTAGCCAAATATTTTTTCTAACATGGCTTCTTCATCCACCACATTCTGAGCATTCAGGATTCAAGATCTTAAACTATTCAATTGTGTATCTTCAGGTCCTAACAAAATGCCTGACATGTTGCAAGAGTTCTTTAAAAGTTATATGAATAAATGAATTAGTTACTTCCTATTTCTCTCAAAATGCAAGCAAATGAGAAAGTTTTGCACAAGCATACAAAAAATAGGGATATATTCATTCATCCACAATTTTTTAGTACTTACTAGCAAATAAGAAAAATATGTAGATATTATAAAAGCATAATGTTTCTTCTCTAAGACTTCTGTAGGAAAAATATTATTGTTTAGAATCCTTCTTTAAAATTACCAAAATATGAAAATACACTTTTCCTTAATTATAATTTCTTTTACTTATCTGACAAATTCTGGGGCTCATTTAGAAAGAAACACAATTACTATTAAGAGAGAGATTAATGGACAAAGATTGTACTGTTTTTTATCCAAAATTTGAAAAGCTTTATGAACTTGCGAAGTAAGGACACCTCTTGTTCTATTTTAATGATTCAGGATTTAAATCAAAGTAAAGATATTGATCCAGTAGAATGGATTTTTCTGTATCCTTAACAAAGATTGTAGAAAAGAGAAAGATCTATGATGAAGCTACTATTAAACCACCTAATGGACAATCTTGAAAGCACAAGCTCTTAAAGTATTTAGTGTCAGTGGTTCAACAACATTTATCCATCACTAAAGGTTTTGTAGGTGAATAAAAGAAGTTTTAAAACAAATGTTGTACCAAAAAAATAAAAGAAACCTTAGTCCTTCTGTAATCAAAGAAATACAACATGAATTTAAGGTTATATAAAAGTTAACATCTAACCTGTTATGGATGATAGTCAAATTGCTAAAAGAAGTAAAAATAAACTAACATCTAATATTAGTTTACCGTATAATTCTATATTGTCTAATATATTGAGTGAACAAAGATGGTTTATAATGTAAAGCAGTAGTCATTTACATTGCCTAAGGCATTATGTGGATCTTTGGTTGAAAGGAAAATGTTATCTCGATAATTTTACTTGTCCACAAAAATTATTTTCTATGAGTGCTCCCAAATGATTCAATTAACAAACATTTATATAGTTCCTAAAACAAAGTATAGTACCATTACCTATTTCTACCCCTTGTTTCACTAGAATTGTAACATTATAACATTGTACATTGTAACATTCACAATGTAACACCTAAAACTCAGGTGTTAGTTTTCATAACTGGTGCCACTGAGTGCTTAGCATATTCTTCGGAAAGCTAGCTCCTCAGAGTAGAGATTATCTCTATCTTATTCACTGGTTTATCCTTGGTTCTAGAATAACTCCGGGACCTCAATTAAACATTTGCTGAATAAATGAATGAGTAATGCTTTTTGTAAATTCTTCCCATTACTTGTTAGGACCACTAATGTGTTATAAAATTAAGTTTATTTGTCACAGCTATCTTCTAATAATAGTAAACATTGAGCAAATACTTGGTAAATAATAGTCATTCTTGTAAATGCTCTGCACGCATTGGCTCACTGAATTCTTTCATCAGCATACGAGGAAGATTCTGCTGTGGACCTACTGTACTGGACGTGAAATTAAGGCTCAGACAATTGACTTAGCCCAGTTACACAATCATAAATCACCCCAGGCAGTTTGATCTTCTTTCCCCTGATATCAATCACACTTAGTAAGTGTGTTTCCTGTTGTCTTAGACTACACTAGGGATTGGTGTCCTCTGTAGCATGTTCTGCGTCCTCTGTTCTTCAAAATCAACTCTCTTTATCTGGGTGAATTGGAACCTGGCCCAACATTTGCCTTTAGCTCTATATGATCTGGAAGTTGTAAAACGTATCTGAAAATGTTCCTGGATTCTATGTATAACCTGTCTATCAGTTTGTCTGTCTGTTTCTCCTTTTTTTTTTTAACTCTCTCACATCTCCCGCTCACATCTTTTTCCTCTTTGACAGATGAAAATATTCTTTTGGGTGAAGGTGCTTAAAAGGTACAAACTTCCAGTTGTAAGATTAATAAATTCTGGGAATGAATGTACAGCATGATGACTATAGTTAATAACACTGTATCGTATATTTGAATGTTGCTAAGAGAGTAGATCTTAAAAGTTCTCACCAGAAAAAAATTGTAACTTTCTGAGATAATGGATGTTAACTGAATGTTGTGATAATTGTTTAACAGTACACAGATATATCAAATCGTTATGTTGTACACCTTAAACTTATACAATGTTATATGTCAATTATATCTCAATAAAACTGGGAATATATTTAAAAAAATAAAATCTATTCTCTTATCTTATTCATTACAATATATCCTTCTCACCCATATATTCTTCTCATCCATGAATAACACAAATATATCCCCACAATAAATTTTTATCAAGGGAAAATTAGAAACTTTTAAGTATTGCAGATGAAAGAGTTGTGATTCTTTGCCTTATAGCAATTTTATTACATAAAGGTTTCTAAACAAAGGATTTATTTAGTATCCTTATAAAGATCTCTTGGTACTTACATTAACACTAAAGAAAATTATGTACCAACTCACCTCTGTGAAGCCATTTTGGGGTTTACTCTAAAATAGTGGTTCTCAACTGGGGACAGTTTTGCCTCCCAAGGACATCTGGCAACGTGTAGAGACATTTTTGGTTGTTACGGTGTGGGAGAGACATAGAGGGGATACCACTGGCCAGGAACGCTGCTAAATATACTACAATGCACAAGGCAGCCCCTCCACAACAAAGAATTATCTGGCCCCACGTGTCAATAGTGCCTCGTTGAAAATATTTACATTGACTCTCTTCATTACCTATACATTCTCCTCCTTGTGACAACAGAGTGGGAGCACTAGAGAACTGTGAAATTGCGTGCTTTTATATGGGATACTTGATCGTTCTTCGTATCCCTGTTTACTTCTGAAATGAAGGAAATACTGAATACTCTAAGTAAGGCCATTATGAATCTTTCCTGAAATAAAGGCTGTAAATCAAACTCAATCCACACCTCCAGGCCCACCATGTCTCAGTAGGAGCAGTGGATTAAAATACCAAGAGTTAATGAGAACCATTTCAGCTGCTGCACTATCTGCTACTCATTCATTCTGTGTTAAGACTGACTTTTCTTAAGATGTCCAATTTATTTTTCCTGTTTGTAATTTTGCAGTAAAACTCAAATCTCTCTTTCCTTTTAACTCATAACATTCTTTTCATAAGCCCAAAACTATCAGGTACTTTTCCTTCAACAGTCTGTTAAATTCCTGTTAATTCTAGTGAAAAATTACTTTTGTGGAAATTATTTATTTGACAAATGTTTATAAATTACTGGGTGTACAAGACACATTACTACTACCATTTAAGTGCTATATATCCACAAATATCATGACCCATAAGCATTTATTTCCAATAAGAAAGATAAAAACATGTATAGTTCAAAATAATGCAAAGTTCAAAATCGAAAGCAACCTAGCATTCTGATAAAGTATTAGGGGGTTATGGAGGAAGAGATTACACATATTTGTCAGAAACAAAAAAAGTTACCTAGAGAAGTGGCACTTAAAACAATTCAAAGAATACATAGTATTTGAACTGGTAGAATTTTTCTAGAGGGGAAGAAAAGAGAATTCAAGCAAACAGTTGAAGAAAAGGTTGATGTAGAGAAGACTACAGGCTGTATCTGAGGCATCCAAAAATACTGTCAAGTGTAGGATACGTTATCTGAAAAGGGTGCCGAGAGCAGTATTTTTATAGGGGGTTATATTTTCAAAGCCTTGAATGTAACGCTGATCAGTTTGGACATTATGTTAGAGGTGATAAGAAATCTTAAGTTTGTGATTAAGTGAGTGTCAGGCTCAGAACCAAGTTTTAGGAGCATATTTGGCAGCTCATAAAACTGAATGGATCAGGGAGTAATTACCAGCAAAATGTCTCTATTGTAGAGTTAAGCCACAAGGAAGATATTAAGGAGAAGAAGAGGGAGCAGTAAAAATACAGATAACAAATGTATCAATATTTTTGTTTATATTTCTAGTTCATAAATTTCTATAACTGTGGGTTCTACGGTACATTATTTTAAGTGCATTTTCTCTATATCTCATTTAATCCTTACTTACATTTTAGCTTAAAATAATTGTTTCTGCAATATTTTATTCCAGTTACTGGAACAACTTTAAAACACTTAGGGAATGAAGGAATTTATAATTTAGGAATTTATGATAATTAAAATAACAAAATAAATAAAATTTAGGAATTTATCAAATGAAACTCTCTTGTATGAATTATCTGATATGGTGATATAAAATGTATAGTTTTGATATTGTTAATAGATTTAGTTGTGCTTTGAAGGGCAGAAAGAAGTTCAACTAGTTAATAGCTTCAACACTGGAGGATTATTTAGGAAAGCCACTTGTCAAATTTCATCACTAGATAGGACATTGGACACTTCTGAAAGCTCATTTAAAAAAAAAAAAAGCGTCCATATCACTTAAAGGACAAAATGAAAAATCAGAACTCATTGTATTTCTAAATATTTTCAAGCTGTTTATGTTTTGATGCTCTTTTAAAGAAAATTTATCAAAGGCACCATGAAATGGATTCCTCATGGGGATACAAAAAGAAATAGTAAACAATGAAATGACACATTAATATAAAGCTTTAGGTTTTATAAGTCTGCCATGGGATGGCCTAAGCATTCAACGCTTATTTAACAAACATACAACGTTAATAGACGATGAATAGTTAAGTCAAATATGATGACTTAACATAAAACTATACAGCTTAGTATGGAAGTTGATATCTCATTTTGTGTTTAGTCAACTATCAGGTTTGTTTTTATTTCATACATTATTTAATCTTTAAAATATCTCCTTACCTACCATTTTGGTAACTATGAGAAAGGTCAAAATCATTATCATCATTCAACCATCATCATCATCATCATCACAGCAATAATAATAATTATAATAATAATAATCCTTAAATTTAGTATTATATTTTGAAATTTAAATATAATTGAGAAAAGTCAAATCAAAAATAATTACATAGTTATACTAGATTGTCTCCATGAAATTTCTCCTTTAGGATGACGACATTTTATTTGTAGCTTTTATTAATGGAAAGAAAAGAATATTTAAAAAATTGTTTTTGTTTTCCTGAAATCAGAAAGTTTTTTAAAGGATTACATTCTGACAATGAAGGTGCAGGAAGAACCAGAAGCAGCGACAAGCTGGGCCCCAGTAGAGATGTATTTGAAATCTGGACTCAGTATTTGCAATTGGAACATGTTCCAGCATCATGCATGACAGTTGTCACCCATTTCAGGTACATATATTATCAAATCCAGGGGAATATGGAATAGAAATTCAGGTTTGCTATATTTAAATTCTTATTAGAAAGTCTAATAAAGTCGTTTTTCACCACCCCTTTATTATCACATCTATACAAGATTCAAAAAATGACTTACAACCTAAAAATCTAAAAATAAAATGTCTATTGGGCCCACGTGTGAACAGTAATTACATTATTTCCTGATATATCAAGGATTAATACAATAAAGGTTAATACATTGATTGATTAATTTGTCTTAATTACAAATGTAATCAAATTTATAATAATTTGTAATTAGAAATTCACAAATATAAACAAAATTACAATATTGAATAAGACAAATAAAGTCTGAGGACTGACACTACCTGACTTCAAGACTTAGTATAAAGCTACAGTAATCAAGACAGTGCGGTATCAATGAAAAAATAAACAAACAGATCAACCGAACAGAATAGAGAGTCCAAAGAGTAACCCTCATAAATACAGCCATTGTCTTTTCTTTGCTCCTTTGATTTTTAAACAAAGGAGCAATGGCAATTCAATGGAGAAAGGATAGCCTTTTTAACAAATGGGGCTGGAACAGTGGAACATCTACATGCAAAAACATGAATCTAAACACAGACTTACCTTTTCCACAAAAATAACTCAAAATGAATCACAGATCTAAATGTATAACACAAAACTATAAAATTTCTAGAAGATAACATAGGAGAAATTTAGGTGAGCTTAGATTTGGTGATAACTTTCTAGACACAACACCAAAAGCATAATCCATGAAAGAAAAAAATTGATAAGTTGGCCTTGATTAAAATCAAATATGTTTGCTCTTGAGAAAGACATTGTTAAAAGAATGAAAAGACAGTGGGGGAAGTTTTTGCACTGGACATATCTAATAAAGGACTGGTATACAAAATGTACAAAAAACTCTTCAAACTCAACAATAAGAACAACCCCCCAATTAAAAAATTGGCGAAGATCTAAACAGACACCTCATCAAAGAAGATAAACAAATGGAAAATAAACATATGAAAAGATGCTCATTATCATATGTAATTAGGGAATTACAAATGAAAACAACAATGAGATACAGCTACACGCTATTTAGAACGACCAAAATCTAAAACACTGACAACACCAAATGCTGGTGAGGATGTGGAGCAACAGGAACTCTCACTCACTGGTGATGGGAAGGCAAGATGGTGCAGCCACTTTGGAAAATAGTTTGTAGTTTCTTACAAAGCTAAACAAGGTCTTACCATGCAATCCAGCAATACCATATATAGTATGAGATAAACATGTTTAGATTTTCTAAAATTTTATGTTTTAGTTGTAGTAACATATTAAGATATGTTGCCTTTTCTCTTTATAGTCACTTAATTTATCTTCTTTTTGCTAAAATTTGTTCTCATTATAATTCAAAAGGGATTTACTCAGGGAAGTTGAAAACTTATGTTCACACAAAAAGCTGTGCACAAATATTTACAGTAGCTGTATTCATAGTTGCCAGAACTTGGAAGTAACTAAGATATCCTTCAAGAGGTGAATGGATATACAAACTCTGGCACATCAAGACAATGGAATACTATTCAGCAATACGAAGAAATGTGCTATCAAGCCATAAAAGGACATGGTGGAACCGTAAGTGCATATTGCTAAGTGAAAGAGGACAGTCTGAAAAGGCTATAGCCTATATAATTCCAAGTACGTGACATCCTAGAAAAGGCAAAACTATATGGCCAGTTAAAAGACCAGTGGTTGCCAGGGAACTGGGGGAGGGAAGGAGCAGATAGGAAGTGATGCGCAGGGGATTTTAGGGCAGTGAAAGTATTTTGTATGATATTTAATTGGCTACATGACATTATACTTTGATCAAAACCCATAGAACTATACAACATAAAGAGAGAACTCTAATGTAAACTACGTTAATAATCATCTATCAATATTAGTCCGTGAACTATAACAAATGTACCATAATAATGCAAGATGTAAATAATAGGGGAAACTGTGAGGGGGGTGGGATGAGGATATATACGGGAACTCTGTGCTTTCTGCTCAACTTTTCTGTAAACTAAGAACAGCTCTAAAAAATAAAGCCTATTAATTAAAAAAAAAAGTCTATTGGATCCAGATGGTAAATAGTAATAACAATCTTTCCTAATATATTAACAGCAAATCCAATAAAGTTTATCTATTTATTATAGTAGTTTTCTAACCATACATTTTTCTCTTAGAAGTTTGTATGTGTATGTATTATAGTTCATTCAGAAAACAGCACTAGAACAATTAGAAAATATTGGGACATTAAATATGTAGTCACTTTGAAAAAAAAGAAATCAGCTTTTAACTATTTTTTAAAAATAGATATACAAAATAGAATTAGTTATTAATAATAAAGTTAAAAATACTAGATATTAATAACATATGCTTATTTTCTCAATGTTAGGTTTTACTTGTCAAAACCATTTCTGTCTCATTTTCTTTTCCAGTAGTTATTCTCAATTAAATTGGCTTAAAATTGACTGCAAAAAATATATTGGCATCTGTACTATACTTACGTTCCATCATTTGAGGGTTATTTTTGACCGCCTTTCTATGAAATTAATTTGCATACTTAAAATAGTGTTAAAACTTCTAAAAAGTTTTATAAATACATATTTTGTGATAAGCTTGATTAGGAAAGGCCAGCTGAGAGTATATTATATTATTTTAATGTATGAATTTGTTACTTTTTAAAATTTGCAATCTCTACTCACAAACATATATACTCCTCTTCACTGAGCTTTAATAACACAAAAAATGTTAACTTCTATAAATAACAGAAACCTTACAGTAATATTTTGAATCACTGCATTTAGATGGCTCAAAATATTTGGTGATTCAGTTACTTTTAATAATTTGATATTGCAAGGATGAATATTCCTGATACATGTAAAAGAAAAAAAGTATTTCAAGATCAAAATGTGTCAGTAATACATTACTACGGGTAATATAATAAATGAATGTTATCTTCCTCGGAAGAGTTTAAAAACCTATTGGAATCTCAAATAGAGGTTGCACATTAGGCTATAGTTAAATGTATCTTTTGCTAAGTGATATTGATCACTTCATGATTCTCGCATGTACATATTTCATTAGCTTTGCAAAATGTTTTAGGTTCTATTAAAAATCCTCTGGGCAGCCCCAGTAGCCTGGTGGTTAAGGTCGGCATGCTTCGCTTTGGTGGCCCGGATTCGGTTCCCTGGCATAGACCTGCACTATTCGTCTGCTGGTGGCCATGCTGTGGTGGCAGCTCACATCCAAAAAAAAAAGAGGAAGATTGGCAGTGGGTGCTAGCTCAGGGAGAATCCTCCTCAGCGGGAGAAAAAAAAAAATCCTTCCAAAGAATCCTGAGGCATAAATGTGGCATTTTGTTAATCAAAAGAACAGTTTATTTTAATTTCTGAAAATTTGACCTAAAGATAGTTTTCATTTCACTTTTCCTGGTTACTTTTATATTCTGTGACTCTGGACGGTAGATAATTTGTGGGAGACAAGATAATTAGATAATCAGCATTTCACAATGAGATACCAGATAAGTGAGATATGTTATTTTAAAATGCTACCTGTAACATTCGCCTTTTTGTCTCATAAACCTACATAGCCTGAAACGTTCCATCAAGTGCTTTGTCTAATAAATAAAAAAGTAGTGGAAGCATAGTTGATACAACTAACAAAGGACAATTTGAAAGACTGCCTGGGCTAGACAGGTGTACAGGTTTAGGCAGGGAGGATTGAGTAGGTGGGAAGTTTATTTTTTTATAAGCAAAAAAAGAAAAACCACCCAAACTACATTTAATGAAGAATTTCCGCCTAATTTGAAAATATTTCTGTTCTGTATCATGTATATCTAGTAGAAATGAAGATATAAACAGAATAGTTAAAAGCCCCAAACCTATTTGTACTGAATATTTTCTACTATAATCAGAATTTTATTTTTTACTGCATTTTATTGGAATAAGCAGATATAAAGAGAACTGATAATGTACATTAGATGATCCAGAAAAGTAGCAAATATGAACAGTCAGGAATTTAGTTTCTCCAAGCACAAAGTAATTCTGTTTAAAAGAGAGCAAAACAAGGAAGAAATTTCTTTAAAAATAAATTTTTAATGTAAGGTGTTAAGGAAAAAATGGATTAACTCTCTTATTCATTCGCCTGTTAACTAGAATGAAAATAAAAGCCTCAAGAAGGTAAAGACCAGGACTATAAACACACCATTTGATTCCTTATAAAGATATAATTATAAGAATAAATAAATCTAGAACTTCTTCTGTTCTTTTAAAGGTATACAATGCATTTCTTACTCTTAGTCATCATTAACCCAACTGATCTCACTTAAATACACAATTTTAACAATGCAGCTTCCATACTCCTCCCTCCCTCCCTTCTTTCCTTTCTTCCTTCCTTCCTTCCTCCCTTCCTCCCTCTCTCTCTCTCTCCTTTTCTATGGTTACTCACACTGAATTTGTTTAGGCTCACAGTAAGTTCTCTTCTGAGTTATTTTAACTATATATTGTTTTAAAATGCTTATGATGTGCATGTGTAAATAGTTATTTTTATAGGCAAAGCATGGGACTGTTACTAAATAGGAAATGCCAAACAAATATTAATGATAGCATACGATTTCATGATTTGGTGGAGTACATATAACATGTACTTTACAGCACACACACACGTGCAGACTTAAAATTTGGGTTCTTATTTATCCATATTGGCAGTTCAGTATCAGTACTAAAATGCTTTCTCAGAACACTCGTGAAATATTTCACTAATCTGTTTTCTTGTGTTTTTCTTTCTCAATCAGAGTTGATTTTTAAGTAATTTTGTCAAGGTCACTAGAGAAAATAAATATCCAGTTATTTTCTTATTTTTTGTGCTTTTTGCATAGTTCTTTCCGTTAGTCCAGATACATATTCTTACTGAGAATTAAATAAAAAATGACTCATACAATCTATCCTTCTAAAAACTAAATCAGACAAATAAATTTGTTGTTTCAAAAGATCTATGTAAAAACAGGAAGATGAATTAGAATTTTCATCTATAAAAGCTTTTTCCACTGTTTCATTGCAAAGTACAACGAAACTATTAGTTACCTATTAGTGAAATTCACAAGCATTTGTGGTTCACAGTGAAAAGTCTACTTTAAATTTATTAAATTTCAAGTTTAAAGAAGCTGTTCCATCATAGTGGCAATAAAATT
This sequence comes from Tapirus indicus, assembly GCA_031878705.1. Classification (NCBI taxonomy): domain Eukaryota; kingdom Metazoa; phylum Chordata; class Mammalia; order Perissodactyla; family Tapiridae; genus Tapirus; species Tapirus indicus. The sequence goes on from CM062936.1 coordinate 4,552,837, forward strand.
TATGATTAATATTTTATAAAGAAATGGACGTTGCTGTGATATCTTTCATAGGCTGAGTCTTTCTAAACTGTATATCACAGGGTTACAGAGTTAAAACATTTAGCCCTAGAAATATAATTCCGCCCACTGTTTTTTTTCTCATGCTCCTTGGCACTATGTATTCAATACTTTTTTTCTTATTTCTCATCTAACTTGCCTTTCCACAATAACACAGGATTTTTATTTCAGGTGTAGTCATAACTTCCATTATCCCAGGGATATATATTTATTCTTTTCACTCACAACAGAAAATAATAGCATCTTTTCTGCTTTGGAGGTCCAAAATGTAAATGTTCCTCTACTGGGGCCAGTCTTTGTGATTATTCATGATAGGAACATTGTAAAACAATGTGGAAATCCTCAATTTATGTTCTACAAATTCTAAACTACTCACCTTCTTTGTTTTGCAATTCTCCTTTCTATTTTCCCTCACTTGTGTCCATGAAAAATTTCACACCATACATATTGCACATGTGTACCTATGTGGAGTTATGTTCTGCTGTCTCTGAAAATAACCACTGAGATGATTTGCTATTATTTCTTAGGTGTTTATGAAGACCACACCCAATTTGCTCTAATTTTGAGGCAGACTGCTGCCAAATGCCTCTTCTCTACTCTTCACTCCTCATTTAATCTCTGAGGAATGTTCTGCATCGCTAAAGGAACATTCAGCATTATCATCAGTTAGTTTTAATTAACTTCACATACTTGAATGATAGTATGCTAGATGCTAGGAAAAATAATTTAAATAGATCTGGTCTCTGCCTTCTAGCCACTTACATACTAAACCATGATAGAACGAATTGTTATTTTTAATTGGCCAGGAAGTATAATATTTTTCATGTAAAACTTTCTAAAAAATAGACAATTCAATTGCCTTCCTCCATGAAATTTGCTTAATAGTGCATATTGAAATATGGTGAACAGCTAAAAATGCCCAGGAAGTATATGTATATATAATAGTTCCCTTTTGGACTCCCAAGAAACTGAAAATGACTGGTTTCTGACAACTGGCATCTGATAGCTAAGCTTAAATATTCTCAACCAACATAAACCATTCTCTAGAATCTAAATAATAATCAGATAAAGCCATTCTGTGACTGTGGGGTAGAACACGACAAAGGCAATTCTAATCCATGACCAGGTCTGAAACAAGACGGGGCCAGGACACTCAGCAATCACAAAAAGTAGCACCAATAACCACTGCATTTTATAATAGCAAATCTAATTCTGCTCATATATATATATATATTTTTTTAAATGGGAGAGCTTTAGTAAGACTTTTTAATTTTTTTTTTTTTTTTTTTTTGCTGGGAAAGATTCACCCTGAGCTAACATCTGTTGCCAATCTTCCTCTCTCTTTTTTTTTCCTCTTCCCCAAAGCCCCAGCACATAGCTGTATATAAGTCCTTCTATTTCTTCTTTGCGAGCTCTCACCATAGCCTGACTACTGACAGATGAGTGGTGTGGTTCCACGCCCAGAGCTGAACTGGGCCACCGAAGTGGAGCATGCTGAACTTTAACCACTAGGCCACCAGGGCTGGCTCTGCTTTAATATTTTTGCTTTCTAGGTAAAACGTACCAACGTACCCATTACTGATTGTCCCCAGTCCTGATAGCATCCAATCCAGAACCCTCTTCAGAATATTCAGGACAAGCCCAAACCCCATAACAAGGCTCTCCTAACTCTTTCTCACCTACACGCAGTGATTCATCTGGTATGCCTTCTCCTTTGCCATAGCACACTAAATAAACCTCATTTTATTAGAGTACCGATAGATTGCTGGTGATCTTCAACATTAGCTATGACTTAATTTTTATTATTTTCTTTTAGTATATGTTGAAAATTACAGTTAAATTAGAATTAAATATTGTTTTTAAATGCTCTTGCTTGGCTTTACATGTTAATGAAAAAACGTTTAAATTAAGATGCTGATGATCTGGATCCTCTAAACATACCAAATTATACAACTTTTCATCTTTTAGAAGAAAAGCAACAGAAAAGGGAAGATTCTATAGATTGAACATTTGTGTCCCCTCAAATTCATATGTTGAAACCTAATCCCCAATGTGATATTAGGAAGTGGGGCCTTTGGGAGGTCATGAGTGTGATCAGTGCCCTTGCAAAAGAGACCCCAGAGAGCTCCTCCGTCCCTTCTTCCAAGTGCGGACACAGAGAGAAGAAGGTCATCTGTGAACTAGGATGCGGCGGGCGCGCTCCAGACACTAAACGTGCCTGCATCTTGACCTTGGATTTCCAGCCTCCAGGATTGTGAGAACTAAATTTCTGTTTTGTTTATAAGGCAACCAGTCTGTTATGGCAGCCTGAACTGACTAAGACAGAAGGCATTGACATTTATTGAAAGTTTACCAAATGCCCTGAATTCGACTTCAGTTGTCTAGTTTGCTCTTCACAGAAATTAATTCCCTAGCTTACATTCAAAGCTTAAGCAGCTTCAGTAATTGTCCTAAGGTCTCACTGCAAATAAATGTTGAAATTTGGAGATAACTGCAGTTTAGGCTATAAAATATGCTTCTGTCTGAATCTGCTTCAAGGAGAACAGGAGGAAAATTAATGAAACTAATATAACATAATTGAAAGTATTTAAAATTATAATAATTTAACTAACTAGTAAAATAAGAATAATTAAATCACAATGAACAAGAATTAAAAATCATAATCAGATTGACATTTCCTCTATTAAAATATTTTTAAAAGTCTAATCCCCCTGGTACTTCGATCTTTTCTTGTAATACCTTCTCTACTTTTCCCATAGTACACTTCACTCTGGTCTCACTGGTATTCCTGCTGTTCTTAGAAACATAAAAACAATAAAGATGCTTTTACCTCAAGGCCTTTATACTTGCTCTTCCCTCTGTGCATATATAGATATATATATGTATATATGTATGTGGTATGTGTATTATATATTTTTATTATATACTTTCATGCATATTTACATATAGTATATGTATATACATTTATAATAATACATATATACACATGTATTAATATACATATATAATATGTAATACATACCATATACATACTATACATATATATTACGTATTATACATATGTCACACGTACATATTATATATACGTAACACACACACACTTACTTTCCTTGATCCCCCCCCCATTCCCACCTCTCCACTTGCATGCCTTATCACTTCCCCTGCTTTATTTTTTCCCATAGCACTTAATACATGCCATGCTATATGCTGTATTTATTTGTTTTGCTTTTCTGTCATTCCTACCTAGAACGGATGCTATAAGAGACTAGAGTTTGTTGCTCTTGGCGGTGGTGGTAATTTTGACACTTGGAGACAATCTTGATTTGTTTTACTCTTGTTCTTTTGGGCCACTTATGTAACCCCAGTGCCCAAAACACTGCCTGTTACATAGTAAGCACTCAGTAAGTTCTTGTTGAATAAATAAATGAAAACAAAATGCAATGAGGCATATTAGAAGACCAGTACTTAAACTTAACAATTTAGAATTTAACGTACTTTTGCATCTCACACAAATACTAAACTCAAGCTATAACTTTATGATAGAATAACAAAAGCAAACAATCTTCAATATTTGAAAAATCAAGTAATCCAGTTCAGAAATATAATCTCCTCTGGTCTACTCTTTTCTACTTTATCGTACATATTTCAGTTCATTCACTTTCATTTTGATAAATATTTATAGACTGCCTACAATATCCCAAGGACCCTGCTAAACTACTAAAAATGCCATAATTACAAATCCACCACTTGCTAGCTGTGTGAACTTAGCCAAGTGACTCAACCTCTATAATCTTCAGTGTCTTTATCTGTAAATTGTGACTGAGGAGAGTAACTCCTCATCAGGTTGTGATGCTGATGCCCAACATGAGATAACATATGACATAATGCCAGCAAAGCATATAGATCTGCCCCTGGCCTACTAGAGTCATCCAATTAATGCTGCTCTCATCACCTGTAAATAATGATGATGTTGATGAAGAAAACCTAACAGATAAGTCCCTGCATTCACACCGACAGTATATCTCACAGAGAAGGTAAAAAAGAGTCTAATTTTAAAAGCACAGATGGGCAGCCACGTTTGCATATAACAAAGTTACTTTCACACAGTAACGTTCATCAAGGCCCTTTTCAGATTCCCAGCTTTCCCAGAATCTGCCAGAATTACACTTTTCCTTGCTGACCCCCATGCACACACATACATCAAGCCACCATTGGAAGATAATTAGGAGTTTTAACCTTTTAATATCTCCTTTATTTTTCTTCCTTGTCCATAATGACACTCAGGCAAGGACTACTTTCCTTGGAATGTGATTAATACTAATGAGGGTAGTTTTACTTCATTTTCCTGTAGATTTTGCTGCACATTTGCTGTGAATCAAGTAATTTTAAAATGGTTTTAACAGTAGGTGGAGATTTGCTGCGCAGACAAAGGGGAGGGAGCAGGGTTTACTTACAGTGTATCTCGAGCACCTGCATGGCCACCTGTGGGGTGGCATTGAGGGATTCGTGGTCCACTCTGCAGATGACAGCCACGCCGTCGTCGCTCCGGTCCACTCGAAAATCCAGCGTGCTGCTGACAGTGAACGTCTTGCGATTTGCATCCTCTTCCTTTAAATATTTTACATCTAAAAATAAAATATAAATTTTAAAATCCTATAACATTTACTCGAGACACTGGAAGCACCTTCTCCCTATCTTTATCAATTTTTAAAAAGCAAATATTTGTTAGTTTAACATTTACTTCATTTGAATTTGAGCCAATAAAAATACAACTACTTCAAAAATAAATTTTCAAAGTTAAACACAGAAATAAAATAAAAGAGCAGGACACAGTGCTTTTATTCCTTTAGTGCAAGATATTTTTTATACTCCATTTGAAAAATCAGTCCATTTTATAATAATAATCTCCCTTCTTTAGATTCAAGTTTTACTAAAAGATAGTCAATTTTCTGAGCCACAAGCACTGTTGGAAAGAGCAAATTCACAACCATCTGGTTATGCCTAAAAGAAGCACAATGTATTTGAGCTATGACTTGAACATAAACAATGCGAGGCGAACACAGTTGCTAAAGAATACCTAAGATGAGAGAGTTGTCAGTTTTGGTAAAGAAAAGGACAGTCAGCTAAATAGTTTGCATATTTATATATATATATATATATATATATATGTGTGTGTGTGTGTGTGTGTGTGTGTGTGTGTGTGCAAGGAAATTTACATTGAGATAAATGCTCTTCACTTGGCTGAAGAATCCATTTCAGCATGAATGAGAATAGTCTCCTCAAGATGTGGGTTCACTGATCGATATTTAAACTTACTGCCCCTGATTCGGATTCATTGCTAAATGGGGCAATTAGGGATTATTTGTTCTCTGTGGAAAAGAGGTTTAATAATATTTTCATTTAATTTGAAATTTCTCAAGTCTAAAGTAGCTGATAAGAAGAGGGCAATTTTAATGGATTAGAAATCAAAATGATAGACTAAGGCTACAATATCATTATAATAAGATCTTAAATATAGTTGAGGGGAAAAGCTGTTCCATTTTCTCATGCTTACATTTCAAATGAACAATGACATCTTTAGGAAAAGAATTATTGTGCATTAAGTGTGTAAAATATTTGATTTTACCATGTATTAAATATTTTTAAAAACATATCAATGACAACAAATTAATGTAAGTGCAGTGTCTCCATTTTTGTGCTCTAGGAAAAGATTTGACTTTGAAAATAATATTGAATTTGAAGTATTTGATAGGTGGATATTTGCATGGTCCATTGAGTTTTACTTACTTCCAGAGAAGTATGACTTTATCTTATTGATCAATAAAATAAATATTAGTAAAGAATAAAACTAGATAAATGTTCTATGTCTTGTTCCTTAAAATGTATGTCTATGATTGTGTTCACAAATTAGAAAAAATTTACCTAATTAAGATTTATTTATTTATTTTTGTGAGGAAGACCAGCCCTGAGCTAACATCCGTTGCTAATCCTCCTCTTTTTGCTGAGGAAGACTGGCCCCGGGCTAACATCCGTGCCCATCTTCGTCCACTTTATATTGGACGCCGCCACAGCAGGGCTGACAAGCACTGCGTTAGTCCACACCTGGGATCCAAACCCGCAAACCCCAGGCTGCCAAGCGCGAACTAAACCGCTGCGCCATTGGGTCGACCCCTCAATTCTCCCTTTTAACTATAAATTAATTATACAGGATACAGGATTTTTCATAAACATGTGTCTTATGAAGTCTCATTTTTGTTAACCAAAGTCACTTCTGAGATTCTTGCATTTGAAAATTAGTTTCAACCTCAGTTAAAAAAATATTAGAGTAAAAGATGGAATGATTGCCTTTCAGTCAAAATATGTCAGGATGCATCTGTATTGATGCATTTATAGTTCTTTGCTATAAAAAATATGAGGCTCTTTTACTTTTCAATGTCTCATAGATTTATACAAAATGTTGCCTTATTTTTACATTTTATATTATTTCCTATAAATCTATGTCCAATGTTTTCTCATTCATAGCTCTAAGCAGTGGCAGTGAAAGAAAATTTAGATCTCTTGACAAGCCACTTTTACAATTGTGTTATACAGTATACAAGAAATTATTCCAAAATATGGTGATAATTGTTTAATTTTAATAACAGCTGCATTTTAAGAACCCAAACATCTGCTTCCTTTAGCTGTTTTCTTTACAACAGTATCATTTAATGTAATAGTAATTGGACACATAAAATCTGATAGCAATTGTGTATAAGATAAAATTTTAATGAGCATCATTCAAACAAAATAAACAAAAGTATAATTTGTTGCTTTTAATATTAGCTTATGTTACAGCTTTCAGGGTTACAGAAGGCATGAACTGAACAGAAAGAAGCATTGAGAAGAGCTAATCATAATGATCTTTCCCCATATTTTATGCTGACCCCTTTCTCCCCAAATAGGAAACAGTACTTCAAATTTGTCTCTATTTTCACTTTCTAGCTTTATAAAATAACTGATGCATTACACAGTTACAAAATCAATAGAAATTTTCTTTATAATTTGCTGATTCCATGTGTATTCTTGTTTCATATTCTGTCTTGTTTTAGAGAGTTTCCATTTTTTTCTCCTCTGTCATGTCACTACATTATAGTGTGATCTAGAACAGTCTTTCTCAAAATGGAATGTGCTTATGAATCACCTTTGGATCTTTTAAAATGCAGATTCTGATTCAATATGTTGTGGGGTGAGCCTAAAGTCTGCTAATGGCCCACAGATCATATTTTGAGGAGCAAGGTTATAGTGGATACATTGATACCAGAAATATAATCAAAGGTGAAGAGGGAATATTGGGGCTTACTCTACCCACCTTTCTCTCTCTCTCTCTCTATTGCCTTTATTCCTAAGCTTCCATTCTACTTTTACTATTTTTAAATACATATTTCTTCTTTTTTCTACAATTTTCAAAATATGCACGTCATATAACACATTGGTGCAAGGGCAAACAATAAACAGAGGAATTTATAGGATGGGTTTCCTTCTGGACATTTAAGCCTTTGTTCTTAAATAGTCAGAAGAGTAGTTGTTTTTGGTGGGTGGTGGGTGGGAATTGTCTCATTGTACTATTGTGTTTATGCTGTATATGTTAGAAATTTTTTATAATAAAAAAGTTAAAAAAATCTGCCTAGGAAAATTGCTTAAGTATGCCTCTCAACAAAAGTTATTTTCCTAAATATTTCTTGGTGAAGTCTCAAAGTGAAGGATTTTCTACCAGCTTTTATATTATGTATCTTTATGAGACTTGTAGAGGATTGTAGACTAACACTCTGCTTATATTCAGGACTTTAGATCTTTTATCTCATCAAAAGCTAAGGTGGGAAAAAATGGCAAATGTAAGTGTGAAACTGCTGGAGCCCCCAAATCAATAAGTTTAAAAGTCCTGAGTCAGATTACCCAAGGACAAAGCAAAGGATCATCTGGACCATTTTACATTCAAATCTTTTCATAAAATATCAGATCTCAAGAGATCCCTCCACATCCGTCATTCAGATTTACAATATTGGGTCACCTGCCTTCACATCTGTAGTTTCTGGCCACCTTTGGCCTGGATTTTTAGAAAGAAAACCCTCTACAGTGAAGTTCCTCAGGAAGTCGCCTTGTCTCCACAACGGTTCTAATCATCCTGAGCGGTGCGACCTCAACTATTCTGATGTATTTGCTTTCTTTTCGTGATTTTGATCTCATTTAAACAGACGCAAAAAGAAGATACTCACATTTTTATCAAGGGAAATCCTACCCTGCATCCTGTGGTAGCCCTCTCTATCAGACATGCCATAAAGTGGGCCAGTTTCCTTTCAATCCACTGCAAGACCAGTAGGCCACATTGGAAACAAGGAAGGACTTAGATAAGCTTCTGCCTTGTTCTCAGACTGAAAGTGCCATATGTCCCCGTCATTTGGAGATATCTCTTAGGAATCATGTAGGATATTATGAGACTTCTCGTGACCTATTTGGGCCTCCCATTCTCCGGCTATGAGTGAAGCTACAGTGAAGCTCAGTGTGTACCCCAAGATATGGATGCTTACATAGAACTTGAATTTTACTATTATTTTCAGAGTCAGGGTTTGTAAAAGTGGTTTTTGATGGATCAGATGATAATTTCAGCAGGTGAATTCAATGAATTTATTCTGAATTCATACTGCCGTTATTAATGGAATTTTAATGATTTGACACCATTGTTAGTAAGCTGGATGTATATCTCTTTGCCACAGAAAAGAGAAATTGTGAGCATTACATGAGGAAACTTGGCTTTATTGTCAAAATTTTGACCATATTGGATAACAGGATATGATGTACAATTACTACTTAAAAGAAGTTCTATAAATCAAAATTTCTGCAATGAAATGCATCATTTTTATGCGATAACCAACTCTTCCATCATTGTTTGTTCAATGGACATAAAGTAACTACATCTGGTTAACTCAGTTAGTAACTTAGATGTATATTTTAAAACCAATTTGTCTTAAAGGGAATGTCAGTACTTTTTTTCCTTAAGGCTGTGTTCAAAGGTATTTCATAAAGCATTTTTCTTTAATATTAAAGGTAAGAATTTCATTTTATATCTGTTTTAAACTTTCTCCAGACCAAAATCTTGAGGCCATGTCTTATATGGTAGAACTTTAAAGTCTGGTAACCTCTATCATTTGTTCACTGGAGAAGACAGCAAAACAAACTCTCGAGACAAATCTCATCACTGCCTATGAGTATTCCTTCATACAACTCCAATCTGATGGGGGTAGATTTTTATGAATCCTTCTCATAATACTCCTGTTTATATAGGGTGCCAGTAATAATCCTGGGTTTTCAAGCTATGGCTCCACCATTAACTGGCAACATAGAATAACTATTTCACTTGGCAAGGAATTTTATTCAAATTCAGTTCTTGTTAACAGATTTCAAAGCTCAGATGAGTGAAATAATATTTATGGAAGACTGAAGAAGAGAAGTATTTCATTTATCTAAATATTCTAAAATCTTCTTCAATTTATTCAGACAAGCAGAATGTTATACTTTTTATCAAGTTTCTTTTAAGTGTTATTCCACAGGTCTGCATTCAAAGGTACTATAAGAACCCTCTGTATGAATCTAGCTCTATATACCCGACGGCCAACTCAATTCAAAACACACACCTTTGTCTATAACATGGGGACTCAGAGAGGAACTCTCTCTCTCTCTATCCTGACTCTCAGAACCAGGAAACATTAGACCTCTTTTGTACAACTGGTTTGTGGACATAATAATTAACTGATCTCGTCTCTCTCTTTGTAGTAGCTAAAAAGTACTAATAAAAGTTTTTGATCTGCCACTGACAAATGTGAAAGGCTTTATAAAAAGAATTTGCTTACTAATCTCACTTTAGGTTTCATCTTTTTTTCTACACTAATTTGGCTGCTCTTCCATATTCAATAAGATTACCTTTTATCTTAATCAGTGATTTTTGTATTTACACGAATCCTTCTAGAACAAAATGATTTATAAGAGTCACTCTCCCTCAAAAATACTGGACCCAGTTCAATTTCTGCTTGATGGCTCAGAAACAACATTTGGACATTTAGTAAGACTTAGTACCTTAGAAGAACACTAAGAACAATACTGTCCAGTCAAGGAGAACAATCAGTAAGGAGTAGAGTCATTTCCTTTGAAAATTATTGAGGTAAAATCTTAGATCACTTTCACTTAAGTGACTGATTAATTCTAGATTTAGTTTTCTGCACCTTAGAAGAATACTAAGAACTGGGTTGTCCACTCCAGGAGAACATCAAGTAAAGAAGAGAGTCACTGCCTTTAAAAATTATTAAGGTAAAGTCTGAGAACACTTTAACTCAAGTGATTCATCATTCTATATACGAAAACCTTGAACTCCTACCATGCTCTGGACACCACGCCAGATTCTGTGTGTAAAAAGCTAAATGAGGAAAGAAATATCAGTCCAGTGAGTGAGGCAGATATGGAAATATGTTATTTAAATATTTAAAAGACTATTGGTATGTTCAAAATACCAAAGAGAGAGTAACACTTTAAGTATTAACAGTAGCAGGTCTCCTCTCTGATCCTCACCCCATCAGATATATCTTTTGAAAGGAGTATGGGAGACAGATTTTTTTGGAGAAAAATGGTTACTCAGGCAATGAGTTAATAATTGTGATAGCCCAAGAGAGAGAGAATAGCTTGTCTTCAAGAACATGGTCTTTATTTTATTATCACCTTCTTTGAATAATCAGAAGCAATATGAATATTACTTATTATTTCTCCACCAACACTGTAATGTGCTAAAAGGCAGCATTTGTTGGTTTCAGCAAGGTCTTCCTCTTTCTGTCTTACACTTGTTCATGAGCTGTGAAGGTAAGTCCTGCATAATTTGTGAAATTTATCTTGGACACTTTGGGCTTAGTTTATACTCCACCAATTATTCATAAATACAAAACCCCAAAATGAGGTAGGGAGGAGAGCAAATAGTAGCCTTTTGCAAATCTAATCCCAGACCACAATATTTTATCAGGGACTCAATATATTGTATCTAACAGAATTACAGTCATAAAATCTAAAAATTATATCTAAATGTGAAAATAACTTTGTAATCCTCCATAGTGTCTCTACTTGATGAATTTGAATTCATAGTGTCTGCCATAACTAGGTTTGCCTTTTAATAGTAAATTCTTCTCCTATGTAATTTCTTTTGTAGACATTCCTTGCCCATAAATTGCCATGTTCTGTTACATGTGACTTCAGCCAGTTTGATTAAACCTGGAGAGGTACCTGACCCCATGGTGCCTAATCTCTGGGATGGCAAGTGTGAAACTTTATCCCCAAACAGAAACAGTGTAACTAAATAGCCTGTTTCAGTTTCTCAATCAGACATCCTAATGTGAATTAAAGAACTTGAAGAATTCAAAGAAATAGAAGCTAAAAACACATGCTTGAGCACACACGTGTATGCACACACAAACACACACACACACACACACACATCCCATAGCTGGTTCTAGGAAAGCCATGATTTAGCCAACGTAAGGAGAGAGCGAGAGTCATGAGGTAGAGGAAAGGTGTGCACAACAGAGGAAGAAGCAGTTAGCTGGTTGCAGTTGGAAACAGAAAGAAGCTAAGTCTCCACAAGGCCAGGCCATCAGTGAACTCTTTATATCCAGGGGATAACCTTTATGGTTATAACCAGGTTCCCTCCTGCTCCTTTCACTCGGCAATGGTCAGGAAAACTTGAAAAAAACCTCTTCTCATTTGAGAGTAGGCTGAGTGAGCCCCAGTGCCATTATCCAAAAGTCTGGACATGAGAAGTTAACTTTCTCTTGTAACCTCTTCTAAGAAAAGATTTCATATTCTGTGCACTACTTTTCCTTAGGCTGAATCAAAAAAATTACACCATCTGACTCAAAAATATAAAAAAAAATTTCCTCACCCTAAGCCTGATGCCTCAAGGTGGTCACTATATTTGTGTGGATTATGACGTCCTTTCTTCTATTGAAGACTGAAAAATTTCTTCTATTTTCTATTGAAAAAGGGGTTTTATTGAATGCCCAAAAGATGATAAAAGATGGCAGAAAATTAAAAGAAAAGGCCATCCATTAGAGTAAACTCTATAAGACAGAAAATAAAAACATCCATTTGAGCAAACTCTATAAGCAGTAGGCAAGTGTGACTCCTTTGAAACATGTTGGTGCAATTTTCTAGTCATCAAACAATTTATTTTATGGAGTCTTGCAGCATTCAGCACATGTGAGAAAAATCAACCTGCTCCTCTTCTACCTATTGTGCAAATGAATCATTTGCATCAGTAAAACATCTGTGTTGAGAAATTAGCTTTCTGAATATGTTATAATGTTTCTTGTACCATATACTACCATAGTTTTGTTATTATTTTTCAACAGGTTATCTTGTTTTCTGAGCAAAATATCATTTTTAAATTCCAGTAACCCACTAGGACATTCACAAGATTCTATATAATTTGTGTATTCATAAAATAAAGCATAATTTGGAATTTTGTTTCTCTCATTTTTTTTTTAAGTTTTTTCTCTTCCATTCTTCCTCTCCCTTTTTCCCTCTCTTCTCTTTCTTTCCTTTCCATGCAGTCTCAATTTTTATATTTCTGTATAGTTTTCATACTCAGATCTAGGACGGTGTCTGGAACATCATAGATGCTTAATGAGTATGTTTTGAATTAATTAAAATAATGGTCATTTTCAGTCAGGTAAAGCATTCCTTTCCTTCTGGGAAATAGACTCATTCCACGTCAATGTGTGTAATTTGGGGGCAGTTGCCAATTTGTTATTGTTTTCCTTTGTAGTGGATCTCTTTAAATTGTTTTATCCTCACTCTCCTGAAAAACTGAAGATGTCATTAGTCTAAGCTCTGAATGAGTGAGCAGTTTCTGTTTTAGAAGAGTACAAAGCTAGAGAGAGATCAAAGATCAGGAATTAGACACACTAAACATAAATAAATTATTTTTATCTGATATAGTCTATCGTTTTGTTATGTTTTTTTTCCACTCTTTTTGACTACTGTGGATTGTCACTTTTTTCTTGTACTCAGATCTAAATTTACTCTGTCTTTTATTTATTCCCTCCACTATTTTCTATAGGCATAGTAATCTTTAGTACAGCCCAACTAGATCAGAGTTCCATGTGCCAGAACTGCCTAAAGAGGGGAGTCCAATATTTAACTGTATATAAGAAATGCACAGGGTGGGGGCCACCCGGTGGCACAGCGGTCTAGTTTGCGCTTGGCAGCCCGGGGTTTGCGAGTTCGGATCCCGGGTGCCCGCGGACACACTGCCTGTTAGCCATGCCATGGCGGCATCCCATATAAAGTGGAGGAAGATGGGCACAGATGTTAGCCCAGAGCCAGTCTTCCTCAGCAAAAAGAGGATTGGCAACGGATGTTAGCTCAGGGCTGGTCTTCCCCACAAAAAAAAAAAAAAAAAAAAAAAAATGCAAAGGAAGGATATTAGCAATATCACTAAGAAAAAAAAAACTAAATTAAAAAATAACTACATTAAGGGGCCAGCCCAGTGGCATAGTGGTAAAGTTGGCACGCTCCCCTTTGGCGACCCAGGGTGAGTAGGTTAGAATCCCAGGCATGGACCAACGCACTGCTCATTAAGCCATGCTGTGGTGGCATTCCACATACAAAATGGAGGAAGATGGGCACAGATGTTAGCTCAGAGCCATTCTTCCTCAGCAAAAGAGGAAGATTGGCACTAGATATTAGCTCAGGGCCAATCTCCCTCACCAAAAAAAAATAAATAACTACGTTAAAAATATATCAAACAAATCTTTTTTTAAAATTTATATGTGATCTTTCCATATAAAGTTCATAAAGAAAAGGGGAAGAACATAATTAAAAATCATCTATATGTACTAAAAAGGGGAAATTATGAAATAGCTTCATTTTCTATAGGGGCAAAAAATAAAGAAATTTTGAATATAAAATTGTCAAGAAAAGAAATATAGATTTGTTTCTATGAAAAAATAGCAGGAAATGAGAGACAAAAGAATTTGTAAGAATAAATAATACTTGAAAGAATATATTAGAATAACTTATGAGTCAATATTGTGAAAATACAAGAGTATAAAAAAAATCAGAGCAACTTCTGGAACCTCAGCACAAGGAGCTCTGCAGACTCTCTCTCCTGCTTAACAAACACAACTGGTGAGAATTATTTAAACACACACACTTAAGGTCTCTGAAGATTGTGCTAAGAGAAAATAGCAAATGAAGAAACAATTATTCAAGAAAATCTAAGAATTACTAACATATATACATGTAAAACATAACACCCAAAGTACATGAAGCTGAAAACATATGACCCAGCAACACCTTTCGTAGGTACATACCCAAGAAATGAAAGCATACTTCCACACAAAATCTTGCACCTGAATTTTCATAACAGAGTTACTCATAATAGCCAAAAAGTATAAAAACCCAATGTCCATCAACTGAAGAATGGATAAATAATATACAGTATATGCATGCAATGAAATATTATTTGGCAATGAAAGATAACGAAATACTGATATATGTTATAACACAGATGAACCTTGAACACATTATGCTAAGAAGTTAGTCACAAAAGACCATATATGGTAAGATTTCACTTAAATGAAATGTCCACAATGTGCAAATTTATAGAGATAGAGAGTAGACTAATGGTTGCCTAGAGCTGGGAAGGGGGGGATTGAGGGGAAATAGGGAGTGACCACTAATAGGTATAAGTAAGTTTCTTTAGGATGATGAAAATGTAAAACTGATTGTGGTGAGAGTTACATAATTGTGAATTTACTACAAACCATCAAATTCTATACTTTAGTTGACCTTGATAGTATATTAATTATATATCATCAAAACTCATACAACAGATAAACAAAAATGGCTAATTTCATGTTTGGCTTCAATTTAGAAGGTATACAAATAATGAACACTTAAAAGAGTTGGTGATTGAAGAGAAAAAGAGAAAAGGAAAAGTAAGATTGGTCACTCTCTTGGAAGATAAAGACTTCATGTAATGAGTACTTTCAAGAAACAGAGCATTTAGTATTCAAGCTAGTAAATAATATAGTAGACAAAGAATCCCCTAGAACTTTATGATCCAACTCTGATCTATACTACCATAGAATAATCTCAGTAAAATAACCTATCTCCATCAATTGCTCATTACCAATGGAAATGGAAGAATGGTTATCAATGCACTTAAATATTGCTACACTAAGATGTCAATTAGGTATAATATTGTGAAAAAATATTTGAATCTAATGACTTTTGTGTGTGTGTGTGCGCGGATGACCAGCCCTGAGCTAACATCCGTTGCCAATCCTCCTCTTCTTTGCTGAGGAAGACTGGCCCTGGGCTAACATCCATGCCCATCTTCCTCTACTTTATATGGGACGCCCCCACAGCATGGTGGACAAGTAGTGCGTCAGCCTGCGCCAGGGATCTGAACCCAGGAACCCCGGGCTGCCCGCAAACTCTACTGCTGCGCCACTGGGCCGGCCCCTCTAATGACTTTTTAGATCAAAGAATTAAAAGATCATTTTTAGAAAGATCTGATTCATAAATTTTGTAAAATATCCTCCTGGGTCCCAAGAAGATCATTAGCCAAAGTTGATGAGAACAAGACATTCTCTCTCCACACCCCATGAAAACCAGGAAGAACTGGATTTCCATGAAAAATCTCAAGTTAAAGAATAGGAGAGGCATCTTTCTCAGCACATGAAGCCATAAAGGATTTTTTGAAAATAACCTAAAGACAATTTAAGTAGCAATTGAGTTCCTCCATCAGCAGATGAGAGCTAAAAAACTAGCAAATTTGAATACTTATGTTGTTATAATCCCAAGACTGATCATAGGCTGAGGAGTCCTCGATGACTGAGGTGTGCACTTGCTTTAATTCTTAAATTAAAAACATTGATTAAAAACGAATTAAAAACAAAGCAAAAAAAATTTTTGATGATAGAATGCTCTTTCTTGACAATAAATGAAATCCAGTCAAAAAATTTATGTTTATTTATCTCATTATATACATGCTGGAACTTTCCTTTCCATTCCTACAATGTATAAGAAAGAACTCATAACAGCACTGAATTTCTGTAGCCAAATAAAAGAATTTCTAACCTTTAAAACTAGCATAATTGTTCATCTAAATATTCTGTGAAGGTGAGTATATAGATATCTTTCACCTTCATTCATGTTCATTCTTTTAAACTCACTTTATCACCTTAAAACAAACAAGCAAACAGACAAAATTAAAACACATTACCATTGAAATAAAAGTATTATTTATCTACATTTCCAAAACAAAGACAAAAAGACTTCTGCTTCCAGCCTAGATAGAGTAACAAAGCTGGATTTACCTCTCATCTGAAAATAACAGTTTTCAAGATACTGAACATCATAATAATGGACAGTGACCCCAAAGAGATGAAAAATAAATGAGATGGATCCAAAAATTTGTTCCTGCTTAATGCCTCGAGAGATTTCCCAGGCTGTGGCGCATGGAGAGAAACCCACGCAGAACCTGATGGCCTTCCTGAGTTAAGCTGATGGAGCCCAGTGTCTGAGAAGGCCAAAGCAGCTCATGTTTGTAGGGCTGAGTATCAAAAAGGAGAGAGCTGCACATAGAATTCCAGACATCTTCAGTGTCCCCTCCAGTATTCAGCAAAGTAAGCACTGATCCGTGCTCCGATGTGAGGAAACTCTTTCAGGATGGGACAAGAACCAAGTACAAGGACTAGAGGAAACAGTACACGAGACTCACACAGGGCTGGGAATAGTGCCTGTTCTAACCTTCCTCATAATTGAAAACTGAAAAAAACCACATAACTGTTACATTGGGCACTTAGAAGGATTTTACCTCAGTGAGAAAGAAGTAATTCCTGGAATTAATACTGCTCTGGTCTTGCCTAGAAATTTAAAAGAAGCTCTGAAAGGATTAAACTCTTTCTAAGTAATTTAACCAGAACAAAGCTTACGAATACTTACAGAGATACATGAATATTCAGCACCAAAAAGGTAAAATTCACAGTGTCTGGAATATAATAAAAAACTGCTGTGTATTCAAACAAGCAGGAAAACACTGCCTATAATGAGGTCAGTCAATTTATCGAAACTGACCTAGAAATAATATAGCTGAGAGAAATAAAAGAAAAGGGCATTGAAAATATAAAATAACAAAATATATTCAAAACCTGAAAATGTGAAATTCATAGGTGATTCTTTGTGATCTTGGGTTAGGCAAAAATATCTTACATATAATATCAAAGCACAATTCATAAAAGTAAAAATAATAATAATAATAAAATTAAAAAGTTGGACTTCATGAAGTAGTACAACCACTTTGGAAAATAGTTTGGAAATGTCTTTAAAAATTACAGGGCTGGCCCCATGGTGTAGTGGTTAAGTTCAGCATGTTCCACTTCAGTGGCCTGGGTTCGCGGGCTCAGATCCTGGGCGCAGACATATACTACTCATCAGCCATGCTGTGGCAGCAACCCACATACAAAATAGAGGAAGATGGGCACAGATGTTAGCTCAGGGCCAATCTTCCTCAGCCAAAAAAAAAGTTAAATATATGTCTATTGTCTGACTCAGCCATTCTGCTCCAAGGCATTTACCCAAGAGAAACGAAAGCACAAATACATACAAAGACTTACACACAAATGTTCACGGCAGCTTTACTGCAATAGCCATAAACTGTAAACACCCAAATGTCTTTTAAGGTAAATGGATAAACACATTATAGTATAGATCCATGCAATAGAATACTAACTAGTAATAAATAGGAGCAATATTTATACATGCAACAACATGGATGAATCTCAAAATATTTATCCTGAGACACATAAATTAGAAGAAGAAGCGTACATACTATATGATTCTATTTACATAAAAATCTAGAAAATGTAAACAATCTATAATGACATAAAGCAGAACAGCGGTTTTCTGGGAATGCGCTGGGGTGGACAGAGAAGGTCAGGAGGGATGGGATGTGACAGAGGCTGGACAGACTTCCACGGGGATGAACATGCCCAAGATCTTGACTGCAGTGACGGCTTCCTCACTGCACACACGTGTGAAAATACACCACACTGCTCACTTCAAATATGTGTATGTTGTTTTCTGGCTATTATATCCCAATAAAGCTGGTTTTAAAAAATAAGAAATTTGAAAAAGGAAAGTTTCTCAAAGACTTTTGGTGATTATTTGCCTTCATCAACTATTCACGCCTGCATGGAACAACTGTTTCATCTCTTTCCATAAAATATCTCATGTTATCTCGTAGTGTGGCCTGGAAAGTCTTGAGGTAATGCACTTAACAGCATTCAGAAAACTCCAAATTGTGCATGCTCTCTCTCTCTCTCTCTCTCTCTCTCTCTCTCTCACACACACACACACACACACACACACTCCACATACAGGTATTATTAATGCTATGTCTTTTACTCATTTAATACAGTGCCCAGCATGGTCCAAATTTAAATGGCAAGGACACTTTTAAGTGGTAAATATAAATAAGAGAACACACAAAAAAATCACTGATTTTTGGTTACACTATAAGTTTAAATACTAATACTTTAATTAATCCTTATCATACATGACACAGGGACTTTAAACTCAGGACACCCAAATCTCTCCTTTTTATTTTCTTTTATGTTAGCCTCAGAGAATTCACAATCTCTGTACTACATGTTAATATTTCACTCATTCAAATTAAGGTTTTGTACAACTGATGTTAAATCAGACATTAAGCCAAAACTAGTTTAGCAATGCCAAATAGAGTATTTAAATCAAATATAAAATCTACCATTTTTCAAAGTAGATTCCACAGATTTGAATATAAAAAAACCATGAAACAAACTAAAAAAAATGATGTGGTCAAAGAATATTGCTAAGATGTTGGTTAAGGGAATTTTTTCAGTAATTCTCAGAAATGTTAAAACACAAAGGGCATTTTGATTTATTTTTAGGGAATCTCTTTCTAAGAATAGACCATTAAGAGTCATTTTCTGAACTGTGTAGATTGGGACCCTCTCCCTTTCTCTCCCTGAACATCTGTTAATACTTTGCTTATTGGTCTCTAATCCTACGCATTCTCCAACTATAGTGGGCCTAAGGATCACCAGAGGTGCTTAACAGATATTAGGATTTGTAGGTCTGACATCCAGGAATTCTGAATTAATAAATCTGCACTGAGATCAGGAATGTATGCTGTTTTCTCATTTTTGTTTTTGTTTTGCAAGGAAAGATTTGCCCTGCACTAACATGTGTTGCCAATCTTCCTCTTTTTTGTATTTTTTCCCTCCCCACAGCCCCAGTGCATGGGTGTATATCCTAGTTGTAAGTGCTTCTAGTTCTTCTATGTGAGCCACCACAGCACGGCAGCTGGCAGACGGGTGGTGTGGTTCCGTGACTGGGAAGCAGCGAGCACCACACTTGAACCATGAGGCCACCAAGGCTGGCTCCAGAATCTGCAGTTCCTAAACTAATCATTGGGATTCTAATCAAATTTAGTCTTGAGGCCACCTTTTGAGAAACACAGCATTCAGAAATTTACTCTCACGTTTCCAAATGCTGAAAAATTATTTACTAAGTAGGTTACAGTAAAATTACACTATATTTGGCCAATTTGAAAATGAGCTGCTGCATTATATTTGATTGACATTAAAGTGTATGTCAAAAAACCTGTTCATGCAGGGAAACACTGCTAAAGTCAACTCAAACTCCACGGTCAAACATGTGAAACACACCATGTGTAATCAGTAAATAGCACTTGTAGATACATTAGGTGCTGGCAAGCTTCAGTGACTCACCACGAAGTCAGTCATTGGTGGACATGCAGGCTACTACAGAGCATAATTCTCAGGAAAGGGAGGAAGTACCTAGGGAAGTTCTGTTGGAAGTGTGCTGCACACATGAAGGGTAATGACTATTTAAAAAGCCTAACACCAAGGATTTTCCTCATTATGAGGTGATAGACCTTTGCATGGTCAAAAATCCCTTTCCTAGTCATAAGTCACCTAACTCCAAAAGTCTACCAATCATAACATTTTAGATTCTATATAATTACTTCAACTTCAATATTTAAAGAATAAACATATTATCATATTTCTGAACTAACTTCTCCCAATGCCTTTCTCATTTCCACATGTTCATTATCCAAGTCACTCATACCCAAACTGTATTCTCTTTGACCCTTGTTTTTGCTTCATCTCTCAGAATTATTCACCAAGGTTCACCTGAAATGTGTGCTCTCTTTCAAATCCATCCATTTTTAAAAAAATTACATTTTATTCCATTTAAAAATTCTATTTCATTCACTAATCGAGGTCCCCACTAACATGCTTGAAACACTCTTTATTACTCTTCCAGCCGTCAGCTTTCTCCTCAAACTCAAGTACTGCGTCTTAGAATCAGGGTGTTCAATGAAGCCCAGTCTTTGCCAGGTGTATGACTATGAGAAACAACTCTGCCTCTCTAGATCTCAGTTTCCTGTTATTTCCACATAACAAATTATCACAAGCTTAGTAGCTTAAAGCAACACACATTTATTATCTCAAAATTTCTGTGGATTATGAGTCCAGAAAGTCCCGGTCCTCCTCGCAGTATCACCAGGCTGAAATCAAGGTGTTGGTTGAGGCTGTGATTCCCTTCTGAGTTTTAGGATCCCCTTCAAGCTCAATGGTTGTTGGAAAATTCATTTCCTGGGGGCTACATGGCCAAAGTCCCCATTTTCTCATGAGCTGTCACTCAGGAACTGCTTTCAGCTCCTAGGGGTCACGTACAGTTCTTTGCCGCATGGCCCACATAGATAGTTCACAAGATAGCTGCTTGCCTTCTTCCAGGCCAGGAGGAGAGTGTCTCTCTGGCTCTTCATTCTTTTATGAAGACACACCTCATTATGTCATGCCTGCCTTGATAATCTCCCTTTGATGAACTCAAAAGGGACCCATAGTTATCTTCAAAATCCCTTTTTCCATACAAGGTAACATGTTCAAGGCAGTAATATATCATCATATTCACAAGTCCCTCCTACACTCAAGAGAAAGGGATTATGCAAGGAGTTGGGTCACAGAGGGTTATCATAGAATTCTGCCTAATACATTAATGTAAAAGCTAGTTACCTGGAAAAGAAAATCTTAAGATTTTATGATAGTAAATGCTCAAACTATAAATTACCAAACTTACACATGGAATGGAAAGTTTATATAAGTATAAATTCTCAGGGAGCTGATAGATTTAGGAAGGCAATGAGCATCTATGTCACACACACCAAATGGCAGATATTCAGACTTCCTTGCTACATAGCAGATTAAAAGCCGCAGTGAAACCACCTGTAGTTTTGGATGAAGAGCTGCCCAGAGGCACCAAAGAAATTTCTGAATCAGACTCCTGGGGAGTGGGGCGGGGGGCACAGTTAGATGAAAATTATGATTGTTTCATTCTACTGTTTAAAGCTTACAGAAAAAATAAAATGTCTCACTATTGCTTACAGACTGAATTCCAAACCCCTGAATCTGGAATAAAGGCTCTTCCATGACTTACTTGGCCCCTGACTTCCTGTTTCCCTCCCATGTCTGCATCACACAGGAAGTTTCATAGTTACTTTAAACAAGCACGCACTTTTACTCTGCACAGATACACAAAGTTCCTTTCTTTAGCATGTTCTACTTTTACCCACAACCCATATGATGAATTCCATTCATTGCTTAAGATCCATTTATTCATTTTACAGATATTTATTGAGTGCCTATATTCATCAACGAACTGTTAAGCCTTCACCTCTTCCACAAAGAAGGGCTGATCTCTGCTTTCTCTTTTGTACAAAAACTTGAGCCAGTTCATATTTCCATTATTATGCCTGTTATCATATGTTTATACATTCATAGCCCAATTGTGAATGCCTTGAAGGAATGATTCTGGTTTATTTGTTTAGATTTCTAGGACTTCTTCAGGGATTGTTACAATTCATCAATTATGGTTTGCTGAAAATAGTAATAATAATAATACCTAACATGTATTCAGTGATTCCTTGTACTGTGAAAACACTTTATACATACTGGCTCATACAGAAATCCTTGCAACAGCACTTTGAAGCAAGTATTATAATTCTCATTTAGTAAACGAGAAAACTAAAGTTCAGAGACAGAAGCAAGACTTTTTTGTTGTTGTTGTTAGTGGGGAAGATTTGCTCTGAGCCAACATTTGTTGCCAATCTTCCTCTTTCTTTGCTTGAGAGAAATTAGCTCTGAGCTAACATCTGTGCTGATCTTCTTGTACATGGCTCACTACCAAAGAACGGCTGACGAGTGGTGTAGGTCTGTGCCCGGGATCTGAACGCACGAACCTGGGCAGCTGAAGTGGAGCATGCCAAACTCAACCACTGTGCCGCAGGGCTGGCCCCAAGCAATACATTTATGTAAGCTGCTCACACTCCTCAGCCTGGAGGAGTTCTCTATACCAATGTGGTCTCCAGACAGGAGCATCAGCATTGCTCCCATGTTTAACCCAAAGTAAAACATACATGTTCTCAGGTTCCACCCTAGATTTATTCAATCAGAAAATCTGAGATCAGGGCCCCATAATCTGAGATTTAACAGGCCCTGTAGGTGATAATGATGCCTGCTGAAGTCTGAGAACCACTGCTATGAAATCTAATATAGAAATACGTTGGCCAAGAAAATGGGATCAACTAGGACTTTCAAACAACTTTCACCCGGAAACTTGGAAATTAAATACATATGTTAGATAATGATGGAGAAAAAACAAATATTTTTACAGAAAAATGATTCATCCTGGAATCAGAAGTCACTCTGAAGGTCTATACATACATTACATAGAGTCTGAAACCTAACACTGTGTCCATATGCTGAACTCACCTGTGCTCAGTTAAAATATATGAAAATAATCTTTTCCCTTGACTGTAATAATTGCTTTGGGATTTATATCATGCCATACATGCCTCTTTATAAGAAAATATTCTCCATAACTTGTTTTATCCCCCCAAAGACATCTTAAACGTCTCCAGGTCAAGGGTCTTATTTTCTTCATTTGGATCTTTGCTCATGGTCCATAGAAAGCTATATAATTGGGGGCCATTTTAACAATTTTTTATTCAATGGAATTGAACTGGACTCAATTAGCCCATCTTTTCCTGTTGCTTTATATTAGAGATTGGCTTTTTAAAAAGTGACAAGTGATATTACAGTAAAAATAGTTAAATGGTTATAGGAAGTTAAATTTTGATTTCTGAGAAGACAAAACGGTGCAAGATAAGTGTGGAGCCCTCCTTTCAGTGAGGAGTGTTTGCTGAGGGATTTGAGAGTGAACTTGCATTTAGCATATCCCGAGGACAGCAACAGCAATGGATGTGCACTCTGCGCAGAGTACTGCACTCAGCGTATTTGCATACACACTTATAACCTAAAGTTTACACTACTCAGGAAGTCCATCGTCTGGTTGTGAAGGCAAACTATGTAAATATGCAAAAGAAGAGTCATAAATAAATAAAAAGCTATACAGATGCAAGTGCAGGGTCATGAACGTCCTACCAGCGGCCGTGCATTGGAGAGGACGGG
Source organism: Tapirus indicus (assembly GCA_031878705.1). Lineage (NCBI taxonomy): Eukaryota > Metazoa > Chordata > Mammalia > Perissodactyla > Tapiridae > Tapirus > Tapirus indicus. The sequence continues at coordinate 4,576,512 of CM062936.1, forward strand.
AAAAGAGGAGACGTCACAGCTTCTGAACAGAGCATAGAACCATCTGCTGGTTCTGTATACGTTTTTGTTTTGATTTTTCTTCTAGTCTTGATTCAGATAATTTTAAAGTATGGTGCTCATAAGATCAAACTTTTCATGTCTTTACATATGAACAAATATCCCCTCCACCTAATATGTGATCAAATCTGTTTGGCATTCAGAGCAGAAGCCAAATTTGCCAAAAATTAAGAGATTTTATAAAAATATGAGTATATTATGGGTTTCTCATAAGGCTACAATGTTAAAAACAATCAATCAATATTAATGAAGTATCTAGTATGTTAGTCTCTGACCCTCCTAAGGATATAAGAAACAAGCCCTTGAAACACAAAGTGCTAAGAAATTGAGAGAAACTGACTAATTAACCAACTACATAACTAATTATGCCAGAATTAAGGAAGAGATGCATGTAGGCAATAAAACAATTTAATTGAAGGAGAGCATTTAAAAGAGCATTCTAGAATAAACCAAGCACTTCACACAGAAGAACATATGTGATGTGTAAGAATTCACTGCCTGGAGCATTCTTATAGGCCAAGGAAATTGGATTTTAAACTTATCCTGCAGATTAGGGCTTTCCATCAGAAATGCTTAAGCAGAAAAAGTGGCCGGATCAGATCCTTGCCTTAGCAAGATAACTCTGGAAGGTGTGTAGAGAGTCCATGTAGGGAAGATCTAAGCAAGTCCAGGCATTCTAAAAGAACATATCCTGAGGGTAGATTCAAATGGATGTCTCTGAGCCCTGGCAGAACATAAGATAAAGTTATATAAACCTGAAAGTTTAACTTAGCCTAGCAAGATGTTTAACTTGTGTCTTGACAGTTTATATTTCTCCAAATTTTGTCCAACAAAATGTATTTATTGGAAGTTCTGAAACAAAAAGGTAGTGATTAGGAATAAATTATAGATAAGTTCCTGTTTGGGGAAAAAAATATACAGAGAGGGATTAATTAAAATAAACAAGAGAAAGAATAATTGTATGAAATATAAAATTATAATATTTAATAATATAGGGAATGCTATCTGTTGGGCCTACATGCCCATTAGTGAAAATTATTGTTAATCTGATATAAGATATGAGAATTACAAGTTAAAACAACCAGAATTGTTTGCATAAACCTATCTTGTAGAAGGTTACCTTGAGAATAACACATACTTCCATGTACATAGGAGACATTTTTAACAATCAGAAATAATTCTTACACTTGGATTTTAATGTACATGTGACATCAGGTCCAAGATATCTGTATGTGGGGGAAAAATAAAACCATTACTAACGATACTAACTATCTCCCCTATAAACTTATTTTGCCCCTAAAAGAATGTGTGAGAGTGTGTGTCTTTACATTTAGGTATGTGAAGTAGAGACAAGCATATTTTTTTGCCCTCTGTGGAAGCTACTAGTGATCAGATATATTGATGTTTAGTCAATTTTATTCCCAGAACTTTGTAATTCCAGAAACCAACAAGTTGGAGAAATAATTCATGGAGTTTCTCTGTCTATAACCTAAATACTACAGATGAATTCTGAAATAATAACATCTAACACGTAGTCTTACTATTGCAAAGCATGAATCCAGGTGTTTTTTATGTATTAGCTCATCTATTCCTCCAACTTTCCCATGAGTTATATATTATTTTTAGACATGTTTTACATAAGAGGAAAATGTGGCACACGGAGATTATATGAACACACCTTGGAAATTACCTAATTTAAAAAAAATGGGTAAATGTGGTTCAAATTACACTTGATCACAAAGTATATGGTTTGAAAAAGAAAATGTAAAATGCCCTGTATCTAACCCTTTATCTTAACTTCAGCCTGTTCATGTTGATTCGGGGAACTTTCCTCATCTTTACCTTTAATCTCCTTGTCATTTTTGAACCATCTTATATCAGCTGCGGGTTTACTGCCAGACGTTTTACAAGTCAGCTGCATCAAGTCTCCCTCCATAACTGGGGATGAAAATCCGCTGATCTGAGGCTTCTCAGGAACTCCTGGAATGTGAGCAAACGAATGAAGTGAACACCTGTCTCCAGGGCTGATTGGCTCCTATGACTATCACTTTCACAAACAAAGCTAAAGTGAGTGGTCAACTGACAATAGCTTCAATCAAGAATAATAAACTGCTTAAAAATACAGAGAGATGTATAATATACGCACACACATACATATATGTGTATGTATATATGTGCATATATGTGTGTGTACACTATCCAGAAAGCATTTAACATGCATTTAGTTCAAAGTAGTTTTTTAAATTAAATTTTACCTGCAAAAATACTCTTTGTTAAGTCTTAAAAATAACCATTCAATGAATGTTAAGATTTACCACTATAGAGATGTAAGAAACTAGATTGCTTGCATTGGGGGAAAAAAATCCACAAAGTACATTTCTTTATTCTTTAGCAAACTGTGATTTAACATTTTCATTTCATTCCTGATTGCATAATTCCTAAAGTTTAAAAAGATATTATTATCCTCTGTGTACTTTGTTCAAGAAAATGCATTTTGGGGGGCCGCCCGGTGGCGTAGCGGTTTCGTCCGCGCTTGGCAGCCCGGGGTTCGCCGGTTTGGATCCCAGGCGCCCGCCGACGCACTGCTTGTCAGCCATGCTGTGGCAGCGTCCCATATAAAGTAGAGGAAGATGGGCACGGATGTTAGCCCAGGGCCAGTCCTACTCAGCAAAAAGAGGAGGATTAGCAATGGATGTTAGCTCAGGGCTGGTCTTCCTCACAAAAAAAAAAAAAAAAGAAAGAAAATGCATTTTGGAATAAAAGAGTCATCAATAAATGCAACTATACTTACTTTTCTGATTCTTCTAAAGTAGAGAATATCTCTTGTCGCCATTTGTATTAGAAATGAAATTGTAGTTTTGTGGAGCATTATACATATTATTTTTAATGTTAGCCACTTATTACCTTTTCTAGTCCAAATCACTCAATGAATAAGCAGGTAACTGATACCCAGAGATAGCATATGGGTGATTTAAATAATAGACCATTACACATTTCTTGGGCAATAATATTCTATTGTTATGGTAAAGGTTTATTAAAGTTTTCTCTAAAATTCTTCAATAATAAAGGCAGACTGAAGGCTTCTTTATTGTACTATTTAATTCAATTTGAAAAGGACTGAAAAATGTAAGAATGTTGAAAAGCATCAATAAGAGAATCACAAATTAAAACAAGACAGCAATGATAAATGACAGATCAACATACACTGATTAGCTGGCTAATTTTTTTTTTCTATTCACCTTCATATTGCTTTTTTTTTAATCTACGCCACACCATCATTTAACAAACGGAAATTAACCAGGTGCCTATTCCTGGGCTCTCCAGGTAGCTCTCTCCAGAACAAGACATGAACATTATGCAATTGCTATCCTGAAATACTTCATTTTTAGTAGGTATATTTTGTCCTTAATGGCAAACTTGTGAAGATTTTTATAAAATAGTCCCAGTGGGACTTGCAAAGAAACACATTTCATATCCTATGCACAAAACCAATTCACTGGTTGGGTTAAGTTTAATATTTCCACCCAAAAGAACAACACGCATTAGTTCTTTTAAATGAAATGTTGCGCCTTTATCTATCAAAAAGGAAGGCAAGCTAGGGGCAAAAGAAAAAAAAAATCAATCTTCAAATTCCTCTAACTCGCTCAGTACACAGGTGTGTTTCAATGAAGTGCAGCAATTTCAGCTGATTGGGCCACTGACGTCTATGGAATCACAGAGAGCTCTGAGCTACAACTTCATTTCCTCGGAATCTCTATAAATATATTGCTTTTTAGTGTCACTTTAACCTTTCGGAAAACGGCCCAATATTTAGAGAATAAAAGCACAAAGAAGCTACAAGCTGCATGCACAAGTGACATTATGTACTTCATTCAGGAATCTAGAAAACTACAAAGTTAAAAGGTGAGAAGACACATAGAAATGTCAGGTTCATTTAAATGCACTAAAATACACACAGGGGTCATATTTGAAAGCCAAAGGTATTAGGAAAGGCCCCCATCATGTGACTAATATGATAAAACAGAGGAGCACCCTACAGACATGTTGAATTCATTATGCTCACTATTCAATCATTTTATAAAAGGGTCACCATATGCACAATCTATAGATGATTTGATACAAAGGAATTTCGTTGAAAAACAAGAAACCTGGTGTCTATTGTTGGCTAAGAAACAAAATGGCTGTGTGTTTTCAGGAAGGCATACAAATCTTTACACTTCCCTTTGTTTATAAAATGGGGAAGTGACTAAGTGATTTTTAAATGTCCTTTGTTATAATGTAGCAGAGGAGGGATCAAACAACATCTATTAATATGATTCTCAAAATGTATACATGTTATCGAATCATGTTGCTGTAGCGGTGTGCATCTCGCTGGCTTGTGATTGCATAGTGTGAGTCCCTTGCACTTACCCAGAACAGTGAGATAGGCCTTGGAAGTTTTGACAGGCATTGTAAACAAAGAACAGGTGTACTGTCCTTCATCGGAGAGAGACACATCACTGACGCTGATACTCAATTCATGCCAGGAAGCCCGAACCAGCTCAATCCTATTGTCCCGTAAAGCTGGAATGAGAAAATATTGAAAATGCAAATAACAACATTAGAAAAAGTCGGAACTGTTAGACTATGTATTTTTAGCACAATACAGTAAACATTTCCTTTGGCCATACATCTAATTCTTATTTCCTGCAACAATTTAAAGGACAGTTTAAATATATTGAAATAGTTTATCAGATTTTTAAAAAATCAAAGTAAAATTAGGTACTCAATGTTCTCAGAAATAACTTTTTAATTAAATGATTGCATCTATTATATACTTTGGATGACGTAGACATTGATGGTGATAAGAATGGCTTTCCTCCACAACGTCTTTCATGGAACGCTAGTGCCAAGAAAAAACTATAAACAGAAGTGTTGACGTCTAGGGACAGACGAATATGGGAAAACTATGACTGCTGTATTCGTTCCAAAAGACCCACAATGAACATTAGCATATTAAAAGCTCTCTGCAGTAGAGACACCTGTTGAACTTCATTTAAATCAGAGCTGACATTCAACTGAAAAGCACCTGCAGAGTTCTAGATGTTTAAATTTGCTCTGATTGGTTGGTGCCTCCGCTGTACTGTATGTACTGTCTGTTAAACACTGTTAATATATTCTTTGGTTCATACCACCTTTTCTATCACAGAACATTTGTTTTCACAGAAGAACTCTTAGCATCTTGATGAGTTATGCTCCTTTTGTCTCATTTTGGAAAAAATCTTTTAAAAGTTTAAATATCCTTATATACCCCATGAAGTACAGCTATAAAGCCTGAAATTAAGCAATATACAACTAAAGAATTATTTGGAAGGTAGGAAGAGGAAGAAGGACTGGTTAGGGACATCAAGGACCTGAGGAACAACACACTGGCTCCCCAACCAATAGTAAAGGCAATGCAGACCTGGCTTCTGCCAACCGCAACAGAGCCACAGGGGGTGGCTGAGGTAGACTCATTTCTATTGCTGACAAATGGCAGCCTTGCCAGCAACATCAGGAGATACTAGACACAGCAAGGTGAATCAAGTGGGAGCATCACTGACAACAAAGCTCCATGGAAAGCAATCTCTTTCCCATGGGGCTGGAGACTCCCCTTCCCAACCTAGAGACACCAGTCTACTGGGCAGCAAGGGCAGCTGGGTGATCCCTCTACAAGTACCCAGGCTTAGAATTGATCTTCCCTTGAACTAGAGAACCACTTATTCCACCTAGAGCCACCAGGCAGCCTGGCCTGGGGAAGCTCCTTTGTCCCCCTAGGTGGCACCAGTAGAGATCAGTGTAACGCTCAGTGGAACTAGACAACTCAAGCTGACCAAAAGCACCATAAAGGCTCTGACAATTAAATTGTTGGTGGAACTAGGCCTGCAAATGTAAGCTAGGACCTGTGTGCTAAACCTAAACAGGATGACTGCCTCCTAGAATAGAATAGGATCCAGAGCCTCCTAACACAATAGCAATAATGTCCAGGATATAATAAAAAGAATCACTGGTCACACCAAATGCCAGGAAAATCATAACCTGAATGAGAAAAAATAATCAACAGATGCCAACATTGAGTTGAAATGGATGTTGGAATTACCTGGCAAATAATTTAAAGAAGCCATCATAAAAATACTTTAACAAGCAATTAGTAAGTAAGTTAAAACAAAAAAAATAGAAAAATCTCAGCAAAGAAAAAGAAGTTATAAAAAATAACCAAAATGGAAATTATAGAAGTCAAAAACACAGTAACCGAAGCAAAAACTCACTGAACTGGCTCAACAGTACAGTGGAGATGACAAAGGATAGAATCAGTGAACTTAAGGGCAGAGCAATAGAATTCACTTCACCCAGTCTGAACAACAGAGAGAAAATAGATTGGGGGGGAGGGGTGGGGAAGAACAGAGCCTCAGGAACCTGTGGCATAGTAACACAATATCCGACACTTGTACAACACAATTTCTAGAACAAGAGAAAGAGAGTGGAGCTGAATGAGTATTTGAAGAAATAATGGTTGAAAATGTTGCAAATTTGGCAAAATAAATAAATGGACAGAATCAAGACAAGCAAACCTCAAAGAGGATAAACCCAAAGAAGTCCACATCAAGATACATCAAAATTAAACTTCTGAAATCCAAAGACAAAGAAAAAAAATCTTGAAAGCAGCCAGAGATAAAGACATATTGCCTATAAGAGAACACCAGTTCAAATGACAATAGATTGCTTATTTGCTATCACGGAGGCCAGAGGGAATAGCCCATTTTTCAAGTGCTGAAAGAAAAGATTCCTCAATGATGAATTCTTAGCCAGTGAAATTAACCTTCAGGAATCCAGGGGAAATAAATGTATTCTTAGAAGAAGGAAAACTAAGAACATTTGTGTCTAGCAGATCTGTTTTAAAGAAAAGCTAAAGAAAGTTTCTTCAAACAGAAAAGAAGGATTCCTGGAGCATCAAGAAGGAAGAAAGAACAACCGAAAAAACAAAAATAAGGGTAAACACAACATAGACCACCCCTCTCCTCCTGAGTTTTCTCAATTATATGATGGTTGAAACAAAACTGTAACATCAACTGATGCAGTGTTCAACGTATATAGAAGGAATATTCAAGACAAGCAAGAAGTGGTCAGGGCAAAAACGGAAGTGAGGTTTCCATACTTTACTTGAAGTGGTAGTGGTAAAACATCGCTACTAGTAGACTATGACACACATGTATATTTCAATACTCAGAACAACTACTAAGAAAATATACAAAGTGATACAGTCAAAAACTCTATAAATAAAGATGGAATCCATTTATTTAGTGTCTTTTTTTTTTTTTTTTTTTTGAGGAAGACCAGCCCTGAGCTACCATCCACTGACGATCTTCCTCTTTTTGCTGAGGAAGACCGGCCCTGGGCTAACATCTGTGCCCATCTTCCTCTACTTTATATGGGACGCCACCATGGCAGGGTTGACAAGCAGTGCGTCGGCAGGCGCCCGGGATCCGAACCCACGAACCCCGGGCTGCCAAGCACGAACTTAACCGCTGCGCCACTGGGCGGCCCCTTATTTAGTGTCTTGAAAGAATAAAGTTATAGAGATGGAGAAAAGATTAGTGGTTACCAAGGGTTAAGGATGATAAGGGGTGGAGGAGATTGGGAGGGACACGAGTGTGGTTATAAAAGGACTGCACAAGAGATCCTTGTGCTGATGGAACTGTTTTGTATCTTGTAGTGATGGATACATGAACCTACACATGTATTAAAATTTTATAGAACTAAACACACACACACACACAGATGAGCACATGTAAAACTGGTGAAACCCAAATAAGATTGGTGACTATATCAATGTCAATTTCCTAGTTGTGATATCTTTGCAAGATGTTATTTAGGTGAAGGGTACATGAGATCTCTCTGAATTATTTCTTACAAGTGGGTATAAATCTATAATAAAAATTCATTTAAAACAATTTACGCACATTTGATGGAGTAGAGAAACGGTTAGGACATCAAAGCTTAAAATTCATGAACACATTTGTGACAGAGCAAGATGGGGATCCCAAGTGCCATATATTCTTAAATTGCTTGCACCTTCCCTGTACGCTTTGTGAGAGGAATAGGCAATTATAAAATATCTAATATTCAGGAAAATTCTAAATTTTCATTATTTAAGATATATTTTAAAAAATCATCCTCCCACACATTCAAATAACACACACCTTAATGATTGTAATCCCTCTGCTACTATTCTGTTGACTCTAATTTCATAAGAAAACATATACTTGCACATATTTTCAAAACTTATTTTTATTGAATATAAAAAATAAGGCAAGTCTGATCATAATTATGTTTGTGACTCCATTAGGATACAGCAAATGTTCTTTTAAAATGCCTGTTTCATACTCTATCTCCCCCGTGCCCTAACGTACATGCCTTGTTCAGCGGCTAGAGGAAAACAGTGGGACACAGATTTGTTATTTTCCCCAGTAGGACCTTATACTATGTCAACCACTTTTCAAAGCTATGATTTCTTTAAAAAAATATTTATCACATATTTCTTGGTTTTTTTTTAAAAAAGAGGTCACCAAAAGGGACACCTCAGGTTTCAGCCCTGACACTGTACGGGTGAACATGTCCCTCACCACTGTGTTCAGTCTCATTTCCTCTAACACAGGGCCTACTGGCAGAGACAGGACTTACAGTTTTCAGTGAATCTTGGCAAAATGAATTTAAGTCTTTGGGTTGGATTACTTTGTGGAAACTACATAACATCACTGAAGTCAAACTCAATTACTTTATACATACAAATAAAATTTTCATATTTAAATCATTTGCATGAAGTAAAGCAAAAAGTATTTCTTTGGAATCAAAAGACCTGCTCTTGGCACTTGTATGAGGTCAGGTTTCCTGTGGATAATAACTCCTGACTCGTTTCCATCTCGGGATTATGATGTGAACTGAATGATAGCATATAATAGGTAAAGTGCCTTAAAATAAATCTACAAGGATATTATTAAAATATTTTAGGTTTGGAATCCTGATGTGTACCTTAATATTTTAGTGTCTGAAATGTCTGAATTGATTCAGCTTACCACATCATGTAATATGTTGAGGTGTTTTTTCATCACTACCAGCCTGACTAAAACCTAGGCTCTGAAAAGCAGAATACCTGTATTTTAACGTAAGCACTGTTACTGATTAACCGTATGAACCTAGCAAGTCACTTAAATATTGTGTGCCTCAGTCTGCTGCGTGTTAGGTGGAGATAACTGAGTGAAAGTAAAAGAAATACAGTTTAGAGAACTGAAATATATGAATATATATTTGAAACCTGAAAAATATTCCCAAGAACCAAGGAACTGACACAATTAGTAAAGTGATTACTTACTGTGTAAATTTTTTCAATGATTCATTTGCCAAAACAAAAGAGCTGCCTAAGGAGATTCCATTGGACTGAACACTTTAAACAAATCTTATGTCCACAGAATTTATCTTTTCCAGTTTATAAATACTTTGTGATGTCATCTGCAGTTCACTTTATGTTAGCATTTCAAGTATGAAAGAACAAAGGAAAACTGGAACAGTCCAAAGAGGGATATAATGTAACTCAGCGGGCTCCCTGCCAGCAGCATCCTCATCTCGCTCATCTCAGCCTCCTGCCCCATCACTATCCGCACGGGAGGTATTCAGTGAAGGGCTACTGAATAGAAACTGAGAGCCAAACTCTGTCTGTGGATGGTAAGAGCAGAGTGAAAAAGAACTGAACTAGGAAGTCCTCTTCCATACATCTCCACAGGCTCCCCCATGGGAAAGAAGTCAAAAAAAGAAGAAAAAAGCGTCCCGATTAGACACTGTTGAGCATAAAAGAGCTAGAAACATCACGCTACAAAACTTTTTAACAAAGTGATAGTTCATTGGAAAATGATTTGAAATACTGAATGAGTGCTCTCTGAAGCTATTGTCCTGTTACCTTGCAGCTTCCAAACGAACACAAAAGACAGTAGCTAATCAGAGACAATCCGTATTATTTAACTTTTCTATACGGTAAGTCCCAGATACATAGTGAACCTAAAGAAAGCATTGTGATACTGTCAGTTGAAGTGAATTCAATCTTAAAAAAACTTGCTTTCCTTTGAGAACACAGAATCTTCACTGCTATCTAAATATCTTTTGAAAAAATAAAAAACCCAAAATTTCATTGAAATAAAAAGATTTTAAATATTACCCTAGGAATAATTGAAGAGAAGTGAGTATGTGTAACAAAAGGTGAAAGGCGCTCATCCATGATAGAGATTAAAGATGAGCTAATGGGTTAAGTAGGCTGCTCTAGGTCCTGCCCCTTTGATTCTTAGGTGCCTGCCACTCAGTGGTGAGGGGATTTAATAGTTCAGAACTCTGAGCTCTGGAGGATTTAATCCTAGCTGCAAATAAAAAGCACTGAACAATGAGTAAGAATCTATTAAATAGTATTTAACTCTGGATAAAAATTATCTTCCTAATATACCATTGGTTCTAAATGGTTCATCAATCATACAAATGCATATTTGGGATTCATGCCGGGTAAAACAAAAATTCCTGGGACAATTAGTTGGAGGATTTGAGTCACATTTTATACTCATTTCTACCAAAAGTTACTGGCATAGTTAATAAGTTGTATATCAATTATGAAGTTTTAAACCAATTAACTTAATAACATTAGCACTACTGAATTTATCGGATGTTATTCATTTAAGAACCTGATAGCAATTTGTGCATACTTGCACTAATAGTTTTCCTGTCTACGTGTTATATTTGTAAAAATGATGACATACTTCTTGCCAGAAACATTGGCAAATATCTTTAAATTGATTTCCAGTGAGTAATAATTCATGTCACACATTAGAGTGCTTAAATAACGATAAAAAACATATTTCATTATGCAATCACTTTTAAGAGATAATTAAAAGGATGCAAAGAACAACTTTATTGCTTTTGCATTTTTTCCTAATTCACCCATTTGACCTAAAACTTCTCCAAATCAGAATTATGTCATATTTCTTTGTATTTCCTACAAGGCCTCACACATATCATGGCGAATACGGATGCTTATTAATAATTTATTGAATTCAATTTACTAGGTGGGGGGTGGTCCAGGGGCGTAGCAGTTAAGTTTGCATCCTCTGCTTTGGTGGCCTGGGCTTTGCAGGTTCGGGTCCCGGGCATGGACCTATGCACCACTTATCAAGCCATCTGTGGCAGGCATCCCACATACAAAATGGAGGAAGATGGGCACAGATGTTAGCTCAGGGCTAATCTTCCTCACCAAAAACAAATAAATAAATTAAGTAGTTAATTAATTTAATAGGTGGACCATCAATCTTTTGCATATATTCTATAACTGTACATATTAACATCATTTTAGAAAATCTCATATATTAGGTGAACATTATATACTAAATGATTTTATCATAATTCACTATATTTTATAGACAGTACTAAATGAAAAATCTACATCACGATGATAGAAGTCATTTCAAGTGTCATTTGGCTCCTTAAATTCTCAGTGTTGAGCCTAAGTTTCTGAAAGCATACCATCCTACACCCATAGGACCTTAGCCAAAACAATCATGACATACATTTAAAAGTTTTTAAAATATACTTATTATCCAACCAGTAAGTTCCATTTTATAAAGTAAATTTAACATCACTGAAGGGATGGGATTTCAAGAACCACAGATGTGTCATCATTCATTACCCCTGTTCTCACCTCAAGTCCCCACCACCCAGGTGTCCCCACTTGATTCCTATAGGGAATTTAGATGTGTCAGTAGAACAAACCAAGTTCTGCCTATGGGAAAGCTGTGTCTAAGAATGCTGCCCACGGCCTTTGATTCAATATCAAGCTAATGCTGCCTGCCGCCTGCCAATAGACTCCTTTGCATGATTCTGATTTTTCTGTCTGAAGGTTGCCCAGACAGCACTCTGCTTTGTTTTCCGACTGCTGCAACAGCCCTGCTCTCGGCATGCTGTCCACCTAGACCTGTGCTAACTGCCCACTCTGCTTTGCCCTTTCTGATTTCTAGAACTGACCACTAACCAAATTGATTCATGAAATCTGCCAGCTCCTGTTTTATCAGCTGAAATCTATACCATCCCCAAGGGTAATAATTAGGACAAAGAGTGAAAGCTTCAGGGAAGCCAGCTTTGTTTTGGTATAGCACAGTGATTTTTATGCTAATTAAATCTGTATTCTAATACATCAAAAAGGAAAAATAAGTCAAATAAGCTCTAACAAAGCTTCAAAGGGGCCACAGATTCAAGGCTTAACTCGTTAGACCTTATAATCACTATATTGATATGTATGAGGTCAAAATATGCCTCTAGATATTACAGAAGAGGTAAAATAGGGAAGGAAATGTAGCCACTCTTATTCTCATTATACAAGTGTTATTTTATTTATTAATAGCCCCAATATTTTATTTTTAATAGTATAATCATATACTGATTATAATCAGTATGTGTTGTTTCTAATAGTGCTATGGATTGCCAGAAATAAAGGAGTTAGCACACAAGAATAAAATACACAGTTAGTGAATCTTTTTCTGTTTTGTTATTTTACAACCATACAACATAAAACAATCTAAATCAATCTTCTGGAAAATTGGTGAAAACAACCATTGCTCCAGAGCTGATATTTGGTATATACCAAGTTTCAGCTTGGACTGAATTTTTACTGAAACCATAGTAAATGGAGTTTTAGAATAGAAATGCCAACAGAACCCACGCAATAAATCTGGAAACTGTCACTCTTTGAAGGAAGTTTTTAAACCCCAGCTTTTCTTACCTCAAATGTATGAAAACGAAAAGTCATGACGCTCATTCTTTATTTGTAATCTGTAATTATTAAACATTTGAAAAATCGAATGTTACCACACCTAAAATGTACTAAAATTAATAAACTTGGGCATGGGAGATTTATTAATATGTTTGAGGAACGAATGTTAACTGATATTTCTGCTTTCCAATCTTCTTGTCTTGGCTAAGGCTCCCTCTTCCTCAGAGGGTCCGCCTCGTGATCTGTCCCGAAGGAAACCCTCCACTCTTTACTCTGCTAAATTCTTAAAGCCCTGAGCGTAGAGCACCTGCAAACACACCTACAGGGCTACCCTATTGTCTCTTCTATGAGACAGCATTTAAACTCTTTGTCATGTAATATAGGGCTCTAAAGATCTGAAACATGTTTACTTTTCTAGTCTATTTCCCATCCCTCCTCAAAATGCCTAATAATTCAGAAATACATGAGTATCTGTTCAAGTATTTGTTTGAGTAATCCATACCTCTTTACCTAAAGGCATATATTCCTGCTGCATGTCTCCAGGTCATACTTATCATTCAACCTAATTAACATATTGCTTTCTTGGTAAACTTTTCCATGCTGTCCACCTCCAACCACATTCACCTCTTCCTTTAGACTTCTAGGGCAGGAATATACATGAAGCTCAATAATCATTTGTTGAGCCAATGAGAGATTGAAAGTGAACATTATATGCTCCATTATTTATATGCTGATATGTACCATGTATCTTATTAGATGGTAATCTCCTGGAGCATCCAGCCATGGATGAGAGTGCTTCCTAGTGGCCATAGTCATTAGCATAGTGCTCTAAATATAATTCCCATTGTCTCTACTGGATAATTGAGTGGATAAAGAAGTGACAGTACAAATGAGTAAATAAAACGGCAGGTGCATCTGGTGAATCATCTTACAGAGTAACATAAGTAAGGAGAGTATGCTCTAGAAAACATGACAATTTGAACACAAAAATTTTATGCTCTGATAGATTCCTTGCACCTGATAAATCTTTACTTTGTAAAATCTGACTTAAAAGAAGTTTGCAGCTTTTGATTTTAGGTTCGAAATCTTTAATTTTTTCCTACTGATATAGTAGCAAAATATCATCAATAGAGATCAAAATAAAATAAATATTTTCATTATTAAAAAAACAAAACATTTTTCTAAGCCCCCATTCTAAATCTCTTTCTACATTTTAATATAATTTGAATTATGTAACTGAAATTTTTAAAATCTAAGACAGTCAAGTTGCCATCCTATACTTTATAGTGGCCTATGCCTGTAAACCTTCTAAATCTATGGATTCAGACATTGAAATTTACTCCTTCTCTTAAAGAAAGTAAGTAGTCTTACCTTACTCCAACTCAGACAATGTCATATGGCAAAAACAACTTTGTAAAGCCAAAGCAAATACACTTAACTGTTCTTTATAGCTCTAGCTAGCCATCTAGATATCATTATATCCACTGATTTTGCAACATGGATTTGCTTTTGGATGTACAGTTGCATTTCAGTGGCTTAAAGTATTGGAAATTTCTTTAGCATGTAGCAGTAAAGGACTGCTCGAGGGCAATGTACACCACAGAAGCATCAGGAACACAGCTCCATCTTCGATTTGTGACTGTGCAAGTCTTGTGAGAGAAGGTGAACTTGAGGAAGCGTGTATAAGAAATTTTAATGGCAGAGGCCTAGAAGTACACATATTTCAGCTCCCATTCCACATTCAGGCACATGGCCATACATCCAGGGAGGCTGGCAAAGGTGGTCCAGCATATGCATGGGCAGGAGAGAGATCAGCGAGCAGCTAGCAGTGTCTGCCTTGCTATTGGAGGCTTATTGGTACCACTATATCTATATGTTCTAATACTGGTACATAAAAATTAATGTAGGAATCCAGGAATGCTGGAAAACAGTAGATAACTTATCTTCTCTAAAAAGGTCATCATTTGGTGTGTTTTGACACAAAAATTCTACATAAGTTACTAAATCATGAAAAATAATTATGAATCTATTCTTCATGAATATGTCCTCAATACTGCCTTGGATTCAGCAAAGAAGAAATATCTATAGAAGTAACACTATAGTTATTTTCGATCGATTGTGTCATCCTCTAAGCTATGAGAATCACCCTAGTTTTAGAAAACAGGAGGTGAATTACTAAATTAAATTTTTAGAATAGAAAAGTATTCAGCATGGTTTATATTAATCATAAATGTGTATTAATTATGTACATATGTGTGTATATTTTTTCAAATAGAATATGCAATAATCATTTCATTTCAATTCTGATGTCAATTTGAAATAAAATTCTATATATCTTCTTAAATAAACTAATATAACAACTTCAATTGCCAAAAAAAAAATTCTACAATTTCTTTATCCAGTGATGGAATCCTCTAAAGTGTGAAATCCTCATTTGAGAATTCCAAATAAACCGTCACTAAGAAGACTGTTAGAAAAGGAAAATGCTGCTGCCACCACACATGCGCGTGCATGCACGCACACCACCCATATATAATCGGCATATACTAATTTCATCTCTCTGACAATCTGCAGAGTACCTCTTAAGAAAGAGTAAAAGTTGTTCCAAGTCCATAAACCATATACATGATAAATATATGTATATATTTAATTCTTGGAATGTTTTGACTGGAAAAGAGAACATTGAGAGTAGAGGAAGTGGTTACTGGCACATGAATGGGAGATCATATTTATTCTACTCAAATCTATTGAATGTTAGAAGCTAGTGAGAAATTGCTTTGGGTTTAATTTAGAGACTGTCTATTTATTGAGCTCTTCACAATTGTATTGAGCAAGCTCATGAGATAGTGAGCTCTGTCAAAAAACTTGTTCAAGTAATGGCTACCTGGTTTCCTGCCAGGAATGTTTAAATGTCTTTCCCACACTGCAGGAGAATATGTCCTAAGCGACTTTTGAAGTCCCTTGTAATGACTTCAGGAATCTACCTTTGAAATTTCCTTAAGAGTAACACTTATTACTTCCAATCATAAATTCCTGATTTGAGTAACCAGGAATTACTGAATCAACAGTATACTATACCCTATGTATGCTTTCATCTATTAAAAAACTTCACTAGATTTTTAAGGCGTTTTCAAATAATGAGTTACACAGTAATTTTATTAATAGTATTATTCGTCCATATTTTAGAATCATCTGATACGAATTACACGTTGTGCTCGATATGTAGCTCTAATTTGACTGAATTTTATGCTGAAAATATTGTCACTTACAAGTTAATGATTCAAGAAGAACTGCTCAGATAATCAAGTGTGTTTCAAAACTTCCTCTTTAGAAAATTAGTATGCATACACTCAAAATGGTGTCTCTTTCTCCGAGGTTTCAGCATTCTCATCAAACAAATGCAAAATCAAGTATTTAGGGAGAGCAACACACGGAGTCATGAGGAAGCACACACCCATGGCTAGGTTAAGGTGAAACCCTAAATGACAAAATCCATTTTGGATGAGTTGGAAAAATCGTAGTACATGACTATATATGTGTGTGTGCACATATAAAACTGCAATATGTAAAATATCATATATCAGATGATTCCCTTTCCCCAATATCATCTCACCTGGATAAAAACTAGAGGCATTTGATTCTTATTAATGGTGTATCTGTCTCTTCACCATTATCTCTTTATCTCTTTAACCCATAAAAAATGGGTACTGCAAAAAAGTAGGAAAGTCCAATTTTAGCAACTTTAGTCTTCAGAATTTTCTTTACACCTCAAAGTTTAAATAATTTATAAATGTAAAATGTCAATTATGATTTATCACTTATACCAAACACCCAAATGCTGCTATACATACAACTACATTCTCGTTTGGAGAACAAAGACCATGTTTACTAGAAGCCTTGTCCTAACATGACACCACACAATTGCACTTATTATATATTATATCTGTTCAATGTTTAATATGGGTTGTTTTATGAAGGAAGATCATTAATAGATAATCATCAAAATTTTATAACAAAATTCTGATATACAAAGATCTTATATGATAAAATTTTTCTTCCCCATCTCACACAAATGTTTGTGAATATTTTCTTTGCTTCTGAAAACAATATTTCCCTAGGTGTTTGTCATATTATTTCTTATTTTCCTGCAGAAAAAATCTTTCAGTATTTGATACAGTTCACAATTTGATACAGCTCACTATTTGCCTGGATTCACAGAACAAGAAAATGATCTGGTATCCGAACTAAACAGTTTCTGTAAGCTCTCAATCTTTCGAACAAACTACAATATATTGGTCTCCTCATAGACATATGAAATTCATTTTTTATATCCCACCATAAAACCACCATATGTAGCCATGTGGTATAACTCTCATTGAGCATTTATATCAAAGAGACAAGAAGATTATATGTCATGCTATTATGGAAATGCATAAACAAAGGTACATTGGGAATGAAAAACATCTGCCTTCATTAGACAGAGAAACCAGCCTTTGGTATTTTGTGATCCCGTAACTCTGAACAGCCCCATACACTGTGAAAGCCTTGAATTGGTACTTGTAACACAGGAGGAGAAAATGACGCAAGACTACGTCGAGTAAGTTTCTAATAACTGCAAAGGCTCATCTCCTACAGACTGAAATTTGGATTAAACTTTCACAGTTCTGCCTTCATTTAGGGGACAACATAATTATTAGGTGAAATAAATTCTATAGTACACAAACTTTGAAAATCTAGGGACTTAGTACATTTAAGAAAATAATTTTTATATTTTTGAAACTCAGGCACAACCATAAAAGACATAAATATAAAACAGATTTCATTAATAATAGTCCATAGATTTCTGTGAAACGTGTCTAATATTTTTCATCACCAATACACATTTGTAACTGAAAGTTTAACAACTTGATCTTGCTTCCTTCCCTCAATTTCTCCACTTCTTACTATTTTTCCCTTTCTTGTGGGGAGAGGGTATGAATCTTCCAGAAAGTAAACACTGTCTCTGAAAAATCAGCAAATTAATTTTGATCATGAATATTGTTTTTAAAATATCTTCTTGCATAAATCAAACATTCAGTGGGAATGTAATCAATCTTAGCAAAAATAAATCGCAATGTACTATTTAGAATTTGAAGGGTGACATCCTACTTTCTAAGTTTAAAGTATTTCCTATACTGTTTGAATTTTCTTTCTCTACATCATATAATTTAATTTTCTTTACCTTAGTTATCTAAATTGTTTTTTAAAAAGTGCTAATTCATATTAAATTATATGTTAACTTTTAGAAGTCTGTCATTCTGTAAAAAATGTACAGCACTCAAATTTTGCTTACAATAAATTTTAGCAAAAGGCAGATAAATTCAGTGGCTGTAATAAAGAAGAGGCAACATATCAATATGTCACTAGAACTGAAGTATAAAATTTTAGAAAAATTTTTTGTTTATATTATATGTACAGTATTATATATAAATAGTATATATACAATTATTTATATTGTATATAAGTTCATACAATTTATATAAATACACTTCTACATATGTATGTTGTATATATAAATAATTGCATAAATAAATAAATAAGAGGCGAAATTTAAAATAAAATCAGACAAAAATCCAATGTGCAACTACAATGACTGAAGCTGAGAAGCCCAGGACACATGAGGAGTGACTGCTGAAAGCTAATTTGATAGAAGGCTTTTAGGAATGAGTATAGGAAGGGATTTTTTTTCAATAATTCACAGAAGTAGTATTCCAAAACTTACTGAAAAGATGAGAAAAAAATGTACACCAAATTTGCCACATCATGTGAAATCCACAATAAAAGAGCACATTGTGTTTTACTGCATTAAACATAATGGTTCAGCAGTAAGCTTGAATTCCTACTTTGTAGCTGAGTGGAAATGAGATCTACTGTGGAGGTGCCATATGAAACCCAGAGAGAAAGCAATGAACACACGACACTCTTGCTAATTCTCACGAGGGAGAACCATAGTGTGATATGGGCTGTTTCAAAGGTTCCTGTACTTGCTGACTCTACAGCTTTCATACAAAGCTCTGAGATTTACAGGCTTTGAGCTTGACTTGGCCTTGGAGATTGAGGCAGCTCAACAACCAGCGTACACTGTGGAAAAGATCCTGGCTCTCTCTTACAGAGCTTTCACTGAGATAATGAGGGCCATATGAAAAGGAAGTGTGTATAAAATAGCAGGAGAGAATAAGGAAAATACATGTTTTAGAAATAATCTACTACAAAACTGTATTTCCTTTAAACATTCTGCAACATAGACTAGCCCTACTATGCAAATACTTTCTAGGATTTCTCTACTGCACAAAAAGAAAAAAGCCTTCATATACCGAGTAAGTGCAGCTTTTTGAAACAACCAGAATTCTGTTCCCACTGAGTCTCAGAGATCTTATGTCATAATAACCAGTTAGACAAAATAAAAGCAACATCCTGCCATCCAAATTGGATCTGGAAGTGGCAGTGGTACATTGTATGCGAGGCAGTTCAGCATTCACAAGTAAAATCCAGGTAGACGATCGAACAGGGATCACTTAGCTAGCACCATGAGGACTGCAGTCATGCTGAACTTTTATTTGTTAGGAATATCCGAGATCACAGAAAAATTAGTTGAGATGCCATCTGAGATCCACGGGGCTACTTGTGATTACACAAGCTAGAAGCTGGGGATTGAGCTAGGAGCTAACATATTTATATACCATCCAGTTGTAGAATAAGAAGGGAACTGAGAGTAATATTCACATATTGAATGTCATCAGGCATTAGATCTGGGTAGATCTCTCCCTATTAAAGGATGAATGAGGCTAAGATGACTATCTTTCTACAAAAAAGAAAAGCGCTCTTTATTCCATATTTAAATCCAGAAGGTAGTTGCCCAGTGAAGGGCTACTTGTCTCAGAAACCCCTCACTTCGGGGTAAAGCCATGTGACTAGATTTAGCCAATGGAAGGGAGGCAAAGTGATATATTTCACTCCATTGCTGAGGCTTTTAAGAAGATGGCAGAGCTCCTCCACCTTCTCTTCTCTTTTCTCCTCTTTTGAAGTGGAGGCTTTCAAAGCTCTTGGCAATGAAAACACCACAAAACTGAGGAACTCTGGCTCCCTGAATCCCACAGGGTGAAAACGTCCCACAGACGCTGAAAACTTTTGTATTGAACAGGATGCTTCAGAAACAATTAAAATTCAATTGCCTTTAATTCCTGAAATTTACATGTTTGTTAATGAAGATAGTGTTACTGTAATTAACAAAAATGAGTTAAATAGGCACCAGCCTGGTGGGGTAGTGGTTAAGTTCACACACTCCGCCTTGGCGATCCAGGGTTCACAGGTTCAGATCCTGGGCGCAGACCTACGTATCGCTCATCGAGCCATGCTGCGGCCATGTCCCACATACAAAATCCAGGAAGATGAGCACAGATGTGAGCTCAGAGCCAATGTTCCTCAGCAAAAAGAGGAGGATTGGCAACAGATGCTACCTCAGGGCCAATCTCCTCACACATACACACAAAATGAGTTAAATAAAAAATATTATGGGTCCTATGAAAAATACTATTGATCAAAAGAAAGGGACATAATACCAAAGAATTACTTTAGGATTTGCTATAGGAACCAGAAAAATCATTAGACAAGTGTTTAGAACTCTCAGTAGGCTACAAGAAGAAACAAATACTATTTTAAAAGAGCAGAAAGATACATAGGAAAAATAATCTGAAATATCATGAAAACAGGATACCATAAAAAATGGAGAGGAAGATAGATTAACAATACAAAAGAATTAAAGCTCAAAGTAAAGGCAGCAGTCAAAGCCATATAAATGTAGTGAAAACTGGAAACAGTGATGTAGATAACCAACTTGAGATCTCTCAGAATGCAGAAGCAAAGGTGGTGCAGGCGACAAGAGAAGCTGTGTCTATATGAGTCCTGGGTGTGTCTGCATATATGTACACATGCACACAGAAATGGCTGAGAAAAATAATACTATGACAACTGAAACTAAAGACACATTAGAATGATTTCTATGGCTAAAATTAATCTGTGTTTTCATTCTAAAAGTTATTAAATCCCTGAAATGAAAGGAGCAATTTCATCACAACTTTGACGATGAAAGCTTATAAGGCAAAAATTTTATAACCAACCAATTTATCTTCCACATGATACTGCAACAGAAAAAAACTGTTAGATATGCAAGGTCTCAGAAAAATACCATCTATTTCCTTTTCTTAAGAAAACCATCTGAAAATATTTTATTGCAGAATGGGAGAAAATGAGGGGAACAGGCTGTCAATTATAGGGAAGCACTGACATGGTCTCTCCATCCTAGTGGAAGTCATTTCAACCTTAAGCAAGAATTATGCACAAAAAGTAGTCATCATAACATTACTTATAATAATGAAAAAGTATAAATAAACTGAAGGTCCAATATTAGGAAACAAACTTTTGGATGGAATATTAAAAAGCCTTCATATTATAAGCATGAAGACCTTTAACACAGGGAAATGACATAGTCCTAATTGAAAACAGAAGAATAAAAAATTAAGTGTTCAGTATGGTATCGATTTTATGATAAAGTAGAAAAAATACCTAATGGAGTCTTGGAATTTGGGACAATTCTTTTCCTGCTTCGTTGTACTTTTCTGAATTTTCTCATTTCCATTAGCAAAGTTACAATATATCTATTTTTAAAACATAATGGCAAAGAAATAGCAAATTATGTTTTTGGTACGTTATTATATGGTTATTGAAATTGATTATTAACTAGGTATAGAGCTGTTTCGTTTATTTAGATTGCTTTTTAGCAACAAACATACCACAAAATCTCATTTAAAATGTGGAAATAGACAATGTGGAAGTAGATGAAGTTACAGAAAAGAAAAAGTTTATATTTTAAAATATTAAAATTCACTATGTTGACTTCCATGTTACACAGATGTAGAAATTCTAGTTTCCCTGTATTTTGAAAAAAGAAAATTCCCATATCTTTTCATATTTACTCTTTCACTGAAGAAATATTTCTTCAAAACAAAACATCTCTACATTCTGAAGGCTTTGGCAGCTGCATCAATATTCTCATCTGTGGTAGAGGATGTTATATTATGGAAAAATATTTTCATCATATAATAATATATAATCAATATGTGGTTTGTGCATTTATTTATGAGGATTAGGAAGAAAACAAAAGGATACACCAAACAGAAGGATATGCCAAATGTGACAGACTTGAGTGATGACATAATACCCTCTTGTCTGTGATGGTGACACAAAACAGCGAAGGACACAAAACTGTCAGTCTTATTGTTTATCTTCTATCTGAGACTAATCAGAGAAGGAAAGTGATTGACAGTACACAGACACAAACGCTGTCTTAGACAGAGTTATTACCCTTTATACATATATAAAAGTACTGTATTGATGGTTTTAAGGACATCTTACTTTTCTAGCTTTCTAAGATGCTGTCTTTATCTTAAAAAAATAAGGAAATTCATAGCTTGATTGTATGAAAATTTATATAATACCCTTCTGAGAAACTACTGCTTCTTGATGTACTATTTGTATAGACTATATATGTGTCCGTGTGTGTGTATATGTATATATGCATATTTATATGTTCAGGCAGAGAGAGAGAGTAGGAGAATCCTAGTGAAAGAAGGCACAGAGAAATTGAGAAAAGCAAAAAAAAGGAGAACACGTCGAATGTGGATTCTTTTTTCTAACATATGTTTCTTCCAAATACATAAATTATTAATTAAAACATTTGTTCAAAACATTGAATATGTATAGAGGAAGTTCCAAAGAAGTTCTAAGTGCCTGTACTGATTTTTAAGAGCTTGCAATTTATTTGGAGGAGATTAAACGTACAGATATAAAATACGTAGGTGATAATTGCAAAGGAACATGAAAATGAGTGAATGATAATGCAGCATAAAATTCTTAAATCGGAGCTGGGGATAGAAAGTAATTAAAAAATAATCTAATGAGTCTAGAAAACCATTCTGGAAACTTTGAATAGGGAGTTAGGACTGGCACCTACACGCAGAAGGAGACTAAAAGGTCAGAGAATTGGCTTCAGCAAAAGGACAGATGGTCTCAGTAACAGGGTGGGTGGGCCCAGAAAAGTAGCAGGTGTTTCTACATGCACAAATATATCCCGGGCTCTGCCCATCCACACTGATTTTGCCCTTCTCAGCTAAATGTAAACAGTCACTAGACACCTGTAAACTTGCCCACTTCTGGGCCTGTTTCTAGGCTCCCTCTGTCTGGGGTGTCCCCCTACAAACCCCTCAGTTCCAAACCCATTTTATTTTGAAAGGCTCTCTCTCTCATAGTCCTTTGCATAGAAATTATGCTTCCCATCCTTATTAAGATGCCACATTTCTCTGAATTCTTTAAATATAGTTCTCTTTCGGGATTTATCAATCTCTATGATATATCATAATTATCTGTGTTAATATTGTCTCTATTGTACTTTAGTTTCTTAAGAGTAATACTGTGGGGGGCTGGCCCTGTAGCATAGTGGTTAAGTTCAGCACACTCTGCTTTGGTGGCCTGGGTTCAGTTCCCAGGCATGGACTTACGCCACTCGTTGGCAGCCAAGCTGTGGAGGCGACCCACATACAAAACAGAGGAAGACTGGCACAGATGCTAGCTCAGGGAGAATCTTCCTCAGCAAAACAAACAAACAAAAAAATGAGTGATACTATGTATGTGCCTGGTTCATATGTCCACCTCACAGCTTAACTAAAAATCATGAAAAAAAGACATGGCTATAACAACTAGAAAATATTATATTAGTATTATCATTTGGCAGAAATAAACTTTCCTTTCAAAAACCAACTGCAAAATTTTCAAAAATGTTTTTCCTAAAATGCCAATATAGTTCACTACAAAGTTACTTGTTTGTATCACATTTT
Organism: Tapirus indicus; assembly: GCA_031878705.1. Lineage (NCBI taxonomy): Eukaryota > Metazoa > Chordata > Mammalia > Perissodactyla > Tapiridae > Tapirus > Tapirus indicus. The sequence goes on from CM062936.1 coordinate 4,600,311, forward strand.
ATATTTTGCCAACATATATGTAGCCCATCAGGAAAAACTGATTCAGATATACCAGGGTTTCCAGGTAAGAAGGTGCCGGGGTTCATATTTTGACTCTACACGTTTATTGCAAACACATAATAATAATAGTGAAAATATAAAGAAGAAACGACATACAAACTGGCCTTCCAAATAAAACATGCCAAGAAGACCATACAACAGAGTGGAGGGGTAGCAAAGTGCTCCGAGACAAATAAGACCAGGAATAGAAATCGCTTGAAGCCAGGGCCAGGAGTGAGGTTCCCCAACTCTGAAGGAAGCTAAAAACAAAACTCACCACCAGCTGGGCTGTGGCTTCAAACAACCTGCAGGTCTCAGGCTGTGAGCAGACAAACAAAGCCTTTTACTCAAGAACTGAGCAAGCTGGCTCTCTAACTAGATCATCATGCCCTGAAATGCCTTAATAAAAAAAAAAAAAAAAAAAGTGGTTCTGGGCTGGGGGCCTAGGGAGCTAAGTGATAAGAGATAAAGTAACACATAACTTCAAGATGGGAGAGAGTGAGACAGGAGGTGGGAAGGTGAGAGGGGTAAGAAAAAGAGGGAGAGAGGCAGGAAAAGAATTCCCCCACTGCCAAAGAATATTCAAAACAAAATTGTATAAATGCTACGTCTCAGTTGGAATAAGAATACCAAATGAGTATGTTTAAGATGCCCCCAGTAATAAATGAAAGAGTAAGTCCATTAAAATCAAGTAAGAAATTACAAAATCAAAACAGGTAGAAATGAGGGGAAAAAAAGAACAGGTCAACATGAGAAGAAGTAATTTTAAATATTATTTAAATATTTAAATATCACTGAAATTAAAAATGGAATTATCAGATTTGCAGCTCTTTTTGAGGAATTCAGTGGTAAATAGCTCAAAAAGACAAAGCTCTATATTTATTATATATTAGATGGTATATTATTATATTTACATACAGAGAAATGACAGCAGTTGAACAACCCGAGAGCCCCAGCATATATCTAATACTGCAGTGTATCCGAAGAACTAAATGGTCCAGTAGTATTATCTGAACAGATAATTGCTGAAACTTTCCCAAAACTGAAGAAATACTTCAAAAGGGAAAATTAGGCTTAAAAAAAGGCTAATCTTTCATGAAAATAAATGCAAATAATAAACAAGATATTTAGCAAACTGAATCCATTGGTATACATAAGAAGTAATCCATCCTTATCAATTTGGGTTTATTCCAATGATGCAAGATGTTTATAAGCATAGAAAAATCAAAGTATTTTGCCATACAACAAAAATTAAGGAGGAAAAGCTTTTAATTATCTCAAAAGATACACTACAGTATTTTATGAAATTAATATCATTCATGACAAAACTTACAAATCTTGGAATAAAAGGGAACTAGTAATTTTAACTTTCATGTGGGTGATCATTCCATCATGCTTATCATCCTTGACTTCTTCCACCTTCCCTCAGCCCCTCTCTGGGGACGTGCCCCTCACATTATCGCAAGCTGCACGTGCAACTCTTCCGTATTTTCCACACATTCTACTTTCTGATCACCAAGTCTCATTTCTCCAGTGAATCCCTTTGGGATCCCTTTAATCTAACCAGAACCTTAAATCCTTTGATCCTACCACACTTTCGTTGTCATCCATTCTCTTCATGCCCCTTCTTCCCATCTTATTCAGCTTGGATTTCACGGTCAGTTTTTTTTTTTTTTTTTTTTTTTTTTTTTGTGGGGAAGACAAGCCCTGAGCTAACATCTGTTGCCAATCCTCCCCTTTTTGCTGAGGAAGACTGGCCCTGAGCTAACATCGTGCCCATCTTCCTCCACTTTATATGGGACGCCGCCACGGCGTGGCTGACAAGCAGTGTGTTGGCGGGCACCCGGGATCCGAACTCGCAAACCACGGGCTGCCAAGCGCGAACTAAACCGCTGAACCACCGGGCGGCCCCTCACGGTCAGTTTTTAAATTTATTTACTCAGCAAATATGTGTTATCAAGTACTGTTTGGGGTCCTTGGCGGCACATTGGCAACCTCCTCATCTCTTATTTACTTCAATATCTTCTCCTGGGAAGACCACACTTGAGTCAAATAGAATTCAATCTACTCCCCTATTCATGTCTCTAATCTGCATATAAAATAATTTCATCTTGTCTCATGGCTTCAATGCCATCAATATGCTGACAATTCCCATATGTATAACTCCAGACTGGACCTTTTCCCTGAATTTATGACCTATATATTTAACTGACTTGACATCTCTACTGAATGCCGAAAAAGCTGCTCAGAACTAACATGTCTAAAGAAGAATTCTTGATAGCATTTCCTCCCCAGACCAGCTCCTTTCATCTTCCACATCTCAGTTAACAAGTCCAGCCATCAAGTTGCTTTGGCAAAAGAAAGTTTTGAGTTGTTCTTACGCATCTATTTTTCACCCACCAGGTATCAAATGTATTAGCAAATGCTGGCAGCTTTATATTCAAAATATGTCCCAAATTCACCACCTCTCACCCCCTCTATGGGTTTCACCATGGACCAAGCCAACCTGACCTCTTACCTGGATTAGTAAACATATCTCTCTGATTCTACCCTCCCCCTGCAGTCTATTCTCAACACAGCATCCCTAGTAATCCTATTAAAACACGTCAGAGTATGTTACTCTTTTGTTCAAAACCCTTCAGTGGTTCCCATTTCACACAGAGTAAAATGAGAAGTCCTTATTCTGATCTTCAAGGCCCTCATGATTTGGTCTACTGTCCACTCTCTTGCTAGTTTATCCTTGTTCATCCAGCAGCCACTTTGCCTTCTCTCTCACTCAAAAGCTCTCCAGAAATGGTTAACTCCTTCACTCCCTCCAGGTCTCTACTCCAATTCCGCCTCTTCAGTAAGGCCTTCTCCTGCCACCACTTCCAAAATTTCAATCCTCTTCCTATTATTTCATATTCTCTTTCCCTGTTCTATTTTTTTCTTTAGCATTATTATCAGACAATTGCTCATCTCTCATTTTCTGTCTCCACCCAACAGAATTCAAGCTCTAAAAAGGCAGAATCTTTGTTATGTTCACAGATGTATCCTAAGAACCTAGATAAGCAGCTAATGCAGAGGATGTGCCCATATATAATTTATGTATAAACAAATAAATAATAAAATGTCTACAGGTAAACAGTTCTACTAGAAGAAAATGTAGAATAATACCTTTATAACTTAAAAATAGAAAAAGCCTGCTTAAATAAAATACAAAAGCACAAACCAGAGGAGACCATTGCTAAATTTGACTACATTAAAATGTACAACCTCAGTTCCACCAAAGACACATTAAAAATAATAAATGGCAGCCGTATGCTAATTACTGGTCGTCTGTGGTTAAGATTCGGTGCTCTCACCACCACAGCCTGGGTTCATTTCCTGGTCAGGGAACCACACTACCCATCCATCAACTGTTATGCTGTGGTGGCTGCAGGTTGCTGTGTTGCTGAAAGCTATGCCACTGGGACTTCAAATACCAGCTGGGTCACCCATGGTGGACAGGTTTCAGCTTCCAGGCTAGACAGACTAGAAAGACGGACCTGGCCACCCACTTTGAAACAGTTGGCCCTAAAAGCTATTAATAGCAGCAGAGCATTGTCCGGTATAGTGCCTGGAGGCGAGAGGATGGCACAAAATAGACAGGGCAGGGCTCCTCCGCTGTACCCAGGGTCGCTAGGAGTCGAAATCAACTGGAGACACTAACAACAACGTGCCAATTATATCTCAACAACACTGAAAGAAAAACATGGTAACTGACAAGTTACCAACTAGATAAGATATTATCAAAACATATAACTGACAAAGGATTAGTATCCAGGACACATAAAAACAAATGCATCAGAAAAGAGACAAATAATCTGAAAAAAACTGGGCAAAGGATATGTACAGACAAGAGTAAAAAATAGAATAACCAAGATTTATAAAAAGAAAATACTATCAAACTCATTTGTAGTCAGAAAAATGTAAATTAACTATTTCACACTTCTGGGATTGGCAATAATTTAAATGTTTGACAGTATAAGCAAGCAATGGCAAAGGTATGGAATCATGGGATTGTTATACTAAGCTAGCAGGAGTATGAATTGATCTAAGTACTTTAGAGAACAACTGGTGACTATCTAGAAAAGTTGAAGACATTCTCACTTTTTAACTCAGCCATTCCAAAATACATGTAGATACACTACAGAAATCCTTCTCGCGTGTACAAGAACATTTCTTATAATACTGTTTACAAATGTAAAATTTCTATGGACACAAAGTTAGTACATAACTTATGGTATTTTTCTATAAAGGAATATTATATAGCTGTGAAAATAAATGACCATAATCACTAAATTAATGTAGATAAATCTTAGAAACATCACTAATTGAGAAAGCCTAGTTTCAGGAAGATACATACAATGTGATTTTACTTATAACGTTTGAAGGATGCAAAATAATATAGCTTGTTGATATAAACATATGTAGCAACAACATAAAACACACAAGAAAATGATAAGCACCAAATAAGGGCCTTGATTATTTCTGTGAGAGAATGAAAATAACGATTAGGAATGAGGAAACAGGGGACTTCTTTTTGTGATGTTTTATTTTCTTATATAAAATCGGGAACAAATATTGCAAAATGACATCATTTTCATGATGCTGGATAGAGCAAACACTGTTTCTTATATGATACACTATACCTTTTTGTATTTTTAAAATACTTACAATTAAATAAAAAGTATTTGAGAAATTATATTCATCATCAAAAATAACTTACTCTTGATTTCTGGTTCCTCTGAATTGTATTTCTTTTGTTCAATATGGAATGTATTCTTTCAATAAACTAAGACCAATTTTCAACACAAAATAATTAAATAAATATTTTATCTCAGTTAAAAATATGTAAGAAAACAAGGCAGAGAAAGAGGAGAAAACTGGTTCTCATTCATTGAAAAACCAAGGTCAAATGTGTTAATTACATATTTTGCATTTCATCTTCTACTCAAAATAATCTATAAATAGTTTGATATCAAGTGGTTCCTATCTACTTTCTATAAAGTTAAAATCCGGTATCGCTCATATGTGACAACAGATTAACTGCAAAAAAAAATGTGAGTTACGATGATTATTCTAGATAAAAAAAAAAAAATTACTACAAATTTATATTATTTAATTTTGGAAACTAACATTGCCCACAATGTAGACTATGTTGGCACAAGCTTGGAAATATTCTGGAAATATATGTCAATTATTGTGGCTCAAAAACTTTCTCTAAGATTTCAACTTCAGTGTTCTATGGAAAGTATACAAAATACAAGATGCCAAGAGTTTAGAATTATCTAATTAGGTAGATGTTGTGTATTGCTTTTATTATGTAGTTATAAAATTGTATTTCCTTGATAAACACTCAGAAATAAATAGCAGTGAAGTAATTACAAGGAAAATAATATATAAGGACCACAATGGTCTTTTACTGCTAAATAAAATAGTAAAAGCAGACTCATTGAAATAACATGAAACATCATTAGCTAAAGAAAACTTTGAGATTAAAATACACAGGATCATGATCAGAGTTGTTTCTCTGACCAAAGTGAAAATAGTTCTGACAACCAATGAATAACTCATATAATTAATTTTTCCTCATGCTATTTATTAATAAAAATTATTGCTCTTGTGGAGCATGGAACAGACTGAAGAGACAGAAGTGTCAAAGTGGGTTGAGGGATGAAGCTAAATGTAAATTTTTTAATAATATACCAGGGCATGTTATATTAAATTTTCTTTCAAGTTATATTTGACTTATTTATGATATTATCAGCTTTGAATTATTCTTATTAGAATAAATATAAATTATAACCAACACTAAATAGTCTATCCATCCCAGTATATTTAAAGATGAATAAGGGCAGGGACCATGTTTCTTATTCATCATTACACGTCAGCGCCTGACAAACATTCGTTAATTTGGATTTCTCTTATTACTATCCCCATGGACAAATATCTAATGAGTAAAATCTAGGCTAATTTGCTTAAGAATATATAAACATTCTTCAAGAATTTATATCTGCAGTCTGTACATATTCCCTTACTCCAGAGGGTAATATACATTGGCCCACTTCAGGTCTCCAGTTGGATGCATACCTAGGTATCTCCAATTTAACATGTTCAAAACAGAATTCTTGATCTTCTCCCCACACTTCTCCTCTAGAAACTTCCTCATCTCATATAAATCAACAATATCCTTGCTTAAGCCACAAACCATGAATTCATGCTCACCTCCTCCCTTTTCCTCACATCCTACATCCAACTATCAGCAAATGCTTTCAGCTCTATTTCCAACTATGTATCAGGAATTTTACTACGTTTTACCACCCCTACTGCTAACACTCTAGTTCAAGCCACAGACATCTCTCACCTGGATTACTGAGACTCCTAACTAATCTTTGTGATTACCTCCTCTGATGGTGAGTTTTATCTGTCAACTTGACTAGGCTATAGGATGCCCAGATGTCTGGTTAAACATTATTTCTGGGTGTTTCTTGAGGGTGTATTCAGAAGAGATTAGCATTTGAATTGGTGGAATTTGCTCTCTGCCTGACTATGAGCTGGGCACTGCTCTTTTCCTATCCCTAGGGCTCCTGGTTCTCAGGCCCTCAGACTCGGACTGGAATCTGCACCACTGGCTTCCGGTTATCAGGACTTGAAACTACACCACCGGCTTTTCTGGGTCTCCAGCTTGGTACTCCTCAGCCTCCATAACTGCACAAGCCAATTTCTTATAATAAATCTCATTTTACATATGTGTGTGTATATCTATCTATCTATCTATCTATCTATATCTCCTGTTGGTACAGAACCCTGCCTAATACACCCCTACACCCCCTATAGTCTATTCTCAACACCGCAGCCAGAGTGAGCCTGCCAAAATCAGCTCATGTCATTCTTATGCTCAGAACCTCCCATCCCACTCAGAGTAAAACCCCAAATTCTTACAGGATCCACGGGCCCTCCACAATCTGCCTCCCTCCTGCCATTACTTCAGCGATCTTCTATCACACTAATCTCCCTCTTGCTCACTCTGCTCCAGCCACATTGGCCTTGCTGCTATTCCTAGGAATACCGCAGGTATGTTCCGATCTCAGCTTTCTCCCCTGATGGCCACAAAACAAGTTCCCTCATTCCTTTAGGACATTCCAAATTATCTATTCCTCATTCCTGCTTTATTTTTCTCCAGAGAACATATACCATATAACATAATACAAATATTACTTATTTACCTTATTATCTGACACCTTCACTAATCTGTAACCTCCATGCAAGCCAAGATTTTCATAATTTTTGTTCCCTACTGTACCTCCTGCATTCAGAAGAGTGCATGGCACACAAAAATCAAGAAATATTTTTGAATGAAGGAATGAATTTACTACTAAGAATGTAAATAGTGTCCAAGAGTTTATATTGAAACTCTTAAAATTATGTAGAGCTCAACCAAATTTCTACACTTTATAATAATATATAGATGTCAACAGATTCATAACATAACTATCTAAACCAGCTCAAACTATAATAGATAAAAGACCCACTGAAATATTAATAAAAATAGCACTTACTTAGAAAAGCACAATATAACCTATATCTATTCCCAGTGATGTTTACATGTAACAAGAAAAACACTGAAATATTAACACAGGTTGTGTCAGAGTGATGGGATTGTCAGTGATGCTCACTCCTTTTTCATCATCTTTATACTTCTCAACTATAATACAATTAATACGTTCCATTTTATATTAAAAAATTTTGCAAAGTGGAAAGCTTTGGGCCAAGTCCTTCCAATACATTCTTCTTGTTCATACATATTAGACAAAAACTATAACTAACACTGAGTTAAGCTCATTCCTTTGGTGTACCAAGAGCATCCTTTTGTTTATTAACCCATAAAATAGCCCATTTGGTAGTTTTTTTCTGTATGTTATAGTAGTAATAATCCATTCCCGCCAGGCTTTGGCACACGATTAGTGTGTCAGCATGAAGGTGCTCTGGTGGACTTTGCTGTTCTATTGCTGAAGGTGAACTCAGCAAAATCCAGCAAGACGCATTTGCCAATCCTATAAAAACACGATATAAACTGTTGACTCTCCAGTTGCATACAGCAGCAAGTGTAACTGTATTCGACTCACGCACTTCAGGTGATAACAGAGTAGTTTATGATCACTGCAGGTGCAGAAACCTGCCAACATTCCAGCCATCTGGGCTTCCTCGGGGCAGTATACAAGTAAAATATGTGAATGAAATACGTAAGTTGAAGACAGTTTTATTCTTTTTTTTTCTGTTATGGGCTCTAGCAAAACTGTTTTATATGTTTTGGAAAAGTAACTCTGTAATGTTAATTTACTTTAGAAAGCCATCAACTTTTACTAATTTAAGCCCATTAGTGTTCTTACTGAATTGCTTATGTCTGAACGATAATGGATGTTCAGATGGCATTTTATGACAAGAAAATGGTGGCAAATGTAATATAATTGAATAAACAAAAGTTATAATCCCTCAGGGGTTAATGAACAAGCTATCCTTTAACATATTTCACCAACTGCAATATCATGACACAGAGGTTCTATTCATTAGCAATTAAGCATATGTTATCACAACTTACCAGAGGATTTCACTTCTAGAAAAACACACTAGACCACCTCATAGCTAAAGGCAGAGACATTGTGAGGCTCCAGACTATCATTTTACAACAGAAACATGTTTATTTCCCATCAATGGGTTTTCAGTTTTTTTTCCCACTGCTAACACAAAACTAAGTAAAATGATTAGGACTGAAAGTTAATAGTAGAATCAGAAAATAAGTTTATTATTCTTTCCACTTCATAACTTATGACCCTGCTGTACTCCTGCATCCAGAGGAGTGTAAGGCACACACTAAGTAATTACAGACATTTTTCAATGAATAAATGAATCCACTACTAAGTATGTAAATAAGTGTCCAAGTATATATTGAAACTCAAAATTATATTGAGTTCAACGAAGTTTCTACACTTTATAGTAAATATACAGATGTTCATAGATTCACAATATAACAATCCAAACTAGCTCAAGATACAATACATAAGAGATTCACTCAAATGTTAATAAAAATAGCCCTTAGGAATAGGATGTTTTCAAAATTTAATACATGAGTGGGTTAAATGGAAATGGAAAGAGAACTGAATGGAAAATTCATTTATGGAATGGAAGGAATGAACATTATAAATATGACAATACTATCCTAATTAATGTAAAGACAATACTATCCTAATTAACACAATTCTCAAAATAAGGGAACTAAAATTTGACTTTTGTTTTGTTTTGTTTTGGCTGACAGTGCAACTATCAGTAAACAAAGGTGTTTCTTGTCCTTTAATCTGCATTGCTGATGATGGTAAAAATTAAATTTAATTGAATTTAAAATATTTTAATACTAAAGAAAGCAATGATGCTGGGAGCTTCTCCTACAAACACTGTCAAGATGCCGCTGAGCTCTAAATTTGCGGGAATACTGTCAGGAACTGACGCATCTTCTCGGCACCAGCTTGTTCTCTTAGTTCCTTTAAATGACGCAGGCGCACCTACACGAGTGAGCCTGGGGGTTATCAAAGGAAAACGGAGTTACAGTAGGTGCGGGGCACTCCGCTGCAAGTGTTCTCCAAAACTTCCCCGCTTAACCCTAGGACCTGGGGTTTCTACCCACCTCCAGCTGGGTCTTGACTGTCCGGCATCTGGCCTCTTGGCTTGTTTATTTCACTCTGCCTCTAACCTCAACATCTTTCAAAAAACGTCTTGGGTGGTCTACTCCAGGGCACTGCCTTGCCCATCTCATCCCAACGCAAAACAGGGGGAAAAGTGTTCCTTAATTTTGCACACATTGACTCTTCATTGTTCCTAAATGTGATTTATAGGCAAGCTTTTGTTTTTTACTATATTAATGAAGACTAACAAAATTAGATAATTCTTCATTTTGTATTACAGAGTTCAGAGTAAAGTAAATAAATTGAGTTTTTCAATATATTATTCAATGCCAAAACCTAAATCAACATCTCGAGTTTTGCACTTTGCCATCTCCTAACAGTTCATGATTAAGCATAAAATGTTGATGCCTATAATCCTTGATTATGTTTCTGATAGGAATTTAGTGATATAGACCACAAAAGAAAAGAAAATCTTAAATATTCTACAATGATCCTGAAGAAACAATGGGTAGCGTATAGTTTGCGGTAATCTATTTCTATGGTGAAAGTGTTCCATCATCTTCGGTTTAATAAGTCACGCTTACCCCAGGTTTAGAGAAACTGGCCAAAACACAATGAACCCTTTATGAAAGAGTACAGAGTACTTAACTAAATGTGCGCTATTTTCTTTCATTGTAATTATAGAATATGTGGTTTATCATCTGTATATTTGGATATAAAATGGATTAACATAGATTTCTAAAAGGAATAAACCTAAAATATTGATGCAACAGTAGGCCAAAAAGTTATATTGAGAAAGAAAGATACTATTTTTATAACGTCCACCTACGTGGATCTACACAAGCTTTATATTTTGTCACTACCAATGACTACTAGACTATAGCAAAGAGAAGAGAATTTCCATTACTGTAAGTAAAATGTTTCAATTCCAATAACTGTAGAAGAGGAGGAGGAAGTTAAAGGATAAGTATAACTAATGTAATGTGTTGCATTGATCTCTTAATCAGCCTGTTAGTAGTGTATGGCTACTCAAGACTAAAATGCTTCTTCAAAAAAAAAAGAAAGAAAGAAAATTTTTAAAAATCTTTGAAATCTCTACTGAAAGAAAAAATGACAAATTTTGCCAAATTCCTCTTGAATAAATCCCTCATTCTGTCAAAAAGGGAAGGTTGGAAGTGTATATACTACTAACTCAGAACCCTCTGGAATTTAATATCAAATTTTAAATTAACAGGGGAAGAGCAACATCATCAGCATGACACGTGCATATTTTATCTGTCAGAATCCTCTGAGGGGCAGTACAAGTATCTTCAAGACTCAGTTTGGGGAGCAGCTTTGGCTGAGGAAAGAGACCCCAGGGCAAGCTTGAGAAGCGATAGGCAGTAATTTCACTGTGTTCTGGGAAGGGTGTTCCCTGCACATTGCAGGACCTTTTAATTGTTGGGCAGCAAGTTGACTGGGGTGGGAAGGTAATTAATGGGACAAACTGTGTAGTTCTGGATAGTGGAGGACAGGATATGGTAGAGGGAGGGGAGAGTAGACTGGAAATCAGGAGAAAACACTTCCTGGCGGCACGGAAGGGAAGGGATTTTGATGGAATCCAATACGAAGTTTCCCATGGGTATAAGATGTAAACGTCTCCCTCTTACTACAAAATATTTGGTAAATTCTACACAGTATATTCATAAAGTACAATATTCTAGACCAATGTGGAGAGTTACTAAGATATACTGACACGGTTAAGGGGCAAAACAACAAAGACTACAGGTAGATATCAAAGTTAGAGACGTGATACACACATACATTATTTTATAAGCACTTTCAGAATGATTGTGGAATAAGGCATCTGGAAGGAAACTCTAATTACCTGCTTCTAGAATGACTAGGGTAAATAAACAGGTGAAGATTTTCTGCAAAGATTTTTTTCAAATTTAAATTTGATAATCCAACATCATGTCCTACTATATCCTAGAAACTAGGCAGTTCTGCAGTCAGCTGACCGTGTGTGCCTCTGTCTCCCTCACTAGGTTGTAAGGTCTCTAATGGTCACCACAGAGTTTAGAATGACATCTTTTACATTTATGCATTTAAACCTGAGCTAGATATAAAGGAGGCAATCGGCTCATGGAAAAGTTAGTCCTTGAGCAATGACCCGGAAAAGTCTATTCTGTTGTTTTATAAAACTGGAATTTCAAGCATTATATTATTTTGATTACCAATAATGTTTACCTATTATTTTACTGTTTCTTTCTTTTTAAATTTTCTATTAAAGAAATCTAAATATTAGATAAACTACTGATATTTCCTCATGATTTGTCTTAAATAATTGTATGAGTATTATTTCTTTCAATCTCACTGCATAGTTTCTAATTTTTGTTGCACTGAAGAAATATTTCATATTTCTCTAAGTAACTCACTCTGTTTTTCCTTTCTCTTGCTTTGGGTGTATTACAGATTTACAAGAGGGATAAAAGGAAAGTAACCATGCATGTCAAGGCCATTTTAATCAAGTCATTCTAGCAATTTCATAATCCACAAGAGTAAGAGAATTATCTAGCTTATGTTTTATAATTTAATAATATTTAGGCTTTGATATTTTCTTAATTGTCATTAATTTTGGATTTTGTATTTTAAAAAAAGAAAAAATTGAAATAATTTGACAAATAAATATCCTATTCATTATCATTATTTCTTTTTTTTTTCCTGTCTTTCTTTCTCTATTTTTTTTTGTTTGTTTTTGCCCCCCTTGGCCTCCAATGCCTCTTTTAATATCTATTCAATCGATTATGTGGAAAATGTAAATTCCTTCCTGCCTATTATGCTTAATTGCTCTTTTTCAGCTGCCCAGTCATCCAGAACTTCCATTTATGGTTTTAATTACTGCTAATGTTCTAAAGACAATGCTGGCAGAGAAAGATATATTTTTTAGAAAGATTATTTAAAATTAAAATCACTGGCCCAGCTGAGATTTTAAAAGAGTTCTTACCTACATCTGGGAATTTTGCTAAATTTTTAGGTCGAAAAGGAATAATTATTGGAAGTATGCATTCATTCATTAATTCATTCAGCAAAAAAGTATTGACTGTTATGTGCCACATACTGGGGCTACTAGGAGAGAGCTTTCCAGTGGGGCGAATCATCTGTAAACAAGTAAGTATAATACAAAGTGCTTAGTTCTATCCAAATTATATGCAAAGTATAATGGCAATTAAGTTATTTTAGCTGAAACAAAATGTCACAAGATACAACTTTAGACACAGAAGTTATTACAAGCTTCTTCTCTGTCTTTATGCCTTAACATTGCCAGTTTCTAGATTTGTATTATCTTCACTTTCTATATGCTCTTCCTATCCCTGTATATTGATACATTTTTGTTCTCTCCATATTTCCTATGAAATATGAAAAAATAAAGTAAATTAGATGACTTTTTTGCAGACAGATTCTGGAATTGTTCAACTGAACCAATGTATCTCACTTGAATATCCATGAATCAATGAGTATTTATTTAGTGTCCATTAGTGTTACACATGGTAATGGATCTGAAAGAGGATTAAGACAAGATCTTTGTCTGCAACCAGCTATCAGGCTTTTGGAGACAGAAAAGACAAATATACATGTCTCACTGAAGTCTCTAATCCGTTTATCTATTCACTCATTCATGCCTGCAACAAACATTTATTGAGTGTCTATTATGTACTTGGAGATCTTACAGGAACAGTATTTTATTTCCAAGAAAACAGGTTAGAAGGGCCAACCAACATATAGATAGTATATTTAATAAACAAACAAATGCAGTATGCACTTGGTGCGCTCTGGACAGAGAAAATGGAAATCGAACTCATTACAGGAAATCAAAAGATTATACCTGGAGGGAAAGACCAGTGATTTTGAAGGCTATTGCAGTAATACAGACAAGCTTCAGCCCCCCAGACACATGCACATATATGAAATTTCCATGTAGATATATTACAGGAATCTCAAACTTAAGAAACAACTAAAATGAACCTCTTACTTATTCAAACTCCCCTCCACCCCTGACACACATCACTTCTCCTTCATTCTTGATTATCTCACTAGATAGCACCCCATCCACCTAAGTTGCTCAATCTAGAAATCCTTGGTTTCTTTTTATTCTTCATCTTGTATGTACATCAAATTGCACAGATTCTAGAAATTCTGTTTCCAAAATCTCCTTTGATTCTGTCTAGTTCTCATTACCCCCTCTGCCACTTCCCTGCTCCAAGCTTAGCTTTTACTTTCTTTCTGGTCTCAGGTAAATGTAATTTCTTTAGAGAGCCTTGCCTTTACCAAATTATCCCTTAATCTAAATTAGTTTTTCCTGTTATTCTTTTTCATCACACCTCGTCCTTTCTTTGTTAATCTAACACTTCTCACAATTTATAATTATATTTCACTCGGGAGGGTTTCTGCTGAGCATGTATTGTTTGTCTCCGTCACTGGACTATAAACATGTTGAAAGGAGAGAACTCCACTGTTTTGATCATAGCTGTGTACTCAGTTCCAAAAACTCAACCTGGTACATAAGAGCACTCAATAAACATATTTTCAATGAACAAATGGCCATCAATGTTTAAAATTAGGCATTAAAGTAAAAAATGAAACCTTCCCACTCTCATAGCAACTCAGAGAAAGCGTGTGCCAACGTTTTTCACAATAGCCATGACTTTGAGAAGGGAGTCCATGCCCTGGGTGTTAGAAAAGGACTGAGGTCTGAGAGACAAACAGGGGGAAAGGTGTTCAAGCGGTGGGCAGCTGACGAACTATAAGCAGCTGCAGCACACATATGGTATCAAGGCCTAGTAGAGCAAAAGAGATTCTTATTTGAGAAATGGTGGGAAACTGACCTAGAACAATTTAACAAAAAAAGAGTCTGGATGACTAGAATGAAGCACTTATCAAATAGGCAACAAGGAGGCTTTGGAGATTTTAGAGAAAGCTGAAAAAGTGTTTTAGGAAGATTAACCTAATCCTGATAAAGAGATAAATAAAAGCACAGTAGAAAGAGGTGAAGTGACAGGAGAAATGATCTGCAGTAACAGGACGACATTGGAAATGGATAAATAGGTTTGGCTACAGGAAATATGCACTTTACCAGTAGGAACTGAATAATACAAAAACTGTAACTCTTTCAGAATTTGTCTTGTTTTATTGTTACATTTTAACTGGCTAAACAGCTCACATTGGACATAGTTCATGCTAATTGTACCATCATTGTAAGTAAACATGGATTTACACAAACCAGATGGTTGGTTTGGGAGTTCTATAGTCAGAGATACATACAGACTTAATTTTTAACATTATTTTTGTCAGCCTAAATATCTAATAGCTAAATCTAAATACGTCTGTTTTGTCAATCTAAATCGAAATATCTTTGTATATATTGCTAATATGTACCTACTTTCTGATATCTAACTTAAAATTTTCATTTTCCTATATGACAAAACAATGGATAGCAGGATGCTGATTTCAGGAAGTTTATATTAAGCTGTGCTTACAGCAGAAATTAAATGTATGAAAAATGATAAAATGTTTGTGTGATACAAGATTTGGTTGTAAAAAGTATTCTGGTTCCTAAGTGGAGACAGGAATTATTTTACAACCTGGGGACATGGTAAGTGGCTGAACTTTCACCCTTGTTTGTAAAATGATTTTACATGAACAGACAAATAGTAGAACAACCGTGAACAATTTAGGAAAGATCACTCCAACAGAGAAGTCACAGCTGGAAAGAATCTTCACCTTCCTACGCTCATTTCAATTAATCATGAGAAACAATTGCAAAATGTCACAACTGTCCTCCAGATACTAAATTTAAACACGAAATAGACAGCTCATTCAATTATGAATTTTCTTGCACAAAATATTCCAAAGCATAGCTTTATCTTAAACAGACACAATAAAAATGTTTTAGTATATTCTATAAAATATTGGGCATAAAATGATTAAAAAGTTTACAGGGGAGGAAGGATTTTGAGGGTTTCATTGGAAGTGTCATTACATCCAAGTTTTTACACAAGAGAGGACTACTTTCAACTGGATCAAATTAGAAGTAAGATCCTTCCCCCCAAAGGATTTTGAATGTTCCTCCGTTTGCTGCAATGTGCTAGAGGCCTCAGCATCCAGGGAAAGACCACCAGGGCTCAGATGAGTGACACAGAGTGACCATCCTCCACTCCTAATGTTATACAGCAGGCAGCCACATTTGTGCAGGAGATATTGGAAGGAATCTTTGCTTTCATGAAGCTTTCTCAAGTCACTAAGATAAAACTTGTATTTAAAATGAATCTTCAGCACTTGAAGATGCAATAGGTAAGAATTTTATGCAAATCAAAATAATTTAGAGACACAGCAGAGGCACACAAGGCACAGGGTGAAGCATCCTGGGACTGACACATCACATGACAGGAACGTGACACTCAAACAGACCAGAACAGAGAGCAGTCACATAGCCACGCTGTGAAGAGTTTGCCTTGGTTTCCTCGTGAACCACCACTTGTTGTACTTTGACCAGCACAGTGATGACAATCCCATCAGCCTGCCAGAAGTAGAGCCTCTGGACCTATAGCTTCCAGCCACAAGCCGCCTTGTCCATTTACTCTAGTGTGTCATATAAATATTGTCATTTTCTATCTGTGCCAAGACATGAAAACATTTGGGAAGCACTGAGTTAATGGACAGTAAAATATAAAAAGTTTTCATTCCTTATTACTGATTCAGTCATCCTTAACATTCTTCATAATATCCTGAATTTAAAACACCTTCCGTTATGTTTGTGTGGATTAGTGTGTCCCAAACTGAAACATCTGCCTGTTCAATCTTCGCCTTGGTGATTCTGTGTGTGCAAGGGCATCTGAGAGCAAAGTCTCTGAGAAGTCCTGTACCTGATAAATTCATTGTACTCTCTTGAGTCTAGTCTGTACTAAATTTGGACACATCTTACCTCAGGGCACGTCTGGGAAAGTCAAGCACAATAATGCTCCACAGAAACAAAACTAAACAAACCAACAAACAATTTCCCTAGTTTGGAAATCCTGGTGCTAAATAAATACCTCAACTGGAGTGGATTATACATGATGAATGAAACTCAAAACATGGTGCTCCTGGTGAGCTAACCAGATAAGAAATATAAAAAGCTGTTATATATATATATATATAACAGAATATATATATATATATACACACATATATATATTCCATTCATGCTATTAAACAAGGTGTGACTGTTGCCAAATTTTGAAGCTGAAAGTATATTTTGGGAGAAGGTTATTTTGAAATTCAAGTTATGTTTTATAAGACAAGAATGTTGGTTTGATTTAAAGGAATTAAAACAATACAGTTGTTGAACAGCACACTTCTAAAAAGCATACAATCTTACTGATCTTTCATAACACTACGAGACTGACTCTAATCAATGAACTGGCCAATAGCATTTCCCTGTGTAGAAATAAGCATTGGCTCACGTTTAGGTAACACAATGTGATACAGATGGCTGGCCATCCTGCCAAAAGGCAGCTCCTTTGACTATTCTGTGGAATTGTCTCTGGAAGGCAGAAACTACATTCTCTAGTCCCCTTTTATCAGTTGGAGCCACACGATCATGGGTCAATAATTTTCACTAAATGGAATATGAGAAGTACAGACTGCCTGGATTCACATCTTGACTCTGCCAAACATCAACTGTGTGAATTTAGTAAAGTTATTTAAATTCTCTGAGGCTTGCTGTCCTCATCTCTAATACAGGCTAACTAAAGACCTCACTTCTAGGTTGGTCATGAGGGTTAAATTAAGTAGACCAGTGCCTGACACATAGTAAGCAAATTAAGTTGTTCATTAAATACAATTTAAAAAAATGTATTCATATTTTCTTCCAGTTATTCTATTATATATATTTCTTAAATTCAGGCTCCAATTTGGGGGGGGAAATTGTCTAAAAACATTATTTAGAAAAAATAGTGAAATAAGATTCACTGCATTTTTTCATTATGACTGTGAAAGTTAAGAACTCAAGGCAAAGCCAACATGCACCAACAAAGGTGTCTGTAATTAATGATTGCCAGAAGATATACTACTACTATAAAGATATTTCATTCTATTAACATATTTATCTTAAATTGTATTCACTCAAAAAATGCACTGAGAAATCAAATTCAGGTTTTTAAATTTTTTCATTTTTTATGTTTCAATTATTTTCTTCTGGAAATATTATATGCTGAAAGTTTAAATATTGCATAAAACTAAGAAAAACATAAAATGCATCTAGCCAAAGATGGATTTCTTCAATATGGTAACAGAAGAAATTAGCAAAATCTTTTAAGTCACTCCTTAACCTTCTGACCTATAAGATTGGGAATGACAGTTAATGCATCAAATGCTGAGATAAAAATTGTTGGTAATTCAGTTGGAGTCTATACTGAGAATCCACACTTTTATTTGTAGTAGAAAAATGATCTGAGATAAATTCTTTTCCTAATTGATCTACTCAGTTTTTATTAACTATCTTAGCCAGTCTAGATAATGCTTTGGGGTAGGGATTAGCTAATAGGTAATGAGAAAAATTCTTCATAGGAGAAACGATCACCATTTTAAACAAATCCTATCACGTTTAAGTTAGTATGCCGGAGTGCAAGTTATTCACAAGCTGGCATACTGTTTTTCCCCCTAAGTGACACCACCAGGTCCCTTGAAGACCACGATGCTAATATGGAATACACGACGGCTTGCAAATAATAGTCTTACTCACTGGCTGTGGCAACAAAATTGAACATCACATTAGCCAAGCAGATCCCATCCTAATCCTAAATTCATCCTGGTAGGGCTCTATATTTGTTTTCATAGCCAGTCAATGTGACAATGGCCAAAGGGAAAAGTAGGCACACAATCTTGAACTCAATTTTCATTTCTGTTTAATTGTAAATACTTATATACCCTTAAAACTCAGGGTTTTTGGCAAAATATTCCCTGAACATCCTGTTTCTTAAACTTCCAACCCATATATTTTGGACATCTCCAACTTGGAGAGTACCAATAGGAATATTAGAAATTAAAACAACAAAACATCTGTTCCCAGTTGCTCCTCTATGACTCTGTTGCTCAGTCATCTTCGAGTATAGCGGATGCTTCTTATATACTGGTTGAATGATTAAGTAAATGGATGAATGTTGACTTTTCTAAATTAAGCATTTATAAATAGAAATTAAAATCCAAGGCTAGAAAAAATTACAAAGTCATATTTTTTCACTAAAAATGTAGGAACATCTTTGTTAGTAAAAATGCTCTATCTTATGACTCTTTGCGTTCTTGACACCTAATATAAAATAATATAGGAGTAATAGCAAAATTTCAGAATTCAAATGCCTTTTTTGTCCTCCTCTGATCCTATCCCACAGGAAGGATGGCCTGGGATTTCCTTCTTCCCTTGGACTCTTCCCCTTTCCAGTGACCCAGAAGTAGGACCTGGCATCGCCTAGGCAGCCCCGCCCCCACCCCAACTAGGACCTTGGCTTTATAGCCATGAGAGGTCAGTTTGAGTCTAGGGCCACCAGTGAAGTCTGATTCCAAGATAGAGTCCAGTCTCAGAGCCACCACCACCAAGGCTTTCCTGAAGAGTGTTGAAGATCTCACCTAAATTTCTGACCACAATTTCAAAGTAACTTTGTTCCTTGAGGTTTGTTTTACCATCTCTCATTGCATACAGCATAAACGTATGCATGTGTTATAAATATACTAATATCAGGAATGATTAAGAGATGAGACTCTCAGCATTAAAGGTGTACATTTTAGATCTGTTTTCAACTATGGTTATTTTATATATAGCAATATATGGAAAAGAAATGCTGATTTTAATCATTTATTCATTGAACTGAAATTTACTTCAGAAAGTCTTCCTCTCACATTGCTCCAAGTACGATTGAAAAGAAAATGGCACTCATTTTCAATTTGGTCCTCTTCTTTTCTTTTTTTTTTCTTCATTTTAGGAGTTTTTATTGTGACTATCTCAACCCCCTTAAAGCTACAGCAACAAATATGCCTTTTCTATTCTTCATGCTTTCATTCTGTCTTTAAAAATGTGTTTCTCTTTACTCCATAAGAGCTAAAAAAGGAAATATTTGCCAAAGGACACCAAAACATAGATTGAGAACTCTAAACCCACCCTATCAAGCCACAACCTGTTCTTCAGGATAACAAATTCAATGATCTTTTGTAATTGGCTATTATTCTATTACACAGAGAAAAATTTCTTTGAGGCTCAAAAATCTCTGATACCTGGATTACCTGAGATACTCCTCTCAAGAACTCTATTATGAGGAAGATATTAACATTATTACCCACTTTAGAGGAACGAGGACACTAAAGTTTAGAGAGCTTCAGTACCCTGTCCGAGTTTATGCAGCTATGATGAGGTGGTGCTGGGACTGGACCCAGAGGGTCTGTTGCAGAACCAGAGTCCTTAACCACCCTACACTGCCTGGGGTGAGGGTGGGGGGAGTACTTCTAATATCTAAGTTAAGAACATCAGGTTTGTAACTGCCCTCAGTACACACACACACACGCACACACACACACAAACACACACATCCCTGAATCATTTTCTGAAAAGATTTATAACAGAAATTCTTGTTCAAGCCTAATTTTGGAAAGTTATAAAGCACATTTGCATTAGAGTTCCTCCTGGAGTTTGTGCTTCTGTTGTTTACCGGGAGCGTTAAGGTGATCTTCAAATATACTGCTGGGCTTGCGAGAAAAGCCAGCCTAAATGTCTAGTAATGATAATCCTGCATATAGTTAGTTAATACTTTTCCCACTAATTCCGTGAGGATATTTTCCTCATATTTGTTAACCCGATATGAGAAAGTCAAAACAGATATTTACTACCTTTGAAAATCAAGGTAATGGAATGGTTAGAAAATCTCACGTAACTATTCATTATTTTAAAAAAAGCATTTGTATTCTATCTTATTTTAAATAATAAAACAATATAGGATTAGTTTTTAAAGGGATAATCAACCTTTTGCTTCATGACAAAAATTTAAAGACTTACCATATATCCTGTTATAATTACACACACTAAGGAATACACAAAGAAAGAGGGAGAGCAATAGACCATATCCTACGAGATAACTTTATAGTTGGAAGGCAATGATTCTGCCACTATTTTGGTTCCATGTACTTAATATCAGCTGAGAAAACAAAATGAATTATGTAAACAACATACAAGATTTCTCAGTTCTATCAATGTGATCTAAACATAATGTAAGAACAGCATATTTGGTTATTATTCCATGTTTTTCTAAAATGTGTTTTTTAAAAGACGGTTCTAGTGTATCTAAAGATCATGGCAGCTTCCAAAGCTGTATGACACTAAACACTTCATCATACTTGTCTGGTTTCCTTTTCCTAACTCCTCTGAAAATGTACACAGGTCCGACTCATGTATAATTACAGTCATCCACTGCCTTTGTTCTTACAGGTAGCACCTGTAACTGATGGCTCTGTGAATTCATGACCACAATTATATATCTTTTTTATATTTTTAGTTTGTGATTTAATGTATAGGGATCAATGCTAAATAATTTTTGCGTAGAGTATCTACTCTAATAATTTTTGAAACTGATATCTAATGAATTAATCTATAATCATTTGTGAGTCATAATTCTGCCTCCTGCAAGAAGTTAGCGGTACAGGCACAGCCATGACAACTGAGACACAAAAGGACGAGGTCAACGAAGAACAGAGAGGCTGAACTAAAGCATATGTGACATCCTCCCTTTCTCCTCAGTTCCTCCGCCGGGTCTGCAGAGAAGAAGGGGTGTGCAGATGGGGCTTTCCTGCTTCCTAATCTTGCCAAGAAGATGTGTGATGGTACCTACTCTATAAGAAAGGTTTCTGAAAGAAATTTAGGCTTCAGATGAATTTAACTGACCATAAACAGGAAATTATTTGACTCAAGATAGATCTCATTGATCCAAGCCTAGTTTTTGCCATGAAGCTTTGACAAAAAATAGCAGGTGTCCTGGTCTGAAAGGGCAACATTTCCTGAAAGAGGCTTGGAGAAAGCAGGCAAATATAGCTTGCATTCAAGCAGAACATTTTATTTTCTCTATTGCTTCAGCTGTTGTTCCTCATCTCCAGAGGCTGCCAGCCACGATCATTTGGGAAGTCACAATAGATCTATTCTATTCAATCCTCTTGTGGGGATAGGTCATTACACCAGCAATGTGGGACTTCCCAGAACAGATTTTCCTTCCAGTGCTAATTTGTTTTTCTCTGGAGCAATACGCAGAGGCACTAATCATGATGGTTCATCGTGAATGTTTTCTTGGTAGACTTTTTTTAACCTCTGCAGCAGCTGCAGGATTGGAAAATATACACATTAAAGCAATTAAATTAAAAAAAAACATGTAAAAGGCATAACATACCAGTAATGTGTGCATGATAGAAGGGTTTATTATAAAAAATAAACATACATTAAAATTAGTTATAAGACAGAAACTGTGATTTTATAAACCACATGCCCTGAAAACTTTCTAATGCTATTATAAGGGCTTTTTATAAGGGTATATCAATAAAATTAGAGAGACTAGAGTCATTTTAAGGTCAATCAAATGAAGATATGACAGATTCTATGATTCTTGGCCTAAATAAAAAACAAGGAAAAGTTTTATACGTATCTCTATTGCTATATAGTATCTTTATTGCTGTATAATTATTAATAAACTCTGTTAGTCTAAACAAATATGTTATTCTGAACCTTAATTATGTAACATGTACTAGAGACATTAGATGTATTCCACCCCACCTCCAACTACCATCCATATGGATTGACTGGGTAGAATTAGAGCCCAGGGGTGAAACAACAATCTGATAGATTTTAGCTTAAAACCAGTATTTTAGGACTAGCTGAAGATAGTATGGACTGACTGCCTTTGAAGGTAGGAAGTATCCTCCAAGAGAAATAGTCAAAGTTTGAATGAGCATTTGGAAG
Source organism: Tapirus indicus (assembly GCA_031878705.1). Classification (NCBI taxonomy): domain Eukaryota; kingdom Metazoa; phylum Chordata; class Mammalia; order Perissodactyla; family Tapiridae; genus Tapirus; species Tapirus indicus. The sequence goes on from CM062936.1 coordinate 4,623,054, forward strand.
AATGATATGGAAATGAAGGTAACATTCGCAAGATGGTAGGTCTAGGTGAACTTGAAACTTCTTCAATGCCAGGGTTCCTATTTCCTAAGCAAGGTGCACTAAATTCATATGGCACTCAGCTTGCAGCCACTTCTCTTCTGTTACACTACTCCCCTTTTCCCCCCATACATAGTTCTGACCTGGCACTGGAAAAGGCATTTAAATATGTGCCAAATGTATATCATTACCTGTAATGCTCAACTTTTAGTTTCACAATTGTCAATTTTCTCTCTGGAAAGTTTCATGTTGTCAAGTGCACATAACATAATATTCAATTTAATCAATTCTCTAATGGGGCATTTACTTTTCTTTCATTGAACCCTAATAATTATGTAATATTGATTAGTATATTATTATTACAATCATTACAATATTGATTGTAACAGAATATTACAAACCAATTTAGAATCATTGGTATTTGAATGGTTGTCACTCAATAATAATACGCACTGTATGCACAGTTGTTTTGCTCTTATTTATTTTATTTGGTGAGAAGTAACTAAAAGTTTTAAATCCCCACAGATGACCCAGTTCATGGTTCGTCACATAAATTAATATCAGAGTTAATAATATATATGATATAAATGTACAATGTATTATTATAATTTTATACATATTTAAAAAACAGTAAATATATCCAGCTTGTTTAAAATTATAACTCATTATTACTGAGTTACAAAAAGTAGTTTGGTGTCATTCTATCTTAAGGGACAAGTAACAGTTTGGTTCTCCACGATGAACTGCACAATAAATTTCTTAAAAGAGAATGCAGATATTTTGTGTCATGTGATTGAACATGTGAAGTGCTAGTTTCTTTAACTAAATTGATGGGCCAATGAGAATTCTAGTTGTTTTAAATAAGTTATTTATCCCTTTTAAAATCTGAAATAATCAGAAGCAATTATAAGCATGTAAGTACTTGGGAGCATTCCTAATGCAAATGAAAAGGCTTCAAATTCCCACAATTTTGTATGGTAAGTCTTGGGTGAGGGCTTCTGGTGAACATCAACTTGTAAGTCATGGATATCCTCATAGAAACAAAGAAAGTGGGTGTCATTTTTTTCCTAAAAATGGAAAGGAAAACAGAAACAAGGCTCAAAAACTAATTAAACTTGCTGCAACAGAAATGAAAGCATTTTGATGCAACTTATTAAAGGGAAAATGCTGTGAAATTAACAATAATCAAAAGCTAATTAAGGTTGATGCAGTAGGAACAGTCAAAGAATGCTTGATAACATTTATTGAACTAAAGAAACATGGCTGTCAAAAAAAGGACACGTGGAATAAAATTCAAGTAATTACAGAAAAAGGTTAAAACATAGAATGCACTGGTATATTATATACAAATAAAGAGAAATTGGAAACATACAATTCCTAGTAGAATCTTGATTTTAGTTAATGACATGCCTCCATGGGAAGTAAGAGATGGCAAGAAATGATGCTATCTTTATTGTCCCCTTTTCTACCTATAATCACTTGTAACTCTCAAACGGCAATGAAAAAGTAGTTCTTTTTTCACTGGATGAACTATTTTATGAGATCTGTAAAGAGTACAGAGCCATTTGCTTAATCTAAGAGATGGTAATAAAATTCAATACTTTTCCTGAATGAGTAATATAAGGACATAAGATTCTGATGTTTTTCTTCTCATTGTGAAATGAGTCTTGACTTCCATGTTTGTGACTATGAGATATGGTCTTTGCCTTTACTCTTTCAGTCTCCCTCCTCTTGGTTAACATCGACGACACAGAAAGCTGACTTTTGTACATTATGTACATATGCCAGGTGCAGCGTGCATTCATTGAGCTCCATAACGTAGGCGGCAGAATAGCTAGTATGAAGAAATAGTCCCAAGGTTAAATCAGAAAAAGGGCAAAGAATAACTAATAAACAGATGTTTTTATTGTTTATTATTAATTATTAGCCTTTTTCATAAGACCTAAGTGCAGAAAAGAAAAACATATTGCCCCTTAGGATAATTATAGTAAATATTACAAAAGGGACAAGAGTATATAAATACAGCAATTTCCAGATAATCCAGAATAGTCATCTTGAACTGAATGAAGAGGAAATGGTACTATTTTAATAATGAAATAAAGGGTTGATGCAGCCAGTCAGGGAAAAAAAAAAATCAAAGCAGATTTTTCACTCCTCCAGGCACTATGCTACACGAGTTATAGTCGCCAGGTGAGCAGCAATGCTAATTAGGGTACCACAGTCTTGGCTGCTGAGTTTGCTTCAGGAAAGACTAGCTGTGAGGAGTAGGCATATAGCACTAGACCACGGCTCTTAAACTTTCACGCACACATATTCAAGAGAGGAGCTTGGTAAAATGTATGTTCTGGGGCCCACCCTCAGAGACTCTCACTCAGCAGGTCAGGGTAAGTCTAAGGCATCTGAAATTTTAACAAGCACCCCCAAGTGGATTTGCTGTAAGGACCTTTCAATTACGTTGTGAGCTGTAGGTTATAAGTCCCTTAAAGACAATAACTGTTTATTTACCTCTGTACCATCCGAGTCACCTCAGTCACCTTCATAACCCATGCCCATTCTATGATTGTAACTGGGCAAAAATAATTTTTTAAATCTTTGGTGTTTTATATATTGTACAAATATAAAAGTATTGTACAGAACCAATAAGTAATTTAGTTAAATACCTGGTGATTTTTAATCTTGGCTACACATCAAACTCACCAGGGGGATCTTTAAAATATTACTGCTGGAGCCAGGCTCCAAACCAATTGAATCAGAGTCCCGAGGGGTAGGCCCTTTACATCTGTATTTTTTAAATCTCCCCCAGGTGATACTGAGGCACAGTAGAAATTGAGTCACTGACAGTAGGCTAGTTAGAGTAATTTATCAACAATAATAAGTTTCTTATAAGAAATCTTGAAATTTCTGATAAATTTAATCACTATAGGCTCTAGTTTACAAAGCACCTTCCCCTCCTCTATACTACGCTATGATAGCAAGGCTCTGACATAATTTTTTCCAATTTTTACTCAACTGCAGTTTTAAATCGCTAGGTTAATTTCTCTGTTCTCCAGGGAAGATTTAGTTTCTCTTTAGAGCTTAATTAGCATGTCTGCCTTCACAATGGTTGGCCTATTCTGGAATCAGACACCTTATCCATTAGGTGTGTGGGGTTGCCCTATTCTAGACACAGTTCAGCCTCAATGACCATGTCTGTACTTTGTGAGCACTCATTCACAACCCAACCATAATTTAGTAATCTGGCGTGAAGTATTTCGGTGACCAAATACAATAGAATTATACCTCTTTCCTTGAACCTTTTTCACAAAGCAAAAATGGGAAATAAAAGTCCCTCTCTGTTCTCAGAAGTGAAATGATGTAAACATCACAAGTTGTTGGGAGCTTTTTGTTTGTTTTCATATTCAACAAGCCAGTCTCTATTCGGAGAGCATGAAGGCAACAAGCAGAAAAAAGCAACAATATAAGAATGAGAGAGCAAGTGGCATTCAAGTCCAAGATTGTAGTTGATTCTGAGACCTTACTTTATCCCAATCCTTATCATAGTTGAATTACCAATATATCCTTATTTTGTGAACCTGTATCAACTTGAGTTTCCATCGTTTGTCGCCACGAGAGTCCTGGATGTTAGAATCTTGGTCTAATCCAGCATCCTGTGATTACACTGCTCTCTTCTAAAGGCCTTCTGAAGAAAATCACACAGGATAACAGGGTTCTGCTCTCCCTTTAACCAGTCCCTACTTGGCACCCCTCCTTGGGATGAATAACACCTCCATCTGACCACCTGTCTTTTCAGAGGCAACATTCTGTTATTACTTATAATAGCTTTAAAATTTAAAAACAAAAACAAAATATAGATTATTAGGTTAAAGTTCTTTTTCAGAAAAACATAATATAGCCGGAGGACCTCACACAAAAATTTTGTGGAAAATAATTATTAAATTTTTTGATTGTTTAATAGTGCTAGCAAGTAGTCTATATACTTTGCATTTACAAACTCATTTAATTTTCACAATTCCAAACTGGGTTGGACAGGGCCTCTTTGCTTAGAAGGGCTCCATGGTTGGCCTAAGGCTCTGCTGTCAAAGGTTTGGTTTAATGCTCTGCTACTGCCAACTTGAAACTGGTTGTGAATTTTGAATACGGAGCCATACATTTTTATTTTCCACTGAGAACCGCAGATTAAGTAGCTGGTGTTGACCCGTGAGATAAGTTTGATTTCTGTTTCTCTCTCTTTTCTTTTTTTTCACAGAGGAAGATTCACCCTGAGCTAACATTTGCTGCCAATCTTCTTCTTTTTTGTATGTAAGCAGCTGCCACAGCATGGCCACTGAAAGACAAGTGGTGTATGTCCTCACCTGGGAATTGAACCCTGGCCACTGAATCAGAGCATGCCGAACTTAATCATTAGGCCACCAGGGCTGGCGCTGATTTCTGTCTCTTTTTAAAGATGCAGAAACGTCAATTCCCTTGTTCAAACTCACATGGCTATTAAGTGGTGCAATGAGATTCCCACACCAGCCATTTAGCTCCATTGACTGGTTCCTCAGTCACTAACTATAAATGAGATAGCCACTTGAAATTCAAATTGAGCATGCAGATGACGTTATTATAAAACGTGGTTGTCAAAAAAAATGACTTGAAGATTATCTAAATGACCGAACATTTCATCTGATTTATGTATGCCAATAAGAATGCCCCAGTGAATTGGTGTTCATGTACTCAATACCAGTAAGATACATCTTATAAGGACTATAGAGGGAAGAAATATATGAATAATTAGCTATCATGAAGATGACTTACTTCAATTTTCTTTTATCACAATATTTCAGTTAAATAATTTCCTAATATTATAAAAGATGCCAGCATATTTTGATTAAAATGGCTACCTTCCGGTAGAGTTTAATTTCAGAAGTTATGTGTTATGGTAAAAATATACCCTAAGGTAATGTGCCTGCAGAATAGAAACTGCAGTAGAGAAACAGTACTTTTTAAATAGTATATTGTTTGTCAGAGTTCTCTTAGATATTTTTAAGAAAAGCTTTGTGTTCTAGTCCAAGATTCTCAAGTGTATAGAACCTTAAAAATGATTGCTGAAGCACGTCAGTCAGTTCCAAAGAATGATGATGAGGCCTGACACACACTTGGCAAAACAAAAACAAACAAAAAATACTGTACAAAAGTGTTTCTCCTCCCCACGTGCCCTTTTCTCTACCCCAGTTCTGACAATTTAAACCCACCTTGATGAGTTAGTCCTTTTTAAGGTTGTGGAAGTGCTCTGTAACTGAGTTTCTTTTCCTAATGGAATTTTAAGCAAAAGGAGAAAGATCATTATTTTTAATATTTCAGTCATTTAAGACTATTATAAATTCCTAGATGGATTTCTATTTCTGAATCAGGAAAATACTACATAATTCAGTTAAACAGTGAGTGTGCTATTTTCCCTTTATGTCATGGCATTGGTTCACTCCACTGAATGACAGAGATCCCCAAATTTAACTCAATAAACATAGAAGCCCCTAATGCAGTTAGCTATCTAATTTGAATTTGTGTTGTTTGGAGCACAAGGAATATTCTAAAATAAATATGACTTGTACATATTCCTTATCATATCTCAGACCATAAAATGTCCCTTATTAACCAATCCAAGGAGTAGTAGATTGTTATTATTTGCTTTTTCGTCTTTTTTAATTCACTGAATCATTCCATATGGAAAATGAGGCCTTCATTTTGAGATCTGAGGAAGATAACAGTCTCTGCAATGACAACCATGATCAGTAAGTTCAGTTTCTTTCTCCAAGGGTTAATTAGAAGTTACCTGAAATAAGTTTGTGTATTATCTGAACTACACTTGTCCCCTTGCTTCAGGTGGCCCGCCACTAACATGGTTATATCAACGCCACTTTGCTCATTTCAATATCTTTAAAGCTATAAACTCTGGAGTCAATAGATTGATACTTAGTTTCATGAAAAAGGAAGATAGCTTTAAAATGCCTATTCAGTTTTAGTCACGCAGGGGGATTGTCTTTGAAGTTTCCCTGGCCATCTTCAGCGCGCAACATAAATTACTCCAATTCGGTTTCTGTTACCCTCTATTCCAGGCCCATTAAATCTTTCCAAACAGATATCCTTTATGTCACACGTGTACAGTGAATTCAAGGCCCTTTTCATCATATAGTTAAGGGGTGCCACATACTGCTCTCACACACGGACAGTAATTTCCACATTTTAAAGCGACTAATTAATCCTGCCCTCCCTACTCCTCCTGCAGAAGGGGCCTGAGCCTCTGGGCCTTGATCAGTCTGCTCTCGAGTTTCTAATTATTGTCAGCAGTCAGCAGAGGGTGGAAGGGATCAAACCCGAAGCCACGTATGACCACCATGTCTGCTTTTCTTTCACTGGAATAAATTGTTGTCTACACCAGTAGCAAATGGTCGTTTTTACAAACATGCCTTCTGGGCTTTTTCCTTTGACTATTCTCAGCTCACTACACTGAGAGAGAATGCACTTCACTAGCAAGTCAGTACACTCTTTAAAGGGAGTTTTCTCTCTTTACGTAAGTAATGATAAAAGGTCAGATGCTATCAGCGGGCTTCAATCCCTTCATTATAAGTCAATAACATCGTTTGTATTCCATTTAGCACCTCAAAAACAAAACTCTTTTTCAAAACTGACCATTTGTGGGCAATTATGATATTTAAAATAGCCTATATGAGAGTAGTAGGAAAATATTCTTTTCATTGAGGGTTTTTAAATGCATGCAGTGCTTTATCGCCATGACTTAACTAGAAATATAACTTTCAGCAGAAATAAGGAAATAACATGGAAAGACCTAATTAAAGGGAAAATTCACTAGTTAGAATTTGATGCCGGAGAGAATATAATTCAGTAGAATCAGTCTATATAGTTTGTCTTTTGTAAGCAAGAAATCTAACTATCTATCTTTCTACCTATCTGTCCACCCACCCACCCACCCACCCACCCACCCACCCACCCACCCACCCACCCATCCATCCATCCATCCATCCATCCATCCATCCATCCATCCATCCATCCATCCATCCATCCATCCATCCATCCATCCATCCATCCATCCATCCATCCATCCATCCATCCATCCATCCATCCATCCATCCATCCATCCATCCATCCATCCATCCATCCATCCATCCGACATTTGCTGTAGTTAGAAACAAGGTCTCTAAGATTCCATTTGGGAATTAAACTGTAAGTTCCTTTACTAAGAAAAGTAATAAAAGACAAAGTACATAAGTCTCCTTAGGAAAAAAAATCAAAATAAACTAACATACAACATTACAATTCTCTAAAATATACTTGATTTATAGGGGAAGTAAAATTCATTCAGAATTCAGACTAAGTTTTTGTGGTTCTGCTTCACCTACAGGCTCACAGTCCCTAACACAGCTTTTTGAAGTTTCTGAAATGAAAAATGCCCCTGTTAGCTCAAGTTCTAGGCAATCTTTGATTATTTCCCTACAGCTCAGAGTAAACAGTGATTAACAGGAGAAGGCCAACAAGTCAGAAAAAAATGAAGCAGAAACCATTCTCCTAGTAGCTACCTCTCAAACATTTCAAATTTTAAAGCAAAGCTTTTTAAAAGCTATCAAAATATGTCTATCAAAACATTAATCACAAGTATATGAGGAAAAAAAAGCCAAAGCCAACAAATCTACTAGGGTTGTGGGCACTGCAAAGCTTTTCCCTTTTTTTTGTCCACTGGAGGTTTGACGTCCTTCAAGAAGTTAAACACATCTTTAATTTCAATTTCTATCATCTCAGTGGGATCAAGAGGCCATCACACCCATGATTTCAACATTCACACACACGTACTCCCGTGTGCAAACACTCTCCCACACACCCACACACTGTATGAGTATCCAATTAGTTCATTTTAATTTCTTGGCTAATAGTGTTAGGTTTCAGCTGTGTCAGTTATGAGTTCTGTAGCTGTTACAATTTACTTAACGTCTCTGGGCCTCTGTTTCCTCGGGTTGAGGGGATTGAATAAGACTTCACCTGTGAAAACACAACACTGTGTGCACTAATCACCTGGTGAATGCTGACTCCACTACTACACAGCCAAGGCCAGCCTTCTTTGCCCCTAAGAGAAATGGGGAGAACCAAGCAAGAAGTACTTAGCCCTGCAAACGAGGCCACTATGGTAAGCATTCTTCCCCCCATGTGTCCAGTAGATTCATCATGTCTATCACCTCAGGGGATGTAACTGCAAGCCAAACTCAGAACACGGACCATAGGACTGAGTAAGGAGTAAACACTGATGAGCAAAAATATATCATTATTTCTAGAAAAATAGTTGCCCAACACAGAAAGATTAGAAGACTTTAATATATAAAAATAACACAAACCCATAATATGAAATGTGATTAAGAAGTAGAAAGTGGATTTTTCTCTTTATATCCCCAAATCCATCTCATTAGTTGATGATTCTTTACTTGTATATTACAAACTGTGTTTTAGAGTTTTTTGGCTGTGCTATAGCCAGTTTTCTTAAGGCCATGTAATTAAAAACTCTAACCAATTAAAATCCCCACAGCAATCTTTGATTTGCTTATAGGATAGTATTTGTTTTTAGCTTGCTTTTCCTAGATTTACGATTCTTAAGGACAGATAGCATAACACTTATGAACATTAAGAGACATTATATGAATTTTTCTCATTTTTAACAAAGTCAAATGGAAAAATGTAAGTAAACAGTAGATCCACAATTTTTTTGCCTTCGCTTTAAGAAATCTTTGAAAATCATAGCAACTCTATTTTTGGACTTTTGTTTTCTTAATAGAGATTTTTTAACATGGTTGGTGGTTAAACGCTATAAAATTTCCCAGTAGAAATGTATAGACATTTCTTTATATGGTTAAATGTATTTGGAGAAAACATAGAAGTGTTCACTATTCTTTCCAAACACTTATATTAAAATAAGCCTTAGGAAGACTTTCCTTGTGAAGCATTTTAAGTGACCCTCTCTGATCAACTGTCCCTTTAGCAGCCTCTCATCTGACTCCTACACAAAAAAGCAAATGGAATCTCAAATGATAAAAAGGTTGAAAATAATTAAGCTTTTTATAAATAAAATAATCTCCCCCTTGCCTAATTTACTGAGAATCACTTGAATTTCTAAAGAAAATTTTATAATTTCTTTCAGAAATTTTTTGATACTAGAGAAAATATAGTATTTTCATGGATCTACACAGTCCACTACACAATGCAGGGTATATACACTACTACATGCACCAGAAAAAGTAATAAAAATGCATATTTTATGAAATATACTAGAATTTAGGCAGCCATTATAATTTTCTACTGAGTGACCACCCACTACAACATTTGTAAGAGATGAAATTTGCACAAGCACTGCTGGAGGGCTATCAACTTTTTATGGTCATATATTTTCATATTATGTTGTCCAAAGATGATTATTCATTTACTTAAATGTTCAATTTTATTGAACGAAAAGAATCATCTCAATGAAACCTACTGTGATTTCCTTAATACTCTTGCTTTAAGGTCATTGAAAGAGGCAGTATTAATGGGCCTTTTCAGCATCCTTGATGCTATTTGTAGCTTGCTTATGTGAGCTTCCATTTGGGTGTCAATTTGGGTAACTTAGTATAATTAGAATTTTCTGCATAATCTCTGGACCATGAAGAACTCAATAGTTGCTGACTACATTTATCTTGCAATCAGAATATAACAATGCTATCTCAATTCTTACTTCTACTTGATTTGTAATTGCAGTGAAATTTCTTCAAAAGTGATTGCTAATTTTCAAGTTGAGGCCCAATTCTCCAAATGGGTTAAACAGAGCTCTCCATTTAACCAAAACAAAACTTTTAATATACATTTTGAGGTGGGTTAATAGTCTTTTTCATTAGGATAAAGGACCGCACACTGAGAATATCTTTCTGCCATCTGAGTAATCAATGAGCCGATATGGTTGTAAATCTTCCAGAAATTCCCTATGGTTCAATTCAAAGAAAAGTGTTTATTTTTCTCTGCCCCCTATCCTTTATTTCCCTACTATCATTTGGTAACTGTAGGCGGAATCTTTTCAACTTGCAATTAAGAGAAAGAGGAAGTATTTCACACTTTCTTTAACAATTTTTGCCTATTAAAACAATCTCTATTATATTCATTTATGCTAATCATGAAAGAATAAGTGACACAAAAAATTGTTTGGGACTAAAAACTATAAAACCCCTACAATCGGGAAAACCATTCATTTCATTATTGTTATTTTAATGATTGAAATGTGAACATGAGATTTTTCATTATTTTAACAGAAGTATAGTGCAAAGTAATAATTAAGTCTAAGTGCATTTGTTCATTAAATAGTACAGTGGGCACCTTTATACAAAAGTAAAGAGTTAGGCTTGCCAACAATTACACATATGCCATGATTAACTCATTGGTACTATACAATGCTCCAAGTAAAGTGATTGATAATGTACTTGGGATATTTATAACTAATTAGTCATATCAGAATGAGAAGTTTTTTTTAATTATGTTGAATTTCTATAAAACTATGCAATAATACAAAAGGCCAGTAATTATATTGTCTTGATACAATTACCAAACTAATCTCTTAGCTATATTATTTTACTTGCAAAGATATATTACTGGAATTGTGAAACATAGCAATTATTAATTAAAATAGTTAACACTCTAAATCATTTTGAGTACAATCCACATTTCTCATCAGTAAAAAAAGAATCTAAAAAGCACTATAGAATTGAGAGTAAGCTTGAATACCTAACCTATACTTCAAAGTATCTGCACATGACTTTAAAAAAAGATAAAGTTCATTTAGAAAACATTAATAAACTATGTATTCCAAATTCTGCAGATGGTCTTTCTAAGATTATTCAGTGAATAATTTTGTTCCTTTTTGTGGCTGTGTCTGATTTGACCATTCGCCCCTTGCACTCTACACGGCCTGAGCGGCTGACCCCTGCAGGATGCATCTCCCCAGCGCCTCTGTCCTCTGGCTGACAGCTGGGTCCAGCCAGAGACAGCCAATGGCCGGACACTGCAGGCCAGGAGAAGGCAAGGCCGGGGCTTCCTGTGGGCTCAGGCAGTGGTTGCACGTTCTGGTTACAGCTTAGGTCACATGCCATTTCAGGCTTTTAGGGACAGTAACAGCTTCTCACACTGTTGGTCCCTGAATAATTGGTCTTTTGTTGGTTCCCTAAAGCCTTCCCACCCATTGTAACAGGCTCTCCATCAAACTCTCTCAACTTGAAACTTTTGAAAGTGCCCTATGTTTTCTGCTGCGATCCAATACATATTCTCATGGTAATTTTACTTTAAATGGTTATCAGTTTTACATTGTTCTCAAACACTCAAGCCAAGTATACCTCAGTTTATATTATACATGCATTCATGTATGCAAATCACAATTTTCAATACAAATTACGCTTCCTTTTGAAAGTTTTCAAAAACATTCATTATTCTCCCTATTTTCAACTTTACCCTTTCTCCTCACATTCATCTCCTCCTCCTAAAGTCCCTATTTCTGTTTAGGGCACCACATTCACAGAGGTTTGAGACCTGAGTTATCACTGACTCCTACCCATGGCTCCCCCTAAATTATACATTCAGCCAGTTTACTGCCAATATGAATTCAAAGCTCTCAATGTTTCTCACAGCTGCCTTTTCTTTTCTTTTCCCACATCGTAGTTTGGGTTCTAACTGCTTCTCAGTTGAATTAGGTGGCCTTGTGCCATGAGCAAAAGACTGCCACTCTACTCAGCAAGCAAACTCCCAGGAGTGGAAGGGAGATCCGAAGGTGTCCAACTGCTCTTTCCTCAGATGGTCTTGCTGCTAACATTCAGGGATGATTTTAGGCACTTTCTAACAATTTAAACTTTAACTCATTTACACCTTTGATGTTTTTAGATCTAAACCAAGAATTACATGACGCTCCACCCTGCTTTCCTTCTTCCTTCCTGCCCCACGTGGAGCTCTAATTCCTCATGCACAGCTTAATCCTCCCAGTGCACAGGACCGTTGTGCCTCCTTCCCTCAGTCACCTTGCACGGCTTTCCCTGTGTACTGCGAGCTCACCTTGAGTTCTGTTGGAAACACCCTCTGTCCTTTGTCTTCACCACTTCAATTCACTCCAATCTTCCATTCGTAGCTCCACTTATTCCCCACGAGAGGGCACTGTAACCTGCCTGTGAGCATAGGCTGCGAGTGAGGTAGGCAGCCTAGGATCATATCCTTGCACCACCGCCCACATTTCAAATTTAAGCAAGTTACTGAACTTGGGTCTACTTCAGTATTCTTACATGTAAATTGCACATAACAGTAACTCCATTGTAAGTACTATATGAATTAATGCTTTTCAAGCACTCTGAACTAAAAGAGCCTGTCCACTGTTTCCCCAGCATGTCCTATGTGGAGAAAAATGTGCCAGGATAGGAGCATAGCAGCACAATGCATAGAAAGCTTTCAGCACTGTCTAAACTACAGCGACTTGCTCTGCCATCTTTTTTGTGTGTGTGAGGGAGATCAGCCCTGAGCTAACATCTGCTGCCAATCCAGCTCCGTTTTTTTTTTTTTTTTTTGCTGAGGAAGATTGGCCCTGGGCTAATATCTGTGCCATCTTCCTCTACTTTATGTGGGATGCCTGCCACAGCATGGCTTGACAAGCGGTGCATAAGTCCGTGCCTGGGATCCAAACCTGCAAACCTCGGGCCACTGAAACAGAGCACGTGAACTTAACTGTATGACACCAGGTCGGCCCCTTTGTATCTTTTTAAGCCAATCTCAAAATCCATCTCCTGTTTTGAGATTTTTCTAATCTCTCTAATTTGATATAATTATTCTGTCCATGCTCTCACCACTCTCTAGCAGCTTGTTAGATTTTCTTACAGAAGATACTCTTATATTATAATTACTATATATTTCTATCTTTATATATGTATATGTAGATCATAGGTATAGATAGACAGATACATTTCTCTATGAGATTGTCCACTTTTTCAGTTCAGATAGAGTGTTTTATTTACCCCTTCCTGTAACTACAGGTTTGCTTAAAATGGAGCATAATTGTATAACACAATTTAATAGTTCTTTTAAATCAAATGCCTACTATTTGATAGGTACTTTTCCAAAATTATTGGTAATCTTAACCACACCTCTGCAAGTAGGCATTATCTTCATTTCATACACAACAGTGCTTCCCAAGTGCCAGTTACAAACTGTTTATTACTGTCCTGCAATGAGATGACTACAGAAATTGAGAATAAATGTTTAGAAACTTTTATAGCAATTTGAAGTTGTCATGACTTCTAAGTGTGTGATCTGTGTCAGCAAATTTGGTTTCTAGCTAAAGTTTTTTGTAGCAGTACATTGGCAAGCTACAACGGCAGGGGCACATTTTAGAGAACTTGGATGAAGGGGCTAATGCAGACCATAAACCAGTGTACTGCTTCCTTCATCAAGCAAGTCTCGCTACATAATAAAAACATCAGGATTCTCAGCAATGTAGCGAAAATTGTGACTTATGTTAAAGCTAACGCTTTAATGCAAGATTATTCTTTTTATATGATAATATAGAAGTTGCTCATAAATAACTTTTCTGCATACTGAGGTACAAAAGTTTAGACGTGAAAACCTCTGTTGAGAATGTTTGAACAACAAAAAAGCTATTGTTTCTACAAGATAAGAAACCAGTCCTTTCCCAGGTTTTAAATATGTAAGCTAGAAAGCAAGCCTTCCTTACTTGTCTGATATATTTAGTGTTTTCAACGATCTTAATACTTCTTGCAAGGAAAGAAAGCAACATGTTTTGCAACGGCAGGTAAGATCAAAGAGCAAAGCAAAAGTTAGAAGCTTGGAAGAAGAGAGTTTCTACAATTATTTATGACATGATCCATAAATTAAGTACAATTATCAGTAAAATATATGATGATCTTGACATTGCACATTTGCAAAAAGTTATCACAGACTGTCTTACAATACTGACAGGACATTTTGAATTATATATTCCATCAAGAAAGATCCACATATAGAAATGCATGGATCCTGAATCAAATTCTTTAATCAAAAATATGTATTTAACTCTAACTTCACAGGATAAATACTAGAAGTAGCTAATTTTGAAGGATTGAAGCTGAATTTTGAAAATTTTTGAGCAAAATTTGCCTCATTTTAGATAAAAGTTAAAAATGAGTATCTTAAGATTGATAAAATTAGTTCAAATTTTCTTCTCCATTCTTGTCAACATACTTGTTTGAGATTTATTTCTCTACTATGACTGCTATTAATATAAGACATGGAAACAGTTTAGAGAATATATTATTCTCTGCAAGAAATCCTAAAGTCAATCCAAAGAGTTTAGATAAATGAGCAAGCAAAAAGCAAGCACATATGTCACATTAAAATTTAAATAATTGATATATATGATGTTCACTCAAAGTGTGCATAGAGGTTTTTAATATGAACATTACTATTTCATAACTTTTTGTTTAGTTTTGATTGCAGATTAACAAAAAAATTGCAAGTATAATATTCTCTGTAATATTCCCAATTCAACCACACTCAATGAATACACAGAATTTTGTAAATTCTTTTCTTTTTTCATGTTATTTTTGTAGAACCTCACAATAAAAAGTTGGGACTTGCATTTTGTATGCTTTATTATTTTGTTTTCTAATAATCTGTTTTTATCATACTTGACAAAAGTATCACTTGTGCTTGATTTAAGAAAAGAAAAATAGCACTCGTCACAGAGGATTCGAGAAATACTGACATAGCCGGGCGAATAAGGTGAGTTTGTTTGCTGTGGTCAGTCCTGCAGCTCCACGCCTAGAAGCTTGTGCAGAAAATGCCTGTTGCATAAAGGAAGGACCTAAACGGTGGCAAGAAGATAAACAGGTCCCACTACAAAGTGTGATGTGTACACTCCAACTCCTCCACGTGCAACAAAAACAAACAGCTCCCCTCCTTTCTACGTCCTGGAGGGAAACTGGATTAGCTAAGGGAAGACTAGGATTTAGGGAGCGTTTTGCTTTGCTCCTGGTGGCTCTTGTTCTCACTTTGTTTTCTTCAGTGACAGGAGGGAACTTACATAGCATAAGAGTAGGAAGTGCATGGCTCAGTCCCATAATAAGTTGGAGGTGTTCTTAGATGCTTCCATGGATGCACAGGGCAGACGTGGGGTTGATCTCCTGCCACTCCCATGGCCCTCTGGTAGAGGCCACATCCTCTGTAGTGTCACTGATGTCTGAACCTCCTCTCCCTGGCCGTGCCATCTCCCTGGGAAAGAGGACAGTTTTCCTGCCTGGCTACACAGGACTTTAAGGGTCAACAAGACAGGGAAGGGCACCCTTGGGAAAGAGACCCTCATCTAACACACTTATAAGCGTGAAGAAACATGCTGTGTGCAGAGAACCACAACAGCATTGATTTATTTTCTGAATTTATATGAGAAGGTTCATATGCACCAGAGGAAAAAAATGAGAGTCAGAATGCTTGTAACTTGTAAATTGTGGGACAAATATTAACCAACCTCTAGTTCTATCACTACACGCTTTTCAGAATTATTCTGTACGCCCAATGTCACAATATATGGAAAGCTGTTTTGTAAACTTATTTTTTTTAAGGAAAAGAGTATTTAAATTCGTGATTCAAACGCTGTTTCCTTCTCACCTCCTTCACCTGTTGGTAGTGGTGGATTCCAGGGCTCATCCCTTGGACTGCTTTTGTCTAGATCCTCTTGGTAGTACCATCCAGTGTGGTGACAGGTGTTCACTCTGTGTTTAAGATCTTGAACTTGAATCAGTCTCTGGATTCCAGACTCCTATATTCAATCGCCTAGTATACAACCCCTCCTGTACATTTAATAACCTCAAATGTAACGAGGTCAAATCCAGACCTTCCCCAAAATAGCCACTACCCCCACCCCCTGCCATCTTGCCCATCTCCTTTTCAAGTCCATTATTTCAGGTGTTCAGACCAAAAGCCCTGAAGTCATACATGACTCCTATTTTGCTTTTCTACATACATTCTTGCCATCAGCTGTTCAAAATGTTTTCAAAACACACAGAGAATTTCACTTATTCTCATCACCTTCATTGCTATCTCTCTGGTCCAAGTCAGCTTCATCTTTTGCCTGAATCACTGCCATAGCCTCCTAACTGGTCTCTCTGCTTCTGATCCTCACAATATCCCCCTAGTCTGCCCTCCCCATAATAGCCAGAGTGATGCTAATAAAATGTTCTTAAGATCACCTCACTCCTCTGCTCAACACCCTCCACTGGGTTCTCATCTTAGAGAAAAAGCCAGAATCCTTCGATGGCAACCTGCTCACACTCCTCACACTCCCACCTCTGCACCCTCATCCTTCTCTCCTCCTTCGCTCTGATCTGCACACACCAGCTCAGCTCTTCTGCAAACATATCAGAGAGCTTCCCTTCAGGCTGCTCCTCTGCTTGGCTCACTGTCCCCACAAACAGTCCACTTCTAGCTCTTTATCCTCTTTTGGGTCTTTGTTTCAATCTCACTTTCTTAATGAGGCTTTCTCTCACACTCTACTGTAAATGGCACTTCCTCTCTCCCTCTCCTTAACATTTTTTCCTCATAAAATTCATCATCCTTGGACATACTATATATTTCCTTATTTATTTTATTTCGGTCAGTTCCCTCCCATTTGCATGTAAGCTGAATGAGGGCAGAGTTTTACCTGTTTTGTCCTCTGCTACAGCTGAAGTGCCTAGAACAACTCCTGGTATAAAGCAGCTCAGTAAGTAGTATTGAACAAATGACTGAATCTTAATTACTCTAAGACACACGTAGTGTCAAACTGTAAAGATATAGTAATGAAAGGTCCACCCATTATTTTAAATCTCTAATCTTAGGATCCCTTAGAAACTGAGGGTTATAATTAATTTCCTTTGTCGCACCTTCTCTGACATAAATAGATGGCAGTGGATTAATAATATAATCAATCGTATGGCTACTCAAAATTAGACAACTTTGCTTCTGGTGTGAAAACCAGAAATTAATTTTTGGTTGCCTGAGCACATCACCTAGCCTGGCCAATTCCTTGCTTGAATATCTTTTAAATATATTCTCTCTCTCTACTTCCTTAGCTCTCTTTTTGGTTCAAGTAGGTCATCATCACATAACACCCTAATTGCTAAAATTGTTTGTCTTCATTTCACCTCTCTATACTCAAAGCCTCCCTTCTCATAGCTGTTCAGATACTGAACTTTCTTTTCTTTCATTTCTCTAACTTGAAAAGAATTTGTACTGTAGCTGATATGCTAAGGCAGGGAAACAAAAGTAGAGCTTGTTGTTGTTAGTGCCAATGGAGTGAATTCCGACTCCTAGTGACCCTGTGGACAGCAGAAGGGAACCCTGCCCGGTCTTTTTGTGCCATCCTCTCACCTTCCAGTGCTGTATTAGACAATGCTCTGCGGCTCTTCACAGGGTTTTCATGGCCAGTTTTTTCGGTAGCGGGTGGCCAGGTCCTTCTTCCTAGTCTTAGTCTGGAAGCTCCACTGAAACCTATCCTCCATAAATGACCCTGCTGGTATTTGAAATCCTAGTGGCGTTGCTTTCAGCATCACAGTAACACTCAGCCACAACAGCGTGACAAATGACAGACAGGTGGTGTGGTTCCCTGACTGGAAATGAACCCAGGCCGTGGCGGGAAGAACCCCGAATGTTAACCACTAGACCATCAGGGCTGGCTAGAAGAGAGCTGGGGCTACTGAGGGCAGAAGCACAGTTGTTTTTGGACAATGCAGGGAAGAACAATGAGAATCCCCAAAGACATTCAAAACACTATTAGAACTAGGAATAAAGTATTTAGTTAGAGGTAATAAACAAGGTAGAAATGTACATTTTGACCTGCAAGATTTCCAGTCATTAAATAGAAATGGACAAAGAAATCAGTTAAGGGCCGTCCGGTGGCGCAGCGGTTTACTTTGCGCTTGGCAGCCCGGAGTTCGCGGGTTCGGATCCCGGTCGCCCGCCGATGCACTGCCTGTCAGCCACGCCGTGGCGGCGTCCCATATAAAGTAGAGGAAGATGGGCACGGATGTTAGCTCAGGGCCAGTCTTCCTCAGCAAAAAGAGGAGGATTAGCAACGGATGTTAGCTCAGGGCTGGTCTTCCTCACAAAAAAAAAAAAAAAAAGAAATCAGTTAAAGTAGCTGCCAGGATCAGGGCACCAGGACTGACTTCCATTCACGCTCTTGCCACCCTTGGTCACATGGACTCAGCAGCAGCTCTGAGGTGAGAGAGCCTCAATATTTCTTTATGAAAATCTCACACCACAAGAGCTCACCCTCATGGGAAAGAAGAGAGGCACTCCCTAAGTTCTCTAGCCCTAACTTTGGTCCTTTCCCCCAAAGCCTTTAGAATAGCAACTCAGCCTCCAAATTAGAAACCTTCGTTGCATATTCACCTTCAACATAGTTAGAGCACCTAGGAAACTGTGGGGCTAACTATTAGCATTTAAATATAGTGTCTCAGCTTGATGTTCCCTGAACTAAAAGGCCTATTTCAGGTATTTACTCATTCAGTCATTCTCAGTCTAAAGGGAGTGTTTAAGATCTCAACGTCCTCTTAGAAACTGTTTAAGATTACAATGGTAGACTTTTGTTTTGCTTTTTATTTTGTTTGATGTCGCAGCATCGATTTTCCAACACTTTGAAAGTATCAAAACAAACTCTAAGAAGAGTTTCAGCCTGAGGACCTGGGAGCAGGTGGTCCTTCACAACTCACTGCCCTCAAGAGGCATACAGACTGGAACTGAGACTGACTGACACACAGTTGTCCCTCGGTATCTGTGGGGGATTGGTTCCAGGAACCCCTGAACACCAAAATCTGAGGATGTTCAAGTCCCTTATATAAAGTGGTATTTACATCTAACCTACAAACATCTTCCTATATATTTTAAATCATCTCTAGTTTACTTATAATACATAATACAATGTAAATAGTTGTTATACTGTATTGTTTAGGGAATGATGGCAAGAAAAAAAAAGTGTACATGTTCAGTACAGATGCAACCAGGCCTTT
This sequence comes from Tapirus indicus, assembly GCA_031878705.1. Classification (NCBI taxonomy): domain Eukaryota; kingdom Metazoa; phylum Chordata; class Mammalia; order Perissodactyla; family Tapiridae; genus Tapirus; species Tapirus indicus. Next base: position 4,642,160 of record CM062936.1, read on the forward strand.
CAGTCCACAGTTGTTTGAATCCATGATGCCGAACCACGGATACCGAGGGCCGACTGTAAATGGTCAAGGTTCGCTTCTGAATCACACACAAATCCATGGCGGAACTAGGATTCAAATGTAGCTGCCGTGACTCCCAAGCCTATAAACTTCAACCAACCAACTCATCTTTAATATGTGCAAAAGTTCATGCAGTAGGATTTTAAGTTACTAAGAAATAAGTCACTAATGACCAATTATCATCTCTACAGGAGAACATAGTTACTGGTCCCTAAAAGATATTTTTATCACAATTCACTATTTAGGGAATAGCCCATTCAATCTCACGGCATGCAGCTTTCAGCATTAAAAGAAAAGTGGGCTATACGTATTTGAAGGGGCTTGGAAAGTCAAACACAATATGTTATGTCTAGATTCGAACTACTACCCTTCTTTCTAAAATGTGAAATCATTACAGAACATGCAGGCCAATCATCCAGCATTTGTCTTCCACATTTTCCATTTGTGCTTGAGTCCACTCACTAATCTCAATATAAACACGCGTAAAACCAGGGGACTTAATTCTTACAAACACCCACACTTTGGTACAAAAATAATGCTGCTTCCTACATTTCACAGTGCTACAAAATGCTCATTTACTGCTGTTTCTAAGGATCACTCACAAGAGCCTGCTGGGACTAACGAAATAATAAATTAAGGAAAGTTGAGTGACTATACCAATTTATAACCCTTCACACTCACACAATATAAAATACATTAAAAATATTTATTCAGGAAAAGGTATTTCTAAATTGTATTATTTTGTTTGAATAGTGGAGAAATGTTACCTGAAGAGGCATGGGGGAGGAAAAACACTCAGTATTTAGAAATATCCAAAATAATTGAAGAAAACCAAGTGAATAAATTGAAAACTAGATCATATTCATTAACATTTTTAACCAAAACAAATTAATAATTTAATAGTTTTTAAATTAGTATTGCCATTAATGAATTACTGTTGTGTTTTTATTTCTACCCCTTGGTACTTAGACCAATATTTCCAAGTATACTTACAAAAAAAGCTCCTTGGGATTAAAAAAACAGCTGTACTCATTAGGGGTATCTAAGTAATAATATTTGAAATAAAGGTTTCTTATTCATTTTGTATTTCATGTTGAAGTTATTTTCATTAAAATTTGTTCTGTCAAGAGAGAAGAATATTCTGTATAGATTCTATTCACTGAGCCTATTGAATGGGACCTTCACTGAATGTAGACGATGTAAATTATAGTGACTGCCTGGCTCAGTGGCCACACACCCCTAGTTATACCTCAAGGCACAGCAGAGGCATCTGATATAAGCTGAACCAATCCATTTCTCTCTCCTGGGACTTTGAAACTAGAACAGAGAAATGTAGTGGAGTTTAAGTTATTGAGTAGAATAAGCTTTATGTCAGTGTTCTACGGTTAACTTTTTGTCAGCCTCAAACTCAAAAAAAATTAGCATCATTTCTACAATGTAGATTCACTATAAGTGGGGATAGCACTCTCTCAAAATCTGCTGTAAACTATTAAGAAAAACACAGAATGGACTAAAACACTAAAAATTAAATAGTAAAACTTTAAACACTATGTTTTATCTAAAATTGAATTATATTGGTATGAACCAAAATTATGTAATTACAAATAGAACTAAATTTATACATTATGGACAGTAGTTTTTGATACTGTTAAGATTTTCTTGCACTCCCCAGGAACTGCAATGATAATGCTATTTTGAAACTTACTTTAAAAATGTGAGAATATCTTAAATTCTCCATGGTCTCTGTGCTGATCCTGATTAAAAGACTATTCAGCATAGAGACTGTATCAGAACGTCACCTGGAAATCAGGTACCTGTGCAGCAACTGTTACTTCTCATCCTTGACAAATGGTATACAATAGTTAACTTACAGTTGTTTCTATAAAGAAATTCATTTCATCAAAAAAGTATGTTTTCAGTCATGCATATTTTCAAGTCAAATGATTTTTTCCTAGGCTCATAAGAGATATATTTATCAAATATTTGGGCATTTTGCATACTCTCTACAATAGAGCTTAGGATGCAATGAGTAGCATTTCAGTTACCTAACTCTTGACCCAATGCTCTTCCCCTATATATTCCACCATTCCTATATATAGGTGATATATGACAACTTGCTACTTGAGGGAAAAGTCCATATTTTACTTACTTTACTAGTCCTAATGCTGCACATAATTCCTGGTTACATAGCAATATTTCAGAAATATTTACAGAATTGAACTGAAATTGTGACTTAAAAATCTTTTAAATATCAAATATACTTAGATATTTATAGATTAAGGGCACTTGCTTAGTGAAATCTGCTTTCTTTAATAACTATTAATTCCCAAAATTGAGGATCTGAAACATCACAAAAGATATTGAGTGATTTCCCAAGAATCTGGTTGGTCATTGCTTAAAATTTTTTTAAATTGTTTTGGGAGATGGAAATAGATGGCACAATGTGGTGACTATCCACCTAGGCTGACTAAAGCCATCATCCCACTTCTACTGCCATCACTATAAAAAGTGGCATTCCCCAGACGGTTTAAGATCATTGCAATAATTGCTGACTATGTGCTGACTCTGTATGTTTACCAACATACATACATATAAAATATGTGCCCAGAAACATATATGATAAGAATATAAAGGAAATCTAATTTTAATCAAGATGAGCAGCTTTCTTTTAACTAGCTTTATTCAACATGGAATGGACTTGTCAGAAAACAACGAGCTACAATAACTGCAAACAACCTAGCACAGTGCCTGTTAATTACACAGTAGATGGTCAGCAAATATTTACTGAACAGACAATTAAATAAATACATAAGTTACTCATCAGAAAGTAGAATAAAATATTTCAGTGCTGTAGAAATAATTTTTCTCTTTTTTGGGTTTTGCCAAAAACAACGTTGGTGAACGGCGATGTGCAGTAACTAGGAGGACTTGATTTAGTAGCTTGGTCATTTTCACAGAGGTACCATTACTTGACTTGTTTATGATAAATTTCACTTTTATTTTAAAATAAAAACATTACAAAAAGTATTGTAAAAAGAAGGAATATTAGTGAATGTAGTAAAAAGTAGTAAATTTAGTGGGTGAATATCAAGTATGCAGATTATGCTGAATTCTAAAATGTCCAAAAATTAAAGTTTGCCGAAAACATTCTGGCACATCCATGTGGCTTTGAATATCCAAGTTCCAGTCTTGATGCTGTGACAGCTTAACCCACCACATAACCAATAAAATGTATGAGTATATGGTTCTCTTTATCTTTTTCCCAAAATTGCTAGACTTAAACCACACTAGCGTAAGGAAATAAAGGTAGTAATGATATAATGCACAACTGCAGATTTTGCTTATGCTTAATAATAATTTCCAATAATGGCTTTCTTATTAGCAGACTAAGTGAAAGCAAATTATTTCTTTAAGAAATCTATTAACACACAGTTTAACATATACATTAAATTTGAGGAATACAACACTGCAAAAAGTTAATATATTATGGAAAAGTGCTGCATTGTTGCAAATTACTTCTCCCAAAAAGAAGCAATTCATTTCAAGGTAGTTAAGAACACAGAGTGATGCAAGATTTTCAGTGGAATTTATCTTTACTTAAAATTGGGTAGGGAGAAATATCTGTTGAAACATGGTGAGCTGTGATGGTTATTGTCTGCTTATCCTTCCAGATGTATTCTCTTCCCTGCTCTTTGTCCTGAAAGACAAAATTACCCAGGATCCCTTGACCTATGCTTTCCATTTGGGTTCAGCCCATGGAAGGCATTGACAAGAGATCAGAGCTGGGAGAAAAGAGAAGCCAATTTACATATTTCCACACCTCCCTCCTTCCCAACCAATCACAGCTGCTAACCAGAAGCCTCCTCCCACAAGTGCAGCTTTAGCTCCCTCTGTCTTCCTTTCAACTGTTTCCTGCTGTTGCTAGCTCCTGGACACTGCATCATCTCTACTAGTTCTCTTAATTATGTCTGTACATCTGTTAACAGTGTGTCCATTCTTCAGTAACTCAAGTGAATCATTTATTTCCTAATGGGAACCTGATTCATACTCATTTAACATGTATGCATTTGCTAGGAAGTCTGCTAATACATATGAAATTATTGTGGTATGATGGGGTTGAAATGTGAGATAAGATGCGTTCAGGAGATCTATTATTGAGAATGTGACTTTGGACCTAAAAGATGTAAAAAACAAAAAATCCAAAAAGCAATAAAATGAAGTCCTTATCAGAATGACATAGCATGATGTGACTTAGGCTTGTAAGAATACTCAGGTATCATAATGGTTTTGTCATTTATCACTCAAGTTATTCAAATCTGCAAGCCTCACTTTCTTCATATATAAAATGGGAACTCCTGCTGTCAGGGTTGTGAATCCATGAGAAAAGGTAAACATGTTGGAAGTTATTTAAAAATCGTAGAGTGTTGTACTAACTGTAAGTTATCATTAACTTCATATCTTTATTGAAACTTAGACATGATATCTGAATTATTGGCTGCTTTAATACTAGCTTTATTGAGTTAATGTGTAATATTTAAAGCCTGTCACACTGATTGAAACCAGTTGTGGGGATACACACTGTCAGGTGGCATTGGTTGGCATGGAGCCGGGAGAACTTGTACCTTCATTTCAGGTTCATCTCATTTTTCTTCTCTTTATCACTCCTTGTTCTAGAACACTTCATTCATGTTCTTTCTCTCTCATAGTCCCCAGTATTGTCATAAAATTATCAGCAGAATAATTGGATAACTAACACCAGCAATTTTTGGCTATGCTCTTAATAAAATTTTATTTTCATTCCTTCAGGAAATTTTTGAGAATCACATAATTCAAAAAAGCAGAACTACTATGAAGAGAGGTATTACAAAAAAGTGATGTATTTTACATTTTTATATAAAAATAAATACAAGCACACGGAGAGATGTCTGTTGAACGCACACACCATGCACTCCTGGAGATGTTTATCCAAAGCATTTTTTATCAATAATAGGAAGGAACTGAAGTGTTCTTTCCTGAGCATTAAGTGATCAAATTGTACTACTTCAATTGTTTTTTCCCACACCTGCAGGGAAACAGACACAATGATCTAATTGATTTTTTTTTATTTCTATTGCCAAATACAACACAGAATTCACGGGTGTTTTAACAAACTGTACCTCTAATCTCTCTGTCTCCCTACACCTGCTCCATTCCAAATGCTTACCCAGCGTTTATAACAATGTGGTAAGATCTGTGAAAAAAGAAAAAGAGGGCCATAACTAGTGAATGTTGCCTCAGCTACATCTGTTCTAGGTCTCTTTGACCCATAAGAACCTGTAAATTTTCCTCCTAATTTTTATGTTCTATTTAGATTTGTGGGTTCTTAAGTGTTATAGAAAAAGACTTCATACAGAAACTATGCAGAAATGAAACTGAATTGTAATTGAATATCGACTTCATAGGTTCATGATTTCTGGTTTTCAGGTGCACACAAAGTAGATAGGAAAATTGTTAAAAATGCAGTTGTGATCCAACCGCTGGAACATCTGATTTGGTGTGGTGTCGATGAACCCCTTTTATTACTCTGCTAGTTGGTGTTAGAGGGAAGATTAGAAGTCAGATCTGACTCTTTGTCCCTTATGCTACAATGTTCCTCCATTAAAGCTGTGCAATATAAATAGCAAACTTTCATTTAATATTTGATACATGTTTTTATGATGATCTAGGGTTTTCTCGGTTGGAAAATGTGTATTCTACTAGCCAAGGCTGGAATTGGACAAGGTCTATCACGGCACCTAACAAGCGAATCAGCATCTAGAACTATGCTTTCCAAAACAGTAACCACTAGCTATACATGGCTATTGGAGTACTTGAAATGTGGCTAGTGAGACCCAGAAACTAATTTTTTAAGTTTATTTAATTATAATTAACTTAAAGTTAAATATCTGCATGTGGCTGCTGGCTGCAGAATTGTTCTGCACAGATAAAGAACATTGTCATCATCACGGAAAGTTCTACTGGACAGTGCTGACTACATTTATCCCTCTGTCTTACTTTATGTACCTCTTCAACAGTTAGAAAGGAACTGCTGCTCTTTAACTAAAAGGCAACGGCCAAGATCAATGGCAGAAGCCACTTCGGTTATACTTAAAGTGACCTGGTGCCCAGACACCTTTGTTCTCAGGGGCATTCTGGTTAAAACTAACACAGAGGCCACACACAGATTCAGATCCCTTCATTACCAAGTCATTAGCTGAATGTCTGTGGACAAATTTTCTTGAGTGTTTGATCCTCAATTTCTCTATTTGTAAGTGGGGAAAGCTACTGATCTCATTACTTGTGCTCAAGGTAGCAAAAGTCCAAATTTGCTGTCTGATCTTTTATTTCACCTGAATGAAAAATATTACAACATTAGCTTCACTTTAGCCAATTCTCCCCAGACACCTATCGTCCTCGTGAAGAGATTCCTGAATATTCACATTTAACCCCCCTGACAAAAACTTGTAGGAAAAGGGGTTCAGCTTAATTCTCCTTTAGCTGATCATCAACTGCCCATCTACTGCATGCATTTCTTTAGCTCACAATTCCAGGTAAACAAGAAAGGCTTCTCCAATTCTCACTGGACCAATGGGCCGCTATCCTGATTTCTCTGTTCAACCTTCACAGCTAGGACCCGTGGAGACCTGCGTCTCCAGGTAGCACGAAAGGCTACTCAGAATCCCTCTCTGAGCTCAGAGTGGCAGCAGCAATGTTAATGAGAAGCACTGGTTCTGTTTTTCCGGGCAGCTTTCTCTCCTTCCTTTCTTCCTCCCTCCCTCCCTTCCTTCTTTCCCTCCTTCTCAATAACCTAGTCAGCACAGAAATCTAAGTTTAGGGATACAGAAATCTTGTGAGAATTGACTTGCTTAACCCAAAGCTTCTCAACCTCAGCTGCATTTTATAATTATTTGAGACACAATTAAAACACTGTAATACTGCATGCCCCTGAAAGATTCTGTTTGGAAAGCTCCCAAGAAGTGGCAACATAATCTGAGACGGAAATAAGAACAGTGCTGTGGATGAAACCTTAACCACCTACAGAAGCTGGTGCAATCAGTGACACAGACAACCCATTTGTTTTCTCTATTGTTCTCCCGAGCAGCTGTCACTTGCACAACATGTGCAGGCTTCTCTAGTCATGCTAACCCATGTTTAGCTTCTGAACTTAGGCTCTGGCACAATGTAGCATGTTTGTTTGCTCGAGATAAGCCTTAGGATTGAGGAGGGCTAGTCAGGTAAATGCAGACAAAAAGACAGTGTGGGGAAAACTGTGATACGGAATCTCCAAAAAATGCTTTCATTTTCAAACCCTTTCCTTTGATGGACACCACTGTCGAGGATTCCTTCCACTGCAACATCACACAGGAACCAAACCAATGACTTGTGAGGGAACAGACATGTTAGCTTGTCGTTCTTGAAAGTGTTTCTTTATTCAATACTTTTCATTATTCTGTTGCAACTGCCAATTAGAACCACAATAGAGTTAGAAAAAAGTCTAACATCAAAAACAGAAACCTGCTATAACACACACACACACACAGGCTTTTTTCAACATAACAAAACTATTATAGCAATTGGGAAAGGAAAAATGAAATAGAGCAAATGTATACTTCAATAATTCATATGATCAGATGTACTTGGTATTTTGTAAAGATGCAGGAATATATTGCTTAATACCCAAATGTAATATGATGGGTTTTTCTCACCGTAATTATCCCTCAGAAAAGAGGGGCTTCCTTATTTCCAAGTCTTTGCAAATCTCATATTACAAATTGCTCTCTATTTTATACAGGAAAGATGCACCAGCTTGAAACAGCCTGAATCAATTCTAGTTTTAGATGTTCTACAGAGGATAACTTATGGAATCACTAAAAGAGAAAGCAAAGACATTTCATGTAGATTTTGTTTTTGTGCCTGAGGATTTGACCTCACAATTGTAGATGTCACTGTAAACATGACTCTCAAAGTTCTCCTTAAAAAGCAGTACAGTGAGTTGTTACATAGTGGAGATCGTTATTACACTCCTGCAGGATGAATGTGTAACAAAATATTGTTCTAATGTTATAAAAATTTATAGTTGTTGCTTAAGACAAATTTCTCATTGGTAGTATCTTACACTTTTGATAAAGTGCTGCTAGGCAAGATTATTTCATTAAATGCAGGGGTGGAAAAAAGCAGTATTTCTAAATTAATACATGTTTTTATATCAGTTTAAATATGTACAAATAATCAAATTGATAAATTAAATATATAACTCTATATTTAATTGTTCCATGAACATTCCTAAAAGTCTGTTGTTCCCCCAAACATTTTCTTTTGCATTATATCATTGGGGAAATGAGAGATTTCCTTAAAACCGGAGTCACCTTATATGCAGGTATAAATGTTTTAAATGTTTATTTACAAATACTTGTAATCAATTAATACTAAAAGCAAAAAGAGGTTTTTAAATTTGTGTGTGAATTTTAGCTTATGTATTTAATTTAACTAATTTTTTTTAAACTAATTCTTTGAAAAGCAACATAGATCACTTGATTTAAAATGACAACAAACTCCTCCAAACACCACGAAGGAGCAAAGAGAAGTAAACACTAGAACATTTTTTTTTAGGAGATGTGCCTTCTCTACCCAAAAAGCACTAATAAATTTAAGATCAAAACATAGAACTTACATAATATTAGCATGATATAACTTGGATATATTTTTGTTAGAAACCAGAAAAATCAAAAGTCTTCAAACTTCATTTTCTACTTACACAACTTTCATTGCCATCAAATATACCTGAAATATAAACTAGTTTATGTGGGTTATATTTGTGAAATTTTAGAGGAGTTAATTAATTCCTAAAATCAAATTTTTACTTTTGAATATTATCCTTTCTTTAAAAAGGCTTAAAAATATCGCATTAGATATTCCTCAGTTATTTCTCACATTGCAAAGAGGTATTTTATAGTCTCATACAGTATGTTTAAAAATGTCTATGATGGGATAAAAAAGCGCTTAATCAGAAGCATTAAATAACCAATAATATTAATAAGGATTAAAATTACATTAATATTGCTATAGTGAGTACTTAGCAGATCAATGTTTTAAAATCCATTTTCGGGCTCTAAAATATTCTCGAAGTACAAAAGAAAAATCTCTGTGATAGGTAGTGTTGTTAAACGTGAATGATTACATATCAAACACTCTAATCACAACAATCAAAACATAAATATGGAATCACAATATTGGCTTTAAGTCTGGCCAACATTTAAGTCACAATATTGGTTTTAAGTCTCACGTAATTGTGAGAACTTGAACACCTTCCTCCCATATGCTCCTATGAAAATGTGGCTGTGGTATCTGTTCTACTTGTCTCCCACATAGCAAAATAAAACAGTGTAAATGAAAGCTCTTTCTAAATAAAGTTCAATAGAAATGCCAGCATTCTTAACCCTCTGTGATAATTAATTTTATGTGTCAACTAACTGGGCCACATCATGCCAACATTTGGTCAAACACCAGTCTGGATGTTGCTGTGAAGTTATTTTTAGATGAGGTTACATTTAAATCAGTAGACTTTGAGTAAAGCAGATGACCCTGCATAATGTGAGTGGGCCTCATTCAATCAACTGAGAATCATCTTTAAGAGAAAAAGACTGAGGTCCCCCTATAAAGAAGGGATTCTGCCTCCAGATGGCCTTCAGACTTGAGCTGCAGTACTGACTCTTCCCTGGGTTTCCAGTCTGCTGGTCTGCCCTGCAGATTTCAGACTTGCCAGCCTCTGCAATCACTTGAGGCAATTTCTTAAATCTCTCTCTCAAAATCCATCTATCACCTATCTATCTATCAGTCATCTGATAGAGAGGTTGTCATCTAGAGAGAGAGAACATTTGTCCCCTGCCAACGTACTCTACAGTATATTTTGTTCATGTGTTTGTTTACTGCCTGTCTTCCCTACTAGAGTGTACGTCCTGTAAGGGCAGGGATTTTATCTGTCGGTTCTCTAACTCTCCTGCCTTGTACAAAGTAACCCTCAAAAAAAATTGTCAAATCAATGAATTAGATTTTTATCAATTCTTCATCATATATTAAAGTTTAAAATACACTAAAGATTTCATTTTAAATATAGAGTACATCAAAGAGGAAAAACTATAGCAATGCACAAAATACACTGAATTCATGTTTTAGGTGGAATGGGCACATTTATTGGACTACCTTGACTAAAATATTAAAATGGAGCTGATTTCAAATTATCTTACTGTTATCTATACAGATTCATGAGAAATCCAGATATTAGAACCATGCTGAATAGCTAATATAAAAATAGATATTTATATCCTAAATAATTTGAATTTTGACCAAAGCAACAGCTCCAAATTTTCATTACAGTTCATGAACTCACTTTTCCCCCCAACATTTATAACAATGGATGAAGGTTTAGAAATTCAGCGTAGATTTTCAGTTGTTTGCTTGAATTATATAATATGAATTTCCTTACTTCTCCAAAAAAGTTTAATCAAAATCTCTCATCCAACTAGAAAGCTCAGTAATTCAATAACATCCAACTTAACTTGAAGTAAATACAGCTTAATTTCAGTTTATTTTGGAAATGTGGAGTTAAACTTATTATGGGAATAATTTCTACAATTCTCACTTTCAAACCCAATTTATGAGAATAAAATTGCAAAACTTTCCAAAATGATATATCATCTTCTACATATATTAAACTAAGTTTAATAAAAATAACATATCATATTACCAGGAGTGGGGAAAAAATATTCAATCTATACACAAGCAGCTACAAGAACAAAAGAATACAGTATCTGGAGAGAAGATGATTGCTCAGAGAAGGCATAAAACTATTTTTGAAACAGAATTAGAACTGTTTATTTTATTAAAAAGTTGACATAGGTTATCTTTAGTGTTTATGACTTGCAAACTAAAGTATTTAATATTTAACATGTTTAAATACAAGCAGAAGCGGTTTGGTAATCAAAAGGAATAATTTGAATCATCTCAGAAAAATAAATTCATTATAATTAGGATATTTCAGAATATGATTAAACCATTTAAAAGAAAATGTATTCACCTTTCTTGTCATCAAAGTACAGAGTCTGTTGAGCTGGATTTGACCACTGGAGGGAGGTGTTATCATTTTGATCAACCCTGCAGGTCAAAATTGCAGTTCCGCCTTCAACAACCGTTACATTCTGTGTTAGTGGAAACTGCCCTTGGCTGCCTAAAAGGGGATTAAAGAAAATGTTGATTAAATGAAAGTTACAAAACAATTAACTTCCCAAGAGCTACACTGGACTTAACTTCTCACTCCAAATAAAATTTAAGCCAACCAAACAACAACAGCAAAACTATATATTACAAGAAGAAAAATAATGAAAATCCTTAATCAGAGGACTATAAGTTTTGATAAACCATTAGGACTCCTTTATACTCCCTTACATCTTCCAGAAAATCTTCATTTCCTTCTAGGCACACATAAAGATTTATATTCAAATAGTAACATGATTATCATTAATTTCCCTTGGACTTGCATTAATTACATGGTGCTAGACCTGGTCATCTTTGAAGATAAGGCACTGGAATAGTTTGGGATGAAGTGAACCCTCTAAAGCGGCAGAGAAAACACATAAAATGCTTCCCTCGTAGCTTTTACCATTTTGAATAAAGTCTATGAAATATGGATACTAGAACTTTAGATTCAATTTCTGATAAAAGAAATTTTAAAAAGAATCCTATTTCACCAGGGTTTCTTGTAGATGTAGCTGCTTTTAGAAATACAAAATGTATTGGAGAAAACAATGTAAGTATTCTTCAAAAAAGTGTTCATCTTGTACAATATCCATCAAAATCTTAAGTGATTACTCCAAGCCAAGAGAGAGAGATAATATTCTTCTTTATTCCTTTCTGTAGTTTCCTGATTTTCTCCAATGAATATATATTTCTTTTATAATCAAAGAAAAACATATTTTTAAATGACCCTTGTCAATTTGGATATCATTAGAATATAATCAAGTTTTCTATCTTCCTAAGTATCATACTAATTTATTAAAGTAATTCATGTAATAACTTTACTTAATAAGAGCACTTCTAATATTTAAAACAAAATTCATGCACACGGAACATAATGCACAAATTTCACCTCAGCAAGATGATCTGGAGATGAGCTCTGTCAAGTCTGGTAACAATTATCAACATAGGTAAAAAATGACTTTCAAGAGCCAGGTTAAAATACTATTATGTGAGGAAGATAGTTCATTAAGTCAAGGATAATTTACATATGCAAGAACGTTATGATGACTTAATCACACCCATGAAATATATTTCCCTTTTCTTCTTCAGTTTTGTAATGATTCTATCATTACTACAAGCACCACTTGAGGTTATACGGAAGCTACTGGCATAAAGAATCTTATTACCAAGAAGCCTGTTGATTGGCACCATAAGAGACAGAAGAGCCTGAAGGGGAAAATTTCCTTCCAGACCTAAATGACACAAGCACAGAGGTTCATGACAAAGTAATATAATTAAGCCTATCAAGTCTAAAAATCTGATATCGGTAGCTTTGTCTCCTCAATGCCAACCTCTCAGAGTCACTATGGCAACTCCCCAGGATATCTCCCTGTAATCTTTAGGGTGGAGTTTTTAAATTGAGGTTAGGAGATGTCTGGAATAAATTCTTTGATAGTTGACTTGAAAGTCAACAGGAGCCAGAGTGGGGATGTGTTTTGCCTTCAGCTCAGAGGTGACCTCTAGCAGGGAAACGTGGAGAACTATCAATCTTGTGAAGTGAGGTGAGGCGAAAAACCACATCAGAGAAAACATGAGCTACAACAGAAATAAGGAAAAATTACCAGAGATATGGGATTAACAGCTCATAAATACAAAGCTCAGAATGATTCCAAGATACTTTGCTCGGGTTCCCAGGTATTGAAGTAATGCATAAATTGAGCAATCTGGGGGAGGAGGGGATATTTTAAGTAATAAAAAGCACATCACTGTTAAATATACATAGTTCATTCCAGATGACAAATTGACTATCAACTGGTACATAAATAATACTGTCTGCTTCTTTAAAGAAGTGGAAAAAGAACAGTGATGCTTGCAACAATTTCATCCACTACATCTGCAAAATAATTTTCAAAACATCCCTATAAGAAAATATTATCCTTCTCATTTCATAGATGGGTAAACTGACACTGGGAGGTTAAGTGACTTTTTCCATGGTGAAACAAAGTCAATGAACCATTTGGAGTTTGTTCTGCAACTTCAACATTTTATACTTATTTTTCCACAAAGGCTGCTGAGTCATAGTAACTTTATTACTATTTGTTTAAATGTGAATTAGACAATGATGAAAAACAATGAGTAACCCTTTTAACAACGAAACTTTAAATTGCATCCCTACCTGAACCATGTCCTCATAAATTTCAGTTATAACATCAATATCATATAAGAGAGGATGTCAGGATTAACTGCCCTTAAATATCGTATCCTATTCAGTACTTACTTTTGATAATTACTTTGGTCTTTTCTTAATGGCCCATAGAAGAAAGAAACTAATATTTGTTAGGGTCTTCTATATGCTAGGTAACCTATATACACTAGCACACCTACACCTTGTCCTTCCAGGGAGGAGATTAGGATAGCTTCCTTCCATCTTCTCCCCACATGAATTCTGACTTTAAAATATTATGATTTCAATTCCCTGGGACCTGCAGCCTAACACCCCTGCAGTCAAATAATTTGGTTTTTCCCAATAGAGAGCAAACCCATGTGGAGAATTTACTAATCCTGAATACCCTTAGGGTATGTGGTTTCCAAAATCAATTCAAAAGCCAATGTTGTAGGCAGTCAAACTTTTTCTCAAAGCTTTGAATTGCCTTTTACTTCTGGTTATAACCTGGAGAGAGCGTCAACTTAGCTGCTACTTTTCTCTTTTAACTCCTCCTGGCTCACGGTCATCATTTAATTCAATCTCAGAAAGTCTTTCCAAAGAAATTGCTAGTTTTCCCAATTAGCAAAACTTGTATGTTACCAAATTAAGGATTCATCCTCAATGCATCCATCAAACAAATATTTTGGAGGACCTACTACATGTCTTGCCTTGTGCCAATCAATAACTGAAAGATGCATAGAGGAAGAGAAACTTGCTAAGGAGTCTGCAGAACTAGGAGAGAGTGTGACGGCAGGGGAGAAGGTAGTTTCAGTGTGGTGCAGTACTCATTTACCATCGACAAGCATTTCTAAAATGCATTGGTATATCATTTATTTTAAAGTGATCCTTCCTCTGACTAATCTCATCACCATCCTAGATTTCAGAGGAGTCATTCTAATCAAACAAATTTATGATGAAATTTAAAGAAAACAGAACTTTCAAATTGGAATCTTAGAAGCTGGTTATTTTTCCAGTCAAACTATGGCCATCATTTTTCTCCTCCCCTCCTTTGGTTAACTTCCTTTTATTATTTGTATAAATAGCACTCTCCCTTACTTGTTTCTAACCTCGTTAAGAGTCAGAAAATGGGGGCATTTTACTTATCTTTGAATCAGTTACATTGCTTAACATTCTGTGTTGTGGACTGGGGCTCTGAATAGGTGCTCATTGTCCGAAATGAAGCATCTTCTTAGAACAGTGACTGGCATTTGTAGGGGAACTTGTGACAGCAGAATGACCAGAGTAACTCAAGTCTGCCGCATTTGTTCATGGCCAAAATGGAGGTGCAGAAGTAGAGATTAATTCTTCACCAAGAATAAAAATATGGAAAAATTAAATCATAAAAGACTTACAGATATATTAGTGTATTGTCTTAAGACATTTTTTTTAAAATTCTACTTAAAATACATGAGGAGTGTATTTCATAAGACCTCACGTGCTTAACCACAGAGCTGCTTTGAAAATAAAGTGAAGCTAATTCTGACTGAATAACTGTTATAAAAGAAGCATATAGTTTGGAGTCAGACATCCAAAGATGCATTTAGACCTTTTACATCTATTTTTAACAAGTGAAGAAACATTTGAAATGCACGTAAAAGCCGGGATGTGCTAGAGCTGGCTCACACCAGCTCACGAGAGTCAACTGAGTACAACTCTTTGCACTTTGTGCTCAGTGACATACGGTGGCAGCTTGAAATTGACCACAGTGGGAGTATTTTCACCATGGAAATTGGCAAACACCTCTAGTCAATGTTTTTTCCCACAGAGCCAGTTAAACATTTATAACACACCACTGAAAAAGGCCCCCTTGATGCTTCCTGTTGGGGCTGTCACATACATTTTTAGCATAAATAAGGTTTTTACCTGAAAACCAATGAACTCTTTTCCAATTCAGTACAGTTATTTCTTCATATTTTGAGTCTCTTCTCTAATCTTTTTTTCCTTATTCCTCAAATCATTTTTCTAACAGACCTTTCTTCCTCCCACCCACCATTCTTTCAATAAAAATTCTTCAAATAAGCTCCCTTTTTATACACTCTGTGGACAGTGATCTGAACCACTAGTTTTTCTTAGGCTGCTGGGTTTATTTCTCTCTAACTAGCATCGGTGGTTGAAAACCATTTAGGTTAGTTTCAGTCGTTATACAAAAATATTTGCTAATTTATTGCTGCAAAAGACACTTTAATGAAGAGCAATTATTCAATATTCTGAAAAGATAGCTCTCCTGACCCATCTTTAAATGGCACACCAAGCAGCTGCCATTATTCTTTCAATGTTTCCGTCTGTCATATACTTAGGGAAAGAATGGTTCAAACCTTTCCTTGTCTACATTAGGAATTACCAAGTTCAAAATCAAGTGAACTGAGTCTGACTCCTGTTGACCTCAGTTAGATAAGAGTTGTGCTCCCCTCACACATTCATGCATGCCTTCACTGTGTGACCACCCAGAACCTAGCACACTGTCACAGAGGATATAAAGAAGCAAATTCTAAGATTATGGCTACCTTGACCTTGGTAACAGGCTGTGATGTGCCATTAGCATAGAGAGGCAAGAAGCAAAACAGTGAAGAGAGATCTTTGAAGCCAGCAGTATTGTTGAGAGTGAGCAGACCAGAGAAGATGCATGTTTAATCACTGATCCCAGAACATGGCTCTGCTTCCCAAAACGGCGTCATTCAAGCCTGGCTATCTCCTGAAAGGATGATGAGCGAAGGCATTGGTTTTCTCCATCTCTCTTCCCGCGCTAAAGATTAAATGTGGACTGCAACAGTGGATCAGTGCACACTGCGCATGAGTGCTTACTTACTAAGAGCAATAATCACCTGAGATATATCTAGACAGACAGGCAGAGGTTGAGGCTTGCACATCTGAGAGGGAGTGAGTTACAGTCAGTGAGTTTTTGGGGTAAATGACCAAATTTTGTAGGCTATTTAACAGGAACTAAGGACCCTCATTATTTTTTCTTCCTGAAAATGAGCAAAACTTTCTCAAAGGAAGAACCAGATTTAAAAACAGTGACGGGGAACAAATGAAAACAAAATGTGAAGAGAATTTAAGGCACAGTTTTTCAATAAGAAAGTATAAACTTCTCATGAGATAAACAATGCCAAGCATTTTGACTCTTTGGGAATATATTTATACTTTGTGAAAATGTCAACTTAGTCTACAAAATTATTTAATTCAATAGAGATATTGGCACCTGAATCAAATGGCATACATAATGTTCTGGTTTGTTTTTAATTTTCCTTTTTTTTTTTTTTTTTGCCCTCTCAAGAACCTCATTTTAAATGCAAAATACTGGTTTTATATTAAGGTTGTCACATTTTGGTTATTAAAAGCATAGATACCAAATGGATCAGTAGATACAAAATAAGTTGAAAGTCCTTAAACACATATCTCAATAGGAAATTACAGAAATAGGCAACTCATCGTTAAATGAAGTACAAAGGTAGCCTACTATTTATTCTTGAGGGTCTTCCCCTCAACTGTTCTCAGCTTTGTGTTTCTCGCTCTTCTGTTCCATCAACTGGTTTGGGGTATTTATACAAAGAACCTGCATCTTAGAAAGTTCAAGATCATTCTTGTTGCTTAAATTATAGTCTAAAAATATATCTAAATGCTCACACAACATGCTATTACTTCCACTAAATTACTGAAGGCATTCTAAACAAATAACTTTCTAATGTGAAAGTTGTGGCTCAGTAGTTGTGTGGACTGGAAAACATATTGCATACTAAAGCCCACTGAATTGAAAAGCACAAATGTCATTAATGCAAGCTTATAATTCTCAAGAGAAGTGCAATGAATGCTCTATCATGTGAGAAAGGAAATTAGAGAAAAAATTAAGACTGATAACTAAGTGCAAAATGTTTCCACTTTTGGAATGTCCTTTTGTTCTTTCAAATACTCAGCATTCTCTAGTCATTTTTTGCATCATTTCATTAGCTTTTAAGTTTGTCTAAAAAACTTTATCTGTTTTCCTATTACCATATATAATTTATTTATTTATTTTTTTTATTCTACTTCATCCTTTCATGATTCCGCTTGCCTTTAGAGTACAACACCTGGTATCCACCTTCTGTGCCACCTCTCTGCCCAGCCACTATGGAGCATGGCCATCAGGCCGGTGCTGCTTGCCAGTTTCCATAGAGACAGGAAGCACTTTGGAGACCTGTGTTCCATTGCAACTGCCAGACCAAGGCAGGGAAGAAGGAAAGCTGGCGGGCAGTGGGTCTTGCAAGGCCAGGAAAGGTTGGAAGGGCTTTCTCCTCCTGATATCAGAGTGCAACAGTCCCAAATTGGCAGCTTCAGCAGTTACAGTCCTGTAGACCAGGCCCCGGGGTTCACTATGGTCATTGTGAATGACTGTTCTGCTCCCAACTCCTGGAGCAGAAACGCTTGTGTACCCAAAGCTTGGCCCCTAGTCCTCTGTTGGCGTCTGATTCATAACAAAAGGCTCTTTCAGATTTACAGTAGCTCCCACAGCTCCGGACCCAGAGAATGGTAATTCTCCTGTAGAAATTTCACCTCTCTTTCTCTCTTCCAGAATGTGATAATAGGTTTTCCTGGACAATTATAGCAGACTAGGGGACCTAAGGGATAACCATAAGACTGTTTCCAATTGACCTACACAGTGACTGTGAGTAGGTGACCAAGTTAACTACATAATATTATATCAAAACTAGTTACCATTTGCTGTGTCTATGATAGAATTTATAATTCGAGTTAATTCTTGCTTATCAGAATCAGGATTGGCCCTGGAGAAATTTGTAATGTAGGTGAAAAATAACATCAGTGCCTTCCCTTCCATTTAAAAAATGTTTTTTTGTGTGATTGTATACCTCAGCCTTCTATATTATAAATATTCCCAGCACAGTTATTCTTTCTACAGAAAGTAGATTTCTCCATTTCTTCCATCAAATTTATATTACTCAGCCATATCACAAAATTTACATTTTCCTTAATTTACAAAATTCTAAGCTTCAGAGAATATTTATAAAATCCTGGGAAATGTTGTTTTATGGCTGCTTTATGTTCTTGCTTAGTGATTGTATTGCTTTAGCATATTTTAAAACATTATCTGATTTTAAAAACTATTCCCAGCATTCTTTTAAACCTGTGTCTGCACAAAATCACTTCTTTTCATTCTTAGCTTATTTAGCTTATCTTTCATTCTTAGCTTAGTTTTTCTGCTTATTACCCTGCTAAAATTCATAATAAACAAAAAGTTGTTAATGTACCATGGACTTAGTGAACTAGATTAAATATAAATATATTCAGCTTTACAACCAAAATAGATTTTTGAAATAAAAACATAAAAACATATTGTTTTCATTAATTTATCTATATTTCATTCATTCTCTAAAGTGTTTTGAGTTTTCTCAAGAATTCAAACAATAATTTATTAACTGAGCACATATAATTTTTCAAGGAAAAAGTGAATTTGATGAATTATTCACATTTATATTCACAAGGCTACTTTTCTTCCTACACAAATAGATCTTCAAGTATTGTAATGTGGAAGAATAAAAAGCAAAGGAAAGAATTTTTAAATGAAAAGGAAACTGCATGTCTTTAGGCAATATAAAAGAATAAGAGGATTTTAAAATTATTTCTATAACTACAAAACAGGCTTACATGGAAATTATTGTGTGCATAAAGTCATTATATCTTTCTAGAATGCTGCTTTCAGGGTGAGTGAACAAGACCTAGAACTGACTAGCTTTACTTGCTAACTGATGAACCCTGGAGAGGCAGCCTTCCAGAGAAGAGAAATTTATGACCACAATCACAGTCTGGTTCACGGTGAAGCTCCATCACATAACTACATTCTAAATTGAGATGTCAACCTGGAGGAAATATTCTGGAAAGGAACACACAGATGGTCAGACTCTTCTGAAGACAGGGTGAGGAATATAGTGCTCAGCGTACAATAATCAATCTTCTGGAGGTAAAAAATGGACTGGGTGGGACATAACTGTTTAAAATTGAAATCCCTGGGAAAAACTTCAACCGAGACTAAAAAGGGGGAGAGTGATACATATATTTTCTGTTTCATCCAGTAGGTTTTAGAAGGGTCACTATATCTAAAGAAAGTAACATTGAATTGTAATACATGTTAAAATATTTAATAACCTCAAGGAAAATTAAAATGCCTACTAACATTTCTAGGAGCAAACAAAATGAAAAATGAGAAAATAAAGCAAATATCATTAAATCCTAATTTCAAATATTCAATTGTTTCAAATATACAAAATACAACTAGCAAAACAAAGATAGTGAGGAAAGTTACAAATTGAGAAGATGTTAGAACTTCAGTCTGGTTTTCATGCTGATTTTCCTTAATTCCAAATGAAAAAAATATTGCTGCCAACTCAAATTAATTGTTGCCTAATACATTGTTGCCAATTAATCATTTGACTTAGAGGTAATAGATATATTTTGGTAACATCTATTTTTTTGGATTATGCCATATATATATGCACATTCTGAAAGCACAGAACTATATTGACTATTATTCAAGTTGTCAATACATTAATATTATTTCATGTATTATTCTCTGCAAAAAAATTTAAATAATTGCATTGGTGCATTGAACAGAGATATTCAAGTAAAAGAGCAACATAGATGTTTGGATTATAACTCTTTGAATTATGGGATGTAATAAATTTTGAGATGACAGATACAAGATACATGTAAGAAAAAATATATCAAATATATATCATTTAATAAAGTACTATCAGTTCATATGAAGTATATGAACTATATATTTAAACATATATAATGTTAACGCTTTTGAAACTTATCTTTCACAGTTGTAATGAATTTTGCCTGTAAAATATACTTCCATGACATTAATTTATTCAACAAATGTGTGTTTTGTGTCTAAAATGTACTTCACATGGTAGGTATTGGGGATAGAACTGTGAACAAGTTAAAGATGATATGAAGTCCTATCTTTAGAACTTATAGCCTGAAGACAGGCAGTAAAACAGAAAACACAAATATATAAAGGAAAGGCCTGGCTCAGAAAGTGGTGATACTTCAGCTGAAACCTAAATTGGGAGAATCAGTCATATAAAAATTGCCAGAAGACAAGAATGTTAGAGAGAGAGGGCCCGTATTCCAAAAAGTAAATTAGCCGACGTCCAAGTCCTGAGCTAGACGCAGGAGAGAGGTTGGCTATTGAAGGAACTGATAAAAATCCAATGAGTCTGGAGCATGAGAAGCAAAGGATGGGATGGTCCAAGATGAGGTAGCAAAGAAGGTCAAGGCCTCACCCGGGTCATTTCTGTCATAACAAGGAGCTTACATTTGTCCCACAGGCGATGGCAAGGCATTGAAGGAAGGGACATGACGCAATATACATTCTCAGAAGACACCATGTTTCTGCTAATTAATCATCATCCCTAATCCAAAAATTTTAATTTAGAGTTGAATCACTGTAAAAATTATGTTTATGATCAAGAATCTTATTGAGAAAATATCAAAGAACCCATTTAATCACAGAAAAATTTATTTGTAAAGGTAACTAATCTCTTGGTATTTTCATTTTACTCTGTAAATAAGCTTCTAGTAAGTAGAAACCCATATTTTACTGACTTAAGCTTGTATTAACACAGGATTGTCACCCCTATTTCCAGATACCTCTTACTCTTTGGCAGATGGTTCACCCCTCACTCACACTCTCAAATGTCACTGCCTTGGGAAGCTCCTTGTTGTTAACAATGGAGGACTTCCATTTTATTGCTTGTTTTTAAAACTGCAGTAGTTATCTGGGAGAGAGAAAGGATTGCTGGCAAACTATTTATGGAGGTAAATATTATGTTTAAAACAGTTTTCTTTTTCAAAGATATATTTCCCTGAGTGGATAACAATACTATGCTTTCACATACATGAGCTCCAAAAGACCACAAAAGTGAGGCGACAAAACATTTGAGTTTTTCCCTGTATAAGAGCATATTTTATAAACTTTATAAAAAGATTCTGCCTTTGACTAATATCACAGAAATAAGCGTTTTCTTTTCCAATAACAGAATTTTTATGCCCAAGGTAACTATTCGGTATACGAACCTGAGACACGTTGGAAGTCCTTGATAGCCGAGGCAAAAACGTGTATCACTTTTCATTCTCTAACAGGCATAAAATATTGCACCGGACATAGTGGGCACATATTTTTGAACACATGAAACTTGTGTTCAAAATGATATCACCTGAAATTTTTAAGTGTTGATCAATATGTAGTACCTTATGAATCAACTTGGAATATTCCCTAAAGAACAAGCTCCCTTTTGAAAAAAAATGTAATAACACAGTGGTTAATAGGATGTGTTTTTCACTGTTTGATCATTTCTGAACGCACAAAGATTTCATTAATGTTGATTTCACTCATCTTGTCCATGTTTACATGCTTTGATGTTCAAGTCCTTTGTAGTGCCACATTAGATCTAGGGGAACAATGCCCTATGAGAGCAAGTGGAAACTGCTGTGGGAAAATATTAAAATGAAACTTGATACTTTGTATAGATTTGTACAGATAAGTCAGCTCAAAGAATTATACTTCTGACAAGGCAGAGAAGGAATTAATACCATCTTCTCATATCCTTTTTTGAGGTTACTACATTTTTAATCTCTTAATTAGAAAATTATAATAAATTGGAATGTTTTTGACAGAAATTGTTAAAATTAAACTTCAATAAAATAAATTGAGGTGAAATTTAAAAATGTCTCATTTGACTCCTTAAATTTGAAGAAACTTGCTCTGGAGAGATGGTTGCAAAATGATAACCGGAAAAAAATATATCTGTAGCAAAGCTGATGGTCTCTTCACTACAATGTGGGAAAGAAAGGGTTAGCAGCTGGCTCTTGGTCTATAGTCTCAGGAAATCCTAGAAAGCTGACTCTTGGTCGAATCATCTTTGATATTCAAAGAATTCATAGGTGTACACTGGATACAAAGTAAATGAGAACTGGGGAGGTTGTTATGTATTAAACAAAGCACCTGCATTTCATTGTTGAGGTTATTTACTGAATAATAATTATCAGTGTTGATTAGATGTAGTTGTAGCAGAAAATGGGAACTGATGACACAATTCTGAGAAGGCTGTGTGACTAGGAAGGCAAAAACCTGAATGGACCCCAGAGCTGGAGGCTTCTCTGAGTTGAGGTAGCCTATATCAACTCAGTCCAGTCTTGGCTAAGGAGTGACGGAGCACATTCAGAAGCATTCCAGGGAGTGACAAGGCCTCTGCTAGTTGTTGACATCCTTGTGTATCACCTGTCTTGTGATCCTTGGGTAAACTTGATAATGGATAGAGCCTGCTGTGTCTCAGGGGTATTATCCTATGTACATATATGAAACCAAGAACTGTGCTCCTGCTCTACTACAGCAGGCATTGCAACTATAATATGAGTTAAACAAAAAGTAACATTCTGCATAGTCTATCTGCTGAAGTAAAGACTCTTCCAAGAAGAGTAGAGTAGTCATATTATTCATGCTCAAAACTGTTCTTGTCTTATTTCCTTTCCATATCAGATTGGAACTAATGGATTATGACATATTTCATGAATTCTATATACAATTTGGGCAACAGGTTTTCATTTCAAAATCCTAGTCTTAATATGCTTTGATAGATCTGAAACCAAAGATGTGTGCTGTGATAGAGAGATAGATGATAGATATAGATAGATAAATTTAGACATGTAGGTATCTTTCTCTATATATAACATATAAATAAAATTTATATATTACACTGATATATTATTAGCAATAGCTGATACATCTCATTGCTCAAATTTAGATATCTATTGAATTTAGATTTCTATATACTGATAGAAAATTTAGGTATCTATCTATTAGGGCACTGAATAGGATGAGCCACAGACTCAGAGGGCAATTGCAAAAATGTTCCAAGCATTTGGGGTACTGGCAGCAACACAGGAATAAGTACACACTTTCAAATGCAACTACTTTTGACATGGTAAATATATGTGTGAGTGTGTTAAAAGTCAATAATTATATTTAGTAACAATTCATTAAGTTCTCATTTGGGACTATATCCCAACTCTCATTACTGAAATTGTTGAGCAGCTAATCTTAAAATTATCTACAAAGATGACCTTACGAAAAAAAGTGGTACATATTTTTCTGACAAACTTTTTCTCAGCAAGAACAGCAATAACCAATGCTTCAGGTATAAGGGTCAGATCTCTCTAAGCAAAGTTTTAAATTCATGGGATCCATCATTAAAGTGATCTAATTAATGATAAAATAATCCAGTAAACTCTGTTATTTGTTAGAATTTGAATTTTATTAGTCGTAAACAAATAATTTATAATGCCATGATAATTACTTTAAAAATATATAATGTTTATTTAATGAGGGAATTTTGACATTTAATGTGCTTCCTTATTGTTTCTTGATTAAGCTTGTGTAGCCCAGGGCTCAGGAAATATCAACTCATATGGCAGGGTTGATAAGCATCAACTCTCCCTGCTGACTTGGGCCAGCAAGCTGCTTGTGAATCCAGCAGATGTTTCTACTATCTGGGCCAATGGAAACCTTACGGATCTTTTTTCCTTCATCTCCTCCCAGGAGCAAATGTTAACACAGCAGAAATTTGGATGCATGCCAAATAGGAAGCATAAGGGTTGGTGAGAAAGTAGGGTACACTTTTATCCATAAATAATGGTCATCAGTGGTTTGAACTATTAAGCCATTTTTAACAGCTTATTTTTGTGCATTTGCGACTTCATTTAACCAAACCCTATAAGCCCTTCTGTTCTTACCTAACAGCATTTATCCTAAACACATAAATCTATTTAATGTTTGAATATGCTGGTTGTTTCAAGACATAAACCAAAAGAAAAAGAATCTGAAAATATAAAGGAGGAAAATTATTTATAATAAAATTTTTCTTATATGAATGGAAAACCACCTAATCATCAACCTGCAGTTTTCTAGACTTAATTTATGTTTTATCAATCTCATGTGAAAAAGTAGCAATAACAGGTCCAGTTTTGATAAAAATTGCCAAGAAAAAAACAGTTAAGCTCGGCAATCTTCTTTGAATAGCATTCTTATTCAGTTGAATTTTAAGTGTAGTTTCTGAAGAATGCAATCTGATTTAAGTTCATGTAGTTGTTCCTCATCTCTCCCCCCATCTCCCCACTTTCAATTACACTGACCCCAGTGAAGGGCCCATCCAATTTTGTAAGATTTAGAATTTTATCACCTATATTCAGAGTCTATATTTAGAATTTTATATTCTATGTTGTCTCTACACAGGTTTTCTCCTCTAACCAACACACTAATTTAAAGGGAGAGAATGTTTTGCTTTGTTTCGTTTTCTTTTAGTGAGGAAGATTGGCCCTGAGCTAACATCTGTGCTCATCTTCCTCTATTTTTTTATATGTGGGATGCCTGCCACAGCATGGCTTGATAAGCAGTGCATAAGTCCATGCCCGGGATATGAACCCGGGCTCCCAAAGCGGAGTGCACAAACTTAACCACTACACCACCAGGCTGGCCCCAAAGAATGTTTTTAAAAGAGGTGAACCATGTTTCTTAGACTCTGAAACTATATATTTCCCCTATTTATTATAGCACAGCAGGACATATTTCCTGCTGACAAAGGGATAAAATGTTAGGAAACAAATTTGAATAAAGAAATGACAATGTTTGCTAATTTTCATTTATTCTAACATTACTTATTGAATACCTACTATGAGTAATGCACATTAAATGCAAATGAGAAGAAATAGCAAAATGCATAAGCACACTACATAGTATAATAATTGATAGGAGTTGTTTTAATAAGGTCAGCATTAACAATGTCCTATAATACATTCAGTCACTTCCAAAAGCTATATTGAGTGGCTGCTCCACAGAAGACTTGTTTTCATTTGTTTCCATGATTACTTTAGAAAGGGCATGTCGTTTCAAGTGAAGTGGCAAAGCATAAGTAGCTAAAAAATGTTGGCAATATTTTAAAATGCTCCCTGTGCATAGCACTTATGATGGGTGTGATTAGAAAGACACTCGCTCATATAAATTTCCATTGCCAAACATTTAACAGTTTTCCCCCTTGTATTCTAATTGTTAGAAACTTAATTTTAAATTCCTTCAAGGATTTTCTGGGTATTATATAGCTTTGTGAATGGGAATAGAAATTCTGGTCTAGAAAGCTGGCAAACATGGCCATGAGACAGAGGCACTATACAGATTTAATTTCCTGCAAAAGTATTCTTTGCAAGCTGTGCAAACAGTCTTTGGTTAAACAAGGAATCAAGATGATGGAGATTTTACATCTCAGTGAAACAACCACAGACACAATTCTTGGTTTTTATAATAAAAAAAAAAAACTCAAGAAATAGACTATCTTTTTATTCTCTATATTATCTTTTAGAAAGAAGACTACAAAAACCTTTCAGAAAACTCAGAATTAACCAGATAAATAAAATTAAAAAATTAACCATAGGCTCATACCTGCACCATATAAGACAATCAGAAATACTGTGTGTTATAAAAGAGACAGTGGAATATAGAACCGAAGGGGGAGAGGCATTGAAATCCACATTCCAAAATGAACAAATCATCCTCCCTCTAATTACCGACTTAATAATTCTAGCATATGTCAAGTAATCACAAATATATATTAAGTTAATAAAATATTCAATTATTTTAGTATTAAAATAATTTGAGGCTTGAAAATAGCAGCAAGATTTAAAGACCAATTAGACGAAGGACAGAATGGAAAGAAAACAATTGAGAATGACCTTAGGTCTCCAGAGAGATGATAGAATAGATGGTGGGGCCACTAATTAAGACCTAGATACAAAAGGAAAAGTAGTACATTTGTTAAATTTTTCTGTTTAGCAAAACACCCCAAAACATAGTGGCTTATATCAATAAGCATTTTTGTAGTTCACAGTTCTGTGAAGTGACAATTTGTACAGGGCTCCACTGGACAGTTCTGATTTTGGCTGTGCTCCTTAATACATCTATGGTCAGTTGCCAGTCATCTATTTTGGGGTCTCTGCTTCTGGGGACAGTCAGGCTATCAGCTGGGGTGGCTGGTGGTAACTGGGCTTGATTTCATGGTTCCTGGGTCCCAAGAGTGCAGACCAAACAGCAAGCACGTCCCAAATCTCTTTTTGCTTTAAGTTTGTTATTCTTCCATTGGCCAAAACAAGTTACAGAGTCAACGTAGAAAGAGACTACCCAAGGGAACAGATATAGGGTAACATGAACAAAATGGCAGCTATTGGTTGTGGAGATTAAGTTGCTGATTATTGGAGAGATAGTGGTATATCCTAAAGCAAGAAAAAAATTTAAGAATGAAAGAGATTTTCACACTTCAAATGTTGCAGGAAAACCACGTTTATAAAAGATCACAAACATGTCCAAGGGGATTGATCACCAATATCTGTAGGAGCTTTGCTATGGAGAGATTATGGAAAAAATGAAAAGAGAAAGCTGAGTACAGTGTTTTAGGAAGTGAATGAGAGGTAACCAAATGAAGATGTTAAGTGTAAGCAACACTTTTCAAGAAACTTGACAAGAAGATTTAACAAAAGATCAAAGAGAGTATAGAGCTTGAAGGAGATTTTTTGTTGTTTAATTGTTTACTTCTTCATATAACTTAGCAATAATGCTGTATAACCTTCATTGTGACTCAGTTCCATCTGTTCTATGGATACATATTTCACATACGTTTGCTTTGATCCCCCAGACAGATTGTTAAGAATGGGAGTAACCAGCATCAGGGTTTTCCCCACTTCAGAAAAGTCACCTCAAAACAGATGCCCTATTTTCAAGTCAGTAGCATTACTGTTATGTGTCCAGTCAGCACAGTCCTCTTACAATGAAAGTGTTGACCGATGGTCACACTCTTAATTTTTTTAATGGCAGCAATAACAGAACTTAAAATAAAAATACAAAGTATTGTGAGGGTAAATAAGAGTACACCTCACCTCACAATGCAGATTTCTCTTAAATAATCTTGGTCTTTATTTTCAAGTTATTATTCATTATTAAGTGATGTGGAAGCCCAAGAAATATTTCTTTTTCTCTTTATAGTATGTTGATAAAATGCCATTGGCCCACCAGATGTTACATCTTTTACATCTTCACCATTGTTAACCCGCCCGTTGTACTATTTCCTTTACATATATGATAGGAACATGCATTCCTATGTATGCAACCAGAAGGTATGCATATTAAATGAGGTAGGATGTAACATTGGTGAGTTCATCCGCTTTGATTTTAAAGTTTGCTTCACAAAGATTGTTATCGTTTCTGCATGGTCTGGACTGGCTTCTATTGATTCTCTGAACTGGGACACTTAAAAAGTTATTCTATAAATTGGTTTGCCCATAAATTACACAAAATTTGAGATAAAGTATTCTTACTGAACACTGAGTTAACACACTTATACTAAATAACGTAAACTGTAGGGAAACTCTTCATAAATTGAATTTCACTTTGTCAGGCATATTGAAATAAGAAAGGGTGAGAAGGTAAAAAGAATATGGGACAGATGAGAGGAGAAGAACCAACCATGAAAACATGAGTTTAAAATACAGCAAATATGCTCTGTGCAACTAGATACATTTGAATGCCATGAGAAGAATGTCATAAAGAATTTATTTATGAAAATGATAATGCTGAAATACAAAATGAAAAATTTGCATAAGTAGATGAAAGTAAGAGAAAGATATATGCATATTTACGTACATTTTGGAAATATAATAAGCAAGGAATTTGAGATGGCTTAAAAGAAAACATGAATAAATAATGTATAACCTGATTTATACTAGAGGAACAAATAAACAGGAATGAATTAAATTCTGATTCAAGGACCATATCAAATCAAGTCGTATTATTTAGCAGAACTTCCAGGCATATCAGAGATATATCCTGCTTTTCAAATACTTATCATATAACTAAAGTTATAAGGGAGTCATAATTCTTGTTCAACATGGGCATCTTTGGTTAAATAGATATAATCAGCGTGATTGGTAAGAACAATTACCATGAGTGTTTATTTATTTAAGATATGAAAAATCAAATGTTTTGTTAAAAACGACTTACTGCTTTTGTTGAAATATTATATTTCTCTAATGCACAAAAATATCGCTTATAATTAAAGAGCAGAAATAATCTTAAGATGTATATCATTGCCATCAACAATATAAATAAAGACAAGTATTATGTCTAAAAGTAAATAGCTAGGGAATGGCAAGATGGGAATTTCAAACTAGATATATTAAATAATTTTCTATTCAAAAATAATTTATTCACTGTCAACCATATGCCAAACATTATGATAGGCATGGAGTTTTACAATATTAAAAATTAAAACGATGATTTGAGGTCAGTAGTATACACGAATTTGAGACATCTAAGTAGATATTTTTACTAAAATAGCGTTTGCTCATGCTGCCTCTCTTCTCTCATATTAAGATTTGCAATGTACTGATTTTCAATTCTTAAATTGACTACCAATTCTCTTTTATCATAAAAAGTTGAAGGTGTATTTTTCTATCAACACACTTAATTATTTGCAATATAAGAAAACTACACTAAACCTAGAATGAGTGATTTTCCCATTTTTTATTTTTATTAATTTTTAATTAATTAACACTATTTTACTGGGATAATAATAATGAAGACATAATTATTATTTTACTATAAAAAGTTCTTATGCATTTTTATTATACACAAAAAAAGGGAATTCATAGATTTTTTTTAAATTGCTGAAATATAAGCAACTGGCGTGTATATTGATATGTGCATTAAAGTAATTTTCTAGATCAGCAAATTCATGTTAGAAATGGATGCCTTTACAAAATTACATTTCTCCTTTTGCTCTAAAAATCCTCTAATAAAAATCTTCTACTTTTTAAATTACTGAATTATTTTAAAGGTAATTTAGTACCTAATAACATGTAGACGTGAATGGATTTATCTGAATAGGAACTGTGTGTTGAAGCATAGTTTTCTCATAAATGAGAGCATAATTCCTTTTGCACGTCAGTGAGTAAGTTTATTGTATCAGATTGTATGTAACTGAAATAATGGAAGCTCAACCTCTAGTAATCTTGTAATACACAAATTCACCTAGTGTAGCACTGAATCTATTTTATAGAGTTGAATTTGGAGGAAGCAAAAATATCTATGAGCTAAGAAACAGAAGTCGGCATGGACAAACAGAAAAAACAGTTGATAAAATTCTGAATAAAAATGATTATCTTAATAAGGCATGTTGAATGGATTTTATTTTTCAGGTTTATAAAGCTACAATATAGTCATCTCAATCTGTTGAATGCTATGCAAACTTCTTGAACTATATCTTTAAGACCTGAGCCAGGTACCAAGATGTTACTAATTCCTGCATTAACAGAACCAATGATGACAGTAGCTATGCCTTTATACTATTGTAGGGCAAAATGCTTTTACAGCAGGATAATTTTAATTGTTTTGCAGAAATGCAAGTGTTCTCCTTTTTAAGATTTGAAATAATTGTAAAGTTTACAAAACAATTCTGGTGAATAAGCATTTAAAGGTTTGGGTCTTAACATCTGACACTAAGGTTCCTTACTGTTCTACATAGATGCCTCCTTAAGTACATGTCTGCTAAACATTCTATCTATCCCTAAATTTGAGTTTATCTGTACCTTATTTTTGATGTAAGTTTATTAAAATCACATGAAATTTCTATAGTGAAGGACTTATCTTCATCATTATGGGTGTATATGTGTGTGCATATATACATATATATAATTATGTGTGTGTATGTATCTGTATTTTCTAGATTCAACTGATTGGTAATAATTTAGCTACACACGCAGAAAAGCTGAATGGAAACTTCTTAAATCATTTTTGAGTATTAGGAAGATTTATCACACTGAGCCTGGTAGGCCTATTGGCTGTTAAATAAAAACTATACAACTCTGCCGCTTTCCCAGTGTTTTCATAGTCTTCCCAATCCTAACAATAGTCATGCATGTTATCCAGAGTAATGGTGCCACTTGATGTTACATCTGACTTAAATAAGACGATCCATTATGATAGCAGACTTCATTATCTTTCAGGAAAATAAAGATTAAAAAATGCATCCTTAAAAAAAAAACTTCAATTTCTCTAATTCCAGAGCTTTCCTCAGTATAAAAAAAGTATTAATCTGTTGCAAAAGACTGATAAAAATGTTTCATGAGATTAATATTTTTGCAACTGAAGGTAATAAAGAAGGGGAATTAATTAAATATACCATGTAACTGTTTTTAAAAATGAAAAGAACTTCTTGAATGTCTTTGCATTAAAATGTATCTTTGTGTATGCTGTTTTGCATATGGTAACTCGACTACCATATCTTCAAACTGCTGAAAATAATTGCCTTTCTGTTATTAATTGCTTCTTTCTCATGACAAGAAATTCCACCATGAATAATGCTGTATAAAATGTCTTTAGGCTATTCACATTATATTTAAAACATCCATATGCATATGAAATCAAATAAATAATATTTTATCTTGTCCATCTAAACTAAGAGACTGTACATTTGTTTGTTGATAGCGTCTAGCATGTTTGTTCTTAGATTCTAGTAAGTTTTCAGACAGAGACATAAAATTCCTATTTGGAGAAAGTAAAAGGAGGTAGAGGAAATTGTGATGTGAGAGGTTCCAAAACACAAGCAAAGAATCCAATGAAAGTGAAAAAACTATGTACGAAGGGTAATCAAAGGCAAGTTTCACAACTACAGGATAACTTTCCAAACAAGAAGTATCAGCCTCAAAAACTAATTTTATGCTTTTCTGGCTAGGTATAACATCTTCTCTTTAAAAAGGAAATATTTAGTCTATTGAAGTTAATAATATAGTTATTACTTAAAAGAAATTACACCATCTCATCAACTTTTAGTCTATTTTATTCATTCAACACATATTTATACATATTATTTTAGTACTTACCATGAACAACGCATCATTCTTTTTATTATTATTATTATTATCATGATTATTTTTTGGTGAGGAAGATTGGCCCTGAGCCAACACCTGCTGCCAATCTTCCTCCTTTTGCTTGAGGAAGAGTGGCCCCGAGCCAACATATGTGCCCATCCTCCTTCATTTTGAACGTAGGAGGCCACCATAGCATGGCTGATGAGCGGTGTAGGTCTGTGCCTGGGCCCCACACCTGCAAACCCAGGCCGCAGAAGTGGAGTGTGCCGAACTTAACCACTATGCCAAGGGGCCGGCCCCCAATGCATCATTCTTAATACTAGGTATCAGGAATGATCAAGATTGAAATGGAGCCTATCCTCAAGCAACTTAAAGTATGGGAAAATCAAGGACATTAAACCAATAAGCAGCAATCTCCAGTCTTTCTCTGAATGATATCATATTTAATTAATCAAATCTCAGACATCAATGTGCCTGAAAACATTACATTGGATAGAAAAGTGATAATTCAACTAAGTAAATCCTAAGTAAGTGATTAATATATGTGCATATTTGACCAGTAAAGTTAAAAAAATATTGATATATTTGACTATTGTTACCGGTAAAAGGTTTTTTAGGTGAACATTTCTCTCATCTGAAAATACAGATTTGGGGATATAGGTGCTTTCATAGCAGGGTAAAATGGACTAAAAGAGCATTTAATGTCAAGTCTTGTGAAGAGACAGCTAGCTATTCATGAAAATGTTTTTTCTCCCTTTCCTGTCCTTACAGCTGGACTGCGTTGCCCATCTTACTTTTCAATTAAGTGTAACCATATGGTTAACAACAAAGGATTATAAGCAGAAGGGATTGTTTATTTTGTAGGTTTGACCCACTAAAAAGTCCCACAGCCTCTGCTATGTTCTCCCATTCTGGCTGAAAGGGATGGCAATCTAAGGATTTGTTTTTTCAAAGATGACAAAGCCCTCATTAACCCATTTCCCTGAATTTCATGGAGAAGGAGGACCACACCTCAGATCAGGAACACTCACTTAAGCGAACCAATAAGCAAACAAGAAAAAAATATACCTCAAATATGTTCAAATCATCATACAATCTGGGGTTTACTTGTCACAGCAGCTAGCATTACCTAACTAATATGTTTATCAAGGAACTCATCCAACAAAAAGAGCACATTTTTAGCTGGAAACAAAAATGAAGACGAGGATTTGGGGTGAAGAAATGAAGAAAACTGGAAATGAAAACAGACCAGAACGAGACCTGAATTGCTGAACATGAAAGACTGCTCTTAGCAAAGGTCAGGGAAAACCCAAAATGTAGCCTCTTGACTAGACCAAGATAGAAGTGAAATGCAGATAGATGCTTGTTGACCCTCAACAGCATTTTGTATTTTGAGGTCCGAATAAGCATCCTCCTCCCCTAAACTCAACTTCTTAGTTAATCCCTGCATGCTAGTCCCCTGGATGCTGAAAAAAAAGTAGGTTAATATTCCCTAATGATGACTAATTATTAATTGGCACTTTAGAATTCTGTGATGAACCATATATTTGTTATTGGTCACCAGGGCCAAAAGAAGTGAAATTGAGTTAGAAACATACAAATGTACTTTGTTTCTGAAAAGCAGTCTGTATCCTCATTCACAGCTTATCTTCAAGAACTTAGGTATTCCATAAATTCTGCTTAGACAAACATCTACACATGAGACAAAGACAATTATACATACTTTCTACGTACATACACTTAAACATAGACTTATATAAGTCAAAGAAAATTTCAATATTCATATGCAAAAATTTCAAAGCTAAAAATGATTGGAAAGAGCTTTAATGAAAACAAAAAGATCAGTTAACACTATGAAAGTTCTCTTTTTCCATATGAGTGCATGTGAGTGTCTTATCTCACAGTTTTACAACTGGTCCACGTTGTTTTATGTTTCATAAATGCTTTGGTTAGAAAAACCTGCTAACCTCAACTTCATTCTCTCCCCATGACATTTCCATCTGCCTCCAATAGTGTCAGAGGTGCACAGAGCCTTTTATCAATACATTTTACACACACACCAAAAAATGAGAGAAGGATACAATACTATACCAGCTTGTAAAGGTTCAGTGCATTTACTACCCATTTTGCTGAAAAACTTCACCTTTCTCGATTTGTGACATTCTGGTTCAACTTGGAAAGAAATGGAACCAGTTCTTTCTGATCACTGACAAAGAACTCTTAGGAAAGATAAAAATCCCTTCTTCAGCTCATTATAGATCAGCTATCTAGACAGATGGAGCATGAAGAAAGACAGATACTTCATTATGGAAAAAAAATGCCTTTCAGAAATAATTCTAACAGTGTACCACAAATTTCTGGCCTGTTCTCCCTATCTTTTTGAATACTTACCTGCAAAGGGGGAGCTTTTTTGAATTCCTTTGTTCATTCTCACCTAGTTCTCTTCACTTTTCCTAAACATTTCCTTCAAATATGGCCATGATGTTTAAAAGTGTAACATGTAAGTGTAGACTCAAAACCTGAGGCCAAATTAATAATGTTAAGAATAGTGTAATATCTGAAAGATATACTCAAATAACTTAAATGTGTTATAAACAACCTATGATTCCCCCATCCAGACAGCACAAAAATACTGAATTCTAGAATATTCCTTAAGAATCTTTTCAGTTCATTCAAACTTAAGGTAGTAAATACATATTCTGTTAATGCATCCAGAGGAACATTAATTTTTATTCCACTTCTCTGAAATGAGATATGGATTGATTCGTGAATTGACCAATGAGTTTAAGAAGTTCAAGAAGTGCTGTTCTTCTAACATGATAATTATTTAATGTTACCGAACCAATGAACTGTAGCCTATGCTTCACTGAACAAAATGCTTATGGTCTAATTTAGATTGATAAAGTGCTCACTTCCAGGATTCGACAGCTTTGCTAGAAGAATTATTGTTTTCTAATTCATAAAAAATAAGAGGGTTGTCTTACTCCATACAAGAAAGGGGTTAACAGAGCCATAGAGAGACACATTGTAAACGATATCTATCACAGACCATGAAGTCCAAGCACTACATCATTACATTGCTAAATACAAAAGTTAAGAATGTTGTATGTCTGCCCTTGCTGTAGAGCAAATTATCACAGTAAATTGAAAAACATGTCTATATTTAGAGGAGTGGAAAACCATTTATTGTCCCTAAATGAGGCCATCAACAAGAAGGAAATGGCCCCATTTAGTGGAAGAAAGAGGATTAGAAGGGATATTCCAGATGTTACAGTTCAATGGTTTTATGTTTCCCATTATCTACCATCCCTCGTCACTTTTACCTGGATAGGACTTTCAGATATTTCTAGAACAACAATCACAAAGCAATCCTCATATTTCACCTTACTATCATACAAAATCATTATATTTGGATATGCTGGTAATTGTGCTTCAGTTTTAGTGGTTTGTATGACAGTGTGAAGATACTTGAAATTTTAGCCACCTTCCCATATGAGAACATGGAATTGAGTTTATTGGTTAGAAGCGACATTAAAGATTGTGCAATTTTAGTTTGTCATGTTCCCGGTAAGAACACTGAGGCCTCCAGACGTGAAGTGATGGCCACAGCTAGGTATTGGAAGAGTTGTCAGAGGAACCACGTCTCCTGCTTCCCAGTTCAATATCCTCTTTCTACAACATCCCACTGAAAGCAGCTGCAGAAAAGCTGTTTTTTAGGAATTGCATATAAATTTGCACTTACCAAGCATATTTCATTTGAGCTCATATTTTTAATTGAGATATCAATATTTTATGTTCTAGCAGCAAAATAGCAAACAAAGTTAATTGGTACTTTTTTTCTGTTTTCTTTTCTTTGAAGTCTGAGCACTGCAATGTAGATACCATAAAATACTGCATTTTTGACTTATAAAAGAAAATGAAACAAAACCAAGCATTATCTTCTTTTAAAATTAAAAAGAAGCATTTTTTCTTAACATGTGAAATGTCAAATTAGGATATAAAATACATAGGAAGAACAAAGCATGGAAAGCACAGCATTTCCTTAATAAAATATTTTTATGTAACTTTTATAGGATAATAAATTGTATAGCCTAGGATTATCTAGACAAGAAAAATTTTTATATATATATATGGATACATATATAGAAATACATATATATTTCTATATATATATGGAAACTGGAAGATTATTTACTTATACATATAAATATCCCATCAGTAGCATGCAGATATCTAGAAATAATTTCCAATTTAGGAATTAAGATATAATTTTACAATATGCATGTTAGATTTTAGTAGTGATTGTTATTGTGTATGTTTATCAACCTAGTCAAGAAGCTTTGCTAAATACTAGTTGCTCCCAGGTGGAAAAAAAGAAAAGCAAGCCACAAATGCAATTTTTCTCTTGTGACCCCGAATGAACCCAGTTGGTGTCGTATATTAGTAAAATGTTTAAATAGCTCTCATCCTATGTTCCACTTCTCAAAAATGATACTTTAATGGCTTAAATGACATATGAAAGGGATTTATTTACCTAAGTGATAAAATATATTTTAAATAAATATTTATACCACCTGAAAACCACTTGTCAATGAGTTTATGGTAAAGGAATGAATATGAGACTTAATTGATAATTATCATAGAAGCTATAAGAGAGAAGAACCGAAAACAAGAAGATGCATGATCCTCTGGGCAATAATAAATTATAATATAAGCAACAAAATCAACGACTATGAGAATTTACTTCTTTTTTTTGTATAAAACTATTAAAAGAACCAGATGTGAAAGACTAGATAACATACATTAATTTAGGATGCTAAAACACCATCTGTTCTGACCACTTATCAAACAGAGTAGCTCTTCTACCAGCATCCTATACACTTTATTTTTGGCAAAACTTCCTGGAGGGAATAGGGATGAGGAGGGAAAGGCACATGGGTGTGTCTTCCCCTAACCTGCTTCGCAATGTGGCCAGAGGCCTTTTTGTGCCTGTGAAATTTTGAAAAATTCAAACTGTTTCTGCAACTCCACATGCAGTTTTGGGGGAAGTGGAAGTACTACAAGGTCATGGTTGGAGGTGTCAGCCCCTTCCTGAGTGGAACTGACATCTACTGCAGAGAAGACTAGACACTGGGTGATAAAATAAGAGATCACAATAGTCCAGCCCACCGCAAGAAATTTAGTGACAGAAAATTTCATGAATTAAATTTGCACTAATATTGTGGCTACTCTGCAACATCTATTCCTTCTTATCAATAAAAATGGGCATGGCTGCATATAGTGTGCAACTAAGTATATTACTGAGAGCTAGATCATGAGCATGAAGACAGGGTCTTACATTTTGAAACCTCTTTTGCTTAAGCAGACGTTATCTTTTCACTGAATGCCTTCAAAGCAACCATCCAGGTTATTTATACATTGGGAGCAGTGCCCTAATGGCTCTCGCTCAGTATTAACACAGTCAGCCATTCAGAAGTTAAGAGTACATCCAGTTAAATCAGATAAAATATTTAAAACACTAGATTAAGTTTTAAGGTGGTCATGAACAAAATTAAATATGATAATTAGAAAATTTTGACTTTATGGTACTTACATTGTTACCAGCAGCAAGACATTTGATACCTATTTATTGGGGTAAAGCGTTAAATATATTCCAAGCAAGTTAAAAATATGATACTCTAGCAGATATTCAATATAAATATTTATTGAATCCATTTGTTGTTCCACACTCGGTAGAAGTTGCTAATCAATAGCAAAGATGATGGAAAAATATTGAACACATATTTATTAGATATAATACATAAAGACACAAAGAGAGAATGTTGAATAGATTTTAATACACTAATATGGACATATATTATCAGGTTGAATGAAATAGGAACAGAAATTTAAATTAACTCTTGCTCAACTCACTTTCTCCTATGACTCAAAATAACTACAGAGACACAGAAAAAAATGAAAACTCATGACAAAACTGAACAATGGGACGCATCGATATATCACACGCATTTCAGGAAAATGACTATGAACTACAAGGCTAAGAGAACTGAACCAAGATAACAAATTGTTTGTTTTCCTCTTTTATGTAATTGTAACAGCAAACTCTCAGAATCGCAGAATTGGGACTTCTGCAAGAGTCTGTTCTTTGCTCCAAAGTGCAAGGTTTGTGCCACTGAAATTTAGCGTCCGTCCTCCCACTACATGGGGGCCGCCACTTCAAGGAGCGGAACACTAGCAGAACTCCAGCTGCCTCATTCTTGAATTAGTGCCTCTTCTTCCATATCCATCTGAACACCCTAGAGTTAGGGTGACCATACTTCCCAGTTTGCTGGGATAATCCTAATACATGCTGGTGCCCTGGCATTAACAGAGACCCCTTTCACTCTCAGAAGGAAATGTCAACATTTTAAATTAAAATAAACACAATTAATGCAGGATTATTAGTGATTATTGAGTATTACCATTGTTTGTGTACTTCCTCTGTTCAGAGTTATCAGGCCAAAAGATGATGAGAGTAGAAGATTGCATCTAACAGGTCTATAGTAGTTGTTTGCCAACTAGACACCACGAATTGGTTCAGCAACTACGCACATCTTTTCCCCTCTGGTTTGGATATAAGGGGTATTCATGCTGAAAGAAAGTGGAATCAAAGACAATCTGAGTACTCTGTTGGAAGGCACAGATACTGGATAAAATTTCCTCATTCACGGATGAATGAACAAAACACAGATATAGGTGGGGCCTTGCCATGCATAGTAACTCATTTGTAGATGACAATTCTCAGTAATGTACTCCATCGGACACAAGGAAGATGGCCTCAATGAAATGGGAGAAGAATGATGAATAAGATCATATGAAAAATCAAAAACATGAGGAAAGGAAAATGTATGAAATAAGAAAGAAATGCAAGGAAATTTTAAAAAGCAACTGAACAACTAAAATCTGAATTGGAGGTAATCCAGAGCATCTTGATACTAGAGACCAAAATAAAGGGATTGGAGGAAAGATCGACAGCTCCCAAGAGGGTAGAGATAACATGACAACTGAAATAAAACAGTGGGGAAGAGATGACAGGTATGGCGCATGGGGCTGGGGCACCACCTCAGGAGCATCTGAGCGAGAGTCAAGCATAATTGGGACTGTGATGATTAAAAATAAATCTTGAAATAAAAATGTACTTTACACGAAGATTGAACGTCCTTACCACCTCATAGACAACACTAATGAACCCTCAATTAGGCAGATGCTAAAAATGTTTAATGTTTTAAGAATATATTTTAAAATCCTAGAAGCATCCAAGTAGGTAATTTTGAAAAGAAGCAGGATTATGACCTCTAATCAGTAGTAATTGCCAGAGGACATCAGAGGAATAATAGCTGTAAGTCAGAAAAGATGTTTTATATCCACTAAGGTTGTTCCTTTGTAAAAGCTTAGAAAACATATTATTTCCTACATACTGGGGCATATACCGAACAACCAAGAAGGGGATAAGGTTGAAGTCTCTGTTATAAAAGGATGGCATCCTCTGCCATCCTTACCAAAGCCCACCTCCCTAACATTACTAGAAAGACGAAGCTAAAAAAACCTCAGAATGAATCAGAAGGCTAGGTTTGGATACCCTTTGCTAATGGTATCATCTTCAGAAAATCACTTACCCTCTCTGACCTTGGTTTATCCATTTATAAATAGAATAATTATAATATCTGCTTCACAGCTTTGTTGTGAGCATAAAAGGAGATAATTAATATGAAAGTGATCT
Organism: Tapirus indicus; assembly: GCA_031878705.1. NCBI lineage: Eukaryota > Metazoa > Chordata > Mammalia > Perissodactyla > Tapiridae > Tapirus > Tapirus indicus. The sequence continues at coordinate 4,681,393 of CM062936.1, forward strand.
TATAACACTTTTGTTATACAAACGTAAGGAATTACTATGAATCATTGAGGGGCTTGCAAATTCTTTAGGAGGAACAAGAGTCATTTTCACATTCCTTTCTGGAAATGACCCTACTCTTGGTACATCAACACTTCTCTCAGTGAATAAGGAATTTGGTATGAATAAGCATGTCACATAGGAAAACCTTCCTTGTTAAGTCTTTCAAATGCTAATTTTAGGTTTGGTTACTTAACGACAAATACTTCTTGGTACTAAAGACTTGACTTTGAATGTGAAGTGTCTGTATATGTATATGAATTTATTCCTTTTTGCTTCTTCCTATTAAGCTCCAGTCTAGCTCCTTACCAAATTCTTTATTCACTTGTTCCTCATACAGAGCATGCTCATTCATGATGTTTTTCTATTTATATCTTTAAACTTCCTATCTCTCAATGACTTCATTTATTACTAACAATCAGTAATTCTTTTTAACTGATTATATGAATTTGTCAGTCACATTACTTATTTCATTTTTAATTATATTTTAGAATGGAGTGGGATATTCTATTTATAGTGTATCTCCAGGTACTGTTACTTTCTTCTGGAAAAATGCTGCTCAAAAGAATGTTTAGTACATACATGGAAAATGCTCATGATATAATAAAAAAAGAAATGATACAAATTAAGGATACAGTTGAGACTGAATTTTTTAATATAATGCAGAAAGGAGAAAAGAAACATGCTAACAGGATGATAGTAGATATCCTTAGGTGGTAAGATTCTTTCTTCCTTTTTTTATTTTTCTCTATTGATCTCATAAATTACATAATCATAGAAAATGCCTATTAAAAATATAATAAAAAAGGACAGTGTTCTTGCAAGCTAAGTCAGAGAATGCATCAAAGAGAAAGGGAAGCAAAGTAGGATGATTGTAAAAAGGGATGTGATGAGTAACACTGCCAGGCAACACTAGTGACGAAGATGCTGATGCAGACAGGGAAAACAGAAGTGAAGCTCTTTGCCGAAAAGTTTAGAGATAGATGCTGCCATTCTCCAGCCTGATGTCTGCATTATGAAGCTATAGGAAGAAAGAGAGGAGAAAAGAGCCACAGTCAACACTGTGTGAGGAAAGGATCATTTTGGCAGTTGCAGATTGGCAATTGATTAGAGGAGGACAGTGTTTAAAGCAGACCGACCAGGAAGGAGTCATGCAGTGGTCAAAATGAGAGATGGCTGTATCACTGACCTACTTAAATAGCTGTAAGAAATGTTTCTAAGAAGGCACAGTTGACTCACTCAGAATAAATTGGCAAGATGGCAATAAATCATGTGCTTTTACCAAAGAGCCACTGGAAGGGAAATTAATATAAAGCTACCTTTGTATAGGGGAAGATGACATTATTTTCAAACAACTTGAGTATTGTGAATATATCAGTAAATGGACATACAGCAGTTAAATGAAATGACTCAGGGTAAGTCTTAAATAAAGAAGAAAGCAACACAACCCTAGGTGATAAAACCTATATTATGAGTAGTTAGTATACGATATCAAAAAACATAGTTGGGATCACTGTCTGCCTAATAGTCTCTTTTACAAACAGGACAGAGGCTCCTGCTTCTAGATCTGAGGCCATTGCTCTCCATCCAATCTGTCAGCAGGACATTACAATTACACAGCCAGCTCTGTGCTAGAAATCATAGGGAATTAGAAGTATTCATTTCTCTGAGGAGCTCATATTCTTATAAGGGAGCTCTAACAAATACATGTCGATAATGTCCTAGGATGTGTATTATGGCTTTCTGGTAATAATGAAAACTCAGAAATAACCCAAAGAACCATCATCTGAGATATTGGTAAATAAAATCTGGTTCATTCATATATTACGCTAAATTGCTGTTAAAATGAACAGATCTAAATGTGTTAACATTAATAAATCTCATAAGATATCATGATAAGCGGGAAAAAGTACATACCAAATTATAGGAATAGTTTACAATATAACAAATAATACACTATATACATTTATACACTATGTGTAGTGTATAAATGCACATAGTATATTTTTTATGGTAAAAGTAAAGAGAACAAAAACATGAACTGGAAAGTTAAAAGACAGAGACAAACAGAGGAAAGGGGAGGGGATGAGGAAAAGAGAGGGGATGGGAGGAAAGAAAACATACAATGAATTACTGGGATTATTTAGGAAAGTTTCAGGGATGGAGGGAACTAGGGAAGGCCTGGGGGAAAATGGGGACTGAGATAGGGCTTTAAGGACAGGAGGACTTGAAATGGACAAAGAGGGTGGTGGAAGAGCAACATGAGAAACTTCTTAAATTTGTGAAATTAGTATTCATTCCAGTAAATAATGAATACTTAAGAAACAAATTGGGAGTGGTACCAAAAGAAATAACATTGGAGAAGACAGGTGAGTGCCAAATGGTGAAGGGCCTCGAGGAGGAATGTGATATCACCACTAACAGGTTTCTTTAGTCCATTTGTCACAAACCTCCCTATCTTCTTTACGAAATGGGGGTTTCCTACTGCACTACCACTTAGCGTCTTCCCCTGCCTATTACTGTTCCCTGGTCACTTACCTGTGTCAAGGGCTTCCAGTGTTAGTTTCAAATTACGCTTATTTGAACAATCTTATCTGAACAATCTTTTCAACTCAAATCAAGAAGTCTTCCTCCTCCCATTTAGTAATTCTTCAAAACTCAGGTTATCCATTCATAACTATCTTAATTAAATTAGGGAGAATGAACCAGCACCACTCAGATCCCACCTCTGGCCTGTGGCACTCATTCCCCAGCAGCTGGGTGACTCTCAGCTGAGCCGTTTACCCAGAATTGTCTTCAGTCAAAGAAAGCCAAGTCACCAATGTCACACTCCCCCCAGAGCATGTGGTACTTCCGGAGGGACAACTTTCAAGAGGCATCACAGCTCCACAGTCCTGGAGGGGTCAGCTGAGACCTTTGCTGTGACTGCATTACAACTTTGACTTCTGACCAATTCTGCTTTCTTTACATGCAAATCTCTACCTCAGAGTCTTTTCCTGGGGAACCTCACCTAGGACGATAGGCAAATTTTATTGATCCTTTCTATCTGGATATATTACTTTATAATTCTTATTGCATTGCTTTTATCTAATATTTATTTAATGAATAACCATTCCCAGACTCTTCCCTGGCCATATGCAACAGGTTACTGAGCATGTTCATTGTTTGACTCATTTTTAGATGTCCATCACAAAAGCATTAAAGATTGTAAGCTCTTTGAGGGCAAAATTCATAAATAGTGTATGCCTGATCTGTACAGAAGACAGCACAATGATGCTGTAAATAGACAAGAATGAGACAATCTTCTTTCTGATGATTGAACTCATTAGTCTGTTACTGTTAATGTCCTTCTCTGTAAGTTTTTATTCTATATCAACAGTTTTTATTCATAGGATTAATTGCTTTAATTAAGTTGTTTCCTACCAATACATGGAATATAATTACATATTTTTTCCTCTAAAGAAATTGGTAATTATTTTTAAAAATGGGTAACATAAATGTGTTTTAGAGCTTCTAAAACAGAGGTTTCCATCTCTATTCATGTTCCAAACAGAAGAACACAAAAAGTCCAGTCAGCAATAATACTTGGTGAGTCAGGAAGGCAGTGTTTGGGGAGGCAGTGGTGGTAGTGGGGTGCATTTTGCAAATGTTTCTGCAGGTGATCCCACTATGCACTTCCTCTCCTGCCTTGTAGAGAATCAAACTAAAGCAAATGGCCAAAGGCATTAGCTCTAATAATATGATATACTGCCTATAGGACTTGTGCATGATAAATCAATTTTCTATTTCTTATGAAAGAGCAAGTCTCTGTGGTATAAGAGATGATGAGATAAAAATCATGTCAACAACTTTTAAAGGGCGTATACCTTTTACAGCTCTGTTTTTTGAATTATGTGGATATATCATCTATTTTTTAAATAAAACTTTTTTAGAAATCTGGATTTAATCACTATTAATTGTCTTCCACGGAAATGTACACAAAACAGAAAATAATAAAATATGCTGAGAAAATTGGTTTTAATATAATTTCTCTTAATGTATTATTTTTAAATTATTTCCAAACAACTATAAAGGGATCAAAATAACTCTACCACGAACCATAAAACTTATCAGCTGCCTTGTGTAAATTATGTATAAAACAAGCATATGTCCTCATGCTAACATTGCAGCACATCCCTGAATGAACACTGACTTCTGAATGCTTCATGTTCTTTTGTAATGAATTATGCAGAAGTTCCAGATCAGAACCATGCTAAGGTGCTCAAGTTCATGTCAATGAGCTGTTTGTGACTCACACAGACGTAATGGACAAATACCTTATTTTTTCCTTTACATATAAGTCCAATATTTTGTGCAGAATAAATGCCATCAACACACAAATGGATAAACTGCAAAGCAACTGCTCCAATAAAATAATTTTCTTAAGAAAAAAAAAAAGAAGTATCCATCTTTCAAGGACACAGCTGGGAAAAAATTTAGAATAACTTGCTGTGCAAGTTATGCCTGCAAATCTCATTAACAGTAATGGAATTTTGAACATAACAACTAGCACATTGATTTGAACATTTTCCCAATATGTACATTTTATTTTTAGAAAAGCATTTCTTTCATAGCAGTGAGAGTTCAGAAAACTTCGTATTTCTAGCAAGTCTGACATTATATATGGATGTTTCTTTTATAAAAATGAAATTATAAAAAAACTCAAATAGAGACCACAAAAGGTCTTTCTAATATTTTAGAACAGTAACATACCATGGTCTCTTTCTAATAAATTCATGTGTCATTTTTTTAAGCCTATGTATTTACCATGTGCATTTATTTACCAGAATAAATCATTTATTTTCATAGCAAATATTTATAATAGAATTTAGAAAAAGTTCATGGAAAAAGAATTTGTAATTGTGTTGTTTAAAAACTAGCAAACAAACATCAAAATAGAGACAGGACACTTAATATCCCCAACATAGTAAGTGTGGTAAAGACTGCTAAACATTCTCCAGTAACCAATCTCCCTTCCCCAGTTTTATGTGCCATGTGACTTCAAGAATAAAGACTATATTTCCAGATTCTCTTGCAGCTAGGTATAGTCATGTAACTAAGTTATGACCAACAGAACATAAGCCGAAGTGTTCTGTGGCAACTTATGAATAAGCAGTGATGGGGAGAAAGAGTATTCTCTACCCACTCTGGGTCCTTTCTGGCTGGGCTACAAATTAAATTGACATGAGGCCGAATAGCAGGAGAAAATCAAACAAAGCTTTATAAAACATGTACATGGGAGAGACCAGGGAGTGTCTTTCGACAAAATGGTGGAGATTCTCCTCTTATATAGACAAATGAGGATTCTGGGAGGAGTTGGCAGTGTCAGCCACGAGGGATTACAAGGAAAGCACAGTAAGGTTTTTATTCAGATTTAAGGCCTCACCTTCCATATTGACAAGTTTCTAGAGATGAGGTCATCCACCCCTCTTCCCAGTACAGAGAAGGAGATACCTTTACAAATGGAGATTTCCCTTACAAATGTTCTGTTTGATAAACAGAACTTTGACAGGAATAGGTGTAGCAAAGACCCTCCCAATCTATCAATACCCAGAGTCATCCAAGGTGGCCCATCCCAGGGACAGGCCTTCCATCCCAAATCCCTTTAGACATTTGGGGGGGTGAAGGTCAAAGCCTCCTTCAGAGCAAGGTAAACAGACACATCTTGAGGTCGCCAATTCTGATCCCCCACAGCAGGATATAAACTCCTCCTGTTTCCTACTTATCCTTCCTCCATGCCACACTTAAAAGACGTGACCATCTAGTGAAGAGGAGCAGAATTTGCCACCCCAAAATATGTCTCTTTGGCATAAGGACTATTTTAGGCTGATTATTTTTAAAAGACAGCAGACATAGGAGAAGCTCTGAAAACTGAGTAGAAGTTACTCTTGTGTAAGAGACATTTACATTTAAAGGGAAATCTCCACTTGTAAGGATGTCTCCCTCTCTGCACCAGGAAGAGAAGGATGACTCTAAATCTCTAGAAACTCATAAACGGGAAGGGCAACAACTTAAATCTGCATAGCAACCTCATTCTTGTTTACTGTGCTTTTCCTGGTCACTTTCCATTACTGCCTCCCCCTCACAATATCCTCTTTTATCTTTAGCTGGAGAGAGTATTTAAGGTGGTGGCTTGGGCCATTTTGGAGTTACTCAGTTTTTCCTGGGTCTCTCCCATATGCACAGAAGGTATATATGTTACCAAACTTTTCTTTGTTTTTCTTCTGTTAATCCGTCTTTTTGTTTGGCTGAGGAAGATTGGTCCCAGGCCAACATCCATGCCCATCCTCCTCCACTCTCCACGGGACGCCATCACAGCATGGCTTGACAGACAAGTGGTGCGCCAGTCCGCGCCTGGGATCCCAGCCTGCAAACCCCAGGCCTCTGTAGCAGTGAGCGCAAACCCAACTGCTCCGCCACCAGGCCGGCCCCCGTTAACCCGTCTTTTTATTAAAAGGGTGTGTCAGCCAAGAACCTAGAAGGGTACAAGGAAAACTATTTTTCCTCCCCCACAGTACAATGATGGTATTGAGAGCCAACAAATTCTAGGGAGCAGTGTTTTTAATGCCTGAAGAGGAGCGATCTTGATTGCTTATAAAACAGCACAAGTTATTTCATAATGTTGTGTGGTATTGTATTATATTTATGTTGTATTTCAACATAAGTGTAAGTATTTTAATTTTGTGTTGCCTTTTCTTTCTCTGCTTGAATTTTAAATGCTTTAAATGGACATATTTAGGCACAACTGGGATAATCCAGAAGAGAACTAAGCAGGAATAAACAACTCTGATAGAGGAATTCAAACAGTGCTCTTTATATTCAGGTAAAAATTTCTAACAACAACAAAAAGGAAGATCAAAGTCAAAGCATTTATTGTATATTGATGTGATTAAAAAAAATGAAATCAGCTTCTGTTGAGTCCCAACTCAAATAGTAAATGAGAATCTGAAAGTGAATGAGAATCTGTCCCAAATAACAGCCTGAGCTACATATGCAATAGTGTTCTTTAATTCCTATTATCAAAGTGGACTTTATTAGGTTTGAGTAGTGTACCACATATGAATAATTTATTTTAGGTTTTGTGTCCCACTCCTTTTCTGATGCTCAGGACCACACATTAAAAATAATATTTATAATTTTTCTATCTTTTTGGCAAAATAAAAAAACACGTAGGCAAACTTTTCAACAGTCAAATAAGAACGCTGAGACTTTTAGTGCACAAAAAAATGAGTAATGTGAGGGGCCGCCCGGTGGCGTAGCGGTTTCGTCCGCGCTTGGCAGCCCGAGGTTCGCCGGTTCGGATCCCGGGCGCCCGCCGATGCACTGCTTGTCAGCCATGCTGTGGCGGCGTCCCATATAAAGTAGAGGAAGATGGGCACGGATGTTAGCCCAGGGCCAGTCTTCCTCAGCAAAAAGAGGAGGATTAGCAACGGATGTTAGCTCAGGGCTGGTCTTCCTCACAAAAAAAAAAAAAAAAAATGAGTAATGTGAGATTCACAAGTTAAGAAATTGGCAATACAGACAGTCCTCTACTTAGTGATGGTTTGACTTATGGCTTTTTGACTTTATGATGGTGTGAAAGCCGTACCCGTTTAGTAGGAAACGTACTTTGAACTGTGATCTTTTCCCAGGCTAACGACATATGGTACGATCCTCTCTCATGATGCTGGGCAGGGGCCGCGAGCCACAGCTCCCAGTCACCACGCGACCACGAGGGTGAACAACCGGCACACAACCATCCTGTACCCACCCAACCGTTTTCCATTTTCAGTATTCAATAAGTTACATGAGATATTCAACACTTTATCATAAAATAGGCTTTGTGTTAGATGATTTTGCCCAACTGCAGGCTAATGTAAATGTTCTGAGCATGTTTAAGTTAGGCTAGGCCAAGCTATGATGTTCGGCAGATTTGGTGTTTTAAATGCATTTTGACGTATGACATTTTCAACTTGGATGGGTTTATTGGGACGTAACTCCATGGTAAGTCAAGGAAGATCTGTATAATAGTCAAAAAGATTAATCCAGGGTGAGATTACTGCTACATTGAAAATCTCAGTCATATTTAGTAATATTTGTCTTTAAATTTAATGGATTATATACTAAAACCTCTGTTTCAAATAAAACCAAACTAAATATTGAATCACCAGAAACATGCACAGATGCGACATTCGACTGTAAATGGAATACAGTGTAAATAAACCTGCCTCTGTTTTAGACAGAAACACATAATATTTAAAAGTATCTTAAGGTCCAGATAATAGTCAACATATTTCTCTGCAAGGCATTTTTGACTAATCACAATGAAGATCTAACTGTTTTCTGGACAAAGATGGTCTAAATGGGGAGGAAATGCTAGTCATGTTTCTTACTGAGTTTATAATTACCATCAACAAATATTTTTTGAGTCTCCTCTGTACCTGGCAGTATGGTAATAATGATCCGCTCACTGACCGCCATCTAGATGTCCAATGCTAAATTAAGTTTCTCTGATTTATGTTCATTGCTTTATTTGTGCCGTGGCTCATCTGTTCTTACAAGCTGCTCTGTTGTGCTCCTACCAGCAAATTATGTGACAGCACCAACCTGGTGCTAATTTACTGAACTCTGTGCTACCAACAAAACACTTCTCAGTTTATATATATCCTTGCCCATTATTGTTTTTGTACCTCCCTTTGTCTCTAAGTGAGCACTGCCAAGCCAATAATATACCCGGAGTAATTAAAAAACAAATAAAGCAACTCAACTTTACACTTTTCCATCTGTTGGTCTGTGGTAGTTTAACATCCTTTCCATGCCCTGGTGAAATCCATAAAAAGTCCACCTAGTTACTAAATTCAGTTGGCCTAGGATAAAGCAATCCTCTATAATACAACCTAGAAATCATTTAAAACATAAATTTCAATAGGTCACTTACTAATTAAAGATTCTTCAATGAATCATAAAGATTAAATTCAGAATCCTCTTTTGGCATCTGAACCATCTCTCACTCCACTTTCCAGCCTCATTTCCCGTCACTCCATTCTCTGTACCATACACTTAGGCCATAAAATACTTAAAGTCCCCAGGGTCTACACTATGTCACTTCTCAATGCATTTGTGTGCGTTAGCCCTTCCCTTCAGCATCTGGCTCAACTTGTATTAAGCTTTCAAAGCTTATCCTTTGTCACTCCTCCTATCCAAGCTCTTACTCCAGTTTATGAAAAATGGATCTATTTATGTTTCTATAATATCCAGTGACTATAAATACCTAAAACTTATCACATTTTCTTTGAATTATCCACTTACTTATCTATCTCCCCGACCAGATTATATGTTTCATGAAGCCAGGATCAAGGTCTTTGTGCCTCTTCAGTTGTAAGCTTCTGAAATATATAAACCATGTTTTTTTACTTCTATACCCCAAGAACTTAACACAATTTGCCTTTCATATAGTAGGTGTTCAATAAAAGCATATGAATGTATGAATCAATAAAAAGATGAGCAAATATGCATCTACAAGCCAAACTCTTCTTTAGTCCCTTTTTTATAATCTTAGTACATTACACGTTAATTTCTTCTCCTAATTGTCATTATGATATTTAAGTCCAAGCACATGGCAAATTTTATTAGTGGAGATTTTCCTTTACTTAACATTAATATTTTATGAGGCCACAAACAGCTAATATTCAGCAATTTCCACTTAAGATAATCTTCCTCTCCTGAGCTCGGACAACCCAAATAGAGATCAATGAATTATCTGAAATGTCCACTTCTCTGTGCCAAAAATTCAAATAATATTTTTATTAAAACCATGCTATTCTCTTTCTACTGTGCAGGAGATTCAGTTATATAAAATTTTTCTGTATCTTACCTTTTCAACTTTAAGGAATAACCCTGTCAAGAGTTCTTAAAATCATAAAGAGTTGAAAATAAAACAGCAATCCATCTTCCATCACAGAGGACTATTCAATATTGTTTAATTGGATCAAAACAAGAGAAGACTAAAAAGTTAGTAATATAGTCCTAATATATATGCTGAGATAATTTACTTGACATCAATCTGATAAACTTTTTATATTCAATAGGGTGTCTACATATCCGAAAAATAAATGTAAAACATATAACGTCAAGATCAACAATATCAAGCAATTACCACATGATCTTTTTTGACAAATATCATTCTTGGCTTAAATACAAGATGAAGTAGAAATTGTGACCAATGTAGTTGAATAACCTAATTATATGTCTATTCAATATGTAATGTCTTCACTCACTATGTATCATCTATTATAACAATCTTGTCATTTAGAAATTACTTATGGTTTCTTATTGCAAAACCATACGAATGTAATAAATACTTTTCTGTTTTCCACTTATTAAACAAATTTCATTGAAATCTATTTTTAAAGGGAAAAAAAAAACCCAATCATTTAAAGCCATTAAATGTATGTCATTTCAAAATAAGAAATTGAAGGACCCATGGAAAGATTCATCTTTCTGCCTTTTTAGAGATTTATCAGATTTTATCAAAATTAATCAACTCCTCCAGAAATCCTTAAAAATAAACTTATAAACAAGAAACACATGCTAAGTTGAAACAGAATTCTCAGTTTGTTCAATGATTGTGATAAATTAACAGTTCCTTTTAAGGGTTGAGGGAAATTAATTTCCTAATTTTAAAGCAAAGTTTAAAACCACAATATTAACTTCATCTTGACGTTGGAGTGAGTAGATACTTAGTATCATAAGTTTATTTCTGCAAATACATTTAAAAATTTCTGGACAGAGGAAGACTATTAGAGGCAATAAAACATACTTTTTGTGGCTTTTAATAAAAAACTATAAGACAGATTTGCTGAAATATTTATTCTCACTAATATTTAATGATTAACTCTAACACTTCAGACTTACTCTGTTTCTTTGCCTCAAGTTCTACATTGTGCTCAGTACCTTGTTATTACTTTCTCTTCTTCATTAAAAATGATGCTTCAGGGAAATATCTCCAAAAGGCTTGAAGTAGACATTGACTCCTTTCTGTTCTGCCTAGCATCCTTTACTTTCAGGAACTGATTCTTCCAACGAGGTGGGTCGGGGGGTGGCAACAGCCAATCATTTGGTTCTACTACTTCATAAAGCTGAACACAAGACTCATACCAGCTACTCCAAGTACCCAGTCCCTCTGAAATTGTGATTAGTCTAGAACGGACACATGACTCAAACTGGTCATTGTCTGCTTTCAGAGATTGATATAAACACACAGAGAGAAAGAAAGTCTTTTTCTCATTCTGACATTGGGAGAGTCAATGCTCACGTAGAAAAATAAGATCTGGAACTATGAGAATCCATCACTGCCCACTGTGTTCAAAGATCACCTAAGAATAGAGCCAAGTTAGAAGAAAGGAAAGCCAAAGTAGATTAGAAAGAGACATAATGATATTATTTGAACCCTTCTATCCAATCATGTCTACAGCCAGCTTCACCTTGAACTTTCCAGACATCTAAACGAACAAATCCCTTTTTATGTTGTGGTATAATAAAAAAATATATTTGGTTTTTATCACAGGTCACTGGCACAAGAACTTCAAAAACCCTTGGAATTTCCTGAGTGATATGCATGTCTTTTGTTATTCATAAGTCCCTTTCAACTACGCTTGAGTTTATGCTAACATAGTGACTTATGGTGGGCCGTTAGTTTCAAAGGAGGTGCTAGCCAAGCGATTAGAGGGTTGGAACGTTCATCCATCACAACCTCCAGTGAGGAGAGGAGAGCATGAGATAGAGTTCAATCACATGGCTATGATTTCACCACTCATGCCTAAGTAATGAAGTTGTCATAAAAACTCTTGAACAGAGAGGTTCAGGGAGCTTCCGTGTTGGTGAATATGTCAATGTACTGGGCGGGTGGCAAGTCAGAAGAGCACATGGAAGCTGTATGTCCACCTACTCCCCATCTTTTTTTATACCTCTCTTTCATTTGGTTGTTCTTGAGTTGTAATCTTTATAATAAAACTGTAATCACAAGGATAGTGCTTTCCTGAGTTCTGTGATTCATTCTAGCCAATTTTCTAACCTGACAGGGGGTCTTGGGAGCCCCCGAGTTTATAGTCAGACAGGCAGAAGCGTGGTTAACTTGGGGATATCTGAGACTTTCAGCTGGCATCTGAAGTGGGGACAGTCTTGTGGGACTGAGCCATATCTTGCGGGTCTGTGCTAAGTCCAGGTAGTCAGTGTCAGAACTGAGTTCAATTGTAGGACCCCATTGGTGTCACAGAATAGGTACTGAAAACGCCTCATATGGTTAAGCTGTTAGAGTGGGCTTTCTGTCACTTCTAACTAAAAACAATGTGAGTCTTGATCATTCATAATTTACTGGTAATTTAAATCCATGCGTTTTACCTCCTAAGGGTATTTCTATTTCACCTTTCTATAAGCCAAGATCCGTTTTGAATCGCATACTATTTTACTATTTAAAAAATGCTAATGCTCTGTAGTGATATTTTAAAAAATTTTGTTGAACTGTTTCTCTTTTTAAAAACATTTAGAAAGACATGATGATAACAATGTTCATTTTACTGAAAAAAATTGACAACCATCACTAACCCTTTTTGTTTTGTTTTTGCATTCTCACAAAACTTGTTTGGGGTAACAAAGATTCTCTCCTTGACCAAACTCTACTCAGGCTCACCTGCACTGCTTTTGGACTTCTGTGTAGTTCTCTGCACTGTCCAATTTTAGCAAGAACCCTGCTAAGTCTGTTTAGTCAGAATCTCTCATCTTCCATATCTGAACACCCTCAATATCTAATCAGGATACTCATCCTCCATCATCCCCTAGGTGATGTCTGCTCATCCAGGCCTGCTGTTGGCAAAAATCCCCACCAGAATCCCTCTTACCTCTGGTATTTCCTCTTCATAATTTTCCTTTCACTGACCTCCACCCTGCTCCTTGACTATAAATTCCCACTTGCCAATGCTGTAACTTGGGATGAGTTCAATCTCTCTTCTCCACTGAAAGACTCCACTGCAGTGGTCCCTACACCTATTGCTGTGTCCCCCCTTAATAAAGTCGGCTTTACCACCTTCAACAAGTGTCATGAATATTTTTTGTCTCTAGCAGGGGAACTTGATTTGCTTTACTTAGTGATCAAGTGGAATAAACACTCAGGCTGGCAAATCCAACAAAGTGAAGACCCAAGGTTGCTTGGTTTATATGGAATAATGATCTATATGAAACACATAAGAAAATGTATAAAAGGTTTCACAGAGAATAAATCAAAGACTGTTCCCCTATTATTGTAGGACTCCCACGGGAGATGGTGACTAACGAAGTTCTGGTCCGGATGTGCTGCTCCCATGCATGCCTCATGATTTCACTGCCCTTACCACACACTCTGTACTCACCTACTCCAGTTCCTACTTTCTCTGCTCAGGCTGTTACTTGCTAGCCTAGATCACCTCTGCTGAGGTGGCAGAGAGCAACACTTGGGCAGATAGTCTAGAAAGAGACTGACTTTTTGTATCATGCCAACAGGTACACAGATTGTGTGTGCGTATGTGTGTGTGCCTGTTAACCCACTGGCTGTTATGAAAGGAAAAAGTGCCACTGTCTCTCATTAGAATTATATATGGCATTTCAGGGGTCCTGCTTTTTGCTTATTTCTCCTTCCAACTTTTTCCTGTCTCTACATTTACACCCTCCTCTTTCTCAAAATCACCTTCTCATAATTATTCTGTCTTGCATTTCCTCCCCCTTCCTCCTTCCTCCTTTTGTCTCCTCCAACATCCCTTTATAATGTGCTCTCTTTCTTGCCTCACCGAAGTCCAGACTGTCCTACCACTTTTCTGATAACGTGACAGCATGTGACAAGTGGTTAAATATTGTTACACACCATCCGCCTGCTGTACGTAGCACAGCTCCTAATACTGTGGGAAGTACAGTGTTTTGTTTTGTTTTTGTGTTTTTTAACAAATTCTGTCATATTAAAAGGAAAAACAGTATCATCAATCATAGGAAACCGAACTGCCTACCATTGCAGCTGCATGACAAAAATATCTCTGAGTACATCCTTTGTTTGTACCTACCCAGGCACCAGCGGCAATCCTGAAAAGTCTACTGTGCAAGTTTTCAAGTTGATTTGTTTTTCAGCCTCTGTTTTAGGTATTATTTTCCTTTATCCACCTTAGTTGGCCAGTGTTCTCCAGATTGTTATTTACATTCAATGATGGAATGATTAAATTATTTCTGAAAATTATTTTTGTGACCTTAACTCTGTATTTGCATGATGAAACTTCTTTATCTCCTTGCAGAATCAAAAATCCAGGGCTCTTTTCCTTTCCACAAGTGTGCAATCTGGTTATTAGTGTTTGGAGTTGGCAGTAAGATTTGAGAGTGGCTGTATAAGTCAGGAGGCGTAAGAACAGATGCTCTTCTCTCTTTTCCTGGATGACAATTCAAAAGTTTAACCCTTTAATATAGCTAGAATCCCAATCCCACAAGTCAATGGATTTTAGAAAAGCCTAAGTTACTTTGTTATCATGTAGACACACACACCTGTCTATGTGTACATGTGTAAAATAAGAAGAGGAGAGGACAGAACAGGGACTAAAGTGTTCCCTGTGATATCTTCCATTTGCCTGTCCAGATCCACATCCCATACTCTCCCCTTCTCCTCCAGCTTCTGCCCTGGAAGGCTGACCTACATGATAGGCTTTCTTGCTCTGGCTTCTGCATACGTTAGACAAATGCAGAACCTTTTCAGGGGATCAGAGGATGGAAGGAGAGAGAAGTCAGAATCTCACTTCCTGTAGGGCCACATCAAGCTACCTAGGTCTCACCCCCGAAGGTGGACCTCTCTACACTGCCCTGCCGTTCTTATTGCGGAAATCATTATCTCCTCTTATATCTTCAGGCTGAAGGTTGCTAATAACTTCCCCGTTACCAACCATGGGGTAGTGCACTGTCCCTTGTGATTTTCCTGCACCCTGCCCACTCCTTTGCTAATAGTTTCTTTGTTAAAATCTCTTCAAACTATCTTAAGTTGAGTGTTTCTTGCTAGGACCTAGACTGATTCATTCAATTTAAAAATTATTTCTGAGAAAAGTTACTGTAGATATTAGTCCTTATAAAGACTCTACACATTTACCAAATGACCTCATTTAGTGCTAGTTTTGAATACTTATAAAAGCCACCTGACACAATCTTTACAAACAGAACAATAAAAGCAGACAGAATTTAACATGGACTCAGTCATAAACATATGCCTTGACAACTGCAAGAGTTGGCTGTCAAGTTTTTAAAAGATTCTTTAAGAAATGTATTAAGTGGGTAACTTGTGTAGATTTTGAATAGCAAACGGATACTTTAGGCTTGCATGAAAATGTCCAGTGCCTGCCTCACATCAAAAAGTGCTGCCATATCTCAAACAACTTTCATAGATGTGAAGATGCGCTCTGGGAAAAGCATGGTAATTGACTTAAGTGGCTTTGGTGACAGCAAGACTCTGATGACAAAGATATATGTGAGAGCTTTGAATAAAACTTCCATGAAACAGGAGAATAGAAATAAAGTGCCATTTCTCAATTAATGGATTTTATAAAATATACTAATTTAAATATGTGTACTATAAAATTTATAAATAAATATTTTAAGATGACATCTAACCATGCCAAGACTATCTTTAAGAGTCTAACTGTTCAAAATCCTGAAAACATCTGAAAAATATTTTCCATTGGAAAAATGAAGCTCAGTTTACAACTGGTTCATTTTATGATCAGGGATATGCATTTCTTTTTCTCCCCAAACCTACTTCCTCAATGAGTTTGAGACTCATTGACTAGGGTTAGGGTTAATGTCAGGGTTAGAGGTTAGGTTTAGGGGTTGAGGTTAGGGTTAGGGTGAGGGTTAGATACCCTTCCATGACCACTGCCACTGCCTCTTTCTAGCTTCATCTCTGGGGTTTCTCCTCAGCTGACTGACTCCCCATGGTTTATCAGCTCCAACTTTAACCTACATTCTTTCATTCCTGTTCTCAAGACTCCTGGTTAATTACTTTTTTAAAAGATCTATTGCATTTATTTTAGTTAATATTGAATTCCTCTGTCTCTGAATTCCAAATCCAACACTTATATCTAATTTTGTAATGAGTCTTCTGAGAAAGAGAGTTATAAGTGTTTACTTTTCATGAATCAAGTTCTCACTAAGCTTATTAAATTATAAGATGTGGTAAATAGTGTCACATTTGAAGTAATATTTGTGCCCCATGGATAAGCACACTGGGGCATGGAGGAGCCTATTTTAGTAAATTAGTTGATAAAAAAAACTTCAATTTTTTTCTCTCAGTGTCAGAGCAACATCAGAAGTCCGAAATTCTAATTATCTTGCACCATGGCACTTGATATTTTTTCAGTCTTAAAATAACTTAATAAAACCCTAAAATAGGATTAATAAAATTGGTTTATTAAACTATAAAACTGTCCAGCTAAAGAATTTATTCTTCTTACCACTAGAAAAGGAAATAATAAAAATGCTTTTCTCACCCTATTTTCTATATGTATTACAAGTGTATTTAAAGAACATAAAAGTTGAATATTAGATATAATTTGCCATAATGCCTGGTGCTGTAACTCAAAGTATTCTTCGGCGAATCACAGAATATTTCAAATACAGCAAGAAATCAAGAGAAAGAGTGTTTGTGTATTCAGTCCTGCGAGCTCTAACAATTTAGCCTTTTTCCCAAGTTTCCAAATGCAGGACTAAAGACAGAAAGATAAATAAGAAATGTTAGAAAGTTTGGGGGATGACCTCACAAAATTAAGTAGCAGAGAAGACCCCATTCACATTTCAGAAAATGCTAACCAGGCATCAAAATAAACTCATTCAAGATGAAAACACATTCCAAATGATGTGGAGTTGGCAAGAAAATTACTAGATGTTTTCAGTAAAATGAAAATATATGATCAAGGTTGAACTTTTGATATTAAAGGGAAACAGAATAGAAAAAGTGTCTTAAGTTAGTTCAACAAACTTCTCAGAGTGTGGCTTTCATGATAGTTAACGATTCATATCTAACGGAGAAGGACCAGAGTAATGCCTGGGAAAAATCCTATCACCTTAATGGAATAGGTTTGCACTTTACTCCTGACCATTAGTAAACAGCAACAGAACAGCTATATACTACTAAAACAAAGGAAACTAATGCCATAAACAAAGCAAACAAACAATAGCAACAATACAAAACTGTTATCAAATGTATCTCTAATCCTTTGAAGTAAGCAAACAAAAATGATTTAAGTAGAAGTAAATATTACACTGGAAAAGGAAAAAAAGAAAGGTCGAATCAGGTAGACATTTCATTTATTTCAATCCCAAGTGGATTCCTGAACATCTGCATATGACGATATTCTGGGCTTAGTGACAGTGGCTTTGCCACCATATGTCTTCTCCCCTGTGCAGAGTCACACAACATAAATGCACAAAACATGTCTACTCTTTTACTTACTGCAAGGACTTTCCTGAAAACAATTTTTCTATGTAATGCACCACAAGTATTCTAAGATACAGATATATCCTAAATTGTATCTATTTTAGGGCAGGTAATTCTTTTTAGATTGGCAATTTATAACAAAATTGATCTGCACTTCATTAAAGCATTTAATAATATGGAGATGAGTACGGAAATAATAGGTTATACTAGGAAAGTGGAGATATCAGAAAAATAATTATCATGCAAATTATTTTCATAACAATGGAGCCCATACAATTCTATTTCTCCTAGGACTGTAACAAAGATGAAATGAGATAATGGGTGAAAAGCCTCTACACTTAGTAAGTGCTCAGTAAGAGTCCACTGTTATCATTTTCAGTACTGTTATCGTTGGTCTTATATTTACAGCACGTCTTGGGCTGCCTTCATACAGGTGCACTGCTTGAATATTTTCATAATTCATTTATTCAGAAGACATACAGTGAACACCTATGGATTACCAGGCACTGTATTAGAGACTATAAAGTTCTTACAGTTTATGACGATAAGGGGACATATAAAGACAATGAAGGGTGGCAGTGCTATGCGAGAGGCCAGTACAGAGTCCCATGTGGGCACATAAAGGAACGCCCCCCGGATGTGATGGGAGAACGGCAGCTGTGGAAAGGGTGAGTTCCAGGCAGGGAAGGCTTGTCAGATGAAGTGAAACTGAGCCCCATGGGCTGTGACTCACACAATCACTCTCTCCCCTGGTCTTCTCCATCCCATTTGCATCTAGAGCCCTGACATTATTAAACGCGGATAAGTGAGCATCAGCTGGAGTAGATACAGTTGGAGTTCCTGCACAAACACAGATACCCATCAGAAGCCCAGGTAGAGAGACAAATTGATTAGAAAGGAGCGACAAGGACAATTTAGGCTATTTTGTCTGCTTCAGCTTCTTTTGGCAATGCTGTGTGCTTATTTTTTTTAATGGCTGTCTAGATATAAATGAGACAAAGTTGGTTATAAGAAGAATATAAATGAACTTTTTAGTGCTTTTATTTTAAAAGCTAACAATATTGAGACCTATTAAGAGTGGTATGACAAGAGAAAGGCTTCGATGTGTAGAAAAGGAATGTTCCTGAAAGTTTCATACAGAAAAAAAACCTATATAAAGTGTCCTCTTTTTCCACTAATGGAGTTATGCTTCAACAGAAAAAGAAAAAAAAAGTTCTCAATTTATAAAACAATTTCATACACATGAATTTTTAAAACACATCGAAAAGATATTTGATATTATAGCAAAATGTTAAAAATTAATAATATTCCTTTAATTCAAATGCCACTACATCTTAAGGAGGAAACTCATTTATATCAGCTTTTTAATATACCAATTGCTATGCCTCTTTATGTTGGGCACACACTAGTTGTCCTTTCCATAGAATGTCATCCTAGAGCACATAATCTGTTAGAAAACTTTTCCTCATAACAGGTAATATATAAAAACAAACATGTAACTGATTATGCTAGCAATTTTGATGATCTCAAGACAATGGTTAAACATTTGTGGAACTAATAAGGTCCAAAGTTTTCATAAATTTGCAAAGTTTTCATTCTATTTCAAACAATGAGAAAGTCTGCATATTACATCTGGGACCATTGATTTGTATTTTTATTGCACTGCTGCCACCGTATGTATTTAATATTCTTTTTTTTCTTTTTCAGTTTTAAGGCACTAGAACATCACAGAAGACTAAGGATTTGGGGTTGATCCTATGCCCCTCATTCTCTCCTTTCCACTGATGTTGCCTTCGCTTTCTCCAGCGCTTACCAATCTCACTATTTCCTACAAGAGTCTTATTCACTCTTCCCTTCTAAACGGAGGGAGGACAATTTATTTCTACAATATACAAACATTTAAAGAAATGTGAGTAGAAAATTATTTGCCATGCAATATAAAGATTTGGGTTTCAGCAATGTATTAACTATTTATTCATAGACGATCCTAAAATTACTTAATATTTTTTAACTGCACATTTCTCATCTATAAAGCTACTATCTCACAAGGTTGAAAAAAGGATAATTTTTAAAATGTAAGTGAAAATGCTTGGTAAACATCTGAGAGTCAGATTAGTATAGGATGTTGTTTGTAGTACTTCTGGTAGTCACTGTAATATGGTGGCATAGTTTTGAAACAGTATTACATTTCTTTCTTGTGCTTCCTGATCACTTAGGTCTCCTCTTCACCCTGCCCCAGCCTCCTAAATCAGACACTAGTTAGGCTATTCAGCGTCATGATACAGGGAAAAGACATGTTCAAAAATTAGAGAAAAATGAAGTTTTCCTGGCTTTCAGATTTTAAAAGCCTAGGCCTTAGGAGAAAAGAATTGGATTAAAAGAAAAGATTTGGAAAGAAACATGATAAAGGTGGGGTGAGGAGATAGGATACATCCACAAAGAGAAAAATCCGTGAGTAGGAGAGATACTGGAAGTCGGGGGTGGGGGCAGTCACCCTCTGAGTCACAGGAAGAAAGACAAGCTCCAGATGGTTCAGAGGAACCCTGGAGCAATTCTGCCTGAACAGCTCCTGGGGTGGAGACAAGCCACTAAAGCAGACGGGGCAGAACATTCAGTCTAGGAAGGGAGGGTTTTAAGCAGCCCTTCAGAGTTTCTGTGGTCCCTGCCTGGCCCAGAGCTGTAGGGCAGAAGGCAGGCCCGAGAGGCAGGAGGAAAACACAGAGAGAGGGAGAAGGGGAGAGGGAGAGAGGGGGCGGGGCAGGGGAGAAGGGAGGGCACATGGCAAGAAGACAGCACAAAATAATATTTTGTTGAATTTAGGAAAATTCAGTTACACTGTACACTTGTCTTCATGATTAGAATCATGCCGTTACAATATGAATTCTCCTTATTTTCACTTCTAAAATCTTTTTTTTAAATGAGCAGGTAGAGAACGATACACAGAGTTCCTTCAAATATCCATCAGTTTTATTTATATAATAAAATAATCCTAATTATCAACTGGCATATTTCTAGAAACCAGAAATATGCAAAAACGAATCCTGAATAGCTGTAATACCTGTCAAAACACCCAAGCAATTTCTACCTCCATGGCCTCTGATGGTGCCACTGGATTGCCATGAAATGATTTGTGTTCATAATGATGTCCTAGTTGCAATTTTGAGAAGTGTTCCATCAAAGTGGTTAAAATAAAAATATCTTGTGCTTGAAAATAAGTGCTAGTAATTCAGAAAATTTATTTAATTGATTATGGCATTTTCCTGACACATGTCCTCTCTATTTCCTAACTGACAGTGAATGTTGTTATCTTTTCCTTATGTTGGAGCAAGAAGGGGTAAGCTTGGGGGTGGACTTTGATTCCAACAGAAAAATAAACAGATCATGGAGAAATGGAGAAAGAAAAATAAATGAAAGAGACAAAGATTAACGGAATCTCAGAAAGAAAATAGTTGTCCAATTTTATTTCAGATTCAGGATTAATTTCATGTAAAATAATTTATATAAATTTTCCATCATTTGTTATTACACATAATCCTGTGTTGAAACAAAATCAGTTAGTGTAAAGTGGCAATAAATATATAATTGAGCAGATACATAATTTATAATTCAATTTCTTAATCTCCGAGTATAAAACTCTCTGACATCAGTTTTAAAGATTATATTAAATTAAATTACAAAAAGATATGTACCTACTAAGTTCTCAGGATTCTAACAAATGACATTTTCTTTCTGAAATACCTTTGGGAAAAAAAAATGAGTATTTAAAAAATTTAAGAGAAGAACATGTTGACTAACCACTCTCTACTTTCAGAAAGTTCAAAAGTGCTCTGAAGAATTCCAGCTAAATAATTCTAACAAGTAGTCAAGGAGATTTCAGAAGCAAGAATGTAATAGTATTTAGCTATCAAGTTGGACAAAATACTTTTTTTAAAGTGATTATATCTGATGTGGCTAAGATTCAAGAAAGTAGAAACTCCTGTATTTGTAAATTTGTATTGGTAAAAATGTTAATCTTATATGGAAGTAATCTGGAAAAATGTAAAAGAAAATTTTACAAATTGTTATATCATTTAAGCTAGCAACCTAACCTCTGGGTACTCATCCTATAAAAATACAAAGGTCAGAATACAAGAACATATTCAAAATTTGTTTACTGAAGCACTTTGTGTAATGGGGGCAGGGGGGAAGGAAACAACTTAAATTTCCCCATGAGCTGGGAAACACTCTGGATTATTCATATCATGCAGTTGTATAATATTATGGAATATTATACACGTACATATATATCTATAAATAATGTCTGTACATACATCAATTAGCTGTTTACTTCAGCAGTAGAGATAGGACATAAAACTATCAACTTTTCCATATAGATTTGTACATTATTTCTGTAGTCTTCCTCATCTCAGTTAATGAGAAAGATACTGCTCCAGTGGCATAAGCTAAAGGCTTGTGGACATCCTTGACTTTTCTCTCCCTTGCATTCTGCCTCCAAACTGTCAGAAAATTCCACTGGCTATCCTTTGAGATCAAATGCAATTTCTTCTCACCAACTCCATGCTAGCACATGATAAGAGCCACCAGTATCTCTTTCTTGTAATATTACATTAACATCTGCATCCCCATAGTACAGCCACCAGAATTATCTTTTAAATGCATGAGGCAGATCATGTCAGTCCTCTGCTGCAAATCCTCCAGTGCTCTCTCACTGCACTCAGTGAAAAAGCTGACTCCACAGCTCGCCTACCAGGCCCTTGCAACCAGGTCCTGCTAGCCATGATTTCATCTCCACCTCTCCACCTCTGACTTCCTTTCTTTCCTGACTCAGTCACCTCCACCCACTCCTGATCCCTTGTTCTTTCTTTAGCACGTGAGTACACCCCTGCCTCAAGGCTTCTGCACTGGTCCTATTCCTCACGCACAGTGCTCTTCCCCCCAGATCCTCATGGCCGCTCCCTCGCCACCGTCCGTTTGTCCAAATGTCATTCTCCATAAGGCCTTGCCCTGCCAACTTCATTATAAAAGCAATCCCCCCACCTCCAGGCCCCACCTCCAACCCCATTTCCTGTGTTTTCTTCACCTTCAAACATAACTACTTTGTTTCCTTATTTTGCTACGTTGTTGTTTGTGTTCCCCCATGAGGAGATGGTTCTGTGAGAATAGGGATGTTGTCTCTTTTGTCAAATGTCTACACCAATGAAACCGAAGCACCGCTGCAGAGCTTGGCCTACAGTAGGTGCCTCATAATTGTTTTACAAGTTAATGACTAAGTATGGAGTCTATTTAAACGCATTATCTTATTAATATTCTTTTAAAATTATGTCTTGTGACTTAAAGCATCTCTTCCCTTCTTAAACCCATACCTGGAATGTTTTAATAAATGCTTTCGAATCTCTTTTCAGGTGATTTTAATCTTCTTGTTTAAATCGCTTCTACTCTCATGCTGCCTCGTTGTGCTGTTCTGTGTATGAATTCCAGTGTCTGAGTTTGTGAGAATAAGCCTTGTAGAATATTCCACCAAATACAAGGGAGGTTGTGAATTCCTTTTATACCAGGATCAATAACCATCTGAACTGGACAGATTAAATTAGCCACAGGCTGGTTTGGAAGCAGGAGGATAGATGGACAGCTTCTAGGAGTCTCTTGTAGTTCTATACAAAGTGTTTGTTCAAGTTTCAGTGAGAAAAAAGGCACTAAAATGCAAGGTAAACATTCTGCTTTAAAGTGATAGAGACAAATGGCCTTCTCCAGCTCAAACCTTTTCAGCGATGGTGTAGATCATCTGCATTATGTTTCTGTGTTGCCTGTGAAAAGGATGTGAGGAGAAAGGCACTATTTGAAATTCAGTTCCAATACCACGTTGGCTGAAAAGCTGTTCTTCTTAGTAAATCCAACCAAATACACTGACATTTTCAGAGTGCATCTGATACATTTCAATAATTAATTCTTAAGTCAAGAAAGAGTCAAGAAATCAGATGAAGAAGCACAGTAGGCTGAAAATTGCCAGTGGGAAGGGAAAAAAATCAACCATAGATAGAACCTTTTCAAGCTGAAAAGAGGTCAGTGGGAGACCACTGGGAACAGGGATGAAGCTTCAGGGGTTTTTATCATTGTTATTTACATAAACCACTCAGAGAGTAATGTAAGCTGCTCAGGCCATAACTTTGCAGAAATTGGTAGACTCAGAGAAAGAAATACACATCCACAAAGTAGAAAGAACTAAATCAATGAAGAATCTCAGACAAAAATATATTCTCTTTTAAAGAAAACAGATTGTAGAATGATGGTGCTGGATTGGAACTTGAGAAGAGCTCCAAAAAGCCTGCATCTGAAAGTTTTATCCGGGTTCTATAGATGGCCTTTGTCTATGGATCAGAGGGTATCACAGGATTGCCAACAGAAACACTAAAATTATATTAGTAGTTGAGCATTTTTTAACGTGGAAGACATAAATTTCAGAGAGAAGATTTTAGACATGCCGTAATTGCTACTGAGAGAAACTAATGTTTGTAAGGGATCTGTTTTGTAAAAATATTTTTCATGATGTCTCAGGTTATGTTTTTTAGTTCTGCTCCTAAATAATTACTGTCTCGAATACTAGAAATAAAAAATGCAATGAAAATAAAATTTATAATTTAAGTCATTGATAGTTAATTTAAAAATATCAATTCAACTTAATTTATCATCTATTTCTTAAAGGTTTATCATGTGCTTCTAAGCAGATACAACCAGATCATTATATTCAGTGACCTACCGGGAATATGTCTTTATGGTGGCTTTCAACACAAGGTCCCAGGAAAAGTTAACATATGTAGAAAGATATGGATGCATACCATCCATAGCATGCTTTATCAGGTGAAATTCACTCACTAAAAGTAAAAGAATACCTCTACAGAATACCTCTAAAGAATGCCTACAACCTGGCATAGGAATCACTAGATGACACTATCATAATGTTAGTTCTGATCAATGGCCAAAGCCTCTAACAAGGAAAATAAAATAACAATATACTTATTTTAAAATACATGAAAATGTCAGTGTGCGCTCTTGTATTCTATAATCCAGTAATAGGAAATGAGAGAGTGTTAGAGTTAGATACCGCTAGACAAAGCCCTTGCTGCTAGACCAGTGCTTACGCATAATAGGTAGTCAACTTCCCGGAAAAACACCTATCTTATATCCCTCAAGGACTTCTAAGGAAATAATAATTTGTAAAAAGAAGTCTTTTGGATTTAGAAATTCACTACATGATTCCTTATAATCCAGATGGTTTATGAAATAGGAGTTTCCAATTGTCTCTGTGAGCTACAGGACAACTTTTGAAGGAAAGTAAATTATATGCACTTTAGTTCCAATTTTATTTTCTAAGTGAGTGAAAGAGTAAAATATACAATTCAAATGGGTAGAGTAACAAGTGCATTTGATTCTTAAATCTCGATTTGAATAATATTAGGTGGTAGCGGCATCGATAGGGAATTTTCCAAATGTGAGATAATTTGATATTTGGCAACCAAATAAGAGTCACTATTTTTTTCTCCCGGGGAAAATAGATTACCTAAGACAGAAGTAAACGGCTTTGCACTAATGCACTTAACAATTACAGACAGAGATTTCAAAAACATAAACAGGGCAGCTATTGGCTGAATTTAAATCTTCTTATAATGAAATAGAAGATGATGTCTAAACATCTTGGATGCTTCTTCTTTGCCTAGGGCTCTATTAATTCCTATGACAGGACTGAATAAAGCATATAACATAATCCAATTCAATCATGTTAACTTATACTAGGAAGCTCAGTAAGTGGCTATTTGAGAGGCACGAGGAAACATAAGTCTTGATTTGTAGAAAGGGGAAGAACTCGTCCTGGTCAAGAATTACTGATGCCTACTTGCACTATTCTGGAAAAAGCTGCCAGATCAAGTGAGCTCTGAATAAAAAAGCTGCTAGATAATTGAACTCTGAATGTAAAGAATATGATCTAAAAGTGAACATACATATTAATATCAGATGTAAGGAATTAATCAGAGCTGGGAAAATGTAGAGCTGCTACAGAGAGTTGGAAGGAAATTGGCTCCGGATACTTTGTGGTAGGACCCTGGGGGCAAATTCCTTGCGCAGGAAAATAACAATTAATAGAAGGGAGCCAGGTGATGTTATAGGGACTCAAAAGTCTTAAATATGGATGTGAACTGTTACAGTAATGTGAAAAAACTAGGGAATCTGGTGGTCAACTGCTATACTGATACAAGAAGAAGATGATTAGGGCTTCATATTCCTTATAGTTGCAAGAAGAAAAAAAGGGGAAAAAAGAGAATAAAAAGATGGTGCAATTGGTAATGATAATATGAGTACCAAAGTGGAGCAAAAATTAAAGTCAAATAACAAACCTGAAGAATAGTCACTATAGATTGAAACAATGGTCACTTAAGCAAACTTTTGGAATTAGTGCTGACAAGTGTGAGTTCTTTGATCTCCATGCTTTCAGGAAAGTTCATTGTACCTGATCTATTACTGAAGCAATTGGACCAAATGCTATTACAGCTTTCACCGGGACAAGGCATGCAACTAGGGCACCCAGTTTATCGACTGGAAGAGTAAAACATTCTACAAGATAGAGTAGGAATAGCATACTATATCTACAGATATCAAAAACACACATAGCCTAGTTTACCAAATTCCTTAGAAAATGCAATGTTACCAGCTTGGTCATCCATTCCAACTAGAATGTTTATGCAATTAATTTCTTTCCTTTGATTTAAGTTGTTTGACCCTGACATTAATTGCATTTGGCTACTCTTTAACATCTAAAACTATCTTTCATAGCAGATCTGTTTCCCAGCTACAACTAGCTGATTAAGCTAAACCCATTTGCAAGAGTAAGATTTAAATGTTTTCATCTCACATCAGAGATCACGTTTGCCCTTTGCATATGACTCTCAATAACTGAAAAACAACTAATGGTTTCGAAAGCAGACTTGAGGTATCACAAGTCACAGGATTTGATAATAAGAATTCACATTTTTAAATTTTGATTTTCTGACATGTCTTTGTTTTTAAAATTATCAATAATAGATTGTCTCATGAGGTAGCTAACATCTTTTATTCATATTCAGACAATTGTTTTAATTTTATCTATTTCCAGTGTGTTCTCTCCTATAACTATAAATGCTTTGATATTTAAAAGTTTTGTTATCTTTTAAAATGAGTGCACTCTCTGAGACTGTGTTCCCCACAATGAATGCAACTTGCATTTTATATGTATTTTCAATAATTTTATTGTCATCTTATTCATTTCCCAGCCACTTTATTATTTCCCCTTAAATTGCATTTTTCTCTTCTTCAATTATACATCCAAGTTAATTTCAGATCTGTCATGTATATTTGTACAAACTACTGATGAAGCTGAGGCAGTTATATAATTTTGCAAGAAAATAAATCCTGTCTAATTTGTTCAAACTTTGCTAACATAAAATATATCAGTGTGTTCACCTCTCTACCAGTTTTAGAAGTGATCCTATGACTGACATCTTAAAACTTACTGTCCATACTCCAATTTACTCTAAGATGACAGTTTCCTCTAAGGCTACAGAGAACTTTCCAACAACAAACCAGCATGATGCTATTCCCTCAAAATTTGTTTTGGTATGTAAATTGTTACTAGTCCAAGTTTAATAATAGAATATGTAAACTGATAAAGCAAACTTCCATTCCATTATGCTATTAGGAAGTCAATGATAAATGGGATAATCTAGGACAAAATTGTGATACTTATTTTCTTGGCGTATTTTTTTGCAAAAATCATACGTAGTCTTTTTTAAATTAGATTCTAAGCATATATTCATTTTTGCTGCTACATATAATTTATTTTAAATCATTGAAACTGATATGTCTGTTAAGATTTTAGATTTGGTTTCCAAATACAAAATACACCATCACTATTTTTGACTAGCAACTTATACATAAATTCAAAAATATTTTGGAAATGAATGGGTAATTAAATATGAAGGAATTAATAGGTCACTAAATGCATTTCTAGTTGCTAGATTTTAAAATAGAACAATTGCAGTTTATAAGAAATGCTTTCTTTCAGTACATCTTACTAGACTATGAGTATATGTGATGACTTCCAGCTGAGGTAGAAGATAACTACTTCCTGAACTATTTGGTAATTGTTCAACTAAACAGTATTCCTGCCTTTTATCTAGACAGTGTGTTCATTATGAATCCAATTCCCATCAGATGATTATCCCATCGTGTAGAAAACAGAATACATGGAAACAATTTGGAATCCTATTCTGTCAGTAGGTAGTTTTTATTTGGCCAGGATGAGAAAACGCAAAAGTAGTGAGTTAATGAACATTTTGAAGCTTATGCCACACACAATATTACTGCTTTGATGTCACTAAAATAACCTCGTATTGAATTATAATCAAGAATCAAGTGTCTAAGAAACTTTAATCTGCTGTGTTCAAAATAGAACCAACTAGAATATACAATAAAGATGAGCAGTTTTTTATATGACTTTTAGCATGTTATTCTTGACAAGATGTTTTTAATATAAAATTTCCTCCCCTATCAATTATTTAGACATATGAAACTTTCCAATTATTTCAATTATAAGAGTCAATGATATAAATAAGAACTATTTTAGAAAGAAAAGATATTATCTAATATATTTTCCAGTAATACAATTTACAATTTTTCCTTTACTTTCACTTCTGTTCCACAGTACAACATAAACATACTTTTCTGTGGGCTAACATAGTGACAAGATCAGGACTGCCATTCTAAGTTTCTGACTTTTGGTCTACAGTTTTGATTACAATGAAGAGAAATGAAGAATAATAAAGTATTTTAAATATTTCATAAATATTTAGAGGCACTTAATTCATGTTGCAGTTTTGGGATTTCTTTCTGTTAAATGTTTCAACTATTCTTGAAAGCATTTTCTATCCTCGCAAATCTGTATATTTCTCCCTGATGTTACCAGTAACCCTC
Source organism: Tapirus indicus (assembly GCA_031878705.1). Classification (NCBI taxonomy): domain Eukaryota; kingdom Metazoa; phylum Chordata; class Mammalia; order Perissodactyla; family Tapiridae; genus Tapirus; species Tapirus indicus. The sequence continues at coordinate 4,709,930 of CM062936.1, forward strand.
TAGGCCAACCTACTCCCTGAACTACTGAAATTTTCCAGACAATTCAACTTGTCTCTTTGTCATCTATAGTAATCTCTTCTAATTTTTTCTTCATGAACACCCAGTAATCTCTTTCAAAGTATAAATGTGAGAATATCCTACCATCCCCATATCTATCCCCTTTTAAAACTCTTCAATGGCTTCTCATTGTTGTTAGAATAGAAAAAAAATTTGTAACAGGACCTTCAAGGTACTGTGTGGGATATCATATCCTACAGACTCCAGCAAAAAACCTGTTAGAACTAATAAATGATTTCAGTAAAGTTATAGGATACAAAATCAATATACAAAAATCAGTTGTGTTTTTATACACCAACAACTATCAGAAAACAATCCCATTTACAATTGCATTTAAGAGAATAAAATACCTAGAAATAAATTTAACCAAGGAGGTGAAAGATCTGTACACCGAAAATTATAAGACATTGATGAAATAAGTTGAAGAGGATGCAAATAAATAGAAAGACGTTCTGTGTTCATGGACCAGAAGAATTAATACAGTCATGCATCATTGAATGACGAAGATAAATTCTGAGAAATGTGTCTAGGCAATTTTATTTTTGTGTGACCATCATAGAGTGTACTTATACAAACCTAGGTGGTATAGCCAACTACAGACCTAGGCTATATGGTACTAATCTTAAGGGACCACCGTCATATATGCAGTCCATTGTTGACTGAAATGTGGTTATGCGGTGCATGACTGTATCGTTAAAATGTCCATATTACCCAAAGTGATCTACAGATTCAATGCAATCCCTAAATTCCAATGGCATTTTTCACAGAAACAGAACAAACAACCCTAAAATTTGTATGGAACCACAAAAGCCCAAATAGCCAAAGCAATCTTGAAAAAGAACAAAACTGGAAGCCTCACACTTCCTGATTGCAAAACTATGGTAATCAAAATAGTATGGTACTGGCACAAAAACAGACACATAGATCAATGGAACAGAACGGAGACCCTAGAAATAAACTCACACACATATGGGCAATTAATTTTCAATAAAAGAGCCAAGAATATACAATAGGGAAAGTACAGTCTTTTCAATAAATGGTGTTAAGAAAACTGGACAGTCACACGCAAAAGAATGAAACTGGACCACTATCTTATACCATCCACAAAAATCAACTCAAGATGGATTAAAGACTTGAACATAAGACCTGAAACCATAAAACTCCTAGAAGAAAACAAAGAGGGTAAACTCTTTGACATTGGTCTTGGCCATAAATTTTTGGATTTGATATTTACTCTGATTTTAACCCCTGGCTCCCACTGATTCTTTCATAGGAACTATATTGGTTTTCTTTTACTCCGCTGCAGCCATTCCCTTGACCTGGAGAGTTCTTCCCTCTCTTCTTTGCCCACTTTGTTCTGACTAGTTCTTCAGCTCTCTCCTGACCACCACTTTCTCCAAGTTTTCCTCATCGTCTTTTTTTTTACTAGGACAAATATACCTGTAATTAAATCTCATTGTACCATCGTGCCATTGTTTCACAGCAACAATTTTCATTCTTACAGATGAATATAAGGATTAATCTCTATATTTTAGACTAAATAGCAATTACCAGCGTCCCAATTAATTCCACATTGCTAAATCCAATGGTAAATTTTCAGTTCTCATCTATCAAGAACATTTAACTCTGCTGAACATGAATTACTTTTTGAAAACACTTTATTCACTTATTTTTTATTCTTCTCTGACTCCTGTGCTTGTACATCATCACCTATTTGATCTTTTGAAGGACAGAGTACCTGAAAACTCAGACCTAAGGTTTTTGTTTTCTTCTCTAACTGCACTCATGCCTTAGATAAGCTTATCCAATCTCATAGCTTTATATCCTATCCATAGACAACAATTTCCAGATCTTTTATGTACAGTGTAGAATTTTCTCCTGCATTTCGTATTTATATAGCCAACTTCTACTTGTCATTTTCACTTGGGTGCTTCAAAGGATTTCCAACTGCACATATTCAAAAGTAGCTCCCAATATTTTACCATGTTCCTCTCAAAGTCTTCCCCATCTTGTAAACGTAACTTTGTCCTTCCACTTTTTCAGGCAAAAACAAAACATTGAAATCATCCTACAATCTGCCCCACTTCCAGTCAGCAATTCTACTAGATATAACTTCAAAAGACCACGTCTCACTACCTCCATTGCTACAACTCTGGTCCTTCCACCACCAACATCTGTCCCCTTGTTTCAGATGTGTACTAACATCTCTCATTGCAGTCTGTTTTCACCAGAACATCCAAACTGATCCTGTTAAGCCAAATCAGCATATGTCTCTCTTCTGCTCAAACTTCCAGTGTCTTTCCATCTCACTTGGAGCAAAACAAAACCCTCACACAACTTGGGTCCTCATTCCCTCTATGACTTTCTCTCCTATTACTCTCCTAGGCTCAGGGTCTTCTGGCCCCTCAGGGCTGCTGAGTGTCCCTTGAATAAGCTACATCCCTTACACAGCCTTAAGGCCTTTGCTCTTACTGATTCATCTTCCTGGAATGCTTCTCCCAGAAAACCATGTGGCTTGCTCCCTTACCATCAATTCTCTCCTCCTCCCTGTTCAAACTCAGAACCGCTGCCTCCCTTCTCTACTTTGCCAAGGCATACCCAGCTCATCCTTCTGCTTCATTTTTTCTTCAAAATACCTATCATGTTGTAACAGCCTACAGTGTATAACTTACTTTTTTCACTGATATATTTGCAGCAATCCCTGGCAATGGTGGATGAATGAGTAAATGAAGGAATGAGTGAGAGAAAGCCCCATGAACTAAAAAGAAAAAAAAAAAGGAATTCATATATTTTTTCCCCGTTATATCTTGGCACAGTATAGACATTCAATGATAATGTATCAAATGAAAGAACGCATAGATTTTACTCCCTTTCAAAGGATGCTCAGTAAGAAAAAGCATAAAAGGGATATTACAAGGTCTTTCCATGCACATGGATCTTTACCATGGGCTCAGAACAGGGGTTACATTTTATTCATCACTCAATATCTAGTTCCTGGCTCTATGATTATATCTTATTTAGTTAATAACTACTTATATATGGATATCAGTTGGCTATTTTAAAAGTCCTTTCTCATGCTCTTTTGATCATTACAACTCTATGAAGTCGTTAATACTGATACTTTTATACTGTTTTGCTGATGTGAAGATTGAAAAACAAGCAAATAACAGAGTACATTCCAGAACCCAGGTACTCTGATAACCTTCTCCAAAGCCATTAACAGTACAGTTTGCTCATGATAAATTTTTTATCATGCCATCAAAGGATTTTTTATCATTTATTTTATATTATGCCATCAAAGGATTTTTTTCCACCAAAAATATATAGCCATCACTCCATCTGAATTGAAATATACAGTAGAATTTATTTTTAGTGTAATTTAACTGTTGTCCTTATAGCACTTGTTCTGAAAATGTCCCTAAATACTCAACCATTACACATCCATCACTGTACTTCCCCTTATTACAGACATTTTCTGTTTATAAACCTGTAAGAAGCTATAAACCTTGGAATTTGAATTACAGACTTTCTGAACCCCATACAGCAGATGTAGAACAAGCAAATACCAATTTTATTAACATAATAGAATAACATGAACCAACTGAATGAACTGGGTCCCAGAAGATCCTGCCTTTTGGATGAGATGGATTTAGATAGAATAAAATGTTTTACAATGATGTATCTATGATGGAAATGAGGATATAAACTTAAAGTAGCAATATTTAAACTAATTTCTAATTGCTGTACAAAGCTGTACCCTGTTTTGGTGGCAAATGAGGTATGTTTATCCACATGTCCACAGAAAAGCTCACATTTGCATTTCAAGAAGAAAGGAGAGACAGAGGAAAATAGTTCTATTAAATCAAGTGAAAAATGATATTCTTTTAGACTTGCAAATGGAGACTCTAGAGGGGTCTTTCCATTCTGACCCACCTGGTTTGCACTGAGCAACATGAAGAGGAACAGCTGCCCAAAAGGAAGTGATGAGTTACTCTCCAGAGCAAACACATGTCAAAACCCTACACAGCGAGAAATAAAAACCAGAAACCAAGTTGAATGAAGCTGCACTTTAAAAATAACTAAAATTATCCATATTTTGACCAACTGGATCATCTTACAATAAAGTTTTTGCAAACACACTCTTTAGTCTTGTTACCCTCTTCTGAGTTCAGCATTTCACATCACTCATGGCTAAAGCTTTTCTACAACATTACTCATCTTATTGAGAAACTACCTCCTCACTTTCCTAAGAGGGAACAAGTGAAGTTAACATGAGGTGAATGAATGAGAGACCCAGAAGAAAAAGAATGAGAAACAAGTCCACTGGGAGAATATTTTCCTCACTAATATACCCAACTTGGTGGTTCCAATTTATGTGTTTCTGATAACGACTCATCATCATTCTACTTTACTCCCATTCCCAACCCCAGTCCTACGTGGGTGGATGGGACCTAGGTAAACGCATTTAAAGAAATGAGTAAGATTTAGGTGAATAGTAATATTGATTAATCTGATCTCTTTAGAGACTTTAATAGATTAAAAGCTTGAGGAGCTTCAGGAGTCAGTGTGTCTGATTTAAAATTGTTGCCCTGCCTCTTACTCAGTCTGTGAATGTAAAACAAATTTCTTAACCCTTTGCTTCATTTTCCTCACTTTTTGAAATGAGGATAACAGTAGTACCTATCTCAAAGAGTTTTGTGAGGATCAAATTAGAAAACACATACAAAATGTTTAGTATAATGCCTGGCACATAGAAAACATGCAGGAAATATTAGCTGTTATAATTTTTATTGTTATTCACTTTTTTAAAAGTTAGTAAAGGCTGCAGTTATTAATTATATCTTTAAAAATGTTATTGCACCTCATATAACAACATCTTTGGCAATTTTCCTAGATAAGTGAGATAAGCTAGAAGGTGGATTAAGAAAATAATCTTCTGGGGCTAGCCCCATGGCCAAGTGGTTAAAGCTCTGTGTGCTCTACTTTGGTGGCCCTGGTTCGGGGGTTTGGATCCCAGGCACAGACCTATACCACTTGTCAGCCATGCTGTGGCGGTGACCCACATATAAAGTAGAGGAAGACTGGCCCAGATGTTAGCTCAGACCTAATCTTCCTCAGCAAAAGAAAAAAAAAAAGACAAGATAAAGAAAAGAATCTTCTAAAAGGTACCATCTCAGGGCCTTCCACCTGGAGCTCTTAGTGAATATGTTATAGAAACATAATATGCTTTTAAATTCTCTTACATATTTCTAGCATTCTCAACCTATTTCCTTATATGAGCCTAAAATGGGATAAATTAGCATAAGCTTCAATATTGTTTTTTGATGAGTTATTTTTGATGAAGATTTTATAGCTGTTATGCAAGAGTTTGAATAATTCCTTACACTTTTTAAATTGAGATCTAAACATAGCTTCAACAGAAGGAGTTAGGTGATTTTTCAAAAGAAATTATGTATAGCCATATTCCTCAATCGTCGCTGATATGAACAGCAAGTTATTTTTAGATTTTAAGTATTATATAATCTTCCATGTGATGTAATTTTTTCCCTTTCTTTTGACATTGGGTTGAAATTCTTTAATGATAGAATTTATAAACTTTGGTTTTTAATATTTAAATATGAAGAAAGAAAAATATTATATATACCTTGAATCATTCACATTATATTTTATGTGTTTATTTTAATGGTATAACGAATATAAACATGCAAATGCCATCATGGAAATGAAATACAGCAGATACTCATAGAAAAGGTTTAGTTTTTAGGCTTGTCTTTGACTACACGGTCTTTTTTAATCACCACAGACATCATTTAAATAATAATAGTAATGATGATAATAAGCAAAACTTACTTAGTGTTCAATATGTGCCATTTCCTAGGTTAACCTCTTTTCATATACTATCTCGTATATATGTCACAACTGAACTTTGAATGAAGTTAATCAAACTGTCCAGGTGCTCAAACTTAGTAAGCTGAAAAACCAATTTGACCTATGTCTGTCTGACTACAAAATGGAAGATCTTAATATATAGTGAATATTATATAGTACAAACTGAAATATAGGTGGCTCCACTTAAGACAAAAATCTCAGAATAGTTTGAAGCAATTTCTCAATTTCAACCTCTTATGTGCCTTTCAATTCACCCCCCCAAAGGTATAATATGACGGGAAACCTGGAATACTAAATGTCATTCTTTGAATAGCAGATTTTTTATACTCGCATCTGAATAAATCATTTATTGAATAATATTATGTATGACTATTACTTAAATCCAGTAAATTGAAATTCTGATTCTTCTCTAAACCGCATATATATCTCAGTTTAGATTGTTGAGCACCCTGTGTTATCTTTTAATTCTTATGCAAAGTCAGAATAATTATGTTAATTTTTATTTGAGCACTGAATAATGATTATATGACTGAAAGTAATAGCTAAGTAATAGCTAATGGTTGATATTCTAGAAATGACATAAATGTTATCCCCATTATATTTGCCCAATTTTGAATAAAAAATGAAGCCTAAAAATCAGATTAAAGACTACAAATATATCCACTGGATTAAAACTGTTTAGAAATTTTGTAAGATTCTAAAACAATATTCAACATTAAGATACATTTAGTCTATGTTTATAAGTTTATAATAGAATGAAATAAAATCATTTTGTACAAAGAAATTTCTATGAACACTCTAAGGTACCTTTTCGTCTATCTCTAAGTGGCAAAGCATTGATGATCTTACTTAAGTTCACTGTGACATGTGAATACAGGACAGATTGTAGAGTGTTGAGAATTGAATCAGGAGACAAGTTATAAACTTCTCCAGCCAAGCTCTGAGAAATGAGTGATTTGAAGAAATGGGATCCATGCAAAAGCTACTATTCCCATAGTAAAAGTAGGAAATAATACAGGTAACAATTTTATCCCCATAAAATTAGGACAAATTGATAATTGATCAGTTATGGGAGACATTAAGGAGGAGAAGTTAAAGATGTTTCAAATCTCTCAACTAGGAGATTAGGCAAATATTTGTTCCTAAGAAGACACGGCAAACCTTCAGGGTTCAGAATTCAGAGATAAATAAGTTTCAGTTTTTAATATTCAGGAGGAAATGTTCAGCAGGGTGATGGGAATATCAGACAGGAGCTTAGTAGTTAGATCAAGTCTAGAAAAGTGAAAACTGAAATCAACTAAGAAAACTTTAGAGAAAGAAGACAGTTATATTAATTGGTTCTCTTTTGAGTGCAAGCAAGAGAAATCTATCTAGAAAGCTTAATTAAAAGAGGTCTGTGTCATAGACCCAAAGGGCAAGGATAAAATAGAACCTTAGAAACACATTAGAACAAGGGACGTGAGCACCATGAAGGCACTCTCTTGACCTCTCACTCTTTGTACATTCCTGCCTCATTGTTCTTTCTTCTCTCAGGCTTAATTCATCTTCTTATTCAGTCTACATACAAAATTCACGGCCACAAAGTGTAACAAAATTAATTCTCCACCTCTTCTTCTTCCTCTTGCCCCTTTCAGTTTTCCCTCTCTCTCCTTTTCCCACTTCCCAGTTCTAAGTTTTTAGGGGAGGAATTTGACTGGATCATTCTCTTAACAGTCAACAATGGTGAGGGAGGTTGGTTGTGGGTACACAATCATCTGGAAAATGGCTGCTTCCTTTATTTTCTAGGAAATGAAGTTCACCTCTCAAAGGGAAGGTGGAGAGCTGAACAAATATGGCAAAAAGCAATCTCTTCAGGGATCAAAGACATAACCTAATGAAACCTATATTCCAGAACAAGATATACAAGGAAGAGAGGCAAAAAGGAGTTAAAAAGAAAATCAAGTCTGTACAGAGACACTGAAACCAAGAGAAATGGAAAATCAAAAGAAACTATATATATTCAGTAAAAAAAAAAAAAAAATGAGTAATATGAGGACTGGGAAAGCACCATTGGGTTTGACCGCTACAGAATACCTGGTGATCTTCATAATGACAGTTTCTGCAGAGACAAGGAAAGAATTAATTGCTACGTGATTTGATGAAATTCAGATGTATTACGTTTATATTCTTTCCCTCAGAAACTGGTATAATAGCCAATATAAAAAACAGGAGGGGGAGAAAATTAGAGTAACTTTCTATGCCACTACTAATCACTACTGACTCCTAGTGAACTCTCTTTTAACCTAAACATCCCACAAATTGTTGTTTTAAGGATTCATTTAAAAATTTTATTGTGAAGATAATGTCAAATTCACCAGTCCATGGTTTCTGCAATGCAATCCTTTCTCCTTAAAAAAATATCAGGACAGGGGCTGGGCTGGTGGTTAAAGTTTTGCACTTCCGCTTCTGTGGTCCGGGTTCACAGGCTGGGATCCCTGGCACAGACCTACTCCACTCATCAATCATGCTGTGGTGGCGTCCCACATACAAAAATTAGAGGAAGACTGGCACAGATGTTAGCTTAGGGCTAATCTTTCTCAAGCAAAAAAAAAAGAGGAAGATTGGCAATGGATGTTAGCTCAGGGAGAATCTTACTCAGCAAAAAAAAAAAAAAAAAAAAATCAAGACACATTCCTCTCTCCAATATTCCAGAAGCTCCCCACATTTGGATGATTCCATAAGGATAAATGAATGAGATGTGATCCTCTCCAAAACTTCCATTGGTTCCCTGGGATGTACTTTGTTTGGACCAGGAGAAATGAACTATTTTTAAGCAACCATCTGCTCTTATATTCTCTTGGAATTTATTTTCCTCTACCTACATTTTTTTTTCCTGTTTGAAGACCATTTGCCTTGACATAGAAACTGGACAATAAAAGAAATGGGTAGTTCTTTCTATTATCTCTACGTAATATACATCTGTATTAATCAATCATTAGAAATCAAATTTCAATTTCTACTTGAGGCATAGTTCATCTTAAAGTCATTTCTTTTCTCCATAATACCTTATAAATGCAAAAATATAGGCATATAACATCTTTTAGATGCAAAAATGGTAAAAACTATGACCTACAGCCCCCTGCAGGGGGGTACACAAGTGGAGAAAGGAGATTCAAATAAAATGGATAGGTGTGGAACAGTAGGGATGGTGATGTGGGAAGCACTAAATTGAGCACAGAAATATGTTTGCATTGCAAAATCCTAGCCAGCCTGAATCCCAATATGACTTGACAGATGCCAGTAATATAATTTATGGCTGTAATCCTCCAATGGTGAATTGGTTTCCTGCACATAATACTTTGTAATCTGTATATTATAATTTGAATTATTATCCATTGTTTTTAAGAATTACCAAGTGTCCAGAGATGTAATTATCAAGAAAGTTTTGTCTAATCAAGCGCAGCAATGACTCATGATCTCTCCATCGCCTATTGCATCATCACATTTATTTTCTGCCACTCATAAAAGAACAGGTCTTTACTCAAAAGGTTTCCTCATTCTATTGAAATCAGCTGTACTCATTCCTGTTTCCATATCTTTACTTATGCTGTCAAATTCTTTTTTTCTATGTACTACTTTTTTCTACACACATCCTACCCATCCTTCAAGAACCAGTTCAAGCCCCACCTTCCACATACAGCATTTTCTAGAACAAGGACTCCAGCTTCAAAATCTCTCTCTTAACTCCCTTTACACTGAAGCAGAGTAGATTTTGTCACTGCAAAATATGCCACTTTGGCATGAAGATTATTTTGAGTTAAAGATGATAAAAACCTACCAGATTCAGGAAAAGCTCTTTACCTCCCCCTCAGCTGCCTAAATTTACATTGGAAAAGGGGTCCTGAACCAAGAAGAGCTACTACCAGAGATACCTTCTTACCTAAGAAACCTATCTGCATAACAGGGCAGCCTTTGTTTTCCAAACATCTCCTCTGCCTTCCTGTGAATGCCCTTCCTCCCCTATGTATCCCCAGACCCCTGGCCCTTTCCTTAGCTCAGGATGGTATATAAGCCTCAATTATCTGCTACCTTTTTAGTTTTCTTATCTTTATAGGGCTCCTGTACATAATTAAATTTGTTTTTCTCCTATTAATATGTCTTACATCAATTTAATTATTAGACCAACCAAAGAACCTAGAAGGGAAGAAGGGAAAATTTTTCCACTCCTACAACACTCGAGTTCTATATCTCACAATTAACAAATTATTATACATTGTCTTAATTCTTCATTCCTAAAACTGTACATCTTAACCATTTATTATATAAAGACATTATTCTTATATATTCATAAACATGTATTCATTATCAAGTAATTTCTTAATTGCTCTGTGAATGTACTTCTTTTGTTCACAACCAGACAGAAAATCACTATGGCAAGGATTGGCTAATTCTTCTACCACATTTATTGAAACAAGATACTAGGCTAGGTGTGAAGGACACAATAAAGGGTAATGATGAATTTGCCGTCTTTTATATCTTTAGTGTTCTATAAAACAAACATATTGCTAGGAAAATAGTAGTTGCACATTAAATGCTTAGCCTTATAAATAGAGAGCAGTTAATGCTTTAAAGCTGAATCTACACCACAGTGTTAAATCTGGCTGTAAAACTAGAAATAGGAGTGGGGCAGGGGGCAGGGCTGGAGGGAAAGGACAATAGAGAAGGGTGACCTTGTTGTGGACTTGAATATGAGAAGTGAAGAGAGATAAACCCACCCGGTCATTCCTCCTGAGCACACACAGGAAGACATTAGGTGGGGCAATACTAAACAATGAAGAGTCAGAAAATCCTCCACAAAGAGGAGGCAAGTTTGTGAGAAGCAAAAGGAAACTAGCTTTGTTTAAAATGCTAGTAGCAGCAGGAGATCTACTAGCTGTTTTACACGTTTTACCTAACTCAACCCTCACAACAACCTTCTAAAGTTTTTATTATTACTCACACTCTGTAGATAAGGAAACGAAGATGATAGACATAGATATAGGACCAAGGTAATTGCAGTTTTGCTGTATAAGAATAAATGAAAGAGGAAAAATATATCTTTGCTATATAACAAGGATAAAAACTTTAAAAATGCATAGGTTGTTCTAGAAAGTATGAAACTGAAACACATAAACCATAAACCTATGATACAGTATCATGCATATATCTGAATTATTTCAAAACCATAAAGAGTTTGACACATCAAGCCAAAAGTCTTTTTCTTTCAGGGAGACAGTCTGGCATTAGACAAGTGCATTCTCTCTCATGAAAATATATTTTCAGAATTCTAGCAAATGCAAACTTAATGCAACTAGGAAGTGGAAGAAAAGCTATAAATAGAAACCCACAGTTTATAATATTCAATTTTTAAAAGATAAAATTTTCTTTTCACATAATTTTATGAAGGCATGTTCATTTTTGAGACTTTCTATCAGCTTTATGTTATGCTGTATTTTTTTCAATTCACAATTTTATGAAGGAAACTAATGTCAACAGGCAAAATGTTAGTGCACAACAGCACTTTATTCCACTTGGAATAAAGTGGGAAATAAAATAAGAAACAAACTCACAAACAATCATGCAAACACAGACATATATCAGAAACTGAGTAATTGAAGTAATATACATTTGTAGAAATTTAGGGCTAATATATATACAGTGAACTACTATTATTACCAACAGAATTGGCTCTATCATTTAAGAGGACTTAGAAGAAAGAGTAGAAAAATGAATCATGGTGAATCATGCAGAATGGACAGATGCTCACCTTTAGCTTTATTCTTTGAAGCAGCCGCTGGTACCAAGGAAAGATTGCACAAGAAGAAGAGAACAAACATGTTAGATATTAGTCAGTCTCTAACAAGAAAGAGAGAGATGTTATTACTATTAGTTAAAGTCTAAAAGGCTACATTTATGATTACATGATCAACACACTTTAGATGAATAGGACCTATAACAAAGAAAATGACCATTGGTTATATTTTGTTAGTATATGATCAAAGTCCTTGAATAAGAAAGAGTACAACAGACAGGAGTCACACAGTGCAAATTCCAAACACCATAAGGCACCACAATCCTTTAAGGACTATATATCTTTCTTTCTCTATGTCCTTCTTAACTTATAAACTTTAGTTAATAATTCAATTAAAGAAATACTCATATCTAGTTTAAATATATTTCATATAATTTAATGATTAAAATGTAACCCATATGTTTGGTTAAATCACAAGGCAGGTCACCTGCATTTACTGAGTGCTTACTAAATGCCAGAGACCGAGGATGAGTACTTTCCATACTCTTCCATGTAATGACAAACTCAAGAAATAAGTTTTGTTATCATTGCCTCATGGATGTGGAAACCGGGACTTAGAAAGGTCAAATTACTTGCTGACTAGGACACAGTTGGAAACATGCAAATTTGGGATCTGATCCTAGGTGTGTCTGACTCCAAACTCCGTGCTCTAAAGACACTACTTGATGCTAGTAAGATTTAAGGCACTGAGTCACAACTCAATTGCAAACACCAGGTCTACAAGGCCAAATCGAAATCACACGATTCATTAAACTCCAGCTATCTGGTACTTGGTTGACCACACAGCTATCAAACCAGAAAACTCCATTACTTTAAATAGCATTCAATATTCCCATTAAGAAGTAGAAATGGAAGCTTATTTATATCTAGAGGTAAACATTATTGGGGGCAGAAGTAAACAATGAGAAAATCTGAACAGGCCTACTGGACAGTCCTTTACTCAGAAGAAAACACCTGGACAAAATGCCTAATTAGATACCTCTAAAAGTTTTGAAGTGATATATTCTATTGTGATTTAAATACTACTTAAAAATGAAGATTGACAGAGGAAGGAGTGCTTTTGCACTCTCTAAATGAGGTTAAAGATGAAGTGGCCCATCCCCTAATTGGGAAATATGCAGCCTCTAGTTCGGCATACGGACCCTCAGTGAAATTTAATTTAGATTTTAGATCAAGTACTTATGAATCACATACGGAAACTTTTAATTTACATTTCATTCTTTCAAGTTATTTAGAGCTAAAGAACTACTTCAGAGAATTTCATTTTTATCCACAATCACAGATACTATCTTATTATTTGCATTTATCTTCCACTAGTTCACAAAAATGTACATATTTTTAAAATAATAAATATTTTCTCAGATAAAAATATATTAAATAAAAGCAAAATTAGTTCAGGAAACCTTGACTAAGTCCTTGCTTAAATCCATTCAGGCTCTGTCTAGTCCACAGCTTTAAAATGGAGGTAGGTGGTGGGAGAGGGAGAAAATTCACAATATTGTTGTGAAGATAAAATTTAAACCAACTTAAAAAAGAAAGATCCAAAATTAAACTACCAGTTGTTTGGTGACATTCTTACTAACTATGATGTAAAATGTAAAAATTCATAACAAAATTTATAGCCTGAGTCCTTAAAATATTTAATATTAAAACTTAAATTTTAAAAATTATTTTTACCAAGAAATTAATTCCTATTTGGTTAATGAAATACTTCTACTTTGCTGTTTATTTTTAGTACAAAATTGATACATGACAAAAAATTAGAGCTGACATAGATAAGGAAACAATATCACATCCTTCTCCAATGTCTGCTACCGAAATAGTAATCAAAGTTAACAGTTTGCTAATGTTAGAAAAATAAATTTTGCAATTCTTATAAAAACCAATAACATATATATTTTGTTTCCCAAAATAGGATCATACTATACATACTACTTTGCAGTCTGCTTTTTCCACATTTCCTGGTTAATACATGGAGTTCTAACTCACTAATTTTAATAGTTGTACATTTTGCTATAGTGTATATGAAGTATGGGACCATTTTCCTATTGATAGACAATCAGGTTGTTTGTAATATATTTTTTTTTTTTTGCTGCTACTGACAATACTGCAGTACACATTCTGTGTTATAGTTCTGAAGTACTGCAGTGGTGTTTTGTTTCTGTCAGACAGATTTCCAGGCTGATTTCATATTTCTATCCAGAAAACACTGACAAAGACAAAGACCTTAAATATTACTGATGGAAAGGTTGGGAATATTTGGAAAGGAAATATGGAAGTATATTGAATGCCCTAAAATAAGAGGAAACTAGAAAAAGAGAGAGAGAAAAAAGTATAGAATCTACTGTTCCAAATAACTGATACACTGAACCTTCTTGTATCTTTTAAACCACAAACTGTTTCATTTAACTTTTCTTACTATTTGTTTTTCAATTAAAAATTCAGTTTTTAATCCCTTTGTAGAATTTCAGTAGATTTCAGAATTCTAATCATTAGGAATTATTTTCTTCTCTTGTATTGTTTTTAAGATCACACAAAGCTGGAAGATTTATTTTTAGATTATGCAAAAATATTTGCCTCAAAGAAAATATTTCAATACATCAGTACATTGACTTGTTCACATGAAAAGAAATTTCGCTTCAAATTAATCACTTAAAGTTTTTAGCACAAATTTAAAGAAAAATTACCAAAAACCTTTAGAAACATTTGAGACAATAATTCATATGTAATATACAACAGATACAACTAATCTTTTATAAAAATTGATCTTTCTCATAAAACTCAGTGAAATAAAAATAGAGATGGCAAATCTTTACATTTCTCAGTGGAATGGAGATGAATTATTGAAAGTTCTTAAACATTACATGAAGACAGATAATTTTATTCTTAGATTATTGGGTAGATACCAAAATAAAATAGATGAAAACAAAACCTCTCTGCCTGTTTCTGTGTGTGTTCAGACAGCTAACACTAGACCAGGCTGGTTAATATAATTGGAAAGAGGCCAGGCTACCAGGCTTGTTAGCCCAATTATAATTCTCTGCATATTCAATAAAAGAAGCCAAGATGACAGCAATACTGTCATAAATGTCATGTTCAATACTTGTAAGATTTTCCATTGTCAGTACAGTCCAACTATAAGTCAATTGTAAAGTGCACACTGCACACCACCCAAAAGTGACTGAAAATTACCTTAAAAACACAATTTTAACAGTTCATAGTTAAAATGAAAAGAAAGGAAATAAGGTACTTTGACCAGAGAAAAGTTTTAGATATGACATCAACCTTTCCTTACCTTCATAACATAAGCAGCAAGTTGTAACTTTAACATTAGAGTTGTTCCCACTGTTTTTTCAGAGGTGATTAGTTATATTAAATTTGCAACTGCTAATAATTATATTAGTGTGAAAACTTGTGTGTGTAATTTTTGAATAAAATTCATGTAAATAGTAATAGAAATACCAGAGCTATTTACAGATGAATGCTGAATATTAGACATTATATTAATAAGGTTTCTCTAAAAGCTCTAATACAAATTATCAAAAAAGTAAAAAAATTAATTGATTATGTTACCAATTTAGTTAATTAGTTTCATTGAATTAGTCAATTGTCTATTTGAAAGACATCACTATCTAATAATTTTGAGAAGAATGGGTGGATCTAAAACAGTGTTTCTCAAAACGAAGTACAGGTACTATAAATAAGGCACAAGGGCATTCTCAGGGGAGATGAGATCAACTTTACGTACCTCAAAATTGATATGACCTAGTCACATTTTCCTGTTCTTTTAATTCCTACTTCTTATTCTAAGATTTAGTCACAATAAAATGGTGATATTTTTAATAGTATTTGCAATAGTTGGATAATGTAGAACATATTGGATTTGTGGTTGCCTTTAGAAGTGTTCGCTGAAAAATTATTTAGTAATGAAACATTTAGTAAGTAGATAGCAAAGACATTACTGGTATTTATTCAGAGAGCTAATGCTAAAGCACTACGGATATTTCTACTTTAAGATATGTAGAATGTTTTTTAAATACTTTGATATTTTAGCCTAGTGTTTTTTATTCTTCCTTCCATAAACAAATTTACAGATAAGAGATCATTGTTTCTTAATAGGGAAGCAATAAATTTAGAAAGTGCTTAGACTTTACAAGAAGACAGAGGTTCCTGACATCTGTGACTTCATATTGAGATACATTAGATGTTTCCTTTGCCCCAAATTTATCTGCAATGAAATGAAACAAAACAAACAAAAACTCATTGCCATTGGTAGATACTGTATAACATAATTTTTAAATGAAAAAGTTACTCTTATATACATATGTGCAAATTACAAAAATAAAATACATTGCCACTACTTCCTAGAAGAAATACAATGAAAACTAAGAGATCCAAAATATTACACAGCTGGGATCCAGAGAAGATAAGTGACTTTTTCTAGGTCACACAGCTATTCGGCAGCAAATTTACTACCAAAACACCATGCTGGATAAACATATACATTTAAAAATCTACTACATCAAAATGCAGTCATTAGATATAGCATAGCAATGTAGTGCTCATCAATACCAGGTGAGTTTGACTCCTTTTTACAAAGAAGGAAATCATGCTGATTTTAAAAGAAGTACTACTACATCTAATTTATAAGATACTTACCACATTATTACAGTCTTTCAAGATGTGGAAATTAAAATAATTGCATTTCAGGGCTAGATAAGCACCTACATTTCCATCCTTTTTCACTTTTCCTCCAACTATCCAATGCAAAGTTAAACATATACTTTCACTAATCACTTGAGATTTAAAATAACATCTTTCTTAGCTATCAACTAACATCGTTTAAACACGAGAATTTTCTTCTAAGCTCATTAGAATTTGAAGACTTGAAAAAGCGTGACTTTAATTTCTTTCACAAGTTTTTCTTTCTTAATAACCACACAAATTTCACACTAGGAAAAAGGTGTAAAAATGATGCTAGAGAAAGAAACGTTTGCTAAAGAAGTTATACCCAAGAGGAACCAAATATTTGATGACTGGAAATTTCTCTTCACACAAATACTCTAGCCAGTAAAAAAAGAGAAAATAACAGCATTCAAAACCACCATTCTGCAATTCTTAACAAGTTCTTATGCATGGGCAGTGATCACCGCTCTGCTAACACCAGGCATTGTATACCTTCTCATGGAAGGACACAAGACAGTCTGGATAGGATCATATCCCAACACTGAACTTCCAATATCCAATAAATACAGGGAACAAAAGAATACATAAATCAATGCAATTACTCAAATTTTGAATGTGAGAAATTACACACGAGCAATTTTGGTATTTGGTTCCTTTAGCAAATAGAGAGCAGGGATAAAAATTAACAATTGGAGGGGGAACCTAAGAGACATATCAAACAATCAGCATGTGTAGACTATGGAGCCTGACTTGAGCACTGGATATTTCACGATATTAAGAAATTATTGTTAATATTTAGGTGGGATAATAGTATTCTATGTTTTTTTTTGTCATTACCTTTTCACAAAATTAAATATTTATGAAAAATGATCTATTGCCTGGGATTCATTTCAAAATAATCTTGGGATGCATGCTGTTTATTACATTTTCTTTCTATTTTTATATATGATTGAAATTTCTGATATTAAAAATGCTTTAAAATCATCAATTAAATATCTGAGTTTATTTCTGTTTTAAATATTACCATTTCTTGACACTAATTTTCCTAAAATATGATTAAATGTAATAGTATATATAAAAGAGCACAGTACTGGCTATATATTGGTCTTTATATCAAATGAGGTCAATTTATCATGTGAGTAAATTATTTATAGTATGTGCAAGTCAAACAGGTATCATTGAAATAATTTTGGCTTATGAAATTTAGTCTTCAAAATGTAGGACATGGTCTTTTCCTCTATGAAACAACCATTTTGCTTCTAGAGAGATGAAACAAATTTATTTTAAGCTTCCAACTACTTTACTCATGTGTATTTTGAGAGTTAAGTAATCTATATAATTATTTCTTTTCCATGTTTCCTCACTCTATAAATACTGAATTAATTGTACATATCAAAATAACTGTTTTGTGTTAATTTTTTCTCTCTACTCTTTCCATGCTTCTAGCACTGATAGTTTACATATAAAATATTTACACTACCTTATTCTATACTTATTTCTTTTGCTCTCAAGAATCTCTTTAAACTTTATGAGTCACTACCAATTTATAAATCTCTTTTTCTTAAGCTATATTCCATACTTCCCTGTAGGCTTATGACTTTCTCCCCGAGAGGTATAGGGAGAGGTTTTCAAAGCTTTGTAAAAAATTGGACTCAAACTCATGCCTCTAGAAGAGACTATAAAATAAATGCAAACCCTTAGATGTATCAGTCATATATTATTACGAAAGCTTTGAGGCACTACAAGAATAAAAGGGTCTCAATAAATAAAGTACATGGGCATCCTTTGAAGTTAGATTTTATGTCTATGTTACTAAACCAGGAAGCTACTTCAGAAATACTCTGAAATATAATATAACTGGAATAAAACATAGTGTTGGAGATGAGTCTCATATCATTTTAGTCCCCAGATCCTCAGTGGCTAATTTTGATGGATAAATTTAATATACACACTTTAGATTGTTGTCAATTACATGAACACTATTAGATTTAAGAAATGCTTTATAAACAGATACTTAGAAAACTAGCTTCCAATATCAGTGAGATTGGTCATATTTCTTATTTTTAGATGTTATATTTTCAGTTTTTTCTACTGAATTAGTATGCTAATTAGAAGTTTTTTACTCAATAATTTATTTTAAATATATTCTACTTTACTAATATAAACACATGCAAAGTAAATGATACTTTTATGCCCATAAATTTGTTGTTGTTAGTGCTGTGGAATGAAGTCCAGCTCCAACAACCCTGAGGACAGCAAACGGAACTCTGCCCGGTCTTCTTGCTCCATCCTCTCACCTTCCGGCGCTACATCAGACAATGCTCTGCTGCTCTTCATAGGGTTTTCACAGCCAATTTTTTTCACACATGGGTGGTCAGGTCCTTCTTCCTAATCTGTCTAATCTGGAAGCTCCACTGAAACCCTTCCACCACGGGTGACCCTGCTGGTATTTGAAATACCAGTGTGGCATAGCTTTCAGCATCACAGCCACACACAGCCACCATAGTATGACAACTGACAGATGGGTGGTGTGGTTCCCTGACCAGGAAATGAACCCAGGCTGCAGCAGTGAGAGCATCAAATCTTACCCACTAGACCACCAAATGTCCATACATATTATTGGTAAAATAGTAAAGCAATTCCATATCCTTATGTGAATACTTTCTGACCCACCAAATGTCTCCAGTTGTCATGTAGAACCAATAATGGTATGGCATCTACCAATACGAGTTCATATTCTAAGGCAGATGGGGATTTGAGAAAAATTGTATGACATAAACATTTCTCTGTGTATATATGCATATATATGTGTACATCTATGTATACAGAATACAATATTATATAATCATTTTGTATAATCATATGCAGATATAACAGTTTATTCAATTCATATTATACCATTACACTTTTTATTTTTATCTAAGAAGAATAACTGCTGGATTCTGTACTAGTACTGAGAATGGTTTTCAATTACAGAACCAAAGTATCACCTAATAAAGACATTTTTGACTGACAACAGTTTTGCAATCATTATAATGGATGACTGGAAGAGAATCCATACCACCTGGGGCTTACACTGACCCCAAGGGTGTACAGCTTCAGCTTAGGGAGGGTAGTGACAGGAGATGGGTCAAGGGGCAGAAATGGAAAAAATTCTTGACAGAAATAATCAAATGTTTTCACATGACATTTTTTATGAATATGTATAAATAGAGATGGGAAACTCAGGAGTCTTTCCTGGTTTGGCCTATAGCATTCTAGCAAATAGTTATGAAAGAAAAATAAACTCAATGTTCCCTAACGGCTAATTACCAGATAATGGGTTCATTCTGGAAAAGCTGTGCAAATGGAGAATGTGGTTAGGATTAACTTGATGGAATATATCTCATCTGCTCCAGCGTCGTGCAGGTGACCTGTTCAATTCCCAGGGGATCCAAAGGCAATCACTGTAGGGTAGTGGGCAAGGTTAAGCTCCTCCATGCATAAGCATATGATCAAGAAATACTTGGTTTCGCCCTCTAGTGGATCACCCCAGTGAGGAGCTCCACCAAGGTGGAGGGTGACCTCCAGAATGTTGTGCCTAACTCACTGCTGCTTCACTGACCTCATCCTGACTTCTTCAGGGAGGGTCATGATTCCCTAAAGATAAGCCATCCACACTAAAAGAGCTCAGACCCAGCATACACACACTTAATATATATTCAGTATTTAAGGCATGCTAATTTAAGGAGCACTTAGATGCCTATTTATATAGCACATCACTTCCATAAACCAAATGCAGAGAATGTGATCATTTAGAAATGTCATTTTCAAATTCTTTAGACGTGATCTCCGGGAGTTTTTACTGTAATATAATATAATTAAGGCCTCTGACACATAGGCGCTATTTTACTTATAGTCTTAATAAGTGACAGGAGAAGAAATCATATTACTGATTTGATTGTAAATAGGTGCCTAAGTACTGGGCTGTTGGTACTTGGTTCCAGTGGGTCTTACGGAGAATCTCAGTGGCATCTTTTCCTATGTTCCTCTGCTATTGCCTTGTAGTTAGCACTCTGTTTTATATTGATATAGTTAGTGCTTTTTGTATAATTTATTTTCCAGAAAAATTTCATTAGGTCCTCTATAACTCTCTGAGTCAACAGATATTATTATTCTAACTTGATTGATACAGTAACGCTAATCATAACATGAATTTCAGAGCACCGCCTGTGTTTTCAGAGATATGATTAACATTGTATTTAGGGCATAATAACAAATGTTGAGCAATTGAGAATCTGCTATGACTAAACCTCAATTCCACAAAACAAGAGCAATATAGGTGACGTTTCTCAAAGAGATGATGAAGGTCTCACAACTCTTATTTTAAGACATACAAGAAAACAATAAACTAAATATACCATTATCTGACTCACTTCAGGGGCATTAGATATTTTTTCAAGTGTATTTTAAAAGTATTATATAAATGAATTTAAAAACCAACATGACCTAGATTTCTGTGTCAAATATAATCTTAATAAACACAAATAGTAATTTTAAAGAAGACTGATATGATCTGGACCATACATATTTTTCATCTGAGTCAAATATTTTCTGAACGGAGTATTAGAACTATCATTATTTCAATATTTAGAGAGAAGGAGCTTCCAAACCTAGTCCGTCTCAACTGGACCTAGTCTGTCTCAACTGGTAAAATGCCAATCGGTAACACTGATTGGCTCACATGGAGATAGAATGGGAACACGGCCTTAGCAGCTCAGTCTTAGAAAACTATTTGGGGCACTTGCAGCACCTTTGGCACAGCAGCTTTGCAGAAACTTTCTTTAGGTGTTTATAATTAACTCTGCCCAAAAGAATACCTTGGGACAAGGTTGCTTCAAATAGTGTTTGTTATTAAAACATGATGACAAAATGGCAGAGGAGGTTGTAGAGGCGAAAACCCTTGTAATTACAAAATACATAATTACAATGTACTAAACAAGTTACTTTGTATTTTGCACATGTAAGCAAATCAGGTTACAAATAATGTCACGAACTGTCTCTCACCCCTAGAATAGTGCAAAAAAGTTAAGAGAAAGGCTAGATGAAAAAGGTTACGAATACAAAAGAATAAATTAGATTTCAAGAGCCACTTAAGAAAACCAGTATCATTATTTTATATTTACATTAGATTCAGGCAGTGTGAAATTACAGCCAAAACACTGCCATTTGGAATAAGCTTTGTCACTGAAGAGAGGGACAAAATACTTTTGATAAAGACAAGTATACAGAAACATATTCTGGATCCGCATTTTCCCAGTACCTTGAATTGCTACTGAGAGCAGGTGGGAAGATTACCTCATACTGTGCTACAGATATGTTTGCTGCTAGTTTTGACTTAGAAGATAATGCTCAACTGGTGAACATTATGTTCATTTTACACATCAAATACTGCTAGTTATAAAGTTTTAAATATATTTTTGTAAGATAATCCTAATGATATGAAACACTTCATATTTTAATAAAATACCTAACTGTTAAAGAAGATCATAGGTTATTATTAGTAGCAGTATTTTTAAAGCTGCTACATTCTACTTTGAGGTCTGTGATAGCCACATTCACATTGAAAAAATAATAATAACTGTAGCACTAACTTTTAATGTAATCACCTTGAATGAAAGATATATTCAAACACAACAATCTGGTCTAGAATGTAAATTTGAAAAGATAAGAAACCTACAATGACCAACAGCCTCACTAAATCAAAATGCAAATGAATTCCTAAAACAAGAGAGGTTCTTTTACAGACAGTGTTTTACTCTAAATTTTGTAGGGTTGATATTAGTAAATCTCACAGTGAAAAAAGTAATTTCATGCTTTTTTAAGGTTTCCACATCTGTCATTGTATAGGATTCACAAAAAGACTCTGAGGTCAGACACTGTTAATTCCAAATTGTATATGTGGAAAATTAAGGCCTGAGAGACAGCAGAAGATCTTCTTAGTACTACTTAGCTGCTTAGGAGAGGAGCTGAGAAGGGTCTGATCTTCCAGCTCCTGGCACAGGGACTTTTCCCTCACGTCATACGTCCTGACTTTCAGCACCTGTGAACTGGTTCCTGATGAAAATGTTTGTGTCATGATGCTGTTTTTATAATTTCACAAACCATTTTATATGTACATATTAATTAACATGTTGAGAAGTCCCAACAGTTGAGAGAAAATATATTTTAGAGAGAAAAGAAAAGAAAATCAGTTCTCAGGATTTTCAAATAGTCAAACTGCAAGTAAATTTATTCAAGTTGTTTACATTTGAATCTACTGTTAAGCCTAAAATCCCACCTGGTACGATTTCAGAGAATCAGAGAATCTCAGAGTTAGAAGGTACCATTAAAGGTTATCTGGTCTGACCTCCTTCAGAGTTGATTATCAAATATCGTATACTCTGAACAGCGGGGAAGAGACAGCTATTCAGCAGCATAAACTGCAACTGTTCATTAATTTTAAAAATCTAAAGCATTACTTAAAAATTCAAATGAGTAAATTACCGTTGAGCATTTCAACTCACTCTCTGAAAACTAGGTCTGAACTTGAGTCACTCTCCTGTGCCGGCTGAAAGCCTACAGAACACCCCTAAATAGGATGTTTATCCTAAAGTGTAACCAATATTAAACTTCCTTCAATATTTCAAATTTGGAAATAATTTTGAAGTTATAGTCCTTTATAAAAAGTCGAAACAATATAACATATACCCATTGTTTCATTTAGGAGATAGTGTTTGGGGGTAATTCAAGTCCGGGTAATCTAACAGCCATTTATTGAACATGCCCTACAAATGACGGGGATGATGTTGCCCTGGAACAAAGGGTATGATTAATACAAGATCCCTGCCCTCAGGCATCTTATTGTCTAGAAAAGGAAATAAATATGTAAACAAGTAATTCAAAAAGAACTTAAGTGGAAAACTAGACTATGTCATTAGCAGTGGGTTTAAGTTTTAGAAAAATCAGTTCACCAGCTAAACAAAGATGGCTGGAAATCTGAACAAGAGAGGAGAGAGGTCTTTCCAGGCACTCTGCATCTGTGCAAAGGTACGGAGAAAAGGCAGATCACAGTGTTGGGGAAAGGAGGGCTTTTAGCTTGCTCTGCTATGCAGCTGGAATAGAAAACACGTTCTGCTGATGTGCTTTACCCACTTCTACACATATCTATGTGAAATACTCCGTATCATACTCATTCCACTTTTCCTTCCAACAGACCCAACTGTAGATGGAATAAGGAAGAGATGGGCATAAGATTCCATTTCCTAAGAGACTAACTTGCTGGAGTACTCAGGTAAAGCACTTTAGAGGCGACAGAACACTTAACATTTAAAGGAAGTGTTCCTATGCAGGCAGGCACTTACAGCATACACTGAAGCTGGCAACACAACTATGACTACTCCTCCTTAAAACCTCATAAAACCTCCTCTTCAAAGAGATTTATGAATAATGCGAACTAAATAATTCATGGAATTGCAGGCACCAGTCCAAATAGCCTCTTCTTTTTCAAGGTTTCAGTTTGTAGAACTGTGATCAAAAGCCTTCATCAGTCATGATAGTCGCATTTGTCCTCCCTCCAAACAAACCATATTTGCATGTGAATGTTTTTCATTGAAATGAGATATATAATATGCCAGCCAAGGCCCAACTAAAAGGCATTTTATGCCATTTAAATTCAGTCAAATTAAAGGCTGTATGCAACCTAAAAGGTCTACTCTCAGAACGGTAATTTGACACATCATAAATAAGAACCATTTTTTGTTAGCGAAGGTTCAGCACTTGTCAGAGAATTGTACACAGCCATATTAACAAAGTGCCTCCTCTTACGGAGAAATAAACTATAAGGAAAACCTTGTATGTAAAGCAACAAAACACACAAAGAGCGTAATGTAGTGTCACTGGTTCAAAGTTGACATTTTCCACTGACATTTACAGAAGAGGATAGATAACATTTTAGCCTGCTTGAATGCCAAGAGAAACTGTCAAAAATAACTTTTTTGTTTAAAATTTAAACTAAAAATTCTGTTTAGCAATAGGTGAAAACATTAATTGCCATTTAGTTTACAACAAGTGGCCTTAACCCATCAACTTAATTCTTGGTCTTAGATAGTGAGAACTGGAATCACTGGTGAAATTATAAACTAAAAAGCCAAAATTAAGTTGAAAAATACTAAGTGTTTAGAAATGTTATAATACTTTGTAAAGGACCTCGATGATGTAGGGACCTAAATTTTTACTAAAGATTATGAACAGATGTTATGACTAATTTTCTAGTTCTCACTGACTAAAAGAAAATATCATTGAGTTATACATATTGAGAGATTTTTATATGGAAATTGACAATTGCATTAGGCAAGAGGCTAGAGAGAGCTGTAGTAAAATAAAAAACAAGACAAACAAATATAACACAGAATTCCCATAATTTAAACTGTCCCACATGTTCAACCTTATTAATTTTTTTTTAGATTCCCAAACATGCAACCTGTGCATATTTTGGGCAGGTTTACCTATTCAACCTTCTCTGGCAAACACTAAGTTCCTTGTCATTTCTCTGTCCTCAATTAACACTAATAAAAACATTAAAGATTGTACTTTCATGTTGAACTGCCATCATGACGGCTGTAAAAGTTACGTTTACTTACTTGTGAATCTACATCCTTCCTATAGTACTAAAGATATCTGAGATGCTTATCATATAGGAAATACATGACACCCCAAGTACGGTACAGAAAAATCTCTAGACATCAGATATCCACACCCAAATTCTGTTCACATGCTTAGAATTAAATGTCTGAAATTCTAAAAGCAGAAAAAAAACCCTCTAACTATCTTATCCCCCTACCAGCAAGAGATAGAAGGCCTAAAGTTTTAGAATATATTTTCCCAAGTCCTCTTTTTGCAAAATAAAAAAGCTTTCCAAAAAACCCTTCACATCTGGTTATGGTGATTCTTATAAGATATCCCACATAGGTGAAGAATATTCGCAATTAAGAAGAAAATCTGGATTACTGATATTTTAACTCTAATTCTTTTCAAGGGCATGCTGTTAGAAAGATTAAGAATGAAAAAAATCTTATTCCTAAAAAGGCAAATCATACTGATAAATTGTTTTAAATGCTAAGCTAAGGGAAGCTGTATTTTCCCTTGATACAAATTATGGGAAAGTTTAGAGGTTTGGGTGTCTCCAAGAGATAAAATTAAAGTGTTTTTCTATGTCTACGTAACATTAAATTCATCTGTGAAGTCTTAAAATGTGACTTCCTCTTTTCTGTGTTTATGAACTTTTCAGTACAGATGTTATTCTTCAGGTTAAGAAAAAGCAATTAGGTAAGAAAAGATATTAAATAACGAAGCAATACAGAAATATAATAAGGACAGTGACTTTTACCTTTGAGAAAATTTCCTAACTACATCAACTATATTTTTCAATACCTACTTTACAATAACACTATATAACAACCTAGTCTTCCTAGGAAATTGCATTTTGATGATCAAAAGAAAATAATGGTACTCTAGAGAAGGAAATGTATAAAATCTAAGAAACTTCATCAGACACATCAGTTCTAAATGATAGCTACAGAGAACTAGCAATTCCACAAATGCTTTGAAAATTTTTTTATTATTTTATTTTGTCATTATAGGAGTAGGCATTTGGTAAGAAATCAAATGGTAATTAAATATTAATATAAAGTATATCAAATATAAAGCAAACCTATGAAATATATAGAATATAATATACCTGTACTTGTATAAGTATACATTCAAATATATATACTTATATATCATTATAGCTATGCCATTCTATAAATAAATACCATTAGAATATATCGGACAAGATGGACATGACAGTTATCTAAACCACTGTTTCTTTGTTCTGATTTAACAAATAATATACGAATTTTAATAGGTTTCAAATTTTCATCATGAAAATAAAAGAGAAATAAATAAGCAAGGCTTTTTGTGATGACCTAGATTTTCCTCTCTCCTATACCAACTTGTGAATTGCTTATTCAGATACTGAGAAATGTATATATTTTTCATATTTCAGTAACAGATGTCATCAATTCTGAAGCAGATGCATTCATATGTAAATAATCATCATAAACAAGTCAATATAGAGAAAATATCTAATATGCTTGGGAAATTAGGACAATTCTGATGCAAAGGTACCGACTTTATAGGAAAACAACAAGGAATGGCTGGTGGCAGAAAAACACATTCTATCAGTGGGAATGTGAATGCTAATGAGAGGAAGCCAAGGGATGCGGATACAGCGACATACATCGCAAGCAGACACTGATGAGGGCAGATGTAGAAAAATGATTATCAACTTTAGACCCCTAGAGCAACATGAATGAAATCACATCCTTGTGTTCTGGGAAATAAAACAGGCAACTCAGATAGAAATATAGAGAGGCTTTAATTATCTAAAAGTAAATTGGGAGCAACCCATGATAATACTGAAGTGGGGTTATTATAGAAGACAAGGTAGAGTTAATTCAGAAATCAGTTTGTTCAAAACATCAACAGCTGGGTTTAATAATAGACACAATGAATCAGAAATGAAGAAAACCTTGAGATGGAAGATTATCTGAGCAACTCTAATCATATTATTAGATTTACTAAGGAAAATAAAATGACAAAGAATCCATAAAAGGAACTTATTTGGATGAATATAGTTTTAAGCAACATTTTTTAAGAGAGAAGTTGGAGGTCATACTAACAGTTAGTGAACATATTTCACACTTTTTCTAGGTTTTATTTCACAATGAGCAAATTATATGAATGAAAGGGATTCACTACAAATAAAAACAAAATATGAGAGGAAAAAATACACCTGTAACTCTAGAATAAATTTTTCAGATTAAATTAGACTCCAATTAGCTTCTTTTTTCTTAGTCCCTTTGAATGTGAAGTTTGGGGGGGTCAGATACCAGATTCCTCAGACTGTTAACAAAGATTTAATGAGCCAAGCTCACAAATGGCAGGAGATTCTGTGGAACAAGGTCTAGTTAAATGTCTCAACATGCAGAGTTCAAGAGAACATATAACTAAGGCCCCAAAGAGCTTACAATCAGGAGTTGACTCCTTGTACACAGAGACAAATTAAGGAGGTATCATGGAAATAATGGAAATGCAAGAATAGGTTGCTTCTGGGTAATTGACTTTTTTATTAAAATTGCCAACACAGTGTCTTCTGTCATGTTCATGTAACACATATACTTGCTAGAAGCAAGCTCAAGGACAGGTTTAGAACACCAGCTCGCATCACTTACTGATGTGAACTTGAGCAAGATATGCCATCTCTCTGAGCCACCAATTCTTCATGTCTAATATGAGATGATGATAACAGTACCTGGCCTGTAGAATTATAATAAAAATATAAATGAATCTATATATATATACACAGCACTCAGAACAGAGTCTGGCACATACTGGCACAGAAACTGTGTTATTTTTATGTCCATTTACGGCCTCATATAGAAATTATCTGCGTCTTCACTCTCCCTTTTTTGAGGGTTTGGTTTTAAAGCAGAAAAGGAACAAGATTAGTGTAAATATATGACAGAATTGCCATATAAATAGATCTGGTATTAGACATATTTAGAGTTGCTTGACTTCCCATGCCCACTCGACTCTCATCTGGAGAAAAGGGTAAGATAGCCCTCCCCCAGTGAAGTGCCTGCTGAGTGGGCCCTACTGAGTTTTGTTATCATAAAACTCATTGTCCAATCAATCCTTTTCTCCTTCAACCATATTTGATATATAATATGAATGCCCTGCTTTGAAAAGGATCAGCCAGATTCTCTCAGAAACATATGCTTGGATAACTCAGAGACTGTGACCAATGAGAGAGCTGAAACTGAAATATTGTACATGGTACATAGTGGAAGCCAAACTAGAAAGAAAATGGAAAATAGATAGAAAGGGGAGAAAGATGCAGATGGTAAGGTTCCTTGGAAATGCCTTGGGTCTCTCCTTCCAGAGACATATTTGTACTGCTTCCTGGATCCCTGATTTCCTTCTGCAAACCATTTATGGGGAGCAACACGAATGTGCCTCAGCTTCTTGCAAACAAAAGGGGCCTAAAAAGATAAACCACATGTATAAATAGAAAGACCCAGGGCTAAGAAATATGTGTCATAATACACATTTAAAACACAAAAGAAGAAAACACCTACCATACTTGAGGTGGTTATGGACTCCGGGTGGTGTAGTATTGACTCATCTAAAGTACAGTTTTGAAGAGTGAATCTTCTAGAACTTAAGCTTTATTAAAAGAAAGTTGGCTCATTACAAAAAAATAATAATAAAAATCCTGCATAAATTATTCAGGGCAGGACTGGCTAGCAGAACAGTTCTTACAAAGTAGATATAGGTGTTCAGGAAACACTCTATTGAATTTTGAATGATAATGTCGCTACATAGTATAAGACTGTATTAGGGTAAGAGATGAGGATTCTGGGTCCAGGTTCTGCTTAATGTGAATAGGGACAGATTTTGAAAAAAACTTTGAGTCTTGCTAAGCTTATGTTTTATTATTCAACGTTTCTTTTCAACTATATACATCCTTATCTCTTATTTCAGTCAGCTCTTTTCTCTTCATTGTTGAAGCCTCTGGGAGCTAGGTTTTATGTGTGACTGGGCAGCAAAACATTGCAGGAACTGAGGACTGGGCATTACAATGTGTCCAGAATCCTCAGACTCTCCCTTCTCTTCCATGCTGCTCCTTAGGTGGGAATCCCCCCCACCTTCACCACATCTGACAACAGGAGAGGCTTTGGTAAGTCATCTGCCCATGTGTTGATACACTGATTCTTCTCTTAGCATGAATGGATTCTAGATACACTGTTATATATACTAGGTGTGTACATGTAAGTCTTTCATCTCTATGCAGTGGAGCTCTGACCTCATTAAAAGAATAAGTCATCAAGCCGCAAAGTGGAGAAAAGGGTAGGACAGGTGGAGGAATCCTGAATTTGTACTTTTCTTAAAGCTAATCCTGTAATTCCTCTGAATGGCATTTCACTCTTTGGGGTTTGAGGGAAGGGCTCCATCACAAAAGTTTCTTGTGTCCTCCCTCCTGCCTTTTCATTGATTTGAATAAAAACTCATCATATTTTGGGTACAAGAGAAAGAGAAGTAAGCTTAGTACCAGTTAGTAAAATCTCTGTAGTCCAAAATTTGAGTTGGAAGTATGAATATAAAGACATAATGTATTTTGTCTTGAATACACACATGTCCCTGTGTGTGTGTGTCTGTGTGTACTGCTGCTGAAAAGGCCCAGGAACAATGGCAAATCTAGTAGCAATGAGTAACTCTGATACCATAACTGAGGGCTCTAAATACATTTCCATTAAAAGAAAATAGGACTTCTTGAATAAATAGCTCTTAGGGGGCAAGAAATGTACTGTCCAGAAGCTAGAAAGCCATAAAAGTCTACTGATTTTGTGTCAAAAGAATTGAAGGGCCACTCACTGGGCAAATATGGGACTGTTTGAGTAATTCCTCTAATGGATTAAAACACAAGCAACATGCTTAAATTTATGAACACGTAATAATTTTCAAAGCAAAGAAGGAAACATACAAACTACTTTGTTCACCTTTGGATGATGCCAGGAAACCAACTAGTTATTTTTAAAACTGTCAAAAACAAACAAACAAAGGAATCAAGCATTTAACCTGCCTTTCCTATATGAATAATACCTGAGGGATACAAATATTGATGAAATTTTCTCATTATAGAAATATTTAAGCTCGTGGATGAAGAGGGAATGATAGAAAATCACAGTTTGCTTTAAAATCAAAAAGAAATCTAGATGTTGAAAAGATCAAACCTGACCGACCATGAGTTGATAATGGCTGTGGCCAGGTCATGAGAATATATGCATCTGTGTTTGACACTCTCATAATAATTTCTTCAGCATCTTAGTTGTAGACCAGATAAAAAGAACTAAAGCGAGGATGATAGCAAGAGGCTAAACAAGAACAGTCTAATAGAAGGGGCTGCAGTACAAATATAAGAAAACAAAGGGGAAAGGAAAAAAGGAATGGTGCGGAGAGTCAATCAGCTGCATTCCCGACTGCAGCCCAGGGTTGCTAGCAGCTTGGGTGGGGGGGGGGGGTGGCTACAGAGATGGAGAAAACAACGACAAGATAAAGTAAGGAATGCCTCTGAGGCTGAGAGGAATTTTGAGAAAAATAAAGGTACATTTGCTAAAGTGGCAGGTGGCACAATCCGGTGCTATCCATAAGCTTAGGCTATGACTTTTCTCCCCTGTGCCCCCCCACCCCCCGCAGCAGCAGTAGCTACATGGAATGAGAGATAGAGATGATCAATGTATATATTGTTAAAGATATGTATCTGTTATCGTGTAACAGACCAATTTATACAGATGAAAGTGGGTTGAGAGGTGGCAATGATATGCAATGAAAATGAACAAATGAAAGTAGAGGGCACCTCTACCCAAAGTTTCATTACAGGACCTGGTAGAATTTACCAATTTAGGACTCGATATGCAGAGATCTCTAGGAGAAATGGCTGAAAAAGTAGGTGAATATGTGAAATTCATAAAATGATAACATACAATGATGGAATGCTGTATGTGTATGAGTGTGGTGGTTTAAAACATGCCTGCAAATCTTTGACACTCCCCTTATCCTTGAGTCTGGGCACGCATGTGGCCTCTTTGCTAACAGAGTACAGCAGAGGAGATGCTAGACGACTTCCCAGGCTAGGAAGGTCATGCGCCTTCTCTCTCGCTCTCTAGAAAACTTGCTCTTGGAAGCCTGCGCCTCCATGTGAATCTGACTGTCCTCAGGCACTCATGGGACAGAGGCCACAAGGCATCAGACATGTCATTGGTCGTGAGACACTTTCTCTGGCCCTCCAGACCAGCCTCTCTGCCCGCTGAATATCAGTGGGAGACTTTCATTCATGCTATAAAAATCAGAATTCCCTAATAATGACCTGACCAAATTATTGATCCTCAAAATCATGAACTACAATAAAATGGCTGTTGTTTTAAGCCACTAAGTTTTGTGGTAGATAATGACGCTAGGTGAGATCACAAGGTCTGATCAGTGAGAATCATGAGTCAGATCCGTCTACAGTTGATCCTAAACTTGAATTTACTATCGAATCAGTAATCAAGTGGCCCAAAGATACAGATGATTGGGTAGATGCAGCCATCCTATGCCTCCGAGTTCCTTAGCAGAGCACACACACCAAGTTCAGTGATGGCTGCAGGTGGAGGAGCAAAGAAGTCACTGTCTCTCTGTTTTTTCCTCTTACATAAATTGTAAATATAATATTTGAGCTATACAAAATTATGCAACGCACACACATCGGCTATAAAGTATTATATAGTGCACAAGAGGCATACACCAGCAATCCTAGAAACAGAACTTACCAATAATTTGTATCTATCCATATGCTTCTCACCTATTCCACATTCCAACCTCCCTGCCTTTTACACCATTAGGGAAAGAGGAAGGCCATGTTGATATCTACCTGTTGCCACATAAACAAGTAACTGCTGTACTACATGAATAATTATACTGTTTATAATCCCCCTAAAGAAGCATGACAAAAACATAATTATTTTTTCTTTATCTTTTATTCATTGTTTCTGTGTGCTATTTTACAAATATTCAAAAATAGGTCATTTGTTTTACTGTTACTAAGATTTTTAGCATACATACAATTAAAATAGGGGAATCAATTGGAATTGGATTATTTTGATTATATTGTATATCTACCTCAGCTGGAATAACTGGCACTTTTCAGGATTCACAGCTGCACAGTCACTGTGAGGTTATCTAGCTGCATGTGATTTTATACATCTGTCAGTTAAATCACATATACGAATGCAATATCTAGCATGTGGGAACATTATGTGGATTCATGATACTCCCTAGAGGATTATGGATCTGGAAAACTATGAATGAATTAGAAGGAGAAAAATATATTACTTTCATCTCTGACAGATATAATCTAGCTGCATTATTGTTCATATTATGTGCAGAGTAGCTAAACAGAGCCTTCTCACCCTGCAATCAGAGACTTAGACAATGAAGCAGTGCTTGTGGCAATAAACAGAACTCGATCAGGTTTAGTTAATATTTCCAATCTCCAATTTGTAATATAGTCACAAAGACCTTAATAATATTGCTCTGTTTAGGACAACATTCCATACAGATAGAAGACTACAGCACAAAATCTATTCCTTTAATTTTTAAAATGAGGTGAAACTTTTTTAAGCATATCGTCCAGATTTCATAGGCCACCCTGGCTATCGCTTGGTACTTAAGTGACACTATAGCCCAATACGGACATGGACAAGGTATTATAATCCTTACTGATGAACAATACTTTAGGTAGATACCACACTTATAATAAACCTAAAGACAACTTTAAGAATAAATCTATTTTTAAACTTTTAATAACACCGAAAAGCAAAAGAATGTAGTGACCCGCTAACAAAAGTATTTCATGCATAAATATCAATTACTAGGAATTTTGATTACTAAATAGAGGGACAACTATATGCTAATATGTTGTTATAAAACATACCTAAAATTTAGCTTTATGTGTTCATATTAAACTACACCCCAATTATTTTATGTGCAATATTGTTCTTTAAAATACAAATTATTTTATAATTTGAAGTCAATTTACCAGATATATATAATCCATTTCCTACTATTATTCCACAGAAACAAGGAAGATATTTGAGAAATTTAAGTTCACCAGAGAGACCATAATTTATAACACAATATGGTATGTGATGGTTATAACAGAGTTATAAACCAGGATGTATTGGATCAAATGTGAGGAGCAATTTATTTTCACCATGATGGTGGGAGAATCCTTTTAGAAGGAGAGTGTTATGAGAGATCAAATTTGAAAAATAAGTAGTATCTCAATAAGCAGAAATGGGTAGGAGCTCACTTCACACCTGAGTAACAGCACAAGCAAATGGAGAGAAGCACTTGAACATGGAGTGTTACACCCTTCCGCTCTGACCGGGCTCTAAAGCACATGAGGACAGTGTAGGGGGATCAGGGCCAAAGGATAAAATGAAGGGCCATTCAATATTATGCCAATTAACTGAACTGAATTTTGCAGGTTCTAGAGACATCTTACTTATTACAAATTTTTGTTTTTTTATTTTTTTGTGGAGTAAAGTATTGAGACAATCGACGTTATCTTCTAAGATAGTAACTTTGCCATCTGTATGAAGTACAAAGAAAATTAGACCAATTAGGAGGCTCTTATAAGAGTTCAGACACAGTATGATGGAAGCCCAAAATAAATTTGTCAAGAAAAATGTAAATCAGGAGTCAAAATGTTTATGATGAAGGGCAAAACAACATTGCCAATGAAAGGCTCATTCAATGTTTAGTGTACTTTTTCTTTTCAAAAATGTGATGTGCTCCAAACTTCAAAACAAACAAAGCACGACAAAAGGAGAATGATGAAACAAGTGTTTATCACTATTATTTACTTCTAAAATTTTATCAGTTGAAGTGAAATATTCATACAAAAATGATAGAAATTTGTTAATAAATCTAATGTTAACAAAGGCTATAACTTAAATATAAATTTTTTATGTTACGAAATTAAAGAATCATCACTATAAAACAATAAATATATGAGTCATTATTCTGACACTTTTTGAGGGAAGAGTGGGCTACTAAGATATGGTTATAGATTCTGGGAACACAGCAATAATCAAAAAACAAAACCACTAGACTTCAGGAGCTTAGATTCTAAGAGATAAGGTCAAGGGAGGGACAGACGATTTTCACTTAAGGGTCAATTACTTCTGATTCCATGTAACTCAGGATCTGTATAACTTAAAACTGGAAAAGATTATGCAGTCCACTGACTCAATGAGGACTGGCCAGGCCACTCATCTTTGGACTCCCAGGGCCTAGCAAGTGCCTGGAGCAAGCAGGTGCCCAATACATATTCAATTAAATGAACAAATGAAAAAACGCATGGAGAGAGAGAGAGAGAGAGAGAGAGAGAGAGAGAGAGAGAGAGTGTGTGTGTGTGTGTGTGTGTGTGTGTGTGTGAGGAAGACTAGCCCTGAGCTAACATCTGTTGCCAATTCTCCTCTTTCTGCTGAGGAAGACTGGCCGTGGGCTAACGTCTGTGCTCATCTTTCTCTACTTTATATGGGTCAGCACCACAGCATGGCTGACAAGGGGCACATCAGTCTGCGCCCGGGATCCTAACCTATGAACCCCGGGCCCGCAAAGCAGACTGTGCAAACTTAACCGCTACACCACTGGCTGGCCCTGTGAATAAATTTTTATACGTAGTATTTTAGTGCCTATTGGTATTTTATATTAAATATTGAAAAATATGTACACTGTATTAGTCTACTAGGACTACCATCACAAAATACCATAGACTGGGTGGTATAAACACAAAAATTTATTTTCTCACAGTTCTGGAGACTGGAAGTCCAAGGTCAAGGTGCTGGCAGGGCTCATTTCTCTTGAGCCTGATCTCCTTGGCTCTCAGATGGCACCGTACTGTGCCCTAATACGGCTTTTTCTCTGTGCACTCACACTCCGGGTATCCCTTCCTCTTCTCATAAAGACACCAGTCCTATTGATTAGGGCCCCACCCTTATGACCTCATTAACCTCAATTACCTTTTTAAAGGCCCTATTTCCAAATGCAATCATGTTAGGGGTTAGGGCTCTAACTTATGAATTTGGGGGTAGGGGGACACAGTTCAGTCCACAGCACACACAAGTTTTTCATTTTGTGTTTTATTTAAACTGCTGTTGATGCTGTCATAATAGATGACAACAAAGTGCTGTTTCGTCTGAAGACAGACAGGTCAGATATTTTTAGAAAAACACTAAAAATTATAAAGGGTATTAGAAATACCTCCAGAATTTCACAAAACAACCAAAAGCCAGTCATCCTTCTCCTCTCTATTTCTCAAGCAAACATCTTCCTTTCTTTGTAATTTTTCTATGGAGTTTAGAACAACTGGTGGTGTGGTGGTTGGGGGAGGTGAAGGTATCCTTTCAATCTGTATCAGCAAAATAAACCAATGAGCTTCCCTCTGGAGGATGAATTAGAATTGGAATAGTGTTGAAGTAGGGCTTACACTATTTCTTATCTGATGGTTAAAGAAATCATAAGGGCCTCTGGTCCTAGGAATAGAGAATAACCAGTGATGAGTAACCAGACAGAAAGTTATTCAATCCTGGTTGTGTATAAACAGGACAACTTAGATCACTTGATAGTTAAATGGATGATTTAATCAGACCAAACTTCAAAACAAAAAATTCAATAAAGCAAAAGAAGGATTAAAACTGCAGGTAGAACTAATTGAAAAGGACTGGGGGTTAAAATACTGAAATAAACTCTAAAAATTTTAACATGCTCCCTCTTTTTCTCAATATTTTCTACAACTGGGTATGTGACTTCCTTTCTTTTCCTTTAGTGGCTTCAACACCTTCTTTTAGTATCATAAACTCAGGATTTCACAAAACTTGTGGTTTCAATTTGCATTTCCCTAATGACAAATGATGAGAAGCCTCTATTCATTTGTCTTTTTTTTTGGTGAAATGACTTTCCAAATCTTTTCGCTATTTTTAAATTGGGTGTTTGTTTCATTACTGAGTTTTGAGTGAATATATATAAATCTGGCACCTATTCCGGGCCCATGGTCCATGAGCCCCTATGTTTCATAACCGTTTCCTTCTGTACAATCAAGCTGAGAAACTGTAGACTGTTGAGGCTGAAACAGCAGAACTGTGCACATCTAATATTTCAGTCTCATTCTCACAGTGACATACTGATCCGTTTTGCTCTGAAATGTCTTCCTCTTCCAATTAGCAAAAGAAAATAAAATACATCAAATATTGCTTATTTATGAGTCACAAAACTCATATACTTATTTCCTTCTAAGAATGTGAAAATTCCAAATGTCCTTTCTTTCCTCTTGAATTACATCATCTTTAACAAATCTCCCACTCTTAGATGAAACAGAAATCCATTCTGTGATACTTTTCCCTTTACCACATTTTAAATTACTTCTGTTTCACTTATTTTTGTCTCCGCAATCTTTCATTTCTTTGTTTCTGTGTCTCCTAACTTACATAAAGTTAAGGAAGATTATTAATAATTATGAGTAAAATAAACATTGTCTAGATTAATTATATCTGACTTATTATAACTGCAATCTTTTAAGTTTCTAACTATAAATCATTTTGAATACTCTAGTCTATAAGTAATTGTAATTAATGAGGTTGAAATTCTGTTGACCTAGTAAATGAAATTATCAATTTTTTATGACATATAATACTATTTTAATTCAGTTAAGGGTTGTTGGAAATAAATATTACATTTTAAATAGATATTTGACATCAAATTAAAATTTTCTAAACCAACTTTTTGTTATCACTTGATTATGTAAAATGGACAGAGTGGATATATAGATACTAAATATTTTACATCATTAATTACTATAGTCCATAAATAATTTTTAAGCCTAAATATTCCTAGCCCTCTAATATTAATTCATCTTGGTATAGAAATCAATATTCATCATCAAAAATAGTGTCACAAATCAAATAAACCTTAAAGATACACGTTAAAAATATATTTCTAAATAGTTAATTTAAAATGTCTAACATTGTAAGGGCACCAACCAATGTTGTCATTAAAAAAGTACATATAAGTCAACAGAGATGGCAAACGTGGCCATCATATTGATTTTTTTTCAATATGTACATGATTAATGTCGGCAGAAAGTGAAGGAAGACGAGGTAAAACTAAAACCAAAATAAAAGCATTAACGATAAAACTTTGTATTCTTCGATGTTAGAAATGTATTAGATGCTAAACTTAAGCACTGTGTTGTAGTCTGTGAATTTACGCAGCTGGCATTTGGGCTATAATCAACAGCTGCTGTAACTTCAAATAGCAAAATATATGTATTCACATATATGGAACAGAACTTGAGCTTATGCCTTTAAGCAAAAACAAATAATAACAAATTTACATTTAAATCTCTACAGCCAAATGAAATCATTTGATTGTTTAAATTGAGGCCTCCTATTACAATCATTATTTTCATCAGTAAGAGATAGGATGTTTGAATTGCACAGTGTATTTAAATTATATTATTAAATTATACATGTCTTTAGTCTGTAATTTTATCCAAAAAAAACCCCTCAAAAAACAGCCAGTGGCTACAGTGGTGAATAACACATGTCTTCATGTATCTTACAGCCTAGAATTGGAAGCTAGTGACATCACAGAGAGAAAAGTCAGAGAGGCAAGGAGATGTGTCCAGCTGGTGTCTGTGACAAACACACCACCATCTTTTAGACTAATGGGTCTCAAACACTGATGCACACAGGAATCACTGGGGATCCTTTAAAATGCAGATTCTCACTGAGTAATTCTGAGTGCAGCTGGGGATTCTGCATTTGCAACAAGATCCCAGGTTTTACGGATGCTGCTTGTTGCAAGCCATTTTGACTAGCAAGGCTCCAGACCATGTTCCAAGTACATAAGACCCTAGATCTAGCTGTCCAAATGTCTGTGAGCCAGTTCAGAGCCCAACTGGGTCTCTCCTCAGGTTTTCTCACTGCTAAACTGATAGGCAATTGTCTTTAGGGGTACGAGTGCAGAGTTGACATATAATCTGGCATCGCTACATTTGCGAGCCAAGACTCCTCTTGCATAAGATGTAGTCTGGGATGAAAAGGGGAGTAGATAGGGACCAGGGACCAGCTTTATCTGCATCACCATGTTAAGTGAGGAATTCAAAGGAGTCCGAGAATTCTAAATTTGAACCAATTCTTCCAGGTCACTAGGGAGATTCTGTCAAGATAGGAGATTCAAACATATTTTAATTTACAGTTTATTAGCATGATTTGCCATTTTTAAATGTTAAGACCTACCGCATGTGGGCTTCCTTTTGTTCTCTTGTTCCACACCTTGCAAATGTTAGGGCTGGCCTGCCAGTACGAACACATTGTATCATATTGCTCCAGCTATATTCAGGAGAAATGATTCCTAGGGGTTGGGGAGTGTAGCTCTCTGCTACACTACACAGACACAAACACACAGAGGCACATAGATCTAGACCTACTAATATTATATATTGAATAGTCATAGTGATTACTTATTTAAAGGATTTATTCTCTAAGAGTCACATCTTGTGGGTGTAGGAGAAAAAGACAATAAATTAGGATATCTGGAGTCTACTAACATTTCCACTGTTTTCTATGTCTTTCCTATGAGGGAATCAAGAACACAGTTGAAAGTATGAAAAGACATTTTTCCTACTGGCACCAGATTGGTTCATTATTATCCTAGGCAATCTGAGCATTTTGTCATGTTAAATATTATTAAAATTATTCAGTAGAAAGAATTTGACCTTCAGTGTCACAAAGGATAAATCAGTCATAATTTGGAGAGCAAACTTTAACCTTATATTTTGCTTTTCATGTAACTGTGAAAATATAAGTCGCTATAATATTAAAGGAATTCACGAGAATAAGCAGAGCAAGATCAATATTTCATGTTTGAAGTTATTAGATTTCCACTAAGGGTTCTATTCATCAAAAAAGACTCACACAGCTCTATGCATTCATTTTGCTTTTAACCTAAGACGGGGAGAGCATCATATAAGCAAATCAGACAACCATAAAGAACAATGTCATGTTAAGATAATTCTGAATACACACATTAAGGAACTTTGAGGCTTTTAGATGGAATAGGGAACTGTCAAAACTATTTTGCCCCTCGCCATTCCTCCACTTGTTTTCTCTTGAAGAAAAAAAAAATAGAAAAGTTAAATGATTTAGGGTGTAGCTCCTTCTAAGATGTACCTCTGTG
The DNA here is from genome assembly GCA_031878705.1 of Tapirus indicus. Taxonomy (NCBI): domain Eukaryota; kingdom Metazoa; phylum Chordata; class Mammalia; order Perissodactyla; family Tapiridae; genus Tapirus; species Tapirus indicus. The sequence continues at coordinate 4,749,297 of CM062936.1, forward strand.
ATCATATATAGTTATCATCTAAATAGCACTCACAGTAAAAATATTTTTATCCTGTTCCTATGATTTCAGCTACACTGCGACAATAAACCCCGCAGCTCTTTCAAAATAACTTCTTTACTTAATCATAAGGAGGAGAAAGTATTGGAACATATTCAATAAGACATGAGATTAGTTTTACCTTTGGGCATGCTATTCATACCCACCAAAATCTCCTAGACTTGAAGATACTTTAATTCTTCATGATTCTACCATGATTGTGGAAATTAAAAAAGAAAGAACATAAGAGTCATTAAGTAGTCCTCTTGAAACAATATAGAAGAAAGACATGCAAAAATACCTTTAACAAAGAGGAGTTCAGGATCCTCTTTGTATTAAATACAGAATACTAATTTGGCTCTTATTTAAAAAGGAAGTTTTGGAGTCAATCTCATTTCAGAAATTATTACAAGACATTAAATTAAAAAATTTAAAAACTGAGTATTCTTGCAGTTTTTCCTCTATCAATGATTATTTTTAGCTACCTTAAATGATGTATTCAATATATGCAATGTTGTCTGAAAATACATAAATCAAACAATCTTTTGGTCTCTAACTTCAGTTCAGTGAACACCTTCACATACCACTCTGCTGAAACGCTTCCTGTAATGCTTGACAGATAATCAGAGGAAATATGGAAAATTTCTATTCAAGAATTCTATAACATTGTAAAAATGTGGGGAGAAAAACCTAATAGATTACTGCAAAGGACTAGACTTCCCTCTCTCTATTTAGAAAGGCAAAGAATTTAAAGATGGACAGATTTTTAAAGAATTATTTTCCTGTTTTGGTCGGTCAGTCAAGACTGATCAAATTAGTGATTTATTCCCAATCTCTTTTTTTACCAAATATTTCACCCCTTTATTATTCTGGGTTTTTCAGTGCCAACTCCTGTAATGGCAAGTGGGTGCTCAAGCAGACTATGACGTTTAGCTGGATCATTTAATTTTTCAGCTGAGCTTTAAGTAATAAATCTGTTGTCAGCCTGTCTATTTGTGTCACTCTGAGACACATGAGGAATGAAGCTGTGAGAAAAACAAACCAAAGCACATTCTCTGCTTCATGGCTAAAAGCAACAGATCAACAGTTAAATAAAAATGCCTATCTCTTACACATTGCAAAATGCATGTGCCCTTTAGCATAGTTTTCTCTACTTCCAAAACAAGCCATCTGTGTGAAATAGATCAGGTATTTGCATGAACTTGTTATGTTTTTGCAATGATTTTAACCCAGAAATGATTAAATAATTAGTAACAAGCATTGGAACAAAACTTAATTTGGAATTCTACAAGTAAAGGTATGATATTTAAAACTTTTCTGTAATAATAATAAGCTAAATGGGATGGTAGAGTAGGAAAAATAATGGAAAAAAACTTTCAGAAATTTATCATGAAAATTTGAGAAATCACTCGACTCCACTGGTGTCGGTTTCATCACCTGCAAAATGAAGCAGAGAGTTTGAGATGATTCTAAGGTCCCTTTCAGCTCTAACATGCTATGCCCTTCTAATGTCATAAATCACACACTACCTCTCATTCACATCTATCTGACTTAAAGATGATTATCATTTAGAGAAAGCTGCATATTTAAGGTGTATCACTAACTCTGCACTGCCATTTGTTCATTAAATTTTGTTATAGACAGGAAATTTTCCAACCTCACTTGCAGTACTTAGCTTAAAGATTAGGCACAAAGTGCTTTGCAAAAGGCACAGTTTTTTTTTTTTTTTTTTTTTTTTTTTCAAAAAGTGGTATTCTTCTTCTCTCTATATACTAAGTTAAGGCTGAATGTAATCAGCATGCTTAATGAACTGCAAATTTCACACCTGCCTTGGGACCCTATATGGTAACTCCATCTCATGACACATCTTCTCTTTCATGCATTTTATTATTGATGTAATTTTTTTTATTAATAGTGGCTAGTCATGAAAATCGCTGCCTATATTTAGGCTGCAATGTGACAAAGTCTATTCTTGTATGCAGTGGTAGAATTTTTCATGACATGCTGAGCATTTACTTACAAGGGCTGTCCAGCACCTGAAAGAGCTCTGTTAACACAAACAAGACTTCAGGTTCTTCTCATTTACTGTCTGATGAAAATCGAATAACAGTATGCATGCCAATAAAGGACCATGAATTTTTCATATATTTTGTTCCTTTCACTCCTTCAAACACCAGTATTCTCTGAAGTGATTACACAGTCCTCCATCAGGAACTTTATCCCTGGGGTGGCAAGAGGCCAAAGGAACATGAGCTTGAGCTGACCTTCTGAAAAATTTGACTGCACCATTTTTGCAGCCTGGGAAGAATATCAGGCTAACTCCAGAAACCAAGCAATTCATGAATCAAGAGAACAAAGAAAGAGCAAAGTGCTAATTAGGAGATATTTTTGAATTCCTCTAAATTTCAGTATTGCCTAAAGTGAAGTTCTATTAAAATGATCTGAACAAGGCTGTATGTATACACACACACACAATTTGTCAGTTTATATGGCAGGGTGTTTGACACAATTAGGCCTTTATTAGTGATTTATCATCCTGTCATTCAATAAACACTTATGGAGTGCACACAGCACAGACTGCATGCTGAATACACAAAGAAACACTGAAGAAAGTATCTAACAAAATGTGAAATTCAGCATACTTAAGTTGCCAGAGAACAATCATGTATGGGATATATAGCTGTTCATAGAGGTTACTTTATTTACCTATTACAATAAGAATAGATTTTATATTCCTTTTGTGAAATTTCAAAGATCAGTCCCTTGTCTTTTCACTAGAAAAAGCTTAATCAAAATTCCACCAATTCAGACCAAGATGATTCTCTTAACTTGTATTTAAAATAAGAAAGTATGTATTAACCATCATGTCTTAGAAGTGTGAAGAATTTTGCAATTTCACTGACCTAAATGGACACCTTTACTTCACTTTATAAAATTTAATATAAATTCAGGGAGAATTTGGAATGAATAAGAAGTATTCTTTATAGGACATTTCCTTATGTCTAACAAGGGCCTTTTAAAAATTCATCCTCTGTTATTAATAATAATTGAAAAGTTTTCCAAAGAAAACCTCAGATTCCAAAGAGTTTTTCTTTTCTTTATTATGTTTTAAAGTTTTCTATGAGTATTTATGTTATCTTACTCCTAGTATTAAACGGATTGTGATAATTCAGGGTCTTATAAATCATCTGAATTCTTCATATAGCAAAGTAACTATTTGCCCTACTATTTAAACAATACACGAATACTCAACAGAGAGGAAAATGGTACTTAGCAAGAATTTCTCAGGAAGAATAACAAAAATCTATGTTTTTTATTCAAATTTCAAAATAAGGCCAGCTGACAACAAGTGATTTACTAATAGTGGTTATATAGAAAGCTCCGTGCAGCCCCGGGCAGCCTGCAGACATGGTGACTGCCTGACAAATGGCAGCGCTCAGGCTGGGTCTGCGATTGGAAACAATCCCTGAATTAATCGGAAAGATTGTCAAAGGCACTACCATTCCCTCAAAAGTGGAAACAGGCATAATACAATCTAGAAATTGGATTCCTAGCAAAAATGCACAAGTCAAGTTAGCAAGAAGTTATTGTGTACCTATTATGTTCCAATATTGTTCAAAGCACTCCATGGGATAGAAAATAAATACTGTATTTGTCATGTTCTCCTCATGGGAGTCTGCAATCTTATTAGAGGGAAAAGACTTATATCCATAAGACAATCAGAATCCAGCCTCATCTCTCACCCACACATACCCCAGTTCACTCTGGTCCTTTCCCACTGGCTTTTCTTGTACTCTTCGAATGTGTAATGTTCCTTCCCTCTTCAGAACCTCTGCACATGCTTAGCCTTCTGAACTCTCATTTTTTCATTAGATTTCAATTTAAATACTGCCTTCTCAAAGAGGTTTCCCTGACACTTCCCTCCAACAGAATCTAAATTGACTAGTCCACTTTTATTCTCTTATAGTACCCTATATATTACCTTCCTTCAACTTATCACATTTAATACCTATGTACTTAATTTAGTGGTTATGGATTTTATATCTGCCTCCCAAACTAATGACACAAGCCCCACAAGGGCAGAGATGTGTCTGATTTGCTGGGCATTATACCTCTTAACCTTACATCATGGTTTCTCAACATCACCACTATTGACATGTGGTACCAGATAATCCTTTGTTGTAGGGGGCTGCTCTGTGCATAGGAGGATGCTTAGTAGCATCCCTGACTTCTACCCAACAGATGCCAGTAGCCAACCCCTCAGGTGTGACAATCAAAAATGTCTCCAGATATTGTCGAATGTCTCCTAGGAAGTAAAATTGTTTCCAGTTGAGATCTACCATCCTACACGAGTGCCCAACACACAATATACATTTAATAAATATTTGTTGAATGAATAATTGAATGAATGGACTGATACAGTCAAATTCTAGACCATGTGTGCTAATGTTAAGTTGCCAGTTTCACAGGGTATTTATGGGGGTTAAATGAGAAAATGCATAGAGAATATTTGGCTCAATTCCTGGTACACGTTAAATCTTCAGTAAATAATTATTAGCAATTACTATTATGGATGAACTTTACTATTAGGCTATATGGAACAGACATGGACTATTGACTATAATTATGGATTCTTAAGCAGTAATTTTAAAAGATTGATTTTACATGTTATGTAGGATGATTAAAGGGTAGGGATCTCACATATTAGTATCAATGGGAGATTAAAGGTGTGAAGACCAGATAGCAATCAGTATGAAATTGGAACTATGACACAGAACTAGTTGAAAGCCATTGCTCTAAAAATAGTCTAGGACTCTCACAATTTCTGGGATAACCAAGAATCTTAGAGTGGATAAGGTGCTGATTTAGGATGAGAGGCCAATGAAGATGGCCTTCTCAATCTCCTTTACTCTCCTGTGGTTTTGTTCCATGGCCCACTGCCTACTGAAAGTCTCCCCCTGGAACGTCAATCTCACTCCTATTCTCTGCCTTTGAAGAACAACTCAATTCAACCTCTCAAAGAAAACTGACCCGACATCATTGGTCCACATGGATCTTTCAGAAATCTGACTTCTCACTTGTCAATTACATGTAGTGTAGCAATTCATTGTTTAACATAATATCACACTATTCTTCTTTAATTTTTGGTAAGTTCCTGTGAGATTAGACTTTATTATGTTTCTGATTTCTCTGGCATTCCCGAGCACAGTTGGAGGTACAGAAAGAAATGATTTTTTAAATTTTATTCTCTACTTTCTGAGTCACAGAATATCAAAGGCAGGAAGAATCCTTTCTTTCAAAGGTTGGGTAGTAGAGCTGTCAGAAGATTCATGGATTCTCACCATAATAATCAGAAATATAATTAATCAGATGCTGCTTGTCTCTCTCTAGTGATGGGAAAATTACTATTTCATCATACCTCATTTTGGAAGCCTTACTCTTGAATATTTCTTCCAAGTTATGCAAATATAAACTCTTCAGCAATGCTTTGTGTGGCTACTCATATTCTATTCAGAATATCTCCTTAGTTTCCATCCTTCACCACTCAATTATACATTTTTGCCCTTTTGAATTTGCTTTATATTTGTTCAAAAATAGTTCCTTATTTTATGTATATATTTTCCTGCAACCAATATTAAACATTTAAGGCTAGGGATTCACTGAGTTTCTTTTAATTATTTTTTACTCCCCTCTTTGCTTATCTCAATATAGCATACAATAAATTCTCAATAAATATTTTATTCATTAATTTAAGGCTGTTCCCCCAATCACATTCATGTAAAATAGCTTCTCTACCATGTTTTCCTTCTCTTTGCACTAACCTGTTATCATTGCAGTTGGAGACTTGAATGACATCATAGAGGGAGTACATGGTCAAACACTATGAATGGCATAAAGTTGGAATAAAAATGAAAAAAATGAAGCTAAGTTCTGGTTTTATCAAATATTTGGTTTACTCTAACCAGGTGACAACCCCCAAGTCTGTAAAATGATTCCTTTAGTTAATAAAAACAGCTATATAAATATATACTGCAGATAAAAGGCAGTTTAACATAGATGTTTTAATCAGAAATAAGGTTGACACATACGGACATTGTCATGAAACTGAAAAAGTTAATTCAACTTTAGGCTACATTATCTGAAGTGTCCTATGTGATGTGGGCCCGGGAAGTGATAGCCCCATATACTGTTCACTGTACAGCTAACATCAGAAAGCTGCATATAAAGGTAATAAATAAAGGGTAAAGGAGAGTGGTGTTCAAATGATGAACAGGATGACAAGGAAATGTTAAAGCAACTGGGAATGTCTAACTTGGAGAGATAAGATGCCTAAAAAGAAAAAACAGTTTTCATATGGTGGAAGGATTGTCACATGGAAGAGGAATAACATATGCTCTTTATAAATAGACTATACTGGGTATAACCGGATTCTATGGGAAAAAACAAAATTTTGACTTGATACAGGGAAGTTGTTCCCAATGGTCGGTGCAATATCAAGATGGAAGGTCCTCTGTGATCAGGAAATCAATACAAATGATATTAATTACTGATTTCTAAATCTCACTACTCTGTCCTATGCTGCAACAACCAAAACTTATATTTTTAACAAACAGATAATTAAAGAAAAAGAAGAGCATTCAAACTTTCAATCTCAAAACAGAATTACATTTTAAAATATTAGACATGAGTTCCTAGGGAGATCTTAATATCAAAAGTTTCATGAATAAAACAGATACCAGGAGGCAGGAATTTTATGCCAAACAGAATTCAAGCTTTCTATTGGGGTTTGGGAGGGGAGTAGACAAGGTGATCATTACACCCTCAGAGTCTAGATTTCTATGATGTAAAACAATTGATTTCAAAGGGAATGTAAGCCCATTTATTATAAAGGACAAAGGCTCCATGGAATTAACAGGCTGTGCTTCAATACTCAGGCATGGAGGCCTAATGCAACAGATCTATCAGTGGGAATCAGGAAGATGTCAACGTGAGGGATCTGCTGTCCTGTTAGTAGCCACAAGCAGCCCAATAAGTGCTGGCTACTTCAATGCAAATGAGTGCCAAAAGCAAAATGATACTGCATCTTTCTATAAAAGGACAATCTCTCTAATTAGCCTGTAAATGCTGAAAACCCGACAGCAGTTAAAATATGCAAGGATTCCTATTTTTTCAAGTTCAAGCCATACAAAATCATTTCTTCTCCCTTCCAGTCCTCACCCCACACCAAAACACAAACAAGTACAGCAAGAAGAAATTAATTTACTTTTTTTTTAAGTCCCTTTTACCTCTAAAGTTCTATGATAAAGTTTAAATAACATTTTGGTCACATAAGTATACCTCTGTGATACATGGACAACATCTGCAGGATGGATGGTTTTCCCTAACAATCCTATAAATCCTTTGCTAACTTGACCCACGGAGACACTCTGATTTGTCCATTTCTTCCTCTTCAACCCCACCAACTAAAATTGTTATTAAACAACTATCTATACAAAGCACTAGAAAAGATACCAGGAGAGAGGTATAAAACACAGAGTTCTGTCTGTCTGTTATATGTGTGTGCATGGAAACAGAACAGATATAACAGGACATATGCGTATCACCGTGCTTCTAAAAATCAGTTCTCTAATCCATGGTATAAACATACAGCAGTACTTACATTCACTCCTTTTTTTTTTACATTTAAATTTCTCATAAAAATGACATGTTGAGGGTCCACCCTGTTGGCACAGTGGTTAAGTTCACACACACTGCTTCGGCGGCCTGGGGTTCAGGAGTTCAGATCCCAGGTGTGGACCTACACACCATTCATCAAGCTATGCTGTGGTGACATCCCATATACAAAAACATAGAGGAAGATTGGCACAGATATTAGCTCAGGGACAATCTTCCTCAAGCAAAAGGAGGGAGACTGGCAACAGATGTTAGCTCAGGGCCAATCTTTCTTATCAAAAGAAAAAAAATGTTGAAAAACAAAAGCATTTTTCAAAGTTAAAATATCTGTATTTAAAATTAAGCATGGATTTTATGGCTAGTGGAAGTCTGAGATTTGAAAAACTAAATAAACTCCTGACATCCTATAAAATATCAATCAAATTTTATATATTCTAAGGTAGAAGAACTAAATATAACCTTAAAAATGGAAACTTGGAACATTCAAATCTGGATAAGTCTTTAAATTATTCTCAGTATCAGATGTGTTAAAATTTTATATGCCCTCCTAGTATAAAGGAAGAACTGGGATGTGAATACTTTTTCATTATTCTAATAATAGATGGAGTTAAGAATGAGATAAATAAACGAGCATTAATCAAAAATTAACAAATATGTAGTAAGGTGCAAATAAAATCAGCTGTCTAGACATTTGTACTTTTGCTATCCTCAGGGCAAAACCTAAGGATGGCCTGGCTAAGTCAAAATGAGACCCAAAGCACAACTGTTTACTAGAGGCATAGAGGACAAGCATCTTTTTATAAATAGAAATCCAATACTTAAATACAAAATGTTCCTTAAGATGTTCATGATTCTATTCATGTGAATGACACAAAAGTCGAGCTGCTTTTCACCAGGAAAGATCTTAATGTGGTTAGAAAGATGTCACGATGAAGTTTTCAGGCAAATCAATACAAACCATTCAACAAAATACTATTAAAACTCCTGGTAGATTCGTGCTTGGACATATTCATTGTGACAGATCATGAGACCTATGTTCATCACAAACAAATAAATGATTTTGCCTTCATCTTTTTAAATTATCTCATTTTAATATTTCAAAAACCAAGAAGTCACAGCAAAGAAGCTACATTAAATGTAAAAGAAAGAAGCTCTCTGGAGTCCAAACATTTCTATAGCAATTTTTCTTCTCTGCTTTATTTATATTCCTGGTGACTTCTTTGTAAGATACCTTAGAGATTTTGAGATTTCTATTTAGCCAATTGTATTATAGCTCAAATTTAAAATCTAGTAATTCATTCTTTAGATAGTCAAACATAAAAAGAAAATAATTTCTACGGGGCTATTTGAACCCAAAATACAATATAAGACTCTCAAAATATAAAATATTAACTTGGGTATAGTAATTAAAATATTTAGCCATATTTTATATAGCTGTATTTTTTAAATGTTTACTCATTAGTTACAATTTTTGTAAATCATTTGAATGCATGCATTTCTAATTTCAGTAAAGTAGAAATTCTAAAAATTCAGAACATCCAGTTCCAAATTATTATTGGCAAACCACTGGTTTTTGATTAAAGAAACACCATTTGTTTTAGGTACTTGAGACTATAATAACCTTAGGATGTCATGGACTTTAAATTCACTATGGGGAAACACCTGGAATCTTCATGTTTTGCTTTACATTCCTCTTCAAGTCTTTCGTGGGTAATGGGAGAGAAAAAGCTCGGAATGATGCAGCCCTGTCTGCCTCTTCACCCTCTTCCAGCCCTGGGACCTCCTCACCTTTGGCTGCAGGCCTCTTTCTGATATCTTGGCTCACTTTCTCCTACACTGAACTCCTGAACTGGCTGATCCGGCTGCCTTCCTCTGTTTATCTCCTCTATACCCTTCTACTATCTCTTCAAATATCACATCTTTTTTTTCCAGCCTTATTGAGATATAATTGACTTTTAACATTGTGTAAGTTTAAGGTATATAACATGATGATTTGATACATGTACATATTGCAAAGTGATGACCACAATAGTGTTAGATATCACCTCACATAATTACCATCAAATCACTCATCTTTAAAAATCCTTGCTTGATCCTTCAGACTGAGTACGTGCTTCTCATAGCTTGAAGGACTGTTCCTTCATCACATTGATAGTGTGTGTTTTTTTATATTTACCTATACTTACATTCTTGTGTGTGCATTTACATTAACTGGTGCATATTTTTGTTTGCACTATATTTGTATTATTATCTGTCTCCTCTACTAAAACATAATCTTCCAGAGTGCAGGAATCTTTCTGCTTCTGTTGACTGTTAGACTCCCAACTTAACACAGTGCCGGGTCTTATTAGGAGTTCATTAAACAAACGAATGACTCTGAGAAACAGAGAGCTGTGAATGTTACCCATATATAAACTATTTGAATGAGCTTTAGGTGGAAAGCATCCCAGGATCTTTTCATTTACAGGTTTTCTGGGTAAAGTATTTCAATGACAATCCTAGCACAAAATTCTTAATTCAAATGCAATACTGAGCATTTCTGATTTAGCATCCTCTTTCTCATATCCCATGCATTTCAAAGAAAGTACAAGGGTTAAGTACAATTAAATTGGGCTTCAATGAGCTGGTAATCTATAGTAGAAAGTATACTGTCTTACTTTCTTCCTCTCTCTCTGTCTCTGTCTCTCACCCTCCATCTTTCCTCCCTCCCTCCCTGCCTGTCTGTCTGCCTTCCTTCCTCCCTTCCTCCCTCCCTCCCTTCCTACTAATATCCTAAGTATAGGTCCTTCAGAGAGAGCAGCACTGATATCTTTATCATTCTATAGTTCTGTTCAGATTGGAGTTTCTTTAGGTACTTCCTCTTCATACCTAACAGATGGAAACAATTTTACCTTCTGGGGAAGGGTTTTTCTACAGCACTCTCTTCTCGGTAATCCAGATGAATTGCCAAGTAAGCACATTGTAACCTTGGTGAATTTATCTATGGGAACACTCATATAAGCTTGAAATTAGTATGCCCCTGGAGACTACCCTATTTTTCCTTCTTAATCAGACCTTTAGGTAGATAGTCAGTGTCTAAGAACTGAGCAGAATCTGCAAGCTGAATAACGTTGGCTCACACTTGGAAGAGAAATTGTGACTAAGTGACAGTGAGGTTTTTACTCCCATGCTGTTGGTAACCTTCTGTCCCTATACACGGGCAGAGGGTTTTCTTGGTTAATGGACTGGGTTTGTGGAACACTTGTCCCTTGATGCTGTGTCTGAGCCCTCAGGTCAGGAGACAGACAATTTACATCCATTTACCTGACACTCTTTATACTCCAAGGCTAACAGTTTAGTCCCAGAAAGCCTGACCCTAACATGGTTTGATAAACAGGAAAGCAAGAAATACTGCATTAACACAGTTCTTATATTCAGTCAAGGGAAAAACTGCAGAAATGTAAGATATAACACTCTACACTCATTCTGATTTTACCAGGGTTTTAAACTGCTATTATTGCATACTTGCAAAATCTGATTCAATTTAGATTAAACAAAGGGGAAAAATTTGTGTATTTTTTAAATAACCCAGCACTAAGATTGCTGAAACATATCTTTATATACATAATCATTTCTGCTAACATGTCAACAAAGGAGAGGTATTTTACAATCTTTTTTTTTTTATGTCTGGCCTAATTTCAGAGAATTTAAAATCAACTGAATTAGGGGCTAAATGAATGTTTTCAATTATAATATTTTTTGATTCATAAAAATTATCAGAAACTCAAGGGAGTAGTTTACCTTTTCTCCTCCAAAGGAGTGATCTGAATGATACATCACTTTAAAAGATATTGCTATTTAAAATCAAAGCTACAACGAGATATTACCTCACGCCCATCAGAATGACTATAATTAAGACAAGAAATAACAAGTGTTGAGAGGATATGGAGAAAAGGGAACCCTGATACACTACTGGTGGGAATGCAAACTGCTGTGGCCACTATGGAAAACAGTATGGAGATTTCTCAAAGAATTAAAAATAGAAATACCATATGATCCAGCTATTCCATTACTGGGTATTTACCCAAAGAACATGAAATCAATTATTCAAAAAGATATATGCACCCCTATGTTCACTGCAGCATTATTTACAATAGCCAAGACGTGGAAACAACCCAAGTGCCCATTAACGGATGAACAGATAAAGATGTAGTGTGTGTGTGTGTGTGTGTGTGTGTGTGTGTATGTATGTGTATATATATGTGTGTATACACACGCATACTCACAAAATGGAATATTACTCAGCCATAAAAAAGACAAAATTGTGCCATTTGTAACAATATGGATTGACCTTAAGGGTATTATGCTAAGCAAAATAAGTCAGACAGAGAAAAACAAATATCATGATTTCACTCATATATGGCAGGTAAACAAAGAAACATATAGATGAGAACAGATTTGTGGTCACCAGAGGAGAAGGGGGTGGGGGGAGGGTGAAAAGGGTAAAAGAGCACATATGTATAGCGACAGATAAAAACTGGACTGCAGATGGTGAACGCGATGCAGTCTTCACAGAAACTAAAATATAGTGATGTACATCTGAAATTCATACAATGTCATAAGTCAATATGACCTCAATAAAATAATTTTTTGAAAAAGATACCGCTATTTAAATAACTAGACAGCAGAGGCTTATTTTTACCCAGCTATTGAGTATCAGTGTTATCAAACCTGGAGCCTTTAACCATATCATTAAGAAAACCTAGAAGTAAATTTTAGAGTCATGGAAGTTTTATTTGCCTGTTCATTTTTCTCTTGACTTATTTTAGATGAACTCTTTGAGACTTTCAACTTATTTTCCTATACTAATGTTTTGCTTCATTCATTCAATAAATGTTTATTGAATACCTACTCTAGGACAGATAGGATAGTAGGTTTTGTGGATACTGCAGCGATCAGAAGAGAAAACTCTGCACTCATGAAGCTGACTTTCCAGACAGCTTATTTTTAAAATAGTCAGAGAAAACCAATCAATATATAAGATAATGTCAGGTAGCGCTAAGGACTATGAAAAAAGAAAGGAAATATCAGGAGACAGAGGGTAACGGGTGGTACTAATTTAGAAAGAATGATTAAAGAATGCATGTGTCAGAGGATAAATTTTAACCAGAGGCTTGAATAAATTGAGAGAAAACCATGTGTATATCTGATGGAAGATTTTCCATGCATAGGGGACATCAAGTGCCAAGGTCCTGGGAAAGTGAATGATTTGATGTATTAAAGAAATAGGAAAAAGGTCAATGTGGCTGGTGTAGATTTAGGGGAGAAGGAAGGAAAGGTAGGAAATGATGTCAGATGATGTAGGATCTTCTGGGCTTAAAGGCAGTGGGATGCAGTGGAAAGGAGGCTAGGAGGTAGAGCAATCCAGGTTTCATTTCTCACTTCAGTAACTTGCCAACTACTCGCCATAAATAAATTTGAAGTAAGAGTAACTACCTTGAAAATAGAAGAGCAGTAGTCAACCATAAGAAATTAATGATTAAATTAACACATTGTTAGAAAATAGGTTCTCTGCTCTTCTATAGTGATGAAGCAGTGAGAAATATCAGAGGAAGAAATAATATACAGTCTATTTCTCTCCTACCCCATACCAAGATATATAAGCTTTGAAATCAAGCAACAAACATTTATTATTTGATTTGGTCTTTGTAGTTGCAAGCTACAGAGATTCACTCATGATGCTCCAACTGATTGGGATTTAGTGTAAGTGTAGAGAAGGAAAAAAATGCAATTTAATAGAAACACTGACAGTGGCAGATTCTTCCTTCTATGGGAGAATAATTATTCAGCTCCAGGAACTGGCAGTTCTTTTGTTCAACAAAGCACTTTAATGCCCAGTTTGGCTAAGAAAGGCCAAACCTTCCAGACACTTAACCTAAATGGGACTGTCTGGGCATAAAGATCACTGAATCGCTCTGCCACAAAAAAAACACATTTTGTCTTTTCTTTGTCAGACTGGGAGACAGACGGGAAAGGTGATCAGTTGATGGATGAGAAGGGCCCAAGTAACTTAGACTGGGAAGGGCAAGAGCAGAGTTAGACTGCAGAAGGAGCAGGGTCCATAAGAGAGGTGTCTACAGTACAGTCACCCCAGTGCTCTTCCAAGGGACAGTGGCTCTCCATGTCTCTGTTCTCTTGCTAAGCAGGCATCTCATCTCTCTTCCTTATATCATATATCTCTGCCTCAGATTTAACACTCCCACATAACCTCAGATCATACACATCATCATGTTGAACTCTTTTTTTATGTTAACATTTCATGTTTAGCTTTCATCGCTATTGATTTATATTCTTGGTGCTTTTGTTTGTGCAAATTGCTGAGAAATTGAGTTTCACAGGATTGGATCTGAGCTAAGCTATGAAGGAATGATGGAAGGTTGTGGGTGGACAGAGCTTGGGGAATGGGAAGAGTGGGATAATGAAATTCCAAGAGCAGGAAAAACAGGAATTTGGAAATCATGCTTAATGAAGACTGAGTAAGACAAAACCTTAGAATAAGGGTTGTATTTTGGATACTTGAGATCGGAGAAAGCCAAACAATTTAAGGCATACTTCCTACTTGTTGATAGAATAAAAGGAATATATAAGTTACTGTATGATTTATTTGTACTTAGTTATTCGCTGCTAAACAACAAAACAATGTAAATTCATTTTTAATTAGAAAAAGTAATTCACACATGAAGAGGAACCTGAGAAAGCACACGAAGAGTGTTGCTCAGTGCAATAACTTCAGTGAGGCCAGATTGGTGGGTTCTGCATCCTCTCCACTGGGGCCAGAAGTAGGTTTGTAACACAGCATTAGAATTGGTGAATGTTTGTGCTGGAAAAAACCTTGGAGAGCATCTAATCTAATTCTTTCATTTTACAGACAAGAAAACTGAAATCCAAGGAGAGAATTTGAGTTTATTGAGATCACAGCTGAGAAGAGAATCCAAGAGTCTTCCATCCCAGGGTAGTATTTCCATACACCATGCTGCTGCTCCTTCATCATAATCATATAGGTTTTAACCAAACAACAACAAAAAAAGAAGTAATCTATATATTAGAAAAAGTAGTCTGTGCTTTTTGCCCTATAGTAAGTGCTGCTATGTTTGGTTGATGCTGCTTTTTTCATATTCTGTTGTCTGTATATTGATTGTATTTATATTATCCTTAGATCTGGAGATTTGCTATTCTAGGGAGGCATGAAAGAAAGAGATCCTATCCTTTTATATATTATATGTCTTTTATGTATTTCTGTCAATTACATGCCTCTCTGTTCCTTGAAAGTGCTCTGAAAAGACTTAGGTCTTCACGCTATGTTGAGACTCTTCAGGACAGAAATCACACAGCACTCTTTATTCTGGGACAATCATAATTGCTTTTTGACTGACCATTACTCAGATTTCAAGAACGCAAGTAAAATTGTGTTCATTTTTTAAAAAGATATACCTATGCATTGTAGCTGCATATTCTTCATGCTCAATACCTCCCAACACCACTTACAAAAAGACCTTTCACCTTTTGCTGCTCTTTTCACTGAGTGAAATGCATCAAGCATTTTTCACGTGTGCCAGTTTAACTTCTTTATGATGTCAGAGATAATTGTTTTGGCCTCCGGGAAAGAATGTGCTTTCTGCTGCAAGTGATGGCTACAGAACCATCTAAGTAAAAAATGAACTAGTCGTGAAGTCTTAGGTTTCTTTATCTTATCAATTATTGAAGAAAGAAACTTTCCTTAGCACAAGGAGAATACTAAAAATGTCAAGATAAAATGATGGGAAATGAAGTTGAGGGTAGGAACAGGTACAGTAAACAAGTTTGCAGTCAACAAGCTCTTTAATGGATGAGACAGGGAATGTGTTAACCACATTTACATTTTATCAGGTGAAATTATTTCTGTTTTTAAAACAATGAAAAGGAAAATTGAATTTTACTATCAGGGGAAAAGTTGAGTCAAGTCTATCATCTATGAAATCCACATCCATTTCTTTCTGGAGAAATAAATGTATTTGACTATTACAACAATGAAAATAACCAGAGGCACTGCACAGAATCAAAAATATATAAACCACATGTCATATGCATTTACATTCAAATAGATGAGTTATAAACCACCTTGCTCATTTAAAAATGAAATAATCTAACTTATTTATGTCTAAACACTAGGTTTATTAGAATTTGTTGCTTGGGCACTAGGAAAGCATGATCAGTCTTTCTCATTGTCAGGGCAGATGATGGTAAAACTGGGTGCTTGACAGGTTTGCCATTTTCTGATTTTTGCTGTCAGAATGAGGAAGAGCAGGAAGCTATGGAGGAAAGATCACTTCCACCACTGTCCACCACTATTGCATAAGTGGTGATTTTCTAAAATTCCTAAAATACCAAAATATCCAAAACTTGCAGTAAAAACTATCTGATGTTTAATTTGTAGGCACTTCCCATAAGCAAAAGTTTGTCAAAGGTCTATTATGAGCCAGAATTGTTAATCTATAGTTAGGTTAAATTGGCCTTAAAATACAGAAGAATGGGTAATACTAGTTAACATTTATTGAGCAATAATTATTGACACACATGCTCTGCGTATCTCTTACCTTTATGATGTCATTTAATTCCCACTGCAATCCTGTGAGGAAGCTAATATCATGAATCCCATTTTATAGATGAGGAAGTAGAGATTGAGAAATTTAAAGTTAAGGTTACTTAAACGGTAAGCAGGTCTGAGAGATGACAAATCCCTTTCACCTCATCATTCTTTTGCCTGCCCTGAGTACATTTAAGGTCTTTGGGGCAAGGAGATTAGAGTAGTAGTTTCTAAAATCAGAATATTCCCTGAGCAGTCACTGTGCCCCACTGAGAGAAAATTCAAAGAGAAAGGCATTGATTTGGCTAAAGTCTTCTAGATGACGTCTTTACATATGCAAATTGTGTTCTTCAGTCCAGGAAGAGTGCTCTTTATTTATATCCATTTTACTTTGACCTACACTGTCCAATATGGCAATCACTAGACACCCGTGGCAACTGAGTACTTGAAATGTGGCTAGTCTAAAGTGAATGTGCTGTAAGTAGAAAATACATATTGGATTTTGAAGATCTAGTACTAGAACAAGAATATAAAATATCTCAGTAATAATTTTCATATAGATGACATGTAGAAATAACACTTGGATACAGTGAATTCAATATTTTATTATAATTAATGTTGCCTTTTAAAAATACTTTTTAAAATGTAGCTACTAGAAAATTTTAAATTATATATATGGCTCACATTATATTTCTATTGTATAGTGCTGATCTAAAGTGCGTTCTCCTAAGCTTTCTGCTTTTAGGAGAGATTTAGTGAGCTATACTCTCTGTCTGCTCCTATTATATTGATTTTATGAAGGAAACACTATTTAAATTAGATTCTTCTGCTGTAAGAATGTGAGAGGTCTTGTTACTTTCCCTTGCTCATCTTGTAATCTATTTACTTATTTACCTGCTATAATTAGCACTAACCCCTTATGACAAAAATAAATTTTAGAGTTTTATTTTAGAATGATAATATACAGGGAAGCAAGGAAAACTACGCCTCTCCCTTAGCCAGGCTTATACATAGTGGAGAGGAAACCAGATTAGCCTCTCAGGGTTGCTGCAGGATAGATAAGAGAACTTAGGTAAGATGTCTAAATCTGGTAAGAGATTTGGGGACTAAATATTGTGGTTCCAGGACATCATCATAGATGGAATAACCAAAGTTGCAATGATTTTATGAGATGGACTGATTTGTTTCCTCAAAGTTGTTACAAAAGCAAAAGCTTTCCTATCATCAATTGGGGATCAAGATCCCACAACTGAGACTTAATGGAGAAGACTCAGATGAGTTGGGGAACTAGGAGAGAATCACTTAACAGCTGGTGAGAATAAGAACTATAAAAATTTAATAAAAATAGAGAAGAGAGGTACAATATAATCAAAAGTTTGGAGTCAAATATATTAACACTGCTACTGAAACAACGGGAAAAAGGTCGCTTACCAGAAAGACAAAGGACACTTTTAAAGACACAAAAGACTTTAGTGAAAAGAAAAAATCACTTGGTAAAAGGATCCTTCTATTTTCATTAACAACTATTGGCAGTAAAGTAATGGTGTAGCCCGGCCTAGATATCAGAGTTAAATTCCTGCCACTCACTTTCATTTGAAAGAAGCAAATTAAAAACAAAATTAACTGTGATTATAAATCTATTTGAAATAGCAACTAACTTTCAGTGTATAATAAAGAAACAATACAGATTAAGAGCAAATTTGTACCCATTTCCTATAGGATAGTATCAATAATGATTTCAAGTCATTACATTTAAATGTTTTGAATAAAAATTAGATTTAGCAAAACTGGAGAGTTAAATCTCTTTTAAAATTTTAGAAATGACCATTTCACTTATGAAAAAGTGAAGATTTTTACAACTATTGAGCATTAACAACGTCAGATATTGCTAAGCAGCATTCAAGTAGAAAATACTTGTTTCATATCAGAGAATATGGAAAAGACAGTTGAAAATAATAATAACAGCTCTTATTTCATTTAATTGCTCACAAATATTAATGAGACCCTACTGCATGTCAGGCTATCTTCAAGGTTCTGAGGATTTGGCAGTAAACAAGGGAGGTCGTTATAAAGACAAGAAATGGTAATGACTTGTGCTAGGGTGGTTGCATGGTAGGGTAGTGTGCATTGGATTGATTCTGGGTATATAAGGAAGGTAGAATCATTAGGAATTTTGTTGATGCATCTGAAATATGATGTGGTGGAAAGAAGTGTGAAGGATGCCTCCAAATATTTTGTCCTGAGAAACTGGAAGAATGGGATTGCCACTATTTGAAGAGTAGAAGGATATGAAAGAAATACATTTTAGGGGAAGCAAAAGAGCTCAATCTCATACATGCTAAACTGGAAATGCCTGTAGACACAAAAGTGGAGAGCAGTGGTTGAATATATGAGTACAAAGTTCAAAGGAGAGGCTCTCACTGTAGATAGAAATTTGAAAACCACCAGCTTATGGATGGTATATAAAGGCATAAAATGAATAGTATCATCAATTAAACAAAAGTAGATAGAAATGAGAAGGGACCCAGGGGCTGAGCCAAAGTCTAGAGGTTGGGGAGTTGAGGAAGAAGCACCCAAATTGACTGAGAAGGAGCATCCTATGAGGAAGGAAGGGTGGGTTTCTGGCAGGCAAATGAATAAAATATTTCCAATAAGAGTCAGTGATCAACTGTGTAAAATGCTTCTGTTTAAGTAAGTAATATGAGAACTCAGTATTCACCACTGACGTTGACTAAAACAGTTCTGACAAAGTGGTGGCAGTGGAAGGTTGACGGCAGTGAGTTTATGCTACCATAAAAGCACAGGAATAAGACACAGTATAGACAACTCCTTTGAGGAGTTTTGTTTTAAACATATAGAGGGAAGAGTGGGGCTGTAGTTACACAGGAAGTAGGACCAATAATCATATTTTAAGGAGAGAGAAATAACAGTCAGCTTTTAGGTTGATAGGAACAATTCAGTGGGGAGGTGAAAACTGCTAACGTAGAAAAGAGAAAGGGCAATTGCTAGGGCTCTGCAGCAGCCCCAGACGAGAGAAGATGGAGTCTGTAATAAATGAAGGTGTCAGTTTTCATCAGTAATAGCCAGTAATGGTAACAAGAGAAAAGGCAGTGTACATGAGCACAGAGTTTGATGGGTGGATGGAAGTATTGGTGGCACAGTGTGCAAAGTTCAATGCTGATTGCTTCTATTCTTATCAGTAAAACAGGAAGCAGAATCATCAGATGAAAGTAACAATGAGATGCGTTGAAAGTGTAGAAAAGGGAGAGATATAACATGGTCACCTAACGGATAAAGTGAACAGAGTGGGAATACAGTATGATGGCTAGAAATCATCAAAGCTGGTGGGCCTAAATTTAAAGGGAGTCCAGTCAACATGCTGAGTGCTCATTTGCCATTTTATTTAGCTTCAAGGGAGTATGGAATAATCTTCACAATAGTCCTATGAGGTAGGTACTTTTGCCATCGCCATTGCAGAGTTGAAGAAATTCAGGAACAAAGAGAGGATACGGAAATTGCTCAAAATCTTAGAATTAGAAAGGTTAGTCTCTGGATTCTAATCCACAGATAGTCTGTATCAATTACCACTATACTTACTACTTCCATGAATTGTGTCTTCCATGAATATACTAAGTATCTGGTTACCACAACTAGGTGATCTTAGTGCCATTCACCAAGATACGGAGTGCAGAAAGGGGAGAAGGTTTCAAGCATGAGAACAAAGGAAACAGGAAATCAGTGCACTTTCATACTTTTGTAGTGGTGGGGTCTGTGAATTTTCCAGAAAGAGAACACGGTTCTGACTCTCACAATATTCATATTTTAGTAGAGAAACAGGCAAATAAACAATCACAATATACCATGGTAAGTGCTATAATTGATGTTCAATGGAATTAGAGAGGAGGAGTGTACACCATCCTTCAGGAAGGTGGGAAGTAGAGGTGTCAACAAACACTTCGCAGATGGTAAGACGGTTAGGCAGATTCCTGAAGAACGAATACCAAGTCCTCAGGCAAGAATAGCATGTGCAAAGGCATGAAAAAACATCACTTGCAGGGGCCTGAAGAAACTCCATCTGGGAGGAACGGTGGAAATGTAGGGAGATTAAGGGGAAAGGGAGGCTGGGAACAGCTGGAGAGCTATTTAAAAATCAGAGAGAGGGGAGTGGCGTGAAAGGATTTGCATTTTATGAAGAAAACACTGGACTCAATTCAGAGGATGTATTGGAAAGAGAGTGGGAGGGGATATTTGAGGCGTGACTGTTACAGCTGCCCAGTAACTGGGAGTGAATCAGCAATTGTGAGGATAAAGAAGCGATTAATTCCTGATTAACAGAAATTTCTTGAAATTATGTTTCAATTTTTGCCACATTGCTTTTTTACCATTATCCCATTCTTGGTATATCTAGTACCAAAAAAAAAAATCACCTACATCCTCAGCATTTTAAAGTTAAAAAAAATAATTTTGGGCGGCCGTCCCAGTGGTGTAGTGGTTAAGTTCATGCGTTCCACTTCAGTGGCCTGGGGTTTCGCAAGTTCGGATCCCGGGCGCAGGCAGACGTACCGCTTGTCAAGTCATGCTGTGGCGGTGTCCCATATAAAGCAGAGGAAGATGGGCATGAATGTTAGCCCAGGGCCAGTCTTCCTCAGAATAAAAAGAGGAGGATTAGCAACGGATGTTAGCTCAGGGCTAGTCTTCCTCACAAAAAAAATTAATTTTTTAAAATTAATTGTTATAAAAGGGGGTGTAGCGAGGACAAAAGAAGTAAAGGGGCACATATGTATGGTGACGAGTGGACACTAGACTTTTGGTGGTGAACATGAGGGAGTCTATATAGAAGCCGAAATATAATGATGTACACCTGAAATTTACACAATGTTATAAACCAATGTGACCTCCCTACATAATTTTTAAAAAGTAATTGTTTATCAATAATTAATAAGTGAACAGATATCAAACTCCTCTATCAAAGTATTGCATGTGATATAGTTAGCAATCTCATTTTGAAGACTTAACTGACATACAGAAATTTAGTGCAGATTTATTCTAACAAACTTTGAAATGTCCCAAAATAATTCAAATATATTAAATCAAAGTAGATATAAACAAATTAGAATCACTTAAATAATTAGAATCAATCTAATTCTAATAAATTAGAATTGGTAGACATAAATAAACAACATAAATAGTTACCTACTCTATATATCAATATATCAAATGCATTAAACCCTTAAGGTGTATATTACCGTAATTAGAATTAAGGTAGATATAAATAAATAAAATAAAATAAATAAAAATAAATAAATAAAATTACCTATATTTAACGACAAGACAGAAATAATAACATATAATGGCATCTTGCTTTCAGTTACAGACAATAGGGTATTACATGTATTTATATTTACTGTCATTATCTGAAACTAAAATTTAAAATTGGTATTGACTATCCTGGTAAAACTTAAAAAATAACTTTTAGAACGCCTATAAAATCCAAAAGTATCTCCTATGGGCTTCAGGATAATCTTCATTTTATTTTGTACAGCTGCCTGAGATTTTTTTTTTCATTAAAATTCTTTTCATTTGGTCATCCAAGCTGGTGTGGTCCTTTACTCTTTAGTACGAAATAGTTTATCTAGAACTCCCCTCTTCTTGACACAACTAGGGTTGTGAAGAGTTCATAGACATTTTGTACCATGAACAACCCTAGGAGCCAGGCAGCTGAGATGGGCTCCACTGCATGGAGCCCCACTGAATGCCTCAGAGCAGAACATCAGGAAGCAAGGATACACCCAAGGCAAACTCATACGTGGAGAATCTAGTCTGACCAGCATCTTTTTCTTTTAGTTGTCTGTACCTATAGTTGTATTTCAAACTGAAAACTAGTTAATTTAAACTGGAAAGTCCCACATGATCTCATTTATCCCCAAATTTAAAAACCCATAAGCAGACAGCCCTCCCCACATTTACATGGAAACCAGTCCCCGAGACACTACGTCGTCAGGCATATTGAAATGTCCTCAGCTGACAATCTGCACAGCATTGCCCCTCAGGATATCTCCAAAATACCTAGAAGAAAGCCCTTGCTTCAGTGTCAGCTTACTATCAGAGGCAAAGCTGGTTCTCCTGCATCAGAGCTATGGAACTGCAAATTAATGATCCCTAAGTGGAGGATGAATAACCTAAGTTCACAAGAGTTAAAATTGTCAAATGCGACACAAAGAGCTTTCCCAAAGAGCTAGATCCTTAAAACTCTCATTTAACAACCTTAACCTTCATTCTGAAAGTGATGTTTGCTCAGTAAATGAAAGTTAAAATTGAGCAGTTGTACTTCTTGCTTCCTTTTTTTTTTAAAAGGAATTTGATTATAGTTTGTAATAATCTAAGGACTAGAGTCACAATTTTAAAGAGAGATAGAGGAGAAAAAGTGCACCATACATGCTGGTCAGTTTTCCCTTTGGAAATATCTGATCTTATTCTATGTCAAAGTCTATCTGTCCATGATGTTATTTTTAAACCTTGAAGAAGGAGGAAACTGATTGATCTTAAACGATTTCTAAAAACCTATTTTTCCCCCATACTTTGCCCATTATAAGCCACAGGGATCAACCTGCCCCCTGCTGATAAACTCCATAGTTTGAAAACACTAATCAAACAAGATAGTGAAATGATCAAAGTGTAGTAGTCTGATTCCTCCATTCAGTGTACGACATATGTGTGAACTGAAGGAGAGCAGCAGATTTCAAACAAAGACTAAAAGAACTCTTTTAAAGCATTTCTTTTGTACTTGAAAATTTGTTCATTTTGAGCTATAAAAAACAGGAAAGCTAAAAGCCTAATAAATTCCTTTGATCTGGACATGGCAGGTCCTTAAAGAGAAAGTCTAAAAGGTTGCAGACTGTCTGCTGGTCTCTAAAAATTAAAATCCTGCAACCATCACCTCTCTCTCCCCACTGCCTCCCACCCCCCACCAACATACTATATATTCCATCCACTTTAGGAAGAATAGAAACTACTAGAAATGATTAGAGTAAAATCTACACCTACTCAAATATTTTAACCAAGAATACAGGAATCTCTCAACCTTTTTCAGACCCAGAAAAGGCACCTCTCAGAGAGGGCCTCTCCTGATGCATCACTGGAACCACTTAGTATGAAGAGAGGGAATCAATTAACAGGCATCTAAATCATAAATATTCACTGGGAGCAAGCTGATAATTTAAATTCGAGAATAGATTTTAAAGTACTAAAGTAGGAACTGGGTAAATGGGAGCATCCAAGTCCATAAGAAGGAATTTAAATTCATTTTAAAAAGTTGAAATCCTAGCAGGCTAAACAAAATACGTCCAATGCTAGATGGGAGGCTCACTTTGTGCTCTAGTCTAAACCACTGCTACTCAAACTGTGGTCTACACATAAGCCCATCAGTTCCATCTTGGAACTTGTTAGATACACCAAATTTTAGAAACAACCCCAGATCTCTTGAATCAAAATCTGTATTACAACAAGATACTGGGTGACACAAATGCACATCAGACTTTGAGAAGCACTGCCCTGGACCGATCATGCTTTTGATACCCGTCACAAGTTTCATTTCTAATACACACATTGAATTTATTAGTAAATATGAATACCACAAAAGATTTGATAGAGAACTTCATCTAGAATTCTGAACTAAAGACCAGAAAATGAAATTTTCCAGTAGCATGCATTCTTGAAACGATATTTTCCCTAGTATTTTTGTACATTTCTGTGTGTGTGTGTGTATGTGTGTGTGTCTGTATTTGCGTGTGCGTTTCTGCATTACTTTTTGATTTGCCTTTGCCTTTTCAGTTAAATCAAGTTCATCTCAAAACCTTTACTGAAAACTTGCCATGTACAAAGTATTTTGATATATGGGATACAAAGATGAGTAACACATAGTACACATCTTCAAGTTTATAAAATGTTAGAAGACTAGATAAATAATTCAAAACAAACAAATAGTTGGTTCCTTGGGTTCCAGGCATAAATTACAATATTACAAAGAAACAGAGGGGGAAAAAGTACAGTAGGCATGTTCTGGTATGCTAGAATATTTTCCTTGAGGAAACCACACTTTCCTCTAAACTGTATTTCACTAAATACAGTTATGATTAGGCTGTCAATTATATTCCCCAGAGGTGGGCATAGAATCAGGCAGAAAAATCATAGGACTTTATCCTCCACAATGA
The DNA here is from genome assembly GCA_031878705.1 of Tapirus indicus. Classification (NCBI taxonomy): domain Eukaryota; kingdom Metazoa; phylum Chordata; class Mammalia; order Perissodactyla; family Tapiridae; genus Tapirus; species Tapirus indicus. Next base: position 4,773,819 of record CM062936.1, read on the forward strand.
TTAGGACAACACTGGGCAAGTGATCCAAGCAGAGTTCATCAGAAACTTCTGAAATGATATAAGGACCGTAATGGAAATCAATGTTTTGTTCTGTTTGTTCAGGAATCAAGAAAGATGTTAATATATAATGATATGTGTGTGTGTGTGTGTATATATATATATATATAAAGAGAGAGAGAAATGTACACTAATATTTGTTGCAACAAATATTTATTTATAATAGTATAAATATCCATCAACATATCCATGAATAAATGTCCACATACAGAATGAAGCCAATTAGAGACACTGAAAGATGGAGATGAAACAACTACAATGACATTATTTGAAACCTTGGATCTAGACATGCCTAGACTTGTCTTTCAAGTTACTGAAATATTAAATCTCATTTTCAGTCCAGGTAGTTTGGATTAGATTTCTAAAACTTAGAACTGGAATATTCCTGTCACCCGAACTAACATTTACTGAGAACTCTTTATATAAGAGGAGTAGGCTGTGGCCTGTTAAATGTATTAATTTAATCCCTATAATGCCTCTACAATGTAAATATTTTCCTCATCTTATTGAAAAGAAAATAGAGCCTTTAAATAAGTGGAGATTAAATAAGTGGAAATAATTATTCAGATCTGGTTTAATTCCCATCTCTGTTTGTGTTATCCATATCTGTGTCACCTTGAATAATTTGATGGAGGAAGAGAGAAAATACAACTAGCTACGAGTTTAGGAAAATCTTCATAGGGGAGATATCTTTAATTTAAGCCTAAAGGCAGTGGTAGAATTTCAAAAAGTCAAGAATATTCCAGGAAAATAGGATTGTATGAATAATAGCTTAGTAGTACTAGATTTTGGACATAGAAACAGTGCAAACATCAATAGGGAGAAAGAATTGGGAGAGTGCACAGACTAATTGATACCATACTGTATATCTCTATTTCCAAGGTGTTCAGTTTGGACTTAATTTATTAGGTATTTGAAATTAATTGAAAATTCTTGAGCAGAGCCATGAACTGATGAGAATTTAACTTTAGAGTGATTGACTTAGTTAAGATGTGTAGCTTGGATACAATAGGAACAGACAGAACACAGAACACTCACAGGAAGCAACTGTAATAGTCTGGGCCCATTTTTCTTAAATATGTTAAAGCTCTATATAGATAAGCTATAATGATTAATAATGATAGATAAATTGATCTATGGGAGTTTTATCTATTGTTTTTATTTTTATAATTTTTGAAAGAACAAAAAATGTTCATACAGCAACACACAAATTTAAATAAACCCAAAAATAATAAAAAGTTAAGATCATACCTGCCTTCATAACAGAAAACACTAACTTTTACTTGATAATTCACATACTCCAGTGTTAGAAATGTGAGAAGTTCTCAGAATATCAGTGTCCAAGGTGAGGGGGAGAGTGGAGTAGGGAAGAAAAGTCTTGAATCAGGAGGAGAAGGAAAAGAGTAAAAAGAGGGACCTTTGGAGTGATATGAAGGAGGTATATAAGAAGAGGATAGACTATTATAGTGGCTTTCAAAATGGGGTCCCTGGACCAGCAGCATCAGTACTACATGGGAAATTGTTACAAATGCAAGTTCTTGGGCTCCATCCTAGACCTAGCAACCAAGAAACTCATGGAATGGGGCCCAAACTGTGTTTTAATAAGCCCTTCTTGTGATGTACTTCCAAGTTTGAGAGTCTGTTCAACTGGTTAGGAGCATGGGTCTGGGTTTGAATTTATGATTCTTTTACTAGCTGTGCAATTTTAGGCAAGTCACTCATAGTGAATAAGCTTCAAATTCTCCATCTGTAAAAGAGTTCTCATTCAATAGGACTGACATAGGGACTCCATGAAATTGTTCATAGAAAGTGTTTAGTGCAGTGCCTGCATGAAATAAACACTAAACAATGATAGCTGGTGACAGGTGACAATTAGATAGACAGAGGTGGCACAGATTAAGGAATTACTAAAGTGGATTCCTGCTTCTCATTTTAGGTGATTAGAAGAACACTGGTGGTTTTAACAAACGGAGCCAATATGAAATGTGATATTCCAAAATAAAGCATAAGAATTTCCTTACCATTTTATGATTCCTAGTTTGAACCAGCTGTGTGACCTCAGGCCAGATTGTTAACCAATTTAGCCCTTAATTTTTCAACATAAAATGCTGTGAAGGTACTCAATGATGTCTAAGATTTTTTCCAACTCTACATTCCATGATTGTCTCTCATTTATCACTAAAGCCATCAATCAATCAACAATTAGGTTTAATGCATTGTGATCAATAATGTAAAGAATACAAGAGTTACAAAATACATGGTCCCTGATATCACAATTAGACTTGGAATAAGCACATGAAAAATTAACTAACCCTAGGGGCAATACGTGTTATTTCAAGGGAGTGACAAAAATATACCTAACGAAAAAGAACAACCAAAGGCTGTCAGGTATAACTTAAAATTCATGGCCACTAATCTTGAGTCCTTACTTCTAAACAGAATTCCTATATGTCCCTAGGACATTCATTTTACACAGCCTAGATCACTCTCCAGACCTTCTACTCACTCATCAGACCTCTATCACTTGCTTTACTCTTTCCTAGCTGATAGCCATGCTTCATAATTTCACTGAGAAAAAAGAAACACTCTGAAGAGAACTATAGTAAGCTCTAATCAAGACATCTAATCACACTTCTGCCCATATTCACCTCCTTCCCTTCTCTTAAGCTGCTAGAATGAATGAACTCTCCATACTTCTTTCTAAAGCCTGTGTTCCTCTTATGTACTAGGTCCCACACCCTCTCATCTACTCAAGGATACCACTCCAGCACATTCACCACTACATCATCAGATTTTCCTCCCTACTGCATATTCCCTATCAGCATACAGTCATGATCTTACTTCTCCTCTCTTAATCAATCCCTCTCTTGACCAACCTCCCCTCCAATGAACATCCAGTTTCTCTGCTCCCATTTACTGCAAAAATACTCAAAATAATTACCCAATCATCCAATCCTCAGTTTATCTGCTCCTATTCTCTTAAGCTGACTCCAATCAGGCTTTTGCCCTCACAAATCTACAGAGCTGCTCGCGTCAAGGTCATCAGTGACTTGCAGGCTGCTAAATCTATTGGTCAATTCTCAGTTTGCATCTTACTTTAACTACAGCAACATCTGACAATACTGATCCCTCCCTTAAACATTTGAAACACTTTCTTCATTTGGCTCTTGGGACCAGTGACTTCTGATTTTTCCTCCTAAGTTACTGGTTGCTCTTTTTGAGTTGTATTTGCTAACTCAGCCTCATCTTGTAAATCTAAAGCTGTGGTATTCCAGTATTTGGACTGGTTCTTTACGAGAAATCACTCCTTAAATGATGCCATATACTCTCATGGAAATTTTTACTTATATTGTAGCCCTGAAAAAATGTATCAAAATAAATTATTTTATACTTTATTACCAAAAAGTATTCAAACCATGAACCTTGACCATGGTGGACCATACTCAATACGTTTCTTTGAATTTCAAACAGGCAGAGATGGAGGTATACTTTGAAGCCCAAACCATTGGCATGCACTTATTACACCTAGTGTATTCAAACCATTGCTGCAAGAGTGGGATTTACAGAGAAGTATACACTGTGGCTATTCAGAAGGCACCCTTCTTTAGAAAATTAACATCTGTGGTGCTTTATAAATTCAAACAAACTACATAGTCATTAAGCACCAGGGAGAAAATTAATCACCTATAATCACATCATTTAGACTAAAATACAGTTTCTCAAACATTAGCGCCCAACAGAATCCCCTTGAGGGCATGTGGGCCTATTAAAACTCAGATTGCTGGGCTCCACACCCAGAATTTCTGATTTATAAGATATGATTTATATTTCTAACAAGTTCCCAGGTGACACTGATGCTGCATGTCCACACTGTGAGAACCACTGATCTAGAAAAATCAGCTATAACATTTTGGCCTTTATCTTTCCAAGTTTTCTTTTTCATCCTAAAATATACTTTTCATATAGGAACACCTACACATTCACACGTAGTCATACACACACATGCACACTCAGTGTCCTTTTCATATTTTTGAAACTGCTGTTTTGAAACTGCTTTTTTTCACTTAGCATAATATTATAACATTACTCCATGTTATTACATGTACTTGCTTGTCTTTTCAAACACAATTTATTAAAGGCTGTTGCAAAAGTAGATTTTGTCTACTTACAACATTTGTCAGAGAAATGTTTCTCCCTACTTCCCCGCCAGCGTAATGGGTCTACGTAAAGATCTCAACTTCTGGAGGAACTTTTCAGAAAGCTTCACCCCTTGTGCCCTGGGGCAGGGGAAAGTGGAATGCTCAGAACATAACATTTCCCATGTACAGGATATTCAGTTACCTGAACAATCACAATTTTTGAAGAGATAAAACAAGTAGTCACAAAAAATACCTAACATAGTGGGCAGATTATAACAAGTTCAATTTAATTATATAGAATTAGGCCTAGTAGGTCTAATTTAAAGAGAAAGGTGAGGACTCTCTCCAGAAATGAAGAGATTTCATAGAGAGGATGCAACTTTAACGAGCCTGGTTTACAGTAACAACTATAATGGCTCTTGATTGCTTCCTTGCTCTCCTTTCATCCTGACTTCTCCCCAATCCTCTCTCATATACTCCCTCTCCCACAGGCCTGGCTGTTCTGTTGTATAATGTGACACAACCTCTTCTGACCATAGCTGACCAGTACCTGACCAAATGAAAGCTAATCCATAACAGGACTGAGCCAACTGACTCTTAGAATTTGAATCACAAGACACAGAATGTGAGTGAGCTCATAGCTGAGTCACACCAATGGCAGAACTCAAGACAGGAGAATCATGGTGTCCTTGGTGGTCCAAGAGCTGCCCTGGTGAGGTCCACTGTTAAGCCTTTCCCTTATTCTATGAGATCCATATCCTTATAATAAATCCCCTTTCTCTTAAGGTAACAGGTAATTTTACAATTTTTGTAATTAAAAGCACCCTAAGAGCTGTATGGTTATGGAGCATAACAATAACTAAATTTTGCCGGTTTTTTGAATATATTTTCTTCACAGATTTCAAAACATGGACGTTAGAACTTCATGGGAAACAAAACGCAAGATAAAAATTTGGAAGCAATGCATATCTCAACCATATTTTCTGGCTACTTGTTAACTTTTCTGTTGTATGAAATAATTTAGAATGATCATCTTAAGGACTCCACAAAAATATTACATTAACCAATGAGTACCTATAATTATTTACTCTTAAATAAACAGAACAAACTCTTAAGAAATGGAAGTGGTTCTCAGAAAGTAGAGATTAATGTTGAGATGTCCATTATAGGAAAAATGATGCTAATCTTTTCTCTTAGGAGTCAGTGAAGTAGTCTCATTCAAATAACACATTTTGTAATAAACTTATTATCTAAATTGTTTTTGTTATTGCTTTAAAATACACATACTTTACTTCAAATGTTCTCAATTTTCAGAAAGACGTTATACTGTAAAAAAATAATAATAATTCCTCACTCAGTCTGGTTAATTTTCTTTCTGAATAGAGGACAAATGGAATATGTAAAAATATAAATCACCAAAACAGCAACTTATTTCCTCTCTTTCACATGACATGAAATCCACTGTGGGAAGCAAAAAGGGGTAGGGGGGCTTTTATGAGTCTGAATTTATAAGCAAAAATATAAGAACCTAGGGGGCCGGCCCAGTGGCACAGTGGTTAAGTTGACGCGCTCCGCTTCGGCGGCCCGAGATTCTCTGGTTGGGATCCTGGGCGGGGTCAGACGCACCACTCATCAAGATATGCCAAGGAGGCATCCCACATAGAGCAACTAGAAGGAAGCACAACTATGACCTATAACTATCTACTGGGGCTTTGGGGAGAAAAAGGCAAAAAATATATATATAAAAACCTAAATTAGTGTTCTTGATAGATTATTCACTTCTGTGAATATTAATGGCTTTCAAAAAAGCAAAATTCAAAACACATCAAAAGAAAAAGTACTAATACTTTTGTAATGTGTGTGTATACAAAACTAAACCATTCAGGTGAAATCTCAGTATCAGAGAAAATTTTCAATGATTAATAGACTTCTCCTCAGAATGAATATAACAATCTATAAAGATTTCCTTAATAGCACTTCTATGAAATTTCCTTTAGGTTTAAACAGAATTCAACATAGTTATCTGTCCCATATCATAAATGATCTTTAAAAAATAGGAGTGACATAAAGAGTCAGGATCAAAGACTCTACAGTCTTACACTAAGCGTTTATGTACCACGCTGTAGTTAGAGATATTATACTACTATTCCTTACTTCCTGTGCATTCCATTAAACCTTTTCTGGTTCCCAGATAGGAAAGGAAAAAAAAACCTTCAAGAACAAATTAAAATTGCTACATAAATGAAGTAAATACTAATTACAACACTCAGCTGTTCAAAGACAAGAGGACAATTAAAACATCAAAATAGTGTCTACTTAAAGATTATTGTAATAATCACTATTTATTTGACAGACTAGCATAACCTGTGTACTGCCTAGTGATAGCAGTGAGACATCAAATAGGAAAAAATATGTCATATCAATGAAACTAATTGAAAGTGAAGAGATGGAAAATTTTAATTAACTTTGTGAACTGGCTTTGTCTCTGTCAATTACCTAATTTATGCTATCGAAACATGGGCAGAAATCTGTATTCAAGTTCAGACAAGAGCATGTGAAACAATTCCTTGACGAGGAGATAAATCATTTCAATTGTACGTAAAATAAATAAATGGAATTAATAGAAATGCAGAATAAATGAAGGAGGAAATATGTATGTGATACTAGGGAAATGATAAAAGTAGATTGAATAAGCCCAGGAATAAACTGGTATAAGAACACTAAAAGACTGATAGGCAAAACAACTGCTTACTTTTCTAGACCTGGGAAATATCAATCATAGGTGATATCAATGACTGAATAGGTACCTACCTGACCGTAGTTTTCATTTTTTTTTAATAAGTGGGGTCACAGAAATGTTGGAAGATAATTAGTAACCTAAACATATTTATAAAATAAAAATACATCTCAACTATTTTTTGCCTCTTGTACTATGTCAGGATGTAATACACATTATTTTTAAACAGTGTTTTCTTAAAATCAATTAGAAACAAAGAATATTCATGTGTTGAAGTGTTGCCTCAAATACTCAAAATCACAAAAATATTCACTTTACATTTTCTCAAGTTTCCAAAATAGATGAACTTGAACGTGTGTTGTGCTGACTGGGGGGTGCTTTAATTTATCTTACTATTTTTTAAAACTTCAAATGGATTTCACACTCTATATATTCAACAATTACTGGCACCACTCGAGGCACAAGAAACCATGCAACAAAAAATTTTCAGCTAAAAGGAAGACTTTGTGAATATCTAGGTATTGTGACTACAAGAAGGCTTCATCTTCTGTGCTAAAGCCAATGATATGCAATGGCTTGTGGCACAATTTTGGACAAATATTCCATGCTTTGAGCAAGAAAGAATACATGACTGACTGACTATCTGAGTCCTCCATGGGTGTGTGTCGGGGGGGGGTTGAGGATTCTGTCCCTCATATTTGCCGTCCCTGATCTAATTCAATTCAGTTCCATTCATATTACAGGTGATGACACCAAAGCCTAAACAGTTAAATTGCCCAAGATCACAAATCCAACTAACATTAGAAAAAGCCCTAGAATAGAGTTTTCCTGATTTCCATAGATAAAACAAATGCTATATTATACACAGACACATCTTATATGTCTACAAGAGACCTATAGCATACCTAATATTTTACCATAAGCCAAAGATAGACTGATACTCCAAAGCAGTTATTTATTTATATTGCTATATATTAAATAGTGACAAAATAGATTAGATGAATACCAGCAAGACACGTTGGTAGCTAATATGAAAGATACTGTTATAATAATACTTTATCCCCTAACTTCAAATCTGGTCTTCAAGTATAGATAATAACAGACCACCTCTATCTTGTGCTTTGACTACTACTCCAAATAGCTCCCCTTCTACCATGTGTCATGGCGCCTAAAATTTTATTCTTTTCTCTGGGTCTTCACGACTTTTTAATGCTTTATTTACAGTACTCCTTCTTAAAATGCAAATACACTTGAATAAGAAACTACTTTCTTTTATGATTAGCTACTAGAGTTACGAGCATCTTGGGGTCCCCCCTAAATGTTCAACTTTTCAAAATAAATTGTTTTTCCTTTGTTGTTTTCTTTCCTTTCTGAATATTTTCCTTTAAAATATCATTATGTAATGTCTCATTCTCAAAACAGAGAGAAACATTATATCCATAATGTGAAGATATTCTTTACTTTTTACTTCTTTTTACTTTTTGAAAGTTCAACAAATATTTATTATTTTATTATTATTTCTAAGATTAATTTTATAAAGGGAATATTAACAAAGAATAATTTTGGTATAAAAACGTTTCAAACAATGCTTAATTCTCTAAGTAAATACATCCTTAAAACTACCTAAAAATCACTCCACGACTTTGATATAGTCGTATCATATCCTCTTTACTAACAGGAACCATAGGAACAAATTTATATTTGTTTTTACATAGAAACAAAGCAGGAAGGAAAACTAGAGGACTGTTATCTAAATATATAGTGTTTGTTCCAAGACCCCTATGTTTTTAAAATATTTTCTTGAAAAACATATTTACTAGATAGATGTTTCCATAATTTCATTACTTTATTTCAAATAAAGACTGCTATTTAAAATTAATTTAAAATGCAGCTGCTCTTATAACTGCTTCAATAGTTTTGTCATATTTCTAAAACTGATTTGTGTTTTAAATGCCTTACTTGAAAAAAAATCTAAAAATAAGTGAGATGGAAGAAAAAGTAAAATCCTTACATATCAAATAAAAATTAGATATAATTTTATTTTTCCACAAATCAGAATTTCAAAATAACTTTAGAAAATGATGCCTAAATATGTCCCAGAGAATAATTTCTAGTGGAGAGAAAGTGAAATGTCTTTATAAACTATATTTTGAAAACCCAGAACTAACTTTTTAACAATTAAGATTATTAAGCATCTCCAAACATAGAATGCTTAAAAAAAAAAAAAGAAAAACACTTCATGAGGAATATCCTCACATGATTGTGCTACTATTCCTGGAGAGCCAGAGGAAGTGTTTTCTGGCTCTATAAGCGATACTTTATCTGCTGGCTTTACCTGGGAAGGGGTGAATGACTGAACTACCAAATAGCTGACAGACAATAACGAGCTGCTGGCCTGGCTACTGTTGAGATGTCCAAGTTATAGAAATGCACACTTGGAATGATAAAAACGAGTGAGTCACTTAGTTTCCAGTCTAACTTTGGCTAAGAGTAACCATGTTTACTTTTGGGCAAAAGCTTGATATCTGTGACCAAAACACCCATTCTTTGAGGGTCAAGAAGTATTACTGTGACTCTGTTTTCTGCAGAGGTGCTGGGGACACTTTAGGCTCTGAATCCTGCTGTGGCCTCCCACCGCCCTGCAGCTGCTGTTGAAGGTGCTGGTTACTGGGCAGCGACAGTTTTCTCCTCTTGTAGCATCTGCGTGTTCCAATACGTCTGTGTTGTATAGAAACACTGGTCAGTGGTTGTTATGGCCTGAAATGTTTCCCCCCAAATTCCCATGCTGAAGCCTTAACTCCCATTGTGACTGGACTTGGAGATGCGGCCTAGAAGGAATTATAAGAGTTAAATGAGGTCATAAGGGCGGGGCCCTAATCCAATAGGACTTGTGTTCTACTAAGAAGAGGAAGAGACATCACAGGTCCCTCCACCACAATCTCACACACAGAAGAAAGGCTGCATGAGGACACAGAAGAAGGTGGCCATCTACAACCCAAGGAGAGAGTCACACCAGACATCAACCTTATTGTAACCTCAGTCTTGGACTTCCAGGTTCCAGGACTGTGAGAAAATAAAATGCTGTTGTTTAAGCCCCTCAGGCTGTGGTATTCTGTTATGGCAGCCCTAGAAGACTAATGCAGTGGTGTACTGCTTTCTTTTTTCTGAATCTTAAATATACAATCATTTAGTGCATGGATAAGCACACCTTGCAAATCTTTTATATCTAGGAATTGAAAAAAATCCTGGATATAACTGACTTATCCATGATTAAACAATGACTCCACATATATTAAAAATGATCCATAAAAAGTTACATATGTAACTTATTGTCTTATTGTATTATATGTAACAATTGATAGAAACTTTATCTCAGAAAAGTAAAAGTAAAATACTAATGTGTAGTACTGTAGTATCATGAAGGAACAAAAAAGTATTGTCAGGTTTAGAAAGTATTTAAAGTAGTGAGTCCCCTCCTGCACCAACATAGTCAACTCTACTGTATCTGGAGTATAGACAACTCCCCTCCCCCATTATTTAAACTGCATAAACTATAATTTTAGTAAATCAAGCAAAGAGCTAATCAAGTTTTGATTTGCTAATTACTTCTCAATTTGATTAGAGCTGGCAGCTAATCATCTCTAGATATTTAAAGTCAATCTTTCACTCACATTTGCAAATCAAGACTTCAGTGTAAAACAAAATTGGGAATATAGCATAAAAGTTCTTTGTGTTATAACAACAACTAATTTCTACTTGTTGCTACAATTTTAACAATAAAGAAAAATTTTTCTGGGATTCTTCAACAAGTTGAATTATACATGCGGCATACCATTCTGTGCTGGCGAATAAAAAAAGTAAGCCAGTTTTATACGATTTTGTGAAGCAGCCCACACTGAGCCAAGAAACTGTACATGCTACATTAAACAAACACAATATAATTCAAATTCATAATTCTGCTTTTATGGTCAACAGTAGTTTGCAGAAGAAATATCTGCCAAGAAATTGAATCATAAACAATCAATATTATAATTGCTTCTCCAATTACAACCAATATTTTAAAACATATTTAAGAATTATTAATATACTTAAGATGATATTTCCTTGAAAAATATGCCAAGGTAGGAAAAAGAATGTCACAGTAATTTAAACTCAACAAGGAAAATCATGATGAAACACTGTGGAAAAGGAAGTGAGACAGATAATCTGGTTCTAATTTCAGGGGAAAATGTCTTTCCCAGTCATTTCTCAAATACTATATTTAAATTGTACCTTGTAACAAAGTTTCTTCTATCTTTGTCACTTTCTGCTTCTATCACAATTATGCAACTTGAAACTTGCCCGACTGTACTGCGCTTAATAATGAATCATCTTTCTAGGAGGTATGTCATTATTACTACTGCCTCATTAATAGCATTTCCAAGCAGTATCTTCAGAAGTAAAGTTACATAAAACTTTGGATAATTATTTTGTGAAGTTACATTATCTGAGCAAATAATAGGCACTTAATTTTTTACCTAAAAACTTTACCATCATAGTTTAAATTTGTTATTTCTTTCCCCATATTCATCTAAGATCAATGAAAAATGACATGAGTTTTTTTCTTACTTTAACTTTCCATTGTACTCTTCTGCCTTGCTATAAGGTTGATATTTTTTATTTACTTCCATTTTCAGTCTTTTCATTTTATTGTTTTCCTTATGTAATACTTTAATATTTTAGTTGCTAACTTAAGTAGTAAACCAGTAACTCTTAGATTTATAGCTCAAACCATATCTTTATTGTGTCCAAATTTTGGCTTTATCCCATATTCTTTCCTGAATGAACTCCCTGGTGAATATCTAATTTAGCCAGAAATTAGAGAGTAATATTAGAAAATGCTTGGCATTGAAGTATGAGGAGACACTCTCCATACAACTCTGCAATGCAAACAGTAGCTTCCATTAATCTTTGCCAAATGCATGAATGACTTCTTTCTCTTTTTCTGTGTGTATCTATTTCCATCTGAGCTCTGTGAAGTGGATTTCAAAGTTCTCTTTTGAAGGTCAAAGGAATGGAAAGCTCCAGAACTATACCAAGTGCACACACCTCATTTATACCTATACTCCAGCCACCATAACTGATATTCCTGTCCCTCAGAGGTCTAAAGGAAATATATATAATTTTTAAATATTAGACAGAATTCTGCCAGATAGTAACTCCAGGTTCTTTTCTTCCTCTCCTAACAACAGAACTCTAGGAAAACATTAATCTAAGAATAAGACTGTAGGCTGCTTCAACCTGGTTTAGTCTTGTTAGAAAATGCCCAGCTATAGTTATTCCCTCCTTCACGTGAAAACCACGTGATTAGGAAACTTACTCTGGAAGCCAACCTATTATGAAATTTTGTCACTGCTGTTCGGTGTTTTGTGATGCTAGAGATGAGAGTGTTGGGCAGAAAAGAGAATTTTATATAATGGATGGTTAACTGAACTGGAAAAGTGTACATTTTCTATCAGTAGTTTTTTTTTAAATGAAGATGCAGTAACAGCCAGGGTAGAAGGTGAAATGCATGGATGTGACACATTAAAACAATAACATGTTCATGACATTTAATACTGTGGTGGAGGTTCTAATTTAAATTCTAACATGTTATAAATTATAAAGCTAGGTTTTAGTAGCCTGAATCATTTCAGGCTAATAATGTTACCTCCTTAGTTTGACCGTTCAAATCATGCTTAGTTGGGTTTGGAATGTAAGCATAATAGGGTGTAGATTAGACAGGGACTAAGAGGGTATAGACCTATCTTCTGAAGCCAAGCAGAAATGAAGCTCAAAGATTTCCTTAAATTACAGAACACACAAGAGCCCCAACGCAAAAATCTTTGTTCAGACCTTAATAACCTTCCTCCTGGATTTATGCAACAGTTTTAAACTGATCTTTTTGCCAACAATCCGTTTTCACTCATCTCTCCTCTATGGTGCCATCAGAATGATGACTTGGGAAACCTCCACTGACACCCTGCCACCTTCAGGAAAACATCCAGATTCATGAGCATACTGTCTGAGCCCCTTTATCATCTGGCCCCAGTCTGCTTTCCCAGCTCACCAGTCCTCTGCTCCAGACACACCAAACCTCTTGTTGTTCTCTAAAAATAGCACACTCTCTTATATCCCGTCGCCTCCACATCAATGCAGGGAGTACTGACCCCTCGTCTTTGTCTCTGGTAAACACCTCACTATAAGTTAACTATCACCTAAATGTCATCTCTTCCACATAAACATTATCAAAGCTCCCATAGTATATTCTCTCATAATCTCCAAAAACCACTCTTTGGGGTTTTGAACCTTATTATACAAGGGTTTGTGAGCCTGCCATCACTTCTTAAAGCAAGGATTGTGCTCTGCTCATTCATTCAACTAACATTTGAGAAACTGTGATCATCCGGCATTATATTTAGTAGTGTAATTACAAAACAGTGATTTGGAACGTACAGTCTAGTGGGGGGAAACGGAGAAACCAACGGATGACCACAACACCTAGTGGTAAGTTCTATGGTGGTGAAGCGCACAGGGCAGCACAGGAGCGCAGAGCAGAGGTGGGTGAGCTCCGCGTGGCATGGCAGGCACTGAGGAACAAGGTCCTCTCAGAGCAACTCACATACTGCCTGGCACTCAGTAGGTGCTCATTAAACATGCTTTGACTTAATGCATAAATTAATAGACAAAAGCTAACCTGGATGCTTCATTTCTATTTTATGTCAAATGTCTTGTTTTCTCAAGCTCTTGGACCAGAAACAGATTTGGAGTTCAGGCAGAAAGATCCCCTTTTCAATATTTTATACCTCTTTTCATGTCACCTTTTCTTGTCTTGTTTGGATTTACTATGGTCATTACACATTATACCTTTTACACCATGATTCAGGGTTAGGTCTATTAGGATACTTTACCTTCCTTCAAACAATTCATTGTTTATTAGGGTAAGCCTCAATCAAAATTAGGAAAAAAAATTGCCTGATTCCCTCTGCCTCTGCTCTGAATCCTTCATCCCTCTGGATGGCATCCTCTCTCTCCACATTGAAATCCACTCTCAAAAGACATTAGAAAAAAGTCTAAATTACCAATAAAACAGTATCAAAAATATTTACCTGTTAGAAACCAAATTGAAAGGCAAATTATAAACCTATTTCCCAGTTTCTAGAAAACACAAAGATGGAGCAACATGTTAAATGACACCATGAAGAAACTAAGACAAATGCAGGATGAGGAGCATTCTATGAGTGAACTGAATTTGAAACCTGGAAAAGTAAGTGACATGTGTTAAAAAAAGAAAAAGAAAAAAATTGTTTCACAAAGCTAACACTTTTCCCTATGTCTACTAAAGGTTGGTCCTGTATTTCATGTGTGGTCTAACACATTAGAGCAAACACATAAGTACAGCGTGTAGTGCGACATTTGGTAACAGTGATGCATAGGTCTCTCTTGCAAAATTGCTAATGATTTTAAACTATTTTAACACATCTCTACTTTTGAATGCTTCGAGGACATTTGCCTATTGTCTCCCATACTGTAACAGACTTTAAAGTGGAAAACTAAGAGGAACTAATTAATAACATCTTTGATATGTCATAACTTTTTAAAGCAAACTATGAATTTGCTTTCAAAACCACAAATATAAAATAATTTTTGGTGGTTCTTTACTCTCTACAAGGAATTTATTCTGTAACTTCTACCTTTAGAATCACAAATATTGTTGCTTTGAAAAGTGTTCTCCATCCTTCCCTCCTTTTTAAAAGTATTTTCTAAATTTACTTTGGGGGAAAATGCCTTGGAAACTACTACTGTAATAAAAAAAATCCTAATATCTGTCTTTTTAATGTATTTTACAAATGCATGCCTGTGAGTTGCTGATATTTTGAGATTAATGAAAGAAAAAAAAGAAATACTACTCTTTAGAGAGAAAGAAAGAAAACTTCAGGGAGGGAAAATATATATGGAATACTTAAGACACTTAAAGCAAAATTTAAGAAACATCCACTAGCATTTTCAAATTTTATCTATTAAAAAAATAACCTTCAAGGTAAGCCCCATGGCTTGGTGGTTAAGTCCAGCATGCTCTGCTTTGGTGGCCCAGATTTGCAGGTTTGGATCCTGGACGTGGAACTACACCACTCATCAAGTCATGCTGTCACGGGGTCCCATACACAAAACAGAGGAAGACGGGCACAGATGTTAGGTCCAGACTAATCTTCCTCAAGCAAAAAAAGAGGAAGATTGGCAATAGATGTTAGCTCAGAGCAAAATCTTCCCAACCAAAAAACAAAAATAACCTTCATAAAGGATAAGGTAAGAAAATGCTTTTAGTAAAAAATACTCGAGAATATATTCTCTGTGCTAAGTGTAGCATCAATACCTTTGATACTCAGTAAATTTAAAACACTGACATACTGTGAATGTCTTAAAATATAGCTTTAACTAGTTCCACAGAAACATGTAAAAACTGTGTGAGAAAAGAAAATGCCTCTTGTCCTAAACAACATAACTTTGGCCACATAACAAACATTCAGTGTTTGAATGTTGCCATAAATTTAGTCGTATCTATTTTGTGGAGATGGTTATTTGGTAGAAGAATTTAGGAAACACAGAAATGAAATATTGTAATTTTGGAATAAGTCCAGAATTAGAGGAAACTTCTTTATTCATAATATAATACTCTTTCAACATACTTTGAAATTTATGCAATTATATGGATGTTTAAATTATAGCTTTCCCTTCAAATTGAAATCTTCTTAAGAATATTCTCTTCGGCTTTGAGTGTTCAGGAGACATCTCTAATATTTACATATTCAATTAATAGGCAAGAGTGATAGTTGTAAATCAATATTCACCAAACAGTCCTCAATTGTTAATAAAACTCCTTCAGGTAGTTTATTGCTTCAAACAGTCTTGTTTTTTTTTTGTCACAGGAATTGTACACTATGGACATGTTATTTACAGGATTCTTTTGCTCACATATAGGATCA
Source organism: Tapirus indicus (assembly GCA_031878705.1). Classification (NCBI taxonomy): domain Eukaryota; kingdom Metazoa; phylum Chordata; class Mammalia; order Perissodactyla; family Tapiridae; genus Tapirus; species Tapirus indicus. The sequence continues at coordinate 4,789,754 of CM062936.1, forward strand.
ACAGAATCCAGCACAAAACACATGGCTGTGGGAAGCTCTGGTACCTTTTGATTAGACTGGATTCTGTTGGGCGAGGAGCTTTGTTCTGGCCTTATTTTCATCCAGAGGTTTGTGATAAAGACCTCATCCTCCATGTGTTATTTTTCCTCTAGGGATGCAGTCTTGAATGGTCAGGAGATCATAGGTTTTGAAGTCAGAAGACACGCACGCATTTGAATTCTGTTATTGCATTCACTTACTAGGTGCCCTTGGGAAAGTTATCACTTTTGGAAATTCAGTTCTTCTGAAAAAGTAAGTTTAACACTTTCTTCCTATAACTTTTATGAAAATTAAATGCAAAAGGAATTAACTCAAGACCCAGAATATATTAAATGTAAAAAAGGTTATGATTTGAATTAAATTAAGTAATAACTGATTAATACTAAAGCATAGTTGATGCAGCGTGATTTACTATCAACATGAGAATTATCTTTGCATTTCTTTATTTCAGAAGAAATACAACCTTTGTATACTTGTATGCATGTTTCAGTGGACAGAGAATATACGCAATTGCAGTCATGGCCAGGTAACTGGGCACTGAAATAATACCAAAATTTTAAGGTTAATGTTTCGCTTTCAGGAGAACTGTTGGTTTTTCTGCCTATTAATTATATAATGAAATATAATAGGCAGTCAACAATTTCTAGTGAATGAACTAATAAATGTGTATATTTCTAAGATATTTTCCCAGATTCAAATTAAAATAACTATCATACATTGTAAATACCCAGATTAGTGCATATTTTATTTATAACACTATGCACTTAAGTTTTTTGCCATATCCTAAAATAGATTCTGCAAGATACAGCACATTAGTTCATTATTACACTAATGTAACAAGAAAAAGGCAACAGCAAAATAGTGAAAAATAAATCTTTAATTCAAAGATTTTTTTCCCTCTTAGTCGTAAGATTTGGAGCATGCAAAATGTTGAACAAAGATTAAAGAAAACACTTTTTTAAAAAAAGTTTTATAGTATGCAACAATCTTAGAAATACTACCAAAAATAGTCTTTAAAAACTATTCCATGAGGCTACTGTGACTAGCCTTTGGAATATTTCCACTTAATTCTATAATAGCAATTTTTTAGTCATTTATAAGTGATTTCACCATGGAGAAAATTGGAGACAGTGTGATATATAGAGAAAATATTTCAGAAGTTAGAAAAAGAGGATCTACGTTCTATTCCTGGATGTGCCTCTTCCTGCTTGTGTTCTTGGGAAATTTCTGTACATCAGGCAGGACATGATTCCTATCATTTTAATGAGATGGTGTTTTAAAAAATAATGAAGCCAGGGGCCGGTCCAGTGGTGTAGTGGTTAAGTTTGCGCATTCCCCTTTGGTGGCCCAGGTTCACCAGTTCTGATCCTGGGCACAGACCCACTCACTGCTCATCAAGCCATGCTGAGGCGGCGTCCCACATAGAACAGCTACAGTTCTACAACTATGATATACAACTGGGTGCTGAGGCTTTGGGGAGAAAGGGGAAAAAGAAGAAGATTGGCAACAGATATTAGCGCAGGGCCAGTCTTCCTCAAAAATATACATACATAATAATGGAGCCATACAGCAATGGAGTTTTAGAACACACTACGAAGGAAGAGACCTGAAGAAGCATCCACTACTCTCCTTCATTTTATCAACTGACGTTTATTGAAGCTCTGATTATGTGACCAGCATCATGCTAAGTATTTCTCATGGATTAAATAACTTCATCTTCACAACACTCCTGTGACACAGAAACTGCTGTAATCCCTTCTAGATCAGGAAACATGGGCCACAAATTATTGGAATAAATTGTGAAGTATATGTATTCACACATCAACACATACTTTACAAACGGTTTTAATCTTTTGTTTCAAAATTAAATGTATAAACAGAGAGTATATATGGAATTTTTAAATTTTCTCTGTAGTTTATTTCAAAAAATCTACCTTTGTTTTATCAGAAACTTAGAAATTTGAAATTATAAATTTACATCCAAAATAACTGATATGGTATATCACATGGAGAACTTGTTAGGTATATATCTCTGATATATATGCTCACATACATAAATAAAATTACATTATTCAGAAAGAAATATATTATTTAAAGGCCCATATTGTAATTATTTCTGGAAACAATGGTTTGCAAAAATGGGCAAAGAGCATAAAAGGGCACTCACTCAATTTTGGTTTGATAGCAATTTTGCAACCTTTTTGACATGTTACTACACAGACACAGGCTCTTCTCGGGAAGCTATCTAAAACTCACATAAATTAGAGCCAGCAATTAGATGCAACTATATGCAATTCTTTTACAAGGAGGCAGAAAGTGAAAATAAATTGAAAACAATATTTAAAATAAAAAGAAGTCCCGAGGCAATGTCTTGATTTCAGTGCATTGTTCAGGACACTAATCTCATAAAATATACATCTATATGAAACAATAAAACTTTGGAAGTCACATGATTCCAATTCTTTCCATATATTAAATAAAATGTTCTTTTTATAAGCAACTTGATCTATGAGGGCAGTAGTGCATTTTTTTTTCAAGAAGAAGAAGATAGGCCCTGCCTAACATCTGTTGCCAATCTTCCTCTTATTCTTTTTTCTCCCCACAGCCCTGGTACATAGTTGTATCATATTTGTGGAGATAGAGCTCTTTTATGTGGGACCCCGCCTCAGCATGGCTTGATGAGCAATGATTAGGTCCACGCCCAGGATTCCAACCGGCGAACCCTGGGCCACAGACGTGGAACACGCAAACCCAACCACTATGCCACCAGGCCAGCCCAGTACATTTTTTATGCTACACATAAAACACTAGGTTTATACTTGGTTACTCTGTCTTATGCCTCTCTTCTCTGCTGCCTTCCTGACATGTCTGCTCCATCTAGAGTCTTGTCTATGTGCCAAAAGCCCCTCAACAACAGTCTCGGGGAAGGGAGACTTAACCTACCACCTGAAGAGCCTTAAATTTTGGATGAAAAGAGCTCTCCTTATTTATTTGATTTCAAAACTTGATCACAGTCTTCCAGAGCTGCTTTTTTGGGAGGCTCATACTTAATTAAAATGTCCCCATTTCTTTTTGCAAAAATCAGGCAGGATCAATGATACTCTAGCAAACACTGTTCATGCTTTATCATCACTCACTTGAGAAGGTCTGTGTTTGACTGCTCTATGGCAGAAAATTGACTTTGAATACATTTAAAAACATTTCAACTTTGCAGCCTCATTACAAAAGTCTCCCTTCTTTTTTTTAATTTTCTATTTATCCTTTGTGTGCAAGGTCATTCTATCCACATGTTGATGGGCCCTATGAAAGTGGGGACTATCAGATTCTATGAAAAAAATGGATAACATACATCAGGTTCTTAACCCTAGCTGCATATTAAAATCACCTTGGAATTTTAAGGAAATACTTGCCTTTGCTCCAGCATTAACAGCTCTGATCTCAGTGTCCTATGGCGGGACGTGGACATCAGTATTGTGTAAACACGCCCCTGGTGAATCTGACAGCTAAAGTCAAGCAACACTGACAGATTCACTGACAACTTCACATGGTTCAACCTAATATCTCATTGACTTCTCAAAACTATTATATTTCATAGTATTCTAAGATAAGAACTATTTTCTCCATTTTCCAAAATAGGAAATATAGGACTACAGAGATTAAATGACTCAATAATCACACCAGGTTATATAATCTGACAGGAGTGGCTCCTGATTTGAAAAATGCAAATATCATCAAAGAAAGAGGCATTATCTTCAGCAAGACAGATTTGCTAAAACAGGAATGTAACAATCATATGGGAAAATATGCAAAAAATTAGAGTTATAAAGCTGGAAACCAAAAAAAAAAAAAAAGTTTATTTTTGTTTCCAGTTTTATAACAAAAAAGGTCATAAGTTAACAACAAAAAAATTAATAGTAACACTCTGCCACAAATATTACTCAAACATAAACATTATGATTAATCAAGATTTAATTTTGAAATGACACTGAGTATGTTGCATTTAGTGACATTGTTCCTGGCTATGAAAATTTCCACAGTTGTCAATAGCTTTGATGAATAACATATGTGCTTGACAATAGTTTACTATACTGATTTTCAAAGGTTCTACACTGGATTTCCAAGCTTTGCCATCTGAACTAACAATAACTTTTCAAGAAACAAAATACTCAATTTATTTTATTTTCTACTAGGTTTTTACCTGAAATGGTATGACAGCTCACAATAAATTTTCATGCAAACATAACACATTATATTTTCAAGACATATAATTTCAAGTGAACATTGCATGAAGAAAGACAAGCTTTGTACCTATTGTGACTCTAAAAAAACTGACTGTGAACTTGGGGCCTATTGTAGGCACTGGAAAATTTCCAAAATACTCACAAAAGTACACTATTATGGGAGTAATAAAAGCAAGACATTTACCTCATGGGAATCTCTGAATGTGTTGCTGTCACGGGCATAGTCTAAATTTAGCTCCTTATAATTTCCGCACTTACAGCTGAAGTTACAAACCATATGGTGATACAGAAAATCAGCCATATTTTAAAGAACCAGCCAAAAGGCTTTGCTTATTTCAGCCAAAAGTCTCTTGCATAAAAGTATCTGGTCACAAAACAGCTCATCAAATGATATATTATTCTGACTTTGGTATTATTGCTCACTTGCTTAATTTATAACGGAAGTCATTTAGGTTTTATAGGGAAAAAAACAAAATCAAAGCTATAGCACAAACTTTCAAGTCTTTGAACTAAATGACTAGGCTCCAGTCAATCTGCTGATATTTGACAAATATTAATAAAATAAAACCAGGAATTTGCATGGTATTAAAATAACCTCACTCGCTATTATCTGCTGAGATTTAAATTGGACAATATTTTGGCAAAGGTATATATTTTGATAAATATTGATGGTTCAAAATCTCCCTGTTGTTTTAAAAAGATAATTTCTATCAGTAAGAAAATATAACAAAAAGTATTTAAATACACTAAAATTCAGAATGATTGTTAGATTTTTATTGCTTTAAACATTTAAGCAACTAGATATACACATCTTTTACAAGGAAAATAGCTGTTTCAATGACAAATTAATTTTAGGGAGAGATTGTCTTGCTAACTTCCTTCTTCTCTCCTGATTTCCCTTATTTGTATTTTCATATAACTTTACTTGCTGGCTCAAGCTGAACAGATATTTGCTCAAACTATGGAAGCTCCTGTAGCCTAGTTTGCCCTTTTTCAAATTGGTGAAAGATTTATTTCAATACACAAATGTAAATATTTCATCCTTAACATTCTGCAATCAAAGCAATATCTTATAGACAGATAATAGAGAAGAGAATAGAGCTTCTATTACATGCAATTCATTCATTATTCCATACATGTTTATTGAGCTACCTGTGTGCCAGTCGCTGTCCTAGGTGCTGTAGGTACTGTGGGGTAGTATGCAGAAAGGCTGGAGGTGGTGGAAGATACTTTAGATAGTGTGTTCAGGAATGACTCTCTGAAGAGACGATGTTTGAGCTGAGAGTTGAAATGATGTGACTGGGCAATTATCTGCAAAAAAGTGTGATCCCCGCCCAGAGAATAGCGGAGACAAAAATGCCTACAGTGAGCATGATTTTGGTGTTTTTGAGCAATGAAAAAGAGATCCAGTTGACAAGAATTTTTTAAACCAGGAAATAATACTAAGAAATATAGCCAGAAAGACAGGAAGTGCCCAGCCATGCCTTGTAGGCACAGGAAGGGGTTTGGATTTTTTTTCTCATGGCAATAGAAAGCTATTAGAGGGTTTTAAGCAGGAGATCTGGTTGATATTTTAAAAGATCTGACTGCTCTGTGGGGAGGGGATTATATGGAGAAATGTGATTAAAGGTGACAACCTAACTGGCATTTAGAGATTTCAAGAAGTGAATGTTTAATTTTATTTCTTAGTTAATCTAGTTTTAATGCCACACACTGTGCCTACTGAGTTATTCTCAAGTAATTCTTGAAATAAATTTTACATTTCCTCCTAATGTAGGCTTTTTAAAGTATGATACTGGGACTATATAAAAATCATTTGCCTCATTAGTTAAAAATGCAGATTCTTGACTTCATCTCATACCTTTTGAATTAATGTCTGGGGATGGAACCTGAGAACATACATTTTTTAATGATCTACTCAGGTGATTTTTATGCACATGAACATTTGAGAACCATTGTTCTGAGGAATGATTGTTTCTCACTCCTACACACAATGTAGAGATGGCTATAACACCAGGCAAGGCTTCCAAGAGAAGAGTATCCTTGAACTGAATCTTGAATGAGAAGTCAGCGTGTGCCAGTTAGAAGAAAGTAGGGGAAAAGTCATTCCCACGCAACAAGATACACTTAAAGATTATTAGGTATGGATCAGAACAGAAATTCATTGTGATTAGACCTCAGGATATTAGAGAAGCAGGGCTGGGGTAGGAGAAAGAGACCAATCCAGGGAATATTTGAACCCCACAAATTCATGAATTTGTAGAGTGCAGCAAAGATACAGGTCCTAGAGTCTCACATAATCACCACATTTTTAAGTAATAAAGAATAAATTACAGGAAAAAAGTGTGTTGCAAATATCTAAAATTGGTCAAGAACATTATGTCTGTTTTACAGCCATTCATTATTTACAACACAGGTAGTAATGTCAAGTCCCCACCGAGACCAGGGAATAGAGAAAAACAAACAAACAAAACCAAATATTTAACGACCACTTGACACAAATTAACTCATTTAAACTTCAAAACACCCCTATGAAATAGGTGCTTTCATTATTCCCATATGATAAATGAGGAACCTGAAAAGTTTAACAAAACACAGTTGTGTAACTGATCTGCTCATCTCTAACCATTTTTGTTATGTGATTGTCTGGTTCACTGTTTATCTAAGGAATGTACGTCCACTGTGAATTTACGGAGTGGTAGGCTTTCATATTAGCCAGGCATTGGATAACCTACAGGAAGCCTCTGTTTAGACATTTGCCTTGGGAAAGTTACTTATCCTCTCTGTGTCTAAGGAACTCTCTTATAAAATGTCAACTTCATAATTTTGTTGAAAGATGAAATGATAAAATACGTGCAAGCCATCTAATACCATGCCTGACACCCAAGAGGTCCTAGATAATTGCCATTGCTTTAATCTCCCTTCTCCTTGCAAACTGCTTTTAATAAAATATCTATTATTAATTTGTAACAATTCACATCTACTCATTGATAAAAATTAACCAATTCAAATGCTGTTCTCAAATTTTTGGTTGTTCTCTTTATCATCAGCATTTACTGGTTTTTACTTCCAATTGTAGCATTTTAGTGTCTGTTTCTTTTAGCAGAGACTTTGCCCACTATTTTATTGACAAAATTGCTGTTATGTTTCTGAAGCAAAAATAAGTTTCACAGTTAAATATTAAATGGCAATTCAATTTTATTATCCTCTGCACTAGCAATAAAGTATGATCCACAAGATATTACAAAGTATCTTTGAACTGTTACTTAAAAATTCATATGTGGGGCCAGCCCAGTGGTGCAGCAGTATAGTTCGCACTTGGCAGCTGGTGTTCGCGGGTTCGGATCCCGGGCACCTGTCAACGCACTGCTTGTCAGCCATGCCGTGGCGGCGTCCCATATAAAGCAGAGGAAGATGGGCACATATATTAGCCCAGGGCCAGTCTTCCTCAGCAAAAAAGAGGAGGATTAGCAACGGATGTTAGCTCAGGCCTGGTCTTCCTCACACACACACACACAAAAAATTCATATGTATGTTTATATATAGTGTCCATAATATACCATCTGAAGTTCATGGAGATTGCTACTACGTGTATGTAGATGATCTATTGTATGTATTTGTAAATGTTGTTAAAACTAACTGCATAACTAAATTTTTAAAAAATCATAATCCTCACATCTAAAATAGAACAATATCTTGTTTCAAATAGATACCTTTTATTACATTTCGAGCTTAACGTAATGTTATGCTACATTAAGAGACTAGGAAAATTCTAGAATAATAAAGATATACTATCTATATGGCCTTTAATTTTAGGAATATTAAGAGAAAAAAGATAAAATCAAAGAACCAAAAAAAAAATTTTGGACATGACTTCAAAGAACTCTGGATTCAGTTAAGATATTCCCATGTAATCCCTTTGAGCTTTTGCTATTTCTTGCTATAGGATACCAAGAGTTAAATATATAAATATTTATACAGGTAAATCCTATAACAAGCCAATGTATGTATGGAAAGAATGTGAGAAGGGGAGACAGAGGCTATAAATATACCTCCATATTACAGATAGCTATGATCAGCAAATAAAACCTGCAACAGAGTATTAGGAGTTAAAGTACTGAAGTCCTAGATAGACAGCAGGAGTGAAATAGAAGCCACTACACTTTTTGTTTAGCAGTAAAGTAGAAATAAAAAGAACATAAAATTCTTGGGTTTGATTGATATACCAACAGGATGACTAAACAGAGCTGCAAGTACCAGCTGTAAATAACATCAGGTACTTCTAAAGCAGAGCCACCTTCCGCAAAGGCAGAATTATTATGTAATTATATCTACTTTTCCAAGTTACAAACTATTCCCTGGCAGGGATCCACTTCTTCATTCATTGTGATTCAATATAATTTGAGCTGCTAAGGTAAAGTGTCTCCCGGCAGGAGGCTGTAAATGAATCCTGCTGATGCTTTTATTACTACCAATTCATACTGTTCGGCCCAACACTCAAACAACTCCAGCGCTTGGGGAAGCATTTGCAAGTGGTTTATTTTGAAATAGAGCAGAGAACCGCATCAGGATGAGAAAATCTGAGGAATCCAGTAAAAGTCATCCCAACGTGCAATCAGTTTGCTGTAACTGTACCAGAGCTGATTGCATGCAATTGTCCAAATTCTCTAACTAGTTTATATCTTCAATAAACACTTTAAAATTCATTTCCAACTAAAATGAGAAATGAACCATGAAAAGGCTGACATTTTCTTTGTTGTATATACCTTATTTTTTTTAGTAGTATTTTTGTTTAGCTTTGTTTTGTTGTTGGGTTTTTATCTCTTTTTCTTTTGTGTCCATCAAATTTTAAGTAACAGAACGTCAGAATTTTAGTGCATGAAAAAGCCATAATTATCTTCATTTGAGCACCTCTGGAGAAATTATATCTCAGATGCTACAGCTATTTGGTTGGTCATTTCGTAGGCTCACAATATATAATACTTAAGTGGCTAAACCATTTGGATTCAAATAGCCTTTTCCTATTTTATGACCATTTAATTAACATTCACTATAGAAAGTATCATTGTTACATATCTACAGGTAGTTCTTTCATGTGTGTGTATGTATATATACACGTATATGGATATTATATATATATATATATATATATATATATATATATATATATATATATATAATGGACGTGTGTGTGTTTCTACATACACACACACACACACACACACATGCACACACACACACAATCAGAACCTATAGGAAAAACAATCAGGATTCACTCCAAATTAGTGATCTTTAATGTGCATCTCTGCAGGGAAGGTGAAATGGTTTCTGAAAGGAAGCAGAAAGAATTCAAAGCCAGCATCTGGAAGAAAGCTTCATTGTTCTTGGGACTGTGTTATATTCAGTAATAGGAGGTCATTTTACTGGCCTTCGAATAATGTTGACTATAAGTACCAGACACAAGGTTTCCAAACACTCACAAAATAATGAAGAGATATATACTAAAAAACATTTTAATGAAAGCTTACTTTATTCCTACTATCTTAAAGTACTGTGTAGACTTTTGAGTCTCTTACTAATACTAACAAAAACAATTTAACATAAACTCCTACACACTGTTAAATGAAACTTCTCCAGTTTGACCCTATCGTCTCTGCAAACCATTTGAAGGACCAGGGGTGTGAGCTATGACATTCACATATTCATCTACAGCAACAGGTTTCCTTCTGCCCTCAGTGACTGAAGCCAAGCTAGGCACTGACTTGATATGCCAGCAGGCGATTTCAACTTCTCTCTCATGTATATCTAACTGCTTTTAAGAAAAGAGAGGGGAGAAAATGTGGGATCATTAACAATAGAATTCACAATGCCAAAAGTCAGGAAAAAAAGATATTCATAGTAATAATTACAGTTCCTGCAATTTACAGATTTTGAGTTAATAACATATTTTCAACTACATAAGAAACCTTTCTGCCGTCAACATTAACTGACAAAGTAATTGCTGTTTTATTGACAATATTTTTAGAAAATCAGGTAAAATTAAAAGAAAATATTAAAAATTAAATGATGGGATATAAATATCTACCGAGAAATAGCTTCCATTACTTTTTAAGTCTGAGAAGACATAACTCAGTCATGGATGTCTTTTTTTTGAGAAAAAGAAAGATAATTACCCTTCATGGGTGAGACATTTGATTTATTCTACTGAGATTCATTTCATTTCATTGTAAATTAAACTGTTTAATTCAACATTTTCAATACTACCTGCTACTGAAGGGACATCAGTGATGACTAAGAGCGAGTTGATAGATCAGCTATATTCATATTAAATAGGATGTTTGTAATTATTGTCAGAGGTGAGCTGTCACTTTGATATCAATCAATCTTTTTCCTTTCTTATGACCTTTCAATTTAACTAAAAAGCGTACTGCAATTGCAAATCTCCAAAGCACATACTGTGTAAAATACTCCTCCACCATTCAGGTTTTTATCCAAACCAATTAGCAATATATGTTTAATTTCTAAGCACCTGTTACAAATCTGACAAAGATTTATTTTTATTAAAAACACAATGATATGTATATACTTAGAATTATTATTTGGCCTTATGATTTGTAAACAGTATGGTATAATTTCAAAGAATTTTGCTTTGAATACAGTTTTCCAAAATGAATAATAGTCAAGTTTGATAGGTAGGAAAATAGGATCAAAGTATCTGTTGATTTACAGTATTAAATATAAATATTGAGAATACACAAAAACCATTTAAAATCAGAGTTGTATTTTTAATTTTAATAAAGGGAGCAACTTTGTTTTGATATCTGCTACAGTACCTAAATCCACTGTAAACCTTCTCTAGATCACAGCACAGAATAAAAGTTCATTATTTATATAAAGTTAAAAATCATCATAGGCACCTTCCTTCACATCCTAACTCTTCTCCATTTTCAGCCTATTTGAAACATTGCCAGTCAATATTATGCATAACAGTACACATTCAGAAAGTTGATACTCTTAATGAGGTGCACAGTTAGACTATTCATCTCTACAAGTTTAAAGGATATATAGGTGCTTTCATTCAGGGGATAACAGGATGCAGTAAACACAAAGTATTCCTTTTAGTGAAATTATTCATTGCAAAGGTGATCATATAATACTCATCTACTTATGCCCTTGCATCCTTACAGATTGAATTTAAGACAATCCCTAAAAATAAAATGTAGTGTAAAATTTTAAAAATGCCAAAACAAAAATAGAAATTTAATAATAAGATGACACTAAAGGAAATAAAGTACAGAAATGCATGCTGAAGTCCTGCCAAGGTAGATAAAGAATTTGGATCTGAGTTTCCAGGGAGTAAAAATACAAAAAGATGTAAAATACATCAGCAGCAGCAACAGCATCAAAACTATTATTTGATCAATTTTAGGGGCTATAGAGGTGATGTTAACTACCTTACATGGTCAATATGTTCTCATTTATTCCTCATTTAATCCTGTGAGGAGAGTAATATATTTTATGGATGAGGAAACTGAAGCTTAGATAGGTGAGAAAGTTGTCCAATATTGAGTGGATATTTGAACATCATCCTCTTCCCCAATCTACACAGACTCACCATAAATATATTTCATGAGTCAAAAACATTTCTTCAGTTGATCTTCACAGATGGGGAACAATGTAAATGAAGTAGTAGATTATAACTTCTACAGATCCCTAAAGTAAATTTAAAAACCAGTTTGTATGATTTGCTTTGCATGTGTTCCTCCATACGGGCAGGAGCACAATGGAAAGATGAGTTTCTATAAAAACATTCTATGAGGAGCCAACCCATTAGGTACCAGGTCCACAAGTGTCAAATAGTCTGGCTTGATTTAGGGCTAATATTACAAATGTGAATTTTTAAAATTAACTAGACTTTCAACAGAAATTGTTCAATTGAAGTTTGAAATAACAATTATTATCAAATAACCTAAGTGTAGGTAGTATATCCACACATACATTGTCTATATTTAAGCAAAGTAGCTTCTCAGTTAAACCACCGGGAACATCTGTTACAAAGTAAATCTCTATACAGTTACATGAATTAATTGGCCTGATATTTAGTGTTTTCAAATATGCCAATTAAATACTGAAGAATTATACAAAACATAAATATTTTGGTTTTAAAGTAGTTGACTTTAAGCCAACATTTCTGACAGTTGGCTACTGAAACCACTCATAAATAGCAAGGAAAACAAGTCTCAAAATAAAGCAATCCACTTAAGTCTTTTTCCCTAGTAGCGAGTTGTTTCCAAGTGACCCACAATGATTTCATAATTACTTGTCTTAGAAGAAAAAGGGGACCACTGTGAAAGCTCCAACTCAGACTCTGGCCTACCCATGAAGTAAATACTCTTGAAATGAGATTAAAAGACAACTGCAAACGGAAGTGTTGTCTTATAATTTAAAGTTACTAGCTGATTAATGTTATATGAATTGCCATTTGGTATTGTGTTTTCAAAATTTTCCACAGTTTAGGGACAGACAAAACAAGTTCCTTCAAAACAAGAAGTCAGCAACAGAGGAATATGGTGTCTTTCGAACCGTGCCACCTGCTCTCTGATCTCTGCCTGTCTTCTCTCAGCTAAGTATCCTTTGTCTGCTCTCAGCCCAGGGATCTTGCTCTTATATTGTGTGTCTGCACCATCCAGTCTCTGTGCCTACAATCTGCTTCTTTTATATCTGGAAAGAGAAGATTACCTGGTATTGATGTTGATCCTTATAAGGTCAAAATAACACCTTTTATTTTATTTTTATTTTTTTGGTGAGGAAGACCAGCCCTGAGCTAACATCCGTTGCTAATCCTCCTCTTTTTTTTTTGCTGAGGAAGACTGGCCCTGGGCTAACATCGTGCCCATCTTCCTCCACTTTATATGGGACGCCGCCACGGCATGGCTGACAGGCAGTGCGTCACGCGGGCGCCCGGGATCCGAACCCGTGAACCCTGGGCTGCCAAGCGCGGACGAAACCTCTGCGCCACCGGGCCGGCCCCAACACCTTTTAATGAAATAAAATGAATTAAGGCTCTTTAGTAAACATAATTAAAGTGAAGTCACATTTTTTTTATCAAGAAAAGTTTACATTAACCCTGTAAACCTAAAAGGGCATATGCCTTCCAGATCAACAAAAGTAATACCCAATGCCATCAGATTAAGCCGTCTCAGGTGCTAAAATATTGAGTAGAAGTTGTGTGTAGTTAACATGTGTATTGAAAAGAAATGAAATGCTTTCTTACAGTTGTGATAAATGGCATTTTGTCCACAATTCTTCCTTCCTTCCCAGCCCATGCTATGGCTTCATTGTTTGAGGAATATACTTTACTGCCCCACTGAGCTGGGGCATGGCCATTTGATTTGCTTTGACCACAGGAATGTGGGCAGACATAAGCCATGTTGCCACACCAGAAACTTTAAATGTGCTTGTGTGATTTGTCTTGGCCTCTTCCACTTCTGCCATTTACCATGAGAACTGCTTGCTCCAGTCACCTGTCAACCCCTCATACTGGACCCAAGAATGAGAGACATGTGAGTCAAATCTGACCCGAACCCATAGTCTGAAGCCCATCTCAGCTGAGTTCAGAAGACCCACAGAAAGCCTACAGACACATAAGTGAGAAATAAATGTGTTCCTGCAGTCCCCTGAGTTTTGGAGTGGTTTATAACACATTGCTATTGCAAAAACTGACCATAGTGATTACAAACAAACAAAATGAGGTTTTTAAAACCCAGTGGAAAAAGGGGTGGGAAGTATGATGATTAGAGTTACCATCTTAAGTATGAAATACTTAAATAGTGGAAGAAAATAAAGTCAGTAGGTTTAGGCTAACATTTGTTGAAGGCGAAAAGATGGTTAAAGAAGAGTAAACCTTCAGAGGAAGAATCAACTACAATAATTGGCTAAAAGAACTTGTAGAAAATTACACGATAACTTTATGTAGAAAAACATGAAAAGAAGCCTAGATAAAACATATACATGATACCAGCAAGTTTGAAAGAACTAAACTACCATAAAAGTACACAAAGATAACCTATTCTTAGAATATATCTTATATTTACAAAATTTCTTTAATTTGGAGATGATAAATTAGTTTGGTGCAGAAAAAAAGATTAGAAACATATGTAGAATTTGTATTTGATATATCATAAGGAAACACTAGAAAGAAGATTCCTGTCTAAAGAGAATGATAGTGCCTTGCTTATATAGTAAACTACTGCTATGCCACTCGACTTTTCAAAAAATAAAAATCCCCCATATCATATTATTTGTGGTGGGGAGGGAATCTATCTATAAAATCTATTTGTAAGAATTCAGACTTTGTTTCTATCTACATGTAATCCATATGAAAATAGACCATCTATCATGTAAGGTAAGAGTTTGAATTTCTAAGCTCACAGTTTTATGTGTATTCATATCTTTCATTTGCCAGTTTTAAACTTAAATATACACTTTGATTTTGTAAAACTAAACCCTTGGAGAAGATGTAAGCAATGGAATGCAAATCAGGAAGTGGTCTGTGCTCTTGTTGTGTAGTGTTTACTCACTTTCACCTTGTTATCCACAAAACATGAAAATGCCTAGGTAGGCACAGCACGTCAGTCTGACAAGATGTCACCATGCTCAGGCCAGTGCTGGTTTTGTGATTGCTTTATGTGGCAAAAACATTGCAATGGATTAAAAAATATCTGAAAACCCTGTGTTCATTATCCAAATCATAGGATTTTCTCAGATTTTCAAGGAAAAAAAAGAGATTTGAGGCAATAAAATTTAGTAGAAATGAATCTCCAGAATAAACTTGAGTCTATTTTATTACAGGCTTTCACTGTTACAACAGAGTAATTGCATTGAACCAAAAGAGGATGTATAACGACGTAACACATTTCAAGTATAAATTATTTCCTATTCAATTACCATGCAAAATAAATCTAATAAGAATTTCATTCAAATTTTCAAGATTAGTTATTGTAACAGGTAGCATACTTATAAATTATTAACATAGGAATATGATATTCCCTTAGGATTATTCTCTATTTCTTTTAAAATGTTTCATTCATGAACAGACATTACTGCCTTTCTTTAAAAAACAACTCATAGAACTTGAAAGCAGTTTCTCTACACTGTTTTATACAACACATCTCTGAAGCACAACTCATTATCTTACTCTCGGTTTTTTTTAAATATTTAATTGTTAAACAGTTTTTGATAATCTGACAAACACTGGTTATGCACTCAATTTCACTACAATGTAACTAGAAAAGCACAGAGGCCAGTTTATGTCTGGTATATGACTACAGTACCCTTATTAGACAATGCCTCTCACTATTGAAGAGCATTGTCTTGAAAAAGCACATTTTGAGTTTTATTTCTTTTTTTAAAAAAATAATAAAACAGAGAACATCCTACTTAAAAATGGAAGTCACTGGAAAATGGATTTCACCTCAAAATAACTTAACTAGAACTTACTTAAAAAAAAGGACACCCATATGAAGTGGTGTTCTTAGAGGTATTTGACTGAAGTTAGAAACTATCATCAGTGCACTCAGAACGAAATATGGCAGTATCTGGTGAGGCTAGATAAATTTTACGATTGTTAATGTTTTTAATTTTAGTAATACCCCAGAACCAATATTTTGTGTCATAATGCAGATTATATCAAATCATTGTTGAAAAGTGTTTTGAGGATTGCACAAGTATCTAAAATTAAAATTTTCTTTTTAAAACATGTTATTTTGTTATGTTTAATTCTTTTACAAAATTACTGGCTGGCATAGAGAGAATGGACTATCAATAGCAAAATAAAGAATCACTACTTATAGGGGCCAGCACCAGCGGCCTAACAGTTAAGTTAGGCGTGCTTCGCTTCAGCAGCCCGGGTTCAGTTCCCAGGCGCGGAGCTAACACCACTCATGGCCATGCTGTGGTGGTGACCCACCTACAAAATAGAGGAAGATTGGCGCAGATGTTAGCTCAGGGTGAATCTTCCTCAGCAAAAAAAATAATAATAATAATCATGACATAATTTTATATCTGAAATTATGGATACTTCTTAAAGGAATTTTCATTAATTTTGTTATTTTCTTTATAAGTCCCAATATTATATCTATCATCTATTCATCTTTCTTATACATGGTTGTATGTTGGAGTGTGTGTGTGTGTGTTTATTGCTTGCTCAAAGAATTTTAGACTATACAATATTCTATTATTTTTATGTTAAATTTTATAATGCACATTTCTACAGCGAAATACAAGCCAAATAAGAAACCTACCTTGTTTATTTGATTACACTACTTTATGTTTTTGTTTCAAAACAGTACTTGATATAAATATTTCTAGTTGTTCACTCTAATATCATCTCTTTAGCTTTAATTCCATTCCATGTAAATTCATCACTCTGGTACTCACGGACTTGACAAAAGAGAGAATATTGGGCTATTGGACATGAGTCAATTCTGCTTGCCAATAGCTTAAAACTTTGGCATCATATTTATAGTGTCTGTTCACACATTTGAGCATAACTATCACTTTCATGAAAAGACATTTAATCACACTTTGTATTTGGTTTTGTATAATAGATTGTAAAATGATTTTTATCAGTTGATGGGTTGATTTGTGTTTGTGTCTTTTGAATGTCTGACAGAGTGGGATCTGGGAGATTTAGTTAAAAATTCTCTTTGCTTTTATATAAGCAATGTTGATCTTATGTTCCTCATTGACATGCATTGAGAAGAGCGGCAGAGGGTAGTGGTGGAATTCTTCCTTAAAGATAAGATGCATGATCACACTATCTAAATCTCTCTTTCTGAGGGATGAAAATAATTTTAAGAGTCTCCTCTTGAGTATCAAAGAAACAAATTTCTAAAAAGGTGAGGAATAAGTGATCTTCAGGGCATCCTAATCCTCAGACACCCTTTAGTACAAACTCTGGAAATAACACTGATGGGTCAGATTCAGATAAGCCGGGTTCTTCCCTCAGAGAGCTTGTATTCAAAAGACCCAAACTGAATTCAACCTAGGACAGCACGTGTGAGGCAGTGGATCTGATATGCAGTCATCTGCACAGAGCAGAGGATTTCTTGAACAAAATGGCAAGAATGCTGGTAAAATGAGGACAACAATGTGTTTGGTTTAAAACGATTATCCCTCCCTTCTTTCCTCTCTCCACTCCTCCCTCCCTCCCTTCCTTGGCTTTATTTCTGTCCTTCTTGACAGTTTAAGTTCCCACGGCATCCTTGTTTTTTCCTAAAGAAAATCAATTTCCAACGAGTAAATATCTGTAAATCTAGGCACTGGTGATAAATTTTTATTCTTTCTAGTTTCAAGAAACATACTGCCTGAAATGACGCTTATATTTCTGTCCACTGACCATAATTCTTCACGGTACCTTCAATGCTGAAGTACAGGCAGTGATGGTGCTGCGGTCTCCACCCTCTGTCTGCATCCCACTCTGCCTCTGTGTACCCTGGAATAGGATTTATCAAACTGTGTTTTAAGTTTTTGGGTGGCACTTTGTTTCTCTGTCAGATCTTGAAGCTTTTAAAGGCCTAAAATATGTTTTGTCTTTCTTCCCATTTATAATTTAACATGGTGTCTGGCCCTCTGATGTTCAGTTAATCTTTGTTCAGTTAATATTTGTTGAATGAGATGCAGATACATGGATGAGAAAATGATAACTGCTATCCTTACTGAGCACTTAAGATGTGCCAGGCACTCATATGACACCATTACTGTCATCATCTTACCAGGCCAGAAGTTAAGGCAGAGAGAGGTTAAGTAAATTACCTAAAATTAACAACAAATAAGTAGATTAGAACTCAGTCATAATTGCTGGATTCTGTGCTCCTAACCACTGCATTAAGCACTAACAGATGTAATTTAATGAGTGGCTAGGATTCACACCACACATTAGGGAATGGTGACAGATAGTTTTAATGCATCATAAAAGGGCTAATCTGAATATAAGGGTGAGATGACTGTCAGAGGACAGACACCCCAACTGCATAGGAAGTGTATAACCCAATCCGGAGCTTCCTTTCGGGAATAAAGTAAGAAGAATAACCTGGCTAATTAGCGTGCAAACTATAGAGAGAGTCTTGCATTTTGTAGTCAGTTACTTTCATAACAATAAATTCTTACTCTGTTAAAAAACAATTGAAAGAAAAAAGTAGTTGACCCAAATAGCTTTCTCTTGACAAGAGAACCTGTCTGCAATGAGAAACAATGACAAAGGGGGTAGCCTTTGCTGTTTTGTTTTCTGGAATTTTTCAGTCTGTTTTTTTAAGAGGAATTCTTGTATTGTTAATAATAGCTAGGAAATCAGATGTATGAGTTCTATTTCTAGAATCGGATGCTGTAGAAACTCCAATGTCAAAGACTCTAGGTATTTGATTTCTTTGCCTATTCATATTTATTTTTTAAGGAATATTTTTTCAGTTTCCCAAAATAATTTTCCTTGTTTCCTGCTCAGTTTTCCATGCTACATATACTCCATGTTCAATGACCATATATAAATATTAGTAAGACGATTTTTGAAATTTTTATGGAAATAATTTTATTTATATTTCTATTTTTCATGTATTTAAATATTCGTATTTTAATAAAGTTTCTTACTATTTTTCACTGAAATCATTTAGACATTAATGTAAGTGTTAAGAATTGTTAAGAAGCAGCTTTTCCTCCACAATCTAGAAAGCAAAATAAAAATGTAAACTACTACATTATAGTGAAATGTAAGAACACACATACATGTGTGTGCATGCACACATGTTTGGGTCTATACTTTATTACGCCAATTCAGGAGCAACATCAGTATTTACAGAGTACCAATGTGCGGTTTTCCATTAAGGTCTGGGAGAAAACAGAATTATATCAAAGAATTCTTCCCATTGAGAAACTTACAAAACTCCAGAATCACTAACATTATATAAAAAGACAAATAAATGTCAACCTATTAAAATATACATACTAACTGAAATGTCAAGATGTTGCAATAAACAATTTGAGAGGTTGATTATTTATACAGAGAAAGAACAGTTAGAACCAAAGATATCCTATTTCACAGAAAAGTGAATTATTCAAATTCCCTCATTACTATCTCCCGAATATTGGTGATAAGTAACCATTGATTCAAACACATATGGAGATAACAAATAGGCACTCCTGTTACAAATTTTAAGTAGAATTTTAATTTATGATAAAAAATAAAGATAACATATACATATAAAATATAGCAAGGGTTAACAGTCACTATTATATGTGTGCGTGTGTAGCTGCATGCATGCGCACACAAATATATTATCAAGGTCAAGAACTAGGTAGGTGAACCAAGCCTTTGGACTGGGATTATCCTCTGGAAATCAACTGAGTAGAACAAAGAGTGAAATTACAGAGTTTGTTAAGATTATCAAGCAACAGTATAAAAATACTAAATTCTACTAATATAAAAACAAATATCTTTTATTTCACTGTTGGTATTTTATTATTTAAATCACTCCAAGGACTTTCTTGAATATAGTGTAACTTTGAATAATGGAAGCTGAGAAAGCCAATGTGATGCCTCTCCCCCCACTTCACCTTGGGCTACTTCATTTCATCCTATTCATACGTTGTGATTCCCATATCTTTTACTGGGGAAAAAGGGTACCTCTGATGAGTAACTCTGGTCCCAGGATACCTCAAAACTCCAGTTTTGAGACTATCAACTATACGAAATTGTGTCTACTTGTTTAGCTCTGTGAACTATTTCACAGAGATTTTTATTATTAAGTGTTTAAGATGTTTTATGTTATTTATTATAAAATAATTCCTATATTTTAAGACAGCCTCCCCTCAAAAGAATGGTTCTATGTTTAAAATAACAAGTAATTGTTTGATACAATGATCAAGGAAACAACTTTGTACAACAGAGATGAACAGAGTTGAAAGCAGAGCAAGAATCTTTCTTCCATTATTTAAAAAGAATCAATCGCCTTCCTTTGCTTTCATTATAATCTATAACACTTTTAATGCATCTCAGTATTTCTATTTTTAGATAATTTATTTTATCTATTTTATTTATATTGTAATTAGTTATTTCCAGTCTGATTACCAAGCTAAATATGTCTGGGCTGTGTTTTTGTACCCATGTTTGTTGTTAGTGTCTCTGCTGTGATTGGATGATTCAGTCTTTCATGTAATGGATAGAGTGACAGGTTCTCCTCTTACCAACAAATGGCAGTCATCACCAGCATTATGATACATATCTGCATTCAATTATTAATAATAAATTATATTTGAATTGCATTACTTAAAAAAGTCTTACTGTAATGACTTGTTATAATTTTTATTATTCAGAGAATTTAAATTATTAAATTATGTTATTTTGAGACAGAATATATGGTGGAAAGATCCACTAAGTTTTAGGTCACATAGACGTGAGCTCTTTCACTTAGTATCTGCCAGGCTTTGTGTCCACATCTATAGAAAAGTGAGAATAATACCAACTACCTAAGAATTAAATACATTAAAGTTACCTGACTCAGTGATAAAATACTCCAAAGCATTGAATTTAAAGCAAAACTTAATAATTGCAACCATTAAATTATAACCAGATGGAAATGTCTTTGTAGAAGTTACTTAATTTTTGTTAGCTTTATTTAACGTGGGGATGACATTTCTGTTTTCATTTGTGTGTCATCTACATGAATGTAAATTATATTTTATGCCATGCTTAAGATTTTGCTTTTAAAACTCAGAATGAAATTGGGCAAGTTTGATATTAATATGTCCTTGTGAGCTGCTTTTATCCCAATATTCATCTAGTAGATCATATCTTAGTGCATATCATTACTACTGATTATCAAATTTTGTCAATTTTTAAAACATTTGGATCAGTTCAGTAATAAATGCTTGAGAATTCACAGCTTAACTCAACACTCCCCCGTTCCACATAACTTCACACAGTCAACTCGGACTTGGCAGCTGCTACTAACAGCCAGCCTACCCTCCCCAGAGTGGAAGTTCAGAGCTCTGCACCTTACTGTGTTATACTCTGTTAGTGGAGTTCCCAAAATCTGCCGACTCAATGATTTTCTTGAAATTTTACTGAGAACACTGTCTCTTTTCACATGGTCTGAGATGAGATGGAGAACAATTAAATCACATTTTAAGCTGTGTAAAGGCATAAATTACATGAACTCAATCTATTCAGCATGTGACTATCCGTAAATATTAAGAGCTTTTGGAATCTGTGGGAACTTGGGATCCATGGGCTAAGATCATGTGAATGCAGAATTGGTGTTGCAAAAGAAATCTCATGAGTTTAAAGGAATTATCTTAGCCTAAAAAAGTGCCATCATTATTTCTATCTCTAGTTTGCACTGCATATTTTTTATATCCTCAATAAAATATAAAAAGAAAGAAATTTATGTAGTTAGGAAAAGAAAGAAAATTAATAAGCATTTACAATATCTGGGATTAATTTGATCCAATTCTGCCCATCGATATTCTCTTATTTTGATTGGAATAAATAATTCTTATTCTAAATCCATGCTGGAAATTTGAGGGCAGTTTAAATTTAGGGATATGAAAGAGAAGCTACTAGAAAGACTAGAAAGGTCCACAAGGTCACAAAGGTTCACTGAAATAGAAAAATTTTCTAGAAAATATCAGCCCTAGGAAATCAAAGACTATATATTTTTTTCTTTTCTCTCTCTTCTTTTTTTTTTTTTTTTTTACAAGACACAAAGAGAATATTCAGAGGCACAAAGACATCTAGGTCAAAGAAGTAAATAAATAACAAATACGAAATTAGAAGTACATAAAGAATATGAGGTATATCATAAAAGATGTCTATATATTAACAGTGGATTGGATATGAAAACGTTCACTCAGTAGTACTTTTTAATAGCGACTGTAAGCGCCTAGAGAAACACCACGCACTTCATTTAACTAAAAGACACTTATACCAATGGCTGTACGTACCTATGACTATATTTCACAATGAAAGTAGTCATTTTAACATTTACAAGAAAAGACACCAAGTTTGCCTAGAAATAAAAGGGTCTGTTCAGTCTGAATGATGCCAATGCAATAAAAACAAAAAACAAAAAATTAAGTGGCATGTGTAAGTGGCCATGTAGTCACAAATCTACACAGATTTTCAACATCTAGACACTTATACACACACAAAGTGAACTTCTTTCATGTGAGAGGTTTGTAGGTTTGTAGATGTCTGGCATTCTACAGACACAGGTCAAAGCAAAGGATCATGAACTAGTCGCTGGTACATCCCACAGTGCCTGCAGATTGTTGGCATTAATATGCACTGGAATTAGTGAAGAAAAGGACATGAATTTATGAAGAAAGTATTTTAAAGTGAAGGGGAGTAGAATATAAGTAAAATTGTTTTTTTTTTTCTCTTTTGCTTTATTTATATTGCAGACTAACTGGGACCACTTAAGAGGTAAACAAATTCCTTTTCAATTCATTACATTATTCTTTAACTGAAACATTATAATTATTTTTCTCAGAATATGAAAGTTATTTATATTAAATTATATGTATATTAACTTATATGTATATATTAACTACAAAAATCCAGGATAAGGGGATATATAAAGTAAAATAAGGTCTTCTACAATGCCATTTAAAGAAGATTACTATTTCAGTAATTTTTTGGATTTTTTCAGTTTTCAATGCATAATTATACTTTAAAATATGGAATCATAAAACACACAGATAGCTGCCTTAATCAGACAGTATACGGTAAACATATATTCATGCCAATGCACTTAGATTTACCTTATCTTTTAATGTCTGTGAATTATTACATTTATATATCAGTTGTTTTCTATGTTTGGTTAATATAATTTTGCAATGAACATCCTTGCAAATATATCCATGAGCTACATGAATACAAATTCTACTAGTAGTAGTAGTAAAAAAAAAAAAATGTTCATTTAATGAACATTTATGTATTATGTGCTTTGTCAATCCTTATAAAATCACTGTTACACCATTTTATTTATTTATTTATTGAATGATTGATTGATTGATTGAGGAAGACTAGCCCTGAGCTAACATCTGTTGCCAATCCTCTTTTTGCTGAGGGAGACTGGTCCTGGGCTAACATCTGTGCCCATATTCCTCTACTTTATGTGGGACGCCGCCATGGTGTGGCTTCACAAGCGGTGGGCCTGTCCACACCCAGGATCCAAACCCACAAAGCCCTGTCCACCAAAGTGGAGAGAGCGAACTTAAGTGCTTCGTCACTGGGCCAGGCCCTGTTGCACCATTTTAAAGACAAAAAAACTAAGTTGTAGTTAATTTATATAGTGTGTCTAAGCTTACATTGCTTGGAAGTATTTGAACGCTGGCAGGTCTGACTCTGAGACTAAACATCTAACTACTATGTTATCAATACTCTGATATTAATCAGATAATACATCTTATTTATACAATTCTATTTTTAATCCTTCAATTTTTCTTTTTATATTATCTAGTTTTGAATTACCAATCATTTACTTTTTCTTGGTAATTTTAAAGATCCACAAAACTAGCTATAAAGAAGAAATTTAAAAATTATATTAGATATTATTATAATATATCACTCTCAAGCCCAAAGAGAGAGAATCAAAATTTTGCATCCTGAACACTAGCATCTTGGTCACTAAAACATATAAGCTTGACCAGCACCCAAGGATTTCTGCTGCAGTTCAAGTGTTTCTGAATCTGATACAGGGACCTCAGGGCTTTGTGGAAGGGTGAGATGCTGCACTTTCGCAAAGTGCTGCATCCTTGCAACAAATCAGTTCCTTCCAAAATCAAAGGCATAATGGATGGAAAATACCATGTACATATAAGGAATATTTACTGTAAGTTAATAAGTAATTATAAATTTTTAGTCAGTAATATTTTATTTAATTAAGCTGTATGCTTTCATTTAATGGGCTAATGTTACAGATTTTCAACATTAAATTCTGTATATATCTGTCCATCCTTTTAAAAAAAGTTTGGATAGATGCAATTGATAGCATTTTTGTTGATTTCCTCAGCCCTTAATACCCTCTTTGCATTCTCACATTTGATTTATCAGTGTGTCTGTATGCATTAGAAAAGAACTGTTTGCATCACGAATCCATGTAACTACCTTATTCCTGTGTGTGTTTATATCCTTTTTCTATTCAAACTGTGAAATTTGTCATTAAGCCACAACCAACCTGTGAAATCTGTCATTCCCCCTCTGTAATTTATAGCAAAAGACTCCATGATCAATTAGGACTGCACTTAAACATGTAATCAACAGGATGACTGGTCACAGCGCACATTAAGAATCTTAAAAAAGACGATTTCAATTTAATAAGTCAGTTACTTTGTGGTAAATGCACATCAATATGTGATTTATATCCTGACTGCGATTTAACTATCAAGCTAGTAATAAAAATTTGTTACCAATAAAGCCTATTTTTCTCTACTTTTTCTTACATTATAGTTATTATGCTTCAATAAATGCCCCTCATAACAAATCTATTATGTTACTAAGTTAAATTGTGAAGTTAGTTTCAATTTCAGATTACCATGGGTGATATTTTAACCTTTTTCAAAATCTTTAACATTTGGCATCATCGTATTTAAATCTTAAATCTGCTAACTAATTTTGTAAACCTAACATACTCAACTAACTGGTTTATTTTTCAGTTCTGCAACTGGATAACTGCTAAGGTATATACCAATCACTTTAAAAATGTACAAATGTTACTTATGGTATTAGAGCATTGCTGTTCAAATTTCCATTATTTATATTAGTAGTATCAATAAGTAGTTTTAAAAATGAAATGTGAATACACTTTGCAATTTTTATTTTGCAAGGAACTTGGATTAGAAATCCAGGCACTATAGTTTACTAAATATGTCAACTTTTGCAATATATGGAAATACATGGAAAGAACACAGCAGAGTGCTAATTATGGCTATGAGCTTAGTTAGTAATCACTAAATGTTAGTTGCTGTTGTTGTTGTTACAGTTATAATTATTATTTTATGCAGCAGAGATATTTTTCTTAACCTACATAAAATAAGAAATAATTTTAAATCAATTTTGTTACTTTAATCTTATCAATATACACCTGCATAAGTTCCCGAAATGTAGCATGTGAATCAAATTTGATCTCGTTGCTAGACTTAATAAGATTTTCTATGAGTATGCAGCTCCTAAACAATGATTCACTGGTCTACCCATCTTTCCTTTTCATCCTGGCTATTCATGAATGACTAAAATTGAGACCCATTTCTTCTCCCTGGAGTAGCTCATTTTGGCCCTGGTTGCTCCAAACTAAGGCCTTCTTCTGCACATTGAACCTTTGCCTCCAATCCCCTCTTATTATCTCAGACAATGATTGGCTTCATCCAAATGCAGCTGCCACATCTACCTGCTCCCCAGATTAATGCCTGTGTTCTTCTAACACACATACATCTTCTATATTCAAGGCTCCAGTGTGTGTCCTCCAATGGCTTTAGCAAATCTCTCCATTCTCTAAGGAAGATAACTAACTGGCCACATACTTTATCTCATCATAGCTTTCGTTCTTACTGGAATACCCCTTTCCCCTGGTGAGCCGATACTCACCTTCCAGGGTACAGTTCAAGGATGCCCGCCCTCTGTAAACCCTCCTCAACCCTTCACTCTCAGCTAGAAGTAACTGCTCTCATCTTGGGGGTTCAGGAACAGTCTTGAGATCACTGCTAAATGTTTAACAGTTTATTAGAGCTGGTTTATATGTCTTTTTCTCCACTTTTTATTTTGAGTGCATCTTGAGGCAGTGATGACCTTATCCATTTATGTATTCCTTATCATATTCTTTTATAGAGAAGGCATTCAATTCTTGATAAATTAAAATCTGGCTTTTTTGGTGATGTGCTGAGGTCTATTAATAAATTATTGGCAGTGTTCTGGAAGGTTGCCAGAAGAATGATTTTACAAGTAATGGAGACATATTGGTAACAATTATCAGCATCATTATCACCATCAGTGAGACAAATGTATGTTTTCATCGAAAGAATGTGCATTTCCCATGACAAAGCAATGATCAAGCCCTCTAAGATTTGACTAAAGCAAACCATTTTGCTGTATTCAAGTCATGAAATGCATGTTGATAAGCATTATGTATGAAATTTTTTTCTTAATCCCCTGCTATTATCTCTTTTGATTACTTATAAAGTATTATTTCTCACTCCTTTTCCCTATATTCTATTAGTTTTCATATGCCCGAGGTGAACCTTCAGATCTATGTGGTCGGTAGTGTCTGATAACCTCAAACTAACAGCTACAATTAATTTATCCATACTCTTCTCATGTTACATTCTGACATCCAGAGAAAGGAGTATATGATATTCTCCCAACTTTCAACACTCATGAGGATGTGTAACACAAATAAAAACAAAATGAAATAGTCTATATTAGACTACTCTACTGAAAATCAACTAACAAATTAGTCATAATCATTTTCAATGTTAGTCATAATCATTTTCAAAGTATTTAAAAACCTTCATAATGCTGGTATTTTTAATATGCCACCTTAATAATCTTAAATTATGAATTTTTTTTTGAGGCAAGGAAGATTGGCCCTGAGCTAACATCTGTTGCCAATCTTCCTCTTTTTGCTTGAGGAAGATTGTCCCTGAGGTAACATTTGTGCCAGTCTTCCTCTATTTTATATATGGGATGCTGCCACACTGTGGGTTGGTGAGCAGTGTGTAGGTCCGTGCCCAGGATCCGAACCTGCAAACCCCAGGCCGCCGAAGTGGAACACACAAACTTAACCACTATGCCACTGGGCTGGCCCCTTAAGTTATAAATTTTAAAAACAATTTAAATCTTTATACATTTATTACTGGTTGCCATAATGAAGTGGTTAAGAGCACAGTCAATGGAGCAATATTATTTGAGTTTAATCTCAAATCTATTTCTTACTAGCTTGGTGATGATTCTTCAATATTCTTGTGCCTTAGCTTCCATCATATTTTATATGAATTAAATTAATTAATTCATATAAAGCAATTCTAAGAGTGCTTGGTACATTGTAGGCACTCAAAATAGTTGACTCATTATCCTGCTTTGCTCTTATTTTAATCAATTGCCTTGTATCTCTATTAATATCAACTCTTTAATATAAACTATTCTGGGACACCATTAATTGTTCTGAAGATTAATTAAAAAAATTAAGTGCTGAGGCCAGTCTGGTGACATAGCGGTTAAGTTCACGTGCTCAGCTTCAGTGGCCCGGAGTTCACAGGTTCAGATCCCGGGCACAGACTGGTGCACCACTTATCAAGCCATGCTGTGGTGGCATCCCATGTAAAGTAGAGGAAGATGGGCACAGATGTTAGCCCAGGGCCAGTCTTCCTCAGCAAAAAGAGGAGGATTAGCAACGGATGTTAGCTCAGGGCTAACCTTCCTCACCAAAAATAAAGTACCAAAAGAAATGTTTCATTAATTATATAGAAGCATAAGTATTGAAATATATTTAAACACTATGAATTCAAATAACTACAGAATAGGCACCACTACCACTTTTGTCTTCAAAGACCTACAGAAAGATTGTTTAAGATAGCTTTTATTTAGTCTTTTAAGGCTCAGACATTATGTTAGAGTTAAACAGATATCTACAAAGTGGATCAGTTACTTTGGCCCATTAGAAAACCCTGCTTTGAGTTCTGCTTAAAACAGTCAGTTTTTGAATGATATACACATATCATCTCTATCATAGTGGAAGACTTAAATCAGATGTTTGGGACTAAACATGTCTAATAAATGCATGGCAAACATTCAGCTAATGCATGTGGTTCCATTCTGGAGCTTCTTCCTTGTACATATACTGGCCCTTTGTGACAAAAATAATTTACATGCCTTCCTTCTCTATGATTGCTGCTTCTATTCTTTTGATTCTGTTTCTGAAAAATACAACGCCACTACAATTATCATCTTTTAAAAATCAAAACACATGATAATTATCAGCTTAAAACCTCAGTTTGTACCAGCACTGCTGATTGAATATTAAAAACAACACAACAGAACAACACTTTGGAGGTGTAGACATAATCTCCAAGTAGACTTGATTATAAAATCGGTTTATATATATCTCCCCATATTTTCTTCCAAACAAGGTATTGTAGCAATTGGACAGATAGTCCAATTCCAGGTTTTAAATACTAAAGGCTTTTTGATTCGATTAGTTGACACTTATTTTTGAGAACCCCTCCTGAACCATCACTGTGCCAAGTTCTATAAGACCTGAGAATCTTCACTAGTAATACTAAAAGGTGAAATAAAGCTATAAAATGAGCTGGATTGTTTAGACATTAACATAACTTAACATTTGGATATGTTTTCAGCACATTAGTAGCAGTAAATAGAAACTCTGAGAATATGGAGTTAATTTTTGTTGGGCAACTGTATCCCAAGCAAGAAAGATCCTGGGAATGTGACAGGCACAGATTTTTTTCTTTTTGAATGAATGAATGTTTTGGCACTACTCCTAAATTTTTGGAAGTGATTATCCCTTACTGACCTTACTTGCTGGAGGATCTTTCTCTCCTATTTGATTTTATGCTATATTCCTCACAACATGCTTTTTAATATTTCAAACAAGGAAGTAAACTGGGAGCCTCTATTTCTTTCCATATATTTGGTATAAGAACTATTGGTGGCCTCTGTTTATAATTCTAACCATGACAGCAACACATTTCTCCAGGATTAAATATGTTTTCCATTATAAAGTCTATTTATTCTCAAATTACATAAAATATTAGTTTATTTAATTATCAATAGGTCAAGAGTATTTTGGTCATCATTTTTAAAAGGCATTTATTCTTCCCCTTTTTGCAGAGATGTATTGGGTACATAAATTTAACCCAGAATATCAAGAGTTATTGCCTCAATCTATCACGTACTGCTCTTCCTGTTTAAGGACCAGAACAAAGTACAACTTTTCAACTGAAGAAGTAAAGTTAAATATATTATAATATTTTTTGTATTCAATATGCAATCAACTATATTTATTGAGCATTTACATGGACTAGTCAGGTGCATGTCATTTCCTTAATGCCTCTCAGACTACAGAAATTCAGAGAGTTGGTAAATTATGAAACAAGTGTTTGGGAATCATCCTTTACAATGATGTGAATCTGGAGCAATTCCACTCTCTGGTAAGCCAGGGATGGGGCTTCTCACACAAGTCTGTGACAACCTGGGCATTCTGCTAGAGTGGAGATGGAAACTGGAGGCTGAGAGAGAGCTGACTGTAAAAGCATGGAGCAAATTTGGGAACACAGTGTCAACAAAAACAAAAAAATTCAGTTGAAATTAAAAAAAAAGGACACAAATATTTTTAATCATAATTTAGATAAGTAGTTTTGAAAATACAGAATTGATTTAATTTGAATTTTACTTATTTTCAAACTCAGGCATCTGAGAAAAATTAAAGCAAACCCAGAAAGCTTTTAAATACATGCCTCTCTTGACTTTTTTTCCCCTCTCATTTGGGATTTTTTTGTTCACTGGATTATTATTTACCCTAAAGTAACTTCAAATTAAATTTAACTACTAACAAAACAATAGGACGAGAGAAATCTTAGCGACAAGATAGAACTTCAATTATCCTAGGCAATAGTCTACAGTGTATAATTAGTTTGATCAGCATAAAATAAGCCTTGAAGTCTCTTAAATAATAACCTACAACTGAATTACCTTGACCTTTTAAGCTGACATAGCTGATATGTTTGGATTCTTTATCCCATGTATTTTACAATGCATTCACTCGTGTCTGCCCCAAATTAACAAAATTCAGCAATTCTAATTGACTTATTTATCACCACTGGAGTTTTAAAAGCCAGTCAATATTGTTCTTAAAATGCCCTACAAAGTGTAAATAAATAAAATCCAAACAAAATCAAGACTTTTGCATTCTGGTTATTCAATCTACAATCACTGAACTCAGAAATTCAGAGCTGACGGGGAGTGATGGTTTACACTAAATCTACCCAACAGTGACTTAATTAATAAGTGGTCCTACTCACGAGAATATCCCTTCAAGTCTGAGATATTTATTGAAAATATGTTACTTTGCAACATATGAGTGTACCTATTTTCAAAAATATAAATCTTATTTTTAAAATGAGCTTTTTATCAGTGAACTACTGCCAAAAAGAAACTGTGAACTAAAATTAATTAGTTAACATACGAATAGACTCACTACATGCCCACATAGTCTGAAAACAAAACATTGAAATATTAAGCAGTTTTAGGCAGCTTTACCTGTAATGGCTAGGATAATAACTCTCATTTTAACTATTAATTTAATTGTGAGTTTATGAATTGAGAGAGGATCAGTTTCAAATAAATTTATAGTTGCTCAAGTATTATTAGTTTTTTAAAACTCAATTCTCTAAGGATCTCTGCTTAATCTTTTACTAACCTTTGACTTCCCTTGTGACACTTGCTTCGTTAACCTATTTTCCCCTTCCTACACCCCCCCCAGCCATCAAGTCATCCATTTCCATAATGTCTTCATGAACACACAAGAATCCCTTCATTTATTATGTGGCTCTGTCATCATACATTTTATTTATTTATTCATTTATGAAAATACCAGAATTTCATTTTTGCATTCTTTGCCATCTGTCTTATTTCTTCACCCCTGTGAAGAAATTGCCAACCAAAGACCATTTAATCATCAAATGTTAATCACTCTCATCTTCTTAAACATCTTGAAAAACTTCCTCATTTTTAAAATTCTTATGGACCTTGGGCAAAATATCTAACTCCTCTGAATTCCAATGTTTTTACTTGTAAAAAAAATAATTGATACCTGATTTTTAGAGATGTTAAAGAAATAGCAGAAATAATCTGTGTAAAGTAGCTACTGCACAACAGAAGCTCAACAATGGTAATTATTGCATTGTTTGCTATCATAGCCTTCCTATTGTTCTCTCCATCTTTAATCTCTTCCATTCAGTCATCAAACTTTCTCACTGCTAATAATTTGAAACTACTAGCCCCAAGTACCAATTTCTTCAATATTCCCCACTTCCAACCATGCAAATTCAATCTTTCTTTCTAGCTCATATGTACACTATTCCCCAAAGATACTCAGTAAAATCAGGATGTTTCATATCTCCTTCAACCTGTACCTGTTACTTTGCGTTTTCTAGAAATCAATTCTTCCACCTCATCTCTTCAAAATCCTACTCATAATATTAAGGCACCCTCCAGGCACTTTCCCCAACCTGCGTCTCACTGTAGATACCCCATACCCCTTCAGCTCCAGAAATCTTCAGACTTTGTTTATTTTGATATGCTTCATATCGCCTAAGACAATGGGTAGAAGTAGGTGCCCCCGAACATTGTAAAATATACATACCTCTATTACACATGTACAGTAGTTAT
This sequence comes from Tapirus indicus, assembly GCA_031878705.1. Lineage (NCBI taxonomy): Eukaryota > Metazoa > Chordata > Mammalia > Perissodactyla > Tapiridae > Tapirus > Tapirus indicus. The sequence goes on from CM062936.1 coordinate 4,821,488, forward strand.
TAAAATATTAAATTATATAGTATTTAACTCAATTTGTGTATTTGTTATAAGAAAACTTAAAGGTGAATTCTGTTAAGTCACAGAGTCTTAGAAACTAAGCTGTGGGCTCTAGGGTTTTACTATGCATATGTTAGCTTCCAGTTGTTGGGATATGGGAAATGGACAGAGAGGGAGCAAGTGTGACATAGAGAATTGTAGCACATGGAGGGCAGCATGGGGCAGTAGACAGCGCACTGGAATCACTGGAAGGAGACTTGCACACCAGAAAGATGAGAGTTCAATTCCTGCTCTGATACTCAGCAGCTGTAAGCCTCTCAGGGAGTTAACGTCTCCACACTTTCCTTATATATAAAATAGGGAGAAAAAAGATTGTGTAAAGAAGAAAGAGCCAAGGTCTGCAATGCTCTTAATACCATGTTTAGTGTATATTAGTTACATTTGTTGCTGCTGCTATTATTATTGAAGCCAAATTTCCAATTGTACCTAAGAAGAAATCACCTCTGCAAAGTCATTTGAAACACAGGATGGAAGACATGTCTGCCTCACAGACTTTGTTGTCCAATTATTCTTTAACTATTAAAATTTTACAAGTAGACTCCTTCTGGGGCTATGAAGGTTTATCTTTGAGATTTGTTACTCAGGAAAGAGTTTCCCTGTTAACACAAGTGAGATGATCATATGCTGTTGTGCACAGATCCTTTGCTGAAATCAGGTCTAGCAAGAAGTTGAGAATAGGAAAGACATGTCCTGGAGGGCTGATCACAGGGGAGACTGAGTTTTTAAAGGTATGTAAGTAGATAAATTTGTCTGCATCACAGCTTAGCCCAGATTTAGGAGTGCTGGGGCAGATGTAAAGTGGATGGGGCTATGAGTCCTCACGGGGCAGATCCAAGCCAGCTCTTTCTTCATGAGCCTATGTTTGCAGAGGCACTACAAAAACAGAGAAAACACAGAGCAACTAGAGGTCTGGGTTCTAATCTTCACCTAGCAGCTCACTATCTGTTTAACTTAACCTGACTTATCCTGCTTATCTATCAAATAATTGGTTTGGACCAATGAGCTAAAATCCCTTTCAACATATGAGTTTGTTCACTGTCTGATTATACTGTCTCCAGAAATGACAGAAGTTCTTAATGATACTTATACTCACATTCTAAAAATCCTTCTCTTTTAATCCTATTAATATTTGTTCCCTGAATTAAATTTCGAGACTATAAACATGAATATGTGTTACTGGAGACACCAGTAGGAATTTGCCTCTGCCCGTTTTTATAAGGTCCTTCACTCATACTTTCGTCATGCTTTCTCTAGTTTATTCTTCTTATACATGCTGGGTGCTCTTTAATTTCATCCTTGGGTTGTATACACACGTTACTGGTATTTTTAGAAGCATTTTATGAGTACAAAATCTATTCCCTGTGCCCTCATCAATTTGAAATTACCATTTTAAGGCTGATTAAATAAGGATTAGTGCCAATGTTCTACTTATTAGGCTGTGTCTTCAACTGGAACTGATGATGTAGTATTTGTCAATAACTAGTTCACAGCCTCAAATTCCACAAAATGAAACCTTTGCATTAGAGTCCATCTGTCTGAAAATTTTGAGGCAAGCTTCCATGAAGAGGAAAGCCATCTATTATATGATGATATAAGCATAAAGTGGCATGTATCACAGCTGTTTGATTACTGCTGGGGAGATGACTTGCATTCCCCCTAAGCCCTCCATCAGAATCCAGCAGTGATGGATTGAATTCTCCTTGCCTTAGCACGATGATGGATTACTTTACGAGGATATAGAAGAATGGTAGAATCTAGGCAGAAATTAATTAACAACACAATGAAAAATGTTAGCGTTGATCTTTACCATGATATGAGATTGACCCATGGAGTTGGTAAAATATCCACTAAACTTTCTGAAAATATAAATGATCAGTCATTCATCTGAGGTTTTTGTTCAACGACACCTAGTTCGTTGTTGTTTAAGATTCAAAATTTATATTACCACCAGATATCACATACATGCATGCACACACACACAAAGATTCCATACTGATAAACTAATAACAGTATGTTCTTGACGCAAGGTTCACAACATACATTTGGTAGTAGGCGTCTTTGGATAAGCGAAGAAAATGAAAAGATTTGGTGGTAGATACATCATGAGTATATAAAAAAGGCATTAGATGTGAGATGAGATGAGATGAAGCCTTGCCACCTCAACACAGCCATTTACTCATCTCTGAGCATCAATCAGTTCCTCCAGTGTGAATACTGTCATCTGCTCCGCCTATTTCACTAGGGTGGGTGTGACGATCAAACAAAATATTTTAAAGCTTATAATAAATGTAAAGTATTAAATAAATTTTGTGTACACAAAGAGTAAGGCATTTATCCTTTCTCTCTTACATATGATGATTATGTTAATGAAAGAAAGGAAACCAGAGAAGTAAAATAAAACATTCTGAATATTTATAGTAAGATTCTAATTTCTTTAGAGATAAATGGTTTAAGAAAATATTTTCTAAATCTCAACCTTCTCATAACTGAAAAGATGAAGTGAAAATGAAAAGAGATTTCATTTCTTAAAAATGAAAAGAGAAAGTGAAACCAAATGATAGCTTTAAAATACTTTAAATAACAAATTTTCCTTTTCAAAGTGAGGATTAAGAAGATAGCAAAAATACTTAGTAGATAATTGTTTTCTTGATGAGAAGAAAGTCCTTCAGAAGCCTCATCCACTTTTGGTTGTATTGATCAATTTGGATGACCCCATTTCAAAATATGCAGGGAACTTTTAAAACATGTCTTTAGGTATATTACCTGAAATTCAGCTGCTCACGGTGACATGAAATCAGACCACAATCAAATACAGAGGAAACACAGAAAGTACCAATAAAACTAAAATTGACCTGCCTGGGAGACAAGTGTTGAGCCAGGGAAAAGAGGTTAGTAACTAACAACAGCACACAGTCCCTCTTCCTTTCCCCAGAAATTTTTTTTTGTTTTTGTTTTTGTTTTTAGATCAGTAACAGCAAGTGAGCTCCTGTGGGAATTATCCAAGAAGGCTGATAGAGTCCTGTGAGCCGACATATGAGTTTGCTCTTGGAACTGATGAAAAACAAAGGTTTAAAGGCTAAGACCTTCTGGAAAAAATTAAAAGAAGTCATTTAAAGACATTTTGTTTGCAAAGTTAAGTAGTTGAACAAGTACCCAAAGACATGAAACAGACCCACACTCCCCAAAATAAAGTACTGTCAATCGCGCTGTTGGAAGAAATGCAGCCTGAGAACTGAGTTTCAGCATGATTCAGCCTCCAGGCTGGGAGACTTCTCCTTTATGCATTCAGGGCTTAAATTTCGGATCCATTACGTAGCAGACATTGTGCTAGGTGTCAAGGATATAAATGTAGGAAACATATGGTCGTTGACATTAAGAAATTTATCATCTAGTAGGGTAAAGGACATAGTCAAATTAATTAAGGCAACATGATTAGTGATATAGTAGACAATATAACCTGGTGCATAAAGAGGGTTTTGCTTACCTCTGCTTGTATAAGTCAGAATAAAGAAAAGACCACTAAAAAAGCAACAGCAAACAAATGCTGCAAAGGTGAGACCAGAAATCTAGGAGGTTCTGAAGAAAACAGTTTCTTGGAAACAATGAATTTGAAATGAAAGAGAGTCAGTACTATCAAGGGTCAAATGCAAATTATACTGAAGGGATAATGTGACCAAACACCTTTGCCAGAATTAATTGCAAAATGTCACATCTAAAAGTACTTTTGCTGATCTTGATGCTGGTGTTGCTGACACTTCCACCAGAATATTTTTCAGAGTTCTACTATTGAAGTTAGATTAATCTGGGCCATGAGAATCAAATATGAGCATTCTATTATATATATCCGATTTTACATCACGTGCTCAGCAACCAAGCTGGGAGAGACCCTTGTTCTTTTTGGTCTTCAATGAACAAAGAAGCTAAAATTCCATATAAAATAGCAAATCTAGTAAAAAGCAATGCCTCAAGTTTCTAGATGGTGCATATGATTTATCTGATATGGAGTGTGGAGACAACAACTTATTATGCAAGAATGAATGAAGATTTCTTTAATCTTTTCCATTTCTCTCTCAATCAATATTCAGTTACAAAATAAAGGTTGCCTGATAGAACTCCATGGAGCAAAAGCCAGTTAATTTAAAACCTTTTTGCCCTAAATTATGTTCTTATATTTCCTAGGGTAATTTTTCACAGAATTTTATACTAGTCATCAAGATAATTAAGTTCTGAAACAGGTTCTAACAGCAGGGAGCATCGGAACACAAATTAAAAGGATTTTAAATAACTACATTTTATTTAAATCCCCAACTGTACACTCTTAAACAAATTTACCTTTGTAGCATTAACAGACTTATGTTGCCACACTTTAATGAAAAATCAAAATTGAAAGTCTTTAATCATAATTGCTTTTAATTCTAAGTGAAAGTTTGAATTACAATAGTAGCCACTGAAACGAAAGGATGTTTGAAGTTGTTTCCTGCTGACAGTTTTTTTTTTTTTTTTTTTTTTTTTGTGGGTAAGACCAGACCTGAGCTAACATCTGTTGCCAATCCTTCCCTTTTTGCTGAGGAAGACTGGCCCTGGGCTAACATCTGTGCCCATCTTCCTCCACTTTATATGGGACACCACCACGGCATGGCTGACAGGCAGTGCGTCGGCGAGCGCTCGGGATCCGAACTCGCGAACCCTGGGCTGCCAAGCACGGACTAAACCGCTGCGCCACCGGGCGGCCCCATCCTGCTGACAGTTTTAATCTGACTTGCTTTGAATTTTTTCTGGCCACTCTACGATTTCAGCAGATGTGGCATCAATTTTAAGTCACACTTCTGTTTAAATAAATTTAAGTACATAAATAGAAGATGTGAGGACAACAATTAAAGAAAACAGAAATGGAAAAACTGACACGATTAAAGAGAGAACATGAAGTAACATGAACAACAGATTCATATAAATAGCTGAAGCTAATGCATAACAAACAGACACAAAGAAAGAATTCCAAAAGATAAGTGGAGAAATCATAAAGGGTTATGCTCTAGATAAAAAAATAAATAAAACAGATTCAAATACACATTAACTTGGGAATATAGATTTTTAAAGTTAGTATAAATTAGCCTAAAGAAGAAAAAAACTGAGAAAAGATTTTGTCTACAAATATGTTGATTTTAATGGTGATTTGTGAGTTAATCTAAAATTGGAATTAATCAAATAATGAAAAAAAGACATTCCATGGAATAAACAAATATCTTATGTGATGTTACAAAACTCAGATATTCTGAAAAACAATTTACATGAGATAATGTGTCATGATTGCACAAGAATAGGTTATTTCCAATATTTTTGATATAAATGCCCTTCTGGGAAAGATGCTCTCCCCCAAAAAATAAATGCATATGCAATGAATACAGCATGTATAGTCATATTTCAAAAATAATATTTCCAAATATTCAATACAGAAAGACATCACTGTCACACAATCTCATCTCTCCTGTATCTCATTTGAGACCAAATGACGTATACAGATACACATATGCAGTATACTGATTATTTGTGAAGGGGAAAAAGAGCATTCTCTACCCACTCTGGGTCCTTTCTGACTGGGCTACAAACTAAATTGACACGAGGCTGAATAGCAGGAGAAAATCAAACAAAGCTTTATAACATGTATACGTGGGAGAAACTTGAGGAAACTGAGTATCTCTCGACAGAATGGCGGAGGTTCTCCTCTTACATAGACAAAGGAAGATTTTTTGGGGGGTTGGAGTGTTAGCCCTGAGGGATTACAAGAAAAAAACAGTAAACAAGAGTATGCAGATTTAAGTTTTTGCCTTCCACACTAAGATTTTTAGAGATAAAGTCATCCCCCCTTCTTCCTGGTACAGAGAAGGAGATATCTTTACAAATGGAGATTTCCCTTACAAATGTAAATGTCTGGTAAACAGAACTTTGATAAGAATGGGCCCAGCAAAGATCCTCCCAGTCTATGGATACCCAGAGTTATCCATGTTGACATCCAGTCCTGGGGACAGGCCTTCCACCCCAAATTCCTTGAGATAGTTAACGGTGGCAGGGAAGGTCAAAGCCTCCTTCAGTGCTTGAGGTGGCCAATTCTGGTCCCTACATTTGTTTCTATTTGAATAGAAAGATAGGTAGATAGACGATGGATAGACAGATATGTACATTTACATGTAGACATAGATATATATTAATATATAAATATGGAGGCAATGATTTCTAGGGCATTTATCTCTGCTTCTATATTTAATCTCCATGTTCTCCAATTTTTGTGAGCATATCTGTAGAACCAAATTCAAAGTCAAGAGATACGATTATAATTGCTATTCCTCCGCCTAATCTAACTCTCCTTCCCTCCCTTCTGTTTTAGCAGTAAATTGAATTGGATAGACAAAATTAATCTTTACAATTCTATAGTGTCAAACCAAAATAATCCATGTTAATAGAGTACAGCAGTGATGCAGATGGATTTATATTTTCAAAATAATTCATACTGATTCAAAAGCCGTTTTTGTACTATATTTGTACATGGCTATGTGTAGTATTCTAAGAATTAACAGTATTTCAAAGAAAAACTATATAGCGTACAGTGAACCACAAAGAGCTTAGAAAACTGTTTTACTTGAGCATCCTAATTCCTGATCAACTCCTTCTGGATGCACATACCAAGTTCAACCTCAGACAGATAAAAAACATAAGCATTCTTGCTATGAAATCTCTCTGGGAGCAGATGAAAAACTTCATTAGTTTTAGAGGCCTTAGCATTGGGCATCGCTCAGTTACTCTCACATCATTCTGTGCTCGGACACTTAATGAACACCTACTCTACTTTAGGCACACAAGGCACTGAGGAGAAGGGCAGACGCAGCCCTGCCCTAATAGAGCCTACAGAGCGGCAGTGTTTCATTCAGTCCCTTAGCACCTCAACTAGTTCATCTGAAAATGTCTAAGTTAATCTATGATGGTCCAAGCCCCTTTTGCATCTAGAATTCTTGATTGCTGTGGAGAAGCAGGCTACGTGTTGGCATTCAAGCATATAAGGATGCTTAAATGGCAAAAGACATTATACATCAGCACTTACCAAGCAATAATTTGTATTTGAATAATACAGAAAAACTTTATCAAATGAGCTTTACTGTCCAACAGGATTGCACCAAGACTTAATATTTCTATTACCTTTAAGATTTTATTAATATATTTCCAAATGAAAAGATTTTTATTTCATTTTATCCAGGGAAATGACCAAATCTCTTTAAAATTTCCAGAGATGTCCTGAAACGTCATAAGGCAAAAAATTAAATTCATTATTTATATAGTTTCTAGGCATTTGAAAAATAAATTTTTACTGTCCTGTTTTAAGTTCAGCTAATTCTTCATATGCATTAGAGTAAAACAATGATATCAGAGTGTCAGTTATAAGCTTCCTAAAATAGTTCATAAATTTTGTGGTTATTTTTGCTGTTCTTTAAGAAGCTTACTTTCACCAGACTTTTGCTCATATAAAATCAACTGAGATTCTTCTATTCTCATATCTGATAACAACTGTGCTGCTGAGTTAATTTTTTTAAAGCATGTGATTTTTTTAGGGAATATAATTTTGACAGAATGTTAGTGTGGGGCCGGCAGGTTGGAAAGCATCACAAGCTACGCCAAAGCAGTACATCGTTCTTGTTAACGTTAGGAGCAGAGGAGAATGTAAGGAAGAACAATGTTACTGCATATAAAGGAGGGTTTCTGTGGACAAGAAGAAAGTAGAAAGAGCTTTGGACTCTGGACAGAGTTCCAGCTCTGCTACCAAGTGTCTCTGTGACTTTGTGTTAGATGGTTATATACCCTGAAATTATACAATAGTACTAGACGATCGTTAACATCTATTCCAGGTAAAAAGATTGTAATTCCAACCATAATATAATGTTATAATTCAGCCCTTAAAAGATATCCAAGTCCGAATAGTGGCTTCTAGTCAGAGTAATTGCTAACCTTTGCTCTAACAAATATAACTTCTATAGCAAGTCATTCTAAAAGGTAGGGACTCAAAGGATAGAAGAAAATGAATAGGTTACATTGCCAACGAGGATCCTAAGGTGGATAACAAATCAGGTGTCTGCCCTAAATGCAACATGACAGTAAAGAAAGGTCACTACTATTGTGGGATACACAACAGCAAACGTGGGGACAACCGTTCGGCACTGTGCAACTCAGCACCTGAAACAGGAAGTTTCAGTATGACTCTAAAGTGTCAGGAAGGATTGGATTTGGAAAATCAAACAAATCAAGTGGACATCTCCTTGCATATTATACAGGCCCTCAGTATATATTGATAATGTTTTGAATTAAAATATATATGTATGTCTATCTCTATCTATACTTAGGTATATGTATGTGTATAAGAAAGATAGATACATATAGATACGGAAATTAAACAATTTCCACGAGGATAATTGCTAGGATGTAAACTGAATGAATGCTGGGATTTTTAAATTATTTTTTCTGCTGAATCATCAACACCTAGAATAGAAAGTCTGGTACAGTAATAATACATTTTTATGTCAATTAAATAGACATAACCAGGGCCAGCATTCAAGTTTTCTAATTACCAGAGCAGTGCTCTTTTTACTATACTTTCATGCTTTTTTTGCAAGTAAATTATTGTTTAAACTAATGGAATTTTTCTCCATATGTGGAATATTGAATGTTTTACAATGGAAGATGTGGGCAGAGCTATTAATTGACACAAAATGGAGAAATAAATGTTGTTTGAAAACTTCTAAATGTTATTAATTCTAGAAATTTCAGAGATTTTAGTATCTGGGAAGAGTTCGAGAAAAAGAGCTGATCTTTAGGCGACGCTCAGGGCTGCTTCAAGTTTCCAGGTCTCTAATCTGGTTTTTGCTTTGATGAGGAGATTTATGAGAGTTTCTAAAGCAAGATTAGAGCCCAGCCTGAATGCTGAAGTCAAGCTTGGATCTGATAAAAAAAAAAAAAAAGTCTTTTTCAAAATGTTTATCTGATGCCTTTTTTTCCCCTGACTTAGCACAATGTCATGAGGTAGGGGAAAGAGTCACCTTTACAAATATCTACCATAGTGTCAGCCTTAAGTCTCCTAAAATGCAACTCCCAAGGCACCTGGGGGAACCAGGCTAGGAGACAAACCTGGCAAATCCCCTATGCAATACAAGGATACACGGGAAATGATCAGAATGATTACAAAAAGAGAATCTGTAATTTAATTTATTCCAAACCCCCTATCTACAAGTATTTAAAAGTAAGTGTTAAAGTTTCTCAACATTTAGACATACTTCCCAAAGTAAAAACTAACAGATGATTTTAAGGAATATTATATACACTATGAAAAGTACTATTATTTGTTTTTAGTAGATAGTGATTAGATTTGTGCTGTTTTTATCAAAGAAGGGAAGAATCCTCTAATCAACTTTGCTGCTTTTAAATGATTTTTTATTGAAGTCCAATAAATCTTTCTGATAGCTTCAAATACTTAGATATACTTTTGACAAAAATTCCTTTCATTATGATTCAAAACAGCACATTCTAACAGCATGACTGAGTACCCGCAGCATTGTCTACATTTCAGAAGTTGAAACTAATAAGTAATTCTAAAAGCAGAGATTTCTAGCTCCTGTAGGTATGAAAACATTTTAATTGCTTCGATAATTTGTTTTCCACTATCATGCGATCTCTCGAGAGTTGGAAACTAAAATGTTGGTGTTAAACAGATAACGCTTATAGGTAGGATGTAGAATAAAATGTGATTTGCAAAGAGATAAATATATACATCATACACAGATTTGTGTTAATAAACAGCATCCAAGATATGTACCTATCTAGCCAAGCACATTTAAGGCACAGTTATCTGGATTATTGCAGAGCATTACTGTCTTGCTAAGTAGATTTAGATAAATTTAAGAGGATATCTAATCTTTCAAGTACCATATGGATTTGAGAGTTTCACAAACTTCCTGTATTCAGTTGCTTCTTATATAGAGTAATTTTTAATCTCTTGACAATCTTTTACACCTTTCTAGAAATGTCATATAAATTATTTCTTTTCTTTTCTCCTCTCTCCAAAAACACCACAATATCTAATACACCACTAAAATCCTGGGCAACACAAGACTATGATAAACATATAAAGGAAATCTGGGGGACTTGTAGTCTATTCCAGTTTATATAGTAAGAGTATATTCAACAGATGAATAAAGCAAAGTAGACTAAAGAAAACAAAATGTACATATTATAGTATATAAATATCTCCTATATCTGACTCTATATAACACACAAAATGAAGCATACACCACTGAAGAATATTTAAAAAGATTTAGGATAATTTTTATTACACTGACTTTTTATGTTTCATAATCTGAAACCATGGTTTGAGGATGACTTATACTGTGAAGTAATCACATTCTAGGTCAGCACTATCTAATAGAACTTTCTGAAATGACAGAAATGGTCTAAAAATGCCTTGTCCAGTATGGTAGCCACTAGCCATGTGAACTAATGGCTCACTTAAATGTGCTTTCTGCAAGTGAAGAACTGAATGTAACTTTATTTAATTTTAATTAATTTGAATTTAAATATATAGATGTGGCTAGTGGCTACTGTACTGGGCAGCATAGTTCTAGATATCCTGTAACATTTCCAACTTTTTAGATATTGTTGTTACACCAATTTTCACTCTATCTTCAAAGATAGGCACAAGATTGGCTTTTTCTTTAGTGTGTGATTTTTTTAAACTGTCCGTTAACATAAATAATTATTTGGCCTGCTATCACATCTAAACAGAAGGATTTCCCATTATTCTGTCCTTTTATGGAACTGGGAAAAATGTTTCTCAACATAGTTTTAATTGTCTCTTTTGAAAAGAGATAAAATTTTTAGGTCACTTTCTTTTGTCCAAAGACATATAGCACAATATTAAAAGCATTCATCAAAAGACACGATTTTATTATCATCATTGCCCTTTTTCCTGCATGCACAAAACTTCACCTTTATAAATTTCAGTTTCTTTAGCTATTAAATGCAGACAGAGAAAAATATTTCTGTCTCATTATGTTAGTCAAAACTTGCTTGGTTTCAACTAAGACAAACCAAAATGAGCTAACCTAAGGAAAACCAGAGGAATTGGTAATAAGGATATAAATGCCTCAAGAATGCAGCTGAACTTCACATGAGAAGGATGGAGTCTTGAATTAGGACCTGAAGGCCCAGAGGACTGCATCTGTTTCCTTCCTCAGTAGGTAGGTTTTCTTCTCAATTTACAGGGTAAAATAAGACTGTCCCACTATTTCTGACTTTATATCTAACCATTTTAGCCATATATGTAGGATATTTCTAAGTACCAATATCCAGTTCCCAAGATGAGAATTGAATGGGTCAATTTGGATACAAAGTTAAACCTAGACCAACTAGCTAAGAAGGGAGGCACACAGGGCACCACGGTATGGACCCCCTACCCTGGTGGTCAAGGAGCAGTTCTCAGAGAAGCAGGGATGGAATCTAGGCTGAGCAAAGAGTCTCAAAGCCTGTGATCTCCACTCTTGCCTTGCATCTTAAAACCTAAGAATCAAATGGAATCCTTACTTCACTGAAACATTTATTCACATATTTATTAATTCTACAAATGTCCATCGGGTACCTATTCAAAGCTAGGTAAAAGGGTCTCAGAAATAGAATGATAAAGTCCTTCCCTCATGAAATTCTCACTGGTGAAGAGTTTGACTGTCTAATATCTTGCTTGAGGTCACAGTGTTCAAAAGCACATGCTTTTTAAAGGAGGAACTGCTACTCCCTGGGTATAAAGTTTCAATACACAAGATGAATAAGCTCTGGAGATCTGCCGTACAACACAGTACCTACAGGTAACAACACTGTATTGTGCACTTAAAAAAATTTTAAAGAGGGTAGATCTCAAATTAAGTGTTCTTACCACAATAAAAAAAGGGTATGAAGAAACTTTTGGAGGTGACAGATACACTTATTACCTTCATTGGCGTGATGGTTTGATAGGTGTATACATATGTCCAAACAAGTCAATTTGTTTACAGTAAACTTCTACAATTTTTGTATATTAATTATATCTTAAAGCTGTTAATTTTTTAAAAAGCATATGTCTTTAGTAATGTTTTGGGGACTATTACTTATTTTCTTATTATTTTTCTTTAAAAGTATTATTAACAAAATACAAAATTTCCATATTATGATACGAATTTTTTATGAGACTTTTTTAGAGCAGTTTTAGCTTTACATCAAAATTGAGAGGGAGATACAGAGATGTCCTATGTACTCCCTGCCTCCTCATATGCACAGCCTCCCCTGTTATCAATAGTACTCATCAGATGATACATTTTTTATCATGGATGAACATATACTGACATGAACATATAATGATGAACATATAATCCACCCAAAGTCCATAATTTACATTATGGTTCACTCCTGGTGTTGTACATTCTATGGGTTTGACAAATGTATAATATCACATGGAGTATTTTTCACTACCCTAAAAATCCACTGTGCTCTATCATCTCACTCCCTGCCCACCCCTGGCAACCACTGATCTTTTTGTTGTCTCTATAGTTTTGCCTTTTCTCAAATATCATATAGTTGGAATAACTCAGTATGTAGCTTCTTCAGATTGGCTTTTTTCATTTAGTAATACGTATTTAAGTTTCCTCCATGTATTTTAATAGCTTGATAGCTCATTTCTTTTTAGCGCTGAATAATATTCCATTGTCTGGATGTACCACAGTTTATTTATCCGTTCACCGGCTGAAGAACATCTTGATTCTTTCCAAGTTTTGGCTGTTATGAGTAAAGCTGCTATAAACACTCTTGTGCAGATTTTTGTGTGGATAGGTTTTCAACTACTTTGGGTAAATACCAAGGAGCTCAATTGCTGGATCATATGGTAAGAGTATGTTTAGTTTTGTAAGAAACTGTCAAACTGTCTTCCGAAGTGGCTGTACCATTTTTCATCCCCACCAGCAATGTATGAGAGGTCTTGTTACTACACATCCTCACCATCATTTAATGTTGTCAGTGCTCTGGATTTTGGCCATATTAATAGGTATGTAGTAGTATCTCACCGTTTTAATTTCCATTTTCCTGATAACATATGATGTAGAGCATCTTTTCATATGCTTATTGCCATCCATGTCTTCTTTGGTGGAGGTGGTCATCGAGAAGATGTGACCACTGGTTGACCAGTGTGCAGGACCTAGGCAACTGGAGGCTTGTTACCCCCTTCCCTATTCTTGAAATGTATGTTCCACCCACTATTCCCGTATAGGAGTTGCTTCAAGGACATAGCTTTGAGATAGTAATGTGTTATTGAAACCATTTGGACTGTATACGTGAATGAATCCCCTTAAAGCCTCTATATAAACTCTTAAGATTCTGGCAGGCAGGTGCAGATCTACTCCTCTTGTGCTGCCCAAGACAAGCATCATATGTAAGTTCCCTTGCTTATTAAAAATGCCACCTACCAGTGTGGAGTGGTCTGCACTTTTCTTTGGTCTCTCCTTACCCTCTGTGTATGGGGTCCAGCTTCGGATTTCACCCAAGGAATTCACAAGGTTTCAAGCCAACAGTCTGTCGAGATCTTTGGCCCATTATTTAATTGGTTGGTTGTTTTCTTATTGTTGAGTTTTAAGAGTTCTTTGTATATTTTAAATAAGAGTCTTTTATCAAATGTGTCTTTTGCAAATATTTCTCACAGTCTGGGGCTTATCCTCTAATTCTCTTGATACTGTCTTTCACAGAGCAGAAATTTTTAATTTTAATGAAGTCCAGCTTATCAATTATTTCATCCATGGATTATGTCTTTGGTGCTGTATCTAAAAAGGCATCACCATACTCGAGGTCATCTTAATTTTTCTCCTATGTTATCTTCTAGGAGTTTTATACTTTTCTGTTTTACATTTCAGCCTAGGACTGATTTTGAGCTAATTTTTGTGCAGGGTATAAGATCCATGCCCAGATTTTTTTTGCATGTGGATGTTCAGTTGTTCCAGCACCATTTGTTGAGAGGACTATCTTTGCTCCATTGTATTGCCTTTGCTCCTTTGTCAAGGATTAGTTGACTCTATTTATGAGAGTCTATTTCTGAGCTCTTTATTCTTTTTTTTTAATTTATTTATCTATTCTTTCACCAATACCACACTGTCTTGATTACTGTAGTTTTATAGCAAGTTTTGAAGTTGAGTAACATCAGTCCTCCAACTTTGTTCTTCTTCAATATTGTGTTGGCTATTCTGGCTCTTTTGCCTCTCCATATCAACTTTAGAATCAGTTTGTTGATATCCATAATTTGCTGTGATGTTGATTGTGAATGCATTGAATCTACAGATCAAATTGAGAAAAAAATGACATCTTGATAATATGCTTTTTCTACATCTACTGACACGATCACGTGATTTTTCTTTTTTAATCTATTAATGTTATGGATTACATTAATCGATTTTTTTGAATGTAGAACAATCCCTGTATGGCTGGGATAAATCCCACTTGGTCATGGTATTTAATTCTTTTATACATTGTTGGATTCAATTTGCTAATATTTTATTAAGTATTTTTGCATCTATGTTCATGAGAGATATTGATCGGTAGCTTTCTATTTTTGCGCAGGCATACTTTGTTTTATTGTGTTTTGCAGATATTGTGTTTTTTACAAGACCGTTCACCAGCAAAAAGATTACAACTCACTGAAGGTTCAAATGACAGCAATTTTTAGCAATAAAGTATTTTTAATTAAAATACGTAATTTTTTTAGACATAATCCTATTGCACAGTTAACAGACTACAATATAGTGTAAACATAACTTTTATGTGCACTGGGAAACCAAAAACTTTGTGTGATTCACTTTATTGTGATGTTTGCTCTATTGTGGTGGTCTGGAACTAAACTCACAATCTCCAAGGTATGCCTATAATATCTTTATCTGGTTTCAGTATTAGAGTAATGCTGTCCTCATAGGTTAAGAAGTATTTCTTCTGCTTCTATCCTCTGGAAGAGATTGCAGAAAGTTGGTATAATTTCTTCCTGAAAAGTTTGATAGAATTCACCAGTGAACCCATGTGGGCCTGGTGATTTCTGTTTTGGAAAGTTATTGATTCAATTTCTTTAATAACTATAGACCTATTCAAATCATCCCTTCCTTCTTATGTGAGTTCTGACAACTTGTGTCTTTCAGGGAATTGGTTCATTTCATCTAGATTATCAAATTGGGGGCACAGAGTTTTTCATAGTATTTCTTTATTATTATTTTTAATTTCCATGGCATCTGCAGTGATTCCCCTCTTTCATTTCTGACATTAGTAATTTGTTTCTTTTCTGTTTTTTTTTTTTTTTCTTAGTTAGCCTGTCTAGAGACTTATCAATTTTAGTGATATTTTCAAAGAACCAGCTTTCGGTTTTGTTGATTTTCACTATTGATTTCCTATTTTCAATTTCATTGATTTCTGCTTTAATTCCTATTATTTCTTTTCTTCTTCTTACTTTGGATTCAATTTGCTCTTTTTAAAAAAATTTCAGCTTTACCGAGGCACAATTAACATATAAACTTGTAAGATATTTAAAGTGTACATTGTGATGATTTGATATACATATACATTGTTAAAGAATTCCCTTCATTTAGCTAATTAACACATTCATCATCTCACATATTTATAATTTTTTTCGTGAGACGTTTAAGTTCTACTCTCTTAGCAAATTTCAATTACACAATACAGTGTTATCAACTATAGTCACCATGTTTGACATTAGATCCTCAGACCTTATTCATTTTGTAACTGAAAGTTTGTACTCTTTTACCAACCTCTCTGTATTTCCCACAGCCTCTGGCAACCACTTTTTTACTCTCTGTTTCTGTGAATTTAACTTTTTGTTCAGACTCTACACATAAGTGATACCATGGAGTATTTCTCTTTCTCTGGCTTATTTCACTTACCACAATACTCTCAAGGTTCATGTTGTCACAAATGGCAGAATTTCCTTCTTTATCATGGCTAAATAATATTCCATTTTATATATATATATATATATATATATATATATATATATATATATATATGCAGTTATGTGCTGCATAACAACATTTTGGTCAACAATGAACCTTGTTTACAATGGTGGTCCCAAAAGATTAATACCATATAGCCTAGGCAGCTATACCATCTAGGTTTGTGTAAGTACACTCTATGATGATCATGCAACAATGACATCACTTAATGATGCATTTCTCAGAACGTATCTTCGTCGTTAAGTAATGCATTGTACCACATCTTCTTTATCCATTCATCCAATGATGGACACTTAAGTTGTTTCCACATGTTGGCTATAGTGAATAATGCTGCTGTTAATGTGGGAGTGCAAGTAATTCTTCAATATCCTGTTTTCATTTCCTCTGGCTATACACCCAGATGTGGGATTGTTGGCTCATATGTTAGTTCTATTTTTAATATTTTAAGGAAACTCCATATTGTTTTCTATAGTGGCTACACCAATTCACATTCCCACCAACAGTGCAAAAGGGTTCCTTGTTCTTTTTTTTCTAGTTTCCTAAGGTGCAAACTTAGATTATTGATTTTAGATCTTTCTTCTTTTCTGACATATGCATTCAATGCCATAAATTTCCCTTTGAGCATTGCTTTCACTGTATCCCACACATTTTGATAAGCTGTGTTTGCATTTTCATTTCAGTTGAAATATTTTTAAGTTTCTCTTGAGATTTCTGCTATGACCCATGTGTTATTTAGGAGTGTGTTGTTTAATCTCTAGGTGTTTTGGGATTTTTCCAGTTCTCTTTTTGTTATTGATTTCTATTCAGTTTCACTGTGTTCTAAGAGCAGATATTTTTATGATATTTATTCTTTTAAATTTGTTAAGGTATGTTTTATGGCCCAGAATCTGATCTATCTTGGTTAATATTCCACATGAGCCCGAGAAAAATGTGTATTCTGCTGTTGTTGGATGAAGTAGTCTGTAGACATCAATTATATCTAGTTGATTGGAGTACAAATATGTCCTTACTGATTTTTTGCCTACTATATCTGTCTATTTCTGATAGAGGAGTGTTGAATTCTCACATTATAATAGTGGATTCACCTATTTCCCCTCGCAGTTCTATCAGTTTTTGCCTCAAATAGTTTCACATTCTAGTATTAGGCACATACATGTTAAGGACTGTCAAGTCTTCTTAAAGAATTGACCCATTTATCAGTATGTAATGTTCTTTTTTTATCCCTATAACTTTCCTTAGTTTGAAATCTATTCTGTCTGAAATTAATGTAGCTATTCCATCTTTCTTCTGATTATTGTTAGCATGGTAGATTTTTCTCTATCTACTTTTCCTCTATATGGGTTTTTATATTTAAAGTAGGTTTCTTGTAAACAACACATAGTTGGGTCGTATTTTTTGATCCACCCTGATAATCTTTGTCTTTTAATTGGTGCATTTAGACCACTGACATTCAAAGTGATTATTGATATACTTGGATTAATATCTATAATAATTGTTACTGTTTTTTTTATTTTATGCCCTTGTTTTTTGTTCCTATTCTTGTCTTCTGATCTTTTCCTGTCTTTGTGGTTTTAATTGAGCATTTTATATGATTCCATTTTCTCTCCTTTCTTAGCATATCAGTTATATATATATATATTTTTTTTACTTTATAGTGGTTGCCCTAGAGTTTGCAATATACATTTACAACTAATCTAAGTTCAATTTCATGATTAGTGTGAGCACCTTAAAATAACAAAATAATCCTAATTCCTGCTTCTCACCTCTTGTACCACTTATTTCACATATATAAGCATACATAAGCATATGTGTCTACATATATACACACACACAACCATACATAATTGAATATATTGTTGCTATTATTTTAAACTGTTATCTGTTAGATTAAGAATAAAAGATTTTATTTTAACTTCACTTATTCTTTCTTCAGTGCTCTTACTTTCTTTATGTAAATCTTACTTTCTGAACTGTATTATTTTCCTGCTCTCTAAAGACCTTCTTTTAACATTCTTACAAGACAGGTCTACAGGCAAGAAATTCCCTCAATTTTTGTTTGTCAAAAAAGTCTTTATTTCTTTTTCACTTTTGAAGCATAGTTTCATAGGATACAGAATTCTACGTTGGTGGGTTTTTTCTTTCAATACTTTAAATATGTCACTCTCTTCTTGCTTGCATGGTTTCTGAGGAGAAGTCAGATATAATTCCTATCTTTGTTCCTCTACAGGTAAGGCATTTTCCCCTCTGGCTTCTTTCAGGACTTTTTACTTCAGTTTTGATTTTCTGTAGTTTAAGGAGGCTATTTCTAGGTTTTTGTTTGTTTGTTTGTTTTATCATTAATCCTGTTTGGTGTTCTCTGAGGTTCCTGAATTTGTGGTTTGGTGTCTGACACTAATTTGAGGAAATTTTCAGTCATTATTGTTTCAAATATTTTTTCTCTTTCTTCTCCTTCTGGTACTCCCATTAAATGTATGTAACTTTTTTTTAGTTGTCCCACAGTCCGGGGATATTCTGTTCTGCTTTTTTTCACCCTTGTTCTCTTTGCTTTTCACTTTTGGAGATTTCTACTGAGATAGTCTCAAGCTCAGAGATTATTTCCTCAGCTGTGTTCAGTCTACTAACAAGCCCATCAGAGGCATTCTTCATTCCTGTTACAGTGTTTTTTATCTCCAGTATTTCTTTCTAGTTCTTTCTTAACATTTCACTCTCTGCTTACACTGCCCATCTGTTCTGGCATGCTATCTACTTTATCCTTTAGAGCACTTAGCATATGAATCATAGTTGTTTTAAATTCTTGGTCTGATCATTCAACATCCCTGCCATGTCTGCTTTCTAATGCTTGCTCTGTCGCTTTAAACTGCGGTTTTTGCATTTTGGTGTGCCTTATAATTTTTTCTTGATAGCTGGACATGTACTAGGTAAAAGGAACTAATGTAAATAGGCCTTCAGTAATGTGGTATGAGCTGTGCAGTAAGGGGAGGCAGTTCTATAGTCCTCTGGTTAGGTCTCCATCAGTCAGTGGTAAGCCTGTGCCTCTGGACTGAAAACTTCACAAGTTTCTGGGTTCCCCCCCCCCCCCCCCGCTTAGGTGGAAAAGGAGGGCTAGAGTGGGCTGGAATTGGGTATTTCCCTCCCCCCCAGGTCAGTTAGGCTCTGATTCACTAGTTTCCCCTGAGGGCAGGCCTTGTTAAGAACAGAGTACCCCAGGGTATTTCAAAATGGTTCCTGTACCTCCCCCAAGGTGGGGGGGGGGGCATGTTTTTCTCTGATCACCTGGGAGGACTTTTCTCTGATATTTACTGTGGGTATCTGGTTAAGCTCCTGGAGGTAAATCTCACAATATTGTGAGAGCTTCCTTACGGCTGAGTTCCCCCAGAGTTTTCAACTTGCAAACTTGTCCACACTGTGCATCCAGCACATCAACAACCACAGCTCAGGTTTTCCTACAGCAGCACGGTTTTCAAGGTCGTTTCTGCTTGTGAGTCTCTGCTTAGGTAAGCCTCCCTGAATTTGCCTGTCTCTCCAATCTTGGGGGAGCACTTTGCCTGATGTCCTCCCCTCTTTCATGGATCCAAGAGATGTTGGTTTTTCAGTCTGTTCAGCTTTTTTAATTGTTGCTAGGATGGAGTGGTGACTTCCAAGCTCCTTACATGCAGACCTTATGACCTGAATGTCACTGAAATTATTTTATAATCTATTTGTATATTAGTCATTTGGTCCCTTAGTGATAAACTCAGATCAAGGTGGGAACTACAGTTCATAAGAGCCCGCAAATATGTTACTCTACTGGACCTTGATGGTCAAAAACTAAAATAAGGTAATAAAATATATAAATAAACCAACAGAAAGACAGAGACACAGAGATATGAGTAGCTCAAGAATGAATGATACCTATTTTGCAGACAGTTATATACATATGACAAAAACAAAAATTTAACATAATTATCCTATGAGAAATCAAATAGCAATTAATTTAATAGCAGCAAAATTTACTTTAGGTTGAAGAAAAGTGCGAGAGATAACTTGGTATGGTGATTTCAGTAACCAGGTCCATTGGTGGAAATGCAAATACACATGATGAAATTAGTTTTATTATTTTTTTTTTTTGGTGAGGAAGACCAGCCCTGAGCTAACATCCATTGCTAATCCTCCTCTTTTTTTTTGCTGAGGAAGACTGGCCCTGGGCTAACATCCGTGCCCATCTTCCTCCACTTTATATGGGACGCTGCCACGGCATGGCTGACAGGCAGTGCGTCGGTGGGCGCCCGAGATCCGAACCAGCGAACCCCGGGCTGCCAAGCACGGACTAAACCGCTGCGCCACCGGGCCGGCCCCAAAATTAGTTTTATTTTTCAATATTTGCTTTAATAAGTCACAAAATTTTCTCACAGAGATGGGATTTTTTTTTCATTTACCAAAGCCTCCTGACCAAAAGAACAACTGTTTTACGTGAAGATCTCATCAATGAGGTCCATTATATATCTGTTTAACAGTTTTATTAAAAGATGGAATTACAACACATTGCACTTAAATATTACTTTTTTATTTTTTTTGTGAGGAAGATTAGCCCTGAGCTAACATCTGTTGCCAATCCTCCCCTTTTTCCCGAGGAAGATTGGCCCTGAGCTAACAGCAGTGCCCATCTACCTCGTTTATATATGGGAGGCCTGCCACAGCATGGCTTGATAAGAGGTGCATAGGTCCACGCCTGGGATCCGACCCCACAAAGCCTGGGCCACCGAAGTGGAACACACGAACTTCACCACTACACCATCAGGTCGGCCCCTTAAATATTATTTTTTAAAATTATGAGCAAGATTAATATATTTCAGTTCTAGAGACGGAAGTTACTGGATTACAAGAGAAGTCAGTAGATAAAATGAACTGATCTGCCCCACAAAGTGTTCAACTTAGACTATACAGCCCCTGCTTCTCCCAGAGAAGATTCAAGAACTGTATTAGATTCTATTTTCATCACCAGTTTTATATTACATTGGACAATTATAATCCAGAATCTGAAGGGTTTAAAACAGGATAATTCTTATACTTTTCACCCACTTTACAGGAATACTGTATAATATCATGCATAATAGCTAATCACTTACATTTAGCAAGTGTGACTAATTGCTCACGAGCTACTCACCAAATAACATTTACAAAATGGTAAGATTAAGATATTCCAAATATTGGCAGAACTATGGAAATAATGCAGCAATCAAATATAGTTCCATAAGTTGTTTGCATATTTTGCCAGTCTAACCATGTCCTTCAATTGGACAATATTAGAATTTTCAGAATAATTTTCAGTGGACAAAGTAGACCATTGAATATACTACTTAATAACACAAAGATTTCTAAAGGTGAATATTAAGGCACATACCTCTATTCCCAGCTACAGATGCTAATCTAATAGATAAATCCCTATGATTTATAAATCATCTATAAATACCAGTGCTCTATTCAGACTCAAGAATGATTTGAATAGACACTTCAGTCCTGAAATGCATTAGTTCCTACTACAATTTATCTTCTCAACCAGCAGAATAAATATAAGTAAAAAGAGCTTGGAGATCCTTGGGAGAAGTACTTGTTAAATGTAACCCGAAAGCAGATTTGAAAATTTTCCTCTTTTAAATTTATTTTCCCAGGGTCCTAAAAAATGAAAGCTGGGCTGCTATCCAGGTTCCAAGCCACTAGAGCCTGATTGTTTTCTATTTGTTTCAATGTTTAAAGCCAACAAAAGCTGCATTAAAACTGACGGTGCCAAGTAGTAACAAGCATACTTTAAGCATAGCTAACGTATGAACCCGCAGCCCCAGGTTATAATATTTCAAAAACAACAGAATTTGGAGGCTAGGCTCTTTGTCATTGCATTCTGTGAACAAAACAGTTTCATGATATTCCTTGTTTATGAAAACACAAAAATATCTCCCTAATAACAGAATGATGACTTGAATTATTCTATGCTCTCCATATTTTTGCATTTCTAGTTACATATTTCTTATACCTCTATTTTCTTCAAACCGAAGCTTAAATGGAAATACATTGTCTCTTTCCTATGTTTTTTAGTTCAAACACACACACACACACACACACAGTTGGTTTTATTGTTTTCTTCCTGACTTTCGAAAACATCCCTAATTTTAATCATTCACATCCCTGCCAGCCACATTTGAGCAACAAGACCACTCTCTATTGTCTCCACTACGAAACATTAAAAATATAATTGTCATATTTAAAATGGCCATTAATTCCCTGCAACTTCTATTCCTATATTTTCATTTAAATAAATTAAATTACTTCAGTTAATTAAGCCTTGGAATTTTTATATTTTATTATTTCTAATTTTGTTTAAGACAAAGACTGTTGCAGGCTAATATGAGGCTAGAGCCTTTAAGCCAGGCAAATGGAGGACATTTAAAAGATCTCTAAGGATCTGTGCCTGTTTTATGTTGAATATTTGTAATTACCTTTCAACTGTTCTCAGGTTAACAATGAAAATATATCAAATATTATATATTTTAAAGAACAGGGCTGAGAAGTCTGGTATTAAATTACTGTTTTTGAGAATTTACAAGAGTAAATAGGTAACCAGCAGCAGCCAGGATATAAAATACATCCTTGGGATATTTCACTATAATCTACTTTCCCTGTTTTCCTTCCACTCTATTTGGCTGATATAAGTCCAGTGTTAATCTTCAACTAACCTATATTAATTTGTCTCATGATTAACAGAAATAAATCTCTATTGTGTTTCTGCAGCTGTGCTTCCCTCTGTTCATATAAGGGAAGGGGTGGCAATGAGACTTACTTCAAGTATTTGGAAAGAGTCCTTGACCCAGTTAAGAGATAATGTAAATTCTGTCATTTGATTGCTTACACTCCACAATGTAAAGATTCAAAGCCTTTTAAGGTATAAAAGCCCTATCTGAACATCAGAAATTTGACATTTAAATTTGCTTATTTTTATATCAAACATTTTAGAATTTTTTTTTTTTATTTTACAAATCACAGCAGCACCCGTGGTCTTATGTGTGTGCATCTGTTTATTCTGTCTATGGAAAATGTCTCTTACACATTTGTATTTGCAGATCACTTGAAAGAATTCCTGTGTCCCCACTAAGCAATAAGATTCTACAGGGATCCCTCACACAGGCTAAAATACAGCTATGTAACATTTGTAATGGTTGGGATATTAATAATCTTCTGATCCATTCAGTTCATTTTATAGATGAAGACACTAAGGCTCTGGAATTTTAATTGGCAGAATTGGTACTTAAGTGGGCAAAAAAGGGATGCTGATTTTATTTTTCTTTTCATTCTACTGCCTAGACTTTCAAGAATCTCATTTTTAAAAAGCTCAGCTTAGACTGAATATTGAGAAAAAAACTGAAAAATATTAGAACTATGTTTAAATGAAAAGGGAAAAAATATTCTTTGAAACCAAGGAGCCATATGACACTGGCCACTGGTAAAGCACTAGGAGGCAGATGGAATACAGACTCGATGAAGAAGCCGTCTTAAATCTAGGACTTACAAAATTCTCATTAAGGCCATTTCTCTAGTTATAGTCTTGCCTAAACCTATGGCTATTGGACTATCATACTCACCACAATACACTCTTTTTCTTTTTTATATGAAGGCCTAAATATAAAAGTATTGCTGACCAAAAATATGAAAAAGAGTTCAATTCTATCCTCCAAACTGTGATTCCTTCAGGCCTAATTTCTGTTTGGTTACAGATTTTGTGTTTATAGTTTTTCCTTCCATTAATATCATTGATGGTTTGAAAGCAGCTCCTTTAGAATTTGGTGTTGAACAACTGAACTGAAACAACCATTAAATTGGTCAATTGTGTTTCATTTGTCCTGGTCGTGAATGTGGAACTGCAGGTGTTGAGAAAATCACTTGATCTTCAGGATATCAAATTCTTTGTAATAATGATCAATTACAATGAAAATCTCTGTTCATTAGAAACCCTCTATCATTTTTCTCTTGTCTTGGTGTTTGCATTACATGTTAATATATTTTACTGATATTTTGTTTTCTATACCATTATACTCAATGTACAACTAATTTGTAATTTTTAATCATATTACAAATTTACCCTTTCCAAAAATTTTCTGGATAACCCAAATCCATATTTTAAATTATACTTAAATGATATCTCTTAGAATCATCATTTTTTTTCTATTGATTCTTTCTATATGTTGCAATAGACCCAAAAAGTTACCAAAATGTTTTTCACTTGGTTTCTTGTATATTTGATTGCTTGGTCTAAATCTTTTCTATTGTCTTATTGAACTTCTATTCACCAGTGCTCTGCTTACATGCAAATTTCTCCTCACCTGTCCTTTCTATCAAACACAGAGATTACTTTCTCGATAGAGAATTCATTGGGAACAAAGTGTATTTTACAAGTATTATTAGATCTTTTGCTGTGACTCACTCCCATGCAGATGGTATACATCTGAAGGGACTCTATTCTAGCTAGGAAAGATCCAGCTGATGCTCTGAAAAATTATTCTCTCTTGGTGAAAAGTTAGCTTGCCACAGCCTTCCCTGCTGCATTATTAAACACGAAGGAGTGATTCCCTTAATCCCCACCATCTGCTCTTCCCCTACTAAAAAGTGAAAACATCCCCTTGTGTTTACAAATGTTGCTGCTAAAGCTTCACAAATTATAAGAGAGGGTTGTGAAATTTCCGTATATACTACAAGATCAAAACAAAATCCTAGTCACCATAAATCTGTAAGAAATAAACCAAATTTATATCACACGATAAACCCAACTGTTTTAATGTAATGCAATTATATTTAAACTGCAGTCTCAGAATGTAAATTATTTTAGCATCTCAGTATAATATTTGCATTTTAAATATACTCCTACTTGTCCAGACTTCCAAAAGTACATACGCTAAGAAAATGGATCATTTTCAATTCTTTTTAATTTTCACAGATTTGTAGAATGCACAGAATTTTAGCATCAGTAAAGGTTCAGTTTCATTGGAATTGAAAGCAAAACAAAACATCTGACTGCTCAGATGAATAACAGACTCAAAACCTCTAAACTAGGAAAGCAGGGACAAGTGTCCCACACCAGATTGTTGATTTTCAGGAAAATGACTTATGCTGAAGTATCACTAGGTAAAAACAGTGATACTACTTTGCATCAAACTCCTGTTTGTCTCACAAAAGGTACTGCAAACTAGAATCATCCTAGCTTCAAAGCTCCAAAATACCAATCAACCAACTAACCAAAAACCATTACAAGCAAAAGAAAATAAATTCACAAATATTTTAATTTGATGTTCATGTTTTTAAAAAATTTGAGTACAGTGTAAAAGTTCTTCCTAATTCTTTTTTGCTTACAGTGTGAAGACATTTCAAATAACATTACATTTATTTTTGTTGAAAACCAATTGATTTAGCTTTCCTCTAGGACACAGTCTTTGTCAGCAGACCGATTTGTTTCATAAAGTTTATTCCTTTTGTGATTAGCAAATAATTTCTTATCACTTAAGTTCCAGGCTCTTTTCATCCATTTTGTTTTTCCTCAATGCCTTCCCTTCAATTCTTGTCCCTACAAGTTCCTTTTTAATTCTCTAACAGTTCGGAAAACATGCATTCTTACTTAAAATAGAATTCATATTTGTTGTTTTATTGTCACAGTATCCAGTAAATAAAATTATGCTTTGTTTGTCTTGCTTTCAAATATTCTTTCAATTCACTCTAACATACTATGTGTTTATTTTTCTAGTCCATTGACCTGTGCGAGTGACTTTCTTGCTTTCAATCTGAATGTTTGAATTATTCAGGTAATGAGTTCACCGTGGTCAAGCACAGTGAAGCATCTGCCTTCTTACAGCTTCCACACTTGTTGCCTCAAGATTTCACTCCTTGATATTTATGACAAACTATTTTCTGTGCCTTCACGTGGTCTTTGGGGATATGTTGAAGGTGACTGCGGGATAGCTGTAACTGGCAAAATATATTTCCCCAGATAATTTTCCAGTTCTCTGATTGCCACTGCCTGTTCTAAAAGTGTTTTAAAGTGGATTCTGGTGAACTTTACAAAGGGCTCCTTTCTATGCGCACTATCAATGACCACCAAACTAATACCTTCATGTCGAATTTACTCTTATCTAAACAAAATATGCACTCTCTGAGCCGGTTCTTCAATATACCTTTCATGAAACTGTCCCTGAAGACATCCTTTGCACCATGTTTCTTTTTTCTTATCTTGGAGCAATACTCATATTTCCTAATTCTCTACGTAGGCCCAGGCTAACCCAGTGGCATTTTCCCTTAAATCCGGTGAGTTTATTTCCATTTCTACATTTTATTCACTCCTTCCATTAACATATTTTCAGTAATATGTTCTTATCCCTTCTTTATATTCATTGTCATTTTATAAATTGTCAACCTTAACTCTACCAAGTTTTATTTAATTTTGTCAGAATTTTCCTGATGATTATAATTGTTTCTATTTTTATTTTTAAAATGGCAGCAAGGCATTCAAAATAATTTAACACATTTTTTAACAGAAGCAAAGAGAAAATTGCATGTATAAATCAATGCGAAAATTATTTTTTGTTTTTGTCTTTATATGTTTCATGTGTATGTTCAGATGTTGTGTCATACTTATGAACCCTGTTCAGTCAAGGATCCAGACGTGTGGTAAACCAGCTCAGGCTACCGGTGAAGCACACAGCCCTGGTCCGTAAGAAGGAACAGCTGTGAGATTTGGAGTCAGTGCCAGAAGCATGACTGCGGGCTGGTTATAGTTCAGAGGGCCCGCAGCTAGTCAGTCGTGGAACTGATTAGTACTCGGTGGCGCTTTCCACTGGATCACAGCTACTTTCCAAAGTGAAATGATTAAACTCAAAACCACTGTGTCTAAATAATTTAGCTTTTAGAGTCGGGAACTCAAATGTTATGGTGGGAGAACTAGGAACACGAGTTCCCAGATGAGGCTGTGATTCTCTCTTCTGGGCAGGTCACAAAGCAGTGAAGCAGTAAAATGAAGTGTTCACTACATACCCCCTTTCGAGGACTCCTTCACCACTGCCCTAACGAAAATCTTCTCTCAGGACTGGTTATGATGAGCCCATTCATACTAAATTGCATGTGTCTGTTATAATTTATAGCCTTTTAAGTCTCCCTGTGGTATTTATAGTTCAATAGGAATAGCATTCTTGGAAACATAAGTCTTAAAAGAATGAACTTTTACCAGTCAAGGATTTAACGCATCAGCCAGCAGTAGGTGGAATGGACAGGCACTCCCAAGACTCTGCAAGTCCCACCCGGTGGGCAGTTACCTCTCCCCGGTGTCCTGCTCTTACAGTCTAATCTAATTGGTTCTCTGCGCAGGTGCACTATTTGCACATACCCTGGTGTTCGCCCTAATGCTGACATTTACCTTTGTTTACTGGCCCCAAAATGTATCTAAAATAATCCCTCTAGCATACTGTTGCTACTGGAAACACAAGTTTAAGCCCTCTGATTTAATGAGTAGGGCCGCATTAAAAAAAATCAGTACACAGCAGAGCTAAAGAGGATGCAGAGTTACTTAGATGAAAACAGACAATTTTGCAGCAGATTGCCTAACATATTGGCATTTCTCAGATCACATCTCAAATCAGATGAAGTAAGTTTCAGAAAGTTATTTAGCATGAAGAATACATTATTAAATTCAACGTATAAAATGTTAATGCAGATCTGCTGGCTCTCATTGCTGCTTGCCTGCCGTCCTCCGTCCCGCAACACTGGTATCATGAACCTCACTGCCACGGGGCTGAGCCTTCCCTTCCAGTCACCTGGCAGCCGTACTTTCCTTAACACACACAGGTCACCTGCCAGCTCTCCTGAAACTAAGAAGCCAGAGTTCTAGAATGAAACTTTTCTATGTACCGTCCACAGTGGTCAGGTTTTTAACAAATGTTTGCATTTTTCTGTTACCTGAATTTGTGTTTTTTAGTAATATAGTAATATTTCCTGGCAATTAATGATAATAGGTGCATTATTTACTGTGACACATACTTTATTTCTGAAGTGAGTCAGCTTTGAATTTTATAAATTATCCTTAAGATTTTGCCACTGAATTGAGATCAAGTCACACAATTTCATGGGCATGCTGTTTCTTGTCGTTGTGCGTATCTCTCACAAGACGCACTTCATGAGTGGCAAGTAAGCTCCTGGAGTTGGGACAGCCATCTGGTACCAGGTTACAGCAAAGGGGGAGGGGGGCAAAGAGATGTGCACCCTGAAGGATCACAGAGTGAACCATTTAGTGTGACCCACCAGGAATTCTAGGATTGTCACCTTACCTTAGTATATATGCAGAGGCAGATTATATCAAAACAATTTTCCTAAGATTATGAGACCTGAATTCTTTACCTAAGACTCTTCATTTAGTACATGAATGAGGTGACACCTAGCTGGATTCTTTAAGCCATGGAAGAATACATTGCTTAAGAATATGCCCTAGTTATTCTGGAGAAAAGAAGTTTTTTCTTGTGTGCTCAATTTTTCATGATGGATTAATAATGTCTGCCATTGCAGCTATAATTTTGACATCCTGGCATTGGTTTACATCTAACTTCCTATCTTTTCCCAGAGATAACCACCTAGTAGTCTCAGCTGACAGCATATTTTCTGCCAGGCACTCTCTCAGCCACTTTATAAACAATATATTTTTTAGTCCTTACAGATTCTCAATGAGGCAGGTGTTACTATGCCCTTTTAAAGACAAGAAAACTAAATCTCAGCAAGACTGGTGAACATAAGGTTAGAATCTGCAATTTATGGTACCAAAATCACTTTGTCGCAATGAATCCCATGTGCTATCCTTTCTTCATTTTGCCTCCCATATATTGGAATCTCAAGCTGCCCACCTTCCTATAGGCTAAAAGTTAATTCCTGACCTAGTGGAAAGCCATCAGGCCTACGCCCCAGAAAGTGGAGCCTCTCCTGGGTACTCAGTTGCTACAGTGTCTTGGATAACTCTTCTCTTCTGTAATGAAATTAAGTTATTCAGAGATGATGCTTAGCATTGGATTTTCAAAATGATCTTAGATTTGGATTTTTAAAGATTTTTTAAGGCTGTGTGGCAAAATTAGGATATATATGTATATATATATCTGTACTCCTTTTAGCTTTATTAATATATGTGAGTTTAAAATAATCATCTTTGTCTTATTTTAATTGATAGCTGTACTTCTAAAAATGAATTTTATTCTCGGCTACTGTAAAAAAAATTGAGATACTTGTAACTGTCCTTATTTTTCATATTATCTTTTCTAACGAAATCTAAATGAGAAATAGTTTTATTATTAAAAATTGTGTTTGGAATTATTCTTTTATCTTACCTTGTTTCATTCACATTTTCATTAAGAGAAACAGACACATTTGATTTTGCATAGAAATTCTGTGTGCTTTATTCTGTTTTTTGTTTTTAAACTAGGCTTTTGCCATGAATTGCTTAGAATTTGGTTTATCCTGGATAAATGGAAAGTAATTCACCCTAAGAAGACTGTGAAGCTGTTTTGTCTCAGCGGGGGAAAGCCCAGCATGAGCTGGGGGACGTTAGAAGGGCCATGCTGTTGCAGACTGTCGCCGTACATTTCAAATGTTCATGAATTACTATCAACAGATGATGGTGAAAAACTGGACAAACGCAAACAGCATGAACATCAACCACACTTTAATTAGTGGCTGCTCTCCAGTAAACAAAATCTCTAGAAGAAGCATACGAGGTTTAACTTTATTTTAGATGCGATTCATTAAGCAGTATCATATCCATTAAATGGATGGTGACATTTATGTTTATATGGCTCAAGTTTTACTAAGAGCTTTCCCACATGTGTTACCTCATTGATCTCTACAATAGCCCTGTGGGGTAATGAGGCGTATTTTTCTCCTCATATTATAAGATGATAAGACTCAGCTGTGTTAAACGACTTACCCAACACGGTAATTAAAAGAGTTGAGGTTCACACCCAGGTCTCCAAACCCCAAACCCATTATTATTTCAGTTCTGGTACCATCTTTAAAATCAACTGCATTCTGAATACAGATATTGTATACTACAAACTTTGATAAATTTCTAAAACCACTACATTTGATTTGACAAATCTTTCTTCAAGTTCTTGCTCTAATAAAGATTACATTTAATTAATAAAATCTTGAGAGTTCCCACAAGGAAGTTAGCTTAGAAGCACAAGATTTGAATTTCAGGGATGGTGGTGTAAAACCACAGGTTCCTGGGGTAATTTTTATGGGAACTGTATGGCTTGTAACTTTCAGATGCTACAAGCAGAGCCAGTCTCTCTCAGAACCCATAAAAATTAAAAATACTGTGCTTCCCTCACCAAGAAGAATGCATTTCCAACACTACCCTGTTTCTTTTGCTTGGTTTTTTTTTTTTTTTAAAGCAAAGTTTGGCCATATGAACATTTGGGACAAAAAGAGGGTGTTACTTTTTCCACACAAACATCACCAGATACCACCAGTTGGTGCTGGCAACTTAAATGTCACATCTTCAGAAAAGTAGGGAAATCCAATTATCCTCTTTTCATGACAAATACTATAACATAATTATAAACACATAAACCAACGTAGCTAAGTCCTGGAATTCCTTTGCATTACTGTAGATAAACGGATGGCAAATATTATTTGCATACTATTTGTATTTAAATTTGAACTTTATATCTTGGTATAAAAATGAATCGACATAGACATGATTAAGGTGGAGGGATTAATTTCCTACAGACTGAAATATACAGAATGTTCTTAGTGGAATATTATCAGTATTCTACAGACTGCTTTCCTGACACCTGAATTTTTTTTATTTTCTATTTAAAATGTAAGGCCCTTAGAACTAGATCATTAAATATTATGACTAAAATGCATGCATATTATTTCTGTATATGTACATATAAATGCTAGATGACGATCAAGCTGAATTTACCCTAAACAAAGAAGTTCCTCAATTATGATAGAAATTAAAAATACCCCTGCATGATTTCAATAACATGCCATATTATGTTAGAAATAGATGGTGGAAAGTGTTTGTGTGATGCTATAGAGCTCCACATGAACAGGCTAAATGATCTAAATAAACATACATTTAAAAATGTGAGTGGCAGCCATTATATTAGAAATTTTCTATATCTGGAATCTTCAACTTTATATTTTGAAGTCCCAGTACTTCATAATATTTTGATTCTGATAAGCATTCTACACATCTCTGAATAGTTCTTTTTGAAAAAAGAATACCACTCAAAGCTAATATTTCTCATTTAAGCATATTGATTTCAAGGAATTCTTAACGTATGTGAAATGATTAGATACTGTACCATTCATAAATGTATTACCCCTTTCAAATGTTCTCTTGTTACTTTAAGCACTATTTAAAAGTTTATTTTCTGTCTCATTTACTCCCACATTTAATAATAATTTATTAAAAAATAAACATCTTTCTCTATAATCCTAATGAAGTCTTTAAAAGTTCAGGCTCAATCGTCCAGAATCATTCTTAAAGGAAACCCTTTGCTCAGTTTATACTGTGTCTTGAAGCGTTTTATATATTGAGTTGACCGTTTGTATGACAATATTTTAATCATTTGAGATATGCAAAAATATTGTTTTAACTTTCTTCCTCCCTTGGCTCTTTACTATTGCTTTAGTAGGAAAATCATTTCCAGAAGAGAAATCCCTAACTTAAAACTTCAATTCTAAAACAATTGTGTGGATTTGGTTAAATTAGCCTTTGCTAAGCAGCTAACATATTATGTTTATATTTTAACCTCAGTGAAAATCTAGTAAATTATCCAACTCTGGCTTTCAAAGACTATTTATACAAAACTGACTGACTAAATTAGTGAATGAAGACTTCATTAATTCAAGGAAGCCCCAAATCTACAAAGCCATACAAATCTCAGCCTCCTGAGAGCTCTTAGAAGAGCTGCTTCTGCTGTGCTGGAAACATGTGCTTCAGAGATGGCCATGCAATACCTGAAGTTGGCAGGGACTTTGGAAATGTTCTGCTTAAAGTTCTCAACAAAGTTTAGGAATCTATTTAAACTAATTTCTTAACATATAATAAAGTATTTGCTTTAAAATAACTATAGACATTTATTCAGCACTTCCTATGTACCAGGCACTGTCTGAACACTTTTTCAGTCCTAAGCACTGCTTTGGTAAGTATCATTATTACTTTATTTTACAAATGAGGGAACTAATATTTGGAGAAGATAAGCAAATGACTCGCCAAAATGATCACCAACACGGATGTGATAAAGCAAGGACTCCACTAACCTATCTAATTCCCTCTACCTGCTCCCCAGCATCTTCCAAAGATTTTTCAAGATGACTAGCTCACTCGTGCTTAGAACCCCACTTGAAGTGCTTGGTATGGACTGAATTGTGTCACCCCCATTCATATGTTGAAGCCCTGCCCTTAATGTGATGATATTCGGAGATGAGGCCTTTGGGAGGTACTTAGGTTTAGACGAGGTCATGAGGGTGGAGCAGTAACGGTGGATTAGTGCCCTTATAAGAAGAGACAGCAGAGAGCTTGCCCTCTCTCTCTGCCAGATGAGGTCACAGCAAGAAGGCAGTCATCTGCAAGCCAGGAAGAGAGCTCTGTCCACAACACGACCATCCGTCCACCCTGCTTTTGGACTTCCAGCCTCCAGAACAGTGAGAAAATAAATTCCTGTTCTTGAAGCCACCCAGTCTATGGTGTTTTGTTATGGCAGCCCAAGCTGAATAAGACAGTGCTCATATACTACCTTTGCAATAAATGGTCTTAAAAATCCTCTGTTTAACCAGCATACCAAATTAACAAATAATCACTTGCTTGAACAACTTTGGGATTCATTTGTTTATCTAATTACAATCTCTGGCTCATTGTTACTTTTCATGCTTTGTTTTATTTTATTGGTTTTGTTAATTTTTTCCCAAAATATTACTGAATGACACTGTAATAACAACTGCAAATTAAATGTCATTATTTAAAATTTACCTTAACCATACTACATATCTAAAACCTTCAGTTCACCTTTCTGTGAAGCCTAAATACTCATGAAACTCACTAAGCACTTGCAACGTCTTATAGTGTCTTGATCTGGCTCTGCTTTTGTCTAGAAATTGTCCGGGTAATTATCAAGTCACTGGGAAATCAAGACATGATAGCCTAGCTTTCCACGTATAAGCAAGTTTACTCTGCTCCAGGGATTACTGGGCAAGCTCTCAACTATTACAGGGTTCAATTCCAAAACCTTCTTAAAGAAAAGGTAATTTAACAAAGGATTGTTTGTAATTGTGTTAGAAATAGAAAAAACTCATGCTTTTAAAATGACTAGCTTTCTTGAAACATGCTTTCTTCCTCACAGACCCCTTCATTCTCCTGCTTCATATATTCCTCCTTACGCTCAAAGACCTTTCCTTTTTCCTTGAAGACATCTTTGACTTCTTCAGGAAGGATTTGTTCTAATTCTTACATGTCTCTGCTTAGCACTTATGACAAGAGTTAATAATTATTTTTATTCATATAAGTCTTATCCTTTAGATATCAGCCTCTTTTCTAAAACGGATGTTATAAATATTTGTGCATAGGCCTAGGGTTCAATATGTAAAACCTGTTATTTATTGACAGGTCTAATGAATGCAAGAATGCATGGAAAATGTCTTGAAAGAACATTCAAATGTAGATATTAATTACTACTAAAACAGATTTATATACAATGTAAACTCATGTGAATGAAATCATTCCAGAAAATAGACATGTTTCTAAAAAGTAGCATTAAAAGAAATCATTAAAAAAATAATCTATGGAAACATTCCACATAATGATAATTTATGTTCAATAGTCTCAACAAGTAAAAACAAAAACAAAAGCTGTTCTGGATATGTAATAAACTACTCTTTTAAAATGCATGTGTATAGAAATCTACACCTTTATATATTGGAATAAATCTACATTTAACAGTAATACTAATAGCTAACATATTCTGAGCACTTATCATTTGCCAAATCTTGTTCTAAACTGCTTTACATGTACTAACACTTAATTCTCACAAATGAAACATGATACTAACACAAGATCATTATAAACAAAAATTTAGCATTTTGCAAGATTTTTATAATTGGATTTGCTATGCATTATAGCTTAACAAAAATATGAATTTGTTAATGAAATAATATTAGGCAAGTCACTTGACAAATTCCCATTTATCAAGTCTTTTATTTGATACCAGGAAAGATAGCAAAAATAGGTCAATATTTAGGTCAATTATACCAAGACCCTCCCTGGAATAAACCATATCTATATTTGAAAAAGGAAATTTGATTAGTAATTTATTCAATGCTAATTAGTTTCTAGCCACAAGCCACCTTTACCACCCACATCACCCCTTCATTCCAATACCTTTGGGTTAGTTCCAATCTTATTCTGAAAGTTGTTTAACCCAAAATGTCTTTAGGGGATAATTTTCTAACCACCTTTTAAACTACCACCCACAGTTTCCCACAAACTAACATGCATCAGAAAAGTTCTTTCTTCTTATTTTTTTCCCCCAAATGGAACAAAGGAAATATTAAAATGGAAGTGACATGTGACAATTTGATACTTTTAACTGGAGATATTGTTCTTCTACATATAAAATGGAAATTGCATCTAAATTCTAGGTTGATGGCATTGTAGTAAACAATTAAAGTGATTAAATGGGTCAATAAATAACCTAAATTTCAAAGCTTCCCGATTTTAAATAATACGAATGATCTTAATTTCAAATAACTGGTATGAACTGAAAAATATCATGGAACTGATTCTTTGCCATCCTCAAAATTTCGATGTCAAAGCCATTGACAATGATTTAGCTGAGTAGAAATATTTACCTATTTGA
Source organism: Tapirus indicus (assembly GCA_031878705.1). Taxonomy (NCBI): domain Eukaryota; kingdom Metazoa; phylum Chordata; class Mammalia; order Perissodactyla; family Tapiridae; genus Tapirus; species Tapirus indicus. The sequence goes on from CM062936.1 coordinate 4,856,505, forward strand.
GGTATTTGTATACCAAGAAATTTTATTGATGACTTCCTCCCATATGTGTATGTAAACATACACATCTATGGCAGGATGCACGTGTACACACAAACAGACACATAGATATACAAATATATTTATACAAGTCAGAGACATATATTGAGCCCATTTTTTTTTCACAAGGCCTTCCATTATTTTAAATGTGTTTTGTTAGGAAACTGACTCCTACTTTATACTATCACTTGAGTTAGTAACTTAAAAAATTTTTGAATAATATTCCTTTTTTATAGATAATCATCTTTTTAAAATCTCACATGTATTGAAGTTGTATTATCTGTTAAATTCATTTTGTAAAGAGGGCATTACAAAATATTTGTTATATAAAAGGTGTCTACCATCTGCTAGAGCTTTAACCACTGCCTTATTGTGAGGATCGAATGGCCTAAAATATTTGAAAACACTTTGCCAGCATTAAGTGATTATGAATTCCAGTTTTCACTAGATTTGTAGTGATGTGACATCTCTTTTGCTCTTTCCCCATGAGAAGGCAGGTCAGGCATTATTCTCTCCATTTGACAGATATTGAGATTAAGGTAGCAAGGAGGGATGGTTATCAGCTAGTTAAAGCAGAAATAAGGGAGAGTCAGTTTGTTACCCAGTCTCCTGACCACCAGCAATCAGTCTATTGTCTTACATAAAAAGAGGGCCAACCAGGGACTTTTGAACAATTTTGCTAATATACACATTTCTAATCTAATGGTGTCAGTTATATTGAGATTTGGCCTGTATTGGTTTCTTGGAGGTAGTCAAAACCTACTTAATATCAATATTTACTTCCATATTTACCTTCTACGTCCTTTGGCCTTTGGCATTACTTCAGTAACTTTGAGAATTAATTTAATCATTATATTCTCAAAATCAAAGTAAGTATAAGTACCTGGAATAAATTAACAGCTATCTCATTCTTTTTTAACAAACTTGACTCTATCATTAAGCAATGGGGAGCCACGGAATGCACTGACTAAATTTTCAGACAAGTTGGTCTAGCAGCCTTCTGGAAGATGACTATGCTAGTCAGAAAGACCATCTAGGAGGTTGTTGTAGGCACATGAGTGAGAGATGGCCAGGTCCTAAACTAGGGCAGTAACACTGGGACCAAATGCATGTGGAAGAGGTAAGGAAGGGAATTAAGGAAAGAGTCCTAGAGTCAATGGATACCTGGGATTCAATAGCTTGCAAAGAAAATACAGGAAAAAGAACAAAGTAAGGAAAAATGAAGGTTTGCAGGGAGGCTTTATATTTTAAAAAGAGTAGGTTTCAAACAGCATACATTAAATTCATAATTCAAATCTATTTGCTCACATCTATTTATCTCTATATAAATATCTTGCAAATTAGTTGTTTTAGATGTTAACACTGACTCTAAGGGTACCCAGAAAAACCTTTTAGTTACTTACTCATTTATTTTAAGGAGAAAATAAGACACAACTTGAAATGAACTTAAAACTTTTACCAGCTGTAAACTTCAACATCCCACATTGTGTTTTAATGCTTATAAAACTGTGGTTCTTAATTTGAAACATTTCACACTTAGTTAAATTTTAAGAGGTTTAAAACTCTGTAAATTCAAAATAAAAATAAATATAACGGAAATGTGTGAATGCCTTGACTTCATATTCACAGATGGGAGGGTATAAAGTCGGTATCAACAGCAACAGAAATTAGAAACTAATCACCACTAATGTTAACTAAAGATGGCAGAGAACAGAATACCTAATCCAATTTAATTGAAATTTAAATTCATAGTATACGGAAGAATAAGAACACAATCATCACTTCCTCCTCTATCAACGCACACAAGTAATATCAGGTTGCACAATCACATTCCATTGCAAAGCATCAAGATGCTATTTCATGAAGAATAGCTAGAGAAAGCGATGCTGACGAACAAATTATGGTTTCAAGTGCTTGAACTGCATATAAATTTACCTTCTGGAAGGGATGTTAACAAAAGAACTCAAGAGTCTTGATCTATTTAGAGTGTTATAAAAAAATGTATGGCCTCTGCCCTGTTTTTAACCTCATTTAACTCTCATTACAAAACATCTCTATCATACCAGTATGAAAACCTATTTTAAAGAGAAACCCAATACCTTATCTCAAAATGATACTGCAATCTATTTGTTGCTGTGGTAGAAGACGGGATGAGTGGTGTGTCTTTTAATTTACCTTTTAGAATACACTCTTTTGTGCTTTTAGTTTTGTTTTGAAACCACTATATAATCATCAGTGCATGTGACAAAGCTGACTTCCTATCTGTCAGCACATGGAAGCTATAACGGGAAAAAGAGAAGAGGTTAACAGGGAAGGTTATATAAATCCTATAATATTAGAGGAAAATTTTTCAGTGGAACAGGTCCTCTAGGAGGACCTGGATTTGGGAGACTGAATGGAATATGTGTTTTCTAAACAGAATATATATTGTTTTCTTAGAAATGTCCTCTATTTGTCTGATTTTACACAGAAAAGTTTATAAAAGAATTATAGCAGAACATTTAAGAAACTTTATCTTTTAGAAAAACAAAACAATTATAAAAATAGACTAGAGATTAAAATGCTAAATTAAGACATTTAAAAATGTTTTTAATAACAGAAAATTTTTAAAAACTATTGTCATTAAAATACTGCTAAAAGGAACTCAAATTTGTAAGTAGTTTATGAATGATGAATCTACAATGTGCACTGGAAAACCCATTGTAAGTCAGCAAAAATGGAGAAACAATTGATAAAATATTCAGATGGGTTATATAGACTTCACTGTCTCTACAGGAAGTTTACCAGTTCATGATAGAGACAAATGTTTTTCCTAGACCTGACATCTAGGAGAATTTTGTTACAATGGCCTCTATTTTGGTTAACTAACAACAGGATGTTGTCCACAGTTATGTTCCATTTGTTGCTCTCTCTTCTTGGTGGCTCTGGGTGAACACTAAAGGACTATTATAAAATACAATGGAGGAGATTTTTCACATGAATAGAGATGAAATATTTTCAAACTTCTGGTTTGGGGAGAAAGTACAAATTTGAAAGAAAATGTGAGAACTGAAATAGGACTGCCAACTCTTCAATTTGAAAAGTTAGAACATTAAATCCAAATGAATCAATAAAGAAAAAGAGCCACAACGCACTTTATAGAAGAAGACAGTACTTCCAAGAGAAGAAATACATGTTATACTAACAAGGATGTGCGGGTACATTTGTATAATTATATATACGAATGTTCACATAGAATCTCACCATTTTTAAGGTGGCTTTGCGAAGCATGGCTTTAAACTCTTCTTAAAAAAATCTGTCAGTCTCAGGATTTTTACAGACCTATATGGCAGGAATTCAGATTTGATGTTTCCAGATATTGTCAGATATTCTTTGTTCTCAAATGAAGCTGTCCTGTGGCTGGAATCTGGCAGGTACTTTGAACCCTTTTCTCAGCTGAGGACGGCATGCCTGCAGTTCTAGGATATTACCACTAGAGGGCAGCGTTGCTTATCTCCTCAGGCAAACAAGAAAGCAACAGAGATGATTTTCTCTAAGAAAATATCTTTTTATTGAAAAGATATAAATTTTCTGCTTATATAAGTAGCTTTTATAACATGTAAACTATATTTAAAACAATGTTGACAATCTGGGGGATATACCAGGAGATTCAAGTAATTCATTATCTCTATAAATTAATGTGATACCCCTTATTGAACAATTTTTTGGCTAAGCATTTTTCACAAGTTGTGTTAAGACTCACAAAACTGTATGGGAAAAATACTATTCTTATCTCCATGTTATGAATGAGAGAACTAAAGTTCAGAGAGGTCAGAAATGTCCAGAGCTCTTCATATTTTGAATTCTGTCTACATTTTGAGTGTCATCTTTAGTCCAAAGCTCACACTATGCTGAGTTATTTGCAGTTTCCTGAAAATTCTCATCTCACATATTCGTGCAAGCTATTTAAAAAATATATTTGTAATATATCCCCACTCACAGTCCTCCATCCTTTCCCTCACTCAAGTTTAACATCTTACTCTCCTACAAGTGTCATCTCAAATCATATTTTCTGTGGAGAAACCTATCCTGCACACATAATCATTAAGTTATGTTCTATAGAGTTCTCTTAAGTCATAATTTTCTATAATAATATTACCAAGTATGCAATCCCAGATAATCAATATATTCTATCTATACTACGTTAAAAGATACATCCTATACTATCTCCTTTTATCTTGCATGAAAATTTACCAAACTATTAGATTATCAAGCTATTAACAATCATTTTAAAAGAGTATGTTATTGGCAAATTAAAGTCTTTTGGTTGAAGGATTCTAACTGAAACTAGGTTAAGCCAAAAAAAATAAAAAAAGAAAGAATTTATTGGTACATGTAAATGGTAATTACAAAAGAAGTCTCATTTAAGATCTGGCTGGACCCAGACATCCATGCCTCTTTCTTCATCACCATCTCTACTTCATACTAAGGCTGGCACTGGCAGGAAAAGAAGGCCATTCACTATTAAAGAATTAAATACCCTTACAGAAGACAATTTAAAAAGCAGAGAATGATGCTCACTCCCAGAGGATCCATTTAATCTCAGTGAGGGACTCTGATCTGGCTTGGGTAATGGTCCTCCATTTACAGAAAAGGATGAGGTTCCGTGATTGGCTAGATCAGCGCCAGGTGCCCCCTCCTGTGACCAGAGAGTATGCAAAGTACACTAAAGGACAATTTCATCAGAACCACCTGGAATGAGTGAAAGGAGAAATTTCCCAATGCACAGATCAAATTTCTAATATCAAAAATAAGAGATATCTACTCTACATGCATAGCTAAAGAAATGTATCATGGAATAAAGGATTTCACATTGAGCATATATTTTCTATTGCACATTTTAACAAGTTGAGATTTTTGTTTAACATGGACTCATTTGAATATTTCTATGTTGCTAAAAGAGACAAAACAAAGTCCTTGAAGGATAGTAAAGCCATGGGAAGCTGAACAGATTGTGGGTCTGTACATGATTCAGCCAGGAAACACATTTTGCAGATGATCCTGCCCTAGAGACATAACAGGAAGACATTCTTGTGACTATGTATCATTTTACAGAATTAGAACAGTGTAATGGACTGACAGTAAGTGGACCTAAAATGAAGAGAATAAACCAAGTTGCTACAGGCAAAGCATACTTGCAGAGGAAAATCCTCATTAGCAGCAAGGAGCTAGAAGCCAAATTTTTGCTACCTTAGCAGCACCCCAGCCAAGGATGCACTAATTAGACAAGGAGATAAACTGTGTTGCTAAAGCAAATCCATCCTTTGTTTATGATTAGGCATTGAGTGACAGCAGTGGGTAGATCCAAATTCCAGTCTCACAGATAAAGAACAAGGAGGTGTCTAAGGCTAAAACACTTGCCAGGACTAAGGACCAGAGATATGGTCTTTGCTTGTACTTAAACTGAACAAAGTCTGACCCCAGAAAGGTGAGGAAACCAAGTAAAGTGATGAGGTGGAGGGAAGCATAGAGAGAGAAAGTGAAATATTTCATGGACACATGGTGGCATAATCTGGATAACCCGTCAGCACTGTGGACAGCTGGGAACAGCAGAAGCTGAATTTTCAAATAGCATTTACTTCACATGTAGATTACTACAGTAGACTCTAAACTGGTATCAGTGACTTGGTGGGGGATGGTGAAGACTGGTCTCTGTGAGTAGAAATGTCATAAAGACTAACACATTAACATGATTAGACATTAATAGTGACAGAGATTCTGAAAAGGGTAAAGCAGGAAACAAGACCCGATCAACTTGTAGAATGTCAGCAAGCCACTGGGAGTGTCACCGTTTTATTACAGATGTATTAGATCTGGACCCTAATCCAACTACTTCACCTTATGGACAAAATGTGTACAAGAAAAATTACCTTCTTAAGATCACATTTTCATGCAAGATCATAACCTGGATTAGAATTCAAAAGATTTCTAATCTAGTGACTTTCACTACATTATACTGGTTGCAGACAATAGAAACACAGTCACTAAAGGCACATATTTTTCTATATTATATTGTTACTGACATTTGGGTCTTGAATTAAGACTATTATTCTTGTCTAAAGACAATAATAACTTTCCCATTTCTAGCAATGAGATCTTTTCTATTAAAAGATTTCATTTACTAAAAATCACTGCATTTTATGTTTACTCCATTACAGCAATATGTACATGTATCTAAATGTATGCATGTCTGTATGCATGGATTTAAAAAGCTATTTTAATTCATAAACTTTTATATAAACCTTTGTAACATGAAAATTCACACGTTTGGAATAGAGCTTCTGTAAGCTGGCATGTTAGTTGCATGACTAACACAGACTGTGACGTCCGCCTTATCTTAGACACAGGCAAGGTCAGAACTCACTGCACACTCAGGACGGTGCCTTTCAAGACTATAGGTCAAGTGAGGCTGTGTGATATGAGTTCAACACCACCTGGAAAACAGGCCTCCTTCATAAAATAGTCATTGACTTGCCCGTAAATACCAGAAACTCACTGAACAGATGATCCCATCTATCAACAACTAGAGATAAGAATTACAATCCAAACATCTTTGGGGAAAATAACATATTAGCTTGAATTCTCAACAAAGCATAAAAAAAAAACCTTAGTCTACAGTGTGTTGTAAAAATTCAATATGCTATAGACATTTATCCATAAATATAGAACATAGAAATATGAATTTATAATCATTAATAACAAGAAGATTTAACATTTTTAAGCCACCAATTTATTTTTAAACTTCTGTTTTTCTCTAATGTTTAAACACATACACGCATATACACACATACACACTCAAAACTAACATTTCCCTAAATAAGTAGCCTGCAAAATTTCAGCAGAAAAGAAAATTGTTTGGAGAATTATATTGCAAGTTTTCTTAAGTGTAAGAATTCAAGGTGAAAATTCTATTTCACTAAGCTTTATAACGCAACTGAAGAAAGCCATTTTGAGGAAAGGAATTATGTAAAATGTGAATACCTGGCATAAATTATTAATATCTTGCAAGTACATTCATATGGATAATTTATTAGTTTAATATTCTTACTTTGCAGATTCATTGGCAAAATTATTAGAATTGTATGTCAAATGAAGGTCTGTGTATGGAGTCATTATTTCAGAATCGTACAAACAGGACAGAGGGTAACAAATTCAGACAGCAACAGTTTTTGTGTGATTGTTGGGAACTGTTTTCTGGAGAAGTCTATCAGTAGCTCCAGATATGAGCCCACACATTAGCATCAGTTTTGCATAATTAACAAGGATAACAATAATTATGTTGCTAATATAGTTATTCTTATAGCAAATTTCAAGTTCTCAGGTAGTTCTTTAAAAAAATCTCAATTCAAGTTTCCTTTTCTGGGCAGCAAGTCTTACGTTTCCACAGCACTCCACACCTATTAGATCCACACACAATCTTGGTAATACTTTCAATGGAAGATGGTATAGAAGATAAATGATCAAGTAATCATTTACTCTCCCCAAACAAGTTTTATTGATTTTCAGATTTGTGGCAATAGATTCTATCTGTAATGGAAGAACCCAGAATTCTATATTTTTCCCTTAGATAATAAGACAACCATCTCTAATACTGTACAGTATGTCCAATCACTGTTAGGTTATGTATTTTTCAATACTCTAAGTCTCAAAATCAGTTTTAAAAAAACGCTACCTATTTCTGTGCTCACAAAAATACCATATGCTTGAAAAAAATTCATGTTAGAGCATGGACAGCTTTAATACTACAATATAGACCTTAATTCCTTTGTGTGTCTATAAGACTAAAACTAAATATATTATTATAGTTTGCATTGGTAAAACCTGTTAATTCAGCTCCTTAAAGGATTATTTTACTCCTTTTTGATTACTTTATTAATTTCTATTTATTAGAGTTTCATAAACTTATTACTTGGGTTTTATAAACTTTCTTCTATAACATTAGGTACTTTCCCTTAAAACCTCCATTTTCATGTCTGTTGACTATTAAGCCATGTTTATTTAGGCTTCTGTTGGGACTACAAAAAAGAAAAAAAGGTTCCCCAAAAGTGAATAGAAATATATTAGGCAGATATTTGAGAGACAGATAGTAGATAAGCAGATTCTTAAATAAATATGTAGAATGAAAGATGTATCAGGAGGTATTTTTTTTCCAGTGACTATTTGCCTTGAGTTTTCAGATTAATCTGTCAAATCTTTAAACCATACTGATAAAAACAAGCTAACGTAAAGGATGATCATTAAGCCTTTGTGTTATGTAGTTGTTCCTGATAGAGAACAGAACAACTATAACAGAATCATATATAATAAGCTGTGTTTCCATATAATAGGGTCACTCTGCAACTGGAGATGAAAGGAAATGACCTTTGAATTTGAGTCCATCAACCAATTTTACTTTACCAATCTAGAATTATCTAGAAATATTACATAATGTCTTTAAAGACTGTAAGACTCTCCCAGCAATTCCTCCCAACCCTCATTGCCCCTGCCCTGGATCAGGTCTTTCTCTCTCCTCTAAATCACTGCAATATATTTCTGAATAACATCACGGATTCAAGTTTCACCCATTTTATTCTATTTCATTGCCATTAGAAAGTTTCTTCTTAAACATTGATCGAACCAAATTATCCACTATTAAGAACCTATGGTGGCACAACACATCTATTAGAATGGCTAAATTAAAAAATAATGACACAAATGCTGGCAAGGATGTGGAGAGACTGGATCGCTCATATTCTGCTGGTGGGAATCTAGAATGGTATAACTACTTTGTGAAACAGTTTGGTAGTTTCTTATAAAACTAAACATGTATCTATAATATGACCAAGCAATTGTACTGCTGGGCATTTATTCCAGAGAAATTAAAACATGCTCGCACAAAAATCTGTACACAAATATTCATAGCAGCTTTATCCATAATAGTCCCCAAACTGGAAAGAACCCAGATATCCTTCAATGGCTGAATGATAAAACACACTGCAATACATTCTTACCATAAAATACTAGTCAGTGATCAAAAGGAACAAATTATTGATACATGCGACAATTTGTATGGATCTGAGGGAACTAGGCTGAATGAAAAAAAAAAAAAAAACAACTCTAAAACCTACATACAGTATGATTCCATTTAGACAACATTTGTTAGGGATAGCCAATGGAATGGGGGTAGAGAGGAGGTGGGTATCGCCATAAAAAGATAACACCAGGGATCCCTGTGGTGATGGAACTGTACTCTGTCTTGACTGTATCCATGTCAATATCCTGGTTGTGATATTGTACCCCAGTTTTGCAAGAGGTTACCATTTCATTATTTGTGTTCTACTACTGGGTAAAGAGTACACGAGATCTCTGTTTTCTTTCCTAAACTTTCACATAAACCTATAATTATCTCAAAAATGAAAGGTTTGATTAAAACAAAAAACTATGATGCTTCATAGTGCCTACAGAAAGAAGTACAAATTCCTCAGAATCATACATAACAACATTCAGAATATGGCCCTCAGACAATTTTTATCGTCATAACTCGTTACTTGTTGTACTTTCTCTTCTTACTTCCACCCTATACTCGATACTGTGAGAAGTTTCTTTCTTGCATCACTCTTGTACCACTGGACAGAGTTCACTGGGATTGCCTCTACTGCGGTCTCTCTCATTACCAGCAAGTTTTAAGGACACAGGTTCTGCCCACAGCCTTCCTCCTCTTCTCCAAAACAATACATACTATCAAACATTTGCACTATAGCCACCAGGAAGGAGAGAAGAAAAATTAACAAAACAGGGAGTGTTTTTTCTCTAAGGAAGGTGTACAGTATATAATCTAGTTGTAGGGGAAAATAATCTCAATTTTAATTTATTATTTGTGCTCCACTACAAAAAGAATTTAAGGTTGGTATCAAAATCCGTGCAATACAGCAATTTTAAATACATTTTAAAAATATAAGAAAAATGTGCTAACAGGAAAAATACTAGAAGAAAAATAAAGTCAGGTAAAGTGCACTGCTGACATGCTGTATACTGCTCACCTCCAGGGGGCATTATTTATAACATGTATGGTTATGGGACAGTCTGATAAGGTTTGCACACAACAATAACATGTTTTCAACATTTCTAATTACCAAGCACTGTTTTATGTGCTTTAAAAGTGTCAGCTCATTTAATTGTCAATACTACCCTGTGAAATAGTCATTATCTCCTTTATACAATAAAGAAATTAAGGCTCAGAGGAGGAATGTGACACATTTTGGATTCAAACCAAGATCTAATTGACTATAAAGGGTGTATATTTAAATTCCTAAAAACTGGAAACATATTTGGCTATAAGCTTTTTAGGAGCCAATTCAAAAAGGAAAACAGTCACTTAAAAAGTCACAGCGTTCATTACGTAGAGTAAAGTTGTTTGTGAAAACCGCATATGTTCCTGAACCTGAGGACAGAGATTCACTTTACCCGTTCTTCCTAATAGAAAGGACACAACTAAAACAATGGTCAGCCTCCTCAGTAGCATCCTTGTCATTTTTAATTGCAATTAATTTTGTTATCCAATGATGCTGCATAGACTGTTTGAAAGGACCAAAAGTTTGTAACCCCTACTTCATCTGAACTAAAAACAAAACTTCAACACATTCAGATTCTAATATACTGAGTAGATTTTTCAAATTTTGTGTTATTAAGGTTAGATACTTTTATACCCAATTCTCCCTTTAGCTGACGGTAGTTGAAAGTCTCAGCCTAACATGCATGCTGAATCTCAACTTGCAGAGAAGACTTTTTCTGATCACTATCTTGAGTCAAAGTGGAAACGGTGTTCAACAAGACATTTTATTTGTTTATTTGTTTGAAGGCTTGGACTAATTGAGTAATATATTCTGTACATTGCTTGTCCTGTGTAAGTATTAGAACATTTCTACTAAAAATCTGTTAATAAAATTCCATCTTCTCCTCAAATACTACACAATATGCTACTACATAGCATCTTACTATGAGAAAGTTTCACCTATTAGCAAGTTTCTAGCGTTTTCTAGAAAGGAATGTATTGTTTAGGTATTAATGTTTTCACACTGATCCATATCAGGGAGGTAAGGTTACATACACTCAACCTAGAATATAGGAAATGCTCAAACTCAAGTCAACTTTTACAATGAAAAGCAGTGATTCAGAGATTAAGTTATTCTTTTATAGCCTTCTGCTTATGTAGTTAATATTTTTAAGTGTGTTTCTAGTTACTTACATTTTGCTTCACTAAATGATTCATTTTTCACCTGCCTTTTGATTGTCTGAGGCCTACTTTAAATGATATGTAAACTAGAGGATGCTGTCAGAGTGAGACCATGTATATACATAATAGATTATTTTTAGAGTGGGGGAAAGAGAGTGGAAACTTTTTTAATAACTTAAAATATACTTTAAGGGAATTTGAAAGGTTCTTAAATTGGCTCCCAGTTTCTAAGTTTGATAATTCATCACTCACCTGTGAGACATCTAAATAAAATGCATCATTTCTTGTTTTGTACTCATCACTAACACATTTTTTGATGGGATCTTATGTAGAATCTCTTGAAAAAAATCCTTGGAACTACATGCAAAAAAAACGTTAATTTGAAATATTCTGTCAAGCATTAATTTGATTAGTTAACAAAATGAAGAATTAAGCAGTGTTTTTTCTAAAAGCATCGGTGCCTCACTAGCTTCAAATGTCCTTATACAACTGAGTGAGCCTTGGGGAGAGAGGGTGCGCCATAGCCTGCCAGCGCTTCCTTTTGAGCCATCTTCTTCTATACTATCCACTTTGGTAGACATTTATGTACTTACTCATAAAACAGTTGGAGTCCCTAAATGAAAAACATGTGTAAGTTAAAAAAAAATAAAGATGAAAGGGTTTGGGAATTATTTAAATGTAAAATAATTCTAAGAAAAAATTTTCATATTTAATTTTATGTAATACTCCTCCGAAATTTTTCCAGTACACAATCTCATTGGATTCTAAAAAGATAGGAATGTTTGAGTATCTGTATCTTAGAGCTGAAGAGAGATTGACAGAGAGATTATCTTCTCCAAGGTCACAGACCTAATAAGTGGTAATTTAAAACCCACATTTTTTTTCTGTTTAGGGAGGGTAGAGATACGATTCACAAAGAGAGATGGGGACTTTTTAAGCTGGATTTTTTTTTTTTTTTTAGGATAGAAAACTTGGCATACTTCAAATGTAATGAGTTTACTTTAAAAATAAACAATTTGGTGCTCTAAAATGGTTTCATTTATGTCATTAATAACTGCCATGATCTACAAGTCTAAGAGGTGCCCTGAAGATGTTGCATTCCTCCAGCAGACACTGTTAACAAATGCCACAGTGCCGTTTTCTTCATATATAAACAGAAGCCTCAGGAGACAGAGATGAAACTTCTTACATGAAAAACCATACACTCTAAATGTCACTCTCTTAGAATACTCTAAACCCTTCTTAAAGATAGTTAATGCAAATAGCCTAAAATGTGCTTCAAATTATATTTCAAAGTATTTTTTTCTTCTACACAAACAGGTTGGCAGATACATGTACAAGTTACAAAGCCAAACAACTCAACAACCAATTATAAATTGTGCTATTCAATGAGCACAAGCAGAAGAACTCCATGAGGTACAAATAAATTGGCATGATACCATCTGCAATTAAGAACACCATAACCCAGCTAATTGTTTTTGTTCATGATGGTTAGTGAATCCTTGTCCAGCTCCTAAAATTGCCAGATGTACCACAATTGGCATAAATTAGATCTGGGCACATACGAAGCTTTTTTTGAGTTATACATCTTGTGTCCCTGTAGAATGTTTAAGTATTTTCTTTTTCTTTATCTTACATCTCAGTACTCTTCAATGGAATATCTACTCAACATATAGTTCACAAATCGCAAAGTCCACATTTAAAAGAAAGTTATTTCTTAGGTGAATTATTTCTCAACATCCTAAGTTACTTTTCATTTTTCACTCATGAATTGGTATATCAGTATACCCTGTATATATTCTGCTCCTCCCTTCCTATAATTTATTTATTTATTTATTTATTTATTGTAAGGAAGACCAGCCTGAGCTAACATCCGTTGCTAATCTTCCTCTTTTTGCTGAGGAAGACTGGCCCTGGGCTAACATCCGTGCCCATCTTCCTCTACTTTATATGGGACGCCACCACAGCATGGCTGACAAGCAGTGAGTCGGCGGGCGCCCGGGATCCAAACTCGCGAACCCCGGGCTGCCAAGCGCGGACTAAACTGCTGCGCCACCGGGCCGGCCCCTATAATTTATAATATTTAAGTGTTTACATCTAGATAGTTTTAAAGAATCAATATACTTTCCTGGCTTATAGAAAAACAGATCAACAAGCATGTATGTTAAAATTATTTCTAAAACACACATATAAATACATGATTTGATGTCCTGAAGATAAATTCATCACATATTTAACTAATATTGTACAGTTAAAGCATAGAATAAAGATTCTATAAATCTTTCATATCAAGCAATAGACCCTAGGAGTATCAATAGAGGGACAGGACTGTAGAGTGTTAGAGAGGTTCACTGTCTGATTTAACTCCACTCTTTTTGATATGATGGGCCATGGGAATATCCATGCTGGACTCTCCCCTAGGACTTCTCTTCTCCTTGAGGCATATCTCATCTCCAAGATGTCTGTGCTGTAATTATTATTAATAAAGTCTAGCCATTTTAAGAGAGAATGCATAACACTGTAAATGTACTTAATACCACAGAACTGTACACATACAAATGGCTAAAATGGTAAATTTTATGTTATATATATTTTACAATAAAAAATGGAAAAAGAAGAGAGAGAATACATCGTGCTTTCTAAGTTATTTACACATGAAATTCTACTAATAGCTTTGAGCAACTAAGTTTTTAGAACAACAAAAAGCAATGTGAATAAGGACAAAAGACATACCCAGTCCTGAAATTACTTACAATCTTATTGTAAAGGCAAAACAATTAAAAATGTAAATGTTGCTAAAGGAATTCAGGGGAGGACATTATTAAAATACTCTTCGATCAAATTAAAGACGAATGAATACAAAGCAGCTGTGATTCACTTAAGATCTAGGTTTTGTTGGTACAGGAAACATATTTATAATAATCAGGGAGGTCCCCTTCTCTGTGCTTCCCAACATCCATAGTGCCACTGCAGTCATCACATAGGACAGTCCTCTGGGATCAACTATTTATGCAGAAGACTTGAGCCACTTGCTTCATTCTCAGTTGCTAGTCACCCCTGTGCAAATCTGGAAAATCCTATACATTTTCATTTTAGGTATAGGGCTTTAATTGCTGCCTCTGTCCTCTGTAGTTCCATATTTAAACAAAAATCTTGATTCAAATCCTTGGAATTCTGCTCCCTTTGTTTTACGTTCTCAGGAAGATGAGAATTGCCATTAGAACCCCTGTGACATCTAGTGGCCCTGCAGAGATCTGGGGTTTTGTTCAAGGGGTGATGCTGGTCTGTGCATAGATAACAAGAGAATTGAGAATAATACTTATCTATACTATGGTCCTTCCTTCTTAACTACTTTGCTTGCACTTTTAAGAAGAATCAAAACTAGTTGTTCTCCTCTTACCTTGAAACAACTTAAAAACTGCTATTCAAGTATAACAGACGGTGAACTTTCATCACTGCAGAAAGTTAGTCCCATCACAGACTTATTACAGTTTTACCTGATTTAAATTTGTCATGCCTGGCTTGCTTTAAAATATTTACATTTTTTATTCAATTGAAATTAGATGTACATTTTAAAGACATGGCTCAATTCTAAAAATACTACATGAAAATGAATATCTGTGGAATACACAATTTCACATACTTAGGATACTCTAGTGGTTTATTTGTATTTTTTGTCACCTTATAATTGAGTAACATCAACTGATCAGGTTAGTTTTGGTCTCATGTTTTAATTAAATTACTTTTTTTCTCCACAAAAATTCTCTGTTTTTATAATATGTGGAATTATTTTCTAAGTCATAAAAGATCCAAAATGGTGTGGGGGTAGGTAGGTATTTGATTTCATATAAAATTTCCACTTTAATCTATTCACTCAACACCTAAAGATCAATATTCCTATAAGCAGATTTTATTGCAGGTACTTGGCCAGATTTACTACCATTTGAATGAATTTTATGTGACTCTGTCCTTCTCTTAACCCCAACAGAATTTCACATTTTTAATAACTTATTAAGTTCATTTGCTAGGTGAGTTTTACATTGTGGCACAGTTGTGTTGCCTAATAATTTTCTAATAAGAAGAATCTTATTTTCCCATGTGATGTTGTAGTATCAGTTTCAATTTATAAATTGAGCAGGATGATAGAAACCAAATGTTACAATATGGTGCTGTGTTCACATTACAAGGAACCTGATTAGAAAACATAAAGACATTATTGCCTTTCTTGTATAATAACTTTCTTGGAATAAATGTTTTCAAGTCATAAATTAGGTATTTCTGCACACCAGGTAACTTCACGATGAAGAATCTAATGGAGACTGTGGCATATTTACATGTAGACAGTGTCTAAAACGGGTCAGGTAAGTGGACTTAGGCACGGGATATATATATAACAAGAATGAAGTACAGTAACACATTTTACTGGCTGTCTTGTACATCTGTTCACTCTTTAGTCCCAGAAACAAAAAAAAAAGCAAATGGAGGAAAATGATGAGCATGTGTATATTTTAGACCAGGCTATAAAATGTGGAGAGAAGCGTATTTTCTTGGAAATTAATAAAAAGGGAACTAGCAATTCTTAAGATTCTACCATGAATTAAGAATTATGATAAATACTTCATGCATGTTTCCTGATTCAGAGTAGGTATTATTATTCTAATGTTATAGTTAACAGTCATGAGAAGTTTTGTAAGACCACTAGTCTGACTCAAGTTCAGATGTTTTTGATTCTATGCTCCCTCTCAAACCATCTATAGTATTTATGCCAAGAACTCATCCCATACTTAGTACACTACCCGGCTTCAAGTACTAAGGTTGACATAAATTTATGGAAATGTCTTTAGCCTTACTGGACCTCTGTTTTTTCAGGTATAATCTGAGGTATTGTTACAAAACTATCTTTAGATTTTCCCTGATTATCATTACCAAATGGTTTTATTCTTTCTTGCTCATTTCCTGCTTTTAATCAATGAGAAGTGTCCCTTCTGTAAAATTGTAAAGCTGACGTAAATTGGTAGAAGCAAAATATTTAGTAAATTTGAGTAGAGTCTTAAATTAGATAAATTCTAAATGTCTGTATATTATTTGCCTGTAAAATTTTAGCTCTTAACACAATGCCTGTCCACACACACACAAAAGGACAGGTATAATATATTTTTATTGAAAGAATGAATGAACAGATTGTTTTGTTCTTCGACATTTGACTTTCTCCTGTTTTGAACTCCTAAACAACTTTACATAAATCAAGGTCCTATTATTATGGAGCATTAAATCAGGAAATATGTATTCCCTTGGGAGATTGAAATCATACATCTTCTGAGTTTAGTTTTTTTTTTAAAGTGGGAGTTCTCTTACCCAAGAAATCCATTTAACTTTTAATTGGATGACATTATTGGTGGTGACAATGAAAATAAAGTACAGTGGTCCCTTAGAATCTGCAGGAAATTGGTTCCAGGACCCCCGTGGATCCCAAAATGCGAGGATGCTCAAGTCCTTTATGTAAAGTGGCACAGTATTTGCATATAACCTACACACATCCTCCATATACTCTACATCACCTCTAGATTACTTATAGTGCTAGGACAATGCAAATGCTACGTACATAGTGGTTACACTGTCCTGTTGAGGGACTAATGACAAGGAGAACAAGCCTGTGCACGTTCAGCACAGACGCAGCCGTGGTGAGACTTTGATCCACGGCTGGTTGAGTCCACGGATGCGGAACCTGTGGAGACTGAGGGCTGACTGCAGTACCTACTATTCCAAGGAACAGAAAATCCTCTAATTGAGCATGAAATACTGCACAGCTTAAACATGGCTTCAATATATCAATGATTACCTTAATTTGGAATTTTTATTTAAAAATCATTGGATACTGTTGTAATAGTAAAAAATATGAAACATCCCAAATGGATATTAGGGTGATTAAGTAAACTGTTGTATAGTCACACACTGGAGTACTGCCTAGCATCTAAAAAGCCTGAACATGAATAAGTATCAAAAACATATTATTGAGTGAAAAAGAAAACTGCAAAGGGACAACATATCAGTGTGTTAGCACTAATTCAGGCAAAAATTCTGATTCCCTTTTTGACAATCTTCTATGCAGCAGACACTCTTCTAGGCACAGACAACGACAGCAAACAAAATCATTAATATACATTTTGAAATAAATAGTCTATATTATCATAGACACATATTAATGTAATAAGATTCAAAGATACATATGGTAGGGATACTGCTAAGTTTACTTCATTTTTAAAAATGTGAAGAAAATGTGGCAAAATGTTTACATTTGATGTTTGGGGCAGAGTTCACGTGTGACTGCCTCACCATTTTCTGTATGTTTTAAAGTTTACTTTACAGGTAAAACTATTTCAATAACCCTATTCACTTATTGTATAGGGGACTGTAACAAAACCATAGCAATTTGGTGACAGAGTTGAGAATACTGGTCTTTGAGCAAAACAGGGGGGAGTAAAAGAAATACCTCATTGTGAAAAAGGAAAGGAAAGCATCCTGTCCTTGCACAACTCAGCATTTGAATTGGCACCCTCTGCTTTCAGTTTCAGCGTTGACTTTTCAGTCCTTCCAACTTCCTCCACGCGGCGTGTCTGCCTCTCAGGGGCCACAGCTCCGGAGCTGCGTGCTGGCTGTATTTGGCAGTCGTAGTATAAGAAATAAGCCAAGCGCTTGAATCTGGGTCTTTTTTTTTTTCTTTTCATTCATTCTTTCTTTGCTCTATGTTTTTAGAGCAACATCTAGTACTTCAGCTCATTCCTTGGCAACTTCTGTCTTGCTTGGATCACCATCAACAATGGTGTTAACACAGTGACTGCTGCCAGAAACTCAGGTTCTGTGGCACCGGTGGCCTTGCTGGTCATCGAGCCAGTGCACCTGCTGCTAGTGCAGAATCAGGCTGTTGATAAAACTCTAATCCCCTCATGGTTCACCAGCTTAGCTTTGAAAGCCACCACAGGAATGGAGGAACGTTTCATAGAGTAAAGACATTCCTAGGAATATGTTTTTCCTACAAGCTTTCAAAGTGATCAACAAACACTTTTATGCATTTCAGAACTAGCAGAGGGATGAGTTAATTCTCCAAACTGGAACTATGACTCAAAGAACTTCTTCCCATTGCAAGATCCTTCAGCTGACAACATGGACGTGTTTGTATTAATTTCCTTAGGGAGGCCTATTAGGAGGTGTTTGGGCCAAAATTTCTCTCAGATGGGAAACTCTAATCTGGTAATTTCTTCATTCCTTAAACTTTCTATTTAAAAGTTAATAATATTCAAAAAATTGTCATCACTAAATGGAGTTTCCGTCTACCCACCTTCCAACAGATCTTGGCTTGTTTTCAAACTCAAGAGGAGGGAAGTTTGAATTACTGTTGGAAATCATAGCTCAGGTAATAAAAATAATGTTCTAAAAAGTTATACGTGTGTTCTGAATGATTAATGCTCCCATTTAAAAAAAAAAACAAACTCAGTTAAAAATACATTTACTATATAATTCCTCACCAAACTCAGTCTCTTGGAAACAAGCTTTGGCTTACAAATTTGTTAGTATGCCCGAATTTAGGAGCTTAATAAAACATTAATAGTCTATGTCACCATCAAATATAGACTATATTCTGATAAAATGGAAACCGAAGAAGATAGGCCATTTCCTTTGAGATCTTGAATAGGAAAATGTACAGCAGCTTATTTATCAAAATAGATGCCTCTTTCATACATGAAAAAAATCTAAAAAATAAATTACTTTTATATATTAACAGTAAAACTATAACTAATTAGGATTTAGATAAAACACTGATATATATATGCTTATATTTAATATGTATTTATACCAGATATGTTCGTGAATTTATAATACAAAACATACAACAATATAACAGATAAGTAAATAAACGAAGAGTAAAATCCAAAAAGTCTCAGAAAACAGACCCAAGCTATTTGGAAGGTATTTAAAAATACTCTAGAAAATGTATGCATAAACAAAAAAATAGCATAGCCAAGACAAAGATAATTCAATCTAACTCTCATATAATCAAATACACACTTATCAGTCTTTTTCTTGGCCTTTACAAATGGGTTTGGCTTGCTGTCTGTTGAAGAAAATCCATTTTTGGCAAAGGTTTTATACACAAGAGATCTAGTTTATTTTGATAAAATTAAAATTTAAAGACCACTTCTCTCCATGATTGTTTTGGTGCCTGTAAGACTTCCAAATGAAGGAGATGCTTTAAACATATGGATGGGGTTAAGATGCCATCTGTACCCTGCATGAGACCTCATACATACTAAATATTGGGATAGCTTTTCAATCAACCCTTCTCCAAACTGAAAAGTAGAAGAAACAGATACTCAAGCTTTGGTTATAAAAACTCAAGTTATTATTACCAAGTAGCTGCAAGGATATAATGTACAAATATTCACACATTTACATAGAAGATATTCTAGAAAAATATTGCTTTGGAAGACTGATGGGATTATCAGAACCATAAATTTAAGAATGAATTATGAATTAACTCATTATGTAGTTTATAAATTGAAGTAAGTAAGAAAAACATCATCATATTAACTATAATGGTATGATATTTTGAAAGCCATTTTGAAAAGAAAATTTATTCTAAATTTTAAAAGACAGAATCAACACTATTATTACTATTTTTTTCTATTCCACTGATAGAGGCTCTTATCTTAGCCAGTGTTTGCTGCAAACCATGAAATAAGCCCATCTTTAGTTTAAGATACAAAAATTATATGCAAAGCAATAAAGTCAGGCTCTTTATTCCAGATATATTTATATTTCTTATAATAATTTGATTCTATCTAATGAACAGCACATGAGTGTTTATAAATTACTAATAAAAGCACTGTGCAATTGAGAAACAAAGAGAACATAATTCTTCTCTCTCTGTCTCATATACACACACACACACACACACACACACATACACATGTCAGGGAAGTGTTTGTAGTCTGCATTCTTAAGGTACAATTAGGACTGGTTTTATGAGCAGACAAGTAAATATGAGAAGTACCTGAAAGGCATGCCATTGGCTCCTTTTTCTTAGTCTTCAAATGCTTTGTCTCAAAATTGGGATTGGCTTTGTGTTTACATGTATATTTACGGCTATGGAATTAAGCATGAAATTGAATTTTGAGTCACACCTACTAACTACTATCATAACAGTGAAATAATTTTTTATGACAGATCGAGTCTTGTGGCCGGGGAACATGGGATATAGAATGAAGGACGGACTCAGTAATAGATTAAACACTCTCAAAATGTCTGCAAGTGGCAGAATGAGCATATGTTTATTTACGGCTTTTTTTAATTTAAATAATGGGAATTGACTTTCCTACAACTAAGTGAATCATTTTGTGTGTCAATATACTCATCACAGAAGTACAAAACTACTGTCATTACAATAGAATACTTGAGTTGTATGCAGGATCTCACTCTCCCTTATGAAAACAGTAGGGAGGGATGCATTTTCTATTTAATTTAAACAGAACCACAAATTGCGTTTTACACCAGTAATAATTATATTTAATTACCTTTAGTTCTGCTAAGAAACTCTGCTCAAAAACGGAAAGAAGATTTACAGGAATAACATCAACAAACACCAACTTAAACTTTTCTATTATTTTGAAAATTGAAAATTTACTACTCAATAACTGGTAATCATTTATTTTCATTCCTACTTCAGTTCTCTGATCTCTCAGTTCTCTCCAAATTCAAAAGTAGTGGAGATAATTTTCATCTTAGTCATAATTTAAAAAAAAAAAAATATATATATATATACATACACACATATATGTGTGTGTACATTCACACATTGTTTTTAACCCGGATTTTTATTCATCTTTATTTTTATTTATCACCTTGGCTCATTCTTATAGGAAACCTTGAGGCATTAAGGTAAATCTGAGTGTAACATAATTTTCCCTTACCTCTCTAAAAGGAAAAAAATGTTCTTGTTGATTTATAACTCTCCACTCTGCCCGCACTGATCTGTTTTTCTAGTTTTTGTTATGCAGTCACAAGGTTACCACAAAGTGACATGAAAATGGTATTAAAATAATAAAGCCAATAATTCAGAGTAAATGGTTTAGGAGTCCTGCTTGAATACCTTTCAAATTCATTCATGAATAAAGGACCTTACTTTATTGGACTAAATATATTGTCAAAATCTAAAAATTTATTCACATTGACACTGAATTATTTTCTAAGTTCAGTAATTTTGATGCCTGTCCTGATTTGTAAATCACCATATAGTTGCCTAAGCACGCACAGAATATTACGTGCATTGTAAAATGTTCAGCAAATGATTTCCTGTACTGTTGTTCTTAATGAGAGAATACAAAGTTATTCGGAGAGCTACAACTGTGAAATAAATTGTTTCTCTGCTGACCTAGAGCAATCTGTGCTCTCTCTCAACTGAGTTGATGAACATTAAAATGATGTTTTGAGATAAGTTTCAAGGTTTAAGTAATTACTGCTACCATTGTAAATTGCATGGAATTTTACAATTTATTTACATTGCATAGCTCTTCATTTAAAATATTCTGAATAGTAATATTGTTTAAGGTAAATCTATGGACATTTAAAAGGTTACAGTATAACTTTTGAGGTTATATTTTAAAGTGTATAAAATAAACATAGCATATATATCTATATGAATACATATAAAAGATAGACAGACAATATATATTAGTTAAATTTTAGAGCTTACTCACATTTCGGTTAAATATAAAAATCTATAAATACTTAAAGATATTTAATCTTAAAATATTTAAATATTAAAAATAAATGTTTTAAATATAAAAGTAATTCAAATCTCCTTCCAATTTCTAAAATGAAAATTACAATCTGATCTCTACTAGGTGTATACATATATCTTGTTGTTGTTGGTAATAAAGAATAACTGAAATGGCAATATGTAAATCCTGTCCTATATGTAACTTTGAAGAATTGATTTAAAATACTACCTTGTGAGACAAATGACAATCTGTATTCAATAGGAAATTATAAGGTATTTCTATGTCGCATATAATTTACTATTTTTTTTTCTAGCAAACATATTGAACAACAATTTAAAAGCACAATAGAGACTTAGGGTATAAATTAAAATAACATCAAATTTCAAGGTAGATTCATTTCCTTCATGCTTTCATGCATATCATCTTATGACATAATTTTTGGTTATAAAAAGTATGTTTAAATTAAATCACACTGAAAGATAAGAAATACCACTCTACAGTCCATATTCCTCTCCTTGTCACTATTTTTGTCAGTATCCTGACCAAGGTAGTAATTTTAAATCAAGAATAATAACATCTAAGATCTTGTGGAATAAGTGTTACCTTGCACTGCAAATGCCAACCAAGAAATGGGGAGTGTGATGGAAGCAACATGGATTATTTTAAACTGCTGGAAAGCATCAAATACACTGCAATTATCCAAGGCCATGTTCACTCACACTCAGGATAGTATGGGCTACCTATAAAACACTTTTTTTGCACATAAAATACAATTGATATAATTATTACACTGAAATGACTTGCCCTAACTCTACCTTTTACTTTACATGTAAAAGCACAGTGAAATCAGTGGCTTACTTTAGATTTTCTTTAAATAAGACCACCAGATTTTAAGTTGGGTAATACAATGATTGGAATTATGTTTTTAAAGATAAGCAGAGTTAGAATGAATTCATGTCAATTTTAAAGCAAATTAAATGAAAAATTCCTATATGCCTATTTAGATGTATATTTGAGCAAAAATATGACAATTTCTCATCCTGTACATCTGTAAGTAATGTTAATTTTTAAATAGATAAAGCTCTTTTAAACCATGTTCAACTGCTGTCATTCATCTTTTTTAATCTTCTCATTTACTGAGGTCTCAAAAATACAAGAACATCTTAAAACACAGACAATATTAATTTTGAAATATAAAGAGTAGATGAACTTACTACCTATTTACCACATTGAAATTTTATTCCAGCATATACCATAGCTTTCCTTTTTACTCAGAACAAATACTCTGGAGCTTTTCTGATTAAAATAGCTGTATGAATAATCTCTTTCATGCCTGTCGAGGATAAAGTTTATGGATGCTTATTCCTGGAGGTAGGAAGCGAACCTTTTTATAATACTTTTTTAAAATGTTCTAATAGTTTTAACAGTTTAGTATAGATCTAATACTTTTCTTAATTACTACGGCACTGGGACACCTTTGCTCCTGGATGTGCATATAAAAATACAGGTTGCTGGGTCCCACAGTAGTCCTGAATCAGAATTTCTGGCAATAAGAGCTCAGGAGACGGCATTTTCAAAATGCTTTCCTAGGATTCTTATGTACACCAAAGTTTGAGAACCACTGCCTTATAGGAGAACATTACAGTTTGGAGTGGGTTCCATACTTCACGCTTATCAGTTAAACAGAATCAGAGAATTCTAACATTTTATTAAGAAATTGAGACCAAATTAAGTAATTTTTCCAAGTGACAATAAAGAGTTCATGTAGCAGAGTGGCTCAAATCAGCTTTTCTCAAAATCAGCCGGGCCTGTAGCACTTAACAAAGATATGTCCATGGGAAAGTTGTGCTCCTGGAAACACTTTAGTTAAGAAGACTATCTATCTCTTTTCTTTTTTTTTTTTTTTTTAAGGAATGAAATGTAATAAATTGTCTAAATTATCTGATACATAGGAGATGCTTGGTAAATAGTTATCGTCATCACCAGTATCATCATTAACTTCTTGGTCCTAATTCCAACTCTGTCGTAGAGAACCACATCTACATTTTCTTTTCTCATGGTCAGTCATCTACTGACTTAGCTACTCCTAGTATTGTTTATTCACTTAATGATTCTGGTAAATAATCTTACCTTAATTATGGAAAATAAGCAATTAGATTCCTAAAAATATAACATTAACCATACATAACAACACATATGTACTCAAGAACATAAAATCTAAAAAGAAAAACAAAAAAAAACCAAGAAGGCATTCCTACAGGAACACAGAACTGCAGATTCCCTTTCCAGTGAGACTGCCCTGCAGAACTTAAGTCTTCTTAAATAAGGTTTTCAGAGTGATTTAATTACTGTATGTTTTATGGATTCTGATATTTGACAGAGTACACCTGTCTCCAATCTATTTCTTAAATGTCGTAGAACTGAACTCTAATTTTAGTTCTGCTTCCTAATTGTTTGATCTTTAATGAGTCAATTATCACATTTAGACCTCAGTCCCATTACCCAAAAATAAAATGTCTGTATAGTTGATGTCTAAAGTCGTCTGTACTTTTAGTTTTAGTATTCTATAAATGATATTTATTTAACCATGCCCTTTATGCACTACTTATCTCACTGACTGATTCTGTTAAAATGAAAAAATGTTACGAATGATAAATTTTAAAATAGTAATTATAATGTGTCTTTATCGAGAAGGATAAATTTGAAATCCTTCATTTCTGTGAAAAAAATGTGTGTGTGCATGTATAATCACAAAATATTATAATTTAATCTAGGATTTACAATCTTTTTTTTCCAAATTAACCACTATAAATAAAACATAATTCAAAATAGGACAGAATGAAATTTTCATAGGACAAAATTATCAAAAATAATGTTTTTACCTGGACTTCAGAGTGTCTGTGATTTCTTTGAAATTATATACAAAGGGACTTTTTAAAAGAGAGGGTGCAGGATTTTCATTAGAATTTCAAAAAGATACTCCAAAAGGATTGCTTTATGTGGTTACTCATATGTAACATTGTGAATAATACTTTCAATGATAGTTGTTTTGCTTTTTTTTTTCCCTTCAAAATTTAAGAACACATTCTCTACATAGATAATCCTTCAGCAGACTCTTGAAAGGACAGAGATATTAACTTTCTAATTCATGAGATCATGCCATGCTTGGAAGTCAAAGAAATAAAGTGGAAGGAATGCATGCATTCATTTCTTCAGTGAATCAACATATGATCAAAGGCCACCTATGGTACCTATCGAAGTGAAGCTCACCGCCCAGTGGAGGGGACAGATATTAACCGCATCGGTAATGACGAAAGTGCAACCACAACACGGGCTTCAAAAGAAAGGTCCCAAAAGAGAGGTCCTGGCAGCTATAAGCTCAAATAATAAGGACTTGCTAATGACAGAGGTCAGTGAAGGATTTTCCAAGGAAATGATAATTAAATTCAAATGTAAGGCCGAATTGGAGTTTAGTAGAGAAGAAGGTCAAGAATATTATTATCAACTTTGGGAAAGGCATGCACAAAAGTCCTGTGGAGTGAAATGACATGGCCATAAGGGGCTGAACTGGAATAAGCAAAGGAGAGGGGAGCCTAGTTCAAGAGGAGCCTAGAGAGGAAGGTGGAGGAATAAGAAAGCAAGATTTTTTGAGGTCAAGTTAAGAGACTTTGTCTTTTGCTTCAGGATAATGGAGACTTTCTTGGTGGGAAGAGGGTTTGTGTATGTACCAACACAATTAATTAGCTGCTTTTAAAAGTCTTGCATATAAGTTTAGGAAATTTAAAGAATGAGTTTCTGTGATTTGTGATGATTTACCAACAGGAAAGGGCTTGTGTCATCTAGATCAGTGATTCGCAAACCTGAGTCTGTACCAGAATCACCTGGGGAAATTGTTATAACACAGATCACAGAGGCTCCTACCCCAAAGTTCTGATTCGATATGTCTGGATTAGGGTCTGAGAATTCACACATGTAACAAATTCCCAGGTGCTGCTGTTGTGGGGACCATACACTGAGAACCACTGATCTCGATGAACGGACCATGGACCTACACTTTTGAATCTCTCTCCCCTATCAGATTCTTGTGTGAGATCTTTCCCTAACTAGGTCAGAAGTAATTCATAGTTTATAGTCTCTGAATCTAAAATACACGACGCAGTCTATATCTTTTCGATCCCAGAAATACTGGATAGTCATAGTACAAAGTAATGAACCAAAGCACGAACACTGGGGCCACTGGGTTCAAATGCTAATTCCACCACAACAAGTTGTGTGAACTTAGGCTCCTCACTCGCTATTTCCTACCTCACCCATAGCAGGCTATGGTAATCGTTGCCTCCTAAAACTGTTTGATTATAAATAAGTTATGATGTCATTTAGTACAATGCCTGGAACATGTAAGTGATATATGTGTTTGCTATTATTATTGGCATTTTTTAATTTTCTTATTTTGTAGTAAAAAAGACATTTTAATTCAAATTTCTTCAATAACTAGAATATGAACATTAAAAGTGTTTATTAGCCATTTGTTTCCTCTTTCATCAAGTATCTGTTCTTATTCGTGTTCATCTACTGATCATTCATTTACTACAAAGTATATGGAAAAGCTGTTGTGTGAATATGTGTAGACATGTCTAGTTTTTGTTTTTCCTCTTATGCATGTAATTGTTTTCATAAAAGCGGTTCAAAATTAACTGCCAACCCATGTGCATTATGCACGTGTCTCCAATTCAGTGTTTTCCACAGACTGGTTCTCCTATTTCATTTGTCTTTTGTGTATTCTCTATCTTAATATTAGTATATATTCATTGACTTTCATCTCACTACAGTTAACTCTGTGGGTTGCTTTGCCCTTTTGTGTGTTTCCTGGCTAATTTGATTCTGGTATCAGAAAACATATTTCACAGATGTGAGCATGTCATTAACAAAATACTTAACATGTGCTAATACTGACCCCTTGAGACTCTTCCTGCAGCTCTCCACTTAGAGG
The DNA here is from genome assembly GCA_031878705.1 of Tapirus indicus. Lineage (NCBI taxonomy): Eukaryota > Metazoa > Chordata > Mammalia > Perissodactyla > Tapiridae > Tapirus > Tapirus indicus. The sequence continues at coordinate 4,883,557 of CM062936.1, forward strand.
GCTTGCATATATTGATTATGCTTACTCTACTTTATATGACCAGGTTTTCTTTCAGGTATTTATCCAATTAATTTATAGGCATCTATTATGTGGCACTATAACAAATGCCTTTTTCAAACCTAAGTATGCGGTATCCTTTCATCACTTTTATCTGCTAAGCTAGGAGAGATGCCGAAGGCTATTACAGTGTATGACATGACCTACTTTTAATAAATTCACATTTGCAACTTACTTTATTAGACACCTTTCTCCCTGGTGCTCACATCTGGACTCTTTAATTATACACTCAGCCAAAGACTTCTGATACACGACGGCAATTTAGGAAGCAAGGAAGTAAAGCTCTGCAGACATTTCAAGATACAAAAATAAAGACAAAAGAAGGAAAAAATAGTACTGCAATTCTAGAAGGATTTGCCTTCCTGTAACCTTCTGCCTTAAAATTGTCTTTAAGCTCCTAAGTTATTTCTAATTTTGACCCTTAAATTACATCGCACACGTTCCAGACAGCCAAGACAGTCTCTCTGTTTTTTCTTACTATTATTCTGATTGTTTAATGCATTGCAGATGGGAACTCTGGGGCTCAAGACTTCTTTTTCCCCCTTGAAACCTCTAAATAATTAGACTGTTGAGCTCTCATTGCTTCAGATTCCCCCTTCATGCTGGCCAGAGGTGCACACATTTATCCTAAGGCAAAGCCACAGGCTGTAACAGTTTCACATTAGCTAAACATCTTAGATGATGGCATGTTATCTCTGAGGTCATAACATGAAATCACTCAAGCCCACTGTAAAAGGGTGAAATCAGGAAAGCTTCCAGATAAATGTGAGGATTAAATGGCAGTTCCCAGCAAGCTGCCAGCAACTTGAAATCCAGATCACCTGTGATTTAACAAAGCCGTACACATTTATTTTAATAGTGCCACAGCAAAGGCTGGAGGCCCTCAGCCTCACTCAACACACTGTCTAAAGTGTTCCAAGGGAGCAGAGACAGGTGGTGGATTATTTGTTACGTCTCCTTTAAAATCTTAGAAATGTGCATATGATCCTTTTTAATCTAAAAAAAATACTATAGAAAGAATCTGAAATCATTCTCCAACTCTTTGTACTCTCCGTATATCGACTGTAGGTTAATGGCAGGCACCTCTCTCAAGTAGGTTTTCCCATAAGACAGACTCAAAGGTCAGCGGGACAGTCCACTTCCCTTCTCAACAGTAGAGCATTATCAGTCACGCTGCAGCGTCACTCCCGAGACCAGGGAGGTGACTGACAGTAAACGAGTGGCAGTGTCTTTCGGGCAGGCCACAGAGTGACAGCAAAGGCAGCAGGAAGAAGGCAGTTTTTTGGGCTGTGTTCTCCCTGGTCTGTGCTTAGACAAAGGGTTCATTTTTTCAGTGTCTTAATCTTCCCAAGCAGAACTAGAGGCTTTCTCTCTAATAGTCAACACTCTGTGTACTGTATGCTGTTCTGTGGAACAAAGATAAGCCGTTTGGTCTAACTTAAAAAGAATGCATACAGCTCAAGTAAGCACACACCTACCAGACTCTAAGAGTTTACTCTTGAATATTTGTGAAAGCACAAAACACACACAGATGGAAATGAGCCAATTTGCTGGGAAAAAAACATAGAAACTCCAGGGATTCAGTCTCCTCAGCAAAGGAATCATTTAGGGAATATGATGAGTAAGGATGTGAATTAATTTATCCCTGCCATCCACTCCTCGTCTCTTATCCTTCTTTCCATTCACAGCCCATACTTTCTGTCATAATAATACTGAATTCAATTATTGAGCATCTATTGTCTGGCGAGCATACCATACAGTACTTTATTTCTTTAGTCCTTCTAGAACGTTATGAAGTAGGAACCATTTTATAGATAGAGAAACTCACTCCTGGAAAGTAAAATGACTTACCCTAGTTAACAGAACAAGTAATTGGCAGAGGCTGGCGGACAACTCAAGACTGATAACTGAAATCAGGTTTATAAAAACAAAAGCATGATACTACATTCTCTGTTACATCCATATTGGGTGGCGACTATCCACATAACTCTCCTTGGCCCTGCCACTGAATGGCATTGGGCTTACCTATCTTGGACTACTTATTCTAAAAGCCAACTCTATGACCATGGAGATGGCTTGGGATCTCCATGCTAAGATCTCTGCTAGAGTTTTCAATGTTTATCCAAAGACTGACAGTCTTAATCATAATGGGCACCAATGATCCTTTACATAAGTCATGAATACTACATAACAGGTCAGACAAAGTGGAGCTTCAACTTTGTGGTTGGTTGTTTTTATAGCTGTTACAAAGACTCATAACATTTTTTGAGCTGAAAAGGACCTAAGCAATCAATTCCCTTCCTATTTTAAAGCGAAAAAAATTGTGATGAATCAGACACAATTGGAGTTGACAGTAAACTGAGGGTTACTGACTGCTAAGCCAGCCTTCTTCCACAATATCAGACAGCTTCTTACAACAAAAAATAAAGCAAGTCTTGCCGAATTATTAAATGTTGCAAGTGGATTTTCAATATGTAATTACAGCTTAGGCTCTGATTTAATTATTTGGATAATTCACTTCATATTTTCTTGGTTAATTGCTGCCATCCATCGCACTGTATAATTCAAACAATCATAAACAGCAGCTTGAATTTTATGAAATCACCATGCCAAAATTTCCAAGTGCTTAGCACTGAACAAATATTTGCAAAGAACCATCCATGCTGGATATTATATTACAGACCTGCTATCACCAGCTTAAAATAATGCAATTTTCAAATAAAATTTTGTATCAAAATAACAAATGATTTATATTCCTCGAATAATTTTGACCTGTGTATATGCACATATTCATCAAAATAATATATATTCAACAAAGTATATTTTGTTTAGGTGCTTGAATTCCCTACTTCCAGACTTATTAAAAAAAAGAAAAATGAAATCCTTTCATTTTCATTTTAACCTCAAAAAGGTTACATTTTTGTTGTTAGTACCTTCGAGTCTATTCCAACTCCGAGGGACCCTGTGTATAGGGAAGAAAAACCCTGCCTGGTCTTTTTTGTGCCATCCTCTCACCTTCTGGTGCTATCATCAGACAATGCTCCCCTGCTACTCATAGGGTTTTCATGGCCGGTTTTTTTCACAAGTAGGTGGCCAGGTCCTTCTTCCTAGTCTGTCTTAGCCTGGAAGCTCTACTGAAACCTGTCCACCATGGGTGACCCTGATGGTATTTAAAATACCAGTAGCATAGCTTTCAGCATCACAGCAACATGCAGCCGCCACAGTATGACAACATACAGACAGGTGTTGTGGTCCCCTGACCAGGAAACAAACCCGAGTTCCAGTGGTGAGAGACCAGATCTTAACCACTAGACCACCAGGGCTGGCTATACTTTATATAGGCAATGTCAAATATAAAACATTGTGATAGAAAAAGATGGGGTTTGACATATTTCTGTCTGCTAAATATGCACAGAGTCTCGGGTTATCCGTCTCAATTTTTTTAATCTATTTACTACTCTTTCAATTACATAATACTCCATTTACCTTCTTTGGCCTCATTTGACTGACTTCTTTCCACTTGATTGTATGATCTGTTCTTCACCAGCAAAGAGGATAGACAGCAGGGAAATAACCTCATCAAAGCAGTTATCATTTTAGTATTCTGCATTTTAGTAAGCTGCAGCTGACAATCTGTAACTCAGTTTACTACCTCTCCATCCTTTTTTGGTCCTTTTATCCAATTAATCTTCTCTGTGTATAATTTAATGTTAGCAGCATTCTCCTTTATTCCTATAAGCACATTCTAGTGTTAACAAATGCTATGTTACATATCTTTAGGATATCTTACTTTGGGGGTTAGCTTTTAAAACAAAAGAAGAACAAGGTGAAGAGGATGAAAAAAAGAGAAGGCAGAAATGCCTCCTGCATCTGTTGTCAAGGGGGAAGAGAAGGAGGTGGCATGATTAGCTGTTTTAATTGTTTATTTGAATTTCCATTTAAATAAAATCTGGATGATGCTATCAAAGAAGCAATTCAAAATGTAAAAATTCCACGCAAACCTTAGTATCTCTGCAGGTGATTAATTGCCTTAAAAAATGAAAGAGATGTCAAGATTGACAAACAACAGGCTTACCCAAGATTTGCTCAGCACGATGCTAGAATTTTGAAGAACATCCTTATCAGATTACCTTCTTAGGTATGTAAAAATCTATATCCCAATGACTCGAGAATAAAGGCAATGGAGCAACGTAATTTAGGACATTCCTAGGAGCTATTCCTGTGCTATGACCTGCCATGGTCAGGCATATTTTAGGTAATCACATTACTATTGCTCATAGTATGTGCTATTAGTTCAATGAAAATAAAAACTTCCCCTAAGAAATGTAAATTTCTCCACATGTGGTCATCTTTTCTTGTACTGGGAAACTGGATGGAAAAGAAACCGGACTGAAATTAGTAGGCATTCTTATCCATACATTCTCATGCCAAGATTTAGACGTCTGGTATGCTGAGAGAGTATGGACAGAGGTCCTGGTTCTTGTTCATCCAATATAGCTGATAAAAAGTGCAACTTCAGGTTTTTTTCTTTGGAGGGTAGAAGGGAAAGGAAACAGCCTTGGAGAGTACCAGATCTCGTAGTTCTGATCTTAAACCAAAATTCTGGCCTGTGCTTGGGATGTGCAGCAGAGATGATGGGTCTGCCCAAGGCTGTTCTGCCAATATTAGATGCATACAACCTAGATGTGACAAAAAGACCTTATAAGTTGCAAGGCATCTAGCTAAAATGCAATCAAATGGTTGAATATAGCATATCCATCCGTCTGTCCATCCATCCTTCCTTCCTGCCTGCCTTATCTTCTTCCTTTCTATCTCTCTTTTTTGACACATACAACATATCATCAGCAAGTTTTACTTTAGCCATGAGATATGGAAATTAATAAATTTGGCCTGTTATGTCCAATCTAGGAATTCCACTCTGGTAATAAAGTTATCACTTTTTTTTTTTTTTTGCTGAGGAAGATTCACCCTCAGCTAACATCTATTGCCAATCTTCCTCTTTTGTTTTTTTTTTTTTTTTGGCTTGAGGAAGATTAGCCCTGAGCTAACATCTGTGCCAATCCTCCTCTATTTTGTATGTGGGTCACCACCACAGCATGGCTGAGAGTAGTGTAGGTCCGCACCCAGGATCCAAACCTGTGAACCCAGGCCACCAAAGCAGAGTATGCCGAACTTGACCACTATGTCACGGGGCCGGCCCTGAAAGATATCACATTAACTGGACTATTCTCTTGCATCTCTCTTTGATCTTTTGCTTGGACTTCTGTACTTTCTCTCACATAATACTCTAAACAAGCAATATTTTTCCTCTTTTGTTTGCTCTCATAACTATATTTAAGCCGGCTCAATGGGCCTCCTTCAAAATCTTCCTGCACTTGGCATTTCACATTGGCCCCGCTCTGAAATTGTCTCTCCTCTACATTTATCCAGAACACACCAGTCAAAAACAAGTATGTGATTACTTGCCTGTGTCTTACTCAACATTATTTTTTATAAACTGTGTTATAATTTTATGTTCCATTTCAATTCTCTTTTGAGATCCAAAAATAATAAAATTGATTTCTAATTTGAAAAATTATATATAATAATTTTAAAAAGAAGAGGAAGATGAGAGCAGAGAAATAGACGCTATCAGGACACTGGAATGCAATGAATTTTTAGTGAATACATGATGTTTTGATATTCTGTGCTTTTGGTCAAAGGAGTTCTCTAATTTCAAATATGCATTGAGGAGGTAGTGGACCTGCTGTTATGTACATTTTTGAATCTGCTTTATTTTTGTCCAGGTAGAGAATCAGGGTATCTGCTGCCATTCAGAAGAATAAACTTCTTGAGAAAGTAACAATTTATGCAGAAAAATTTGTACAGTTCTTGAGTTCTCCAGCTTTTCCACCATAAAACGTAATAAAAACATTTATGGTAAAAAATTATTAGTGGTACAATTTGACCGATATCAACCACATGATTTTGAGACTTGTGTCCCCATTGCTCCTCCAGCATGAGTTACCTGCACAATGCACTCTTAAATAGTTGAATGATTTGAATTATTAGATGAAATTGTAAAGTGTGGCTCACTTAAACGTAGAACAGCTGCCAATATTGAGGTTAGGTTTCATACACCTGAGGTTAAACTTTTTTTTCTTATAATAATTAGCTAACAGGTTTAAATGCTTCCAAATCCATTCCTTATTAAAAATAATAAAGTCATGTCAGCAACGGGGAGAGTGTTTTTCTTTCTCTTTGCAGTAGCTGGAGGACATGCAGTCAATTCTTCTAATAGCTATGTCAACATATTTAAATATAAGCTTAACAAGAGAGCAAGGGCACAGGCTGTTTAAAAGACCATTTCGAATGAGATTTTTATTCTGTCATAAGAATGTTCTTATGACTCCGGTTTGAACAGTGGTGTGGTTACATGGGTTTTGACAATGCATGAAAAACTTGGCAGATATAATATACAAGTTATCCTGTGAGGTGAAAAAGGTGAAAAGCTAATGAAACAACAATGCTCTAAAGAATCTTTGATTTCACTCTGGAGGAACTTTAATAGTGTCTAGCACAATGCCTGGAATATAAAGTTTTGGATTTAAAAAAAAAATTGCATTAATGTTAAGGTAAACTTCTTTCTGGGAATGGCGCCAACTTCTCAGGGCAGGCATTAGACTATTCTGGCAGTAAGATGTCTCTTTTTTCCTGGTGCTGTTGTGGGGCTGAGACCTGATCTTTACTGATCTCCTACTGTATGCATTCCAGGGTAAAGTTAACTTTTTGTGACTCAGTTGGTGCGAGTCAACTCTAAAGCCTGGGAGAGATGTCACAGGGCACCTTAAGATTTTTTGAATAGTGAAATTTATGGGTTGCCATAATGCAATCAACTCATGAGAAGAGGCAGCCAATCAACCACTCTGGGAGATGCTACATTATGTCTTAGCAGAGAGCAATTGAGTGACAGCCACAACTACACTTTCATGGGAGAAGATGTGGAGAGGTTGATGTTTTAAATTACGAAGAAAATATTAACAGTGTACACGCTCTGTTGTCCTGCTATTTGCCCACTTTTTACTTCCACTTAAACCCATGGATAACAGCAAGGGATATTTAGGGGCCTCTTACTGTGTGCTAGTCTCTGATTTAAATATTTTACATACATTATACAATTTAATTTCCTCAACGATTCGAGTTACTATTACTTAGAGGAAGATTCCATTGCTCTAGGTTATACAGCAAGTGAAGCCAGGATTTGAACCTATTCAGTCCACCTCCAGAGCCTGGCACCGACATCCTGCAGGATTGCATCCAGTTATTTTTTTAATACATAGTCCTCTTATCTTTCTTTTCTAAATACTCCTCTGGTCTCTAATCTCATTTCTCTACCTAATAATGACACATTTTAATGATACATTCTAAGAATATTTTATATTTATCATAAAGAAGTTACCACATAATACCTTCCATAATTTTTGTGAATATAATATATATGTGTGTATGTGCATATAGACACGTCTTATGTGTATATATATATATATATGACATACGTGTCTATGTGTATGTATATACACACACACAATGTATATAATGAAGATATAAATACATGTACTTGTGCCAAATTGGCTGGAGAGTATTTAAGGGCAAGCGGATATTTTAATAATCATTTTATTGGATTTAGTTATCTGTTATGGACTGAATTGTATTAATCCAAACTTGTATTTTGAAGCCCTAACCACCAATGTAACTGTATTTGGAGAGAGGGCCTGTAAGGAATTAATTAAGGTTAAATGAGGTCAGAGGAGTGAGCTCTAATCCCATAGGACTAGTGTCCTTATAAGAAAAGGAGGAGACAGCAGGAGTGTGCACACAGAGGAAAGTTCGTGTGAGGACACAGAAATAAGACAGCCATCTGCAAGCCCAGCAGAGAGGCCTCAGAAGTCAAACTTGGTGACACCTTGATCTTGGACTTTCAGCCTCCAGAACTGCGAGAAAATAAATTTCTGTTGTTTAAGCCACTCAGTCAGTGATATTGTGATATGACAACCCTAGCAGACTAATACAGTATCTACCACAATAAATGCTTTCTATGAAATAGTTATTTGACAAATGCTTGATAATTGCACATTAAATGAATAATAGGATGATACAAGGGACTCATCTTTCACCAAATATAGGAGTTTGGAATAATCATCTGTGTGTGATGTACATAATAGTACTCTGAGGCCAGGTCTAGACTCAAAAATATTGTGCTATAAATACACATTTCCACTGGTATGAAGGGTGAGGGTGGCCGTATGGATGAGCATGGTTGTCATCTCTAACCTATTCTACAATGTTTTACATAGCCTCCAGTCTAAAATGAAAAGAATCTGTTTGTTCTTAAAGATGTCAATGAAATATTGTAGGATTGTCTACTGACTTCTGTGTTCAACAAAGGCCTACAAAAGAGCCTAGAACCTAAAAGAGTCAAAGTGCTTTGCAGGTGGACTGCTGATAAGAGGCTCTGGTGTGTCAGTCTTTGGAAATTAAAACAGATTTGGGGGCACCTTGTTTAGGCTAGTATGGTGACAGCCAATTTTATTCTACAGATTTTGATGAATATAATCCTAAGGATTTCATTTGGCTTTCATGATAGCATGAATAATATAATATGCAATTTGAAAGTAAAAATTCCATTAAAATCACACTTAATGTAAGGATAGACTTATCATGATGACAATACTGAGGGCTTTCTCCCAGGCTCTGGTCTCTCTTTTACTCTCCTGAAATAATCATCTCTATTCCATGAACCAGACATTATTATCTCTTGTTATATTTCTATTCTAACTCTAGACTTATGATTTGAACTATCTACATAACATTTCTACTTTGAAGTCACAAAGACAATTGAAACAGTATTTCCCAGTTTGAACTCTTGATTTTATCCAACTTCACCCACGTCTATTTATTAAACTTCAACTTGTCTATATTCCCCTATTTTAGAAAGTTACTTGCATCCATCCAGTTGTTCAAGCCAAAAAGGTTGGTCATCTTTAATTGATCCCCCTCTCTTATCCAATCCATTTCATTTTCACCTGTCATTTTTACTTCTTGAAAAAAACTAACATGGAGGAATATTATGCAAAAAAAAGTTTGTCATTGATAAGAGCATGAACTATTTACAAAGATTTGATTAAATTCCCTGAATAGAACTAAAGACAAACATATCAAAATGGAACGGAATAGGGAATGATCGAGCCGGGCATGTAACACAGTGAGGTGAGAAGTGGGGAGCTAGGGATAGAATGGCTGAGGGATTCCCATGCACTTGGTGTCATGAGCAGCAGGGAAGTAAAATGGAGAAAAGAGAAAACTGAACACTGCAAGGGCTGCGCATGCTCTGGAAACATCTCACAGCAATAACTAAAAATGGGAAGACTTTCAACAATTTAGTATATCTTAAAATATTCTATTTTATTGATAAAATTAGGGAACTGTGAACTTTTAAAATATGTCGATTTATGTGTCATTATGATTGATCTTAGTCACACTGGACCTATTATAGTCTTAAGTCAGCAGACTTTGTAAAGGTATGAAATTACAGGTCAAGGATTGGAAAAATCTCACAAAGCTTTTTTTTTTTTTTTTTTTTTGAGAACGTAGTCTTAATAAATTTAATCTAAACAGTTGCCATTATGAAAGCTCTGTAACTGTCATTTGAACCAAGGAGGTTCTGCTTGTGAATTCATCACAGACATATTAAGTCAGGACTTCCCTATGTAAAAGAAGGCAAAGCAACTCATAATCTGAGTGTTGCACTGAGAGGCTTTTCCTACTGACAAATATATTCAGTCTTAAAAAGCATACATTTCAAATTCTTCTGCCTCCCCCACACAATGTTATATCTAGGTCTGCAATATAATGTATTCAACTCACGACATGACAGTCCTTAAAGGTCAGTGTGGCTGATCAGGCACTCGTTCCTGTACCCCCACCACTACCTCTCACTTCCACATCACACGGACATGGCAGAAACCCAAGAACAGCCGACAGAATTAACTCTGCTACAGAAGCCTTGAATGTGGAGTGATTTTAACACTATGATTTTATCATAAGCAGACTAGAAATTGTATCAACAATTTCCTGACGATAGTTTTCTTGACAAAAATTTCAGACAACACAATGTCTGTCATCTGACCCTGACCTCCAGACCCATGGCTTTTAATTTGAAATCTTTCCCACCATCTCAAACTTCTCAGTGATTTTTTTGTCCTTAAGCATTAAAACAAATGTGAACAAAGCAGGCTCTTTGCTCTTTCATTCATGAAAGCAGCTGGGTGAAGCGGAAAGGGCACAGCTACTTTCAAGACCTGGAATGTGGTCTCAGCACAATCACTTCACACCCATGTACCCTTGTATGAGGAGCTTCGGCGTCTCCGCCTGTATCATGGATCTAATGAGACTCGCTTCAGGGAGGTGTCGGCCAGCAGCGGGGATCAACAAGGAACCATGAGCATGAAAGTGGTTTAGACTCTGGAAATGAAATGTTGTGCTATTCAAGGACTAGACAGGGGAAAGTTCTTGTTAGAACTGTATCTCGTGCCATTTGAAGGAACAATTTCCAACACTTTCTCTCCAATATGTTAAATACTCATCCCGTAATCCCACACCTGAGGAGGATCTATTGGAAAAAAAATTAAAAATTACAATATTCAAACAAATCTTACATTTCTTGGTTTTCATTAATAAAGGGAAGAATGATACAATTTTTAAGTAAAACAATGTAGACTTTAGTTTGAATCAAGGCTTTGCTATAGATATCTGGGTTCAGATCTGGACACTGCCACTTGCCATCTGTAATCACTGCCATCTTAGTCACACCTCCGAGTCTAAGTTTGTCCCAAGTATAGAATGTAAATGTTACTTATAACTCAAGGTTATGATAAAGCTGGAGTAAGATGATGTTAAATTTCTCACACATAGTGAGTTCTTACTTCGCAGTAGCTAGTAGTATTTTATATGGAACCAGAGGATGAAATCACTAAAGCCAGTTTGCAGTCTATTTTACGTAAATTAGAATATCACTCAATTTAACTTGTTATAATCCTGACACATTAAAATACGAATGAGCTACATTCAAACTGTGTGATGATTCTATTTCTGGAAAGAAGAACATTTTCTTCCTATATTAACATTGTGTTATTATACACACACACATATACACATGTATACTTGTACTATCAGCAATCTGCCTTTATAACTATATAACATTTTAACACACATTCAACTCTATATATCACATCAATTCAACATAGGATTTAGAATTGCATTTGCCATTCTAGTAGCAATTCTAAATTCTAATTCTAGAATCGCAAATGCAATTCTGTTAATCTCCTAATTTTTAACAATGTTCTAGCAATGCTAATACATGCCAATGTAGATAATTCTACATGCATTGAATAATTTGAACCCTTTTAAATACTTATTAAAAAGTCACAGTATTAGTGATTTCAACATTCCAATATGTTAGAATATGTACAATTCTACTTAATTTACAACACGTATTATCCTTTGAGAAAACATTACGGATTGTGAGAACCAAGCATGTTTTCTCTCTTATCATACGTTTAATTTAATAAATAAAGATTCAAAAAATTCTTAAAAAAGTAAAAAGTTATTTACATAATATTTTACATACAAACTCTTTATGAGAAATAAGAATATTAAAATTTCAAAAGTACAGTCACAGCAAGTGGTAGGCAAGGCACGAAGATAAATCAAATCCTATTTTTTGCCATGCTGTGAAAAGACTGCTGGCTTTTAATCATCCTGATGTGCCATATGTAAATTCCATCAAAAAAGAAGTTTGGTAAATGTTATATTACAAAACAACAGGGAGCAAAGCTATTTATAAACATCAATTAAAATATATACCATAGCCTAAAGTCATTAATAATATTCTACTAATCTGGCTACACATATCTCTCATATTTACTAAATCTTTCTTACTACTTTTGTGTGCAAACAGCGTCTTAATTGCCAGATGCCTGCCTACACACTCCTAGTTTACTCAAGGACACTACAAAATTCCTCAGTGAAAAAGCTACAGAAGTTCCATATTAAGCAATCCAGCGAAAGGAAAATGCAAGTAGGAACAACCCCAGATGAGGAGTATCTCATATAAAACTTGATGTAATCAATAAGCAATAAGAATCATTCTTGCCAAAACCTGGAAAGAAATATCGCTCGATCTAAAAAAAAAGATAGAAATACAGCAATTAAAAGTACCCAAAAAAGGCCAATCTTGACTATAAACATCAATTAAAAAACAAAAAGTTAGAATATTTAGCTGCAAAGGCATTATCAAGCCAGTTATCATGACTTATTATGCTTTCTTTTTTATTGGGCTATTCAGTTGAATTTCCCTTTCCTAATGAATGCCAGGTTATCCTTCCCTGTATTTGAATATTCTTCATTGAAGTAACTCTCTCTTCTTTTCAACTTTTCTCATATTCTCATCATTTTTCTTCAAATTAGTGTTTCCCTTCTATCAATTAATCTCTTAAACACAAAACGCCTGTGCTTCCTCTCTGTATTTTGCTTTCTAAATATCACAGGATTTCCTGCTGGTCTGAGGCTTCGCCACGACTATATTCCTTCTCATGCAATACCATCTCCCACGGCATTGCTGGGACAAACAATAGTCTCTAGGTTTTACTCTCTTAATAAAGCATCTAGTTTTGACACAAAGACCACATGAGGACACAAGTCAACAGCCCTAAAATCTCAATCCTTCTACACACAGCATTAGCATGTGATAGCCAACTGACCCTACAGGGCTCCTCTCCTCAAGGGTTGCTTTTTCCACCTAAGCATGCTCATTTCCCTTCTGTGGCTTCCAGGAATAAATTCTTGCCTGCAGTGTCATGCTGTACATTTCCCCTTTCCCTAAAGCTGAGAGTCAGTGGACAGAAGGAACGGAAGCTGCTTTGAAAAGAGGAAACGTGGCATCCTACCAGGGAGACACACAGCACCTAGTATCACAGGGGTAGACAACATAATTATCCTTATCGTTCCCCATGACCAGAGGCAATGACAAGAGGAAACACACTCCTTCAAAGGCAATGGCATCATGTTAGATACAAGGAGTTGCCACAAAAGATACTTGCAAAGAGATGTTTTATTTATATTGTACCTCAGACTCACAAACAGAAATTGCCTAATTCACAAACTACTGCCGACCATATAGAAAATGGAATCAACATTCCCAGGTGTCTATTTTAGATGGACAATTTTATCATAGAGAGTTTGTTATTTAGGGCTCATGGAGGGGTTGGTTTCAGAGAGTTCCAAATCTCCAACTTATCCAGTATTCGTATGTGCACAAAGTGAATCCTGTCATATCTGTCTTTTGATTAGGAGAAACGGAATGCTTCAGCTCTTTGCAATGTTTGTTGTTTTGTTATAACTGGTGTGTAGATTGAATGGCAGGTGACATTTCATAAGACTTAAATAAGGTAAGAAATTAATCAAATTAACATACTGCTTTTCTAAAGTATAATGAGTCATTTGCATATAAAGTGCAATTGAGTCTGTAAATATAAAATGAACTTCAAATTACTGAGGAACATCGTGAACTGCATTTTTTTACATATTATAAAACAGACATGAAGAAAGAAGCTTGTGAATATTCCCAACTCCAAACTGATTTATGATACATTTTGTGGCTGCAATGGCAGGCTTAGCTGCTGTAATATCCAGCATTCCCGGCATCTAGAGAATTTATGACTTCAATTTGACATAAACAACAAAAGTAGCCATTCCTTGCAATCATTTTTCTACCTGGATCTGAAAAAGCACTTAAGGCTATCACTCTGCAAGCAGAGCCCAAGATAGGAGAAGATGGGGACCCTGAAACATATTTACATAAAACATAAATTACATAAAAATTAAAAGAATGGAAAGCAAAAGTCAAGAGCTACTCATTTCTATAGCTCTTAAAAATGTACTGTAGACAATGGTCTAGATCAGAGTTCAGCAGATGTCTTTTGCAAAGGGCCAGACAGCAAATACCTCAGGCTTTGTGGGAGATACTGTTATCTGTCACAACTACTCAACACTGCCTTTGTAGATAGAGTGAGGCAGTCATACATAACACTTAAACAAATGGGCATGGCTGTGTTCCCATTAAATGTTATTCACAATAACAGGCAGTGGGCCACATTCAACTAATGGGCCATAGTTTACCAACACTGCTCTAAAACAGTGCTGTCCTATAGCACTTCCTCTGATGATGGAAATAGTCCATAACTATTATAAATAGTCTATTTCCAGTGGCTATCAAGGACTTAAAATATGGCTAGTATGATTAATGAACTAAATTTTAATATATTTTATGTTAACTTAAATTCGTATTTAAATAGCTACAAGAGGTCAGTTCCGTATCGAACAGTATAGATATAGATGGCTCTATCTGATAGTAACAGTTGAATGAAGAGAGTTACAGGGACATTAACATTTCAAGATAATGGATTCCTGTAAGAAATCAGATATCACAAATTGAACACATGCTGTTTAAACAGAAAATAGATTCAGCATTTTCCTAAGTGGATAGTGAACTTTTCCCTAAAGAATACAAAAAAGAAAATATCAACATATGGTGCACATCTGAGTAAATATAGAGATTTCAGATTTGGTAGGGTTGAACTGTAATATATAATTTTGCATCTTAGCTTCTTTGATGGTGGCATTTCTCAAATGATAGACTTAGAATATTTTACAATAGTAACAAGAGATTTGAAGAAAGGGAGATTTCCAGTCTATCTGTAGAAAGATTTGCTCTTGTCCTAGAATTAAAGACTTATTCCAAATTAAATAAAAGTCAATGACCAGAATTTAAACTAACTTTCTGGTATCCAGATGGCCTCCCTGGTGCATGACTTCTGATCTGGCTAAAGATCAGACTCACCTTCTGCTTCTTGCTCTGTCTCTAAGCTGGCCCTTGATTATAGCCAATGGCCCTGGGCTGTAATAATTCCTTAACAGACTATTTGTCCTATTTCTGTCTGGATTCACAGGGCTTTACTTCTTTCAGGAGAAAAGCATTTGTAACAATCACCCTGACTCTGTTTTAAAAAAAGGACACTTGAATTTTTTTTTTTTTTTTTTTTGAAAAATGGTCATGATGTCTTGGCTCATGCCACTTGCCATAGAAGCCAAATTTTAATTTATGCCTAAATTTGATGAAATCTCAGAAAATGTGTTCTGCTGGAACCATATTTTTGCTTCCTCAGAAATATTTTAAAAATTACTTTTTGGTTAGGTGCCAATGTTGGACGTTTTTAAGTATGTAAATGTATGTAAATAAGTTTATCATAAATCATTAACCAGGCTCACCTGCTGTGTTATAGATTCCTGCATCAGAAATAACTACCTCTATTCTCATCTGGTCGTCACAGAACAGGAAATACACAGTTGGCTTATAAAGGAAACTACACAGACCAAGTTGCCTAGGTGACTCATTCAGATATGGCCAACATGCAAAGAACCAGCTGCCCTGGGATTTTTTAATGCTACAGTATTGCTTGAAGAGTCAATGAAACCTAGAGTCTCCAGCCATTTGCCACCAAACATTAACACTTCTATTTTTAAAATCATGCAGCAGTCTTTACATGGGTAAAGATTTACGCCTGTGAGTAACTAGAGGACAGTGGAGTTAGCCAATAGATGCCTGAGCTCACAAACAGTGATTTACTCTACTCAGGTACTGAAAGATATTTATAATGTAAATAGTCTGTGAAACGCACTTATCAATTTAAAGAAAGAACAAAAAAAGATGAAAATCTTGCTCCAGGGGACAGGGATAGGACACATATGCTTATGAAGATAGTGCTTTTCTCAATTTCATAAATTTCAAGCCAAAGTAACAAGTACTTTGAATTATTACAGTTTGAGCAGGGAAAATACTACCTGTAGTTTCTTCAGTATTAACATCAAAACACTGCCTACATTACTATCTATTGTTATTTCTGTCATTTATAAAATATTAAAACATAATTATGTACCATTTATAAACCAATGAAATAACAATAATCACAGTTAATTGGAGGACTGGCTTACAGAGAATGCCTATTTTGTTTCATTTCATATACATTTTTCTGACCTCTCTACTTTTATTTCTTTTCTTTATAGATCATGGATACATCTTTGGATTTGGGGAAAAAAATCACTTTCTTTGTGAGCATTTTCCTAGATACCTTTATTGGATATAACATTTTGAGAGGAGGAGATGAGAAAATAGCCTAGGAAAGCTAGAGTTACAAATACACACAGTGGGAAGAATGGGGAACATACTCTTGCAATTGTTAACAAAGTTACTTAAATTAAAAATATCCCTCTGAGTAAAATTTGGCGCTAATATGCATGATTTTACAATCTCTTAATCTCTTTTGTTTATGCCTTTACCCTCACTCTTTAAGTGGTGAATCATTCTCAGACCACAAAAAACTCACACCTCCAAATAGTTTATCCGAGTCCAGACTGCCAAAAAATAAGCTGCTTACAACAGAAACCACCACCACAACAACCCAAAGAAGCCTCTTCACATCTTCTTGGTTCTAGCTTCAGAGGTGAGTGAAAATTATTATAAGCATTCTCCAACTTACTAAAATCAAGAAATTAATACCATATTTAATTCAATTATGATTTTAGTGGAAGAATGTCCAGCGAATATGTTCACATGTAAAAATCAGTGCAAGGCCTCGAATGGACAGAGAAGGAAACCAACACATGTGAGCCAGAAGGTCTACACGTTTAATTCTCTAAATGTTCTGATGAAGAGGGTATTTTTATTCCCATGTTACTGGCAAGGGATCTGAGTTTCAAGAATATTTAGGAACCCTCCTGAGGTCACATAGTAATGAGTTTTGTTTTTTTTTTAACATATACCAGTTTGATAATGAAACCACCATAATTTTAATTTCTAAGACACTGTCATTGCTTTATTCATGCATTTCTTCATTAATAATAATTTAATAGGTGCCTTCTATGTGTCAGACTCTACCTGGTGCTGAGATTATGATGGTAAACAAGAAAGACATAGTCCCTGCCCCCATAGAGTTTACCAGCTGAAAAAAAATCATTAAACAAATAAATGCAACTAAATGTGTAACTACATGTTTTGATAAATGCTGTGAAGGAGAAAAGCAGGGACTTAACAGAAAGAATAAGAGGGACACTTAATTGATAAGGTAATGGAATTCAGAGAGGGCGTCTCTAGGGAGGAACACTTGGGCAGGGCCCTGAAGACGAATTAACCAGGAAAAGAGCCAGCAGGAACATCACAGGTAAAAGGAACACAACACCTTTCCCGGAGGTGGGAAACACATGCCAAGAGCTGAGGGAAGGTCAGTGTGGAGGGGGGCAGTGAATGACAGGAGGGGCTCCATGTGCCGCCCCAGTAATAGCAGTTGCTGGTCAGAGAGAGCAAGGTGAAACATGCTTTAATTTTATTACAATAGGCAACCACTGAAGAGTCTGAAACAGAAAAGCAACATGATTGTTATGGACTGAATGCTTGTGTGCCCCCCCACAAATTCATACATTGAATTCCTAACCTACAGTGTGATAGTATTTGGAGGTGGGGCCTCTGGGTGGTAATTTGGTTTAGATGAGGTCATGTGGTGGGCCCCATGTTGGGATTAGTGTCCTTAAAAGAAGAGGAAGAGACCAGAGCTCGCTCTCTCTGCCATGTGAGGCACAGTGAGAAGGCAGATGTCTGCAAGCCAGGAAGAGCATCCTCACCAGGGAACCAAATCAGCTGGTACCTTGATCTTGGACTTCCCAGCCTCCAGAACTGTGAGAAATAAATACCTGCTGTTTAAGTCACCCAGTCTGTGGTATTTTGTTATACCAGCCTGAGCTAAGACAATGATCTAAACCACAACATATGCTTCTAAAGAACAGCTTTTACAGAAATCAGAATTTAACATTCAGTGAATAGCAGACTCAAAGAGCAACAAGGTCTCCCATATACTGGAATTAACTAAATCACTTGCTAAAGAAATGAATTGATGGATACAGGACAAGACTGGCAGCTTTCTTTGCTCTGTCCCGAAAGAGCAGTGTATGTATCCGAATGCCACTTTATCTACTGTGCACCTATTTCACCAAGCTTGAGAAAGCCCTAGGAGTGTAAGGTTGTCAACTATAAGCACAAATTACAGGTATATTTAGAAAATGTCCAATCACTAACTGATCAAAATACCATTCCATTCAGCTAGTTATGGAGTGTGACTCAATCAGAAATTCCAGGTTTGGACTTAGGATATGATTTCTTTATCTCTGGAACCAGACAAGACTGGGCTTGATATTCAATACCAACTCTTACTTTATATTTGACCTTTAACAAGCTATTCGATTTTTTATGAACTTTAATAACTTCATTTGTAAAATGGCACAATAATACTTTCTTGACAGGGTAGTTGGACGTTTAAATAAAATGATACATGTAAAGTTCAGTAAAGCTTAGAAAATATTTAATAAAGCTTACTATTTCTCTGGTTTGGTTGTCTTCCTATTAAAAAGTAGAAAGATTTTGAAAATAAATAGCATTTATAATAATGGTTAAGGGAATCATATTTTGGCTTTTTTTCATATTTTTGTTTTCCTTAAGAATAGACTTTTATGATAAAGAAATAAATAACATTAGTAGAGATGCACTAGATTTGGGGTCAGTGTGGGAGAGGTACGTGACATGGAGTCACCAAAATCAATATTTTGCTTCTGGCCTACCTTTGCCTAAACGACTCTTTACTTTTACTATGATAGTAGTAATGGTCATCGCAATAGGAAGAGTAGTAGCATTAGCTGCAGCAGTAGTCATAGCTAACTTTTACATGGCAAGCATTACTTAGCAGGCCCTCTTCTAAGGATAACAACACTCATAACTAAGTACATTAATTACTCCCATTTTATTACTAAGAAAGTCGAAACACAACGAGGTTAGGCAATTTGTTGAATGTCACACAATTATTTTTAGAAGATCTAGGCTTTGATCCCAGGAAGCTTACCCCAGATTCTGAGCTCTTCACCACTAAGCTATAAAAAGAAAGAAAGATTTTACATGTCTATGTCCATATGTGTGTGTGACTATGTTGATGTTTCCCCACTGTTAACTCTAGAACTAAGCCACTCTAGGATTTTCTCAAGATGGCATGGGAGAGCATGGCAGCAAACTGATGTGTGGCACTTCGGGTACCCACAATAGTTACAACAGGAAGGTGACAAGAGAGGATCCCAAGGAGAGAAATGTGAGCAAGGAACGAGACAGATCCCTGAGAGTGTGTCCAGTGGAAAAGTGTGTAAACCTGAATGGTGGCACAAGGTGGATTTCTGTGCTTGTGAGTGTGTGTCTCTATCTGCAGGTAGGAGACGTGGAATCACGCTGAGAAATACAGTCTCAAAGATCATCTATGAGAAATAAACTGGTAAAACATTTTACCAAAGAATATTTGACAGAAAAGGAGATCAACTCAAAATAGACTAAAAGAAAATGTCACATAGAAAGGGCATAAACTACTACTATTGGGGGAAAAAAAAGGAATCCTCACTATAATGATTCCGAGTGCTGCTAATGCAAAATATTTGAAAATACTATCATAAAATAGTAGCATGTGATTTTAAGAGTGATTATGACATTTGCCAGGCTTCTGAAAAGCTGCTTTTTTGACACTGTCAATTTGGAGTGTGCTTGACAGAAATTTATATCATAAAGAAAAACCAAAACATGCTGAATCATAAACCACAAAAAGTGATAGCTGTCTCCTCATGGGTATGCATTCTGATATTTTTCCAGGTCTTAACTAAGAGACTTTTGGAAGTGTCATAGCAAAAAACAATATTTTAAGGGAAACAATAACATTTTAACATATTAATTTTGTGTATAAAATTAAGTCCACGTACTGAAACATCTCGAATATTTATTATGATGTAGAGTTAATGGAAGTAACAAAACTATAGATTCCATGGAATTTTAGATATATTTAGTGCATAAAATAGCAAGTGCTAGTTCAGAGTGTTTGAAAATCCTGGTATTAGATTCATATCACTAAAATTAAAATATTCATAGAAATTATTTTTTTGGAAAGGAGGCTTCAACTCTTTAGAAAGAAGTAGAAAAAAGCATGGATCAAAACTGAACGGGGTTCAAATCCTATATAAAATGCTTACTCATTTTGTACCTTCTGCCATGATTATTTTATGGAGATTGTTTCCTTAGCTATAAAATGGGGGTAGCAGTTTATTTTTAGAGTTTTGAGATGGTAAATTATAATAGATACAGGTATCTTGCACATATTGGCCATTCAAGTTTATGCAAGTTGACATGGAATCACATCCAATATAACAGGGGAATAAAACAAGTATTTTAGAGGATTTATTTCAAGCTACATAGTGTGCTTGATGTTTTGGTCTTCAATATAATCTTGTGAGCTTGGAATTATTAATTCGGTTTTTCATGTGAGGAAAACAAGTTGGATAGGCTATGTCATTTGTTCAGAATTACAGAGCTACTTTCTAGATTTTAATCCTGGTCATCTGACTACAAATCTGGTGTTCTTCCTATTCTATCTGATAACTACATAGCGTTACATTTTTGTTTGGTTTGGTTTTAAATATACTTCCATAATTCCTAGTACAAGGAGGCCTGGGATTTGGGGAGCTAAACTGTGTGTGTGTGTGTGTGTGTGTGTGTGTGTGTGTGTGTGTGTGTGTGAAAGAGAGAGAGACAGAGAGACAGAAAGACAGAGAGATCTCTTCCCATGAGGTTCCAACTTCCTGCAGAGCACTGGCAATGACTCACAGTTCACATGGAGAATTCCTCTACCCTACTTTATTTTAGATGGCCAAAACACAATAACAAGAACCAGATTTACGCTCCCACTGAAACAAACAAAATATATGAAATAGCAGTTTGCAAAACACTGTTTATGGAACATTGAATAAAGGACAGTGGGCCCTGAAAGATGGAAAACAAATGAGATGAGCCCTTCAAATGCTCCAGTTTACTATACTGAGATAATTTCTTTGTTTCATTGCAGGGATAGGAAACCTAGGACTCCCAAGGTGACCATAGTCCTCAGAAGAGAGTGCTGGAGAGAAGAGATAATTGAGTTTTTGAAAAAAATTCTAACAAGATAGTGTGAGGTTTATATATGTAAAAGTAAAATGTGTGGCAATAAAACCACAAAGGTTGGGAGAGGAGAAATAGAAGTATACAATTATAAGGTTCTTTTTCTCTATGTGAAGTGGCATAATATTACTTGAAAGTACAGTGTGGTAACTTAAAGATGTAAATTATAAACCCTAAAGCAATTTACTAAAATAATAAAAAAAGAGCTATTGATAATAAGCCAAAGAAGAGGAAAAAATGGAATCATAAAAATATTTAATTCTCCTGGGGCTGGCCCAGTGACTGAGCAGTTAATTTTGCATACTCCACTTCAGCGGCCCGGAGTTTGCAGGTTTGGATCCCAGGCACGGACTGACACACCACTTGTCAAGCCATGCTGGGGCGGAGTCCCATATAAAGTAGAAGAAGATGGGCACAGATGTTAGCCCAGGGCCAATCTTCCTCAGCAAAAAGAGGAGGATTGGCAACAGATGTTAGCTCAGGGCTAATCGCCCTCACACACAAAAAAAATATATATATAATTCTAAAAAAAAAAAAGGAAAATGGGAACAAATTAAAATAATAGAAAACAAATAGGAAGATGATTGACTTAATGGTAACCAAATCAATAATCACATTAAATAGCAATGATTAAAAGGTAATGATTGCCCCCAATTAAAAGACAGATATCATATTGGAAAAAAAAGCAAGGCCTAACTATATGCTGCCTACTAGAAACATACTTCAAATAAAAAGACACAAATACATTAAAAGTAAAAGGATGACATGGTGACGGACAAACAAAAATGTACAACTAAAACCCCACAGTGTTATAAACTATTAAGACATCAATAAAAAAATAAATTAAAAAAAAAGTAAAAGGATGAAATAAGATATAGCACACTAACACCAATAAAAGAAAGCTGGAAACTGCCACGACCTAGAGAAACCTAAGGAGACCTAACAACTCAATGTAATGTGGAATCCTGGAGGGGATGCTGAAATGGAAAATGACATTAAGTTAAAACTAAGGATCTGAATAAAGTATGGCCTCTGGTTAATAATAATCTGTCATTATTGACTGGTTTATTAATTGTTAAGAAATGTACTATACTAATAGTGAATGTAAATAAAAGGAGAATCTAGATGTGGAGTAGATCAAGCCTTTCTGTTCTATCTTTATAATTTTTCCGTAAATCTAAAACTGTTTTAAAATTTACGTTTATTTAAAAAAAGGGAAATAAACATGAAGTAACCACATTAATATTAGACAAAGTAGATTTCAGAACAATGACTATTATCAGGAATGAAGAAGGTCATTTCTTAATAATGAAGGTGTTAGTTCATCGCGAAGATATAAAACTTCTAAACATTTATGCACGGAATAAGCGTTAAATTCAAATACTTGATACAAAAATTGATGCAAGTGCAAGGAGAAATAAACAAATCCACAATCACAGTCTGAGATCTCAAAACCCCTGCTACAGACTGACTGTTTGTGTGCCCCACCCCCCAACCAAATTCATATGTTGAAATTCTAAGCCCCAGTGTGATGGTAGTAGGAAGTAGGGCTTTGGGAGGTGATTAGGTCATGAGGGTGGAGATTTCATGAATAAGATTAGTGCCCTTATAGAAAGACCCCAGAGAGCTCCCTTCTCCCCTTCTGCTATGTTAGGACACAGCAAAAAGACGGCCATCTATGAACCAGGAAGCATGTCCTTACCAGATACCAAATCTGCCTGCACCTTGATCTTGGACTTCCCAGAACTGTGAGAAATAAATTTCTGTTGTTTATAAGCAACCCAGTCTATGAAACAGACTAAATTTGAACAATCCTATTAACCAACTTAACCTAATTGACATATTTGGAACATTCCACCAACAACAGAAGATGACACATTCTTCCCAAGCGCACACAAAACATTTACCAAGATAGAACATAGACCATACAGCAAATTTTAATAAATTTAAAAGAATTCAAATCGTATAAAGTATTCTTTGAACAATGGAATTAAATAAAAAATCAAAACTAGAATGTTTTCTCAATAATTCCCAAATACTGGAAACTAAATGAAACACATCTAAATAACTGAATGAAAATGAAAATCAATATATGATAATTTGTGAAATGCCACTAAAGCTGTACTTAGGAGGGAATTTATAGCACTAATTACCTATATTAGAAAAGAAGAAAGTTTTCAAATCAGTGACATCAAGTTTCATCTAAGGAGTTAGAAAAAGAAGAGCAAATTACACACAAAGCAAAAAGAAGAAAGGGAATAATAAAGATCAGAGTAGAAATTAATAAAATAGAACACAGAAACACAATAAAAAATTAATGAAACAAAGAGCTAGATAAAAATCAATCAATCCCTGGTCAATATTATTTTGGAGGTGGTAACTCACAAAGGAAAGAAATTTCTAGCTTAATTAGAGGTAGTTTCTTGCAGGTGATCTTTATAGTGTTTGATGATTTCCTTATAACATGGATGTGTATCTACATCTTGGCATTCATAAATGAAAAGCTTCCTCAAATTATATGTGTCCCCCACTAATTAACAATGCATTAAATATATTTCTGATTTAACTGACCAATAAATAATCAGTTTAATTTTCTTGTTGGGCTAAGGTATGCACACTGCTCATTTTCTGCTTATCTACAAACAGATCAACAAAACTCTACCTTACCTAACTACTCCATTTTCCTCTCTGTAGCTACACCTTTGTCCATTACAGACCCAGTGCCTTCCTAAGCTCTAATGCTGCTTCTCCAGCAAAAGAGAAGAGAAAAAAAAAAGTCAGTTTCTTATACAGTGACACAGGCTCACTCCTATTGATATGTTATTTCTTTTATTAAGGATATTTGCAATTGAAGCTAGAGAAAAAACTTCAGATAAGCAAGCAATTAGACAGATATACATTTTAGAAAAAGAGAACTCCTTGCCAATGAAAATGAGTGTGTGTGCATGTGCACGCACCTAAATATTTAGTCACCATTTCATTGATTGCTTAATATATACATTAAGTCTTTTAATCTATATAGTTATATTTTCATGTTCAAATTATCCAATGAGTTAAGATTGGTTATTAACCCCATTTTACAGATAAAGGCAGAGACACATAGCTCAGGTATGTGCACAGCTCATGCACAAATGATGAATCGAGGAGTCAGATGCAGACATACCTAATGCAAATTTCTTCTATGATGCTGTCTTCCTTTGTCCATGATTGACGTGAAATTAAAATACGTTTGGTCATTCGTTAATACACTACATGTTGGAGGCTTTCTATTTCCAAGATGCTCTGTTTCAAGTGTGAGAAATAAGTCCAGATGCATGGGAATCTGTCCTAACCCCCATGCTGAGCTCAAGCAGTTTACAACCTGCACGGGATATATGCATGCAAGCGAAAATGTCACCTAGCTGACGCGTGGGGATCTGGTCAGGGGCGAGGCTCATTTATTGCTCTTCCCTCAGGCTTCCTTGCTTTTCTGGAGTAAGTGGACTACAAATGACATAGTCCTATTTCCTGGTAATATCGGGGCTATATTTTTGCATATCGGTTATCTGATTTCTTACATTAAATCTCCAGGATTTTGGGTCTTACCCGTGGCCTGTTTCTCTCCTTGCATCTCTTCTCTTTCCCCGAAGATTCCTGATGCTGGAGATCCAGAGGCTACCACCCCTCTGTTTCTCTGTCACTTCCTAACCCCTAATCCCTTGGATTTGGACTTCTTGACACTTACCCTTCCTATTTTAAACTTCAGGACACAGCAACTGTGTTTGTCCATTGTTCCTACTCCATGCAGCACGTTCACAAGTTTCTTAAATTCTTTGTGGAAATGAACAGAGAAGTAACAGAATGGAGTCCAACGGCAGTCAATAGATACGGTCTCTAAACCTGTTTCTCTGGAACTGCATTTTCCAGACTTATTCACAGTCATCACAGTTACAATGAATTGTCATATAGAGTTAAAAAATATCAATATTTGTTACATCACATCTTGGCTACAATATTAAGTTTTTGATGGCTACTTAATGGAATCACCTCTATGCTTTTAAAGCATGACAGAAATTATCATTTATCTTGCACCTACTTCATGGCATGGACTTCATGAAGCATTTCTACAAATGTCCTTTAATGAACATGCTTCAACTATAACTAAAAAAGAAGATTAATTACAATCAGGAAAAGAAAAAAATAATTTTTGAAATGTTTTCAGATTATTATCAAATTATAGTTATGTATATTAATATATAACTGGGCAAAATGTGTGTGTATGTGAATGAGAGAGAGAGAAAAACTAAAGAGAAGAGAAACAGGCAAGGGAGAGCATAAGATACTGATACACTGCCCAGCAAGTAATAGAAAGTCAGTAAAACCTGAATGAATAAACAGAATAGTGAAGTGAGAGATATTAGCAGGATGAAACAGATGAGAAATCTATAATAGTATAAAGTAGACAAAAAGAAATATTGTCTTTAACAAAAGAGGTGTATTTTTCCAAACCCACAAGCATTCACTCTGAGCCCTGTGAAGACCATCTGCTAACTAGCACACCCTGGAACAGGCTTTCACCACTTCTGGACCCACACCCCTGGGGGAGGGCTCACTTGCCCATCAGTATGAGTGGTTCAACGCAGTATTCTTTTCAACTACTGAGTATCACCACGAGAATACAGAAAAAGGCAGAGCGTTCTATGTCATTTCCTGCTCTTTAGCTGATTTTCTGAGTGACCTTCCATAAATCTTTTAAACTGTCTACCACAATTCCCTCACCTGTCAAATGTGAATGAATTCTACGAACTAACTGAATATGTAAATTAACTACAGGGTTTTAAATTTTCTGCAGAAGATTGGTTATCTTAAATACCCATTGTGCTTTAAATAATAATTAAGGAGCTTTAAAAATCCATGTGCTTACCTTTGTTAATCTTTAATTACTTTTCATTTTCAAAATATTCATTTACACAAAGGAATTACTTTCAGTGAAAGTCACGTGCTTACAACCAATAAAGCAAACAAATCCTAAACAATGCTTTGTTTCAACAAACAAAGATGCAAACATAAAAGAGTGACCTAAACCACTGCACTTAAATGCAAATGACATTAATAAGCATACAGCTATAAGTAGCAGATAGCACTGAGTGTAAAAAAAATGAGTATAGTTAGCTAAGATCCAGGGAGCTTTCATATATGGATATGTAGTTTTTCTGGGGGGAAAAAGAGTGTAATTCTTCAAGAAGGGGCCACATATTATAGTTGTTTTAGTTAAGGTATGTAACAGATTTACCTAAAAGTACAGGAAAATAATAAAAATACATACTGTGGTACATCCAAAGTTAAGCAGAGAATACAAACAAGCATGCAGAAACCTGTCCTAAAGTAGCCACTTTTCTTCAGTTTTCTAGATATTTTGAGGAAGAGTGAATTTACATTGGGTTTTTCTAGACAATTGCTTTCATTTTCACTGTGCTAATGGAAAATTGATTACACTAGGAAAAGTAGATCACTGAATAATTTTAGGAGTTAACACAGGAAATCAAATGGTATATCATGTACCTTGCTGGTAGTAATTAGTCCTTTTTGAAGATAAGTTACATTGCACCACATTTTTTTTTTTCATAGAATAGTACATACCCCCAACTGGAAACTAGAATGCCCAGTCTAACTTAACTATCAGAACTTAGCATATTAATAATAATACACTAGAGCCAGTATTTCCCAAAATTTCTAGTTCAAATTTACCTAAAATCACTCTGATTTTTTTCTTTAATGTATTCATTTAAAGGAATTTATTGAGATAACCAAGCCAATTAGTATTACTTTTCCCCATCTGACCTAAGCTAGAGATGGCTGATGAGTACTCACTAGAAGATGAATGCCCACTCTATACAACTGTGACTCAAGTAGAAACCTTTGATCATTTGATATACCTACCAAGATAATTGCGAATTTATTGAAACAATGCAAATAAAGTTTCTATGTCACAGTACACGGTAAAGAGTAGGTGCTTAAAAACATTAGTTTCCCTCTCATTTTTTGGCTATAAAAATTCAAAATTGCATTGTACACATGAAGTAAAATGATTAATATATTTATATGCATTCTTGCAAATATTAAAATATTTTGGTAAATAAATGATAAAATGTTTCATTTACATTTATGTTATTCATAACCTAAATTCAAAAAATATTATACATATGACAATTTTCAACAAACTATATATAATAATCTTCAGACTCCTTTCTTTAAAATGAGACTTTTGATGAGTCTTTGGAAATTATATCTATAGAAAATCCACAGATAATGTTGTTCACTCCTGGTTCTAAATGGAAGAGTTAAAGTTTATATCTGTAACAATGTCCTTTAATTAACCATACACACCAGCATATCACGCATAAGAAATCAAAATGAATAAACATGGATATTCCATATACGTCTCCAGGGACAACAGCACTGTTGGCAGATTTTAGTGCATATGATTGAAAAAATTAATATTAATCGTTAATAAAAATAATGTGCTGTTTTTCAATATATTTTGCAGTTTTACTCAGTGAAGTAGAAGCTTCTTTCATTACGCAATCTCTTTCCAAATTCAGTGGGCATAAGAAAAACAACCTGCACTGAATTGCTTTCTCTATCTTCTCTTCATATATTTAAAATAGTGCCAGGAACTTTGCCAATTACGTAGTATTTCCTCCAAATAGAAAATCAAGTTAACTATGGGTTTACTTTAACTCTATAACTCAATGTTGTTTATGTGTTTATACTGAATTTTAATCACTGAGTTATAGTCCAAGCTCTCCACAGAACTTCAATTTTCCAGAACACGTAGAAATCTGATGTCATACAATAAGCAATATCTTAATGAAGCAGGCTAAAAATGGCAACAAAAATAATAACACTTAACCTCACTAATAAAATGTAAGTCATAAAATATTGTACTTTCACAGTGAACGTGTAAAGTAGGTATTATTCCAAAATAAAAAAAGAAACTAAGCCACATATCCACTTAGTGGAAGAGCCAGATTATATAATAAAAATAATATAAGATTTTCAAAACATATAATTGAGTAAACAATTAGCTGATAATAAAATTCAATAGAATTTAGAAGAAAATCAAATATTAACTTCAAGGCAGAGACATTGCTTAAATACATATTTATTTCTTATCTCATTTTTTAACCATCACCAGATATCTTTTTATTACTATAGTTGACTATGAAAGGCAAATATGAGGTTCTTGTACAATACGACCCACCCTCACCACCATTTCCAGCTACGCTTGGATGTGCACTTGAAACCTCTTCTTAACAGAGCTACTACCATTCAATTGGTATTGACCAAGGAGATAACAAGTGTCTACCAGGCCTGATCTAGACTATTACCTAATGTCATGTTACAAATATATTCATAATATATACATTATACGATATTCAGTGAATATAATAATGATACGAACAGTCCTGAAGTACTCTGGAAGATATAATACAACTTTCTTAGTTAAAGGAAGTGGTAGGCAGGATTCTAAGATGGCCCCTGCATTAAGCTGAAAAATACTCCCTGAATATATCACATCCTAATTCCTGAAAACTGTAAAAGTTACTTTATAAGAGAAAAAGAGTCTTTGTTGAGGTGACTCAATTGAGGATCTTGAGATGGAGAGATCATCCTGGGTTATCTCAGTGGGCCTTAAACGCCATTGCAGTATCTTTAAGAGAGAGAGGCAAATGCAGACTTTACACACAATGTGACCACGGAGGCCGAGACAGCAGTGATGTGGCCACAAACCAAGGAATGCCAGCAGCCACCAGAAGTTGGAAGGGGCAAGGAACAGGTTCATCTCTAAAACCTCCAGAGGGAGCACGGCCCTCCTCACACTTCGATTTCGGCCCAGTGATACTAATTTCAGACTTCTGGCCTCCGAAACTGTGGGAGAATAAATTTTTCTTGGTTTAAGCCAACAGGTTTGTGGTAATTTGTCAGCACAGTCTCAGGATACTCATACAGGTTTTGATACCTGGAAACGGGGTGTGCTGTAACAAATATCTAAAAATGTGGAAGTGACTTTGTAATTTGATAATAGCTAAAGAACTTTTAGTCATTTGACAGAAAAAGCCTAGGCTGTTTTAAACAGAATGTTGGTAGGAATATGGATGTTAAAGATGCTTTTGTTGAGAACTCAGAAGGAAAGGAAGAGCATGTTATGAGAAACTGAAGAAAATCGACTCATAGTGGCAGAAAATGGCTGAATTGTATCTTATAGTCATGCATTTGTCTTTCAATAATAATTAAGAAGATAGTGCACTAGCTATCATTAAAAGAGTGCTGTCAAATAGGAATAAAAATAAAACACTGTGTTCCTCATACTCTATTGCCATCCTCCCCCTTCCCCCAAAATAACTTGATTCAGTGGTTGAATTAGAGCTTACATAATAAGTGAGAAATGATATCTGGCTCCCTGATATTAGTCTGCCCACTGTTTGAAAATGGGTGTATGTAATACATAAATTGCTGTCTAAATAATTAAACTTTTACTTTTCTAGTTGTCATTAAATATATTTTATTAAATGAATGGGAAGTGTTTGGAAATCTTCTTTGATATTATCTACATAACTGTGCAGCTAAAAGAGCAAACTAAAAGCCTAAAAAAATAGATTTTAGAGTCAAGCATAGCTAGTCTTACTTGTCACAATGATGTTATAATTCTAATAATATTGACAGCCCAAGATACCTGACATAAAATGACTGAATAATTTAGGCTAGAACACAGAGGGTATGTTTTCAGGTGAGATTGAATATTATGGATGGAATTAGATTCCCACTGATAATGGCACTTGGCTTAGAAAGAATTTATATTACAATATTTTGGTTTTTTTAACGGAGAAGCATACAAGTTGAGAAAAAGTTATTTTTTTGCACAATCCTAAATGGATTCAAACTAATTTCTTATTATTTTAATAGTTTGTATTCTAAAATAATGAAATGAATGACTTGGAAATAACTCCAAAACTCTTAAGTATGAAAGCTAACCACAATAATATTAGGGGAAGCTTTACTGAAGTTGCTCTGTTCAGGAAGAAAAGTAAAATTGAAAATCAAACGTGAATGTTTAAAAAAAAAAACCTGGGGCCAGCCCTATGCATTCCACTTGGGCCGCCCAGGTTTGTAGGTTCAGATCCCAGGGACAGACCTAAACCACTTGTCAACCAGGCTGTGACAGTGACCCACATATAAAGTAGAGGAAGATGGGCAGAGATGTCACCTCAGGGCTAATCTTCCTCAAGCAAAAAAAAAAAAAAAACCTAACCATCATACTATCATCATTTTTTTTCTCCCTGAGCTAACAGACGAGGTCAGTATGTATCCATGCTGATGATCCTATAGGAGAATTCCAAGAGCATTCTTTTGAACTTAGAATGACCAGAGTGGTCTAGTTGTCTATATACTAATATGTTTTTAGAGAATTATGCATGAGTAATAATGACAAAATCATCAAAAAAATAAGAGAAAACAAGTATTCTGCAACACGAGTTAGAAAAGTGAAGAAAGAATGGGTTAAGGTAAAATATATACTGGAAATGGTGTTAAACAAATAATTTTCACTTAGTTTATGAATTTACCCACGTATTTATTCAGTTTCCAATTTCAAACCACTAAAAGATGTAATTCAAAGGTATAATTTTGAAAGTACGATTTTAAAAATAAAGTATTTTTGTCCATTTAGAAGTTATTTGCCCCAGCTGGGACCATGTTTTTTATCTCTCTTTTTCTAATAAAAGACCTCATGCACGTATT
Source organism: Tapirus indicus (assembly GCA_031878705.1). Taxonomy (NCBI): domain Eukaryota; kingdom Metazoa; phylum Chordata; class Mammalia; order Perissodactyla; family Tapiridae; genus Tapirus; species Tapirus indicus. The sequence continues at coordinate 4,914,551 of CM062936.1, forward strand.
TATCTTCTGTTCCATAATTAGATTGCAACTTTTTGAGAACAGATCTCATGCTTGTATATCTCAACAACCTGGCATAGATTCTGAAAGAGAAAAAAAATGGCTACACTAAATATTTACTGCTCAATAAGGAAACTAATATATTATACCAAAGGTTCTATTTCTAAAATCTCTGGTAATAGACTGACACTGAAAAATTATTTTTAAAGGAAGTCATTCTTTTTCATCTTTCTATCCAGCTAGGTACTTATCTATCAACCTACCTACCTACCTTTCCTTGCCTCATTTGAGAATGAGTTCAAGATAGATAATTTTTAATAAATGATTTGTGAAATTTCATTATGGTTATTTTGTATGAAATCTGGCACGCAGTCAATATAGGGCTTTTCTGTATAAAATAATCTAACAAATGAATATATCAACAGCAACAACAAAAGTATTCGCAAGTGTCTAAAATCATGCCAAGCGCTATGCTAAGTAAAGGGGGATCACAAAGGAAAATGGGACACAGGATCACCACTCGGGAACATTCGATGTCATGGGCCAAATTTGACCATCAGTTGCTTATTCACAGAATAGCTTCAAACATTTGAGGACAGCGGCAACGAAGCCAGGATAATCTGAATACTAGTAAAATTTTCTTATGAATGCAGGTCCACTGCCCATTTGAAACTTTAAAATACCTAACCATTTATTATTACAATTACATTTGATTTCCTTTCCATAATGAGAATGACAAGTTTGTTTAAAATTTAAAGCTTCCACCATTTTCTAATTACAAGAACACAAACAAAAGCTGAATTGCCTTATTTTATTTTTAGAATAAGGAAATAAGCATTGTCATTGCCTCATAACTCAGCAATGATAGGACCATATTTAAAGAACAATACATTTAACTTTAACAATGAGATGACATACTCGACCCACCCCAAAGAAGCACTTAGGTAGAAAAAGAAAATCTAAAAGATAACATTTATTACAGTGTCATTAGTTTTGCTTCCATATGCAAAAGGACAGTGCATCTTTGAAAGATCTCCATAGAAAAGGAATACATGCTTATCTTTCAGTGATATGATTAAGAGAATAATGTAATGAAAATATACTTTATCATATTAAATTTATGTCAACGTTGCATGAACCCCCTAGAACTTCAGTAGAAAAGTAAAATCATCGCTTACCAAAATAGAAAAGGATAAAATGGTGAAGAAAGAAAAGTTAATTTCAAGCTTCAAAGAAGATATTATAGGTAATGGAGGTTAAAATAAAATTGAGGCTATAAAAGCAATTAAGAATGTCCCTTTAAGGAACATTGCATGAGAGACTGTGATAGCCTCAAATTGTTCATATTTGCATAGAAAAGGTCACAAGATATCATTGGGTTGTTAACAGTGAGCAAGAGACTTACTGAGAAAAGGAGAATCAGATGCATATTCCATTACAGGACATCAGGTCTCCTTAGAATTACATGTAATCGCTATTATGATATTATATAATTTTCATATTTTTCCTAGGGCAAATACACTTTTGCTTAGTTTTCATAGATATTTTCTGCCCAGAAAACCCTTCCTCAGAACTCTCTAATCCTCAGCACGATCACTCTTTTTATACTATATCCCTGTGTGTCCCGATATAAACCATAAAACAATTATGTTGGTTTTTATTGTGTTGTAGCATATTACAAAATGTAAATAGAGAATCAAATAAACAGTAGTGGCTGTCTCTGGGTATTTTTTTCATTATAACTCTTTGTATAATGGTGACAGGTCTGAAATACTACGATAAACCTAAGAAAGAACATCATTCTGATAACATATATTGTTGTGTTTTCATTAATTCTCCAAAAGCACTAAAAGAAAGGATTGCTAATCGAAACAATGACTCTAGATGTCCTAAACATGAAAGAAAGTGATTCAAAGAGCTTGCCCATTTCTGTCCTGATTAAAATTAATGATGTCTGACCCAGTCTATAGACATTTGCTTGACCAAAGACACATAAAATTGTTAATTATAATACCCATGCATAAATAGCAATAGTATTCTTCTGCTGAGGTTATATGTCATGAGAGTAAATCAAATTGTATGTTGAATTTCAAGGAAGAACATCTGCTTGGAGTACATCAAAAAATAACAGATGCTGCTAAATCAAATAACTATCAATCTTAGACTCATAATGTCATTGTTGGGTGTTCACGTTCAAAGAATGGCCTCAAATGGACAAGGAACATATAGCACGAAGTCCAGAATACTAAGAGTAAGTTAAGCATCAATCTGTTGGAATCTAACTAATAATCAATGCCAAAAAGTTTATCCTGCTTTTTATTTAGAAGAAAATGCCAAATGACAATAAAATAAGCTGATTTTTGAGATTGTTTTGAATATTTTGTTGTTGCTTTGAGGTTTTGCCCTTGTATCCATTTTTGGTTTTTTTGGTAAAAGCACCTATACATATATCTTTCACTCTTATGATATCTTATTGGACCATTTACTGCAATGGACCTGGCTACACGGCATAATTCACAGTCATCAAAGAAAGACTAAATTATATTTCTAATTCTGCAGTTAAAGAGAAAACTACACTAATGAATTTGAAAAATATTTTTCATTAACAGAAGTTTAAAATGTTTTCTGTTTAAGATTTATTTAACCAAAACATAAGGTTCTCCACCTGAATTTGTTTTTGAATATGGAACAATAGGTCAAAATTTTTCATTTTCAGGTCATAGAGTAGTTTTTTAATATATATTTCTATAAACTTATCTATATTTCATTATTATTATAAACAGTTATCACAATGACAAAAATTTTCAATGTTTTCTTAACAAATATATTTTGATATGAAGAAAAATAATTTTTAGAGTTAAATGTATGATTTTAAATGTAACTAGAATACCCATTCAAACAAACAACACTAAGCCTTTCCAGAGACACATACAATTGCAAACCATTTAGAAAGTTTCTGATACTGCTTACATTGCAGACATTTATCTATGCTAACAGAAAGAGAGCTCAATTTAATCCATTAGTTCCTAATTAAAACAAAAAGCACTTTTTTTAACAAAGAGTCCCAATAACTCACATTAGAGGAAAGGCCAACAGAGGTAAAAAGGGAATAAAATAGCTGAAAGCCCTCTCTTTTCTCCTCAGTCCACTGCTATGTCTTAGTTGTGTCATATTTACATTGGTATTTTTTTAAAATCAGTATCAATTTAAAACGTTCAGAAAAATAGACGATATCTTCTAGCACGATTATTAAAAAATGAAAGTAAAATCTAGCCTCTCTACTTACTAAGATATGGTTCAAGTATCCAATTGGAAAGAAAACACCCTTGCTGTATCAATTAGATTATTTACTTTCAAACCATTATAATGAACGATGATGGCTCTTCTAATTAAAAGTACTCTGCCCTTTTCTGAGATAATGAGCCTTCACCTCTTTCAGAGCTGCAGGGCTCAAAAGTACTAAATCCTAAAGCCATGTAAGTTCCTGAACAATCAATTTGTTGTCTTTATCCCAAAAGGAACTAAATTTTGTTATGCATTCTAAAAATGCCTGCCTATACTATGCAGAATATGCTCCTACAAACTTGAATTCTCCTGGCCTCCAGTGCAAAAGTCAAAGAAGCAAGCTAAATTTAAAGGAATTATAAGTACACTTTTATTTCATTTTGAAATAAAAAATATTGGAAATGAAATAAACATTTCCTACCATATATTAATTTAAATGTTACATATATATCTAGTAAGTGTTAGAACTTATATTCCCTCACAACTATGATTAAATTTGGCTCTTTCAGTTGTGAATACCAAAACAGTATGTTTAACTATGATTTGATTTATTATAGAAAAAGTAATATTACGAATTTTACAGAGTATAGCATATTTCTCCTAGAAAAATGATTAATTTGTTTTCCAGAGCAGTTTCTTTCATATACCTTGATAACTAATCCTCAGAATAATAAATAATATTAATATTACTCTATTTTTTCCTGGGTATAAGTATGATATTTTAAAATGTGTATCATTTTAAAACAATATGTATAAAAAGTTATCTTCTAGTATTTGAAAATCACTTCTTTATTTCCATTTATTTTTAAATCCAATATGTGCTGCAAATATATTAATTTGCATATTGACAAAATTGTTTTGTATTTAAAATCTATTCTGATTTGCATATCTCACTTTAAAAAGTGAGAACTGCCCTAATAACATCAGAAGTTAATAAATATTTTTAATACTCTACATGATACACAGTTTCAAATATTGCAAGTTTACGGCACTGACATCAGAATAAAACAAAACTGCATTTAGATTTTCTACAGGTATTTTCAGTCTTTAGTTCCAAAAGAAACTCGGTTAACCATTTTCTTACCCAAACGTCATATATATTTACATATTGATAACTGCTATGAAATATACCACTTTTTCTTGTTTTACCTTGATGCAGTCTGAGTATACCAGGAATGATTAATGTGCTTACCTGAAAGAGACAGAAACAAAACACGCTGTTAGTTTCAAAGGAATGTGTTTCTGAAGTTTGCAGTACACAAAATAAGACGTGGAAGATAAACAATCACAACTCGCACTCAACCCCGACTGTCCTTCGCACCCAGAGATCTTCACGGTTGTGACAAAATCACACGGAATAAGTTGTTTCCAAAACTGCAAAGGCAAAAGAAACTTTAGAGATGACTTGGCGGCAAGTGCACTGTTGTTGAGTTGAAGACATCTATCTTTGTCATTTCTTTTCTGCCACCAACGTACAATCAAATAAAAAATATCAACAAAGGGCTTGTGGAACTGTATTGCTTCCCAAAACATCTTAGAAACATCCTTACTACAAATGCAATGTTCATGATTCTATTACAGTATCAATCATACTGTCCACAATTACCTGCCTGGGAAATTTTAGAATGTAGGTCTGTTTAAAATCAGGTAGTAATAATGAAGTAGAAATAATGAAGTGTCTAGAGAATAATGCTGTGTCTATGAATTACATATCATACTACACGTTACACGTCACATACATATTACACGTCATACGTCTGAATTACAAGCAAATATCAGGTCTACGGTAAGACTAGAAATGTTCCTTTTTTCTACTTTATAATAGTAAACTTAGATATGAAACTAAATAAACTGTTGGAATCTTTTTAAATAAGAACACTCCTGATCCCTAAAGCTGACATTTTCCTATCTTCCCACTCATCTCCAAGTTTGAGAAAGGAGCCCAAATCTGTAGGGCACCTCAGTCTCCTCCTATGTGGGAGGTGTGGTTAAGCTATTGTTCAATGAAATCCAGGAGAGTTGAACACTAAATACACAGAGTGTGCTTGGTTGGTTGGTTATTAGGCTTTTACTTAGTAAAACTCAAAAAACAAAATCTCATTAAACTTTTTAAAATTAAAATGGGAAAAAAGGCAACTGTATTTTGTGGTTCAATAAGCTGGGATACCACATCAATAGGACATTAGGGAGCAATTATGGACAATTTTAGGCATGTAAAACAACAATTCTAAGTTGCTACTTACCAATAAAAATGTAATTCATTTCACATAATATCTGTTTTGAGAGGTAGAATTTCTAATTAGAATATGCTGATTTTCCAATTTACATAGTTGAGGCAGATTTGCACATTTAAGTCGAAGTTTCTTTGGGTGATATTTCTCCTACATATAATAGTGCAAGGAGAGGTAGCTTTGTTTGTTTTCTTTGTATTTATCTTAAAGGGACTTCTGAAGAATTCTAAAGAAAAAAAAAAAATTCCTAGAAAGAGATACACATAGCTTTTTATAAAGGAGACTCGTGAAAGGCCTATAATTATTTTCTACCACGGTTTTGACCGTGTTCATTTTTTTTTATTTTCTCACGGAGTCAGTTGTGCTTATAAGTATTTATTTTCTTTCTTTGCTCCATTATACATATTTGTGATAATCTGGGCAGTGAGCCCAGATTGCTTTATTTTTTTGTTTATTATTTGTAGACTGTCCTAGATTCTTCTGAAAGGGCATACTTTAAATTATTATTACCATAATTATAGGAAGATTGGCACTCTGTGAGATTATAATATAAGAAGATTCTCTCATTATTTCATAATGAGCTAAACGCTATACATTTTTTTTTTAGGAGTGATGCATTATACGGATAGAGTATTTTAATTTTAATATTATCAACGTGTCTAGACTGTGTTCAGGACACAATATAATTTTAACTGTGTCAGGCTATTGTCCAAAATTGGAAGCCTATCTATAAACTGGTTTTATTTCATTTTTGATGTAATTATTTATTATCCTCACACGTTCCATAATACTCCTCTCAAGAATATGGGATTGCTAACAAACCATAACTTTTAACGCAGTACAGAGTACTCTTCCCTCATGGATGAAAACCACAATAAATTCCTTTAAATGATGGACATACAGTATAATATTTAAAAGCTGAAAACAATATAACTTGAATCCTTTAAATATGTCATCTAATTATGTCTATACAGTCACTGGGGAAAGCTAAACAGTATATCAGTTTCCTAACCAGACCACAGGAGCCTCCTAGGATATAAACTGCAATGTCGTTGGGACCATTACAGTAATAATGACACCATCAGGCATTATGTTTCCAACATGCTCTGCTGCCTGGCGCTTAGGGAAACCTTGTGCCAGTAGTTCACGGTGATTTCCACTTTCCCTTACTAAGGTTAATTTATATACCCTCCTAGCTCCTGGTGCTTGCATAGATACACAAATAAAAGATTGTAAAATACTTCAGATATGCTCTACATATTAAAAGTGAAACAGCAGTGTCTAGGGAGGTTGAATGATTTGCCTAGCGTCATACAGATCTTGATTTCTAGTCCAATCGTCTTTTCACTTTACTTCGGAGACCATCATTCTTTCTTCTCTCTTTCAAAAGAAAAGAATTCTTTATGAAAACATCAAGTCAAATATGATTTAATATATTCACAGCATACTTTTGACATATATATGTTCAAGGTTAAAATTCAAATAAACATAATTTGGCTTCATGTGGACAGTGATCTCTCCCCACTCTTTCTGGAAAACATGCACATACACAGCCCAACACATACGTACACACACACACACACACACACATACACACGCACACACACATACACACACACATACACACACACGCGCACACACGATATCCTTTCAGGATCAGGTTCTTCACTGTTGTTCAGAGAATCCACTCTGCTCAACAACCCTATTACTGATTTGCTCTCAAGTACTAAAATCTCTCAAGTTCTAAACTACAGAACTTAAGTCCCTTCTTATTAAGTTCAAAACAAGACCAAGGAGTTTTTCATCTCACATGTACATGAATTTCACCGAATCCGTAGTCTCAGATAAAGAGCTATCAGTGTCCCAGGCTCGGTCAGTTCCCATTATTCTATTTTCCCTCTTGAATTCTTTCATTCCAGAGCCCCTTTCACTTAATCGGGGTCTTTATTGTCACCCTAAGCCCTCTCAGGTCACCTTCCCAAATAACCAGAAGTTGAAAGTTGGTTTGTCTTTTTAAAGCATACTCTCTGTTTTTGAAGAAAGTTGGTTAACAAACTTCTTATGCACAGCCAAACAGGCTTTCACCTAATTTATCAACTCATGATACTGTAGCTATTAAGTGAAATAATATATCATAAACAGCAAAAGGATATAATACAGGAAACAATATGTGCTCATGGAGGTCTATTTCGGGAGCGGCCAGGAAGACAACCCCAAGATTTCACCTCTTTGTACTTTATTTCCTGATCTGTATACTGAAAGCAGATGGATTAGATAATCTCCAAAGATCTTTCACACTGGGGCATGATGGGAAATGTTAGAAATCATTACTATTGATAAAGAGACTCACCACTGTGTAAAAATGAGCAAAAGTCATACCTAGAGCAAAATTCAGCAGACATCTACAATCCCTATAACTCTGCTACACAGTAATAGCACCTTTAAAAAAATGCTAGAAAATTTTACTTGTAATTTCACATCTGAATGTTGTCATGAGTGTAAAACTGGTTATTGGTTACATTATCCCTAAGAGACAGATATACTTATTAACTTTCTTTGATACATTTTTGAGATAACAAGAACCTACTGATATATAAAAATCCATAAATTCTATATTGCTGAGGATATTGAAGGACTAAATTCTTCTTTCTTTCACTCACTCTTTAAACATCATGGGAGGCCCTAAAGCTACCAAAACAAATATTTTTACTAAGATACTACTCCTTGAAGGAGAAGATTATCTAATGGGGGAGCCACACCTATGAAGTGACAAATTACATGGATTTTAACAGTATTTGAATATAAAGAATTCTTTATAATAAAGATATTATTCACCTTGTTCTGTTTATAAAGAAGTAGTTATGGGTCTTTTTCACAGTAAATAAGTTTACAACTATACCTGGACAGCACAATTCAAATATAAGCTTTGAAAAAATCCCGTTGGTTACCTTCACACATTTATCTTATTCCTATAGTTAACTTTTTACAGTTGTTTTGGATAAATTATCTGGCAAAGTGTTTCTTTTAATTTTTTTTTTTTTTTGGAAGATTTGCCCTAAGCTAACAGCTGTTGCCAATTTTCCTCCTTTTATTTTTTTCTTCCTTTTCCCTCCCAAAGCCCCAGCACACAGCTGTGTATAGTTGTAGTTCTTCTATGTGATTAGCTGCCACAGCAGGGCTACCAACAGATGGGTGGTGTGGTTCCGTGTCCGGGAACTGAATCCAGGCCACCGAAGAGGACCGCAACGCAGTTCAACCTCTAGGCCACCAGGGCTGGCTCTTCTGGCAAAGTGTTTTAAGGTAAAGAGTTTAAGAGACAGCATATCTGTGCTTGGGTCTGTTATTTTAAAAATGTTAGGCAACACATTATATTTTTAGCACTTAATTCTGTAAGAATAATTTTACTTTTAATAAAAGAGATGAATTATTGTGCCAAAATTATTGAAAAATCCATCCCCACATTCATATAGAAATTTAGCAATTAATCTTTCATGAAGTATACATCAGTTAAAATAGCACAAATGCGAAACCCAAAGCCCACATTGACTTCAGGAGAAATATCAGAAGATTTTGTCAAATTAAAATACAAACTTTGAAAATTATTTCCTTTCAAATTTGTGCTGTGTTCATTTTATATTCTAACGTGAAGTCTGACCTTCTGTTATTGAAAATCATCAGGACTAAGGCTGGAAAGTTAGCCTTGCATATCCTGGTCCTGCTCACACATTCTAAATAGATGTCAAACTTATTCACATCACTTGGACTGGTCAAACATGTTTATATCATTTAGATCTTCTCTGAATTTGACTTTGCACTGACTTTGAGAGTTACAAGCTAAAGAGCAGCTAAATTAAGCAGAACAAAACAAACAGCACCAAACAAAGGAGCACTGGAGTCCAAATCTCCTCGTTCACTTAGCATGTGCTGCTCTTCTCTCCCAACTTTAACCACCTGATGGACAAAACTATAGGCAGCAAGGAGTGACCGTGACGGGCAAATGCAAGTGGATCAGTTTACTTCTCACAGGTATTCAGCAGCCCTCAACTTCTGCACATCTCTACACTAATCATAGAAATTTCATAATTATTACAATAAAATTTTGTCATTCATCTCAAGTGAAAAAAAACAGAGCAGATTTGACCATAATAGAGAGGAAGAAAAGAATATAAGCATTGAGGATTTGTAAGATAAGAGGAAAGCTGACCTTAGATGAAAAAAAGATGAAATTATGAACTTAAAACACACAATAAATAAATAAATAACACCAAAGATCTTTAATTACTGTTTGACTAGAGCTAACATAATTTTTGAAAGAGGATGGAAAATCAATTACTACATTCTTCATGTTTCTGATACTTACACTCTTGATCAATTTACTGTACTACTTGTCTCTGATACTCCTCTCATTGACTAGTACACAAATAAAAATTTGTATAAGCATAGAATGTAATATATCTGTAATATACAAAAATCCCCTAAACAATTTTTACACTGTGTCCCACATGTCCCTTTTCATTTACTAACTTGTAGTTGTCACTGTCTAAATATTCTGAAACCCTATGATATCAATTGTCAAAAGTCACAAAAGCAAAAGGAAAATTAAAAAATAAAATCATCATGACTGCTACTCTGTGGCAGAGGTTCTATAACTTAGCTATAAATCCTAATCACCTGGACAGCTCTGAAAACAAAAAATAGGTCGCCATGGCCCCACACCAAGTGTTTGGTATTTAATTGATCTGATTCAAGACCATTCATCTGTATGTTTCAAAAGCACCTTAGGTGGCTCTAATGAGCAGCAGAGTTGAGAACCCTGTTCTAAGGTCTTGAGCTTCTCAAATGTGGGTTCAGTTTACTTGCTGTTACTGTGTTAAATCATTGATTCCTAGTCACTACACAGTCTTCACAACCCACAGTAAAGGAATGCATTGCACGATGTGACCGTATGAACACATTTGCATGTATGAATATATACATGTATATATTTAACTAAAATGCAAGTTTCAAAAAACAATAGTCAGTCATATACTTGTGTATTTTCTATTCTCTTCTATTTTTTCTTCTTTTTTTTTTTTTGCTGGGAAAGATTTGCCCTGAACTAACATCTGTTGTCAATCTTCCTCTCTTCTTTTTTTGTTTCTCCCCAAAGCCCCAGTACATAGTTGTATATTCTAGTTTTAAGTCCTTCTAGGTCTTCTATGTGAGCCACCACCACAGCATGGCTACTGAGAGATGAGTGGTGTGGTTCCATACCCAGGGACTGAACTCGTGCCACCGAAGTGGACTGTACTGAGCTTTGACCATTGGCCATCAGGGCTGGCTCTCTTCTATTTTTTAAATGCTGGTCATAAACATCTAAACTGTTAAATATGACTCACTAATGGGTCACAATGTGCAGTTTGAAAATTACTGCTCAGTTCTCATTCACATGGAACACATTCTACATGAAGATAGTATACTCCAAGAAAATTAGAGAAACACAGGAGAGATTATCTGTTTGTAGACTCCAGAACACAGTCATTCATTGTGTTGCTTAAGTATAAAATATTTCAAAAACTGAGCTTCAATGAACATGTGTATTGACCAGGTACTTGTGAGTTTCTTAGTTAGATCACCCTATGCAGCATGCACCATTTAGATACATCACACATTTTTTGAAGACAGAAGTGGCAAAACATTAAGGATCTACTTACATATCTATCATTTGACCTGATTAATTACCCAGATAGAGGATGTGTGAAGAAATACACAAGGGTGTTGGCAATGCACAATTATGTGTTCAACTATTAATGCATCGTCTAACAATAAAATAAAAATCCTCAAACTACTCAGGAAATACATTTCTTCAGAGAAGGAAAGAATGACACTAGCAATGATCTAGATTGTTACATTCACATGAAATAAAGGAAAAAATATATGCAAAACAATGAAACCTAACTTCCTACAATTAATTTCTAAGTAATGACAAAAAAACTTATCTATACATAGTTCTTTGTGTAAAACTGTGAAACCCAGTAGACATATTTACAACTTGTCCTTAAATGGTGACATAAAAATTAAGCAACTACTCTGGCAATGCCTTTGATTTCCTGATCAAGTTCTCCAACAGCAGCGAGGTAATGCAAATACATAAAAATTTTGAAATGGTTATTCCTTTAAAGAAACTTATTAAGAAATTTATTATTCAGCGATTTAAATATTTCTAGCAATCCACTCAGTTTTCTTAATTACAGTATTTTTCCCAATTGCCTTTTTTTCATATAAAAATATTTGAATAAATAAAGTGTTTGTATTAGGGATATAGTTAAATATGTGTGACTACTGTATCATCCAGAACTTGGGCTGGGAACATGTCTGAGAATCTTTTTAAAAGCTGGATAACTCACTGGATTTATAAAGGAAAGCATAAAAAATTTCTGTGATCTATATTCCCTCTTTAAAAAGTCACTTAAATGCTCAATGAGAGGTTATATCAGGAGGGAATAGTGGAAGTACTTTCTGTTGACATAAACAGTAATTGATAAGGTTTTCTTGAATACCTTCATAGAAATGCTGATGTATTACATTTAGGATTACTAGTTAGCTCTCATTTCCTTTCAACTTTTGCCTCTGGATAAGCTCAACTATTCCCAGGAAGAAACACTGATCAAGTACATTTGTCATGTGAACAACTATAATAAGGTAATTCATCATAGTCTGTCAGAGTTTTATTCTAGAAAGATGCTGCATTTTCATCCTTACTTAAAAATCTGCTGTCACTCCTGCTGAAAATTTGGTAGACATTTTGGACATGTTTAAAAGCCCTTCCAAACTGATAGTGGCAGATAATTAAGTTATCAGCTATCAAACCTCCTTTTTTTCTTTTTCTTTTTCCTACACTATGTATGACTCCATGAACCCATCTGGCTAGTTTAATCTGACCTGTTCACAGAGCATGATCCCTTGTTCCCTTCCCTTTTTCCTCCTTAATAGTAGCCAATGACCAAAGTAATTCACAATGACAAATGAAGCCTTTCTCAAGAGTCTAATTGAGCAATTTTGTTTTCCTTTGCAAGACCTGAAACCCACAACATTCTGAACTCCATTCACCAAGGTGGCAAGAAATAGTGGTTACAAGGAAACTAGGTGGATTAAGGGTTTCTGAAGAACAAAGAAATAAACTCTGCCTAGGTACAGAATGTTATGTCTCAATAATATTTCTTGTCATTCAATTCATCTATTCAATTACTTACTCCATGCATGTCCGTTACTGGAAAACGCTCTCAACCAACTTTCATTCTCATGGGCACTTCATTGAGTCCTACAGCCTCAGTTACCTCTCTCATTCTGTCTCTTTTATAAGACTTCCTGCATCTTTCAGTGTACAAATTTATGCTTTTTTTTAAAGAAGAAATAACACCAGTCATCTGCCAATTTTATGACATCTTTATATACTATCTTAGAAATAGATTTTGTTTGGTTTAAGGAGAAGAAAGGAGACAACATAAACATGTTTCAATTTGGCTTCCTTTTCAAACTCATTTACATTATCCTCACATAATATACCTTTCATATCATTAACTAATTATTGAACCCAAGAACATGCCCTCATTGGTACCAAAGCATTGCCAAGGTAATTAAAAACAGGATATATGTATATATGTATCATATGTGTGTGTGTGTATCTGTCAAAGACAAAAACAATGTAAATATAAGTGTAAATATATGTAAAATGTATAAACAAATGATATAAATACATTTTTATTCTCTTCTAGTAATTTGTATTTTTTCAAGCTAATAATCAACATAATTTTGAAAAATCCATAGACCTCTAATGCTTTGATTATTCTTTGCTCTCTCACCCGAAAATACTTATTGAGTACCTTCTGTGTTCACAGTAGTTTTCATCCCAAGGAAAGCTTGGTAAGCTTCATTGAAAAATATTAGTTTTCCCAACTTAACGGGGGATGGAAACATAGGTGAAAGTGATTTACTCTGTATCGGATAGTCATTCACATAGAATGTAAAGCATCAGTAACATTCTGCTCAATTTTTTCTGCCATCTCTTAAGGAAGAGAAGAGATTTCAAACATTTTGAGCAATTGAAATTTAATACTGCCTTCTAAATAAAATTGATGTTAAATTATCCTAATCATCACTTTTTCATAAATCCTCAGTATTTGCTTTGACCAAATACTGTACGCTGGATACAAAGCTTTTTTTTTTACTTTACTGGAAAACAGAAAAACTGAATTGAAATAACTACATGGATACTTCAGCTTTCTGGTTGGTGGACAACGCTTAAAACATCATTTTCTGCTTATTCCCTCCAAACATTTTTAAAATGTTTGAGAGTACCCAACCGAAGATCACATATAAATTCATAGAATCTAAAAATAAATGGTACCATTATTTAACATTTAGTCTTTTAGTAAATTTAAATGTTTAGGGTTTTAATACTTTGTGTGGGTGTGTACAAACGTGCATATATTTTTTGCTCATAAATTTCTTGAAGTTTGAGCTGTATACAGAGAGAAGCCCTGTAACATTTGGGGCCAACTAGGTCCTCATTCTATTTTTTCCATCCCTTATTTTTTTATTTTCCCCTTCCCAACTACCTAATACTTAGGGCATTTTGATATTACTAAAAGTGTTTGAATAGTCACAGTATTTCATTAGAACTCTAAGGTCTCAGGAAAAAATAATTTTGTCACTTATAATACTAGCCCACAATTTTCCTCTCCTCTTCTTTCCTCAAACTAGTGTATGCTGACAAATAAGTTAAACAAAACCCACAGAGAGCCAAAAATGTGTTATTACAAAATACCATTTTATAAAGCAATTATAGAGCTAAATTGCAACTGCCATGGAATACGTTCCTTGATTCTAAGTATTCTTAATTCATTGATAATAGAGCTGGAATTATCATCACAGAATCACCCATTCTTGGCTTTAACTCTGTAAGGGCTTAATTGCAAAACTCCCTTTGAAGAAGCAAGACCTTGAGAAATGTAATGATCAGATGGCAAGCATAATGCCAATAATAGGAACTTCTCAGTCAACTCAAAAACAACATTTCTACTACCTATCGAAAATGTCAAAAATGTAATGCATTTCATCAAAACCAATAAGTCATCAATTGTAAGACATATCATAATTTTATATATCACTATGAGAAGAAACTTCATCAATTAAACTACAATACATCATCTATCATCAAAGACACCTCAATTTTAAAGATGGAAAATATTGCATCTTAGAACTGATGAACTATAACATTCTAGCCATATGATTTTCTTAGACAAAGAACTCCAGGATCCCTGAAGACTAAATACTCTGCAATTTTACTCTCCACACAAAAAAAGAAAAGTTTAAAACAGCACTGGATAGTTGATAGAATTTTGTCCACCAAACTTTTCATAGAATTTAGGACAAACTGAATTGGAAAGCATATAGAGGTAAAATAATTTTGGGGGTGCTCTACTTAAATAAACACTGTCCCAAATATCATGTCAGGACTCTATTCACAAATATACCTACTGACCAATAAATTACAAATGGAATCTATAGGCTGAGTCTTTCTATCATATTTCTAGATAATATCGATAAAGCTTAATTAGAGAACCAAACAGCATACCACTCATTATATCGGTTTTTTAAAACTTTGAATTCTAACTGGTTTTCTGAAAGATTTTACCAGTTCTCCACATAAGAGTTTAACCTAAATGACATATATATTGGAAAACCCAGTAAGGATTTCCTGGATATCAAGAAAAGCAGTCTTAATTTGTAGCTTGCTAGAGGAATCTGTAAAATAATGAAATTTTAAAGAGACCTCAGAGATGCTCCAACAATGTCCCTGCTCCAAAACCACCAGGAAAGAAATATGTAAACACTTTACTTTCTTTTCACAGAGGTATCTGAAAAAGGTATGTGGGCCCAGACCAAAGAAATGCATCTTTATTAGAAGTATGTTCATATTTAAATAAACAAAAATCAGTGTCAATTTTCACATGCAGACAAGATGAATTTTTATTGCCAAGACTGCCAATGAGAATGCCAAATATTAAAGTTGAGACAATTGGTGTCTCAAAACTGTAAATCCACTAGGGAGCTTTAGGGCAGCTTAATCAGTAGGAGATCTTACTGACCTCTTTGCCAGAAACCAAAAATCATAGTGCCTGAAAAACAGAACACTGTCAGATTGTGAAATTCACTAAAGAAGAACTCAAATTTCCTGTGAGAATGCTCCATCATTTGCTGTGATTATTTCTGGCCTCTGTCCATCACACTGCGTCCTTGTGAGAACAACAGTATGCTCTGTTATCATCGTTGTGATTGTTGTTAGTGTTTACGTTGTTCAGAGAAGAAGTACCAAGAGCATTCCAGAATTTGTGAGATAATTACAATGTATCATTACAGGAGTTCTGATTACATTCAAAATATATCACTGCAGATACTATGAGCTCACAATTGGTACTTGACATACATACATCAACACTGTTGCTGTTAGAATAACATTTTAAAATCTTCAAAATCTGGTTTCCTAAATTTGACATACATGAGGATACCTTAAGTTCTTAATATGTGAAACATTATGCAAATATCAGTTATTAGCATTCTTTTTTTAAAGTGATATATTCGACTGTTAAAAAAGTCAATAAAACTGACTCTCTGAGTAAACAAAACATATATATAAGCCAATTTATATACACACATATACAATCAATTCTCATTATCCATGGTAGTATTTTCTATAGCATCACTGTGGACAATGAATTAGTGAATACCGAGCCACTGCTACTGGGGGAAATACAGAGTCAGGTTCCTGCGAGTCTCAGGTCACAATATTTTTGTCAGCCAATTAATACATAAGCTTGTTTTAGACACATGTTACTAATGTCTGTTTAAAGACATCTTATTAATACATGTTTCTTATAATTATATGCAGTATTTATTTATAATAAACCACTAGCTAAGAAGGGTTTAACATCTTCCTGACGCTGGGTAACATGACCATACCTTTCTTGGCTTTAACCTAACAACGGTGCTATTTGCTGTGCTTTTTTAAATCAGTTGCAATTTCACGAATCCATAAATTTAGCTACATTTCCAACTTTACCGTTGCTTCACCATGTACTATAGCTGCTCCTTTAGCACTTTCCTGAATGGCCTCATGTACACATCACAAATGTCCTCTTCCTTTTTCAGGATGTACCATATTGATTCATTACTATTGAATTTAAGGCCAACAGCACTATAACTCACGCCTGACATGTTTTCTCTGTAAGGCACATCACAACCTTCTTGCACTTAGAAACACTAGGCAGCACTGCAGCACAATGCTTGGGGGCCATTTTTAACAGTGAAATCACCAATGAAAGAATACAAAAATGTAAAAAATGTGGCACTGAACAGACCATGAAAAGGACACTTCTTTACAGCATGAGAACTGAAACAAAAGGCAGAGTGTAGTCTTGTTTGCCCTTAGCCGAGAGCATGCCCTGGTGGGAACTCACAGGTTTCACCACTCTGTGCATGCCCAGGAATGACCGTGATGCTATGGGTAGTGATTTGGAGTTACAAACAAATTTTACCAAGCAGGAGTTTTCACGAATACTGAATCCATGAATAATGATGATGGATTGTGTATCTGTGTGCATATTTATAAATGGCTTCTAAAAGTTGAAGATAATAGTTAAAGGCCAATTATCTTGACTGTTATCCCATCTGTCCCATAGCCCTTGACCTACCTCCTGCCCACTAAGAGAAATAGAGTTTAAAGTAAAAAATGATAGAATTTTAGGAAATCCTACTTGTTCTTTGATAAAATATATGGTTTTGAAGTTATATTCCTAATTCAATAAATAATCATAAAATGATGAGAACTACAAAGCTTTTTAAAATTACAATAGCTTTCTAAACACGCTATTTTTGCTTTTCTAATACACTCAGAAATTAAATGAATACTATAAAATATAATTTTTCTATTTTCACTTTTATCTGAATGAAAGTCCATTCTTCCAATATGTAGACATAGAGCTTATAATCCTTTATAACTATTATTTTCTCAAACAAGAGGAGTCAGATAATTTAGCTTCATTTTCTACCAATTCCTCCTCATATTTTATGCAATAGTAAGGTGCACTGAAATCTTCATGTTTTTGCAAATGCTAGTCACTCTGAGGAGAACTGTTTTATTCCCTTCTCTCTACCAGATGTACAGGTTCATAGATGATTCCTGGTCATGGTCATATTATTTGTCCTAGTAGCCAAAATAGATGTTCTGGAGACACTATCTATTTTGACTTTAAATAATAAAGTTGCTGGATAGACCTGGGTCTTCTCACTCTGCTTTGACCTACACAAACTGAAGTCACATGCTAAATAAATTAATAATTTGGCCCAAATAATGTAGGGGACTCTACAAAATGAACTTAAATTGTAAAGACAACTAAAAATTCTTCTATTTTAAAAAATGCTTAAACTACAATAAAATGTAATTTCAGAAGAAAATACATAAAACATTAGTGGATATGGTAGGCATCCTTTGGTCTGATTTATCTTTGAATGCCTAGAACTTAAAGAAATAAAACATCCACTGTTCAATGAATAAATTAATACAAAAATCAGGGGGTTCTACAGATTTTAGAAGATGGTGTACAATTAACAGATCAGAGGGGAAAAAAAAAAAACACAGCTGCCTAATTCCTATTTTGCTTTGATTTTCTAAAAGAGAGAATTTTAAGGTAGAAATGTCACCAACTAGGTGCCTTGAGAAACTCAAAGGTGGGTTTGGAAGCAATTAACTGTTTTCCCAAGTTGTCTCTTTTCCTTTTGTATGTTAAGGAGATTTAACCACCACTATCTTGCAACTGACCAATCGAGAAACTCAAGAGAGATGTAACCACCAAACATCCTGCAACTGACCAAGCCTCACCACAAGAGCTACGCCCATGATCTTTGCCTCATTTTTAAGCAAAGATCTCTCCAGCAGGAGTTTAGGCCTCATTATGTGGAAACAGGTTCTCCAACTGAGCCTGTGCAGGCAAATACCTGCCTCTCCCTTTTGAATATTCATTCCCATCTGAAATAAAGGTCCCTGCTTCCCTCTGTTCTGGGATGCCATGACTTTGGAAATGATTCCTCACGGCCCCCTATTTGCTGCAAATACACTTTACCTTGTGAGACAACTTCCACTGGTGCAGTCTCATTTAACTCACCAGGAGGCCAGCCCACTTGCTTCGGTAACAGAAATAATAGAGAAAATCATTTTTAAATGCATAAATTCAGTTCCAGATATGTAGGGGAGTCTTTAGATACTTCAAATAATTTTTAGTTTTCTAGTCCAGACAAACTGCATGATAGACGTTGCAAAAATTACTGATGTGGTTACTGATAGTCCTTCAGATACTAGAAACAAAACACAGTGAGAGATTTCAGGTGACATTTTTTCAATTTTTAAAATGAGAAAAATATTAGATTTTAGATACTTTGAAAATAATCAGTAATTACTTGGTATCATATTACATTATTCAAGGAATGAGTCATGCCCCAAATGAATTGCTTCAACTTTTGTTTGGATGTACACTAAGCTAATATATTTAAAGAGGATGCCACAAACCAAACTACAATATCCAGATTTTTATAAATAATTTTATCAATTCTCTCTTGATATCCTTGTGAATAAGATGATGAAATAAAGCTGAAAAGTAGTAAAACAAAACAATTCCACAGCAATTGAAGAATTCCAGCAAAAATGTGAATTATTGCATGGATATAAATCTGAAGGGGGCCTCTATTTTCTTATTTTCACCAGTCTTTGACAAAAAACATCTATGATCACCAAAATTTCTTGGAAAATTCCAGAATACGGAAGAAAGTCATATGGAAGTGGGTCCAGTCAGGCAAGTTCCAAAAAGAAACTTATGATTTCAAGAAACCTAGAGTTGATGGAGATTGGAGGATTCAAATGCTGATAGCAGTGATGGGGAGGCTGTGTCTTAAATCATCAGCTGCACTGAAACACTAAATCTTTACATTTAACGGTAGGAAAGAAGACTGTTTCAGGGTCTGGTGAGAAAATTTAGAAGGAGATGAAAGCACCCTTCAAATATTTGAAGGATTTTTCTAAGGCAGGATCAGGAAGTATATTCCACTTCAGTCCTAAGGATACATAACTAGGACAAATGTCCAGAAGCTACTGAAAAGTAGACTTTTCTTCAACTTTGTGGAGAATTTCTAAGACCAAAAGTGTCCAACAGAGACTGGGCAATTTGGGAGAACAGTGAGCTATTTATCAATAGATGAATAGGAGAAAAGTTAAATTGCCTGCGTTTTAGATGATTCAAAAAGAATTCCTCCCATGAGGGGGATTATTTCTAAGCATCATTCGAATTTTCTTTTTGACTCTTTTTTTTTTCCTTGTAGCACATAGCAGTTTTCAATTAACAATCATCACTTCCAAAATACATACAATCCAAAATTATTCTATTCTTTAATAAAATGTATTTTAGTTATGATTCACAATGTGCAAACACATTTCAGAGACAGTATATTAGTATTGGAAAGGAAATGAGATAATTCATACATTTCATAATTATCACGCTAACTACACTAGTAATAATGAAATAATTTGTGGTGACTAGTCTCTATTTAACACATACACAATTATTGGTGGAACTAACATCTGACATGCTATTTAAAGATGACCCAGGGGTTCCTGGCCCCTAATCATGTATTTAGTCTCGGGCTAGGATAAATCAGCAGAATAATAAAGAATAAGCAGGCACTAGATTCTAAGAGAAACAAGCAGAATGACATGAGGCCAATACACGTATGCATGATCTGAACTGATAATTCTAGAACTTTCCCTTGAATTCCTTTGAGTCACCTCACATTGCACTTTTAGCTAAATGAAAAAATAATCAAGAATGTGAATTTATCCCCTGTCCAAGTTTTATAAATCTTTCCAAGGTCATATACAAACGATCTAGGGGGCTGTCTGTTATTTTAAATTATCTGCCCCACTGAGCCCTTACAAAAATGCAGATCATCAAGCAGGAACTGAATAAAGATATTCATGGAAGAAGAGAAAATTAACATTAGCTGTAACTCTGAAGAGCCTGTCAGTGTCTGCTTTACCACAGCTGTCATCTATTTCTCTTTAACTACTTGCAGGCCACTGAGTTAGACTTATAATTAAAACCTGTAGTGTTTAATCTCACTTTACTATCACCTGAAGATTTGAGTGGGAAATGTGCCACTTCAAGTCACAACACACACACACACACACGCACGCACGCGTGCACGCGCACACACATGAAAAAAGGCACTATCAACTAATTGGTATGCATGATGATAAAACAAGAAAATATAATACTTTTAAAAAATATAAATCGTGTCTAATGCTTTCTTTCTCCCTGTTATCCTCTAGTTGATTGGCATTCTCATCAGCAGTGTGACATCAGCAGAGACCTACAAGGGAATTGAAGCAATGCATTTTCCCTAGGGCCACCATTTATACTATAAATTATGAATGCATTATTATGCTGCCACTTTGATTTTGAAGAGCTTATGATAATTAAAGGCTAAGAAAGCACACATACAGCACAATTATTTTTAATTAAGACTAAAATAATGCAGTATGTCAATACAGTCATAATGGGAATGATGGCTTAATGTGTCACTTCAATTTCTTGTCTATGTGGTACAGCCATGTCTAATGCTTGTTTTTAGTTTCTTACCTGTTAAGTATATAAACCTCAAGGTCAACCAGAGATTAGTTTTATGCCTGAGACAGTGCTGTATACAAGCAACTATGGAGTGAATATTATACAGTAAGGACTACCCTTTCTGAAATGGATTAAAAATGTAAAATACAAGATTCTATGTTTTAGGAGTTTGCAATCATGTTTTGGATGACCTCTGAATTTGTTACTAAAAGAGAGACTAATTATTTTTCTATGAATTTAAGTAGAATAATCAAATGGCATACAGCAAATGATTGAGAACCATATTATAAAACAAATATATTTGACTAAGCTATTTTAAGAAGTGTGAAATTTCAGATTTTTTCCTGCAATTTAAAATTAAGGAACTGGCAGTAAACTTTTGCTTTCAATTTAAAAGTAAGCCCAACTAATTTGTTACTTCTTTTCTTCTTAAATTGTTACAAAAATGAATATTACATTAATGAGTAAACTTTGTGTCTTTAATTTAGACTGACTCCAACTTCCGTCTGCCAAATTGATTTAAAAAAAAAAAGTTGATTTCGCAAACTATTCAACAAATACGCCTATTCCAAAAAACACTAAAACCTCCAACTCATGGCATTTCTAGGCAATAAACATTTCAGCCTTGCTGTTGTGTTGTTACATGTGAGAATTTATTTCTCCATGAAATAAGACTTGTCATAAGTATTTAAATGGCAGTTTCCATAGAAAAGGGAACTTTTATGATCTATCAGTTAGAAGAAATCATACCTCACACAGAGATATGCTCGGGTGACATTTTCTTTTATTCCTGCCAGAAATACAAACCTAGGGCTGACAAGAAATCTAAATGTTTAATTTGTCACAGCAGCCACCCAGTAGACAGGCAAGGCAATGACCTCATTCCCGAGGACAGGTGAGCAACAGAGATTCCTCAGGGAACTCTGAGGCTGAATCATTTGGAGCAGCCTGCCCAAACTGATATTGCTGGGACTCTAGTAAAATGAAAAGACAAAGTCAAAATGAAGAAAGTATAATTAAAGTTTTTAACAGTTTACTTCACTTTATAGCAAGTTTACAACTGTGCTTGTTTCACTGGTAAAGTTCTATTTTTAACATGACACTGTTTTTTCACAGATACTCCAATAAAATTACACAAGAAAAAAAAAACATGAAGTGCCGGACGAAAAACATCAAATTCAGTAAACACTGATATGTACCTTATAGATAGAGTATTCATATTATTTAAACTGGGCACTTTGGGAAGGATATAACTAATAGTTGTGTCAGGGCAACAGGAGAAAACTGAACACATTGGGGGATAAACGGGAATTATAGGTACAAGGAAGAGGCCCTTTCAATTATAGTTGCTAACCACAAAAATTTATTTGGAAAAACCTTAAACCACAAAGCTTCCTGAAATAAATCTAAATTAATTTATTCTATGCTGTTTTTATTGGAAGCCAATATATATTGAAATGATATTAAAATAATTGTATTTGTGAATGTTACCAATATTGTTTGCAAAAATACACTTTAGTATATCCAATAAAAGAGAAGAAGCAACATTAAACAGCTGGTTTTGATTTTTTTATTGGATAGAATAGTTTTGCCTGGGTAACCTAGGACCATAACTAATGGCTTCCCTTCTAACCAATCTTCCCTCTAGGTCCTTCTTGATTGGTTAATATTTCCTAATTTATATAGACATAGAAACATAATTAGTACCAGAATAAATAAGAACCCATATGCCACCATTTGACTTTCCTGTCCCTTCCTATCAAATCTGTTGTGCACTAGGTGATGCATCTATTGTTTGGCAAAATGTAAGAATTCGGTATTGCTTCTTTTTTATGTTAATTTCCAGATGCAATCCCTTATTGATCATAGTTATTAATTCAAATATAATTTTCAATGATGAACATTATCTTTGGTAAATTAGAAAAAATAATATGTAGATAATTCTATTCTGAATGGAATGTCTCTTTACCTGGAAACAATCCGTTTACAAAAAGAAAAGTTTTGCTTACTTGTGTGTTAAGAGGAGAGGAAAAATATCCAATAAAGTGTATCCCGAATATGAAGTTTTAATAAGTTAAATTATTTCTGGATTTTATCTTAATATCTCCACTTTAAAAATGAATATGTAGGAGCACACTGTAATTTCTTAAAATGTAAGACAATAAGGATTTGTTGTCTTTTAAAAAATATTTCCTAAAAATACTATGCAATAATAATGATTAAATGTTGAACTATGACTAAAAGAGTAATTTCCTTTCCCCATTCAGAGGAGCCTTACAGAAGACTAGAATGGAGTTGTGCAGATGGAGCCTTCAAGCGGCCAGAAAAGAGGATATGTGACTGCACTTGGTATATCACCAGGAACAGATGAAGCAAAGGAGACATAATTAAGCTTCTCACACAATTTAAATAAACTTTCTAAAATGTTTTGAAATGTAACTTCAAAAGTTATTTATGCCGTATATGCTCATATGATGTTATACTGTATTTTTTGGTTGTTTTTATAGCTGTGATTTTATTGGAAAAAAACTATGAAGCAAAATAATTCCCCATGAAACAGAAGCTATAGTTCTCTGGAAACAAGTTCAAGTTAAGCCAACTAAGCAACTCTCTTGACATTTTTATTATACTTTTTTTCCCCACTTTATTACTTAAAAAAAAAAATCTGAATCTAAACAACCCCAGTATATCCATTCCACTCTGAATGACAGCGTTTTATAACTGCTGTCATTTATCTGCAGATATGTTTGGTCCATATTCTATCCTTTTACTGCTCTGTCTGATATTAGCAAGAGCCTTCCACATTGGCTTTGAAAATGAGCAAAATATCACAATCATCACACACATTTATCATCTGCACAGGGCATTCTGCAAGTTTCAGGTAATGTGATGCAGTACATGCTTTAATGCTTTGACTTAAAATGACAAATGGTAATCTAAGTACTATAACAAATATTCAAAGCAAGAAAAATTATGTATTTCTTTAAAATATCTAAAAATTCATTTTAAATAAAATAAGTCTGTAACCAGCCTAGATGTGGCCTATAAACAGTTTTCTTATTTTTTCCTGCAGCTATCTGAATTGAAGGATATATGTACTATGTTATTTTTCTCTCAAAACTAAGAGTTGATAGTTTTCCTTGGTAAAGGCAAATAATGACAATTGTTCTTGCATGGTATTTATTGTGAAAATACCTCAAATATTCAATTTTCTATGCTAGATATCAAAAATAAGAGTGAGTCATTTAAACACAGCAGACTTTTCATTAAATAGAATATTGAGTGAAAGGAGTACTGTGATTAATTGAATTTTTTTATTTGAGTTAAAAGCATTTTTTAAATTTTCTGACTACTGAAATTTATTTTTTCCTTAAAATGTCTCTTATCACATATATTATTAACTGGTGCAGCCAGACACAGGGGAGATATAACTTTCAATCTGAAGTCAGGGGATTTGAGTTTAAGTCTTGAGTCTACAACCTTAGACTTGTGACCTTGAATCTATGACCTCAGGCAAATAGTCTAGTCCATCTGAGTTCAGTTTCTGCCTGTGTATGACAGGTATACCAACACCTATTGAAGTGATTTTTGTGGGATTTAAATAAGAAAATATAAGTAGAAATGTCTTGTAAAAAGAAAAGGACTTTAGGAAGCTAAGGTATTACAAAGTTCACTACTCACCTCTATTAGATGATTCAGAATCTCTCTAGTATTTCAGAACTATGATTCAGAGTAACGATTCTCATTATATGGGATTTCAGTGATGCATATAATAAGTATATGGGATTCAGGGCCAGGCCAGTGGTGTAGCAGTTAAGTTCACACGTTCCGCTTCAGCGGCCAAGGGTTCACTGGTTCGGATTCTGGGCATGGACCTACTCACTGCTCATCAAGCCATGCTGAGGGGGCGTCCCACATGGAAGAACCAGAAAGACCTACAACTATGTACTGGGGACTTTGGGGAGAAAGAAAAAAAAAGGAAGGCTGGCAACAAATGTTAGCTCAGGTCCAATCTTCCTCAAAAAAAAAAAAAGGTCTCAAGTTAAAAAAAAGTATATGGGATTTGTTTGATCATGTACTGACTCTAAGAAGACATGGGGTTATTTTTGTAAATAAAATCTTCATATCAGCTTGGTTCAATATTCCTTATTTCTTTCCCCTAAATTTAGAGTATATCCTCTTCAAAAACAAAAAAAAAAGTTTTTGGAGGGTCGTTTTTCAATGTTCTTTTTTTCTGAATTACTAATGCTGATGTATTAATTGATGTTACAGATAACAAAAAGATTTAAATAGTATATTTTAAAACAGACATGTATGTTAAACTTATTAATTTATTAAACTAAAAATTGTAACATCTTTACCATAAATTTACGGAATGCATCTACTATGCCGTCAACATCTCAGTTTAAAGAGATACAATGCAGTGTACATAAATGAGTCTTATTTTAGGAATTCTATTCTCCATTAGTCTTAATTGCACAAGAACAAGGTTAATTTTCACTTATTCATAGTAAAAGGACTTTATTTTACACTGCTGTAAACACAGATACCTTCAGTTTTCAATTCCAAGTTATAAAAACAATTTAGGAAGTGATGTAAGATAAAGTTTATATTCCTTTTTCTTAAAATTTTGTTAGTTTTAATTCCTCTGAAATGACAATACTAAAACCAAAGTCTTTCATTTGTTGAATACATAAGACTCGAGCAGTAACTGCACAAATTCTCAAGATAGTGCCCATGGAAAGATATAAATAAATAGGCATAATATTCTGAACAAATTTAATAGTGATGCGAAAACAAAATTTCATTTTTTTAAATTAAAGTCCATTGTAATGATTTTTTAATCTATCTTGCATATATGAGGTATAAACACAGCCTGAATCTTCCCTTGGTAATACTGAAGCAAAGAAACAGAAGAAGTAATAAAATCATCTACGTCATCTCATCATCCTCAGAAAGGGATGACACACGTAAAACTACCAAAAGCAGACTATTTCAATAGTCCAGTTGCGACTATACATTGAGTGTGTCTGAAGATGTTTCAGTACCTGTTCTAAAGATATGTCACATTTATCATTTTCTAATATAAAGTTTTTAATATAAATAAAAATGGTCTCTACCTTGTCATTCCTTGTGGAATAAAAGTACTTAGCCATTTGGAAAAACTAATTTAACTTATAAGTGGACTTCTTTTCCGCATCTGACAACCAACATAAATTTGAGCAAGGGAGAAACTGAGTAGCCCTCAGGCTTCGTAGTTTCAACCTTACCCTCACTATTTTGTGTGTGACCTTTAATGTCTTTAACAGAAAAAAGGATTAGTCATTATACGAAAACAGAAAAATAACATTTCTTTATGACTTTTAGATAACTTTCTATATTACTTGATTACAGAAGTGTAAAGTATTTTTTAAAAATTATGTTGGTGAGATTCTGGATAATATCTTTCTAAAATAATGCAAATAGGAAAACAGGGGAAATTAAAGGAAATGTTATCCAGTGCAAAATAGGGTGTGCAATTTGGAGGAGCAGAAAAAGTAAAATTTTATACTAACCAAAGAAGGGACTGAGGGGCAAATTCGATCTTAGCATTGATGATGGAAGAAAAGAATAAGGTGCCACCTGTCAGACAGTCTGTGTTAGGCATTAAATGCACGGTTCCCTGATAGGTTCTTATATTTATTCCCACCGTCCCTGCGCATGCACACACATACATGCAAACACTAAACATCCCTTTGAAAATTTCCAGTCTTGCATCTACTGACTTTAGGCGGGAAGGACTTGTTCAAACACTGCTCAGGCAAACCAGAAAGATCAGAATATTTTTGAAAGCCCAGGCCAGGTGGTAGTATTGACTACTAACATGATGCTAATGAGGAATTAAGACAAGAGTTGGTGGAAATGGAGCGAGTTGAGGCCAAAAAGTTTTGATAATTCAGAAGAGATTTTCAGCCCTGTAAATCTATAATCAGACGCTTTCCTGTCCTCAAGGAACATCCCTTCAATCCAGGAGATGGGATGGTCCACTATAAATTTTTATTTTTAATTAAAACTACTTGTGTTCTATTTCAAAGGAAAAATGTAAGGATTAAGTTCTGACCTTACATTCCTTTGGATTTGACACATTCCATAGAAATTCATGTTTGAGACTGGCATTTGTTAGCTTCTATTCTTTTAGAGTTCAGTAAGCTCCCTAGATTCACAAGTAGTTCTCTCCGCCTACTGAGAATTTTCTATCATAAAATAACTTGAAAATGTACGCATTCCAATTGGTCTCACTATTGTACAGACACATCTACAGAATAATCAAACCTGTTGGAAACCTTTTTAATACAACCTTTTAGAAAGCATTTGCTATTTTGTAGTCAGTTGCTGGGACACAGTTTGATATCATCAAAAAGAGAATGGGAAAGCATAGCTTTTCCTCGATAATAGTAAAAATTTTCCGACTATTTAAAGTAACAGTGGAAATAAAATTCAGATTTCATCTACTTAGGCGTTCATGCCTGACTAGATTAATTAACAATCTTTCCTCCCAAGCTATTATAACACATTTCCAGTATGGAAATCAAACATATTTATGTAAATAAGATTGTAACAGACTTACAATATGAACTTATGTAAGTATTCCCATTATTGGTCAAAGATGTTTCCATTTCTTATTATTGTTCCCCCCATAATTGCCTATAAAAATGCATACCTTTGCAATGTAAATTACACACACTATAAAAATTAATATGGCATTCCTTTTCATGATAATTCTTACAGATGAGAGAATAATGTCTTCAAGAAATTTTTTCTGAAGATAGCAGTTTAATGTCTAGATTATTCAAATATTTTACAATATGAAAAATTATAAATCATACTTTTCACTGAGGAGCAAATGAGTTTTACTTTAAATGTGCCCAAGTTATCTGCTATGACCCTGATGTCATCATTCGCTACTCTGCTACTCTATTCTTAACTCCGCAGCAATAAATAAGAGCAAGTTTTGAAAGTCACTATTAAGTATGAACTATACTGAATTTAAAATGCTGTTCCTGATGCTAGCAGAGCCTTTGAATTCTGAAACACTACATTAGGAGGCTTTGTATTACCACATACTCATCATCTTTTTTCCATAAACATCACCAAATTTCCAATGAATTACCCATAGGCACAGAGTTAAACATGCCTCCTGGGGTAAAACCTTTTATTTCTTCTTCTTATAGTAACTCTTACAGAAGGAAAACAAATGAATCGGAGAGCTTTTTAATTTATAGGTTTATTTAACGCAATAGTTATTTTTCATGTTAGTAAAATGTAATTATGTTGAGAAGAGGATAGTTTATAAGCAATTAATTTTGATTTTGCTGATGTCAATTTGCATTCTAGGGGCTCAATGAAATATATAGATGCTATTGCTACACGTAGTTGCTCAAATAAATGCAGGCTACCACACACACAGGATGTTGATGTGTTTGATTTATTCCCATGGGTTTTTTTTTTCAGTTATCAATCACTTGCTGGTGTTCTTTAGGGAATAATTTGAAGCCTATGTCCGAATATGTGTAGTGAACCATGAAGGAAAGGAAGTTAACAACGCTTTGGGCCAATTTTCAAACATGAATTTATTAAGAGTGGCAAATCCAAGGGGTTACAGTGTCAGAATGTCTTTTCTCCATAGTGCATAGAAATTTATTCTCAAAATATGGGACAATAGTTTTAATTTTTAAAATATATGACATTTAGGAATGTATACAGCTGAGTAGAAGTTACATGGGTACCTGATATGTCTCACTCCTCTTAGTGTTCCTAAACCTGTGATGATGCTCAACATATAACAGATTCTCACTAAATATTTATTGGATGTTAAAGCATATTTTATTGTTAATTAGAAGGGCATAAAAACACATACTGATTATTAATCTTATTCTGCATTTTGCAAAATATAAATTATAATCTATTACTCTAGACTGTTACAATGTTTAAAAAAGACTCTAGTCTTTGTTTTTATTCTTTAAATGTTACTACTTTAACAAGGTTCTGTGAGTATTCAAGTCCATACAATCATTGCTATGCTATATGCAAATTATATGAAGAATAATGAATGCTTGTTTCCATAAAATATGAATTAAAAATACAAAGTCTGTCATATGACTATGGGAGATGCACAAGTTAGATTAAATTTGAGTTTTTAAAAATAGTTTGACAAAGGATCTGTGAGGCCAATAAAGAATTAAGGATAAAGAATGTTGGAGTAATTTATACTAGCTGCATTTTTAAGATCTGAAATTAAACTCACAGTCCTTATGCTGATAGTGTCAGTGATGGTGAGGAAGTGGACATGTGGTTTTCCAGGTACTGTAGTGAGAAGTAGACTCTTTATTTGAACACAAAAGTAGGGGTTAAAAGGAAAGGTAGTTATCAGTCACATATCAGACTCCCTAAAATGGAAAAACCTTGTCAGCATGAATGTAGCTGATGGCACTTTAAAAATACAAATTTAATTCAAAAAAATGGAAGCTCGTATAGTTTGATTTGGGAAAAGGTTAGGCTTCTAGGCATGGGGTATTGATACCTTTCCTTTATGAAGGTTTATATAATTCTTTATATAAATGTTAATATAATTAAAGGTTTATATAATTTCTCTTCCTCTCAAACATTTATATAATTCTAAGAAATCCATATCCATTAGGTTATACACAAAGCAGTTCTTCAATTCAGGAAAAGGGCTATCCATGTGTTAATACTGAGCATAAGCAGCACAAACACCCAGAAAGTTTCAGTGCTAAAGTCAATGCCACCTCCGGAGGACTGTGAGGCACACAACAAGATCTCATAACCCATTCCCAGAACCTTGCTCCAGCATCTCCAGGAAAGCAGACGTTTGTAGCCTGCTATCTTTGTTAAAATAAAGTTGTAAGTGCAGAGGGAGAACCCGTACCTCATATACACATTGGATTTGCTTCCAGGCTACTCTAGACTACTGAGGAAGAAACTTGCATATTTTCAGAGTGGACTTACTTTAATGGAAGGGGGAGAAAAAAATCCCAGAACACTGAATAGCTCAAAAACAAAACTGTAGGAAGTAGATAAATTTAGTAACCCAAGTTCTTGGGAAATTATATACCTTAGAGTTTTTTAAGACAGAAAAATACCAGAAGATAATGGTAACTTCTATTAATGATTTACAAAATAGTAATTTAGGGAAATCTTTAAAAGTAAAAATACCATCTGTGTAAAAATAAGAAAAGCATTAATTTCAAACATGATATAGGCTCATTCTTTAAGGTTATTTAACATCAAATAAATCTCTATTTTATACATATCTGACTATATGACATTAGAAATGCTCATTATAATACAGTGTATATATATATGTATACCTGACTATATGTCTGTAATATATAGGTATATCAGTGGTTATATTAATATGTACATATAGAACTAGAAATGCTTTATATGTGTCTGTCTGAGGCACTTAAATATATAAAATTGAGTTAATTCTCAAAATATGCAATAACTGATCTAACATGTGATTAACATGTGGATCAAAAATTGTTAATATATATACACACATACACATGTATATCTCTATATATAGACATACATATACAAAATTACAAAGGAAATAATACTTTCCACACTAATTTATAAATTGCTATATAAAATTAAATTTCACAAATTCAAAAATTACATTTTAAAACTTGCTGACATTGTTTAAATGGTACAGAGTTTCTATTTAGGGTCATGAAAAGGTTTTGGAAATAAATAGTGGTGATGGTTGCACAACATTATGAATGCAATTAATGCCACTGAATTGTAACTTAAAATGGTTAAAATGGCAAATTTTATGTTACATATATTTTACCAAAATAAAAAGAAAATTAAACATGACGTAAAAAAATACTATATCATGTTCAGGACAAATCTTATTTAAGGGAACATAGAAAGGGCAATTTTACAAATGCTTGTTAGATTGAATATGTTTGTGTTCAGGTTCTAAGAGTAAGATCAAGGGTATGATTTAGTAATTATTTACAATTTCCTTTAATATTTATGTATCCATAAAATACTTTAAAAAGCTTGCTAGGGCATATATAACATAAGTTGTCTCAACAGATCCTTAATGTTACTTTCTTTTTTTTTCTAAATCGACATTTCTTTTCTTTTTTGTTTTTTTCCCCAAGGAAGACTGGCCCTGAGCTAACAGCTGTCACCAGTCTTCCTCTTTTTTTCTTTTTTCTCCTCAAAGCCCCAGTACATAGTTCTATATGCTAGGTGCAGGTCCTTTTAGCTCTTCTATGTGGGAAGCTGCCTCAGCATGGCTTGATGGGGCATGCCCAGGATCCGAATCGGCGAACCCAAAGCCACCAAAGCGGAATGTGCGAACTTAACCACTACACCACTGGACCAGGCCCCTGATATTATTTTCAAATGAAAGTCCACTGTTTAAACATCAAATTAGAAAAATAAATATTTCCACTTCCATAACTGTTTTATGCAAAGTATGTATCTTTTATACATTAAAAAGCTATAGAATATAAGGATTAGAAATGTACTCTCTAGTTTATAATTCCCTTTATATAATAACTTCATGAGTATTAACCTAAGACGGAACAATTTCATTATAAACCATCAACAAAAATGCACAAAGTTCTCTTTGAAAAATATCAAACTACACACCCACACGCAAAACATTTGAACAGAACTTTACATAAACTTCTCAGAGTTTCAAGTTGCCTAACTCCAGTCACATATCCAGTACAGTCACATTCTTTTCAAATATAGAATTATTCATCACAATCAAGAGTAGAAAATCAAGCAGATTGCTCAGTAGGCCAAGGCCTTTAAAATCAGCTTAAGAGAAGAGAAACTAAGAAATGGCTTTAATTGTTCCATTATTTTTGAAAGTCCCTAACAAACTCATAAAAACCATTATGGAATATTCAGACCCCCAGAAATATGACTGTAACCAAAATAAATCCAAAGTGTGTCATTAAACACAGAACTTGGAACTTTAGTTGACTTTCATTGCTCCCTGTCTGGCAGAGGCAGTGCTATGGTACTTCCTGGTAGTGGTAGTGCCAGGAACAATTTCCCACGTCCACAGAAAAGTTACACACTCAGAAAATCAGCATAGGCAATACTAAACACACAGTAAGAATAAATGAAATATTTTGAATTTCAATAAACATTTACAAAAATGAAGTCCTAGGGCCGGCCCAGTGGCATAGTGGTTGGGTTCACATGCTCTGCTTCAGCAGCCCGGGGTTCAGCTAATCAAATCCCAGGTGCGGACATGCACACCGCTCATCAAGCCATGTTGTAGCAGCATCTCACATATTAAAAAAAACAGAGCAAGATTGGCACAGATATTAGTTCAGGGCCAATCTTCCTCACCAAAATAAAAGAAGTCTTTTTTTTTTCCCCTAACATGTATTCTAATGAGTCAAATCATCATGCGCACTTGCCCCTTTTACACTTGTAACACGAAATTGCCCAGTAGGAAGGAGAACACTGTCCCATTGATCTCTCTTTATTATTTTGCATTTTCAATTCTTTCTGACTTCTTTTGAAGTACAACTTTCTCCCCAACTCACAAAGAACACTAATAACATCAATACAGTGTTCGTTGGGGTATTTATATTTTAAGAATAGGAAAGGAAAAAAGAGTAAGTTCTTTTGAATACCTGAAAGAAGAAAGTTTCACTTTGATTGGTATCTTGTGCTGACAGAAGTTCTAGCACAAGAATTTAAATATGCCTGAAAGAAACTGACATTGTGCTAGGGGATATTAAATCTTTTTTCTCCTAAAATCTCAGTGGTAATTCTCTTCATTATTACAGAGCAAAACCTTCTCACCCCCCACCTCCGTGTTTATGGGTGGGAATCACAAAAGCTTCATCAAGTTGGAAACAAATCAAAATGCCCTTTCTGACTTGTTAATGAAATCGTTCCA
Organism: Tapirus indicus; assembly: GCA_031878705.1. Classification (NCBI taxonomy): domain Eukaryota; kingdom Metazoa; phylum Chordata; class Mammalia; order Perissodactyla; family Tapiridae; genus Tapirus; species Tapirus indicus. The sequence continues at coordinate 4,947,721 of CM062936.1, forward strand.
GTCTTTTTATTCACCATCTTAATAGTCATGCTGTTAGTAGATTGTATCCAACTAAGAAAGTTATTCATTTAAATAAGAATCTATTCACTCTTGCAGAATTCACATAAGAGGCTTAAGCAATATGAATAAAAGAATTACTTGTCTGTCATTATGGGAGCACTTTTCTAGATCATTGGTGATAAAGTAAACATTTTAATACATATCTTGATTTATTTTGATCACACATATAAATACTAAACATTCTGGATTGATCCTACATCAAACACAAAACATAAAAATATAATATACCCATTATATATAATTTATGTATATGTCATGTATATATAAACATATAATAGTCATTAAAAAGACTAATGTATATATCAGATCTAAAATTTGCAAGTAAATGCATACTAAACTGATAATTAAAAACATAACTACATTTATTTCTATTTTGCTACCTCCTCTTGTATGCAAATATAGGCCTTAGGTCATAAGAGGAAAGATGAATCAAGTTTAGACTCCAACTGTGTTGAGAGAGAAAACATACAAAGCTTAGGCTTTATGAGAAAAAAAAATGTATTCTTACCAAAAATAAAGGAGAGCATTGTTGGTATAAATATTTTGAGAAAAAAATAATCTAAAACAATACAAGAGATATCAAAGAGCTTGTAGGGTTTTTTTAAATTTTGTATTCATCCTAAAATGTTGCTATTCTATATCTTGTTCATTATATAACTGAGGACATACATATGAAACACCTATAGTAAATTGCCTGTGTCATTATCCTTCTCTCCAAAGACAAAATGACTTGGTCATGAAATTCTGCATAAGAAGTAATATACATTATATGATACTGATAGGAGTTTACAGATGTACATACAAAGATGATTGTTACGTTTAGAGATAGAAAGAGCAAACCCTTCATCACACTTATGGGCAGGTACTCCTTTAAATTCTTTACAGGTTCTTTAGCTTATTTAATCATGACAATAAGCACAAGCTGTCAGCCCAATTATTCTGCCAATTTTATTGATGAGAAGACTGAGACACATAAGTGTGAGGCATTTATGTGAGTCACATGATAACTCGCCCATGGTAACACACTAGAAATGGCAGATATGAATCCATGCTCTTGACTAATTTATTATACTGTCTTTTCTACAGATTTTTAAATATGGCATTGTTAATGGAAATAATGAGGTTGATAAAACAAACAACTTATGGAGTCCACAGGAAAATTAAATTTATAATGGAGGAGTGAGTAAATATCATTTAACTAAATTCTCCCTCTGACAAATGCAGTCAATGTTGGAAAGATCCAGTAGTACAGACAAGGACCCAAATAACAACACCTGCTCTTATTAATCTCAGCAGTTTGGTGGCCTCCAGTGTCAAGAAAAATTACCTTTAGCTTAAAGCCAAGAACTTATAGTAGGATTATCTTTGAAGCTCTACTCCTTATGTAGGGTTTAAAATTTCAGAATAAAACATACAAGTATCCTCTAAAATTATATCCCCTCCACACCAAAAAGTTACACGGTAAACCAAAAGTAGCAAGACCCCAAATCAAATAACCAAACAAGTTAGTCTTTGTTTACATCCTAAATTCAACTGGACTTTAATCAGAAGTTTGGGAATTTGAAGGAAAATAAAATATATCTTTTTTTGGAAATTATGCTTTAGTAAGTTACTGCCTAACACAGTGCCACTTAGCTAGGTGATTACGACAGATCTACTAAAGAGAGAGTCCTGACAAATCTGTCCCTTAGAGTGAATTATAAGTCAGTAATTAAACATTTCTGATAAATGACACTGAAGATCAATCCTAGGGAGAAGTCGTGGGGATACACTGAGATGTCATGAAACTACACGGGTTTGGGGAGCAGACAAATTTGATTTGAATCCCGCTCCAGTACTATCTTGCTATGTGACCTAAGCGAAGTTATCTCACATCTTTAGCCTATTATTTCTCTATTCTGTAAAATCACAAATAGCAAAATTGTCTTTGAAAGGTTGTTGTCAAGATTTTATGTAATAAGATTATACAGAGGAATGAATATAGCCTGGCATATTATAGGCACTCAGTGCAGCTTAGTTCCCCTTCATCACTCCCCTTATGTGAAATGTCTCCTGATGCTTGTCCTCTAGATGCAGGGTTCCCTAACCATTAGCTATCTTTTCAACTCTGCAATAGATAAAAATACTTCATACCTTATATAAGTGGTCAAAGTAATAAGTGATAAATGCTTATAAAAAACACAGCATAAGGCTGGGCACATTGGAAGTGTTTAACGGCTTCAATAACAACACACTATTTCCTACTGCCAATTTCCCCTCGGCCATGTTCAACACCTCCCCACCACCCTGCTTCTCTAGCTTTACAATTCATCAGATTTCAATGTAATCTCAAGGCATTAGGAAAATGAAAGTTTCATTTCAATAAAACATTATAGGGCTCATCCCTTATTAAATTTGTTTCTGCAATACTTAAATTCCCTAGGTTGCTTCTTACCCTAGGAAATTGATAAGTTCACATTTTTTATTTCATTTTCTGGTCAATTCTTCCAACCAATTGTGAAGATGAAATGAAGTGCCAGATCCCATTGACACTTTATCCAACAAAACTTCTTTATCACGCAAAAGCACCTGGTCCAATCACATTACCACACTCATACTTTCAGAGACATTATAAAGATAGATAATGATTCAAAGATTTAAAAATAAAATCATCAATAACACAGATCAATTCTTTTATAGAAGGTAAGTAAATGTTTAATACATCATCGCTGTTGAAAAATCTCAAAATTTTCAACGTCATTACAAATATTTTACATTTAGTCAACAGATTTCAAAACAGGAAACTTTAGACTATGTGGAACGCTTTTGCCTTTGGACTGCCATATATCATGCTGTAAAAAAGCCTTATCAAAGGAATGGGAAAGAGTTATATAAATAACCAATATATAAAAGGTCTCTATGGTCATGAAATGATTCTAAACTAATCATACTATCTATAGCTTCATTTCAAACTGTCAAATAATTAAAGAAGATATTAAAGCTTTATTAGAAAACCCGTATTGGGGTTCAATTCTTTAATAGTTCAAAATAACTCTTATTTTGAAGTATGGTATCCTGCTAATAGTAAGTTTTCCAACTATGTTTTTAAAATAAATAAATCCTTAAAATAGCTAGAATTTTAATATTTTGCTACTAACATCTCCTGGAGTGATTTATGGGGATAGAGCTAGATGGAGCGCCTGTTAAATTATTCAGGGGTCAGACTATTTGACCTGTTTATTGTACACATTATCCAGAGTTCTTTCATCATCCCTGCAGAAGTTAAGAGGAAAGTCCAGTGCAATATCTAGATAACCTAGAAAATATCATTAAAGGAACTGTTGGAGAAAGATATATGCTTCAGAAAAAGTCGACCTGACTAAATCATTCTAACTCATTCTATAGTTTTATCATCAAACTAACACTTAACACTCTGCAACATCATCTTATTCCTTTACTTTCTTTTGTTTTGTCTTGTCTCTTCTAAATGTAAGCTCCATGAGAACACAGAAAAGAATAATAACAATACATACACAGGAGGAGGATCTAGTTTACTCTTCCATAATCTATAAAAGGTGCTATATATATTCTAAAACTATCGTTAGTTATGGTTCACAATATTTAGTTCCACTTCTAAGAATTTTAACACATAATTTTTTTGTCTCATATTCATCTTCTCCTGCTTAAATCTCTCCTTTCCTTGGATATGTATGGATTTTGAAAAGCCAGGTGTTGAAGTAAAGGACTATTAATAGAGAATTTTCTATAAATAACTAATACCGCTAAGTAAAATTGAATGAAACGAGTTAACCATTGAAATGCAAACTTTTAATCCTTTTTATCCATTAAGAGAAAAGAAACAGATGGTTTTTTGACAGTGTGGTATTCTTCCCTCTTGAGGTTTGGGAAACACAAACCTAATGGTTATGCTTCAGGCACAAGTCTTAACTAATCAGGCTACTAATCTGCCATCAGATGTAACATGCTGCAAACCACGTGAGTTGAAAACAGAATGTCACTGGAGAGGTTTTCTATATGATTATTTTGAATACTGCATTAAGGGGAAATGACTATCTCTCAGAAGTATTGTGACTGCCCAATAAATGGATGAGTGGGTAGGTATGTGTATCTAAAATCTCTGCTATTATGAAGCATATCCAAACTCTTAAGGTTCTACTGGCACGTTTAAAGACAGGTAGGTAGGTAGGTAGGTAGGTAGGTAGGTAGGTAGGTAGATAGATAAAAGTAGCATAGTGTATTTTCCAAGGATATAAAGTAGATTCTGCTCCTTCTGTGGATCTAAATTATTTTGCAAACCAAACATTAAAAATACTAGTCTACTCTGGCGTATGGCAATTGATTATTAAAAATGAAGGGATAGATTTTAACAGGTTGAGTGTTTTGCAGAATTTGCTTTTCTCTGCTATCTTTGTAGTGCACTGGTAAATCGTTGACCTTGGAATGCAATAGATAATGCGCATGCGACATAAAAAAGTCTTAAAGGAAGGAGTTGATAAGAAACAAAATAAAGGCTGGGTTCATTCATCTACCCTCTTCAATTTGACATTTCTACACTGTCCCTTGCAACACTCTTATATTCCTCTTTTAAAAATATCACTTTTTAAGTGAAGAAATATTTTCTTCACTATGTGTATTGTTTAAAAAGAGGTGAAGGGGCGAATTCTTTAGCATACACACATAGCTTAATACTGCGAAAATGTTTACATATAATTGTGAGGCTAGAATACAAGTTCAAATTGTGTTACTTGTCTCCTTCCCATTTTTATAAAGATTTATGAACACTTCACAAAATTGTGTGTGTCAACATACTGATACAACTTTACCCAACAGATGCAATTTATTTTTCAGAATGTCAGGTCTGTTAAGGCAAATCACTTTTTTAAAAAAACAGACATCTCAATAGATGGGTGAATCATTTGAGGTAGTGTATAATTAGATTGAAATACAGACAACCTGCAGAAAATTTTCCTTCAATGATTCATTATTTTGTCTTATTTAGATGATAGGCAGGAACTCAGTTTTCTGTTATTTTTTTTCTTTTTAAGTACCTTGTGTGCAATTAATATAACAGACGTTCCAATGTGAATATTTTCAATATTTCCAGCTCTGCAAAATAATAAATTCTCTCAATTGATTTTAATTACAGTAATGAAGTAGTAATAATAATCCATTTAGAAAAATAAAACTAGACACAGTGCCTGATTCTTAAAATTTCTTTCATAAATGTACATTTCCATTAATTTTAGAAGTTAAATTTTTTTTCTCATCTGAGCACTTTAAATGATTAAATAAACATATTGCTTCAAAAATATTTATAAATAATTAGGTGAGTCTGTCTTTATAGATTAATTTAGACCTTAGGATTCAATGCATTATTATACAAAACCCATGATAGTTTAGCAAAAACTTACACTTATTCTAGACACACAAGGAATGATTACATTCTAAGAATTTATCCAAATCAGACAACATAGCTTTCGTGTGGGTCCGTAAAAACAAAGAAAAGATGAGAGTCTTTCCAAAATTTCTTCCCATTACAATTGCAGGAATTATCCTATTGTTTGATATAAAATTTAAGCAATACAATATACCAATTGGTAAAGTCCGAGAGCTGGAAAGGATTGACTAAAGACCAGGTTCCCACTAGCCAGAAGCTGGGCAATGTTCAATCACACATCTGTTTCTTCCTGCTGCAATTAGATAACTGAGGCAAACCTCAGTCGGGAAGGTCTGAATGCCTGAATTCTATACTTATGTTTTCTATACTTACTATGCCAATATTAAAATTGCCTAAAAATAATTTGTACATTTGCCTAAACTTTACAATGCCAAATAAACATCTGAAAAACAAGTTCACAGGAGGGGAAAATGCTCTATGCACTTAACCAGACCCTTCCGGCCTTCTCTTTGTTACGCTTCCCAAGCAACTTTATTTTCTCAATATGAAGGTAGACTTGAGAGTTTTGTAGGTGTGTGCCCATGATGTCTGATTGTGACAGCACTTGGAGCTACACCTGTGAAGTCTCTCCTTGCGCTCCAAGGATGGTGAGTCTGCAGTTTGGGAAGATTATCATGTGAAGTTCCTCTGTTGGCCAGGAAGGGGCTAACATTTACAGGCATAGACTGTGTCATTTTTACGATGATAATAAGTTACAATATACATGGAGTCCTTAAAATTTGCTACCACTGTGTCAAGGGCTCACATAGACCTACTCATGAGGTCTGCACAACAACCCTAAATGGATATCATCTCTCTCACACTCACAATTTAAATGCTATTCTGTCACTATTATATAAACTGTAATATAAATCATGATATTTCTGCTTTGAAGGTGCATGTTTCAAACATGTAATACAAAGTAAATATTTGATATAGTCATAGGAGTATTTTAATCATCTAATGAAGTAATGTGATGGTTAATTGTACGTGTCAATTTGACTAGGCCATGGTGCCCAGATATTTAGTTAAAGCATAATTCTGCATGTTTCTGTGAAGGTGTTTTTTGGGTGAAAGTAACATTTAAATTGGTGGCCTTTGAGTAAAGCAGACTAACCTCAATAATGTAGGTGGACATCACAAAAAAAAAAAAAAAAACAATTGAAGGCCTTAACGGAACAACGACTCACCTCTGAGCAAGAAGGAATTCTGCCAGCAGAACGCCTTTGGACCGGAGCTGCAGCTCCTCCCTGGGTCTCAAGCCTGCCAGCCGACCAAGCCGAATTTGGATTTACCAAGTCTCCGCAATCCCAAGGGCCAAGTCCTTAAAATAAATCCCTTCTCTATATACGTGCGTGTTTTTCCTTTTTCTGCCCACTCCTCCGGGAGCAAGCCCGATCTCGCGGGATCTTGGGAGTTCTACGGGGCCTGCCGGGCAGCCTGGGATGAGAAACACCTGGGCCCCCGGTGTCGGCGGCCCGCAGTCCCAGGCTGGTCCCAAGGGTCTAACTCACGCCACCTGTCAGGCAACCCCGCTTCTCATCAGCGCCTCGCCCCTCCTCTCTGAGTATGTGTGTACTATGTGTATCTCCAGCCTGTTGGTTCTGTTTCTCTGGGGAATTCTGAGTCATAGAGGTAGAGAAGATATAATAATAACTTTGAATATTCTATGTTATCGCTTAAGAAGTTTTAATTACTCTCATTAGTAAAACTTTACTTAATCTTTGCAACAATACTTAGGGAATGCAAGGAAGAGATGATATTTAATGACGTTTTATAAATAAGGGACCTCTAGCTAGGAGAGGTTAGATAAAATGTCTGAGATCCCAAGTTAAGTGGCTTTGCTGGATTTGAACTCAGGTTTGTGGCTGCTCGTGTAATGGTCCTTCTTTCTTGGCGTCCACAAGTCATTAATTATTACCTAGTCCTTGGTCCTTTGTTACTTTCAGTTTCCAATTCTTTAACAGAAATGGAAACTCACAAGCAGCCTCCATTCAACATAATTCCTACAACTTTTACTTGGCAAATAAAAAAGAATTGGGGGCAGAACTAGAAACAAATGATACCTTATATTTTTGTTTCTTCTTTACCTCCCTAGATTGAAATAAATAAAATAATACTTCTCATACAATTCAGTTAAAGCTCATTATTAAACTTGGCTTTAACCAAAAGTATCAGAAATGTGACTACATGTGCACAAAAATTATGAAAACTAGTACCGACTCCTCTCCACTAATGACCTCTCTTTATTATTGTACATTTTAGGAACAACCTTGACAAAATGAATGTAAAATGAGGTCAAGTTTTGAAATAGAAATTGCTTCTTCCACATTTAGTTGAAATTATATAGGAATTCTAGCACTAAAGAATGTCAGCCTTGCTTATGTGTTAAAAGGAGTAAAGAAAATAAAACATATTTCTCCATATTTTAACCTGTTTGATTGTTCATATAGTCTACAACCAAGATGGCTCAAAGCCTGCCACAAAGGAAGGATGAGCATGTGTGACACAGTGGCTCTCAGAAACCTCAATCAGCAGGGCCTCTTCTCGTGTAAGCCCCTGGTTAGGATAAGCTGTTGTAAGAAGAAAATATTTGTGTTTATATTTTTAAACGATATTCCCCCTCCAAGGAACTGGAAAATTTGGCAGAATATCAGCAGAGTTTTTCATGAAGCAACTTTATATCTCTGATTAAATATCAATTATCTTGAAATACTGTTTTTAAAATTATTCTCTAGGCTTTGGGTCAAAATGCTTAACTGGATACTGTATGCTTTTACTTTTTCCTCCCTTCTCTAAGCCCTATGAGAAAGGTAAATGATGCTCTAGAAAGGCACAAATACTCAGGTTTGGGGAAAAGGAGAGAAGAGGGGGACAAATATAAGCTGGAAAAAGGAGGAAAAGTGGTATGTTACTTATCAGATCCTTCGAAGAAACAGAAACTTCGAAGAAACTGGTAGTGGGTGAAGTTGAGAACCAAACTGATTTACACAGCAAAATGTCCTCAAGGCTGGGCTCTGGAGGAATCCTCCCCATTACAGATAGAAGTGAGAGCAAAAGCGGTTTAAAGTCTGCTCAGGACACCAACAAAACTGCCCCTCTTCCATTCTACCCATGTGAAAACTGTGGTTTATTCTCTGGCAAAAGTGAACAGGAGCGTCTCTGAATTGAGAGAAAGTCCAGGACAGAGTGGAATACTGCAAATGTATACATATCGTGGAGGCTGAAACTGCATTTTGACTTCAAAGATTTAGCTATCCCTCCCATGTGGTCTCCTTTTCCTTTTCATGTTTTTCATTAGATTGTTGGGAGATGATCCAACACTATGAAAAAGAGCTAAAGCAACCCATTAATGAATCTATTGGCCTCAAAATAGCACTCTAAGTGCCTCCCATTTGCCAGGGACTGTTCTAAGAACTTCATCTGTATTAATTCATTTCATCAACATAACCCAATGAAGCACAGATTATTATTATTTTTGTCTTTTGGATGAGAAACCTGGGGAACAGAGGAGAGAGTACAGAGTTTCTCCAAGTGGTAAAGCTGAGATTTCTATCCAAGAAGTTTGTATCCACAGCCTTTACACGTGGGAACTACTCTTTACTGCCTGGTGGGAGAGAATATGTACCCTAAAATTGAACCAGAGAAGTAACTATTAACAAACTGCCCCAGGGGTTATCATCAACAGATTTAAAGATCTATAGTTATCCTCAAAAGGCGGCTAATTGCAAGAGAAAATTTCATTCACCAATAAATATTTCAGTCATTATTTGAAAAAACTTGAATTAGATTGAAATAATTCTATGCTGGTGAAAAGATACTTATTTGTACCCCTTTTCCATATATAATCATCATATAATATTCTTTTAACCACTTGAAAATATATTATGACACTGATTTCAACATGTTAATTTTTTCAAAATATTTTTCATAATACTTTCATCATAGACTACATTGATATGTTTTGTTAACAAAAATTATGTTAATATCTGCACCCTCACAACATGACCTACCTTTTCTTATCTTTACCATTACTAGGAGCTCATCCAAATCACAGAAAAGGGACTTGAAAAAAATCAACCCTCTCTGATGCATAAAATGATGAAAAAAATCAAAGATGTTAATTAGTGTTCTAGAAGTATGTCAGCTTTCCTTGCCAATTTTATTAAATTTTCGTCTTAAACTTACCTCTCATAGCATCAATATTTTTTCACACCTTGGTTTTTTGTAATAGTAATAACTTTGAATGTTACATTTGATGTATTAATAAAAATAGTTTCTCTATATTGATCAAACTATAAATATGACCTTTCTCGTGAGTCCTATAGTCTCTTAGGTCATATCAAATCATATTTAGCTTGGTCAGTTACATTTTTGAATTCTGAAATCATGAATTTTGATTCTGGAATTAGTACTTATTATAAGTATAATTTAAAGTGTTTGAAATGGGATAATTATGAAAATGAATCAGTTTCTCAATTTTCTAAGGTATATTTTCAAAATACTATCACGCAATAGTAACAAAATTATTTGCATACGATCAAATATACTCTTGGATTCTAATATCAGTGTAATTCCAAAACCAACGTGTTTCACCACCTCTGTTTCACAGGTTAAATAATGAAGTTGCTGTTCTTTGCCAACCATGGTTCAAGACTTTTTGTAGTTACACCCAACATTTCAGGATTAAGGATTAAAAATTTGGTAAACCTTATTCACTGAAGGTCAGTTGTCATTTGCTTTTGAAATGTGAACATGTTTCCTTGATACTGTACATGGAAGAATTTCCAAAGCAGAGAGCTATTTTGAGTAGCTTCCAGAAACATCTCTCTGTAACACCTTCTTAACTGTGATTTCCTAATCACTATGCAGAAGATTTCACTGCCTAATTAAAGGACTAGTGCAGTGATGAAGATAAAGAATACAGAGCAGGGCTGCAAGCTAATCTACAAGCAAAACACAGGAGCTACTTGTCAAGAGTAAGGGCATATTTTATCGACAGCTGTGTCCAATAAGGATGAGTTATGCAGTAAATATTTAATATGAATGCATTTCTGCCATGATTGTTACCTCTTTAATTATCTCTCACTGTGCTCAATAAAATAATTAATACAGTCATTTACTGAAGTTCCATTTTAAATGGCAGAATTTTTAAAGAATAATATTCATATTCAGTGGAAATGTAACCCTCATTTTAGTAACTGACCATATATAAATTCAATGATATAAATGTGTAGTTAATCTAATTAACTGTTTAATTTATTGGTAAGATTCTGTTTTGAATATATGAAGTAGACACAGTATTAAATACACATATATGATAGAGAGACAGTATTGACATAAATGCCATCATTGTTGTGTAAGAAACTGGTGGCTCAATAAGCAAATGGAAATTTAGCAGTAACTTACAAAGACAGTACACATATTGTGATGGAATAGAAAGGCCCAAACTTTAAAGCCAGATACTAATTGCTAGTTCAGAAACATTGTCAAGTTACTTAAATTCTCTGAGACTTAATTTCTCCATCTATTAAAAAAGAGAGGGGGGTAATAATATTATCAACCATGTGGAGTTTTTGTGAGTGTAAATAAGATTATATAAAACACATGGGGCACACTAGGCTTTTAATAAATGTTATCTATCTCTCTCAACATAGATAATATGATGCCAGGTCCAAACTATCCAAGCCAAATTGAAAGAATAATTAACATTTAGACATAATTAAAGTTTGTCATCCAAAATCTTTCATATTTACATTTATAATTTCAATAAATATATATTGTATTTTCTAAAATGACCCAGGTTCTATAAATGTCAGTGGCAATGTAATAAATAAGATATAGGAGCACATAGCACATCCGTGTCTATGTCTATATATCTGTTTCTATATCTACATCTATATCTATCTATGAACATATCTGTGTGTGTGTATAAAAAATCTAATTTTCATACATTTCCACCAGAGCAAGTAAGAATAAAGAAAAATGTTTAGTGTAATTTAAGAAGAAAATGTTTCAGCCATCAACTAAATGAACAAAATAGACAAATAACTGAAAAATGAAAACGTATAGTAAATATTAAGTGAAATAGAATTTTTGAGTAGTAGTGGAAGGCTGTGGTGTAATAATAAGTTATTAAAAATAAATCATCCATTAAAATGTCATCAGAGGAAACAAGAAAAGTCTGGATTATTTTAATATACTTCAAGCTTCCTTCATCAAGTTCTATACATCCTTTAAAGAATCCTCTTACTACACTTACCTAGAGATTGAAGGCTAAATTTGAATTTGGGCTTCTTTAGATCCCTAAATTAAAGATAATGTATGAAGAAAGAATGACTTGGTGTATTAGGATTAGGAGTGTCTTCCTTTATGTACAAACTGATTTTAATCTTTAAAATACAGATATTGCAAAGACTTTTTAAACAAAAATAATGAATTTTATATTTCCACTGCCAATTAGTTATGTTTTGTCTCAATTATAGAATAAACTTTCTCAGTAACAGCATAAAGATACTAAAAACATAATCAGGAAAAGGAAATGGGGGTAGATCTTCCTTAAGTCAACTATGGAAATTTTTTTTTTTTTTCCTGAGGAAGATTCACCCCGAGCTAACATCCGTGCCAATCTTCCTCTATTTTCTAGTATGTGGGCCACCAGCACAGCATGGCTGCTGACAGAGCAGTGTAGATCCACACCTGGGAACCGAACTCAGGCCGCCAAAGCAAAGCACGCTAAACTTAACCACTAGCCCACTGGTGCTGGCCCCTATGGGAATTTTTATGTTCCTTTGTTTACCAGAAGATGAATACTCTTAAAGAACTGTAACTTTTAAAAGTTCAAACACCCTGATGATTTGAGTATGTCGATATTTCGTCTTCTGCCTTTTATTTTGGGATTCTGGCACAGATTACTTATGGTCCACCCAAATTTGATTTTCCATCTCTCCTTAGTAATATATTTGTAGCAGGGCAGATGGCTGCCAGCTTCCCATGAAGTTGTGTCCTTAAGTTTTTGTTGATAGAATTGAGCAGAAGTGAAGTGTATCACTTCTGAGTCTGAGACTTAACACTTTGATCTTATATTCTTCCAATCTCTTCCACTTCCTGGCAGCTGGAATGATGGATTCACCAAATTGGGACCATGTGGAAAAGAAGGCAGCGTCTGTAATATGGCAGAGGGACAAGACAGATGAAACCTGCATCCCTGACTGATCATGTGAAACTGAGCCACCCAAGGGCCTCGGACACTCATTCACTTTAAGGCTATTACTTAAGAGAGACATAGAAATCTCTGTTATTTAAATAACTATATTTTGAATTGTCTCTGTTAGAGCAGCTTTAGCCTCTGCCCTAAGTGATACAGGTAACAATTGTATATCATATTGAGTAAAAATAAAATGATATCATGAATCAAATGATATCATGAACAAAATGATAAATCTGCAGCATACTGCAGTGGAATTTTCATGTTTTTTAAAGTTTTTTTTTTAATTTTTATTTATTTTTTTTTGTGAGGAAGATTAGCCCTTAGCTAACATCCATTGCCAATCTTCTTTTTGCTGAGGAAGGCTGGCCCTGCACTAACATCCGTGCCCATCTTCCTCTACTTTATATGGGACGCCGCCACAGCATGGCTGACAAGCAGTGCGTCGGTCTGCATCCGGGATCCGAACCTGTGAATCCTTCCATTTTATCCTGGGTGTAATTCAAATAGGCAGTTTGAATATAAATAGACGCTATTAAATCCAATGGAAATTTGAATTAATTAACTTTCTAGTACTGAGGATTGAGTGGTCCAGCTGAATTCCTATTCTGCTTCCCTCTACCACCACCTCCCCTTCCAAAAATGCTCTTTGCCTGGCTCTCATGCTCGCTTACCCCAGGACCCAATGCACCAAGAAACAAATCTGAGTGTATCTATTTGTCCATTCTAATAATACTTATTGAGAATCTTCTATATGTCAGACACAGTTCTAGGTACTTATAATACATTTGTGAATAAACAGAGCACGTTAATGCTTGAAGTTCCGGTGCTGTAGTCTATTCTCACTTAATTGAAAGGAAGAGACTTCTGGTTTTCACTCTTTAATTTTCACTGGTGATATTGCATGTACACCATACCTTCTCTCTTATGAACGTCAGCCTGGCCTTAAATTGCAGCCCATCTGATAGCTTTCCTTAACTAAAGTTGCATTTTTTCTTCTTTTCTCTTGCTTTCAAAGTTCCTAGAGTACTGCCCATTCCTGCCTGATTCCCAAGTACTAGCCTACAGATCATATTTGATGCTGTTTAAATAAACCCACCTCTAATTGCATCTATTATTTGAATTAAATTTTTGGATCCCCTTGGATGCCATTCCTGAACGGCATACCTGTCCACAGGACTGATTTTTTCTGTTACTTTCCATACTTGTTTACATCAACCAGCAGCTTCCTGCTTGACTCCAGGTTAATCACATTCCTAATAAACACATTTTGCCAAGGTACCATTGTGTATAACATTTGAATTTAAATTATTACCCTACTTTAACCCATTTCCACAAATAATTTTATTACACTGTCTTATAGTTTATGCTAAATAGATTTCTTTAAAGATTATTTTTTTACTCCTCCCACTCCCATATCAAAATCAGTCCACGTTACAAGAAGCTGTGGGTACCCTGCTTATATATCCGTGGCACTCACTGACCCCTTTCACTTTGCATTTTGACTGCAAATTCTTGCAACATTAAACCTGAAAGCCTTTTCTGACTTGCACAGGCCTGAACTGTACAGTGGTGCAGTCTGGAATGGCAGGGAATTAATGTCCCTCCTCAGGAAGAGTCTTCAACCAATGACAGATGCAGAGGTGAATAAATATCCACTAACACTCAGTTTCCTTCAACTTGGATGGGACAACTCTGAGCTGGATTCTGTACATTTCCCCAGGGATTGCCAACAAGCTTGAGCTCCAGTTTCCCACAGTGGTAACCTAGTCTTTAACACATCTCACTTTAACTTCCTTCCCTTAACAGAATCACTTCCTTATTCTATAACCAGTGCTTCCTGGTATCACCACCCCAATCAATTACTTGCACACTGGTATCTACATAAGGGTCGGCTTTTGGGGAAATCCAAACGGAGACAATGGTTAAGATAAAAGGATGTGTGTGTGTGGATGTATTTGACCAGTCCTAGTATGTCTTTCAACATACTTTCCACATTGGAGAGAACATTCTTTTACTCATAATTAGTAGTTTCTTTAAAATACCAAATGAACATTTAAAAGAGGTGAATAGATTGTTTAAAAAAAAAATCAGCCTTTTACTTTTTATGTTCTGTAGTTTTGGTCTGTATGCTCAACTTTCCTGATATATCCATCACTTCTCAAGGATTTGGGTCACATTTTTCTGGTCATTGAAAATCTGATGTAAATGTACAATGTACAGAGTAGCTTTGTGTCAAGATGTCAATGATAACTACGATCCTTAATTTTCCAATATTTGAGGTATTCAATATTATAAGACACAACGCATTTCTAGAATCAGTATAAGTATCATTTCTAAACTATTTCCTAATATTTAACTAGGTGATAATTTGATGTAAAAATAATTTTAATAAATATTACATACCAAAATTGTACTCTAAGATTATGTTAATTTATGGCAGTTATACTCTAAATGACAAATGATGTCACTCAAAAAATGATTTATAAACATCGAAATTCACCATTTGTTGCTAGAATTCAGGTTTGTCTTTAACCCACTAATTCTGGCTTGCCACAGTCTACATAAAAAGGAGATTACATATCTTACTGCCAACATAGGGCAGCTGTTACAAGAATTTAGGTTGTGCGTCAGTCTAGGAGGGTTTTTAACCCCAACATGTGTACTCTAACATTGTTTTCCACATAACATTTAGAGAATTCTAAAAAAGCATTGAAGCTGGCAGTTATTCACAGTGTTGGCTACAGGAGACCAATTCTCTCCTGGATCAAAATGTTAAGTTAGTTCCAAGAGAGAGTGTGAGAGGCAAGTAAAAGCAATTTTTCTTTCTTCTGTGCTCTAGGAATTCACATTTTCCCAGAGTGGCTGAAAACATTCTCTATCAGCTGAAACCATCCAATGGTAAAAATCTGTTGGAAAAGGAAAACTACAGGAAAATAATACACTTTTTGTTTTAAAAAATTAAAAGAAAGAACTGAATTTAATATTATTTTTGTTAGCAAAATGTTTCACCCTTAAACACATTTCACCTAAATATTTGTCTTCTTATATTTACTATGCAATTAATCTGATACTGTTCCACAGACCATTAGAGTCTAATGTTTTCATTGAGATTGAAAGTATTCATATTCTATGAATTAGGATGACTAGCATGGGGGTGCAGAGGGTGAGAAAGATAATGACTGTTAGGTGAGAATCTGGAGAAAAATGGTAACTACTTCATTTTTCTACCAGAAATAAGTCAAAGCTCTTTTTTTAATGCAAGTCTTATCATTCCATTTCTGCTAAAAATAGTTTAACGTGGGTATATTTCCCCAAAATTCATGCTCTACTTACTTAATGTTGAAATAATTTGGAAAAACTCCTCCTGAAATTAACCTTTGATCAAATTATAACCCTCAAATGACAAAAACGTATAAAATTGGGGAAGATAAATTTAGTCTGAAATTACTGAAAGCCTTCATTAAGTCTTAATATATGCTGTCAGGTTTAAACTAAATAATAGATGAGATTTTAACATGATCAGAAGAAAACTGCTGCTACCTGCCTCTGTTACTGTCACAATGAAATTGACAAGATAATTTTGAAAATAAGGCCTTCTCCAAGTCACTTTGTGCACATCTGACAAGCACACAGTATTTAGAATTAGAGCTATTCGTACAGTAAAAGATTTATCTACAAGGATATAAGATAGTTCAGTGGAAGATCAAATATATTCTCCTTTCGAGAACGTAGTGTTACTTGCTTTAACAAATACACACAAGTACTTCATATGTTAGCATTTCTTTGCTTTCAGAAAAAGGTTCCATTTTCTGTCCCTTCTGTAATGGTCTTCAAGTAATCTTTATGCAGTTATATAACCTTTAAGCAATCGAAAAGGGCATAGCCTATATATATGTTACACTGAGTTATTGTGTTCACTTGATCTCTTAAGCTTTCCCTTGTATTATTAAAATATATAGCTCTAATTATGACTACCAACAGGAAGCACTTGACTAGATCTCTCACTGTAGGGAAAGGATACAAAGCAACAAAGAAAAGCAGTATATCCTTATAACCCTTATGAATATGTATTAGGATGAAGCTAAAATTTAAGCATAAAAATATTCTGACTTTCCTTTCTAACTTTGTAAAATATAAAATATCCAATAATTCCTCTTTTTATCCAGGTGGATATAACTCCTAAAAAATAGTGACATGACTTTGGACTTAATATACACAAAGTTGGAGTTGCTGGAGAGGTATTATGAACTAAAAGTTGTTTAGTTATATATAATATGTGCTATTTGACATTTTTGCATGACTCAGTTATTATTTTGATCATAAACATTTACTTCTCAATTTCACTGCACACCCAGATGCTGAGTGGTGGTGGCAATTACTAATGATCATTACACCTGGAACCAGATATCTCTAGCTCTTTGAAACAGAATTTAAGCAAAACTGTGTTCTATCTCTTATATGACAGTTCCTGTTAATATTGCCTTATGAATACACACAAAAACCCAAGTGTCTTAAAGTAGTTTGATCATTGATTGGTGTTGGAGCATAGGTTAGTAAAAGAAACAGAGAATATTGCAATAAGATATTTAATCAACCAAACTAAAGTTATCTATTTTAGGATTAAAAAGTATTTTCTACAACAAAACACTGAATATGACTTTATATTTCCTTTAAATACAGTGTTTTAAGCTTGTGATATCCAGATATCATACCTTGTTTTTCTAATGATAAAACTAATAGCATCCTCACATAAACTATGCTGTTAAAACGTAGAGAAAAATCATTGCTATTCTTCCATCTGCCTAAAATGGCACAGGAAAGAGACACAGCAGGAAGAAACTCATGAACTCACCTGAAAGTTAAATACAATAGACAGGTCACACATTTTTGAATTGCCAGCTTTGATGTGCCTTTACTTCTATATTACAAATCATGTCATATTTAGAAAGTTTAAACGTTGAGGAATCCATTGAGTGCTGTCCCTGATCTTCAAGAAACCTGAATTTCCAAAGAGACATACAGATGGAATTTTTTTTTCTTTTTGTCCTTTTCATTAAATGTCTCCAAGCAAAAAGTTCAAGTTGGAGGGGAAAAAAGAAAGTTTTAGGAGCTTGATCCGAAGTGATCATTTTTGTATCAGAATGGCAAAGAGAAATCAGTTTTTAAAAAAGGAAATATAATCACATTTCAAATCCATCTAAATTTTATACACATGTGGAAAAATATGGATTTTTAGCATGTCAGAGTCATTTATAAATATCTAAAAAGCTTTGGTAACTAGGTCTCATTAGTCACTAAAATTCTTTTCAGAGCTTCATATCCAGAATGTGCTCATTATTAGGGGAAAGTAAAATCTTATGCTTCATTGCTCATACCCCATATGGGAAGAATTACATATTGATCACCAAAGTAGAGAAAGGCAATGCATGATGTACCGAAGCTGGAGTAAGATTTAAATTTGTATCAGGTATTATATCTCAATAGCATTAGGCCTATGGAAATAATATATTTAAAATTCTGAAGTAAGAGTAGACATGAAATTTATTGCAATTTGTGAATCTTGCTATTTCGTTTGGCAGGAATATAAATAGTAGTCTAGAAGCTTTAAAAAAACCAAAGAACTAAAAATGAGAAAAACAACATTGAACTTTTGTTTTTTTAAATCTACTTATGAGATAGCTCATAAAATAACTTCCTGAATCATTTCTGAAGCAAATTGTTTATATATCCCAGCCAAATAATACGCCTCTGCATTCAGAGGTTGGGGCTGGAAGTTGATATGTAGAGAAGATATTTTATATCCCTCATAGGTACATATTTATTAATATGCATTTTGAAAACTTGTCAATAATTAGAATCACTTCCTATGAGAAAGAAAACATAATATTCAGATAAGGTGACTCCACTGGGGCTAGGAAGCAGTGGCTCTCCGAGTTCGTTCTGGAGCCTCAGCAGACTCCAAGTCAAAGGGCATTCTTGGCCAAGGGTCACCAAAATACTGGGAAAGCATTCCTTGAGAGAGGTAGACTTGTTCAGACCAACCAAACCCAAGCCAGGTACAGTTGCAACTACTCTCACTTTACAATGAAAGCACATGAGAAGAGCCACTTTTAGCGTTCCACAACCCCCAGAACTTGTTTCACGTTCACAAGCCCCATGAAATGGGCATAACTCTGGAGGTCTCAGCAAAGTCACAAAGTAGTGGGACAAAAAGAGTCTCTGACTTCCATACCTGCTGCGATAAACCAGTGTTTGAGAACACATGATCATGAGAGCCAAACTTGCTATGCATAATGTTCTAACCGCTCTATATGTGTTAAATAGTTAATCCGTCAAACAGCCCTATGATATAGTATTATATTCTCCTTTTACAGATGAGGAAACGGAGGTATGGCATGGCAAAATAATTGCCCTACGTCAGAGCTGAAAATCCAATCAAGGCCTCTAAACACAAATATCTGTTGAACTGCACCTGCTAGGTTACTACTGAGACAAATTTTCAGCAATGCGGTCATAATATGACTTACACAAAACAAAAGATTTACATGATTTGATGCTGGTTAATGGGAGTGTGCAATGCATAATGAAGACACCAAAGTTCAGTGTTAATGCTTTTGAAGCTTTTATTTGTCTATAATTATAAGTAATATTTTAGGCTAGGATTAATATGGAGTAATTTTTTTAGATAGAATTTACTGATACGATCTTTTGAAATAATTTTAGCCCAGAAGGTAGTAATGTATAATGTTAGTGTTTTGTATATTTGGAGTCCAGTTGTTGACATGATTTAGAATAAAATTAACCCAGATCAATTTTTGTAGTAGGATGAGTTATTTTGCTGAAGTTAGCATGAAATAATGCGTACCACAAACTTTAAAAGGGGCCATCACCGAATATATAAAGCAAGTGATTAAAAGATGTGTCAAACCAAGTTAAGTTTTTAATAACATTTATGGGTGACTTAGGCTACTTTCAGGATGTGCCTCAAGAAATATAGTTTAACGGAATTGCCGTGGTCTTGGTGTAGATTTAGAAATGTGGATTTGACAGATTGCTACGTGTTCTGTTCCTGGGGGAACAAATCACTAGAGTTAAATTCACATGAGGCTAATTCCTAAGCTCAAATGCCAATGTTTCGACTTATATTGGAGGGATATCCTGGGGCTTGACGACTGGGTCAAGTCATCTGCAAGGGCATCCCCTCCTGGGCAGGCACCTTCTCCGAGGAGATGAAATTAGAGATTAGACGTTTCTCCTGAGAGCACAGAATTAGGAGAAAGGAAATGGAATGGTCTTAAGGGATCATTTTATCAGACAGTGGCAACCTGATTAATTGTCCTTCCTGCCTGTTCTGCTGTGTTTCTCTCTAAATAACTGGGCCAAGGTACTGTGCAATCGGAGCACCTTTCTCCATCTTATTTCCACAGAAATGGTGGAAACTGCAGACCCCTGATGGTCATTACCCTCCTTGACATGAAGAAGCCCAACTTTGCTATCTCTTTATTAAGTTAATTTTATCTGAGTCTAATATTTCAGGACATATAATTTGATATTGATTAGATAGCAATAGAGAATGGGAAGATAGCCAGTGGAAGTTTAATTCTTTGTTTCAAAGTAGAGAATTGGCTCTGTAAAATTGGTGATTTAGGAAGATTTGTTGACAGTATTGAATAGAATGGATTAGAATAGGACAGGATTGAAAAATGAAAGATTATTGTAAAACACAGCCCAAAGGCATTAAGAACTTGAACATGGATTGTTGTTGAAATTAGAATGGAAGTTAAGGAACAGGTTTAAGAAACATTTTGAGAAAAGAAAGTTATAATTGTTTTCTCCTGAGTTGTAACATTACTGGGTACTCAGAGTCAGACTCATTGTAGCTAACATTTTTATGTCTAAGTAAACTAAAATATCAATAAAGAATTCAGTAAAAATATCAATAAAAGTGTATGCTATAAGAAGTTGTAGGAAAGAAAGTAACAATGTAAAGGAAAATGTTTTAAAATTATTTTAAGGTTGTTTTCACTACCTTCCTCTTAATATGATCTTTGCTTGTCTTTGCTAAACTTGCTGACTTGTGTCTGAAATCTCATAGAGATTACCCGACAGAGTGTTGTATTACAGGTAGTTGGGCTGACTGGGTGAGGGAGCAAGCCTTTTCATGTGTTAGACTGCTGTGCTTCAACTCTTCTTCCAAGTGTGGGTGTCTCATGCAAAACAAGAGCAAATGCTTCTTTGAGAAAAACTGAAAACGAGTGGGGACAGGTAGTACATGGGAACTCTCTAATTTCTGCTCAGTTTTACTGTGAACCTGAAACTGCTCTAAAAAATAAAGTTGATTAATTAAAAAATAAAACAAATAGATTGAAAGTGAAATCACAGGCAAAAACAATACAATCTTTCTCTCTCCCTCCCCAGATCTTTTTCTCAATAAGGACAGAGCTCATGTTCATTGCAGCAAGGAAAGTTTATTCTCTCTTCTGCTTTGTACCTACTTCTGGAGGGATGCTTCTACCTCACAGTTTTGTTCCCCTATTTCCCCCAATCTGAGCTCCCTTCTCTCTGCCTCCAACTCTCCAGTTTTGTGACAATTCCTTATGGGGTGGTCCTACTTTTCTTTCACATAACACATATCACAAATGTGAAGAAAGTCCACCAAAAACATTAAAACAATTTTATAATAGACATTTTCCCCACCACCTACCTTTCAAAGGAATGGGGATAGTGGTGGGGTAGTGGATATACTACATATATATATGTATAATATATAGAGATATTATATACACACACAAAATTCAAAGCAATTTAAAATGCAATAATTAAAACTGATATTTAATTTTATTCAATTTCCTATATACTGTTACCAAAATGCTTTTGAAATGAAAAGGATTATAATGGTAAAACAAAATACAAAATGTCACAATGGAAATTTAAAGGCGTCTACATCAAACCATGGGTTAGAGGGTATGCTTGCATCCTTTCAAACCTCCTTGAAAAACTTAAGATTTTCTTGCATTCTAAAACTTCAGTTACATTTTGGAATTCAAGGCAGCTTAAAAATAGCTTTTGGAGGTCTTTTAATTATAGATCAATAAGTGTGTCTGAGTGCAAAATCAATTATTAATTGATGTAAGCTGAAAAATTGGCATATTTTATAAAGTTGGGTTCTATCTTCAGAGTGGTTCTTGCTTTTTGGTAACAAATTAAATGAATAATGCAATTTTTCTGAACCTGTAATGTTTCACTATTTTAAGAAATGTTAATTACTTAGAGAGACCCTGAGTTAGTTGGAAAATCCTGGACTTTGATAAATGTAAAGTTTAGTATGAACGTTAAGGGGAAAGAATATAAATACCAACTTCTGAGACAGTAATTCTACAAGCTGGTTTTCTATAGTTTAAGGTGTCAAGATATGATGCAAAGGGGTTAAGGTAGAAGAAATGAAAATATTTTCCACAGTATCTAATGTTTTCTCATATAAAGTCTAAAATGACTTATCTTTTGGTTAAGTAAATCTCTTTAAATTATGTTAATTTTTTTCTCTGGCAGATATAAAATAGAAATAAAGCGATGAAACAATGCAGTAACAAAAGGCCGTGTTTGGTGGACACAAAAACAAGCATCAAAGAATGGAGGAACACAAGCACATCTTAATTCACACTATGCATAAATGACAGCAACAATCAAAAATGCATGCAGAGTTCAAACAGACTTGCTTTTTAATCTTTTCTTCAAAAGGCAAAGCAGTGACTGACAGTCAAATGTGAATAAACTGAAAATGAATCAGCAATAAAACAGTCATATACAATTAACCGTTTGTACCGTTAACATCGTAAGAGAAGGGAATCATAAATTAAAATGACGCAGTTTTATTCAAAATAAGTGCTTTAAATATAGTTAATTTCAGCATCAGTTACAGTCACACTAATTTAATATAGATAAGAATCTGGCTTTTTTTTTAGCATCCCTCCTCCACACAATTTCTCAGTTGCTGTTTGGTACAGAGCAGTCATTTCTTTCCCTTCTCCTTGCTGGCAGGACACACCACCCTTGACAGAAGCTGAAAATGCTATATAGCCCAATTTCTAGTCTTTCTTGCTGGTAGAGCATAGCCATCAACCATACCTAGGAGAGTGTGCTGAATATTCTGGGAAAATTTTGCTCCCTGTCAAAAGGAGAGAGAGACATTGGGAAAAGATTTTTTTCCCTTCTTGGCTTTGAACAATGTCATGAAAGGACAAGATGCTTGGAGCTGCTACAGCCATCTTGTTCCAGAAAGAGGAAGATGTAGAGAATCTCAGAGAAGATGGGCCACTGAACCAGTGAGGAACACTGTTATTTAAATGCTTTTACTTGGGTGTTCTTGTCCCAGAAAACAACTAACTGAGTACTAGTTTACCTTTTTAAAGAAATTCAACCCTGCATCTATCATCAATTATTTGATCTGCAGCAACACTATACCTTATATAATCACGCCCAATTTTCTGTAAGGTACATGATACAATTTCCTTTAAATTCTTTGGAAGATTGCAAAAAAACAATTTCCATCTGCATATAGACAGTGATTCATCACAAAAGCAATACAATGGAACAATGCAATATAATTCACTTTTCCGAGATTGCCTTCTTTTTAGTACTGTGTTTCTCTCCACCAGGATTTTCAAATATATTTTTTTGTTTTATTCCACTAATGAAAGCTTTTGTTTTATTTTTATTTTTTCATAATTCCAATAATAAAACAGGAAAGAACTTTAGCATTGCCCTGGTTAAAGAGCAAGAGCGTAGAGTCACAGAGCTTGCTCCCACTTGGCTCCCAATCCTTTCTCCTTTCAATAGCTCCTAAAGGAGTATGGGACATACACTCTCCAAACCAATCCTTTTGGTCCTAGAGTGAAAGCAAAAAGGCAATGAGAAGAGAAATCAAATTGACCTTTTACCTACATTCAGGAAAAGAATGGCAAAATGCAGGTCAATATGACCTTTTCTAATTCTCTACTTTCTAACTCAGATAGTATGTAAATAATCACAGGGGGTCAATACATATGTGTTGAATGAATGAGTAAAACTTTTAGACCACTGTGTTGCAGATTGAGCCCAGGCTTATTGTTGGTTTTGTAACAGGACTTTCCGTCATGCAAAGATGTCCTTCCAACAGGCAGAAGAGTGGTATCACATAAAATGATAAATGCATGCATTTGTGAAGCCCCTGTTCTGGCAAGCATGGTGCGACGTATTTCCATGGAACAATGGATATATAAGATCCAGTCTCTGACAAAGAAGAACATTGTTTAGTAGGAGAGACAGGATACTATATGTGTGGCTGCAAGATACAAAACAGAAAATAAATGCCACAAGAGAAGTATAAAGCATTTTAAAAGTTCAAAAGAACAAGTGTTTGTATCATGTAAGGAGGGTCATAAGCAAAGGGATAGTTGATATTGACCTTGAAGGAGGGATTGAATTTCAGAAGGAGAAATGTGAAAGAAAGAGTTTTTGATGGAAGAGATGATGAAGTATTTCTGAGTAAAATAGTAGCCCACTTTTCCTTAAACATAGAAAACATAAAAAGAGCCAGGGGAAATAAAAGTGGAAATGTACTTGGGGATAGTATTTTGGGAGTCTTTGAGTGCCAAAAAGAATTCTATCACATCTGGATATCCCCCCAAAATATGTCCCAAATCAATTCAAAATATCCAGCCTATATAAAAAATTTGAAACATTTATCCATAAAATAAAAATAAATGAAAAAGTCATCCATTTATTGTATCATAATCTATAATACAATAGTGCCCATTAATAAAAATAAATGCTAGCTTGCATTAGAATTCAATTTATAATATTTATAATTGAGTCCTCAACTATATTATTTATCTAGGTCCTTAAGAAATAATGGTTGGTATGATGATATATACTGTAATTGTCAGTAAAAATCTCCAGCATTTGATGCTCATTTGTATGTAGGCTGAGTCCTAATGTTAAACTAGAGAAAGTGGGCTAGATAAAGTAAGACTATTTTAATTTTTCCTTTTCATACTAACATTCAAATGTTAAAATATGAGATTCATAATAGATCTTTTCTTTTCTTTTAAAGAATCTGATAAAAGGTTTGAGGATGATTAGAAATAATGTCAGAAACAAGCCTGACTTTCAGCAGTGCACCTTACTAAATGGTATGTGTCTGGAAATGACAACTGTTCAAAATTTTACAGGAATAAGTAGCTCTGATTTGCCTCTACACTACAGCATCAGCTGTTTTTACAGTGAAACATCTGTTTGTCATTAAACAGCCTGATAACAGTCCTGCATATTCTAGACAGGAAGATCTACAACCAATGTCATTTGGTGAGGAAAACTCAGAGTTCTTTGTTAAAAGATCTAGCCTTCTTGAATGCAGATTTTTATACTGCTTTGTATATGTCAGCTTTGTCCTGTGTCTGAATAAAGTTGGCCTTTATATTTGACTATTTCTTGGGTTTTATAGACAGTATCGCAATGAAATTAATATTAGAAATCAAAGTAAAATTTATTTATCCCTGAGTAATCAGTAAAAAATCTAATCGATAAAGATTCAAGAGAGTTAGATAGTACTTTAGCCCTTTGAAAATGTATTCTGTATAAAAATAACAAAGTAAAAAAACCCAAACAACTTTTTATTGTTGTTGCTAACCTTTGGTAGAAATATAAGGTTATACTCATTATTATGAGCCATGTGAATATATTTAAATTTTATATCAGTTTACTGCTTTATTATATATAACCTGGTAACTTTCAAAATGGATTTTCAGCTATTCCCAATAAAGTAAACTATAAAAATTAAAACACAAGAAGCAGAGAGGAAACCTAGAGCAATTTTGAACACAAAATTATATCTGTACATCCTGGAAATCCTAGAAAAGGGAAAGCATGATGAGAAATATGTATCTATAATTAAAGGTTAGCACAACATTCATTGGGAGATACTAATGTTTTCTTAGCATTAAAACTCCAAAATACTTTGATATGTGGATATTCAGGTAAGGAAAATGAAATAATGTTTTCTGTAATGTCTTAAATAGGATATGAAAGGTTCATGAATATTTTTCTATGGCCCTCTCTACTCACATTTGAAACCTAATAGCCAAGTGTTACATAATACTGTCTATACTATTGTGTGGTCTAGAAATCTAACTTTATAGTGACTCGAGTAGGTAGAGGATCAAAGCTTAAACAATGTCTAGGAATGGCTGCCAAATAGACTATCAATCTCAAATATCAATTGTCTCAACCAGGCTTCAGGCTGTCTAGATAATGGATGCTGATCCCAAACAACACTGACTTTTTGTTATAAAAATGCTTATAATCAGAAAGTCAGACAATATCAGCAGAGGTGTGCTTCAGACGCAATGACAGCCGTATCCAAACAGTCTTTTGAAAGCAGTTCTGATCTCCCTAAGGGTCAAAATTAGTTAGGTATAGACCCAAAGTTCTGCACCATCGAGCATGGAAAGAAGGTCATTTGATGTCATTTTATTATTTTTGCCTGTGGCAGTCATTATTTTTCATTTCAGATATTTTTAGGTGATATTGGTCTTGCTTGGGTTAGTCTGGGTATTTTATCTACTCTATCTTTGCTATCACGAGGCAGAATATCCCTAGAGATTGACCAGTATGTCTTTTAAACACACACACACACGTCCACACACATACACGCACTATTTTATTCCTGTGTTGAAGCCAGTCACATAATTATTTGAGGCTGATGGGCTTTGTGTTTCTGCTGGCTACTGTCCAGCACTTAATAGAGAACTCAGTCATTAACAGAATTCCCGTTCTGCTGGGAAGACCCTTTGTGAAGCTTCTAGTTGCGTCTACAGGATCCTGTGATATTAAGTAAATGTTACAATGGACGTATGAAAAAAGAGCAACCATATGCCACAGACAGTGAGAATTATGTTAAATTAGTTTCTGCTGGAAGTCTTTCTTTGCATATCTCTACCCATGCTATCAAGTCCATCCAGGCCTTAGGCTCATGTTCTTTAAATGGAGACATTTTTCTACTTATCATCTTACAAGTTCTTTACTGGAAAAACTGTGACAGCACTTTCTTTGAAGACATCATAAGGTGGATGTAACAGAATATTGTTTGATCACAATATAAAACCTGTTTTTGTCACTTAATTACTCATGCTATGAAAGATGAAGGTAATAAATGTGACAAAATAATAATTAGCGCAATTAGCAACATGTACTGAATATTTCCCTAAATACCCTTGACTTTTGAATTCAAAGGGAATTTTAAATCTTCTACACTTATGTTTTATTGCGGCTTTAATTTTTAAACTTTTTCTTTTTTAACTAAACCAACTTAATGAGGTAGATTATCTCATGAAATAAAAACTACTTTTTGGGCAGCATATATTGGAACTTCATTAATTCATTTAGGATATTATTTAGACTACAGCTGTGCTGACCCCAGCATAGCTTATCTGTACGATGAAATTGTTTTGATTATGAATTTGGGTCACAGACTCTGCAATGATTTATACCAACCAACACAATCATCAAAAGCTGTGGCAGCTTGGAGTCAATACAACACCTTATGAGGATATAAACTACCTGTGCGATTCTTTTTAACAGAACACGTCAAAATTTATGATTATACATGTATGTGTTAATATCTGTTTAATGCCTAATACATCCCACTCAACTGTAAGTTCCCTAAATGCAAAAACAGTGGTTATTGTATGCAATGCTTTGGCACTTCCGCTTGGTTCATAGTGGGTCCTTGACAAATGTTTGTTGAATTAATAGGTATGTATTATTAAGTGAGCTTTTTTATGTCTAAATTGAATGTGAACATTCATTTTGTGGGCAAAACGTTTTGTGTGTGTGTGTGCGTGTTAGGAAGACCAGCCCTGAGCTAACATCTGTTGCCAATTCTCCTCTTTTTGCTGAGGAAGACTGGCCCTGGGCTAACATCTGTGCCCATCTTCCTCTACTTTATATGGGACGCCGCCACAGCATGGCTGACAAGCGGCATGTCTGTCCTTGCCTGGGATCCGAACCTGCGAAACCTGGGGCCGCCGAAGAGGAGTGCGTGAACTTAATTGCTATGCCACCAGGCCAGCCCCTGGGCAGAGCATTTTGACTGTGCCATTTTGACATAGTGGGTAATGTAACTCCCACATTTGACACCAGTGGACATTTTGATTCTATATCTGGTTTCTGTATCAAACGTTAAGTTCTTTTGAAGATGCTCCTTTGCCCCTCAAACCTGGGAGTGGTGATGGCTTCCTGTTTTTGTTTGGTCCTTGACCATTAGCTCCTTCATTTTCTCAGCTGCATTCTTTCACTGTGTCAGCTGTTTCCTTAGTGGGACTCTGACTACTAAAATTAAAAGGGTTAATTATTTCTCCTATACTTTTAAAAATTAAGATGACAAGCTTACTTTTAATTTGGATATTTACTTTTATTTAATTATTTTTTTCTTGGTTGCTTTAAAAATGTTTAATATTACCTACTGCATGTGACAATTTTTACCATGGGAAATATTGTCATTTTCAGTTTTAATTTTTATGATTATTTCTACCTGTAATATTGTAGTGAAATGAGTAAGAGACTAATAAGCAAATTTTTAGACTCAATCTATGCAAAAATTGTGACTATTTCCTTTCATATATTCCAGAATTGCTCTATCATTTGAGATCAGTTCATTATATTTTAAATCCAATACTTTCATATACCTCCTATAATTTTTAAAGTTGTACATTAAACAGTTTTTTAGGTAAGTAAAACCAAAAGAATATATCCATTCTACATTATTTTGAATCACATATAATCATTCTTTCATACTGTCTTATTTACTATTATATAAAATTGAGATCTCACTATTTCACGAAAATTTTGGGTTAAAAATATTCTGGAGTCTGTTACTTTGGAGGGAAAACTAAGAAATTGACCATAAAAATGATTAATATGATAATGATGTAGAATATTAACATGTGTAGCAGGAAAACGTATGTTTATGACAACTACATAAAATATATGAATTGAAGATGGTCTGTTAGCAAGTAGAATATAACTTCTAAAGTCATGCTCATTTAAGAAGTGCTTTTATCACACTGAAGGAAGACAGACACAAAAATAATATTAATATATGAAATTTATGTTAGAGTTAAAAGGAGCATAAAATTATTTTTAAAGAAATACTGTTTATTATAAATATTTTTATCACTGCATATTAGAAAAAATACACAACAAAATATTAAATGAAATAGTTTGTGTCTTAAAATTAATTACCTACTTATATATACTGATAAAGTTATTTTACAGTAAGGAAGTAAAGGTTAACTGGATGGTTTTTTCATACTTACATTTTTGTTATCTGTGAAATACCAGGTCACTTTAAATTTTAAAAAAGTTATTTTGGCTTACATTTAGTTTCCAAATGACTCTTCCAACTAAAATTTGAGAGTGTGTATTTGTGTGTGTGTGTGTCTGTATGTGTGTCTTCGTTTTCATAAAATTATAGATAGGGGCCATACTGTCATAATTTTTAGGCATTTTTTTGGTAAACAGGTAAACATTTTATTATTTTCCCCAAATGGTCACTGTTTAAGAAAGAGAGCAATGTGCAGTAAATTACATCTGTGGCAACAAGACAACTTCCCAAATTAGACCTGACTCTGACATTTCATCTGAGGATTATCTCTTGGGATGAACTAGGGGAGAATTTCTACAGAGTCTAAAATAAAGAGAATTTTTAAAAAGCTCTTTCAAAGAACAAAGACTGATGGCTTGGTACAACTGTTTGTCTCTGTTTTTTTTTAAATTGCCTTGAACAACAGTGTGTGTTAAATGCATTAGAAAATGTGCAACAAATTAATAGATTAAAACAAAACCAAACAAAGCAAAAGAACAAAAATGAGAAAACAGAACTGAAAGAAGCATGTGATTCTGTAGACTTTGAGGACCTCAGAAAGTTTCCTTCAATGCAGATTGTTCCTTTTCTACTTTACCTTTCAATATCCGTTGCTCTCTCTCATAGTTTTTACATCATCTCAAAGAGAAGAGGAGGAAAGGGCAAAAGCACTGGCACGACACTGGAAGTCTTGGGTACCAATTCTGATCCTGCCACTCAGCCAGCACATGAGACCTTGGGAGAGGAAGCTGAAACTCGTTCAGTCTTGGATTTTCATTCTATAAAATAAGCTTTAAAAAGAATTTCCCTAATAATATCGGTGCTGTTCTAAGAATCATAGAAAATAACACTGTGAGAACATTTTGAAACTACCACATGCTAGGAGAAGTAATGTATTTATTTGAGCGACTGAAGCACGTGAGAAAGCGGTGTAGAATGTAAATGATATTTCAAGTTGAAATGTGAGGAAGCATCGCTGTCTAATTTAAAGCCTAAGTCATATGGACTTGCCGGGGAGTGAACAAGTGAAGCATTTAGCTTAGAAATTGAGTGCTTTGGACTGCACA
Organism: Tapirus indicus; assembly: GCA_031878705.1. NCBI lineage: Eukaryota > Metazoa > Chordata > Mammalia > Perissodactyla > Tapiridae > Tapirus > Tapirus indicus. The sequence goes on from CM062936.1 coordinate 4,977,894, forward strand.
TAAGTACTTTAAAACTCTTTTAAATAAATGCTTCCGTATCATCCATTTCACAGGATGGACCCCTGGTGAAATGACACTTCACATTAATAGCTAAATTATTGACCACTGTTAATGTGTTCCTAAATACAAAATGGATTTAAAGATTTTCAGAATAACATTGTTGGGTAGTAATTTAAATAAAATGTCATTTTAAAGACGTCATCCTCGTGCACAGAATAGCAAACACTGAACTGGTAATTCATTCATTCTCTAACTAAAAAGCTATCCAGAGCGAACCGCGTGACAGTTGCTGTGCGAGGCCCCCGGAGAATTTCAAAGACTAAGACAATGAGCTTCTAGACCAGAAAGGACTACGCGATGCGTCTGCAATCCCTATTTTGCAGGGGGAAAGTGAACTGTGAGGAAGCTGTGCACTAAAACCTTGTGGGTCTCAGAGACAGAACGGTTCCTCCCAGTTAGGATTCACTGGAATGTTTCCTGAAGTAGCCATGAAAATGCAAACTACAGATGATCACTCATTGACATATCTGCCTTTTCCTGAAATAAATATTAGTATGATCATAGTAATTTGAGCATTACATAATTTTGTTTTTGTCCATTGGATTTCCCTAAACACTGCCAATTTTTAAAAATTCTTAAAATATAGAAACATTCACATTCTCTTTAAATAAGACTGCATAATCTTTTAATTATCCCATTTTTGAGTGTTCATTTTGTGTTGAGTACCTTGTATTAAATATAAATAAAAGTAAATTAAAAGGCCACAGTCTATTTTTCTCTAGATGTGTAAAAAAAAAGTATGTGTTTACTCTTAAAAAATCGGAACCCTTGGGGCTGGCCCCGTGGAGTAGCAGTTAAGTTTGCACGCTCCACTTCAGAGGCCCGGGATTCCCAGGTTTGGATCCCGGGGGCAGACTTAAGCATCGCTTGTCAAGCCATGCTGTGGCGGCGTCCCATATAAAGTAGAGGAAGATGGACACAGATGTTAGCCCAGGGCCAGTCTTCCTCAGCAAAAAGAGGAGGATTGGCAATGGAGGTTACCTCAGGGCTCGTCTTCCTCACACACACACACACACAAAAAATTGGAACCCTAGGCTTTAATTTAATTTTTGGCTATCTACCTGTCTTTGTAAGCTAGAGAAAATATGTTGCAAAGAACCTAGGTTTTATTCAAAAAAACCCAAACAATCTTATTAAATTAGCCTAGGTGCTTACATGTTATCTCATTGAACCTCCAAAACGATTCCAGTTAATTATGTTTAACCAAGAATGAAGGAGATTTGGAACCTTGCCCAGGTAGTATATCTGGATTCAAATCCAATTCTGTTTGAATTTGAAGTTTATACTCTTTCCACTTTATTTTAATTCTTTCAGGCACAAGTTTCAATTAATCATTTACTGTTTTACATTAAATAATAACACCTTGCTTTTACATTATCCAGGTAAGAAGATGACTTTGAGTCTGACTTTAAATTGCTTTAAACTTCTACTTTACGTTCCTGACAACTGAATATTCTGATCAGAAAATTTCTAGAATGCAAATGCCATCACTACATTGTCGTTTTTAATACATATTCTTTATTTGTGTTAGTAGATTGTTCATGAAGATTTTAGGGGAAGTCAAATGGCCTCATTTACTGTTACACAGTATCTACAGAAAAACCTAAAGTTTTAATAAATTGAATTTGTGTATATAACATTATGATTTTCTTATATAAAGTTACCAGTGAATCTATAGTCAGAGGATTTATAATTATACTTTTATGGAATCGCAAGATTTTAGAGCATCTAAATATCAAATTTCATGGAAATATACTTTCATACTTGGTAAGAATGAGCCATTGATTCTATATTTTTATTTCTAACTGCATTATTCTATTTATTCTTTTATTTCTTATTTATTCTGCATTTTCAATCTAAGTGCTAAATTAGTTGTTAGCCTGAACAGCAGATCTAAGTCTATTGTTCAACACAATTGTGTGTAATTTAATTTGAAATTGCAACTTGTATATGTGTATTTGCGTGTTTGTTTGTATGCAAGATTATAATAGAAAAAATCAAATTAACTTTTCCTTGGGTTCCAGCAAGTAGATATGGTGATACATTTATTTTCATGTATTTATTGAAATATGTTTATGATAGGTAAAATAGCTTGTGATTATATATGACATTTTAAAATGAATTTCACTCCAGATGCTTTTACCATATTCCCTACATAATGCGGTCCAAATATACCAAGAATTAGCCTTTGGTTGATAGGGTTTTCCTTCACTGATTTGATGTTTGGTTTTTTTGGAACAGAGCGGTTAATCCTTTACATCTTCCCACAGGAACCAGGCAAGCAGCTCATTTATTTTGATAGGAACAACTTTTCAGTCTTGTTCTGTTTACCTAACTCCTAACCTTATTCTGACATCCCAGGCCCTATACTTCCCATCCATAAGGCAAGTATTCATTTGAAAATTAATCCACTGGAACCAATTGGCATTGAAAGCGAGGCAGCCTGGTAAGAGAGAGAAAAATCACTGGACTGGGACGAAAATGTCTAGTATCGACTCCACTACCATGTAGGTGAGAGACCATAGGAATCTTCTTTTATCCATTTTCCCTCATTTTTCCACTATCTGTAAAATGAGATATCTGGATTAGTTAATGTCTAAAGTTTCCTTAGTCCTATAATCCTGTGAACGTATGAGAATTTTAAAAAGGATAGTGTGTTTTCTATGTTTACTTAATATAGATGTAATATTTAAGTCAACATATTTAAAATAACTTCTATATAGGAAGTGAGGAGCAGATTACAGTATTCCTTTATGTGCTAAGGAGGATTTTATTCAGAAAAAAGAAAATCTATTCCATATTTGGAGAAAGATATTCTATCTGAAAAAGACTTTTTACAATCAGGTTCTGGGGTCATGCTTTCAAATATTCTCCAACTTTATTCTGTAACTTAAAACTATTTAACACTCAGGGAACTCCATTCAAATTAATTATTCCCAAATGTGTATGAATACTGATGATGCCTCTCTTGACATTGATAATTCATACAAGTGCACTCTGACACAATAAAAGGAACACTTTCTACACCTCCATGAACTATTTCACTGGGATGAGCTATCTTTTCTATAAAGAAATCTTCATCCGGACCTTTCTGAACCAATTTTATCTTTCATGAAATATTTTTAATGCTTTAAATAAAAGGGCTTTATTTAATGGCCCTAATGAAAAATTATAAAATGAAATGCTGAAGACTGGTTTATCTCTTTATGTACAAAAAGTCCTTGAGAATCAACATGCAATGGTAGAATAATGCCATTACAGAATTTTCTAATTTTAAAGAGCTAGAGGAGACCTGAGCAGTTAGCCCAACCTTCTCACTTTATGAATGAGACAGCTGATGCCTATGCAGATTAAATGATTAAGTGACTTTGACAAGGTCATGAATCTATTTAAAGGCAGGAATCAATATGTGGCACTCTACGCATACACATACGCATTTACACACAAAGTCCCACACACTGACTACTTTAGAGGGAGAATCACAGGTTTGGCTGTGTTATACACACGTGACACACTGCCATGTAAGATTGAATTTTTCAATTATTTGTTTAGAATCATGAAGACATATACCCCAGGTAAATAGTATGCACTAACAATTTATGTAGCTTCATAAAGAGTCATAAGAACACCAATCATATGTGAAAATGGAGTTGGATACATTTGCTAAGATTAAGTACAATTAAACAGTCACCTTTTGTTTTTTGTTTCCTTAGTATAATGCTTGGCATATAAAAAGGCTCAGGATATCAAATAAAATTTTGCTTTGCCTTAACTAAAGACAAATAAGAACCATTGCATTGTAAAATACATCAGCCGATGTATAGTTAATAACTACACTTTAGCCTTGAACATAATTTCGCAGAGATGATGGAAAGAGGATGCATTCATCCCATATCTTTAAACACAAACAAATATGTAAAAGGCTTCAAACCCCTGAATCAGAAATGCTTTTGATTCAGCACAACAGCCTGTGATGTACTGCTGAATGTCGTTTGCTTCGTCACAGCACTGGGGCATGCGTGGGTAATAAAAATTCCGTGAGCATGTTTGCAAAATATAAATGCTTAAGCAATTCTTTGTAGGCAGAACTTGTGGTGTAGATGGAATGCAATCTTGAATAAACAAGATGAATGAAGCGAAGGGTAACCACTGCTTTATCATTCTTCATGTAGACTACAGAATCCATTGCCTGAATGTCTAAGGGGCAAAGCTTTATGACTTTGAACAATGGAACCATATTTACAACCACATTTGAAAGCAAATTAAATATTAAGCTTAGTTAGCAGGAAGGATATATTGTTGTGTGTGTGTGAGGAAGACCAGCCCTGAACTAACATCCGTTGCCAAGTCTCCTCTTTTTGCTGAGGAAGACTGGCCCTGGGCTAACATCCATGCCCATCTTCCTCTACCTTATGTGGGACGCAGCCACGGCATGACCGACAAGCAGTGCGTTGGCGCGTACCCAGGATCCGAACCCGCAAACCCCAAGCTGCCAAATTGCGACCTAAACCGCTGCGCCACCGGGCCGGCCCCAGAAAGGATATATTGAATGGAATCTAAAATCAAGTAATTTACCACAGAGCATTAGTACTTTACAGTAAGGCTATCTCAAACTATAACATCTGAAATATAAATGGCAACACTGATTCTCTAAAATGTTCTCTTACAAGTCGTATTCCATTTCTCCACATAGTTTCCCCAAGAGTTTCTAGGATGATGTAGATTTCTGTTTTATGGCTCTTGTCCCCAGGATTTGACACTTTTCCTTGAATCATGGAGCTTCTCCTCTGGGGCCAATATAGCAGTTTAAAAAACTAATTCAACCCATGGCATAGTTTCAAGTTTTATTACTGTATCCATTATAACTAAGAAATTGACAAAACATATATTAAGCTTAAGTCATTTAAATATTTAGCTGCCAGAAGTGATGTATAAACATATTACTGAAGAGGCACTGAAAATCTTTCATAAAATATTTTAATAATCTTTTTATCCTTATCTTCAATCACTAATTCTTTTTCAAATAAGGAAAGCTGAAAGGCAGAGCAAATGTTTAACTTTCTGTCAGAGTCAGTGGTTAAATGATGCTACAGGAAAGATTTTCTGAAATCAGACAAACTTACCATTCAGAAAGATCCTACTCACTATGGTCTTGTTATGACGTAAGTAATACTATGAAAGTACAATTGTGGGGCATTTTTATGTCTCTTTATGGTTCTTGCCGAATATATAACTCTTCTGTAAATTTTAATTAAATTAATGCCCTAACCTCTGATGACACCTTTATTTTGTATAACTAAGAAAGTTCATCATTGCATTCATTCATCAATTCACTCATTATTGAATGCTTTCTATGTTTAAACACTCTGATAAACACAGTAGAGATGCAAAAAAGGTGAAAGAAACTGATATCTTTCCTCAGTCAACTTACAGTCTACTAGAGAAAATAAGAAGTACTAAATAACTATACCACAGGCTAAAATGTCATAGATGCTCTTGTGAGGTAAAAATAAAGTGTGATGACTCTCTCTGGGGCACAGACCTCACTTGCAATTACTAAAATCAGAGAAGCATTTGTGGAGGTTTAGCATCTGGTCTATACTTTTGAGGATGAATATATTTGCAATAAAATCTCATATATCATAAGCATCTCGTGATATATTTCTGTAACTGCATACTTTTATATTATTTCCAAAAAAGAGTTCTTCTCTTTCATTTAGTTAGCTTTTTAAATGCTCCCCTCACAGTTCCCTTTTCCAGGAAGGTAACCTGTTCTCTCACCGCGCTGTGTTCATACTTCAGTCCTAGCCCTTGCCAAGACGCAGTTAATCATTTCTTCATTTCGCTTTCTCCCCCTATGAATTCCTTGAGATGGGAACTCTTTTATGTTGTCTTCTTCTTCCAAAATTTAGAATGCACCTGGCAGATAATAGGTATTCAATAAAAGGTTATTACTGGAATGAATAAATAGATAAATAATCTGAGTTCCTCAAGGCAAGAAAACATATTTACTGTTGTATTTTAACAAATATTAGTTGAATTGAATTATCTCCAAGATTTACAAATGTGCATGATATGACATTATACTTTTATACCACTTTTTATCTATGTAAATCTCATTACAGATAACATATTAATATCTCATTAGACGGGGTACATTTAAGAACTTTTCTGGATTAAATTTCATATCCATGGCATGGTTTCTACAACTTTACAGTGGAATTTTTCTACAGATTTAAATACAAATTTGTGACTACTGAATATAGTGTTTTATTAGTAAATTACACTATTTTTGAGGCAAAACTTAATGGGAAGCAAGCATAGTTTAATGAAAAATTGGAGGCACTAGAGGCAGGCAGATCTAAGTTCGCATTTTAACTTTGTAGCATCCTAGCTCTGTTTCCTTAGGCAGGTTATTGAAATTCCCTAAGTTTCGGTTCACTCATCAACAAAATGAAGATAACAAAAATTACTTTTTTTCAGGGTTGTTGCTGGGACTAGACACACAGTATATGTACTCATTTAATAATAGTTATGATAATGATAATGATGATATTGCTGGTAGTTAGAGGATAGGAATACTGGTAAAAACACTTAGCACTTACTATGCCCCAGGCATTGTTCTAAATACTTACATCTACTAACTCAGATTCAATAGGGATATGACAAGGATGTCTCCCTTCTAGACAGCAACCCCTGCTGGACAGGGGCAAACACAGTGCCTGTATTTTCTTTATTAATGCTTTATTTGATTTCTTTATTAATGCTTTACATTAATTAATTAATTTAACAAATAAAATTGTGAAGGAAGTGTTCTAGTTGTGGCCATAGAGCAGGATTAAGCCTGGAAAAATGTCCAGCGCTCATGGGGCTTATTTTCCAAAATAGCTAGACAGATAATATATAAAACCAATAACTGGAAATTATATACTATATTATATGATGACACATGCTATGAAAAAGTCAAGCAGGAAAGGAAGATACGAATTGTGGGACTGTGGATTGAGGACTGCCATGTTAAATGATGTGAAAGTTTTATTTATATGATGTCCTTTGAAGGAGTTGGGGGGTGATCTATGGGGATAGGCCAGAGAACTGCATTCCAGAGAGAACAGCAAGCGTGAAAACCTGGAGGCAAGAGTGTTTGTGTGTATGAGAGTATGTGCATGCTTGTGTGTGTGTGTGTATTAAGGAAAAGCCAGGAGGCCAGTGTGGCGACAGTGAGGTTATCAAGTTGGCAGAGTAGTAGGAGATGAGTTTGAACATGCAATAGATCCAATTTTAACATTTTTATAAGATTTTACTTTTTACTGGATGGAGCTGGGAAGACATTGGGAAGCTTTAAGCAGGGAAAGGACCTACTCTGACTTGTCTTTCATAGGATCACTCTGGTTGCTATGCTGAGAACAGATTTAGAGTGGCAAGACTCAAGAGCAGAAGCCAGAAGATTGGTATGTGCTTTTGCTGCAACCCAGAAGAGATATGATGCTAGCTTGGACTAGAGTATAAATTCCATATGTGTTAAGATGTAATTTTAAAAACTTGGTCTATCTTAAAGTAGAGCCAATGAGATTCTTAATGGGTAGTATGTGGGATGTGAAACAGAGTAGTTAAGTTTCTTGGACCCAAACAACTGGAGAGTTGGAGTGGCCAATACTGAGTGGGGGAAGACTGTCAAAGGAATTGGTTGTGGGGGTGGGAATTAGGAGACAGTTTTCGGACTTGTTAAAACTAGGATGCTGTTAGACATCTGCACAGACATGCTAAGTGGGCAGTAAGGGAAAGGTCTGAGCAAGAGACATAAATGTGGCTGTTGTCCCCACATAGATGAACATTAAAGCCATGAGGCTGAAATAGACCATCAAGGGATCACGAAGAGAAAAGGGTCCAAGGGCAGACATTGGTTGTTCCACTGTCATCGATCAGTGAGATGAGAAGGAATAAAAATCAGTTAAGGAGTGGCCAGTCACAGGGAAGAAGAGCCAAGATAGAAGTTCTCATTGAGGGTGGCAGAGTAACCAGCTGTGTCAAAATTGCCAATAGGTCAAGTAGTATGAGAAATGAAATATGAGAAACTGAAAAGTGGATTTCACAGTGTGGAAGGCATTGATGATCTTAACAAAGCAAAATTACTAAAGTGGTGGGAATAGATGCCTGACTGGAAGGGGTTTGAGAAAGAAAGAGAAGAAAGCATTAAAAATGTCTCTTTTGAGGAACTTGGCTGTAAATGACTGCAGAGAAATGGGGTGGGGACTGGAGAGGATAGTGGGGTCACACAGTAGCCATTCAAAAGATTATTGAATTGAAATATTGGTTTGATAAGTATTATTTCCCTATAATTTGTTCCACAGCACCAGTTCCTACAATATGTTTTCATATAATTTATGGAAAAAATTACAGTAGGTCTGTGATATGCATAATTTAAATTTACTTAACAATTCATAATTTAATTGAAAGAAGCATGACATAATTTTAAAACAAATGGCTTTTACCCCCTATTTGAGATATACAAGAAATCAAAGTTGCTCTTTGATCAACCCAGGGTCATTTATTTTAATGTGGCTTGTTAAATAATTTAGTGTATTGGTTTACCTTACAAGATGCATGGTGCTTAATGATTGACTAAAATAACTTAGACACTTACCATATTTCATGATGTAGATTTAAAAGCTTTTGAGTATATCTATATATGCCTTCATGCTATGAGTCAAATACATCCAGACAATAAGAAGAAATGCTCAACAAGTACTCTCATAAAACGGCACCCATATTTACCTTTATTCAAGCAATGCCTGATATTATAGCAACTACTTGCATAACTTCTTTCTTACTCTTCCTATTTCTCATAGAAAGTTCTCTTCAAAATACTCACACAGGTTGCCTTAGGTCTTTGACAATATTACAAACATATCCTTATTTCACTTCACTAATAGTATATTTAGTACTTAAAGATTGCAAAAACAAAATAAACCAAGGAGAAACCTTAGACTCCCTTGGGGCCGGCCCAGTGGTGTAGCAGTTAATTTCGCATGCTCCACTTCAGCGGCCCAGGGTTCGCAGGCGCAGACTTGTGCACCACTTATCAAGCCATGCTGTTGCAAGCATCCCACACGTAAAGTAGAGGAAGATGGGCATGGATGTTAGCTCAGGGCCAATCTTCCTCACAAAATAACCAGAAACCTTACATTCCCAAACTCTGAAATCCAGCCTGTTGGCTGAGGGCAACATTCACATTGCCAATTGACCAGAAAATGTTATTGATCATTCAATAACCAAAATCTGTTTAGTGAAAATAAATAAATATATATTTTTTTGGAAAGCACGATTTTTAATAGAATTTGGGCTTTTATTTCACATTTTTTGTATACTTAACCATTACTACTTCCTCTCACTCTGATTTGAAACAAAAGAGAACTATCTATTTTTCCTTCTTAATGTATGTATATGGATTTTTTAATATACTAATTGATGTCCTTGATGTCTTGGCAGGCTTTCTGATATTCTGTAGTCATTTACTCTGCTATATTTAATTAAGTGGGATGTAAGTATATACTAGTGTGAATTATGTTCATAATTGGATTGGATGAAGGGGGAGTTTCTGTCAGTATGCAAGAACAACAATGAGAGAGGAAATAGGGGAAAGATATCACAAGTCCTCAAGGAACATTAGAGTGTCAGGCTAGAGAGGAGGCAAGAAAAAGTAACTATGACATGACTAAAGCAGTTCGTCTTTTAAAAAGTGCATAAAACTTTCTTGAAGCATCTGTATAATATTTTGTGAACAAACCCTGGTTGATGGGCAGATTTTGTCAGCTTCAACATGCTTTCTCTGGTTCTGTATACATAAATTAATATTTACAGGCAGCAAACATGAAACATGTAATATAATATATGGACTTAGAACTCTGTCTCTGCATAAAATTTCAGTCAATTAACTGTTCTTTTTCACTCTCTCTCTGCTTACAATTTGGCCTCTTCTCTCTGTTCCTCACTTCATCTTCCATTATTTCTCCCAGTTAATCCTATCAATTCTATATTCTTTAACTTTAAAGTTCTCTATCAACTCCATGTGGTTCTTCATATATTTTTCTCACCTCCACTGTCATAATCTCCTAATTTATTCCAGTTAATCTGCTTGATTTCTTTCACATGTAATTTTCTTTTTGCCACCTCTATGTCTCTTTACATGGGAGATAACTGCCTAGTAAAAATAGTTTTAGATATGTGTGGTTGTTTGTTTTTCCCTGGTACTCAGGCAATATTGCTGTGTTTGGAGGATTTTGCACCAAGATTATAAATCCAGAATGTTAATAAAGAGAAAATAAAAATCAACTTCATATTTATCTTTGTGTGCAGTGTCAGCCAAAATAAGGATGAGCAAAATAAAACTTGGTAGGTTATAGTCAAATATAACTTTGCCTAATATGAAAATCAACCAAAAAGTGTGAAACATTTCATGCATGTTAATTTCATTGAATGTCATCATCAATCCGGAAATAAATGAAATTATAAATATTATGTTTATTTGTATTGATAATATTAACAGTAACATTAATTATAAGTAAGTGTATAATTTTGAGCAGTAATGTGAAAATCGTATCTATCCGTGAATCTTAATGATCATGTCAAATGGCATTATCAATTAAGATCGTTTTTAATATTATTCATTTTGTTGATAATGTAATATTGAAAATTGAGTGTTCAGTTAATATGAAAGTTATTAGAGTTATTTAAAAGATAGGGAGATTATAATCCAAGGAAGAAAACACTGAAAGCAATAAAATATATAAAATACTTGACTGTATGTGAGAATTATGGTTATGTGTTTAATGTACATTAAAAAGGAACAATAACTAATGTTTAAAAATATTGACTATCAGAAAGTAAATTAATAAAAAGAGATGGAAACACTATTATACAATGTCATTGCATAGAATTTACGTAGCCCTTTTTTTCCCTGAGGGAACCAAAGTGCCTGTATTATCACCATGGATGTTAGGAAATAAACCTCAGAGATCATGAGACCATCACCACGTAAAGGTGACCACACTGAGGCCTGAGGTTGCGTGGTTTTCAATGGCAGAGCCAGACTAGGACTCTAACCTGGTAGTGTATTGTTGCCCCCAGCTGGCTCTTCATATAGGTTTTTATAGTTACTATGTTTTTGTAAACTAAATCAATAGAATTTCAAGATTTACAAGCGTTCCTAAGAAAGGCCAAGTTCTACCTACTAATTGTATAGATAGAAGTCTAAGACCTGGAGAGGCTAAAGACCGAATGCTTTGGAGGGGAGCGAGAGGCTGAAGAATGAAGTGGGGCATGTTTCATCTCTGGATTTTTACAACCTTGAGTAGCAACCAAGTTTCCTAATGACTAGAATACAAATGGCACCTTCTTTGGAGTAGGAAGCAGATCACGTGATATCCCATAACTCCTTCAAACTCAGACACAAGTTCCTGCACTTTGCCATCTTTTATACTTTGCCACTGATGAGTTTAAAAGAAGTGCCTCTGAAAAAGCCAGAGAAATGCATCAACTCTAAGGTACTCCACCTTACAATTGCAATATACTAGTCTCACCTATTAATTTTAAATATACTGCATGTAAGCAATTGTCCTAATGGAATTGCATTAGGTTGCATTTCTCCAAAAGTAATGTAATAAAACAAAATAATTACTTTATAATAATGTTTTACATTAAATAATAACACCTTGCTTTTACATTATCCAGGTAAGAAGATGACTTTGAGTCTGACTTTAAATTGCTTTAAACTTCTACTTTATGTTCCTGACAACTGAATATTCTGATCAGAAAATTTCTAGAATGCAAATGCCATCACTACATTGTCGTTTTTAATACATATTCTTTATTTGTCTTAGTAGATTGTTCATGAAGATTTTAGGGGAAGTCAAATGGCCTCAAATGCATGGCATGTTGAAGGATGAAATTGTTGATTGAGTTAATTGACTGCAATCATTTTGGTGTGAGAAATTAAAATGATTAAATATGCCAATTTTCTGTGAAATCATTGAATAGTTTTAATACTACATAGAAAAAATATAGAACAAAAAAGAGAAGAATTTGTTTGCAACTCATAGAGAAGGTGATAAATTAATTTACATTCAACCAAAATTTCACACTAACTAAAATCAGCTCATTAGTAAATCATATACGAATTTTCTCCTATCCCTCTACGACATAGTTCCCAAACCTCATTTCCAATTCCTACTACATTAATTATCTATTGAACTTTGTCTTTGTGAATAGCAGGTGTTAAAATGCAACCATACTCATTGAGTAATAAAATATCTATCAACCTGTCTTTTATGACTATTTTTGTACACATAGCCCATGAAGAACTAAAACAATATCTCTACCCCTAAGTGGATAGAAAATACTACAAACAGACAGAGACAGACTCAGCAAGACAGTATGATCCTACTTAGCTTTTAAATGGGTCACGTTAATATGAGCAAGTAATTTAGGCATACTGGGATTATGGCTCAGCAATTTTATTTTTGTTTTTAGATAATACTAAATTAAGCAGAGTGGTTAGAATCTCACAGGATCATATTGAGATTAGAATTCAAAATGACCTTTAACTTTAGATATTATCAGAACTATATAAAATGAAGTTTCATTAAAATAAGCAAACAAAACAAGAGACACTGTATAAAATGAAAGCAAAATGACAACATATAATTTGGGCAGTTGATAATCCTCATGAGAATGTAGAGTTCAAAGTGTGGGAAATAATATAAATAAAGCAATAATTTGCTTTTCCATAGCTGTATTCCCAACATGTATAACAATTTCTAAAATATAATGGGCTCTTATTTGTTGAATTGATGGATGAATGAATGGTCATATTAAAATTCTGAGAAAGAATTTTAACTTTGGCACAATATTTTAATAACAGTTTATTGGTTTTCAGTGTCATGCATTTAGTTTGGAGGTCTCAAATTAAAAAAAAAATGTGAAAATTAAATTGTTAAGCCAGGTTAAGAGAGTGGTAACAGAAATTATAAAATTAAGAAATTGAAATCTAACTAAAAATTAAATTACACACTGATTTTAGCTGATAAAAGAACAGCAGTTAGTAAAAATCTTTAAAAATATAAACTTAGTAATAAAAGAGTAATTACTGAAAGTTATTTCTTTCTACTGAAAAGAATAAGAGGAAAACTGCTTAAACTGAAAAAGATACTAAGAAAACTTCATAACCATGGTCCTGCTAAAATTTAGCAAAGGATAAATTTGGCAAAATTAATACACACATTGATATACATCATTGTTTATTAAACAAACATTTACTGATTGCCTACAGATGTCAGGAACTGTCACAGGCACTGGAAATACAAAGAAAGCTTAGAGATGTAACCTGGCCTCAGGGTTCCAAAAGAACGATTTTGATCCTAGCCAGAGAATGAATTAGATGCTCTCTGAGCGCTGTGATGTGTGTGTACTGGTTTGATTCTAAGTGTCATTTCCTATGGAAGTTCTCTTTTGATTCATTCAAAATAATGCAATTCACAGAGAAATAGTTAAACTTGTAGCTCTAAAGCACCATTCAAAGAAAACTGATTGTTGGTCTAGCTATGTTTCTGTATAACCTATAATTGGAAAAAACAATTCCGTTCTCCGGGTCTGTGGGGCAATATGGAAATCAGAATTCATCGGCACAATGGAGTTTTGTGATTTCTCTCAGCATAACCTATCTTTATTTGCTAGCTCCTTACATGACAGAGGGTTCAATAACCCCCTCTTCTCCAATGTTCTGGCAAAGGAGCAAGAGATTGCTTTCCAGGCGGGTAGTCACAAGTAAGCAATTTCAGGAATCCTCTAATGAGGCAATCCATAATGGTTTTCCTAACTGAGTTCGTTCTCCAACCACAGGGAAAAAAAAGTAATTCTAGCAGCCTGTTTGGAGGAGGAACACACACACACAGACACACACACACACACACACACACACACACACCCATTCCTTGTGTTAAAAAAGAAAGAAGATGAATACATTGATGAAATGATCACTACATAGGGTTGTCTTGGACAACAATTTATGCAGGTCATTTGATATATTCTCTAGGTCTTGGCTAAATTTGGACGTCAAAGAATGCCTAGTTGTTTTAAATTAAATTCCATGTTTAATGTTTTTATTAGCTTAAAAATCCTCCTTTTTGTAAAAAAAGAGAGGACTCAGAAATTATGCATTTATTTTAAATAAAGACTTTAATGTGCATCTCTCTCCATATACATAAATTTTCAGGTACTTATAACTCAATAGAATGAAATGCAGTGCCTTAAGTATTTATTGTAGGTACTTAGAATTTTTTCGTTCTGTTTTTCTCTCTCAAATGAATGACAAACACTATGTTTGGAGCATAGTGAATTTTTTTTTCCCTGAGGTACAGTCAAAAAAGTGCTATGAGATGACTATGACCTTGGACATACAGATGGAAACATCTGGGTGATATTAGAGATTTCAGGACTTAGTTTATATTTTATAGATCTACTTCTAAAGCTTATAATTGCTATGAGGAAAGCTCTTAAAAAAAAATAAAGGGGCCAGCCCAGTGGCGCAGCGGTTTAATTCGCGCTTGGCAGCCCGGGGTTCGCGGGTTCGGATCCTGGGTGCACTGCTTGTCGATGCACTGCTTGTCAGCCATGCCGTGGCAGCGTCCCATATAAAGTAGAGGAAGATGGGCATGGATGTTAGCCCAGGGCCAGTCTTCCTCAGCAAAAAGAGGAGGATTAGCAACGGATGTTAGCTCAGGGCTGGTCTTCCTCACCAAAAAAAAAAAAAAATTAAAAAAAAATGTTACTGTCCTTTCAAAGGTACCTGAACCAGTATGTGTAGGATTGGGGTCTGGAATTTATACTTTGAGCACACTCTTTTGGTGATGTTTTATGTACACTAAGGTTCTGGGCTACTATTCTAAATAGTTCTCATCTCTTCATTCAGTGCATGAAATAAAATCCTCTAATTACAATTTTTACTAGTATAAATTTTCATAGACTTGTGGGTTGAAAATGACCACAGAATTCAACCATTAAAACACTCTTCATTATTTGGGAGTGGAGGGACTCACCCCAAATTACTATTTGCAAACTTGAAACTAGTAATTTCTGCAAAAATTCTTGGCCGTTCTCCAAAATGCAGGCCCCTCAGTCAACAATTTGCAAGTCACCTCTTTCCTCTGACACTACTCTGTGGCTTCTGCTAACCTTACACTCTCCTTGTACCACAGCTCACTGAAGACATTGGCTATGGTCATACCTAGAATGTGCCACAAGCCAGAATGGATCTGACAGTTCCCATGGTATCTTTAATGTCAATTACCAGTTCTTGGACCGAGTTTAGTTCTTGGACCAAGTTCTCTCTAGGGCTCTCACCCCTTCATTGCCAGTATCTAAGTTCTTCAAATTCCTGGAAACTTCCAAGTCCCTTGATCCTCTATCTTCTCCCAATTTTAGGGAAGCCTTTCCGGGCATTATGTTTTATTCACACCCAAGAGACTATGCCATCTGTATGTCAACAACGCCCTCAACTTTACTATGGACTTCACCCCACCTTTCCTCATTCCTAGGCTGCTCTGTAAAACCTCACCCCTACGTTTATCCATTTAGGCTGAAGAGAGAGCGTGGCTGAAGAAAACTATGCAATTAAGTAAGTACAGGTCAATGTTTTTCAAACCCAGCTGGTCTCTCAGCTATCTCAAGAATACTTTTATTTCTTTTTTGCCCCACTCAGTGGTCACTCCAAAATTTCAGTGCCAGTCTTAAACCTGCCACCTACAGCCCATCCAAATTCTCAGTAGACAAACAACTTCATGCACTTACAGATTAATCTTAATTTCATTAATCATTAATCTCATTTCCTTCATTCAGCTTGTTTAGGCTCCAGATTAATCCTTTCATCTCCTCAGGGTCTTTTCCATATCAAGCACCCTGTCACATATTTGCAGCTTCACTATGTCTTTCTGACTCCTTCCCCTCAGCATGGACAGTAGTGTGAATGAGGTATGGGGTTACCTAGGCAGGAATGTAAGTGTTTGTGATGTGTTGGGATGGAAGGCAGAGAGGACATTCAAGTGTGAGAATGAGTATCACTAATTGAGCTATGTTAATTGAGCACAAATCTTGTGATACAGGCTCTTGACAAATGTCTTCCTGAAAACTCTAAAGATGGGTGTTATTAGCCTAATTTTACAGAACAGGAATCTGAGATTCAGGTTCTGCAACTTGTCCAATGAAGTAATAATAGCTAATATTAATTTAGCTCTTACTACTTATTAGGCACAGTTCAAAACACTTTAAATTCTTCAGTAATGTAATCTTCTTGATAAGCTCATTAAGTAAATTGTCATATAATCCCCATTTTATAGTTGAGGAAACATCACCCAATCCTAGCTAGTACTTTCTCTTCCCTTAATAGGCCAAATTCCTAAAAGCGTTGTGTATCTTCAAGCTCTCTTTGCCCTCACTTTACATGTACTCTTAGCAGCTGGAGTTTTTGCACCAAGTCCCTTTCACTGTCACAAAGGTGCAACAACAAAGCACCCTTACTTCTAAATTTATTGTTTCTCTATTTCCTTCTAGACTCTCTCTCCCTCTCCCTCCCTATATCTCTCTTTCTCTCCATGTGCTTATTCACAATTCTCAGTTAAATTACAGCAATAGTCTCCTATCAACCTTTTTATTGTCTTCTGAGTGTCCCTTCTAAAATAAAAACATGATCATAATTGTTTTGCCCACTACCGATTCCACTAACCTTGGGATAAAACCTCCAAAGCAGAACATAAAAGGACTCGTGCTCCAGCCTTCCTGGGCTACTAGTTTTCTGGACTTGTCCTCACCTGCCCATGCTTATTTTCATATTTGAACATTCTCTCCTCTTTCCTTCCCAACATCTCTCTCTCTCTGTCACACATCACACACACACACACACACACACACACACACACACACACACTTCTGTCTAGTTAACCCTATACATTATTCACATTACTGATCCACCATATGCTCATTCTGATTTTCCCCATCTAACTTCCTTTACAAAGCAACCTATTTATACTTTGTTCACTTTGATCATCATTCTAGATCAGAGCTCAACTAATTTTTTTATAAAGGGCCAGATTTTAGGCTTTGTGAACCTAGAGGCAAAACTGAGCAACTGTTTTCCCAGAAAGGACAATAGTCTGTTTAAATTTTTAAAAATGTAAAAAACCATTTTTAACTCCCAGGACATATAAAAATAAGCAGTGGACCACATTTGACCCATAGGACATCATTTGCCAAAATTTGTCAAGGTTATAATTATTTTTATAATTTATCACTCTCTCCCATTTCACAATGGGAACGTAGGGTCTATATCTTTTACCTTTTTATTTTTAGTGATTATCTCAGTGTTTGGTATGCAGTCATCATTTAGTAGACGTTAATTAATATAAAGCAAGTAGGAAGTGACATTTATTCCTGAGTCCATGCCAAAAATGCAGTCAACCAATTCATTTTATAGACGAAGAACTTGCATCAATAAAAATGTTAAAGTAGCTTACCTATGTTTATAGTAAGTATAATATAAATATAATACTTATATTTCACAGGACATGATGAGTGCATTATAACTTAGTCATTTGTGCATATCTCTTCTCACTGGGGAGGAGATTGTGCTACTCCTTTGTTGATCCTGGGCCCAGCACCCAGCGCTGAGTCACATAATTTATAATCATGCAATTGCTTTCATCATGTGGTGCACAAAACGCTTCTAATATATTTTATATCGTTGCATCATAAAAGAACACTATGAGGGAGATATTGTTATTTTTATCTTAAAATGATGAAACTGAGCATAACGAGTTTATGTGACGTGTCTAATCTGACACTGCTAGAACATGGCAGAGTCAGGACACAAACCCAGTCTTCTGATTACATATCCAAGACCTTCTCATTATAAATTTACTGCTTTCATACCAAAAGGAAACATTTGTCAAACTCTCAGATGAAGTTCTTTCAAAGTTCAAATGATATTTTATTGCCAAAATGACAGTCAATTAAACCAGGAGCTTAAAACTTTTCAGTCAAAGGAATAACGCTCACTGTCTGAGTTTGCAGTGTTTATCAGGAAACTTAACTGTTCATCTAAGCAAAAAGGGATCTGTCTTGATTAAGTTTTTAAGGTGATTCCTAATATTATCAATAACCTAAGTAACGTAAAGAGGTGAAATAACGTGGGAAAAAAACTATATTGAGGCAAGAAATGGATGATTGATGCAGATTGTCACATAAATGCTTTTCAATTCATTCTGTATAATGTATGTTCCTTTAAACAGGCTGATGCATTTTTTGGTTCAATTTTTGCATCTTTTCTTTGGTTAGAAAGTTGTTTAGCTATCACTGTCTATTTAAATGTAAGAATATACATTTTTCATAAACTGTTTTACCGTGTACCTTTTATTTTTTTAAATTTAGATATAAATTATATACACCCCTATGTTCAATACGAATTTAGTAATATGAGGAAGCATTCAATGCTTCATTATGAAATAACCAGAATTACATGAATAATGGTACATTTTGTACAAGGTGATTTGGAAATCACTTATGGAGTCCCACTAGGAGCATAACGAGTGAGTATCTAGCTACAGCTGAAAAAATTCAAAAGCTGCCCCTGAGTTAATTAGAACAGAAACAACTTCTTCACAGCTTCCAATGATGTATCACAAATCTTGCAATTCTGCTGGAGTTATAGATGCACAAAGTACAAAACAAAGGTTTTCATGTTTCATTTCTACGAACTGAAAAATGATTATTTCCTTAATGTTAGAATTAACCAAAGCAAAATTTAATTAACCACTAGTAGGAACATGTTTTCAATAGCCTATACATGGAGGTTTAAACAGATTCAAAATGATGACAGAAGTTTTTGCATGAAATTAATTATTTGTTGGTGATAATGCTGGCACTATTGTGACTTCCATAAACTGCTGGAAGATAGCTGCGGTTTCCAAGGATGATTTGATAACATAGATGTTACAATCCCATGAAGGATTTCAGACACCAACGATACCTGCTGTGTCATTTCCTAATATTTTAGCATAAATTCAGAAAGTGATGACTCTTAAAACTCAGTGCTTTTATAAAAGGAATTAGGGCATACCGTGTTGACTTTTAGACTGTTAATGGATCGATTGGCCAGCTATTATCTTTTATACTTTCACAAAAAGGCTAAATCCTAGGTCCTTAACATCAAAAATCTAGAATCTCGTAAACAACGTTTAGGGACGAGAATGGTGGACATTTTAAGTTCTACTATTTGATCTTCTAATCAAACAATTTTGACTCATAAATCACATGAACAACAACATTCCACCCACAGTCTAAATTCTTGGACTTGGATAAAATGAGCTATCCTTGGCTTGCAGTTACTATGCAATTTTGTTGGTGACCAGCCATTTAATCAGCTGTAGTTTCTCTATTTTGTATTTCCCCAAATGTATTTTGATATTTTCCCCCCAAATTATTGTAGCTACAAATTTATTTTCTAGTTCTAGAATATAAGTGAGTATTCTCACAACTTAATAAATGATTCTTGGTTTTAGGGGTTGCTAACAAGACTCTGGAGATGAAATATAATTTAGATATATATAAATTAATCATATATGTGGAAACAGTTTCATCGGTCATTCTCCCCTTAGAAGTAATTTGATAAGCAAGGTGAAGTATTGTAATTTTCAAAGCCCAGGCCCATTAAAATTTAAAGACACGATTCTAGGAAAATCCATGAAGAAAATTACAGATTAAAAACATGGTCTCAATCTCTCTTTTTCAGAATCCTAACATGTTACTGTATTTTTTTCTGGGAGCTATGTCACATGCAGGTCAAGCAGGAAGTTCTGGATCTTTTCCCAGATGTTTTCTGCTTTGCAGAAACTTACTGGGAAGTAGGATTACACAGAGTTCTTAAAAGATAGTCCAAAATCAAGATATCATTGCTGCATTATGTCTGCACATGATGATTAAAAAAAAAAAATGCTGAAAATAGGGCATGAGAAACCGATAAAAAAACACTGCACTTCAGCTCTTTTAACTAGCCATTACTGTTCCCAAGAGAGAATCATTAAGTCTGGTAATTTAGAGCTGAACATTCTCTTTTGAACCCTGTATCATTTTTTCTACTTAGAATTAATTTGTTTTCTTTGCATGATGGAGAAGGTGGGGCAAAGGGTAAATGTACTGATTAGAAAAGTACCAACTGCTTTTCTAAGTAAACAAAATATGTTTGTGACCTCTTATATTTAATCTTAATAAGACATGTATTTTCTTATTTGGAGCAATTCCAGATGAATTCTTTTTTTGATTTTTTTTGTATTTTAGCACTCTTTGCAATGCTGTCTTTGAGTCTTGTGGACATGGATAAAATGAGTTATCCTTGCTTGCAATTACTATTCTTATTAAATGGAATGCTAGATTAACCAACATTTTATCAAAATATTACTGTCAAGACTAGCATATAGTAGGCATTTGCCTATTGTCTTTTCAAAAGTTTATGAAAATATTTTATATAAGCTAGTATGTACCACTTCAGTCACAAAAGGGACAATTTTTAAATATTAGAAATCACATGAAATCAAAGAAATTTTTAAATAGGCATGGGAAAGGTACACTTGCCCAGTAAGTACATGAGAAGTTACACATTTGAATATATTTAAGACATTTTTGTTGTAGACATTTTGTTGTCAAGACATTTTGGATTTCACAGGACGCATTAACACCCTCCTTCAACAACAGACAAACCAGATGTGAAAAACCACTCAAGGGGGTCGGCCTGGTGGTGTAGTGGTATAGTTCGCGCACTCAGTCTCAACGGCCTGGGGTTCATGGGTTCAGATCCCAGGCACGGACCTACACGCAGCTTACCAAGCCATGCTGTGGTGGCATCGCATATGAAGTAGAGGAAGATGGGCACTGATATTAGCCCAGGGCCAATATTTCTCAGCAAAAAGAGGATGATTGGCAACAGATGTTAGCTCAGGGCTAATCTTCCTCACCAAAACAAAAAACAAAAAAACAAATCAGGAAGCCAGAACTGGCTCAACAAAGGAGACGACGTTTGGGATAAGTGGCAAGAGAGTCAGAGCCTTTAATTTTAGCTTTGTTTTAATACTCGTCAATTAAGACATATATTTATATCTATATGCATATCTATATCTATATATATTGAACTCTTCCCTTGAAAAGAAGCACAACAGATATCTTTGTACACTTTCACATACTCATTCATTCATTTATTCATCCATTCATTTTTGTGTAATGAGGAACCCAAAGTTCTGGGTAAAATTATGTTACTTGCCAATCACTTAAAATAGGAGAGAAGTTGGGAGGTAGTGGCATTAAGTAGAAAAAAATATATTTTTTCTTTCTTTACATTTAAGGAATAATGACGACCATTGTTGGAATGACCTACTTCTAGGCTGTTAAGGTCTAAACCATCACAGAATTTCTTTTACCCAAAAAATAAATTCAAATATTCAAAGGAACTACATTGGCACACTGTTTGAACTTCAATCACAATTAGAAACATTTGGAATGTGAACTAGTTTTCCTGTTATTTAAGTCCATCTTACCAGGCCATTTAAGTCTCTTCCATGTCGTAGCTTTTCATCAGTTTGACGTTAGCCATTGTCAGCTCTTTGCTCTTCTAACTCTATTAGTCTTTCCACACTGACCTGAAGTAAATTTATTTTTTTTATTCTACTCTTTTCAATCTATTTAAAAAAAAATCTCAATTCATAAAAAGAAAACAAAAAACTTCTAATGCAACTTAACCAATGTTTATAATATGATGATGATGGTTAATATTTTGTGTCAACTTGGCTGGGCTAAGGAATGTCTAGATAGCTGGTAAAACATTATTTCTGGGTGTGTCTGTGAGATTGTTTCTGGAAGAGCTTAGCATTTGATTTGGTAGACTTAGTAAAGAAGGTCCCCCTTACCAATGCGAGTGGGCATCATCCAATCTGTTGGCAGCCTGAATACAACAGAAAGGTGGAAAAAATGCAAAACAGCTCTCTGAGCTGAGACATCCATCTTCTCCTGCCCTCCAATAACTGCCCTATGATTCTCAGGCCTTTGGACTCAGACTGGATTACGCCACTGGCTTTCCTGGTTCTTCAGCTGCAGATAGCAGATCGTGGAACTTTTTGGCCCCCATAACCGTGTGAGCCAATTCATATAATAAATCTCCTCTTGTATATATCTATATATGTTGGTTCTGTTTCTCTGAAGAAGGCTGACTTATACCATGACTATGTTCCATCTCTAGCATGTCATATTGTTGGCAATCTGGTGTTGTATATGATTCAATTGACATTTTCATTCAGCTTTTGTCCACTAGGAATGTCTGATCTTCTGATCTTTTTTCTGTTTTATTTGAATCTCTTCAGACATAAATTAATTGCTATTTTTACATTTCTCTCTATAAAAATGAGCCATTTTTGAAAGTAATATTCTTCTTCCTCATCTGTAAGGGTATAGAGAGGGAGATTCAAGTATTGGAAGGAAGATGAAACTAAATGATCTTTCAGTTTCTTTCCAAATAGAATTTTTGTGTTTTAGAGTCTATTATCTGTATAGTTTCAAATATAATACAAAATAATTATTCTTTTAGTCTCAAATCACTTAAATTACAAATGCTACTTTGAGATTCTGATGAGTAGTATTTTAAAAGTGTGAGTTTAGCGGCTGGCCTGGTGGTGTATTGGTTAAGTTCACATGTTCCACTTCGCCGGCCTGGGGTTCACTGGTGCGGATGCTGGACGCAGATCTGCTCACCGCTCATCAAGCCATGTTGAGGCGGCATCCCATATAGAAGAGTTACAACCCTACAACTATGATACACAACTATTTACTGGGGCTTTAGGGAGAAAAAAGAAAATAGGAAGATTGGCAACAGATGTTAGCGCAGGGTCAATCTTCCTCAAAAAAAAAAAAAAAAAAAGCCTGAGCTTAATTTATTGAAACCTTCTCTAGATAATTGAACAAAATATATTTCTTACAAAAGTCTCTCCAATGCTGTGTTAACTTATTGGCGGTATTCTACATATTAACATATAATAATAATAAATTCTCTTTCTTGTGTTTTTAAAACACAATCTACTAGCAAGCAGATTTTACTCTTACCAGGAATTGGGTGACAAAGGACAGGGCAGAAAAGGGTTGAAAGAGGGTTCTTGCAGATACCATAGGCTCCTGTAAATAAAACACAAGAGCTGAATCTGATAGGGAAGACCAAGTAAAAGTTTCCAGAAAAGGAATTAGTGTCTGGGACCCGGCAAAACTGCTGAAGTGGAGACAAGCAAATAGTAATAGTGTACTTAGATTCATACACAAAATCTACAAATTCAGGAAATGAAATTGAGACTGGGAGAAGGCATCACAATGAGAGCTGCATGCTGTTGAACATTAGAGGAAATGCATCCATCTCAGGGGCTAGAGGAATTCTGATGAAAAAATAAAAAGACAGACACCCAAGATTCTCTCCCCTAATTCTATTTCCTGGCTAAGAGTTTCATGCTTTTGTTCTCATACCATTTGCTTCCCAGGAAACTGAGTCCTTCTACATCTCAAAGGTGAATTTAGTTTATTCTAAGTTGGCCTGTTGTGATACTTCATTCCTCTTTCCTACCCCTGGATTACAGAAGCATGAGCTAAGATTCATAAATTAGTCACGTAACCCTAAAATGTATACAAATATGCAAAAATCTTTATATATGAATAGTTACATTAAACATTGATATAAGAGTGAAAGGAAGCTATCTTATGGAAGTATTTTAAAAGACTGATGTGTTATTTTAGTTCCAAATGATTAAGTCAGCTTCAGGCATTCAAATAATGATTTTTGGTTTTTTAAGAGAATTTTTTAGCAAACTACAAAACTTTTAAAATATCACCAATTGTTATATTACAATCCCATGTGGTTCATGTATATTTATATACACATTCTAAAAGTTTTATATATGAAGATTATAATACATAATTAAATAACCCTTTTAATTAAAATGTGAAGTGAAATATATACGTACACACAAAAACTTACATCTAACTCTAACGTCAGCGCCTTAGGGAAAGAACAAAGGAGACACTGAGGTGATCCGTGACAAGTAAGGCGCAAACAAACTCTCTAGGATTTTTCTTTCCTTCTTTCTTCTACAAAAAATTGCAAGAGAAAATGTAAAAAAATTGATTAAATGAATCTTTGTTTTGATACTTAATGCCACCATAGTGGTTAAACAGAAAGGGAATCATATGCCATATTTACTTACATAATTGCTGCCCTTTTCTTTCTTACTTTAAATCATGAATTCAAATCAACCTATACAGCAGTCCACATACAGCATTATGTGATGGGGACCAGTATGTGAGTAAATACGGTAAATGAACCGAATTAGTACACACGTGGGCAAAGCACAGTGTGATGAATTTGGAAAATTCTTAATTAGAAATGAAAAGGAAAAGAGGCAAGACCATCAGGTACCTCAGTTTCCATGTACATTTGTAGGCTATATGGCAAACTTACCACAAAAGAATAATCCTTACTAATCAATATGTAACTTGAAAAGAAAGAAAGAGAGTAAATGTTTCTCATCCTTCTTGGGCTTTGAAAACATGATTCTTCTGCATGAATTAATTTCCACATGTTAAATAATTAACTTGAAGAGATGACAACCATAATTTAAGTTAGCTCCTAAATATTGCCTACACTCTTAAAAATAGGAACACTTGTATACAGAAATACATTAAAACAATGAGCAACAACTGATGATGACTTTTAATGCCAAATAGTGCATTTTTAACAGGAAAAAATACAAAAAGCATGTAACAACAGAGGATCGACTAAAAGCAGACAGCTCTCCATGAGGTAAAACCCACCCAAATTCTCCAGCTCTGCCTATCTTGCAACCTAAAATTCTTTGGTCATGCACATACCTTTTCTCAAAGTCACATTATAGCATTCATCTTCACGAGTCTGATATTCCTCTAATCACTAAGTCTAAAAACGCTGATAGGAATTCATACTGTGCTTTAGGTGAAGAGAATATTAATTTTGATTCTTCTGCTAATTAAATAAAAACAAAAATTATGCATTTATTATTAATATTATAGCGAGTGAGATTCTGTGAAACCAAAGCTGTTAGGAGGTCTGTGGTTTCCAAAATTACTCCAAAATATTTACTTTGTCTTTAAAAACCTGAGACCCCAAAATAGCACTTATTATAAGACAACATAGATACAATGAGCATCAACTCTTACAAATTGAAATAGAAACCAAAGAAATTTCTTTTGCTTCATCCAGTGTCATCGTTTTTATAAACCACAGTTTAATTCCCTCTTTTTTTGTTGTTGTTTTAAATAAGCACTTAGTAATGTGATTAACAAAAATGTTTTATGGCTTTCTTTTCCTAGACACAAAGATTTTCTATTTCAGTTTTTCAATACTTTGCCTCAGCTATCATCCATTCCTGACAATTTCCTACTGAAAATCTGAAAGAAAAAATGGGTCCTGCTTTTGTCATGAAGCACATTACATACTTCTTTGCAGAGGAGTAGTTTGGGCTACAAATTCTTTTCTTTCCAATGGACATACAAATAGAGACCCTACAAATTTCATCATCATTTTACCAGATATTTGTTGTGGAAATTAAAGTAAGTTACCTATGTTCCAGCTTTCATTTTTATGCTTTCTTTTCTAATATAAAATGTAGAACTAGGGGCCGCCCGGTGGCGCAGCGGTTTAGTCCCCGCTTGGCAGCCTGGGGTTCGCGGGTTCGGATCCCGGGCGCCCGCCGACGCGCTGCCTGTCAGCCACGCCGTGGCGGCGTCCCATATAAAGTAGAGGAAGATGGGCACGGATGTTAGCCCAGGGCCAGTCTTCCTCAGCAAAAAGAGGAGGATTGGTGACGGATGTTAGCTCAGGGTCGGTCTTCCTCACACACACAAAAAAATAAATAAATAAATGAAAAAAAAATGTAGAACTAAATTTAAGATATATTTTAGAGATTAATGATTGGGAGAAATATCTTAGAAAATAATATCCATCTTGGACATGGGTAAGTAGATACATCAATAAGGTCAAAAGTGTGTGCTTTAGAGGTTATTTCTAATTTTAGTGGAGCACAAGTTTGAAAGAAAATTGAGTACTAGTGTAGACATGTTAAACAAAGGGCAGTTCTTTCTCAGACTGCCTCCTCTAGAAAGATCTCAGG
This sequence comes from Tapirus indicus, assembly GCA_031878705.1. Lineage (NCBI taxonomy): Eukaryota > Metazoa > Chordata > Mammalia > Perissodactyla > Tapiridae > Tapirus > Tapirus indicus. The sequence continues at coordinate 5,004,221 of CM062936.1, forward strand.
AAGAAACCCTGACACATGCCCAACTGTTGTAACTGGACCCTCTTCCCACTGTGAAAACCTTCTGATTCGTTGGAGCTTTGGCAGGATTTGTTATCAGTGATTTGATTTAGTGTAGGAGCTCTCAAACTGTAGTCCTGAGACCAACAACATTGGCACACCTCCTGTGAGCTTGTGAGAAATGCACATTCCTAGGCCCTGTGCTGACCTAGGGAATCAGAATGCTCGTAGACACAGAATGGCAGAAATCCGGGTTTGAAGACTCTTCAGGTGATTCTGAAGTACATCAAAATTTGAGAACCACTGGTCTAGTAGATGCCAAGCTTAATGATAAAAAATGCAGTTTATTATTATTAGTAGTAGTAGTAGTAGTTGGTGTTGTAGTAGTAGCTGTCATATTTCTATAATGGATTCTAAGTGGTTTTTTTGCAATTATACAAGGCACATGCAAAATAAGCTGGAAATACTAAGTGGCATGTGTCATGATATGTTAGAGGAAATTCATGCATACGAAGAGGAAAAATTGAGTCTTTGTTCCATCCAGCCTTAGATTCCATTATTCAATATTCGGGACTTAAAGTGGTCTCTCAAACTTGGCATTCTAAACATGTGTAACCCAAGAATAGCAGCCCATATCAATCAGTGACACATATCTTTAGCCCCATGTTTTATTCACAGCATATGGTCAGTATTATGTGATGAATGGATGGTCCACACGAGTGAGGCCAGTCTTGACGATGTGGAAAGATGAATATCCATATAATAGACCAATCTAAATTAGTGGGCGAAGAAATTGCTGAATGTACTTATCTTGGATTGTCGCCAACTAGGCACCTTGAGAAACTCAAGCGTGGGTTTGGAAGCAATTGACTGTTTCTCCAAGCTGATTTTTCATTTTGTATGTTCAACAGATGTAACCACCAAGCGTCCTGAAACTGACCAAGCCTCAGCACAGGAGCTGTGCCCATGACCTTTGACTCACCTTTAATGCTAAGATCTCTCCGGGAGGAACTTAGGCCTCATCACCGTATGCAGGTATGTGGAAGCAGGTTCTCCAACTGAACCTGCACAAGCGAATGCCTGCCTCTTCCTTTTGAATATTAATTCCCCATCTGAAATAAAGGTCCCTGCTTCCCTTTGTTTGGGGACGCCATGACTTTGGAAATGATTCCCCATGGCCTCCTATTTGCTGCAAATACACTTTACTTTGTGAGACAACTTCCACCGGTGCAGAGTCTTATTTAACTCACCAGGAGGCGAGCCCACTTGGTTCAGTAACAACAAGATCTTTGCACTCTTTGTTTTCTAATCCTTCTCATTCTTTCTCTCAGAATGAGCCAGTAAGATTTAAAAATTAAGAAGGTGTGTCAAACATAGCCATAATATTGAGAAAGTGTAGAGTGAGAACCTACATCCTCTACTATTATTAAACAGGCATTGTCTTTTACTTCCAAATTATCAGAAAAGGAACTGTTTTCCATGACCACTTCAGTAATGCCCAGCTCCCACTGCAAACGCTCATTTGAAGAGCGTTTTAAGTCTGAGTTCATTTATTTTTTCACTCTATTCCTGAATGTTTCAATTGTCATAAGAATTACTCAATTCACTGGAAATTTGAACAAGTCGTTTTTTTTCTTCTATATAAAAACGTCTTTTAGATAAGCAGGATACAGACCAAAATATAATGCTGATGAAATGACCATAAAAAAGTTCTTATCACATTGATTACTTGCTCGGTCTAACCCTCAGCTAAAATAGACCTATAACACTTGCCATAAGTAACATAAGTAACACTTGACTGACATTTTTTTTTTAATTAATGGAATTTACTTTTTAAAAATACTTTGTGGAAAAATTGAAAAGTACAGAGAGTCCCCCATACCTCTCAGCTCCATTAATATCTTGCATTAGTGTGATTATACCTGTTACAGTTGATGAACCAGTATTGATACATGATTATTAACTAAAGCCCATCGTTTACATTGGGTTCATCCTCTGTGTTGTACATTCTATGGATTTTGACAAATGTATAATGACATGTATTCACGATTACAGTATTATACGGAATAGTTTCACTGCCCTAAAAATACTCTCGTTCAGTTTAATTTTAAATTGTTATACGTGTAAAGATAGTTTAAAATCCATTTGGGATAGGGATAGGAGATATTTAAGGCTTGTTCTCTACTGAACTCTAAAGAATGTATAAGAAGCTTATACTTATATGAAAATACATGGCAGGATGGTATAGTTTAGGCTCCTAGACCTTGAGGCTTGTCTTAGCTCAGGCTGCTGGAACAAATTCCCCTAGACTTGCTGGCTTGAACAACAGATATTCATTTCTTGTAGTTCTGGAGGCTGGAAAGTCCAAGATCAAATCTACCTTGCCATCACCTTGATTTTGGACTTTCCAACCTCCAGAACTGTGAGAAGTTGGAGTGAATGTGAAGGAACAAGAATGAAATAAAAGGCAGGATTTGCAAACAGGTTTGACAGGTGAATTTAGTTAGTTTCCATGTTTATTTTGTCTAAATACTCTGTGCAGTATACAATAGCTAATAAAGAATGTATGAATACAAAATTTAACTTTTTATGACTTTAAAATTTAAAACTCAAAGCTTTACTGATTCCTCTTCTTATTGCATTTGATGAACTTTTTATAAGTTCATCAAATTGAATGTTTTCTATATGTTAGCATATAATGATCTTATGCTGAATCTCAAATTGGAAATGCACATTGCAGATTTTTATAACCAGAGCCTTTATGTGAATAAACCACCATTGAAAAGTAAAGCTGAGATAGTCAAAAGTAAAGACTCAACCTACTTTTCATTATCCTTTTAACTGAGCATAAGATTAACTTAGCATAGTCAAGATATTGAGACTGCCTGGGATGGAGGACATTTTCCTGATACATTATTTAGCTCCAGAATTGTTAATGAATGATAGTTTTCAAAACCTTATACCTTTCCCCAATTGATGTATTTCATATATATATATATATATATATATATATATATACACATTGATATTTATAACATGATACAGTACTATTTAATTAGAAAAAATGAATTGTGCAGGCATACTTTTGTCAAACTTTTTTTCACATTTCGGGCTTGTCTCTGACTTCTTTGTTCTCACTGCTCATTTGGGGTTGGGGCATTAGAGGCAAAGCAGAGCCCTGAAGAGCAGTAGCAATTTAAGACCACTTATAAAATGCATGGGGCCAGTTCAATGACCCTTTCCTGTGGTATAAATCATTGTTCATTGTGAATATGTGAAATTTTCCTGTTTTCTAACACCCCTGCAGGATCTACACTGAAATCATTCTTTATTTCCATGGGACTAAGGTCTTCTGTCCCTAAAAGTATTTAAACTTTTTAAATGAAAAATATTGTTAGTGAGTTCATAAAAATAATTATGTTTGATCCTATTGGTGAATAAAGAATAATTTAACTGAAAGGCTATCATCAAAAGCATAAGAATAATCAGATAATGAAGATATTTCTAAATATTATATTTAGTCCTTGCTACAGGCAGTAGAATTCCCTATAATATAGAAAACTCTGGAAAAAGATTTGTTAGGGGCATTTACTTATTTTTTTAATGGACTTTAGACATCTGGGTTTCATTCATATTACAAAAGAACAAAATTTTATATTGCAACATATGGCTCATCTAGCTATTTTACAAGGAAATATGTATAGGAAAAGTTAAACTTTTAGCAAAGAAATGTTTTGGTATAAAAACCAAGATTTATGATGATTTTCTGTCCTCTGGGGAGTTCTATTTTAATTCTTTAGCTTCTAAATGGCATTGGCATTACTATGATGTTGCTTAATCTGGCATGAAATGCCACAATAAATAATATATTATACACTGCTCCCCCCGCAAATTCGCAATAATTAAATATTCTTGTTGCTTTATCCCTAAGAGGAAGTCTAATATATTTATGTATGTATGATGCTGACAACACAACTCTCCCTTACAAGCTTTGATCCTACTGCAGATGAGTCTAAATCCCTTATTTGTATACAAATCATAACCTTAAAATCAAGATATTAGACTAAAATTTTGTTTGAAGTACACAGCTTGTATTCAGAAATGCAATTAATAGCTCTCATGAATTTGTGCTATAAAATGTGCAATGTTAGTAAAATTTAGTAAAGTGTGTTTAAATGTCTTTCAAAATATATTACCACTAATATCACATGAAATCCAGAGGAAAATTACCTGAAGAATCTGTCTAAAAGAGTTATTTTTATCAACCATTTTATCTTGTCAATTCATTTGTAGAAAAAATAAGTTAGTGGACTGGTTTGATAGATTTTTTTGTCTTCACTGAATTTATTATTTTCTAGGCCAGATTTTGCAAAGCTTGGCCATTTGCCCACTTGCAAGACTTCCTGAATCAGAATTCCTGAGTGAGAGGACCCTGGAAATACATTTAAACAAACACTTTTGATGATTCTTATGCACACTAAATAGAATGAGAACCATGGCCTTAGACTATATGTAAATGTTTTTAAATATTTAGTACCAAATAGCTCTCTTTCTACATTTCCTGAAGATGCAAAGTGTAAAATTGACATCAGGTTCTTTGAAAGCCAATGAGAAGACCTCTGTTTATAGGTCTGATAATAAAGTATTTACATACGTATAGTTACACACATTTTATGGTGGAGTAGCACTATATACAGCAAACTCTCACTGGCTCAGAAGGAAGTTCTTTAAAATCAATGTCGTACCAAACTGCCCAGTCAAGTGCTGGAGGCATCTGCACTTTAAGAACGTCTTTCACTTTGCACAATTTATTTTTTAAAACTAAAAAACAACAAACAACTACCATAATTCTTTAGGCTAATGAATTTCAGCTGAAGAGTCAAAACAACTTGACAGAATTCTTGGGAAAAGGTATGCCTCTAACATATAAATCACACATCTTATACTTGAAGGAGAAATAACATTTCCACTTCACTCTTTCCCCCAGTAACACATAGGCAGAAAGAGGAGAGTTTCAGAAATTTATGAGAAATGACAGGTAATGTAAAGTAAAGTTTGAATAGAAAATGTGAAAAGCTTGAGGTAGTTGCAAAAATCCATAGGAGAACTGGTAAAGTGCTTATTAGAATTATCAGCTTAAAAAATTCCATGATAAGAATGTAAATCAAAAGCTGCCTCTGGATTGCTTAGCCAGCAGAAAGAACTAAGACTGGGGATTGAACAGTGCTCTTTAGGTTGAAAAGAAAATCAACATTTATAGGTTGAAGAGAGAGGAAGGAGGAAAGAAAACCTAAAATGCTTCGAAAATTTGGGTGAAGCTACCCCCAAACTCTAGTTACTCATATAATAAACATTTTACTGCACATATCAAAACTATCTAGCTTCTCTGACTATTGAATGGCCATAATTCATGTCTGTAAAGTGTTATTTTTCTCAAGTATTTTTTTCTTCCTTATGAAGGATTTACCTGGGTAGATTTTTCTGGACTCTTGTTGAAGTCTTTGGTTTTGTTGAAGACCATTTTGTCCTGGTGCTGATTAATTGGGGAATTATTATAGTTAGAGGATATTGCCTTAAAGGACATAGTATGATCAGCTATGATCAGGCACTAATATCACAAATGAATTAATTGTCAAAATAGCTAGCCAGTCTCCTAGCCAGCACCTGAAGCTATGAAACATAGAATTTGTTTCCATACCAACATGTATGAATGGAATGAAACCTGTCTACCAAAGCTTTCTCTATTTTTGCCCATCCTATTTTCTTACAACTGTATTTTTCTTCTCCTTAATCATATGCACAAACTAAGGAAGATGCACTTGTTTCTGAACATGTGCCTATATGAAGTATACACATACAGAAAAAAGTAAATTATTGTTGCTAAAAAGCAATGAAGAAAATGTGTACTGGCTCAAAAAACTTCCAGTTTCTTCTTGAAATAACATCTTAAACAAATAATTAAAAATTTTTTTTCTTTTTATAAAGAAAACCCACATCAGTCTTGAAGCCTATGACTACACTTTCGTAAATTATACATAATTGCAATGTGATGCATTTTGCTGACTACCTGTACTGTGTAACCTTAAGCAAGTCTCTTACCTTCTATCAACCCCAATTTCTTTTTTTCTCCCCAAAGCCCTCAGTACATAGTTGTATATCCTAGTTGTATGTCCTTCTAGTTCTTCTATGTGGGACACCACCTCAGCATGGGCGCCCAGGATACGAACTGGTGAACCCTGGACCACCAAAGCAGAGTATGTGAACATAACTGCTGCACCACCGGGCCGGCCCCCATGAACCCCAGTTTCTTAATTGTGTGTCCTTTTTGTTTTATTTTCAGCAGCACAATAATTTTGCAGCAAAGGATATTTCTGATCTCCACTAGAGCTCCATTTATCCCTTTATTAGAGACTGTATCTGGTAGATTTAACTATGACTTTTCTGTTAAACTGGTAATACCAAGAGTATCATAGAGAGAAAGCTGAAGTAGCTTGGGGCTTGGAGACCTCAGTTGTAGTCTCAACACAAAATGGTCATGTGTCATAAAGGAATTCATGTTGTGGTTTTGATTCGTGACCTTCTATCCCTACAAACTCTGCCAGTTCTAAAATTCTAGAGTTCAGCTACGGTATATTGTTAATTTTCACTGAAGAAACCATATTTTCAATAAAATTATTTTGATTCTAGATTCCCTATTCATTGTAAACCTCTTACAGAAAATCATGATACGACATCTTTCTTGAAATTATGCTTGTGTGTATGTGTGTGTGTGATGAAGATTAGCCCTTAGCTAACATCTGTTGCCAATCCTCCTCTTTTTGCTGAGGAAGACTGGCCCTGGGCTAACATCCGTGCCCACCTTCCTCTACTTTATATGGGACACTGCCACAGCATGGCTTGATAAGCGGTGCATATGTCTATGCCCGGGATCCAAACCTGCGAACCCTGGGCCTCCGGAGTGGACTGCGTGAACTTAACCACAATGCCACCAGGCTGGCCCCTTGAAATGATGCTTTTAATGTAAATCCTGTGGTGCCCCTGAGCTGGTTCCTACCAGACTCATGAGACCCCATTTTACATCTCAGTTCTCAACTCTGTGTTCAGTGATGTCAATTTGTTGTCTTGAAATCAGCCATAGTTGGAGTATTTTAACCATAGAATTGAGTAAATGCTCCACGTGAGAACCATTTACCCCTAGAGAGCCATTTGTTCCACCAGCCGCACTCTCAGAGCGGTGACGCCATTCACTAGGGAAATCTATACTTTTACCATAGGCATTTTCATCCTAATCCACAATTTGGTGATCAGTTTCTCAGAAAAGAGTGGCCCCACTTATTTAAATAGGTATATTTTTAATCAAAGCACATCATTTAACACACTGAAGTATATTGAACTTTTATTGATCTTTATATTAAATGTCAGCAACACTATAAGTTCTAACCTTTGAAGTTTCTATGAACATTAGCCCAGCAGGTGAAGCACACGTGGGTTGTTGGGGTTTCCAGTCATGTTCATGAATTCTCTTGTAGCTTAGTGCAAATTCATCTTTCTCTAGTGTTGTTTGAGCTTCCTAAGCCTTTTTATACTCTAATAAGACCCCTAGAGTAACCTCCTTTCTAAATCATAATGCTTTTTCACTCTTTCAGCCACATACAACAGATCAGCTTACAACAGCATGTCTTCTTGGTACCGTTTCAAACTATATATAACCTAACAATAACACATTTTCAGAGGCAGGGTTGATTATTGTACTTCAAGTTGCCCTTGTCAAAGTATTGGTTGAACAGTTATCCTTTGTATTGAAAAAGGACGCCTTTGCATCCTTTGCATGGGGTTGTCATTGATCAGGCTACTGGCCTACCCAATTTTGTCTGCCATTAGAAGTAGACTATACAAGCCCTCAGGTAGGTCAGGGATCTGTTGTTTGAGGCTGTTCTTCCTTTGAGGTTCTGCCTCCTTCCTTTCCTAGCTAATTTATAACTTCTTCATCAGAATCGTTACATTTCTCCTGTACACTTGTTTTTATCTGTCACTATCACCAACAAAGAGCTTTGTTTCATGATGTACTTCAATATCTCTGAAACATTAATTTTTCTCTCCTTCACTCTGAACAGCCCTGTCCAGTCTATAACTTGACTGTTGGTCAAAGCAACCTGTTCTCAGTGGAGTTAACTGTTTTGCAAAATCAATTGCAAATCAGTTCATATAGTTTTACCCAATTCTTTGTTTTTTAAAGCAAAGTCCACTAAAAATTTCCTCATTTAAAATAGAAAATCTGGAACTGTGGAGGAGATCAAATAATAGTGCATATGCAAATTGCACAAAAATGGCAAATACGTTTGAAAGTGAGCTTTATAAGAAAAAATCAGCATATAATGATATCCAAAAATAAAAAAAGATGGCAATGAGTATGAAGTAGGATACAATGCTCAAGATAGCATTTACCTAAAAGTTTCACTAATGCCAGAAGAACACTAGATTAGTTTAGTGTGACTCTAGAATAAACATAAACGCTTTTTAAAAGTCATGTAGTGAGAATTAAAATTCACAAATCATGGGATATGATGGGCCTCAGGGGTGGTATGCATACGTATGCACACACTTATGTTCTTAATTATTTTAACTGGGGTTTGAAGTGAGAACATAAATTGGAATAGCTCTGTTCTACTTTTTTAAACTGCTGAATCGAATTTAGTAATGTGTTTCTCCTTGTCCTTCTCCCTTTACATAGAGAGCACTGATGAGTAAACCACGGAGGATGAAAAGGAAAGGAATCAGCGAGCTGAAAGGAGAAAAGGAGTAACTACAGAGAATACTCAGGAGATGTCACTAGTGCAGAATCGATATGCAAAACTGTTCAGGAAATGAGGGGCCGCCCGGTGGCGCAGCGGTTTAGTTCGCGCTTGGCAGCCCAGGGTTCACAGGTTCGGATCCCAGGCGCCTGCTGACGCACTGCTCATCAGCCACGCCGTGACGGCGTCCCATATAAAGTGGAGGAAGATGGGCACGATGTTAGCCCAGGGCCAGTCTCCCTCAGCAAAAAAAAAAGAGGAGGATTGGCGACGGATGTTAGCTCAGGGCTGGTCTTCCTCATACACACAAAAAAATAACTGTTCAGGAAATGAAACAGGATGTCAATATCTACACATTTCCTACTGTCAAATCTACCATCAATTCTTGATTTTTTTCCTGAAATGTAGCTGTCTCAGGTAGAAAATTTGGGACCTACTAACTTCTGACATATCTGCAACTTCACATCTAGTCACAAGATTCCATCAACTTAATTTCATACATATGTCTTCATTCAGTGTTAGCGTCATCACCTTTAACCCAAGTTAAGGCAACAATACATTAACAGGTCTCCCTGCCTCTATTCTCTTCCCTCTCTAATATCCTCCAGATATTTTCCAAATTAGCCCTGTAAAATTCACATCTGATCCTATCACTCTTCCATTTAACCTCCTTGGTGATCCATTGTCACTTGCAGTGTAAAGTCCAAATTTCCTGGTGTAGCACAGAAGTCTCTTTGCAATGTCGCACCTGTCTACATCTCTGTAGCACCATTTCTCCCCTTAACCACCTGGCAAACTTCTTTTCAACTCTGAAATTCAATAGGACTCAACTCAAACATCACGTGATTTGATTGCCAGGACTTAATATGATGCTGACTAAAATTCCTTGAATTTCAGGAAAATTCCCATTTTATGGTCTCCATTTCCATGAATAAAACCTTATAACATCAGTTATACATTTCTTCTGGAAGATGAAAAAGAGCATTTGGGATATTTACCAAGAATGATGTGAAATATATGTAACTTAAAATGTCAAAAGGGGGACGGCCTGGTGGTGTAATGGTTAAATTCACGTGCTCTGCTTTGGTGGCTTCGGTGGCCCTGGGTTCATGGGTTCAGATCCTGGGCGTGGACTCATGCACCAAGCCATGCTGTGGTGGCATCCCATATACAAGACAGAGGAAGATTGGCGCAGATGTTAGCTCATGGCCAGTCTTCCTCAAGCAAGAAAAAAAAAAAGAGGAGGATTGGCAACAGATGTTAACTCAGGCCCAATCTTCCTCACATACACAAAAAAAGTCAAAAGGACTTCTGCAGACCTTGCAAACATTAAGTTTATAGAATGCGGGTCTCTGGATTCAGTCACACATTGTGATTTAGGTTAGAAGAGAAAGCCACAAGTTGGCTTTTAGCTAATATTTTGTGGTTGTTTATTTTTAAACTTGATAGGAAGACAATTAGTTGCATTTTTTCTATTCCTCCAAACAAGACTGTGGTGGCATCTAATTGGAAAATGGTACTTCCTTAAAGGTTTTCCAGATATGCTTGCCCATTCAGATGTGGGAAAAAAGAAAAGGAAGAAGAAAAACAGATGCCCTTAGGAGACAGAAAAAGGCCCAACCCTCTGCTGAGAGAGTGTCTCCGCCTTCACTCACCGCTCAGAACCAGGAGGGAAATGGCTGCTTAGACACCAGTGGCGTGTGCGTCTCCAAGACTGAAGTATGGCCAGTCTAGCTCTGGCTGGGTGGCAGAAGAACAAAGAGGATATCTCTGTAGTTTGTGTGGTACAAAGTATTGTTTTCAAGTGTTTTGCTACTCTATTTCATCTCTTCTGCTTTCTCAAAATTCAAAACACATCCAATTCAGAAGCTTGGAAATAACTGGTCCATGCAAAAGATATACTGAATTTTAAAAAATTAATGTCACCATCCTTTCCAGAACTATATTAGAGTCATCTTCAACTATTACCTGCCTGGCTTTTACATGCAAACTCCCATGCATTTTTTATTCATCTAATTGAACACTCATGTTTTTATATATTCCTCTATGTGTAAGGCACTCTGATTCTCCCTGCTACATTTAGTGCACTGGAACTTTCCACTCTCCTTACAAATGTGTCATTGTCTCATTCATCTGAAAGAAAATATTCCTGAACTATATGACCCACCCTTGTTTTTACCTCAGAATTTTCCAGAAGAGCAATCTTTTCTTGCTATCTATACTTCAGTCTTTCTATTTCACACTTCAATCCTACTCTCTCAATTTTCTCCCAAAATTATCACTCATTAATTCTTCTCATCCTTGTGTTCGTGGAAGACGTAACAACTGCTGATCAATTACTCTTTCTGGAAACTCTCTAAGCATCATGGCTCAATAGCTTTATTTCTGACCAAAAAGCCATCCAGGCATGATCCAGTAAAGAAGGATTGTTTTTAGGAAATGATGCTTTGGCTTAATTGTGAATGATTAAGAAGAATTCACTAATAGAAGATGGGGGGGCGGGAGGGTATATTCTGAAATGGTAGAAGAACTTGTAAATATTCTGAGAGAAAAGAAATGTGTTATCTATGAAAATCCGCAATAAAGCCAAGGTCAACAAGCCACATGAGCAACTCTGTGGAAAGTGACACAGAATGGAGCTGGAATGACAAGAAGGGGCCAAATTGTAGAGAGCTCAAAGGACATATCACTAATTTGGGTCTATATTCTAAATCAATAAGAAGTCACTGAATATTTTTACCAAAGGGCCCAGAATGATCAGATTTTATTTATAATTTAAAAATGTCTTCTGTGTGGAGAAGAAATAGGAGGATGAAAGGAGGTGGCATAGAAATACCAGAGTAAGACAAATGCAGATCAGTTGAGAGATGATGGTTCTAGAGAGAGAGAGAAGTGGAAAGATGTGAATGATATTCAGGAGATAAAATTGACAGGCTTTGTGATGGAGCATGAAGAAAAAAGTGGTGTCAAGATGATGTCTAGGTACATAGAGGGCAGCCTCATTTACTAAGAGAGAGAATGTTGGAGAAGGACCAGATTTGGAGGAGAACATCATGAGTTCATTCTTAGCCATGAGAAGAATTCAATTAGGCAGTTAGACACGTGGTTCTCATGTTTAGAGGAAAATAATGCAAGCAAGCATGGCAAGAGTTATTATTAAAACTAAATATTACATTTGGTTTTGAGTTTTATCAGAGGTAAGATTGGAAAACAATATAGATTGTATTGAATAGTTATTGTTCAATTAAAGAAAGCTCAGAATTTCTTGTATAGAAATTTCTATCATTTTATAGGATTTTTTTCAAGTGAATATTTATGATATATGCAAAAATGGACAGTATCTTTTAGTAAAAATTTATCTGATAAATACTATTCAAACAGAAATTCCTGGTATTGCCTCTTCTCCAAAGCAAAGGCAATGATGAAATCCTTAGTGAATTAACTTCACAGAAGAACCGAGAAGATGCAATACAAATGTGCCACATTTGTATAATCAATACAGTAACAAAGCTTAATAAAAATTTAGTGAAATAGAAAGGTGTCTCTTGTCTGGTCCCCCCAAAATCAAATACTTTAAAGAATTTTTTGCAAGTCTTTTTCATAGTCAATTCATTATTAAATTATTTGTGAAGGCCTGAAACATCTCTCTATACATATACAATGACTTGTATATTATACAATGTTCCATATAGAAAGAAGTTTAGAGTCAGGGCTGTAGAATCTCATTCTATTTGAAAATGTGTGAGCTTTTAGTAAGTGGTTAAGTGCTAGCTCAGAAAAGGCCTTCAATTTATGAAAGAATGTTAGTTTCATATTTTCTTTTGTGTCAGGTCAACACTGAGCAAAAAAAAGATTCTTGAATTTGTTAACACTTTTGAGTCAGAGAAGCAGTGTCACAGAGATATTAAGGATTTGAAGTTGGACTAACTGGAGTTCCAGTTGCCCTTCCACCGGTAGAGGGCACTGCGGAGGGTTAGTTCACATCTCCGGCGCGCAGACTCTCTGGCCACAGTACCAGGATGAGAGCTGTGCCGTGACGACAAAATAAGGGAATGACATAAACCTCTTAGCACAGGATTAGGACAGGGTAACAACTCAGTTATTTGTATTGTCATCGATCAGCAACACTAGGTCAGACCACTAAAGCTCCTATAGGATAAAGAAATGAAGAGATTTTGTGTAAAAATATTTAAGGATTTTCGAAATGGATGCTGTATTCTGATAGGCCTTTCAGAGTGAGCAATTGCAATACTTAACCCAAATAGCTAACTCGTTTTTCAGGTTCTTTAGCATTGCATATTTAGCTACTGGAGATGTCTGAACATTTGCATTAATGATTTATCCAACAGTTAGTTATCTCTTAAAATCACTCCTACTTTCTCGTCAATTGCCGTGGCAGAGGCTTATATCCAATACAACCAATATGTCTATCGTGTCTAATACAACTTTAAAATAAGAAGACCTAACTAAACTGCTAGAATGCTTGTATCACTCCAAAGTTGGTCAAAACCATTTTCTCCCACTGTGGTTTTGGAAGTACCAAACTGAAAGAGCTGAAATTAGTGCAGATTTTATTCGAGGTAAGCAGATGAGCTTGGTATCTGATAGTAAATTTTGTACATTTGTAAAGTTTGTATCACTATAATCTCAGGATAGCATGAAGAAAAAGCCATCAACATCCTACTCTATGCAGATGTCCCCAAATTTATTGGTATTTTTATATTGTAGGAATATTTAACTCAAGCAGTTGGATTTTAAAATAGAATTAAAATGTTAACTTCACAGAGATTTCCCTTGAAGGTTGATTTTTAGCTCTCAAATTTATAGAAATTTATAGTTTATAGACTTTTTTGGGGCAATCAAATCAATATTCCAAAAAAATAGTTGATTCTCACAATCATTGGACATGCTTTCCAGCATACGCTATAAAAATGTCCTTCCTAACTGTTCTCCTTTATTCTTTTCCAGAATCTGAGTTTATTAAAAATACCCAATCATCTTTTCATAACTGACTCTTTCCTATAAGAAAGGTGAAATGTAGACTCACATACCCTGTATACAAATCTGTTAAGTAGTCACTAAAACTGTCATTAGGTCCTGAAGGCCAAAAGATGGAATGGAATGGAAAAGACACATCTTACAAAAAGAAAGAATACAGCGCTAAATGAAGGGGAGGGAAAAGGCAGGATGGCCTGCTGATGACATTGGTAGCACTGCCTAAATAGCTATGATAGATATAGCCGAGGGTTAGCATCAGTTAGCATAAGGGAAGCCATCTTGTAGAGGGGAATCGTAGAATTTATAGCATAGAAGCTATAAATGACCCTGATCCACAAGGAACCCCTTTGCTTGTCAGCAATGCTCTAGTTTGCACATAGCCTGAATAAGTCTGTATCTGCTTGTGAAAAATATGCATGCTCTTCTACTTCCTCAGCCTTGGCTTATACATAGATCTCCCTATTGCGATAAGGCAGTAACTTCGATCTTCAAGTTTCCCCAGGAATGTAACGACCTACAGGAAGAAGCCCATGCTGGCGTCCATCACCGGTGACAGGAAAAGGGATGATCCAGCGTCTCAAGGACTACAACACCAGATGGTCACACTCCAAGACACCCCCCCCCCCATCGTTTTGCTTTCGGCCCATTTGCCCAATATAAGTGCTTCAAAATTTTGTAGTTTTAAGATGGTTTTTTGGGGGGACACCAGTCCACCATCTTCCCCCTTGCCAGCAAGCTGTAATAATAATTAAGACCCTTTCTCTCCTACCACCTTACCTCTGGACTGTTGGCTTGTCTTTGCGGCGAGTAGAGGACCCCTTTTGGCAGTGACAACATGGGTAATTTCCAAGATAAATTCTTGAATCTTCCAAAACTCTAATATTCCAAAGCAAAATCAAGCTTACAATTTAAATAAAATAATTCAAAACTAGCACAATAAACACAGGTGCAGTCTATATTTTTAAATTTGATTACCTATATCTACATTTCAAATGTGCGTGCCAGATATCCACATATAAAATATAATTTATACATAGGCCATAACTACATTTGTTAATTTGATTTCCTCTCCCATGTAAAATTCCAAGCTTTTTTTACATCTCAACTGGTATGGGACACTTTTTGAACATTTGATTAGTTTGTTCACAATATGTAATTCAGTTACAGAACTTGTCAAAAAGTACAATGTTTATTGATTTTTTAATCCAATGCATTTTTAACATGTCATATCAACACAGCCTTTGTCCTCAGCACTCTTCAGCTAAACACATTTGACAGCTTTCGATACTGTGGTAGATAAGAGCATGATAGAAATGTTTGCTTATTTAGAATCTTCTAAAAGTTAGAAATCTAAAAACCAAGATTATGTCTACATGTCAAAAATATATTTACAGAAATAAACTGAAGTGTATGCATTTGAGGGTCTAATAATATCTGAGAAGGTTACATTAATAAAAATGCTTCTAGTAAGTTTCCTGCTATCATCAAAACTAGATTTGCTTTATCAAGAACAAGATCTCTCCTAAGATGTTTCTATATTATGTTATAGGCAAAATGCATGTCAGAAGAGATCCTTGCTGACTCAGATGGCCGAGTTACTTTTTCTTTTTTGGATAAAAGTGTTACAAGAAAAACGTACAGATATACTGGTATACTGCCTTAAACTACAGAGGAATTGGGTACAAGCAGAATTGTCTTTGAGAAAGAGGATGTGAACATCAGCATGTGACGATCCCACTGTAGTATTTGGTCCAATGCACTTTCCGCTCAATTTCCCTGTTTCATATGCAGTAAAGAACTATATCTTAAAATATAAAGAATAAAGTGTCATTTAATTCACATAGAAACAACTCAAGCAATATAAAATCAGCATGGGATGGGCCATTAAAATCTAGTAGGGCTCCAGAATATACAAAAAAATTAAACTATTTAAAGAAACTCATGCATCTTTTCTTGAAACTTAGTACCTTTGAAAATCAAACACAGTATAACTACTAGTATGTGACAAAAAATATTAAAAAGTAAAGTTTCATCCTAGCCTTTCAAGTATGTTTGCTGTGAGGTAATAATGATGCTGAAAATATGGTTCCTAGCAAATCCTTCAATTATTCATTACATTATCAAAATAGATACTATAAAGGATATTGAAATAGATGTTATATACTATATATAGTATCTATCTTAAAAGTATACAAAAACATATATATAACTGTTAGATGAGACATTAATTTGAAAATGATTTACTAGACATTCAAGATGGGTGAAACACAATTTTTTTTCCAAAGTTCTTGTCCCAAGGGATTGAGATTGATTGCTTCGTACAATTCATGGTGACAAAAAGATTTACAGTTTTTGATCACAACTCCTAGAACAGACATTGGCATTGAGGTATTGCTTGAAAGCCCGTGTGCATTTTAAGATGGTCTGGTCCTGAGGAGGCCTCAGGTGGGCTCCCAGGCTCCAACTGCAAAGTCATAATTTGTTCTGACATTCTGTTGCACTGCTTTAGCCAGTCCTTCTTGTCATATGTTTAATAACAAGTTGATTTTTAAAAAATATATATATCAGGAACTTCAAAATTTTATTGAGAAAAATATTCTTCTGTGACCTACAAAAAAGTAAAATATAGAGAACAATACCTTACACAGAGTGAAAAAAAAAAAGAGGTGACCAATAAATAATATATGAGTAAACCTATTAAGTTTGGTGTTCTTTCAAATACTAGTGTAGTTATATAAAAGGAGCATAAATACAGGTAGCAATTAAACTCAAACAAATTTATCTAGTTTTTAAAAATCTACCTACTATTACTGTGGCAAAATACTACTACTTTCTGTTATTGTCAGTGGCCAATTCTGTGGAAAATATAATGTGTCTCTAACAAAGAATTTAACAATGTAAATAGACTGGTTGGTTGTTTACACTCACGTTGTTTCTTCTTTTTTTGTATGTTGCTGTGTTGTTACTGGAAATGTATTGTTTTAAACATCTGTATCTGTCCGACTTCAATGATGGTTTAAGTAACAGTGAATCTTTTATTTAAATAAAAGTATAATACTTATCTAACTCTAGAAGGTCCAATGAAGTGGAAGTAATGTATTCATAAGAATTATACTAAACAAATCTATATTTGAAAAATATCATCTTAGGTATTATTCTACCAAATTTCAAACAAGAGGAATTATAGCATCAATTAAATAACAGTTAGACTGAAAAGATGAGATTAGTTTTAAAGACAGAAAGCACAGTGAAATGTCCTGCTGTGGTTGCTGTGAAGGTGAATGAAACCTGCCTGTGGCCCTGGATCCCTGAGCTCTCCCAGCGTGACTCTCCTCCTTCCCGGGGCACCTCATGATCCAGGGATCCCTGATACTCTCGGGCCTCTGTGGGCTGCATGTGGAACAGCAGGAGCCAAAGGATCACTTGGAAAAGCCTGGAACTTAAACTCAACTTTCACTAGTATTTGTCTGTTGTGATCATTTTCTTTTCTTTCCTCCATGAGCTTCCTCTCAGTCGACAGAGCTGCTGTTGAACTCTCTTGAACTCTTTTCTCATAGAGAAAGATCTGGTTTTGATAGAAGGAGGTGGTTCTTTCCATTTCTTTGTCCATGTCTTCGGCCATCTTCCTGTAGAAGTTGCCCTCCTGATACATGTAGTTCATGTTTCTATACACTTTGGGAAGTTTCTTCTCTATTTCTAAGCAGTGAACCTATTCCTCAGTTGATTTTCTCTGAGGTTGCATTACGTGTCTTGATGTGCTTTAGGCAGCATTTGAAGTTTCTGTCGAAGCTTCTGAATCTTACTTTCAATCTGTGAATTTTCAGACTTAAGATGCTTGCTCATTTTGGAGACTTTATTTGTCCTGTAAGCTCTTCATTCATTTGATTTCTTCACATAATTTTTGGATGTTTCTTGTTTTTACCTGCAAGACTTGTGTGTGTGTGTGTGTGTGTGTGTGTGTGTGTGTGTGTGAGGAAGACCAGCCCTGAGCTAACATCTGTGCCCATCTTCCTCTACTTTATATGTGGGACGCCACCACAGCATGGCTTGATGATCAGTGCGTACATCTGCGCCCGTGATCCAGGCCTGCAAACCCTGGGCTGCTGAAGTGGAGTGTGCGAACGTAACCACTATGCCACCAGGCCAGACTCTACCTGCAAGACTTTTAAATGAAACACTTAAGTTAACAGCATCAGTAGGTTCTAACCAAATCCTGACTGATACTCTAGGTGACCTCCACATCCTGATTTATGCTTTTTCTCTAATTCTAATTTGCCATCATGTGATCTTTGCTAAAGAGATCAGGCAAACTTAGGATATGAAGTATGGTTTCTGTCAGAGAGTTCTCATTGGCTCTCTACCATTCATGGCCTGTTTCACTCACAAGTTTGGGGTTTTTGAGCATTTCTTTCTGTTCCTTCTGTTCCTGCACTCTGTGCTTCCATCCTGCCGTTTCCTGGGCAAGCAGCTGTAGACTTTCCTTAGATGAGTGTTTTCACTAGAATCCTCCATTATTTTCCTCTAATGTTGTTCTACACTTTTCTGAGAAGATTTCAAGATACTTATTGCATTAGTCACTTGGAACTGGGGAAATTTTGATGTATCTTTGAGTGATTTCATCTGCCATTGAAGGTGAGCCATCATCAGTCCATGAAATGAGTGTAGAGGCTCACTTTTCCATGCTTTTCTTTTTTTCTTTTTTTTGCTGAGGAAGGTTCTCCCTGAGCTAACATCTGTTACCAATACTCCTCTTTTTTGCTTGAGCAAGATTTACCCTGAGCCAACAATTGTGCCAATCTTCCTCCTCTTTGCATGTGCGTCGCCACCACAGCACGGCTGATGAGTGGTGTAGGTCCACGCCTGGATCTGAACCCGTGAACCTGGGCCACCAAAGCGGAAAGGACCAAACTTAACCACTACGCCCCTTCTGTGCTTTTTCAAGGAAGTCTACTGTGGCCTAAAGTGAAGACCTGTTCAGATTTTTAGTAAGTGCTGCCAAACACAGCCTCTGTAATTTCAGAGTGTCAGCCCCACCACAGCCAACTAGAAGGCTCCACAGGCTTATGCAGCTAGGCCAATCTTCTCACTTTTTGTTACTTCTCCCCAGGCAGAAAACCTTTTGGGTAGCACTTTTCTCTTCTTGAAGTATGTCAGCTCTTAAATATAAACACCACCACAGCAGTACGTACCAAAATCTCCCAGAGATCTGGGACTTGTCTCATGCATTCAGAGCACCAGCAGAGCACTGCACAGCTGTACAAGCTGGAAAGACATTTTTATGTCAGTCAGCAGGCCCTCTCTGGCTCCGAAAGCACTGGCAGCTCTGCCTCTGGCTGTCACAAGTGAGCACAAGGGACCCCGTGGAGTGTTCCAAGAGCCCAGCAACCAGGACAGACCATCACTGGGGCTGAGGTTGGGAGAGGCCATCCAGATTCTAGAAAACAGTTCTCTCTAATTTTGCTCTGCTCATGGCTCAGACAGAAGTGTTTACTTGTGCAGTGCATTTGGGGATGTGGAAGGTGCTAACTGCAGCCAAGACCAGCCTGGAGCTCAGGACTACTCTAGATCCCACCTGGCTCTATGGCAACCTGGAGGATCAAAGCAGCATCATGCCACATTCCTTCTCTGCACATGAGCATGTCAGGACATAATGCGGGGGACCCACGTCCTAGGTGAAGCTCATTCTCCTGCTTTAAAGTTTTCTTCTGCCACAGGGAAGCTTGATCCTACTGTCAAAGTTCCCAATGATCTCTGTCCTCTAAAGGCGCCTTCTTTCCTTTGTGTTTGGTCAATGCAGGCAAGCAGGGGAAAGGACTGAAGGGTCTCCCTAAAGGTATTAACTCAGAGACCTGGATTTCAATTGTTGAATCTCAGGAGAAATCAGTTGGAACTAGTAAGTTCTTAAAATTTCATGGATCTGGGAAGCCAGTATGTCCCTACTCAATTTAAGTGTTGCTGGACAGAGATGACTCTCCTCTGAGGTGACACAGTGGCCCAGGATCCTTTCCTCATGTGGCCCTGCCATCTTCACACATGCCTACCAAGTTTTCCCCTGGGATGGTCTCCAATCCACCAAGCCATCTTCAGAACTGTGCCTCTGAGGAGAAAGCTGTCCTTCTTTTGGGTAAATTTGCCACCTTTTATTTCTTTAAACCAAATCTCACTCTCCTAGCATCTCTCTGGCAGACTGGGGTTCAGAGGCTTCTTGTCCATCACCGGGGACTTTGCCATGAGCAGCTCAACCCCAGGACATTTACCAGTGAGGGAAACGGGAGAACTATTAGCTGAGTTGTCAGCATCTGTAGTCTCAGCTTTGAAAACAGAGTTGTTGTTTGTTTGTGTGTTTTTTAATTGTGGTAAAATATTCATAAAATTTACCATTTTTAACTGTGGAGTTCAGTGACATTAAATACATTTACACTGTTGTGCTATGGCCACTATCCATCTGCAGAACTTCATCATCATCCCAAATAGAAACCCTGTACTGTAAACAGTAAACCCCACTTCCTGCTCCCACCAGCCCCTGGTAACCTCCAGTCTTCTTTCTGTCTCTGTGAATCTGTCTACTCCAGGTACCTCACAGAATTGGAATCACACAATATTTGTCTTTTTGTGTCTGGTTTATTTCACTGAGCATGTTTTCAAGGTTCATTCATGGTGCAGCATGTGTCAGAATTTCCTTCCCTTTTAAGGCTGAGCAATATTCCATTGCATGTATATACCACATTTGGTTTATCTGTTCATCAGTTGATGGGCATCTGGGTTGTTTCCATCTTTCAGCTATTGTGAATAATGCTGCTATGAACACTGGTATGTAATTATCTGTTAGAATCTCTGCCTTCAATTCTTTTGGGTGTATACCTAGAAGTGGAATTGCTGAATTATATGGTAATTCTATGTTTACTTTTCTGAGGAATTGCCAAACTGTTCTCTACGGCAATGGACAAGGATTCTAATTTCTCCATATCCTCACCAAAACTTGGTATTTTCTGGTTTTTGTTTTGTAATAGCCATCCCTAATGCATGTGAAGTGATATCCATTTTGGTTTTGATTTACATTTTCCTAATGGCCTGTGATGTTGATCATCATTCCATGTATATCTTGTATATCTTGTATATCTTCTTTAGAGAAATGTCTACTCAAGTCCTTTGCCCATTTTTGAATTGGATTGTTTGGTTTTTTTGTTGAATTATAGGAGTTCTTTACATATTCTAGATATGAATCCCCTATCAGATATATACATTGCAAATATTTTTTCCCATTCTGTGAGTTGTATTTTCACTCTCTTGATAGTATCTTTTGATGTACAAAAGTTTTTAATTTTAATCAAGTTCAACTTTTCTACTTTGTTGTTGTCGTCTGTGCTTTGGTGTCATATCAAAGAAATCATTGCCAAATCCAATGTCATGAAGTTTTTCCATACGTTATCTTCTAAGAGTTTTATAGCTTTAGCTCTTTGTTTAGGTCTTTGATCCATTAATTTTTGTATGTGGTGTAAGCTAAGGGTCCAACTTCCTTCTTTTGTATGTGGATATCCAGTTTCCCAGCATTGTTTATTGAAAAAAACTTTCCTTTTCACATTATCTTATTATCTTAAATGATAAACATCAAAGCACATTTTCATAATTTTGAAAAATAATGAATAATACTAAAATTGATTTACCTATGTTTATAGACTGTATAACTTGGAATTTCAGTATATATGGGATTACCACAAAATTTGGACATTGCAGGGTCTGTGGCTGCAATTCATTTAAATTATTAGTGTGAAATAAAATCATATTCACTTAAGGAATTTTATTTACCAATAAAATGATAATCACTGG
The DNA here is from genome assembly GCA_031878705.1 of Tapirus indicus. Lineage (NCBI taxonomy): Eukaryota > Metazoa > Chordata > Mammalia > Perissodactyla > Tapiridae > Tapirus > Tapirus indicus. The sequence continues at coordinate 5,025,835 of CM062936.1, forward strand.
TCCTGGCACTGCAGTAAATGCAAAGCTGGTGGGGCATAAAGGAATTGAGATACTAATAATAGCATATATATTTGCCAAGAAAAATTAAATTTGAGCATCTCTTACATTTACCTATTAAATAAACAAACAGCCAAACTTTAAAAATACCCAATTACATAAAAATAATAGTTAAATTCTCAATATGGTTAATGGAAAACTACTTTGAAAGGTTGAACTATTGGCTACAGAATCAATATTGAAAATATAATTGCATATTCATTTTATAAATTAATTATCACTTTATCACTACTTAAAAATTTATCAATTAATATTATTGCTGTTGTTAGTGCCACTGAGTCAATTTTGACTTCCAGAGAACCTGTGTACAGCAGAATGGAACCCTGCCTGGTCTTTTGGAGCCATGTTCGCACCTTCTGGCGCTACATCAGACAATGCTCTGCTGCTATTCGCATGGTTTTCATGGTAGTTTCAGAAGTGGGTGACCAGGTCCTTCCTCCCAGTCTGTTTAGTCTGGAAGCTCTGCTGAAACCTTTCCACCATGGGTGACCCTGCTGGCATTTGAAATACCAGTGGCATAGCTTTCAGCATCACAGCAACAGGCAGCCACCACAGCATGACAACTGACAGATGGGCAGTGTGGTTCCCTGGCCAGTGAAAACAACCCGAACTACATTGGTCAGAGCCCTGAATCTTAACCACTGGGCACCAGGACTGGCTAGGTTAATATAAGCACATGTTTATCCTCCATGGCAGGTGAACATTTAACACATGGGCATAATTATTTTTAATTGCATAGAATGTCTAATCTTGAAGAAATATCATAAATTGTTCTAAAAACTTTCAAGAATAGCCTTTAATCATTGATGTATAATTTGTATGATGGTAACTCCTAAATGATGCAAATGTCCTACTGATTCCCTATTATCTTATGAGAATGTTCACTTCATTGGGATTTTTCTAGCCAATATTGAAATACTGATTTCATTATCAAACTGGCTATACTGACCAGTTTATATATTCTCTTGTATTTTTACTCTTCTGTAAAAAAGTCCACAAACTTTTTCAGAGAGGCATATAATTCCATATGAAGCAAATTTTCAACCTCATCTGTACTGTATTTTAATGCTGATATTATCTTCATTTATATTTATTAAATGACAGCTGGAAAATTATCAATTTTGATTATACTATGCTTTTTTATTTGTTTGAATCTGTATTAAAATCAATCTATTCTAAAATAATTACATTAGATTCAATTATTTTGAACACTAAAGTAATCAATTTTTCATGACTTTCTGAATCCATACATATTTCCTTTATTATGCATTCTTTTTTATTTGGGTGTTGCTGTTTCCCAGCAATATGATGACATTATAAAAAAATAATCACAAACAACTGCTTCTTTTCCTGAATTTTCAAAGCATTGTATGTTGAATGTTAAGATCTTTTAGGAGAAAAATATGGGAAAGTAGTTTTGTGAAGATGAGTAAATATAAACTTATAACCGAAGATTGTATTTTTGTCTTTGCATGAAAGTCATCTTCTTATAATTCTACATGTTAGATGTGCTGAGCATTTCTAAAGCAGAAACAGGGATGAGGAAAGATAAAAGAACTTAGCAATACTAATACTTTACAAACTCTTTTCTCAAAACTCCTTTCTTCCCTCTGACACAGTGACTAGCTTATAAATAATGATACATACATAAATCATGATAAATGAAGTCCAAGGAAGAGAATACAGAATGTGGGCTGGCTCTAAAATAAGCCACAGTTCTATGAATACAATCAGTCTAGTTAAATTTATCCAGATTATTTAACTTTGAGTGTCGGGACTGAAAAGTAAAAAAAAAGCAAAAAAGCGATTTAAAATTAATAGCAAATCTAGGGAGCATAGTAATATACTTAGCTTCTTAAAGGCTTGAAAATAAAATGTTCTAGTAATAGGTAAGAGCAAATACGTCACCATTTAAAAAAATAATTTAATGGAGATTTAAGTAACAAAAGGGGTTACAATTTATCTTGAATCTTTTAAAATTTAATATCAGAGGACTCCATTAACTCCATTAACTTGAAAGACAAGTTCAATATGTTCTGTTCTGTATCAATTAATCTCTTTCTAGTATGTTAACTCTTCTATGTGTTTCTCTAGAGCTTCCTTAAGAATTTTCTCCCTAAGCTGGTAAACAACTTCTGGCATCCCTGATCTTACAATTTTATGAAAATTCATGGCTTTTAAGAAAATTCTGAGCCAGATGGCTATCAAGGATCTACCTTTAGTGTTTACCTCAGTTTTTCAACGGAGAACAGCCTTCTCCTATCACCTATATTTACTTTGGGAATTCCTAATTGTTTGTTCCACCACCACTTCAAAAGTAATATATCTAAGTCAAAACTTCATCCTTCTCCTCAACCACCTTTCCCTGTGGGCTCAATATGTCTGTCAAATTTACTATTGGGTTCTAACTACCCAAACTCAAAACCTTAGAGTTGCATTTTGATTCATCCCTTTTCCTTACTACATACATCTAGTAAGTCATTAATTTTTATTAATTTGCAGTTTTACTGTTTTTTTATAGTCTTACCTCCAACAACCATCTTAGTCTAGGACTGTTTAACCTAATACTTGGACGACTGCAAAAATTTCCTAACAGGCCCTCTTGCCTCCACTTTTTCTGTACTTCAACTCAACCTGCAAATTGCATACCTGAAATTGTTCATGAAACTCCGCCTTGCAAGTTGATCAAAACCTTATTTGCTCCCAATGTGCTAAATGGAGCATGGAATCATTGTCCAGATAGTTCTCAGTAAACTACAAGGATGAGCCAAAATTTAAAAAGATGATAGCTAATAAGGCCTCCACACGGATAAGAAAAACATTAGCTACACAACTACGGATGAGGAGAAGCTGGCTGAACAGCAAATTGTGTTTTGTTTTATTTTTTAGTTATAGAATTTGAATTGACTCTAAGTACATTAAGTGTCATTGCATAATAAAACTGTTCACAAAGAGAGTTAATAGAATTTTTGTGTCCAGAAAGATAACTTCACTTTATTATATACTGGTCAGAATTTATCTGAAGAGTTGTCTTAAATTTGGGGGGCTGCTTTCAAAATCTAATAATAAACTGAAGGTCATTAGTGGAAGTGTTAATAAAATTAGAAGGATGTATGTTCTGCCTAAAGAAGAGAAGGCTTAGAGGGATCATAGTAACTCTGTTGAAATATTTAAAGGCTGTCATGTAGAAGACAAATTAAGTTTATTTTGTAGACTCCAGAAAGCAAACTAAGATATTGGTAAGTTTTTTTCTCTCAGAATGAATTAAAAATTGATAATAATTGTAATCATTAGTTCCCATAGCCTGTGTCACACAGTTATATGTCTGCATTCATAGAAAAACTTCAGGTTAACATCTATAGGAAAAGTTATTTCAGCTATAACACGTGGGAAAACATCTGTGTGAGTGAAAGGGATTTCTATAAACTCTTTTTGCATACTTTGGATATTGGGTTTGGATATTAAGCTTTAGCTTAATACAAAATTGATCTTTAATAGAACAGGATGGAACTAGCACAGCACGTTTACCCAGCTCAGTCCCTTCAAACACCCTGAATAGTTAAAAGTGCAGTTACAAAGTCCTGGGAGCTTTATTAGTTTATCTTTTTAAGTTGTCTTGCTGAAATATTATTTCTATTCTACCAACAACTTAATGTTTTTTTGTTTTGTTTTTTACTTCACAACTCCCAATTTTCTATTTTCCAATGGTAATAATCTTCCAAAATGTAATGGGCAGCTTGCAAAGATAGCATTTATGTTATCTGCAAGTGTACAGACAGAGACTGGTACTTCTCTCAAATTCATTGTAGAGGGAATTCTTTCATAGAGCTGGGTTGAGAGTGATCTGGCCACAACCTCTTCAGCCTTTTGATCATCAGTATTGATGCAGCCAACCCAAGTGGCAGGGAGAGATTTTCATTTCCCTCCCCGCTGCATGTGTGGGTTCTAAATGGTCTGAGCAGATCACCTTCTCAGACAAAGAACACAAACAAATGCATAACTGATCTGTATTTAAAGGGATGAGATGATTATGCTTCTCTGCTAGGAGTGCCTACTTGGTTGGCATTCAGGCCGAGAGATTTTAATGTCCTTATCAAAGCCAAGATTACAGTATGCAGTATAGTATAATTCCCATCTGCACCTTCTGTATTGTCGAATCTGGACTCTTCATTTTCCTTTAAGCATACCATTACAAGTTACGCTCGACTACTTCCTTTTACCTGAAAGAACCTCCACTTGTCACTTATTTCAGTCCTCCTATTCCTAGAAAATCTGGGTTAAGTCCTGCTTCCACCAGAAAATCTCTTCTAATTACTCCTAAACATCAGTGAACTCTTCCACTTTAAAAGTCTTCTTTGTCTTCATTATATCTCCTTTAAAACGAATAGTCTTTTACTTTTTAAAATTTTCTATACACCTTTTTCATAATTAAACTTACTACCTCCCTTCTTTTTTCTTTCTTTTTGCTGTGTCTTCCTATTGTTAAGCCACTTTTTTTTTTCTTTCAGCTAACATTCATTGATCTCCTTATAGCTGTGTTAGGATCAAAAGTCATAGAGACAAGAGACACAGTTCACATCCCCTAGGAACTCCCAGTATATTGGGAAGGAGACATAAATGACAGGCAAATTCAGTGTGAGTACAGGTACTTCAGCGGAGGTACCAACAAGTGCTAATGAAGTCCAGCTTCTGCTTATTTCAGCTGTACTCACTACACATTTAAACCAGAACTGGTTTCTCATAGGCGGATATACCCACGGCATTCTGGAATATCCTTCCCCTTCTTCCTAACATCACAGGAATACAACAAGGTAGCTGCCCCAAATAAATGATAGTGACACTGAACTTGAGGCCAGTAAAAATTGATCTTTACAGTTGTTTATGAATGAAGGAGACTGTTATGTACAGGAATTCATAGAGCTGAAGATTTTTAAATAATTTTTAAGTTGAGGATGTTTTGAGACTTGAGGATGTTTTTATACTTAAGAAAAAGAGTCACTAGAGCAGGGGTTTATTTATCATTGCCTATGAACTTGAATAAATTTTATGTTTGTTCATTTTTCAGGACAAAGATTGGTTAGTTTAGGTTTTTCAAGAAGCAGACACCAAAACACGATTCAATCTACAAGAGATTTACTGGAAGAAATGTCTGTGAAGCATAACAAGGAGGGAGCAGGAGTAGGCAGGGGGAGTCTTTGGACCAGATACAAGTCGGGCCTCTGAGAACCAGAAGGGGAAGGAAGGAGGACTGAGTAGGAAGATTCTTAGACCGCAGCAGAGTCCTAAGGAAGTTTGGGCCGGGCTGAGATAATGGATGTACAGAAGCACAGTGAGTACCGAGGTGTGTGATCTTCTTCAATGCCTTGGGAAGGAGAAAAGAAACAACCAAAAGGTCCATGGTTGAGGTATGATTGATAAAGTAAGTTAAGAACATCAACAAAGAACTAACCAATAATTTTAAAGGTTGCATGTTTTTGAAATGGAAGTGAAGGTAGTGTTGATTGCTTCTTCAAAGGGGAATAAAATAAACAAACTGCATTTTAATATTTAAAAAAAAATTCTCAGAGTCTAGCATGATGCCTTACATTGGATATTTGTTAAATAAATATTCTCTGGAGAACCAGTGTAAAATCCAAAATTTTGTAATTTGTCTTTTATTTTAAGCATTTTTCATATCATCTTTTCATTCGTTCCTGCAGATATTTTCACAGGTTTGATTGACTATGTCAATTGTGGCTTCAGAAATTACAATGCTGACTCATTCTTTTACTTTACAAGAATTTGCAAAATATGCACTCATTTTAAACATTTATTTGCCCTTTTATCAACAATTCTCTTCAAAAAATCATTAAATAGGAAGAGTAGAAATAACATGAAATATCATGCTTATCGTCAAAATATTTGGCAAATATCAAATAAGTGGTTAGTGCTATATACTTGGCCTTGAAATTTTGAAGGCAACTCTTTGTTTTTCCACTTGATTGCACACACATTACTTGGGATTTAGTATTTTTATAATGCATAAAATTATAAAGAGGCAAAAGGAAAATTTTTTACTGGAAAAGTGTCATTAAGGAGAATCGGAAAAGTTAGAAAATATTTTTAGTGACTGTAAATACCCTGGCAAAAGAAGGGGTACAGATTTGAGGGGCACAGATACTGTACTTTTAATCTAGAAGATTGGGACTTGGGTTAGAATACAAAATATAGAGTACATACGGAATATTGAACATAGAATACAAATAGAAATGCAAGACAGAATAAAGTGAATTAGTTAGGTCACTATCAAGAATGTCTCACAAGAACAGTGATGAATGTGTCTGACCAGGGACTTAAGAGCTGTAAAGGGAACATGGAAAGATGGAAAGGAAGAAATAATATTGTAAGATCACACTAAAAATGGTTAGGACTAAGGACTTCAGGAAATTGCTGTAATTTAACATGAGAAAACAATTGAGAGGGCAATAGAAATATATTTAGGCCCACAGATATAACAGCATAACAATGGCATTATTATGAATAAGAGACACAACATGCTATTTTTTTCCAAACAAGTAAATATTAATACATATATACTACTGGCATCCAATTGGATTAGAAACAAAGGTTGGAAACCTTTTGTGAGGGGATGGCTTGAAAACATGTTAGAAAAGTGTATAGTAAAGAATTTAGCTTCACCCAAATAGAGGTCTGGCCTTTATCCTTGGCTCTCGGGAGGTAACCTCTAAACCCTTGAAATCCCCCAAATGAAAGGAATGTGTTTGTTATTCAAGGTGAGTGCCTCTGAGCACACCTTATAGCTTATGCTAAAAAGAGGATTCAGGTTGAGGCTAGCCTCACTTAATAGTCTTAGGGCTTAGGGGGGGGGCTGGCCACACCAGAAAGACCAACCACACAATTTAGGGTGGTGGCTTCTGGCCATATGATATCAGTTCATCCTCCGTGGAGGGTGTAGGGGGGTGCTGGAGGTTGAGTTCAACCATGTGCAATTAATCAATCAATTATGCCTATGCAATGGAGAGCCAATAAATCTCTAGACACCAAAGTTTGAATGAGCTTCCTGGGGTGGCAATGCTCGGTGCATATTGGCACACGTTGATGCCAGCAAGGTAATGCATCCTGAGGACAATGGAGGATTCATGTTTGGAACCCTCCCAGACTCTGTCTTAGAGGACTCTTCCTTTGGCTGGTTCTATCTTGTATCCTTTCGCTGTAACATATGTAACTGGGAGTATAATACATTTCAGCCAGTTCTGTGAGTCTAGTGAATTCTTGTACATGAGGGTGGTCTTGGGAAACTCCTGAATTTGCAGTTCAGGAGAGAGGGTGTCAGAAGGGAGGATAGTCATATGTGGATTCGGCCTTTTAACTTTGCAGTTTACTCTCATTCCTTACAGTTGGAGTCACAAGTCTTGAGTAGACATGGCAGTCTGAAGGTCTATACCCTTAACCTCACAGTTTGGCTAACTCCAGATAATAAAGAAGCAAAATAGTCCTGAATTTCAAGACGAGATCCACCATTGTGGATCACCTAGTTTGAAGCTATGTTTTGGACAATAAGAGTATAGGCAGAAAAGAGTTCATCACTTCAAGAGTTTAAAGTTTTCATATCGAGAAAGGGTATTCTCTTTATATAAATAGCATTCGAGCACATTTATATATGATAAATATATATACAAAGGTACACACAATGAAAATATGATAAAATATACAGTCAATATCCCGTTGAAAGCTACATTTTCATTTGAGAATAATTCTTTGATACAAATAGGAGTTAACGTCTTTTCTCTTTCCTGTGGTTGATCCTTTTTTCATGTGTACATTTTATTTCATCCACCTGACTGTAGTCCAGGTGCCTAGAACACTACCATCTCCTCCTCCTTCATCCAAACCTGTTCAAGAATTTTTTTCTTCTCCTTCACGTATCCTCTACTCAAGATCTCCTTCTAATTGCCTCCTTCCCCTGTGCCTACTGGTGAACTTGCCTCAAACTAATCTGTAACCTAAACACTTCTATTCCTTTAAGCTTCCATGCATCTCATTCTTTCAATACCAAACTTCATCGTTCTAGTCAGGTGTTTCCAGCTTTTGTCTCACAGTCTCACGAATAAATCCCCCTTCTCTGCCTTGCTCTAAAATTGGTACCTTGGTGGGCTGTCTGTGCAGCTCTTCTTCCAGCCCTGGGTACACTTAGCTCACCCACAACTACAAGATGCTAGGTTTTCCTCACGTGTTCTGCAAGCAATAACCTCCTTTAAATGTGGACTACCACTGGATCATTCAATGCTGCCCTGACATTTTACACACTACTCGTTATACTATTTATGGCATCCTATCATTGGAACAATTATACTCACCAATATGCCCTTCTACTCTGCTGACTATGAATATTTCACTTAGTGAAATTATGGGTACAAAGTGGACCTTCTAGAATAATTTTTGAATGAATAATTAATCCAATTACTCTATAGTACCCTAGAAATATACCTAGGTGATATGCCTAGAAGAGGGCATTTCAGAGCTTAGCTTTAAAGAGGGAATCAATGTGCAGACTTTGTTTTAAATAACACCTGAGAAAATACCCCAGGGTCATGGGAAATATATCAACTCTCTCATGTCACAGGGGAAAGGATATCAGAACTTCCATTTGTTCAGTTCCCCTAGTGGGTCTAGATTAAATACTTTCATTAAAATTTATCTTGTCTTTAAGAGACAACTTAGTGTAAAATCTTTTCTAATACTTATTAGTTATCAAGGTGTACACAGAGAAAAAAAAACACAACACTTGATGCCTCTCAAAAAGGGACCAGATGGATGAATATGACTTTTCTGTATTTTTAATGGTGGAGGTGGGGTGGTTGTCAAGTTTGATTTGATTGATGGTTCTCCCTTTTCTTCCTTAATTGGCCAGAATTTCCCGGGTATGGTAAGGCTGGACTAGCTAAAACATCAATCACTTTGGCAAATGCTGTTCCCATAATCAGAAACAGCATATAATACGGTTGTATATCCCATACATTGTATAGCTTCCCTTGGTTTTCTGAAAAAAAAGATACTAACGTGAGGAGTATTGTCATCTGAAAAAGATGTCATACATATTAAATACATATATACATACGTGCATACATATATACATATACACACACATACGTATGTAGTCCTTTCCTAAACTCAATATTTTTTAACTTTTAAAACTGTATTTTTGAAAGCATCAAGAGTCGTGCAAAGAAACCAATAACTTTCTTTGGGTCTTTAACAAAATAATCTACTCTCAGAGCAGTTCTTTTTTTTTTTTTTTGTGGGGAAGACCAGCCCTGAGCTAACATCTGTTGCCAATCCTCCCCTTTTTGCTGAGGAAGACTGGCCCTGGGCTAACATCCGTGCCCATCTTCCTCCACTTTATATGGGACGCCGCCACAGCATGGCTGACAGGCAGTGCGTCGGCGGGCGCCCGGGATCCGAACTCGCGAACCCCGGGCTGCCAAGCGCGGACTAAACCGCTGCACCACCGGGCGGCCCCAGAGCAGTTCTTCTTTTGAAAAATTACTTCTTCTCTCTTAATTTTTCTTATTTGCAAGATGATCTGATTCAAAATCATTAATAGTTTCTTCAGCAACCAAAAGTGAGATCAAAGGATCTTATAAAACAGAACGAAGCGGCTATGGAGAGACTCCAGCAGACTGGGTGCTGTATCTGGGCTGTCTTTAGATTTCTCTGTCCATTTATTACATACACTAAGTAAAATGAATAATTTTGAAAGAGATGATGACAGAATCTTTAATTATTTGGAAAAATACCTATAGTACCATATGTGTTTCAAAATAATAGGAACTTACATAATTACTAAAATATAAAATCTGATTTTTCTATATTTTATATATGAAATTGCATGAAACATGTTTCCAATTAATATAAATTTTAATTTTGAGAGTTCTGCCTCCAAAAGTTTATAAATGATTTTAGTGTTTTAACCTCTCAGTTGTTTATTCGCCAGTATCAGAAATAAAATATCTGAACCAACACATACTTACCACTTGAAAATAAAATGAACATCAACTTCAGCTAAATAAAAAGCGTAACTCTGTTCAATAGTAATAGGATTATATTCTAGGTAGCAAAATGATAAAAGAAGTAGACAATTTAAATTGAATTAAAGAGATTAGGTTACATTTTCATTTTATTCGTACTAAATAGTATTTGTTTATTTTTCTACATTATCTCCTCTTAAAAAAAAGATTTATAGTAAGCAGTGCCACATAAAATAGAACAGCTGATTACACGATATCAGAACCACATGAGTGACTTGGGGAAAAACTCACTTTTCCAGACACCCACACTAAATCTAGTAGTGCAGGCAGGGTCTGTTACCTGGCCTGCTTTCAATCCCTCTTTGCTACTTTCTACAGAACCTTCATTTGTGTTCCTTTGTAGCAGGTACTCCAGGAGACTCATCCCATCCTAGCTCAGGGAGCTTGCCCTGATGACACTAAAACTATTGCAGTAATCCTATTGAAGGAGATTGCTTTAGGAACCTGACTTTAGCTGGCAGGTAGGGGAGGGTAGAGTTAGAGACGAGTGAATGAGGAAGACAGAAACCTACTGAAGGAGATGATTTTTATTCCACGTTAAAGGGAGAGGCCCCTCTGGTGCATACTGGCTGTGCATAAGGAAGCATGTCGCCCTAGGCTTTGGGTGCTATGTTTTCTGGCAAATATGTGGAGATTTGCTCAATCAAAGTTTTACTCAATAAATTTGTCCATCCCTCCTCTCCCCACCACCAGGCCTCTCATTCTTTAATAGCAATCTTTATTATGCAAAATAGAGTATTCAAGGTGATCTTGCTTCATTATCTCCTTAATCATCACAACCCTGGAGCATTACAATCTCTAGTTGCCAGAAAAAAAAAATCTAAAGCACTAAAACTTAAATACTCTGCCTACACACTGCTGGTGAGAAGCACAGCCAAGGCTTGAAAGCATGTTCTCTTATTCTAGCTAGACCGAGCATTCCACGTGGACAAGGATGAACTAAGAATCTGGATCCTCGGACACCCTGAACACCCAGAGGCCCCACCCTACTATCTTGATTTCATATCCCATAGCTTGCTCAGGTGCCCTGTCTAGCTGCTCTCCTGCCCTGTCCCTAACCCCCAGTTTCCTGATGGTTCCTCCTCTCCTTAGTGCCTTAGGCTCTCTTCTGTCCTCTTTTCTAGGGGATCACATACCCCACAATCTCTGCTAGTTTATGGAGGATTTATTGACGAAGGGCATATCCCTTAAAGTAACCACCTCCAGAAATGACTTCCAAATATAGTAGCTACCTTCAATTTGTCTACACTGCATCTCCCAGTGTGGAACCACTCCTGAAATGCCTGTGGACTCTGCTCCCTGCAGCCTGATGAAGACAAGGCAAGAGTGCAAATCAAGTATCAACTAGTTAAGAGAAAAAATAAACTCATTCAACCAACAGCTCCTCATAAAGAAAATCTAACCCCGTACAACACAATTTTTCATATGGACTTTGGTCCTGTATTTATATTATTTGTCTTAAACGTAATCATTAATACAAATTAGAACATCTTCGTTTGTCCCTAAAATGTGATTACAAATGTGACATACAAAATCAATGTGTGTATTACATCCAGTAGAAGCTTTTTCAGAAGAGGATACCCAATTCTATGTCATATGGAAAATGTTCGATTTATGCAATCTTAAGGCATCCAGTTTATCAAAAATGTTCTTGTCCAAAACATGAAAACACCTGTAAAATAGTAAAGTGTTTCTTAAAGGGTATTTTCAGTTACAAAAAAAGTCAATGTTCCACATAATTAAAAAAATACATTCTCTCTCCCCTGGGGAAAAAAATAGGGATCTCTTAAATAAATGGCTCTTAACAATGTGAACCTGCCAAAAATCAATTCTTCCCTCTGCTATTATTCATTTGATAGATTTTACTACATCATAGCTCAACCTCATAAAACAAGGATGAACTAGTTATTTACCAAAATATATCCATGATTAAGTTTTATTTATTTGTGTAAAGCCACAGGACATGCACTTCTAAACAATAACAAATGGGCCATGTCTGTGATTCTCTCTCCTGTTGTCAGTTAATCTATACATTCTGCCTCTCTGCTCCCTCTCCCCACAAACATAACAGATCTTGCTTTTGTTTCAGAAAATTCAGCATACTGTTTCTTTTCTACACTGGCCAAGATATTTGCAAACAAATAAAGCTTATATCAGGGAATATAGGAAAATATTTGTATGCAACTGGCTATATAATCTTTTCCTTTTCCTGAAGGAAAAGATTGATAAATGTCACTACATTGAAATTTAAAATTTTTATTTACCAAAGGTTATAATACAAAAAGAAAAGCTACATCCTATGGAAGATAGTTGCTATGTATAAACTAGTATGATTCCCTTGAAAATCAATTTGATTTTATCCTGTAAATTTCGATGTTTGTATATTCTTTAATGTAGCAATTGCATTCCTGGAAATTATCGTACATATACATCCTTTATAAGGCTTTTCAGAGAAGCACAGTTTAAAACAAACAAACTTGGAAACAACTCAAATATTCATCAAAGAAGGAATGGATGAATAAATAGTTGTAAGTTACTACACTTGTTAAACAAAATACTTTTTAGTAGTGAAATCAGTTAATGAATAAATGACTGGTGAAATCTCCAAAACAAAATATTGAGAGAAGAAAAGCGAGCATTGAAGAATACATACAATATGATATCATTTGTATAAAATTTAAATCATAAAAAGCTTAAATATAATGCGTCCATAATAAAAAGGAAGTAAATGATGGGAAAACATTAAAAGAGTGGTTAACCTTGGGAGGAATGAGAACACCAATGGAAACAAACATGAGGAGATTTCAATGACATGGTTATTGGTCAATTATTTAACTTTGATGGTGGGTAACAGTTTATGTATGTATATACTTGTATGTATGAAACATCTTATTAAAGGCATTTTTACCATAAAACAAAACATTTTTCATAGTCTTGTTGTGAACGGCATAGAATATTATTCTAGTATTTTTCTAATAATCTGAAATTTCATATTCTTATAACTGTGCCTAATTTTTGCAGTTTTAAATGTTGACCATTTTACTGATGTAGTTTTTAGGTAAAATTTTAAAACGCTATAGAAGTACAATAAATTCAAATTTTCTTCCTCTTCATTTAAGATTAACAAATTTTTGTCTTGTATATTATTTGGTTCTTACCTCTATTATATTATCGTAGGTAGGTCACTAGTAGTTACTAAGGATGTCAGAAAAGTAAGATCATTTGAAAAGTTTTCATTTCTATCAATATGTTTTTATTTTGAACAGTGATCTGGTTAGTAGACTTGAATATATATTGCTGTGCTTTAGTAGGATATAATATCAAAAAACAAAAAATAATTTCAAAATATATTGGGGAACAATTCTTAAACAAATGCAAATAAAATAGATAACTTGCTTTACTTAAAGAATAAGAAATAAATAAAATGTACCAGGTAAATATGTATAGTAACCTTGGCTCAGAAAGCAGAATAAAGATACGAAAGCAAACTGCTTTTAGACTATTAATAGTGCTCAACCCTGCAGCTGGTTCTCTCGTAATGTTATTTCCTCCTGCCTCTGTCTAAAGTCCATCCACTGCTTATTGCCTTGTGTGACTCCTGACCTGTCTTTGTGCTTGCTGTTTACACTAACAGAGATCTCTTTTAAGCATAGAGCGCCCTAGAACCCATCTATGGGCTCCCCTGTTAATGCTAACCTTAGCCTAGAATAATCAGAACTGATTCTGAATACAATTTACTTTGCTTTTATTTGACTTGATGTTATTGTTTTTGCTTGTTTTATAAATAAGGAATTATCCTACTGAAGTCTCCAAGGATGTGTATATTGATACAATAATTCTTTGACAGTCACACTGCAATGTTTGACAATTGACTCTTCATAATCTTTAAGCACTGGTTGCCATGACACGAGACAACGGGCTTGGTGAGATTAAGGAGGCACGAGGCAGGGCTTCCTGCTGATCGCAGGGAGCATGGAAACTGACGCCTCACCGCCCTGACTCACGGTCATTACTTATAGCTCTGATACCTTCATCATAGCACACGAAAAGTTGTCTGCTTTGGTGACTCCCGTTTCAAGTAGGCTTTTTGTTTTGTTTGCCTGTTTGTTTTGCTTTGGTGGCTGTTTTTTTACCAGCCCCATTGTGATGATGGTGATGATAACTTCAATTTATGGAGCAGTTTCTGAGGCCTGTTAAACTTGTTCTAATGATTTCGAATGAATAGATTCATTTAATCCTGACAAACATCCTACCAAGTAGACATTATTATCCTCCCCACTTCACATAGGAGAACACTGAATCCAAGAATGGTTAAGTAACTTCCCCCAAATCACAAAGATGTTAAATAGCGAGATGTGGATTGAAGCCAGCAGTCCTCCCAAGCACTCTTGAGTGCAGAATCCAGGAAGAAAGGACTTCTCTGCTTGGCTGAGTGGAAACGTGTACCACTCTGTGCCTTCCCTGTGTAAATCGCCCTCCCCCCAGAGTATTCGTCAAGTGTCTGCCGCAAAATCAACATCTATGAAAGTCCTTACTTCCTTAACCACCATCCAGGGGCCCAAATTGTCAGTTACAGAGCTGAAGAAAAGCCAAACAAAGAAGGCCTTGCCTTCTCCAACCCTCCAGCACTCTTTCCTTGGCTTGCCTTTCTGAGATCTAGGCAATGGTGTTCTGAGCCTTCCCAAGGTACTGGCGTTTTAGAAGAGCAATGACGATCAGAAGGCCCGGAGTATGGAAGTCCCTGCAGCATCAGACCCTGGGTGCTGAGGATGCATCGTGCATCCTGTAGGCTGCTCAGGCCACTGAAAAGTCCTGTGACAACTTGAAACTGATGAACTCAGAATTATAATTGGTTGAATAAAGTATAAACTCTCCAAGTATTTCATTGCAAGCCGACTTTTGGCAAAATGCTATGTGGCTTTTAACGAAAAGGAAAGAATACACATAATTCACTTTTCTGAAATATTATTGTAGTATCTAAAATAAATTGCCAACAAATACTTTACACTTAAAAAAATGTATAGACAATTCAGACTTATTGGTTTGATCCTTCCACTATCAGTATCAACTCCCAAGGGATCAGAAGCCAAAATCTCACAAATCCAGTACAAAATGAAGTATGGTTGTCATCAATTGCATGTAATGTTTAATCATTAGAAAACATAAGAACAAAGTTGGCAATTGTGTACAGTACTGTTTTCTGTATTTCCAAAACTGCAGAATGTGTCTTTCAGAAATCAGTTCCAATCAGCCATTTTTGTCTTTGCATGCTTTATATGACTTCTCTATATATCTGATACTGACACACACGCACAAGTTCTATGTTCACAGATAGAACAAGATATGCGGGTATGGGTTTTAGTAAATATGAATATTTACCAAAAAATACTAGCTCTTCGTTTATTTAATGATTTCATAGCTATATTTTCCCATTTTGTATTTATTTTCCAAAATATTGTTTGAATTTGGAAGCTCTTATCCTTTTAATCTATTTTTAAGATATTATTTCATTAAACAAGTATTAATTGGGTAGCTATCAGGTGAAATTCATTGGTCCTATTTTAACTTCCTTTAATTAATTAGAATGAAGTCTATTCCACACTTTTTAATATCTCTTTATGATTTTTGATAAATCATAAAGATTTATGATACTCTGATCTTTTATGATACTCTGATCTCAGTACCTGTCTTCAAAAGAAGTAACTGATTATCTGAATAGAAGAACATGTGAATTGTATGATATATAGAATTAATAAAATCAATGATTTACAAACTTCTACATTTAATCTAATATTAAAATGTGAATGTATTAAGGTTTAACTGGATTTTTGTCATCTAGTTATTTGGATGAGTGTGTTTGTGCTCCAGTTCAAAAGCAGAAGAAGAAAGAAAAATAACAGACTTGAAAAAGTAATAATACACTGATATTTTTCCAAGCATATTCTTGAGTTTAACAAAAGCAGTCATACTTAATTGAAATTAACATTCTTAATAATTTAAAATTAGATCCCACATTAAATATGCATATTAGAATAGCTTTATGTAGTATATATGCAAATAAATTTGTGTACTCTAAAACTGTGTTAAAATGTTCGATGTTATTTTTCTGATTATATAATAGGTATTTTAGCTTGAAATTTATGCTGATTATAAAGCAAAAGTGTCAATACTTTAAAATATATACTTTAAAAATCTTATGATTATCTTTGATATGACATTTTAACATTATCTTTATGTCATGATTCTAAATCATTAGTACAGAATTACCTGGCATATTTTTCCTACTTCCTACTTTTCATGGTTGTCAGGAAAAATTTTATGTTCTTGAAAACTTAAATACCATTGATATTTTCAATAAATATTTATATTATGTTAATTACATACTATATTAATGTGTCTAAAATATTAGTAATCTATTTAAACTATAATCTATATTATATTATGCCTACATTAATGTACATCTATATACTTTATAATATAGATATGATATTATAATCTACATTGAAGTTCATATAATGACCAAGATGATTTATTTAATATGAGGAAGATGTTTCAACTCTATTCTTTGAAAGGGGACTCAACACTTTGCTTATCATTAAACATCGTATTTTTCAGAAATACTCATTCATTCATTCAGCTGCTGCTGACTTCTACAAACAGATTGAAAGACAGGAATGTTTGCCAAAGCTTTCTTGCATAGAATGTGCATTTTTCAAAAGATGTCAGAGAATAAGGTGGGTCACAGGGATGAATGAAAGCTGAATGTGGCATCAACTCCAGTTATAGAATAAAAGCCACTATTTTAGTCTGTACAGTGTAACAGTTACCAGTAGTATAAAATGAATTTGATGGAGCACCAAAAACATAACAAGTTAAATAAAATGTATTTTTGTTGATGAAAAAAGAAAATAACCTTGTGGGTCATAATTTCTTGATCCTGTCAATTCAGATTCCTTTGAAGGGTATAATATTGATTGATTTGTGGAGTGTCTTGTTATTACTAAAAGCTATTCTCTTTACTCTGAGGCTCTTCTCTTGCAAGAAGGAAACAAAATTATACAGCTGATATCATTAAAGCAAGAGCAAAACTGCATTAAGAGGCAATGTTTTGAGAATTGAACATGAAAGTGAAAGAGTTTGCCTCCCCATCTAAATTTCTCAAGCCTACAAAACATACCTGAGAGCAAACTCAGATCAATTCCCAAAGGGAAATAAAACACTCGACCTTTACTTTCAAAGTTCTTTTACTTCAGTTACTTAGGAAACTATAAAACATTTACTTTTACCTTAATCTAAAATCTACAGTTTAAAATAAATAGCATTACATTTAAAAGACTATGTTACTTTAAAAATAAGTTATACATGCTTCCAAGGTGATCTAGTGTGACAAGCTTTACCGTGTTATCTAGATAACAATGTTTTCTGGTCAGGAACACAAGCAATTTTCATGAAATTGTGGTAAAATAAATTTAGCACTTAAACATTTTTTGTTGGTTTCAGATGTTGAAACCACTTGCTTGTGTTATTACTATTATAAATGTAACCAATTCACCAACTATGCAGCTTGATTCTCAGAATCTGTACTTTCAATCATTCCTCTTTACTGAATCTTATTATCTTCATTAGTAACAGCTTTAAAATACCACCTTACCATACATTAATATTGTATTACATTGATGGTTGCTTCTAATAAATATTAGTCAATGCCATTTATTTTCTGAAAATAACTTATTCAGTTTACTTTGTTTCTTTCTTGAGTTATTTCCTTTAGGACAGAATGGAAGAAGAAAGAGAAGTCTCCTCTCTTGCCCAATTTTCCTCAATTTTTATGAGAAAATCGTGAGCATTCAAGGGTTTGTACAGAATATCTACTTTGTGGCATGTGCCATCTAGATGCTGGGATTTGATGGTGAACAAGATAGATATGGCTTACCCTCACACAGCTTATTGTCACACACAATATAAACTGATTCTAGAAAGTGCAATGTACTACACAGGGTGCTGAGATAGGTATCAGCAGGGGCAGTAGACTTTAGAAAAGATAAAGGAAAGAAGATCTCTCTGAAGAGGAAAAATTGACACTGCGGTGGAAAGAGAGCCTCCTGCGGGAGGGAAAGAAATTAGAAAGGTGTTCAGATGCCGAACAACTTGGCCTGTTTGAGGAAGGAAAACACCAGAGTGGCTGAAGCAAAGAGCAGACTGATGTGCTCTAAGGTCAAAGACAAAGGGGAGCTGGACCACGCACAATCTTTCATAGTGAGGAGTTTGGATTTTATTTTGAGAGAAGGGAAAACCATTCAAATTAGGAGAGATGGTAAGAATGTCGATTTATTCAATTTAAATTTTCGAAACACTATACTGTGTGAGCAACAGTGATAGAAGAACATTTCTAATATTGTTCCACGGAAAACTAGCTACACAAAATGATTCCTGAAACATTTAGGAAATACTAGATACCATATTATCCTTTTGGACAATCACAATATTCATTACTGTCTTAAATACAGAACATTCTTACAATGCCAGAAGCTGTTTCAATTTTCATTCCAATTCCCAAATAATTTTGACCTCAAAATCTGGTTTTCTGATGATATCTGGCACCTCTCCCTGGGACCACACTTTGGAAAATATTTATACATAAAAATGTGGTATTATTCAAGTGTGCTACATCATTGGAATAGTCTTGCTGTTTCAAAATTTCTGTAACTACTAAAAATTTCAATTTGTAAAAACTTTCGTTCATTACCAGAATGTCACTCATTCATTCATTTTTATATACCTTACATTCATCCATTTGTATACACCCCAAAAAAGTCACTCATAATGCTGTAAACCCTTATTAAGTCATGAATGGGATAATTTCTCCATAAGCCGTATTATATTTCATGTTCCCATTGGGCAACTTTGGCACTATATATGGATAAAGTAATGGTTTTCATAAGGATATCCAGTATTAGAATGTTAGGATGATTTTAATTAGTCTCCATCACAAGACAGGCTTACATGTGTGCTTGTCCATGTGAATTGCATATAAATCCTGGAGCATCACCTATGAATTTAAATCAGAAAGCTCATCAACTTCTGTTGGCAAGGTGAAAGATAAAAGCCACGGAAGGTCCTTCCCAGCTTCTGTCACTAATGATAAACAGCATTAACTTCTTCTGCAGACACTAATGCTGCTATCTTGGGAACACAGACAGCCACCAGGAGAACTTTATAGCTTCACTAATCGGACTTTTGTTTGTCACAAAACACAAAATAAAATCTCAACAAAGAAGCAATAAATATTAGCATTTATGAACAAAAGAAGGTCACATAAATATGTAGATCTCTAAATATGCAATGCATTCTTCATTAACCAAATATCATGTTCATTATTATAAGCTCTTATTAGAGGAGAAGGAAACAACAGAAAATAAGCACAAACTAAATGAAAGCTGGGGCAGATTCAGTTATGTATGAAGCATTTCCATTTCAAGATCTGGTGACTATAATGAAAACAAATGCTTTAATGCTGTGAAATAGTAAAGGAGTTTTCAGTAGAAATTAGTATTTCAAATTCTGTGATATCAAAAAACCAAACTTTTCTTCTAGTTCATCGAAAATCTTGTCTTTGTGGCATTATATTTTAAACTCAAATATTCTCTTAAAATTCTAATTTTTTCATTTTAAAAGCAAAATATTCATATTGAATAAATTTATTAATGTTGCTCATAAAGTTCAAGTATGTGTGGTAATTTTGATGTTTAATATAGAAAAAGCCAAATGATGTTCTCCCTTAAAAAATATCAAGAAGGCACATTATTATCGAACTAAGAAAACTCTAACAAGTTCAAAATAAAGAGTGAACTACCGTGTAAATCCTTTTTCAAAGTACATATGCTTATAAAATTTTTGTGATAGTCAGCTTATTTTTCATCTTTTTAAGCAAGAATATTAAATTCCTAGTTCTTTGAATGATTTCTATGTTCAATCGCTTCATTTTCTTTTTATAGTTTTCCTTTTTTGTATTATTACTAACATGTTTTATTCTAATTTTTTTCTCCTCTGCTATGTTTCCAATGAGATTAATAAAAGTATAGTTCAAGCAGTTTAAATTAATTAACCGATTGGTAAACTGTGTTACTAATTATACAAAAAACTTGTCTCATGATCCCTGCTGTATGTATTAAAAATATCGCACTATTACTTCAGTTATTAAACCCCATTGGGGAATAATTAGTAATGTTATGTTAAAACTCAAGTGCAGTTAGGTAGCATGCGTGCAATTTAGGAGACATGTATGACCAATTAGAGCATTCCTTTTAAGTGTATGCCTAAACCACAAAACAAGCTAGTGTAGATGATCTGGAGTCCAAGGGCCTGAGTGTTTTTTGATAATCATTAATTTTATCACCTGTAAAATGGGTTAATAATAGTACCTATTTCATACAGTTGCTGTGAGAATTGTTACATAGGCCTATAAAATGCTTAGCATAAAAATTGACCCTAATATGTAGCAGTGACTATTTGTTATTATGATTTATTTAGATAATTTTAAATGTGGTTACTGAAATATACAAAATAATACGGGAATAATCACAAATACATTTATTCACTGATACAAATATAAAATGTTGTACAAATACCATATAATTGCCTAGAGAATATGATATTGAAGTGTTTGTAGTGGGAGAGGCTAATAGGGCTAAATTATCTGGAGAAAGGAATTGGGAACCAAGTCTTTCATAATTTTGCAATTTATATATATAAAAAGATTATTTAGGGTCTGGCCTGGTGGCATAGTCATTAAGTTCACACACTCTGCTTCGGCAACCCAGGGTTCACAGGTTCGAAACCTGGGCACGGACTGACATACCACTCATCAAGCCATGCTGTGGCAGGGTCCCACGTACAAAACAGAGGAAGATGGGCACAGATGTTAGCTCAGGGCCAAACTTCCTCACACACAAACAACAAGAAAAAAAAAGAAAAAAGAAAAGGTTATTTATATAAATTGAGAAAAGACAGAGCATGTTGTACATTCGTTTTTATTAGATAAGAAATCAGTTGAACTGATCTTTGATTCAAAATCTGTTGTTTTATTGTTTTTTTACTTTTTATTTTCAGCTTATATAATCTAAAAACTGTTCTTTCATTTCTTCCCTGGAAGCTGAGAGACAGTGAATTTGTCTTTACTGGGAAAGAAAACAAGAGACTGGAAAAAAACCTGAAGTTGTGTAGTGGAAAGAACTTTAATTGGAATCAAATAAATCTTGCTTCACATCCCAACTCTGTGACTAACTAGTGGTATCAATTTGGCACAACACTTAGCTTCTCTGAACTTGAATTTCTTCCCCTTGAAATTGTGAAAAATATACCTAAATCATAGCATTGTTCAGGATTAGAAAATATGTATTAAAGCACATAGTTAGGTATCTGTGTTTGGCATGTAGTAATGTCTTAAGATAATGTTTGTTGAATAAATGAATGATTAAATGGTGTTTTTTAACCCAAGGAACCATCAAAAATCTGAAAGTAACAATATGGAACTAATGAGTTGGAAATGAGTATTTAGCTCTACAAGAGAATTTCTAGTTTTAGACTAAAAACTATGTGGTCATCCTAAATGTGGGCCCAGATCCCTGTATGGTAAAATCCTATTCAATTTATTTGTCCTCTATCTGGTTAAAATCGTCTCTAGATCCTTAAAAATTAGTGCAGGTACCTACAAAGACTATAAAAACAAAATCCAGAAATTTTTATCACCATAGGTGTAACTTGGCATTTATAACCACTAACCTTGTAGACTTAACATAGGTTTCTCCCAGACATATCTACTTTTCGAAATTATTTTTAAACAAGAGTGCAACTTCTCTTATAATCCTTCTTTTGATTTTACTATTTCTTTAAATAAAACATTTCTTTCTATGCATGAGGTATACAATGTCAAAATACATTTTGCATCATTTAAAATCAATTTTTTTCCTTGAGTACTTTGAAGAGTTCCAGTGATTTCCTTTAGGACTACTGTATGGAATTAATTTTTCTTTAACACAGGAATATTTGA
Source organism: Tapirus indicus (assembly GCA_031878705.1). Classification (NCBI taxonomy): domain Eukaryota; kingdom Metazoa; phylum Chordata; class Mammalia; order Perissodactyla; family Tapiridae; genus Tapirus; species Tapirus indicus. The sequence continues at coordinate 5,048,029 of CM062936.1, forward strand.
GGGATTTGTCAAAGAACAATGGGATAGAGTCAATGGATTATTTGGACACTTTTCTCTACCTATTTAAAATATTGCCACTTCACAGTTTCACAGATTAGGAGGAAAGAACAAAAAATTAAGCCCAGAGAATGTGGTTACTTTGTCAAAATATCTCATATAGATGGATAGCTAGCTAGCTAGTTAGATATAAATATAGATATAGACATCAATTCTCTATCATTAAACTTAAGTCCAATTCTCCATCATTAATCTCTGAGAATCTTAACCTAATTTATATTCAAGACTACAGTAAAATAAGTTAGAATTTTAACTAGCATTAAGATCTTTTAAAAATTCTATCTTCCTTCAGTAACCTTCAACCTTAAAAAAGTTCATTACCAAAAAATTATTTAGAAGAAAGAAGGGTGCATGAAAACAGAAATAAATCACAACTACTTGAAATGTTATTTCTTTATGTTAGATTTACTTTCTCCAAGATAAAGTAAAACAATCTACTGTTTTTGGCTTAGTCCTTTTTTTCCTGATAGGGTTGGAGACTGGTTGGGGCAGAGACTGCATTACATACAACCTCAACCAACGCATAGGGTGGGCAATTGAGACACAAATGAGTACACTGAGGGGGTCTTTAAACAGGGAGTGAGTAACGAATGATGGTATTCCCTTCCCTATCATCGGTATATATCTAAACTTTCCGTAAAAATAATTAGAAATGTATTATCTTTCTTGCCAGGATAAAGTTTGTCTGCTTGAAAAAAGGAAACATGTAGGTCTTTATTTTTAACATATTTCTCGAATATATGTGCATATGTATCTAAAGTACATGGAGAAGGCAAAATAAGTGTAGGTTTTACATTGCTAGCTAAAATGTTCTTTCAAGTATGTGTGGGAATCTCTTCTATAGATCTCCTCTACCTGATATTACCTACTTATTCTATTACAGTGGAAAATCAAGAATTGACTGACTGCAGGGAAATGTCTGGAAATAATATTGGTCCACACAATGCTTAGCCCACTCCCCTCTAATCCTTTACCTGTACAATAGCTAAAACACCACTTTCAGCACTGTGCTTTTTGCTCTTCCTTGTAACTATTGTTGAAGATGAAATTAGATCATCAGAAGCTAGTGGTCTGTGAAGGACACAATGCCTCTCTATCACCGTTGCACAATAGTTAGTGATGTATAACCCAGAGCCTTGAAACTGAAAAGTTACAAGTATTCAAGTGCTCTAGTCATATACAAAATTCAGTTGATAATAGCTTTAGTAATTGCTAAAATTATTGAAAAGACATCTTTGCGAAGGGGCCATAATATGTACCCAAATTAATTTTTGTGGATAATTTATTAGCGCTTTTTTAGTTCAATTATTTCTTCAATGTTTTGCCTAAACATACCCCAAGATACAAATGAGGAGAACATACTATTGTGACTCTCATCACACTTTTGAGAAGGTCACATTAATTGATGTCAGATACTTTCTAACTGCAGTGTCCTGATTCTCGACTGTATTCAGGTGTCATTATGTGGTATACGTGTGTGCAGAGTGGGAACCTTAAGGACATGTTGATGGTGAACAAAGTTTGGTATAGCGCTCCAATCCAGAAACACTCCATATTATTTTAACTTTTCTCTAATTCTTATAGCAACTAAACATTTAATTAACCCCTCAGTAAAGAAATATTTATTGATTCCTGATTATGTGCCGGGAACTGTTCTGGGAGCTAATGATACAATGGTGAATAGACATGGTCACTGGCCACGCCTCCAAACAGTGAACAGACAATTGCAAATAGTCTTAACATTGTGGAGGCACATAGAAAGGGTGATTTACACAGCTTTGGTATTGTATTTTTAAGTAAAATTCTGCAGCTCAGAAGAAAGTATTCTCTTTCCCTTGCATCCCTTCTGTATAATTACTTTAGTGCCAGATAGGTGCAAAATAAATATTTATGGAACTGAATTAATAACAGAAGACATTTTGCTTATGTGTTGGTTAGCTAGAAACAAATGTTGACTGAAATTAAATTTAAAGTATTTTACATTATGTAATGGTTATTCAATAAGAAGAAAAACCTCCCTCAAAATTATGTTATTAAAATTATATCATCAGAGGGTGCATGAATGTTAAATATATGGATATAACAATTCTCATATTATATATCAAAGTCATCCGTCATGAATTGGACATATCAATTTAAGATAGATTATGATATATTTATCCTCTGTCACAGAATATGTTTCCTTTGAGAAGTCAGTTGGAAATACACGCCAGAATACTATGTAAGGAAAAGCCAATGACATAGCTAAGCTATCTGTAATAATTTTAAATCTAGTTAATTCAATGTCTATTTCAAATAAGAGCACTGGTAGAAGATTAAAACTATTCTTTTTGTACCCTAATCATTATACCTGCTATTTGCTAAAAGTCTGAGATTCAGTTATAAATAAAAAGAAAGATAATAAAATAAAGGATTGCTATGAAATATTATAGTGAGAATACTAATTCTTCTAAGAATTATATTCCATTTATAGAGTGACAGATAAAAATTTTAGTAGTGATGCTTGATATTGAAGTTTTAATTTTAAATGGGCAATTTTAAGGCATTTAAAGTGACTGCTACCATTAAATTAGTTTATTTATTTTTGTCTGAATTAATTATTACAGAAGTACTTAGAGTCATATTTATACAACATGGTGACATCTCCCCTGTGGTTAAATTTTTCTGATAAAAGCTTTAGAACATTCTCCTTTCAAAGATTATAAATGAAAAATTACCACAAATAACAAGCCTAACAAAACAACATTCTGACTGTATTGTCATATTTATTATAAAACACTTGGTTCACTGCATTTTGGCATTTTATACAACTGGTTCTGACAGTGATTAACACGGTTTGGGCTTCTGCAGTTTCACCCAAGAGAAATAAAACACCAGAATCTCTGCAGGTGTGTAATGGGCCAGAGATTTACAATCTGTTCTGCAAAGTCAGACTTCAAAGACTTGAAAAAAATCCTAAAGTTGGCAATGCCTCTATCATCACTATTATTTAAGGTATTTTCCATATTTCAAAAGGCTAATTGCAAGATTTCATCTCCAATTCGACTTCCGTGCAAGTCTCTTCAGAAGACAATTTTCATTATACATCTGCACATTCCGGGTGAACAGACAGCGCCAATATGAAGCAGCAAACTAAATAATTAAGTATTTACTTGTACTTCCAAGGAGACTTCACTTACTTGAAGTATGTTGCATCATTTAACTGATGCTAAGGAGTAGTTGGGAAGTGCCAGGGTAATTACCAAATGACAATCAGGCAGCAGCACCTGGGCTAGGGCAGCCCCGGGACAAGCGCCCATAATTGCTTCCATGATTGCTTGGTGTGAACCTAATATAAAACACTCTCAATTAGGGTCAGAATGCACGTGATGATTTCAATTACAGGAATGTTCATCTTCCTGAGAGCTGCTCACAGAGGAAAAAGTTCAAATAGTGCTATTTAAATTTTTAGATGTGAGAGTTTACCCATTTTAGTGAATAGCAGGTCTACATGTATGTTTGACATAAAGTGCAAATTGTTCCATCTTTTAGAACTTTCCACATAATGTATTTTCGAATGTCATTTCTGTAGCTTACCATTTCATGAGTAAACAAGCAATGAATAAACAGCACAAAGGGCTATCATTTTAATGGTATGTCCCTCAGAAAATCAGTGGTGGGTTACTTTCTTTACTTGAATTCTGTTCATAAATTTCAATGAAAGTACCCAGTAATCTCTCTGTCAACCAAGGCTATTACTAACAGAAATGAAATAAATTGAATAATGGGCCAATATTTTTAGTCAATTTAACCACCAAAGGTTTTGATTGCTACGATATTTTGCCTGAAGTATAGTTCTCTTTACTTCAAAAGCGTGTGTTGAAAATTGTCAAGGTCATAGATACACACATTAACCGTATCAGTTAGGGTGGCAAAGAGAAAAGCCTTCTTCCATTACAGCAGATTGCAGCCTTCATTCCAACACTTATCAACTCATCAAGCTTGTTTAAACTAAGGAGTAATCTAAAAAAATAAAAAAGGAAAAAGTGCCTTCCAAATTATTCTTGACCCACGAAGAATGCTTAGGTACTCTATACACACACACACACACATACATACATATATATATATAATGTGAAAACCATCACAATATTACACATTTTTAAGCTTTGATTTTGAATAGAATAAAATATTCATTTATCAAAACTATTTCTTAAAAACATAAACAAAACATCTAATTGCAAATGTGCTACCAAAGCTTGCACTATTATGTGAACAATAACATCCTGCCATTTACCAATGTTATACATCCTACACTTAATTCTCCTTTGTTTGTTCTAGGATTTTGTAGTAGGCACAGCATGCGATCCAGAACAAGCATCAGAACCACAAGAGTATGTTCCTTGGATTCCTGACCGAAGTTATTGCATCGTATCTGCCAGGATGCTTCAGCAAGTTTCAATCAATAATGTTAACCTGAAGCCAGCATTGACCTAACTGAACTTGAACTCACTATAATATTTTATTATAAAAATTGGAGACAGTACTAATTCATTGTTTTAAAGTGAAAAAATAGATCCTTTTAGATTTATATAAAAGCCATAATTTATGTAGTGATGTTAATTTTGAGGGTACGATGTGCTTTAATCTCTCATTCTGCTTGCCGTTTTGTGACAGAAATGCTGAAGCCATCTGAAGGTTACAAACAATGTTCACTAATAACGAGTTCTTCTGTCCTTGTAGGTTTCACTTTGATGGATATCCAGAGTGCTTCCCCATGACACAATTCTACTGAGGAAAAACACGTCTTGAAAACACAGCTTGTGCTTTCACCTTCAAGTATAACGAGCATGATTTTAAAAATAAAGATAAAGTAAAAACGAGAAATAAATGCACATTTTTTGTCATAGTCCTGTAATCATTTTTATTACAGGTACTGCCAGATTTAATTGGCAAAAACAAACACGCTTTAGAAAGAAGAGTTGGCATAGTGGAGTGCTTTCTGTGGATTGTATGTTTTCATAATCCATCCTTTTAGTCATGAGACAGTAATACCACTTTAATGAGACAAATACAGCACATGCTTTCTCCGAAAAAGTGATTCCTTTTAACAAAGACTAACAGAAACAAGTCTCAACATTGCAACGTCCATTTTGGTGGAGGGTTTAGAGTTAATCTTAAGAGCCCCTTTAACATGTTTTAGCATTACCTCCCAGTTCATATTACAACCATAAGGTCGTGCAGAACGGACACAACCAAAGACACGTGTGTCAGGTCTCTCTCAAATGCTTCTACTGTCCACACAAAAATATGGAATAAAAATATCAGTCCTTTACGTAGTAAATAGTAGAAAACTACGTATGTTTAAACTACGTAGATGTGCATATTTTGTGTAAAGGCTAAACCAGGTTTTCAAACGAGACTCCTGAGTTGTCAGCATTGGCTATACAGAGAATCTTGGTATTTGGGGACGTTAATTCTAGTGAAGTTCACCATGAAACGTTATCTACTGAATCCACAGGTGTTTAAATCAGAAGTTAGTATTCTGTTTGCATTATATGTTGTTTCGTGGACTTTCTCACAGATTTCAACATAAAAATGACCTCATCAATTTACCACTAACAGATGTCTATTTCAGTAAATTATGCACATTAGTTATCTTTCTCAATATATGCACACTATGAAATGACCTTATATAAAACTCTATACAAGGAGGATTAAATTTGGAAACTGTGTGTGAGATGATCACAGAAACCCATTATTTGTTTAACAAGTTTATGTCTCCACCTCCTTTGCAGTGCTGTGTAGCCTAGGATTCCATGGACACAGGAGGAAACACAGGCAGAAAACAGCTGTTGACTCTCATATAGGAATGTAAACTTTATCCATGACACCATGTCAGCATAAGCAATTTACTGAAAGTATGCAATGAACTCAATAGACATGCCCTGAGAATCTTAACATGGAAGATTTACCCTCCTCCTTGATATAAGTCTATGAATTTCGATGTGTCCTTAACTATGTATTTCTTTCTGTATTGTAACACAATCATCTCAATGTTAGTGGAAATGTGATACTAGAAAATTCATAACTGTATAAGACTCTGAAAATGTGAAGGGAATACCTTAACACACACACACAACAACAGATATGTAGTAAATAATACAAACAAAGAGGATAAAGTTCCAGTCCACATTTCTTTTAAAATGGGAGAACAAATTGAAACCTCCTTTTTTCCTTGCCAAGAATGTGCATCTCATTATGTAAAGAATTTTAATGCTGATTTATAGATGAACATATAGAGAAGTTATCAAGGACCTAATCTTTCATTAGGTTTTTGAAAAGTAGTTTCTAAATATATGCATGTCACTTTAATGAAAAGAATGATGATAGTAATTTCTAAATGACCTACAGATGTGTTTATATAGCACCTGCCTGTCTCTATGGGGCAATTTTTTTCATTTAATTTCACATTTATCAAATGAGAGAGTGTGGGCTATTGCAGAGACAGTTGTTTGATCTAGCAATTTCTTCAAAATGGATGTTTTTGATCAGTGAAATTTGGGGACTACCTTGAAAGGTAGAAAAGACACTTCCTCTTTAATTCCAAACTCTGGTATCTGAAAAGTAGAACTGTTTGGAGACACTCCACCTGCTTCAGCAAACATGCAGCTATCCCTGTCCTGGGGAACATCTGGTTTTAAGAAGGTGAGATGTAATTACCGCAGGGAGATCTGAGCTACTCCATATGCTTAATCACATTGGGCATGTCCTGCAATTTGCTGGAGGTCCAAACAAAAGTTGTATGGGCTTAATTGTTCTGAAAAGCATTCCCGAGGATGATGCTCCCTCAAATCCCATCCAGAATTGTTAATAATGAAGTTATTCCTACGGGCCTTTTCCAGATAACTGAAATCCACTCTTTTATCAACACCTTCAGAAAATGTCAGTTCCCTTTGAAATACAATACATACGTTCTTGCTTTCTTAAGTTGTGTGGTAGAGACAGCTAGCTATCTCCAAAATATTCATAGGGAAGGGTTTGGGTGGATGTAGTTTCCCAGACAACCACTATATTTCCTTGCTTCACTTACATCCAGACTTGGTCTTGTGACTAGTTCTTGCTAATGTGGGGTTTTTAAGAAGTGACGGTTCTTCTTCATTTTGTCAAATCCTTCTGCTGACTGGTAGGAAAAGATTCCAAGACCCTTTGCAATGGTGGAGCTGCAAGACAGAAGGAACTTGGATCCTGGATGGTGGAAAGCCACTCCCTGACACGCAACGTTCATGTTGAACTGTTCGGTGACAGAGAAAAAAGCTTCTATTCTGTTGAACCACTGTAATTTGGGAGATTATTTGCTACAGCTGCAAGTGTTATTCTCAGAATGTCAGCACCATCATTATGCTTGCCAGTTATGGCTCAGAAAGTCCATTCAATAACCATTCATACTGAACTATGCTAGTCCCTTGGAAGAAAAGAGGGATATGATACGTTTTTTTTTTTTTTCTTATGGTCTAAACAAGAAAGAGATGAATAAATGCAGATTTATAAACGATATAGTGTGTGCTAGGTAAGTGGGTGGGTAAACCTTCAGGTGGCAGCATGAGCAACAGCAATGAATGAGAAATAGTATGTTCAGGATGTGAAACTGCAGATGGTTCTCTGTAGCTACAGGCTGACTCTGAAGCAAGGGAGTGGTTTGGCAAGCTCTAGAACAGGCGAATGAATGACTGAATTGAGGGGAAACAGTTCAGAGTCGAGAAGACCAGTTAGCAACCAATACTGTTGTAATGCTCCAATAAAATCTAATGGGGGCCCACACCAGGGCAGTGGAGAGAGGGGTGATTAATTAAATTTGGGAGAGTAGGTGAGAAAGGTTTAGCTGACTCTAAATGGTTACACCAAAAAATAAATATTCAAGGAGAGGCCACTTTAGAAGGAAATATGATTAATTCAATTTTATCATATTAAATTTCAACTGTCCATATGCTACAGAAGTATTGACAACCAACCAGCTGTTAGATATATGAATCTTGAAAAGCAAATTTGATTATGGAAGTGAGATTTTGTGTTTTTGCTTACTTCTATGTTCACAGCTATATGTTGAATATTGATGTCAAAGACACTACCTTCTAATATAATAGATGGATCACATATTTTAAAACTTTTTTTATATTGCTGTTTTATTAGGTAACAATAGTAGATGAGTCACTAGTATGGCAATTCCTAAGGTTCGTCAGAAATACATATAAGCTTTCTATGTTCTGCTTACTAATGGTTCTCAATACTCTCTTTAGTAATAATCTATAATACTTAATCTGCTTAATTTATTGAAATTGCTTGCATTCTAGAAACTGAGAGAAATTCTATTTGATATTTTCATTGGCTATTTGAACAAAATGTTTTGTATTTATCTTTTACATGTGTGTATATTAACTTTTTCAGTTTAATTTCATACACAATATAACAATTATCATGTTATTGAAGCCCTGAATACGATGGCATTACAGCAAAACTGAATTTAAATGCTTTACTGAAGAGTTGCCGATGTGATTCCATAACAGGCTTTGATGATCTGCCTCATGGAATATTACTTATGCTTAAATATAACAATTTAGTTTAATTTTAAAAGGAAATTTTTGTTTTCACAGATCTTAGGTCACATTTTTGGAAGCACTTTCAATATGCCATGCACAGTGGACAATGCTACAGATCCCAAGTTCAATAAAATATTGTTCTCTCAATTTGCTTTTTATTAGTGGAGTTATGAGAACACTAGTCTCCTTTTTCCCTCTCACAAATTGGCCTAGAATAAAGAGAATCAGATGAAGAATTGGTGGTTCTTTTCTAAGAAAAGAGGATTTTGTTATCAATACTATATCAGGACCGTGCTTTATCCCAACAGGAAGAATTCCATTCACTGACTCATAACTTGGCCAAAGACTATGCTCTAGGACATATCTTAACATATCCCATTTTCAGCGGGTATAGTCCTTAATTCATTTCCATTCCACACACTGCCCTGTCCCTTGTTATCCCTACGCTTGTCCCATGCCAGTGTACCTCTTGATAAAATTGCTCCATCCAGCTTTAAAGATGCAATGCAATGCTCTACTGAGAATGTTTTTTCATGAACTGGATTACTTTGAAAATCGCAGCAAAAGGATAATAAGAATAGACAGAGATTAATCAATTTCTTTTAGAAATGCTGCCTTTTAGTCCCAGGGAAATATGCTCATTTGCATGGTTGAAATATAGCATACTGAGTTCTTTAGCCCCTTTCACCCTTCTCAGTCAAGCCTAACACCCATGAATCACTGGCAAGTGTAATGAGGCTGTAAAAGAAGACGTCCTGGTGGAGAGATTGTGCCAGGTCCCTTAGGACTCTTGCGATGATGATTTATATTTGTCTGAGTTTACACAACACCACTGTCACATTATGAAGTGTTTCAGAAATGAGCAACTGCTAACCTGGAGTTGATTTTGCGCAATTTCACATTAAGTGCAACCCACTATCTACAAGCTTCTGTCCTATTTGCAGCTTTAATTTTTCATTGAAATCAATATTTGGTTAACCAGGCACTAAAATAGCCTCTCCGTCTTAAGTTATCTGTTTCTGTACCACGTGTGTATTATAGTCTTAATTTACAATTAACTTAATAGCATGCAGTGAATATGTCTTCATAATGAATTTTTCTTGTGAGTGTTACACACAAACAGCTTTTCTAAGATTGGTGCTCATTTTTTTCCAAATTTGCTATCAGTTTTATTGGCTATGCAATTTCTTTCCTTTGGTCAATCACTCCTTAAATTGGCCAGTTTAATGCATCACAGCAAATGATTTTCAGAAATCATTAGGCACATGAAAATGCATATTCAGCTCACACAGTTTTAATTGACCCCGCTCACACCTACCAATGGCACTCCTAGACAATCTGTCGACTTTGCTGCTCTTCATTTCATTAAATGCTGAGTATACAAGCTCCTTATAAAAATCTTTTCCCTGGATCTGAGTTATATTATCTTTTTGGAAAAGATTGATATAACACTCTGCTGTTAATAAGACTGGTCTTGGTTTAGCCAAGAAGTTCTTAGATAAGTACTTCTAGAAAGCAAAGCTGGGGGTAGTTTACAACAATGGTTCTCCACTGGGGTCAGCTTGCTCCTGAGGGGATATTTGCCCATGTTTGCAGATGTTTCTGATTGTCACATGTGGGGGTGGGGTTGCTATTGGCATCTAGCGGGTAGAGGCCAGGGATTCTGTTAAACATTCTACACTGTGCAGGTCAGTATCTCACAGAAAAGAATAATCCAGTCAGAAATATCAATAGTAATAAATTGAGATACGCTAGTCTACAGCATCCTATAAAAATGTGTTTGAATGGCCTGAGGGCTGGCCATAGAATCTACTGTGAAGTCGGAGAAATCTGTCTGAGTTCACACTCTGCCATGCTCCCCTTCCTCCTGTTGATGGTACAGCCTGAGTTCTTTCCCTGGTTAGCATCCTATCTTATCAATCTTCCCTGATGTAACTGCCTCGCTTCGAATCGCTTTTCTTCTTCCCAATAGTAGTTAATAACTTTAAATGATGCAGTCTGTACTGGGTTTTTTGCCATTGACATATTTACTTAGTATTCCTTGTGGCAGTAGATATGGCAGTTTCCTACACTGTCCTAGCTTCCAGGCTCTGAAATGTGAATGCATTTTAATACGATTCTTGGGAAGGCAGTATGATATAGGTGGATAGATTTGGCACTGAGATAGACAGGGTTAAAGTTCTCGTTTTGCCATTTATCAGGTATGTGATGTTGCAGAATCTGAATTTTCCATTTGTAAAATGTAGAAAGGAATTCCTTCCTAATAAGACTGGTGTAATAATAGAAAACTATAGGTTTACAATAATAGGCTATAATAAGTACTCAACAATAAATGTTAATTAGCTTACCTTTGAGAGATGGTCTGAGTCCAAAGAATAATTTCAGTAATAAGAATTTGGTGAAAGTTGGAAGAAATATAAACAATTTTGTGAAAGTCAGGTAGAAGGAATGTATATTCAAAGATGAGTCATATAGACACCTATGTTAAAGTTTTTTTCTTCTGTCAGAGTTAATTTTTGGAGTTTAAGCAAGTTATTTTTTTTCTGAGTTTGGCTGTGATTTCTCTAATTTGTTACTGAGAGTGATGGAGAGTATTGACAAGCCATTTTCAAAATTAAGCCAGTAATAACTAGATCCCTCTTAGTTTTAGGGGTTTTTCTACATATGTTGAAGGGTCTATGTGAAATAGAATATTTAGTTGAAAAAAATAGAACAAAACCTAAATTTAAAATTATCTCAATGTGACTATAAAATTTTTTAAGAAACCTTTTCCAATAGCCTTATTAATCATAGAAAAACTTGCACTAACCACTCTCTGTACCTCTATGCCAGCAGAGAGTGGAAAGTCAATGATATCACAAATCCTCTGAGTCAATTTATGTTTAAATTAATTTTGCATAATTTTATCTTGGAGAAGTCATTTGAAAATTTTCCAGCACTTTAGCTTAATTTTGTATTTATAAATAATAATTTTCTGTCACTGCATCAAAGGCCCCTTTCAAAGTCTTCGTAAAATAGTAGGAATTGAGTATGACAGTTGTAAAAAACCAAATGCAAATGGCAAGTTGAACAGCATATTCAAGGCATGGCATTAGAACATTCCTAATTGTACTATTTTTATCTGTGCTCTAGAACTTGTTAATGTGCCTTGCAAAAGAATATTGTGTGTGTAATTCTCTTTCCCATACCTTGTGAACTACTGAAAGTCAACAACTTACATTGTGCATGTCTTTTCAAAATGCAGATCTCATTACATTATTCCTCTACTTAAAATCTTTCACCGGCTTACAATTGTCAAAACACCAGAGTCCTTCAGAGGCCTGCAGAGTCCACATGGACTGGCCATGGACCAGCTCTCCAACCTCTCTTCACTGTCCCCTGGAGCTCTGTGCCCCAGCCACCCTGATGTTTCCTTAGTTGCTTGGAGGGGCATTGCTCCCTCCCATCAGCTCTTCTTTCTCTACCACTTCTTAGAAATTTTTCCTTGTGTTTTTCTCCATGCTGATCCTAGTCATTCCTCAAGATTGATTGTAGAATTCAACTCGTTGTATAGGAAAACATCCCTGAACACTGTGGCACCCGAACATTCTTACTTGGTTGGCTCTTTCTCTCTGCTACATCACCTGTTGAAATTATCTGATAATGTATATACCTCATCCACTAGATAGGCAGTTGTTGAGAGTTGGCAGTGTCTATTCAAATTTTGACTTCATAACCATTTATTTTGTATATAAAACATGCTCCACAGGATTAGTTGAAATGAACTATTTAATTCAAAACATGGTTTAAAATGGCCTATTCAGTGGATCATAGCATTCATACCTTCACCCGGGTTTAAAGTTGACCCTCTATTTTCAGATCAGAACATCTTATTTCCAGCTCATGTTACAACAAAGATGGAACTTGGGCAGCCATCATACAGATTTGTCCAGAGCAAATTGAGAATAAATAAATAACTACACCAATCATTTTCTTCTGCTTAAACTGTACCAGCCCCTTCACTATTTCAGAAACAAAGATCCACTCCTTCTTTGGGTCTTAACACTTGCCAATATATTCTTTGCTCAGATATCCAAAGTTATCCTATATAACACCACAACCTCCATCTTTTCCCTATTTTATTCTCTCTTTAGCTCTCACCACAATTACATCCTACACATGTGATTCATTTTTCATGTGCTACCATCTATATACCCACTACAATGCAAGTGTCTTGAGTGAAGTGAGTTTTAATTGTTTTGTCCCTGTTCTATTCCCTGCACCTAGAATAGTGCCTGGCACATAGTAAGTATGCATTTCTCATGGGCAAGGGCAAGACATATCCCTGCCCTTAAGCAATGCATGATTATATTGGTTGATTTAGCCACAATAAGACAATTCACTATTTCAATATGTCATTCCACCTAAAGACGAAAACCACTTTTCATTATGCCATGTAGTTGAACATAAATAAAGGCATATTTAAAAAGTTGACATAACAAACTCTATAAGTCGGTTTTATTCCTGAAACATAATCTTCTAAAAAAATCATATTGAAAAGTAAAGGATAATATTTGTACTTAGATTTAAATTAAGAAAAAGTACATATGTAATTATAAATAATTGTACCCCTTCTTAATGCCAATAATCATCTAACATTATTGAAATTAAAAGTTAACTATTCTCGGGGCCGCCTGGTGGCGCAGCGGTTTAGTCCGTGCTTGGCAGCCCAGGGTTCGCGAGTTCGGATCCCGGGCGCCCGCCGACGCACTGCCTGTCGGCCATCTTCCTCCCATATAAAGTGGAGGAAGATGGGCACGGATGTTAGCCCGGGGCCAGTCTTCCTCAGCAAAAAGGGGAAGATTGGCAACAGATGTTAGCTCAGGGCTGGTCTTCCCCACAAAAAAAAGTTAACTATTCTCACTTTTCTTTGAAACAGAGTTAATATTTTTATTGTAAAATTCAATGGTCAAATTTTCATTATGAAACAAGGATAAATAATTGCTTAATCCTTCACTAATTTCAAGTGCATTGATTTTGGAAATAGGACTTTTAAAAAATATTGAGTAGAAAGGAAAAAATAAGCAAGCAGGATATCTAATAAATATGCTTTTACCATTAACATAGAAATCAAATTACATAGTAATACTGTAACCAAAGAGATTTTGAAATGAGTGCTACTTAGGAAAAAAAGATCTAAGGAAAAAGAAACAAACAAAAATTCCTAAATAATGACTCACTGATAAAATAACTCATTGTAAAAATTCTTTAATGCAAAAAAAAATCATATACAATTCATCAAACTGAAAAAAAACACACAATTATTTCCCTGAAGCTCTAGAGCTGGGCAGTTAATATGGGAAGAAAGGAGTGAGGGATAAAGTCGGAGGGGCAAGAACAGAGACAAAGGGAAACATAAAAATTATAGAACCAGTTGTCATTTTCAGTTTCTTACATTGCAATTCAGAGGGGGCACTGGATAACTGATTTTCCTCTGAAGTGTTCTAATAGAATGGAACCCCACTGCATTTTCTTTTCAGTTATAAAAGCAATTGACTCCTACTTCCCTAAGGGTAGCCTGAGCTTTAGAATTCTTCCAGTCCATGAGATGTGCCTTTTCTCCTTAATTCTTTAAAGTGTAAAAATGAACAAAAATATTCAAATATTATTTTCCATAAAAAATGAGAAATGCAAGAAATAATTTTATTAGACTGTCTCTAAGAATAAATTAGTGCTAAATCTATGGAAGATCAAGTGAAATATGTTCCTAGTACATAGAGAGAAATAAGCTTTCAGGAACTCACATGTGTAAAAAAAAATCAGTGTAGACTGGCTTGAAAAACGTCTACTTAAGGACTCACTAGTATTAAGTTAAAATTTCTGTAAAGCTTAGCCTGACTCTATGAACAGCAGCATAGCATGTTGTCCGACCATTTGAGGAAGAACAATTTAAGTGTATTAATAACCAAAACCACACGGGTGCAGTAGGTCCGGAGAATATAACATCATTTGAAAGCTAAGCTGGATTTGACATGGCCATTCAGTCATTTGAGACAGAAAGGGATTTTCTTTTAAATCATAAAATTACAAATATCAAAAAGGCATGCAAGTGGTCTGGATGCTGTGGAAGGAGAACTGTTATTTCACCCTCCTGCCATTCTGAGTTTGTACATCACTTCCAAGTCGGGACACAAGACAACAAAACAAGAGCAACAACATCACTATTGAGCTCTGAGATAAACCAAAAATAAATGTAGTCGGTCCTGGTTCCTTATGAAAATGAAGCTGTGAGGGTAACTTTTAAGGCTGAATCTGCAGTCAAAACCACCTTTATCCCTGAGTTTACAATGTGAAAAGTACAAGAAATTTGCTGTTTTCCACCATTAACATATTAATGTAAACTTAGATAACATTGCAGTTATTTTCCTGTGTTTTTATTTAGCAAGACAGTTATACTCGAGTCTGACTCACAACTTAAAAAGTAAACTGGTATGGTTTTCTAAGTGCCTTTGTCTGTGAGTGTTATGCTCATAATACAGACGATGACAACACAGTATGTATAGATTCTATAAAGTTGTTTTGGATATGACAGAGTAACACACCATTATAGGTGAATTATAGAGCCTTAATTATTAACCTTTCAAGAAACATTAAATTACACAAATATGAGTTACATATACTCTTATATCAAGATTATACATAATCTTATATCAGACATATTTGTAAAAGTGTTTAAGGAAATAATAAAGTCTACTTCAAGGTATAGCTTACACAGTATTTCTAATAACTACTATTTTATATATTTTAGGATTTACATATATATATATATGTGTGTGTGTATACACACACACAATCTTTCCATCATTTTTCTAACAAGGATTTAGCATTATATAAATACTCAAGGGAGTAAATATACAAGGAAATCAGTGACCCACAAGTTAGGCAAAACTGTCTCCACAGTTTTCATATAGTCTCCCTTGAAAAGACAATCCCACCCAAGAGAACAATACTTTAAATATCATTTTAAGTGGTGCTACTGAAGTATAACCAGATCCAGGTCTCAGAAACCTTTAGCTAGCTTAGAAGCTCTTTCCCAAGTTTTCAGGACTAGACATATTTGCAAGCAGCTGAGCAATTCCAGCATTCCCTCAGCCAGTGCAGTAAACTTTACATATATGGGAAGCATACTGTTGTCAGGTCTTACCCGGGGAGCTTTTCAGAGTCTGTGTGTTTCCTAATCAAACTGAGCAGGTGGTTAAATATTCAAGGTCACCTGAGAGACAAAGTTTAATGGAATTCATGGAACAATAGAGTGAACACGAAGAACAACACAGCAATACTTTATTCCTTTTACCAACTTAGACCCCTTCAACAATCTAAAAAAGCACCAGCTATTACTTTAATGATCAATGATGCCCATTTTGATGTGATATCATTTTGATGTCCCTGTTTGACTGACAGAGTATATGTTAACTTAAAAATATGGAATATGTCATCCACTGTGGTAAGCAATACAGAATTCTTAAGTTCAATCAAAATTCTTCAACTCAGTGAAGATGACTCTTTTTCTCAGCTCAATCACACCAAATTTGGAAATATTTTATTTGAGTAAGCATCTGGAATATGGTTCATCAAATAATCAATAGATTTAATGCATATATGTATCAAATGTTCACACACCTTTCTGAGGGAGGTACTGAGTGATAAACATGAAAAGGTAGAATCAGCCTCTTAGATCAAATACTTTGTTCAGGATATCTGAGCTTTGCCTGCAAAAACAATTTTTTGAGGACTTTTCTTGTTCTTTGAAAATATTTTTTGTTTGATCATAGGTATAAGGAAAATACTGCCAACATTCTTTCCACGCTAACTCATGCTTCAAGTAAACACCCCTTATTTTAAATTATCCCTTGTTCCACAGGGGGCTATCAATCCATCTTTCAAGACTCAGATCAAAAGCCACCTCTTCTAAGCTGACATTTTTACTTGCTAATAACCCAAACCTTCTTGACCCAGAGAATGGGAACAGCCTTTGTCACCCTACTGAATCGAATAATCTGAAAGACTACAGATATGGCTGACACCCCTCTCCATGCCCAGACTCCAGTTTATATGAAATATGTAGTATTTTTTCAACTTCTGAATGAAATGACTGAATAAGCGAAAGACAATACTTAGATAATATTTAGATAATAGATGATACAGTAGTGTTAGGAATGGGAAAAGAAGAGGCCGAGAGATGCTTTTGGAAGATAATAAGGTGACAGTACTCTGTGGAAAGATGCAGAAGTGCTGGCTGTGGAGGGTTGGGAGGTAAAGTGGGAAGAAGTCAAGGAACACAGGAAAATGGCAAGCTTATCAAATTGAGTGTAGGATGGATATTTGATTTTGTGAAAATTAATTTAAAACGGAGCCTCATTATAAGACATATATTTTGTTGCAATAGAAAGTTACATCAACATTAAAATGATTTGTATTCCCTTTGGATATGACAAATTCATACAAGAGGTCTGAAAGCATTTATATGAATATTATTTGAGAACCAGAACCTTCTAATCCCACACTCAGCCTAGATACTAAGAATTGAAACCACACCTTACTGTATACATTAACATTATGTTATTTCTCTGTTTTCATTAACATGACTATTGTTCCAAGAGTCTCCTGCCCAGCAAACTTTTCATTGTTCATTATAGAGACACTTTGAAAGACCTACCTACTCTTCAATAGAAAATGCCAATAGGCAATTTTTCCCAAGATTCTTTGCTTCCTGGTTTCAAAATTCTCAACTTGCTGTTTCTACCAACATAGACTGTTGTATTACAGTCTTTACCCAGTCCTAACCAGCCCCATTTTGAAAGATCCACCTTAAATCAAACGTCTAGTTCTCAATAAATTCTGATCTTGTCTTCTCCACTCTAAGACACTGTCCAAGTTTTGTTAGATTCTGTGTTCTCTCTCACTGAGGTAAGCAATAAACCCAGCTTTGTCCTATCTTCTATCACATTACATAATGATCCCTTCTTTTTAGTGGTTGAAATCAAGTTCTAGTCTCTTAGCAAGTTAGGTGATAATAATACAATATAGTTGTCCATATTCACTATACTGTGCAATAGATCTCTAGGGCTTATTTACTGCTTGTTGCAAGTTTGTGCCCTTAAACAATATCTGACCTACTCCCCCACCCCCCGTCTTATCTTCTTGTCAGCAAGTTGTACTGGTGATATTTGGGAAGTAAGCTTTTGACATATTCAACTTCCATTGTATGTTAAAGCTGATCATTATTTGTTCTAAGTCAAAAAAAGCAAAGAAAACTAAAGAAAGTCATTCTCAGAACCTCATAGGAGCATTTCTCTCTCCCGCTCCAATGCTGAATGTAAATACAGATTGTTCAGGAAGACAGAAAGGGAAAAGGAGGGAATGAGAAGTGGGAAGCTTTAGCTTTAGAAATAAACACCTAGGACAAATGTCAGTGAACAATGATACTCTGAAAACTGCAGTATCTATTTTTAATGTCCTACTTCCAGCTTCACGAAGGTTCACATACAAACACATAAAGAAACTGAAGACTGCAGCAGGTAAGAAACGCCACTTAGAGCAACAAGACGACTTCATTTAATTGTTCCATCTGTGGTTAAACATCTGGAGGCTGGACCTTAATAAATGCTGCGATTCTGTGTGAAGAGAAACAATCTCTGGACTTTTCAGAGAGCAATTGAAATCTCTGAATAGGAGATAAAAGATGCCATTTAGAACAGAGTAGGTAATGATTGCATTAAGCATGTCTTGGGAAAGATTTCCAGAATAGAGTCCATTTGAGGTAACTCTGAAAAACAAGATTATACAGAAAATTGTGATTATGAGAAAAGATATTGGATGACTCTTGTTATAGCAAATACTAGCACGTATATAATAGGGTAAGCTTTTGCTCTTTGCATCCTTTGTACTTGAATCAAATCAATGGAAGAAATATACTGAAATATATTGAAAAAATAAGAAATTATATTTTTCTGTATGTATCAAATTGCACTATTTACAAAGAACTAGAATATTTTAAAATCTATTTAAAATATTCTCTCTTAAGTATGGTTAATAGCTTTTCATGAATTTTTGTATTAACAAGACCTTATCATTTCTCAAGTTTATGGGTAAAGCTATTCTTCTTTAACCTCTGATTGCCTAATTGTAACTGACCTTGTTGGGATCTAAATATTTCACAGCTCTATTGTCATACAGAATGGATTATACACTCGACCAGCAATTCATAAAGTAGCATGGACCTCTGAGTGTGCATTTTCGTATGTGTATTTTGTTTGTCTCTCTCTTTTTTTTTAAGACACTTGTTGGAAAGCAACTTCACTACTAAAAGCTAATATCCCGAGAAGCTAAAATGAATTTCCTGTGCTCAGATGTGATGGTTAATTTTCTGTTCTACTTGGCTGGGCCATAGGATGCCCAGATATGGTCAAACATTATTCTGGGTATTTCTGTGTGATTTTGGATGAGATTAACATTGAAATTGGTAGGTTGAGTATAGCAAACTGCCCTCTGTAATATGGGTGAGCCTCATGCTATCAGTTGAAAGCCTGAATAGAACAAAAAGGCTGAGGAAGAGAATTCCTCCTGCCTAATGACCTTTCAACTAAGACATTGGCTTTTTCCTGTCTTCTGACTTGAACAGAAATATCAGCTCTTCCTGGGTCTTGCACCTGCTGGCTTTTGGACTGGAACTACACCATCAGCTCTCCTGGGTCTCCAGCTTGCCGACTCATCCTGCAGACCTTGGCTCACCAGCCTCCATAATTATGTGAGCCAATTCCTTATAATAAAAGTCCTTATATATAAATATAAATATCCACTCTATTGGTTCTGTTTCTCTAGTGAACCCTGCCTAATGTATAAGGTCAATTAACAAAGAGCTTCATATTTAAACTAATTTACATAATTAGGTAAAGGCTAGTTAACAATTGAGCTAGCATAAGGGAAAAGGTAGAAAAAAGCAGATCTCAGAGAGAATGAGGAAAAATTGATTATTTCTGATAATAGAAAGAAAAAAAGGAATGGGGCATTTTTGCAGTTGATTGGGGATTGCAGCACAGGATACTGCACATCTGGTGACAACCCGATACTTTTGGAGGAGATAGTGGGATGTAGGAAAGAGAAAGGGAAGATAGGAGAAACTGAAAGATGGCAAGGATTCATTAGAAGCAGGAGCTGGTGGAACCTGCTAACTACTTTTCCTTTATAACCTTGCCTAACAGCCCGGCTTGCAGGTAAGCTTCTGAGAAGGAAATGGTCTTGAAGGTGCAGAGGTAAATAATTTTGCATTTTTGCAGTAAAAGATCCTTCTCTGTTTCCAGGCTTAGTGACTTCTGTGAATGAGGGCCCGTAGGTAGATTGATCAATGTCCTGCAGTCTAGGTCACTCAGTATATGACAGTCGTTGCAATATGGTATTTAGGATTTTTTTTTTTCTAGAATTTTAAAGCACTGGGAAAATAACAGAGCTCGGATATGGAAATATCTTAGGAAGATTTTGAAGGTTAGAGCCCATGCTTCACTAGCCTTCATTCAACATCTCTTCTCAGTTTTGACAGTATGCTTTCTGCATATGACGTGGGGCCCCATGTCTGCTTGTTGAAGCACAGCTTAGTCAAATGGCATGAACTGTGAAATAAAACAATTTTGAGACTGAATCCTAGCCTGGTTACTTTCTCTCTGTATAACATTGGACTATTTATTTCACCCTGTTGTTCAGTCTCCACATTTTTACAATGTGGGTAATAATATTTTCAGGCATAAAGATAGTAGATGAAAATGTTGTAGCAAACAATGCATGCTCATGCTATCCTGGTCAGCCTACGGCTTCCCATGGAGGCCCTCTCCCTGCCAGCTCAGGATGTTCCTGAGCTCTGCTCCTGACTCCCTTCCCTGCAGCCTTCCATCTTGTGTCGTATTGGCTGACAGCCTTGCTCATTTGTTGGTTATGGCAGCTGAAACATACTTGCTAAGGTTCTTAATCGCCTAGAATTTATGTCACCTAAATACAACGTCTGCACCTCATTTTTAAGAATTTAAATAGATTAACGACACAGATATTGTAATAAAAGTGATGTCTTAATAAAATCAGGGAAACAAGGGCCTGGATATACCTTGAAGTATACCATTTAATAGCCATCGATTTTATCGATAGGTCCCTCCTTTACTACCAAGTGCAATGTGTGTGTGTGTGATGTGTGTGTATAACACTGGTTGTAAGAATACAATTATGTTTTTCAGAATACTTTCACTTGAAGACAAATGGTGAAGGAAACAAGGAGGAGAAGGGGTGGTCTTTATTATAAGACAAAAGAATTAAGCACAGTTTTCAGGTTTTCAATTTTGACTAAAAGTTAGTGGCTGAACAAAGCATGAAGGATCCAAGGAGCCCACTTAGGAATCTTCTCTTTGGCTTTCAGACTCATGTAAAAGATTCTGGTATTTTTAAAGTAAAATAAAAGTTGGAAAATAAAACTTTAAGCCTTTAAAAAGTGACACATCCTTTCAAATCAGAGGCATACATTCTTATGACATAAAATCAATTTTCCTTGGTATCTGAAAGTTACCTGCAATACGGTATTACATACATTTTTGAAGGTTTGAAATGTTGACATGTACAGTCATACCTTGCTAATTCTCACTCCTCGAACGTAAAAATTTAATAATTCTCACAAAATCCTCCAAAGTCTCAACCCTCTTCCCTGAAACTATTTCAGGAGAGGGTTTTGTAGTAAAGTACTTAAAAAACTTAAATTTTGTAGAAACCTCAATGTGAATAATTTTCCAGATTCCACAATAGAATATATTTAAAACATATTCCTAACAGAACCTGAAGTTTGAGAGTTTGAACAGACATGTTGGTTACATTCTGACAAATAATGGTCCTATCCAATGGATTAATTTGAGTAAATATTAAAAAGTTACAGTAGTGTCCTAAAAATTAGCTACTTGATATTTTTAATAGTTTGCTTCTCTTAATTTATTAATGATATTTAAAAAAAGATCATGTAGGGGCTTGCCGTCTGGCCTAGTGGTTAAGTTCAGCATGTTCCACTCCAGTGGCCCAGGTTTGGTTTTCAGGTGCGGGCCTACACCACTTGCCAGCAGCCATCCTGTGGCGGTGACCCACATACAAAATAGAGGAAGACTGGCACAGACGTTGGCTCAGGGCAAATCTTCCTCAAGCAAAAAAAGAGGAAGACTGGCAACAGATGTTTGTTCAGGGCGAATCTTCCTCAAAAACAACAACAAAAAGATTATGTGCCCATCCTTTTGATCATTGCTTTAAATATAATAATTTGTTATTTCTTAATAAGCAAAAAGGACTAAAATTTACCTCTAACTTTTAGACTAATTACATCAGACTCATTTTTCCCTGTTTTTATTTGTTATGCTTTTATATATATATATATAGTATAAATAATCTGAGTCCTAGTTTAAGTTATTGCTCCTAAAGGTAAAATGTTGACACTATTTAAATTCAAATTTTGTTTGAGTAGTAGTTGAAATATCCCACAATATGTAATTGACAGGAGTTGAAAAAGGAACATACACTTTTTTTTTAATATATGTATTTTAAGTTTTTGAACATTTTTAAAAGAGTTTGTGCGTACCATTTTCCTAATTTCCCAATATCTACTCTTTTCCCACTGTTAGATTACAACCATTAATGAATATGTGTGTTTTTACTCATTAATGAGTAATGTGTATTTTTTTCCAAAATTAAATGCACAAAGAGTAATTATGACCCACCACCCTTCCTCAATACTTTTGGCCTTCTTAAAAAACAGGGCTTTGTGGCAACTATTTCACTGTAGACAATAGAGGAAACTATAAATGACTTTTGGGGGGGCTGGTGAGGAAGATTGGTCATGAGTCAACATCAGTTGCCAACCCTCCTCTTTTTTTTTTTTTTTTTTTTTTTTTGTGGGGAAGACCAGCCCTGAGCTAACATTCGTTGCCAATCCTCCCCTTTTTGCTGAGGAAGACTGGCCCTGAGCTAACATCCGTGCCCATCTTCCTCCACTTTATATGGGACGCCGCCACAGCATGGCTGACAGGCAGTTCATCGGCGGGCGCCCGGGATCCGAACTCGCGAACCCCGGGCTGCCAAGCGCGTACTAAACCGCTGCACCACCGGGCGGCCCCAACCCTCCTCTTTTTAAAGAGCAGGATTGACCCTGAGCTAACATTTGTGCCCATCTTCCTCCACCTGATATATATGGGATGCCCCCACAGCAAGGTTTGATGTGTAGGTCCGTGCCTGGGATCTAAACCTGTGAACTCTGGGCTGCTGAAGCAGAGCCCACAAACCCAACCACTATGCCACCGGGCTGGCCCTTTAAGTGATTTTTATCTAACTGAGAATCATTATTATGCATCTGACCACCTGAGCCAATCAAAGTAGATATAAACAAAGACAAAAAAGTGTTTCATCTTATAAGCATAGTATCCCTATCTTGTGAAAATTTTAAAGTAACACAGAAGTAGATATATTTGTCTACCTTAGTCTCTGTAGGAAATTTTTTAAACCAAATTCAAATGGTGGTGCGAAATTTTCATGGCAACTTATCAGGGAAACTAAGACAGTTTTAGTAAAGAGTTCAACACCTTAATTTAAGTGTAGATTTAAATTATAGATGCATTTCCTTTAAGCGTGATTTGGTTTTTCCACAGTTGGCTGAAATATCTTCTCTGTGACTTGATGCTATGATTCATTTCTTTCCCCTAACCTTTTTTGTTATAAAATAATCTCAAGCTTACAGAAAATTTATAAGACCAGTAGAAAGAACTCTTGTACGCCTTTCATCCAGATTCCCCAGTTGTAGACATTTTATATTTGTTTATAATTTTCTCTGTATATATAAATATACATATTATTGTTTTCTCTGAACAAGTTGAGATTACATTATAGACACGATGCCCCATTACCCCTGAATACTATAGTGCATATTTTCTACAAACGAGGACAGTCTTGCATATAACCAGTCCAACCGTCAAAATGAGGAAATTGACATTTATCCTTGATCTAATTCAGAGAAGAATTTAAATTTTACTAATTGTTCAATAATTTCCTTTACAGCAAAAGAATCCAAACCAGTCACACTTTGCATTTATTTGTCATGCTTCCAAGGTTTCCTTCAATCCCAAATAGTTCCTCAATTTTTCCTTGACTTTCGTGAACTCAGCATTTTTTAAAATAATTAAAGGGTAGTTATTTTGTAGAAAGTCCTTCAGTTTGGGTTTGTTGCATGTTCCCACATGATTAGATTCGGATTAGGAGTTTGGACAGGAATTCAACAGAAGTCACACTATATTCTCATTGCATCCTCTCAGGTGGTGTGCGTTTTGATTTTTCCTACTACTGGAGATGGTAGCTTTGGTCACTTTTTTCAAGTGTCACAGTCCAGGATTCCCTCTGTAAATTTACTTTTATCCCTTTGTAATTAATAAATATTTTGGGGGGAGGATTCGCTGAAATTATATAATTCTCCCATTCTTCATCAAACTTTTACACACTAATTGTTGCATCTGCTGATGAGTTCTGATGAATCAGTCTTCACTATTGTGGTTAGCAAGAGGTGTTTCCATCTATATTCATTATCTATATTCCATCTACATTCCATCTATATTCATTAATTGGTGTCTTTCTGTAAGAAAGCTTTCTCTTCTCCCAATGGATATATTCATTTATTTATTTACATCAGTACACATTCTTATTTTATTCAGGAGGTTTTAATCCATCACAGCCACTATTTATTTTGAAGCTCAAATTATCCTTTACTTGGCCAGTGGGGGATTACCATTCTTTGAGACTTTCCTTAACTTCTGACAGAACATATTCTAGGCTCATCTTGTACTTTTCCTGCCCTAGCCCTAGAATAAGTCATGTCTCCAAGAGGAAGCAGAGATCTCGGTGTTAGGTGTTGCACTTTGCTACTGTGATATCTTGGCTCCTAAGCCCTCGTGGGGGGAAAATATATGTATATATGCATGCCCACATACACGTACATATTTATATCTATAGTTATTTCTATTTCAGTCTATATGAAAACCATAATAAACACGGATAATCTCCAAATCCTCAGAGCTTATTCAGGCTTTCCACATTTGTAATTTCTTTCTCTAACCATAAGAATTCTGGCTCACATTAGCCTCAACGTACTTGCTTAATTTTCAAATTCCCCTATATGGAACCAGTTTCTTAACCACGCTGGGCTGCCACCTCACTCAGCCGTCTTCCTTGCCAAGTGCTGACCTCACCAAACAACCACATGGCTTGGCCACCTTCTTTGCTGGGTTCCTACACTTTCTAGATCTCTTTTGGCCTCTTTTTTTTTTTTTTAATTAGCTCCTCGTTAGAAATCAGAAAGAAAAGAAGGAAGGAGGGGAAATAGAAGGAAGAAAGAAAGGGAAAAAGGAAGGAGGGAAAGAAAGGAAGGAAGGTTGGAGAAGGAAAAGTGCTTGTTTAAAACAGCTAGTTTGTCAGTGAGTCTCAATTTCATGTCCCCACATCTTATAGCTCGAGACTACAAAGAGTAGAGACTTTTACTGCCCCCTGATTTCAAGTCACACTTGACTATCTGTCATTTCCCTAATGTTTAAATGTCTTTCTCGTCCTGCCTTTTGTTCAAGCTATCCTTGCCATTTTTTCCTGTTCTTGGGTCATCTTCCTTGCACGTTCATCTTCTTCCTTACACTCCAATTTCCTTGAACAACTTTATATCTCTTAAAGGTCCTGTATTTTCTTGTATGTTATAGTCATGTCCATTTTGTTCCTTCAGTGAGGTTGCAAAATTATTAGAGCAAAATGATTTTCTTTCTAGAATGTTAGTGTCCTCCATAGCATTTATTACAAGCCTTAAATGGTAAATGTTCAATCTTTCTAGGCTGTTTACTTTTTGAAATGATTTTGAATGAGTAACTGGTACTCAGATAATTATAATTTTGAAAACTTAACATTTGAAAATTACTAAAAATCACTTTTGGAATCAGGCCTTGCTCTGCTTTTTAGAAGCCAAGTAGTCCTTTTTTTCACCAAATATTGAGTATCACATTAAAGCAAACAAGGTGAAATGGTTTCTGGAAACGGTACAAAAATTATCTAAGAGCCTGAATTATTTTCAACAATCTTTCTCTCTTCACAGGAATCAGGTCTTGAAAAAATGTGTAAAATAATTTGCCAGATAAAATACCACACTGCATATTCAGATACATAGATAGATAGATAGGCGTGCGGGGTGGGGGGCGGGAGGGCGGGAGGAGCATTAAGCAATACAAGTCATCTTTATTGATCTGTTATTTGGAAGAAGTTGTTAGATATACTCAATATGAAATTCTCAAAGATAATTATAGTATTTGATCTTCACAGTAGAACCAAATTCTTAGTGAAATGATATTTCGTTAAAATTCACTTCCCCAGCTAAACTCCTTTATGAAGGTTATCCCAAGATGTACAGGAATGTCATGGTCCATGTGTGTGCACAGATTTTCACAAATCAAGGGTTTGTATATAAATTTTGTTCAGAGGCAAAAACTTAATACTTTAAAACACATCTCAAATATAAGAAATTCTAAGTTTTAAACCAAATAATTTCCATATTTCTCCATCACCAGCGCTTATTGGGATTTAAGCATTTTTATTCTAACTTCAGAGCCCTTGCTCTTAACTGCTAGACTATAATGAATCTCTAAAAAAGTACTCAAACTAAGAATATTAAATTTCTATGGAATAAGCTGTGAAAATATTTGAGGAGGCCTAAAGAAAACCAAAATTCAAATTTAAATGTAAATAATTACAGAGGTAAACTTAAGTTTAGAATAATCATCTTTCATTTAGACCTGTCTTCAGAGATATTATCTGATAAATTATCTGAGCATGTTTGATATATATTAACTGCCTACTCTTACCAGACATTGTTAGATTGCTAAAATGGGAAGAGAGTATTTCTAAGGAGGTGAACTTAAGAAGTGGACCTTTCCTTAGCTCTACTGTGTCCTAGGTTATTGTTCACAGTAAAATTACATAGTTATGGTTTCCTTATCAAAAAAACCCTCACTCAGTCCATAACAACAGATCATTGTTTAATGAGCAAATCAATCTACATATGTAAGGTGCAAGTGTATCCAAAGCTACTGAATTTCCTAAAAGCTGACCAATGCAAATATTGGGGAGTGAACATGTTTTTTGCATTGTGAACACATCTCTTGAAATACATATTTTATAAGCCACTTTTCACAAATAAATAGAGAATGTGTTTGAGTGACTGTCATGCTCACTCTTACACCTTGTGACTTCATCCTGGTTGGTCTTATACCCTGGAAAGTCTCTCATTCCCCATTCACGTACATTAACCAATCAAAGTCCAATTTAAGCCTCATCTCTACTACAGATACTTCCCTGCTTTTTACATCCTGAAAAAACAATCTCTGCATTTTTGGAGTCAGAGTTTTGCTTTGTTTTGTGTGACTATCCATAGAATTATTTTAACATTTAATCACATACTACTTCAAAATAACTTATATGTTTTCTTTACTGTTACATAACTTTTATTATAATCATGCCTTGTCTCCTTAACTAATTTTTTATCATTTTACAGACAAAAGCTCTGTAAAATATTTGCAGCAAAATGTCTAGCATAGAGCTAAATATACAGTACTTTCTCAGTGAATATGTATTGAATTTAATGAAATCAAAAAGTGAAAAAGAGGGGGCTGTCCGGTGGCGCAGCGGTTAAGTTCACGCTTGGCAGCCCGGGGTTCGCGGGTTCGGATCCCGGGCGCCTGCCGACGCACTGCCTGTCAGCCATGCCATGGCGGCGTCCCATATAAAGTGGAGGAAGATGGGCACGGATGTTAGCTCAGGGCCAGTCTTCCTCAGCAAAAAGAGGAGGATTGGCAACAGATGTTAGCTCAGGGCTGGTCTTCCTCACAAAAAAAAAAAAAAAAAAGTGAAAAAGAAAAGAGGTTAAGATGGTGAAATAGATACAAAAACAAGAGAGTTCAGGAAAAAAAATAGTAACTTTGGTTGTCCAAAACATCTATGAGCGTATTTGGTCCATGCCAAATGGTTGGGACAGAACCAAACATCAAGGACCTTTTGGCTTGGGCCCGATGTCTTCCAGACATTTTGGACAGGACCAAATACCACCAAATTTAAAGAACTTCTTGATGTGGACCAAATGTCTTATGGATTGAATGTCTTATGAATGGTTTGGACAGGACCAAATGTCCTGCAAGGGAGTCTGCCAAAATACAGCTAACAAGGGT
This sequence comes from Tapirus indicus, assembly GCA_031878705.1. Lineage (NCBI taxonomy): Eukaryota > Metazoa > Chordata > Mammalia > Perissodactyla > Tapiridae > Tapirus > Tapirus indicus. The sequence continues at coordinate 5,075,948 of CM062936.1, forward strand.
CAAAGACCTTACCCAATCCCCACCCCGACTTTGATCTCACAAGCCCTGCAGAAGTTAGTCCTTTATGAAAAACACGAAGATCATGCTTTATATGCATTTTATTTATGTGACTTCTTCCCCAAATGAGATTTTTTTGTTGTGTCTTGACTATCTCTAATCCAACATCTGACTAATAAGCTATTGATTATTAATTAATATGATATATAAATTTCATTTTAATTTATTAAATAAATATACTTATAATATTTTATAATTCCATATTTTTAAAAAGTCATTTTCCTATTACAAGGCAGATTTTGCCTTTTCCACTATGAGCATTGAGCGTTTTTACTACTTGCAAATTAATTCATGTATTTTCAGGTGATCAAATTTCTTCCTCATTAGAAACTATGCATGCGGGTCTATGTCTTAATTTGTATTTCTAGTGCCTAGACCAGTAACTGACATATAATAACTTCTATAAATGCTTACTGAATAAATGAATAAACCCTTATTTAAGCTCCCTTATTCCTCCTCTCTTTAGACATCGCTACTTTCCAGTTCATTTTTAAGCTTCATACATGCAAGGGATAATGTTCACTCTGATTTCTTATTTTACATAAGATTTACATATAATAATTCATACATTTAATAATTCTTCTAACTTCTATTTCTCAAATTTTTGCTAAGCACTGGAGGGACACATGTGATCCAAACACACATTACCTTAACATTTTTGGAGTTCACAGTCCAGAGTTTGGTAAGATAACCTTTGTTTTGATAATAAAGAATCTTTATACTAATCAAGTTTCACAATGTCCTTTAATTTTTAAATGTGTTTCACGTCCTCCTCATTCCTCTCTTTAATTCAATGCCTTGATATAATAAACATTTGTCTAAAAATTCTAATTAACTAGAACATTTTCAGATTCTCCATTATCAGTTTAAAAAATTTGGTTTAGTGTGTTTGTATTCTATATGTTACCGGTTTATTTGTATCACTATTTCTTGGCAAACTTTGAAAGACAGAAAAGAGAGAGATAACTGGGGCTTAAATGTAAGAGGAAAAAAAGGAAAGAGCTTGAACAAAAAATATTAATATCATAGTTGAACTGGGGCCTAAGACCTGCAATACAATGAGGCTTTAGAATTTATGAAAATGTAAATTCTAGCTTTCTACTGATAAACTCCCCAACCCCCTAAGCTTTTAACTAAAGGTAATTTGAAGGTAGAAGGAACTTTGTGGAATACATGCAGGATGAGTTAAAAAGTCTCATCAATGACAGCAAATAACACAATAATTAATCTCCAAAGACAGTGATGATTATTATTCAGGGATTTCATAAATTCATCTCAGAAGATTATTAAATTTTGTGGATGAGCTTTCAAATAAGAATAACCATGTAAACTGACAACATTTCCCATGGCTGCCAGAGATACTTTTCAAGAGGTAAAGCCTAAATGGTTTTTTATCAGCCTAAATGGTTTTTCATCTAATTTTTGTCAACACTGAAGGTGATCAGAAAGGTTCTATTATCCTGTTTTCAATAAATTGAACTAAAAAAATAGAAAAGCCATTGTGGAATATACATTCAAGACATAAGCACTAATAAAGAAAAACAGATTATTTTCAATGTATGCATTTGTTGTGAGTGCCCTGGAGTCGACTCCAACTCCCAGCAGCCCTGTGTGCAGCAGAGCAGAACTCTGCCTGGTCATTTTGTGCCGTCCTCTCACCTTCTGGTGATCCATCAGTCAATGCTCTGCTGCTGTTCATAGGGTTTTCATGGCCAATTTTTTTTTCAGAAGTGGGTGGCCAGGTCCTTCTTCCTAATGTGTCTTAGTCTGGAAGCTCCACTGAAACCTGTCCACCATGGGTGACCCTGCTGATATTTGAAATACAGGTGGCATAGTTTTCAGCATCACAGCAACACACAGCTGCTACAGTATAACTGACAGACCGTCACTGTGGTTCCCTGACCGGGAAATGAACCCAGGCCATGGTGGTGAGAGCACTGAATCTTAACTACTAGACTATCAAGGCTGGCTAGTGTATATGTACAGGTATACTTCCTTTTATCGTGTTTCGCTTCATTGTGTTTTGCAGATAGTGCATTTTTTACAAGTTGAAGGTTTGTGGTAACCCTGTGTCAAGCAAGTCTATTAGCACTGAGGGCTCTGACGATGGTTAACTCTTTTTAGCAATAAAGTATATTTTAATTAAGGTATGTGCATTGCTTTTTTAGATATAATGCTATTGCACACTTAATGGGCTACAGTATAGCGTAAACATAATCTTTATGGGCACTGGAAAACCAAAAAATTCGTGTGACTCACCTTCTTGCAATATTTTCTTTATTATGGTGGTCTGGAATGGAACCCACAATGTCTCCGAGGTATGCCCATATATACATAAATGTTCATATATATGCGTATGTATATATGTATCTTAAAACACACATAGACAAAAGGTGTAGTTTTACTGAATTAACACTTAATCCAGACACAACCACAAGACAACAAATGTTTTTAAAATCCCTAAAATTTCTTCCTGTGGAAATTGCAGGGAACATTATGTGGTTGTAAAATTTCCTGCTAAACATCATATAATAAAGGCTTTATTTTTAGTGGTTTTATTTCTTTATAAAGAGTTGCAGCCAAATGGATTCTACTATTAGAAATTCAATATTTCCTAAGCGATATACTTATAATCATATGCAATGCTTTTTAAAAAATATGCAGCATCAAGGTGTACTTTTTCAGATAATTTTTAACCCATTATTCAAATTAATATCCCCATCTCCACTGACTTATTTTGTAGGAAAAAAATTCAGGAGAAAAGAAAATGCTATTCTTGTATTCAATTATCCTGACTTTTCTATAGAAAAATAAGAAAATATATTGCATTTCCCTACTAACAAGCCCTAAGTATCATATTTTTATCCTTAACAGTGACATTTATTAATTTTATATATTACAGATGTATCATCAATTACAATAGTAAAATGATTAAGAAAGATCTTAGAAATTGAGCAGTTAGCAAAGATATTTTATCTATTGGACAAATATTTATTGAGCACCAAAGGAGCATTGGTTATACAGCTTTCCATATTTTTTCACTACCGTTACCGCTTTAGAACAATAGGGCCCAGAATTTCCTTTATAGAAATAATTATCCTAAACCTTGGGTAAATTTGACTTGTAGTCAATTCTCCAGAAGTAATTAGCACAGTTTAATGATACCGAGTCACTAAAGGTATTCCGGAAACTCAATTACCCCAACAAAATTAACCTAGTGACTTGGGATAACGCCTATAGGTTAATGCCTGTGGCACCTGAAGAAAAGACGAGACAAAAAAAAAAAAGAAAAATAAACAGTAAATTGAAGGGAAAAAGACAAAAGGAAGGAAAAGAAGCAAAGGGCACAGAAAGAAAGAGATTAAATTGTTGGCATAAATTTCTGCTCCTGAAGGGACCATGAGAAACCACTAATGAGCAATGACTCTAGAAACTAGAGAAAGAAAACTAGAAGAAACATTTCACATTTTTTTAATATGAGCTATAAGCAATTACACTTGCTCTCTTAAAGGTATATTCTCCTTTCAATATTTTAAATCTATCCTTTACACTGGGCTCATTTATTTGCAGTACATTTATTTGGAGCGTATTTGCTGTGTGTTCGACATAGTGCAGAGTGCTTTGCACGTATTTTACAATGGGCTTATTATCTTTATTTTACAAATCAAGGAACTAAGGCTTACGGAAGTGGAGTTAAATATTTTAGGCAGCCTCCTCACCATATCATAAAGGTTAGCTGTCAGACTTAAACTTTTCAGCCAGGTAAAAAGGAATTTTAGATTATCTCAGATATGTAAAATTCTTCTTGGCCTGATCTACCTTTTGTAAGTGGAGACGAGTCCTAAAGACTTGTTTAAAACTTAAAGACATTGTTTAAAACGTAACCATCCACTACTGCTAACTTCCTGGTTTAGCAGACCTAGGCATAATAAATGCAACATGTGTGATGATGCACGCTCAACTAGATCTCCTTATCCTACTCAAGTAACTGAAATTTCACTGGGATTCTTGAATAATCTAGAGCCAAATCGAGTGCCCTTCATTGTCACAGTCATTGCATTTGCTGTCACCTAGTGGTGGCATTCAGTGGAAAGGATATCAGGAGTCAGAAAAAAGAATGAGGCAGAAAAACCACAGTTTTTGTTCACGTTTTGCTGCTTCCTAGCTCATGACTTTGGGAAATTCAATAATCTATTGAAGAGGAAGAAATTAACATTTACTGAGAATCTGCTATGTACCAGAAAGTAACACCTACCTCACAGTGTTTTTACTGAATTAAATGAAATATTGCTTATATAAAAATCGTATTGCAACACCATGCAATGTAAGTCATTGTTATAGTAATTATTATTATTATTATCATATTACTGGTCTGTCCAGGGCTATTGCACAGATTATTTCATGTGAAGATTGTTCCCAACTAATATAATGGTTAAACAAAATTAAAGTATACTCTTAGAAATGTATCTAGATAAAAAGGTTGGTTGGATTAAGCAGTTACTAAATCGTTTCCATTAAACAGATGAAAATCAACAAGTATCTAATAAATGTCTTTTTTCTAAGCAGTGCACTAGACTCTGCCTGTGACATGGGACACATGATTTTAATGTGAAAAAGCTTATATGTAACCAGCTGATAAGGCTTGCAGTTCCTGCAGGCACACACATCTTCTATGCAAGTCATACCTCTACTATACTCAATCAATTAATTCAGTCTGATAAGGAATGTTAATATCACTTTCAAGTAAACAGGCATCTGTTAATAGATCTTTCCAGATATTTGGCATATGCAGAGGTGCTGATGGAGGCAGTGATGCTTAAGGCAGTTTTTTGAATGACTGTAACAAAATGCAATGTTTCAAACACTGTAAATATCTCCCTACAGTATAATGTCTAGATACTAATATGGAAATTGTTCCAAGAGATTAAAAATACGTGAGACTATATGAATGTCACAACAGTGTTTATAAATAGGACATATGAGACAAATAAACTATGAAACAAGGAAAATAGTGAAGATGGAGAAAATGAAAATTCTGTTTTAAACAAATGCTCATTTAGCATGCTTGTCTGCATGCTTTACTACTTGTGATCTAGGTTTACTCTTTAGGTGTTTAGAAATATTATAGAAAGAAAAGCAAAAATGCTTAGATCTTGACCCATTTGCTTCTTTTACCCTGAGGCTGGACTGTCAAAATGGCAACTAGCGTTTAGAAAGAGAGTGTTGGACTTAGTTTTCTTGCTAAGTCCCATTTCAAGAATATAGCAGGTTCACCTGAGGGCAGAAATCCTATGATGAACAGTTATTTGAAAGTCAGAGAGGGTAACTAGGTTATGCCCTTCAGACCCTAAGCTTTTTATTTTTATCTCAATTATAGTAATATAAAGAAATATTTGTTTCCAAGTTTTTTCTATACCACTAATTTACAGTGATACATATGGCTCAGCTAACAAAACTGTTCCTTGAGACAGTCAAAATATTTGGAGGAATCTGGGAAATTATAAACTATTTTACCATTTGCCCTTCATTAAAAGTAAAATTAGATTTAACCCATATCATTTGCACTGCATCATACATCAGAATTCAGATAAATCATCACATTAAAATATGAATGTTTGCCTGAGTCTGAGGCTGAAGACATGACAGTTTAAATAATATTTTAACTTCGGGCTTTTAAATCAGTTGTTACTGGCCGGTGCAGTGTTGGGGTAAAATGGTAGATGGGTAGTCAAAATATTGTTTGTTTTCACTTAGTCAAATTTTGGTAATGAAATGCATATAAACTTTATTCATAGCAACTGTCCCTTTTATTATCATTTTGATAGTTTTTAACTTTATGAAAAATTATATCTTTAAAACTGAAAGAAATTATTAGAAACTCTAAAATCTCTTATACACAAAATTTTCATTTTTAACTCTCTGAAGGTAAACCATGACAATTTCATATTTTCTTCAACATAAAATTCTGCCTTCTTGTAATATTTACTACCTGAACAAAAATCACTGATATTAATTGCTGAATGTAATAATTTCTAGTTGACTATTGTAACTAACTAGTTCAAGTTTAGAGTTGACAACACAAATCTTACATTTTACAAAAAGAATGAAGAGTTTTCTTCAGTTCTGTTGTTAATATACAATTTTAAAAGTATTCTTTTATAAAACACTGAAATGAGAAAAATTAACTAGCAATTTGCCATTAAGTTTTATGGCAACAATTTGATTTTGATGGTCTAAAATATAAATTAATATGCAAATAAATTTTTCATTATTGTTAATTTTAAAATTGCTAATTACAATTTAACTAGTCTAAAACCAATAAAATTATGACAAGCTAGTATTAAAGTTTTTGTTAATATCCACAAAAACAACTGCTTTTATTTTAGTTAAATTCAAGAAAATGTCAAGAAATGGAATTGAAAAGTAGGATGAAGCAAACTTGTGAAGGACACAGTGTTCTCCCTGGCAATGGAGAGGCACTCAAAGACGGAACTTTAAGGAGGTGAGTGATGATAAGTTCAGAAATAAACGTTAATGGCCTGAAGTGAAAGCAATGGTATTGAAAGATAGAACCTGATAAAACAAAGATGTTGAGAAATTGGGAGCAGTGAAATTGGATACCAGATAGAATATGGGTATCCAATTGATTGACAGAGAGTGAGAAGGATAAAGATGCTCAAGATTTTTAGTTTATAGATTTAGTGCATATTGACACAATTCAACAGTGAATGCAGAGAGGGTAGTTTGTCTTTGTGTGATTTTACTGTTGTTTGCTTACTCTTGTTTTAATTTATACTGCCAAGGGAAACACAAAATAAAGAATTCGCTTGAACAAATAGACTCTGAGATGCTCAGACTGTGTCCAAAGACATGTACCTTGTCAGAAAAATTAGTGAACCACTCAAGAATTGGATCTTGCCAGAAATTATAGATCATGGAAGTCATATGAATGGACCAACTCCTCACAGAAGAACAAGAAGATCATGAAGGCAGAATAAAATAGCAGAAGCTATAAACTTGGTTATAGTATCTTTAAAGATTCACTTAGAGAAAAAGATGACTCTTAACAAGGAGAGAATAGAAGGGTCTGATTAGCTTGAAGGAGGAGGTGGTGGTAAAATCAGAGAGATTGTTTAATGGAGAAAGTGCCAAACGCTAGAGGGATATGAAGTAGGAGGTCATTGATTTGGAAATTAGGAGGTAATTGGTATCGTCTGACAGTGTTTGTTTTTTTGTGTGTGAGGAAGATTAACCCTGAGCCAACATCCATTGCCAATCCTCCTCTTTTTGCTGAGGAAGATTGGCCCTGGGCTAAGATCCATGCCCATCTTCCTCCACTTTACATGGGAAGCCATCACAGCATGGCCCAACTAGCAGTGTGTCGGTCCGTGCCCGGGATCCGAACCTGCAAACTGGGGGCTGCCGAAGCAGAGTGCCTGAATTGAACTGCTACACCACCAGGGCAGCCCCTTGTTTTTTTTTTTTTTTAATGCTGATGGAGAATAGAAGCTAGACTGCAGTGGGTTGAGATGTCAATTGAAACGGAATATGTCAAAATAGGTTAGCAATGGTAAAATCATTTGCAATTTGAGAGGATAATTTATTCTCAAGAATATTGAATGTTTTCTGTTTGTAGTATTTTATTTATCCACTTTTCATCTTTTTGTGCTACATGTTCACAGCATAGAAGTAATCTCATAAATGTTTCCTTTTTCTCCATTTCGAGCTAGGTTACTTTTCTGTTAATCTGATTAATTTATAGTTTTATTTTTACTAATTTTTTAAACTATAATTCACTGAATTACATGGATAATCTATTTCTGGCATCCCTCTTTACATTATTTTTTCACTTTCAGTATACAAACTACATTAATGATCAGGAGAGCGACACCCTCCAATGGCTTTTTCATGTTTTATTTTGAATTTAATGTCAGTATTCAAGGGGAAACGAAGTCAGTACTTACAAATGAAGAAAATTAAAATATTAAAAGTCTGGATATTTAGGTAGATAATCCAATATTAAGGCCCTTTTTTAGACATGACCATATATTAACATTTGAAAACAGGTCAAAAAAACACATTTGTTCCTTCTTTAAGAGATCATAAAATTTAGCTAAGTTTTAGAGTCATTTGCTAAGGGGTCTGAGTAAAATAAATACTTAAGGTCAAGTCAATGATGTACTAATGCATGTGTATGCTACCTCTTATAGTTGAACTTTGATTTATCTTCACATAAAATTAAGTTGACCAGTAAAAATGCAGTATTACACTATGATACAAACATTTCTGTGGAAATCTTTCTTATTGTGCCTTTCGCCTGAGCTGGCAATCGCTATGTTACAAACTATCCTGCAGTAAATGTCTCCCATTGAAATAAAATCTAAATTATTCTGATGTCCATATGTCATTTTTTAGATGCAAGCCTGAGACATCATTATCACTAATGATGTGAGGCTGCTTTTTGTTGATACCTATTGCTATTTAATGACCCAACTACCTGAGGCAGTTTTGATAACTTGAAAAAAATGTTAGAAAATCATCCAGCATTTGCTCAGGAGAGATTTGATTACAAGTGTTGACTAAGCAAGCCTGCATAAAAGGTTTTCTGCTATCCTAGCGGAAATCATGAAAAACCTAGGCCTTCAAATTATTTTTGTTTGCTTCAAATGCAAATATTCGGTATTATTTCAGTTATAGTTAATACAAAATTGTTTAGTTTTCATCATATTTAAGAGAAATGGAGGTCATATTTTATCAAGATATTAAAAACAACACACTCACTGATGCACACACTTATAAGGGAATCAATCTTACATGTCAAGATTTTCTGGCTAAGAAAAGGAATAGAATGTGGCCATAAATACATGGAACCCCTAAATATACCACTGGGGCAGCTAGCATTTGTCCCATAGTACTAGCTCTTCTCAACTTACCTCAAGACATTATACCTTTTTATGTATTAATGATAAACCTTTATAAAATGATTCCCTTAATGAGATGTATTGACCCAATCAACTGTTTGAATTTTAGCTTGTAATCTGGGTCTTCAGTGTTGGAAGGCCATGTGAAAAACATTTTCAGTAGTAATTTCAAAACTGTAGCCAGAGCAGAAAAACATGTTTCTTCAATAACAAAAATTATTTAAAATCATTAACCTAATTAACATTTTCACCTGGTCTTCATTTAATGTGCAAACAGGCAGTTGACGACAATAATTACTCAACTACAAACTGAGTGGTCAATTAGATACACAATTACCCAATTTGCATGCACAGAAGTGAATTTTATCACTAAAAAAGTTATTCCCAACCATTATAGATATAATGTGGATATAAAATTTAGTCTGTAATCAAACCATGTAACCTTTACTTACCTTTTTACCAAATGCCTCCCTAGAGGCATTCTCTCAAACTCACTATTAAAATGACGCTCATATTACAAATAATGGAAGAATGTGTAGGTTATTTTGAGAAATTAAGATTATTATTTTTACATATATCATCATTACAGCATATTATAATCATTCCCTTCAATCAAATTCATTCATACAATCATCCATTCATTCTTTTATAATTAATACATTAAATGATTATTGAGTCTTCTCCTGCAAGATTCTATTCTGTATGTAATGCAAGGATTGTCTCACAGGGGCATTACATTAAGAACCAGGGGGAGTGATATAATGTATATGTTTCTGATGAGAGGGTAGAAAATGCTAAAAACCATAATAACAGCAAAAATATGGTATGTAAACAACTTCTTATATACGAAAACAAAGTTTACTTTAGAAACTATTGAAATGTTGAAGGTGTTTGATGGGACAATGAAAATAATCAATTAACTTGTCCAGTAACTCATAAAATCTATCAATTATTGTGTAGCAAGCATTGTGATAAGTAATGAGAATAAAAAATGTCTTATTCACAGATTTTTTTAGTCAAATCCTTAATCCCTACTTGCAAACTAGCAATGGGTGTTTCACCTTTAACTATCCTGTCTAGGAAGTTTGAATTTCCACAACTTTTTATAGTACAGAAAACTCAGAGTATGGAATTCAGTTTAGAAGAACTCCAGAATATATGTTTTACATTCAATTTTAGTTATTTAGGAAGTAGAGTTTTCACTTTAAAGTAACATATACATTTCACTTCACTTTTTAAGTAATAGGAATTGAAAATAATATAAATCCAAATTGCTCCAAATTTATAGACGCAGGTTGCATCCTGAATGAATTTCAGTGCATCTCTCCCATATTCCATTATTTCAAACCTCAAGCCTATGAACCCAGGGAAGAATCTCTGCCATCACAATTTTTCAAGGATTCCACTGTACCAGGGCTTTCCATTCAATCAGCCCTGGTTCTCTCTAATATATTTCTCTAGTATATCACACTTTTAAATTGGAATATTTAAGTTTCCCTATATTACAGACCTAAACTCATTAGACAACCCAAAATATTTGTTACTTTCTCATCTGAAAATTTGAGTCTGCATTTCTCAGGATCCAGCACTATAAAATAAGCTTACATCCACTATTCCACTATTGACCAGGTTTATATCTGTGATTACTTTTTGAGAAATCAGCCAGTACTTATTGACCCTTTCTCAGGCTTTGTCTCAACAAACAAGAACCAGCTACAGGTTAAACAGCATGAACCTCATATAGAATTCTGGCCATTGAAACTTGTACCTGCATAAGAACGCTATCAAGAAAAGCAGCTCAGAATAATAGGTCTTGTAACAGATGTGAGAACACTTTGTTTTCAACTTATTCCTTAATAATGGTTACTATGTCTGGGTTGTATAGTAGGTGTATGTTTAGCTCTTAAAGAAACTCTAAAAGATGCTGATCTTTCCTGGTGTTCTCCTCCACTGGTAAAGGACTTATTTATGTGCAAATAATACTGCAGTACTGTTAATAATAATAATAATAAACAACTTGGTTTCATAGATTGACTGGGACAGCTCTTCAGTGACAGTATTCCCAAAAAGAAGAATCAATGATTTGTAATATAGGCTATTATTTTCAGTAGATACAGTTCTAAAGTTTTCAAATAAGTTTAACAGGTTATCTGATTCAGTTTCAAAGGTAATCATTTTGCCATCAGCTTTTCTTGGAGGATAGAACAGGTGGGCACACTATGCAAAATTAAATACTCTAAAATTGCCTTGAAAAGATTATTTTTAAACTAAAGTGGAGTTTTAAGTTATAATTCCTTTCAATATTTTCTAAACTAAAATTGTTGAAATCGTTCTTAGTGGAATAGTACTTTGCTTGTCAAATTAATTACCCGTTCATGCATCTGTTAATGTAGGACCCCTTTTTTTTCTGAGATACTTATGCTCTCCTTGTCCCTCTTAACTGAGGTTGGATGGTCTTTTATTTAGAAACATCTTAGTTAGGGTCCTCAATTTTCACAAGAAGTTATTTTTATATTCTAAATCAGTTGGGTATTAAAGCATATATTTCATTGAGAAATACATTAATTTTAGAAATGTTTGATAATTTTGAGTAAGATTTCATATCATTTCCTCCAGATTAGTGGTTCTTAAACTTCATTATTCAGAAGAGTCATCTGGAGTGCGTGTTAAAAATGTGAATTGTTTAATACTGAATTAATAGATCAGGGTTGGATCTAGGATTTTTTTATATTTAATAAGTGCCACAACTAGGTTTGATGCCTGTGGTCAGGGACTTAACTTGTGATACTATGTACATGTATGATATAGTCCGTTCTTGTGTTATAATAGGATTTTGCGCAGTTTTTCTGTGGCATAGTTGCACTGACACTGGAGACAGTGTAGCAAAGTGAATAGTGGTATAAATAGAAATTTTGTTCTTTTTTTTAAGAGCTTTATTGAGATATAATTATCAGAATAATAATAATTATGCAGAATACCACAGAGATTCAAACTGCACAATTAATATACTTCCATGAAACTATCACCACAATCAAGATAATGAACACAGCCATCACCCTCATCAGTTTCTCTGTGCCCTTTATAACCCTTGCTTTGCCCTTCATCAGCCCCTATCCTCACACAACCACTGATATATTTTCTTTACTATTGCTTGTTTAAATTTTGTAGTCTTATGGAAATGTAATCATACAGTATACACTCTGCATTATACTCATAATAATTATGAGATTTATCAATATTACATGCATCAATTGTTCATTCTTTTTTATTGCTGCATAGTATACCATTGTGTGGATAAACCACAATTTGTTTAACCCTTCATCTGTTGATGGACATGTGGATTACTTCCAGATTGGGACTAATTCAAATAAAATTGCTATGAACATTGTGTGCACATCTTTGTACTGACATATCTTTCTTTTCTCTTGGGTAAATAAGTGTGAAATGGCTGCATCATATAGTAGATGTTCACTTAACTTTTTAAGGAACTGACAAAGTTGTACCATTTTCATTCTCACTAATAAGGTATGAATATCCCAGTACCTCCACATTGTGTGCAAACACTGAGTATGGACAGCTAAAATTTAAAATTTGTGTCTATTGGAATATTTTTTAAATGGATTGTTTGATTTCTTATTGAGTTTTGAGAGTTTTTTCTGTACTTTGAATACAAACCTTTTATCACATATAGCTAAAAAGTATTTTCCTCTAGAATTTTTTTTGTTTTAGGTTTTCATTTGGTAATATTTTTAAACAGTGTGAGGTATGGATCAAAGTTTTTTTTTTTTTTTTTTTTTTTACGATATGGATTTCTAACAATTTTAGATTTGTTGAAAAGATGACACTGATTTACCCTTGAATCATTGTCAAAAATCAATTGACCATGAACATGTGACTCTATTTTTGGATTCTCTGTTTTCTTCTATTGATTTATTTGTTTGCCTTGAAGCCAATACCACACTATTTTGATTATTGTAGCTTTATATTAAGTCTGTAAATCAGATAGTGTTAGCCTTCTAAAGTTTTCTTCTTTCTCAAAATTGTTTTATTTCAAGTCCTTTGCTTTTCCATCTTAATTTTAGAATCAGCTTGTCAATTTGTTAAAAAAAACAGCTGGAAATTTCATTAGAATTGGATTCATTCTTAGATCAGTTTTGGAAGAATAAACATCTTAACAACTTCGAGTCTTCTGATCCTTAAACTAATCTGTTTAGGTCTTCCTCACTTTCTCAGCGATGTTTTGTAGTTTTCAGTGTATAGGTTTTGAAAATTTTTTGTCAGATTTATCCCTAACTGCTTCATATTTTTAATACTTTTCTAAACAATATTTTATAATTTCTGTTGTCACTAACATATAGAAATACAATTGATTTTGTTTAACACATTAATTGTTCTGGTAGTTTTTTTGTAGATTTCTTTAGATTTGCTATATAGACAATTATGTTGTATGCTAACAAAGATGGTTGTTCCTCCTGTTTTGTGATCTATACATCTTTTCTCTCCCACCCCTTTCTGCTTCATTTCATTGTCTAACACTTTCAGTACAATGTTGAAAAGAGGTAGAGCAGACATCCTTGTCTTGTATTTGATTTTAGGAGAAAAGCATTTACTCTTTACCATTAAGTATGACGATAGCTATAGGTTTTTCATACCTGCAATTTATCAGGTTAAGGAAATTTTCTTCTATTCGTACTTTGCTAAGAGTTTTTAATCAAAAATGGATATTGGATTTTGTCAAATGCTTTTTCTGTGTTCATATAGATGATCATATGCTGTTTTATCTTTTTAGTCTATTAACATGATGCATTACATCGATTGCTTTTTGAATGTTATATCGACTGCATTCCTGAGACAGACCCCACTTGGTCATGCTGTATTTTCCTTTTTTATCTATTGATTTTTCAAGTATCTTTCCATACTGATTTCAACTTTAATTCTAATGTGGTCAGAAGGCATACTCTGTGTGACTTGAATCATTCTGTATTTATTGAAACTCGTTTTATTGCACAGATGGTCTATGGTGGTAAATATTCCATGTGTACCTGAAAAGAATGGGTAGTGTCCTGTTGTGAGTGGAGACAATTAGGTCAACAGGCATATAATGTTGTTCAAGTCTTCCAGATTCTTGCTGATTTTCTGCCTACTTGTTCTATCAATTATGTGAGAGTGATGCTGAAATTTCCAACTGTAACTGTGTGTTTATGTATTTCTCCTTGCAGTTCTATCAGATTTTGCTTTTTTATTTTGAGGCTTTCTTTAAAGGGCATAAATGTTTAGTACTTTTAGATTTTCTTGATGAATTTACCCCTTTAACATATGAAATGATATTCTTTAACCCTGGTAAAATTCTTTGTTCTGAAATCACATATGTCTGACATTAATATAGCCACTCCATCTTTCTTGCAATTTCTTCCATTACAGTAAATTGTTTCCATCTTAATACTTTTCACCTATTTTTGTTTAATTTAAACTGCATTTAAAACAATTATTTCCATTCTTAAACATAATACTCAGCAGTAAAAAAAAAACCCTTAAATATTTTACTTTTCATCTTAACAATATAAAAATTGATTATAATCGCATAGATAGCAACTGGTAGGTATAAAATACAGGTAATTAAAAAATATATCATATCTCCCGAAGATACATTTATTGACAACTGCAGCAGGAATTCACTGAAGCATTAAATGTGACCAAAACAATTTCTTATCATTTCATTTTAAAACAACCTTGATTAACAATAAAATGTAATATTTGCACTGCTAAAGCCAAATTACAAATCTATTTGCACCGCTAAAGCCAAATTAGAAATCTATATTTTTACAAGTCTTAAATTGGTCATAAGAACCTTTTTTTAATCCTAAGATTTTAACTTTTCTTAAAAAGAAAAAAAAATCCTGCAAGATACATTTTTAAATTGTTTTAAATAGTACTGGGGCAAATAACACTACATAAAAAAACTAGAAGCATAAAGAGTTTTGAATTCTTATTTACTTCTACCAATGTTTTGGGTCAAACTGAGCGATCTCCTTACTTACCTTTGATCTCTTTTCCTGCAGCCTATTAAAGTTGCTTTAGTATCCTAAAAATAAACATTTCCTGTGACTTCAATTTTTGTCTTTGTTTTTAACATATCCATTCTTATAATTTTAACCAATCACATTGTGTCTAATAAACTTTTATAAATTGATCTTTGTTGGTGAAAAAAATGTGAAATTAACTTGGCATTTTTTGTCGTAGGAAACAAAAATATTTCTACAACATAACATTATAATTTCATGTAAACATCTCCCCAAATTTATCTTTGTGAAATTAGAAGTGTTTTTTTAATAGGTAATAAGCTAGGATATATAAAGCCTGTCTGGGAAAAATTCAGGTATATTTTCATCTTTTCTATCTCAATTAATTCACTGTATTCATATTAGAAAAATGAATTGGGCAATGTAGAAATGAATAAATAGAAAATAAAATATGTATGCACCAGTGGTGGCAGTGTTGCTGGAGCACAGCAATAATTTAGAATGCATTTGCCGTCTCACGTACTTTTAAAACATTTTAAAATAAAAAACATACATGAGTTTAAACAAGGTTTCACAAAAACACATAATAATATAAAGAAATGTGTGATATTATTGGTAGAGATGATAAATGCTATCCGAGTTCAAAACAGAAGGAGCAATTCATCCAGTTCAACATTTCTATCGTAGAGTAGAAAAAAATAGACTGAGGGGTTAGGTGAAGTAGCCAAGATCACATTGATGGTTAATGGCCCAAATATTTCTAGGTGATAAGCAGATCCTTGTGATTCCAGGCAACATAAAAATTTCCAGCAATTCTTTGAAAATGTAGGGTTTCTCTTATGTGAACCTGAAATAAAACTGCACTAGGAAGGACTTTATTTCTTTCATATATTGAAATAACTATTAAATTCAAGATGAATTTAATCAGGAGAACTACGAGAATTGGGTTATCTCCTAAATAGCAGCCAGGAAAATTGATTTTGTATTTTTAAAGATTAAGTAGTTCTGATAAATATTACTAAGCAGGAAAATTAAAACTCTAATTCTCAAATACTTCTTATCATTTTTCTTTCAAAAAGACAAATCTGAAAGTGAATGCTGTCATTTGTTGTCACAAAACATTATTTTTAAGAAAAATATGAAATTCTAAATGGTTTAAGTATTACTAGTTGTAATATATGTAAATACATTAAAATATTTGATATATTTATATTTAAATATATTTTATAAAGTTACATAATAATATATATGATATATATTTACACATACATATGTATATGTATATATTATATACATACACATATACACATACATAATTTGAAAATTTTAGAAAAATAAATGTGTACATTTTTTTTTTACAACGGCCACAACAAAATACCCCAAACTGGGTGGCTTCAATCATAGGAATTTATTGTTGCACAGTTCTGGAGGCTAGGCTAGAAGTCCAAAATCAGGTGGTTCCTTGTGAGGACTGTATCTCTAGCTTCAGCTTGTAGGGGACTGGCCTCTCCCTATGTCTCTTCACATAGTCTGCCTTCTGTGTGTGTCTGTCTCTGTGTCCAAATTACTCCTTTTTATAATGTGACCAGTCATATTTGATTAGAGCCCACCTATCGACCTCATTTTAACTTAATTACTTCTGTAAAGAAGCTATCCCCAAATAAGGTCACAATCTGAGGTAATGGGGTTTAGGACTACAATATATCTTCTTTGGGGGTGGCACAACTCAACCCGTAATATTGGGTTGTGCTCATATAAAATTATAGTGTAACATAATACGAATATTTTTGCACCACCACAGAATTAATGCCAAATCAATTGATATTTATCTATCTATACAACTCTCCTGAAGAGGCTTTCTCTAAAATTAATATTTTCAAGGTTCAGTCTATCAACTAACCATTTTAATCATTTGATTCAGATGTTCAAGGATCAAATTCCGTTTGCTGATTTGAGCTTGAAACATCCAAACTTTAATCCTTTCTATTTCAGAATTGGTGACATGAGGAAATCAGGGTTAAAAGTTGGTTGATTTGGAAGAGAAAGTCTATCATAATTTGGTCATCCTGCTGTATCCAGTGCAAATTGGAAATGTGGAAATAACCAAAAATTGTCATTAGTTGTGCTGTGGTCTTCAGAGCATTCCAAATAGCATCAGAAAATCCTAGCAAAATGTTGACAGCTCAAGTTCAAATTTTAATTCCAGCTTATATAAGCAAAGATTTACATATTTTAATTAAGTTCAAGTGATAATTACCTTTTTTTCTAATCCATTTCCTATAATACACAATACTGGTTGGAATCATATACATCATCATATATCTGATATATGATATATACATATATATGATACGTGTGCACATATATATCACAGAAGCCTTTTACTATTTAAAATCCCTTAGGATTTTTGCTGGTTGATTTTGTTTTCTTATGGTCACAACAGTTTTGACCTGTGAGATATACAGAGCCTTTTAGATGCATGTTCATATGAAACACTAAGGGTTTCAGAGAGATAACAGGTTTTAAGCGCCAAGATACTTGTTACCAGAGAACCACAGAATGGCACTAAGTCATTTCCCCAATTTGAAATAGTTGGCTAAAGTGACAATTAGAAAGTAAATTCATCTCTCCTGGGATGTCAAAAGTTTTCTTACTGAAAAAAATAATCACAGAGATTAATCTAGCAGGCTTAAAAAAGCATTTCTATGTAACTTGATATTATGTCTAAAGTTGAGCTGTTAAAGTAAATTGAGAGCATGAGGGAGTGGAAGGGCCTATGTGAATGGCTAAATTAGCAGCCAAGAGGTCACCTACAAATGGCTGCTCTTGGAATGATATTACCAGCTTCAGAAGAGAATTTAATTTATAATTATGAGATAGTGTATGAATAACAGAAGAACAAGCTGAATGAAATCTATAAATAAAATTAGGATTTGCAATATATTGTCAACAGAAAAGAATAGTTACGATTAGATAAAATACCTAGTTATTTTCACTGGTTTTAAATTTAACCTAAGGATAACTTATATATGTGTGTGTGTGTATATATCAGACAGAGGTGAGTCCTTTTTTGTTAAGTCATACTTTTTGCCCTGAGCCAACATCTGTTGCCAATCTTCTTCTCTTTTTTGCCTGAGGAAGATCAGCCCTGAGCTAATATCTGTGCCAGTGTTCCTCTATTTTGTATGTGGGTCACTGCCACAGCATGGCTGATGAGTGGTCTAGGTCCATGGCTGCCAAAGTAGAGCATGCCAAACTTAACCACTATGCCATGGGGCCAGCCCCAAGTTATACTTTTAAAAGCATGAGATTTTAGAATTGTAGAAGGATAGAATTCTAAACCATGACAAAGCCATTCTTCTCACTACTGACAACTTGTTTAATTTTATGTGAAATGGAAAAACAAAACATTAAATTTCTGTGACTTGAAATTACAAACAAAATTATAAAATAACAGACATTTGGGTGTCAACCCTAATATCTTGTTCCAAACATAAATCAATCTAATCTTTTTCTGGAACTTTCCAATCATCTATTATTTATTTCTCCTCACTTTCTGTGGTAATTGTGTTTACAGTACTAAAAGCTATAAAATGGCTTTCATTACCACTACCACCGCTCCAGAAATACATGGTATTTAAACCATGGTAAAAACACAACACTTTCAATGTTTAAATCTCCTAGGAACATAAGCCTGTGGACATAAATAGACTATAGGCCTCCTTTTTTGCAGTGCTGGTGGGCAGGGTGGGGGTTGGCACTAACCTTTTTATTAAACATTTACAGCTGAAAGAGGATAATAGTTTAACACCTTTGTCAAACTAGCCAAACTTAAATTCATTGTGAAGAATTGTTCCAAAATTGATTGCAATTATTTTATTTTTGATTATTGACATTATTTCTGATATTATAGAAGTTGTGAATATTGAAAATATACTCATGTTTTTAAATTTGACTTTTAAAACAGGTTTAGTCTCTCATTGACTTAATGGAAATAAACTCAGGTTATTTGAAAGATATTTTGTTATATTTCCTAAAAGAAAGCTCAGGCTTTCCTAATACTAATTCCTAAATACTTAGTGTTTCCTAATACTAAATCAGGAAATACTAAATATTAATATTTCCTGAATACTTACGAAAGCCTAAAATACTCATACTACACTTTCTATGAAAGACTGTTCAAATCGGTCAGTCAACATTTTCTTGAGAACCTGCTGTGTTCTGACCAATATATCTGTTCTTAAGTAAAAAGAATCTCCATTTTCTTGTCTTTAAATTTCCTTTCAATTTCTGAGATAATTACACTTCATTAGGAAAACAATGGAGGCTTTAGAATCATTTAAATATACACAAAACACTTGAAATTAAGATTGCTTGCTCAGATATAGAAACTATCTCAATCTCTGAGAAATATTTGTCATGTTCTTTTAGCTTTAAAACACAGGTTATTTGAAGAGGAGGAGGGATGGAGGGAGGCAGAGAAGGGTAAAAGAGGGCATACTATATTATTCCTACTTAAACTTCAATTCAGTTAATTCAATAATAAATATTTATTACGTTTCAAACATGAGATCTAAGTTTTCATAATTCAGTTTCTCACACTTCTCTAGATTCAAATTCTCATTCATTTATTTGCTTCTGAGAGTAAGATGTAGGTCTCTTAAGGAAAGGCCCTGTGTCTTTTATCTGAACCTCAATGCCGGACACAGTCACCGGAACCCAGTGGGCACTCAGTAAATATTTGTGAAATGGAGAAATTTGAAAGGAATGGCAGAGATTGATTTTAGAAATCAGCACATCTGATAGAAAAGAAAGTGATAACCTACTCAAGGTAGACATTCACTGTTAACTTTTTCATGGTTTAGAAAAGTCATTCATGGATATTCAAAGGTTTTTCATGGTTTAGAAAAGTCATTCATGGATATTCAAAGACCACAAAGGAGAGGGTGGAAAGAAGACAAAAATGTACTCAAGAGGTCACAGTAAAAAGGGAGGAAAGGGAAGAAAGCCAGGGAGGGAAGGAGGAAAGAAGGAAGGGAAGAGGGAGGAAAGAGAGAGGAAAGAAGAAAGAAAGAAGGAAAGAAGGAAGGAAAGAAAAATGTAACTTCTATTCAATATGTATCACACACTAGGAACTATGTTTAAGGCTCTCAAGCTTGTTAACTCATTTCTACGGAAGGGGCATTATTCTTTTCTACAGAAGATCTTGAAGATCTGAGAGGTTACAAGACTTCCCCAACATGAGAGCCAGTAGGTGACCATGACTCAGAACCACATCCCTGGGCTTCACATCTTGTACTATTGCCGCTAATCCATATTGAACATAAAGCAGCCTGTGCTGCCAGACTCTTTCCCAGGTGAGAAATATCAGGCAAAATTTAAACCTCTTGCTTTGATTTTTAATTTTATGTAGACCCTGGCTCTGTGTGGAACCAGCAGCAAAAGGCAAGGACTTGCCGAGCTGGCAAGAGAGAGCACATTGAGATAAACTGAGCACACGGTTAATTAATGGGAAATAGGACTGTGACACTGCTGCTGACTTCAAAGGCTAGACCTGATGCTCCAATTTCCGTGGAAGCTGGGACAGTGGAAATAGGGGAGATGCTCACAGAATGTTGTTAACTATGGAGGGCTGCAAACGTAAATTGGAATACAGCCAGGACGGATATAAAACAATTTGTTAAGAGAAACAAACTCCTGTTCTTCTTCAACATAGAATCACGCTCATTTAAAATGTTATATCCAGGTGATATATTTGGGGGTTAGAGTTAAAATAACCTAGGAACAAATTATGTAAACAACTGGTCATAATTTATTTATAGAATATATATTTTTTTAAAGAAAGTGCAGTTTTGCTCATATTTAATTTGCTGTTTTTTTTTCTGGAGAAGTATGGATCAAAAGGCTATGACTTATTTTGGGTACTTTTCTCACACTGCACACAGCGTCCTGGTCAAGACTGAACAGGACTGCATTCAATTGATGCAACCATTGAGAAGAGTGAGGGTGGTATGTGGAAGCAGTGTAAAAGCTTCGGGCTTAAAATCCTACACACTTCATTTTGACACTCAGTTCTGTTACTTAAGAGCTCTTAAGTGACTTTGCATAAATGATTTAAACATTTTCAGTCTCAATCTCATATACCACTAGTAGCAGTAATAAGTGTGTCTTCCTCATAGAGAAAGAATGTGAAAGCACTTTGCAAACAGTAAGGTCTTAACCAAATCTCTATTGTTCTTATTATCCATTTAATGAGAAAATACCCCTTGAGTACTGATTTTTGTGCCAGCACTGTGACAGGCACAGCAGAGACACAACAGTCTAGAGTCCCTGTCCTGGTGCTGAAGGCCAATGGGGAACAGACAGAAATATGTATTGTCTTTATTAGCAGCAGCACGGCCAGTGTTATAGATCACCTTCTGCACACTAGACACTCTGTTAGGGATTTTCCTTACATTAATTCACATCATGCTCTCAACAACCTTATTCTCTCATATTTATCTTCATGTTGCCATATACAGGGTGCTATGGGAAGAATTGAAGACTGGCTTAATCGAGCATGTACTTCAGAAAGACTACTGTCACTTTTCTAGAGACATCAAAATGGTGGGGGTGATACTGGAGCAAGGAAAACAAGTTATGATGCTGTTGTTTTAGCATTATTATGAGAGAGAGAAACGTTTTCTAGAAATATAGGGAGAGAAGGATTGTAGAAATACATTGAATGTAGAATTGATATGATTTTGTAACTGGATATTCTGGTGGTGAACATGGGATCCCTAGAGAGGCTCATATAACACAGAGATGTGGGAGGTAGATGGAAGGATCTCTTTAGTGTGTGACATATCTTTAAGGTCTCCACGGTATGTGCAAGCAGGATTGTCAGATAGGCAGTGTGATACACGGGTCACGAGTAATATCTGAACTGCTGAGTGCTAGGAGATGACAGCTCTGACACACTCTGGACGAACACCAATGTAACAGAGCAGAAGAACGTGGAAACCACAAAAGTCCAAAACACAGTGTCTACACAGGTAGGAGGAACACTAGGAAAACACCTGGACAAAGAAGTTAAAGGACAGAGTATTTTAAGAAAAAAAATATATGTATAAGTGTATATAATTAGAATTAAATGCTGTCAAATAGGTCTAGTTTAACGAAGGTCTTAGGGATTTCACTGAATTTAGTCAAAAGAAAGTTGTTGACAATCTTAGTGAGATATTTTCCAAGGAGTAGGTGAGGGGGCTAGTAAAGAGAAATGCAAACTAAAAGAAAACTATTTCTCTACTCTCTACTCACAACACTTCTGACACTAAATGTGTGGGTTTTTCTCCCACACCAACCAACTCTCCAACTCTCTGCACACCAACTGCGTGTCCTACAGTTCATTCTAAGACTAACTAACCAGAGTTAGCACAGCCCCCGTAGGCTAAGGGCCCAGTCCCACAAGACTGCCCCCATTTCAAATGTAAATGGCAGGTCTGGGCCTTCTGCACTTCTGACCCACCAGCTATAGACCGGGAGTTTGCATGATGCCCTCCTTGTGTTGGATAATTTGTTGGAAGGGCTCACAGAACTCAGGAAGGTGCTGTACTTTCTATTTCCGTTTTTTTTTTTTTTTAATAAAGGGTACAATTCAAGCATCCAAGTGGAAGATCACACATATGGCAAGGTATGTGAGAAGAAGTGTGGAGCTTCCCTGCCCACTCCAGGGGCACCACCCTCCCCACACCTCAGTGTGTTCGGTGGCCTGGAAGCTCTCCAGATCTCTTCACTTAGGTTTTCATGGAGATTCCATTATGTAGGTATGATCGATTAAATCATTAGCCATTGATGATTAACTCAGTCCTCCAAGCGTCACCTTATTAGCATAAACTCAAAAGAAAGGGGCTAATTATCAATAACAAAAGATGTGCCTCTCATCCCTACCGTTCAGGAAATTTCAAGGGTTTTAGATGCTCTGTGCCAGGAACTGGGAATAAACACTAAGTATATATTTCTTATTATGTCACAGGTAGAGATTGTATCAGATTTCACACTGAGTGAAAAGTGAGGAAATGAAGGCAGCAAGTGTAAACAACTTTCCAAGAGCATGGGTTCTACGGGGAATCTGGATTAGAAAGGCTAAGAAGGCTGACATTACAAAAAGGGGAAATTGCTTTGTCCAAATTGTCCAAAATGTTAAAATGGTCAGGATCAATTCATGGACTTGGAGGAGCTCAGGCAGAGGCAAAGCATCACAATGAGAGAATAAAGACAATAATTGTCCTTGGAGTCATTATTGACTTTTACTCGCTTCCCAAAGTGTCTGGTTATGAAAGTGATTTCATGTCTTTTTTTCCTCAGGGTTACTCCTCATGGAACAAGTTGGAGCTTCTTATTTCATCCAAGAGCTTCTTGTCCCTGCATCTTCAGGAAGGCCACAACCCCTGTCCTGGTCTGGGCTTCATCTAGATGTCCACATCAGCAGAATAAGTCTCAGTGATTAGTCTTGGAGGCCCTTTCAAGAGCTCTGTCTAAAGGCAGACATTTCCTTATAAAGGAAAACAATAAAGAAAATACTTTTTTTTTAAACTGAAGATGTCATACACAGAACAGAAACCAATATACTACTTTTCCCTGTTAGTTTTGCATACTATCTATTTACACTTTCAGAATGGACATTTCTACTAACAATTTCCTAAGCCTGGTGACAATTCACAGGCAAGGAATAGTGGCATTATGAGCAAATACTTTGTGTCATCAGGCTGCCAACAGGTAAAAATGAAACACTTTTCACCAAAGGTGTAGACTCTTTGTGAGGAATGTTACAGCCTGTGAATTAGACAGCATTCCTCTGCGTGAGACGTGTGTTCAAGTGCAGAGCTGGAAACTTGGGTCTCGGTTTGTCATGGAAAGATGAAGACTTGATTAAAAGATGACAACTAAAATGACATCTTGAGGAAAAAAGAACAGGATGTGCTATGTAGAACATGAGTAGCAAACAAAGCTGGATATTTCAGAGAGTGACAGTTTTTATATAATATTGAATAGATTCTTGTACCATTACTGAGATTACATAAACTTGATGGAAAACATTTATATTATATTGCAACTATTAAGTATTTTGAAATGTGCTTTGGCCATTAGATAAATAAGGTAGTTCCATGTATCATAAAAGTTTCATTTAGAATCCCAGAGATAATATACTATAAAATACTTGATATTTCTATTCACTGGGCAGATATGTAAATGACATTTTTATACATGGGCAAAACTTACCTTACTAATTCTAGTTTATCAAATAATACATATGATTTAGGATAAATTATATAAAATGCTATTCTATAAGTGTGAACAGTATAACAGAAATACAAATGATTTGGTCTAAAAATACATAGTATTTACACAATGAGATCTAAAATTTAACACTTTTATATTTTATTTAGTACTTATTATTCTGTAATGTATCTCCTCAGGCTTCATTTCCTCTTAATTCTGAAAAATAGCATTCCTTATTCATGTACTGACTGATCAAAGACTCATATATAGCACAACTCAGATTAGAAAAACAGATCTTGAGATTCATAAGCCCAATTCATGAAAAATTTATAGGGTCAAATCGTATTGTTTTCAATATTTTCTTGGGAAATACATGAACAATGAAATTGAGGACAACATAGTACTTCATATAATTTTTAAAGAGAAAGTAATATTTTTAACCAATAGATACTTCCTCTGTAATACTAATTAAAATAAAGATAAATTATGAATATATCTTAAACATAGTTTTTATTTTTGATTTAAAGATTCTTTCACTTGAAATGGACATTTTATCATCTTAAAACTTATATAAGAAATTCCTGAATTAAAATGTTATTATAGCAAATGCAGGTAGAATTTAAAAGTAATCAAACAGGAATAATGACCACTGTGGGAAATTTCATTTTCGTTTTCAATATACTTCCTTTTAGAGATATGGACCATGATAACTGGTATCTGAAACACAGTAATCGATGTGATAAAATCTTGGAAAGTATTATGAATTAAAAATAAATGAGCTAGAGGTGCCGCTCGGTGGCGCAGTGGTTTAGTTCGCGCTTGGCAGCCCCGGGTTCGCGAGTTTGGATCCCGGGTGCCCGCGGATGCACTGCTTGTCAACCACCCCGTGGCAGCGTCCCATATACAGTGGAGGAAGATGAGCACGGATGTTAGCCCAGGGCCAGTCTTCCTCAGCAAAAAGGGAAGGATTGGCAACAGATGTTAGCTCAGGGCTGTCTTCCCCCCCCCGCCACACACACAAATGCGCTAGACCCCAAAAGGAAGTTACAGAAAACAAAATAAGTGCTTTATCAGCACTAGAGCAAGCTACATTACTGAGGGATTGCCGACATTGGAAGAAATAAGGCATTGATATTTAAAGGGAAGTGTGGCAATATATTTTATTATTTTTGTCTCAGTATAAATGCATGTGGAATTCTGAAACTGGAGTGAGTAAAGTGGAAGTCTGTTGGCCTGTTGTGTGTCTGCTACCTTGTCAAGCCTGTCTCCTTGAACCAAACTGACGTCAGAGGACAACTGCCGGCAGCTACAGAAATCACACTGTGGAGACTGCCTGCAGAGAGAAACTTTCACGCTATAACTTCTGTTAACGTGAAAACTACCAAGTATCTATGAGATGCCAGTAAGTTTGAAAACACAGAGAATACTGCAGAAAAAGGAAGTTCATATCTTCCCTTTGCTTATATATTAAACAGCGTATTTTTTATTATTCAATTTGATTAGCAATTGAGCTAAGTGAAATCCTGGAACAAGGTTTCTCAACCGTGGCACTTTGACACTATGGACCAGATAATTATTTACTCTGGGGAGCCTTCTTGTGCACTGTAGGATGTCCCTGACCTCCACCCCGACCTCCACACCTGCTCCCAAGTTATGACAATCGAATGTCTCCAGACATTGCCAAAAATACTCTTGGGAACAAAATTTTCCCCTGTTGAGAACACTGTTCTAGAGTAATTGTTTTAGTTATGTAAATGTGACAGAATTTTGTACTAATTAATTTTTACCTCTGGCTCATATCTGTAAAAAGGAGATTTTAATACCTATTTTAAGGGACTGATGAGGCATAAATGACAAAGTGGGTAAAAGACTGATAGCTATTATTATTGATTCATTATTAGAACTTCTAATTTAACATCTATTATATCATGTTCTTAGCCTAATTTTCGTATTTTTAATTTTTATTTGCCTTTAACTTTAAAACTGGTAAAAAAAAAAAAGAACATATGAAGTTGCTCCTTTAAGTTTATTGTCTTATAAAACACACTCTTTGAAAGAAGCCATAATTTAACCATGCAATCTAAAGAACCCTAAAGTTGCCACTTTAATAAGTAAATTCTATTATTCATTTTGTTGAATGAAATACTGCATGAAATTATATAACATTATTAGAAAAAGAACCTAATGATGGATATTTTAATGGAAACTTACAGATGATGCGTTTACTTGCTAAATTAGCACCCTGAATCATTCTATAATGGTCCACCCAATTCAATACCATTTCATTATTCACAGCATTTTCTGAATGTTCTGTGCCAGTTTTAAAATTCCAATCAAATGAGGATGTTCTCTTTACTTCAGTTTTAACTTTTAAATATTCATATGTGAAGTGAATCCTTGACGATTCTGAAGATATACTATTTTCTGGCCTTTTTTGTATTGATAAGAAATCTACTGTTAGTTTAAATCTTGATTCTCTGTAAGGAATCTACCTTTTCTCTGGCTGCTTTTCATTTTTTTCCTGTCTTTGGTTTTCTGCAATTTTACTAGGGGTCTAGGTTTAGGATTTGTTTTTATTTATCCTATTTAGGATTGATTGTGCCTTTTCAAACTCAGGATTCGTATTTTTTCTTTTTTTCAATTCTAGATACGTATCTGCTATTATCTTAAAATATTACCTGTCCCTCATTTTATTCCATCTCTTTGTACTGCTTCATTCTCATTCATCTGTCTTTGTCTCCTGGCATACTACCCTCTTGACTTCTCAGTGTTCACCATCGTAATTTCTACTCTCTTTAAATTTGCTAATTTACTTGTTTAACTGTTTAACCCATAATTTAAAATTTAGCATCGATGCCTACATTTTCAAGTGTAGAAGATAAAATTTCACATATGGCTCTTTTTAAAATTATATCTCCTTTCAATATGATTTTTTAAAATTTCTTTTATCTGTTTGAATTTAAACATTCTTATTCTATAGTCTCTTTCACATTGTTCTGTTATCAAGTGTTCATGCTATGCTAATTATCTGTTGGGCTACTTTCCCTCATGTAGTTTTTACACTGTTATTATTAGTCGATATTAACTATTTTTTCCTCCATGGGAATTTCACTCAAGCAGTCAGAGCACTTCTTTACAAAGTGTATCTGCCAGGTCTCTAGGGAGTTCCCCAGTTCCAGGTGAGGAATGCTGTTGGTATCTTAACTTGTGCTTCTTGTACTTGCAGAGTATAAAAGTTCAGAGAACCACACCCATGCTTGCTGTAGTTTTGATTATTTATCAAAGAAAATTATGTTTTTTAACACTCAGAAATCCGGGAAGGTAGACAAGCTTCTTCCTGACAACAGTATTTTCCTTATCATATCCTTATGGGGAAGGGGAGTTCCCAGGTTTACTCAGAAATCTTTTCATCTACCCTTTTCACTCTGGCTAAACGTCCTGCCACCTATATCTGTCTTGGTATCAAAACTCCAGCCCACAGTCTGTAGCCACTACATGCTAGTGGAATGCACATCTAAACTCTTCAGGCATTAGATTGTGCCCTTAATACCCTGGATTTGAGTTCTTGTTCTGTTTGGCCCCTTGGGGATTTCTCTTACTTTCTTTTGAGATTGGCAGTATTAACTTGCTCTTGTTATAATTGCTCCATTTTATGTAATTTATCCCATTTCTACATAAATGGAATGGGAGCTAGTATGTGTCAGTTCACTATGTTACCAGAAGTATCCCTCTCTTCCTTATTTAAATACACAGATCTAAACCAACATTTTTTGGCACATAAGTTTTAAATTAAATAAAAGGGAAATATATTTTATTATAAATAAAGGCCAAGAGACATTATAGACCATCATTATAATATATTATGTGAATCTATTTGACAACAGAAGGGAATAACCTATTTCACAAATGTTTCACAAAAGCACTCAAAATGTAGATTCCAATATGCTAAAGCTAGAGGAAGCCACAGTGGAAATAAAACAATGAAATCTTTGTTACTGACAGACAGCACTCAGCTAGTCCCTCATTTCAACTGCATACTAAGCAGAGGATTAGAACACCTCTGCAGCTAACCTGTGACGATGTTTCACTATTTAATCACAACTCAACACATATATTCCAGGAATGACATATTATAATGAAAATCATTGTAAAGAAAATATGTTTTTGAAAAATATTGTATACTGCTAGATGAGTAAAGGAAGGAATTTAGTTCTATTATTTTCAAAGCATAGACGTGAAATATTTGAAGAAAATGTTCAGATGAGGAAACTGATGTCCAGAGAGATTAGTAATAGAGACAAAAAGAGATAGATAAGGCTCATATTATTTTACTCTCTGTTTTATCTGAAATTAACTCACTTAAGTTGGAGTTTTATGAAAACTAAGATGGATTACTGTCGGCATATCACTTGTATTTTTTTCTGATTACAGTTAGAAGACAACTTGTATTTCTCTTTCAAATATCTTCCTTCCTGACAAGTCTTTAATAATATATACAGATATGATTCTCTTCATTAAATAATGAATTACTTGCTGTGTCAAAATTTAATTATTAAAGAAGAAATATATATTTATGTTGCTAATATATTTTCAAAATCGTAGCTTTCCTAAAGAAAGAAATTTTGATCTTAAATAAAATTGAAGAACTGAATGCTGTGTCATGGTTAAGTATGTGCGCAGAACTCACACTTTTTCCTCACCTGGTATTAAAAATATATATTTGTTGTTAATATTTGGAAATTAAGAGATTTAATATTAAGCTTTATTTCACTATGGTAAAAATTATTTATACCTGAGTAGCAGCTATTCTG
Organism: Tapirus indicus; assembly: GCA_031878705.1. Taxonomy (NCBI): domain Eukaryota; kingdom Metazoa; phylum Chordata; class Mammalia; order Perissodactyla; family Tapiridae; genus Tapirus; species Tapirus indicus. The sequence goes on from CM062936.1 coordinate 5,105,018, forward strand.
AAAACTATTCAAAAAAGCCACACAGCCTCAGCAATTTGCTACACCCTCACTATTCTCTATTTTTGTTACACTTCAGTCATGTGCTTTGCCATGAATTTTTGCTCTTTCAATTTTTTCAAATTTTGTTTTACTTACAGTGGTTGCTATGAGTTCAGTTGTGTCCCATAAAAAGATATGTTGAAGTCTTAAACCCCGGTACCTCAAAATGCAAGCTTATTTGTAAATAGGGTCATGGTAGATGTAATTAATTAACATGAAGTCATGGTGGAGTAGGGCAGACTCTTAATCTATGATAATGGTGTCCTTATAAGAGTGGAGAACGCCAGGTGGAAACAGGGCCGCACAGGAGCAGACAGCCATGTGATAAGGAGGAAGAGATTGGAGTGATGCATCAACCAGTCAAGGACAACCCGGGGCTGCTAGGAGCTGGAAGATGCAAGGATGGACACTACTTGAGAAGCTTTGGATGCAGGATGGTTCTGCCAACACATTGATTTCAGATTTCTAGCCTCCAGAACTATGAAAGAATAAATTTCTGTTATTTTAAGCCACCTAGTTTATAGTACTTTGTTAGGGCAGCCCTAGGAAACCAAAGCACTGTTATTAAGAGAAAAGTGAAAATTGTCTTGTGTGTCTGTCTTTATCATCACTGGAAAAATGAACACAACAGCCATTTACTTATTTCATTTTTTTCTTGCTTGGCTCCCACGGGCATTTGACTTTACAATTCCCCTCCTTAAACCCAATGGGCTTCACCCCAGAGTTCAAATTTAGACTTTCTCATTTGAGACACAGTTTTTGCTAGTAAGAAATAATAAAGACAAAAGTTTACCAAAAGATAAAAATATATTTAATTTATTAAGAGACATCATTAAAGGAACAGTTACCAAAATAAGTGTAAATACATCTTATGTCTGAAAGAAATTAAGCATTTATCAGGGAATTACACATATTGCCTTATTTGATCTTTCCAAACCATAGACATTAAGTGGGTCAGGTAGTACTTTTCTTGTGTTAGAAATAAGAATACTACGTTTTTGTTAGTGTAGCCAATAAATGGTACAGTTTAGAATAGAAAGAAAATCAGTTGTTAATATTCAGGAAGTGATTTTTAATATGAAAACTATTTTTTTCCAATTTTGTTAAAAATAAAGAATTGAAACATTGTAGCTCTTCTGTAAGAAAAAACTTGTGTAAAGCAACATAGATCTGTAAGTATATTGCTAAAAGTATTTATAGAATGACTAGCAGTGATCAGGTACCATTTTTGTTGTATTTGAACAACAAGGCTGCAAAATAGGAAGAAAACGGTGAAAAGCAGGTAGCTAGTGAATGAAGGAAAGACATGTAAAGCTAAATTCAAATTATAGCTAATTTTTTTCAATACATATTGCATTTTGTGACCAATTATCTTAAGAGGGAAAGTAATGTAGTCCAAAGAGAGACCAAAGCAATCTATCACCCAATGCCTCATAAAAAATTATATTCCATCCATTGTGATGGTTTTTGTGTACAGATGTGAGGGCTCCATGTGTGAGTTCAGCCATGGGCCATGAAAGCAGGTTTTGATTCAACCATTGACGGCAGTTGTATAATAAGTCAGCAGTCTAATTAGTGGCACCACTGCATGTCTTGACGGTAGATACCATCTACGTTGCAAGAGACTAATGTTTGTTCTCATCAAAAAGGCATATTTGGCCAAAAGAACTGATCTAAAGATTTGGTATCTACAGAGAATGTTTCACTTAAGAGGAGAAAAAAGACAAAAACAAAAGCACCCTGGAAATAATTACTGTGGCTAATAAGAGAAGCATTTTAACATTTTAAATATGTTTAACTTTACTTTAAAAAGTCTTGGTAAAGTGATTCAGAGGAATAAAAATAAATGAAGCTCAACTCTTGACCCAACCAATCAGATTCCCTATGAGTTACATATGTGTCAGTTACTAGTAGCAGGTAGTAACCACTGCATTCTCTCTCTGCATGCCCATCAGTTTTTAGAAGTATTAGAAGCTTCACGGAGAGCCGCTTGCCTAGAGAGAAAGCAAGGCTCTCCTCATTAGCACATGATAGCGATCCACAGGGTTGCCAGCATTTGATTATTAATATGAACTGTTTGGGCCGTTAGCTGTCACCTGTTTCAAAAACTTGTGTGGTGCTGTTTAGCTTTGGACTCTCCTTCCTGCTGTCAAATTTAGTTAAACTGTGCCTCTGGGATCACATGTCGTAAGGGGAAATGCACAGTGTCTGAGCAATTTCATAAGTCTTCCTCCTGTAGGAATCCTGGTTGAAAACTAAATTAATTCTTAATACAAATATTTTGTACTAGCTTCATCGCTCCCTAAACCTTAGGACAGAGACAATATTTATTAATAATGTCCTGAGGTTTTAGAGTCAGTATGCACTCTTATAATTCATTTTATCTCTTTTGAAATAGCAGTTGCGATAATTTGACTTATTCCCCATTGATGTTTGAAGTCGCTGTCAGAGAACTGTTTTAATTTTAATTTTGGGTAATTACGTTAATGCAAGCCTTTTGTTAGATTTTTACAGTGAGTATTAACAAAGTAAACTTGGAAAAAGTATTAATATATCTTTTGTTACTAATGTTCACCTAATAATCAACCCCAGCATTCCAAATAGAGACTCATATCTTTAGAAACACATTCCTATGGGTATTCATAGTAAGTAAAACGATGACCTCAAATCATGCCTCATCATGTCCACACACACTCATTTACAGACTGGAAGATTTGGAATTGGAAAGATTAGGTTTCTTCAATGTTTAGCCTACTTATGCCTCTCTTGTAGGTAGGACAGTGTATTTAAACATCATCAACCTATCACTGCCACATAGAAAAACAAATAATTACCAGCCTAAATTTTAATATAAAAAATGACATTCTATTTAATTAATTTTAAATTACTTTATTAATCTTTCAAAACTGTCATAATTAAGTCATAAGCCATTGAAATTTAGAAAGAAACATGGCCCTATTTAGGAGGTAGTTGAATAAGCTGTTGGTATTTTACCGATAAAGAGATGATTCAAAGGCACAAAATAGGATTGTCAATTTAGAAAGCTGAAGGTCAGGCAGAATGTTCTCTCTAATGAATATATGAGTGAGTAAAAGAATATATGAGTTGGTGAATAAAAAAGACAGGTTTCTGGAATAAGAATTCACATACTAGAACACAGAATTCTTAGTGTCTTCTGGTGAACAAAATATCATGGTACCCACTTGCCTGGATACAGACTCTTGACTAAAATGCTAAACCATGAGCACAGAGTTACATTTGTGAAACTTTTATTGCTTTATAAATCCACAGCTATTCACTGCTGGGGAATTTATTGTGATTTCAGATCTGCAAAACCATTTTAGACTGAAATTTTGCCTGGAAGAAACAAATCCATAGAGTATTATTCATCTTTACTTTTGTTTTGTTGTGAGATTTTGACGACCCAGAACTCAGCAAAAGGTATTTGTTTTAAGAGGTAGAGAGCCAGTCCCAACCAGGAAACAAAAATGATTATAAGGCTAATGTATCCCAACAAAAATATGCAGGCTGATTATTTCAGTGCTTCAAATTAATATCTAACTAATTTTAGGTTTTTAGATTTACCAATGACTAAGAGTTCTATTATTAATGGCATTTAATCAGAAATCTATTGGTAAACATGATTTCAGTGGATATTTGGGAGAAAGAATTCATGTATATGCTTGTTTATTAGAAATTGTTGGGGGAAGAAAATGCATGGCCAACAGATATTGACAAAGTTATCTTTTTAGGATGTTCCTGCCTGCTGACAGTTCTGGCTGATGCCTAGTAGTATTTTCCAATCTGCAGAATAATCCTTTTTTCACGTTATTGGCCTCCAGCATAGTTTAGATGCACTCACTTTTCCCACAGACTCGCTATACTCTCATCATTATGAGAATAATATTTCAAACTCCATGGTAAAGAACATATATTTTTTATAAACTAATAGAGAAAATTTAGTTCTCCTATTCCCCCATTTCCTTGGTGGAAAGAACAGGCTCTGAGAAAGAAATGGTGATATTCATACATCTGACCATCCCTCCATGCTTTGAGAGGCCATCTCCAGGCGCCACAGTGACACTAAAGGGAATGGAAGCAGGCAGTATATTTTAGAATGTAAGCAGACAGGCCGAAAGGACTGATGGAGGGTTGCATACACCTGTTTTTCCATGCTCTCTTTAGCTTTCCAGAAATTATTTGCTCCAAGTTTTGGAAGCATTTATATAAATGTTCAAGGTACTCTTCTGCCTAAAGTAATGTATTAGGAACTATTAAGGTCAGATTCTACCATTTATGAAAATGACTTCGATTATAGAGATGAATTTAACAGGGAAAAGGTCTCGAGTGTGACAATAGTGCCTGAATGCTTGTGTTGTGGCTAAGCATAACACCTGCCCCTCACATTGTCTTTTAAAAATACTGTGCAGACCAAACAGCAGTCAAAGGTCTGCCACTTGGCAACTTCCAGTTTACATGATACGACTTGATAGACACTGCGAAGCCCTCCGCCCTCCAAAGAGTCCAAGCCCTGAAGTTTTATCTTCGGCAAAACATCCCTTTTCCCTCTCTCGGAGGAAATCTTTTTAAATGCAAATATTCTCTACTAGAGTAACATTTTAAGTTTGTAACAGGAAAAGGAGAATGAATTTATGGGTTTCATTCTTCCCTGATGATGGAGATAGAGCAGTAGCTGGTAACATTTTCTAGAACTGTAAAAGTTGAAAGGAATCTTCTATTTATTATTAAAGCCCTTTCTGCTTCCCAAGAGGATGAGGTACTATAAAACAAAAGAACAGATATACTAAAATCATTAAACTTAGCTCTAAGAAGAATTTATAGCAAGAGTCTTTGTCTAAGGGACGTTAAACACTAAAATGGACAGTATCTTCAATAGCAGTTTTACAAAAAGAGCAGAAGCATTCTTCATTTGGCCATTTCTTGCACTGACCTTTGATAAGAAGCCAAGGGCAGGACGCCAAATCATAGTTCTGTGAAGGCATTTCCAAAGGGGGCTAAAGTAATGTAGTCCTGGTATGTACCATGCTGATAATCTGACCTGATACAGGGATAAAGCCTAGAGAATCTAGAGAGATGAATGGTTGACATGTCCAGAGGCTGCCGATTCCTCTGGAATTTCAATTGGCTCAGTGATCAGACCACTGAAAATTGAGACTTCTATTGGGCACTAAATTGTTTTTTCTGTGGTGTACATTATTAGAAATCCTAATAATAAAAACAACAGAAACAACAATGAAAATAATAATAGCTAACTTTGAATGAGTGCTTGCTAATTTCCAGGCTCTGTGCTAGTTAATTTGCATGACTTCTTTAAGGCTCAGAACAATCTCATGAAGTGGGTGCTTTTCATATCATATCCAATTTACAAAAGAAGGAATTGAAGCTTACAGAAGAGGTTAAGCAAATTGCACCTGCTCACCCAGATAGTAAGTCCAAAAGATGGAATTTGAATCCAAGCAACCTCCTTCCAGATCCCAGTGGCACTGCACTACACAAACTTATAATTTAAACAGTGAAATTGTAGATGGAAAAGTTGTCTGTTTGTTACCAAATTATTTAGCTTGTATTCTTCTTAGCTAAAGATTCATTTAATCTCTTCATAGAAGTAAGCATCAGAAGTATCTTTAGATACAGTCATGACTTTCAAATCTCAGCTTGGATCTACCCTAAATAATTTTGGCTCTTTGGACCTATTCATTTTGAGAACTAAATTGAGGTTTTTGAGGGCAGGGACTTTATCAGTATCTGTTGAAGGTCATCAATAAATGTTTGTTAAATGGCACCAAAAATCATTTTTTCCTACTTTCTTACGCTTATTGAGAAGACTTCTGTAGTATTGTGACAAGAAAGCAAGTGTCAGAGATGTAGTTGCCTGTGCTATTTGGAATGGTAAATGGATATGCATACAAGTGCTCTGAGAATTGAACCAAGTTACTTAGTAAATACATTATAAGAGATGTGCATGTTGGTGGGGGCTGGCCAGAACACGATTCTGCTTTATACCCTGGAAAGCCCTTTCCTACCCATGCTAATTCTATCGGTGGTATTGGGATAAGAGCTCTGAAAGATAATTACAATCTTGCTTCTATAGTGAGTGAATGGCTCTACAGAATTTAATAATTGAGCACTAGATCTTATAGAAAGTTAGTTTTCTCATTGAAAGAAGACATTGGGTAGCTAAGCTCAATAATAGGGTAGTGTTACATTAACCCTTCCTGAGGTCCTTCAAAATTTGAAATTGATAAATGTTGTTTGGTACTTAATTGAGGTGAAAAGAATATCAATGTTCTGAAGGGGTAAAAACAGGACTTGTAGGTTTGTAACTTGAGGGAAAAAAATATATATATAAAAAAAACCTTGAATCTATGAAAAAATAGTTGGAAAATTATGATATGATAGGATTGCTCCAAAGCCTGGTGCCCTCTTCAACAAATGAAACAAGAAATATGAAGCAAATTATCTGAAAGAGAATGCCTTTGCCCAAATGCTTATGCAATTTAAAGCAAACAGACACCAAAATAAAAGTAGTTACTGAGTCTTGGTTGAATAGTGTCTGGTATCTTCAAGATACATGATTGTAAGGAATTTATAAATGTTATGTATTTGTATAGAGTGAGGTTAGGCAAACTTCACACATTTAAACTTTTTTGCAATTAGAGGAAAATTTTTTGTCCCTTTTGCACTTTTGTAAAAATGTGTAATTACTGTTATTGTCAGCATTTAAAACTTCTAAATTAATCAAATCAATTCCAATGCTAAAAGGAAAATTTAATATAACTGTACTTCTAAGTTAAAATAAATAGCTCCTTTTAGCTAAGCAATCCTAAATTGTGTTTTTCTTTGAACATTTTATTTTCCTGAGTTGTAAATATTTGTGCATAATTAATAATATTAAAATTGACCTATTTTTTTCTTACGAGATAACAGAAGGGTGAGGAAATCACGTGACCTAGTAAGCTGGGGATTGTTTCTCTCACATCACAAAGCACTATCTTAAAGAACAAAGAAGCACGTTTGAGACTTTGACATCCCAAACAATGAAAAAAAATTGCAGCATTAAAAAAAATTAATTATAGTAAAGATTGATTTTTTAATAGTTTAATTGTCATTCCAATAATAAACTTCTGTAGATTAGCATAAAATGTTTAAAGAGGAGCTTCGGGAGAACATATATTCTGGTAGATAAGCCACTGGTCTAGGAATCAAGGAGCAAAGAAATTCACTGATGATCTTAGAAATAACTCACTCCTTCACCTTGGCCAAGTATAACTAACATCTCTGACATTTATTGAGAAAAAGCTCACAAAAATTTCCAGATTTCTATGCTTCTTGAGTTTATTTTAAGAAAAATGACCAAGCATAACACAAAATACTGAAACTTAAATGTAAGGCAAACAATGTTGGTTTAAAATATAAATATGCATATGTAAAGCAACACATTAATTTAAAGTATTTGTTGTCATATGCTTATAATTTCAATTTATATATGAATAGAAACCCCTCCCCTAAAAATTGTGAGAATTGAAAACACACATCTATATATATGATGTTCAAGGACAGGCCAAAATTTCTATGGGGATAAAAGATGGAATAATGGTTACATCTGGAAGAGGAGATACTGACTGAGACAGAGCGCAAAGGGTGTTGAAGTATGACACATTGGTCTGCACATATATATAGGTCTAGTCACGTGTAAAAGGAATGAAGCTGTACATTTAAGGTTTGGACGTCTTAATACATGTATATTATAATTAAAATAAAGAAAAAATAAGCATCTTGTGTGTGTAAAGACTAGGCATAAAAGCAGTGTTCCCTCCAGTGTATACAGTATCTCTGTAAAATTAGGCAAAAGCACTTCTGGAGATTCAGCTTCTTGGACGCAAAGTTTCTGCCACAGAAAAGAGCAGAGTTTCACCCCCATTCATTTGGAAGAGCCTACACAACAGTAGTATATTTACACTGCTGCATAAAAGTAAATATTAGAGATGAAGAAACATAAAAACATTGGTTTGCATGAGTTTAATCACATCTTAAAGTTGGATGAAAACTATTCCATGTCAAAATGTTTGAGAATTAGTAAAGGGAAAACATTTTTAATTTTCTAAGGTAATATATTTTAATATGTAAATTTGGCCTATGGAATTAACTGTTATTCTGTATTTGCTCAGAAAAAAAGACCTATATAGAATACAATTTCCTTAGAGATTAACATGATCAATAATCTGTTTATTTGATTAGTGACCATAGAGAAATTATCTTTATTCATATCACTCACAAATCAATTCTTGAACAATAAGGCCTGCACTTAAATAAGATATATTTAAAGTAGGGCTAACCAGAGCACAGCCAGAGATCAATTAAATTGATTTTTTGGTTGAAATTTAAGAGCTCCGATTATATTTTTGGTGAATTGCTGTGGAAATTTGTGGTTGGAATGATCTTGGATACATCCCTTGATAGAACAAAAATATCTTGAGCTACCTTTGAATAATTCATCAAAGAGTACCTTGAACTCAGAAATTATGATTGGAGGAAATCTGGGGTTTTCATTCTAGCAATAATTTATGAGATATTGGCCTACTTTTCTGGAGATCTTGGGTGTAAAGCTCTCTATAATGTGTTGGTCAAGATTGACAAGCAGGTTCTGTGGTGCTGAGGGACAGTACATCCATTGCTGGATCCTGTTAGATAAGTTTTCCTAATGTGGTATCTTCATTTCAGAAAACAAACAAGCAAGCTATACATGCACTTATATTTGTTAGATTTGTTTACTTTAAATGTGTTCTAAGAAATGGGCTTAATTAAATTGCTTAAACTTGAATAAATTAAGACTTTAGCAGATGAATTGTGAAATCCCTGAAAAAAGATATGGAAGATAAAAATATTCGAAATTAACATTCTTATTTTGCATGATGGTGATAAAGTTGTTGGACTATATTGCCAATATTCTGGCTTTGGAAAGGTTTATATTTTTAATGTTACTCCATTTTGTAATTTAGATTTAATAAAATGTAGACTTAATAAACACGATTGTTGGTAGCTAATGATTTTAATCACTGAATTGACTATGATTTACTATTTCTATTAAAATTTAGTTGTGTAATCCTTCAAGATTAGTTACTTTCACAAGTTCTATTTACTAACTCTGAAATTTAGCAAGAAATTGCTTCTATTAATTCTCTATTAATGGCTGTCTATAGTTATAAAAATATATTACAGGATCTCTGATTAGGTAATTCACATATATCAAGGTTAAATATTTTTTTTTGTATAAACAGAAAGAGAAGAATAATGTGGGAATTTTTTTCCCTTTCAGGCAAAAAGAAATCACTTTAAATTTTAAATTCCAAATATAACTAAGCTACTGAGGTAAGCAGAAAACTAAATAATCTCCTGATGGGTTTTTAATAGGAAATTTCTTAAATGTCTTGCTTTCAGGACTAAAGGAAATCTATTTTCTATTAGAAAAGTCACTTTTTAAAAATTCATTTTGCAGTAATTTATTTACTACCCCAAACCTGGAAGAAAAATTGTTTAAAATCTAAAGCAAATGTAGAGAACATGGTTATTCAGAGACAAATAATAGGTGTAAAAAGGCTTTCTAAACTGTCAATTGCTAGAGTAACATTATCTTTCAATAGTTATAATAATTTTTATTACAAAACCATTATTATCTTCATTGACAAATAATTATTTATCACCTACCTTGGACAAAGGTATTGTGTTTTACTATGAAAAGGGAGAGTTATAAGTAAAAGCCTATGTCCTTCAAGGACTTACAGTATAATTAGGAAGAAAAGAGCATATAAAAAGGCAGTACATGATAATAAAGAGTTATATATGTGAACTGCCAGAGTGGAAGAGGCAATAAATTCTGTAGGATATCAGAGTTGGGGGTCATGATGAAATTGTTATTGGTGTTCCTATGCAAATCACTTCTAAATTGTTGTATCTAAAAAAGCAAAGTTAAGAGTACGGTCAGTCAAAAAAAAGGTCAGTTATTACAAGCATTTATTTTTCCACCTTCGTGTGCTGTCTTTTTCCTATGGAAAACCCATGCCCTCTTGTGGACAGGACTATTAGTTATATGAATTTCAAAGCTGACCCCATCTTTTTCTTCTAATATCAATAAGCATATGTTAGAAGTGGAGTCAAGACTGTCAGTACCAGATGATTTTTAGTATATTAAAGGTCATCATTAACCCTTTAAAAAGACTTAATTTTCTACACAATTACATAGGCATAATCCCAGCTTCCAGAATTTTCTAAGATACTAAACAGATTTTCTGTGTAATTGTGAATTTCTGTTTGAAATTTCTAAGAATAATTATATGAGCATACAGTATTCCGTGATTATATGGTGTAAGGTAAGAATAAGACAGCTACCCCGTCCACCTGCTCATTTTTCACTGCTGACAATTACAAATCTCTAGACTTTGAACATCTATTTTTCAGGTTTCTTAGAACAACAAACCTAAAACAAACCCACCATCCTAAACCAAAAATGATTAAGAACTTAAAGTATGGACATGCAAGCAAAAATGTTTCTTAAGATATGGTTTAAAAATGGAATGAAATATCCCATTTGTAAAAGTCTTATCTGTGGAGGGTATTAGGATTGATTCCTCCAGTTTCAATGTCTAAAGACTTAGATTAAAGTTTACAACAATTTGTTTGTTTGAGATGTTCACTGACGTTGATGTTTTTTACTTTGTGATTCTACTTGCTAAATAGTTACATTATCCAAATTATTTAATTCTATGCACTACTTTGTATGCCAGTCACATTGCAATGAAAGCCTGAATTTAATGTTTTTAAGCAAACAGCATACAAGAATTAGCATCCCCTATGAAACTCTCTAGTCCTAAGTACTTAATTTTAAAAAAAGGAAAAAAACTAAACATTCATTGGGTTTGACATTATATAGACTATCTGATACCAAGAGAAAGTCAAATGTTCTCTCTCCTTAAAGGATGTGCTAGATAATATATATCATATGACCTGAAGTTTACAGGCAGAAAGCATTTTACATTGGTTTCTTATTCCAATTTTAGAGATTTTTCACAAGCAATTTATGTAGGTACAAGCTTCTTAAAATGTCCTTTGGGCACATCTGTCTTCCCAATTTCATCAATTCAGCTGAATATAATACCCATGTCCCCAGGTAAAGTCATGATGCAATTCTACCAGACAGTTGCTGCACTTTCCGCAGTGTGGGTGTGAGAGCTAATTTTGTCCTTAGATTCAGAAGCTTCATTAACAGTCTTAACACATTCACTGCAGCTTTCTAAAGCTTTCAGGCTTTAACACTTACACTACTGCAGAACTGGGGAGACAGAAAAATAAAACGTTATCCTTGTTTTGAAAACACATTCCTCTGGTTGGCAACAAATACAGCTCTTTTGTGCGCTTCCAAATCTGAGTTTCAACAATGTCATGCTGTGGAAGCCTTTTGGCAATGAACAATTGATACTATGAGAAAAAGTTTTACACACACACAAATTTTGTCCAAACATAAACAAACAAGAGACAATGCCGAGACTTGACTATAGGAATTGTGTATAGCCACGAAAGAGAATTTCTTAAAAGAAATGATCATTGTTACTGTATTTTTAAAATCTGTTTCATATTATCATAATTACTCAATATTAATATTAATTTCTCAGATTTCAGTGATTAATATTCCTACCAAAATGCTGTCTGGTGTTTAAATGAAAACATTTATCAAAATCTAACCTTTGATTCTCAATATCTATATTCAATGACTATGCCAGTAAGTACATACAGTTGTTATATTACATAGATTTTGAGGAAGAAAAATGCAAATTATTTCCTTATCAGTTATAACAAGCTTTGTCATACTCAACAGATATACTGAACTAATATTAACAAAAACATTGCATATACATATGCTGTTCTACCTATCTACTAATAATATGCCATAATTTAATTATAGTTCATAGAATGCCCAATTTAACCAGTCTAAACTTTAGGTTACACATATGAAAAACATTAGAGATGGATAATGAGAAAGTATTTAATTAAAATTTACATATACTAACATTTCAACAATTAAAACTATTCAAGATGAAGAGAATATGTATGGAAACATTAGCAATTGCCTATTTTAATTCTTATTGTCCATACTGTTCATTTTCTTAGACAACATAATAAAACCTCTAGCTATGCAAAATCATTTTTTTTTAAGGGACATACTCAGGATTTCTACATCTCCTCAAAGCTGTAAACAGAAAAAGTTGTTGGGTTTTGGGGCATTAATGTAAAATCTGGGAAATATCTTGGAAATAGGCTCAAATATTAATTTAAAAAATTGAGTAAAGCAATTTCAGATATACCTGCAGTGAAAATTATGAAAAAAAGAAAGCATGCTATTCATACTTAAATATTATGTAATGACATATAAACGACCAAGGACATAAATAGATTGGATGATAAAGGCAAAGAGCTCCATTCATTTCGTGTTGTACACTGTACGGCAAAGTAATTTAGTTGTTTGCATGACAATGACATATATTAGAATACACTATTCAGTCTGATATCATCACACCTGATTTTCTAGCAAAACAGTCTAAGGAAGCACCACTTAAATTGAAAGGAAGAAAGGATTTTTTAAAAATATTCATTTCAGAAAAGATACACATATAAAAAAATCCAGTTTCTAAAGACATACAACTCCCCTTTTTTTCCTTTCTGAAATCTAAGGTCCAAACATGTTATTCAAATTGCACTCTTTGAGGAGTCCTTTTTAACAAAGGTATCAGTTGACTTCACTGCACTCACATGTGGAGATAAATATATCATAATAGGACAGTCATATCAGCCCTATTGCCTACTTTGCCTGGGAAGTGCAGTAGTCTACAGTATTCTACAGTCACCACATTCTCTATAGGACACCTAAAACTCATACACAGCAGAACACTTTTATTACAGAAAGCAAACTATATGTAAATAATATTAAATCACAGGCAAATGCAGTCTCCGACCCATTCCCAGGTAAGCTGAAGTTTTAGGAATCACCTTCTACAGCTCATTTTATCCTATGGATTATTTCTTTCTCAAGCATTTTTGGCAGTTGCTAGCACACATACTAGCACACAAATGGTAGCAGGCATTAAAAAAATTGAAGGAATAGTCATAGGAGAAAATATTATACTTGAGAAAATTCTATTTATGATCTCATCTTCTTCCTCCCTCCATTCCTCTCCCTCCCTATACCACCAAATAGTGAGAAAGACTAACATTCCATTTTAGCAGCTATCTGTCTTGACCTGGCCTATGTTCTTTGTAATTACAGATTGAGAAGCATAGGGAAGAACTACATGGAGGGATCCCTTTCTATTGGCAAGGATGGCAGAGGCTGTATCTACCTTGACAGTCAGTCTGGGGAGGATGGAGTCATGTGATACTTCCTGAAATGTAGGCCTCTTGTTGTGTAGTCTGGACTATGTCTTTATTTTCCCTCTCCACTGTGCCTGTAATAGAGCTCTTGTCTCACTGCAGATGCCCATCAGAATTTTATTATGAAAAGAGAACGACCTAGAATTTCTTGCTGTGATTCTTTCTTTGATAATCACGTCTGTCCTATGAGATCTCAATTTCCTTATTTTTCATTTCAGAAACATGACTCTCAATTTTGCTTTTTCCCTCACGTGGCATCTCCACCTCTGGTTTCTTGATCTGGATCTTTCCCAGGCACTAATTAAATTATAGCTGCTCAGAAAAAGTGCCCAAATCTTCCCCCAACAATAAGCCTGTGTCTAAAAGAGGTCTGGGAAGTACAGGGTGCCAATTTTACTATCTATCAATACATTTCTCTCTTACAGTGGATCTTGTATTTTATATTTCTATAACCAGTCAATTAAAAACAAATGGTAACTAATATGAAGTCTCCATATTCATGAAAGTTGCCAAGTAAGAACTCTTAAATAAATGTCATCTATACAACACTATTTTATAAAAGAGAGTATTTTAACATCAAAGAATTGGGAAGGTCGATCTCAGAATAATGTATATAATCCTTATTAGTGGAGTGAAATTTATAAATATATTTATTTTTCTCATTTTTCCCCACGTCTATGGAACTTTCTCCAGAGATCTGTTGCGGTCTAGAGACCAGTAGTTGGGAACACTGGCGTAGTGCTTTGTACACTTGAGTTACAGCCAGTGACATAGTGAAAAGACACTGGACAAGAAATTGGGATGCTTGGGAGCAATGAGCCTCTGCGTCTTCATGTGAAAATGGGGTTAAAACATCTATTACTCTTGCCTTCCATGATAAGTAAATGAGAAAAACATATGTCAGAGATCCCTGTAAATAACAAAACACTTCATAATCTACTTAGTTGTTAGTGTTGAGGGTATTGGTCATATTCACGGGAGTCTCTGTTGTACTTTGTGTCCTTTTGATAGATCATCTATAGAAGACACAGAAATACTTTTACTTCAGGGTCTACCTGAATCTTTAGAATGCAGGGTAGGAAAAGGAACTAAACTGTAATGATCTGCTGCTGAATCGTTTAAAATAACCTCGGTTACATGTACTACAGCTCTCATATACTTCTGGAACAATCACAAGTCAATAATATGAATCAAACGGGAAGTAGTGAATTGGTTGTTTTGGGTTCAAAAATCCTGCACTACCCACACCTTCACCCCCACCTCTGCAGTGAAGGGGCTGTCAGGAGGTGTCGTACCACAGCTTTACGGTAGAGTCTCCACTACGAGGTGGACTCACCTGAACTAGCACATTTTAGACTAAATATTGACGTCTGATCCACACCACATTTTGTATGTCTCCCTTAATCCACAAGCTTATAATTATCCCTAAAATATGATATGTGAATATTTGCATATATTAAATTCTCAGAATAGGAAACAGCTTAAGAATTCCCTTCTATTTTGGAATTGGATTTATGCAAGGAACTGACACGTCTGCATGATGCCGTCTGATACTAGAGAACTATAAAAAATCCTAAATACTTGGAGGTGCAAGTAGAATGTATTGGTTTTGGCCATATATATTACCATTCCTTAATTCATGGATGTTTTTAGTCCTTCTCCAGAAGCTAGGTCTATAAAGTGGCATTTTTATTTACCAAGTAGTACTTACTTGTTCTGAAAATTAATATAAAATTTCTGTTGTATTAATAAAAGTGCTCCAAGATTTTTAAATTTTTCTTTGTTTCTTTACACACAATAAATCAAAAGATATAGAGACAGATTTAAAAGGAGAAAATAACGTTTGAAAATTATAATCGTGCTCCAAAGAAATATTACAACAATGCGCCCAGGAATCTGGTGGATAAAGCTGCAATAATCTACTGAGTTTTCTGGGATATAAGAGTGTGCTACTCTGTTTTGGGAAAATTTAAAAGACCACAGTTGATGTGCTCACATTAAACTAACTGTTCTAGTTCTGGATTTGACAGAGTTTGCCATAAAAGTGTCTTTTCTCTGTTATTTTTTGTCAATGACTACATGTTGTCCTTATGGAATTTTTGCTTCAAAATGAGCTGATTCAATAAATTAATTTCAGCATCTGAATATGTCCTCATTTTATCAGTTAAAATTTTGTGTGTGTGTGCATGTGCCTCCTTATTTGTGAGATTCTGGTCTATAAAGGCAGCTTATTCAACAACCATTTTCTTAGATGGACATATTCAGCTAAGCCTTAGGGCTGGAAGGTGAGAACTGGTCTTTGCCTTTAAGGAGCTCCCTCTTGATTTCTCTTTCAAATGCCTCCTCATTCCTTCCTGTTTGGAATCTCCTGGCTATTCAGAAACCACTCTCACAAAAAATGCCAATAAAATCAACCAATCTGCATGTATACTAAGCATATATACATTTGCAATGAGGGGATAACACATACTTATATGGAAATAGCACTAACTGCATCAGTACCACATGGACAGGGCAGACAGTCAAGTCTCCTCAATTTCAGAAGAAGAAGAGTTCCATGTGGGCTGGGCTGGTCAAGTGAAGTTTCACCTCCCTTCAAGGGGTATTTCTATTCCACGCTCTGCTCCTCTGAGAGGTCTCTCTTGTGCATTCAAGGCAACACCTGCCCAGCTACTTCACTGTGAGCATCAGCCACATCACATTGTTGGAGACACTCAGCATGGTCAACGTGCAGTTGAAACCTCTCCCAGACTCTCAGCTCATTTGACCTAAGCCTGACGTGAGAGCGGATGTAACCACAGCACACTGATGTGGGGATCCTTTTTCCCAAGCATAAGCCTAAGTCATATGGAGATAAACCAGAAGGCAATCTTTGACTAATGGATACCCAGGAGGATTAAGCCTGTATTTGTTTATCCTGTGTGTGTGTGTGTGTGTGTGTGTTGTGGGAAAAGTTGATGATACCTTCATTTTTTGATCACTCCTTTTCAAGTCAGCCAACAAAGATTTAGGAGTATCTCCCATGATCAGGAGGTTTGTTAGGCTCCTGGGTATCCGGGAGTGTTCAGGACATAGTTCTTGCCTTTAACAGGTTTATATTCGATTTGGAAAAAATAGTTTATAATTATGCAGATAAATAAATAAGTTATTTTCAGTGGAAGATGGGTTCTATGAAGAAGACATCACAGGAAATTACGAAGGTTTCTATGGGGAGTTAAAAACTGAGTGGAGTCATGAGCGGTGAGAAGGAGGTAACCATGAGAAGATCTGTGGCATGGAACGAGGAAGTGGGGGAGAACCCCAAGCAAAATAAGAGTCAGTTAAAGGCCTAAGAAAAACAAGCCTGGTGTACTCTTAGGAGTTTTCCCTAAAGCTCAGTTGTTTGTCTGGAATACCACTGTCCTGTCTAGTTCTTCCCAGCTGCTCCCTATTTTATTATAGGAATCGTGCTCAAAATTGGATGCACTACCTAAAACCAAGGAGCCATCCAACAGAGTCTGAGCGTCACCATTACCCCAGAAACTCCTGTTGTACTCCTCCATCTCCCCACCACTAGACCCTTAGAGATAAATGCCAGCCCAGATGAAGCCAGTATTCACCCCACCCCTTAAATGTTACAATTCAAAACCTTGTGAATAGTATAGTCACAGCTGGAAAGACATGAGGTTTTTTTGGCATCAGAAACCTGGATATGAACTCTAGTTCATATGATTTTAAGAAATCGCTTAACTTCTCTGACTCCCAGCTATAACAAGAAAAGTTTACATGCTAGTCTATGTTGGTCTATATTAGTTTTTTACAATAAATCTTATATCAGAAAGATTATAAGCAAGGTAATGTGGAGCATACAAAGATTGATAAGACATTGCCTCTGCCCTGAATCTCTGAAGCATCTTATAATGGTGATAAAGTAGATATAAAAATCACAAGAGACTCATTAGAAAGTAGCAGCACCATGGAAAAGGAATCAATAAAATGGAATTAGAGTATAAAAATATATTATTTTTTATCTGAGAGACTAGAAATGGGGGAGATTATCTTCATATATTGGACCTTGAATTACAGGATATTTGCAATTTTCATTCCCTAGATAAAGGTGTACACCTACAACCATTTGGAAGAAATAAGTTGGAATCTAAAGGCATGGAAATGGAAAATCATGAGGTTTGTTTAAAGAATATTTCCCTATCCAGTTTGATTAGATCTTAGAAATAAAACGGAATAGTGGGAATGAAGCTGAGAATGCAGTTTGGGAGACCGAATTTTATTTTGTAGGAATGAGGAAACCTCGAATCTTTTAGATTAAAGGGTGACATATTAAGGTGTCTTTTAGGAATATATTCGTGTTTCTGTATGTAGGAGAATTTGTTGTGGGGAAAGAGGAAGGCTAGGAGATCTGGTGGGATTACCTGATTATAAAACAAATTAATGAGCAAGTACAGAATACCTGTAGAAGGACAGCAGGAGTAACATTACTTAAAAATAAATAAACGAACAGTGTTCATTATAATTACTATATTAACACAGATAATAGTAAGGGTCCCTATTTAGAACTTTAAAAATAGTATTAAATTTAGATGTGCATTATCTGTAAATAATATATAATATCTACTAATTCTAGTACTACTTCTATTCAAAATATTACTACTGAGTTCTTAGCTGTACTTTATACTTCATGAACTCAAGCTATAGATTTGCTTACTTAAAGTTATCATTTGTCTTTCCAGACTAATGCTCTTTATATAACTGCATATAGGGATTGACTAATTTGATACCACATTCCATACATTTCATGATTTTCAAAAATATTAACCATCTTTAGTCTATTATGGATACTAATTATAGTAAATAAAAAGTACAGATAGCCTCATCTGTTAATTATACAAGATTTCATACTGAGCTCTAGTCATGCACTTGAAATAGAGACATCAGACGTGCTTTATAAGAGAATTTACATCTGGGTTTACTACTTCTAGGTATATAATCTTGGTTAATTTATTTAACCTCTCTAATTTCCTGATCTTTAAAATAGGATGATTTTAGTATTCAACTAATAGGATTAAATGGGTTAATAAAAGTAAAATTCTTGGGGCCGGCCTGGTGGTCTAGTGCTTAAGTTCATGCGCTCCTCTTCTGTGGCCTGGAGTTCACAGATTCGGATCCTGGGCGCACACCGATGCACCGCTTGTCAAGTCATGCATAGATGTTAGCCCAGGGCCAGTCTTCCTCAGCAAAAAGAGGAGGATTGGCAACAGATGTTAGCTCAGGGCTAATCTTCCTCACACACACACACACACACACACACACACACACACACAAAAGTAAAATTCTTTAAACAATCTTAGCACTAAGTGGTTGTTAAAAATAGTATTTGTTATTATATACTAGGCACTTTCTCCTCTCAAAGGGCAATTTTATTTTGTAAATAAGTCTTAAAATTGCAGAGATTGATGTTGAGAAGGGAGGAGGCAAGCCATACATTGAAGTGACATTATTGCTGAAGTCTGTAGCAAACACACTGCAAGAAAAGTTAGCAATTAACAAATCAATTTAGACTATGTCTACAGTTAACTCAGATCATATACACTAAAGGAGGTTCATGTTGGGGCTTGACTGGCTGTCTACATTGACAAATTAACCAGATAATTGACATTTCTTATCTTAATCGTGTATTGTAAGCATATAGGCAAGTCCTAGACTAAATGCCATCAGTATTTCAAGCCTAAAGTGAATTTGAAACCAAATGTGCAGTAGTTTTCGCTTTCATTAACCCATTGACATTCCTGTCACCAACCTCATTAAAAAAACAAATTCCATAGAGATTTGTTAGAATTAAAAGAAAAGGCAGTCTATGTACTTTACCCCTCCATAATTAGTAAAGTAGAGACGGCATGCTATAATTTGAATGAAAGTCAGGATACACTCAACATTTTCCTTGCTCTGTAACTAACTAGATGTATCAATTTAAGCAAGTCACTTCAGTGCATCTTATTTTTTCCATTTGTAAAATGGAAGTTGAATGGATAAGAAAGAGGGACTCAGGCACAAAAGTTCAGGGGCAAACACTCTGTTTTAGGATCCTCAGTGCTTGGCAAAATGCATGACACACAGTAGGAAGCAATAAAGATTTACAGAACCAAACCTAATGCTTCCAACCATAAAAATGTAAGGTTTGTATTCATCCCCTGAGATGTTGGTATATCAAGGAGGCTATTTAAATAGTGAATGCCCTTTCTAGGAAGAAACCAAGAAATAATCAAGAAAACAATAATAGTCAAGGTTGTCAATTTAATCTATCTGAGAAATTAGCCATGATGAAAAAAGAATGTATTGGTAAAGCACAATACTGGAGGAAATAAAACTGACTCTAATTGAGGTATCTTCAAAGGAATATACACCTAAACTGAAGCAGTCAAATTTGCATATGAATCTAATCTTTGAGTTTTGCATGTGTGCATACAGATCAGGTATAACCTAGCTAACTTTCCATTTCACCATGCAATTACTTGAAATATGCTTGTAATAGAATACATTACAAATTCTGCAGATGTAACTCATATACCAGCATGAAAACTGTACATTTCCCCTAGTTTTATAATATAAATTAATTTAGCAATAATTATATATTTTACTACATTTAAAAGTGCTTACATTACTTTTACACTATTTTCTTTGCAGAATATACATATATGTTATATATATATTTAAAACAACAATAGTACTAACAAAAGCATCTAATTCAAATCATCCATGGAAACATATAGGAAAAAATTACATATCTAAAAGGTGATGAATGGTAATGGTTGCGGGTTGTTCTGTGCAGAGGCATTTTTACTTTACTTGTTGTAATTCAATACACGCCTGTCATTAAGGCAACTGCTTTCCTTGAACCACTTCAAATTCTCACAGTGATTTTGTGAGGTGGAATGTTGTACCAGTTTTAGAGGCGAGGAAACAGAAGTTCAGAAAGTTTACGTGCTTTCTCAAGCTCCCACAACTAGCAAGAGCCTGATCTGAGATTGAAAAGCTACGACTGATTGAATTCTATGCCAGTGATAGTTTCTTCTTCTTATATGAATCTAATTTTCTTTAGGAAATGTACAGGAAGTAATAATTTAAACACTCCATGCAGCTGTATTCTAGATTTATTAAAGTGAAATGCCTAGTTCTCAACTTCCTAATAATTAATAATGGCAAATATCAAGAATAAAGTCCATGCTATTTTTTTTGGTGAGGAAGATTAGCCTTTCGCTAACATCCACTGCCAATCCCCCCCTTTTTGCTGAGGAAGACCAGCCCTGAGCTAACATCTGTGCCCACTCTCCTCTACTTTACGTGGGACGCCTGCCACAGCATGACCTGACGAGCAGTAGGAAGGTCCACCCCCAGGATCCGAACCTGTGAACCCCATGCCACTGGAGCAGAGCTCACAAACCTAACCACTATGCCACCAGGCTGGCCCCAAGTCCATGCATATTTGTAATAAACAATCAGAAGAATGACTTTGTTATTGTTTTGATGCCATGGGGCTGATAAACATGAATGAATAATCTATCTTTTTTAGGAAATTGATTCTGACAAGGGAACAGGAAGAAATCTAGTGCGTTTTCAATTATTATTACTATAATTAGCAAGCCAAACAACCTCGTTTCTCCATTAAGATACAGGTTGAGCAACACAGAATATGAAACTGCCTGAGAAGACTATTGAGAAAAATGAATGTAAAATTTCTTTCATGATTAAAAATCGGTCTGCACATCCTATTCAAAGAAAAAAATACTACTTTGCGGAACAGTCACTATTAACTGACTTAACAAGAAGGGTCTGGATATGGATAGAGGGTATCCCCCCAGCGGTTGACAGTCTGGAATTTGGGAAAGGATTAGATGAGAAACAGTGGAATGATATTAACAATATATTTAATTAACTCCTTCTTGGTTTGATTACATTTTCTTTTGATTTCTTATTCAAGATGTTGCCACCAATTTAACTGAGAGCAGGATAGAGGCAAATCTGAAGTTATTTGTCCAGTTAAATTCTATACTTGCTCCCCTCCAAAGATGTAAACATAACGAGTGAATTTTAAGAGGGCCTCTAAGAGTTTGTCTGGATCTTTCCAGTTTGGTTCTTTGGGTAAATTTTTAGGACTTCAAATTACTTATATTAAACAACAAATTATACATCTGAAAACACAACACTTGTTTCTCACCTTTCACTATAGATTAGCACAGACACTATCCCAAGCTTCTAGCCCAGAGGCTTTTATCACAACAGAGAAAAAAAAGTATAATCTGTACTCAGAAAAATAAGTTTCAAAATCAGGCCAGTTATTGTCAATCAATTAATTTATTTGGGTTTTGGTCATCAAATGATAGGTTGAAAGATAAAATTCAAGTGATTTCTAGATTCAAAACTGCAAGTTAAATAACAGCAATCTCTGGACCAGAGTGAATAACTGGAATTTTAGTTAAGATTTCTGAGTGATTTTACTTGGTAACATGTTACTTCAATGGAATAGGTAACGTTGTACAGTTCTTTAAACTATCAATTATCTTATTTCAGATATTTGATATTCATTTACTCAAATTCCAAATGTCACTTGCCAAATTTGAATCAAGCCATTTTCTGCCCTATTTTATTTTTGTCGCTCCTATCTGCTATACTTTCCTAATTACAAACTAGCACACCAGTATGGGAATTTCTCTAACTTGGACAAAAACAAAGCACAGCTTTGTTGGGGACATCCTCCTCTTATAAATGTTGTATCTTAATGCATTCTCTGGGTTTGAAGTGAAGTTAGATTTAAAGTTTGGATGGGACCTGAGAGAGGTTAGAAATGCTCATACAAGTTTATGATCCTTCTCCACTACATGGGTGACAGTGCTAGATCAGCCTGTTGGCCCATGGATCATAGAGTTCTTAAATGTACAGATCCAGCTGTGTGAAGATTCTGTAATGCAGGATTATCCAATAATGCCCATGTTTGCCAGTTTATTTGGGGCTAAGTTTTTTTCTGTTTGTTTCATCTCAAAATCTTTCATCACCATAAAAGTCCCTAAATTCCTTTGTACCTTTCATTTTACAATATCTAAGTTTAGAGAATGGTATTTCCATTTTCAGGTTTTGATTTCTACTCCACGACCAATTCATATAAGCTAGACCCTCAAATTCAACTTTCTTTTTTATTCATACAAGTCACTTCATATAGTTCTCTAACCTCCCTTTAATATCTTAGAACTGATATTCAATTAAATTATAAATACATTTAATATTTTACTACACTTCACTCTGGATGTCATCAATGACAAGCTTTAACCTATTCTTGAGATGAAATCGTCAAATATCAGTCTAGTAGTCCCTGTATTATTTGCTAAGATTCTGCCCCTTTTGATTTGTAATAGTAGCAGGAAAGACCTTATTCATGTTGATTTTGCAACCATAATTTTATTTTTGCGCTTACTCTAAATTGCTGTTCATATTTCAGTAACTTCAGTTATTTCTCTATCCAAAGATAAATTACCTGTGGTCATTAAGTTTTAATTACAAAACTTTCTTCTTTACTTTCTAACTCACTCATGAATATAATCCACGTCCTTCATCATTTAGACCGTTTTTAAGTGCTTTTTCCACTTTCTTTGTCACAACATATCTCTCTGTATGTGCCTAGGTCTTGGTTCTTGGACCACTTCTCCATCTACACTCACTTATTGATCTTTCAGTCATTCATTTCAGTCATATGACTTCTATACCATATATGTGCTGAAAATTGCAGAATCTGTATCTCCAGATAGAACTTGCCTCTAAACTCCAATCTCATATATTCACTATCTCCGTTTGGATTTCGAATAGGCTTCACAAACCGTGTTTGTCCAAACTTCAAATACTGATTCTTCCATAAATAACAACGTTGTGCTTCCTCCAATAACCCTGAAACCATCTCTTCACCTTCTCTCATATCCCACATTTATGGCATCAGCAAATCCTATCTGTACCACCTTCAAAATATATCCAGTATCTTAACGCTACCCCATCTCAGTGCTACCTCTTGGTCTAAGGCATCATTATTTTTCTCCTGAACTATTCCAGTAGGCTACAAACTGATCTGCTTTCTTCCTCCATTGCCCTCTCTCTACCCCTCCACCTACAGTCTATATATAACACAGCAGCCAGATCTTTCACAGTGCAAAATCATGTCATGTCTCTGTTCAAAACCTGCCAAATCACTATCCATCTCACTAAGAGTTAAAAACAAGCTCATTTAAATAGCTTACGAGGTCCTACAAAATCTGTGATGATCTGCCATCCACTACTCCCATATCTGTTCCCTGACTTCTACCTCCCTCTCCCACTATGTCACATAACTTAATCAATATCAGTCTCCCATTAACCAACTCAGTAGCTTGGATTATACTAACTAGTAAAAATTGGAATCTTTTACTGAATCTTGAATAAGGCAGGCAGATTCCTGTGTTAAGAAATTATCATCTGCTGTTGCCTCTACCTCGAATGCTCCTCCCTCAGCAGTCCACATAACTTACTTCATCAGTCAAGTGGTCAATGACCAAATTCTCAGGAAAGAAAATTTGGGATATATTGTTAATTTTTTAGTTATATATTCCATCCTATAGAGTTTAATCATCTGATTTTAAACTTTAAAAAGCATTCATTGAGTATAACCTTTCTTAGGCTCTAGAGTTCGATATTGTGGTCAACTTTTACTAAGCTATCACAATATCCACTTCTTCATGTTCATAGACTCAACACAGTAGCAAATTATTGTTACGGCTTCAAAAGTCTGCTTTGGTACTTTTTACTGACATTTCCAGATAAATACTTCAGAGGCAATGATATGCTATTCTCCAAACTCTAGGTTATGATTTGGTCCCAATTTATTACTTGGTTGTCCTCAAATCTCTCACTAACCCTTGCTCTACTTCATATTAAATTGGTTCAATTTCACACTCTAAAAGCATAATGTGCATTGCAGATATATTCTAAACAGCTTTGAGGCAAATAATAGTATTCATTTGTTATATGCTTTCTTTATAAAGTATCTCACACTTAAAGAGTCACAGCATTGGTGAAAACCGCAATAAAAGAACAACTCAAGTGTAATGTTCCTCTAGTGCATATGTTTGCATATGCAAGTAATACAGCACTATACAAAACAAATATCAAATGTGTATTAGCTATTTGGTATATAATGAATCTTTTCTGCTTGTTTTATTAAGTGAAGCTAGGAAGATCATTATTTCTTAAAAATAACTGTTTTCAGTGTATATGCATAATACATATGCAATCCTTACATTTACAGAATTAAATGATAGTGAGTTAGATAAGTAAAATAAATTTGTAGATTCTAATATTAGAAAAGCATATTCTTGAGAATGTGAAATTTCTGGGAAATAATAATATTTTGTTTTTAACTTTCTAAAATAGCGCTACCAATATTAATAAATATCATATTTCCAGAAAAATAAGATAAAAGTTAGAAACAAAAGAAAAACCTACATTGGAATTTTACAAATTTTTTCAATTGAAAAAGTTTGGCTTAAACATAATTTTAAAATATGAAATATAACAACCTGCCCAATATATCAAAGAGAATCATTATTCAATGCAAATAAAATTTAACTTTCTATATGATTAAATATAAATCTCTAATATAAAATGTTCTATATAAACAACACCTACCACATTATTTTTTGAGGGCTTATAGAAGAATCTTGTATATTTTATGCATTTAATTCCTGCTGTTTTAACAAGCTGGAAATATGCAGAATGAAATGGAAAAAGAAGTATTCTTATTTTGGGATATAGTCTTAGCAAAAATATGTCTTTATAATAGCACAAGTAAAAGGACTAAATAAACTACCAACTCAATTTTAATTCTGTTGAAATCCATATAGGATTCATTTTAAGGTAAAATTATATTTATGCCTGAAGTGGATATTTTGGCAAGCATGGACCCTAGTTTATATAATATTGCTTAAATTATTTTTTTAATTGACAGATTTTCTTATTAGAATTGGTCAATATTTTATAGTAAAAAGTTTTATTCTCTATATGTTAAAATATACATTTAAAATGTATATTATATATATATATCATATATAAAACATTTCAAGCATAGTTAGCTAAATTTTGGAAGAATCGTTCAAGTAAATATAATTTGCCTTATAGTTGTGCAGAATTTATTTTAAGATTTTTTTTGTTCACTTATAAATCTCTCAGCATAATGAGATTTTATAAACAGAATGACAAACCATTTAAAGTAAGAAATGAGCACACAGGTGTACAGCTTGTGCCTAATAGGCCTCTCCTCAGTTTCAGTCTGATAATTCTCTTTGCATACTGCCTTGACCTGATTATTCATGACCTTTTGCACAATAAGAGAAAGCTTTTAGACATGTTAGGTATGACATACAAAATCTGCAGCTAATCAACCATTCTGAGAAGTCCTGTGTTTTTTTTTTTTCTTCTTAAGATAGATTTAGCAGTCAAACAATAATTTGACGTCACATGATCAAAATGTTAAACCTATTTAGTGAGATCTTTGAAGACGTGAAACATCTTAGAATTTCACTGCATCATTGTATGCATAAAATTAGTCTCATATTTGCTTACATTGTTTAAATGAGCAATTAACACACCATTTGCCACTCTTTGAAAAGTTCTCTAAAGCATAAAGTATTTTACTCTATTAAATTTGTTACCCTTATCCATTGTTAAAAAAGAAAAATCAAATAATAGTCTAGTCACAAATATCATTTGTAAATTGCACTTTGAATTATGTAAGCTTCAGAGATAAATTTGATTAATAGATCTTGAAAATATTTAATCATAAAATGCCCACAATTTTAAAATAACATTTAGATTGGGATATCATTTATACATTGTATCTTCTTTTTCTCAGATATAGTTTTATTAGATTTTCTAATAAATTATTAGAAATTATTTATTCTTGTTAATCTTGGGTTGATAATGCTGCCATATATATACACAATAATTTAGATAACCAGTTCCCTATTTTTATGTCATTAACATAATTTATTTTCACTCTTCAAAATAGTGCTGTGATGTTCATCTACATCTTTGATTTTTTTCAATTATCTTAAGTTACTGTATCAAAAGATTTAAATATTTTTTGAATTCTTTATATACATTGGCAAATGTATTTCTGAATGGTTGTACTAATTTATACCCAGTCCTAGATCATGGAGTGTGGATTGAAGATTTCCTTTGGCTTTATTTTCTTTTTCTGGACTTGTTTACAACAGTTTTTTTGTATCTCTTGTCATTTTTTTCTTGTAATTCTTTTTACTTTCCCTGTACTTATTCCTTAGCTAATGATTTTCATGTGGAGTGCGCAAGAGGAAAATTTTCAAAATCCTTCCATTAGAAATATATATCTTTAGGGGCCAGACCGGTGGTGTAGTGATTAAGTTTGTGCACTTTGCTTTGGTGGCCCGGGGTTCATAGGTTCGATTCCCGGGCACAGACATATGCACCACTCATCAAGCCATGCTGTGACAGCAACCCACATACAAAATAGAGGAAGATGGGCACAGATGTTAGCTCAGTGCTAATATTCCTCAGGAAAAAAGAGGAAGATTGCCAATGGATGTTACCTCGGAGCCAATCTTCCTCACCAAAAAATATATATATATACATATATGTATATATATATATGTATATCTTTAATTTTGTCTACACTTTTGTTCTTATTTTGACTGCTTTGCTAACTATGTAATTCTAGACAAAAAATATTGCTTTTTCTAATGTCAGTAAGATCATTGTTCAATTTTAGTAATCTCTTCTTAAACTATCAGGAAATATAGGAATTTTCTTTTTATCTTTTTTTTTTTTATCTATTGTGTTTTTTCCTGTTTCATTCACATCATTGAGCACTGGTGGGCGTTTTCAAGCTGAAGAGGTACATTCTACCCCAGTTCACAACAGATTGGCTGATTTGTGTCTAGAGCAGTAAAAGAAATACAAGGCGTTAAATGATTCACATCGGACAATGCATAGCATACCAATGTTCAGTGAGAGAAATTTTTTACTTAAAATTTCAGGATGATGCAAAATTCAAGAAGAAATTTACAGGTGCAAGTTGATTCATGCAAAATTTACAGTTGAGTGAGAAGCTATGGTTAGCAATGTGCATCTGGCAAGATGTTACAGCAGTGGTGGGTGAAGTCATTCAATAAATTAACTTTCTAAAGAATTTAAAAATAAAAAACGAGAGAAATAAAGAATAAGCCTTGGGAGTGCCTCCACTTAGAGAGTGGAAGGATGATAGCTCTGCTTCACCATCCCTTGACTGCTTGTATAGCCTTGAGCTTGTCATTTCAGCTTTTGGAGATGCATTTTTCTCATATATAATGAGCATACTTAGGGTTCCTCTATCATGAGATAGTTTGAGATACTGCAGGTAAAGTGTTACTCCAATGCTTGGCACTTAATGTTTGTTCATTTTTTAAATATAATCATCATTTCTGTCCATTCCTCTTGTCACCATCCCAGTTCAAAGGTTATTATTTTATCACTGATTATTAACATAATTTGTTAGTTTTATTTTTTTTATATTCAATCTTTCTATTGGCCCCAAATTAATATGCCTAAAGATCAATTTGAATATACAAATAACCTATTAAATTTTTTTCAAAGAGTTTATACCTTGTACTAAATGAAATTTAAAAATTTTAGTCAGACATTTGTAGTCCTCCAGAATATTTCCTTAACTGGCCTTTTCAGTCTAATTTCCCAGCATTCCCTTATACATTCTCAACATTTGAGTCAGATTAGACTGTTCACCATACCTGGGCATAATAACAGCTTCTCCACCTACATTCCTTTATGCATGCTATTCTTTCTTCTTATATACTCCCTCCATTCCTATTGATATTTGTCCAAGATTTTTTCATAACCCATCTTGAATTTGGATACTGTACAACCTCTTAGCATTTACTTGTATAACATTTAACATAATTAGCTTTATACTATTATTATTTCTAAATGCAGTTCAAAGTGGATGAGAACTATAAACAAATCATCATGTGGCCAAGAGGGGAAACTAGAACTAATGGAAAGGAAGTATAAGAAGACAAGTTTCTGCTAAACATAAATGAGAAGTTACTAAGAGTCAAAGATAGGATGTAATATCCTGAGAGATTAAGAATTCTGAAAGAGTGGTTGGGTGACCAATTGGTAGGGATATAATACAAGCTGTTAAACCCATGGTGTGTGGTTGATCCAAAGGATTTTTTAAAGAATCTTCCAATTTTGATTTTCAATTACATTGAAGTACATAGTTTCAATAGCAAGTACTGCTGAAGCCAGATATTAGCATTAAGGGCTATGTAAAGTCATATGGAAATGGATGCTTTGAACGTAGTCAAGAGAAAAACTTCAAGCTTAACTGAACATCAAGGTCAAAGAAATTGTGTTTGCGTGTGTGCACGCACACGCTTCTGTGAGTTTGCTTGTTTTTTGTTTTTGCTTTGTAGGAGATACTAGAACAAGTGATCATATATCTTAGTTCATTGTGTAACATTAACACTGCTTTTGTGAGATATCATTGCATAATAAGCATCTTGATTTTTTTTCCCTGAAAACAGGGATCTGCTTTGACTGACAGAAATGTTAGTACACGAGTTACTGCTTCACAAAGAAATTTTAAATTATTCAGAAATACCAATAATAGTCCTCGTTTTTATATAATACTATAGGTCACACATAATGATCATAAAGTTCTTTATAATAAGTGTTATTTGTCAAAAAAATATGTCTGCTGTATATCTGAAATTCAAAAGGAAAAATAGCTTTGAAACTATGAAATCAGGATCAATTTTATATTAATTTATCATTTTTAATGTATCCTTGGCTTCAATAAAGAAAACCAAAAGATGTATGATCATTAGTTCAGCATCTAAGAAATCACTTAGCATACACATGTATTAAAAGAGAACATTTGGCAAAATATGCAATTGTAACAATTTGAGAGCAGAAGCCAGATCAATGGGAAAATGCATGTAACTGAATGCTTAATCAAGACGTTCAAACCCATGCAAGGTTTATGTGTATAGAAGCATTTTATGTTTCCAATAAAAAAGAAAAAAGTGCAATCCAAAAAGATGTACAGATCTTATATACATGACATTTTTGCGGAAAGCAGGGGCACTTATTTCAAAACAAAACAAAACTACGATTAATCCTAAACAAAACCAAACCCAGAGTATACATTGACTACTAAATTACTCTTCAACTTACGTATTATGTAAAAATATTTTAGAAGTTGTCCTCGGAGCTTATAAAGTACCGTTTGCAATTTTTAAGTGCGCAAAATGTAGAAAAAAAGCATCTAATATTATCACTGGATGCCAACTTGAATATTTGCACAACTGTTAGGAAGGAATTCAACAAGGCCGTTGGTTGCATGAAAGTGCCCGAGTTACACTTTTATTTCAAAACCTTTACCAGAGCTTTAAGACGAAGAATAGAATATTTGCACTGGCCTTAGTGTGTCCCCTCACTTCCTCTTCAGCCAAGTCTCTGGCCTCCTCCTCCTTGCTGATCAGATTCTATGACTAGGCTTCTTTCTCTTTCCCCTGGACTCCAAGACGCTCCTGTCTTCATCTTCACACCTTCTCCGCCTGGAGTCTGCCTGTACTCATGGCCCCAACTCCCGTGCACTTTTCTTGTTTCCTCTTAAGTGCTGCTTCTTCAGGGAATCCTTTTCAATCTCCCTACCAGGCTACCACCTGTCTGAAATTTTTACAACTGTAGGCTTTTCAGTAATTTATTTGTGTAATTACATATTTAATTCCTTTTTCAGACACTCCGTGAAACTCCATGAAGAAAAGAAATTTGTCTATCATGTTCACTGCAGTTTGCCCAGTGGCTACTGCAGTAATTACTTATTGAATGAAGATGTGAGAATGATGTGCAAGAGGTAGAAATGTGTCCTATCCTATAACACTGGCATTAGGTAGATGATCTTTGGATTACTTTGTCAACACCTCATTTAAGAAGATTGATTTAGCCCCATGGGAAAAATATTAAGAATGTTTTTGTTGCAATATTGTGTTCATGAGCTGGGTCTAAGTCCCAGTTCTGCCATTTACAAGCGTGTGATTTGGAAAAATAATTTAATCTCAGTCAGATTGTTTTCTTATCTTAAAATGGAGATAATTATACTTAACTGAGATGAAATGGAAGTTAATAAAACACAATATAAAGATATATATATCTGGGGGCCGCCTGGTGGCGTAGCGGTTTAGTCAGCGCTTGGCAGCCCGGAGTTCGCAAGTTCGGATCCCGGGCGCCCGCCGACGTACTGCTTGTCAGTCATGCTGTGGCGGCGTCCCATATAAAGTGGAGGAAGATGGGCACGGATGTTAGTCCAGGGCCAGTCTTCCTCAGCAAAAAGAGGAGGATTAGCAACGGATGTTAGCTCAGGGCTGGTCTTCCTCGCAAAAAAAAAAAAAAAGATATATATATCTAATATATCTTAAGTAAGATCTAATATGAAGGCAATTTTGATTTCCTTGTTTGCAATATCCAATCAAGAAATACGTTGTAGTTCCTTTACCTTCTTTCTTTTCCGAGTCTGGCTTTCACCTGAAAACAATGCTTTCCCTGAAGTTCTCTTAGGGCAGTTTTTCTTTCAAAATCCCTGGGCCTGGAGAAGGGTGTGTGCTCCACCCTGTCACTTCCAGACCACTCTACTCCCTCCTCAAATTCCCAAGCTTTAAATCACCTTTCCTCAGATCATACCACCCACAGTGCCCCCACTTATCTGGTCATCTTTATTTATCTTCATTCTGTGAAGAATTTTAGCACCCGGCTCACTGTTACTTCCTTTAACTCCACTGCTGGAAGCCCTTTGCTTGTTTAAATCTTCAGGAAGACTATCTGTCCCTTGACCACTTCTCTGATCTTGTCCCCTTCCTATCTTAGGCACGCAGTCCCACGGTCATGCCACAGACCTGGCTTTATCTATAACAGCAAACTCTTCATCATCTCAACTTCAAGCATCCACTCTTAAATCACATCTCCTTTCCCTCCAGCTCAATTTCTCAAGTAACGTGACTTCAACAAGTTAATTTACCTGCAGGGGGACCTACAATCCATTGAAGCTACCATATCTCCACCATCACTCGCACATGATCTCACTTTCCTCGTTATCACTGCAATTACATGGCCATCATTTTAATCCTGACCTTGCAAATACCTTCAACTTCCTTGCCCCTTCTCACTTTTGTCATATGTACTCAGCCAAATCTTAACCACAGTTAAATTCAACTCTAAATCCATTCCTGCACTCACGCAGCCACAATTAGACTATAGAAAAGAACATATGTGAATATACTCATCCTAATAAGTTCATGATCAAATACTTCAACTGCACATTTAATGCTTCAAGTAACAATATTGCATTTCCAGAGTCTATTTTCTCTCTCTTTCTCCAAGTGAATTATTTTTAACTTTTCATCTCACTTCAAAACTCCTACATCTTCTCTCCATTTTCACTTTTACCTGATAATCTTGCTTCCAAAGGCTTTAGACTATAAAATGAATCAGAAGGAAACTTCTACAAGCCACCACCACCTCATCTCCTGCCATCCTAAATCCATTTCCATACATTTAGATATCTTTCCTCTTAATGAATGAATGGTCTGTGCTCTAAACTCCAGGCCTGTGCTCCCTGCCATATGTGTCCTAAAATCCATGCCTTCTAATCTGTTCTAGGACATCACTGCAGCAACTCTCTCCTCCCATCTACTGGAGGACATCATCACTCCATGAATCTGGTCCTCTCTCTTTCCTACATCAAGTTTTTTCAACTGTATTATTCCAACAGCTTTAGACACACTGTTATTTCTCCTATCTACCTCTATGAAAGTTACTTCACTCTCCAAATATTGCTCAACTTCTCTGTTACCTTCTCAGCAAAACTCTTAAAAAGAGCCATATTCACTGTCTTTAATTTCTCTCCTTCCATTTTCTCTTTAACTCACAACATCACTGAAATTGCTCTTGTCACACCTCTCTGCAGCCTTCACATTGCTAAATCCTATTTTCAGTTCTCAGTGTTCATTCTATTTGACCTATCAACAGCATTTGACCCAGTTGATCTCTTGCTTCACCTTGAAACAGTTTCTCTACTTGGCTTCCATGACATATTACTTTTCTAGTTCTTTTTTCACCTCACTAGTGGCTCCTTCTCATTCTCCTTTGATGCTTCCTCCTTATCTTTCTCCCCTATAAACATTAGAATATCCCAGAGCACAGACTTTGGACATAACCTCTCCTGATGTACATTTCTCCGTTGGGGATATCATCCACTATCAGTGCTTTAATTACCATTTTTATAATAATGACTCATAAATTTTATCTCCCATATGGACCTCTTCTCTGAGTTCACACATCCAAGAGTTTATTCAACATTTCCTCTTAAGTTTTCTACTGGCTATCTCAAATTTACTACATCTAATGCCAAAATTCTGAACTTCTCCCCCAAATAATTCCACTCACAGTTTTCTCTATGTGAACACATGGCAACTTCATACATGCAGGTGCTCATATCAAAGTTTTGGAGTCATCCTTATCTTGCCTATTTTTTTCTCATATTTTTTATTCAATCAATCAGCAAATCCCATTGGGAACATTTTCAAAATATGTGCAGAATTCAACCACTTTTCACCACCTCCCCTGCAGTCATGCTGACGCAAGCCACTGCCATCTTTCTGTGAGATTACTGCAGTAGCCTCTTAATTATGATGTCTTCTTTTCAAGTTTATTCCCAACACAGCTGCCAGAGTGATTTTGCTAAAATGTAAGTCAGATCATGTTCCTCTTCTACTCAAAATCCTTCCATGTCTTCCCATCTCATTAAAAATAACTATTCAATGGCCTATGAATGTCATTGACTTTGGCCTTATTATAAATAATATAATCTCTCCTTTATTCACTCAGTTCCATCCATACTGGCCTACTTGTCATTTCCTTAAACATGCCATGCACAATCTTGCCATGGGGTCTTTGCCATTTATGTTCCCTCTGACTGTGTCCTCTTCCTCCAAGTATCCACATGTGACTCACTCTTTTGCTACCTTCAGGATTTCATTCAAAACCACCATGTCAGTGAGGCCTTCTCTGAACTCCAACCTTCCCCCCTCCCCTCTTCCTTTGACCTCTTTTCTGATTTTTTGGTTGTTATTCTCCATGCCACTTACTATACTCCATAAAATATATTTCACTTATTTATTTTGTTTAGTGTCCACAACCTCTGTTAGGGCAAGGATTTTTGTCTGGTTTGTTCATAGCTGTATCTCCAGTGCCTGGAAGGTATTGATTGATAAGTGTTTCTTGACTAGAATGGATGAATAAGCACATGAGAAATGTTGACTTAATATGAAGGAAACTTCACAACAATTAAAAGTGATATAATCAGTAATTGCAGACACAAATGTGGAAAGGAAACCATATGACCATTGGTGCTATCTTTCAGTTGTTTCATGCTAGTGCTAAGGCACTGAGGAGAGAAAACACCATTTGTATCACTATGTAATTAGGAATCTTAAATAAATTTAAGATTCTGCATTTAATATCATTCTCTTATTCTTTTCTCTCATTTGAGAAAAGAAGCATTTTTATAGTTGTTTGAATAGAACTGTATAAACTGCCTTTTTTCTTAACAATAACTTGATCTTAAATATTTTTCTTTTCAGCATGAAGGAAGTAAATGTGATTTAAAATGATATATAATAACATTCTTCTCTCTTCATCAAGAAAAATGTAGCACACAAGTTGCATATGCTCTTTACCAGCAAGATTATTTTATGTATGCTTGCTTTTTCATGTCATATTTTTACTTCACTTAAGAATTTTCATTCTTAAAGTGAGTAAGCTGTTTTCTCTTTTCTGAGTCTGCATGGTATAGTGGAGAGGACATTATACTTTGGCTTGGAATCTATCATTTCTATGCCCAGCTCTGTCATTTTCTAGTTCTGTGACATTGGATCATTCACAGAAGAGTTTTTTTCTTTCATCTATAAAATGTGGACACCTGCCCAGCCTTCCTCAATAGATGCTTATGAGGCCAGATTACTTAGAACAGCAGTAATGAAATGATGAATTATAGGGTGTGTGATTTTTAGAATAAAATCAATTATATATAAGGGAATTTTCTTTAATTTGCTATTAGGTATTTCCTATTTATTTATTTTTTAGTAATAAAACATCTATTATACAATGATCAATAGAGATGGTTTTCATTTTTTCTTTCTTTTTTGTGATTAATTTTATTTTGGGATTTGTTTTTGGTGAAATAAAACTCTGACAACACTATGTCAGTTTCCTGATTTTTAAAATTTATTCTTAATTTAAAAAATATGTGAAGCTCCAAAGTCTAGAAATGACTAAGTTCATGTAGTACTATTCAAATTTTGACACCTGGGCATGACAAGTTAGAGGTAGAGACAGGAGAGATGGTTATTACTCTGGTTCTACCATTACAAAGCATTATGACCTGACTAAATTCACTTACACCTGCTGTGCCTCTAGTTCTGTTTCTGTGAAATGAAGAAAATAGATTGGAGGAATTGGGAGATCTCTTCTGGTTCCAAACTTACAACTAAATTACACTATATCACTTTCTATCTTCATGTTTCCTAATCCTAACAAATTTTTGAGTCAAACTTCTGTGTCCTAAAAGATGGTAAGGCATTCTGATAAAAAATTATTTCATAAAATTTTATTATGGCATTTATTGATACAGTAAAGCTTATACTGATCTCTGGTAATAAATGTTTTAAATAGATAGAGGCAAACACAAGGTTATAACAAAACAAAACAAAATTATACATTGCTTTATCATAGAGCAATATTCAAATCAGAGCATGAAGTCCCTCTGAACTATTTTCCAGTCAGTAATCTATTTTTTCTCAAAACCAACTGCTAATCATTCATCTCTTCATATGACATTGACTTTTAACTGGACACTGCGAGGTTCTAAAGCTTCATATGGTGTTCCAATCAGAGTGATTGTGCAACAAAAAACATGAAAGAGTAACAGCAATTAACCTCCCCCAGTTTAAAATGGAAAATTGAAACCAAACTAGAAAGTTTGAATCCATAGGTCAGACATGGCAATGATCATTTTCATTAATTTTTTTCATGTTCATAATTGAAGGAACTTACACTTAACTTGAATGTTTTCATAAAATTCATGTTTGGGGCAGGAGTAGTTAGAAAGAGTGAGTGCTTAGATATGCGTTTTTATTTTTCTTCTGCTTTACTCATGTTTACAGATACTTGTGGAATGAGTTGCAACCTGAAGATTAATTTTTTCTAACAGTGAGCTTTATGCCCTTGCACAGACAGTGGGGACCTGATATTCAAGTTCTTTCTGTTCGCTGGGTGTACACGAGGGTTGGTGGAAGACCAGAAATCACTCAGCCTGTTCTCCCTGCACATGGCCAGCCTCATAGATCTGAGATGTTGGTGCCAAAGACTAAATGAAACACACGACAAGATAGCATGATTACATGCATAGCAGCCGTGAAGCTTAAAAGCTTAAAATAAAAGAAAACTAGTTTTCTAAACGTTTTAGACAAGGTGGCTATGACCTTGTACAAAATATTAATCTTTATCTGCATCTCAAATACAAAATATCTAGAATGTATCACACACACACACAGTTTAATTTTCTTCTCAGATGGATAGGGTGAAAAATCAGACCTTAGAATACTTAAATAAAATCAAGATTTTCCTTGATTCTTAATATAACTAAATATTCTGAAAATTACCTGAAAATAAGCACTGTATTAAGTATTTAATAGTGAATTTCATTACTAAATGTGTCAATAGGACTGAACATCTTTTAAAACATTTCATCTCAGGCCAATAAATCTAATGAATGATTTAGGAGTAAAATTTTTGAGGTAATTATGAGAAGCAAGTAAAATTCTGCAATATGTTAGATGCAATAGATTAGCCCAAGCCCAACGGTACTTGAAAAAATTTATTATTGATAAATGAGGATTGTGCTTGTTTTTTCCCCAGAAACCTAAGTGTCTTTCATGAAAAACCATTCTTTCTCCTGCAAATGATATTGTTGGGCACAACATGACAGGAAAGACATTTTGGCAAATAATACATTTTAGTGTGACTGAAACATTTTAAAAACTAAAAAAAAAAATCAAACTCAAAAGACAGAAGTACAAACAGAAGAAGTGTCAGAAAGAAGGAAATTAAAAATATTCATTTTCCACTTGAAACAGATGGTTTGCATTGATTTGGCCTCAAAAGAGAAAGAAAGTGAAATTGAGGGTTGTTGGGGCCATATGTTTTTTTATTGTCTTTCTGTCACATGGAACATAATGATCCTAAGAGGAAATTCTAAGATTCAGTACACAAAAGATAGCAAGATGTCAAGCCAGCCAGCCAAAATAGACTCTGTTTATCAAGTCAACCACGAGGTCCTAGTGGTGGGAAGCTAGAGTTTACACATCATTTTCTTTTCATTCATTTTTTCCCTCAGATGTCAGATTTATGTTAATACTTTTATTGTGGTATTGATTCTTTAACATTTGAGACCAAGCTTGATTAATTTACCTTGTATTTTGGTATAATTTTTCCATATTTATTTTTGAAAACTAAAGTATCTAGTTTTTAATTTTATTTCAAGTAAAAAAGTAAAAAGCTAAATCTCAAGACAATGTTTATTTTACAAAAAAGTTACAGTGTAAATGAATAATTATTGATAATTATGTAAGAGTCAGTGTTCTCTCAGATCATCTTACTAGTAGGTTTTAGAGATAAGCATTCATATTATTCATTATTATTACATTTCTAGTTTTATTAATTATAATATTTTAAAATTTTCCCTGAGCATTTGCATCTATTCTATTTATTAGCATGACAGTATTCATAGATATTCTTTAGTTGCTAATTCTTACTCAAAGCAACAACTTATTTTATTTATTAAGAGTAAGTCCCTCTACTAGATTTTTCTGATATTATTATTTATTTATTATTATTTTGCTGAGAAAGATTGTCCCTGAGCTAACCTTTGTGCCAATCTTCCTCTATTTTGTACGTGGGACACCACCCCTGCATAGCTTGATGAGTGGTGTGTAGGTCCACGTCCAGGATCCCAACTGGCAAACTCTGGGCTGCTGAAGCAGAGTGCGTGAACTTAACCACTACGCCACCAGGCTGGCCCCTATCTTTTAAATGTCAAATCAGATGGCATAAAATAAAATTTTGGTATGGAGATTGGTTTCTTACAAACTAATGATTAACAGTATCATTATGGAGTAATTCAAGGACAACTTTTTTAATATAATCAAAACTCAGAGCATTATACAGTAACATAAAATATTTTACTTCATGTCTTTATATTCCATTTGGTTACTTGAAAGGAATTTTCCCTCTCACAGAAAATAACTGTATTGATTTTCCTTAATTTTAATTTTCTTTATAATGGCAAGATTCTGGCAGCATGGCAGAGATGTCACCAGGATAGAATGATAAAATCTGAATGTATGATCTCAGTAGGATTCTGGTTCCTAATCAGTAATATGGAATTCAATCAATTTTTATATTTTTGTGAGTATCAAGTGAGAGTATATATGTAAATCTGCATTAAAATTTTTAAATGCTTCCTAAATTTGTGGTGTTCTTTGCTTAGATGGGATGTTTACAGTGGTCCCACCTTATCCACAGTTTTTCTTTCTGCAGTTTTAGTTATCGTGGTCAACTGAGGCTGAAAATATTACATGAAAGTTTCCAGAAATAAAGCGTTCATAAGTTTTAAATTGTGTGCTGTTCTGAGTAACTTGATGAAATCTCCTGCTGTCCTGCTCTGCCCCGCCCGGGACGTGAATCGGCCCTTTGTCCGGAGTATCCATGTTGTATGTGCTCCCTCAGTGAGTGGCCATCTCAGTTACCAGATCCGCTGTCACGGTATCACAGTTCTTGTGTTCAAGTGACCCTTATTTTACTTAATAATGGCCCCAAAGTGCAAGAGCAATAATGCTGGCAATTCGCACACGCCAAAGAGAAGCCATAAAGTGCCTCCTTTAAGTGAAAAGGTGAAGGTTCTCAATAAGAAAAGAAAATCATATGCTGAGGTTGCTCAGATCTACGGTAACTCTTCCTACAGCATATTGTTGTTATTGTTCCATTTTGTTATCAGTTTTTGTTGTTATTCTCTTATTGTGCCTGGTTCATGAATTAAACTTTACCATAGGCATGTTTATATAGGAAAACACTGTATGTACAGGGTTTGGTACTATCTGAGGTTTCAAGCATACACTGGGAGCCTGAGGATAAGGAGGGGACTACTGCACACTGTACACGTTCAAAGCAACATCTATCCAGTAGACAGGAATTTACAAAATGGAAGAAGCTGACTATTAAACATATCAATTTGTGGAGTCTCTATTTCCCTCTTGATTAAGAGAAATGATCAACTTCCTAAAATGTTCAGTATTTCAACTTTTCCTTTTTGAAGGAAAGATTCACACTGTGTTTAATTTGGCTTAATAAATATTAATAAATATTACAAATGTGCCATACAAGATAAATCCTATTGAAAATCATTCAAATCTAAAAGTAATTTTAAATTAAATAAAATTATTTGTATTCATGGGAGTGAATGCAGTATATCAAGTTGCTCCGACCTGCCACAGGTTGTGGACATGTTTTTCCCTCAGACTGCCAAACCCTTCCTGTCCCTTTTTTTTTTTTTTTTTTACTTAGTAACCAGTTCATCCTCAGCTGTCAGTTTGATCATCACTTCCTCAGGGAAACCTTCTCTGATATTCCAGAATAAGTCAGATCATCTTATTGTATAAATTTCACAAAATTTACTGATAATATCTGTAAGTTTATTAATTATTTTGGTATGATTATCTGAAACCTTTTCCCGTACAGTTACAAGCTTCATTGTATCTGTGGCATTTACAGAGCACCTAATACATTGTATGAGGTTTAACACTACTCTGAGTGAATGAATTTACAAATGAATAAATGAAGGGCATTACTAATGAGAATTAAGGCATTTAAACTGTGAGATAAATATATTCTACCTATTTCCAAAAAAGAATTTTAAACCGCTGATACTATATATCTAAAAATTTCAAATTGGTTATTTCTATGGCCAATAAACTCTATTCAGAGTAAGTATTTGTCTATGTCCAATAATGAGCTCCACAGTTTATACCATGCATATTATTAGGTCATTCAACTAATGTTTTCTAAGGTATTTTATGCCAGACACCCCTCTAGCACTAGGGAGACAGTAAAATTCCCTGTCATCATGGAACTTATTTTCTCCTGGGGGTGCATATAATAAATGAAGAAACAGAGTGAATATGTGGCATGATGGATAAGTGGACAAAAATAAATAAATAAATAAAGCTGGCAATTTTAAATATGGTAGACAAAGAAAGCTTCTCTGGGTGAGTGACATTTGAGTAATGAACTGAAGGATGTGAGGAAGTGAAGCATGGAAAGACCAGAGGGGGAGATTTAAGGCAGAGAGAAGAGCAAGTATTAATAAATAAGCAAGAGTGAGCCTTACATATTTGCAAAACAGCAAAGAGAGAGGGAATGCAGAGAGATCCTTAATTCCAATTGCAACCAGACCAGGCCATATTTCAGATGCTACCCAAACAAAGCTCCCATATTTTACCCAACATTTCTCCTGTGAGTTGCACTGAAAGATGAGAAGATAATTAAGAATCCTACTATGTAGAGAGATTTGCCTTTGTTTAAAATTATTAATGGCTAATTTGTGTGTGTGTGTGTGTGTGTGTGTGTGTGTGTGAGGAAGACTAGCCCTGAGCTAACAACCATTGCCAATCCCCCTCTTTTTTGCCGAGGAAGACTGGCTCTGGGCTAACATCCGTTGCCAATCCTCCTCTTTTTGCTGAGGGAGACCGGACATAGGCTAATATCCATTCCCATCTTCGTCTACCTTACATGGGATGCCACCACAGCATGGCTGAGAAGCAGTGCATGGGCTGGTGCCCGGGATCCGAACCTGCGAACCCTGGGCTACCAAGAGCGAATTACATCGCTGCGCCACCAGGCTGCCCCTAATTGCTAATCTTTTAACTTTACCCTAGATTAAACTGGAATGAAGGGATAAATTTGTAATTTATTCGAAGCACCTTTGAAAAGATAACTGCTTACACCTTTCCTTAAATTTAGTATCCTTGTTTGGTCTTTGTCTAGCTTATAATGCTAAATCCCTGTGCACATTACTTGATGAAGAGAAATTCTCTAATATACTGGAAGATTTCTCGACATAATTAGAGTACTGCTGTTGATTACTGATGAAGAACCGCTAGTTAGATTTTTAAATGGATATTTTCATGCTTTAAGTTGACTAAGAGTGTCAAGTCATTGATCCAGTGTTGGTTTTCCCCTCTATTTCCCCTTCAAAAATAATCTAGCACTTCTACAACATTAAAGCAATAAAATTGCTGATTACCCAAAGGAATGTCATGAAAATAGATCATTAAACACAGTTCAATATGAAATACCCAGTATCTGCTCTTATATTTCTACCTTAATAAAATGATATCTGGTATTTCTAAGACTTATGTAGAGGCAGTTAAAACTTTAGTCTTGACTTTGCTTAGCTAGATCCTTATAGAAAGGAGTCTTAATTTTCTCCTCACCTTAGCTGATGTGGACGAATCACTGGGAAACAATATCACTTTAATCTAGTATTGCTCTCATATTGTTTTTGATTAATAGTAGTATTCTATGGTTGACAATATGAGGCCTAATTATTAAAAACAAGCCTTTTCACCTGTCAGACTTCTCTCATAGTCTGAATCTATTTATTATCTACACTATAAATCACGTATTTAGTTGCAAATGGCTCAACGTATTTTAAATTGAATAGTCGTAACATCATTTTCTCTTCCTTGTATCACATTTAAATTCATTTACTTTTATTTATAACTGAAAACAATTCCAGGTAAGAGCAGTGTCTCCAAGTTTGAAGAGCTCGACTCTGAGACTGCAAAAACCCAATGGGAAATCGCAGATATTGTTATTTATGGCATGTTTATCTACCAACTCCATTCCCTATTGTTAGAAGACCATCTCACCACCTCCAGACAGGTAGCACAGCAGAGCCTGATAAAGAATCGAGCCATTTATGCATTCGAAGAGGCATCTTACTATTTTCCATTATGAGACTATTTTCTTTCAAACCTTAGGGCATAGAAAACAAGTTACTGTTTGAAAAGTTGACAATTTTGGCTCTATTAAGGTAGAAACAGCTACCTTCGAACATGTGAATGAATAATAAAGTCTCTTCAGACTTAATACTGGAGGGTAGAGAAAGGAGGTTGGCAAAACATATATTTATTATATGGTACAAAGAAAGTAGTTTGGCAAAACTGAAAGCTATGAATAGGAATTACTCTTCTCATTTAAAGTTTCAAAGTGCTCTACATAATACACTGTAATTTGGAATCTTCTTCTCAGGCATTATAGTTTGAAGTGTATCTTTAGAAAAAAGAAATCCATAAATGTTATTCATAAGAAAAATTATTCCTTGATAGTACATTTATAACTAAAGAGGTGTAATAACTCAGATAAGTTAAAATGAATAAAAAACAATATTTTTGTGTAATATTTTAAAATAATGCAACAAATTTTAAATTCAGCCATTGTAATCATAATATGCCATATTTAAGTTAATATGGATGGTGGACTTTCTTGCTATAACCTAGGTAGACGTGTTTCTTAAAATAGGAGCCAAGCAGTATCTACTAATGAGTACTTACCATACATATTCTGAATGTTCTAAAGGTTTTGCATATGTTGTCTAATTCCCACTGATGAAGGAACTTGTGACTCAGAGAGGTTAAATAACATATCAGGAAAACACTTAGTGTTGGTGTGTTATTGTGTATCTCTTTGCAACTGAGGATTCAGCAACAGCACCTTAGTAGCTTGAAGTCTGCCACCCTGGTAGTATTTACAACCACAGAAATTGACAAAAATACAGATCAGGGCTATATTAATATTTTGTTGATTGTCTTAGCTCTAGACTTAAGAAAATAATGAAGAAGATTTTAAAATGCAGATTAAATTTAAAAGTCTCTGTACCTGTCACATGGAGGATAGCACAAAAACATGAGAATGTGTTCTTACAGTGTTCAAAAACCACTATCCAATTCAACAGTAAGTCATTCATGTCATTAACTAATGATTGAAGTTCCAACATATGTCTTCTTTGTTTCAGTTAGGTCTTTATTCATTAATATAAATAAAAATATTAGCCAATGTTCTATTCAGAAGTATGCTTGTTTGTGAATTGCCACAAAGTTGTGGCTATGGGCACAAGAATTGGGCAAAAATTAACAAAAATATTCTGTGAGAACAAATTGGCTACTTGTATTTTACAATGAATAATATATATTTTATTATTATCCAAAAATTGTATGCTATCCATTCTTCTGCTCAAAAAATTTTATAATACTCTTTTGTATGCATACATACAGATATATTTTTTCCAGAGATCCAATTGTTAAAAATACTACTTGTTTTCTCTCAAAGATGGCGTTTCACACAATGCTACAATATCTTGTTTCAAAATAAATATAATACAGCTAGGCCCACCCAAAATGAATGATGCTGAAAAACACAGACTAGAATCTTAAATTTTCCTGGTAAACAAAACCAAAATGTTCATTAATTCATACTTGCCATCACTATGTCAAAAGTTGGTTGTGAAGCTATGAGGCTGGCTGCCGAAAAATCTAATGCTTGGCCTAGTCTGGATGAGCTACAGCCTATGCAGCTACAGTCTATGCAGGAGCTTTAGAGACTGGACATGATCAGCATTAATATGTGCATTCACAGTCAGATTTGAAGCTACCCAGATCTGTTAGCACAAATTAATCTAAAAAAATTGTAGAGAATGAATAGTTCCTAGATGGGCTTGCAAAACAAACAAACAAACATATATATATATATATATATATATATATATATATATATAGTCTAGGAAGGAAGCCCAAAGGAGAAGGACCTGAGGAGAGCAAGGTCAAGAAAATTTACAGCCCCAAACTAGGTGAGTAAAAGAATATGTCCCAAAGGAGAAAGGGGAGAAATAATTTTACCACTGACGTTGTAACCAGTATAGGATTTTTCCCATATAGTTGAACTAGACTCTACAAAGAGTAGTGTTTTATCCATCACGCAGTGTAAAACATTCAGAAGGCAATCGCATATGGAAGAGATGCAGTTAAGATGAAGACAAGTTCCTCCAGCAGTCATTTCCCCATCACCAGCATGTTTGGATTGGGAAAAATGATGAGTGTAGCTTCAATGTCAATTTTAGGTTTGGTGTTGATGACTAACAGTCAGAACACAGGTTTGGAGCTCAGAAGATAGAACCAGAGAATGAATATGAATGTTTGTGCTGAGTTTTTAAAACAAAACAAAACAAAAAGCACTTATAATTTTATCCCAACTATGGTTAAAAGAAGGGAGCAAAGTCAGCCCTTAGGCCGATACTTTGATAATGACAGATGACAGAGAACCTATAGAACCC
The DNA here is from genome assembly GCA_031878705.1 of Tapirus indicus. Taxonomy (NCBI): domain Eukaryota; kingdom Metazoa; phylum Chordata; class Mammalia; order Perissodactyla; family Tapiridae; genus Tapirus; species Tapirus indicus. The sequence continues at coordinate 5,149,098 of CM062936.1, forward strand.
CTTACCTCCCATTGTCCTTCCATATTTTCCCCTAGAATGAACGTGAAATCGAAAGTGAGAGAAAAAGTTTAAAAGTCAGGGCATTATAGGAGAGATAGGAGACACTAATAAAACAGGCATTTTGAATGAATTTAAGCATCTAGAAAATTATATTCTGGATTTTTTTTAAAAGAAAGATAGTTGCAGTTATGAACAGAGAGGCATTATTTTCAATTTTTTGGAAATCTCAGAAAAATGGAAAAGTTCTAAAAGACCAGAGATGCTAAAGTTTCCAATTTGCAAAGGCACAAATGAAAACTATCACAAATTGGAAGAGGATGATCTTGATGTCATTATTGGGAAAAAATCTGATTGGATTTTAAATACTGCATAAGTTTCTTTTTAGACAAGATTAACTCACTTCAATAATGTGTTAGTGCTTAAAAGCACTGAGTCTAGGGTCAGGGAGACCTGTATTTAAATCCTGCACTGCCACTTATTAACTATGTGATTTCAGAATAGATTTACCTATCTAAATATTACTTTCTTCAATTCTAATGTAAGGATTATGGTTACAGGAAAGTTAAACAATATAACATGGATGAGAAGATTACATAAAATATTGTATGTGAAACACTTGGTATGGTAAAGTTAAAGGATTAGATTTCATTATTGATTCAGGTTATAAATATATTATATATATATATATATATATATATATATCAAAATGGAGTATATATCCTCATATGCATAGATCACGTTAACAGATAACTATAAAGATGAATAAAATACTAATAATATTCTGAAATAATACATCATATTTATACATGAAATTTAAAAAATGACAACATATACATGCATTTGATTTCTTCCTCACTTTGTGAAAATGTCTGTGTAGAGTTTATTTTTTCTATTTAAACTGATGTGGCAACTCCTAGAGGAGCAAAGTGGGAGGCAGAATCTTGTATGGAAAAATTCCCTGGACATCAGGATGTTTCATTCCTAGTTCTGCATTTGCAACTATGATTCTGCTGTTATTTAACTCTCTGAGTTTCAATTTCCACACTATTGAAGGCAGATAATATTGCCTGAATCATAGGGTTTTTGTGAAGATAAATTCATAGACTTTATGCAAAAGTACTTTGTATACTGTGGAATTATTCATATAAAAGATATAATTAACCTTAGTTTTATTATGGAATTTTCCAAGAAAATATGATAAATTCAGCTTCACAGAATAAATAAAGTTTAATATTGAATAAAAAATCTATACCAAAATGGTTTTATCAAAATGCTTCTGTTTTCTTTAGCATATTTAATCAAAATTTGATTAAAATAAAAAAGACACAATCATTAAAAGTTTACACTGCTGGATGCCAGAATTAAGATTCAAAACTATCTCAAGTATTGGTAGAAAATTATAATATATAACACAAATAAAATTAGAGTTGTGAAATTGGGTTAAAATGCCTAATGTGTCATTTCAGTCAAGAGAATTGGGTGTAGTTTGAATCTATGCAGTTTGATTTCACCCAAATCCAATATGGTTTAATACTGTAGCTCTAACAGCAAATGTATGCTTAGGCTTTGTTGATATATTCTGGGTGTTTTAGATGTAACATTTTTGGAAAGTCATTGAGTTACAGGATGAATATGAAAATAGAGACAAAATAAAGCATATAAAATTTATGTCATAATTGTTAAGGATTTGGAGGTGTTTAACCTAAAGAAAAAAGCCCCCCAAAGCAACTGGATTACTGTCTTCAAAATCTCAAATGATGCCATGAAGAATCAAAGACCAGAGGTAGGACTAATGAGCAGAAATACAGAATTAACAACTTTCTAATAAAAGGGTTGCACTGTTAGTGAAAGCTTAGGGGTTTTTTTCTTTAATTTAGAGATATTTGAATTGACAAAAATATCTGTATGCTCCTCTGTGTGTTAAATAATTTAATGTGAACCTTAAAAAAAATCTCTTCCTTACAATAGAGAGGTATATACCATCTCAGGATTATTGCAAAGATTAGTGGATACAAAACAAGTGAAACACTAGATTTAATATGTACACAGTCAATCAACATTAACTTATCTTGTAAAAAACAAAGAATATTCATTGAAGGCCATGGAAAAGTATTCACAAGAGTTACTAATGAAAAAAGAAAAAAAATGATTAGAGTAGTGATTCATAAAAGAGATGTTATGTTTATATTGAGTGGGAAATGGGTGCGATTATGATTAACATTGATCAGAAGTGTCTATTGAGAGAGAAAAACAGAGAATGTTAGAGATAATAGAAAAGGAAAACACAGAAGCAAGACATTTTTTTTTCATCAGATATGAGAAAAGTCAAAACTATTTTTTGCAATGTTATTCAAACTAGAGCCATGGGCTATCCATTGTTAACTTGTCAGATTTCTGGGAACCTACTGCAAACTATACTGGTTGGAGATATTCCCTTGGATTCACTTTAGGACCTGCAATCCACAATCATGGTATCACCAGGTTTAGCAAAGAATTTGTTACTAACAATAGCTGAAAAACTATAATTTGTGAATGGTTTACTTTCTAAATTATTTAGAATAGATTTAAGATTATACTCATCACTGTATTCACTGGGTTGCTCAAAGGGGAGAGGAAAAAGTAAAATGAAAATACTACACTGGAAATTGCACATAACCTGTGATCTCTCCTACTATGTGCAGTCTGTGGTAGTTATGGTGCAAATGTGACTGACGTCTGCCAAGGGTGCAGCAGAAACAGACTGGAGAACCACTGCAAACACGACCCATTACTTGTGAGCTCTTATGTGATCGATGCATTTTAGACATGACACTACAATACCTACAATTACTTATAATGCAAAGAAAGCTATCAGCACTTCAGAAATTTGTTTAGCTATGTTAAGGATTTGTCCATTTCCTTTTCCTAGAAGAAAAAAAATACCCTAAACATAGAGAAAGCCATCAACACTACAATTTTTTTCCCAGCTGAATCCAGACATTTTCTGAAAATTTCTAAAAGAAAAAGATGCTGTAAAAAAAGCAACTAAACAGGATTTGGTTTGGAAAGTACTTCTTCTATTTGTGTCAATAATCAATATAATAATCATTGCCTGAAAAATTTGGCTTTTTCTTTATGATTATACACAAATTAATAAATCAAACTAAAATGGCCGACCTAGTATAATCACATAGTTATGCCAAATTAATTTAAATCATTATTTCACATTCTTTGTTGTGATTACATGGATTGTTGTGTTCTACTCAATTGAGGAATGTTATTCATTTCAGAAAGAAAATATTTAAACTTTATTGAAGCAAAACGGATTTTTGAAGAGGCAAACTAACCAAGGAGGGAGTTTCTACATTTCTGTTCTAAATATATTCAAGTGGCTTTAAGAGTTCACTTATCTTCAGAAGATGACTAACCTTTCACATTGTGTCTGCACTAGGAAACCCTGGTACAATGTTTTCAGAATGAGCCAAGTTCTCAAAACACAATTATATGTTATTATTTGTTCCATCTTATGTTAGACCCATAATCAGATTGGAAATCTATAGTCAGCGATAATAGAGCACTGAGACAATTGTCTATATCATTCAAGCCAAAGAAACATTTTGATTTGAAATTCTGTATCTAAATGATTGAGGCCAGAGTGCTCCTTTGGTTTGAATGATTTGGATAATTGTTTCAGTTCTCCACTTCATTGTGCTGGTATAAATTGCCCAAAAGCAAATGTATGAGGTACCATTGCAGTGAAAATATGCACATATTTTGTGGCATATAAAGTTTGTAAATGTTTAAAGGAAAATAAAACTGAAAACTACTGATGGTGTCATTTACATATTTTCAATACCTCCTTTACAGAAAATAAATTACAGTGTGCAGGCTCACACATGTTCACTAAATTGCATTTTAGTGTAGCTATTTATCACTAAACTATTCCTGAAAATTAAACAATTCTTAACATTTGATCATCACAAATGATGAAGAAACCAATAGAAATCTTCTAAATTAAACATGATTTAAAACAAAATATAAATTCACTTAGTGTCCCCAGTTATGAGAGTAAAATGTTCATAAACTGCAGAACCAGAATACATGAAGAAACATGTCCCTACGTCGTTGCCATGCCCCACGTGCAGGGCTTCACGGTGTTTGCGTTGGCACGTATCATGATTGCTTTGGACTAAATGATACGCAGAAGCCAACTACACTTCCCAAAGTGGATCATTGTACTTGTTTTAGTTTCCCTTTGTAAAGCCTAAGTTCTGATCTGTGCCGCAAGCACTAAGGCAATCAGTGCTGATGAATGACTAGAAATGGTTTCTTTATTCCAGTCCTCACTGAATAGAAAGTTTCCATTATCTCGTTCAACATCTTCACTCTATCAATTTGACAGGGGCAGGCCGTTCCACACTTCACTGCTTTCACTCTGGAACAGTATTCTACTTATCCATCTGCTTTTAATATAGAAGAAAAATGAAAAATAATAAAGTCTGGAGAAAACTTCTTGTTTGCACACGTATAAATGCCATCTTTCATTCTCCTTTTAATTGTTGTTCAGTGTTACCTGGAACATAATCATTTAAAACAAAGTGGCAGAATAAAAATTTATAGACAATAGAGCCCAATTTCTAATGTGTTAGGTAAAATAAATCAAGTTTTACTTATTGAAAAGAAAAATAAGGCAGCATCTTTGTACCCTTTTAATCCTAATGGACATGGTGCTTTTGTTCACTTCTCAAGGACTGGATAGCATCTTGGCTTCCTTCTGCAGCTTTGTTCTGGCAACCTGGCAGCTTAGAAAGTCACCCCATATGGACACATTGGGACTGTGTGAGGTGTTTTTTTCCCCTCCTTTTGTGAGTATGGTCTATCTCTATGGAGCAGAAGAGCATGCTGGAAAAAAGGCAAGGTGTGAACTGGCCTCTCCCTGGCAGCCAGTCAGGAGGCTTTTGAGAAGAACAGCATCCAAGGTAACAGGACAAGATGTAAGAAAGAAACTTTTTAAAACAAAAAATGGGGAAAACCATGGAAATTGCTTGGGCATTAATTACCAGAAACGGCCATTTATAACATTTTATTCTCTGCCAGAAATTTTCTTAATGCTGCAAAGAGAGTCTTCTAGTGTGCACAGAATACATTCTTTGCAGGAGCAAGGTCCAGCCTCTAAATATCCTGGACAATCAGCCATGCACAGAGCTTGGCCACTCAGCTTGGCTGTGTGCCTCATACACGGGCAGTGACCTTTGGGGAATCTGAATTCATGCCATAAGGAAAGAGAATCTTTCTTTCCCTACCCTTTCCTGTACCTTGTACATTTCCACGTATATTCTGATAATTGCACCTGTGAAATAAAGATCTTTTTGAAATGGAAGGAGCCACTTATGGTTTAGGGAAAAGAGCATTACATTTATATGACAGCAAAGTCTGAATTATAATCAGAAACATTTAATTGATTACATGTTTGTACAGTATCAGTTATCTGTCATCTCATTTTGTTTTGCTTTGTGTCACTACAAAGACAGATATATAAAAGGATTTTAAAAACCTCTTGAAATGCAAAAAAGAGTTATAAAAATGTGCAAATGTAACAGAAGTCACTTAAACTCTATCCTCTACATAGCACTGGTGCAAGAGAAACAGCCAGAGGTACCACACCAGCAGGCAGTGACCGTGATCCTCCAGACACTCACCCTGGGATGGGACACTAACCGGACAACAGAATGTTCTGAGTGCAGGTTTCTCTTCTGGCAAAGAAGTAAAGCCACTCAAAATTATATTTTCGGACACTGAAGACAATACTCCTAACTACCTTCAAAACTTACCAAATAGGCAAAAGAAAATAGATAGACCCTACCAGAAGGAGTAAATTAGTGTTTGATTTTTGCCATTTTTGTCTCTCCTCCTTAGCCACATTAACAGTTCAAGTGTGTACACTTGTGCTGTCTGAATCAACAACATTAATGCAGCTGGTTTTTGGAAAGAGTGGAATACACTGTGTAGATGCAGTTATTGATGCATGTAAAATAAATCTGTCTTGTGGATGAGAAGTTCAGACAGCAGTATTTTGAGGTTTTCTCACCTCATATCAGTAAAAGCATTCTGTTACATTAGTGCTTTGTACACACTTTGGAGTCAGATATAAAAACATGGTTTTATACTACGAAGTGACAGGGTGGTTAAGAGCAGGGACCTGGAGATACTGGGTTCAGAACCCACCTCTGCCACCTCCTTCTGGGTGAACGTTGGCAAGTGACTTGTCCTCCCTGTTCCTCAATTTCCACATTTGTGAAATGGGACTAAATAATTGTGCCTTCCACTTAGAGATGGTAGGAAAATAAACAGCTAATATCTGTAAAATGTTCAAAACAGTGCCTGGCATACGGCGAACTCTCTATAAGTGATTTTCAAATAAAATACATTGTCAGAAGACAGTTTTTTAATAAATCTTGACATGTATCCATTTTTTCCAAGAAATTAAGTGGCAGAAGAAAATCAAAGTCAAACCACAGGAAATAAGTATAACGCTTTTTACAATGTGGTCAAATATTGCTTAAATCAGTTCAATGTCAGAAAAGCAATGGAATAACCAAAACAGTTACAAAATGGAAGGCGTGTGCTAAACATGCAGCTAAGCATTTAATATGTTTGTAATGAGGCTTTAAAATCTTTGAACCTTGGTGTTAATCAAAATTAAACTTCTTGAGCATTAAAAGGACTTGTAAATAATGAGATTTCTGAAAGAGTGAAGGATAACAATGATTGAGTAATCTCTGGAGTTCAACAATTTACATTGGGGGGTAGAAATATTTTATAGCATTTTGTAGAAAGTCAATATCCAAAAATTCATTTTCTATTGATTTAGCCCAGGCCTTTGGCCTCAGAGTTACAGCTTTTTGAATAGGAGCTCTTGCTTAGCTTCCACAGGTGCATTTCCTCTGACAGATTTATGTGCCTCATAAAAGCTTTATATAGCTCATAAATGTAGACTTTCAATCGTACAGGTACTGCTGATCTGGAAGTTTTATTTTATCTTTCAGGCTGATGAAAATGACACATCCTTGTTGGGAGATGCTACTATGAATGACAGAGAAATGCTATAATAATGGAAGAGAGTGATGCTGTTGAAAAAAGGGCTGGGAGAGGAACTGTGAAGAAGTCCACAGGGAGAGCAAGATCTGCTAACTGGGAGCTGCAGGGGAGGAGAGCTTCACAGTGGGAACCCAGAGAAAGAGGGAGTGCTGCTGTGTGAGAAGGCAGGCAGAGTAAGGAATGGGGGAGCACAGCCAGGGTAAGGGGAATGGGCTGGAAACATGTGCCGTATATTTAGATTGCCTTACAATAATGTGTATTTATTCTCAGGATAGACTGGGTACCATCACATTATCAGGCTAGTGTAAATCAGATTTTTTTAATCAAGCTTGTGGGTATTTTTCAAAATACCTATTACATTAAAAGCAGACCTTTCTAGAAAATATACATGTAATAATAAATATTAATAAATGTTTATTACATATGTGGTGAAATAGAAACAGCATGTATACTATTTCTATGTGGGGCGAGTTACCATTAGAAGTAAGGAAAGACTTGAAGAAGAGAATAAAGACTTATTTTTACAGTCCAGCAAGAAATAAAGCCTGTAATGGGTGCTGGCGGTAGAAATGTGGCAAAAGATTGAGATATATTTGGGATGTGACATGATGTTTATAGCACCAAATACAAGCCATAAATTTTCTAAGAGTTTTACATATATTCCTTCATTCACTTCTCACAAGGATCCAGTAAGGTCGGCATTCCTATTATCCCTATTTTACAGGAAAGAAAATGGGTTTGTAGATGGGGTTAAGTGATGTCATCTAGCTGGGAAGTAACAGAGCTGTGATTTCTGGGCCTTTGAGTACGGCTGTCAATCATTCATTCCACAAGGAAAGCTGGGGTTGAAATCCAGCTCATGCTCCTCTCATCAAGACATAGTGTATGCACTACCTAAACAAATGAAGCTTCTTCTGATTTGTTCAGATGCATCACTTGGTCTAATGATCACCTTGCAGAATGTGGACCCAGGCAGTCTGACAGGAGAACTAATTTAAATGCCATGTAAAATACACCACATATAGAGAATGAAGGAGCATGAGGAATCCGAGAAGATTCCCAAGTTTCCCTTTTAAGCAGTTGGATACCTGTTAGTGCTATTTACAGTGAACAATTTAAAATTGGGGTGTGGTTATGATGTAAATTATATTACAAAATTAAAATAGGTACTTGGGATATGAGTTTTAATATGATTTCATTTATGTTTACAAAACTCCAGTAAGGTAGGAAGAATGCCTTCATCCTTCACAAACTTACTTTAAGTCCCATAGGCTGGCTTGCACCATCGTATCAAGCATTGGCTCTAGCTTCTGGGTGAGATGGGAAATGGGACGCACTGATCAGAGATAGGAAGGGGGGAGGCAAGGAAAGTCGGAGCATTCATTGCCTCAGCTGGCCACATACTTCAACCAAAACTCAGAACTCCTGCCAGGCAGCCGTTTCCACACAACTCCCTCTCTCTCTACTCCATTCCACAATTTGTTCCTCCTGTAGCCCTTTTGGGTTTAGGGATAGTCAGAACCTTCTATTTTTACTAACGTTGTTCTGCATTATTCCTCTGGTCTCACCACATCCTTCTCTCATTTATGAACAAACCCTTTATTCAATTCTCCTCAACCACAATTTGATTACTCAAATTATCCAATCTGTTTCTTGACAGGATGGTGATGCATGCAGTATCCTCATTCCCAATTTACATTTAAGGAAAATTCTAGGTCACACAGCTAGCAAGTTCAGTTCAACTTGAGAAGTACATGATGTTAACCAACAAAGACGTTGAAGCAGCAAACTTTGAGGACATGAGAAAAAGTTTTATACAGGATCTTAAAAGTTCTAGAATTTCATCAGTTCAACAAACAGAAAAGACATTATAGGCAAAGAGCCTCCTGTGTGAAAGCAGGGAAGAGTAAAAAATAAACAAAGATTGAGCGAACTACAAACAGATCTGCTGCTGCCTTGCAGGGAACCAGAGATGGTGGAAAGTGAACGTGCAAAGGTATCCGGAAGACCAGATAATATGAGGGAAAAAAGGGGGGGGTCATTAAGGAACGAAACCATAGGATTTTACCAGGAACATAAGCCTGAATGAGTAGAAGATTTAACTTGATTTCCCAAAGCCTGATCATAATCACACAATAACCTTGATTTTAAAGACAGTAATATGTACGTACACATTTGCATACATTTCCTCTGCAATCATGCATCTATTGTATACATATTGACAGGGTGTAGTGCAGTTATGTATCTCTGTGCTAAGTGAAAACTACCTATTCTGCTAGTAACACCTAAAGCCCAAATAGTTTAAATGTTTTGAATGTTAGAGGGCAAAATTTAAAATGTAGAGTGATATTCTTTAGAGACTCTTTGTTTTGTTTTTATATTATTTCTCTAAAGATTTGCTATAATTTTTTAATGGAGGTTATACTTTGTGACTGTTTGTATTAGGAAAAGAAATAAAACATTATTCTAACCTATTGGCTTGCTTGAAATCTCAGAATTTGCACAATTTTGTTTTCCTAAGCTTGATAGCATTTTAATATGATGACACGGTCATTAAATTAGGTGACATGTTTTGTCTTTGTTAGCAGTCTGATTCTGAGAACAACTCAACAGTCACCATCAGGGGCAGAGAATAGAGAAGATAATGCTAAGACTAGATGAGTTCTTCATAAAAGGGATAAAATTAGCTTCAATGATAGACACGGAGAGGATGGGTTCTGGAGTCAGATTCCTTGAGGTATTTAACCCTCTGTGTCTGTTTCCTTATTCAAACATGACAATAATAATAGCACCTATGTCAGTGCATATGAGGATTGACTGAAGTAATACACATGAAGCACTAAGAATAATATCTGATAGTAAGCACCATGCAAGTGTTATGATTAAAGACATTAGTGCATTAGGCATCACAGTTTTAATGATATTAGTTATTACTTTTTAAATATCCACTTAGAAGCAAAACATGATGCCAGAAAACTATAGAACATGTGGCATCCAATATTTGAATAAAATCCCATATCCAGCTCATTCTCACTATCTATTCCTTCTTCATTTTTACAAAATTACTTGGTAGTGTCACATGATCATTTTGAGGTGTGGCAATTTTAAAGATGACCTACAAAACTTCAGTTTTCCCTGAGTATATCTCAAAATAATTGGTGCCATATATTGACATAAGCAATTCAAATTGGATTTATAGCATTTATGAAAAATTGTATAAGCGGTACCTGTCTTTGTTTAGAGGATCAAAACGAAAAAAAATCTTGAGATGCCTAGGGCCATGTTCAGACAATACTTGCCAACTTTTCTCATTATGGGCTAACTTTGATTACCCTATCCCCAAATCTTATCAAAGTTGATGGGTAATGCTGGCCTTCTGACAAGGGGATTGAGAGTGCTAACATGACAAATTCCTAATATGGTAGTGGGAGAGGTTGACTATGATGAGAAAAATCTGTAAATTAAGAGGAAAAAGGAATGCCATTCACGTTGGCCTGATAATCCTTCCAACTCTATAGTTAGAGAATACTTTTTTAAAGGTCCTCTTAAGGTCTCTCACAATTTCTTCTAGACTTTGAGTGCCTTCTGTGTAAAATAACTGAGAATAATTTTAAAATATCAGATAAGTAAAACTCCTATGGTGGTAACAAAATGTGGTTTCTCTGCCTTTATTTGAATAGACAAATAAGCTAATTATTAAGTTTACCTATGTCCTAACCTATAAAGGATACTGTTCTACAAGTGGTTTTGTTTTCATATTTCTGCAATGAGCATTGACCAAAGGAAGGATATCGGAAGTTGAGATGATATAATATTTATGATGACACAGAGTTTTGCCTATGGGATTAATTAATTGCTTCAACTAATTTCATTACGGTTATATTTCCACATTCAGTTTAGTAGTTTAAGAATAACCTTAGCAGAAAGAACAAATGAGTTCACAATATTGGTGAAATAATTGATTGAAGTTTCTTTTCAGTCTACATGGTCTTTTGTCTTTGGTCCCATTTAAATCAAGATTTTTGTCTCTCTCTGTAACATTTTGTCTCTGTAATTTTCAAGTTGGATCTGGAGACCACAGAATATGTTGTAATACATTTGGATGTTTGCCAGTGAAAAAATAATGTCTTGAAGGAAAGAAAGGTAAACTTTGGGGAATACTTATTAAATGAAATGGGTTCAAGTACTATTTTTTGCTGAGAGTCAACGACAAAGCAGCTGACACAAGTAATTGGAAAATAAAAAATTATTCAATAATAGCTATTTTCCAAATAGACAAGTGAAAGAAGACTTGATTTAGAACCTAATTGGATATTATAGGCCAAAATAAATCCCTAAAATATGAAGGAATTAAATGTCAAAAATCCAATCATAAAAAAATTAGAATAAACTAGAACAAAGAGCTTTTACACGGACTCTAACATTGACATTTCATAATAACCCTATGGAGTAAAAAGAGCAACATACATAAACACCCTCTCACATAAACACATACCCCTCTAGCATATTAGGAAATTCATCTCTAAGTATGCTATTTTTATTCCTTTGGTTGAATTCAATATATTTAATAAACCTCTTCCCATATATTTACTAGAACTGGGCATACTCATAAATAAGAATTGTCAGAGATTTCACATGTATTTAGTATTGTACAACCAAAATAATTGTCGATCTATAAAAATAGAGACCTTAGATTTTGAGGAATAACATCATTCTAGTTTTATTATTTGGGTTTAAATTAGTATTTTTATCCAATTCCATTAATACCCAGCATATATAACTAGTACCATGAATTCAACTTAATACATATCAATTAGTTTATTTTTAGGCAATTCCTTTCATTCACAGAATATACTACATTGAACCATCTGAAAATATTGTTTTTATAGTTTAGAAATAGGTGAAGATTGGCAATGTCATGTGACTCTACCTAATATATCTAGTATATATTTGGTCAACTACATAATTGTGTATAACTGTCTAGATAATAATATTATCATTCACACTCTCATATTTATTAAGTATCTTTGAAAAACATCAATACTTTTATTTTCTATTTATACAGAGAAAAATAAAATACTTTCTACTTTGCTAAATAAAAAATTAGTAGGATTTTTTCTGGCTGTTTATCAAGTGGTGGTTTAAATAGACAGAATAATATATTTTAAGCATAAGATAGTTTACTGCAATTTCATACCTACACAATGAATAAGAGTTTGTGATAATGGAAATAAATACTATTTCCTATTGACTTTTTTTTTATTGAGGTAACATTGGTTTATAACATTATATAAATTTCAGGTGTACATCATTATATTTTGATTTCTGTGTAGACTACATCGTGTTCACCACCCAAGAACTAATTACCATCCATCACCACACACATGTGCCCTGTCACCTCTTTCGCCCTCCTCCCTTACCCCTTCCCCTCTGGTAACCACCAATCTAATCTCTGTATCTAAGTGTTTGTTTGTTGTTGTTTATCTTCTAGTTATGAGTGAGATCATGCTGTATTTGACTTTTAAGGGCAGGAGGTAGTTTGACTTTACTATTAGGGGCTTAGATCAAGTTAGTAGAGTGATTTTACTAAGTAAATTGTTTAAGAATAGCTAGAACATTCTTTAGTATTAGTGAATAAAAAGAAGAGGCAAATATGGTGAAGTAAAATATACTATAATATACAATATTTGTTTGGAATTTGAACTAATTAGCACTATTGAGGATAGCCATGCAGAAATGCTCCAGATAGAGGAGGAGAGAGAGCTAAGACTAAAAAGAAATGAAGAAATTATTCAAGAAATATCAGACTCAATGAGGAAAAGCAACACAAGGATAATAGGTATTCCAGAAGGAGAAGAAAGAGAAAAAGGAGCAGAGAGATTGTTCAAAGAAATAATAGCTGAGAACTTCCCCAACCTAGGGAATGAGAGGGAAATAACAGTGAATGAAATCAATAGATCACCTAAATATATAAACAGGAATAAAAAGTCATCTCGCCACATAGTAGCAAACTTGAAAAATAACCGTGACAAGGAAATAATATTGAAGGCAGCTAAACAAAAAAACAAAATAACATACAAAGGAAACCCCATCAGGCTCTCAGCTGATTTCTCGACAGAAACTCTACAGGCTAGGAGAGGCTGGAATGATATATTCAAAATCATGAAAGACAAAAACCTTCAGCCAAGAACACTTTATCCAGCAAAAATATCCTTCAAATACGATGGAGAAATAATAACTCTCCCTGATAAACAAAAGCTAAGAGAGTTCATCACCACAAGACCCCCACTACAAGAAATGCTCAAGAAGGCCCTTAGGCCTGAAAAAAAACAAATGAGAAAGGGGATACAAAGATTTCAGCAAGGAGACTAAACCAGAACAAACTACAGTTGGATAACATCAAAAATTAATTCAAGCTCATCACTGGAAACAGACATTCATGACACAATCTGGAATAGATAACAAATAAGGAGGGGAAGAGGTAAGGGATTGAATCGACCCAGCCTCAGGAAAAAGGAGGCATCTGAAAATGTACTTTCTTATCCAGGACATCGCTTATATAAACCTCACGGTAACCACTAAACAAATAATCAGAAGAGAACCACACATGACAAATAAAGAGAAAACCAAGAGAATGAGCATGCAGAAATACCAAATTGAATTTGCAGTCCGAAACACAAGGGACAAGAAACGAAGGAAATGCAAAAGAACCAGAAGATGAACAATAAAATAGCAACATTAAACCCTCATATATCAATAATCACTCTAAATGTAAATGGATTGACTTCTCCAATCAAAAGACACAGAGTGGCAGGATGGATTAAAAACCAAGATCCAACAATCTGCTGCCTCCAGGAAAAACATCTCAGCTCTAAAGACAAACACAGACTCAAAATAAAAGGATGGAAAACAATACTCCAAGCTAATGGCAAACAAAAGAAAGCAGGAGTAGCCATACTTATATCAGACAAAGTAGACTTCAAGATAGAAAAGGTAACGAGAGACAAAGAAGGGCAATATATAATGATAAAAGGGACACTTCACCAAGAAGACATAACACTTATAAATATCTATGCACCCAACACAGGAGCACCAAAGTACATAAAACAACTGCTAAAAAACCTTAAAGGAGATATTAACAATAACACAATAATAGTAGGGGATCTTAACACCCCCCTTACATCAATAGATAGATCATCCAGACAAAAAGTCAATAAGGAAATAATGGACTTAAACAAAAAACTAGATGCAATGGACTTAATAGATATATACAGAGCACTCCACCCAAAAAAAGCAGAGTACACATTCTTCTCAAGTGCACATGGAACATTCTCAAGGATAGACCATATATTAGGAAACAAGGCAAACCTCTATAAATTTAAGAAGATTGAAATCATTACAAGCATCTTTTCTGATCATAATGCTGTGAAACTAAAAATCAACTGCAAGGAAAAAACTAGGAAAGGGACAAAGATGTGGAGACTAAACAACATGCTACTGAACAACCAATGGGTCGTTGATGAAATTAAAGGAGAAATCAAAAGCTACCTGGAGACAAATGAAAAGGAAAATACACCATACCAACTCATATGGGATGCAGCAAAAGCAGTCCTGAGAGGGAAATTCATAGCAATACAAGCTCACCTTAACAAACAAGAAAAATCCCAAATAAATAACCTTAAATTGCACCTGACAGAATTGGAAAAAGAAGAACAGACAAAGCCCTGAATCAGCAGAAGGAGGGATATAATAAAAATCAGAGCAGAAATAAATGAAATTGAAACAAAAAAAAAAACAGTAGAAAGGATCAATGAAACGAAGAGCTGGTTCTTTGAGAAGATAAATAAAATTGACAAACCCTTAGCCAGACTCACTAAGAAAAAAAGGGAGAAGACCCAAATAAAGAAAATTAGAAATGAAAGAGGATAAATTACAACAGACACCACATAAATACAAGGGATTATTAGGGAATACTATGAAAAACTTTACGCCAACAAATTGGACAACCTAAAGGAAATGGACAAATTCTTGGTAAGCATACAACCTCCCAAAACTGAATCAAGAAGAAATAGAGAATATGAACAGACCAATCACAAGTAAAGTGATTGAAACAGTAATCAAAAACCTCCCAAAAAATAAAAGCCCAGGACCAGATGGCTTCCCTGGAGAATTTTATCAAACCTTCAAAGATGATCTAGCACCTATCCTTCTCAAACTATTCCAAAAAAGAGAGGAAGATGGAATACTTCCCAACACATTCTATGAGGCCAACATCATGCTGATACCAAAGCCAGACAAGGACAATACAAGGAAGGAAAACTACAGGCCAATATCACTGATGAACATAAACGCAAAAATCCTCAACAAAATATTGGCAAACCGAATACAGCAATACATCAAAAAGATCATACACCACGATCAAGTGGGATTTATACCAGGGACACAGGGATGGTTCAACATCCGCAAATCAATCAACGTGATATACCACATTAACAAAATGAAGAATAAAAACCACATGATCATCTCAATCGATGCAGAGAAGGCATTCGACAAGATCCAGCATCCATTTATGATAAAAACTCTCAACAAAATGGGTATAGAAGGAAAGTACCTCAACATAATAAGAGCCATATATGACAAACCTACAGCAAACATCCTACTCAATGGGGAAAAACTGAAAGCCATTCCTTTGAGGACAGGAACAAGACAAGGGTGCCCACTCTCACCGCTCTTATTCAACATAGTACTGGAAGTTCTGGCCAGAGCAATTAGGCAAGAAAAAGGAATAAAATGTCTCCAAATAGGCAATGAAGAAGTGAAACTCTCACTATTTGCAGACGACATGATCTTATACATAGAAAACCAAAAAAATTCCATCGGAAAACTACTAGAAACAATCAACAACTACAGTAAAGTGCCAGGGTATAAAATCAACTTACAAAAATCAATTGCATTTCTATATACTAATGATGAAACAACAGAAAGAGAACTCAAAAAGACAATCCCATTTACAATTGCAACAAAGAGAATAAAATATCTGGGAATAAATTTAACCAAGGAGGTAAAAGACCTATACAATGAAAACTATAAGACACTATTGAAAGAAATTGAGGAGGACGTAAAGAAATGGAAAAATATTCCATGCACATGGATTGGAAGAATAAATATAGTTAAAATGTCCGTTCTACCTAAAGCAATCTACAGATTCAATGCAATCCCAATCAGAATCCCAATGTCATTCTTCACGGTAATAGAACAAAAACTACTGAAATTCGTATGGGGCAACAAAAGAGCCCGAATAGCTAAAGCAATTCTGAAAAAAAAGAACAAAGCTGGAGGCATCACAATCCCTGATTTCAAAATATACTATAAAGCTACAGTAATCAAAACAGCATGGTACCGGTACAAGAATAGACACACAGATCAATGGAACAGAATTGAAAGCCCAGAAATAAAACCACACACCTATGGACAGCTAATCTTCGACAAAGGAGCAAAGAACATACAATGGAGAGAGGGAAGTCTCTTCAATAAATGGTGCAGGGAAAATTGGACAGCAACATGCAAAAGAATGAAAGTAGACCATCTCCTATCTCCATATACAAAAATCAATTCAAAATGGATCAAAGACCTGAAAGTGAGACCTGAAACTATAAAACTCCTGAAAGAAAATATAGGCAGTACACTAATTGAGATTGGACATAAAGGGATCCTTTCAGATTCCACGTCTACCCAGACAAGGGAAACAAAAGAAAAAATAAACAAGTGGGACCTCATCAGACTAAAGAGCTTCTACAAGGCATATGAAACCAGGATCAAAATGAATAAACAACCCACCAGCTTGGAGAAAATATTTGCAAATCATTTGTCCGACAAGGGATTAATCTCAGTGATATATAAAGATCACATACAACTGAGCAACAAAAAAACAAACAACCTGATCAAAAAATGGGCAGAGGATATGAACAGACATTTTTCCAAGGAAGAGATACAGATGTCCAATAGACACATGAAAAGATGTTCAACATCACTAATCATCAGGGAAATGCAAATCAAAACTACACTAAGATATCACCTTACACCGGTTAGAATGGCTATAATCACAAAGACAAATAACAACAAATGCTGGAGAGGTTGTGGAGAAATGGGGACCCTCATTCACTGCTGGTGGGAATGCAAACTGGTGCAGCCTCTGTGGAAAACAGTATGGAGAGTCCTCAAAAAATTAAAAATAGAAATACCATATGATCCAGCAATCCCATCTACCCAATGGACATAAAATCAACCATCACAAGAGGCGTATGCACCCCTATGTTCATTGCAGCATTATTCACTATAGCTAAGAAGTGGAAGCAACCCAAGTGTCCCTCGACTGATGATTGGTTAAAGAAGATGTGGTATATGCATACAATGGAATACTACTCAGCCATAAGAAAAGACACAATTGTCCCATATGCAACAACATGGAAGGACCTAGAGGGTATTATGTTAAGTGAAATAAGCCAGGGAGAGAAGGACAGACACTGCATGAACTCACTCATATATGGAATATAACTGAACACACGGACAGAGAGAACTGATTGGTGGTTACCAAGGGGAAGGGAGGTGGGGGGGGCACAAGGGGTGAAGGGTTACATCCACAAGGTGACAGACAAACAAAAATGTACAACTAAAACCCCACAGTGTTATAAACTATTAAGACATCAATTAAAAAAAAATGGTGAAAAAAAAAAACTTGAAATATACAACATGCAGTTTTTTTATTAACTATGTGCTGATTTGGCCCTATGACTGAGAACATGTTTAAAAAGAGATGTAACCGATCAAATACTAGGTGGTAACATTAAAACAGAATTGTTTTGTGAAGGTGGTGGAATTATTGGTGATTCTTCCCTCCTTTTTTTTTTAATGTTCTGTAATATTACTGTTTTCAATTTAAATGTTAAAAAATTAAAAAATATATATATATACTATAATATACAATATTTGTTTGGAATTTATAAATTAAAACAGTCACCTATACCATTGACAAAATATTGTTGAATTAAAAATATCCAAATGTAATGTTTATTTCCTTTATGCTGTTTTACGTGATTGTCAATATGATCATTATAGAATTTATTAGAAATTTAATGAGGATCCTTTATAGAGGTTCTCTCTCTATTTTTTTCAAGTTAATTCTCCTATTCCACTGGTAAATAACCTGAATGAGAATTAAATCTAATAACTCTGAATATATTAATCACAAATATCTGCTTAATCCATTAAAATTTTTCAATGATCTCTTTGTACCCTTCTAGAGGGACTGGACAAATGAGATTAGAAAAAAATTACACCAAATAATAAATTTAAATTGTACAGATTTTTAAAAATTTATGATGTGGTCTTTCTGTATTTTAGTCTATGTGAAAGTAGACCTGTACAATATTATTTGGTTTCGAATGAGTCATAATTTTTTTTCCAAAGGACAAAGTAAAGATATTCTGACAATGTGAGAGACTATTGATTTAAGATAATGTTGGGTAAATTAATATGGACAATATAAATAATGAATCAACCATTACTTAACTAGCTACTAAAGCCATCAAATGCTCTGTGTATTTTAAATTCTAGTATCTGTTTTTTCCCAGTTGTTTGAAAGTAGTGAGAGTGGCTTTGTGAAAATATTATTTCAACTAGACAGCTACCATGGAAAAAGAAGAAAGAAAAGTTAAGAATATTCAGGATGGGGATAGCTAGTTTGTTTTTTATATTGTTATTACCCCACTATATCTTAAATTTCTCAGATCATACCTAACTAGAATTAGCTGTTTGAAAAACTGCTAAAAATTCAGAAACTGATCTAAATATAAACCATAGCAATAGCTGTGTTTTGGGGCAGAAGACACTACTGTATGAACATTCGATCTAATAAAATTAAATTAACTACAAATGAAAATATTAAATTACAATAATATAGAGAAATAATTTGGTAATAACAGTTTATTTTGTCTCCCAACATAATATAGCAAGGAGTATTCAATTATACTATGTAGTAGTAAAGATTAAATAGGCATGATAAGAAAATTTTTCTTGAAGCTAAATAATTACCCTACAAATTAAAGGCTGTTTCATACATTTATTAATTCTACAATATTTCCTGTTCAAAAATCAGGTTGCCTAATTTTTACTGTTTTTTCATCCAGATTAAAGACAGTCTTCTCTATGATTGAACACACTTGTGATGAGATTTACTGAGTATGCCAAAAAATGAGGTCAGAGGTTTTCATTTAGCCCAATGGACCATGTTTCCATTTATTGTATGAAACATTTTATTTATTACCAAATTATAGACCATCTAGAAGTAATTTGACTCTAAGTATTACTTCTGTTATATCTTTGACCTACTTCTGATTTAAGGTTTTGTTTGCTGTCTGTCACCCTTACATGAAGACAGTGAATATACAAACCTGCGGCATAGCACAGTGACAGGCTCATAGGAGGCAGTTAATCAACATTCATGTAATGAATAAATATTTGTTAAATAATAAATATGAACATGAACGCTGTGGGAGTTCATTGGGGTACAAGAGAGAAAATTCAGAAAGCAATTGTGCTGTATGCAATGTAAAAAGATTATTTCCAATTAGTTTAAAGATAAAGCTGTAATTAATATTAAAATATTTAAAATACCAGTTTATGATAGTTTAGATTTTTGCTGGAAGAATAGAATAATGCATAAACAAGTAATAGTTGTAAAATATGATAGACTGAGTGAGAATTTTTCAAATGTTGGAAGAAGAGGATAGATTTTTATAATGTCATATAGATATGCATTTTTTGTTTGAATTTAATAATTCTAATGAATAAAACCAATGTTTAGTTATTTATATCTAAATGTAATAAGTTCAAGAATCTTATATCTGTTTTACAAAAGACACTGAACTAGCATCTCTGTTGTATCCACTATAGTTTTACATTATAATATATGCTTGTCTAGTATTTGTTGAAATTAATTTGGAATACATTTCATTCAGTTTCAATAACCCAGCATGATAAAGGAAGAAAATAAAGTGGCTAAATCAGCATCAGCAAACATTCCAGAAACCTGACTCTGTCAAAACAAGAATGAAGAACAAAAACAAACGTAATTCACACTATTCAAAATTAATAGTCAATTTCTAAATAATTAGGAGATGGTATTACAAGGTTGGAGTTTCTGACCTAATTTACAATAATTTATGAAAAGATATTAAATCAAGTACAAAAACATAGTTTTGTTTATCTAAAATTTTTTTAGAAAAAGATATTCTTTGGAATTATTTTATAATTCTAAGTATTTGTTCAATATAAAACCAAACACTAATACTCCTGAAATCCTCTGTAAATTATAGCCCAATTCTCCTTATTTAGCTCAAACTGTTTAAACTACACTTAATGAACTTTCAGTGTAAATACAAAAAAAATGTTATTGTTCATATATCTTGTTTCATACTTTGAGCAATTAAATTCCTCACTCAATTTTAGAATAAATATTTTGTTTTGCTTTAGCAATATATAGGAAAAGCTAACATAAAAACATACTTGTTCTATTATAGATTTTTTTGGTTCATGAATTTCACTGAGCTTACTATAATTTAATGCTTTTACGTCTCTTCACTACACCTTTTTCAGAATATGATTTAACTTGATCACGTTTTTAGGCATACTGTTTATTCTATCACATCTAGTATCATGTGCAATACCAATTGCAATAATGGACTCCTCATTATTAATTGTTATATCTTAACCATTTAAACTCAATCCTTCATGTTAGGTAAAAAGTCAGATCCTACTAAAATCAATATATCATGAAAAGATTAAAATATAAGTCATATTGATTTTGTAAAAATCAATACAGGTACAAAACACAATATTAATAAAAATCCAAAGACCTGTAGCAATAAGTTTTGTCTCTTACACATACAAATACCAATCAAAAATATAAATAGTAAACAAATTTCAGAACTCTAAAGGCAATTTACAGCGGAAGTAACTTTGTCAGAAGTTATTTTTCCTGAGTCTCTTACTCACTGAGTAAGGAATTGAACTCACACATTTCCTTCACAATACGTTATGACTAAATTATCAGATGTGCAGTCTGTTCAATTAGTATAACTATTTTTGAAGTATGTTTACTAGAAATCCATTTAACTTCTTACAAACTGATTTATCAATCATTAGAGGTTTATATTTTTCAACTCTTCTGGAGATTCTTTTTCATTCCAAATAACAACTGTCAAATGACCCCTAATTTTAACTTGTGTTATTTAATATTATTGATTTTATTCAATATACCTCAAAACCAATGACAACTTTTGAAAAATTTGAAAAGTGGCATTTAAAATACACAAATACTAACCAAATCTATTTACATTAATAATGTAAACTTCTACATTGTATAATGCAAAAGTAGGGGAAAGCATGGACTCTGAGGTAAGACAAATCTGGATTTTAATTCCCTCATCACCACTTACTAGCTAGGAGACTTCTGGCTTTTAGTTAACCACTCAGATCCAGTAATATTTGAAGATATGTAATTAGTATCTCTCTTCTTTGGCTCTTGGAAGGCTGAATATAATGCACTCAAAGCATGTAGCACACTGTTTGGCCCATAGTAGTTAATATATTATAGCTAATATATTTATAAACAGTCATTTTTATTTGCAAGTGGCTTATATGCCATCAAATTTGAGGAAGAAAGGGAGAAGTGTAAGAAGGGACTAGAATAGCCAAGAGTCATTTACCCGTAAATGTTGATGAAATGGTCAATTCCAAGGGAGATCAGCTAGAGAGGTGCACATGTGTGGAAAGGTAGAGGATGGAGACGAAAGCCTCAGGCTGAATTCTCGTTTGGCTGCTCATTGGTTCTCCAACTGTTTTATGGTGTTATTGCACATTCTTGAATCCACAAAGCACTGATCTAGTTGTATGAAAAGCACTCTGGGATCGTTTTTCTTTGATGGTTCACATGGCAACTTCATTATGGTTGCCCGGATTTCCCTAGTTGTGTAGAGGATTGTCTCGTTTTCCTGGCAAGACTCCTGTTTGTGAAGACTCATGTGGAAACAGCTATTGTATGACTTGAGACTAATACTGCTTTCCAGGTATTATTCTTGTTTCTTGTAAAATAGATAAAATAATAGGAATATAGCCGAGGGATTTTCTTTATGGAAAAAAAAATCAAACTATTCATTATTTCTAGTCATCTTCCAAATTCTAACACTTGGCTAGACTTTGTAAAGATTATCAAAGTCTATTAATATTTCTTCTATGGTTTTCAAAGTTTTAGCAGCTTAATGCTTGGTAACAGGATGGTGGTGAACATGGGAGGGAAGGATTTATTCAACAAGTGGATACAATGGAATCAATGGCCTCAGAAACCTCTGACATCCCTAGGGGACTAGAAAAGGAGCTATGTAGGGATGGCAACCAGCAGTGGAAAGGAACCAAGTGGTATCTGACGATTTATACTTACACTGTTGCTCTAAATTACAGCATAGAAAGTGAGAAATAATGACTAAGAAATAATAGTTCAATTGTTATAAACATAACCCAAAGTATTGCTGCAGAAACTATGTTTTCACAATACTTTTCTTTTTTTCAAGGTCAATAAAAAAACTGAAATTAAACGTTGCAATTTTATCTAATATTGTTTAATCTGAGGCTGTCAAAGATAGGTGAATAAAAAGATTTGCATATTTGGTTTAAATAAGTTGAGCCAGAGAAAGTTCAATCGATGCTTATTTTAAAACCCTTTACTGTGCCAGGTTTTTGGCTGAGGTTTTACTTCTCTTTACTCAAAAGGACCCAGGAGAGACATTGTCCTTCAGTCAAGTATACAGCCCTTGCACATTGCTGAAATTTTTGCCACACTATTTGTTATAATAAACTAGAGACTGAAAAAATGGTCAGCATGATTAGCCATGTACCCAACCTTTTCACAGATAAAATGACTTTTATATGTATTTAAAATAAAATCCATATTTAGGGTAGGAGAGCTTCCTTAGCAACATAAAACACTCAGATTATTACTCTCTAGTGTAGAAAATACACTAAAATTTAGCTTCTGATCTTTAACAATATTCAATTACTATTGTCCTTTTTCTGTAAGACGTTGGAAGAAGGGATACACAATCTGGGATTTAAATAATCAATTCGATAATGCTTTTTATATAAATATTTTCCTATTAAATATTTTAAAAACAACAATAAAGAAGAAGATTGAATTTGATCTATCAGAATAAATTGTATCTAGATTTTGTTCTAACAGTAACTAACCTGGGAAGAAAGAATTATAAAAAGTACATGAAGAGGGCGGTGGAATATTCCTAGAAATTTTAATTCTAATATAACTGGGGATGTTGATTTTTTCCCTTCCTTTATTATGGACAGGTCTCTACCAGCTATATATTCACCTTGGTTTGAGGGGACATTAGTTATGGCTGAACACTCTGATTCCTCTCTCCATCTGGACAATTTAATGAGCAGCCTCCCTCTTTCAAGACCAAATGAGATAATGCATGCAAAATCACTTTGAAGAGCATAAAGTACTTTACAAATGCAAAGTATTATTACTTTCACACAAGTAATTAGTGCTTTTAGTAATAAAGAAGTACCGCTTGACAATATTAATATATGAATGAGAGTTCTTTGGAAATGACCTTCTAAACAGTTGGGTACATACCTATGTGATAAGTAGTATAACTTAAGTTACATTATCTTACTTTCCTGATGGGACAAGCTATTTTGTAAGAACCAGATACATCAGGCTATAAATACATATACTGCCTAGTATTTTTCATTGAACAATATCTAGAACTCTGGAAAATATTCCTCATGAAACAAATCATTCAGGAATATTTGTTAATAACCATTTAAAATCAAATATATGCAATGCTATTGAAATATAGTAGAAATAATATAAATGTTTTGTAAAGAGAAAACTTTTAATCCAATTAACTTTTTTTAACTCAAAATGTCTCCTTCTAATTATACATTTGTTTGTGAATTTGTGGGACAGTGCAAGCCTATTCTTTCTGAATGAGTAAATTTCCTTTTTAATTTTAATCTTACTTCTTTTAATCTTACTTATTTTATTGATGTTTCAATACACCAATCTATGAGTTATTTTGATCCACTTAAAATATAATTTTTGAGCACATATTATGACTCTCTTTTGAATAAAACAAGGTCAGTGACATGTAGTAACTTCAGATCTTTTGAAGAGTTATGAGTAATGAATTCCATCATTAAAACAAAAGGAATGAAATAAGCATATAAGAGTTGGAATAATATTGAGTATCACTAACAAAAATATTTTTTGATGAAGAAATAGCACAGATTTGAATTGTCAGAACTGGGATTTTGTACCACCTTATTCAAGCTGTGACTTTATGATTTTTTTTTTTAATTACAAGTGTATCTACGATGGCAAGATAACCTTAAAACCTAAATATTTCCTGAGGTAAAGGAAAAAGTAATCTTCAGAGGATGAAAAAGCCAATATCAAACAATCCCTAGTGAGTTTTAATCTTTTCAAAATTTGTTCAGTCTTTCAAAATTCAATCATTTATTAGATTAATTTCTTAAAAATACAAAGATACGTGATAGTTTTAGTACATAGTCAATAGACTTGAAACAGTAAAGGAATAGTATTTTTTTGAAAAGGTGAGATGTGAATTTCATGATGTTTCTTTAAACAGTGAGGTTTACATTTTCAGAATAAAATCAAGCTTATTTACAAAATGGGGATTATATGGCTATAGTGTCCTTTTCACCCCTCTGAAAACACCAATTTCCCCTATATTAAAAACAAGAAAGAAACAAACAAAAAAACTAAGCAATAGTAATGACAAAAAGAAACACATTAAACAACAGAAAAATAGAGAACTTAAATTGTATTCATTTGATTTCCAATAATGTATTTTTATTCAGATACTTAAGGAGTCTTTGTAGAAAAGTTTTATACCTCAAAAGTTTACACTACCTTATGAGACTATTTAGAAAAACTTTATGTAAAGACTCTTCTGATTCCCAAGTTTTCTGTAAGAAATATTCAAATTGAACTGTGATTTCCTTAACTGTATAAGAAATAAGATGCCTGACTAAGGGATGTTATCTTGGGCATGCGGCTGTTCTATTATTATCAGCTGAATCACCTTTCACAAGACACTCAAAAGAAAGATCTAGAGAGGGAGATGGATTGTGAATATTTTCAAGAGAACTGTTGTATGTAATCTCTGGACATAGTAGATTCCTCTGGCTTTTCCTTCACAGAATAAAATTCTCTAGAAATGTAAAATTTTAATGAACTAAACCATATACTTAAAAGAGATGAGAATATCATTTGCTTTACTTCAAATTTGAAAATAATATAAATAAAAATAACTTTTTTGATAATGTATCAAAAAATAATTATCTTTATTAATGTCAGTGCTGTTATCTAGTGGTATAATTAACCAAAATTATTTTACCAACTATGTTCTGTTGATCAACTGAACATTTCAACTATGGTTATTGCCCATTCTTAAACAAGAAAGAACCTTCAATTGGTGGATATTATTCTAAGAGTCTGTCTCATAAGCCAAATAAATTTTGAGTGAATGTTGGATTCTCATTGAATGAAGAGTGTTTTAGGAATCTAAATTCTTCTGATTATTATATTTCAACGTCCAGCTTTTGTTTAAAAACGTGTGCCTAGTGTAATTCTTCTTCCCAGAGTATTTCTTTTTATAAAACAGAATGTTCTCTGAAATCAAAGCCTTATCATGTATTTCCTCTACAACGAATGTCCTATCACCATCCAGGCTAATCTTTTCAATATTCTCTTATTTTTCAAGCACTGGACTTTTCTTGATGTTACACAGAGGTCATACTCTTAGGTTAATGGTGCTTAATAAAATTTTATTGCTGCTTTTCTGTCAATCTCAAGAGTAAGTTAAATCTATACATTTATAATTAAACACACAGATGCCCAGGAACTCATTCTCAAATAATAAAAGGGGTTTATTTCCAACATTTAGTTTTCTTTTCTATATACTCAAATTTATGCTACTTCGTCTAATGTTGATACTTCAGACACAATAGGTTAGCTATCAATCAAAATAAACACTTCCTTGTCTTTACCAGGTGTCCTAGCTAACTGAGAAAGTAAACAGGATTTGGAAATAGTTTGATCTCAGAAGAAATAACCTGGCAACGTGTCCCCATTGAGAATGTTATACCAAACTCAGAGATGGGTTCCTATTAGAAAAGATCCCTAAACACTCATTTTGTCATGTTAATTTCCTCCAAAATAAAAGCCATTAACCTGGGGTGATGAGATTGAATATGTTATTAATGTTGGTCTAATTAGATATTTTGTGGACAATAACCATTATGTCAGAAGTTGAGATATGAAAGCATTAATATACATTTTGTTAAAGTAATTTCTATGACCTTTATGAATAATTTTCACAAACTAAAATAAATACATAGTCCTAACACAAGTAGATCATTTCAAGAAATAGCCTTTTTCATGGTAAGACCAATTTATCATGCCAAGAAACATCATGTCATAAATGTAAAGCTAGAGAATTATACCTACTTTCCCTCCATCCACTTCAATGTATAACAATATATTCAACAAAGCAACAACATAAAAAAGATATTTAAACTTTTATCTAAAGTATTTATCATCATACTGCACAGAAATTTGGTAAAAAACCAATATCACATTTTATGAATGCTAGTAAACCAAGGGCAAAGAAAGAGAAAAAAAAAATCCTTACAAAATGGTATTGTGCAATTATGCCAGAAATCTCATTCATCCATACCATAAAGATTCTTTCTCTGGAATATATTTTTTAAATAATATAATTTATTAATGCTATAATCAAATCTTAAGGGAACTAATATTTAATTTTTTACAGATTTCCCGCTCATAAATTTCAATGTGCACTAAGAACCTCCATGAATGAAATTAATATTTAATAAAGAAGACTTTCCTGACATTCAGATTTCACTGTAAGAGCTGTTTTGTCTTTTGAAATGATATTTGAAGAGTCACTGGTTTAAAATACTTTTTAATATCTTAGGCCAAATCAGCATCTGTTAAAAATATGACTTACAAAGGAAAACAATTTCCTAATTCTACAAAAGCTCTTCTAATAAAATAATTACAAAAGTTTTTCTAATAGAATTTTAACACTAGAAAGATTCATTCACTTTCTCTTAAAATCTTGTTCTTCAACATTAAGCCACCGTTAAGCGTATTTCATTAGTTCTATATTTAATATTGCATTGGTTAAAAAATGAGGTCCATCATATTTTCAAGATTAAAAATCTAAATTCTAAAGGTTTTTCTTAAATCAGCAGTCTTTATTTCGAGATTTTAATGTAATTTTACTTTTCACAATTTTATAGACTCTCAGTGTTAAGAGCTGAAATAGTCAAAATCATATCTCCATTTATGTTTTTTAAATAATCTCATCTGAGATAACATCCACTGCCAATAGCTATGTCAAAGCAAGTCATTGGCATTCAAGTATAAAGCAGCCTAGTTCACTTATGTGCTAGTTCTGAATGGCACAAGTACAAAGCTTAAGAACAAGAAAATGTTCCCCCCTCAACACACGTGTCTAACTTCAATTAGCTTTTACATATTTGATCATGACTCCCAGTGATAGACTGCCTCAGCTCACTAATTTATATTTTGCATGATTCAGCATTCAATCTGGTGCTTAAGCCAAGTCTGTTTCTTTACTTACCCACAGGACACTAATATAAAAGCATATAATACTTCATACACAGGAATTCTGATTTTAACCTTCAGTTACTCACCTATGAGAGAAAGAAAGAGAGAAAAAAGATAATAGTTAGTATTAAAAATACCTAATGTTTCATGTTATACTCAGGGGACATCATGATATAAAGGGCTTTCCTTATTGCCATGTACTTTGATATGTATATTTATATCACAATTCTGCAAAAAGTTGTATTTGAGGATTTTAGTGTTAAGATTTTAGGAAGGTCTTTATTTTCTGTGTCAACTTACCTGAAAAACATAAGTCTGGCAGAAAATAATTTAGCTACCTGAACAAAGTATCTTAATATTCCAAGTGCATTACCTTAGACAATATTTTATTAAGTTGCTTCATTAAAACAAATGTTCTAGTCAAGCATTTGTTCACTGTCATCCAAGCCATTGATCTGGCTAGTTGACTTTTCCCTTTGGGCCCTTCCCTACACTCAAAGAGCTCAGAGGAAAGACAGGTTGTCCCAAGGGAAGCTATAACTTCACTTCTCTAACCTCCGGGAGCTGAACCACCAGAAGTTACTATCCGTCAGTGTTCTGAGACCACACTGTTTTCTTTCCACATCATTTTTTTTCCTGCCATAAATAAGCACTAAAATGATGAGAATGATCTGAGCTGAAAAATACAAAATTTGACGTAAGAAGTGAAAAATAACCTACAGAAGTTAGTAGTTTAATATATACTCATTAAAAAATGGGATTCTATTCCCTTCTAGGATGTAAATTTTGGCAAACTGGTAAGTTTTTAAGAAGAAATCTAAAGAATTACAGAGTTCTTTGTTCTCCTCTGGAAATTAACATAATAGTAGATGAGTCACTGCCAATAAAAATTTACAGTTTGTTTTTTTAGAAAAATAGCTACATTTCTTCAACTTATGATGTACCAAGCCAGAAGAAAGATTTTCATAAGCGTTATTGCAGCTAATTCTCACAATAGACCTATCAAGAGATGTTATTTTTATTATTATCTCTATTTTTAAATTAAGAAAATACACAACAATAGTAGTAAAGAGTGGAACTGGTATCAGAACTCAAAGTATTTTCCAAAAAAATACAGCCAAATAAAAGATTCCAAAGCCAATACTAAAAGGAGAATGGTAATTAATTACATAACATTAATCACTTTCCAAACAACTACACTGATCATTAAAGACCAGGATTTTCAAGAGCCTCCAAAACTATCACCTTTAAAGTATGTCTTTACTTCATGTTTATAAAAAACACAGGACATGAAAGCATAAAATCTGGTGTCTTGATACTTGGAACCAACTTTATTATTTTTTCTTTCTTTTTGTTTGTTTTTTGGGTTGGTTTGTTTGGTTTTTTGTTTTTTTGCTGATGAAGATTCACCCTGAGCTAACATCTGTTTGCCAATCTTCCTCATTTTTTGCTTGAGGAAGATTAGCCCTGAATTAACATCTGTGCCAGTCTTCCTCTACTTTATATGTGGGTCATCGCCACAGCATGGCTGAGGAGTGGTGTAGGTCCACACCCGGAATCTGAACCTGGGCCACTGAAGTGGAGCACACTGAATTTAACCACTACACCACAGGGCCAGCCTCCAACCTTATTTTTTAAGAAGCACCATCTTTTGAGTAACTAGACATGTTTTAAAAAGAGAGAGATGAAGTAAAGTGACATGTACATAGTCTGACTTAGAAATGCTGTTTGGTTGATATGACGTAATAAGCGTTTGCATTTTTATTATGTCAGGATTGATTTAATCTATCAAAGTAATTTTTTATATATAAGATACTTCTCAATTTTGAACAATTTTTCCATCATATATAGAATGAAAAGTTGTCATCACTGTGAGGTAACATAGGTAAGCATCCAAATATCCTTACCTATAAAACTGAGAACATGCTCCATAATTAAACTTTTTCTTAGAAATCACTTTTAAACCACAAATAGTGTATTATTTAAGTACATGTAGGCAAATTCAAACCTAATAAATATTTATAATTATTGCTAAGAGTTAATCTCACCCTTCTAACAGTCGTCCGTTTCTTTCATTCTGTCTAGTCTAGTAGTTAAGAGCTCTGGCACTGGAGTTTGGCTGGCCTGAGTTTGAATACTAGTCTCTGACCTTTGTGTGGCCTCGGGCAAATTACTTAATAGCTCTAAGCCTCAGTTGCCTAATTTCCAAAATGACTGTAATAGTCCTTACCAAATATGGTTTAAAAAATAATAGTCATCCATTCAATAAACACTGCTTAAGGGCCTGGTTAAAATACTAGATTTTATATAAATATCTAGAGTTGCTCAGAGTCTAGTACACAGTTGCTCATTCATGTGAGAAGTTCAGCTCCAAAGAGAATGGGGTAACTGTTGCTTCTGTCTCTGCAACCCTTCCTCCTAAGGACTCCTCTGCCAGTTGAGGTCTCCATTTATACTTATACCAACCTCATCAATGACTTTTCTCCCATAGCATCCATCAATACTTTAAAATCCATTAATGTATGTATAGAGAAGGAGCCAGTGATGGTTGGCAGAGAAGACTCATCTGTAGCACAGCTTGTTATGTATACAAAAGGGCTCCATACACATGTCCCCAGATTATGTAAACTTTGTAGAAATGATTTTGTTAAACAATATTTAAACCACATTAAAAGTATACTTAAATGGTAAGTAACAACATCTGTTTTCATTCTTTGTGATTAATTTTACAAGTCCACGTGTTCTTTAAAAGTAAACCTTAGAAAAATATGCAAGTGAAATATCTAATATAACTTTGATACCAAAAACAAAAACCTCTCCAGCAAAGATAGTTTACTTTTATTCAATTATTATGCTCACTTTGTATAGTTAGCTATGCCTAGAAGGGACACCTTAATCCCTCTCTCAATGACAATCCAAGGGATGCTACAGAAATGAGAAACATTAGTAATCCCAACAATTAATATTAATATATATAAGAACACCTGAGGTGAGAGAGGATCTTTGATTCTTTGCAGAGGGAATTCAGTAGGGAGCTAGTGCTACAGATGGATGATTAGCTGGGGCAACTCTGAATTGCATTTTTTTCCTCTCCCACAATGCCCTGGGAATAACATCATCCATCCTGAAAAGACTGTGAGGCAGCTTAATAATAGAGACCTCCTTATGCCAGCCAGGATTCAACTGGGTAACAACAGAGGAGCAACAGAACCTGATGTGGCTAGAGAGCAGATAACAGGTGCGGGGCAACGTACCCTGAGCAACTATAGAGACAATCCAACAGAATCTACAGAGAACAAATAAGAGCTTCCAGCATTGTTGCCTACAGGGTCAACTTTTAAAAACCCACTTTCCTCATTTACACCACCAACTACTTACTAGAAAATACAATAGAAAATATAACTTGAGATAGCATTATAGAGGCAAAAAATCAAAGAGAAGGGAAAAAAAGAAAATATCTATAAAAGAATATTAAAGAATAAATTTAGAGAAATGTTTTGTCATGAATGACATGAGACTCCAAAATAATATATAATTGTAATAAAATAACGATGAAAGTTTTAATACAACTTTTGAGGAAGTTAATGGTATTATTATTACAAAATGTAGATTAATAAATGAATGTCTATAAATATCTATGTCAATTATAGAAAGAAGAGCAAATAGAATCAAATGCAGTGCATTTAATAGCATATCAATTTTGTGTTTTGCAATTTATCATTCTAGCGATTGACGATTCTTGCATCAAAATACAGTAGGGACACTTATGCTCAATTTTTGGAGGATGTCATGTGAGTGTTTTTTTTTTTTTTTTGATATTCCATTCCAATAGAATTCATAAGCAAATAAAATTTAGGGTTGCAGTACAAGTTTTTTCATCACTCAAAGACTCTAAGGCACAGAGGTCCCAGGAGGCCAAATATCACTCAAACTTCCGTAATGGCAGGCAACAGCTGATCAAAAGCAATATAGCAAATGATCATGGTCAGAAAATGTTCAGTCTTATTACAGTAGAATTGTCAAAGAGCCATCCACATGAAGGATCCTATATTTGATTTCATCTCAAAGTGAGATGTGACTATGTTTTCAGTTTAGAGATTTGGTCTCCATCTGTCTTTGTCACAGATTGTAGATTAAGGGAGATGAGAGAGGGAGAAGCCACTAATAATAATGCAAACCAGAGAACTGAGGCTTGAGAGACAAAATGGCAGCATGATTGCCATACTCAGTGTTCAGATAGCAGACAGCTCATTAGTTCGTATTAGCTTCTGGATTAATGCATTTTGTTCTACTATTATGCTGTATACAGTTGTTTAACCAGAACACCTCACTTTCCATCCATGAGGTTAACAGAGTTTGCTATTTTCTTGTGAACATGTTTTCAATGGCACAAAACTGAAATTACTCTTCCTGAGGAAACATGATAAAAGTTTAGATAATATGAATCACCATCACTGGCCAGTATTTACTACATGTTTATTGTTTTTCTGGCATTTGGGGATATTTACAACATATGGAAAAGATTCTATCCTTGATATAGAGCAGTTTGCAACTCTCAAGGCTATATCAAAATCAAGTATATATTTGTACAAATATGAGTGATTACTTATATTTTTACAATTTCACGGTTTACAAAATGTTTAACCTATTTTTCACTTAATCCTCATAAACAGTTGGTGAGCTATGGATGATAATTATTCCCTTTTTGCAGCTAGGAAGTTGAGGTTTAGAGAGATTAAGAAGTTTGTGGTAATGTATCCAGTACGTGGCAGATATGAGCCTTCAAATCCAGGTTCTTCTTAAAATTCTTAAAATTCTATAAACACTCTGCTATATTACACTGCTCATTTACTATTTCCATATATAGACATTTTATCTCAATGTCATCAATATGTAAGTGTTTGAACTGAAGGTAAAGAGAGGTTGCAACGGTGAATGGTGGAAAGGAGCATAAAGTGGTTGAATGTTAAGTGTAGGGGCTCTGTAATCAAAATTCAATGCTTGCTCCACCACTTACTATCTGTGGAACCTTGGAAAATTGACTAATTTCTGTATAACTCAGATATTTTATCTGTAAAATAGGGATAATAATAGTGCCTAAATTAAGTGGTAAATTTTGAGGATTAACTGACATAATCTATGCAGAACTTCAGAACCATGCTTGGCATAGATGGGTGCTCAATGAATGCTAGCTAATATTAATCATATACTGGTGTACTGAGAGTGATAATAGTTTTACACTATATTTGTAGAATTAATTATATGATTTTATGAATAAAGATTTTTACTATTGACTCTATATTTTGAAATTTTTTATAGAGAGATTTTATTAGTAGTCTATTCATATTTCCTAATTTGACTAATAATAATATATTTTGTTGAACATGTCAGGATTAGCAGTACTATCCATAATATTTTCCAGAAAGAATCTTCCAAAGGCTGGAGATTTAATTTCCAGCCCTTGTTTTATAAGGACCATTACCAATAAAGTAAAAGTAAAGAAAAAGTCATGTTTCTTATTTAATAAAATTTATCAAATCTTACCTATACTACCTCTTTAATATACATAAAGCAATGGGAAATTTCATTATTAGATAGAAAAATATTCAATGATAGACTGGAAAAATAGAGACTATATCAAAGTGTTTTTGTTTCGCAAATATTTTTAATGGACTGTATTTTCTAGAGAATTTTCAGGTTTACAGGAAAATTACACAGAAACTAGAGAGTTTCCTTGTCACTTCTCTATCCTTCCACAGTTTCCTCTATTATTAACATTTTGCGTTAGTGTGATACATTTGTTACAATGGATGGACCAATATTGATACAATATTATCAACTAAAATCCATAGTTCACATTAGGATTCACTCTTTGTGTTGCTAATGTCTATGGATTTTGACAAACGCAAAATGTCACCTAGCCACCATTGCAGCGTCATACAGAATAGTTTCCAAGACCTATGAATTCCCTGTGCTCCACCTATTCCTCCCTCTCTCCCTCCCCCTGAACCTGGCAGCCACTGATCTTTTTACTGTCCCTACAGTTTTGCCTTTTCCGGAATGTCACATAATTGGAATCATGCGTTAAGTAGCCTTTTCAGACTGGCTTCTTTTTCATAGCAATGTGTAATTAAGGTTCCTCTGTGTGTTCTTCTGGCTTGATAGCCCATATCGTTTTACCACTGAATAATAGCCCATTGTATGAATGTATCACCATTGGTTTATACGTTCAACTATTGAAGGACTTCTTGGTTGTTTCCAATACTTGGCAAATATGAAAAAACTGCTATAAACACTGGTGCATAGGTTTTTGTATGGACATAAATTTTCAACTAATTTAGGTAAATACCTAGGAGTGCAATCACTGGCTTGTATGGTAAGTTTGTGTTTAGTTTTGTAAGAAATGGCCAAAATGCCTTCCAAACTATCTGCACCAGTAGTTAACGAGAGTTTCTGTTATCCACATCTTCACTAGCAGTGGGTGTGGTCAGTGTTTTGGATTTTAGCATTCTTAAGAGTGCTGTCTCATTGTTGTTTTAATTTGCAATTCCTGAAGAAATATGGTCTTGAGCATCTTTTCATAGTTTATTTGCCATCTGTATATCTTCTTTGGTAAGATGTCTATTCAGATCTTTTGCCCATTTTTTGATTAGGTTGTTTATTTTCTTATTTTCGAGTTTTAAGAGTTCTCTGTATATTTTGGATACAAGTCCACTGTCAAATATGTGTTTTGCAAATATTTTCTCCCAGTTTGTGGCTTGTCTTTTTTTCATATTTTTAAGGTAAAAAATTACAAAAAATACACTGTACAATGATCTGATTATCCATGTTAAAAATCAGAAACAAATACAAGCTCAGAGGAAACTTCCCTCAAGACATATGCATGTTTGCATGAGGAACATGATCTTCCACTTAAAGTGCTGCTTTGGTATTTTCTAAAAATGTCTCTGAGCTGCTTGCAGTCATGTTGTCCCTATGTACCTTTCTCTGACAGTTTTAAAAATAGTTTATCATAACATCTATTGGTAGCTTTGTAGAATGTTGACCATTAAGAGAGAATTTTGTGCTCACATTAAACAAAATTTCTAAAACAAAACCAAAAAACTTGAAACAAAACAGGACAAAAAAGGAACCCACAGGGGTAGAACTGAGAAATTAATATGCTGATATACTCCAGTTTAAAGAACAAATCCCTTAATCATTATCACCTTTAGAAAGAGACATAATGACATTTTTCCCCTTGTTTTTTTAGAAGCCTGGCTCAAAGAGTAACAAAAGCTACCCACCTCTACCTTCTTTTTTTTGATAACTGGTCAATAAAGCTCCTGAAAGTAATATTCTAGCTTTGTGTCCTTTTGGGACTCAGGAAGAGAAATATTGACTGTAATATCTTAGAGGTCTTGACCTATGTTTGCCCACCCTGAGCTCATTTTCCTTCCTTTTCTTGTATTCACCCTCTTCTTTTTCCCTACCTGGCATCTTCTTGATCCCTGTTTAAATACAGTCTGCAGAGCTCTCTCAAATCTAGAAAAGCAAGTAACTATGGAAATCTAAAGAGATGATGCAGCAATGTCATAGCTGATTCCACTATACAGCATCTCCCTCATATGAAGTAGAGATACTTTTCAAATAAAGAAAAAATATGCATCAAATGGTTGGAAAATTTTCCTAACTGTTATGAGCTGAATTGTGTCCCCTCCAAATTCATATGTTGAAGTCCTAGCCCCCATTAACTCAGAATGTGGCTGCATTTGGAGACAGAGACTTTAAAGAGGTAATGAAAGAAAAATTAGTTCATATGGGTGGGCCCTAGTCCAATATGATTGGTATCTTTATAAGAAAAGATTAGGACACACAACATGGAGACTGAGGCGCGACCACATGAGGACATCGGGAGAGGGCAGCCATCTGCAAGTTAGGGAGAGAGGCCTCAGAAGAAAATAAAACTGCCAACTTTGATCTTGGACTTCAGATCTTCAGATCCAGAACTGTGAGAAAATAAATTTCTGTTGTTTAAGCCACCCAGTTCGTGGTATTTTCTTATGGCAGCCAGAGCTGACTAACATACCAGTGTTCCTCATGCATCTACCTAACAGTGACAAGAAGGTTCAAAATGACACGAGGCTATAGATTATTAAAAAACAGACAAACTAAACACCAAACCCTTTTTCTACTTACAATATTTTTAAGAGGATTATGCAGAATGCTAATTTCCCCTGTAGGAGCGGTATGTGACAGTCAATACTGATGTAAATAAGATGTAAAAATAAAGAACAGCAGTAGAAAGGGTCTCCTGAAGCACTTGATGGAGCTGCTCCTTCTCTCTGCACTTGCTTGGTTAAGCTTTTTAAGCACAAGTCTATTTGTTACATAACTGGATAATGACTTAATTTGAATGAGTTAACAATTTCACACCTTCTAAGCATAAGGTGAATACTAAATAAAATCACTAATCTAATATCCTCACATAGGTCACTTTTATTGCCTATAATGAAACAATGAGAGAAACTTGCACTTTCAAATTCAAACACTCGATTACTTGCACTAATGGAGGGGACAAGAACCATAGATAATCTGAGACAGTGTCATTTAGACTTAGCTTTGGAATATGTTTTGTATTCTCATTCCTTCGTGTTTGATAGTCTAGGGATTGACATCCATCCAAATAATAAAGTTACAGTGTTTAAAACAAATACCAGAATCCCTGAAGCCTACCACCATACACCTGTGCCTAATTTCTTTATAATGTATTCCCTGCTGAGGAAGCAAGAAATAAATCCTGTAAGTTTTAGAAAGAGGAAATAAATGCTATAAGTTTTTAAAATATGCCATTTATCAGGCCATGCCAGGGCCTGGGGAGGAGGGATCCCCCATTAGATTTCCATTGCCTAATCTCTGCTAATGCCTGTGAGTTGATTTCCCAATATTACAATTACTGATCTCAGTTAAATAAGGGGAAGGTCACTATTTCCTGAGACACATATGTCTTTTCTCATCAGTTTACTAGCACATGTTAGCTTATAGATTAGTTATCAGTGCTGGAAAATAATGGAGTGACCTCTTCTAAAGCAATAGGATGCGTGATTAGTAAGTCATGGTGGTAACAGGTACAGGGCAACTGTACATCTTTGGTATAGAAAAAATACCACATTCCATTTCAGAACAGACCTTATATCCCAACCCCAATATCTTCTCCGCAGAGTGTCCAGTGTAATCAGTATAAAAACACATATCCTGTTTTGTCAATCTCCACTTGGAATCTATAAATGGCTTCTCTTTGAACTTAACAGAAAAGCCTAACTTTTTCTATGGCCTATTTCTACTTGATATGACCCCTGACTACCAGTAAACAAACTTTTTTTTTTTTTAACTTTAACAAACATTTACTGATACTGTGGGTGCCAGATTCCCAGGAATATAAATATGGGTGAGAGAGAGAAAGAGATCCTGACTCGATAACACTTTCTGTCCAGAATGGAGCATATGAAAAACAAAGACATAATGACCATTCAAGAGAAAATATTTTAAGTGTACTAATAATCCTGAAGAGGAAAAATCACATTTATTCAAAAGTTCTATGAAATAGGTGGCCTTAATCATGGTTCTAATAAGTGAGGTAGGAATTAGTTAAATATAGATGGAGAGGGCAATTTAGGTTGAGGGAATAATTTGAACAAGAGTGGTTAAGACCAAAAATCTCAGTGAATAATGAGTTGTACAATTTGGCTAGAGCATAATACTAAATACTAGCACTGTATAAGCAATATGCTATGTTTTCACAGAAGGTATCACCTAATTCTCATACTTACCAAATAAATTAGGTATTATTATCTCAATTTACAGATGAGTAAACTGAATGAAATATAAGGGATCTAAGTGACCAATTATTCTAGATCCTCCAAGAAGCAGATGCTCAAAGAGGATTACGCATGCAAGAGATTTATGAGAGGAAACACCTGTGTCAGTTAACGAGGTGGGAGCCACTAGAGGCTGGGGCAGTCAGGTCATAAGGCAAGTCCTACCCTGAGTGAAGGGAAGAGGAAAGCAAGGAAGGTTGAGTGGAAGCATCTTAGAATGCAGTGCACTTACAAGGAAACTTTGGCAAGGCCACCTGGAATTCTTCAAACCAGAGTCACCATCAAGGGAATCATATATCCTCCCAGAATGAGCCTGCCTTAATATCCCTGCCATGTTTAGTCATTGGCTGGGCATTGAAGATGAGGCCTTAACATCAACCACAGTGGTGGATTTCAGAGCACAGAAGCTGGGGTCATAGGTCAATTAGTTCCTGCAGAGACTTGGAAGGAGTATTCTGATGGCCACCACAGTAACAAAACCAACAGGGGACTGACCTGGTATTCCAACCAAGGCTATGCAATGAATTTAACCAAAATACAGAAACAAAGACAAAAAACATCATACCGTGTACATTTTTATCTCATGGACTAAATCCTTCAATAATAATTTGGCATCTAAATTAGTCATGACAAAATATTGATTTCCTATGACCTAGCAATTTCAGTTCTGGGTATTTATCCAAAGAAAATGAAAACACTAACTCGAAAAAATATATGCACTCCCTTGTTCATTGCAACATTATTTACAAGAGCCAAGATATGGAAACAACCTAAGTGTTCATTGACGTATGAGTGGATAAAGAAAATGTGGTATATATACATACAATAGAATATTATTCAGCCATAAAAAAGAATGAAATCTTGCCATTTGTGACAACATGGAAGGACTTTGAGGGCATTATGCTAAGTGAAAGAGTTAGGTAGAGAAAGAAAATACTCTATGATCTCACTGATATGTGGAATCTGAAAAAAGGAAAAAAACTCATAGATACAGAAAAAAGATTGGGGGTTGCCAGAGGCAGGAGGGAGGTGGGTGAAATGGGGACATAATGTACAGCCTGGTGACTATAATTAATAATACTGTATTGCATATTTCAAAGTTGCTGAGAGAGTAGATCTTAAAAGTTCTCATCACAAGAAAAGAAAATTTGTAACTATGTATGGTGACTTCTGTGATCATTTCACAATGTATACACATGTGGAATCATTATCTTGTACACCTGAAACTAATACAACATTATAAGTCAATTATACCTCAATAAAAATATTAATTTCCTGTTAAATTTTCTTCTTCTTAGGTTGCATTTATTAGGATTCTTTATTTTTCATTCCTGAAAATTTTCAAACAGTAATAGAATTTTAGGTTCCAAAAGCCGTTTAGTGGTCAATTAGTCCAACCCACTCTTGTTACAAATGAGCTAATTCAGGCCATGAGAGATTTCATGCTTTGCTCAGAGTCACTAAAAGAATTGGTGACATTTGGGATTGAGTGCAGATGCCCTGACTCCTGTTTACAGCAGTTATCATCCCTTATCATTACGTTTTTCTCCCATTTTTTCTTTTTTATTTGGCTTTACTTTCCTTATATGTAATTATTTCTATCATGGTATCCTTATAAATTCATTTGTTATACTCTGCTTACAATTACATGAAAACTGGTACCCATAAAGATACAGCATAACTTCCATAATACTCTTCAACTTTCAAAGTTTTCACAACCACTAGCTAATCTGATTTTCTGGTTTTTGGTTTAGTTATTGTTTGTTTCTTTATTAGGCCAACAACTACAAGAAATTAAGTTGGGTGAAAGGAGTTTGGAATATTGGCAATTAGCTTTATTTATTTTTTCATTTTTGTGGTCAATCCAACTGCTAACGAAACACACGTCACCTCCTGAATTTGGTCTCGACAGTGCTAAAAGAGCAAATGCTATGAAGAGGGAGATTAATAACAGCATTTTCGGTTTTTTGGCCTGTTCATTTCTATCTTGTTTCAGAGAATAATCTTAGAAAACTATGGATGTAGATGAACCACATGAAATTGCTGCTATTCAACCACTTTGGACCTATAACACTAGCAATTTCATAGTTTTCAACTTAATAGATTCCTGTCTTGAACATTTGGAATACTGAAACATTTGAGAAAAGTTTATCACAAGGAAATATTTTCATTATTAAATTCACAGAACATCCAAATCACATGAGTCTATAGAGGATTGTTCATCTAATTTTTTGCTCCAGGCATGAATTCCCCTACAATCTCCCAAGCAGGTTGCATCGTCTGCTCTTTGAAGACATCTAACAATGACATCACGTTCTAATTTCAGACAGCTATAATTTTCAGGGAATTCTATCTCATATTGAATTTCCTACTAACTTTGCCCACTGATCTCAGTTATTTTTTATGCCTTATAGACTCAGGTTAGAGTATCATCCACAAGACAATGTGTTCAATATTTTTTTAAAAATGTGTTTTTCCTAACTAACCATTCTCTTCTTAAATTTGAACTTTTCAGAAACCCTGATTATTCTTCCCATGGTATTATTTAACTATTTTGGTCATTGTCCTATGGGTGTGACCCAGTTTATCAATGTCTCCCTCAAAATATAGGTCCAATGACTGAACACAATATTCCAGATATGATTTTACCCGAGGAGATTTACATGTAATGTGACTATGACATTCCTTAGCATGGCCAATATAGAACATACACCTAGTTTAGTTGTCAGACACCCAGATGCTTCCAAGATTCTGAACTATATGTTTGACATTACAAAGACAATCATAGAAAAGATTGATTTTCTTCACTTTCCATTTAAATGGATTGGCGTTGACAGACTTGTGTTGCACTTAGACCGTGGCGTGATATACAATGCTAAGTATATTGGTCTTTGTCTATATCCTGAGGAAACATGCCACCAAATTTCCCCCCAAAATTATGTTACATTAGAGACCACATCATGAATACCATCATCAAAATTGGAACTAATTGGCACTTTTCTCAATTGAAATCCAAGAACTGAAAAAGACCTAGAGATTGCCTGAGGCTTATAGGCAACATCTAAAAAAAAAAAAAAAAAAAAATACTAGTGTTTTGTTGGAGTACCTGTATGGATTTCTAGTGTGTTTTGCTAGAGGTATGGAAAACAACAATTAAAAACTATTAATCAAAATTTGGGTCAATTAAACAAATAAATATGACTGTTCATTTTGTCAGTCTCTAATGTAACTCAATATTTCAAGCTGATAAGACTATTTCATATGCATACTTACTTACTCAAAACTCCATGAAGCTTAAGATTACTTTAAAAGAATTCTTTTGCCTCAAATTGTTGGTAGTAGTATTACAATGATATCATGTGTCTACCTCCATTATAATCCCAGCCACTAAAATGTTCTTGGCCAATATGCTCTTTCTTTAACTGACAAGTATATAATGTTTTTCAAATGGAAAATAGTTTCTTTATGCGGTGAGGTTGTGAACAGTAGTTGTTTTGGTATCATGCAGTTTATAAGAATATTTTTTTTAAATCAATATCAAGGTCACTATGTAGCATATAACCAATTTTATTCACTTTTTTGACTAACGACTACAATTTTCTTTCACAGTAGCATAACAGAGAAATGTGGTTCCTTTTAAGGCTTATTCACTCTATTAGCTGTCTTTGAAATATATGTTGAAAGAAGATACCAGGGTTTTTATATAAAAATAATGTATATTTAGGCAGGGTTGATGGCTACTTTTAAAGTGACAGTTACCCTAAATTACTATTGGTAGCACTGTGACATAGCAAGTGCAGTTCTTTTTTGAACTGAACAGTTTTGAAGTGAACGTTTTAGGTTATGACAAGCTCAGTGTATTTTTGGAGTCTGTTTCCTAGGGCATTATATTCAGGAGTGGCTGAGTCTCTCAACCCATTAAATTTTACTAAAAATAAATAAATAATATAAAACAAAGCAATACAACAAAGCTCTCTGATTAGGAAACAATGTTTCCACTTCATGGAAATACATGCATTGTTCGCATTTGGAGTGACATACTATACTATTACTTTTGCACTCCCGGTATCATATTATTCTTTACCCGTAATTCAAAACCACCACTATAACACCTCCTACCCATTCTATGTTCTCTTTCAAATTGCTGTTGCGACAAGTCTTTAAGGTTTATAAAAAGTAATCTTACCTTTTACACAATTACCTCCCTAATATTCAAGTTAATCATTGCTTTTGATCTTTTTTAATCTCATTTTTTGTGGCAGTAAGGTAGACTAAGTTGCATGAACAGTCAGGGTAATTAGGCTATACTCCTGTGTTATCAATAGTAATTTAAAATATTTGTGATTTTGAAAATTACCATCACTGCATAAGTGGACACAATTTTGTATAAAATATCCAAGTTATTATATACACTGTACCTCTTTATGCCCTCAGCTACCTCATCATGATATTAGTACATTGCTCTTGATTATCTCTGAAGGACTGCCTGGAGGTGATTCAGAGGTGATGATGTGATGAGAGTATTTAAATACCAGGCTGATAGCCTCTGCACCGGGGGTGCGGTCCTGGAAACAGGAGAGCAAGCTGCATCAGAAATGTTATGTCACTGTAGTTTGGGTCCCTGCTTATGCACTGTAGAGATCTTTTATAACCATTTAAACAACTGGGGAGTTTGGGATAATGTTTTCTTTTCTTCTCTAAATTATTTTTATATGGTTTTAATGGTAGATTTGGCTAAGCCTGGAATATGACGAGTTCCAAGTGACCTCTCATTTACAACAAGCTGGCATACAATTTCCATTTTTGCAATTATTTTTGAAAATAATACATTGCATTTTGCATAATCTATTGCTTATTTCATAAACCAATTATAATATTGCAAATAAAATTAATTGTAATTATCAAATGACCAGAGATATGAGAGAAGCAATCTGCAGCATCAAAATCTGTTTTGATGGAAACATTTGTAAATGTTTGATTTATAGATGTACAGCTGAATGCCTAATTTCCAAATATATAACAAGTTTCTTTAAAGAGAGAAAAAAAGCTTGACCAATATATATAAATTATGTAAATGTTTAAGTAAGTGTAATTTCTTATTATTGATTGAAACATAGTCTTCTGAAAATGGAATAACATTCTATTATCATTACATTTAAACAATTTCTTTTCAATTCCCATTTATATTTGTCATAGTACGTAAAGCCTATTTCTTATTTTCCCTAAAATTGAGAAGGAGTCAATCTGCTATAATTTGAAAGTGTTATGTTTACAAGGACAAAGATAACATTAAATAGCCATGGTGATTCCTTCAGTGTCTATGATTTCTCTGTTTTAATTTGTTTTCAACAATTGGTAACATCATGTCTGTATTAAATGTTATAATATTGTCATGCAAAGAAAGACTATTTGCTTATATTTAAAAGAAAAGCCCCACAAACTTAATATGTAAATATAGGTGCATTGGTATTATATTTTCTAAAATAACTTCACTTTCAATCTCAAATTATAATAAAATTGTTTTTAGTTCTAAATAGATGCTACTTAACGTGAATTGTGTGTGTATGGATTAAGAAATCCTTACATGCTGAAGTGATCA
This sequence comes from Tapirus indicus, assembly GCA_031878705.1. NCBI lineage: Eukaryota > Metazoa > Chordata > Mammalia > Perissodactyla > Tapiridae > Tapirus > Tapirus indicus. The sequence continues at coordinate 5,192,386 of CM062936.1, forward strand.
CATCCTTCATCTCTTCATCACACAAATATGTAATGATGTACATTTTCTGATAACTTTCTAACTTAATTTCAATTCTATCCTTGCATAAATGAAATCGGCTGTGTTTATTTTATGGCTTTGTCAAAGAAACAATTCTTTTATAATTTTATGTTAATGCTAAGTATAAAATAATGATATATGTATAGGTAAATGAACACTCTTCAATATGAGCTATTTTATTTCCTATTTTCTAAGCACTCTGATCTTTCATTAACAGTCACAATATTTTAGATGCACATCCTTTATTTTTTCATTACATTTATTAGAGAATTTTAATATTATACAATGCATAACTATAAGGAATACTATATCGGAGCAATTAAATTACACGTTTTTTTTCCAGAGGAAAATGAGATCAGATAATGGAAGTAATAAGCATATCAATGTAAACTTGAAGAAAAAGTGGAAAAAATTCCCATTATAATAAACTTTTCATCAATATTTTTATCTTTTTGTTATATTTTTATTCCTTCTATAAGAAGAGAATTTATTTATTATAGTTGGACAACCCATTAGAAATTATCTCTGCATTACACAATGATACAAATAGTTAAAATTCTACAGATAATTATAAACACAATCTTTATAGTGGGATAAACTCAATTAATCAATCTTTTTAGGAGGGCAAATCTGTAAAGTTTCCTTTATATGCTTTTGTTATTAAGACGTTGACTGAGACAACAACCAGGGCAGTTATACGTTTACCTATTATTGGAGCTACTGAGCTGATATTTGATAGCTTTTTGTCATTCTGAAATACTAGGTTTATTGTATCAAAGGATTTGACCTTCTGGGGCATCTTAGCTATGATCTCTGAATTTGGAGTGAAGAATATAATCAGTGAATATAAATTAACCCCTGTGTAGGCAATTCTCAAATTATGCATAGGTGCCTTAAATCTCATTTGGAAATAAAAGTTTATATAAATTATTTTAAAATATGAATAAGCTATACCTCCAAAAGTAATTTACAAATACATTCTTTATAATTTGGGGGAATATTTCCCCATTAAAACAATATTATAAAAATATAGTTATGATTTCAGATGCAGCTATTTAAATTCTGCTAATGTCCCCTAAAAGAGAAGCCAGCTAATATGTATATTGTATGATTTTATGAGGAATAGCTTGCAGAGTTCCACTTTAAGATGTCAGTTCACACATGGAAGATAATCTCTCTCCTCTCACACTCATGAAAAATTAGGTAGAATCATCACCAAGCTATTGTTGGTAACAGGTTCTAGCCCCTTTACAAAGGATGTGTCTTCAAAAGACATGCACAATTCTATGGTTTTCTGAAAAATTTAAGTATCTAAATAGACATAGAAAAAAAAAAGAGAGAGATAAGAGATCATTTCAGTTTCAGGAAGATTCATAATAAAAGTCTCCCTAGTATTTAATGGAAGGTAAATTCAGACAGTCTCCCATAGTTCTCTAGATTTGTCTTGCAGTTAATTCTCCGCCCCCTTCCCCCCCACCCCGCGCCACTCCACATTTCTTTTGCAGGAAAGGTATGTCTTATCTGTCGAGTCAAATGGGGGCAGCAGGAGGTCACTTTATTACCTCATGTCATATCACCTTATTTGCTATTTTGACACTTTTCGTTTTGGAGACATGAAGTCCCCTTAATGTATATGGACCTAGCAAGGAATCTGGCAACATCTCTGAAAAAACCTTGTGTGCAAGATGAAGAAATACAGCCTAGATGTGAGGAGAACTGACTGGATTGATAGGCTTAATGCAAATGACTAAGCTGAAGGACAGTCTAATTAAGGGACAGCATCAATGTCAGACTGGGGGGAAGTAGCTAAAAGACTTCAGGAAATGTTGTTCTCTTTTAATATAATAATTAGCAATTAATTGTCTTCTTCAATTTATTAATTAGTGAGAAAAAATAACACTATTCTTTATGATATTTGATGGAAAATAATGCTAGAAGTGATTGTCAAAATGCCAAGAGACCAAAGTCTGGTTTCACGGGGGTCTCAACAGACTAACATGATTAGCCAAATAAATCAAAAAGAAGTGACTGATGCATCTTATGACTTAATAACACCAAAATCTCCCATTTCTTTGAAAACTGCTACCATCACATTATGGCAGTGCTAGACTTTTCCCATCTGATATTTCCCTTCAAATTCTATTTTTCTTCCAGATTTCCATGACCTTCAGGGGTGAGAGAGAGAAAGCAAAAGTATTAGAATCATCACAATAATTATGATGTGTTACTGGATATTTCATGTTCATTTATCTTCTCTGTGTCATTTTGTGTTTTATCTTCTATGAGCCTGTCAATTATATTTTTCACCCAGAATTGCTTGATAGATTGGGGAGTCTCTCCAGGATCTGTTCAAAGATTTTGGACAGTACAAACTGGTACTATTCTAAATTAAGTCAAGTTAGTTCATTTTCAGACTAATGGAAAGCGAACGTAGTGTGTGCAACAACATGTTTCAAACAAGCCATTTTTTTTTTTTTTGTACAGATACCTGAAGAAACCCAATTCACGATTGGAGCAATAGAAATAAATGCATTTGTGATTCTTGATGCTTGAATTTCAGAATATAAAGCCAAATGGGGGGGGGTAACATCAACTTATTTTTGAAATTATTTCATTATTTTTTCCATATAAATTTTAGAAAGAACCCTTACATGGATATTTACATTCATAAATGGAAAAGCTTGTGCTTTCTAGAGAATTCTAAGGGCCAATTCTGTCTTTGTTGCTGAGCTTCTTTTTGATCTTGGGAAATCAAGTTAACCTTTCAGGACTTTAGTTACTTTATCTGTAAAATAGATAATATATCTTCCTCATAGGACTTTTATTGGGAAAAGTAAATGCACACAAAGCACTTAGCTCACTGTCTGCCTGCGTGCCTGGATAAATGCTCTCTTCATTCCCCCTATCTGAGTATTTAGGGGGCCGTGTACTTGAGTAGCCTGAAATTGTAGGCCTTAAATATCTTTTTGAAGAAAAAGAAGTCATGAATACTATGCTAATATTTGACTCAGTTTGTAGTATTTGGAGGAAAAAATTAAAACATGCATTCTCTTTAAATCCAGTCAAGAAAAAAGAGCTCTGTACATGCGTAAGTTTCCTCAAACCAAAGCATTTCATTTCTTTTCTATGTTTACAACTTTCAGAAAGCTTAATCTATTTAATATGTTCAAGATCCAAAAGATTATTTTAAAATGCATGACATAAATATGTAGCACAGGTTCGGGAGGTGTTAAGATGAATACCAGAGAGTGTTCTCTCTGATTGGGAACAGCATTTCTTATCTGGAGTGACATCAGGTGACACCCGTGAATGTTATTTTTAAATCATTGGATATGCTTGTTGTTCCAACTGTACCAGCACCTGGTGAATATGCAGCTGAGGGGACTTGGCAATTTTAAAATAAGTGAATCAGAGATTATTTTTAATTTCAATTTCAAATGCTATAATCACCTGTATTTGATATTAGCCATATTTAGACAAGCTGCCTGTCTCCACTTAAATGTATCCTCTTTACCTCTGTCATTCTGCAAGTCAACATTTTAACTGCTTTCTTTCAATATGTAGATTTATCTTCTCCCATGGCTGGGTTGTCATTAAAACTGTCACAAACTAATTATTTATGTATACCTGTTTATTATTAAACCAGTAAAATCTTTACCCCCACTGACTGCTTTTCTCCCAGGTCACCTTGTGAGCAAAACTTTGCATTTTTCAATTTGCTGTTGGTTTCCTATCCATCTGTATGTCTATTAAAGCTGCTCTACTTTCCTTATGGCAAGTCTTATCTGACTAAGTCATACACCTTCCAGTATTGCTATCCTTTTGTTAGTGTCTTACTATTGTACTTTTATTAAAACATTTCTAGTAACATCACATAAAAGGGTGCTATAACAAAGTATCCCTAAATCATAAAATTAAATTTGAGTTTTGTAGTATCTGTGAATTGACCTAGAGCCTGGAAAATTTAGGTCATATATAGAAGGAGAATTCAAGACTCAAGCATATCAATAATGTGAAAAGTGCGAGGCAAATCACTCTTTTTTTGAGATGCTACTATTTAGTGCCTTTGGAAGACGTTTGAATTATCACACAGTGTTAGCCTATAGACTATTTATAAGGTGTGATTGTATTGGGCATTGTCAGGACAGCAAGAATGAAAAACACAGTCTTTACTCTCATAGGGGTCCTACAGTCTTTTGGAGGAACTGCACATGTATCTAACTATAATGAAGGTTAGTAATAATAATAATAACAGAAATAGATGAAGCATCGAGGGAAAAAAAAGAGAGTTTTCATATGACCTGCTTTCCTTTAACATCCTTCCAAGAGATATAGTTTATTAATTTGTCAGCTTGAGCTTATAATAACTGTAACACCAAATGTTTATCAAATTGAATTAGATTAAAATTAAAATTATGCCAATTGGTGGTTTTTCTTTTTTTTTGACGAGATTCTTTCTGTAATTCATGCTCTTAATGGAACTTAAATGTATTCATTTCTTTTTTACCTACTTTAAATCATATTCATTATTATTTCAGTCACCATTAAACCAGGAAGATACATTGATTAATCAAGAATGTTTTAGTATATTTTATAATTTTGAATTATAATTTTGAGTTTTAGAATCAGTGGCTGCTAAAAGAATAGTAGCGAAGTTTGGGATTTTTGTGGATGAACGATTGTACCATACAGCTGATATGAAATAAAACAGGACGACATAAGAAGAATTTCTAGGTATCGTACATGTACATCCAAAATGCAATGTTTTACTTGAATAAACTATAGTTCTCATAAAAGGAAATAGTTACCCAATGTGTAAAGCATAAATGCCTCTAAAAAATGAAAATAAATATTCAGAGGATGAAGCAAATAACCAGAGATGGCCCATTTATTTATCCATACCCTGAGAGATTTGGAATAGACAGTTTGGATTAATATCACTGGTGATAAAAAGGGTTTTCCTTCACAAAGGACACAAGAGCCAACATTTATCATTCTGCTGAAAGGTTATGTGTTTGCATTAAAACATGTTTCATGCAAATATTTAAAGATATGGCCTGTAAACTCTCAATTTTGAAATCACCTGCTATTGTTTAATAGTAAAATGATTATCTGTAATCAATCATTATATGTGTCTGTGTATTTTTCTAAGTGACTGATTCCGCCTAGTAGCCCCTTCTGTTTAACATCTTTTCTTTGTGGGGTCTTGAATATTACTTTCCTAGAGGAGGTCAAGACAGTGACTAGATTCCATTTCAAATATTATGATTGTGAAGTTAATTTAAAAATACTTCTAATCCAAGATTTTTTTTCTTAGCAATTTGATATTATTTATAATCTTCAATAGTTTGCATGTTCATAAAACCTAAAAATATTAAAATGTATTTTCTACATAATATCAAAGCAGATATAAAATAGATGAGATTAAATGAAACTGAGAATTTATAATTGGAAAAAGGACAATGAAAAAAGTTTAACTATTGAAAAAAATCTTACCTAATTTATGATGAAAGGTTAAAAAAATCATTTAAATCAGTTTATAAAATGACCTAAATTCTTCTACTGTGATTCGATTGTATGATTAGACAAGTTAAGATTTCACTTATAATAAAATAATGACTTCAGTGATCAAATATTCCAGAGTCTGTTTTGGCAGATGAGGAAAACGAGGTTAAGAAAAATTAATATCATCAATAGCAATGAAACAAAGCAAAACAAATCTGGGCCACAGGTAAATGCTAGAACTGGAAAATAGATTATTGGACTCAAAATCCAGAACTCTTTAACTCTATCATACTGGGATTCCGGTATTTTGTTTTGTTTTGTTTTCCTGGTCTTCATAAAGTATGTTTTTTTCATTTGTTTGTTTTACAATTTGTTTTTGAATAAGTTTGAGCTCTTTCCCAAAGAAAAATTATACATGATGGAGATTAAAGGTCACAGGACTCACAAGGGGTGTCTAAAGATGTGACGGGAATAGTCCAGGCTGAATAATCAGAAGGTGATCTTGATTTGAGTTCAAAATCAAATATTCTTGTACTGTGTTGTTCAGCCTCATATATTTTCCTTTTAAATTTGAAGGGCATCACAAATATATTGTCATTAGAAAATAGAAAAATTTTCTGATAATATTTTATTAGCATCAAGTTATTTTTATAAGTAATCTATTATCCATTCCATTTTCTATGATATTCAAATTTACTTCCTTTCATTTTCTTTCTAAATATAATTTGATTTCTCCTTCTAAACTGATGACATATTGTGATATCAGCATCTTTTTTTCTTTACATAATTTAAAATCTCCAGATCTCAATTGAAATATTTTAATGTAGATTTCTACACAGATACTACACAAATATACAGAAAGCCTCTGAAGAAAAATCTAACAGAAACAGCATTATGTAAACTTTTGTAGTAATGTTTATTTATGGCCCTAGGTGCAAATACTTCAAAATTTAAGGATATACACACACACACACATAGACGCATAAAGTACGGTAAAAATAGAGTATTGAAAGGAATATGTTTATATTATGTGGAAAAACTATTCATTTGATCAGTGATAAATTAGTTATTAATTGCAAAATCATTTATTAAAACTTTTCATTCTATTTTCAAAAGTTATTTTCTGTCATTTGCTTTAAACTTGTCCTATTTCTGAAATTTAAATGTTCTTTAACTTTCTTCTGCCAAAGGAAAGGTCAGTCCAAACTCTTTCAGGACACCTCCAAATTTTTGTTGAGCTCTCAAAATATCAGAATAAGATTTCACATGCAAAAATATAATCAAAACTCCTAGTTAATTAGGAGTTTTGCTTAATTAATGTATTAAATTCTCTATATCAGTTCAGTGTGGTACCAGGAATGTTTTTGTGTGTTGTGCTAGATGCTATGGGGAATAAAAAAAAATGTTTTAGTCTAGTAGGGGGCCAGAGAGTAAAAAAACAAATTAATTAGAGCATAATGCAATTTTGGAAGTGACATACATTGCACAAGTAATCGGAAGGAAGTAGTGATTAACCCTCTGTGGTAGTTAAGAGTGAGCTACATGGAAAAGATGGAACTTAAGTAAAGTGTTAAAGCCCAAATCACATATCACTGGCAAAATTAAGGAAAGAAAATTATCTAAAGCAGTTCCATGTTACTGGAGTGTAAACTATGATGGGCAGAGTGGCAAGGTACATAGTATTAATTAGCAAATAGTTAAACAGGGATTTGTTTTATTTCTACAATAATTTGGCATTGAATCAATAAAATAAAATCACAATGAGTTATAAAACAAAATGCAACAAATTAACTTAAACTAATTTCCTTAAAATATATGTATATTCTATTCACATTGAATGTCAAAAACCATATTTAAAGTGTCACAATTTTATAAAGGATACTATTTTTTTTAAATATGACCAAACAAAATTCTTTGGAATTTCCTTATAGTATTGTTAACCATACTGTGATATAACCATGCAAGACAAAAGAATTTGTTCATTTCAGCTCTAGTGAAACCATCACTTTTCATTTTAAAGAAACCAAACTATTTAAAAGTTTTATTGTCAAATTTCAACGAGAGTATCAAAACTTCTTAGAGGTAATTCTAATTTTATAAGCATTATTCTTTTACTCATTATCCATTATGCCAGCTATTAAATGAAAATAGGAAAAAAATGTGTTTTAAATGGGCTATAAAAGATACTTTTATTGATAATCTTATGCTAAGTGGGAGGAATGGTCTTTAAAAGACTAAAAAGTCTAAAATAATAAATATAGCTAATATGTTATAGAACCTATTTTACTTAAGTAAGCTAATAAGAAAGATTAATGTCAATAGTTGAAAGTTTATAGTATACAAAAGCTGTTAGAGAAAAATGTGTAAATTTTGATTAAATTATTTGCAGAATCAATCGTTTAAAATTATTTTTAAGAAACCTTCAGAAGTATAAAAAGAATAAGATGGTTACAAAATTTAATATGAATAAATAGTTATTACTTGTTTATCAGAGGGATATTTATAAGAAAGTTTCTATTTTTTTATGTGGGGTAGGTTAGAGCATATAAAATTGTATTAAAATAGTGAAAATGGCTAATAATAATTTATAATTTATTCAAGAAACTTAGATTCAAAATAGATATAAATTGAAAGAGATGAGATATTCTTCTATCATAAGTTTCTATAGGAACTTCAGTTACTAGAAATGCCACACAAGCTTCATGTATTTAAAGAATCCACATTGCCTATGAAACACAGGTTTGCAAAAATCCAATAATCTACTAAATAATTGACCTTGAACACCTTTAATTCTCCAAGTTTCATATTTCCTTACCTCATCCATTTCCTATTTGGCTTATTACCGTGGTTTGTCTGTCACTACTGTATCTCATTATATAGCATAGAAGTTAGTGGCCAATCTCTTCTAATAAGACTTTCAGGACTGTACTCCTCCTATACTTGGTCCAAGTGAGGTGCACATCCTGTCCTTACTTAAAGTACTTTTCATTGAATCAACCTCTTAATATCCTCACCAGAATGTGAGCTCCAATTATCTTTAGCCCCGTGTCCCACGCTACCAGTGTCTGGTAAATAATAGGTGTTCCAGATGCTCGGTGAATGAGTAAATATTTTTTCCAGAAAGAGTTACTTAAAGACTAAGGAGACATTATGGAAAATTAACAGTTTTTCTTACCAATACCGGTATTGTCTCTTTCATACCCAGAATCCGATATACTTCTCTCAGCAAACCTACAAGGGGGGCCTTATTAACTTCTATTTTATAGATGAGAAAATTGAGTTTCCAAAAAGTTAGCCACTTGCCTAAAATCACATATCTTAGCTAAGGACTCCACACTGATCTTTACACTGTTCTTAATTAATCCTGGAAAGAGCAATTAGAACATAAAAATAAATGTTTCTAATTACAGCATCAATTCCTTGCATGTATGTTTAGAGTTTACTAAGCTCTGACACATGCACTGTGCAATTTTATCTGCATAAGACACCCACGAGTTTGACAGATCAGAGGTCATAAATATATGTATTTCTCAAGAAGCAGCAGAAGGGTCACTTCGTCTGTGCAATGTCACTGATTCTTTCACAGTTTGTCAGACCTTCCTGTAGAATACTATTTCATTGTGAACCTATCTCTAACTTAGACTCTTCAGGATTAATTTAATTACTTGATTCTGAGTTCTTTCCCCCACTTGATCACAATAGGCTTGATGTTAAGAATCTTATATACTTCTTATTTTATCCAATTCAACCATTCAGTTTGTGTATTGTTATATTTATCAGAAAAACATTATGGTTCAATTACTCCATCACACATGCTGGAGATTTGTAAATTCAATTCACCTGTATTAAAAAAAAACATTTGCCATGAACGTATACAATGCTAGACACTGAGGGGAACATACGGAAGAAACATTATATTTACTTTTAAAAGTTTGTAAACATTATAAGTCTACTAAAAATAAATTTTTAAAATATCTAATGAAAGAATTATTTTCTGTCTTTATGTTTCTCAGTTTCTGTCTATTCCTTTTTCTCTGCCTTTCTCTGTCTCGTTGCTTTTATATATCTCTCCCTTTCTCACACACATACACACAAACACATACACACACAGAATTAATACAGAAGATACTTTTGGGCCCCTTCTCCTTACCACATTGCTAATCCATAAAGAGAAAATAACAGAAATAAAACCTCAGACATATTATAACATGAATATCGGTAGTTAGAATCACCAATTGCTCATTGTAGATCATTTAGTGTTTTATGCATGTTTAAGTACGTATGAAAAAAGAACCATGTAGTTTGGTAGTAATAAATGAAAGATAATATGAATCGTAAAAGGACAATGTATTGTAATGGATCAGTAAAGATCAAATGATGGAAAATCTAATAGACGTTAAACCTATAAATCGCTGGGCCTCCTGCAGTGGAGGAAAATTCAGCACATACAATTAAAGATGAGTGAAGACAACATTTAATTCACATAGGGAGAAATAAGTGAACTTATTGCATGTTGTCAAGAACAAGAGAATCAATACATTTTGCTGTTCACAGATTATAGAAGTGATTAATGCCTACTATTGTTAGTTTATATATATATATATTCATATACACATATGTATTTCATAAAATGGCCAGTTAAAATTAAAATGTAAATCATATATCAACAAATTATTTTAAAAAAATCAAACTACAAAAATCACCTGTGAAAATTAAATTATTTTCTGGAAGTTGTCATTTGAAGTTAGCCAAGTGATATGACTAGTGTGATTTATGCCTGTTAGGGTATAATATTTATTGAGGGGTATTATTGCAATGCAAAAAAAAAAAAAAAAACCCACTCTACTAACACTATCGTGAGCATGTGAGAAAGGTAAATTAGGTTGTGAATAGTCACAGAAAGAGGGTATATGACCATAGAGGAGAATATAATTAGAAGATACCTCTCCTATAGTGTGTACCAATGGGCATTTTAATATTGCTAAAAATTTTATATCAAAGATTATTTTGAAAATGTGAAGTGATAAATAGATTATAAGTGTAAAATTGCTAGGATATTTCAGAATATCATTGCTTCTCTAAATACTTGAAGAGAATTATAATTATAAAATTACAATTTCTGTGAATTAGACCAATTTGTTTCAATGTATGTGTTCTGAGTACTACTATATCCAAGGCACTGTGCTAAACACTAAAGAGAATAAGCATGAAAGAGAAGCAGAGTTAAGTAAGTCATTCACTAGCTACATTGGGGTGGCTAATAGGGCAAGCCGAGACACCAGGGAAATATTTACAGTAGTAAGCAGTGAGAATTTATGGAAAACCATTGTGATCGGAAATACAACCTGCCCCGAGACAAAAGACTTCACACAGATGGTAGATCTAAGACTTGTTTTTAGCAACAATAGGCCCTTCAGACAGTGCGAACAATCACTTGGGCAGATTACACTTTTAACCGTATAAACATATTATATGTTTATAATATGGAGCCACCATTTTGTTTAAAAAAGTAAAATATAGGGCAGCACCATGATAAGAAATAAATAGACGTCATGACGTTTAGAAACATAACACTAGAGTTAGAAAACTCGCTTATTCTGACTTGTGTCATTTCCATTAGACACACTGAATCCCCACAATGGGAGTCCCTACTTGTCCAACCTCAGTATCTAAACGAATTAGAGGAAGCAGCATAGTGGAGTCAAACATGCTTGGACCAGAGTCCCAGATGATTAACTATCTGAATAGTTTTAGACAAGAAACCTAATTTCTCATAGTTTTTATTCCCTCATCTGTAAAATGGAGACAATACATAGGTGGCCTCAGCCTGTTTATCTTGCTTACTCCTATATTGCTAGTATCAAACAGAGTGGCATAAAGTATACACTAAATAAACACATCTTGAGTAAAAATACTTATAAAATTCCTGCTCATCGCTTTCGACTTTGTAGACTGTGGGGTCAGGTTACCTTTATTAAGCTTCCATTGTATGTTGCATTGATCACAACTGTGATTTTATACCTATTTATGTAGCATTGTTTTGTTTGTCCTCTACCTTTAATAAGACGTAAGTCGTGAGGCCAAAATCCATGTCCATTTTTTTCAGTAACTCAATAAATACACGCTCCATGTATAAGGTAAGCCCTCAATACATTTCATTCTCCTTTCTTTAAGATTGAAAAAACAAAAAGAAACAATCAAACAAAAAGATTCTTACCAGGTTATTAGGGATATAGAGTTTCTATAACTGATAACTACCAGTTGGTGTTCTAAGACATAGAAGGCTTTTCCCTAAGCCAGTTAATATTTCCTTCTTTACTAAAACTCACAAAAAAATGCTTTTTACCATTTATGCTTTACTTTCACTTTTACATTCCAATTTGAGTCATTCATTCATTAACAAACACTGAAGCACCTATTATCCACCAGGAAATTAGAGCAAGATGGTCCTTGCCCTCATCATACCCACAGTCTGGCAGGAAATTGAGTCATTTTATTCTCAACAAACCTTGTGATATAATTAGGATGGATATTTTTAGCTTCAATGTACAGATTAGTGAACAAAAACTTAGAGATGTTTAAATGACTTTTCCCAGATGATAATTAATAGGGGTCAGGTCTTCTAACAATAGGGTTCTTTCCACACACTGAGTTTTTCATGTATTTTCATGTCCATCAGCAAACAAAATAAGCCTTCATGTACTTCAAAAGAGAAATTAATACACTGTTTTATTTTATCTTTTCTAGGATAAACCATTTTAAACCTATAAACCTCTTTATAACTTTTCTATATCCTCTCAGCTTTGCCAAATATTACTAAAGTTGAGCTACTCTTCTGTTGAGTTATAATTTTAAAATATAAGCATCTTACAGCAATAAAATTTGATCATACTTTGAGTTGTAATTCATGACACTATGATGGAAGAGAGCCAAAAAACCAGTAGTTACTGACTTTTTAAAATCTGAATATATTGAGTAAGCTATCAGAAAGTTATAATTTATTTTTATTTTTGTTAACACAGAAGAAAAGCTTGCACAGGGTGTTTGCCATAATAGTCAATGCATGAAGCCACCTCATACTTTTGGCACTCATTTTAAATCATGTTCAATAACAACATGTTAAAAATGAAGGCAAGCTGTCATAAGGCAAGCTGGGGGTAAAAAGAGTTTGGCAATTAAAAAGCTCCACCACATTTACCAATATGAATATTCAAGAATTGTAAATCATTAATCATAAGTAAACCACCTGCTGGGGACACTCTAACCCAGCATAAAGATTTGCCATGTGCATAACTGTCAGTTTCAGATTGAATTTTTATCCAGAGAACAACAGTATTCCAGATGATATGGATGAAGCTTTTATTAATTTTGAAAATAAAAATTATTTTATTTCTACTGTATTTCAAATATTGCAAGAGTCTTGTTGAAATGACAATTGTTTCATACTCCATTACATGTTTATCACTTATTAAATAGCGCACTATGATAGGTGATGAACCAATATTTCCTTTGACCTTTTTGCATGTTTAAAAAAATCTGTTATTGCAAGCAGAAGAGAAACGAACTTGCTATAAACCTAAGAATTTAGATAGTCAACACTTGTCACTCAATTTTCTTAGCACATACGTAAATTTATAGCCTACTTTCCTATAAACCACAAGCTGAATTCTTACAATAACTAGATACTCTTAACTTGGCTCTACCGGCAATTTTTGAACAATTACAAATGTGTGTTTGCGTGCGTGTGTGTGTGTGTGTGTGTGTGTGTGTGTGTTTGGCTGGTTTTCATGGTTTATTCATATTGTCAAAAATCTCTAACCTCTTTTTATTATGAAATGGCTAAGAACTCCTGGGTGAGAATTAGCTGTTTGCAAGACTTAAAATAATTGCAGTAGAATAGAGGAAAAGAATCTCCTTCCTCGTGATGCTTTGTGCACCAAATCTAGTTTAAACACTTCCCACGGCACAGCCTGGCGTTTTGCTGAGAGTACAGAAGGCCACCGGTGTCTCAGCCTCCCACACGGCAGGTCAGAGCTTAGGAGACACAGAGGTTTCGTAGATGTGATCTGATGGAACTCAGAGAAACCACCTTCTCTGGAAGCTGCTTGCAGAGGTGGGGTACAAAACCCGGAAGGGTAGGGGACATCATTTTGACTAATGAGAGGCAGCGGACTTGAAAAAGCTAATACATCAATTTCTTGAACTAGAATCCACAGAAATCGAATAACTTATGCTATGTTTTCCAGCCAAGCTATGCAACTATGATATGAATTCCAAATCTATCTGTACAAGCAAAGGTTTCTCAATGTTTTGAGCATGTGCATTTTTGATATATGCCACATTTTGAGCACTTTTGATGCTAAACTCATGCTTCAGTATGTTTCCCACTGTCTCTCAAAGTTCAGATTCCATCAAGATGACTGGTAGGACTTGTCAAAAATGCAGAATCTGGGGTCTGCCACTGTCCTCAAGATACTTTTATTTATGCTTGATGATACCAATGCGGGTAGTTGTCAGATTAAACTTGTGACCCAGTGCCTCCCGCAATAATGGGATTGCATAGCTTCTCAAACTGCACGGCAAAGCTGCTGACAGAACTGCAATTCCTAGGTAGCAAGCGTGATAACTCTAATGGGTGACGATTCTAAATTCTCTGTGACAAGCATATATTTCGTTGGGCCACAGCCTCTACGATCTTCTAGCTTCCCACTCATCTTCATTCTGTCTCATTTTTCAATCCTATTCATACGTATATTGATATTCTTCTTTCATTCCGTACTATAGTTAAATACAGGCATTTATTACATTTCAGTCATCAGACAATAACTTCTTTCTTCTTAGACCTTCAAGATCACCACTATCATCCCATGTGGCCTAGCATGTACTCATTGGTCTGTTTGGTCTGCCCAGATTGATCTCTCTCTCCCAACTCACTATCCTTGTTCTTTTCTAAGTGTCACCCCCTTATATAAAAACTCTCCTTAGTTTCCCAATGTTTCAGAATAAACCTCTTATTCTACAAAGCGCTGTGTGTACTATTCCCTCTCTTGAACCTTATTTTATGACATTCTGCTCCACACCTTCTCTGGTCCAGACTAAACAAAAAATTTTAAGTCCCTCTCACAGAATATTTCTGCATGCAACAAGACGTTGCAAATGCTCTTCTCCCAGAACCCTACTTTATGATCACCCCAGTCCTCTCTTCTTTCACCAATTTATCCTCCAGATTTTAGTTCCTAGACTGCTTCCACGGGGAGTCTTCTCTGCTTGAGTGAAATTCTCCCTGCTTGAGTAAAATTCCTGTTAAACGATCTCATCAACTCTTCAATGACACTTTTCCCAGCTTCCGTTTTACATTTTTGGTGTAATTATTTGATTAGTGTCAGCCTCCCCCACTGGAGTTTAGGTTCCATGGGGGCAGAGACCATATCAGCTTTGCTCTCCTGAGCCCTCCTAGCCAGTGCTAGGGAATTGGGAATTAATCTGTGGACAAGAGGGTGACACATTTTGTAAGGTGGGCGTAACATGCTCAGTTCTGTGATGTATAAAGATACTTCACAGTGATTGGAGATTGCACTGGATTGGGAACAGACTGGAAGTAAGGAAAAAGGTCAGAGAGCTCCTGTAGCAGTCTAGGTTAGAAAGAGTGAGGGTCCAGACAAGGAAAGTGACAACGGGATAGAGGGTTGGGGAGCAGGGATACTAGTGTTTGAGAGAAATATGGGAATCCTTGATAAGTGTATATGCAGAAACAAGGAGAATGAGATATCAGACAATTCTATCACGTAGGGTAAAGCAGATTTTGGAGAAAAGCATAAATTCATGGTTGAAAAGAGTGAGTCATCCATGAGAAGCTTTTACAATTATTATGGATGGGTCTGCTACTCAAAATTTAGCATCATCAGCATAAAGGTGGACATTGAAACAAGGAAAATGAGCTATCATAACCTTGATATCATCCTTCTTCTAACCATTCAGTTCAAAATAATGGAGTCATACAACTCATTTACAAAGTCCTGTGGATCTTATCGAGAATATCTCATCTCTACCATATACACCTGATATCTTAATACTTGTTTCCCCATATCAAGTTTCTCAGAAATACAGCCATACTTCTTTATTTATACTACCGTGATTTCTGGAACCTCGAACCCTCCTTACTTTGCCCATGGAAGGCTGAAGCATTTCCCTTTCTAGATAGCCTCTCCATGTTGTCTACTGCCTATAATCCATCATTTATTATCCTGCCAGACTAACCTCCTTAAATGCTGCTTTCATCTTAAAAGAACTTATAATGATTCTGTGTCTTGCACATATAAGTCAAATTTGGCTTTTTTAAGGCCCTCAAAAATATGCCTGTCTTAACCCTCTGTTCTCCAACATGAACTCTGTAGTAAGTTAAATCTTATGGTTACATGCTGGCCACTTTTCTCTTCTCTTCTCCTGCTCCATGTCAGTCACGTCAGTACTTTAATCGTGTAATAAAAATCATACTTCCCCTCTCCTCCAGAAATACCTCCAGCTTTTCCCATTTCACATTATTCTCCACTTTTTCCCTTTCTATAACATTTACATACTTATTTGTAAACTTCTGATATATATTTTCACTTTGAAACCTCTTTGGGATTCTTTCCTACTTGTCCACTTCTTGGCATCCCACAAAGCAAGACATTTAGCACACACCAGGGGCTCGGATGCTCCCTTTGTGATCACTAAGGGAAGATGAGCTCTTGTGAACACCCAATGAAAAAACTGGGATTTGCTGAGGTATTTTATTTTAATGTCAACGTGACACATAGAAGTCCTCTATTGAGCAAAACAAAAGATGAGTGCTGTTTTTACCAAATAATTGAATTCTAAAAGACTTTTGTTTAAAAGTTGCAGAAGAAGCATTAGAATTTCCCAGCAAAGAACTACTTCAGATCTTGAAAATTCAATTTGTGTATCATAATCGTATCATTTAGTCCACCCTACAGTTGATTTGATGGGCTTCTGATTTCTGCCCTTATTTCTCGACAATGTAATGTATTGTTTCTTATTATGAATGATTTATTGTAAGTTGTCAATATATATATCATTTTACAAGTAAAATTCCATTTCATCTGAATAATTGAGTTATGAGACATTGTGACAACAAAGTTAGATTGAGCTTTATGTAGTTAATGAAAAATAGCAACCTTCATCTTATTCTCTATTCAGAAGCAGCTCTTCCATAAGATGAATTTGGTGACCCTGCATGTGGAAGCCTTCCAGAGACTGCAGGTTTGGAGCTAGTTCAAAATAAACACCTCCAGGAATTAACAAAACAATCTCTCTGATGACTGGTAGTGAGGAAAATTGTATCATCATTTAGGCTTTCTGAATTCTGTAATGCCTTATACCCCAGCTAGTCACGTAACATTTATACATTCATTTATTCACTCGTTCATTCAACAACTATTTGGATGGACAGAGGAGCGTAAAGCAAAGCCTCTGCCCTTATGGTGTTTTTATTCAGAACTGTTGATTTACATCAGCCACTATGATTTTATAATTAAATCACAGCCTACTTAGAGCAGAGATCTGAAGCCAAATTTTATAGGCTCACAGTCCCAGCTGTGGGTACATTACTTAATGTATTTGTGTGTCAGTTTTCTCATCTGAAAAGTGGGGATTATAACAGTATTTTTGTCAAAACATTATACTGAAGATTAAATATATTAATGTTATTAAAGCACTAAGAAAAGTTGTCACTTAGTAAATGCTAAATAAATGTTTGCTACAGTTATATTTAATTTAATATGTTGTAAGATTATTATGAGCAATGTGTATTCATTGTAAAAATTGCTCCCTGTTGACTTAAAAAGAAAGTATGATCTATCTAATAATATGTGAATAAAAGAAATGTGAGAAGGAGCAAGACTCTGGAGTAGGTTATGTAATAAGAAAGTCATAGGCAATTCTAGAAGGATATAACTTTATATAGTCATTAATTTTCCAAAGATAATTATTAGCTTCCTGGCCTACATCTGTTCTAAGGACTTTGTTTATATGTTTTGCCGATAAAATGTCATTCATCTGTACTGATTACAAAGCACAATAAAATATACATTTTCCTTTTCTAAAGATAAAATTTGAAATAAAAAATGGTGCTACACATTTTAGCTCTTTACCTATCTGCATTTTGACTCTTTTTTAAAGATCAAGTTAAATGAACACTAGGGATTTTATATGTACTTGACTAATTAATTGGCTCAGTTACCAATCTCACTGCATTTATTAAGAAAACTTTATGAGAACAATAAATCCTAGTTCATCAAGGGAAATTAAAACTGATGGAAGTTGGTAAGAAATGATAATCACTGCATTCTACAAGTCGAGGACGCAGCACATAGGAGGACACATTCCCTTGTTAGAGCAGGTGATTCAGACGACGTACATTAATTTGCTCAATACCCTCCTACCACTTCTGGTTCTCTGCCATCTCTAAAAATGCCCTGCTCAAAATTATCACCTTTCTTTCAAATTTCTGTAGGTGTTGATTTTTGTGTGAGTTTGGGGAATAATATAATGTCATGGACAAATTTCACTTATTAATTTTCCTTAATTTATTTCAGGTTCAATCACAACACAGCCATGGCATTCAGAATACAACACTGCATAAGGCAGAGTATCAATTTCAACAAATAAATGTACCTACTTAGTCTCACATGTAAGATAATTGAGAAGATGTTGTTATAAAATTTTGCAGAATATGGAAAAAACGATGTGAAAGGAGAAAACCAAATACAATTATTAAGGGGGGGAAGGATATAACCACAAAAAAGAGAGAAGAAAAACTTCAGCTTTAGAAGAGAACAGGCATCAATGCAGAGCTGGTAGTGCTGTGGTAGGCAGCCTCAAACGACCCCCAGTGATCCTTGCCTCTGAATATTCATACTTTTCTGTAATCCCCTCCTTTGAGTGTAGTCTGCACCTGGGGACTCATTTCTAAAGAATACAACATGGCAAAAGTAGTAGGATGTCACTTCTAAGATTAGGTTACAAGAGGCTCTGGCTTTTGTCTTGCTCACCCTCTCTGGCTCTCTCTTACTTGTGCTGGGGGAAACCAGCTGCCGTGTGTGAGCTGCCCAGTGGAGAATCGATATCCCTGGACAACAGCCATAGAGGATCCATAGGTGCCCACAGCCATGTGAGTGAGCTTGGATGCTGAGCCTTGAGATGGCTGGGGCCGCAATCTGCACCTTGACTGCAGCTTTGGGAGAGTCTCTGAGCCAGAGGTCCCAGCTAAGCCTTGCCTAGATTCCTGACTCAAAGACATTATGAGATAATAAATGTTTATTTCAAATAGACCATCATTTATTCCATTTACCCAGAGTTATCTACGCCTATGAACATCCGTGCATTTTCTGTTATAATAGTAAGCTTCTGGAGGACAGGCAAGGTAATGCCTAATAAGTTTTGTACATTGTTTATTTCAGAAAATAAATGTATATCAATTATTTAATGTGTTCTTTTGATGACCATAATAGAATTTTATATCAAAATGAGCTACTGATTTGAACTTCAATCACCTAAATAATTGCTTCAAATCCCTGGTTCACTTTGGCTTTGGATTATTGGGTATGAAAAATTATTTATTCAAGGTTCAGGATCCTTCCATTTGTCACTTAAAAGAAAAAAAGTTTACAACCTAAACTTGAGGAATGGAAAGTTGAAGTCCAAAATCCTCTGTAATCTGTCAGAGAAAAACATCTCCCTTTCACATCACAAGAAATCAAAAGCATGAAATGTCATTCTACATGGTTTCACTTATGGTTAATTCCATAAATTGTTATTAGTTTGAATATATGTAACATTAATAGTGTACTTTCTGCATCAACAGATGCAAACTTCAAAACCCTTGTCTATTTGCTCTTCGTTTTTTTAAAGGCTTGCTTAAAAGACATATATCAAGGGCTTTTCATGTTTAGAAAAAGACAGATAACCAAATGTAATCCTATGATAATATTCCTGTTCAAACTAGGTTATACTGATTGACATGTACAGGATATTTCTATGGGCATACAAATATGAAAAAAGAAATACAAACATTGAAGTCCATACATTCTGAAAATAATGTTGACTATGCCAACTACATATCAATATAATAAATTGCTGTACCTATGTGATAAAAAACAATTAATAAGCAGAAAATATCCAGAGCAAATACAGAAATAATTATAACTATGTATAATTATCATTCTCACTTTTTTATCAAATACATTTTGAATAACTAAAATGGGCCAAAAACCTACTATTGGAACTGATAAACTTAGTTGATAACATAGCATTTTTGTGACCACTTATATATGCATTTTTAAAGAGATCTATCAGATATCTTTCAAAACGGTTTGTGTACACACATAACATTAAAACAAAGAACAAATAACTTGACAAAATATGACAGCATAGAAAAGTTGTGCTGAAAATGTTTTAGAAATATATGGCTTTCACTGGCTTCTGCCATAGAAATTAAATTATATCCAGTGGAAATTATAATTATCAATTAATGTTATTTTACAAATTACTTACACATGAGTTAATATTTCTAGAATCAAAATTTTAAGCATTGGCATGTTTTGATATTTGTCATCAACTCATAAGTTATTGAATGTAAACATCAATTGTAACTTGCATCATAATGTATTTATAAGAGAAAACTACTCCCAATTAAACTGTGATCAGCCAGGGATTTAAGATGCTTCCCAAATTCAGATATGCTGAAAGGTGAAAAAAAAGTGTATGTTATTTCAATGAAATATGATAATTACTTTATATGTCTATATAAAATACTCAAAAAAAGTCTCAAGGTCTGCAGAAGTAAGAATGTGTTTATGCTTTAAAAAAATCCACTAAAATAATTTTTTTCAACTACCTTTTTTTTAGACAAGAGTTTCTATTTATGTACTTGTAAAAATCCACGTTGGTTTTTAATGAACATCAATTACACTTCAATTTTTCATATTACTCATGAAAGAAAATAATTTAGACTCCTTTACAAAACTGCCAATTGCAATTTACCTTGGCTCTTTCAGGCAAGAGAAGGTTTATAAATCAGCAAGTTAAGCATTTACTAAATGACAAAGAAACAAAATTATAAATGAATAACATAATCCAATATTTTTCTTCAAATCACAAATTCAATATAGTTTTAGTAAAGAGGTTCCTAAAAAATTATGAAGGGACATTTCTTGTTTGTATCTGAGTTATATTATTGGAAGGACTCCCAAGGTGAATATAAAAAATATTTGGAAAAATCATTAATATTCCATTGTTTTAAAATTTCAATGAATAGAAAGTCTCAAACTATTGGGAATTTTTTAAAGTAATAGCAGGTTAAATATTATGTTGGAGGCCTACAAATATTTACTCCCAGCTTCCTAAACCATGCAATTTCACTGTACTGTCAATGAAAGGAGAACTGTTTTAACAAAAAGAGCTGACTTTGGGTTCTAGCTGTGTGACCTTGGACAATATAAGTCCTCTGGACATCCACTTCCTTAACTGTGAGATATACATTCTATAACTACTTGTTTTTTTTTAAGATTAAATAATATATAAAGACTATAGTTCAGTGCTTTAAGTTTTATTATTCTTCATTGTAAAAGGGAAGAGCATTATTTTATAAGAACAAAGTGAAACTTCATGTAGTAATCTTTCAGTAAATACTAACACAATAGCAATTGACTAAGTTTTCAAAGTGTATTAAAGCAAAGAAAGCTCACCTTCCTTAAATACACTCTTACAGAAATCATCTGTCCCTTTTAGGTCTACAGTATAAAACACAGCTAAATAGAACTGTATCCATGTAATTTATCAGTTAGCCTAGCCAGTGTCCCTTTGGGGCCACTTGTTAACGTCTGGAGACATTTTTGATTGTCAAGACTAGGGAGGATCTATTACTGGCATCTAGTGTGTATAGATAGGCCAGGGATGCAGCTAACCATCCTAGGAAGCACAAGAGTGTCCTCAAAACAAGGAATATCCAGCCCCAAATCTTAATAGTGCTGTAGTTGAGAAGCACTGTCCTACGTGTTTCTGTAGGCAGCCATGGTACCATACAGAGAAATGAATGTAATGAAAGAAACATGTTTGAAAAGGTACAATTTATTTATAGGTTTTAATTCTTATTAGGAAAAACAAGAAAAAAATTCTGAGTTTTCTAGTGTCATTATGTTATCTGCTTGTTAGTCACTGAGTTTTAGATTACAAGGTATTCTAATTTTTCTTTTCAAAATCAAGTTTGTGACTAGTAGCACCATTTCACTATTGTCCGGAAAGGCAATCATAGGCTCTTTCTTAGATGCTCAAGACTTGATAATTTCAGTGGAATTTGTCTCATTTCCCACCCTGAAAAGAAAAAGAATAAAATAACATTTATAATGGATCTAAGGATCTATTATGTGTCAGGAACTGCCATCTCCTTTTGTCCTAGTTTAAAAATATACACTTTTTAACCTTCTATATTACCAGCAACTACGCCCCTACAACCATATGCAAATGCCTGTGTCATATCAAAGTCCATGCTGAGGCACGCAGGACCTTCCTCCCACCAGGCACACTACTGAATGCTACATAGATCAAGCTAAACTGCCATAGTACCTTCCTTCTAAAAGCTCCAGGATGTCTTTTGTGGTTGAAGAATAATCAACTACTTACTCAGTTCAACTCAACAAATATTTATTAAGCATTCATTCATTCTTGTATTTTCTCCCTTGTGGGCTTCTATCCTTAAGAGCAGCTGAAGAAGCAAATGACTCTCGTTTATTAAGACTTTTATTTTAAAGATGCTTAAGTGCAGTTCACAGCTCTTCAACTGCTCTTATCAAATCCTCAGAGGCTCCATTGCAGAGGAAATTCATGTTCTATCATACAGAAACAAGAGTAATGTGTTCCCTTTTCATTTTGTCAAGAAAACATCAGCATTATAACTAGGGAAGGTACGTGCAGGGTAGACATGGTGTGTCTAAATATGTCACTACATATTACTACTATAAATGAGCTTATTTATATGCTCATATATTTATATACTCATATGAAATGTGAATTTACCTTTCAAAATGCTATATATGTTAAGTGTTTGTACTGCATATTATGTAAAAAATAGCATATTTTGTTTATTACATTTTAATTGCTCCTGCCTTTTATCAAGGTTGAGATAGTACAAAAGCCTGTTAAATGTTTTAGGAAACATATGCTCCTATTTCCAATAAGGACTACCACATTTTTTCCTTTTTCTCCTGAGAAGCAGAAAGAATAGATGCCAATCTTAAATATTCTTTATTTGGATCAATATATAGATGATTCCTTCCAAGAACATTAGTCATGGTACTGCTGGGAACTGTCTCCTGATTTATCCCAGCCAAAAAAAGATTGAGCATCTTCTCCAGAGAACCCTCATGGATTCTATTTTTCCTACCTTGGGACTCAGAAGAGTACTCCAGCATATTCTCTCTGGAATATCAAAAATAATACCCTATCTGTCATCTGTCTTGGAGCCAGGAGTATGTTTCTCTTCTAGGAGGCTTACTGCTTTAGTACTTCACTAGGTTGTTTCAAAGTCAATGTGCCAAGTCTGTCAGAAAGTACCACTGAGGACACCACAAAGGCACTTGCTTTCCTTTAGTTTAGGCAAACCCCAAATGAACTTTTCAGGCAGCCCAAAGTCCCAAACAGAGCTCATCCTCCTAGCAGTGCAGGTCTGAGGTCTAGGATGTTTATCTTGACTAATCCAGTATTCTAGACTCTTCACAAACATTAAAATAAGGTTTATTATAATCCTAAAAGATGCACTTATAGCCTACCCAATAAACTTCATTTTCTACAGCATGGCATTAAAAGCTCTTACCAGCCAGGTTTCCACCAAGTTCTCTAGTGTTGTCCTTTCCTGGATGCATGTAAGGAACTCCTTTATGTTCTGTTTTTTCAGAGTATGGTCTTTTTTGCACCATACTGTTTGCCATTACGTCTCAAACACTTTTTAAAAATGTTATTTTCCTAAGGAGAGGGAGCATATTCTGTGCATTTTCATACCACCCATCGTGCCTAAGATGATAATTTGTACACAGCAGAAATTTAGCAACTGCTAGAAGAACTGGAAATAATAAGTGAAATGAAACAAAACAAGTTGGTATAATCTTTACCAAAAAAAAAAAGAAATAAAATATTGGGTCATTTCTCAGCCCTGAAAGGTAATCAGTTGTTAAAGGAAAGCTGCCGTCAGGACAATTACCCTTTCCTGTATTATCTCACCAAAAGACATGCCTACAACTGCATTGCTTTGCAAACCACTGGCTTCTTAACCATTAGGACACATGCTCACAAATCTATTGAAACTCTTATACCAAAGGTCACTTATAATCTCTCAGTCAAAAATCCAAATATCTTCCTCATTTCTTATCTTTGTCAATGTCCCTGCTGTGTTTGCCTCTCACACATACATCTTAAACCACTTTCATTTCTTGGCTTCTGTGACATCTTACTTTCTTAACCCATTCCTTAACTCTCCAATTATCTACTTACTGTTTATTCATATCCTGTCATTTAAACACATAAACATCTAACTATTTTCATTCTTTATTCTCATACCGTTTTTAGAGCTAACAGTATTTTAACTTATCCATTACTTTCTTTATGAAAGGCACAGCCTTCACTTTTTCAAAACTTCAGGTTTCACTAAGTGTTTATTAAATTAATTATATTGAGTGCATCATTCTCTTACCGTATCATCACTGTCACAATAATAAGAAACTCCCATTCCTTATTTTGGAACTGTGTTCTGCAAATTGGGCATTGCATTATAGACTTTGCAATCTTCAGGATTTGAGATAGTATTAATACCTATTGCTCTTTTCATAATGTATTCTGTAGCTCAACTTTACGTGAAATAGTAAGATTTATGAAGAGATCGGTTTATTATCTTCAAATATAAACATACACAGAATAGCCATTAATTCAAATGGCTGTCTCAGCACAGAGAGCTTCCTGAAGGCACCGGTGGGATTGGGCTAATCATTGGGTGAGAAAGTGTCTCAGGCATAGAAATTACTGGGAATCTGGCTTCTCCCAGCACCCAGCTACATAATACATTGAAATGGAACATATTGCTTGTTGTTTTTTTCTTTGTGAAATCTTTAAATAAACTTGGAAAAGATATCCTATCATGCTTTCTCATAGGATAATATTTCAGGACTGCCATTACAAATGAGAGCAACAGAATGTATTGCACAAACATACTCTATTTTTATCTTTGTTGGTATTAATAATCACATGCAGCATTCATTTATAGAAGTGAACTTTTCATGGAAAATAATAAAAGTATGTTCATCGTTCAATAAATGAGTCTCAGATCCATAACCACACTTGACAGATTTTTAGCCCCTAATGCCTTAATCCTCCCCCAGCGTCACTGATGCAATCTCTGAAAAGCTAAGTATTAATTTGAGAGTATCATTTTTGTCTATTTCATCTGGAAAGGAGGATTCAGAGCGCTTCTTGGGTAGACTGCAATTATACAAAGCATGCTTTTTAAAGCCATTTTCATATAACACTTTACATAATGGAATTGTATTCACTTGATTTTTTTTTATAGGAATGAATGATACAGTCTAAACACGAGTCACTAAAATTAAAACAACTTGGCTTTAAAATAGGAATTCGTGTAAAAGTTATCAGATAAAGATAATTATCCATTCCAGATTAAAAACGAGAGCTTTACTGAAAAATATATAAAGAACTATAATTTTTAAGACATTTAACCATATAACATTTGCTTTTTTTTTGAGGAAGATTGGCCTTGAGCTAACATTAATTGCCAATCTTCCTCTTTTTCTTTTTTCTCCTCAAAACCCCAGTACATAGCTGCATATCCTAATTGTAGGTCCTTCTAGTTCCTCTATGTGGGACACTGCCTCAGCATGTCTTGATGAGTAGGTCTGCACCTAGGATCCTAACTGGTGAACCCTGGGCCGTGTAAGCAGAACATGCAAATTTAACCATTATGCCACCGGGCTGGCCCCAACATTTGGTATTTTAAAAACATTTTATTTTGAAATAATTTTAGATTTACAATAGAGATGCAAAGATAGTATAGAGGGTCCCATAAACCCTTCACCCAGTTTATCCTAATGTTAGCATCTTACAAAACAATAGTACATTTATCAAAATTAAATTTTATCTTCTTGGGTCCAAGCTGATATACCATATTGCTTTTAGTTGTCATATCTCGTTAGTCTCTTCCAATTTGTGATTCCTTGTAACTGACACTTCTGAAGAGTAATGGTCAGCAATTTTGTAGAATATCCTTCAATTTGGAACTGCCTAATGTTTTCTCATGATCAGATAGGGTTATGGATTTTAGGGAAGAATACTACAAAGGTGAAATTACTTTCCCATCATATTATATTATGGATACAGATACTAATGTGACATTTCTGGCTAACTTGGATGTCTTAGTTAAGGCAGTATCGGCCAGTTTTCTCCAGTGTAAGGTTATTACTTTTCCCTTTCCAGACTCCATTAGAATTAAGTCACTAAGTCCAGCTTTCACTCAGGAAGAGAGGAATCAAGCTCCTCCTCCCGGAGGCAGTAGCCTCAAGGAATTTTGGATATATGCATGTGCAAAAGCACCACAACAATTAACGAGTATTTTGAGGGAGATACTTGAGGCTATACATATATCTTGTTTCTCCTTATAGATTTGCCATTAATTTAGCATTCAACTTACCATTTTATGTCCTGGGAATATTGATATATAAATATATGAATATATATAATGTATATATGATATGCTACATATCATTTAATATATATTGTTTAATATAAATAATGACATTAAAATATATAAAGAATATATGTATATTCTTTTAATTCTTCTCTTAGCCATTTGACTTATATCATCTTATCTTCATATCTCCTACAGAATTCTTGTGTGGTAAATTAAGGGCAATGTTTATATACAGAGATATATATAAGATAGGGTAATAAGTAACATATTGCTAAAGAAATCAATGTAAAAAAATTGTTGATAGACTTCTTGATGATATTTTTATAAAAGTGTAAGGAAATAGTAAATAAAGTAAATGTGAATTTGCCCATGGAGAAATTTCAACCAGTGTAGACTAAATTTACACTAAATATTCCATTATTCATTCAGAGATCTTTTCCCAAGATTTTCAAAGGAATAATAACTTTACCTTCAATTCTCAACTCATGTGATATCTCCTTAGAAAGAGTTTCATTAACTCTCCAGGTATATTAGCATCTCCAAAGTCAATCTCTCTCATAAAACTCTTATATTTCCTAGCAAATATTATCTTATTTATTGTTTAATTATTTCTTCTCATCTCTGTGGAAAGTAAGATCCAGAAGACCATGGATCTTATCTTTTTCACCTCATCCCCCAATATGGAGGCAATGTCTGCCACTTAGTTGCTTTCCAATAGATTTTTATTTATTAGTTGAATGAATGAAAGAACCATGAAATGACTCTCTTTGGTGAAATTTTTTGTAAAATCTCCAGTTGCATTTCCATTTTATAAAAATCAACCTACCCAAGGATGTCAGCATCATGGCAGAGTGAGCTTTGCCCTTAAGCTTCCCCCCACTAAGATACAACAAAAAGGACACTTGCATACACTCACACAACACAAAGGATGTCTGAGACACCCACACAGCCATACATCTGAAGGTGGAGGTGCTGAAGGAAGTGGGGAGAGGTAAGGAGAAATAATCCCCTTCCCCATTCAATCAGCAACTCTGGGTTTACATGGCTTCCAGAGAGAGAGGGAGAGGGGTGGCCCTCTGTGGGAAAACTGTTGTTCTCAAAGTTCTCTCACAACCTGTGAGGAATTCTCATATGGAGGAGACTGAACTGTTGCAGGGGTACTGTCATCATCTGAACGTCCCAGGAGAGCACACAGGGAAGAATGAGAAGCCCCCAAGAACAAGCAGGCAAATGAGAGCCCCTCACCCTGCATGCCCTGTGCTTCAGCAAAACTAGTCAGTCAGAAGGCCCGCAAATCACAGGGGGCTCAGAATACACAGCACTTGATCCCCACCCAGTGGTGACAAGTGGAAACTATGACCACATATTTTCAGTATGAGAGAAAATAAGCCGACAGCCACAGGCTCTATGCAAAAATATATTAAATCTCCAGAACAGAAGGAAAATGACAAGCAACCAGAAATCAACCCTGAAAGCACAGAAATTTATAACTGAAATGACAGAGAATTCAAAATAGCTATCATAAAAAAAAAAAAAAAAACTCAGCAAATTACAAGAAAATACAGAGAGACAATTCAATGAAATCAGGAATCTCTTCACAAAAGAGATTGAATTCATAAAGAAAAACCAGTCAGAAATGTTGGAGAATGAAAACCCCAATGGAGGAGATAAAGAAAAATATGGACTCTTTAAATAATAGAGCAGACGATATGGAGGAAAGAATTAGTATTGTGGAGGATAGGAATGCAGAAATGCTCCAGATAGAGGAGGAGAGAGAACTAAAACTAAAAAGAAATTCTCCGAGAAATATCCAACTCAATTAGGAAATGTAACATAAGGATTATAGGTATTCCAGAAGGAGAAGAGAGGGGCAAAAGAGCAGAGAGCTTGTTCAAAGAAATAATAGCTGAGAACTTCCCAAACCTGGGGAAGGAGCTGGAAATACTAGTGAATGAAGTCAATAGATCTCCTAAAGATAGCAAAATGAAAGACCCTCTCCAAGGCATATAATAGTAAAGCCAGCAAAAGTCAATGACAAAGAAAAAATATTAAGGGCAGCTAGACAAAACATAAAATAACATACAAAGGAATTCCCATCAGGCTCTCAGCAGATTTCTTGACAGAAAATCTACAGGCTAGGAGAAACTGGAATGATATATTCAAAATTCTGAAAGACAAAATATTTCAGCCAAGAATACTCAATCCAGCAAAAATATCCTTCAGATATGATGGGTAAATAATAACTTTCCCAGATAAACAAAAGATAAGGGAGTTCATTGCCACAAGACCCCCACTACAAGAAATGCTCAAGAAGGCCCTCATGCCTGAAAAAACAAAAAAAGAGAAAGGGGATACAGAGCTTTGAGCAAGGAGAATGATAGGTAGACAAAACCAGAAAAATTGCAGCTCTCTATCAGAATAAGTTAGCAAACAGTTAATTGTAAGCCTCAAGATTAAGAGAAGGAAAACACCAAGAATAAATATAACCTCATCACTTTAAACACACACTCACAACACAAGACAGAATAGGTTGTGACAATAATAACTTAGAAGGGGAAGAGGAATGGGATTGAATAGACTTAGTCTAAGGAAATAAGAGAACACCAGAAAATGGACTATCTCATGCATGAGATTTTTTATACAAACCTCACAGTAACCAGTAAACAAATAATCAGAACAGAGTCATATACGAAAAATAAGGAGAAAACTAAGAGAATCATCATACAGAACTACCAAACTGAATTGGAAGTCTGAAACACACGGGATGAGAGGAAAAGGAAATGCAAAAGAACCAGAAAATGAGCAATAAAATAGCAACATTAAGCACTCATATATCAATAATCACTCCACATGTAAATTGGTTGAATTCTCCAATCAAAAGACACAGAGTGGCTGGACAGATTAAAAAACAAGACCCAACAATATGCTGTCTCCAGGAAATACATCTCAGCTCTAAAGACAAACACAGACTCACAGTGAAAGGATGGAAGACAATACTCCAAGCTAATGGCAAATAAAAGAAAGGAAGTGTTGCCATACTTATATCAGACAAAGTAGACTTCAAGATAAAAAGGGTAATGAGAGACAAAGAGGGGCAATATATAATAAATTGGGGGCACTCCACCAAGAAGACATATCACTTGTAAATATATGTGCACCCAACACAGGAGCACCAAAGTACATAAAGCAACTATTAACAAACCTAAAAGGAGATATCAACAACAATACAATAATAGTAGGGGATCATAACACCCCACTTACATCAATGGATAGATCATCCAGACAAAGAGACAATAAGGAAATAGTGGACTTAAATGAAAAACTAGATGAGATGGATTTAATAGATATATACGAGCACTTGACCCAAAAGCAGATTACACCTTCTTCTCAAACACACGTGGAACATTCTCAAGGATAGACCATAAACTGGGAAACAAGGCAAGCCTCTATAAATTTAAGAAGATTGAAATCATAACAAGTATCTTTTTTGACCATAATACTATGAAAGTAGAAATCAACTACAAGAAAAAAACTGGGAAAATGACAAAGATGTGGACACTAAACAACATGCTACTGAATAACCAATGGATCATTGAAGAAATTAAAGGAGAAATCAAAAAATATCTGGAGACAAATGAAAACAAAAATACACCATATCAACTCATATGGGATGCAGCAAAAGTGGTCCTGAGAGGGAAAATCATAGCAATACAGGCCCACCTTAACAAACAAGAAAAATCCCCATTAAGCAACCTTAAACTCCATCTAATAGAACTAGAAAAAGAAGACCAAACAAAGCCCAAAGTCAGCAGAAAGAGGGAAATAATAAAAAATTAGAGTATAAATAAATGAAATTGAAACCAAGAAAACACTACAAAGGATCAATGAAACAAAGGGTTGGTTCTTTGAGAATATAAACAAAATTGACAAACCCTTAGCCAGACTCACTATGAAAAAAAAAAAAGAGAAGGCTCAAGTGAGTAAAATTAGAAATGAAAGAGGAGAAATTACAACAGATACCACAGAAATACAAAAGATTATAAGAGAATACTATGAAAAAACTATATGACAACAAATTGGAAAATCTAGAAGAAATGGATAAATTCTTAGGCTCATACAATCTCCCAAACTGACTCAAGAAGAAATAGAGAACCTGAATAGACCAATCACAAGTAAAGAGACTGAAACAGTAATCAAAAACCTCCCCAAAAATAAAAGTCCTGGGTCAGATGGCTTCTCTGGAGAATTTTACCAAACATTCAAAGAAAATTTAATACCTATCCTTCTCAAACTTTTCCAAAAAATAGAGGAAGATGAAACACTTCCTAACACATTCTAGGAGGCTAACATCACCCTGATACCAAAGCCAGACCAGGACAATACAAAGAAGGAAAACTACAGGCCAATATTGCTGGTGAACACTGATGCAAAAATCCTCATGAAAATATTGGAAAACTGAATGCAGCAATACGTTAAAAAGATCATCCACCGTGACCAAGTGGGATTTATATCAGGGACATGGGGATGGTTCAATATCTGCAAATCAATCAACATGGTACACCAAATCAACGAAATAAGGAATGAAAACCACATGACCATCTGAATTGATGCACAGAAGGCATTTGACAAGATCCAACATCCAATGATAAAAACTCTCAACAAAATGGGTATAGAAGGAAAGTGCCCCAACATAATAAAGGCCATATATGACAAACCCACAGCCAACATCATATTTAATGGGGAAAAGCTGAAAGCCATTCCTCTGAGAACAGGAACAAGACAAGGGTGCCCACTCTTGCCACTCTTATTCAACATAGTACTGGAAGTTTTGGCCAAAGCAATTAGGCAAGAAAAAGGAATAAAAGGACTCCAAATAGGCAACAAAGTGAAACTCTCACCATTTGCAGATGACATGATTTTATATATAGAAAACCCTAAAGAATCCACTGGAAAACTATTAGAAATAATCAACAACTACAGCAAATTTGCAGGGTATGAAATCAACTTAGAAAAATCAGTTGCATTTCTATACCCTAATACAAACTAGCAGAAAGAGAACTCAAGAAGATAATCCTATTTATAATCACAACAAAAAGAATAAAATATCTAGGAATAAATGTAACCAAGGAGGTGAAAGACCTATACAGTGAAAACTATAAGACATTATTGAAAGAAACTGATGAAGAAATAAAGAAATGGACAAATAACCCATGCATATGGATTGGAAGAATATACAAAGTTAAAATGTCCATACTACCTAAAGCAATCTACAAATTCAGTGCAATCCCAATCAGAATCCCAATGACATTCTTCATGGAAATAGAACAAAGAATACTAAAATTCATATGGGGCAACAAAGACCTGAAATAGTTAAAGCAATCCTGAAAAAAAAAAAAAAAAGGCTGGAGGCATCACAATCCCTGACTTCAAAATATACTACAAAGCTATAGTAATCAAAACAGCGTGGTACTGGTACAAAAACAGACACACAGATTAATGGAATAGAATTGAAAGCCCAGAAAGAAAACCACACATCTATGGACAGTTAATCTTCGACAAAGGAGCAAAGAACATACAATGGAGAAAGGAAAGTCACTTCAATAAATGGTGCTGGGAAAACTGGACAGCCACATGCAAAAGAATGAAAGTAGACCATTAGTATCTTACACCATGCACAAAAATTAACTCAAAATGGATCAAAGACCTGAAAGTGAGATGTGAAATTATAAAACCCCTGAAGAAAATATAGGCTGTACACTATTTGACATTGGTCATAAAGGGATCTTTTTGAATTCCATGTCTACTCAGACAAGGGAAATGAAAGAAAAAATAAACAAGTGGGACTTCATCAGACTACAGAGCTTCTACAAGGCAAATGAAACCAGGATCAAAATGATTAGACAATCCACAGCTGGGAGAAAATATTGCAAACCACGTATCCGACAAGGGGTTAATCTCCATAACATATAAAGAACTCACACAACTGAACAACAAAAAAATAAACAACCTGATCAAAAAATGGGTGGAGGATATGAACAGATACTTTTCCGAGGAAGATAAACAGATGGTCAACAGGCACAAGAAAAGATGTTCAACATCACTAATCATCAGGGAAATGCAAATCAAAACTACACTAAGATATCACCTTACACCTGTTAGGATGGCTATAATCACCAAGACAAAAACCAACAAATATTGGAGAGGTTGTAGAGAAACAGGAAGCTTACTTCACTGCTGGTGGGAATGCAAACTAGTGCAGCCTCTGTGGAAAACAATATGGAGATTCCTCAAAAAATTAAAAACAGAAATACCTTGAGACATATTGGGTCACTATTGGGTATCTACCCAACAAACCTGAAATCAACAATCCATAGAGGCTTATGCACCCCTATGTTCATTGCAGCATTATTCACTATAGCCAAAAAGTGAAAGCAACCCAAGTGTCCCTCAACTGATGATTGGATAAAGATGTGGTATATATATACATTGGCATACTACTCAGCCATAAAAAAAGACAAAATTTTCCCATTTGCAACAAATGGAAGGACCTGAAGGGTATTATGTTCAGTGAAATAAGCCAGAGAGAGAAAGACAAACACTGCATGATTTCACTCATATTTGGAATATAAACTAACAGACAGAGAGAACTGTTAGGTGGTTGCCAGGGGTAAGGGGGATGGTGGGTGGGCACAAGGGTGAAGGGATGCATTTATATAGTAACTGACAAACAATAATGTACAACTAAAATTTCACAACGTTATAAACTATTAAGACACCAATTAAAAAAAAATCAACCTATCTGACTTTTTTTTTTCCTGAGAAAGAGTCACCCTGAGCTAACATCCATTGCCAATCTTCCTGTATTTTGTATACGGGTTGCTCCCACAGCATGGCTGCCAACAAGTGCTGTAGGTCCATGCCCAGGAACTGAACCCAGGTCACCAAAGTGGAGCTCTCCAAACTTAACCACTAGTCCATGGAGCCGGCCCACCATCTGATTTTTAAGTGGACATGGCATGCTCATTTGTATCCATATTCCACTTTGCCCTCATAAAATTGTCATCAGGTTATTCTTTATGTTATTAAGCAATTTTTCTATTCATAATTGCTGCATTCATTTAAGCCCTTCATGCAAATTTTTAGTATCTCTTTGTTCAATTACTGTGCATTATTTTATGCACAACTTTTTCAGAGATGCATCGTAGACCCTCTGTTTTTCCTCTACCTAATTCCATGAAATTTTTCCATCACATTCTCTTTCAGGGCTAATCACTTACACTATGGAAGTGATAGTATCATGAATTCCCTAAAGATTTGTCTCTATCCCAGCCAAAACATTCTTCTGGATTATATTTTAAGTACTGGATGGTACACAAAAATCTGAATCATATCAAAAAAATAGCACTATACACTATGTCTAAATAGTATTCTCATTCTTTACTCTTACACAGAACATTTACATATATCTATTCCTAAAATTTTGATCCAGACACTGCCCAGTGTTGGCCTTCTGTGCCATTCCAGCCTGAGTCTCTGACTTGAGAGATCATGTCCCTCAGGATCTCAGTCTCAATCTCTCTCTGTCTCACAGTTTTTGTTCCATCCAGTCTCTCTTTGAGCTCTGCCATATGAGAGATATTTTCCATACATCAATGTAAATCTTATAGAACTTTGTGAATTATAAATAGCAATAGTGAAAACTAAGCATTTAAATTAAGGGAAAAATGGTATCTAAGTGTTTAAAGTGGACAACTGAGAAAAAGCAGGGTGGGCTTTTTTTCCCCCTTTTCAGCCTGAAAAGTTCTTTTCCAATTCTACGCTTCCTTCAGGTACTTTTCAAAAGTCATCTTCTCAATGAGGCACTTCACACTATATAATCTACTATACACTGTACTTATTTATTGTGTTTATTTGCCTGTCTGCCCAGATAGGTAGAATGTAAGATAAAAGAGATATTATTTTATCATGTATTATAATATAATATCAATAAATCATTTCTTATGTGTTCCCAGGACTGTATTTTGTACACTTCTGTATCCCCAGTGCCTATAGTATTGTTTTTCATATCATAGGTGCTTGACAAATATTTGTGGGACTATAAATGTGAATAAAGCACGAAAGTATCTCTCAAATGAATGAAGCTGAATTTGTACAATTGGTCATATTAACATACTATTAAATAAAAAAGATAATTTCTAACATAAACACTAAGATGGCTGGTTTAGAATTATATATTCAAAATATAAACCAAATTTAGTTGTGTGTTTCGGGTTGTATTACATATACTGACCATTTGTTGTCAATTTCTAAGCACGTGTGAAGGAATCTATTCAAAAACTATCTACTAAAGGCTTCGGTATATAGACTTGAAATAGATAATAACTCCTTCTAAATAGTTCCTACTAATCTTAATTTGTTAAGGAAAAAAAAAACTATCCTAATAACATGACCCTAGAAGCTGTATATTCAGAAAAATCAAACAACAGAAATTATGTGGAATATTATATTTTTTTGCACTGACCTTGCATTCTTGCTAAAAAAGCAACCCATTTTATATATCACAAATGCAGGAAGGAAACAAACAAAAAAAGTGGCAAACTAAAACCACTTCAAACAGTCAGACAGTATGGTTGTCATAAAAACCATGTATTAAATCTTATACACTTTATAGGAAGCCATGTTCTTACACACATTTTTTCCTTAATTTTAATAAATTCGTACAAATTTGGATACGTGTCTTCCCTGCCCACTGAGTAGAAGCAACATCTAGAAGGAGAAGGATGTTGATGTAGATCATCTCATTTACTGCGGCTTATAGGGTCCATTGAAAGGCAATCAGAAAAGCATAAGAAGAAACAAAAAAAGAACAAACATAAGTATTCAAACATCTTTGCAATATATGGAGAAGCTATTCAGACACTTTCATAACTTGGTAATGCATCACTGCATTTTCAGAGTTCACTTATGCATTAGTAATAACTGAATTATCTGGAAAAGTAAAATTATATTGATTTCATTTTTTTCAGTCATGGAAGTGTGTAAGACATTTTAACTTATTTGTGTTAAAATTAATAAAATATTGTGTATTCAAAAGTATAATTTTGTTTTATTTTTATCATTCAAGTGTAGCATTCCAAGTATAAATGGTAAAATAAGTGTTGTGTTCCTTTTGTGGAAGTAAAGTTATTACAGCTTTTGTTATTCACAAGAGATCTTTCAGAAGTAATACAGTTATCTGAGGTTTGAGTAAACTCATGGAGTTTTACAGTTTTTTGTAATTTAAGAATGATTAAATATACGCAAATATGACCCATTTAAATATTCAAAAATAAGGCTAAAATTTTTAAATTAATTTGTTTCAATAATAGTCTATTGAAAAAGACCTGTACTACATTTAAAACCCTGGATCTAAACATAAGCAAAATAAATTTCTCTGCAAATTTCTTAAGGCTTCTTATTCAAAACCTCCAGCATTAAGAAATTGTGTAATACAAGGGCCTCCAGTGTCAGAATGGTTAAATTTGTCTAATTTCTCATTTTAAAAAATGTATAGCATAAAGTATTGGAGATTAATAAGTAAAAATGTTTCAAAAAGATGTAGTAAAAGGTAGAATTCAGCAAACAATTTACTATTAATAATCTAAAGTTTATTCCAAGGCATTATTCCAATAATGTTTTATATGTAAATGTTTCAATTCTCTATTTATTCATAAATCTCATGTATAATGTCTAGCAGTTATGGAAATTCAAGAAAATTGAAAATATTCTTCAGGTTGTATTTGGTTAGGCCTCCTAGATAAACATTTTTTATTTGAGCCATTGAAATATACAATACCCAAATTACTACATTTAATGCTTAATCAGCATATATAAAGGGGGAAAAAAACCATCTTTTATGTTTATTTATTACATTTCCTAGACTTATAGAAATGTGTGGTCAACATTCCCAGAGTATAGCAAACTAGATATGGAATTATAGACTTATTTCTGAACAATAGTACCGGCAAATTATTTACATGTCTAACAGTCAATCTCTCATCAACAGCACACTAAGACAAAGTAGCTTGAAAGTAATGTTATATTAAAAATTCAGGCAGTTCCTATTTCCCAGGACTTGTGAGGTCTAAGATGAATAGACAGACTACTGCCATGGATAGAGAATGAACCCATACCGTTTTGCACATACTTGTCTTCCTTCAGCCAAAGTTCAAGTGGCTACAGATTTATGCCTGCAGAGCCTGATTAATGGGAAGTAAGACTTTTGTTCTAGAAACATATATATCACACTTATTTTTAACATCAAAGATAGCTAAGTTTTGCTTCTCTATGTGAGGTGGCATCTCATCACTTCATATTCATTTCGTCTCAGAAACTCAAAATCTGCCAACTCTAGTGTTATATGCGTATCTAAAGTAGAAAATAATTTTCCAGCTTTATCTTTTGTGATAGTTTCATCAAAAAGATATCAAAAGCCTACCGAGCATTAGTCAGGGACAGGGTGATTAGTTTCTCTCTTTATGGATGGGTAATTAATATAAAAAGGATGGAAAAATCCTTAATCCCATTACACTTGATCCATCATTTAGCAATGCTTTTTGACTCTTCAAGGTAAAATCTGCATGTGAATTTCCCCAAAGCAATCAAGTCGTCAGTTTCAGAAAATTATAAAACCCCACAGCAAACTGCACATCACTGATAGAAAAAAGTGAAGTTTCTGACATTCATCTAAGAGTATCTCATTGAATAAAACTGTTTCAAAGATATCACTTTTAAAATTATTCCTAATAGAATTGACCTAATTTTGCTTTAGCTTATGCAATCCAAGAATAAAGGCAATACCTGCATAACAGAAAACACAATATATCTAAAGAGGACTAGATATGAACCTACAGATAATCCTCATGAGCTGGCAAAGGGTCATGGCTCATAGAAGAGCATGTAGCATTGCAAAGTGACAGAGCAGCCCATTGGATCAGAAAGACAAGCCTTTCTCAGAAGGCCCACGACAACTTTTCAAAACCCATTAAATGGATCTGTCAAGATAGTATATTGGCCTGATCCACAGTTTTAAATGGTATTGATTTGTCTTCTTGCCTATTTCCATTTTCTAGTGGTCTATGTATCCTAACATTAGGATATGACTCAGATCAGTGATAGTATCATTTATATAGATTGTTTGATATGACACCCACACACACACACTTTTAATGGAATTTCCTGTACTTGCATCAGTCCCCTTTTTGTATTACTTCATTTTTCATAAGAATAAAAATTATCTCTATTTTTAAATGGTAGTAGATATACATAACATGACTTTTATGATTTTAACTATTTTAAGTGTACAGGTCTATGATGTTAAGTTCACATTATTGTGCAACCATCACCATTATCCATCTCCAGAACTTTTTCATATTCCCCAGTTGAAAGTCTGTACCCATTAAACATGAACTCCCCATTCCCTGTTCTTCTCAGGCCTTGGCAGTCCACCATTCTACTTCCCATCTCTATCAAACTGACTACTCTAAGGACCTCATATAAGAGGAATCATACAAATATTAGTGCTTTTGTGTCTGTCATTTCACTTAGTGTAATATCTTCAAGGTTCATCCATGTTGTAGTATGTATCAGAATTTTCTTCCTTTTTGAATAATATTTCATTGCATTTATGTACCACATTTTGCTTAGAAATTCATCTGTGGATGGATACTTGAGCTGCTTCCACCTTTTGGCTATTGTAAATAATGCTGCTATGAACATGAGTGTACAAATATCTTTCAAGTCTCTGCTTTTGCTACTTTCGGGTATATTCTCCAAAGTGGAATTGCTGGATCATGTTGCAATTCTATGTCAAGTTTTTTGAGGTATTGCCATGCCATTTTCCACAGTGGTAAACATGGAAAACATTTTCCATTTTATTCTCTAAAATATTTTCCAAATCTGACCAGCAATGCACAAGTGTTCCAATTTCTCTACAACCTCACCAGCACTTATTTTCTGTTTTTTGTTGGTTTGTTACTTGCTTTTTTGGTAATAGCCATCCTAATGGTGTGAAATGAGGTTTTATTTTGCATTTCTCTAATGACTAGTGATATTGATCAGCTTTTCATGTGCTTGCTGGCCATTTGTATTTCTTCTTTACAGAAACGTCTATTCAAGTCCTTTGCCCATTTTTCAATTGTTTTAAAATTTTCTTGCTCTTGTTCCTCTTGAGTTGTAACAACAATCTGCTGAGTGAGGCATCACAAAGCAAATCAATACATAGGGCATAAAGGACGCATAATTGTCCCCACTTCCTGATCCTGATATGTCATCATCTTATAAGATGAAGTCAATCTTCTGTCTTCCCTTTTCCTTCACATTACATTTGGACATGATCAACACTGACTGGCAAATACTTCTCCAAATACCATCATGTCAACACCGAAGTTTAATAAGCTTAAGAGTGTAGATAAGTTTTTACAGTACATTTAATTTTTATATTAAAGGGTATTTAAAAGCCAAAATCCTGAATATTATTTGAATTCAATTCAGCTATTTGGTTCTCTTAAGTTCACCCTTGTGCCTTTATTTGACTACTTAAAAAAAAACAGCTGAATTAAGTAATGAGGCAGCCAGTGATGAGAAATTTCAGCAGAAATTTTCTTATGGGGAGAAACAACCCACATTAATGCAGTGGAAAACAATAAACAGTTCTCTAACACACAGTGAATCTCATTTTTCTGAGGATTGCTAGCTAGAAAGCAAATAAATAAATATACAAAAGAACACGAACAACAAACCTGACAATTTATCCTACTCATATGTACTTTTTACTTTCTTACAGGGCACGAGGGCAGTCCTCAAATATTTGAAAGTGTATTGTGTCAAAGAAGGATTAGACTCCTGTATTTCTCAAGAAAGTAAAGAGCCAATGTTTAGAAATTAAAATGAGACAACTTCCAGCTCAATTTAATGATGAACCTTCTAATCCTGAGACCAGCACAACAATAAGATGGGCTGCTCTGGAAAAGAGTGAGCTCAGTGTGCATTTTCAAGGATAAACAAGAGAATCAGAAGCCAGGAGCATCACAAAAGGGTATTTTTGATCAAGGGATGGGAATAGATGACCTCCTGAGTTCCTTGAAAGTCCTGTGCTTCTCTGAGTCCACAGAGAGCCTCAATATTGGGTGGAATATAAAAAGGCAAAGTTTTTACCCTGAGGACCAAACAGTATGTCAGATGTAAACAAAATGATGACTAATAGCCACACAACCAAGATATGCAGGTATGAATGCTACATACAAAAGAATCAGGCATTATTTGGAAAGGAATTGGTTTTAAGAACAGATTTTGCCTGTAGCTGCAGTCTTCAAGATTGAATTGTTTGTATTACTGAAGGGCTCAAATGCCTCATTCCCTTATGCTTCAATGGATTTTCTTTAAATAAAGTGAAATTCCTTACTCTTTAAAATGTCTTCTTATTATATTTTATTTGTGGACTGACAAATATATATGTACATGTGTATACAATAGTCCAGAAATTTCTCAAATTGTCAGTCACTCAATAAAAACATGATGACTCAACATCCTAAAATGACAGAGAGACATATCATATTTGGTAAAGAGGAAAATCAAGAATCTTTAGCAGAAAGGTTGAATTAAATGACTCAGTAACACTTAGACCAGAAAAAAAACTTGCTCAAAAATAAAACAAAACATCCCATATCATTACATGAATGAATTAAAACCATTATTCATAATTTACAATTATATGAAATTCTTTATTTTGAAAAATTTTGAATTGATTTACAAAATGGTCCTAGAAATACTCTACCTAAATTGTAAGGAAAAATTGTCTCTTCCCTATCCCACATTCGTCCTACGATTTGTCAGTTCCTATTCACTCAACTTCTGAAATACAAATACTATATGGATATGTATGAAATATATATATTTATATATTATTAAATATATATTTATTTTATATATATTTCAGAAGTTGAAAGTTCAGAGGTTGAATATATATATTATATTATTATATAATATATGTATGAATCTGTGTAGTCTTTCATCTCCCAATCCCGTTGTCCTAGTTTGGATCTCTCAACATGAGCTAACAGATCTTCCACCTCAGCATACACACGGTCACCAACAGCAGCCACCCTGGATCAGACGATTACCTAGAGTCATCCTTTAAAACATTCAATAGCCAGCCATTGCTGAGAAAATAGAATTCAAACTTCTTAGCCTGGTCTTATAAGACTCACAATTTACTTCCAGAATATTTTTCTTTATTCCACACACCACCACTACACGCCTTACACTTGTCAGTTTCTGAGCCTTTGCTCATGTTGTCTCCACCTAAATTCCTCTGCTTATCACTCAACCAATGTTCTATCACTTTCAAAATCTGCTAAATGCTACCTTAACCACTTTCCATTTAGGCAAAGTATCTCTGAGCTCAACCTTTTGAAATTAATCACTACTCTTTAGATTCTGTAAATTCTACTTATTTTATTAGAACAGTTGTTTTTACCACGCCTTTCCATTAGGTACTTAGTCTCTTAAGGGGAATGACAACCTTTGATTAGTTTTTTTGCCCCCCTTGTTTCCCTTATATTACTTTGCTAGTAAGCGATCAAACATGTATGTTGAATTGAACTCTTTTTTTTTTTTTTTTACAACTGAAGAAACAAAAGTGAAGCCTATAAAGTCTTGAGAAGATTAGACTGGGCATTATTGGGTGCTGCTAAGAATAGAAACTGGGCCTCACCCATGACTGCAGTCTGGTGATTTTACCATTAGAGAATATTCATCCCCAGGTAACCTAATTTTTTTTGACAGCAGGCAATGCTCTGCAACTGAAGTACAAAAATAAATACTTAAAGGCACAGTAATGTGAGACCAATTAGGATAATGCAGTTAGCATTAGTTTTTATTTAAATTTCTATAAATTGCACGAGAAAGTAAAAGATAAATATTGTTAGCTTAAAACTGAAGCTCATTATGCAACATCAGCTTAATTATATACTCTTCTTGGAGTGTAAATTCAGACAAACCATGAGGTTTTAGAGACACAAAAATAAGTCGATTAATGTATACAACATTTATATTCAATTGCTGTTTGAGAGTCTACATCACATCATGAGGTTGCCCTATACAGTTTGTTTTATTTGAAATTATATTTCAATGATTAAGAAAAATATTCATATTTTTGTTAAATTTTTGCTAAAATAAGAAAAAGATATAACCATACACACAGAATTCTTTATTCTTTAAATCTGTTGATAAGAGTGACTACTTAGATAGGCCTGCCTAGGAATGAATAAGAACCAAATATAGATGATTAATCTGAGCTCCATCTCTACATTTACGTGTCAATAAGCAAGTAGATGAAACTTTCTGTGTCTCATCTGTGTAATAAGGATTATAATGCTTACTTCAGTGGAAGGTCATAGGATTAATTAGTATGTATAAAGCATTTTAAATGAGAATAGCTATTTTTGACTGCATATATGTATAAAGATGTGCATTATTTCACTGCTAAGAAATTTGTAATTTAATCATATTGTAGTAGCTAATAAGAAATCCTTAAAAATAAAACACATATGAAGAGCAATGATTCTTTTTTTTTAGTGGAAAAATGTCAGCATACTTTCAAGTTAAAATTATCATTAAGCCAGTAGTCACTCTCAAAAATGTTTCTAGACTGGGCACATTTCAATACTGTTGACTGGTTTATTTTTGACCACATTATAGTAGCTATTCAAGTTAAGAAATCTAGAGTGTAAATTACCTAATATGTCCATATAGACTCAAGTAAGTCAGTCAACAATACAGTGGAAGATGACGAGCACAATTTTGTTTGAAAGAAAACACTTGTGAGTAACTTCAGCTCATTAGCTTTAGAAAATTTTACCTTTGCTTTGCAATATGATTAATGTATATATATATTTAAAATCAGTGAAAGCAATTGTTTCAGGAACTGAAATCTTGTCATCTAAGGTCATTGCTCCAATGCTCTGCCTTGGTCTAGATATAAAATTTTGACAATCTAGGGAAATGAATTGACTGCACAAAAGTTCCAGGCTTTGATACTTGAGTAAAATATTCATGTTATTTACCAGATCATAGAAGGTTATATACTTGTCTGGTCTTAGTTGCTGGAAATAACATTAAAATTCAACTCTGTTATATAAAGGAACTTAACCAAGACTCATAAGTGAACACTCAACTTGCTCAGGTAAATGGGCTTAGTAAGAGGTATCTGAGCCAAGATTTTTTTCCTCTAAAAGCAGATCTGGGCCAGTTCATCCAACATAAGGACAAACAAATATGTAAACCCTCAAAGTTCAGCACTGCCGAGAAAGGGCAGGAAGAATTTCCCTTGGAAAATTTTAAAAACAGATGTGACCAATCTACCATCAGATTCATTGAAAAACCACAACATTTTACCCAGGCTACATCTAATTTTCTGCAGCATAACTTACTCTGAAACGCTTCGGGGTAAATTGTTTGCAGAATGTATTCTTAGGTAAACAAGTAATTTGAACCATATAGCAAGATGTTGACTAGATGTCAATTAACTAGCAAAGTAAAGCTAAAAAAATTGTTGTTGCTATAGTTGTTTTAATTTTAAAGTAGTTGATCTCAAACTATTATTTCTGACGGTAGTTAAATTAATTCTGTTGAGTTCTTAGTTTGTGACAATAACACCATATCACCAGCACAGGAGAAAACACGTCTTTCGAATTCTGTATGGCAAAGAAATATAATTTGGTCAACACTTCCAGTGAATGAATAATTTGGACAAAAACAGTTTCCGCAATAAAATAGTGCCATCATAATCTTACTTGATGAACTGTTTTCTCAATACCCTGAAAATCATTATATGTTTTTAGCAATCTTATTTCAAAATTCCTTTGGTAGTTTTTACGGGAAAATATTAATTCTGAGAACTCTTACTTCCTACAGGGAAATCATCTTACATTATAATCCTTTTGAAGAGTGATAAGAGGTTGCTTACATTTCAAATTGTTATATTTTTTAACAATTTGAAAATTACATACATTTAATTTAGTGTGAGGATTGAGCTAAGAAGGGACTCTTAAAAATGCAATCATGTAAATAAGCATAGATATATGGACCCAAATTTGAAATAAAAATATAATAACATTTTACTAAAATTCAACAGTTAAGGAATAAATTCTATAGCTATTGGATTTGATAGTCCACTTTTCAAATATGTAGTAAGTGCTTGCTATATGCCAAAGAATTAGACAGACATGGAACTTGTCTTCCTGTAGCTAATATTCCAGTAAGAAATACAAAGAATAATGAAAGTGATGACTTTTACGAAAGGAAAAACACAGGTTGCATTGAAAGTGAATGTGGGATATATTCAGTCTTACTTCAGAATCTGTATAGCATGTGTATATGGAGCCCCCAAAATAAGATTGAGATAGTGAAGAAGAAAATGATGGCTTGAGCATCAGTACCAGCAAAGCAAATTTACACATTAACAAAATTTATGCAAAAGATACTGTTTTAAAGACTATCAAATATAATCAGTATGAATTTGTCTTGATTTACACAAGAAAATGTGTTTTTAAGTGTTATCTGAACTATGTTTCTTCAAATACAATATAAATGGTGACAAATTAGAGAAACTAAATGTTAAAATAATTATAAAACATATTTACTGGAATATCATTAGGTATTATCAATAATTTAAAAATTGACAATATGGAAAATTAGGCACATTATAATGCTTTCAGAAAAGTCACCCTATAAACATTACAGTTCACATTATCACCCACTATATAGTAATAGAATGATTTCATTTGATCTTAGTGCTTTTCACTGTTTAGGCTTCAAACTTCATCATGAAAGGAGCCTAATCCTTGTTTTAGACTTTCACACCTAAATTTATACTCGTTCTCGTGTCTACTTTTCTTCCAGTAAAGTAAAAATACTGCAAAATATCCATCTTTAGGGGTTACATAATATTTCCAGGTTTTTATATGGAACTTAGAGCTGGGCATATCCACTCAGATTTATACTGCATTTTTCCACTTAACAATGCATTATTGGAGGGAAACGTCATTTAATTCCCATGTCAGCTTCAAAACTTTTACCTGAAAATCATGCTTTATGCTTGAATCTTTTGAAACCATCCACTCTTTAAGATGAGAAACACGGATGTTCATCTGAAATAAAGATTAACCTCACAGCCTTAAATATATTGGTAAAGGCTCTAGGAAAAAAAGCCTTTTTTATCATGTGATAATAATTGCTATAATTGTTGGTTAGTAATTTAATTTCTATTTCTAAAAAATCTAAGGCATGCATCAACAGTATGAAAATCTGCTTTTGAATATTTTGTTACTAGATTTTTTTTTCTTAATTGAACATTGGTTTACAGATGATCATATAAGTAAAAAAATCTATTTTAATTTTATTCTATGCAATCTAAATAAATTGATTCCTGCTCTAGGAAAATGAGGATAAAATTTCATCTTATGATTGGCATTTTTATCATCCAAGTATCTAAAATAATGACATTCTTCAGTATTTCTACCTCTCTTTTGATGAATGAGCTCATGTGTTTTAAAAGTAATATTTAAATTTACGGATATG
Organism: Tapirus indicus; assembly: GCA_031878705.1. Lineage (NCBI taxonomy): Eukaryota > Metazoa > Chordata > Mammalia > Perissodactyla > Tapiridae > Tapirus > Tapirus indicus. The sequence goes on from CM062936.1 coordinate 5,237,294, forward strand.
GACATAAATGGAAGAAAAAAATATTTGGACTTGGTAACAGTAAGCAACCATTTGGAATTCAGAAGAATTTAAGCTTTTAAATTATTATTTTTTTAATTTCCCTAAATGAACATTATATGAAGACTAATGGTCTTTCTATTTTCAAGAAGTTATTGCTTCTTCCTTAGCTACATTATACTATAGAAAATTTTGACTCAATAAAAATATGTATTTTGCTACTTATGATGCCTCAAAGGGTAAAGTATTTTTTATTATTCCTATAACTATGAATAGAACAATTATGTTTCAATATTTTTACTCTAGAATCTAGAGATTCTCATACATTATGCTTTCTATCTCATTACAGAATAATTGAATTTCTATGCTATATACAAATTTTAAAACATATATTTTAATAAGTAATCCACAGTTTAATATAAGACATGTCATACTGAATTAAATGTTTAAAAAATTACAGCACATGGGATAATGTGCATAGAGGGTGTTTTAAATCTTTGTCTTCTAAAGATTAGCACATTCCATTTATACTGCTTTGCTACATAATTTAGCAAATACAAAGACAGATTCAATGTAACGTAGCAGAGCTACACTAAGGTTTTATCAGGCACTGATTTTAATACCAGCCCTATAAATGACATTATGATCTCCAGCCTATATTTCAAACTTCCTGTGCCTTAAAGAACTATATCTAGTTAAGTGAATCTACTTCACAAGTCTGTTGGGAAGGAAAAATAAAAGAATGCCTTTACAGCAAGATACTAGACAAATTTAAGATACAATCTATCAGAACTTAATTTTCTTTGTTTTACAATGTAGCTACGTTACTACATCTCATAGGCCAAAATGCCCCAAGATAGTTGCTACAAATCCACTGAGAATAATACACTCAGAGAGCTATAATTACTGGTTAGTAATTTAATTTTCCTAAGAGGCAAATACACTATCACTCACTTTCTGAGACAAATAGCAACCAATTTTAAATGACATTTGGACATTTTACAGACTGTTGCCTATGTTTTTTTAAAAATGTAATTTCTTCAGTTGGTATAAACTCTGTATCTTAGAAGACGATATTTATCACATATACCGAAGCAAAGGGATCCTTAAATATTTACAAGTTTTCTACTATTAGAAGTATATGTCACTATAAAGAAACACATATTAAAATGTTGTACCCTTAAGTACATAGTACGTCAATATGAAAAAGCATTTATTTGCTCTTGCAAATTTATTAAATAAAGACCAAAGCAGTATAGTATTGGAAATAATTTTAAAAATAGCTTGGAACTTTGTTTTTAAGTGCATTCTTAAGTTCTTAAGATTTTCTTAGATCACTGAGTTAAGTATTTCTCTTTAAAGATTTATGAATATATTTAGCTTTATTTAGAGAATAAATCACATTAGTGGAAGCAATATCGTCTCATGGAAGGGATGTAGTATTTTAACATCTGTCCTTTGTGATGCATTTTGCATATATGCAAAGATAAATGAAATTCAAGAGCTCGGATTACACAAGCTAGAAATAATTTATGAAATTGGTGAGGTAGCTTATTACAGTCTTCAGTTAGTAGATTTAATACAAAAACAAGTTTAAAATCTCCTTATATTCTGGGACTCATTCTCATGTAACTATTGACCTTTGGACTTTTGGTGTACTTTTCAACATTTTCCATTCTATGTGATATCCAGGACGGATATTAAATTTAATATATGTATTACATACTATCTATATGAAAAATTACATTTAACATTCAAGGTAGTACTTGCCTGTTTCTATACAACATATTTTGATGAAAAAAATCTCACATGCTCTTATCAAGTTTGAAAGCAAGGTTGTCATTTAAAAATGGAAATAAATACTTCATGTCAAATGTACTGTTCTACAAAAATAATAGTGTATAAATATCATCATGTTTAAACATGTGGAAGATAAATCCCCAAGTAAGGGCACATCCTAATGCATCTATTCATTTGGGGCGGATTCTCATTCTAAAAGAAATAATAAAGCAATTGCAGAGATTTGCCTATACAAATCAAGACATGCCTGACTGCATTCTGAGCAGGTCTCAGAAGACATATTGCTACAGCATCCTCTATCAGGAAATGGAGGAATCTTTTACTTTAAATACTGGAATTCAATGAGGCCAGGCAATCCCCTGGTAAACTGCTGTTTGGGTATATAGGATTTTGAAAAGAAGATCTGTGCTGACAGTTGATTGGGGGCAAGGGCTAGAGTCACAAATGGACCCAAACAGGAGCAAAGATTTACCCAGATATCTCTCAATATTCTTTATATCTCCTCTCTCCTTGAAGGAGAAATTATGAACTATATCTTGATATTGTCTGTAGTGTCATCTCCTTAAAAATCTTTGAAAAAGACAATACCAGGAAGTAACTAAACATTTTATGGTACTTGCCAGTGCCTACCCATTATCATTTTTTTCCGTCATAAGCCAGCTCACCTTCACATAGCTGTCTCATGATGCACATGAAAAGTATTTAAAGTAAGCAAAGAAGTCACAGAAATCCAAGGACAAAATGAATCTTGTGTCTATTCATTTCACAGCAGCAATTTCTTCAAATATAATACATGCACAGTTATTGCTATCAATTTTTAAGTGCTGAAATTGATGCCAAAGTTTTTGACAATATATAAAAATGACTTGTAAGCGAAAGGTGAATACAGATTGACAAAAATTAAATACAATGACTACAAGTGAAGAGACAAATGAATAAGGATTTTTATAGTCTTTATGCTTTAACACAAAGCAATTCTCATTTTAGGGGGACAGGAGTATGTAGAAATGTTATGTATGTATTTTTTGTATCTTAAACACACAGCTTTATGGTCTGAGGACATAAAGTCCTGAGGGTCCATTGTGCTCTCCAAATTCTGTATCATTCAGTCTGTCCACAGCCTGACAGCCACTGACATATAAATTTATCTATAGTATAGCTAAAAGAGGTACTACTCCGTGTCCATTGAACTTTTTCCTGTTTCTACACTTCAGTTCACGTAGTTCCTGATGACTAAGACACTTTTCAAGCCCCTTCCCATCTTACTCTACAAATCTTCTACCAGAGTTTTAAGTTATGTCTCAAATACCATCTGGCAAACAGCTATGGATCCCAACAAATACACTGCTTGTAACGTACTCAGTCTGCAAGCCTTTCAGAGACTTCTATAGTCTTTTCAGGACTAGAGATTTGCAAATCACAAAAATGCAATAATGTATTATGGGCTTTTGTTAATGATGATCACACTAATTACAAATTTCATAATGTTATAGTTAAATATGACATACAATAACATGACTATGTTGCATAGAGAATGACAATTGAATCACCATTATGTATACTATTTCAAATTTACAAGGTAAGTTTGAGACTGACGTTACTTGAATTTCCGTTTGTTTATCAATAAGATAATAACTCAATTGTATAATATGTTTTTTTCAAGTGTCCTATATATATGTCTATATTCTTTAAAATATGTCTATCTCTATTCACATAATACATACTATTATTTGATATTATTGTGGCACTATTTACACTTAACAAATATATTGTTGCCAAGAACACAGTCAATACATATGTTTCACACAAGAATACATCTTGATAACTTTCTGAAAAACATTTTGAGTGTAATTCATATCTATAAGTAAAAGCTGAAATTCTAAGATCAAATTCCAAGCAAGACTATAATATATAAACTGCAGAGATTTTACTACTTTAAAATGCTATGTTAACCAATAAACAATGTATAAATCTCATTGGAATTTGGAGTGATCTGTATACAAGCCTTTTTGAACAAACCCTAGAGACACAATCCTCAACCAAAATTTTTTAATTTAATGGCAAGTACCTACGAACCGACTTCCATTATACTTTTGAAACCTCAAAATAATGGTCTTTCTAGTTAAGTCTAGTGCTGCCAGACTCCTTAAATTAAAAGGTAAAATTAGCAAGAATATTTAGATGTGTAAAAATTATACAAAGATACAGAAATTTTCTGACATGTTTGTAGATATAAAAAAAGTCATTATTTACTGCATGGTCATCAGGAACAATTAGTCAGCACTCTACATAAATGTCTGTAATTAGGATTATTTGCACACAGCCAAAGTCAAGTGTTACAATATACGTATGTTTCCTGTAGAAGCATTTCTTTGATCACAAATTCATTCTTCTCCTCCTTGTAATGACACAGATGTTAAGATCTACTGAAAAACCAAACTCTAAGACTCCACCCATAGGCCAGAATGTAACCAGGAACTCACCTGCTATCTTATCTTCTAAATGCCCAGCAGTTAGAACATACCTGGTTCATAGAATGAGCTCAATGAATATTTGTGCAACAAATAGTCACTGATTAAAAAATAAAGCTACTTAGTTTTTCTCTTAGTTTTATTCAACAGCCTGAGTTAATATATCCTTACTCGTCTTCCTACCTATGTCAACAATATGACTCATAGATACTTTCTCCTGTCTTCTCTTTCAGCAGACAAATACACCCCAACCCAGGGTTCCTGCACTCATTTATTTATTTTATTCTTTGTTCATTAAACTCAGAATTGTTGACAGCATATTTTGTGCAATTCACATAGAATTTAGTAGCCTGTGTGAACCCTGAGCCTGAAACTGTGAATGCCCTGAATTTAGAGGGACAGCATGCTAACCAAGCTTCTTAAGTGGGAATCCCAGGCCTGGCAGAGGGCCCTGAGAAAATGGAGGGCCCAGGACATCCCTTTGGGATACGAAAAAAGGAGGGAGCATTTCTTGTGACCTCCTCCCAGACTCCACATAAGCACTCAGTCAGGCAAAATGAGCTATTTGACACCTGTCCCTCCAATTTTCCCAGCTAAATCCTTGAAAGCTTTTGCTCTACATTGTTTTCCCCACAAATCTAAAGCAAATGCTTTAAAACTTGAATATACTGAAATTCACTTCAGCAAAACCAATCAATAAGTGCTGTGATATAAAATGTTTTCTGGTTCAGCTAAAGTGATCAATATTCGAAAACAGGGGAGCATAGTTTTTATAACACAGTGAGACAAATAGAATTAATATTTCATCTATATTATATTTAATGGGACCAAGACAAAAAAATGGCTTTACCAAGATACACATCTGTCCCGCAGCTTTGCAAACTCACTCTGCCTCTGAAACAGACTTAGTCCACAGGAAGGGGCAATTGGCTAATAATTTAGGGTTCATGTCAAAGATATGGCGCAAATTAGTCAATCATTTTCACTTTACATTCAGGACAGAAGTAATATTTATTTCCTGTACTTCCCATTAAGTGAGAAACTCTTCCAATTATTAAATTCCTTAGCTGGTTATATAATTCCTCAGGACCTTACTCCTACATGAGAAGACTAATTATTGCATAAATGTCAATTCTCTGAGAACAGATTTATAAGATTTGTGCAAGCTTAGACAAAATAACAGTTGAGTATTTTAAACTTGAACTAATGCTTTTAAATTTCATCTGAAAGAATAAACAGGAGAAAATATTCAAGAAAAATTTTGAGAAGGATCATAAACGGGAGAGCTTCCATATTCCATATTTAAATATCTTATTTTTTTTAATCTACAAAAGTGGGCAACAAATAGGTGATCTTAGAAATGATCCTAATGTTGATGTGGCCATGCATGTGTGTTTGCATGTGTTCATGTGCACTGTATAAGGGAAACTTGCAAACCAATGAGAAAAACATAGTTCTGTTTTTCACAAGAAAATTAGCTTCATTTGAAAAATCAAATTAGATCCTAACTTTATATTCATCACAATGAATTCCAAATGGATTAAAGAGTTAAATGAGAAAATTAAAACTACATAAATGAAACTATAAGAAAAATATGTGAATAACTAATTTTAAGAATGGAAGGAAATTTATAAGCATAAGAGTAAGGAGAAATTGCTGGATCGATTATTGGACAACAACATAAATAATAAAACACTGGAAGTACTGAAAACCCTCATTCAGAAAAATGAAGAAATTAAAAGTATAGGTAATGTGTCAATAATAATAAATAAAACAACACTTTGATGCCTTTTTCAGCTATCAACTCCCCCCGTATGTATGTATGTGTGTATGTGTATTATATAGATATATATCTACATGTATCTATATTTAATCATATTAATGATTATTAAAAACAAAGTTAAATTGCTGAAAAAAATTTTAAATTGTAAAACTTTCTGAAAAGCAATTTGTCAGAATTACAAAAAGTGCGTATAGTTTTTATTAATGGATATACTTTCTGCTCTAGTAATTCCCATTCTAACATGACACTTGAGATTGTAATTATTTATATGAAAATAAATATTACAAAACTTTAAGTAGTAGGAACTGTAAATAATACTAGAATAGTTAATAACTTATGTTCCATTGCTATGAGAGGCTATGATGCAATCACTGCTAAATTATTTTTTAAGTCTACTGATATGGAGAGATGTTAACAAGACGAATGATTAAATGAAGAAAGTAATAAAATATGTTCATAGTAGGGGCCGCCCAGTGGCCCAGCGGTTTAGTCCGCGCTTGGCAGCCCGGGGTTCGCGGGTTCGGATCCCGGGTGCCCGCCGACGCACTGCCTGTCAGCCATGCCGTGGCGACGTCCCATATAAAGTAGAGGAAGATGGGCACGATGTTAGCCCAGGGCCAGTCTTCCTCAGCAAAAAGGGGAGGATTGGAACAGATGTTAGCTCAGGGCTGGTCTTCCCCACAAAAAAAAAAAAAAAATGTTCATAGTAAATTGCTTATATGTATACACATATGCTTATCATTTGAAAGTAAACTATTTTGTATAAATAGCTCGCTCCCCCTCTCTCTCTCCACAAAACCATGTATCTTTCTCTCACATACACACATATACAGACACAACAAAACCCTAAAACAAAAACAGTGTTAATCTCCAATATAGGTAATTTTTATCCCCATATTCATAATTTTCTTCTCCAAATTACCAATTGAAGGATATTAAAAAACACTTTTTAATGCAATCACATTATGAAGAATGTATGACAGAAGGTTATCTGTGTAGTCACTATGTAGTGAGCTGAAAAAGATGGACATAAAAGGGAATTTGGTGGCGTGAGGGGTATGACCTCAAAATTGTAGTCATTAAGGGCTAAGAAACAAGAAATGACAGACAAACCTGCAGTGATGAACAGGATGATGCGTTGTAAGCAAATGTAGCAGAGGAGAACCAAATAGCCTCAGTCACCACAGATACAACCAAAAGCAGGGCAATGGGTCCACAGGCGGTACCACAACTACAGTCCAAATGGGTCCACATGGAGGTTACTATAACTACATTCTCCTTCGGGCATACATCCTTGCATATGCACGATGCACACACCGGCCTAGCATGCTCATATGTGTGGACAGGTACTGCCTACACTCAAGAGTAATTAAGGATATGGAAAATAGGTGTGAAAGCAGACTGGCATTAAATAGTATTATATACACTAATATTAAATGATATGAAATAGAGTTAGAATAGACTATTATTAAAAAGCTGAAAGGTGAATTAATAACACAGACTAGAGAATAAGACAGAAACACTCAGAGGAGGAGAGAAAATAAGAAATGGGACAAAATAATTCGAGATTTACAAAATATACAAATTTGGATTGTAAGGAATTTTTTAAATACTAAAATTACCATCAACAGACATTTGAAACCAAATTAACCTTTTCTTAAAGCATATATTCAATAACCTAAAAGCTCTTTAATACACTCAACTCATCATTCCTAATATTAACACAGGATTGTTTTAAATCAAATCAATTTTAAGTTCAATAGTAACTGGCTCAAATAAATCTGCCCTGTGGTATAAACCTGTAACAAGGCAGGCCAGTCTAGTTGCTCTGCTCATATTTAGGTTATTAACATTTGAGGAAAGGGTTTTCATCTTATACTCCGGATTGAAATAACAAAGGGATCCTAACTAGATGGAGGTCTTTAATTTTTCAGGTAATAATAGTAGTGGGAGTAAATAAAAGGGCAAAACTAGCAGTGAAAAGGCCCAATGAGGTAGGCACAAAACAGGAAATTCCATAATCATCAACAAGGGCAATTTTGAAGGGAAGGGTTTCGCAGTAGAGGAGCAAGACCGGGGATACAGTGATGCATGAGTAAGACAAGCTCAAAATTAAATGAAGTAAGAGAACAATTTGTACACGGTTAGCTGAGCAGCCTCTATAGCAGTCCCCAAATCAGGGACATCGATCTGGAGACTACGTTGGGGCTGGGTGTATAATTTCATACCCATACTCATTTGTTCTCTGTTACATCCTTGTGTTGCAATTTATCATTGCTCTGCTCATTGAACCCAAAGGCAAATTCCAAGATATGAGCCTCAATAAATAAAGGAGAACTTTGCCCTTTCATATAATTAGACGGGTGTACCCACATAACTATGGGTATGCAGGTTCCTTGCCATCTGATTTACTTTCTTAATGGGTTGAATTTCCGCAAATAAACTAATTTAAAATCCTAGCTCAGGAAATTGGTAAGGGCACTTATCACACCTATATGCCAACTCTTTTATAACTTAATAAGGAAAGTATTTGCTCCTCAAAGGAAAAATCTCTGGCTGCTCAAGAAAAACTATGAGATACATTTAAGAGATTATTTTATTACAAACACCTACATTTTAAACGTCCTTGAAAAACACATTATTTCTGTCTGTGTGAGCTTAGTAATGCCTTCTGTACACCATTTCCCAGCAGCAGAAAGACCACATACTCCCACCTTCCTCCTATGACTGCCCTTTATTCTTATCGAAGGCCCCTTATGAAAACCCCTTTAGTACTCCCAGGTCACTACTTATTACAGTAAATACAGACTAAAAGGTCCTGCCATCCTATAAAACCTTTCAGTTTCTGAAAGCTAAAATTTAATTCCCTGTGCAAATTCAAATATAACTCAAGAATAGAACAGCTTCTCTATGTAGTTGATAGGATTATGACAAAAGGGTAGAAGAATTGATTTTCAACTGAAGTGAGAAATTAAGTTAACCTTAACCTTCACTCGGATATACATGCTGGTGTACCAGAAGCGACCATGTAGCTTCTTTCTAGTTATCAGAAAATTCAACCGACCAATATCCATTGTTCAGACGCTGTAAAAAGAGAGAGGGAAATAGTTTGTGCCTGAGAGAACTGTGATTCTATGATACTGTGGATATGAGGTGATTTTCTATTTCACAGATCCAGAATATAAAATCATAAATAATCATATGCAGATGATTTAAAGTAGGTGGACTAAATGGAGAGTTTTTTTAAATTAAAGGTAAATATATTTATAATGCTACTATGTGCCCCAAGGCACTGTCCGACAGAACAACTGCAGAGAACACTTTTTGAGGTATTGTTGGTCTCCTAAAGGGTAGGGGAGGTCTCTGAGGATACAATCACCCTTCCTCTATCCCACTTTCCCACACAGCGGAGTGAAGAGCAGTGACTGCGAAGTGGAACGTAGTCTTCTCAAGGAATGACCAAGACAGTGCTCCTTAATCTCTGAGGGGATTATTCTTATTCTTGCAAGAATATTACCTTGTAAGGTCTGAAGACCTCCTATGAATCTATGGTGATGACGGCTTGTGCTATTCGAGAAGAGACAGCTATACCGACCAACAGAACAGAGTAGAGCCCAGAGAGAAACATGCCCATGAATGCAACTGGAATATATAACAAAATTTCCACAGCAGCTACATGCGGAAAGGGGAACTATTCACAAATGGAGTCTGGGACATGTGGTTACCTGTGTGTTAAAGACTACAGTTACAGTCCTACCTCCCACCATATGCAAAATGTCAATTAAAGGGGGACTGAAGTATTAATTGTAAAAAGCAAAATATTAGAGGAACTATTAGAGGACGACATCTTTCTAGAAACTGAAATTTCTTAAACAAGACACAAAAAAGCACTAACCATAAAAAATTATAAATGTGACTATATTAAAATTAAGAACTTATGTTCATTACAAGGAACCATAAAGAAATTGAAAAAACAGCTGCAAATCAGGAGAAAATATTTGCCATACAGTTGTTTGTGGGAGTTCTTTACCATTCAGAATATTAAAAATCCTTCGGTTATATATGCTGTTCATAAAACTAAAACACAATGCTATATCTTTTAAACATTACACATTTGTGTCCAATAATTATAATTTCTGTGTGTCACATGGAGCATAACATAGCAAGATCACACATAACGTGTCCCGGAAGTTGAAAGTTGTCTTAAATTTGTGTAGCCACATTCTTCATAGCTCTCGAGATAAGCAGCATGCTGCCCCTCTCCTCAAGCAGGGCTGAAGGAGGAAATTGCCCAGTTACTGCTGCAGCTGGTCCTTTTTTAGCAGCCTGAGAAGCTCTGCTATCTGTCGGACTTGGCTTTGCAATTTGAAGAGGGCTCAGCTGCCCATACAGCTGAAAGAATCAACTTATGTCGACCTCATTTTAGGCTAATGCTTTTTTCAACCTGACATGTCTGTTTACATGCTGTGATGTTCATTAAATGACCTGTCTAGATGAGGTTGGGTCAATATTATACCTAACAATAAAATTATGAGTACTGACTTATAACCTCTGACTTATAAAGTTTATAACTTTGAGTGATCATTGCTCAAACAGCAACTTCGTGTGATTATACATTTCTAAAATCATTTCCAAGTTATGTGAATTAATAACAGTGCCATTCTACCACTATATGCATATTCTAATTTACACTTGGTGGTTAGTAATTAATATTAAGAATGTGATTTCTAAATTTCATATTTTAGGTCTTCATTTCCATATACATACCATATATTTATAACTTGTTAAGTACATGAATGGAAAAGGCATAAATTGATCAACATGAATTAAATTCTTAATCATCTAACAGCCTGAAAAAATGTATAGATAGAGGGATAAATAGATACATAATGATGGTATACTTATGCTAACATTCAATTGATCTATTGTTTTCGTACTCTGGAAAATGAATAAATATCTCTGAAGGTGTGAACAGTTAAAAAATTGAAGGATTAAGAAAACTGTCAGCACAAAGAAGAAAAAACCAACATGGGTAAATAAATAGTGTTTTATTAAAGAGAAATTTAATATTAGTAATGATTTTGCCAATACTCACAGTGCTTAGCACTCTGCAGTTTACAAAGGGTATCCACGTACCTTGATTAACAGAAAAGCTTAAATCCCAAGATATATCTCTCACAAAAATCCTCGTTTTCTTCCTTTCAATCCTGGGCATTTTTATCAAACAACAATCTGGTCAACGTCTAATGAAATTTCTTCCTCCCTACTAAGGTGGTGCTTCACCTAGTTGTTTTGCTTTTTTCCCCTCAATCCATTATCTTATTCAAGCCCAATCCCCTCCTTTCAAGTGTCTCTATGTGTTCTTTGCTTTCAGGGTGGCATATAAGGAATAGCAACTCACAAATCAAATGGTTGTGAATGGAAATTGTGAAGTGTCACGTAATACCATCCTTCTCCAATCCCGGTGAAATAATGCCTTAAAACCACTTATTTATATTTTATGTCTTAGAGTCCCATGCAGGCTATCTATACAACCATACATCCATGAAAGTAATCTTTGGAAATTTAACAATTCAAGTCTGAATTGTATTTAGATATTTTACTTGAAACAAGTGAAATTTCAAATAAAATCATACACAATGTAAAAACACAATAATTAACTGTTTTTATAAATAATGATTACTGTGATGAAAAATATTTAACATTAGTTATTCTTAAAATAATTTTTAAAATTTAATTATCATGATATGTGAAAAAAGCCAAAAGAAAGTTAATAGATTTAAAATACTTATTGAAGACTAATTTGCTTGGGTTGTAGATTCCACTCACGTGCATTCGCCGATGCATAAAACAAAGGTCTAATTAAAAATCAAAGAAGGAATGATGATGCTTTGATGAGACATTCATCAACAAGAGTCACCACAAAAATGTGTTAATTTATACCCCTATATGAAGCATAGAGATACTGTAATACAATTACTGTTAACATTACAAAAGGCCAACAAGAAACTTATCTGGTTATTTGGGTATTGCTTAGGAAACCACAGATGCCAAGTCTAGTCCTTAACATAGTACATGCCAGTTTCTGTTCTACATGTTTACAGACATCAACTCACAGCAATCCTAAGAAGTATAAATATTAATCTCATTTATCAGATGGGGGAAACCAAGGCACAGAGAGGTGAAAAAACTTGCCCAAAGTCACATAGCTACTGAGTAACAAAGCTGGAATTCAAACCCAGAGAATTTTATTCATTGTCTATGCTTAACCTTTTATGCCAAACTGAAATAACTTTTCTTAGTTTAATATCTGTCCAAATAATCTCCATGGCACAAAGTTTCTATTATTGTCATGTCAACATCAGGTATTCAGTAGATTAGGTAGATAATGGGAAAAAATTTAAATGTTCCATATAAGTTAAATTTATTCAAAAGGTCACATATCGTGAAACATCCTATGTTTCTTTATTTTCATGTATGTGCACACAAGCAAAAGATGCTAATTACTATAAATGGATTTAATTGCCCACAAATCAATTTAAATTACCTCATTCCATTACTTCTACTCGCCTTCGTTATTGAGCACAACAGGGATAATTCTCTTGCCTATCAAACCAAAGGGTGATAGACTATACTAATATAAAGTATTTATGGTCTTTAACTTTTATTTACTTTTCTCTCCTACCTTATAGTTTTTCAAACTTTGTGATAATCCTAAAATCTAGTGTATGTGACAAAGTCCCTACTCTTCACCATATAAAAATTGTAAATAATAAAAGATTGCTATTTAGTTCTATACATGGACACTAGGAAACATAGACTACTAAGGAAAGGAAAATCTTTATTTGAAGCACAGGGAACCTGATATAGATAGACAGATGGATGGGTGAGACATATATTGATTAATATGTACATGGCATTGTTCTAACAACTTGACAAAAATAGACCTAATACATTAAAAAACATGCATATACAAGGAAGTGAACTAATAAAAGAAATCTGGCAATAGTAGTAATGACTTTCTTTCCCAAATAAACATTCACTGATGTAGACTGAATTCAAACTCAAAAAACATACGGTGTGTTAAAGCAATGCCTCTCAGAACTTTCCACAAAATTTTCTCCTTAATATAGAACAGCAAACATTCTATACAAATTGAAACTTGGCTTCAAGTGGCCCATTTTATGTGAGAACCCACATCTTTGGGTTAAGTTGACTTCTATAGAAAGATAAGCAAGATTTATCCAAAGGCTTGGCATGTTCTTGGCACCTGATCTTGTATGCTGCAGATTATATGTACCTTGTATTGAGAAATTCTGTTATGAGTGGTAAAAGGCTTACTCTCCATTCATGGCTCCACACCTTTTTGTCATTTAGCAGCTCTATGTCTATTGGGATCTATCTTGACATTTTTAGCAGTAATTATGACGTTTCAAAATGATCTTTCAAATCACTTAAAATAAAATTCTTGAATCTAATGAAAGAAATAACTCTAATTCCTTGATCTTCAAGCAAAAGTGTTTATTCAAGAATAAATAATAACATTTGCCAAGTTCTATCCCATGCATTGGAGATATAGCACCCAACAAAACACACCAACAAATCTTGCTTTCATTACAGAAAAGTGAGAAAGACTATATGTTTCTATGTATGCGTGTGTGTATAAAACATTGGCTATGTCAGATAATGATAAGTGCAATGGAAAATAAAGCTGATCAGGAGGACAGGTGGTGTTGAAGTGTGTTAGGAGGCTGGTTTGGCTAAGAGTGTACTTTTGAATAAGGCCTATTTTTGGTGCAGTAGAAACCCAAATGGATAACAAAATTTTGAGAGAAAAAATAGCAAGTACAAAGTGTCTAATAAAGAGAGATCTGAGCTGTGTTCCTAGCACAGCAGAGACCAGTGTGACCTGAGCAGAAGAAGGTAGTAGGAGGTGTAACTGCAGAGGAGGTCAGAAACAGCCAGATTGTGTTTGACCTCACAGGCCATTGGAAGGACTTTGGTTTTCTTTGAGTGAAATGGGAACCACTGGAGAGATTGAGCCATGGAATTGCATGTTCTGACACATTTTTCAGAAACATGCTGGCTGCAATGTTGAAAATAAACTGAAGGAAGAAAAGAGTAGAAACATGGAGACTATATATGAAGTTAGGGCGATACTCCAGGAGAGACATGATGATGATTTACATTTTAAGCCATAGAGTTGGTTAGAAGTTAGAAATCGGCACTTGGGCTTTTCTTGAAACAGAAATGATGGTTTGGGGATTAATTTTACTTTTTTTTTCAAAACACAATATTCTCATCATTCACACAATTATTTGTGGTACACCATTAGAAATTCACCACAACCAATGCCTTCTAGTAATTAGATGAAAAAGATCATTGGAAAAAGTCTCTCAAATATATATTTGTTTTTGCAATGGAATTATTCTTACTTTTGTTTAATCTTACTTAAAAGTTACTTTATAATACCAAAGACTAAAACTAATTGCTTAATATTTAAGTTGTCAACCCTTGCTTGTTTTTGTACTTTTGTTTTGCTCACCATCAGCTAGTAGTTCTTGGCCTGTAACTGTAATCTCTTCCCTAAGAGAATTTATAACATGTCTTTAAATACATTATCAAATGAGATAATGAGATAAACTGGAAAAATAATTACTTTTTAAACACACAAAACACAATCTTTGCCTTTACACTTCAGTGAACCCCACTAACTGGTGGACAATCTGTCCATTAAGGTCATTGTCCTGATTTATATTGACTCTGAGAGGCTGTGCAGGAATTCTCATGACTGGTTAATATAGCCGAAATTAGCAGATTGACTCTGCCATACCCTATTCATTTTCCATGAAGAGATTCAGTTAAAAGGTGCATAGCTTATGATTCTTCATTTTACAGGGATGAAAGGTAGATCATCACTTAAATTTGATGCAATTTATCCTCACTTTAACTCATTGGGAATAATTAGTTCATTTTTTTCTTCATAATAACTGTAAGTCTATAACCATTTAAACTATTTCAATAAAAATAATCCAAAAATACCCATGGCAGTTACACATATGTTGTAAGCAATGGAGGTGGGGGAAAGTTTCCCACATGCATTCACAGTGTTAAGAGGCTGTCTGTCAGCATCACATCATTTTGGATAATTTCCATTCTTTATTCATATTTTCATATCCCTAAACATAAAGCAAGCTTAGTAAAGCAACTGAACGTTAAAAAAAAATTCCATATTCAAATCAAGAGTTGATGTATTTTTAACTGGTTCATGGCATATATTAATTTGATCAGAAAGTTGTATTTAAAGGCCAGTGGCTATGCAGCTAAAACCACAGTGCAAGAGAGTAGATAAGCTTGTTCCCAGCATGAAGGTTATGAGGGCTGTTTCCAAACAGTCTTCTGACACAGGTGAATTGCACTCCCTTTCTCCCTTTGGAGTGAGGTGTGACTATGTGATTTGCTTTGGCTAAAGAAACACAGGTAGGAGTGATATGAGTTTCTTCCTGTCAGTAGCGTTAGACCCTCTTCTGCATCACCACTGCCCGGCCTCTACGGGAATGACAGTGGAAGCACAGAAACACATGCTGAAGCAGGGTCTCAGGAGTCTGGAGCCCTGAATGGCGAAAGTGAACAGATTCTTCTTCCAGCCCATGTTGGGCAATCTAGCTTGACCAACAAATAAACCTCCGCTGAGATTTTGGGGTAGCTAATAGATTTCAGGGGTGTATAGTTGTAACCATACAGATACAGCAAGTAATCTTATCTACTACAAGAACTAGGTGGTAACAGGACAGAGGAAGTAGTTATATTGAGATGTGAAAATGTGCTAAATTGCCCAAAGCATAAGAAACTATGAGGCCAAGGGGAGTTCCAGATAATTGTGGGTTTTATCTGATGAGAGTTTATACTATTTTTATTAGCATATCTCCTCCTATCCGCATTTCTAGAGAATAGACTGGAATGAAAAAAGGGTTGGAAGTCAGTTACAGCTGTTGTTAAAACTTATAGATAAAAGCATATTGTTATGTTTGAAATATGATATGTAACAAGGTTTACTCTTGAGAAACAAGTAAGAGGTTTTGGTCAAAGTCTATCAGCAGTTCCCAGAAAACATTTTTTCCGGTGTGAAACTATGACTATTACTACTACTACTCAAATAGTAATAGAACAATGACTTTGCAACACTTCCTATATGCCACAGTCTGTTCTAAATGCTCTACATGTGTTAAGTATTTAATTCTCACAAATGGTATCTGACCAGTAGGGGACTATTGTTATCCCAACTTAAGAAACTGAGGCATAAACAGTTTAAGTCATTTGCCTGGTGTTATATAGGTAGTAATTAACAGAACCGAGATTTAAAACCAAGCATTCTGGCTCCAGAGTCTGTGCTTTTGAAAACTGTAATCTATTGCTGCTCAGTAAAGATGAGCAGTTAATTTCTTTCAATGTATTAAATAAAATAACTGATTCTTATGTGAAATCCAGGGTTTGGCAGAAGATAAAGCCAGATAGAGGAAAATAACAAACTGAATACTGTGTTGTCCATGTATCCAGTCCCCGCCTGATTTACCTTCATTTTCAAGAAGTCATGGATGAAGGACGTGGATTAGACATCATGGGTTTGTGTAAGTTGGTTTCAGCAGGGGGCAGGGTGCTCTCAAGAGCAGAGTCAACAGACAAGTCTCTGGGTTCCACACCCCTAAGGAGTGAGAACAGCTAATTTAGATAACCGAAGTCTATAATTAGCTAATTAAAAGCAAGACTGTGAATCCTGCCAGGTTAAAGACAAGCTGTGATATTCTGCCAAGCAGCTGAGAAGCAGCAGCAATTTTAAAAGGACATATGACCCAGAGAAACTGTTTGCTTCTAAATCCAAACTGTCTAAATAACTTTCTATTCACTGGGCGTGTGGATTTTAGCAAGTTACTTAACCTCTTTAAGCCACCAAAACCCCAAGATAATAACACTACCTCAGGATCAATGTGGAATTAAATGAGATAATGTTTGCAAAGCACTTGGAACATTTCCAGGCATATTTCCAGACATGACAAGTTTATAAGAACAGTGTTAAAAAGGTGTTTGAGAATACTGCTGTGTTTTACATACTTACTCTGATACCTACTACTAATTTATACATTTGGGTTGATTTATGCATGTTTTTTGCCCTGTGACATCCACTTTCTCCATAATTTTCTTACTTTCCTCTTGACTTCCTAAATGCACGCTAAAGAAACTACATCCACCCTGCCCTTAGAACCTTCTTACAGAAAAAGTTGTTTGCTAATAAAGAATTTAATTTGTATTAACTTGTACTAACATTACTAACTATAAGTTTTCTAGTTTTTACATCTCAAAGATTAGTGAAACCCAGTTGCACTGGATAGGAATAATGGTGCTTAAAATGCTGCATAAAAATATATACAGTAATTTATATATAATTGTAATCATGTAAATTATGAATTATTATGTAATTTTATGCATGACCCAACAAAACCTGGTAGAGTCAGAGCCTTTCAAGAACGTATATGTAGCTTCCTGAAGACTGAGCCCACATTTTTAATCTGATGGCTTTCTGGTTCCTGAATCTTAGCTATAACTCTGGTTCATGGCATTTCATCACTAGGCAACTACATATTTGTGGCCATTTGCTAACAGCCCTCCCTATCCACTGGTCTTGAACTCTATCCAGCCTGAACCTAAATCCATCATCTGTTCTGTTCTGCCCCATCTCACTGTCCTCTTTCATTTCCAGATACCTCCCCACCCATGCCTTATACTGCCCACATTCCTTCCATCACTCCACAGGTAAGATGCTTCTCCCTTCTCACTATGCAATTTAACTCAGAAAAAAAACCCTCATGTGAAGTAAACACAACTACTTCCCATTTCAGAGGAAAAAGGAAGCCCTTAAATCATCTCTAATTTTTGCTGAAATTGTCAAATCCCATAAAAATAGACAAAATTCCTCATTAGTTAACTTACATTTTTACTTTTATTGACTATTCTGTAATGTGTCTCTTTTCATACTTTTCTTAAGCTTCTTTGATGCTTTTCTCCATGGTAACCTATAGCTCTTATAAATAAATTATACATATAATAAATATTTATATATGATTTGATTTAAAAAGAAAAATTCACAGTATCCTGTTCTTGTCCCTCATATCCAACCACACAGATAATTGCCCAGCTTGCACAAATGGATGCCAGCAGTGGATGTGGTACATTTCCGTGTAATGAGCTCAATATGCAGAACTCATATTTGCCCTGTTACTTCCACTTTTCCTACCATTTTTCCGCTTCCCCTTAGCTTCCTAAGTGCAGATTAAGGAACCACACTTTGCCTGCCTTTAAAATCATTAATTACTGTAGCTTACTACTTGTTTTCTTCTCTAAGACAAAGCAGCTAAAGCCAAGGGAATTTGAATGTGCTTCTCAAAGTGACACTACTAGAATAAATTCTAGTATCCAAGTATTCCATCATGTTGGGCTGCCTCCTCCAGGATGGTGGGATTAATGGGAAGAATATAAGACCCTTATAGAGACAAAAGTTTTGATGTTTACGATTTATTTTTCTTAAATTATATTTATCAGTATTAGTGACACTCCAAATTTTTGTCGTTATGATTGAAATTATTGGTATACTAAAATATGCGAATAACAACAACCGTAAATTGCATCTGACATAATAAAATAAGCATTGAAAAATTAGGAAGTAAAATACCTTGCTACGTATTAAAATTTAGTTTAACTTGATATTTTTGCAGAATAGTCCAAGGATTATAAATCCCTAAACCCAAGTACCCAAACGCTCTTAGAAAATGAAGTGTGAACAATTCACTAATATCATAAACAAAAAAACTTTAAATGAAACCGCCAGAGAATTATTGAGTCTCACCTGGATTTTCTTACCACTTTGACAGCTCGACGTCGTTTCCAAAAGCAGCACCTTTCCCACTTTTGAGAAAAGTCTCCTTAACTCTGTACTAGGAATACATGACAACTATAAAAGTGTATTCCATGACACGGCAGATAAAGTGGGTTGGTGCAGTTTTCCCTGCTGGGGACAGAACGCCACAAAGGCAAGAACAGCTGAGAACAACGGCACGACTCACTGAGGAAGTCTGACTCAACCTGCTGAATTACCAGGAACCAAAATCTACTGCAAAAATAAATTTAGCTCTTTCTCTCTGATAAGGTAGAAAGTGGTCAACATAGAAAACACCCCATCTATTTAAGTCTATTTATATGAATGTAAAGAAAGTATATTTTATGCATATAAAAGAAAGTAAAAACTTTTAGATGTATACTTCAGGATTAAGGACACTAGTAATTCTGTATTTGAATATTCTATAATATATATTAAAAGTTTTAATGTATACATATATTCAACATATTCATAAACATATTAATTTTTTGCAATTGTGCAATGAAGATTCAGCCAAATTTTCTTGATATTCTAAAACCACATCAAATATCTTCCAATTCTAAAATTATGATAAGCTTTAATATAAATGCCTCAAAATCAATCAGTAAAATTATTTGGTACTAAAAGACTGTCATGCATTTAAATCATGGCACCTTAAAGTTAGAAATACTAAATCATTTCAAAGTCCATTGGTGAAAACAATGAAAACTCAGAAAGTTGTGTTAATTAGTAATTAGAGTCTGACATCATCTAAATACCAAGTTTTATACTAAATCTCTAGGATGGAGAATAAATATTTGTAAACTTATTCAAGCACCAGAAAATTACTAAGTCAAAATTTGTTTTACATTATAAAACTACATGAACCACCTGAATATTCAGTGAAAACCTGTTCCCATATTTGATAATAAAAATAAATGTATAAGTGTGCTTTATTTTATCCACTAAATGTATTCTTTTAAACCACCATGGATCTGGAAAAATAATATTTTTGATGACAATTAAAAAAAACAGCCCTGGGAGAGTGAAAAGATGCAAATTATCATAAAACAAAGTTTCTTTATAATTGTTAAATTTAAAAAACTAAATTTTTGGTCCGGCCCAGTGTCATAGTGTTTAAGTTTACTTAATACTACGTTAAGTTCACTCTTGCCTTTGGCAGCCCGGAATTCGCAGGTTCAGATCCTGGGCATGGACCTAAGCACTGCTTATCAAGCCATGCTGTGGTAGGTGTCCCACATATAGACAGTGGAGGAAAATGGGCACAAAGGTGAGCCCAGGGCCAATCTTCCTCAGCAAAAAAAGGAGGATTAGAAACAGATGTTAGCTCAGGGCTAATCTTCCTCACACAAAAGAAAAACCTCACTAAATTTTCTCAGTTTAAGAAATTAAGAATTCCCAATTGTTCATTTCTTTGAGCATATACATTAAAAGAAATCTACTTCATTGATTTAATTGGTATCTTAATGATGTGTCATACCCTCAGGAAAACAGAATCAAAGCAATTCCAAAGACATCCTCGGTAGATTAGATTAATTATTTGTGCTTCCATGTTACGATACCCCGATATAATCCACAGTTGGGTTTTGAAAGAAAGAGATATTTATTATTTTTCTTAATTGCCATTGTTTCTCAGTTGTGGGAAGTGTCTCATTTGCATATTTTTTTAAATATAAAAAGGGTGGCCTATTACAATGGCAACATGCTAATATTGCTACATTGCAGACTGAACCTCACATGATAGAAAGTGTCAAAAGGCAGTATGTTTGGAATGTATTATTATGTGACTATGAAGTATTGCTTAAAAAAAGAATCTGTTCAAAATGTGGTAGCCTTCTTAAATATAAAATTGCACTTTTGTGATAATTATTCACCCAAACACATGTTGAAAATTAGTTGACTATTAGTTGATTTTCTTAAAGTGGGTTGCATTCATAAGTAATATGCTCTCTATTTTTTTTTTAACTTGAGGATACATTATAAGGTGAATTGTAACTAACTTAAAACATCAGGTCCAGTTGTTAATATTCAAAAGGCAATAAACTCACTACAGTGGATCTAACAGTCTGGAAAAAGGAGAAATGGTGTATTTACTGCTTTCAGAAACATTGTTTTAAATGTAGAGGTACTTAACCTAGAAAGGTGTCTGTACATTGAAGAAAAATAATATATTAAGCATATTATTTTTAGAATACAACTAATATTATTTTAAAGTACAATCCTATATTTCCAGACTTTAAAACATACAGCTAAGGTAAAATGGATAGAGAAAAATTCAAGTTCCTCTCATTGTACTAACAAGAGAAACACATAATTCTGTTCAAACATGCACACATGCACAAACACACGCAAACATGCATCCATACATACATGTGTGCAATATTCAGTACCTAATTGCCACTCGATTATCATGAAATACGAAAGCTAATTTTTTAAAAGTGTATTCCACTACCAGCTTGTTATTATCATTCCCAGCCATTCCTTTTTACTTCTTTTATTATTCCACCTTTGGACTATTAGTTCCTCATAATTAACCTATATACCTTTAACTATACATAAAAAGTGATTATAAAGGTAAACAGAATGGCACAAAACCAACATTTCAATCACTGTCAACCATCTCTTTTTTCCTCCTTACAAAGTCTATTACTCAAATGTATAAACAACCATACTTGAAACCATTTTCGTAATAAAATACACCAATGGTTAATTGGCAACTACAAATTTCAATTGAGATTTGTTAATTGCTATAAATCTCTAGGGGATTTATTTTTTACTTGATGAAACTACAAGTTTTTAAAATTAATTAACATTTCTGAATGGTGGCATATACTTTAAACAGAAATAAGCACTTAAAATTAGAGATCTAAACTCAGTATTATAGCTTCCTAACAAATATTTGTTTCTTACTAATGAAAATATGAGAGAAAAGCCCACATGTTTAAATTAAAGTGAAAAGTTTCATAAAATATTGTTTATGTTCTGAAGGAATGCTTCTTCAGCAAGATATAGATAAATTTTTTACAAATGATTAATTCCCAGTCACATTCTCTGTTTTTAGGAGGCAGCTGTCAGTACAAAGAGTTCTGGTCAACTCATGTCCTAAGTCCAGTCATTTAAACTTATTGAGACTAGTTTTCACCACCTCTAACAAGGTGATGGTATTCATCAATACAGTGATGACTACTAGATGTGCTTTTTGTTGCAAAGGGATTTTGAAATTGTCTAGCACTATACATTTTTAAGAAGCAATATTTTTAAATATCTAAATTTGTGTTTACATTACAGAATCATATTGTGCAAATAGAAAAGCAAATCTAAGTAGCCCTCATTATATAACAAAATAATTATAGTTTATTATATTGTCTTCATAGAAGGAATAAATTCTAGAGAATTCTCAAGTTATAAACATACTTGGTTCCAGAGTTCTACATTACCAATGATGGACGAAAGATATGTAGTTACCGGTGTTTTAGTTTGAAGTTGACTTTTCATAAAAAAGGCTTATGGAATAGGAATTTTATACTATAATCTATACAAAATATTGCTAATATTATTTGTCTTTTAAAATGATCTTAAGTTTTACAACTAAATATTTTTGGTGTCTTTGTTTCACAGGAATGCCATTAAAATATTTAATCATATGAAGTTTTCATAATCATATGTTATTTTGTATCTCTCTATACATATTTATATTTACTTATGAATAAAAATATTTTTCCTCAGAGTCATTGCTTGTTTTGGCAAAAATTGTTAAAATTAATAATAATATTTATTATGAATGAAATTAAGTTGTAATAAGAATCATTCGTTCTAAGATATTCAAAGTACAATTTCTGACATTTACAAGATAGCAGCATGATGAACAATACTCAAGGTACTAGAAGAGCATAGTTTATTTTATTTGAAATTATATCCATGCCACGGAGACCAGGAATACACTTAGTTTTACCAAAACTGAAATATTTCAATAGTTCAAATATTTTATTTTAAAAAAGTTATAGAATTATAATCAAAGAATTTACTTTGTTACTTTATGTTCAAATTTACTTTAAAATTCTATGTCAAAATTCTAGCTTGTCTTTTTGGGACAATTTATTGTCTGTATCTAGTGAGAATTCAAGAGGGTTACTCATCACATTTTCACCAAGAGATATCTTAATAATATTTTGCTTGACTCAAGTTTTTTTATTTTAACAACCAAAAAAAACCCCCAGATAGTTTATATTAAACAAATGTAATTAACTCTGCTAAAATTACAAAAATTGTGATATCAGCAGCTCATAGAATAGCTACATATCAATTGATATTAAGGATGTTTTATGTGGCAAACACTCATATATACTATACCTTGGGAAAAAAGTCCAAAAACGTCTGCTAGTTTAGTTACTTATTATGTGTGGTTACAGACGAGCATTTTGCACTTATCAATAAAAGTTATCTAAATGGCACCCCCTTAATTAAGGCATAATTTATTATTAGATCTTTATAATTCATGAGAGGGGCCTAATTACTGAATACTAATAGATAACTACTTGTTTATATCCATTATTTTCAAAATTTCTCAATTCTTAAAATGTGTTTCAAAACTAAAATAATGTAATGAATTAATTCATATCTCATTATCTTACAAATGAGCAGAAAATAAAATAAGGCAAAAGCACTTAAAGGTAAGCCGTAGAGCTAAATTTACCCAAGGAACACCCCCTAAGGGGTAATTTTGTAAATAGAATCTGTTACCTCAAGCCCAGACCAAAGCTTGCCTGCCAGGTGCCACTTAATTAAACCGCTACTTATAAAAGTAAATATTCATCAAACTCCTCAATGCTTCTGAGAAACATGCTCTCATTAAACCACTCCATTGTGGATTATGACAGATTCTAGAAGCGAGATAAAGGCTTTCTTAGGTGGTCACAGAAGCATTTTGCTCTTATTGTCAGTGATCAGGTGCTATTATAGTTCACAGGCAAGCCATAAGGAAAAATTAAAAGTTTTGCAAAGTTACTAGAAACTGGAAATCAACCTTTCTTGACTAAAAAGGCATGTGTGACTTGAATGTGGTTTATAATTATGTCCTTGAACAACTGTTTATAAAATAAGGATTTTTAAAAATCGCATACATTTGTCCACTCTCATTAGAGAAGCACACTCATCATAAATAATGTTTCCAAGACACAATAAAATCATATTTCAAGTATTCTTTTCTTATACATATGACATAGTTTATATCATCTTCAAACTTTGTACTAAAGCAACTATTTATATTGTAATTCCAATTTATCTGATTATTCTGTGTCTCTCTACTGTCCTGAGTTTTTTACCCAGTCCTATTGTTAATTCAGTCTAGTTATTTAGTAGAATTCAATAGAATGGAAGTGTCTGTGGATATTTCCTTCAGTCACAATATATCAGTTCAGAAGAAACATACTATTTGCCAAATAACAGATCTAAAAGAACATTTTCATTAAATCATTTAAAATGAATCATTACTGTTTGAAAAGGTCATTATGGTAAAATGCAAAGCAGCATGCTTAGGCAAGCTACTTACATTCTCTGAAATATTCAGAATATTAACGGTAATGTGCATGAGGTGACTAACATGGAGCCTGATATATAGTAGCCAATCCATTTCTTTATCTGTAAAATATGTATGACAACATTTGTTCCCCTCATAGGAATATTATTAGTACCCTTTGAAAGATGGAGATAAAAGTAGAAAGTGCTATATAAATAAATGAGATTTATTATCTTTTTAAGTGGTTTAATATAGGTCAGTAAATGATGAGAATGCAGGGAGAAAATTGAGTTAAAAAATGTGTCTTGTTTGGACATAATAGTTCAAGGAATAGAAATATTTGTATGTTCTCACATTCTTTCTATCTCTCTATCTATCTTGCTTCCTCAAAACTCAATAATTTCTGAGAGTCCAAGACATTTTCTACTTCTCTTAAAATCTTCATTGAATTTAATTATCCTTTGTTGTAATTTTAATGACATAAAGTTTTCTAATATCTCTAAATTAAATTCCTACCCTGCTTATGAAAATCGTGACAAATTTTTATACATTAATAATGTTACATTTAAGAGTTCATATAAATTGACTGACAAATTACAAGAAAATTGATTAACAATTTTAAATTTCTATTGGTAATTTAAAGTGAATGAGAAGATAAGATAAAAGTGTTCTACGAAAACAATGGATTTCAAGAGTCCATAATTAATTTAAAACACCCTGTGATATTAGGACTAAAATAAATTATTTTCATCCACATACTCCATATGACCAATTATTTTATGCAGGGACACTTAATCTCTTTATCTTGAAAACTTTGTAGAAGTACTGCATAATAAATCACTAGGTTGTATCTAACTTCATCAATATTAGATTGAATAAATTTATATGTTACTTAGAGACTGACCTTAATTAGAAACTTTGGACATTCTGCTAAAAATATTGGTTGAAGACTTCATTGGTTCTTTATTTACAAGTTTTCTGGACTTAGGTAATTCATCTTTGTGACAATCAGATTTCTTTTTAAACAATAGTAAGGTTACAATAAAAGTGTGGAGAAACCAACGCCATTTAACAGTTTAAAATAAACTACATTTTGAATATAGCTTGGTTAGGAGAAAAGTTTTTTTTAAGTAGTGCTGTATTGTAAATTTGTGAGTAAATCCCCCTTGTGGGGTCTTGAAGGATCACTCGAACACAGCTGCAGAAATTACACTTGGAGAGGCATGTGAAATTAAAGGATTTATTTTATTCACAGGTCCTAGAAGAGGGAGGTAGGGCACAACCACAGAGGGGACCATGTAGGAGCAGTTCCCAGTACCTTTATAGGGGGGCCGGGGGAGTAGGTAGGGGGAAGTACACAAGCAAAAGGTGTGAAGGGATTTCATCAGCAAAATATGAAGTTTTGAAATTTTACAATACAAGTGCCAACTTGGTTTGTATTCAGTAATTAATCCTGACCATGGCAATAAGCACAATTCTAGGGAAATAATATTCCTATATTGTGACAGAGAAGCCTGAAAGCGCAAGTGATAGAGAGGTATCATAAAATAGATCAGACTCATTTGCAGATGGGTGTATGATGGGTTCAATATAAATTTGTACATTCTGTCACCTTTTTGTTCAAATCGCTTGCATCAGATAATCAAAATCAGAGAAACAAGAACAAAGGTCATAGGTTGTGTTCTCATGGAGGAACTACGTGTGCAATTCTTATAATGAGCAGACAGGTATGTTCACCATATGTTTTCAAGGTAAAAGATCTGAGAGTAACTTTGGGGAGAAGTTGCAACAAATGGTAGAAAACCCAGATGACCCAGAAAACTGGCATGTGCTAACCACAGGAAAAAGTGAAAAATCATTAGCCCACGTACCAGAAGCCTTGCATATGTAGCCTAGACCATCAAGAGAGGAGGCACAAATGCAGTGGTCAACAGAGATTGAGAGTTTGCAATTCCATAGTATTTTAGAAAATTCTGAAATTTATTAGATAATGGTAACTGAGGGAAAATGTAAATTGAGCCACAATCCATTTACTTTTAGATTTTTAATGTTTCTTTAAATTATTTCTTTTATTTTATAATTTGTATATTTAACATTCTATTCCCTTATGATATAGTACCTGAAGAATAATGTTTGCCTAGTAAATGATTTTTTAAAAAATGAGTGAATGATTACTTGTCCAAATCCACTGTGGAGTGAATCATTGCATGTCCATTAGTCACTGTGTTACCTTTTGCCTTAAGAGCATCATCATTTGCTTACAAAAAGTACATCATATTCTGCTTTTCCAAATTAAAAGCAAATAGGCAACAGGTCAACTAAAAACATTAACTTGTCACCTACTGATTATCTCAATTTGTGGACATACAGATGATAGGATTTAGGGGAAAAAAAAAACCCTGTTCTTCTTCAGATTATATTAGAGTGAAAAATAATGTCATGGTGAAAGTCACAATTACTCACATTTTAGTTATTAAGGTGTTTAGACTGAGAAACCTACAATATTTAAACAATAAATTTAGTTATATATATATATAAATAATAAAATCTTTTAAAAGCCCATGATAATTGTTTTAAAATCTCTAAAATTCTTTCAAGAATTGAATTTACCGTTGTGGAATTAATCAAAAAATATGATTTCAGCATATATGCATTCATTCATACATTCGATCTTTATCCAATATGTATGACACATTGCATTCAATGTCTTATTCTAGTTACTGGAAGAGTGAAAGGCTAGCAGAAGGTGTAAGAGAGGGACAAGGTTAGCCATAAATAATTTACTAAAATGTTAATAATTTTGTTTACAATGTTAACTTGACTAGATACAAGTGCATGTTTTACCAATACACTGTCGTCATTTTTTTCTTCCTTTAGTGCTATCCCCTCATTGATTTCCTCTTTGAACAGGAAGGATCATGAATAAAGATTATCTACACTTAAAAAACTATTAGTGTAAAACACCAGTCTCAACTGAGCTTGTCCCTGAATAAATCGGCTATTTAATTCACACAATCTTAGAGATGAGAATAAATGAACTAAAATTAAAAGTATTTCCTAATGGCTCACATAAGCTGGCATATCAATTCTCATTCCTTTCCCATTCAAACCAGACCAAGTTACATTCTAATACATGGATTAAATAGTTGGAATGTTTCAACAAAATGTTCCTCCATAAACCTGCTAGTAAAGAGTTAAGATGTGTTATGGGTATTTCCCCAGTTATTAACCAGGGTTGGAGTGACATAATACAAGCACGGGTATATATATCTACATACTAGCTTTGTGACAAGCACACTGTTTTCAATGTTCTTCATGTTCATTACATGAAGTGTGGAATTCACAGAGTATTTAAGAAAAATAAAAAAGAGCTAGCAGATAAAAATACATTATCATACCTTGTATAGGGATGTCTTAATTGCTTGGGGGGAAATTTCTAATACCAGCATTTTTCCCCTAAAATTCCTCAGGTGATAAGAATGCATATGCTGGTCAAGAACCACTTGTATGAAGAGGCCTTGGTAGGTGAAATAGGTGATTTCTAATGTGAGTTTATATGAATCAAACTATTACTTTAACGTGACATAAGGTTTTAGACTATTTTTCTGAATTTAGTAAATTATAGGAAAGAGGGGGGAAATTTAAGTGATATGGTCATTTTTCCTTAAATATACAATTGCCTAAAACAGGAAATGAAATGGAGAAAATAAACCAAATGAAATACAGACGTTAATGCAGTTAAGAGGGGGCAAATAATCAGCATTAAATGGAAAATCCAAAACAGAATTTAAATATTATTGTGTAAACAAGATTCACGATTTACTCTTTTACTTTGGCTATACTGAAGAGGCAGACTGTTTCCAGGTAAAAAGCACTGTTTCCCAGATGCCCTGTTGAGCTACCATAACTGAATCTTTCTTGGGCCCAAGCACTGAAATGGTGTCCTGGGCACAGGTCAGCTCCAAGTGCCACTGTCACAATACACATCACTTGAGGATGCATATATTTTGGTCTGTCAATAAGAACATGAACGCTTATCCTCAAAAGGAAAGGATAATTAGAGCTGGAATCACATGTAAGTGAGGGAGACCATATCTAGTAGGTAAATTCACTTTTAACCGTCAATGTCTGTATATATATTCTGACAAATCATAATTGATTTGGGGAGAAAATTGCATAGAAAATAAACTATATGTGATGATAATTTCTGTCCCACCAGTAAATAAATAAGTAAATAGACACATCATAAATTAGCCTTCTTTAAAATTCTGCTTTTATTTCTTATAGCAATAAGAAGGTGTTTCTGCTATGCCCTCGTGAGGAAGCACCAGATTAGCCTTAACATGTTCATTTGTCTGGTTTATAGATACTTAACTCTTGGGGATCTAACTCCAAAACTGATTCACAAGAAGGTGTGAAGAGGAATTCACTGGTATCTATTTATGATCTGTACGTGATGTATCTTAACGATACTATTCACTTCTGACCAGTTATGAGGTTTGTCAGAGAAAAACATAAGGCTTTTGAGACACAAATTAAACGTAGCCTGACTGCATACCCTACTATGTCTCACTGCCAAGCTTCTGAGAGATGTTAAACTAGGCAGATATTTTAAGGCACACCATTAAATATTTAGGTCACACTAAAGAATCTAGACACATTCATACTTTTTTAAAACCAAGAATTAAATATAATTTCAGGAGCTCCTAATAATTATCTTCTTTGTATAAATGAACCTGATTGCAAACTTTCTCCCATGTTGTAGGGTCAATGAAGGAAAAATATGAAATAGAAAATGTCGCATTATAAATGGCTTATGTTCCTCGGGCAGCTGAAATCTCAGAAAGCATCTTACTTGGTGTCAACAGTTCTGGTGTCTAGTTTTAGCCTGGCTATTCAGAGAACTGTGGAGATCTTAGGCAAGTTTTTTACATTTAAAATTCAGTTGCATTATTAATCAATAAAAACATATGAATTAGTGCTGTTCAATAAAACTTTCTGCAGTGAGGAAAATGTTCTGCATCATTACTCTGTCACTGTAATCACTAGGCACACGTGGTTCTCGAGGACCTGAAATAGGACTAATCATTGAAGAACTAAATTTGTTGTTGTTGTGAGGAAGACTTGCCCTGAGCTAACATCCACTACCAATCCTCTTTGTTTTGCTGAGGAATACTGGCTCTGGGCTAACATCTGTGCCCATCCTCTACCTTATATGGGATGCCGCCAGAGCATGGCTTGACAAGCAGTGTGTCAGTTCACACCCAGGATCCAAACCTGCGAACCCTGGGCTCCCCAAGCAGAGAGTGTGAACTTAACCGCTATGCCACTGGGCCAGCCCCCCCTTTTTTTTTTTTTTTTTGGTGAGGAAGATTGGCCCTGAACTAACATCTGTGCCAATCCTCCTCTATTTTGTATGTGAGTTGCCACCACAGCATGGCTTGATGAGGGGTATAGGTCCATGCCCAGGATCTGAACCAACAAACCCAGGCTGCCAAAGTGGAGTGTGTCGAACTTAACTACTGTGCCACCAGGCTGGCCCCAGAGGAACTAAATTTTTAATGCAATTAATTTTAAGTAATTAAATATAAATTTAAACAGTAAAAGGGAGCTAGTTGATACCATATTGGGCGATGCAAATATGGATACTATTTGACCACGTTTATTGGGAAGAGTCAAAAAGATCATTGGTGGTTATGACAAATGTATCAGCCTTGAACGAGTCTCTAAAAACAAACATGTTTTGTATTGATAGGGCTATCCCGAGAGAAATGTATGCCCTAAATCAATCCTTAAAGATATAAGGAGCCCAGGCTGATGCCTAACCTAAAGGAAAACTCAGCATAAAATCAATTCCAGGTATCAGTTTGAAAGGAAAATAGAAGTCACAATACAGCAATGTCAAACCTAAGGAATTTTAAAAGGAAAAAGTATGGTTCAATTCTCTCCAGGTAGAATTATAAATAAATTATTGAATGTATATGGAATTCAGGACTTTTTAAAACTGAACTGCCTCAGAAGCCGCCTTTTCTCCTGGCTGTGTTTCTGTCAGAAGCCAATATCACATGATGGGGAGCAAACCATACAATATCATTCTTCAGCTGGGTGGAAATTTGGCCTATGGGCCATTTACAAGAGCACACTCTCCAAGAATTCCACATATCCTTACACTTGATTTTAGTAAAAACTTGTTTTATAATTCAAGATGACATTATAAAGACCACAACTCTTTAGCAAAATTAACCTAGTTTCTATTTTAAAAAATCCCCCAGTAGATCTATTCCATTGAAGCATACTGTTACACAGAGAAGGCTTAATAAATGTAACTATATTTCAGGGCATATGTGTTCTACACATTTGAAGCATAAAGGCTGGTTTTCCCTCTATGATTATGGTTAGAAAATTGATTTTCTGGGCTGAATGCCAATATTAACATGTTATTTTATAACAGTTAAAGGTTAACAATTCATACCATTTAGAGTTCATCATGGATCTGCTAAAAATTGTCCTTAAAAATAATGTTCTCTGAATCTTCCTGTTTATTGAATAATGAAATCATAATATTCTTGACAGATACTCACTATCCAAGTAACATGCAATGCATGCACATATTATATAGCTATTTGCATAATGAAATTAGTTTTTAAACTCTCGATCCAGGTGCTTTTCCTCTACAGTAGAAAAAAATAAATTAACAGAATAACTGACAGCAACAAAATCCTCCATCTAAAAATACCAACAAACAGGAAAGATAAAGCAATATATAATAACAAAAATGTTAGAACATCTACCCACTTTTTGTGTTTGTTGAATCTGTCTTAGAAATGACACAAACTTGTAATAATGTGCCAGCATATTTAACGTGTAATAAACTTAAGGAAAGGCTAAAGACTGATAAAGACAATCATAGTAATTTTCTTAATTTTATCTGTATGCCAGATATGGTTAATACAAAAATAGATACTTTAATGGGAATAAAAACAGTAGCATATTTTATACATAAAATAAAAGACCCAAACTAAATTTTATAAAAAGAGGCAGAGTATTAAAAAAAATACACTCTCAACTTTGCAAAAATAATGTTTTCTTATGTTAAAAATTTTAAGTTTCAACTCCTGAACTAGCTAACTTCTGAATTTTTTTCCATAGCACTTATAACCTTAAAATACACTATATTGTTTCTTTATTTTGTTTACCCCCAGACTCTACCCACTGGGAATGTGAGATTTGTCCTTGTTTAGTTTACTGCTGTACTCCCAGCTCCTAAAACAGAGCCTCGCACATAATAAGGGGACAATAAATATTTGTTGAGTTAAAAGGTTTAATTACATCCACTCTAAATCTACTTATTACAGTGTCAAGGAGAAATACTGCTTATACAGAAATTCTTGAGACTCTTTCAACAGTGAATCTATCCAAATGCAGTGACTATACACATAAAATCCACACTATTAAATGCTGCTCAAAAGAGTCATTCACATGATTTTTATTTGATTTAAATGATAGCCTATTATAATGTATATATGATGTTACAGGCTCTGAAATTAATTAATTACTTTCACCTGCTAATATCTAGAAAACAGGGAAATATAGATAGAAAGAAAGATGCTGCAAACATTATACAATTCTCTTTAAACAAAAAGGAGGACATTTTTACCCAACAGATAGTTCCAGATTTAAGAAAAAAAGAGTTTTAAGTTTTGGACAATAGGAAATATTTTTCCTTATTCCAAATTCATTTTTATTTATTACAATTAGAGCTAAATTAAATATACCTAAGGTTGTGTGTCATGATTTTGACCTAAGATATACACATTATGCACAGAGCAGTATTTTTCAATCATGAAAGTAATCCTATTTCTTTATTTTAACAATGTCTCAAAAACATTATGAAATAAATCAGTTTTAAAACCTGAAATAATTCACTAATTGTCTTCTCATTTAAAATGAAAGTTAATATTTTATCTTTACAAACAAATATTTATTTGCCTATCTTTTATGCCTATAACAAATCAAATATCAAATTAATTATAAAAGTTAGGATGTGCATAAATAAAATAAACAGATGAACCCATATGCAGAATCAGTTGCAAATTTCAGCTTCCCATTATTTTGAACCTCTCCTAGACTGATTAATGTCACATGTTTTTTTTTTAAGTTTTAAGGGTTTCTTTATATTCCTGCCCTAAATATGATGAAATTGAATAAGAATGATGCAATATCTCACACAGAAAAGGAGGTTTAAGGAAGGATGAGAATATTAACCCCTAACTGATGATTTCATTTTGGCTAAGGTATCCTTCCCGTCAAATTTTTCATAGATTTTTAGAGAAATTCTCTTTGAGGAATTTCAGAAGTGCAAACCATGGGGCCAGCCCCATGGCCTAGTGGTTAAGTTTGGTACATTCTGCTTTGGTGGCCTGGGTTCAAGGTCTTGGATCCTGGGTGAGGACTTACACCACTCACCTGCGGCCATGCTGTGGTGGCGACCCACATACAAAGTAGAGGAAGCATGGCACAGATGTTAGCTCAGGGCAAATATTCCTCAAGCAAAAAAAGGAAGATGGGCAACAGATGTTAGCTCTGGGTGAGCCTTCTCAGCAAAATAAAGTGCAAATCTTTTTTTTTTTAATGAGAAACTCATTGTTTTTTTGTTTTCTTTTTTTGAGGAAGATCAGCCCTGAGCTAACATCCATTGCCAATCCTCCTCTTTTTGCTGAGGAAGACTGGCCCTGAGCTAACATCCGTGACCATTTTTCTCTACTTTATATGGGACGCTGCGTTGGTATGGCGGACAAGCAGTGCGTTGGCGCGCACCCAGGATCCGGGCCCACAAACCCCGGGCTCTCAAAGCATGAACTAAACTGCTGTGCCACTGGGCTGGCCCCTTGACTAGACTTTAGACAGGCTTCTTCCTGACTCTAGGATCTGACCTCTCTTTTCTTAGAGATTTTCTTTAGAAAATTTGTAATTTTAAAATCTTTCTTTGCCCCTTTGAGATATTTCTAAATCTTTTTAAAAGCTTTTTGTCAGTTTTACCACCTAGGAATGTTGTGTTCAAGGACCGGGGAGCCATCCTTTGAAATGTGGTCATCATGGAAGATAGTGCCCGTATTCCCCAGTCTCTGGTGAAAGGTAGGAGCCTAACTTTCATGGGCACCAATTAGCAAACATAGATGACCAATCATAAAGAAAAGCATTTGCGGGGCCGCCTGGTGGCGCAGCGGTTTAGTCCGCGCTTGGCAGCCCGGGGTTCGCGGGTTCGGATTCCGGGCGCCCGCCGACGCACTGCCTGTCAGCCACGCTGTGGCGGTGTCCCATATAAAGTGGAGGAAGATGGGCACGGATGTTAGCCCAGGGCCAGTCTTCCTCAGCAAAAAGAGGAGGATTGGCAACAGATGTTAGCTCAGGGCTGGTCTTCCCCACAAAAAAAAAAAAAAAAAAAAGAAAGAAAAGCATTTGCAAACTGAGGAAATTACTCAATGTGCTCCACACACCCCACTGACCAACCTCCCCCTAACGTCCTCCAGGGCTTTATTACTAGCTCATCCCAGCCCACCCTTTGCTTTAGTAGAGTTTCACTCTCCCACCAATTGTTTCAGCAGAGCTGAGTTCAGACTTAGATATGGCCTCTGTCCTCTAATGCCATAGCCTTGAATAAAGTCTTCTTTGCCTACTTAAGTTTGACTTAGGCAACTTCTGCTTTGTAATCATCCATAGATCTTAAATATAAGATCTATGTACAATAATCACTTGTAACGTTGGATAACATTATGCGATCATTGAACATCTGTGGGCCAAGTCCCAAGGAATTTCAAAAAGAATGAACCAAAATAAACAAACAAAAGGAGTGTAGAGGGGCAGATTTCATTAGCTGATTAATTAATCTAGAGAATAGATCAACTTGCCGGTTAGCGCCTGTGAGCTGCTGAGGGTCTTTACGACTGTTTTTCTCTCGTTTCATTTATGTACTTCCTAGGAAAAACATTATTCGCATTTAAATAAATGCCTAAATACTTAAATTCCTTTAACCAACAATGACTTGGATAACTTTTGGTTCAACAAAATTTACCAGGTTTCTTTTAGAAAATAATCAATTTTTGAGCAGTTAGCATCTGACAATTGCTCCTCACAAGGACTTAGAAGAATTGTTCAGACATTTAGGATTAACACAAGTAAGTGATATTAAATACTACCTACACCAAGAAAAGTAATAATAAAATAAAAGTTTTTAAAGATAAATTTATGACTATTCATTGTAATGAGGAAATATCCTAAGGTTAAAAACACAGTGATTGAAAGTTATAAAATAGTCAAGAAAACCTCTTGCTTTGCCTTTTAAATGATAAGGACAAATAAGGACACTATTTCTTAATTTTATTCTGGCAGTGATATCACTCTGAAGGTATTGACAAAGAAATAAATGAGGTCCAACAATGCAACGTCAGTTAACTTGCCCAGACGCTGTGTTTTTTCTTTTTTTTTTTTTCCTATAAGGAGGAAAAAGGCAGACGAATCTTAGTTAACATTGATGGGATAAATTCAGATTAGTTTAATAAACATTTATTGACTATTAAGGATGTGTTAGGCACTGCTAGGTGCCAAGATAACATGAATAAAGCATCACTCTTTGTTCTGAAAAACATGCTCATCAGTAAGTAGTACAATAGGAAGATTGTGTTGTTATATTGTGGTAAATGCAATGTCAGATATCCATGGGATGATAAAGGGGGACACTTAGCTTAATCTGAGATTTAATGGAAGGTTTTTTAAGAGGGATAATTCTCAGAAAGAGCTAAATCTGGGTAAAAAATGAATAAAAGCCAAACAATGAAGTTAGAGAGAGTTTTAACATGACATCAAGGTATTTTCCTTGAGTGACTAGGTGGTACTATCAAATTGGATCAGGGAAGGATTAAAGAAAATAGGTGAAAGTTGATGTGTATGAGAAAGCTGTGGACTCCAAGTGCACATGTCCAGCTATAAGTGCAGATATGAACATAAACGTCAGGAAACAGAGCTGGATTGAAGATGTGAATTTGGGAATCATTAAAGCCATTTCATGGCTCAGGCATAAAACTTGAAAATAAATAAGATAGCCTAGAGAAAGACAAAAGTAATGAATTTGAGAGAGAACTGTGGACAACCCTAACATTTAAGTGATAGGCAGAGCATTAGCCCACAAATGAAAGGTACATGGATTAAATAGTATAACAGAATTCCAGAGACGATTGAGTTGTAGAAAGTTGTGCCTGGCAAACAATATACAGCAGAGAGGTCCAGTAAATTGAATGAATGTTCTCACTGGACTTGGCAATATTGAATCACTGTTGAACTCCACTTCAGATATTTAATTGGAGTGGTGAGGACTAAAACAAATTGCAACGTGTTGGTGAGTCAAATTAAATGTGAGAGATTGGAGATGGCGAATATAGTTAGAGTGTATATAGTTAATAAAAGGCTTTTTGTTTGGAGAGAGGCATGGAAAGAGGAGATAGAAGAGAATTCTTTACATACAGGATGAGAGAAATGACTGGAAGAGTTAGAGGTCAAAGATAAATGGAATAGAGGAGATATTGATGGAATAAAGTCCCTGTTGACAAGAAAAGGGATGAGATCAAGTACAAATGTGAAGAGATTGGCCTTGATTAAGAGAAGGAGCAACTCATCTCCTGTGAATGAGATAAGAAAGTAAAGATAAATTGGAGATAAATGAAGATGTCAATACATTTGAAAGGAGGAAGAAGAATACGGAATCAGTTTATGCTAAATGACTTTTTATTTTTGAATTTGTTGGTATGCTGACAGTAAGAAAAATATGGGTAGGTAGGAGGCTTAAGAAGATAAGTAAATGACTGATACAGTCAGATAGGGAAATTTGAGAGTTGTCTAAAGACAGGTAAAATTACTGTTGAATGGCACTGAAGACTAAATAACACAAATTACACCTAAATTATTAATTGATGCCTCTCTTGTCCTTTGCACAGCTTAGGTCATCTACAGATATCTTTGAGTTACTATCTGATGATCATCGTTGTGTGTTAAGCCTCAAGATCTATTCTCAGGTCTGTCCCCATCTCCAGCAGACCTCTCTCCTCCTGCCTCTTGGATGCTGTCACCACCCACTCTTCCCTGATATTCTGTTTTCCTCAAGACCCATATGAGCATGTGATAATTTCTTCCTCAGTGTTTCCTTCCCTGTTTTTTCCAGAGACAGTAAATGAGTCCTGTTTTAAATTTTCAGTTTCACTACTATGACTATGGAAAAACAAGCAGCATATAACAAAAGTTACACATTACACACATCTCAAAATGACAGTAAGTGGTTTGTAATTTCTGATTGCCAGGAAGGAATTATGAATGAATGCCACCTAGCATTTCTCCCTCTGCTCTTATTACCAGGACAGAGCTCATCAAAAGAATACCTTCCTTTTGTTCTCTCATTTATTGAAATTGAGGCCTGAAGACATAATCAAGGCAGAACAACAGGTGCCCCTTGTCTCAAGTACATCATTTGCATTTCGAAGCATCTCTGGATTCTAGGTGATGACTTTTCCAAGGGGTTTAAGCTCCTTCCTGGAAAGATCACTTTTGGAATCTGCCTCATGGTGTGTTTCACTAGAATTGCCTTTTATTACAATGAAAATTTTTTCAAGTGATTGTGCCCAGCTGAGATTTCCAGAGATGCAGGGCCATCTTAGACAGCTACGTGCCCCCCTAGGGAACCTCTCAGCACAAATGCGGGAGGCCCAAGTAAACAATTAAATTAACTTAACTCTTCAAAAGAATGACAGTGAAGTCCAAAAATTAAGACAACAGAACAGAATATTCTTGAGGAAAAGTGGTCTGCTCTATGTGAAAGTCCATTACTCTCTGAGAGAGTCTAATAAGTTTTAGATTTTAAACAACCAAAAGTTCTTACTAAAAATTGTATGTATCTCCCAGGGCCAAGGGAGATTATTTTCATTTGTAAAAACAAATGGATATTATTAAACTTCTTTGACCTTTCCACAAAAAGCATGGTTATATTGAACACACTCATTTATTTATTATAAAATAAAAACTACAATGAGATATTGTTAATATATCAATTTTAAATTAATATTTTACATACTCCAATGGGTATTTGTTGACTATGTATCTTGCATAATTGTATACAAAATGTTGAGAGAATTAATAGCTTCATAGGTTAAAATCACAATGCTTGAAGAATTTACAATCTATTGAGGAAAAACACATATGTAAGGCCAAATAGCAAAAGTTCTAAATAAAAGGGTGGAATTGTGCAAGGAAGAGAGTTTGAAGAGAATACTTTGGCAAAAGGACTGGCATTTCAGCTGATGCAAAGTTTGGAAACAATTTAGGAGGCAAAGGAAAGAAGATTGGGAAGAGAATGGCGTTTTCTGGAATCATCAAGAGCCTTCATCATAACAGAGGGGAATAGTCTGTCATTTCAGAAACCATAAATGAAAATTCCCCAAAAAATATAAAAAATACGATAACAATTATCTTCACATATAGGAGGAAAATACATAGCGAGATAGATAACCCCTGTAAGTATTTAAAACAAATTTTATACTAGCCCCACTTACTCATAAAATATATGGTAAATGAATTACTTAGGTTTGAAAAAAAGTATTACTTGATAAAAATACCCTAATCCCTATTAACACCCTGTAAACAGTTTTTTAGTGAAAAACAATTCATTAGTGACACTATGTTTGTCATTTTTAATCAGCTGTAATGTCACGTTAAAACCTGACAAATATACTTCAGATAGATTAAAACCCTAAGGCTTATTGTGACATTCCAGCCTATAGCACCTACTGTTTTTCACAGGAATTCATAATTGATGGCTCATGACATTGCCATTTTCAAGCCATTAGTTACACAATAACAATGTTAATTGAGTTTTAATTAAGTCAGCCATATTCAATTGGAATATTTTAGCTTTCTTTCAGAGATAGATGATATTTCCTAGGGTTATTTTCATTTATATCTATTTTTTTAAAACATCATTTACTATCTTTGAAAGATTAATTGAGAATTAATTTTGACCATCATACTTAGAGAAACATAAAATTTACATATCCTCGGCTATTTGCTACTGAAACCGTTCATACTGCACCATATACCAGAAAATAATTCCTAAGGCAAGGACATGATTTTTATGATGATGATTATTTTCCAAAAGTTTGACATAAGCTATCAAATTTGTTCAACTCTTTCACTAATTTTGACTCATATATAAATTATTTATCAGCAATTAGTTGATGTATGAAAGCTAACTTAGTTTTGATACTTTGGGAGCTTGAAGTTTATTATTCCAATTTTCTTATTTTTAAACCAGTGCTACAAGGAAATAAAAAGTAGAATTACTCTATGTTAGAACATCCTCGTGTGTTTATAATAAAAAGTAGAATTACTCTATGTTAGAACATCCTCGTGTGTTTATACAAAGTCAGTGTTTTGTCAATTACTCGGCAGCTATTGCTAATGAAGACGAAGTCATGAATGTGTTAGTGATGTGGTCCAGTTAGTAGAATCACCTATGCTCCCACCTATATCAGCAAACACTGCGCTAAGACGAGTACAGGAGGGACCAGGTGAGAGAGACAGATCTATTTCAGCACCTTCTTGTCATCATCATGAGCTCACAGGTCTGTGAACTATGGGCCACTAGCATTATTTTAATATGAAAAGAAAAGCCTTATGATTGAGATTAAGAAGATAAGAAAGCAGACAATGTGAAGATAACAAGCACACAATCATACCAGGTATAGAAAATCTACTACGGAACGTTTAGGTTGTACATTAAAAATCTTTTAAATTGGCATAATAAACTTGTGGGGTGGTTATTATCCTAGATTTTGACAAATGAGCAACGTGAAAGTCTGAAAGATGAAATCACCTGTTCAAGGTCATACGACTGGTAAGTGCTTACTTTGGATCTTGAACTTAACCCTATTTGCCTGCAAAGCCCATGCGCATTTCTAGCTTCCTCCCAGGAGAGGGGAATAACAACCTGATGACAGGCAGTACGAAGCAGGTAATGTACTCACGTCTGCGCTCCCAGCTCATACTTGCTTTATAAATAATAGATCTGCATTAAAAATATTAATGAATTTTCTACTTTTAATGTCCTGACATAATTCAGACCTTAGAACAGTATTATTGAGGCAACAGTGGTAATTCTAATTAGAAATTCATCTGCTGCTCTTGAGGGTCATTTTTAAATTCTGCTTATTAACTTACAGCATTTCCCTTCTCAGATTGACTGTCATTTCCAGGAATAAGTTAAGGTAGATCAGACCTTGTAGGATAGCAAGAAGTAGGACATTATTAAAAAAAGCATTCAAGTAGTTAAAGGAGTAGAAATTTATCAGAAGTAGATTGGCTATTAAATCATCATTGGCTGTTCCCTCTGAAATTTTAAGCATTCCAGGCGGATATAAATGAAATAACATTTAAGACTTCATTAAGAGTTTGGAGAATGTATAAGAATAGTAAAAGATCCTGTATAAAATATTCCAGTGTGGTTATGATAGGCCCCATTATACGAATAACCTACACACAAACATTTCTATATATGAACTAAGATCCAGATTTCCCCAATCCTTTTCCTTTAACATGTGAATGGTCACAGAAAAAGGAGAGTGATTTTTAAGTGCCAGATACTGTATTAACCAGCATAGAAATTATCGTCCTGATTTCACATATCAGGGAACTGAGTCTTGGAGGAGTTAAGGAACTCACCCAAGGTCACACAGTTAATGGGTAGAAAAACAAGTTGTTCAAACACAAATGTGTCTTACACCAGATCTGATGCTCACTGAACTATCTAAGGGAATTAATGACAATTAGCACTACCGAGTTATGTCTGAATGCAACAATGAAAGAGCCAATTCATCCTACTGTAGCCTGTTTTTTTTTCAGAACGACAGAATTCTTGAGCCATGTCTGGGCTTGTTAATTATACTTCCAGTGACTTCCTGGTCCAGAATCTATCTCTGAAAACTGTGTGCAACCAAGACCTAATTTTTCTAGTGTCCCAAGTAGGCAAGAGCAGAGTGACAAGAGGACCTACTACTTGTTGGGCTAAACACATAGCTCCTCCTCATTTACCCTTCGAACTCATACTTCCGTCCCATCAATTCAGGTCATAGGGACTCCCGTAGCTCATCCATTATTTACTCCCCAGGCTCCCCACCCCCCATTCCCTGACAGACTAAGCTTGCAACCTCAACTGTAGAGAAATGTCACAGGGAGGATTTTTCTCAGAGCTCAGTTCCAAAGTCTTTGCAGATCCTACCACAGCAACTAAGTATGGATCTCACACTCATGCGTTATCTGGCAAGAATAATATCACACAAACATAGCACTAAGACTATTTCTCTATCAATACTAGTCTTAATTATTTAGTTTAGGAAGGAATCTAAAGTGGAGAGGAAATTTTACTTAAGTGTGTGAGAGTAAATTTTATTTATTTTTGCCATCACTCTGCTTAGCTACAACTGTTGAAACTCAGAGACTTGAGAGAAACTAATAATGAAGTTATCATTTAGCTACATATCATAAATTTAAAAATACTAAATACACTCACCCCTCTCCACAGTGATACAGATGGGGAAAGGCCTGGCCTCACAATAAACTCTGAATAAGTAGGATAGTCTAATTGCACTAAAAAATAAATATATAAAAATAATAAGAAATAAATATTAAAATAGTTGTTTTAATTATATTGAGAAATATATATTGTAAAGCATTTTAGAATATAATTTGAATATTCAGTATCAAGATTACATACTATTGTTTTGCTTTACTTTTGACTAAGTTTTGTTTAAACTGAAGTTCTTGAAAGAACAATCTCGTTCTCTTAATTCTAAGAAAGTGTTATTTTGGTGGACCTCTTTACACTATCCTCTCTACACTCACTAAAAAATATAGTGGTGTCTACTATGTCTCAGGCACCTTTTATATTCTCTATTTAATCTCAATAATCCCAAGAGGAAGATATTATTAGCTGATCTTCAGCTAAATTGCCCAAGATCACTTAGTCACGAGCCTGTTTTCAATCTGAATTTTCTTTATCTGCTATAAATTAGTGGAGTAGCAGAGCCAAACCTCTTGGCATCTTTTGTTCCTCCTTCAGTAAGAGAGAGATTGATTGGCACTGTGCCCGAAACAAAGTAATCACTTA
The DNA here is from genome assembly GCA_031878705.1 of Tapirus indicus. Lineage (NCBI taxonomy): Eukaryota > Metazoa > Chordata > Mammalia > Perissodactyla > Tapiridae > Tapirus > Tapirus indicus. Next base: position 5,278,988 of record CM062936.1, read on the forward strand.
GTAAATGAATGAACAAACTCATAGCTTTTTCCAAGAGATAAAGGAGACATCAAGATAGTGAAAACCAAGGAACACGGTGAAATGCAGGCTGGAGGAGAAGATATCAGAGCGATTGTACAAGGTTTATCTATATGTAAAGGGTTTGGTGAGCAATTTAACTCAGGAGTTTATAATTTAAGAAGTTATCAAATATATATACATGCAGATAATACAGATTATACAGATTTATACAATAATATATTTTTTCTGAGCTGTTTATTGCAACATATTAACTTTTTTCCTTTTTAATTGGTAAAGAATATTCCAGCTACAAATGGGTAAATATGGTTTCAAGAAATCCTAATGTCATTAATATTGTTAATTTTTGACACGTAATGACTGTTCAAAAGAGCCTAATGCTATTAATATTGTTATTAATAGAAAAATTCACCCTGAATGCAAAACAGAATATAAATAAACACTTCGCAATAGAAACCTTTAGAAATAAAGTGCTTCATATATAATATTGTAGAATATTCTTAATAATTCACACACTGAAATGTTGTAAGGATGGAAGAATTATAGGTCAACTTTATACAAGGGGAATCTTATGATACTCGCTTTTCCTCGGACTTTTTGGTAATTCAGCTACACAGAAGGACAGGAAGAATTCTGAAATGCTAAGGAAGCTGGCTTTTGTCTTATTTGTCTGGAATATATCTTTGTTCATGAAGATTCCTCACACATGGTATTTTAGCTCAAGTTTGTAGCTCTTAAATGGCAAAAAAGAATTTCATACTTTTCTCAGAATTTTCAAATAAAAGGCAACATCCTGGAATTTTATGTGAAAATATACCACCTTTGTTGTCTATATGACACACACTGGGCAGCATGTGTAAAGTCACCATTGGTTTTCAGTGAACGTTGATAAAGGATGAACGGGTCTAGGATATGTGAGTATTGTGTGAAATAAGTGTGTTATCCTTCTATGTTGCAAGACTCTCTCTACCTCAGGAACTCTTGTGCTACCTCTCTGTAACTTTGAAACAGAAACTTTGTGGAGGGGTGGTAAAGGGATACTTTTTAATTGGTAAACATCGTTAAGAACCTAGAATTTAATAGGAGACTTTGTATTTAGAAATCTAAAAATAGTCATTATTTTTTACATTACTGCTCTAATGGAATTTCTTCCCTCTCTCATTCCGTTCCAATTCATTTCAGCCATCAGTGAAGTACAGAATCCTAAATGGGAAGTGGAAATAAAAATCTGGCTGTTATTGATGTGTTTTAGTAATGATAAGATAAAATTGAAAGTTGGGGGCATTTTTAAAGAACACCATGCATATTTCTATCAAAATACTTCAGAGCTGTTATATAGACATAGACAATAGGCAGATCAATATAATGTTAAGGTTACAAAATCTGGCATGTAAGGGCTTAAATTTGAACCCTGGCTGTACATACTGGCTGTAATTATTTCAAACAAGTTAAATTTCCTAAGATTATAGATTTTAGCTGTAAAATCAGGAGAAATATCTATATCAGGAGAATTTAGCTCTATAGATTCTAGTTATCACTATTGTGCTATAGTAAGTTATGAATAAATTTGAAACTGGTTTCTTAAACCATGAGGCCTCTTGATAAAGAAAACTGAAATTTGAAAAGAAAATGTTAGTTTTCTTAAAGACAATTTAAAACACTTTGGGACCATCTCATATAAATTTGAATTTTGTCTGATTTGATTTCTATTCTCTTTTATCACAGATTTTATGAGAAAGACATTTTATAAATGTGTAAAATATTAATTCATATCTATGTGCTCAGAAAGAAGACAGACTCCTTTAAGAAGCAACTTGGTCTGAGACTGGAAGTGATGTTATAAATCTGCCAGAGTGATCTGATGTCACAAAGAAGTTCCTCATGCTGCATTATCTCTGTATAAGAAGGTTGGTTAGGGCCAGCCCTGTGGCCTAGTGGTTAAGTTTGGAGCGCGCCACTTCGGCAGCCTGGGTTCAGTTCCCAGGCACAGACCTACACCACTTGTCAGCAGCCATGCTATGGCGGTGACCCACATTCAAGCAAAAAGAGGAAGATTGGTGACTGATGTTAGCTCAGGGTGAATCTTCTTCAGCAGAAAAAAAGATGTGGGTTAGAGAAAAATGTACAAGAGAAAGACACACTGATGCCCTGCATGGCATCAAAATTTTAAAAAATGCTTCTAAAAATTACTAGAATATTAAGAAAGAATCATTTTGGATATTTATAAATAGAAACCAAATTGTCCCGGATTATCTGCTTCCTTTGTGAACTTGAGAGGGACAGATCATGGCTGATGGGACCTTTGGAAAACCATTCAGGTAAGAAGCTGAGATCTTTTGTCCTCCTTTGTCCTCCTGTTACTTCCTTCTGTTCCTCCTCTGTCTCCTCCAGGATAATCAGATAAGTAACTGGCACTCATTCTCAAAGCAGATGAGTGTAGTTTTTCTGATAAGTTGTAAGTGTGTATCTCCAAATGAACAAAGTAGAAAAGCCTTGAATTTCCTTAAATATATCTTTATTTTAACAGTCCAACAGTGCCACCTTTTTTAGTTAAGCATCATCTTTGATCTATTAAAAACCTTTTGTAGATTTATACCCTTGCATTATAACATATGGTTTCTAACTAATAATTTTTAATTTTAAGGATCTCCTTCTTTGTTTGCCCTTCTCTTCCCATTTTCAGCACTTTATGAGTTTCAAGTAAAGAACTGGAATTGTAAAGGGCCAGGTAGGTATCAGGTTAAGGAATGAGGGTGATATGTCTCCCTTGACTCAGTTTGGATTAAAGCTGGAGCTACAAAGTGGGGAAAATAGAAAAGAGAATGGAGCTGGTAGAATTGAAATCTGCCCCCAGCTGCTCTTTTTCGTATTTGGAGTTTTACCCATTTGAGTAGACCTCCTAGTAAAACAGGATAATAAGGGATTAATGGAACCATTAGTCCCACCTAAGTGTTCCTTTTCTCCTCTTCAAAAAGCTATTGTTGCCCAAATCATTTTCCTCTCAATAGCGTAAGGGAAACCCTGCTTGAGACACAACAACCTTGCACATCCTCATCAATGAGTATGTGTGTCTTCCTCAGGGCATCTTAGACCAGGTACTGATTGTAGACAGTGCCTACTTTTATTGCAAAGCTTAGGTAAATAAGGATTGTTTTAAAAAGTGAATTATCTTTTCTCGTACCAAGTGTTTTGATACAGTTCAAACCAAAGACTCAACATCAAAAATTCTAGAGGCATGAAAAACAATACCTTACAAATAATAGTAAAATTTGACACCAGTTATATATAAACATAAATGCATTATGCAAGTTGATTATCCATGGTGTTCTGGACTAAATGTTTGTGTCCCCCCAAATTTCAAATGTTGAAATAGTAACCCCCGACGTGACGGTGGTAGGAATTGGGGCCTTTGGGAGATGATCAGGTCATGAGGGTGGAGCCCTCACAAATGGGATTAGTGCTCTTATAAAAGAGACCCCAGAGAGCTCTCTTGCTCTCTCCTTCTGTCATGTGAGGACACAGTGAGAAAACAGCTGTCCGCAATCTGGAAGACAGCCCTCACAAGAACTCCACCATGCTCGCACCCTGATCTCAGACTTCCAGACCCCAGGACTGTAAGAAGTAATTTCGGTTGCCTATAAGCCACCCAGTCTCTGGTATTCTGTTATAGCAGCCTGAACTAAGACACACAGTGAACCAATATACCAAAAATTGCACATAAAATCACACTCTACTGTATCATAAGTTTTATTTCTTTTAAAATAATATGCTAACTATGATAAGTAATTAATTATGAATCTTTTCCTCTTGTTTTCTTTAGAAATTGAAAAGGTTTGGAGCCTTCATTTTTCCCTCATAACAAGAATTTTAAACAATGCCATTGTTTCAGAGTGGCACTCCAAGTCAGGATCATTCTTTCCATAACATCCCATGTGGCTCACTAGACCATTTAGATGAGTTCATGGCTGAGGTCTTCAAACATAGACATCTTGAATCATTACTTTCTTTTTGACCGATTATAATGCTCAAAAGTAGCCTTTAGTAGGGTACCACAATCTTTAGGGACTGTGCCAGTTTATGCCTGATGTCTCAGTGTATGTACTAATAGCATCTTTGTCATCCTTTATTTAATTCTCAATGTCCTAATTTGGAGGTAAATTATATGGACACTCTGGTTATGGAGAAAAAGAATCCATATATGGAATCTTTGCTGACTTCAGGGGTTAGCTTTCTGCTATGACAGTTGGTACTTACGGATTAATTGTTTGCATAAAACCACCAATGGGTTTTTGCTATTTTAAGTAACTTGATTGGAGCCACTTCTCCCCCCATCTCTTCCCTGAGTCATTGCCCAAAACCCAGCATGTTGCTGAACTAAATGGAAAATCTGATGAGTAATAAACAAACTTGTTAAATGAAAACCACACAAAATAGAGGCTGACCATATAAATACATACTGCAGCTGGTGTAATAAACTAGATAGTCCCCATGCTTCTTATTTTGGATCTTAATTAACTCTCTAGTTATGTCCTTATTAGCCTAATAAAAGGCAAGTTTAAAGAATTACGCTCTTGATTCCAACTTGATTTCTTCTAAGGATACATCCCTGTAACCTTTTTTTCCCCCAAATTACTCTTCAATTTAAAAATAAGGTTAGTTCTTTCTGATTCAAATAATTACTATAAGAATATCTTCTAAAGTTTAATATCCTCAAGCTACTCCTTAATCTGCCTTTTATTTATTTTTAAAAATTTTGTCATTGTGGGAAAATATACGTAATATAAAATTTACCATTTCAACCACTTTTAAATGTAAAGTTCAGTGGCATTAAGTACATTCACATTTTCGTGCAACCATCACCACCATCCCTCTCCAGGACATTTTCATCATTTCAAAGTGAAACTCTTTATCCATTCAAGGATAACTCCCTTTTCCCTCCTCTCCCTAGCCCCTCATAATCACTAGGTACCTCATATAAGTGGAATCATACAATATTTGTCCTTTTGTGTCCGGCTTATTTCATTAGAATGATGTCTTTAAGTTTCATCCATGTTGTAGCACGTATCAGAATTTCATTCCTTTAAAGGTTGAATAATATTCCATTGTATGTATACACTGCATTTTGTTTATATATTCATCTATTGGACTTTTGGGTAGTTTCCAACTTTTGACACTTGTGAATAATGTTGCTATGAACATGGATGTACAAATATCTGTTTAAGTCCCTGCTTTCTATTTTTGGGGGTGTACACTCAGAAGTGGCATTGCTGGATCATATGATAATTCTACATTTAATTTTTTGAGGAACTGCCATACTGTTTCCACAGTGGCCCTGGAAATATTTTACCATCCCATCAGCAATGCACAAGAGTTCCCATTTCTCCACATCTCCAACAACACTTGTTATTTTCTGTTTTATTTATTTTTGTATAATAGTCATCCTGATGGGTATGAAGTATTATATCATTGTGGTTTTGATTTGCATTTTCCTAATGATTACTGTTGATGAGCATCTTTTCATGTGCTTATTAGCCATTTAGATCTTCTTTCATTCTTCCTTTTATTACTAAAACTTATGAAATACTCATGTATGTTCACTTGTCCACCCTCTCTACTGCTATCCCTCAACACACATCCCTATATTCCAGAGAATTTTTATTTAAGTATTAATATTATCTTAAGTGCTGGTGCCAATGAAAATTCTCAGCTGATGCTCTGCCCTTGTAGAATGGGATAGTGACAGCACAGTTAAACCATACCTTCCTTGCGACTATCAGTTGCTAACTTACCTCTTTGACTACTCCTCTCTCCCTGTCTTAATTTCTCCTTTTCCTCCTCCTACTCCTTGTACCTTATGTAGATATTTCCAAAGGATTCACCTACCCTAAATTCTCTTCTATCTCTTGTAATTATTTTCCTTCATAAAATTATCTAAATTTAAGACTTATCTAAACACCTAGTTGTTATGATAGGCCAATGATTTTCCCCAACTTCAACAAGTTACTTGCTCAATGCTGAATAAAGATACTACTCTCTTTTGACCATTTTGCCTACCTTCTCCCCTCTGTATTCTACCTGGTTAACTCTCTGGGTTCTTAAGCTGCCTAGAATTCACTGCTATGGTATATTCTTTGATGGGCCAAAGCTGAGCTTCCCCCACACCTCTTTCCATTGCACTGTGGATTTCCAAATCTTAACCTACACGTACTGAATTACAATGGCCTGTTTAGATGGACATATCTTCCATTAGGTCACCGATACAAGGGATTTGTGTTTTATTAATCATTACTTTCCTAGAGCTTAGCAAAGTGCCTATCGCATAAACGAGTACAATATTTGTTTGTGAAATAAGTGAATAAGAGACTTGTGTCCAAATAAAGTCCCTCTTTTAAACCATGTATAGCAATGTTCTTTCTGGATGATTTGCTAATGCCTCAAAGTACTACAAATGGAAAAAGTGTCTTCTCCTCCAAATGTGTACCTCCTTAGCTATTGCCTTTTCTGATACTATTAGTTTTATTAACCTGGAATTCTAAGTTAAAATCCCCATCTTTTCATTACTTTCATCTGCTCATCCCCATTTACATGTTATCATTTGCTATGTTTTATCAATGTCACCTGCATCATGTTCCTTGACTCTAGCCTTTGGTCTCCATTCCCATTGCCTCTGCTTTCACTTCAATAGCTCATATATTTTGCCTGGACTAATATAATGGCTTCCTAATTGTTCTTCTATATTCCACTTCTCTGACTTATCTGCTCTCTATTCTGCCAAAACAAGTCTCCCTTGTTCAAAAATAATTCATGGATCCCTATTTCTCTTCAAAAATTATACAATCTCCTTAATATGTCATCCTAGCTCCCTACCTCCTTGACCCTACCCCCACCCAATGTGGTCAAAACTCTTCTTTCTCAATCTGAATTTCCACTAATCTAGCTCAAGTACTATTTACTTTTAAGGATTCGATGTTCCTACATATCACCACCTATGTGCCTTTGCTTACATCAAATGAAATGCCTCTTCCCATGTTAGATGTCCAAAATCAGATATTTTTTCTTCCATGGGAATTTTTCTGTTTCCAATTCAAGTGCAAGCAAGAATTAATTACACTTTCCACTGAACTTGCATGCAATTATTTTGTCTTCCTTATGACATTTGGCAACTTACAGTTTGAAGTATTCTTATTTGTGAATGTGCCATTTTCTTGTATATATTGTAAGTTCCTTGCAGACAGGATCCTAGGATTATTATATTTTGCTCTCTCAAGATGAATTATATAGAAGACTAGTACACTGAATTTTTTACATTTTTTTGTAGAAGCTCAATGATTATTTCTTACACAGGTGAATGAATGAATGAATTAATGAAATTTTATTTATGGTTGCACTGAAATTCCTCCCTCCTTACAATTATATAATCTGTTTTTGGAGTCTCCATGAATCTTTTCTTATAAACTGCAGGAAACCCTCATCCTAAGTCTTTAAACTCTTCTCTGACCCTTGATTCATGCTTCTCCCTACATTATGGCACAGATGCTCCTATCCAGCAGATAATTAAAATTATCCATTAGGAATATGTTCTTTCATGAACTCACATAATTTTATTCATTGTACATGCTTTTTATTTACCCTGAACATTTCCATGGTAGCCTTTCTTATTTAAGGTTCTGTTTCCTAGGAAATTTATGACTGTCCACTGTTGCCCAGCAATAGAATGCACATAGCCTGTATTCTATATTTGAATCGTTGTTCAAAAATGAGTCTTAGGTAACCCTATCGTTCACTTACAATGCCTATGGACTAAGTCTTGATTATTTTGTGGAAACGTTTATGTGTGCTTTTTCTTCCTTCTTCTTTTTTTAAAGTAAAATACACTGGTGTAGGAGGTGGCACAAGGAAAACCTGTCAAAATTATGCGCAACCTGAAGTCCTAGACAGCTTCACTTATTCTATAAATTGAAATATAGAAATTCAGTTTGCCGCAGCCCAAATGTCAGGTCAAGAATTGCTACAACATTAATTACTAAGACAATTTTAGTTTTTGAAGCTTGGAGCTTTCCTACTTAAAAGTCAGTGTAAGAAATCAGTATGTTCTGTCACCACTGAACTTTTCCCCAAATATTACAGCTTTTGCTTGTTCTTCTAGAGAGAGGGCTTCTTTGAGATTGAGAAGGAGCATTGTTCCCCACTGTCTCCCCGATACACATGATAAGAGAGATGCAAAGATCAGCAGGAGGATAAAAGGGAAATGCTCCTTTTTATTGGTCATGATTATGTACGTTGAATAGCAGAATATTTTCCTAGGGTCTCTGTGCTTATAATTGGAGTAAATTATCAAGTGTGTTAATAATGCAAATGCCTCATCAATTATTTTTGTCTCCCCAATAATATTTATAAATTTTATGAAATTTTCTCTTTATCAATAACTCACATATTCATTGCTTTAATAACATTCCAAGCAAATGTGGAATCAACAGAAATGTCACAGTACTATACCTAAACGATGGCACCTTACATAAGGTCCATGGCAGAGGAATGGTAAGGATTGGAGCTCAAAGCCAAATTAAGCTTTATATCATAAGAAAATGGCACAGGCCACATATAACACTAAAAAATATCAGGATTCCAACTGCTATCTTGATTTCCGAATAAGAAAAATCAGACTCCAAACTTTTTATGACGTATTATCAACATCATCTCATGCACCTCTGGTATCCAATACATATGTATTACTCCCATCTAATAAATCACACAGAATGTCAACACTTCAGGAATTTTCTGGATAAATCATCCTTGATCAAATTGTGTACAAGCATTTGCCAAAGACTCACTTAAGACTTTGTATTAAATAGAAAGCATAATGGACATGTTAATTATTAATTCCTAGTGGTCTATGTTCCATTCTTCTATTAAGAAACATCTCGTATTTACTGCAGCATTATTCACAATAGCCAAGATATGGAAACAGCCTAAGTGTCTGTCAATGGATGAATGGATAAAGAAGATGTGGTATATATATATGTGTGTGTGTGTGTGTGTGTTCAATGGAATATTACTCAGCCAGGAGAAAGAAGGAAATCCTGCTATTTTTGACAACATGGGTGGACCTTGAGGGCCTTACATTAATTAAGATAAGTCAGACAGAGAAAGATCAATACTGCGTGATATCACTTACATGTGGAATCTAAAAAGCCAAGCTCATAGAAACAGAGAGTTGAATGGCGGTTACCGGGGACTGGGGCATTGGGGGAACTGGGGAGATGTTGTTAAAAGGTACAAACTTGCAGTTAGATCAATAGGTTCTGGAGTTGTAATGCACAGCATAGAGATCATAATGAACAATACTGAATTATTAACTTCAAAATTGCTAAGAGACTAGATCTTAAATGTTCTCACCACAAAGAAGTAACGATAACTATGTGACGTGAACAGAGGTGTTAGCTAATGCTATGGTGGAAATCATACTGGAATATGTAAATGCATCAAATCAACACATTGTACACCTAAATTTACACATAGATTTAAGTCAATTATATCTCAGTTAAAACCAGTGAATAGACAAAAATTTATTTCTTAAGCTTCTCACCTCATGTCTCTGAACAAGTGCCTACTCAAAGAGTAATGGGGTTACCAGTTTTAGGCTAGGTTGTAGCTATCGCAGGATTTCTGGTGTGCCTGTGTGTGGAGAGTTGTAACGAAACCCATCAGCCTGTCTACATGAGAGACCCAGAGGCTTCCCTAAGGAGAACACATTTGAAGAAAAGAAAAATATCAGGCCCAATTAAAGAATTCAAACTTTGTTCTTTGGATGTTCTGAATACAATGTAATGTCTCCCCACATATTCTTCCCCTAGTCCATCCTAGGAAAAGGAGTTATGACTTAAAAGGGAAAGTGTTCATTTTACCAAAACTCAAAAGACTTTGATATACAAGGTATAATGATTAACCTTCCTTATAACAGAAAATACAGAGAATCATGGTAGAACTCAACTCGGCTTCACATCTGAAGAACTCAGGTACAACTGGAGTGCCTATGGAAGGACATTACTTACGAAATGGAAAAGTTTTGATTAATTCCTCACAGCGGTTCCTGATAGAAATGGGGCGATATTTACCAGAGTTCAAAGTGCCTTGAAAAGGGAGCAGCGATGTCTCATGGAATGAAGTGCCACAAGGCTTCACAGGCAGGACCAGGCATCCATGCACAGAGTCCACAGAGAAAATGTCCACAGAGACAATGGACACACTACCAGACAATACCACGGTGGTAGGTTTTAGCAGGTGAGCAAGAAACTGCAGGTTTCCCTGGCAACTAGAGGAATTTCCTTTCAGCACAAGAGATACATCTCCTAAGAAGTCCCAGATATAATTGTTGCCAGAGACATTGCAAGGCCAAGGACCTTCTAAGAAGAGGAGGAGCACGAGTCACTGAAATAAAATTTACCACCAATAAAGTGACCCTATTTAAACCTGCGTTTAACTGTAGTAACTAGCTTATGCCAGGCAATTTGTGACAATTATTTATTTACTCCTTTGAAATATGGGGGAGAGAAACAAGGGAAGTAGATCTTGCATTATATTTATGCATGCCATCTAAAAATCTTTTAGAAACATACAGTCATCCGTAAATCCTTAAATAAACAAACTCAGTGATTTAGTGGCTATTATAATTTGCTTCCCATTTCATTTCCTTGTAAGTGTCACCACTGTTCAACAAAGTTGGCTCCCTTAATAGAGTGTCCTTTCTTACAAAGTTGGGTATCTGCAATCACCCAGAGATCCATACGACGTTAAGAAGCAAGGGCATTCCTCAGTCAGTCTTGAACTATTAGGGCAGACCTGAGTTCCAATAAGGAAAAATGGACTCCTGAAGAGGCTAATGGACACTATGGGTCTCACCTACCATTGTAGGGGAGGGAACATTATTTTCTCTCTACCCCTTCACCATTCACACCCTACAGAGACTTCAGCTGTGACTCTCATCAACATTCTGAAGTATGGACTCAAGCGGCTGTATATAATGAAATCCACAATCCTATTCACCCAGTTTTACACCTTTTTAGATTCCTATTCACCCAATTATACAGTCACCTACTGTATAATTGAAGTTGTCCAACCACGGTAAAGATTAACTATCAGACTAAACTCGGAACTCCATCAACTTAGAGTATCGTGTTCACTAACTCCTAAACATAATATAGAAACACAACATTTCTAAGCTGTAGTCATGCAATTCTAAAAGCAGTTTAGGATTTTCTCAAAGAAGTGCTTTTAACAAAATCGATTAGACACATGCATTTCCTACATTATTGTCTATTTTGTTTGATGATTTTAGTAGGATAATAATCCTAATATGAAACATGCTCATGTATGGCATTAGAATGATAATTAATCGAGAAAATTTAGGTTGACTACTGTAACATACTATGCTTGTTGAGATACCTAAATGTCCTGCTTTTTGTCTTTTGGAGGGCTGTATCATACGCCAATTCTGATAGAATACGTGCTGTTATGACACAACAGCAGAAGACTCGCAACGTGAAATAGCGTTCAACTAGTTTGTTGATCTGTTTGACACTTTATTCTTTTCTTGAGGTTTTTTCTAATGTTCAGTAGTTAGAACAAATTGCACTTGACAAAAGGATATAATAACCCTATTTGATTTTTTAAGACTACTTTATACAGGATCTGATTTACATATGACACTATTGAAAGTAATTTTTGAATTACATGTACTTTAAAAAAATGCTGATTCTGAAAATGCAGTTGATGAGGGTTTTTCCATTTCTTCTTATCTGTGATAATTTTTATTTATAAAATCTATGCAGCTGCAAGAGAGCTATTCCAGAGTATGTGTAAGTCCCCTGCATCTTGCATTTTTAGGAAAAATAATTTAAAATTATAAGTTAAAAATGCAAATTCATTTTAATTCTTGACTATGTTTTTTATATTTTAAATATATTTTGGTAATACTTACAGAAAAGGCCCTATAGGACACTAAGTGTGATCCAATGAGATTTAATTTATTCATCAACTTTCAAATCTACCACATTTATAAAAAGCTAAATCCTAGTTTTGGTTAAAGGTATTTTTAATTGGTTATGAAAAGTAAGGCATATTTGGCAAATTTTTAATATTTAGCAATAAAATATGAAATAAAAATGTTATAAGAAAATAATACATAACCATACTAATTATTGCAAGCTTGAAAGAGTGCTCTGCCCTGTTTAATATGGTAACCTATGACTGATCAGTTATGTAGACAAGCAGAACTTAATTAGACATGTGGAACAAATGCGATTTAAAATAGCAACAAAAATCACTTCAGCTCCAGAGCTATTTCAAAAGCACAGTTAGATCCTGAAGTGGAAAAGAAATAGTATTACAAGAAAACCATGAAGCCATCACTGGGGAATTTTTTTAAAATAGTGGAACAGTGTTTTACCTGGGAAAAAAATGTAGAGCAGCAGAAGCCCTAGGAGAGAATGTGTAACAGTCACCAGGCTCCTCGAGACTAGAGAGCAGATTGCTTCAATCTCCCTTAGTCAGCAAGAAAGCAGAAGAAGCAGAGCAATAAGAAAAACAGTATGAAATAAATAAAAATTCAATTCTAAACTTCAAGATGAGCAATGATAGATATACTTTAATGTAAACTCACTATTGCTCTGGTCCCCTCCTTCCCAAGAAAGCCTGAGCATACGAAACCCGTCCTGTCATTTTAAAAGTTTCGATTGCTTGGCTGCTACATAGCCATAAGTGCAGAGCATTTGAGGAGAAAAGAATCACAGGATAGAATGGCTGAGAAACCGGGGTTTGTTGCACTGGCCTAAAATACTGTCTTTAGCAATCAGTAACAATATTTCTTTTATAAATTGTTTAAATAGAGGGGGAGACCTATGCTCTATAGTAGAATTGATGGGGGAATGTAGGCTGGGTTGGTATGTACAAATGGGTTCAATAAGTGTTTCCAGAAATGCCCAATTAATGGTAGTGGAGCAAGGGGGCAGAAGATACAAGGATTCTTTAATACTTGTTGAAAGAAACATTCAAAAATTTAGAATGAAGACAAAACAGGCATATCAAATTTTTAGGTAACACTAAGTTGGTTTTAGGATGGACTATAAACAATAAATTATGAAACAAAATCAAATTTAAAAAACAAATAGGCTGGCTGGGCACAGTTAAAAAGAAATCTAATATAGATAATGCTAATTTTTGTGGTATATTAAAAAAGAATATTACAATTTGTCATATTACAGAGTAAGAGTGGCATTATTGGCAAGATTTTATGGGAGGCAGGGCCATCTTGGAATATTTCTTGTTAAGGTGTAAAAACAGATGGAGCTATTGAAAATTTTAAATCAGTCTCAGGCTACATGAATAATTATTGTGGATCTTAGGAAGTTAGAGAATTCTCCTATACTCTGTTCTGGGCGCATCATATCTGAGCACTGTGTTCAGTCTCACACAATCAATTTATCAATTTGATGATATTGAAAAATTGGTACATTTTCAGATGATGAAAGATCTTCAAAAATAAATAGTTAAAATTTTTATAGGACCATTTAAGGACTCACAAAATTAAAGTTTATAGGTCTCCAGAGATGATCTAATCTAACCTTTCCATTTATAGATGAGACTGGCTTAGAAATTATGGTCCAAACCAGGAACAATAACAAGATATCTGACTTGATACAAGAAAAAGTTTCTAACATTTGGAACTCTCTCAACATGAAAAGCTGAAACTGTTGATGTCGTCTTTATATCCTCACCACTTGTGCATCATCAACAAATGCTAGCTGAAAAAATTAACTACGTGGGATTTGAAATAACCAATTATTAACTTCCCAATACAGCAATACAGCAATGATAGACATCTTAGCTCTTAGACTTTTGATTTACTTTACTGTTGCAACTAATGGTGAATATTTGGGGAAACTTCAAAGAAAAATTTTGAAGCAAAATATGTGAATATATTTTATCTTCTAAAAGTAGGAAAAACATTATGTCTTTAACTGGAAATTATGATGAAAGTAGGCCATGTTTCACAAAATTACATCTTGCAGTCTAATATAAATAAAATAAAAATCCAAAAAATGATTACATATTTCATGAAGTAAATCATTGTATATTAGGTAATCCAACTGTTATAATAAAGTCATACTATGATTCTTAATTAGTAAGTTATTCTTTAATATCTAGAATGAAAAAACCAAGCTGCTCATAGATATTTTGTGTTCCAACAATGTTCCTTTCTCAAAGAAAACAAATTCTGAATTTGAAAGTGACATTGTTTGAAAACTTTGAAAATCAGTGATCTACAAAAAACAGACTTGAAGTGCTATTTTGGAAAATGCTTTACACAGAATTTACAACAGAAGTTAAAACTTTAATTTCATATATTTTATAAATTTATTTTGCCAAGTGATTAATAACTATAGCATTTTCATAAAAGGTTTTCACCAGATGTTATATTGGACTGAAATTTGACAATAGATGTACCTCATTTGCTTACTTGTCTGATCATTAAGAATGAAAGACAATGTTCCATACTTAAAACAATAGAAATTTTAAAAAATGAATGACCAATTAACTAAAATTGGGTTTACGTTATTCTGAATCGTTTGGTTATTAACCTAAAATATTTTCAGTATGTTTTTACAATTTGTTTAGTAACATTTTCTCTCTTCATTTCTTTAATAAAACACATTGGAATCATCATTTGAGCAAAACTTTTCTTAACAAGTATACCAACTCAAACAACTTTTCCTTTTCATGAGAATATATCTTTACCATCATATTTGTGCAGAAAGAGCATCAACTTTCTCTGTAAAAATACCAAAAGTGAGACATAATTGTGTTATTCATGAAAAATGTCATATCAATATTAGACTTAAAGCACATTGACTCATGTGTAGATATATAGATATGATATGGGCATGTAATACTCAAGTGAATGCATACACATATCTTTTAAATACCATACAAGTTTCTATCAGAAATGAAACAAAGTATAAGAAATTATACTCACCTACTTCTGCCATTTCTATTACTCTGTATATGGGTATCAATCACTCATAATTATAAATGTACCTTATTAGATGAATATTAATAATCGAATATTATGACTTTGTAGAAAATTATTTTCCATAAATGAATACATGTGTATTATATATTTATATATATATATATATATTTAGTTTTCAAATTTATAAGCAGGTACCCATTAAAATAGTAAGGTAGTTTAAGACAATCATGAAACAGTAAGGTAGTCTAGCATATTTGTTTAGAGATCATTAGATATTTGTTTGAGAAACTTCATATAAAGATTTTTTAAAATTAAAATTTCATTACCTACTGAAGATCAGTTAGCAGTCATTAGAGGACATTTCTAAACTTACATCAATTTCAGTCCTGTTTTAAACTTTCTATTTAATTAGATATAATTCCAAGCATTTGAATAGAGGAATCTATGTAAATCTATATTTGTAGCAGGCTATGAAAAAGAGTATAGTTGGTTAACAATAATATGATACTTTAAATTTGAAATTTATTATAATTAATATATTTCCACTTATTTATGATGAGAAAAAAATCCTCTTTTTAATTCCATGTGAAGGATCACATACTTTTAAGTATGTATTGGCTTTTACTGAGAGATTTGATTCACATTACACATCAAGTTATTGAAGTTAAGGGGGAGATTTTAACTAAGTGTCTCGCTCGATTATCTTCTTCACATTATGCTTCCAGAGAAACTTTTAGATACAGGCAAAGCAATCAAACCCTGGATGCACTTTTCAATCTTGTGGCATTTCAGGTTGCTGGACTTCGAGAAAATATCTTTTTATGCCTCTTTCTCGCTCCTCTGTGTGTTGCAGAAATATCCTCTTATAGATGCTGGGCGCCTTCTCCTTGGGGACAAATTAATTATGTTGTTTGTACAGAACATGCATATTCTGATATTTTGTTTAGTTTTTTTTTTTTGTCCTAGCTCTGAAGGATAAAAGCAGTATTTAAATACTCTGTTTTCTGCCAGCTGTTTTTGCTGAATTTCTCTGCTTATGACCACTTGAAAGGAATGTGATATATTAAGTGTTTAAGAGGAGAATCTTCATCAGATACCAACAGGTTCAAGCATTGATTCCTCCTCCATTTTTAAAAAAGATTCTTTCTCATAAAGTCCAAAATGCTTACCAGGATAAAGAAAGAATAATTGTTGTAATGGTGTTTATGAATATATGAGGGAAAAAGCCTACATTAAGGCTTGTGATGACTCTACGTTTGCTATTCGCCATGAAGCTTTGATTATGGCTATAATCAATATTGAGTTTTCTGTGAAGCCTAAAACTTCCTCTTCCTTAAGAATTTTGCTCTTTTATTATATAATCTTTTCTTGCCTATGAAAACAAAGTTAATGTTGCACAGATCTATATTTCACTAGCTTTAGTATCTAAATATTGTAGGCTCGATACTGAACTCCATCACATATTGTATTATGGGGTCAGATAAACTCAAGAAACCTTCTGGTAAGAGGGATGTAGTATAAAAATGAAAACTTAACCAAAATGAAAATAGCTGTGTGCATAAGAAGGAAATCATGGTAAATATCAATAAGGAGTATGTGGGAAGCTGCTATAAAATTAGTAATTTGTAGCCTTCCATTCCTCTGGCGTGGTATCAGAATTCTTATACAACTAGATATCCTGCTTCAAGAAAATGAGGAGAAAATAAATTATAGTAACTAATCTCTCCTTTACTTCCAAATTCCGTACCTAAGAGTTAGAAAGCATTTTTATATCATCTAATCCACATAATAGATTTTGAAACCAAAGTTTAAAAAAGGTGAAGTGATTTATGCAATGTTATACAATTTGTCAAGTGGCAGGTTAAAGACAGAAAGTAAAGATTCCTTGGCTTAGTTTGGTGTATTTTCTCCTTACTTGTACCCTCTGTAAATATTCTGTAGCTTTTGGTTTAGGGCAACATTCTAGATAAAAACAGGACTTTTGTTTTCTTGAAGGTGATATTCAGTATGGAAGAATAAAGAATCGGGAATTCAATAATTTGGCTCTAACAAGCAATAGATTGTGCTTCCTCTCCTTCTCACCCCAGAATGCCCTTTAGATGTTTCTATCATGCAGACAAAAACTAATGCCAACCACAGTTGTGCAGATAGGTGTCATACAGTGTCATGTCAACCCTTGTAGCCTAGAAACCAATCTCATTTCTTAAGGTGTAAAATCATTCTCCAATTATTTACAACTCCCATTTCTCCAATTTATGTTTTTCTAAGAGAGAGTTTATTCCAGATTCCTAGGGTATAATTTAGATCCTACTAAATTGGAAGTTTTGTGAATGAGGCTCAGAAATAAGCACTTTAAACAAGCAGACAAGATGATTTTGATGGAAAATAAAACTTGAGAATGATTAACTTAGGGGTTGTTATGGATGATAAAGAAAGAGGCAACATGGATGAAAGGACAAAGGGAAAAACCATTCAATTTTAAGATTATCTTCCTCATTGGTATGTCAATTTGACAGAGCAAATAATGAAGAGATTGCAGTAAGGAGGGGTCATTATTATGAGTGAAAATATGCCAGTTGTAGCCATACATAAGATCAAAGACATGGACACCAGAAACCCTTAAAAATCCAACAGGGACTCCATACAAAGATCCTGGCATACTGTTAACATTTTCAAAATCTTTCCTATTACTCAAATATAAAAGGTGAAACTAATAACAGAAAAAATAAATTAGCAGTCCAAATTCTCTAGAGATTAAAGGAAAAACAATAGAGTAAATGAGATGAATATGAAGAAGACATTAACTATTCAGTAGAGGTCATGTATTAGTAAATGTCATACATTGTGATGCAGTGGAGTACAAGGAAGAATAAATTCACCGAAATATAGAGATCTACATCAGCCCTGGGCCTGGGCATAGTTCACATCTACATTTGACAGGAATATTATGCTGTTCTTAGTATAAAATGTATATAAAATTATTGTTCGACAAAACCCACAAAATTTAATTCAGTGCACTAACACTTTAATAGATGTATTGACATTCTGACATATTAAATATAGATAAATTAACACAGAGCCCAAACTTATAAATCAAATACTTATTTACCTGATATCCTAGAATGAACATCCAGAAATGTTTATTAAGAATCTGTCTTCCTGTAGAACAAATCTAATTAGACAGACATCAAACAATCCACATTGATCTCTCCCCTCTCGGATCTATCACACTAATAGTAACATAGAGTTTACTACTTAATCTCTAATTGAAATCATCCAGACATGGAACTTGAGGAGCCTTTGGTGAGCATCTAGCCCAACCACCCAACATATTACAAATGGAGACAGTAAGGCTGAGACTTTAAATGACTCTTGTGGAATTCCGTAGTTGTTTCTGTGAGTTAAAGTCTACCAGATGTGCTCAGGAAACGCTAGTGCTGTACAGCATGGTAACAGGAGATTGGAAAAAAAACAAACATGTTCACTGGTTGAATAATTTTGGAAAACTGAATTAAACAAATTTAAGCAAGTTTCTTTAGCAGGAGTTTTCAAACAAATTTGTTGGGCCAAAGAAAGTTTAAGTTAATAGATATATATTAATATGTATGTGGGCAAAATGTGCCTTTTTGAGCTCGTTTTTTCCAGTTACATCATAAGCTCCTTTTAAGTGAGAACTATTCATTCCCCATAAAACCTAGGAATGTGCTTCATAAATATTTGTTTAGGGATCATTTATATATTATTAAGCGTGTACCCAGTCATACAGATGAAACAGAGATCTAGGTGTTTAAAAAGTAAAATAAGAGAATGTCATATAATTTGTTTGTCTGCCTACTAGACAAATAATATGACCCATCCAAGCTAACCCAGGAAAGTGATGCTCTAGCTCCAAATAATTGGACCGCACCACGGGATACACACCTGAGGAGAAGGCCTGCTTGAGACTGCTTTCTCTCACTATCGTGGAGCCCCATTAATGTGCTTTTCCAATGACTGCAGGGGCCAAATTTTGATACGTATGCACATCTGAGGACTTTGACAAGAACATAATGGAGTAAAACTCTGTCTTTCCTGTCTTTCTATTTACAAATAGAATATTTTAAACAATTATTTTGAAAACCATGTGTAGTTAATAAAGGTATCAATACCCATCTATTGAGTATGAGTTTCCTTATTCTATAAAAAATCCACTTAGAAAGGATAAATATATTTCAAATACATGTAGAAGAAAGGAATGTAAAGATATTGTCTAATAAGTCAAGAATTCAGATAAATGGTGCTTTAAGAGTCTGACACATAGTAATGCTTAATTTGTGTTGGAAGCTAATCTACTTTTAAAAACATTCTCCCATGAGTACTGGCACCTTAATTTTTTCTTAATATTGAGCAGGTAGCTATTATAAATTCAGGATAACATATTTGATAAAGTAGTTAATATGGCATTCTCACCTTGTACCACTAGGGATAGTCTTATCATTTAAATATATCTTTGAGCAAAAGTACAAAGTTATGAAAGTTAAACTATAATTCCCTGAAATAAAAGTCAGTGATTGCATGCAAAATATGAATTTCAGAATATAATTGTTGATCAGTATTTGTTGTTGTTTTAAATTTTCCCAGCTGATATGGAAAATTGCCATCATTTTAAAGAAAACTCAGTGAAACTACTAGCCCATACTCAAGAAGAAAATGTCCTTTAAAGTGTTTATTTTTTAATTTACATTTTCCCAGCAATAAATCACAGCAATGTTGATCTCTAATACCCCTCACTTCTGATTTGTATATGTAGCTATGTGGTTATGTGTGTGTGCATATGTATGTGTATACTTGTACATAAGTGAATATACATTTATAAAATGGTTGGCCAGTAGAATGGAAATAATTTATTGTCTTGGCAGAACAATATTACTAGCTGAATACAAGCTTTGACTCACTGTCTTGAACTCATTAAACATTACTTCTTAGGTAACTATTGCTGTGTAGGTATAATGTTTGAATAAGTCCCTAGAAGAAACTTATTTATAAAGGAGTTTTAAAATATGTATACATGTTTTTCCCTATCTGAATTGAGAGAAAAAAATACAAGCATACTCTAGTCTCCTCTTTTCATTGTATCAGCTCAGTTGAGAAGTGTGAGTAAATGTAGGACTCTATTTTAACAAACTTGGCAGACATCAAATTTGCTTCATTATATTTTAATTTCATTTTAAATGGAAACCTATTACACCGGTGTGCAAATGGGGATATCACTTACAGATTCATCTCAGGAACTGCCCTAGAAGCACCTCTCTTCCCACCTAGCTTTGCTAATTACCTTACCTTCAATCTCTTACCTGTCAGCCCTCCTGCAGGAAAGGGCTCATTTCCATCCCCCTCCCTCCAAGCATCTCCTCTCCCAGCACACTCACACTCCCCAAGGAAAGTCGGCAATACCACTTTCTAAAAAACCTGTCTAAATTTTAAAGTAATAACACTTTCCTTCTCATAAAAATGAAGTATAGTGGATATAGGACTTACAAGTAGATATTTGATGTGCAGAAGTTTTCATTTAATAAAATTTGTAATGGTCATAACAACAGTTTTGGACTAGTGCTTGGAAACATTATTTTATGAAAACAAATTTCTTCTAAATTTGATTCTTTGATTTTCCTTTCATCAATAGCTTATGAACCTCACATAACTTCTTTATTTTTCCTTTTAATTGCTAATATTATATTTAATAAATGACATTCATAATGGAATCACCATAAAACTTAACAGCCCATGTGAAGATGTATTTTCTTGTATGGATGTCACTTAATCTGATCATTTGGCTTATTATGAAAAGATAAAATCCTACTTTGTGTCAGGACCAGTGAAGCTGATGGTTACTCTGATAGAAGTATAGTGTCATGACCTATATCATGAATGCTGGACCTTTGAATTTTGTCTAGGGAAATCCAGGAAAGTAGCAAATTTTAAATTGAGAGGGTAAGTAGATGTTAATGAAAGAGGAGAAAGAATGTTCCAGAAAGAAGGGAAAGTTTGTGCAAAGTCCTGGTGTAAGAAAAGGCATGCAGTTCACACAAAACAGGAAAATAAAGTCTGACACAACTGTAGATTTCAAGAAGGAGAGAGATAAAGGAAATTTGAAGCTGTTAGGAGACATTGGAATATGCACAATGTTGTAAATTCTGGATTAATTTTAAAGGCAAAAGGAAACCAATGGAGAGTTTTAAACAGTGGGGTGACATGATAAATACTGTAGCTATATGGACATGAATTTTAGGTGGTTGAGAATGAATTTTAGTTGGAAGAGAAGGGATTTGGAATCAGGGAGATCAAACTGTTGGAATAATCTGTGCAAGAGGTGAGAAAAAAAAGACAAGCTGAGTCATAAGATTAAAATGTCAAACTAATAAGGCTAAGCTGATGTGCAATCTGAAGCTCTATCCATAATCACCTGCGTATCTAGAGCAATAATTCATACATTCATTCATTCATCCATGTTAATTTGGACATCTGTCAGACGAGCAATGGCCATCGATCAGTAGCAGTGTGAGATGCTGACGATGTGATAGTGAACATGATATGTATATCATGTATCATATATATCATATATATGTATATATCATATATATGTGTGTTCAAAATTTAGAAATTAAAAGAGGAGAAAGACTTTTAAAAAGAGTAAAAAGTTACAAATTGTGATGAGCTACAACAGAAATTAATTATTTTAATCAAGACCATGATATGATCTGTTTTATAAGATTTTTTGTTGTTTAATATTGATGTATTATATTGGAGAAAAGTTTTGGGAGTGTGAAAATGTAGACACACAAGGGTAAAAGTAGAGGCAGGTTAGGTGTCAACAACCTAAGTGGTGTCAGTGGAGAAAGGAAAAAGGGACAGATGTGAGATATATTTAAGAAGAGCAAGGAGAATTGAAAATAGTTTGGATGTGGAGAACAAGAGAAAAAGGAAGAAATAAAGGATGATTCCTAGGACTCTGACCTGGAAATGAGGCCCAGCCATTTCCTGAGATGGCATAATTTCAAAATAAATATGCTTGGAGTTGGATCCATTGTTGAGTTTGGACATGGCAACATTACAAAATACAACAATGGAGCTAAACTTGGTGGCTGGCCGAGTTTACAGGTGCTTCATTTATTTCAGACAGTTTATAGCCATTGGATTGATCCACAGAACAATGAATTATAGGAAAGGCAAACATTTTATTCTCTCTAAAAATGTCAGCAATTTTGGTTAAGTCTTTTCTCTAACTCATAAAATATCTACATATTCTAATTATATTAAAATGAAATATTAGCCTTTAGCTACAATTTGTGCTATACATCAGTTTAACCTAAAGATAATAATGACAAATTTTTATGTGTATATTTCCAATATCTTCTATGCGCCTGCTCTTCTTACATGGAAAAGGAATCAAAACCTGCTTACTGAAAATACATTGAGAAGAAATGTTGTATTTATCATAGGTTTCATACAAGAAGTTAAGTAAACTTAACAATGGGTTTCTGAGATTTTATTGTACCTCTACATCTTCCAGCTATCACCAAAACAGACAAATGTTTTTAAGCACAGGGTCCCTCATTTAGATTATTTAGGGGTTGCTACGTTATAAGCTACAAGCAAAAGTAAAAGGGATCACGTTATTAAACATAATAAAAACAAAAATAATTTATTTCAAATGTTAAAATGTTAAATTTAATTAAATCAGGCCAGATTTTGAAAATCTGGTCACATATACAACTATTTACTCAATCACTGCAAGTTTTCTAGGATGAAGGGACACATTAAATTTTTTGAATTGATGTTTAAATATTGTTCCCCATACTCATTAGATATAACTCAGTGGCTGAAACAGAAACTATAATCAGATTTTATCAAGTAAAAAATTTAGAGATGCATTATAATGCTATTTACAAGATAGAGAAATATTGAGATAGGACATTTCATACTGTTCAGATATTTCTAGGACAAATTATTTTACTTTTAAAAGAATTTTCAGCCGATTTTTATCAGTTTAAATTATTGAAACTTTAAAAATATTTACAAAACTTAGTTCAGCAGAGTTTATAATAAATCTATTTCAATACACAAATACAAAAGCAATTTAATGTTTATATTTTAAAAGAGTATAAAATTTGAAAGTATATTTTATTTTCAATATCTTTAGACTACTGAGAACTATTTTTGTCTTCATAATAGCTCTAAAAGGTTGACATGCTTGAAATGTTTTCTGCATGATAATTCTTATCTATAAGTCATTATTGAGTTCCTGTTTTATATATAACATATAGTCCTGAATTACAGATATGTTTGCTATAAAGCTACAGGATTTCTTCACAAATTATGTATAACTAGATCAGTCAGCTGCTACTGAAGGTCCTTCCAGATTTGTATAGGCAGGATTTTTGACCTCACATATTCATGATGACTTTGACAAGTCACTGAAGTTTTGACTATTTCTCATGCCCCTGTGTTTCCCCAATAACACATCCAACTCTCATTCACAGATGCCTTTAGACCAGTGTTTTAACACTTAACATGTATAAGAATAATCCATAGATTTAGCAGAGTTTCTGTTTGACCAGGTTGGTATTGTATCCCCTCATTCTGCATTTTAACAAGCACCCCAGGTTCACCTACTGGCGATCTCATTCACACTTTAGAAATACTGCCCCACCATGCTGCTATAAGTCTGGAGCAAATGGAAACGGTGCTCTTTGGTTGGAGAGCACAGAACTTACTAGAGCTTAAGGCAGATATTGGAGAAATTAAATGTGCTAATAGGCTAACAAAAATCGTCTTATGTCTTTTCTGTTTTTATTATTAGTGTACTGAAAAGTCCATTATTAATTTATGACACTGATATTCACTAATAAAGCAAAAACAAGGACAAACCAAAACAAAAACCAAGACACATTTCCATAAAAAGTCACTTCTGTAAATGATCATCATCCATTTCAACACTTAGTTGGAGTTATCATATCTAATATTGTGTATATTACCAGATTGAGAAATGAGTTTTGAAAATATTATAAAGACATGTTACAATTAGCTCACATAAAATGCAGTATCCATTATGACTATTTTTAATATTCACATAGATTATTTGGCAGAATAAAAAATAAAATTGAGAAAGTTTTCAAATCAAGCAGAAAAAAATTTACTTAAACTCATATACCCAAAATATGACAGCTCTTTTGTATACAAACCTACTAGAAACAAGTTCCTCTCATAGTCCATTTAAATATTAACTCAATATATGTCTGAAAAAATTGGGATAAACTAAAAGAAGTGTAAAATGTTAGCATTTAGCAATTCTGAACCAGTTCACAGGTCTAAAATGCACTAATAAACAACAGTTACAAGGAAATCCAGAGAAACTTCCTGTTCCAGCAGGAATGGAGGAAATAGAGATGTGGAAGGAAAGAGAAATTCAATTTGTTTGGCATATCAACATTTCAATGCAGAAAAAGGAACATTTTTCGATATATGAAGATAAACATAGTACAAATAGACAAGAACAACTCATGCTGTCCTATTTTACTCTTGTTTTCTCTAGGGGATTAAAAATTCAAACCCAAAGCTTGTTTTCAGTATGAATAGTCTGGAAACCTAAAAGCAAATAAATGTACCCTAATTAAGACAAAAAATGTTCCAGTTAAAGGGTGGAAATACTACTGTTGAATCCTTAGACCTCAAATATTATTTTCTAGTAATTGAAAAGTAGAATTAATCAAATTGGAAAACCTGTCTGACCAGGTCTAATCCTATGATATAAATTTAATTATAATTTATTGAAAATCATTTATGTGAGTCAAAAGTTCAGTTGATAATGAACTTTTGGACTCAACTGCTGAACTTGGACACAATCTGGTAGAAAACAGGCATTGAGGAAGGAATTTAAATGACTTGGATGTGAGGAATGAGGCGTTGCATCAAGTTGTTAAATACTCAGATTGCTTCATTGTAGTTCTGTTGCAAACTATTCAAGAGAGAAAAACGGGACAATTTTCTGGGGAATCAAGACTGGTCTTTATTTTCTGGAGGAGAGCGTTTAATGCCAAAATTTACTAAAACTTATGTTTTAAAATGAAAAATCATCTTGGAGAACTAACCACATTTTCAAAATCCAAGATTCTGCATCACCATGAAATTTCTTCAGAATATATAGACAACCTCCCTGAGCTCAATAAATCAGATATGGCAAAGGATTGCCTAAATATTACTGAGTCAAGTTTCGATTAAAAATAATCTAATGTAATTACACAGAATATGTTCAGCTTGAAGATCGATGTTTCAGATAGTGTAAAGCTCTATATTATAAATCATTAAAGTCAACAACAAATTCCCATCTATTACCAAGTTTCTCTAGATATCTTATACATCTCCTGTGCTTACTAAATACGTCCAATAATGATTACTCTAGGATAAAAATGCTATAGAAGCACACTTTCATGCCAGCTGAGCCCGTTGAGTACCAGTTAAAATACTTCTAATCATGGAATCATCAATAGAGAGAAAAATTATCTATCAGTTTCATCACTTCATAGACAAATAGGTGTAGTGTAATGCAGAACTATCTTTCTTTATAAAAAAGAGACTTTTATGTCAAATCAGTATGTCTTTGTTCGGTTTAATGATGCATATTCTGTATCATAAGATAATTTAATTCTGACCATGTGAGCCTTAACTATCATCTCGAAATCCTTTTTTTTCCTTTCACTGTTTATTTGGTGCAAATAAAGACCTGTTTGAAGTTGTTTCCAGGAGCCTATTTCCTGATTAGGACCAGTTATTCCACTCTTACTTTTCTGACTCTGAGGGTATTACCACAAGTGCCAATACAAATAAATGATGTTTCAGACAAATTTCATTAATGGTGCTAAAAAAAAAGTAGTTTTCCAGATTCTTGCAAGCCTTGCATACTTTTTCATTTTGCTAATTATAAATACTATGTTCAACAGTTTATCACACCAAAATGCAGTTAGTGTTTACCTGCAGTTTGAAAATGTATACAGTTGGTGCTCTAAAGGATTTTATAATTAAAAGTTTCCAAAGGTTTTAACTCCTTAGATATGTGTGCCCCAGCTGGTTTTATGACTTGGGCCATTACATTGTGTGTGAGGAAGTAGCAGGGACCCATATGAATTAAGTGCTTGAGCCAGCAAGTAGAATTAACCTAATTGGAAACATACATAGAATTTATAGACAGAGCTGTCAGAATGGAATAGTAGGTAGCAAAACTTCCACTCAGGAGTGGACAGAAAATTCTCTGTTTAATCGACCTGGTCCTCAGGCTTCTGATTTGTTATGGAATCATTATCATTCAACAAACAAATATTTACCAAAAATAATGATGTGCAGCAAAGATGTAAAAGGAACAAGACACAGTTTCTGCAGTCAAACAGGCATTAACAGTAAGTAAAATAATATAAATCCTATAGCAGAAATATGTAGAAAGGGGTAAGAAAACTTTGGAAAAATTAGAGCCGGAGTTGAGCTGCTGTTTGCGTTTGGGCTTCCTTAGGGAATATGTAAGAATATATGAGGAGATGGTGCTACATAGAGACATAGAATGTTTCCCTCTGAAAATAATGAACAACTCTACGTATCAAGATGTGTGCACTCAACAAATGGTCATAAAAATATGTGAAACTTCTCAGTTACCCAGAGAAATATACAGATGATTTATCTAAAAAGAGAATTATTCCAAATTAAATAGCTATGGACCAGAATAATGTTTTTAAGACCAAGACTGCTTTATAATATTTGCTTTATTTATCAAAAGAATTCTTTGTGGTAAAAATTCAAAATGAACTAAATTTGGGTAAAAAGAAACTACCATTTGTAACTCTACAGTCTCTGTGTATTGGTGGTCCCAGAAGAGTAATAACAAATATTTACAAACCTCATTCAACTCTTTCCTGTTTGAAGTGAAATAATTATATTTGCTTGCAAAGATATGAATAGAATAACTTATGGTATAATTGTTATATAAGATTTGTTTACATGATGCCATACATATGCAGAGGGAAGTAGAAAAAAACTATAATTAATCGGAAATTTTTCTTATCCTATACTAACTCTATAACTATCTAGAGACATATGGATGTCTCGTATCATATACTTAAAACCCTTGAGACAGTCAATAAACTACTCACTGACCTTTCTGTTAACTGAGATTCATGGACGCAAGGATCATCTTTTAGATCTTACAAAAAGGATTACCTTTTTCTGCTGTCATCAGAAGTTTTTGACCTTTCTCTCTCTTCCCTCAAGAAACAGCTCTAGAATTCCAATTTTGTCTTTATATTTTCAGTGTACAAGCCACAAAACTCCATTTTTTTTTCCTTAACCAAAGCATCATCCCTCTACTGGTTTGCAATATTTTGCACTTTGTGATTCTGAGAAAACTGAACACAAACATTTATTGTCCTCAAATGCAAACCAAAATTTGCTAAAAAAGCAAATCCTCACACCAGATAAAAAGTGTTAATAAAGATCTGACTTGGGCTATGTTCTGATAAAATTCAGATTCAATGTATTTTTAATAAAGCTTACCCTTTTATGTATCGATATTTCATCAGGGCAAATAAATGCATATTTTCGTTAAAAATAATTATCATTTAATGGACTGCACCAGACAGCAAAGGCCAGTCCTTATTTCTAGAAAGACTTGGGGGGGGGGGGAGGGGAGAGGCAAGGAATTCATTCTGTGAGCACTTCTGCTAGCTTTCTTTTGGACTTCTCACTAGAGTCTGTATTGAAATATAGAATACATTTTGTCTGCTGGAGAAAATAATATACATAAAAAGACATCTAACATTCTTTTTTCTCCATGAGACACCTCTAGGATAGAAAGGTCATTCTTGAGAATTTTTAATAGTAATGTCCAGTATCCCAACTTAATACTTTTCCTATTTGGTACTATGCTGGAATTTTTTCTCATTATTTTAAAAGTTGTATTAAAATTTGGTTAGAGACAGCAGAGTCCTCTTTTTATGTAAGTGTTCCATGTGGAAAGAAGGAACTTTTTGCCCTGAACATCCTCGTGATTAATCAAAAAGTAAAATCCAAGTCCATATTGTTCCCCTTGTGATGATGTTCAGTTTTTAACCTTGCTTCCAGTCACCACGTCCACCTTGATCCTCTACCCATGAGCGTTGTATTTACACCTTCGCAGGTGATTGCGGTGTGCTGCTCACAGGCATACTGAAAAAATGCAAGAAATAGAAGAGTTGACTGGCATGATACTGTTTGAGGAATTAATTGCTGGTGTATTGACTATGCATGGGGGCCCACTTTTGATACATATTACCCCTGCTTTGTCAGTTTATGTTTTAAGACTACAACATGTAGATATGAAGAGAGTTCTGGAAAGTACAAGGAAGAATGAAACGGTTAATGGGCGAAAAGAAACAAAGACTTATAAAGAAAAAAATAATTGAGAAAAGATTTGCAGCAAAACAGTACATCTCCTCTACTCTTAGTAACTATTCCCCAAAGAGTTTGCAAAAACCTCAAGAATAAATGAAGAGAAACCTAATATTGAAAGATATACCTAAAATATGGCAAAATTAATCAGTCTATCAAATATAGGGTTGTCCAGTTAAAATAGAATGTGAGCCACAAATGCAAGCCTCATATTTAATTTTAAATTTTCTAGTAGCCACATTTTAAAAATGAAAAGGAAAAGGGTGAACTTTTTTAAACACATTTAATGCAATCTATTAAAATATTTTCGTGTCACCGTGTAATCAATATAAAAGTTACAAATGAGAATATTTTACATTCTTAATATTTCTATTAAGTCTTCAAAATCTCAGTTTGGACTAGCCACAGTGGAATTGCTCATGTGTCTAGTGGCGGCTGTATTGGACAGTACTGATTTAATATGTTCCCATCATGAAGCTGCTTTTTCCTAAAAAAATTGTATGGAACAGAAGATAATAAAGGACCTGAAGATTAGGTACCATTCATATGTCAATGTCAACAAAGGCTGTTCACTCTTTAAAAACCAAAAGCAAACAAAATTTTCTTTGGCTAAAGGCAAATTTTACTGCAACCATTTCAGATATTCAAAGGGAAAAATAAACAATAAAAATAACCTCTGGTATACATAAAGAAAAACTTCTAAGGATTCTGTTGCTGTGTAAATGGTTTTAAAACCAAAAGCATGGACTGTGCTATTAGCACTGACTTGCAACTGAAGAAAAGCCTAGGGAAGTCAGAAAGCATATCAGCTCAGCAGACCGGTCACAGAAATAGCGATGCCTTTCACATCATGCAGCTTATTTCAAACTGATGACTGACAAGAGTTGAAAACAGCAGGGCATTTAATAATTGGGTACTTCATTGCATGCTAATGACTCAGTCAGTATATCAGTACAAGTATTTAATGTGGGTAGAAATACGATTGACCATTATAGGTTTATTTTTTAATGGGCTATTTTTTTCCATAGGAACTCAAATTCAATGCTAACACCATTCTGTTTCTATGCGACACATGTTGTGTCATTCTATGACAGCAAAGCACAGAAATTCATAGGTGTTTGTGTTTACATGCCTTTATTTTGCCTGTGCAAGATTTTATTTACAATATTTAGAGTCAAAAAAGAAAGACAAATGGAAAAATGAGAAAGCAGATTTTTGAAATGTAGCTTCGCTGGAGGTAGAGAAAAACATTTTGATTATTTTCTTATTATTGGCTTGAGTTTCCCAAAACCATATACCATAAGATAATGAGAGGAGATTTTAGAATAGGAGATCCTAAGCTGGATCTTAAGGAGCGAGAAAAGGATGTCCTTGATTAAGAACTGTCTTTCCTAAGGGTGTGATCCCTTTATATTCAAGACCATGTATGGAAAAGGAGAAAACAGCATTTCAAAAGCAATAACAGTGTCCATATCTTTATCTAACTTTAGGTGAAAGACATAGGAGAGGGAAAAGTAATGTTCATTACATGGAATAAATTCATTCTTAACGTTATATTCTTGATTGAATTTGAATGAGAAATTCCCTGATGGTAAAGAGAAAGGTGAAGGATGGACCTTTTCAGTCTTGAGCAACAACAATTTTTTCAATCCTAATTTTACCCACTCTGGCCTTATCAAAGTCAAGAACTGACACTTATATCCCAAGTTTATGACAAATAAGCTTTCATATCTAGATGACAGACATTATATATATTTAATTTATATATATATATTTTTAGAGATACGGAAACACACAGATGGCTATAATCAACCAAATACAGCATTCTCAAAGTTATAACGTGCTATTTTAAACCTGAAAACTACAACTTGGAAAATTTTTGCATAAACATCTTTCTAAAAGAATTCTTTAGGACATATGCAGCTAGTTGGATTCCACTGAATAGCATGTGTTTGAGGAAGGGGTAGGGACACTTTGCGTGTTCTGCCAACATTGCTACACGCTTCCCCATAATCAAATATGCCTTTGTTCTTTCAGATTATGTTTTTCAGTCTGTAATGCGATGTGCCCTTGTTCAGGCTTTTACTGGAAAATTACTCACTGCACCTGTGCAAAAACACTCCTACCCATGTGCCTTAAAGTCTACATATCTATAAGAAAACCTTCATTGTTATGTATTCAAGCACACAGGCACCTAGTTATCGAGTCACTTCTATGTCGCAGGTCAAGAAATGTGTTGAGTTTCAGGAAAGTTCAGCGATTTATGCCATTAACTGAGAGGAAAATAACTACAAAGAGCAAAGGGCTTTGCATTTTTCAATCTGTAGTCACTGTTCTAAAGAAAGAGTGTGGCCTTTTAGAACTGCGAAATAACTTTGCCCTTCATAAAGAGTCGCATTATGTCCACGTATTGCAACATAACATGTCCAGTGCTTTGGGGAACAGCAAGAATCTCAACTACTTTGTAAAGGGTGCATGCAGTTTAATTTATCTTGCAAAAATATAAGACATAATATTTAATAAGGTCCTAAGCAAAGTAAAGACTAACCTATTAAATAGTATTTCTCCCTTCCCTCTTTCCAATGCTTTTTCTCTGCCTTGGATTCTCAAGACAGTAACTTACTTTCAATGTACATATAAACATGAGGTAAACATGAACCAGATGAGAGAAGACCTGGATGTGATCTGAATTTGTCATTTACTAATTGGGCAAACTTGAGCAAATAATTTAACTTCTTTTTTTTCCCTTTACTCCTTTATTAAATGTGGATAATTTAATAATAAATAAAATAAAAAATAAAATCTCAGAATTGTGAGGAAAAATGAGGTGATATGAAAGTTTTTGTGTGATATTAATTCTCAAGACTCTATCACAACTGTTCTAACATCAAGTTGACAAACACTTAGCAATGATACACCGGGAACTGAATTAGTTTTTGCTGTGTACTCTGGATCCCTTTTATCCTATTTTTTGAAACATTTGAAACACTCCTTGTTTGTCCAGACAGATCTGCATTATAGACAACGGTACACACTCTATTGTAATCGTCCCAGATGTCAGCTTTGTAAGGACAGGGGAGAACCTGGCCTCTGTTCCCCAAGGCCCTGAGCGGAGTCATTAGACTGAAGCTGAGAACTGCAAGCAGGCCGGAAGTAGACTTTTCCTTTCCACTCTGTATCCACAGTGGGGCATTACTTATCTTCCCATCTTAGTCCGTTGGGACTGTTATAACAAAATACCATAAACTGAGTAGCTTATAAACAACAGAATTTATTTCTTACAGTTCTGGAGGCTGGGAAGAAAAGATCATGGAGCCAGCAGATTCAGATGAGAGCCCATTTCCTCCTTGGCAGAGATTTTCTCAAAATAACCTCACATGGTGGGAAGGGCAAGGGCACGTTCTCAGGCCTCTTTTATAAGGGATTAATCCCATTCAAGAGGGCTCTGCCCGCACGACCTGATCATCTCCCAAAGGCCCCACCTCCTACTACCATCACTTGAGGATTAGGATCTCAACATATGAATTTGGGGGACACATACATTCAGACCAAGGCACTTCCTAAACCAAAAAGGAATCATTAAGATGATTAAACCTGGAAAAATAGTTTGCAAGCTCATTTTCTTCGTAGAAATTAAAGAAAATTACCCACAAAATGTAGAAAAACTGCATATGTATATTTTTTAAGTCATTAGTCCAAATTTGATAAATTACATTCAAAACAGAGTCGTAGAGTGGAAGACACTACCACAAATTGTGTCCCTACGAGGTTATGCACTGCAAACAGGGCTTTACACGTGGTAACTTGTTTCAGTCTTAGACATGAGTTAACTGACCCTGAAAGTTCTGAAACTTGCCCACGGTCAGAGAGCAAGTAAGTAGCTGGCGATTGCACCAGCACAGTCTAAAACAACGGTCACCAACCTAAAGAAAAGTAAATGATTAGATATAAAATAAATCTGCAATAAATGCAATCCAATCAACATTATGAACATTTTCACCTCTCATAATTCACATTGCCTTGTAATTTTTGATGAAGTAAAGAAAGTAAAAATTCCATAATGTTTTTGAGATGACCAGAATTATAATGCTATATAGATATCACTTGTAAAATAAAGTGTAGGTAGTGACTCGAACTCCTTAAACTCAGAAACTTTCAAATCTTCTTCATTATTGGAAATATTTCTAATTTCTCTGTCCTACACATATAATAAACAGTCCCAGATTTTATTCCAATAATTAGTTTTACTATAAGAAGGAGAATATAAAGCATGTTTTTAAACAGTAAATATTATTTTAAAATATTAAAAAAATTTTTTATGATACTAATTTGTTTTATGAAAGTAACCTACCTCAAGATTTTTAAATATAGAACTTAAAAACCTGGACATAGAAGAAGCATAGCACAAGGATAAGTTTATCTAAATTTAAGTAGCTACATCAGGAGTGAACAAGTCAAGGGTTATCTGAGAATTTTTTAAACTCAAATATATGATAAAAACTTGTTTCTTTTTATTTGCATGTGCCATCAGCATGAAGAGAGAACATAAATGATGAGGTACGACATTTCAAAAATAGGTATATAATAACCATTGAGAAAGAAAACTGAGGTAACATTAAATTTATTAAAAAATTTACTTAGATATTTTTACTGACAACTCTGAACTTAGATGTTACTAATCTCTTTGATTATATGATGTATAATCTCTCTGTTATAGATGATAATTGAAGCTATATCTTTGGCATTGCCTGACTTGAAGACATTATTTGGCTTTTGTCGAATTCCTGCTTCTCTTTTAGCACTTAAATCACTTTGACACATCAGCTAAACAGAAAGAATATGTATTTGCTAGCGTTTTGACCAAGCATGAGTATGCCGTTTGCTCAAGTGACTATACAGTGAAATATTCACATAAAATAGGAGGAGGCACGTAATAAAATTTCTAAAGGTAGCTATCTTCCTATCTATATATAAGATTGTAAGGATTGGTCTGACCAGCCCAGGAAGAGACTAAGGCATGAGGAAGTCTGCAATCAAGTTAATCGAGGCATTTGATTTCATATCCCATTTCCAGGTATGCAAAAATCCTCCCAGGATTTCACAAAAACAGTATAATGATATTTGTTTGGGATATTTTAAAAATGTCTTTCTTCACTCTCCAGTACTTACAGTTATCCCTAAATTTTATTTTACAATATCCTTTCCTTTTATAAGTTGCCAACAGTGTATCAAAGAGTCAAAATGTAGTGTATGCTTCTTCGTCATCCTTCCTTCTCAGGTTTACATGTCTGAACAGCTTCTTTTATGAGGATGATAGTTATTTTGAGTCCATGGTTTACTGTATTCTCTAAAAGGTTACTATTTGGAAAAGTAAGTCTTTATATAAAAAATGTAAATAAAATTGGGAGCTATTTTAATCAAAGGTGATGGTCCCACTATTATCCACAGACTATTAACTATATGTTATTTTGGTATTTATAGCACAAAATACCGTAAAAAATCTACAGAAATTGAAATTATGTGACCTAGGAACAGTGACTATACTCCTATTAGCATTGTCTTATTATCACCTGTGTCGGGGAAAGATATTCCACAAAATATCCCGGCCTTTATATGTAAATGTCTGTTGCATATAAAATAGTGTAATATGTGCATTAAAATTGTTTTATCTATTAAATTATAGACTTTTTTACATATTTAAACTCCTACCATTTCATAGAACTATCTAGGTTTACAAAAGATGAGATCACTAAGAATGGATTTGTTTTCTTTTGGAGAATAAAACTTAAATTATCCCTGGAGCTGGCCCACTGGCGCAGCAGTTTAGTTCCCGCTTGGCAGCCCAGGGTTCATGGGTTTGGATCCCGAGCGCCTGCTGATGCACTGCTTGTCAGCCATGCCATGGCGGCATCCCATATAAAGTAGAGGAAGATGGGCATGGATGTTAGCCCAGGGCCAGTCTTCCTCAGCAAAAAAAGGAGGATTAGCAATGGATGTTAGCTCAGGGCTGGTCTTCCTCACACACACACACACAAAACTTAAATTATCCCTAAAAATCTCATTTAAACTGAGCCCATTTGGATTTACTGTATTTTCTTAGTTATCAATAACACAATATAACCATTAAACAAAAATCCATTGTGGTAAAAACTCTGATCATTTAGAACATTCCCGTTTTCACATGGGTGGTTATAACAGCAATGATGTAAAATACATCATTAACATTTCTGTGTTATGTTAGATACCCTAGAAGTACAGACCACCTAAAGTTTAAGAGCCCAGTGGCAAGAGTGACAATGAAAGAAAGCCTTGTGACAACAAGACAGCAGTAGCATTAGGTGATGCCCTCCATGCACTTGAACATGCCCAAGGGGAAAATGGCGATATCTTTCCCTAATAGATTGTAAAAGGCTCATTTTAAGAAATGAGAAATAATGGAGCATTGCAGAGAACATCTATTCACTAGGCTCTTGTGAATGAAAGTTATGAATGTAAAATTGGAAGACATTTTCTGGGCTTTCTGCAGATAAGATATCTGCATATGAATGCTCTTTGTTTCAATGATTCCTATAAAGCTTTACACTGATGATGTAATGCTAGGAAGTGTCCTTACCCCAGCTTTACATATAACGGTATACAATGTATTATACCAGATGCTATGTTAATCCAAAATTGAACATCTTTGTTTTGTTTTTCTTAGCTCTGAAAAGCTGGTGGGTGATCCCCAACCACAATCACAACCTTCTAGCTGTGGCAGGAATGAATGGTTTATTTGTATTAATGCCATGTAGTTCAATATGATTTGTTTTCTGTGATACCCAAAAAACACAAAGGAATTGTTATTGGTTGACTACTAAATATGGATTTTCTGTTCTTTCTCTTTCTGCAAGACAACTTTTAAAAATAGGATCATTTAAAGAAAGGCAGTGGCACAAAGAGCTAAAAGTGCTTAGGGGATAGCTCCCGGGCATTTATCCCTTCCTAACTGGCTCTCTCTCTCTGAGATCACTGGCAATGTTATTCTGAACCATATTTCCATACATATTCCATATAATATTTAATGCACATAAATCTGCATTAAAAAATTAAACATTGAAAACAGTCAATGAAGCAGAAGTTGTAAAGGTAATTTATTTTTTTTTCTTAGTAGAGTTTTTGTGTGCACCAAACGTGAAGCCAAGATTTCACTTCTACACAATAGTGAAAAACATCATACAATATTAAATAGCTTAATTGTGCTTTGCTAAAGAATGGTATTTCATATGTAATTTTGCTTAACGATTAAGTTTCATTAGACAAGAAGTTGCTATTTTTCTATTTTTTTATTAACACAACTATAGCATAGCATTGGCAAAAAAAAAAAATTTTATCACATGATTTTATGCCAGGATTGAATTAAATATATAATCCCATGTACTTTTATATGAAGAATGCATTTTAAAATGTTTAAAATTAAAAAATATATATTTAAAAAGAAATTGTTAGATCATTTTATATTAGAGATCTAGGGGTGAATTAAAAAAATAATAACTGCTTAATCTATACTTGTAAGATAAATCAATGGAGATTTTATAGTTTTGATTTACAAATATTTAGTCATCGCCATCTCAAAATGAATCATCTGTGATTTTTAGGGCAACAGTGCACATATAAAATGACAAGGACTAAACAACTTAGAACCTGAACATAACAGTTATAGTAGGGCTATATGAAAAAATAAGATATCTGGAAACAATATTGGTCTCCAAAGACAATTTTTAGCAGTAAGAGAAAAACTGAGAGTGTATCTCTTAAGTATCTCTTTCTACTAGATCCTTAGTTACCCTTTCCAATAAAAATGTCTCCATTATGATAAAATGCTTCATGATACAGGAATATTGCAAATGAATCTCGACTAGTAATCACTGAACACATGGCAACAATTTTTAATTACTTTTGACCTTGGCCAGATGCAGTGGATAACCTCTAGGTGAAGAGTACTGGATCTATTAATGATCCTAAGCTGTCCTCCAGCTTCCATAAACAGAAGCAATATTAAGAGGCTTAGATTTGATTTCCCAAGGAGTTTTGATTGGTATATTTTAAATGAAACATATATAATATATTATAAAATTGTTGGTAAAATTCGTATCTATTTCAACAGATTTTTTCTTTCTTTTTTGTAGTTTGGCAGTTAATAACTCAGTGGCTAGAATCAAATTTCCTAAGTTAAAATTCTGGTTGCTAGGGAAAGGAAGAAGTCTTACACCACTCCCAAGAAAATTAAGCACGAGAGAAAGAAGGTTAAGCTGGCTGTCCTGAAATACCATAAACTGGATGAGAATGGGAAGATCAGTTGCCGTCATCACGCGTGCCCTTTAGATGGACGTGGTGCTGGAGTTTTTATGTCCAGCCACTTTGACAGACATTATTGTGGCAAGTGTCTGATCTGTTGCTTCAACAAACGGAAGACGAGTAAACTGTGTAACAACAAAATCCTGGCTGCACCACTAATGTGCACAAGTTATTTAACTTCTTAGTGTCTTAATTTTCTCTTGAGGTATTTGGGGGGATAATGATAGAACCTGCCTCATAGGACTTGTATGAGGATTAAATGAGATAATGCATGGAGAACATCAGAAAAGTACTTGCCACATAGTAACTAATTAAACATTTTTTTGAACCTAGAGAATCTTGACACTTTTTAAATAACTTTTTTATATTAGCATAGTTTTAGATTGACAGCAAAGTTTCAAAGACCCTTCAGAGAGTTCCCATACACCCTGTACCATTCCCCTTTGTAAACATCTTACATTACCGTAGGACATTTGTCACCACTAACAAATCAATATCGATACATTATTAGCTAAACTCCATATGTTATTCAGATTTCATCAGTTTTTCCCTAATGTCCTTTTTCTGTTCCAGGATCCCATCTGTGATATCACATTACATTTAGTTATCATATCATGTAGGCTCCTCTGGTCTGTGATGGTTTCTCAGACTTCCCTTGTTTTTTGTTGTTGTTTAGTTAACTAAGACAATTTTTTTAGAGCAGTTTAAAGTTCACAGCAAAATTGAGAAGAAGAGATTTCCCCATTACTCCTTGCACCCACAGAAGCATAGTCTCCCCCATTATCAACATTCCCCACCAGAATGGTACATTTGTTACAATTGATGAAAATCTTGACTTTTTCTTCTAAAAGATATACCGTTACTTTCTTTTTTGCACACTAATTAAATAATATCCCCTACCTACACTGATAAGCATTTTAACTATTACCATGGTAATGAAAGTAAATTCTAACATGCTTTATTATACAACTACATTTGACAATGCCTCTGTGTGCTCGTCTAATGGGATGTTTGGAAAAATATTGCTGGCATGTAAT
Organism: Tapirus indicus; assembly: GCA_031878705.1. Lineage (NCBI taxonomy): Eukaryota > Metazoa > Chordata > Mammalia > Perissodactyla > Tapiridae > Tapirus > Tapirus indicus. Next base: position 5,316,851 of record CM062936.1, read on the forward strand.
AAGCTTTCAAGAATTTAATAAGTTTTAATTCAATAGTTGAGTTGGATTTTGAGAAAATTAGCTTGCTATGCTCTAATGGGACATTTTTCCCCAAGAAATAATGATTACTTTTGGTAAGTGAGATTCACTTCCAACATGGCTTTAAATACCTAATTTTAAGTATACTCTATGTATGTGGGCAAGCCACACGTGGCTACGTAATGCTAGTTTTACAGTAGAAGGTACCCATCTAATTTGTTTTTTTCTATAATGAAAACTAATTGGTTAAAAATTGTGCTCATTTTAAAAATTAGAACCCAGAACAAAAATAACAACAGCAACCATAAAACAGTAACAAACTATTGCCTTGAGAATAACTGCCATAGACTGGAAACAATTGTTTTTTCTCAAGTCCTTAACTTGGCTCACTGTAGAGAGAAGCTCCGTTATGTCTATTCTGAAGTGAAAACCTACAACTGTTTCGAACAGACTTAACCTAATGGATCTTCCTAGCAACACAGGTGATATTAATTATTAAATGGGCACTTCATTTTCTGATTAGTTTTCACTAGTATTAATGGAAGTACTCTTTTAGTAAGATCATCGTGGATCCCTAAAAGGATTTAAAAATCCAGCTAATGACTTTAGCTTTATAATAACAAGCACTTTTAAAATCATTAACTTTGATTTAATCAATTATCACTATTTTTCTCCATTTTCTTTTCAAGTACCAATCACTCTTTTTATAACAAAAGATGAGCAAGATCACTTTTCACTGCATAGTTTATAATATATTATGACTTAAAATTATAATTGAATGCATATAAAACAATTTTATATATATGTACATGTATACATATACACACACATATTGAGGAGAACATTGTTATAATTATAAAAGCAGAAATTGGTTCTAGTTTCTCACTCCTAAAGTTTCAGACATTCTTATATTTACCACCAAATTAGGGAGATAGTAAAACAAGAATAAGAACAAAGGAAACTGGGAATATTAAGCAAATGTAACACAGATACGAGTTAAAATGCTCTGAAAACATCCCTGCAATGAAGTTTATCTTTACCTTTTCTGTCATGAATAATTTCTCCTACCCCTGGAATCCTATTAAAATTTGTATTTTTCATAAAGAACTTTCCACATTCTGCCTTATATTACCATTTCAAATATTCTCTTCTTAACTAAAAGCACCCTAATTGCAGATATTTATTTTCTCATCTTCCATGACAAACAAAACTCAATTATTTACAGAAGAAAATCTAAATGTAGCAGGTTATATCATTCCCAGGCTTTGCTAAACTTCTATTGGTTCATATTATGATTTATGACCCCTTATGATATGAAAAAAATTGCTTGGAGGATAGCAGTAAATTAAACCTATTTTAATGTATTCTACACCCATGTCTCTCAATATGAGAGTTCTTCACCATCATAAGTTCCCTATTCTTTGTCTCCAATATTGGCTATACCAATTTCCTGTCATTTATTTCTTCATTGTCTCCCCATTATGGCTATGCTTTTATGGTTCTCTCTGGAGTGCAGAGCTTTGCAAATATGTACAGCATCAGATTGCTTACTGAGCTATGCTAAATTGCATTTTGCTCCCAGTGGATGGATTTATTTAAACTTTTTTGGAAGTGTTATTTGAGGGGAATAGCTCTGAGTAGGATTTTTAGAAATGGAAGGTAACTCAGTGATGCTTGTTCTATTTTCATCATAATATAGAGGAGAAAAGTCTCAATCCTGGAAGTGTGACTTGACTTACCTGAAGTTACACAGCGACAGAGATGAAAACAGAAATTAGGACTCCTGGCTCTCTCTCCAGTGCCCTCTGATACTTTCCTTTTCCCAATGGACATTTAGCACACGAGATAGTTGGCTGATTTAACCAGAATTATCATGAAATAGTTCCTCTTCTTTAGGGTCCATTTTCTGTCCCTCAACTTGCAAATTCAAACGGTAGGAAGCTATTTAATTACTATTTTGACAAAAACTTACTTGGCATCAATTATGTACAAGACACTGTTCTAGCTGCTTGGTATATGTCAGTGAAGAAAAGTGATAAAAATTCCTATCATCTGGAAGCTGTATTGTATTCAAGGGAGAAAGAACATAAATAATCAACATTTTTTACAAAGAGTAAATAATTTAGGATGTTGGCAAGAGAAACGTTCCAAGGAGAAAAGGATGAGAGCAGGATAACTGCAGAGCTGGGGGAGTGATTTTTCAATAGGAGAGTCAGGGTAAGCCCCTCTGAGAAGATGAGATTTGAGCAAAGATTTGAAGGAGTTGTAGGAGTTAGCCATGCTGATATCTGAAGGAAAAACCTTGTAAGCAGAGGAAACAGACAACGCAAAGGCCCCAAGGCCGGAGAGCTGCAGAGGGTTTAAGGGAGAGGGAGGCAGCCGATGTGGCTGGAGAGAAGTGGAGAAGAGAGCAGTAGAAAACGAGGTCAGAGTGATAACCAGAGCTGTATTAAATCAAGCTGCTCTGTGAAATTTGGTAACCACTAGTCACATGTAGCCAGCCCTGGTGGTCTGATGGTTAAGATTTGGCACTCTCACTGCTCAGATCTGGATGCGTTACCCTTCACACCACTCATCTGTCAGTTGTCATATCGTGGTGGCTGCGTGTTGCCGTGAGGCTGAAAGCTATGCCAATGGTATTTCAAATATCAGCAGGGTCACCCATGGTAGACAGGTTTCAGTGGAGCTTCCAGACTAAGACAGACTAGGAAGAAGGACCTGAACACCCACTTCCAAAAAAATAGGCCATGAAAACCCTCTGAAGAGCAGTGGAGCATGGTCTGATGTAGCGCTGGAAGGTGAGAGGACAGAACAACTACAAAAGACCGGGCAGGGTTCTGCTCTGCTTCACTAGGAGTTGGACTCTACTTGATGGCACTAAGTCACAGGTAGCTACAGAGCACTCGAAATGTGGTTAATGCAATGGAGGAACTGAATTTTTAATTTTACATAATTTTAATTATGTTATATTTTTAAACTGAAGCACTTGGTGTGGACACAGATTTTTTTTTGGTAGTCAATTCAGTTAGTTATTGAAAAAATTTTCGGCATATTTGAAACATTTTGGGTGTGTGAATCTACATTTTAAATGGTAAATTTTATGAAATTTAAACAAGTATCCCTGCGTAAAGGTTAGCATTGAGAGGAGCTGTAAGTATAAAATATTCACTGAATTTCAAAGATGAGGATAAAAAAATGTAAAATATCTCATTAATAATTTTCAGCATTGTTTATATATTGAAATAACATTTGGATATATTGGTTTGAATAAAATATATCATTAAGCATAATTTCATGTTTCTTTTTACTTTTATTAACGTAACTACTAGAAAATGTACAATCATATATGTGTCTTTCATTATATTTCTGTTGAAAGCACTATAGGCCATTGTAAGGAAATTGGTCTTTGCTCTGAATTAAATGGGGATCCACTGGAGGGTTTTCTGCAAAAGAGTGATAGGAGCTATGTTTTGGTTCTATTTTTTAATTAATTAGTTTGTATAGCTGTCATTTATCTCCTTCATAAATTAATATTTAGATAGATTCATACTTTACAGATATTGCAACATAAATAAGGAATAATTTGGTTAATTGAAGAAGTGATTTCTCTCTCTCTCCAATTGTGGTACAGTTTTTATAAATTCATCTAAGCATGAAAGAGGATAGCCCACATAAATGCTGTATATTTTTCTAACTCACCTTAGATCAGGTCAACACTTGCAATTGTGCTCACCATCTCCAGAAACCAAACTCACAGCACCTACAGGTCTTGATGCTAATTCCCAAGTAACACATCACACAAATGTGCATACATTTTGCTTTTGTAATCCATGAGTCAGAGAAATTATTTTGGACATATTGCCACCACTTCTTAAATATTCTGTATACTGGAGCCACATTGGAATTATAAGTTAGGGAGAGTCAAAAAATAGACTAAAAATGGGGGAAAAAAACTTCTTTTAAATGTTTAACCAGGGGAAAGGGGTAGATTTTAAGCTCTCAAATATCTATAACAATATAATACTTATGAATTTTAAGGTTCCAATACCCTGCAATGATGTCAATAAGCAACATGCCAATTTAATCCCAAATAATTGCATTCAGAACAAAACCCTCTGTATTTGTAAGGTAGTCATTCTAAAAAGGTTTTAAATGATAAAACAATCCCTCTAAAGTAAATTGGTCAATAATGTAAATATCCTTATTGTGCAACTTTTAAATGTTTGCCTAAATTCAAATTTTTATATAGATCTAAAAAGGAAAGGAGGTAGGTAGTTAACAGTTAGGAAAAGAGACTATTCCATTTAAATGCATTTCTCTTTTATGCACAAAACTAGCATTAGTGTCAATGGCAGTTAAACACATAAATCCATTGTGCATCAACAGAAGAGTGGAAACTGTAATCTATAAAATGAATGAATTAAATCATTATGAGTAATTCTTTAGCACATGACCCCTTCTAAGTTCTATCAAGTATATAGTCTGACTTTTTGAAATGGCACTTAAAAAGATTTTACACCCTAATTGAGCAGCCATTCACTGGGCTTATTTTTCACTTAGATCTCTCCTAATACCTGTGAAGTAGGGTTTTTAAAATAGGAGACTGGATGGTAAAAGCAGTAATTTCTCATCAGGGAATATTTAATAAGTGGAAGCTATTAGCCAACTAAAGGACACAAAATAGATTAATCTTCCAAAGTTATGTCCTTTTGGGGATATAAATTGTTCAGTTTTCAGGGGAAAAAAATCTCTCTGACAGTTGTGAAAGGACAGATTTACAGTCCATATTATTTCTTCACAATACATGAGAAAAGAATATTTTAATCTTTTCATGATAATCATTAAGATTACCTGAAAATAACCATCAGAGGTAAAAATAAAGATTATTCAATTTGGGTAATACTTTATTTCTTATAGTTCGTGATATATTTTTGTTTGAAGATGATGCTATGAAAGCTAACTTTTTATTATAGTATATTATTTTATATATATTTATATAATATTGTTATTATATGGAAGAAAATCTAATACCATGCTCCCTGATTGTGGTGATAGAAATAACCAGAAAATAACCATTACAGAGCTATGATTTCTAAATAAACCTGTCTCTTTGCCCTAAGAAATCACCATATGTCAACTGCTTTCACAAAGAATCATATACAACACATAATAAAAGACAGCTGGATTCCGCTCTGATTTTCAGCTGTACTTAAGAGTCTACACTCAAGTCACATGAATTTTTACAATTTGTATCAGTTATTTTGACTCAATTATCTAACCCCTTTTAAAAAAAATACATATTGTCACCATTCAAAGATCTTAAAATCCAACGTACACATGATTTTATATTTAACATAATGAAGCAAACTCAAGACTACCTATAAGGTAATCTATGGAAAAACATTTTAATGCATCCTTAAGGTCATATTTTTTAAAGAGAATATAGAATTGAACACAGGAATCTTGATATTGACAGGATAAAATTTGGGAGCACTCCTGGCAAGTTACTACTTAGGTTTTTCCATTTCTTTATCATGGGCAAAATTTACTACTTAAGAAATTTAGTTACATAAAAATAACATGCCCTCTCCACCACATTTTACAAGAACTTGTCCTGGCAACAGTCCCTAAGGCAAATCTCTTTCCTGACTTTCCCTCTCTCCCTTCTTCCCTCCCTCCCTCTCTCCTTCCTTCCTTCCCTTTCTTTTCCTCTCACCCTACCACATATGGTCTATTTTAAAAAATGTATGTCATTACATATATTTTATATTTTGTAAGCAATATTTTTTTAATATTTTAATATTTATTTATTAACTATTACCATTGCTTATAGAGAGCTTACTTTATGTTTGTCACTGTAGAAGACATTCAAAATATTTAAAAAATATTAACAAGTAGAAACCTTATGAAGTGAACACTAAAAATATCTCCATTTTACCCGTGGCGACATAAGGCACAGAGCTCTTAAGTACCTTGCTGAAGATCACACAGCTATTGAGTTGGAAGGGTCAGGATTGGAGTCAAGTCTTATGAGTCAGATCCATGTTATTAACTATTATGCTATGACACTATCATAAATTTTGGACCTTGTCAAAAAATGAAAATATATTTTTTTCCAAAAAGTCATAATAAAGACACTGTCAAATTATAAGTAAGATTGCCACATCAAGTCAGATGTGTATGTATTCAGTCCAGGAATTGCTGGCCATCCTCCTGGTGCTAGCTCTAGAGGGTAGTTCCAGTCACTCTCTTTTAAGAACCACTTATGATGCTGTGGTTATACATCTATTCAAAGCATTTTCAATTAAATTATATTTCCCTTCTAAACCACACCTTGGGAGTATTAGTCTTAAGCATTTACTATAGTCGCAGGAAGTAATACACTTCATTTCTTTTTTAATTTAACCTTACTTCATTCATTTTATAGCTCAGGATGTAGTGAAAAAAGACTGTTTCCTACTAGTATAGAAATAAAACTTATTTGAAAACTGAAACCCTTAAAAAGGTAATCTAAATTTTGTTTTTCCATAGGTTGAAGTGTTTAAAGGATAACATCTGTTATCTTTTACATTTTAAACATTAAATTTTAAATTTAAACATTTAATTTAACATTAAGTTTTAAACATTAAATTTTCCCATTTAATGTTCTAAGCACATAGTTCTTGGTAATCTAGAGGAATAGAATCTAGTCTTTCCAGAAGAATAATTTGATATGAAGTACAGCCATGCTGTATATTTTGGAAGTTGTGTTAAATGAATAAAAGAGAAATTCACACTGATTTTCTCTAGTTTGTTCACATTTCACATTCTACCACTTGGGCATATGTTAAAAAATCAATAATTTTGGCCCACACAATCACCACATTTTGAGATAAAGGGCACTTCTTAGCTGGGAAAAGAGAAGAGTGCCAGTAGGTAAAATCAGATAGGGTGTATAATAAAAAAGTATAGTAAAATGTCAACATTTAACATGCTCTGAGCATTTATGTACAATACAATACTTTCAGAAAAAGTTCTGCTTTTCTAAAATGAAAAATCAATCATTTTAAAGAAGATGAACAGAGAAAGGTGCTGGTGTGTGATTGCATTAGAATACTATTATCAGAGGAGTATGAAATCATTAAATTTGGCAAAAAAAAAAAGATGATGGTAAAAATCAAAGTCCTGGCAAAAAATAGCAACACATAGCTCAGGTTACATCAGCCGTCATCATGTTTAGGATAATCACATCAGCTTATTCAGACACATTCATACTCAAAAACTAAAACAGCACTAATGGTTGTGTCACGGCTGGTCATTAAGAAAACTGATATGTAGGTCACACATTCACATAGTTTTTTACTACCAAGCTTTACAAAGCTGTAATTTGTCAAAGGTATGATTGATATCCATTTCTGTGGAATAGGTGCTTCTTATAGATATTAAATACAATGCAAATTACAAATAGTGAAGACAATTGAAAAGTAGAAGTAAATATTCTAATTCAAGATTAATTTCCCAACTCTTGCCTAAAAATTATCATCAAAGAAAAATTTTGGTACTTACTAGAAAGCTTAAAACAACTAAAAGAGAAAATATTTCATGTTGAACTTATGCTAAAAGGGTGTCTCGACTCCATTACAAAAATTTTGAGTGGATTATTTTTATTTATTGTGTCACATTTTTAATAATTGTATATTATGTGAAAGTATCTGTGTGCTTTTTCTGGCAAAAAATGTAAATGTTTTGGCAGAGGTAATTTTTTGAATGGACAAATAAAACAAATGCAGTGTTCTAAGACAGTAAGCAAATAAAAAATGAATATTATAACTATAACTACAGTCAAGGGAAAAAAGATTTAAGCTAAAATGGTGAACTCTAAATCTGCAGTATCAAATTTCTTTTTTCTTCTCTCTCCCATTATTCTTCCCTGTGGGGAACATCCAAGTTTTGCCCACAGTAATTCAGAAGCACTGGTCCTGAAATTGAGGAGAAAGGCATCAACGGCCATAATTGAGCCATTCACTCAGCTTTCCTTTGAGAGCATATTTGATTGGCATAATATAAAAATAGAATACACATTTAGAAATAGACTTAAAACTACTCTTGAAATGGGGACTAAATGGTTCATGAGATTGATGAGACAAAGATTCTATTACTCCAAATCACTGGCTCGAGTCTAGCTTCCATGAAAGTGACTAATTCATTACCACAGGACAATCTTTAGAAAATGATGTGGTATAGAAGTTAAAGTCTCCATAAGAAGAGATCTTTCAACAAATGCTACTTTCAAAAACAAACAAAAAGCACGCAAAACTTATTTCAAGCACGTATCCTGTATCCAAGTGTTCTCAAACATTTTAAATATTTGTGATCAGAAAATCATTTTACTCTGAGCACTTGTACAAATGGTTCCCAAGTCATCATTAAGTCAGGGATTGTGTGAGAGATCGTAGACATGACTAAGTTAGACCACACAGTGTCCGAGGAACTACTGGTGAGCATTATTTTCAGTGTGTTTCCTGACTAAATAGGCCTTTAGGATTATTTCTTATTTCCCCAGTGTTCTAAGTCCTAACTTTGTGTCTCCCACTTTAAATTTCAACCTCCGGATCTAACTTAGTGTATGGACCTCTCCAACACATGTGGCCTGATCCTGTCCCTCACAGAGTCCCAGCTTTGTGTGTCTGGATTACAGTCCTGCTGTTGTCCTCTTCCAGTTTCTGAAGCTCAAGAGTGTGCATTTCCTGACCCTTGGCTGGAGGAGGCATGGTTAAATGGTGGGATAGATGGACTGATGGACTGAGTGATGAATATTAGCATGGTTTTGTGTAGGGAGGGAATCAATGTGTAAATAGACATTCCCACCACAATTTTTCCATTGTTAAAGCTGTCAGGGAAATACTATGATTGAAAACTTGCTTAATGTCTGTCCATGAGAATGTCTCTGCAGTCAGCTATAGAAACAGTATCTAGAAAAACAAAAAAAAATTTTCTTTCCTTGAGTGTCTATAATGATTTTTTCTTGGGAGTTTGCTGACCTGAATCAACTCTCCTTCCTGTACCCTCCCAAACAAAAGAAGAAAAGAAAAAGAAACACACACACAACCACACACCCCTCAGGAGGACATTTGGTGGTAAAAATGATTAAATACAAAGTCTGGAACGATGTCACAATGCATGTGCTCCAAGATGGCCTACATGAATTTTATTTACTTCTCACTTTATTGAAAATTAGAGTAACTGAATTTATTGAGAAAGAAACAATGTAAATAAGTATTTCAAAAATAAAAGGCGGCTTAGACTAATTCTGTCCACGATGCAGAAACTGGTTTCCCTAGCTGGAAAGTAATTATTTGACACAAACATCTGAAAGAGATGGTAAATGAAAACGGAATCCCATTGACAAGCTTGCAGAAGAAAAACAAAAGGATGAAGACTCTCCTGTGATTGGGCATTAAGGACGCTTCTGTAGAGGTAACAATAACTACTTAAAATAAAATATAGTGGCCCACAGTGCAGCCAGACGTCACACTGTGCCCACTTCCCTGGGTAAAACCGTTAAGGGACCCCCTCTCTTTACATGCTTTTCATAAAAACAAAATTATGAACACATTCCGTAAACCTCCAAGCATAAACAAAATAAGTGTTCCTATTAAAACTCTTACAATAAATAGATTAGGAAGCCAATGCTTCACATTATAATCAAAAGCCAACACTTTTTTGTTCTTCCTTTGAAAAGTATGTCTTTGGAAAGCATTTTTCCCAGAATATTTAACACACACACACACACACACACACACACACACACACAGATTTAATTAGGTGCATATTGGAATCTGAAGGCAACACCAATAATATTAGTTGCACTTTCCTAAAAGCTGTGACACTTTTATAAAATATTTAATATCATGAGAATTCAGATATCAACTGCTGTTAGGAAAATTCAGCCAAATAAATGCAATCAGTGAATAAAATTTTAAAAGATACATAAGCAGTATATCAATTAAAAAGGGAATAGAGAGGGTTTGCAACCAATGATTTTCTTAAGCTTACTTATAGACTAACTTATGTTAAATGATCAATATCTTACCTTAAATAAACGAATGATACTAATATAATGCTATGAAATGAACAACAGATCTCTCCAAAGCACTAAAGATCTCAAAGATATAACAGAAATAAGAGAAAATATGATATACAAAAGAGGACAAATGTGGAATGATACAAGAATGAATGGCTTAGTCTGGAAAATATACCCCAAGGAGAAACTAGGTTAGGTTAGGAAGTTTACAGAATATTTGCAAAAAGGATTTGCCTTGAAAGTAGTACTAGGCGTAAATGAAAAAATCAATAAGCAAATGTATTCAATGCAGTTTACTAGACTGGGATAAGAACCTGGGCATAAATTTGGGCTTTATGTGAGGTTGATTTTCGGAAGGCCCTGGAGGAGCTTGTTCAAAACACAGTGCTGTAACATAATCTAATGCAAAGGCAAGTGTGAATTATAGGCCCGTTATCTTGGAGATAAGTAATACAAAGGTAGCTACCACTACATTAGAAAAAAATATTCAACCTATAGTAAATAACTGAGTAGGAAATCTAATAGAACATCTTAATTTTAAGTAAAATTTCAAGGAAATATTCCATCTTATGGAAAAAGAGAGGATGTAAAAGTGGTGAATCAAAATTAAAAAAATAAGCATTGAATTGTTCACATTATTTTCTTTTTTTATAAAATTATTTTGTAACAGTGCATTGGTTGATCACCAAACCCCATTAATGAACCAGATGGGAGGACACTATTAAGAAGAAATTGGAAGTAGTTATGGAACCAGAAATTGAAAGTAGAAGTGGAAGTAGAAATTGGAACCAGAGCAAAACTTCTCTGGTTCACTCCTACATTCTCTAACATTCTAGTAGGTTCACCTGTTTGGATTAAAAAGTTACTTAATCTTACTTTAAAGAAGAACTGAGTTAAAATAACATGGAATGAATATTGTAATAAAGACATACACAGGATGCTATGGGAGCATGAAGGAAATTGCTCTCCTATGCCACCATATAAGACACCACAAAGGAGATAACAATTAACTGAGCTTTGAGGGGACAGTAAGGTTTCACCAGGGAGCAGTGAGGTAGTTTGAGGTGGAAGAGCAGACAGCAGAAGAGTGTGTTTTTGCGCGGGTGGCAATCCTGTCAGGAGAGAATGTAACAGCCTGGTGGTGATACGTGCGTATCAGCATATGGGTGTCACTATTATGTGTGTGCGTTGGGGGGAGGGGGCTTATCTTGTTCAGGCGGTGAGGCTGAAAAGATTGGTGGCGCCAGGTTATAAAGTCAAAACATTATTCAACAGTTTGAGCTCCAAATAGTTCCTGAATATGGTTGAATATCATATCCCTTTGGAAAATTTTAAAAACACCAATTCCAGGATTCCAGTTCTAGTTGGGGGGCATCCAATGTCTATGCCTCTAATGGTTAGCCAGCTTTAGGAACACCTGCTACAGTCTTGGGGCAATAGAAAGCCAGAGAAACTCTGACATGGCCCTTACCTGGTAACTCTGCTCTCCCACCTGTGCTTCAAGGACAGGGACGATCCCCTGTGCTGCCCTGCACTCAATAAGGCATGATGAAGGCCACCTCTTCAGAGCTTACTTTCCAGACTACACTCTCTGAAGTAGCCTGCCAGTTACTCTATGTCTCCTTAGTTTTTTCTTTTTTAAATTTATTGTAGCATCTTACCTTGTTTACTGATTCAATTATTTGTTTATTTTCTAGTTCTGTCCCCACTCCATTCAAATATACACACTCAAACGAAACTTCAACAAGGGCAAAACACGGCTGATTGTTTTTATTGCTTACTTGCCCACCCCCTAGAACACTGCATGGCACTAAGTAGATGCTTAATAAATTGTTTTTGTGGTTTAAGGAAAATAATATTATTGTTGAAGGTAAACAGTTGTTTTTATATAAACCAAATCTGGCCCAAAGTAAAGTTCTGCCTATGTTCTGTGGTATATACAACTGAAGCTGATTGCTAAGCAAATATTTCCTGTATGAGGATGGCCAGAGTGAATTACACACACATTCTGTGGCCTGGGTCTCCCACTCATGAATAGAAGAAGGATAAGTATCAGCACAACTTTACGGTCAGTTTTTAATCATTCAATATTAGGTAAATTTGTATTTTGAAAAGGTTGAAAAAAAATCTTATTTAGATCTTCAAATGCTTTGAAATCATTCTTTGAGAGAGCCAATGTTAATTATGAGCTTGAAACAGTTTATAAGCACAGTTATAAATCAAGGACATTTAGAGCATGAAGGTGCATTTCAGATTTTCTGTTCAATCTATTTATTTTACAAATGAGAAATCTAGGAACCAGAAAGAAAAATGATTAAGAAAAAGAGAAACAGTTAATTAATAGTAGTTAAACCTCAATTATCAAGAACTAATTAAAGTAATTTTAAATTGAAATGGAATATCAATCCAATATATTTTGAAATGAAACAGTCTAAGTTGTAGACTAAAATTGTAGTACTTATGGATACATAATATAGGTTCAACTTGATTCCATTCAGTAGATCTATATGAAATAAATTTAATATCCCCAAATTAAATGCAAATTATTCAAAGAGAAACATCAAAGTTATTTCAGATTACAACCACCATTGTACTATTTATTTTCATGATAAAAGTTTACTAATTTTCAAATTAAAGGAAAAATTAGTATTATCTGTTAGAAAAGAGCTTTACAACCATTGTTGGGTAATGTTACTTTATTTTAAAACTCTGTGCCTGTAGAAATAAGGGTAACTTTCCTAATCTGCCTTTTATTATGTTCTATAAACATTGTGATATGTAAGTACTATTTTGAAGACATATCCAGCTAGTAACATACAACACATGAGGCACACTGGCAAAGAGAAAGTGTGCGTATTGCCTATAAAATTGTAATAAGATGATCTTTTTTGTTGTTGTTGTTGGGAAGACCAGACCTGAGCTAACATCCGTTGCCAATCCTCCTCTTTTTGCTGAGAAAGACTGGTCCTGGGCTAACATCTGTGCCCATCTTCCTCCACTTTATATGGGACGCCGCCACGGCATGGCTGACAGGCAGTGCGTCGGCGGGCGCCCGGGATCCGAAACCACCAACCCTGGGCTGCCAAGCGCGGACGAAACCGCTGCGCCACCGGGCAGCCCCTGTAATAAGATGATCTTAATTAAACCCGTCGAACTTGTATCCCACCTTGCCAAGAGAGCAGTCGCCATCTATTCAACTGGTCAGCAAGGAAGAGGGAAGGATAAAACTACAAAATGTGGTCTAGCCTGAGGAATGAGCAATCAAATATATATTATTGCAACTATGCCTAAATACTCTCTAAAAATTATCATTTCTCTGAAGTTTCCTTAGGTAGGAAGCTCTTCTCAAAAACAACAGCCCTTCTTCTTTATGAACAAAGTGAGACCAAAAAGAGGCAAGATTAAGAAAAATGGTGGCTATGATCACAAACCCTATGAAAATATAAAGCTCTATTTAGCAACTACAAATTATGGCTCAGGATAAAATATCTGAAAATCTCTTTTATTGTTTTGTATTAAGATTCCATTTATCTTCACTAAAACATAAGTTCAAAAACTCCCATCGAAGAAAAGAATAGATGATTACAAGGGAAAAGTAGATCATTTGATCATTCTTGGGCAAAAACCTAAACGAGAATAGGAAGAAAGGTACGTCAGAATCATGTAAATGGTTCATTTTTAGAACATGTCCTCTTCCAATACTCCTCTTTAAAGGATATCTCAAAATCTTAATTCTTACTCCTACGAAACAAAGTACCCATCGGAGAATGAGTGACAGCAGCAATATTAGTCCAACCCTGTCTCATACTGGAAACAGAATGCATAACAACTGATACAAATTTGCTTCCTGGAGCAAGGTTAGCAAAGCCAAAGAAACTCTCTGAGAATTCCTCGGGGAAAAGAAGCAACCGTACCAAAAACAATTGAACAGATTATGTCGACTATCCAAAGCAATCGGTTTTCCTTCAATATCTTATCATTTCTCTACACAGCACGAGATGCAGAAAAGCAGCAATAACTTGAAGAATGAAGTATGGAAACCTGCCGGGGAGGGGACCTGAAACAGACTAAATATATTTGTGGCAGAATTAATTCCAGCACCCAGGAGGAAGCTGCTAATGCGTTAGAGTGAGCTGTCAAGTGAAACAGGAAATTTTTTCCATGCATTTTCTAATGAGTTTTAATACACCCCCTGTATTTATTTTAAGACATTCTGCTTGTCAAGGTGGAACTCCTGTTCTCATTTTCAGATAATTGACTAGTTTTAAAAAAATCTTTATTCCATTTCAAAATATTAATAAAATAGTCCACTTCAAATATAATTCCCTATGTCCCAAAGGCACCTGATTAATTTCTTTTTAAAGCCAACTAAAATAAGAGAGCCCACTGAAAATTTGTACCATTACTAGTTCTCTTTTCTTCCATTCTAACTCATGATTCAAATTCTATAACTTTATCTTGTTCTATGATCCAAATACGTGGAAATTTCAAAATATACAAGTTTGACAGATTTATGTCATCTCATATGTGCCTGACTATGACATTTAGTACGTGGCATTAGCTCTATATTTCTAAAATCTGCTCTGTTTGCTGATTATCACACTAAAAGGCTTTTCTTTGATTTTGTTGCTTTGGATCATTGGAGATTAAATTCAGAAAACACATATCCCAAGTTAGAGTGAATTTGATTTAAATCAAGACATTTAAAAAATCATTTAAATTATTAGTCAAGAAGATTTAATTAAATTTCCATCAGAAGCTTATTGCAGTTTGATAGAAATATAATATGTAGTCTCCATGACTGAGAGATGAACTTGTTTTACACTAGAAGGCATATAACAAACTAAACTAACAAATTTAGTTTTTTAAATTAACATTACAGTTATATTGGAAAATTGAAAATTATTGTTTAGTAGTACAATATTAAAGTTAATTGTAGTTTATTCTTGTAAATACAATTGGAGTTTAAATCAGGTCAAGAGATTCCTGAATACTGTGTTACTTATTCAACTTCCTCTTGTTCATTCACTTAATAGAGGATTTAAAAGTTGAATTTTTAGATACTTTAATTCCTAAATGATGCCTCAATTTAAATCAAAATAGTCCATAGCAGACACTGGAAATAAGACACTGGTATAAAGGCAGTGCCCTGAATGAGTGACATGCTCAGTAACAGGGTAGACTTGAAAAAATCTGCCCACTGTCAGGGAGATAATAAGGATGTCTGGGTTGGAGTGGGACACAAACAGACAGAAGGTTGTGTGAGGCTCTTGTCATGAACATGCCCTTACAGCATCTTTGGTTTTAATTCACAATAATCCTTGGCATGGCTCTGAGTGCCCCAAGATGATAAGTGAATTTAGAAGTCATCCCAGGATGGTAATACCCACATGATTCTCCACCAAAGCCAACACAAAATTTTGTTGGCGGAGCAAAGCCCATAGGACTTTTAAACAAATCTACATATTACTCATGTTTCTACTATTAGTTCTTTGAAGAAATAAACATGCAGCCTCAGGGGAAAACAAAATAGCCCATAGTAACCAGTAGTCCAACAGTAAACCAATTTACAGAAAATTAAAAATGAATATTATACTTAAATAATATCTGATATATTTCTGATATGATTCTTAGGTTGAGATTTAGGTTTTTGTTGTTTTGGGGGGTTAATTTGGTGAGGAAGATTGGCCCTGAGCTAACATCTGTGCCAGTCTTCCTCTATTTTGTATGTAGGATGCCGCCACAGCATGGCTTGATGAGCAGTGGAGGTCTGTGCCTGGGATCCAAATCCTACAACACAGGACACCAAATGAGAGCACGCCGAATTCAACCAATACACCACCAGACCGGCCCTGAGATTTAGTTTTAAAACAATTCCATAATGAATACAAGTATAATTGCCATTAGAGATGAGAATTTTCTGAATTTTCATGTTAAAGTAATCTTCCACAGTTGTCATACTTAAACTAAAGTTCTGAGTATTCAAAAACTTAAAGAAAAATAAAAGAATGTCATATTTATATGTTTTTTAAAACTTAAAATATTGCATCAGTGCATTTTTATTCCTTATGTTATTTATCCCATTATATCACTTATTGTGAGCTTTTAAAATAATTAAGAACTTCTAAATAAAAATTATTTTAAAAATCAAATGTTAATTTCAATAAAAGTCAATTTTATTGACTCTGTCCTTTAAGTCTCTCCAGTTTATTTTAAATGGAATATTTTCAATTTATTTAAAATCAGGATAAGAATACATGCAAAAATGATTTTAAAAAACACATATGCTTAATGACTGGTACTATTAATAATGGCAAAAAAGGATCATGACAAATTTTGGTCAAATTGCTTTTCATTTATATATTTTTTTGTTTTGATTTGCTTAGGTCTGCAATGCTCTACCAAAACTAGTATTTGTGACTGAGTTTTTTGTCCCTCAAGTATTAAAGATAAAATATTAAAGCATAATATTTATCATACAAGATTTATTTTACTTTGAAAAAATTAGGAATTAGTTATAATAGCAACTGACTAGGAGCGTGGAACCAAGTTGTGTGTTGGGAGCAGGGGTCTGGGTATGTCTACACGCAGGGGTGTGTGTGTGTAACCTCTTGGTTATGAACTGGAATTTTCTACTCTCCAGTGTCTGACATCCCTTGAAAGTTTGTTTTTTTCTTATAGTGTGTTTTTAGGGAAAAAAAAGTTCTACTAAAAGATTTTTAACGCTATCTCTATCCCTTGTAGCATATGATTCTGAAGGGAAAGACTTATGTAGCTAAGCAAATCAACAAACAAGCAATCAAAAAAATATAACAAAAACGTCTACTTCATTCCAATATCAAATACAAATAAACCACATTGTATCCTGTATTATGTCTGTGCTTTATCTATCTTTTTCATAGCTTTATCAATGGCCTGAGATGCAGTAGGAAGTACTATTTACTTTTGGGCCGGAAGAATAAGGTAGTAAATAAAGCCCTCCCTAGTGATGATAATTGAAACTTGCCTCCAGATTCAGTTAGATTGTCCATGACTGTCAACTGTGACTTGTTCACAGGCTATAAACTACTGCTACCCAGATACATCCTTGATTAGACCCAAAGGAAATAGACTAGGTAGGAATAATCCTAACTTGGTGAGATGTCTGTCCTGCTTTGTGTTTAACAACAAACTAATCATTTTTGACTAAATATTGTATGAACTAAATCCCCTCTTTATTTAAATAATTAAATAATGACTGCTTATCTAGTAATGCCACTTGGTATTATCAATATGAGGCTCTGCTATAATCCTGTTATTTTAGTTGCATGCAGCCCATTTATATGCCTCCCTTACGTGGATTATAATGCTGAGTATAAATAGTGAGGATGACTCCTTGTAAATCGTCTCCCTTGCATGATCCATGACTAGCAATGAGCATTCTAACTTCTTATTGGCAGTACTTTTTTTTTCCACTAAAAGAAACATACTAATGGTAAGTACTATACTGGAGGGACAGAGTTTCCAGTGGAAATTACATCTCTTATATTGCCATGAAAGTCAGTGCGAAGGTAGGATTTAACTTAGAAATATTCATTATTAAAGCAACACTTTATGAACAAGAATCTGTCATTTCGGGGCCTGCCCAGTAGCATAGTGGTTAAGTTCGCATGCTCTGCTTTGGCTGCACGGGGTTCGCAGGTTCGGATCCCAGACACATACTGACACACCACTTGTCAGCCATGCCGTGGCGGTGTCCCATATAAAGTAGAGGAAGATGGGCACGGATGTTAGCCCAGGGCCAGTCTTCCTCAGCAAAAAGAGGAGGATTGGCCACGGATGTTAGCTCACGGCTGGTCTTCCTCACACACACACACAAAAAGAATCTGTCATTTCTGGTAGTGAGTCTTTGTTATCATTACTACAGATGAATGGTCCTTCAGTAACTGTTCCTAGCTCAATAACTCTCTTCGTGCATTTCTTGTTTGATGTATTTTCATGTATTGCTATTTTGGATGGGATTATTTTTCCATTATGTTTTAACTGGTTATTGTTGATATAAAGTAACATTATTGATTTGAGTATGTTGATCTTGTATCTATCTACCTTGATGGATTCTTTTATTCATCCTAATAGTTTGTTCACTGATTCTCTTGGCATTTTGAGGCTATCATATAATCTGCAAATAATGAACACTTTTTCTTCTTTTAATAGATATATCTTTTACTGTAATTGTGTATTAGCTAAATCCTCCAAAAAAGAGGTGAATAATAGCAGCAATAGCACACTTGCAGTGTTTGGGATGTAGTGGAATTTCCATTATGTTTAGCATTTAATTTTATGTTATCTGTTGCATTCTTGAGAGTATTATTTATCATGATAAAATTCTTTTTCTAAGTTGTTAATAGGGATTTTAATAGATATTTATCAAATACATAGAATAATCATTTAGCCTACAATTTTAAAATTACTTTCTTTAAAAATATTCTTACAATATAAAAAGAGATTCCCGTATGAAATAAAAATAAAACTTGTTGGTTACCATGTAAAATCTAAAGACTGGGATTTGCATTCTCGGATTGAAATTTCACAAAAATAGGAACTATGGGAATGATGGATATTTTCAATTAATAATTTGGATAAAAATATATAAGGCTTAAAATAAATGTTTTTAAACAAAACACTTTCATTTATCACAAGATAACTCCAAAAAAATTTGTTCTTAATTTTTAAAATTAGGACACACTTCAGGATGTTTTAAGCAGGAATAAAAGCAATGTATATTTTTGGCCCCAATAAGAACCTGAGGAGTATAAAAATGTATCATGCATACTGAATCAGGATCTCTGGGAGGGGACACAGGAAATCCGAATGACTGAAATAGAGAGTTCCTGAAATTAAAGCAGCACAGTTAGATGTGAAGACACAGAACTGACTTTCATCCTTGGCTCTTCTTTAACCATCTATACATTTGTGGGCTCATAATTTATGTTCTGTGGATGCTAATTAGCCTATCTATAAAACAAGAAGTGAACCACATGATTTAAAGTATTTAAAGAGAAAAAAATCACTAAAAATGAATTGTTTTCTGATATCCTAAACCCATTTATCTTCACTTCCTTTCCTAAGATGAATCCATAAGAATTTACAGAAATGCATAGTTTTTTAATAGCTTTTTTAATCGTCATCTTGATGTATCAATAATATAAAAAATACCAGTAAATAAAATTTGAGCAAGAGTGGAATGAAATTCTATCCTAAATCTATACATAATATGAACACACTGATATTACTTTTAAAATCATTGTAACAAAAAAACTTAGTAAATATGAACATATCAAAAAGATCTCAAAATTGGGTAAGTATATGCAATTGTAAGTAGATTCATATATATGTGTATGTATGCATACATCCACATAAATCTGTATACTCATATACCCACATGTGCACATATATATTAATGCCCCCCTCATTTTTACTTCATGTTGGTCTAGGAAGATTCTCCTTTTATTTAACCATTTTTGTTTTTTTCCTTCTGCTAAATCTATAATAAATTTATAGTTTGATTATCTGAGCAAACCAATTTTGCACTTCATAAAATTTACAACCAAATAATTTCTCTTTCCAGAGCTTACACACATGTGCATGTGCTAACACACTTATACAGCAGAGAGAGAAACAGATAGAGGCAGAGAGATAGAGGGAGACAGAGAGGCAGAGAGAGAATATGATAATTCCATTCAAAGATTCTATGAGAATTGTTTGCTGTACCAATTTAAGACTAACGAATCTACCTAAATCTTAAAAGTCATAAGGCTTTTGAAAAATATCTAATACCTACGTAGGGGGGGAAATCTTGCAGTAAAAATACTACTAATAAAAAACAAAAATTTCTGGAGAAAATTCAAGTGTATTGGGAAAAAAGGCTCTGCAATAAAAAGATTCTCATTCAAGACACCTGCTAATCATCAGTCTTCTAGAAACAAGAAGTGAATCATGCAACAGAGGAGGTGATGTAATTCTTTTGTGTTAGAAGGCATCAGTGGCAACAATTTACTATATTAAAACTGTCTTATTCTAGCTTGTCTTTTGATCAAATTATGGCAAACTTTCTGAGTCTTACTTCTTTGTAAACAAGCAACTACATTCTGCTCAATTTTAAACACTTAAGTATGGACAGGTATGAACATTGTAACATGTGCTAACAATGAAGAAAAAAATCCAAATCACAAATGCTATTAAATCTTGAAAATCTGGCTTTATATTTAAATAGTAACTAAATTGAATATTTATAATATTATTGTATCCTAATATAATCGTTTAATTAATAAGTTTTTACTATCTTGATGCATATCCTGAATTTATGTAAGATTGAAGGTGGCAAAAAACATTTTTTTAAGAAAATAAGGACTGTAACACCCTTCCTATAGGAAGATCCTATAACAACAAAACATTTCAGAAAGTGATGAGTTTCTAATTAATAATTATCCTTAGATGACTTTTTCTGCTGTTTAGAGTTTTTTTCACTGAAAATATGTTGTTTGGATTTTACCAAGTATTTCCTTTGATTTGATGGGTGAGCGTGCTTGTGCATAATAAGTGTACTCACATATAAGTTGTTGACAGGGCTTGAATTTCATCTGTTTAAGAAATCTGTCAATATATTCTGTTCATTTATAGCATTTGCCAGCAATGAATTCAAGAGCTTATCTGCACCAGAGATTCTCAACCATAGTTGCACATTAGAATTACATAAAAGCTTTTAAAAACCTGACACCTGAGAATTACTCCAGACCAATTTATTCTGCAACTCTGCAAGCAGGGTCTGGGTGTGGGTATTTTTACAACTTTCAAAGGTGATTCTATTGAGCAGTCAGTATCTAAAACCACAAATCTGTATATTTTATTTACTTCCTTCCCTCAGCATGCACCGCAAGTCAACTAATACTTTCAAATAACTTAGGACCTAGAACTGCTATTCTAGGATCAAGAATATATCAGAGGAATATACTCAGTTTAAAAAATCTTGTAATTAGAGGCACATTTAATTATCTGTTGAATACTCCTCAAGGCTGTGAAAACATTTTAAAGTTCTAACTCTTTATATAATGTAGATACCAATGTTATGGTGATTAATCAGTATTTAAGTCTAAATGTAATGTCCTCCAAAACATTGTCAATGAATATATTTTTGCTATTTTGCTATTTTAGTTACAGAAAATGAAAAGTAATTATAATAACCAATTTTTAATGACCTTTATTTGCAAGGTACTATACTAGGGGATATGTTACCTATATTATCTCATTTAATTCTCACAACAGCTCTTTGGAGATATTGAGTACAAAAGTAAAGTAAAGTGCTTAGTGCCAAAGAACTTTCTGTAAATGACAGGCGTGTTAGAATCCAAAGCTAATATCTCTTTTGTGTGTGTGTGTGTGATTTTTTTTAATAGCTTTCTCTTTTTTTTTCTTTCTTTTTTTTTTGAGGAAGATTGGCCATGAGCTAACATCTGTTGCCAATCTTCCTCCTTTTTTCCTTTTTTTTCCTCCCCCAAGTCCCAGTAGGTAGTTGCGTGTCATAGTTGTGCATCCTGCTAGTTGATGTATGTGAGACGCCACCTCAACATGGTTTGATGAGCATTGCATAGGTCCACGCCCAGGATCCAAACCTGGGAACCCCAGGCCACCGAAGCAGAGCACAAAACTTAACTGCTACACCACCAGGCTGGCCCCCAAAGTTCATATCTTAAACCTTACCTCCTGGGCCTTTTTATAGGAAAGCCTATTAATATCAAGATTTTGATATGTACTTATACATGAATAAAAATTCTTACTGTGAATATTATCCTTGAAATTTTATACTTGGAAACATTATATTCATTCTAGTTCAAACTCATTCCCTCATCTTAAGAAGGAATGGAGACTCGGAAGTGTTTAATTGCCTCAAACCGCATCACTAATCAAAACAGAGTCTTAGCTGTAAACCTCTTCTTCTCACAGTCCATCCTGTGCTCTTTCCACTGCCATACACTGTCCACTCTCATTCGGATGAATTAGTACTGCATTTCTTTAATGGACGACAGTGTTTAAAAAATTACCTTGCAGAGGTGAAAGCATCAGAGGATATTAAGAAGAGAAAGTGCTAGACATACACCCAGGAACTATCACTTAAGGAATAATTAATTTGTACAATAACTTTCACCTGAGCGGCTCAGCAATCTTCCGGATAAAAACGTTCATGTTCATCACATTGACATAGCTACAGTTTATATTCACAGAGAAGTGAAGAGCACACAACTTATCTTTTGTTACAAACTTGACTACAATAATTTGATTTCAAACTAGTTTACAATGCAAACTGAATATAATACTGATTCTCAAACCTTACAGGGCATGTTAATCACATGAAGATCTAATTAACATGCAGCTTCAGATTCAGTTGCTCTGGGCTAGGGCCTGGGATACTGCTTTTTTTTTTTTTTTTTTTTTTTTGGTGAGGACGATTGTCCATGAGCTAACATCTGTGCCAATCTTCCTCTATTTTGTATGTGGGATGCCTGCCACAGCAAGGCTTAAGGAGCAGTGTGTAGGTCTCTGCCTGGGCTCCAAACCTGGGAACCCTGGGCAGTCGAAGCAGAGTGTGTGAACCCAACCATTACACTACCAGATCAGCCCCTGGGATACTGCATTTTTGACAAGCATTCAGATAATGCCAATGCTACTCAAAGTGTGGTCCATCGATCTCACTTTGACTAGCAAGTAACAGAAACATATCACACCATCTTAACAGCATCATTAACTGGAATTCCTATTTAAATTATTTTTGAAATAGGAAAAAAAAGTAACAGAAGACAAGCAGGTGTAGCTAATAGAAGACAAGCAGGTGTCTGCAACAGAAGAAATAATGCTCCTCTGCTACAATGGACACCCACTGATAAGGAGCAAATAATTCAGGAATTACATCAGACACTAAAAACTGTCATAAAAGCTCAACAGTAGACATACTGCCAAAATATGCATATAAAATATGTAAGAGAATCCTCACTTGAATTTAAAATGAAAGCACTTAGTGCATGTGAGCTTTTAATAAATCCTACTTGATGATGACACTCACTTTCTAATAATGTGGATGATGATGGGAGCAAAGTACGACATGCATGCAATTTCATTTTATTAACTTGATGATATGTCTGAAAACAGATTTTTCACGACTTGGAAAAGAAAGTTTCAAAGGACTACACTGAATAATAAGCATGCCAAATGAATAGTTTTGTGTCCTCGATCCATGTGCTGTGATTAAGCCTTAAAACATGTTGTCATACTGGTTCTTAAACAGTTCTATGAACAGTCAATTGAACTCTCAGTTTTAAGACCACATAGTCCTTTCTCATTCATCCAAACCTTGGATGGCTCTGCGTGTCTTTTAGTTCATTACTATAAGTAAGAATGCACTGAAAGAAATGAACAGAATGATGGTCCTGCGGGGTCAGGGCAGAGGTAGAGTGACAGGACCCATCAAATGCAGTAGTTTAAAACACTTTCAGCGCATTAGAGACAAAATGAAAACCCTTTCCGCACTTGATTTTAAGTACATTAAACATTCTATTTATGAGGCCTCCTCCTCTGCTTGCTGTGGTATAGTCATAATCATTTTTCACACCACTGAAGCCTCTCAAATATTTAATAAATATTTCTTTTTCAAGATCCATATAGACTTGGGGCTGTTTGCTCAAGTACATCAAGCATCACAAAGAGAAGCAATTGTTTTATGTTTTTAAGCAGCGTTTCCAAGCAAGTGTCATTTATCATCAAGAGTACTTGCACGTCCTTCCCAAGATAAAGTCGACGTCTACATTTGGTGGTCAAAATGGTCACAAGAGCTCTTCTGGCCAGATCTTTTCTAAGCAAAAGTATTCAGGGGTTTCCAAACATGACTTAGGAACAGAAAACACATTTCTCCTTTCCAACTAGTATCACCTTAGTTTCAAACTTCTTAGTCAGACAATTTTAATAACCTCATAACTGGTTATTCTGAAGCCAGGCTTAATCCATGCCACATAATTCAGAAGATTAACCTTTCTACTGGGTAATCCTATGACTCACAACTCAGAGCCCTTGTTTATTCCTGTTGCCCAGGGAATTAAGTAAAAAATGTCTAAGCCTTAACAAAGCCGTATCGGAGAGCCTCCAGTCATACCTCCAGAGTTATTTCTCAGTTCATTGAAGTCACAACCTACTATATGCTTTATATTCTTCCTCCTTTCCATTTCCTCCAGCTGTTTCCTATACTTAGACAAAGTTTTCTCTGCCTTTGACAATTCAAATAATTCCCATCTCTCATACCTATTTTAAATATCACCTCCTCCACCATCCCCCATGAAGCTTTTCCTGATTTTCTAATTAAACTTTTTTCTTTTCTTTTATTCTCTCTTTTTCTTTACTTTCTAGTTGTTTTTTTTTCTCCTTGCACCCTTATGACACTGTTCTTAATTCAAAGAATCTTTATTATATCTGCCTTATATGTAACAGGTTTTCGGTAAATACTGACAATATATTTAAATATACACTTCTTATGGTAAATGATTACTGTGATAATTAGATAAGCATTTTGAAATTACTTAGCTCCTTTAACAGAAGAAATATCACAGAAGGTTCACTGCAATCATGAGGACTACAGGAATCTGTTCTGTTAAAATAAGAAATTCAATTAACTAAGAACATTTCCATCTGAAAAGAGACCTCAGAATTTGATTGGCTGTCCCAATTAAACACGAGGGTGGCAGCCATTCCAGATGGTAAAGACATATTTATAAGAAGTTTTACACAGTCAGAACTTCAGTGTAATAAGGGACATTTAAGTTCATCTAGTTTAAATCAATTTCTGAATCATTTCTTCTACAAGCATTTATCTAATCCCAAATTCTACTTAATCCCCTCCACAGATTGGGAATTCACTACATCTAGAATGGCCTTTTCAACTGAAGACAAGTCTAACTTCTAAAATACTCTTCTTTCCACAAGGCTGCTTTGCCTCATTTGTCCAACATCATCCTCTGGAATATGACTCATCTGTTTTTCTCAACAGAGCCCTCTAACGTTTGAAAACTATGATTCTGGTCATCATAAATTTTGTCTTCTCCTTATTCTCAGTTCTTTTACTTAATTTGTCAGGTTTTTTTTTTTTCTTTAACTTCTTGGTCACTTTTCCTGTACATGTAATCCAGTTTGTCAACATAATTTTCAAAGACAGTCTCCAGATGGAAGGGATGGGCCAAAGAGAACAAAGCAGAAATAGAATTATCACCTTTTGGTGACACAGTATTATACTATATTCACCCAAAGTTCCTGTTAATATTTTTGACAGTCTTGTGATGTATTTTTCTACTTTTGAGCTTATAATAACTCCAAACTTTTGGTTTAGCCCTAAAAATTTTGGCCTTTATTATATAAATTAAATCATTTTTTTCTAGCATGGCAAATACTTTTCCTGTCACTAGTAATTTTGATATCCCACTGAGAAATACTTGATATGAGTATTTGTCTTCCAGGATCTTAAAAATGTGATTCTATTTCTTTAGTACAGTACTGGTCTATTCACACTAACTGAAGTTTTTGCATTCAGAGCCAAATGAGCTATTCTGAGTTGTTCCAAGGAAGCTTACTGTAGCTATTCAGTGAAATTAGAAAAAACAAGAAAATTTGTCAGCCCTTATAATGCAGCACTAATTCATTTCTCATGTTTGAAAAATGTAATTATATGGTTTTTGTAATATAAATGACACTGCCATATATACTTAACATAAACATTTTGCAAATCTAAACTAATTGAAATATGTGTTTTAAAAGTAGAATGGGTTTTAAATTACAAGTTATATAAATGAGAAATTCCAGGAAATGATCGAAAAATCCATCTTTGTTTACTTCAAGGGCAAACTGCCTTATAAAAGTAACTTCTCTGTTTCTTAGACTTGTGGGTTGATTTCTTATAGGAAGACAGTGGCAGCAGATTAGACCCACATACTGCAAAATTAGTGCCACTGTTAGGTGGGGCACTTGGTTACCGGACAGTATGGTATATTTTAAAGGAGAAAATGGACCTATGCTGGCTAGAATCAAAAGATCTCCCAAAAGAACTCCCAAATGGAGTTTGAGAAATTCCAAATTCAATTCAATTCAATCCAATTTAATTTGATTTAATTTTGTTATGCAAATATGTATGAAACTCCCCTAGAAAACCCTGTAGTGGATTCTGTGGTGTAGGGTAAAATTTTAAGTCAATGGAATGTTTGATTTAAGTCAATGGTTGTTACTGGGTGGAGAAGACTGAGATGATTTCCACAGCCTCATCTATGTTACCAGAGATTTTCCTCAATTCATGTACAACCTTAGCTTCAGTGGCATATGTACCCTTGTCATTATCCAGTCAGGTATTTTGAGGCTCTGGGAAGCAAACGGTATAATTAGAAGAAAATTCCCTTCATCAGTAGAATTTCAAGGGGAGTCTGCATCCCAACTATTCCACAGAAATAATTTATTGGTTTTACTTCCTAACCTCAACTACCTGTTTTCTTATTTTTTTAATGATAAGATCAAATTAAAATGAATATTACTCTGGAAGAGAAACAAATTGACAAAATGATCAAAGTTTCCTTCAAAGAGATGGACGGAAAGGTGTAGGGCGTGCCCACCCACTTTGATTTCAAAAGAGGCTAGAGGTTATTCAGGGTATTTTATATGGAGATTGACACAGAAAATCATTGGTGGTGATACTGCCATTTCTTCCACTAGCACTCTTCCTAAGATGCTGCCAAACCACCAGCAACCCAGCCCCCTAAAACGTGGGATCTCGGATATTCCTCTCAGTTAGCTGTACTGTGGAAATAGTTTTGACCTTAATAAAAAGAGATTTCTGAAATATCTCTAGTGGTAGTTTAAACCAACAACTCTTTCCTATTCCAACTACAGTACCTATACGCATACATCTGAAGATTTCCACATTTAATATAACTGAAAGGTGTTTATGAGGAGAGAAAAAAAAGAAGCGTTCTACACTTAAATGGTGAAGATCTCTGTTCTAATAGATACAGTTAAATAGCCTTCATAATGCTTATTGAAAGAAATGTCCCCAGCCACGATAAATTATTTTGGGGGGTGGTAATATGAGGCGGGACTTAATTTTTTCAAATTATATTTAGAGTCACTTATGACCTTAAATTTACACCTAGAAGGACTTGTACAAAGTTTCTGAATGTCAAGGCAGCTCAAGTGACAGATGAGAAAGTCATCAAGCCATTCTGAATCCCAGAAGTCTGGCTAGTCTCCATATAAGCTTTGGAAAGGCCTGGAGCTTTTTTGCTCATTCCTTTAAGAATAGCATGAAGCAGGCTGGCAGGCATTTCGGCAGCAGTTGAGCGAATTCTGACAGCCCTTGTATACTCCCTCATGCCAGGTCTAAACTGACATGAGAAAGGGGCTTATCCCTGCCCCCTTGGTCACATGTACCTGGAAGATATAAATTGAAGAATTCAAAGCTTCTTGTCCTTTCTCTTTAGACAGCAATTGTATATCACAGTCATAATTTTTAAAGAGTTTGAGGAAGAGTGAGAAAGGACAATTTAACATAGTTTCCACAATTTGAATACCTCATTGCTAAATTTTCAAGAATATAGAATTATGTGCAGATATAGTTGATGGCAGAATTTCCCATAATTAGTTTGAGTAACTGGATTCTAGCAATGTGCCTGCTACCTAGAGGGCTTTTTAATGTTTGGGTAAGTCATTTAATTTCTAGATCTCTCACTTCTCCATTTCCTCAATTGTAAAATGCCTATAATACCTCCTTTCCGACTTAATGGGCTTTGTTTTTAGTATCTAATGAGATAAAATATGCTTAGAAAACTGTAGAGCTCTCTGCAAATGATAGCTGACTTATTATAATAAGTCATGGGGAAATCCTCAAATTACATTCTATTTTAGTTCATGCCAAGTTTTGAAGTTTTAGTCATTTTCCAGAGGTTTAATTCTCCGGGTATATTTTTATTCATTTTATTGTGTTTCCTATTTACTACAGGTCAGACCTGCCAACTAGTGTTCTGCATGTGAGATGCAGGTGTCCTTCAAGAGACTGATCTCCTGACTCCTTGGTGCAAAAGCTCTTGGAGCCTCCTACGTAGGCATTCAGGCTTGAGCAGCCTCTGGGTTCCCACAAGAGTTATCAGAGGCCAGCGGGTTCCTATCAGTGAGCATGATGAGAAATGTCCAGTAACCCATAGCTCTCCACTCCACACTCAGTGGGAGACTCTCTATTTCCTCAGCATCTGCCTCAGGAGCCCTCTACAGAATACCTTGATTCCCAAGAGGACTGGTGGAGTGACTGAAAAATATCGCTGCCTTAGTGGTCAAGGAGGAGGGAGGCCAACCCAATGTGTGGCTAGTGGGGAGATAGGGAAATCAGCTGGGGATTCCTCTTAAACGTGGCAGCCCTGAATCTTTGTGTTCAAACAAATTAGAAAACTTTCTACATTTGCTGCTGATGTGTTTTTTTCATGGTGTCCAAGATAGCTGCAGAGTCACAGTTCTAACACTGCATTCAAAGTCTGGAAATCAGAGACTCATCAATATTTTGAATATTTGATACTACATTTTTACTGGATTAAAAACTTGAAATCTGAAAACAAATATCTTATTTGGAATTTTAAACAAACTCAATCTATATTATCTTCCAAAATGCTTTTTATCATAATATTTGACATGAAGACACAAAATTTTCATCAAGATAGCCCAACTCCTTCTAGTATTAACTAGTAACATAAAAATTAAAAAAAATAATGTTTTCTATGTTTGTTATGTGAAAAAGTTTGGGCGGTACTGCTTTAAGACTTTTCAAGGGTTTTACCACACAAATTATTTAGTTGTATAAAAATATTTTAGGGGGTCATTTTAAAAGACACTAATCTTACTAACTATGAAATGTGCATGTCGTCAAACTGGAAATTCTGAAAAGCAGTTTCCGTAAGGCTCCTCAAGCGACATTTACTCAACCTCTTCCTTTAAAAGAAAACGTTTTTATTTTGGAAAAAAATAATGAGGAGCAGTTGTTTAAAATTCAGGTACTCTGCTGGGATAGAAAATTTAAAAAGGAAATAAAAATAATTTATTGAACATATATTCTGGAAACTCTGCAAAGCTTTTACATAAATTATTTTATTTAATCTTCACAAGTGTGTTTGAAATTAATTCTCTATTTTTGTACAAAGAAACTGAGGCTAAATAACCCGATAAAGATTAGATGCTGATTCTTGGGATAACCAGGATTCAAATCTTGGAACTTCTAACTCATAGTGTATGATCTTCAACTCTCTGCTGTTGAAGATAGCTTATACTATTAACATTATATGTATGTTACAATAAATGAATATTATTACACACATTAGAAACTATGATACTTCTTTCCTCACACCAAAGAAAACATTTTTTGTGTGTGTGAGGAAACTAGCCCTGAGCTAACATCCGTTGCCAAGCCTCCTCTTTTTTGCTGAGGAAGACTGGCCCTGGACTAACATCTGTTCCTCTACTTTATATGGGACACCGCCACAACGTGGCTTGACAAGTGGTGCATCTCTCCGTGCCTGGGATCCGAACCTGTGAACCCTGGGCCACCGAAGCAGAGCACTCGAACTTAACCGTTAACCGCTACGCCACCGGGCCAGCCCCAAGAAAACATTTTTTAATTAGAAGATATATAATAGTTTAAAGTGGCAAAGCAAAACTATATTACAGAAACTTGCTGTCTAAAATGCATTTTTAGGGGCCGCCCGGTGGCGCAGCGGTTTAGCTCGCGCTTGGCAGCCCGGGGTTCGCGAGTTCGGATCCCGGGCGCCCGCCGATGCACTGCCTGTCAGCCATGCTGTGGCGGCGTCCCATATAAAGTGGAGGAAGATGGGCACGGATGTTAGCCCAGAGCCAGTCTTCCTCAGCAAAAAGGGGAGGAGTGGCAACAGATGTTAGCTCAGGGCTGGTCTTCCTCACAAAAAATAAATAAATAAATAAATAATAATAATAATAAAATGCATTTTCAAAATGCAAGAGTATAGTGAGGAAGAAACGCTAATATTAAATCACTGAAAATTATGTTACTGAAAAAGTTGAATAAGAATTTATCTACTTAACGTTCACTCTATCATTAGTTTTCAGGAACCACTGAACACCACATCATCTAGGTGTTAATGTTTATTTTTTAAATCTGTTTCTCCAATCTAAATATAGATTCTATGCAGAATTGCTAATGATACATTCAGATCACAAGGAAACAAATAAATTGAATTAAAGAAAACTTTATATATGCAACCAATATATGTTAAATTTTCTTTATTACTTCTCACTCTCAAGTTCTTGGAAAAGTGTTATACTTATTGTTCTACCACTTCTCTTTCAATTCATGAGACTCAGGGCAGATGAGTTCCATTCTTACTACTTTACTGAAACTGTCCCCACTAAGGTCTCCACTGGTCTAAGTGCTGAACTCAATGGACCTTGTATCCATTATCCTTATCATAATGAACCACTGTACTATTTGACACAATTAACCATTTCCTTCTCTCTGTAACTTTTTTCCATTCCTTACTTAAGATCATGTGGTTCTCTTCTTACTATCCTTATTTTTTTCCTAATGATTCTTAAATGCTGTATTCCATATATTCAATTCTTGGCCACCTTTTCCTCTCAGGTTTCCCTTGGGATACTCCTCCCCGCTGATTTTCCTTATGCCCGAAACCTAGGTATCATTGTGGATTGTGAATTTTCTCTTTCCAAACTAGACCACATTTTAGACCCCATATGTGTCTGGCTACTAGTCATTTCTTCTTATGTTTCACAGAATCTTCAACTCAGCTACCCCCAAATGGAACTGATCATCCTCTCTTCTACATTATCTAGAATCTTGGGAGCTCCATCAACACCTGCTTCTTCCTCACACCATGCGTAACAGGTACCAAGCCCTTTCAATTATACCTCCCAGCTTTATCTTGAGAGCTTCTGAGTTCTGCTTCTTCACCCTTATTGCAATTGTCCCAGTTCAAATCTAAGGGTTCCTTATCTTGATTATTGCAACAGCCAAACTGACTTTCTTTTCTCAATTTTGATCCTTGTTATGATATTTTATTTCTCCTTCCTGGATAGTCTTTCTCAGTTGCCACTATAATAATTTTATCCCAGCCTAGTCCAAACTCCTCACCATGGAATACAAGCTCTTGGACATCTTGTCCATGCCAACTTTTCTTACTTCATTTACATTCCATACATCATGAAGTACAGTTTTAGGCACTTTATGCTATCTCTTGACTCTGACCATATTTTTCATCTAACTGGAATACCTTCCTCCATCCCCTTTGTCCACTAACTCTTACTCATCCTTCAGGGCAGACGTCAAAATTCATCTATTACATGAACCCAGTCAAATTCCTCTCTCACTACCGATAACATGATATAATTCATTTGTGAACCAATAACTTCTTTATGCCTCCTTTTATCACTTAGCACACTAAATATGAACTATTCCTCCAATTAGTTGAGAGTTCTTGAAGATGTCTTTTTGGATTTTCATTTGTCCTGCAAGTTCATAACACAGTGCTTAGCAGATTGTGTGTGTCCCATAAACGTTTGTATACTAGACGTACATAAATTTAAAAATGGATTACAGACTTTATAAATTCTCACTTTCCTAGAAATTCAATCTGTATGTCACAGTCTTCTTGATAATTCAGAGATGGTCATGGCTGAATTATAAGTGACTGACTATATGTAACTTGGTTTATAAGAATTGGATATAGGAGTTGAAGTAAAACATTGGAGCATTTAAGTGAACACACGGACAGAGAGAACTGATTGGTGGTTACCAAGGGGAAGGGGGGTGGGGGGGGCACAAGGGGTGAAGGGTTACATCCACAAGGTGACGGACAAACAAAAATGTACAACTAAAACCCCACAGTGTTATAAACTAAGACATCAATAAAAAAAATAAATAAAAAAAAATTGGAGCATTTAATAATCTTTAGCAAGTTACTTAGCCTCAGTTTTCTTGTATGTAAAAAGGAATATTAGTTTTAAAACCATTTGTGAAGATTAAATAAATAATTTATGTAAAAATATTAGCATTGTTTCTAGCAAACAGTATGTATTCAACACATTATACTCCCTTTTGTAATTTTCTTTCCCAACATAGTACCCTGATTGCAAACTCTTGGTCCTTAATTTTGCTTCAATTTTTTAAAAAAGAGCAATATATAAATTTCTATGAGAGTCCCCCCGCCCCCCCACCTCCCGCATTGGAAACATCACTGTAAATTGAAAAAGCCTTGAGGAATCCCTTATTATAATTTCCGTTGTTGGAGAGGCTTTATTATCTATAACCAGAATTGTAGAACCCACTATTAGGATTTGTATTGTGATTTCCATTTCAAGACATATGGGACCCATAGTAGTTTACAAAGCAAGAGTAGAAAACTGATTATCTTCTCATAAGAATAACAATTTTTTTGTGCTCTATGTATGAAAAATTGGTAGGTCATGAAGAACAACAGTATGGTGAAAGAGTGGCCAACAAGGACATCATTGCTCTACAACAGAAGCAAATGCAGTGTCTCTGGTGACAGAAATAAAGAAAAAGGGCTGGAGCCAAGGTAGATGGTGACAGAAAATTCATAGGATTTACTGCCCGAGGGAATGTGCTATAACAAGAAAAGTTAATTTATGGAATACGTTGCTCAGTATTTTTTTGATGTTACTTAACATGTAGCTTATTAAATATTCCTATCTAATTGATTCCATGTTATAAAAATAAATCTGTAGAACCCCTCATTTCTTACTTTTCACTATTGTGGATAGTTGGTAAGATATTGGGGTCATGGAAAAATTCTCAGCCAGATTTGTGATGTGCTGATCATTGAAGGAGAATATACATGCTAATCATTATTTAAGCTGACATAATAGTCTTTACGTGTAATTACTAGTATTTTAAAAGTTATAGTTTCATTATTTAACCTTATGTTCGGTAAACTTTTGAATAAATTTTTACATTAGTCTGTCCATGAGAATTACTGTAGCTAAAATATAAATGCAAAAAATGTTTTATATTTATTTCATTATTTTTCTGTTATATTTAGTTATTTTTACTAGTCCCATAATATGAGGATTTTAAGATGCTATTCTAAAATTATAGTCTCTGTAAATTCATCCTTTGATTTGATTTATCCTTTTAGAGATAAAGCAAATTTGCATTTTTCTACTAATGAGTAGATGCTTACATGCTGAAAAATTTAATTATAAGTGAATATTGGCAACTGATATACTTACTGTACTTTACACTTTAGAAGATACAATCAACAAAACAGACCAATGACTATAATTGACCCCATGGGTTTTTGCTGTTGGTTGTGGAAATGGTAGTTTAATTTCATGCCTAGGGTCACAATGAATTAATGGATTTATCTCTTAAAAAAAGTAAAAGAAATTCATAATGGATTTGGGAATATGGCAGCTGAAGGAGAAGTAAAGTTTTGGTTCACTGAGTCTTTGTACATATTTTGGAATAATGCAACATGATAAGGTCCTTTGACTATTTTAAACAAATCACCACCAGAGGCCAATTGAACGAGTACGACTTATGACTGACAGTATAGTCAGAATTATCAAACTTCCTTAAAAATAATGAGACCTCTCAGGAATGGGGTTGTGCACATTGTTTGCTATTTCCCAACGCAGAAACCACTACTTACAATCAAAAGGCAGATAATATGGTTTTAATTAACATAACCACCTATCCTGGCTTCTTCTGTCTTCTCACTTTTCAATTTTTAGGACAGTTTTTCAACTGAAAAAGACACTATCAATGTTCCTAAGATGATTATTTAGGAACTCTGCTGAAAAGACCAACAATAAAAATCCACAAGAGATTATGGAATGTGTTTTTTAGTGAAATTATGTGAACCTTTTCCTAATATATACTTTTTAAGAGAAAAGATTAAAGTCAGGCTCCATGAAACCAATACTATATACGTTCTTACATAAAGGGGGGTGCTGGACATTTATCAACATATCCCCTTAGTACGGGTTTGAAAGATGTCATCAATTTTGTTTCCCACTTTATTTGATTGCGCATTGACAGTAAAAATAAAAGTCTGCACACATTTCCTACATATGCATACTTTTATTTATAAAATATACACAATTACCCTACTCGTTTATTATGAATATTATGAAATACAAATAAAATCAATTTTAAAATAGTTTGGATGAAAATTAAAATAATAAAATTCCTAATGTTTTTCCCCACCCTAGAACAGATTGTCTCGTACACAGCCCACATCATAGAACACAACACACTTGTATCAAGAAGCACAAAAACAAGGAGGGCCATGTGTAAACAAGCTAGACCCAAAACTGGACATATTTTGAAGGGCTACACAAATAGAATATTCTATCTCCTCCTGTTAAATTTGTATTTTACGTAACTAATAACTAACATGAAGTTGCCAGGTGAGGTTTTCTATCGTGAGATCCTAGAAGGGAACAAGAATGCCAAGTAAAATATTTCTTGTGCCATATTAATAGCATATCCAGGTTCAGGATTTCACCTTTTATCCAGTGAGTTAAAGCAGGGTAATTGAAGCTAGGTATCAGAATAAATATTTGAAAGATAAACTGAACTGCAACATCAAATAATGTAAAAAAGGAATGGGCTGCAGGGAAACAATTATAAAAAGTCCAGCCTAACAATCAAAGATTGGGTAGCTTTTTAAAAGTATATCCTCTGCACATCAGGTCATGTAGAGGCAGGGTGACATTTCAGAGAGTGCCAGACACTGTATGCAGTGACAGCTGTAATGAACCAAAGGACATTCTTTGTATGGGTCCACTTTTGAAGAGTGTTGGAAACATATCAGTTTGAGGGATTATTTTTTCTAATCCATGTCCATTCACTAGCTGGTTCTCTATCAGTTGAGATTCTTTCAAAAAAAAAGACACTAAAACTTTTTTAAAAACACGATGTTCTTAGCTTAGATGCCAAATATCCACCCAAGAATTTCACTGATTTTTCTTGGCAACAGACTTTCTTGGAACCATGCCTGTCTGATTGGTAAGTCTTTCCTAAAAGGTAAAAACAGTGTACAATATCTTAGCCCAGAAAAGACTTGGCAGAAAGCATAAGAGAGAAATATAACCTACATCAAAGAATATCCTCACTGCTGAGAGGAAACAATTTTAGAAAGTTGATATACCAACCCCAGCTAATTTCTTCTGGAATGTATCCCTCTATAATGGAGAAAGGACAGACCCTTCCAACTGACCTGAAATCCTTTGCCAGGAGCAAGTTTCATCACTCAGTGCTATAACAGATCATCACCAAGCAGAAAAGCCAAACTGCTTTGGGGATTACATTTTAAATCTCTCATATTCTTGAGCTCTTCTTTGGAGATTAATTCCATTTACCAATGAATAGCTATGCCTTGTATTTAGCATGGGTTTGGCCAGCTATTACTAATAGGAAACATCCTTCCCCTCACTCCTATTGAACACACAAGCCCTCGGATCTGTTCATCTCAAATTATCGGCATGGGAGCCTTTGTAGTATTGGGTGGAAGGGGAGAAGAAGTTTCAGTGATCAAGAAGCTAAGGTACAGCAAAGTGGTGAATGGAATGGTACAAGTCCCCACTCAGGCCACAAAGATTTTGAGGAAAACACTGATGAACCACTGTGTTTACACTGTGAGTCTCTAGCACGAAGAGATTTAGAGGTCCGAGGACACGGTATGGCTTCAAGTGGGGAAGAAAGTCCTCTTCCTATTGAAGACTGGAACCAGAGCTCTTTTCTGGTGCTCAAAGAATTGGAAGTTTGGGAGCATCCAGATACAGTTCCCTTGTATATGGTGTTCCACATGGTGCTTGATGTTGAGAGATGTGTTTGCAGGCGTATATGGCCGCACACTTCCCTTTAGGTTGCTCACTCAAATCACCAGGAGGGCAGTTCAGAAGAGGACTGAGACAGCTGCCATTCCCATGCAGTTATCAAGCTAGGTGGCATTAGGGCTGGACAAAACCATTCTGCAGCAGTGAACACAGAAAGAGACACTTTCATTTAAAAAAAGTAGAAAAGAAACGATTCCTTTGAAATTTTGCAAATAAGATGCAGAAGAAAGGAAACTTGACCAAAAAAGGCTTAGTCATACATTGCAGAGCTTCTAAAAAGAAACCAAAAACAGCAGAGTGGAAAAATAAGGATGTCCAAAAAAAAAAAAATCAAAATTCTGTAAACAAAATCTAAAATTAATTCAGTGCTTATTAAACGAGCATTGTCACTGCCTTATTTAAAGTTGAGCCCCAATCTAAAAAAAACGAAATTGAAACCAACAATTCACAGTTTTAAACTTGAAGATTGCTTTCATGCCTGAGACAAACAATAGCTGGGTTGAAGCAGTAGTTCTCAAAAAGAAAGCACGAAATTAATGGGCCTTTGGTCTCCCTGTCGCCATTTGTTTTCTTGATTTGTAAGCAACACACCTCTGAGTATGCATTTATGAGAGTGGATACGGAAGAATGGAGAGTTGCTGGAGAAATTATTTTTGGCTCCTGATCAAGAAGAGTGACTGATAGGGTAATGTAGGGTAACTACATTCTGAAGGAATGTACACCAATATATAAAGCTTATTTCCTTTCAATGTTATGCATGTGTGAAACAAATCTTTATTCTCCTTCAAATGTTCCTTTATACTTTGGTGCCTATTACAGCAAATAGCAGAAAATAAGCACAGTGACAACTGTCACTTACTTTAAGACAGTTTTTTCTTTAAATTCTGACATTATCCATCATTTCTACAATTAGCCTGTGGACCTGGCTGGAAAGTCACTGCCTGTCTGCCATGACACAATGAAAGTACGAAATAGTAACACCATTTTCTTCCTGCCGAAGATGACAAACCTCCCAAAGGGATAATTTCTCTCTGGGGATAAAGCCACACAAGGCTCTGAATCGGATCTGTTTTAAGAGTCTTCTGAGCCCGAATGCCAATTATGCATGAAATCGTGCAGGAACTACTATAGGTGACTAAATCCCCTCTCCTTGAGGTTAGAAACAAGAGCCTTGCTACCTGGAAGACGAAACAGGACTTGTGAACCACGTATGAAAGATGGAAAAGGAATAAGATTGTAAGCGTCTAAAAGATACAAGAATAGGATATATTTAAATGTATTCTCTTCTCTTTACTCTTCCAACTCCCACTTCTGTTATCTTATATTCTCTCTCTCACTTTCTCTCTCTCTTCCTTGCCCCACACCCCATACAAACACACACTTATAAACTCAATGGAGAACAAACTGCTCACTATGTGAATAAAAAAAATCTGAATAATATAGACATACAGCTAAAATTACACCCTGATAAAAATTTAGAGATTAAAGAGCATGCAAAAATATGGAATATAAGGCAGATTTAAGTTGCTAAGCA
This sequence comes from Tapirus indicus, assembly GCA_031878705.1. NCBI lineage: Eukaryota > Metazoa > Chordata > Mammalia > Perissodactyla > Tapiridae > Tapirus > Tapirus indicus. The sequence goes on from CM062936.1 coordinate 5,354,407, forward strand.
ACTTGGCGTTCACATGAAATCAGATATAGCAATTTGCTTTGGCAAGACTACATGATAAGTTTAAAGAAACAAAACCAGTTATTAGTTTGAGCTACTAAGTAATTAAAGGAAGAAGAATTAAAAGATTGAACTGAATTAAGTCAGTGTTTAACATATAAGAATACAACCAATTTGTCTCAGAGGCCTGAGGGTCCAAACTGGTATTTAATTACAAGACAAAAGATGACTGTCAATTTGACAAAGGCAAAAATAGATTAAAACATGATACTATATTTAAATCTGATCTTGTACAATGAGTTTTGACTTCATGCCAAACTCTTGTAGTATCATTTCTTACATCATGTAATAAAATGTTCATGTAATAAAATCTGCCTGCACATAGATTCCAATTTATATATTCTTTCGGCTGGGTCTAAAGTATGCCACCTCAGCAGAGATTAAAGTGCTGAATATAGTGAGCGTTTATCACTTTGCTTCTGAAAGAATGAAAATATGCATTATTATTAAACTTTGAGACTGTGCTTGCGTGGTTGCCATCAGCTACCATAATCAGAATGCAAAGCAGCAGAACATCTATTCCAAGGATGGGTAGTCTGCTCCTTTATAAACACCAAAGTAAAAAAGGATTAAGCCTATTGTTTGTTTGTTTGAGATGGCTTAATTCTCCTCTAGCAACTAGACCCTTGGCTTTTCTTCACTCAAGAGAATATTTGGAAAAGGAAAACAAGAATCGCTATCTATAAGTGTTGCTCACTCTCAGACACTAATCTGCATTAATGAGTCTACTCTATCACTTCAGTTCCAGGTAACAGCAGCAGTGGAACAAGGATAGACTTGTTGATTCAGACAAACAAGCAAGCAAACAAGCTAACAAAGACAGGGAACAAATAAGTTATTTAAAGGATGTTCCAAGGAAGGAACATTTAATTCTCTGATCAGCTTATGAGCCTGAAATCTGCATTGACTCAAATACTTTATGCATTTAGCTATTTCACTTTCTCGTATCTCATGCAAAGTTTAGAAAAAGCATGCAACCAAAATGCAATTTTCACTGTGAAGAGGTCACATTTCCTTTGTAATTCTCAAAATCTTTGCATGAAATGTTCCTTTGCTTTCAGGCTCATTTTTAGGCTCCTGAATATTCAACACTTGTGTGTTCATATTTCTCATTATGTGAAAACTCATGGAATTTTATCCTCAATGACTGGAGACTCTTGGAACTACACTTTTTTATGCTGCCTGAAGGTTAGGTCTTATTGAAATTAATCTAAGGTTTGGAACCTCTGCTTCTTATGAAGTCTACAGGAGGTACTGACTTTTAGCTGCCAAGACTACGGTGGGGTGATGCCAATTTTTTTTCTCCCTCACTCTTATTGCCACCCAGTTAAGACAGGGACCAGCAAGGGACAGGACAGAATTTTATGTGAAAATAAATAGGAAAGTATATGACATATACAGTTCAGGTCATGTCCTAGAACATAGTAAGTACTCAATACAATGGTAGTTTGGCGACATTTTGTGTCTTATTCTTGTCCTATGCTATGTGCCTTGGGGATGCCAAGAGAATACCGTGCTTAGGAATTATCAGATGTGCTTGTTACAAAGCACAAACTCCCTAGGTCTGACATGGTTCCAGGAATATACACTTTAAATCCGTCTCAGCAGGTGGTTCTGGTGCTGTTGTCAGACAAACGTCAGTGATTAGGTGCACACAACACTGCGGGAGGTACAAGTATCCTTCACACGACATGTGAAGACACCACTGTGAAGAATGTGCCTGGGGTCTCGCAAGCTAGAAATTAGGATCAGACTCTGCTCTTTTTGCTCATCTGTACTCCTGCTTAATGTTTGTGAAACTGAATTTTCAAAATTTCAGAGTAAGTCAAGTAAACTATGGAATCATTTAACTAAGTACTAAGAAAAGACTGCAAACTATACCAAACCTTCATGCTTTTACTTTGCTTATTTTAAGAAGTTTCTTTCCTCCTCAATTTGACCTCTAAGAACACGATAGCTTTTTTTGTGTGTTTTAGTTTTCAAGCCGCCAGTAAGGCTAACATTAGCCCCAGTAACTATCTTTGCAATTAAAAAAAATAGTATGAAATGGAAAAAGAAAAATGTTAAAACAAGAAAGAGAGATTGAAAAGAAAGACTAAAGAAAGGAAGGAATGGAGAAAAAAAAGAAGAGGGCCGTGAAAACAGTCACCCGTGGATGGGAGGAGGACAACTCCCTCACGCGCAGACTGTGAGTTGACTGGTGTTTTCAATTAAGTAGCAAAGTTCCTAGGCAAGTTCTGTCTGAAGGCATCTATCAAGTAATGAGAAAAAGGAACCAGACATAAACAAAGGGCTCCTCATAAGGGAGAAGGAGTCAACCAGCAGTCAGGTGGGATGATTTTCTTTTAAAGAGTCAAGGATGGAGACTCCTACCCTCCAGGCCACGCTAGAGGAAGAAGGCATTTGCAGAGATCTCCTGAAGGGGTAACAAAAGATTGTTGCCCCTCCTGCAGTACCTGAATAGGAATAAAAAACATTTTCTGTACAAAGCAACTAAGAACAGAAATAGAAAAGGCAAGAGCGACATCCAGTTGGTGATCTCTAATCTAAGCCTAAAGCTTGTACCTTCAAGAGTAAACTTTGGGCAATTCTACACAGATATAGTGAGTGTCCTTGTAGATTTAACATATTGGCATTCATCCGGAGAATCTGCATGTCCACTGTGCAAAGTGGAAAATGTCGGTGAGAGAACCAGGAGCAGAGAAATACAAAAATATACCTAACAGACTATTCATACATGCCCCCCTAACTAATCTTGGCTACAGCCAGCACTCCAAGGACGGTGAAGTGGAATTCTGTGTTAATACCAACCAGTCCCACACTGTGGTCTTACCAGAAACGTTATAATAAATTCCACAGTGCAGGTGTAGTTTTTCTCACCTTTTTCACCCCTAAGTTAAAAGAATCTTTTCAAATATTGTTATGAGAGAGATACCTGAGATAGGTGAAAGGATTTAATGGACTTATAGTAATCATCTTCATCTCCCGATTGAATAGACAAGTTAATTATAATCATTATACTTGCCAATAGTCCAGGATCCTTAGTTAACTTTTTTCTTCCTTACCCCTGAATTAATTGCTTACAATTATTTAAAATTTATCTTGTTTATTTTCAAACGTCTTTCTTAACAATGATTTTTTTCATATGTACCTCCAGTTTCGATTCCAGTGTTATTCTCCAGCAATGCTTTATGCTGGAACTATGAACAGTTCTTCAGAACCACGGAAGGAAATACACAGAATAAAAATAAAGGTAAGGATAGAACAGGAACAATGCATGATAATCCAAACTTAGCATTCTTATGTATCTATTATCTAAAGGTATATTTCTCTTTTTTGCATAATTTGTAAACTAGACTAGTGATACCTGGCCTGTAAAGTTAATGTAATAAATAATACATATCAGGAAGAATGGTTAGCACTGTGTATATAGTAGGCAGACAAAAATAGTAGTTGTTTTTATTCGTTCTATAACTTCAGATTGCTTAAAGCCATGAATAGGTGTTTTCCTGAAAACCTCTTAAAGGAATAATGTTGGAAGGCTGTGGAAGAGCTACTATTTGAAAAATAGAAGACATCACTACAAGGACCAGAAACATTGGGGAACCAATATTAGCATATTACAACTGGACACATGCAAATGAGGATACGGATAATCCAATAATGCCTCCTGGTTAGACAATGAACGAAAATCCAGAAGTGGGTTTTATAGCTGCCCTGTGGTGCTCTGAGTGTGATTACTCCACACGTGCTTTTGATTCCGAGCCACTTAGGCCAATTCTCCTTTTGATACAGTTATACTTACCATTCTCTTTTCCCCACAAACAAGCCCCACATATTCACAAATGTTTAATTGGTCTCAAAACACTTCCAAAAACCTCAAACTGTCACTCTTTTCCCTGCTCTTGTGTCTCACTCCTTTCTCCATTACAAAATCTCCCTCTTTAGACAATTTCTTCCCTATCATTTTATTTGCTCTGGTAATTCTATTGCCCAGCATCATAACCCCATTGTGAAGTAAATGGAATATGATCAGAATACAAGGAACAACAGAGAGATTCTATGCTAACATTTTTGAGGAGTGAGTAGAGAAAGAGGATAATGCTTGTCTTGGATATATTTCAACAAATATAACAACTTTATTCAGAATGTTGAAAATTCTCTACATTGGCATTTAGTTATAGCTGCCTCCAAGAATTTGAAAGTAAATAGTACAAACACAAAGGAGCTACCTAAAAATAAACTTTAAATTCCCATTCAATGAGCACCTTGGGAGTAAAATCCAATCAGGAAAGTGTGAAATGTAATGAGTGGTTAGGGAATAAAACCACCTTTTAATTACTGTTGACGGCTAGAGAATATAGTCCTCACAACTAGTTAATTTCACATTTTTTGTGCAAACGACATGACTTTTTCACCTCAAAAAAGCAAAGAATGATAGCACGGAAGAAGAGAGACATATCTTTCAATTTGGCTGAAATAAAAACAAAAGCAAAACATATCAGCTATGTTTCCTTATCTGCAAATTTAAATAAAGCAGAATTTTTTTCTTATCCTTTCCAAATACAAAACACTGATAACTGTGAATAAAAGATATATAGAGAGAACATATTCTGAAAATCTCTCAGCATAAAAGATAAAGCTAAGACAGGGTTTATTAAGAAAAATAAATGTTATTTTCTCACAATTGCCATGACAAGGTTAATGGGGAATCTTTCCTTAACTGGGCAGTGGGGAAGGGTACTGAAGTCACAGCACACACATTTAGTCCATTTTATCCTCTCTGTCAAGGTCAGTCATGCAGGAATGCCCATATACCATGTGAACAATGAAATCATTTGAGAGAACTCTTCCTAAAAGTCAAAGGATGATATTGCACATGATCAATTTGACAAAACCTACCTGAGCACAATTGTCAATACAAGAATGCAGGCTCCTTCTCAGATGATTAAAAAGAGGAACAGCTAATGATTGCATTGTAATGCATGAATGATTGATAGATAACATTAAAGAGAAAGCCACACAGTAGACTAAATTTATATGTTTAAATTCAAAACTATTATATTGAGCTAGATCATTTCTTTCACATTTTTCCATAAAAATAACATCACAATTTTAGTATATTCTCCATGTGTCTTTAGTGCTAACTTTGTCTTTTTTGATTCTGCGTGTCCCTACATAACTTTCCTTGTCTACGTGCTTTTGCAATAACAGCTCTGAGGAAAGAAAGGCTGATTTTTCAAAAATGCAGTGCGGTGCTCTGCCCACAAATTCCTTTGAATCGTCTTTGATGCCAATGTTATCTTTGTGACCTTGTTTCCAGGTCATTCTTTCCCATTTATGTAACTCAAGATAAAATATAGTAACTGGGACTATTGAACCTTGTAGAAAGTGATTTTCACTTAAATACATATGTCCATTTATTTACTTATTTCCCAAACAGATCACCCACGACAAATTGTATTCAGCATATAGATGATGCTAGTATAGCAGTTATCAGTAGGGGACTCAGTACTGGTAGAAAGACAGACGGCAGGAAAATTAATAAAACACGTAATTATTTAGTAGCTAACATGGACCAAGCAAACAATAAGTGCAGAACATACAAAGACAAATGAGATAGAGTCCCTGCTATAAAGGAACTTGCAGGATCATAAAATGGAAAATTCCTATGCTGGAGATATCTAATGGTTTTATGGGAAAATAGGAGGGGGGTGGTTAACTACCTGGTAAAACTGAGAAAATAATATTAGAAAATGAACATTTGAATAGGCTAACAGAGACGGGTTTCAGCAGCTTGAGAAGAAAAGGAAAATTAGTCTGGGCTGGCGTACATGTGCAGCTGCCTAGACAGCCTACCAAAAGAGTGTCCTATGTTCTGGGATCTACAAGGTGTTCAGAAGAGCCGAGAGAGTAAACAAAAATCAAGATATGGTGAATATCTCTCATTTGCCCACCTCGATTCAACTTCCATCCTTCTCTAACCTGCTTTATGCTCTGCAAGGCTGACATACTAATTCAATTGGCTCCTTTGTCCTCTGATTGTGGAGTTAGGTTTGTGGAAAGCACCGGTAGGAAATCAAAGAAAAAAGAGAGATTAAAATTCTGATTTCTGGGTATCTATTGCCCTAGCTTTACATCTGTGAGTGGGACAGTGGCAGCAACCATTAACCAAAGGTCACAGCTGCTGTCAGGTGGCCTTTCCTCTGCCTCCCGGTCTAGGAACCACACCCTCACCTCACATTTTTTTGACTTTGGATGGTAAAGTACCACACTGTTACTATTCCCTGGTACTTCACTGTCCCTTATCCTTTCCCTGCATCCTGCCTATAGTAAATAGTCCCTTTATGAAATTCTACTCAAATTAAACTAATTTTAGTATACTGTCTGTTTTCTACTGCAACCCAGACTAATATACAAGATGAAAAGATATTTAGATTTTTAGAGTGGGAGTATCTCAGAGATTGACAGAAAGAGTTTCAGAAAACAGAAATTAATTGACAAACCAAGATCATGGAGAAGTCAGGTGAGCCAGGATTGAAGATCTGGCTTGGGGGGAAAAGGTGTGGGCTGTAAATGGAGTTCTCTTCCTCTGAAATTGGAAGGAAGAATATATGTAGATATGAAAAAAATGGAGGGTCACAAGAAGTCAAATAAGATCACGTTTGAAATGTTTGATTTGTTCTGTTAAGTAGACTGCATGGTAATTTCTTACATATTGAAGGGTGGACAATAGGCTCAGAAATTAAGGAGAATGAGGATGATTTCGATTAGCAGTGGGGAAAGGAGTTAATTATTGACAATGATAAAGATTAATAATTAGCTGAGGTTGGAAATCATCCATGGATAAATATGCTGGTCTGTGTGGCACTGCCATTTTCTCCAGCAGTGTCCTACAGGTGATGTTAGGATCCACCATTGGGGCTGGGTAAGATACAAGAACACGTGAGTAAAGAAATGGAAAAGCCTGGTGAGACAGCAGTTGAGTTGTTTCACCATGCAATTCTAGTTATAATATAAAAAAGGAAAACATTAAAGTTGAATGACTAGAATGGAAGGAAGCAGTTAATGCTCGAAGTATTTTAAGAGGTGAAACAAGAAGAGCAGTGATATTAAGGTAAAGAGTGGTAGTCAGAGAGTGGATCTTGGAGTTTAAGATATTAAATGTAAAGGAGTTCTGGGAAGGATAGTGTCCCAGGACCAGAAGAGTGGGCTACTGAAGTAGACTGGAGCAGAGGAAGTGAAAACAAAACAAATCTGTGAAAGTTAAGAATTAGACATCTGCAGATGATGGAAATACTTTAGCATGAGGCCTAGTTTTGAAGTTAGCAGGATGAGAATAAGGGGGTGAATAAGTGCTATTAGAACATCAGCCCCGCCACCTGTGTAAAATGCTAAGCAGAAGGCACATGGGAAATGTCCTGTTGAAGGTCATGAATGAAAACAAGTGTCACTAGTCAAATTCAAGGTGAGGATTCAGTTTGATGGCAATAGAAGATTTCCGGAGAGCAGAGTACCAAGAGTTTGAAGGGAGATGGACAGAATGGATCTAAAGAATGAGGCCTGAAGTGAATAATAATAAGAATCCTGAAGATAAAAGCCCACTAAACTCGAGCATTGACTGAATTCCACTTCAAGATCACGAAGGTGAGGAACCCACTGCCCACTGTACTGAAAGAATCCCTACGTGAGCAGCCGTGACGACCGCTGACGTCTGTTCCTTTCAGGATCCCTACCACCTGTGGTGTGCCCTCTTGCCTCGTGAAATTTAGCAAAGTAATCAACTGAGAGAAAACAATTAGCATCTACTTTTATCAAGTGGACATCATTTAAGAGAAAGAGCCTCAAGAAAGAAGCCCTTGTTCTTCTCAAGAAATAACTAGTACCAGGCTATTAAAAAGTCAGTGTTTTAGTTACACTTAAAATGTTATTTGGATTGATGAAATGGCAAGCATGACGAATAATTCGGTTGGCCAAAATGGCCAAAATTCAAATGGCCAAAATACCTGACTGAACTGCAGTTGATTTATTGCTATTACATGTACAGAACACCAGTAAAATGACAAACCTTTCAATACCAAATTTAATTAGAACCAAAAAACAAAAGCACAATTTATTCTCCCATGTATTAAAAAAAAATAGTTCTAAAATGAATTTTGTTCTTCAAACAGAGATAGAATTTTCAAGTATAACTCCACTTAATAGCTAGAGCTGATAAGTACCCAAGTTTTGGTGTAAAATCTGTAAGTAGAAAGGAAATAAATGCTATAAAAATATGGAAATATTTAAATTACTATATTTCAGTAAAACTTTATGTGAATAAATTTGAATATCCAATTAATAAGCTACACATATTCTAGGGATGTGGATAATAATCTTGAAATTTCTTTAAAAAGTTGAGGTGACAAATTTATGACAGTCCTGGTATGACAATTAGCAATAAAAGGATCACTTTACCTTTTTTCCTGGTTTCATGAGTTTTCACTCTGTTAGAAAAATTTAGACTTATCTAATAGGGAGACGGGATTCTTAGTTCTTATATTGCTGAGTGTACCAGTCTTGTGTTCACTGACATCAAATATCACCAGATTTCTATTCCTTTCCTTAAATATACTAATCCCGGGTTTGCTTTGCATTAAAAGATAAGCCCCAAACCAAGCTCTTCAGAGATTTTGAAATCAAATAAACTTGTATTTAAAGCTACTGACTGGTACAGTAAGACTCGAGGTAAATTATATAATTGTTCTGATCCTCAGTTTTCCTAGAAGGAAAATGAAAATAATGATTCCTACATTGCGTGTTTTTGTGGAAATTAAATGAGATAAACTAATGAAAATATTTCTATGAGCCTGACACCCGTCATGCATTCACTAGTCGTTATTGATTCTCTCCCCACTTTGAGAAAGGTGGTTTAGGGAGAAAGTCACGGTGACACTTGTTTGGTTCAATGTAGAGAACAAAGCTATTGATGTTCTACTGCACTGAGTTTAAATCTTGCCTCTCTCGTATGTCATTTGTGTAGCTTTGATAACATGTTCAAACTTTCTGTGGATAAGTCTTCTCTTCTGCAAAGTGGGAACAACAATATCCAGCTCAGATTATCCTACAGAGGATTAAATGGGAAATCTATGACAGAACTAACATGCTGTTTCTCATAAACTAGGAATTCAAGTATTTGGTTTTTTCCATATCTGTCTTCTTTAAAAATTTATATTATTTTAAAAGTGCAATAGCAACATAATTTGAAAGGAAAAAAATAAAAGAGCATTATGTATGTTCACATATAAATGGGATTTTTTTTTAAACAAAACTATAGGGAACTAATTTGATGATAAAGATTTACGTGAAAGTTAAGATTAGTTTGGGCTATGTCAGCTGACCTGGATTCAAAACCCCTTTGCCACTAATATGCTGTGCAGCCATGGGCAATATCACCAACCTCACTGTTCTGATGTCTATAATATAACTACTTCAAAAGTTTGATTAGAGGATTGAATAAAATATTTTATGTAAAGCTCTTTATACAATGTCTGGCTTAAGGTAAGTTATCTGAAAATATTAGACTTTATATTCTGACAACATTCCAATTTGCAAATCAAAATCAATGCCTTTGTAAAGAATACTTTTGCTCCTTTGTAAATTTAGAAATATTAAAAATAAAATATACTGTAAAATATAAAAGATCATAAGTCAAGTATCAATCATGATTATTAAAAGGCAATTACATATTTAGAACATAATAAAAATTATTCCAATGAAACTTCTCAGTCATTCCACTTACCTAAAGAGATTTCTAAAGGAGCCAAGAATAGCATCCTAAAAGCATCACATGAATAAATATCAAGAACACTAAGCAGAAAAATACATGCTTAGAGAAAGACATCTGCAAAAAGCTGATGCCTAAATTTCATTAGTGTCTCATTGCCATAAGTTGGGTAAAAGCAGTACATAAAATAGTTGTTTACAAGAAATTTATTACAGGATGCCCACACTAACATCTTTAAAATAAAACCAAGTATCTCCATTTTTAACCGAGCATATTAATGTACAACACATAGTTGTATTCCTACCATGATTTCAACCCAATACAAAAAACAAGGCTTTCTAAAAGATGTTGCCTGCTCTGACAATAAGGAACTTGTTGCTCAATTCCCCCCAGGCAGCTTCTCTTTTCAATTAAGGATGTTTTCAAAAACTGTTGCAATTTTTGGTACATTGCCTTTTGGGGTACACACAGAAGATATGCTCCACCGATGCATTTTGTTTTCAATTTCTCTTAAAATTCAATTTAGTGTAATAAATCATGAGGATTGGTTGTACATAACACAAAGAAAAATTATCATAATTTGGAGAAAATACAAGACTACAAGGAGAATTAATCTCAATGTTTTATAAGCTATCAAGTTAAATAGCAAATAAAATCATTGGAAATACTTCCGAATCAGATTGAAAACTATGCAATTATTTGCATATAAACATATTTGCAAAACATTTTAATTTTTTAAATAAAACAATCATCATTCTGCGTTTCATTTAGCAACTGGCTTACAATTAAATACTGAGTAAGTAACCAATTTGTCCATGTGAGTGAAGCAACATGTGATCTTCACGTCATACAATGGATATTAGTGCAAAATAATAACAAATATTTTTCAAATCAATACAAAATTCACTAAGAAATCTTAATCTGCTATGAAAACTTGAAAATAATGTAAATTCTTCTGAATGAAAATATGTACTCTTAACTTATTATTTTTACAAGTCTGAGATGACCTAAAATGAGTTAGATCTGCCATTTATTTAGTGTTCTGTCGTTCACTGGCCTGACCATAAAGTCCTGGAGCACTACCTTTGAATAATGTGTTGGCAAGGTGAGAAGAAGGTAAACAAGGCTGAGAGCCAGAAAACCTTTATATCTTTGAGCAAGTCACTACACTTTTATGGACCTAATTTTTCTCACCTGTTAAAGAAGAGTTTAAATCAATGATCCAAAAGCTCTCTGCCATCTCTGGAATTCTAGAAGTAATGTATCTTATGAAATATGATACAGTGAAAACATTAAGAACCAGTAACTTTAACACTAACTCCATTTCTTGCCATTTGAGCAAATTTAGGAAAAATAAGCTACAATGTTATTCCACGGGGATGTTTTGAGAACCAGAGGAAGTGGCATGTGTAACAATGCTTTATAAACTCAAATGCACTACACAAACTTAGATATTATTAACTCCATTGTCCAATATTTGCGAATATTCATTGGTAAGCAGGAGAGGATATACAAGTGGTCCATACCCAGGGTAAAAGCTAACAAGCCCAAGTTGTTAGGTTAATCTAATATATCTGATTAAGTTAGCTATGTTTTGTTAAATATGGACAATATTTTCTAAACTTTACCCATGAAAAAAGAACAAATGACCCTAGAGTGTAAAGAATATGACATCTTTGAACTTGGACTAAACCATGCTTTAATAAAGTTTATGTTCAAACTTGCCAAGATTTTGACACTTGAATCAACAAGTTTCTTGACTACAACTACTTGCACATGGCCTCAGTTAACCTGCCAAGGACCTTAAGAACACAGTCAGAAGTTATATTCCAAATAACACAAACCAAAAATGATTTTACTTGACTCAACTGAAACATGAAAGAACCTTGCTTCACTTGGACAAAAATTACCTCATGGATTTACAGATCACTGAATTTCTGTACTCTGACAAAGATGGACTGAACAAGGGATGTTAAGTAGTGTCATTATTTTTTTTAGTCTCAATTGACAAAGAGTAAGTTAGTTTTAATCAGCTACAGAACAACCTGGCTTAAATACTGTTGTTTCAAGGCTGAATGACATTTATCTAGACTTATATTTAATGAAACAAAGAAGAAAAAGAAACTTCAACTCAAACACATTTACGCCTTAATTACTGGATTTCATATTTCCTTAAATATTTACATAATTTTGAATAAGCCTATGTATATTGCATATTAACCAATATTTCCCTTCTGAATCAAATAAATATCTATGTACATATAAATTCAGAAATTGCTTCCTTTACTTCATTGTTTTAGTTTAAGTTTTTAGTGTTTTTTAAAATAATGGATCAATTAGTCAATGTTTTTCCAATAGTAACTCTGTATATTAGTAAACAGTTAAAGAAGAAAAAAACTATAATAATGCAACATAGTATCCCTTACTATAACTAACTACAAATCTACATTAATATCTCATAAATGGTTTCATAATTTGGTTTATGTATTTTGTTATGTGGACAAGGGTATAATATCAATTTATTTTTGATAAAACAGTAAAGTGGAATATTTTTACATAAGCTGTGATCACCCTATGTGCAATTAGGAGTCTTAATAACTTACTAATGGTCATTGAACAGGCAATATAGGATAACAGTAAAGGGGACAGGCTCTGGAATCAGACAGACCTGGATTTTGAATCTGACATTAAATAGTTATGTAATCTTGCACAATTGAATTTAAATTCCCCAAGCTTCCCTTTCCTGTCTATAAAATTTGAAAAGTAATATGACCTACCTCAAAGAACCTACCTGAAGACAGATGAGAGAAAGCACAGGACTGTGTTGGGCTCCCAGTGTTCACCATTAAATGGCAGTTATTGTATATTTAGTGCCTTCATATATAGCCCCACACAAGATATAAGAAAGACTAATTAATTTATTTCTTATTTGGAAACGATATGGAAAACTTCTGGAAATATCACTACATATGTATTATGTGATCAGAGGAGCACATCCCAAACTCTTGTTCCTGTGAGTAATAAATGTAATTTATTTTAATAAATAAAAAAATAATATCCTGTTATGGATAGTGAAGATAATCTTAAGCACATAAAAAATAGGTAAAATGAAATAAAGAGTACTCAACTATTTCAAGCATCTCATTTTAAAATATGGAACACTAAATTAAGGGAAAAAAGACAATGATAAAAACAGGTAACTAAAATGGCATGGACTATTCACATATGTATTTTATTGAGGAGGGGCTGCCTCTTATTCTATGTTAAAACATTCATCTACACAACTTCTATTCTGAGTGTTTAAAGCTATAATAGTTATTGTCTAAATATTAAGAGACGCTTTACATTTCTGGTTTGAATAAAATGGTGGTTCGAATAAAAAAAATTCCAATTCAAGTAAAGGGAGAGAGACTGAGATCTTTTTCCTCTAAACTCATGAAACGAGAAATCCAATCTCTACAACCAGTAATAAACCTACTGGGAAAACTGATAGGGCAGGAGGAAAAAACATAAAATTGGTGCAATCTATACAACCTTATTTCAGGAAGAGAGAAAAGAGAAAAATTGCCTGAGAAACGCAAATAAAAAGCATGTTTGACAAGATAGAAGACATATTAAAAGGAAAAAATACCCCACAACCCAATCCTACTGAGGTAATAAGTACAAATGATAGAGGATTTCTGAGCTAAATCAGAGTCCAAAAAAAAAGACAACATCAACAACAAAAAACTAAGTAAAATCTTTGGCATGTCTGTCTTTCTAGAATCTTCTCCAAATCGATTTCAAAGTCAAACAGTTCTGGGGCCAGCCCAGTGGTTGCAGTGCTTAAGTTCACACACTCTTCTTCAGTGACCCGGGGTTCGGGGGTTTGGATCCTGGGCGCAGACCCACACACTGCTTATCAAGCCATGTTATGGCAGCATCCTATATAAAGTAGAGGAAGATGGGCACGGGTGGTAGCCCAGGGCCAATCTTCCTCAGCAAAAAAGAGGAGGATTGGCAACAGACGTTAGCTCAGGGCTAATCTTCCTCACAAAAAAAAAAAAAAAGCAAACGTCTGCAATTCTCTTCCATGTTATTGGCACTTAAACTCTTTTTTAGTAGGAATACTTACTTTGCTTATCATTTGAATTAATCCAAAAGCATTTTGGCAATTGTGTGGCCTTAGCTATTTCATACAGAGTAAAAACATTCATTTTATAAATGGGAAATTGTAATCATAACTAAGATAACTTTTATAATAGATGTTTGAAAAATTGGGGGTTCAAGTAGTTTCTATACAATTTAATAAAATAAGAAGAGAGTCTAATATAACACTTCAGGAGTCTTAATAAATGCACTGTATTTAGGATTAAGATAAAACTAGATGAAGTGAATTCTTTTGATTGTGTACTCATTTTTTCTACACATATTTACTGAGTCTATTATATGATGTAGACACAGGTGAATATATGTTGATGAACAAGACATGGGCTCTGTTTTAACAGAATTCAAAGAACAGTGAGACAAAAGCACATTAGAATAACTTCAGTGCTGTACGGCAAGAGTTACAATAGTAGCACACACAATATGCTGGGGTGGAGCAGGGAAGGGGGCGAGTTGGAGGCTCGTCCAGTGGAGAAGAAAGGGAAAAGCATTTTAGGCCAAGGGTCTAGTAAGGATGACATGGGAAAGCAATTTATTGGTAGAGTTTGAGAACTAAATAATTAACAATCGAAATGCTTCTCTGTGGGAGTAGAATCTCTACGTTCGCTCTTGAATAAGGACTACAAGGAAAATAAGAAAGACCCAAAGAGGACCATTTCTGAGCTGCTGCTCCATAAATCAAGACTATTTTATAGTCTCCATAGACCCTGACATTATAAGGATAAAGTGTATCCATGCTGCAAGTATACACTTGAATTACCAGGGTAAAATATATGATAAAGACCAGACATGCTTGGAACATTTGCATATGTGAATTTGGGGAAGCTGGGTGTTCTCAAGGGAATTCCAAGGAACAAATTTAGAAGAAGACAGATGGTGTTGCTTTGGAGCTGTTCCCAATGCTCTCATGTCAGGCTGCCCCTTCCTCTTTTTGTCCAATAGCATCTATTATCCCCTGGTTCTTAAGCCATTTTTTTCTTATGTCATTTTGTTCCCTCTGTTAGTCATTTAGTGACATTGACAGAAACATACAGTGCTATTAGGGGAACAGTGTGGGCATCCTTGGATGGGGAAACACGGTGGAAGGGATGGGTGTGTTATGACTCAACTGGGACAACATAATTCCATTAGCAATTCCCAAACTGAGTTCTGTGAGATCATAATAGGTGGTTCACAAACCTAACACAAATATATGCTAGCCATATTTTCCTCTGTAGTGTATTTTTAAATACAAGAAGGAAAAACCAATCCTAGGCATATTTCTATAGCTAGGCTTATTCCATGTTTATCCCTTTCAGACATGGTGCCATTCTTAATAAATTCCAAGATGTGGCCTACAAAATCACCTGGCACACTAACTTTTTACTTTTGTTCATTGATGTATCAGAAACATTTACCAACTAATTGGGCAATGCATCTTCAATCAAGAGAAACAAAAAAGTCAAAATTTGGACTATTTCACTGTGAAGATGATATAAGCAACTTTGTTTCTAAAGAGAAAAAAAAGCTATATAAGATGAATCCCTGAATGATTTGAGGAGTACCCATAATGTACAGTTCTGATTTTCTCCTCTACTACAAAATAACTGTAGAAAATGGCATTTTTATATTAGGCTGCAATGAGAATAAAATGCATTTGAATACATATATGCATACATATATATAATATACATATATATATACAATATATACAATATACAAGTCTGTTATGTACTCAATATACACGTTTATTTTATATATGTACACACACGCATAGACACAATGCTACAACTGATTTGTCAACTTCATGCCTAATATTAGAGACATAGAATGATGTTCTCATTTTAAAAGTAGTATTTTTTACACTGAGTATTATACCCAAAATGTGAAATGGAAGCTGTTTATCTTTATTTTCATTACTTTGTACTCTTCTTTTTTTATTTTTTGGTGAGGAAGATTGGCTCTGAGCTAACATCTGTTCCCATCTTCCTCTGTTTAGTATGTGGGATGCTGCCACAGTATGGCTTGATGAGCAGTACGTCGGTCCGTGCCCGGGATTTGAACCTGTGAACCCCGGGCCGCCGAAGACAAGTGTGCAAACTTAACGACTACACCACATGGCTGGCCCCATGTACTCTTTATTCTTAATCACATAATGTTATTTATGTTTCTGTTTCATTCACTTATAAAGTATAAATCATGAATAAAATGAAATTGTTTATTACAGCTATGAATGTATGCTTAACACCAATTTTACTTCAAATTTGACAGATGTGTTCATTAAAGTATATAACTTATTGCTGATATGTAGGTACCGATCTTAATCTTTAAATTGCTCCATGATCAGTGAGTTTGGAAAACTCTGATCTAAGCAGCCAAAGAATTTCTCATCTAATCCTATAGCAAATGTCAGTAAAAATACTCCACTCTATTAAGAGACTGTACTGGATGGTATCTCTTCTGATATCTTCAGCAGGAATTCAAAATGTTTCTCACTGAAACAAGGCAACATAAGTAGAGTCTGATTGCCATAACAATCTTGATATTTAAAAATTTCAGTTACTTAGTTTAAGATTAGTCCTAGACACATCAGGTTTTACTTTATATTAAACCCCATTCCAGTTCATTATTAAGAGAAGAAAAAATAAATTGTATTTTGAAGCTCAATGGTTAATCAACCGTGGTATCTCTATTTGGGAGATGATTACGTTTGTACACACTTAAAACAGTATCGTTAGGAGTTCTTGCCATTTCAAATATGCATGTGTGTGTGTGTGTGTGTGTGTGTGTGTGTGTGGTCATGTAAGATCATTGTCCTGAAGGAAAGAACTCGGCATTTGCAGCTGCTTTAGAATCTTGTCTACCTCTTACTAGAGTGTGATTTTGGCCTGACCAGTTAACCTCTGAACCTCAAGTCCCATCACTGTAAATGGAGTCTATTTTATATACTTTACAGGGCTAGTCTCTTAGTGATAACATATAATTTGCTTGGCACACTGTGGGCCCTCAATTAATGAAAATTATTATGACAGTGGCTTCTGTTATTGCTTATTCCCTGGCCTAGTTTCAGGCTTCAACTGTAATACCTGGACAATATTTTGGAGTTCTGATTACTAGTCTTGTTTCCCTACTAGGAAACGTAAACCTGTATTCATAAAGCACTTTGTTCAAGCCTGTGGCATGCGTGGTTGACAGTGATAGAGTAGCCGACTGTCCTGGTTTGCTTAAGACTGAGGGGATTCTTAGGATGCAGTTTTCAAAGCTAAAACTGGGAAAGTTTCAGGCATATCAGAATGGTTGCTCACTCTGTAAAGACCACCTAAGTTCTGTCCTTCTTGTCATAACTATATTTTAGCCAGAAACTACATTTCCTAACACCCTTGTATCCAAGTTGGTCCATGTGACTAGTTTTGGCCAGTGGAATGATGTGTGCACTTATGAGTCAGGTAGTTAAGTATCCAATGTACCTTCTCAATGCTCTGTTTTTTTCAATCTGCTGTCAGCTGACAACAGGCATGGTGATCTTAAAGCCACAAGATCACTGAACCACAAGATGGAGAGAGCCTGAGGTCCTGAGTCACTGCTTGGAGGAGGTTTGTTCAAATCTCATCAAACTGGGAAGTGAGAGAGAAATGAACTTCAGTGTATTAAATCATTGAGATTTTGGAGTTGTTTGTTACATCAGTTAGTGTACCTATGAAAAGACGGAACTTATTTTTAAATAATATTGGAAGTGAATGTAATTTGTCAATTGTTCTTGCCATAAGAGATGGCACACATGACAGCTACAGAAGGGCCGGTCGTCATGACCAACATGCTGTTCTAAGAAAAGTCCCAGCAACCTTAAATCATCCATGAGTTTACTTACTGCTGTCAATAGCCTTAATGGACAAGTTCTATCATTTCCTTCATTTTAGAGGATAAAAATAGGACTTAGAGTGGTCAGTTATTTTCCAATAATTTGCACAAAGATAAATACTAATCCGAAGAATAAACTCATTACTTCTGATACCAAACTCCAGGTTCTTCCATTAAGCTACTTCCTTTACATATTATGTAATTACACAGACATAGACATACACACATGCACACACATACTGCAAAGCAATAACTATAGTTAGAACAAGTGCCTATTCTTTTCAAGCGAAGATATCTATGACTGTCTGACTAGAATGTTGTCAGGAATTGCAAAAACTGATAGAGATTCTGACAACTCTGTTATGTACTCAAATATGGCCATTCTGGGAACATGCATTGACCACACATTATGCAGCACCATTAAGAGGTTTGTTTTTTTTTTTTTCTTCAGGTTTCTGATTCTCCATCCTATTTATTCCAATTCCTAATGATAGTCCTCTCTCTATCTTTCAATGACCTGTAACTTGGATAACAGTAACAAAATAAAATCCTCAAGTTAAATAAACTAATATTTTTTTCCTCCATGTCATGGAAACAAGCCTGAAACTTAAACACAGTAATACTGTGTTTAAGATTAAGAGTTTATTTTACAGAGAATTTTATTACATTCCTAACTTTAAAAAAAATTAGCTATAGAGACAATAATAATAAGTTTTAAAGTTAAGACAAAGTGAGAAAAGCTATACAAAAACTTGGTTGGCAGGATTTTGTTGAAGTGAGAAAAACATGGAATTGAATCTAGTGTTTAAAAATTAATATTTAGCAAAATTACTTCAGGATAAGAATTATTTTTTCATATTGCTGAAATAAGAATTTAATGTGGGAAACATTTATTTTCACATGAAGAGGAAAGTGAGAAACAAACAACATTACAATGTATTGCTGGATCAGATCATAGTTTCAGCCTTAGGCCAAAATATCTTGAGCTGGGAATATTTTCAAAAATTCCATTCTTTCTCCAACAATCTGTGACCTCAAAAGAAATCCAAAGTAATTTCAACCTTAACATAAAAATATCTAATATCTAAATATGCTAAAATTCTCCATAGCATCTCAAATTGCTGATTACCTGCTCCTCAAATGCTTTGAGTCTTAGGTATATCACAGAGAACCGATTTCTCCAGATGCTCCATCTCACTCTTTGGTGGGTCTCATTTATTTCCACCATCCTCAGTCCTGCAGGTCGCCTCTTCACTCTGTATTGCCCTTTCACTAACATATCCTGTCTACTTCCGTTCCCACTTCCTCCCATTTTACCTCTATTCAAAACTGTGGTCTTTGGCTCTAGCTCCAAGTTTTTCTTGAAATTCATATTGACAGGTGTTTACTTGCATTTGAAATGTGCAAAGAAGGGTATACTGAATTCTACATCTGTTGGGCTAAAATTCAAACTCATAATTACAACTCATATACCAGCTTCTGTCCTTATTTCCCTTTCTTCTGATTGTCCCAATTGTTTAGACTTGTTTGGAATATTTTTTACGTTTTTTTGCTTATTTTTTAAAAAAAATCTATTCATATAATCAGTGTCTCCACATGTTTCTCACTTCAGCTTCTTTCCTCCCATTCTCACTGTGAACACTCTAGGTTAGACCCTCATGGCATTATGCTTGTAGTATAGGAAAAAATCTGCTCTACTTACAGCCACTTTATATCCTTGTGGACTTCTCCCTTTGCCTAATGAATTTTCACCCATCTTTTCCTTTTATAATTTATTCAGATATGTGCTCCTAGATTGATCTGAGCACAAATAGGCCCCTGTTTCTCTCTTACTCAAGGTAGATCTCCATTGTCCTCCCAAATCAAGTATTAGCTCCTCAAACTAGCATTTAAAATCATCCCCAATACTCCTCAGAGATGCCTGTATCAT
Organism: Tapirus indicus; assembly: GCA_031878705.1. Lineage (NCBI taxonomy): Eukaryota > Metazoa > Chordata > Mammalia > Perissodactyla > Tapiridae > Tapirus > Tapirus indicus. The sequence goes on from CM062936.1 coordinate 5,374,143, forward strand.
CATATCACACCTACTCACTATGTTTCAGCCAAGCGAGAGAGTTGTGCATTCCCCAAATATGCTCCAGACCTTCCCACTCCAGCCAGTTCTGCACTCTCCACCTGGGAAAGTCATTCTAGTTCACCCCTTTGGAAACCTTACTCATCCTTTAAGACCTAGCTCAAAGGAGCTTTAACTCCAAAATGTTTTCTTTCTCTCCTTGTCACAGGCCATTTGATAACCCTCTTCCTTGAACCCTCAAAGCACTTTCTTTGGACTTCCCTTATGACACGTATCTTAACTGAGTCTAATAGTGAAATCTCCTGTGAGTTTGTTTTTCCCAAGAAAGATTTAAGGTTTCTTGTAGGGAGGCATTATAATAATCATCTTTGTATTCTTCAAGTGCTTAGAATAATATCTTACACATAGTACTTTCTCAAAAGAAGAGTAAATTTATACAGAAGAGCATTCAATGTAAGGTATTATTTTACAAACAATGAAAATGCCAAAGTGCCTAAATATAATCTGTTTGAGAGTATATATGGGGCTGATTGGGAAGCACTAAACCTTGAATGCAGTTAGATAATCATGAAGCAAATTCATTCTGAGGAACTATCATGTGATGATTAAATAAGTTTTCAGCTAGTGAAAAAATAAGGAAATAAAATTTCAGTAAATCATAATTTGTCAACTTTGTTTTCAAAAGTGCCATGGATTTCCAATGCACAGTTTAACAACAGAAACTAACTTCTAGATACTTTCTCTGGTTTAAGTAAGACAATATTAAAAACTACGTAAAATTACCTCTCTCTCTCTCTCTCTCTCTAAATATATTTACATCTGTAAGTATATATATATATGGAGTAACATAAAAAGGTAATGCCCTAATAAAATGTAAAAGTGTTGACCACTTTTTAAAAACTAAAGAAAGTATTTTATTATCAAACTGTAAAGCTTTCTCTATGAGTTACTCTAGCAGATGATTTTGTGTCTCTAAGAAGTAAACAGAAGTAGAATGAAGTAGAAAGAAATAGAATGTGGTAAGCAGGCTCCAAAATGGCTCCCAGTGTTTCCCACCTCCTGGTATTCACACCTTTATGTAGTCTCTTTCCAAATTGTACTAGAGTCATTTTGTGTGACCAATAGCATATAGCAGAAGTGACGGTGTGTCATTTCCTAGATTAAGTTATAAAAGACAATGACTTCCATCTTAGACACTTCCCTTTTCCTCTCCCTCTCTTTTCTTGCTCTTGCTCTGGGGGAAGCAAGCTGCTTTGTTGTAAGCCGTCCGGGACAAAGTCTTCGTGGCTGGGATTTGAAGCCTCTGGCCAAAAGCCAGCGAGGAACTGCAGCCTCTGACAAACTGAAGCCTGCCATCGACCATGTGACAAGCTTGGAAGCACCGCTTGAGCCTTCAGATGTCTGTAGCTTCTGCAACCTGGTGACAGACCCTGAGCCAAAACCAGCCAGCAAACCTGCACCCAGATCACTAACCCCCAGAAACTGTGTGAGAAAATAAATGTGTTATTTTAAGCTGCTATGTTTTGGGATACTTTGTTATGTAGCAAAAGGTAACTACACAGAACACAAGGATACGTAGAAACTTTGCCATTGAGCCTATATATAATGAAATTAATAACACATATCTTAAAAAGGATTTTGTTGACTACAATTTTTTATTGACTAATTATATTAATGAAATATCCTCAGAATAAAACTTTATATTAAAAGAATTTAGATTCTATTTCATAAAAGTGATTAGAACTCCTTACTTCTAAAGATTTGACTTCTTGGGTCTCATAAAACCATAACAACTGTGGGTTATTTTATTTCCCTTTAAAATAAAATGTTTTAAGGATTTGGTTCTATTTACTGTAGTGTTTCTCAAAATAAGAATTCTGGGTAAGATTCAATGTGTAGGTGAAGATCAGAAATATATCATTTTCAACAGCTGTTTGGGCATAGCAGGAGAGAGTCACAGGTCATACGAAAAAGATAAAATAAACTTTTCTTCCCAGATCCCTTTCTTGCATTTTCTTGAACCCAGTTTTTAGATTTGCCATAGGCCGAAGACAGACTGTAAGTTTTTCTTCCCCATGATTCTTTGAATCCATTTTTTTCTCTTTCCAGTGCTCTTACAGGAATCCTCAGAGTGGTACAGATAATACAATGAAAAAAGTCATTTATTAATAAATTTTATATATAAGTTAATATTATGATATAGCAATCACTATGCCAAGGCTTTATCTAAAAAAAATTGCTCAGAAAATTAAAAAGTACCTTTAATTTTAATATTGACTATTTTTAGATAGCTCCAAAATTTTATATTCTTGCTAGTAAAACACCAGTGGAAAACAGAACAAATGTATACTATATATCAAAGAAATGAATCTTGGTACTTTTTTTGTCCTGCAGCAATGCAGATAATTGGCTCCATCAATCTAAATGATTCTATGATACTAGGATTTTATTAATAAGGTCATATCAGATGATTTACAATTTGTATAATATAGAAATAAATTTTAACTGAATTCATTATACGTAATATTATTTCATTTTTATAAATATGGAGTATCTTCATTAGAAGACAGCTGGGCTTTTTGTATCATTTTCATACTTTGCATAAATGCATATAAAATGTTTAAATGGTTGTATATTTTCTTATTACTGAAAATGAAAACAAAGTGAATTCTTTAAATATTGTACAATGCTTCATGTTACCACCTAATTTATTTTAAATAATTAAACATGGATCTCTTGAATGCTGTAAATAAAGAACATATTATATACATTTTATCTCAATGGCTAAACTCTTCTCTTTAGTAGATTTTAAATCAAGTTGAATCAATAATTTAATCTTTTTCTAGCTGAATATATTTTACACGTAAATAGTATTTCCATTCAAAACAATAAGCAAGCACGTGTCAGGCTTCCATACATTTAAAATTCTCTGTACTCCTCTTCTGATAGTCAAAAGATTGGTAAATCTACTGACTCTTTGGAAAACAAACATAATGTTCATTTTTTTGTTTGCTTTTTGCATATCATAGTTCAGATAAAACTGATCAACTAAGACACATATGACAGTCTTTAAATACCTGCCGGTGGGAGGGAGGAACGAGCACAGCTCCAAGTCAAACCAAGGCAAGGAGTCTTCGGGGTGAAGGAAAGATTTTTTTTTATCCTAAAGGCAAATTTAATGCTAGGAATTGATAGAGTTCTGAGTGCTTGGAATCAGGAATTACAAGATTATTTTATTTCATCCTCAGTGTTAGTAATAGAGCAGTGGAATGTTAGAGGTACAAGTACTCTTAGCCCTTAACATGACTCGAGATGGCTTAAGCGATTCTGTTCATAGTACAGTGCCAGCACCTGTGTATAATAAATACAGGACTTTGGTATTCCTGGACTATTCATTCTAGTTACTGTATCAAACATCCTGTTAGGCTTCAGTTTTCTTGTTGGGGTTTGTTAGGTTGGTTCCACCTCAGTTTTTGTGCTATCTTCCTATGTTTTATAACTCACAGTTTTGCAGGGGGAAGGGAGGTTATCATTACAACTCTAATGTAGGTAATATATTGGAATGCTGGGTTGCTTTATGGAAGTTCTACCCATTATTCAACTTTCTCAAACACTTAAATACTCTTCACAGGCTTTTACATTTAAAAAGAGTTTTCAATTATTTTCTTTAAAATCGCTGTTAGGGCACCCACTATTTACCAAGATAATGAGGTGCTCTTGCAAAAAAATGTAGCTCTAAGTTTTCTTTTGTTAATGGTCAACAGCTCACTTTATGACTTTTTGGCAGTTGACATAATTAATATAATATCTTTCTTATTATTTACCTAATAATGAATTTTATATACTCAAAATTAAAATTAGATATTACCAAAGCCGAAGAACTGGCATTTATTAAAAAATGAAACAAAGTGATTGAAATCAATGTCATGTGGGGCAGCCCTCTTATTTTACATACAAAGATCAGACAGATTAAGTGAATTATCCAAAGCTACACATTTAGGTAGTTGCAATTGTGAAATTAGAACCCAGGACTTCTGACTCCTCTTGAGCTGTGATTTAAGCAGGTGCACGATTCAAGATAAAATTTATCTTCCACTCAGATCCTCTCACTCACAGAGAATTCTTATATATTGTTCTCTATTAATCTTTTGAAGCCACTTCCATCTCTCGGTGTCTGAGAAATCTGAGAATGAGCACTACTCTAAGTCTTCCTGACACCTAGGCTGATTCTAACTGTAGATACACTAGAAGCATTTATATAAGCAATGAAAACCAGAACTACGGGTATCCCAGCAACAAATTTCACCAACTTTTTGTTCTCTTTCCCCTGATCCTCCCCATACTAACTTCCTTGTTCTTTTTCCTGCTGCCTTTTCTCTAAAATGCAGACTAAATATTTCATTGGCTACATCTCATTCAGGCTCACTTCCATTCTAAAAGTGCAGAGATGGAAAACATGAGCCCCAAGTCTACTTTTCTTGGCATCTTTGAGAAAAAAAAGTAACCAAAATTACATATGTACAAAGCCATGGGCCACTTTCCATATATTAAAATATAAATGCTTTAATCTTCTTTAATTCTTTCTGCTTCCTTTTTTAACCCCTGAAGTCAATTAATTGTTGTCTCCCTTTTTTTGTTTTTGTGTATGTCCTTCTTTTTTCTTTTTTCCTTTTGATTTCTATGTCTCTCTCTTCTCTGCTCCTACTTCCCTATATTTTTTTCGTCTCACTGATCTAATGAAAAATAGACCCTCAAGACTTCCCAATGAAGTTTAAAACCTTGTCAGGCTATAAGACTGAGAATAAGTAGGCCCAGTATGCAGCTTAACAAAAAGCACACTGACAATTAGTACCAAGTCATGGAAAGGTAAATGTAAAATGTAAGGTAATTCAACATCCAACTGAAAACTGAATGGGTGTATTGCCATCAGATGAGACCTTATCTGACTGGGAATAAAGTGGATATGCTCTTCTTTCACATCTAAGTTTTCAAAATAAAACAAAACCAAAATGCAACCTTTTATAATATACACAAGAAGTGGTAGAAAAATTCACACATGAATATTTAGCTGGGAATTCGTTAAATGATCCCCTATCTCATTCCATCATTTGAAAACCAGCAGAAGTAAACTCTGGAGTTGGCGCCATCTGCGAACATAATTTATATGCACCAATGGCAGCGTCTTAGGTAGCTGGACCAGCTGATCTCAGAGGCACTGATTCCTACCAGACTCAGTCCTTTCAGATAGCTATATAGGAGTATTAATCCATTCTGAAATCTCCTGGAGTATCCGACCCTACTTCCAAATTCCTCGAAATTCTGTATCCCCATTGGTTCTTCGGTGACTGTCGTCAGGCCCTTCTTTTTCAGATCTTACCAGAAGCATTTTCCTAACACAGAACTGTTATTTATCTCCCTTAATGTTAACATCATTGATGGCTACTCAATAAACACTGAATTCCTGAGGATTCCATATGAGGCACCAACAATATTGCCACCTCATCTCCAGGCTCACATGCTATGTTCCAATTCCAGATTTAAGAGCTATTTAAACATTATGGTCTTTTTTGTGTTTTTGTTCAGGACTTTTCACATGCTATTCTCTATTTTCTCTAGCTAGTTAATTTCTACACATTATTTTAGAATCCATTTAAAATGCCAAGTTCTGTGTATTCTCTCAGATAGATTTAAACTCTACATCCTTTGCACACCTTCATTCTAGTACTATCACATTTAAATTGGATGATGTCTTTCTATGTTCCTATTACCCAATAGATCAAGGGTTGGTTGAGAAACTTTGGACATTGGCCCATGTATGGCCTTCTGTTTTTTTAAATAAAATTTTATATTATCACAGTCACACTCATTTATTTACACATTGTCTATGGCTGTTTTTGTGCCACAACAGAAAAATTGAGTAGTTGCCACAGAGGATATAATATATAATACAATCCAAAAATATTAATTATCTGTCCCTGTACAGGAAAAGCTTTCTGATCTCTGCACTAGACTGGAAATTCTTAAATAAGATATGTACCACGTTCATCTTTGTGTATCCACAAGCTTGCATACCATCTGAGTAGGGGACAAAAATAGTTTTTGAATAAATGGATTTTTCTCAACATTTTTCCATATTTCTTAGTATTTTATTTATGCCTCTCTCACCTACAGAAGATGTAACTGTCATGAAGAAATTGAATGATTCCAGTAACTCTAATATATAATTGGTACTAATTATGTACACAACAAATATGTAGAAAGAATGAATTTGATTAGGCTTTCAAATCTAAGCAATATGTTATTGGACACTAATTGGCAGATGGAAAATACCTTAAGGGATATTCAATGAAGGAATGTGTGATGATCAAGATGAAGTAAGAGAAATTAGGTTGCCAATTTCAGAAACACTGGAGGACATACACATTTAAACAAAGTAGACAAATTAAAATAGTGGCACAGGTGATTTCCTTCTTATAGTATATCTTTTAAATTTTTTATACTATTATAATGGGTTCTTTAGAAGTATTAATAATCCATCAATACTGGTTTTGAAGTGCAGTGCTGAAGATGAGATTATGTATCTCAATGTATATATATTAGCTTGGCATTCAGTAAGCATTATTGCTATCCTACACAAAGGTTAATCAAACCGAGGATAACCAAACCAGGCATGATTTTCCATCCTTAACCATATTCCTGGCATTTATTATGAAGATACTTCCAGACACCTAGGTATAAGAATTGCATTCCAAAATGTTAGATTTCCAATAATTTTTTCTCCAAACTAGAATAAATCATATGTTTAATTGCGATTCAGAGAAAAACATTTCCAACCTTTATTTTTTTTTTCACATGCCACTATGAAAAAAGGGACTCTTAACGTTTTCCTCCAGGTTTGCAGACAATCTCTCTGACAGTGAATGTAATCTAAGGCTGTGTGGCTCCAACAGCCAATGTCGTTCCCAAAGTGCTTTCCCCACTGGGCGCACGTAAAATACGTCCTTTGATTATAATCTCCCACCTCCTCTCTAAGATCTGTTTCTGTTCATAACTCTTTTGGGCTCAGAGTCAACTCTATGTTTGTTTTTAAGCAAAGAGTATTCCTTAAAGCTGCACGCAAGGTTGAGCTGCTGGCTGCTTCGATTTCACAGCTATCCAGCTAGGCCACATTGTTTGCATCTGTGTTTCAGTAAAGTCTTAAAAGCATTTCTTTTCCTGTGACTGTTTGCAATTACTTCTGCTGACCATTCGTCTATACATACTAGTAGGAGAGCATTCTTTTTGATATTTATTAATAGAGCTGCAATTAGAATTAATATTAGACTCCTACTCAGTTAAAATCCCACAAGAAAAGAATTTAATGGGAAAGTCATAATTGTATCCCATTTTAAGTTGAGAAATTAAAAATCTGTTGCTAAACCACTCAGAGTTGCTAATTGAAAAATAAAATATACAATTCCACTAAGAAAGACAGGAAAAGAACAATAGCACCCACAGGACCTAATCTAAATCATGTCAATGTATCAGACATGTGTGGATAGATAGGTAGATAAAATCTGCATATTCTTGCTAAATCTTAGAATCTTAGAATCATCTGCTTCTTGGTAAAACAACACATGTTATTCCATCTCTGGACTTCATATTCACAGACAGCGCTGCTGGTTCATCATTATGAATGCATAAAATGCTCTTATTCTAAATGCCTTGTGGATTTGTCCTGATTTACTTCCCCATAGTTTGGTCTTCTTATCTGTGATCCATGGAATCAACTAATGATATGAAAAAAAAAGAACTAAGGGAAAATATTTTCCCTGATCAGTAGTGAAGTCAAAGGTCTCCTCTGTCTACTCAATGCAGTGAAGCTAAAGTGTTCTGGTTTTAATTCCATTAGCCATGCTCCATGTGGCAAACTACAGCCAGAGGCCCAGGGGCCTCTTTTTCTAAATAAAGTTTTATTGGAACACAGACACATTCTGTTTGTTTACATTTGTCTGCCTTCCGACTACAATAGCAGTGTTGAATAGTTTCAACAGAGACTGTAAAGACCTAGAAGCCTAAAATATTTACTAAAAGATCCCTTAAGGAAAAGTTTGCCAACTGCTTCTTCAGAACATTGGAATCAGACAATGGTCTCCAATTAGAAGTTCTGCTATCTCTGATTACCACAGGCATTGGAAGTGAAAGTAGTTCCAGATATTTATTCCAGGGGCTATACATTTACCACTGACATGGAACGTTGTTTCTCTTGACATTAGACTGACACCTTTTTTGAGCTTCAGACCAGACCACTCAACTGCCCATTGGTCATTTCAACTTGGACATACCAAGTCAGCAAATTCTCTTTCTTTTCCCAGACATTAGTCTTAACCATCGTCTAGTCAGTCTTCCAAATCTCTGCCAGAGAAAGCTTGGAAAAGACAAAACTGGTCATGTATGTCTTAGCACTGCTGAAAATCGCTATGCACCATCCCATATTCTTTAAAACAAAATCAAACTAGTTAGCATGGCTTCAAATAATCTTCATGAGATGGATCAAACCTTGGATCCAATTTATTGATAAACTGGCTACCTGAAATTCCCCCCTTGCTTCAGATAGTTGCCCATCTCCTCAACCTTTGCCTGCTAAAGATCACACATCCAAAGCAGCAGCTCAGATATTAACTTACCAAGAAAGTGTTCTTAGTTTACCCTGACCCCTAACTAGGTTAGGCATCCCACATATGGGTCTCAGAGGCACCCTGCGTTTAGCCCTGTCATGGCAGTATGACTTTACATTGGAATTGTTTTGTTTAATTTTCTCAATGACTTATTTAAAAGGTAAGCTTCTTGAAGATAGGGCCTTATTTTACTTTAATTTCCAGTTTCTAAGTGCTTAAAACAAATAAAATACCTTTTGAACACTGAATGAAGAAAAAGTACTGAGTCTGCTTTGGTGAGACACAAGAGCCTAGTGGAAAATAATTCTAGAAAGGATGTATGGAATGAGAAAAAGCAATCTTTGTGATACATGTGCTAACTAACAAAAGTCTCTTCTACAACCAGAATTCTAAACAGGTTAGGCACCATTTGAAAAAAATTGAATAAAAAACAATGGCCAACTGTAAAAAGATAAATCCTGACTTCTTCACCTTATCAGTAATCAATAATTCAATTATATAAGATATGTGTTACCATAACACGATTTGGTGGAAGAAGGGCAACTGGCAACTTAACTACTTCTTAAAAAGTTTGTGGACTGAAAAAAATTTTATCCTACCTGCAAATATTATTAATATGGGCACTAGAGACCTCTACTTTTACAACTTAGAAGCTATAATTACAGTTTACACATTCAAATTAGCTCATTATCTACATTTTACAGATGAGGAAACATACAAAAACAAGTAAATTAAACCATTATTTCAAGGCCATAAGGTAAGTAATAAAATTGTAAATGCATAAATTCCCATCTTCTTTCCAGGGCTAATGCTTAAAATTAGCATTTGAGTTATCATATTTTCTTTACCAAGTTTTCAACAGTAAGGTAAGAGCTATTTGTATAACAATACACCAAAGATTTCCCTGAGAGTCCTTTATTATCTCACAACACTCTGTAAGAAATGTGTATATCATAGCAGAAAAATCATGAAAAGCCTTTTTTTAGTCTAAGTAGTCATAGACAGGTAAGAATAAAACTTGCTAACTCAACGGCCTAACAGATCGCAACAAGACTTCACTTCCAAAACTAGATTCCATTATACTGTCAGATCCTTATCTTTTGCCAAATACGGTGAATTTTCTATTTTAGCCATCTAATATTGTCAATGCTTCCAGACACTTTTTGAGCTTTTCCACAGAATCTCTAGATTGTGAAACCTTTGCAAAAAAGTATTTCATCTTTGAAAAAAAAGAAATAACAATAGATCATTGTGGCAAAACACATTATCTGCTTCTTAACAAGGAACGATCTGAGGGAGATTTTTCTTTAACTCTAGAAATCATGTCATTCCATACCAAAGAAACTGAGAATAAAGGAAAATTGGGACTGGGAAGAAATCATTTTAGCGAAAAATTGGAACACCGTTTTTAATATTTGGTTCTTTTACTTCTAGCCACCGAGAGTTGTGGGTAACGGGTGCATCTCTGTTATGACAAAGGGCCTCAAAGGAAAGCCAGGTGAAATGCATTTCCTAGAAATTCTGCTAAACGACTCTGTACACAGACTCTTTCAACTTTAACATGTTCACTGGCTAGTTGTCAGAAAGCCAAAGTTGCAAAGAAATCAAAAGCAAAGATGAAAAATGGGAAGTATATACTCTAGCGAATTGTTCTCTAAATAACCTGTAGTTCTAGAAACACAGGATTTTTTTTTAAGATATCTGAAAATTGGTCAGTCTATGCATCTTCTGAGTGAATCTGCATACTTTTAAAATATGTTTGCTTTTAATTGTGATGGGAAGTAAAGTGAAACTGACTCTAATTCTGATCTTTGTAACACTGACTTTAACAAGATCAAGAGTGTAGGAAATTCCTCTTTGCTGTCACTCACTGACAGAAATGTGTATAATAGTGCACAGCAGGAGATGCAACCTTGAAAAACACCAAAGGGCATAACAGTAAGGCAAGACAGAACTAAAGGAGAACTATCCCTGGGGAATGAAATAGAATATACTTACAGCAGAGACACAGAAGGGGGCAAAATATGGCCAGGAAAGATATTATTGATATACACAATAATTAGGGCAGAAGTTCACCAAAAATATTTATAAATGAAATTAGATTAATATAAATATCAGCTTGAGCAACTCATGCTAAGAAAAAAAAATTATGATCCTAACAATAGACTACATTGTCATTATGCAGGATGAAATTTAAAAAGCATTGGTTTACCTAACAAATACTTATTAATCAAAGTACTCACCTCAATTTTTCTTGGCTAGATTAGAGTAGCAGCAAAATATTTAGCAGTTTGGATTCAACTGAGTGTTTCTGCAAATGTTAATCAGATATTTCAAGGCATTTAACTATTTTAAATTGGGGTGTGTGTGTCAAGGAGAGGGTAGGTGCTATAGACTGACTACCTGTGTCCTCTTAAAACTTATTATCTGAAACCTGATCCCCAATGTGATGGTATTTGGAGGTGCTGCCTGTGGGCGGTGAGTAGGTCTTCAAAGTAGAGCCCTTATGAATGGGATTAGTGCTCTTTTAAAGGAGACCCAGAGAGATCCCTTGCCCCTCACACCATGGGAGATTACAGTGAGAAGATGGCTTTCTAGGAACCAGGCAGCGGGCTCTCACTATACTCCAGATCTGCCCATGCCTTGATCTGGGACAGAAGTTTTGGACTTTCCAGCCCCCCAAACTGTGAGAAATAAATTTCTGTTGTTTAAAATCAATCAGTCTATAGTATTTTTGATATAGCAGCCTAAATGGACTAAGATAGTGGGATAGAGGATATTTAAGCATTTTTTTTTTAAATTTCACATAAAATAAATTGGGAAAAATAGTTCAAAGTCTCAAGAATATTAATGCTTTAAAGTTATTTAATATTCCTTTCCTCTATCAAGCTATCCGTATTAACAGCACTTCCTTCTAGAAGACACTGTCATGTTTTTAATCCCATAGTGTAATGAATCTTATCTCATTTATCTTTAATATGCCTCTGTGAGATAAATGGTTATCATTTGCATCCATAGAGATGTGAAAAGAGACATTCAGATTAACAAATGACCATCTCTAAGAAAAAAAAGAACTTGCTTTCCTGGTCTTCGGACCTATTTATTATTATCTTCAATAAAATGAGGTTGTCAAAAAAAAAGTTCATATATTTAGGATATCATAAGCTGTTACAGTTATGCTCCAAGAGATAGATGATAGGTAGGTAGGGAGGTAGGGAGGTAGGTAGATAGATAGATAGATACAGACTAAAATTAAGTAAAGATAAAATACTAAAAATATTGAATAATAGGGTCACAGACAACATAATTTTGGTATGAACTGAAAAACAGATATCTGAAAAGAATTTTGAGTAACTCTAAAGAAACTAGAGTTAAATGGATAGAGAAAGGAAACAGAGAGAGAAAATGATAAATGCCAATTAAAAGGCATAGAAATCCAAACAGATCATCTTAAAGAGTTATTGTTTGATCCACCTCAATTTGCCCATTACATTGTAAAACTCCAAGGACAGATTAAGTTATCTAGGTTAATATGATTGTAACAATAAGACTGTCCACAATGTCTCTTATTTTATGAGCAGAGGGTAAAGAAAAGTCAATTGACTGTGAAATATAGCACAATCATATGAAGCTCATCGTTTGTAAGACCAAATTTCATCAGTGAAGCCATTCACTTTGTTTTCCTATTGGCAATGTCACCAGTGTGGCTAACTGTAAGTGCAAAGTTGTGTGTGTGTATATATATATATACACATATATATAGTGTGTGTGTGTATATATATATATACACATATATATAGTGTGTGTGTGTGTGTGTATATATATATATATATATATGAGTACAAAGTCTTTTATTTATATATAGTGTTTATATTTTTAATTTATATTTTATATTTATTTATATATATAATGTCACCAGAGTGGGTAACTATGAGCACAACTTTTTTAATATATACAAATATATATATATGTAAACACAGGTAAACACACACACAAAGGTGTGTATGTGTTTTCAAAAAAGCATTTAGACAAAGCAACTGCAGATAGAATAAAAAGTAAATCTGTATCATTAAATTGATGTGTAGAATATTGGACCAAATTTATATTCAATGATAGAAGGCTTTAAAACTTTGTACCTGAGATTGTCCTATTCAGCTTTTATTTTTTTAATCAACAATTTGGATGAGGGCATAGAAAATAAAACAAGTATTAAGAAGTCATCTTAAGAAGATATTTCACTTTGAAAAGTATCAGCATTAGCAACCTTGGAATTTCTAAAAGATTTTTTTATGTGAACAAAAGAAAGGACTTAGGCTCTGTAGCTTTAAAAGATGAGAAGTAAAAGTAACTGATATAAATTATATTAAAACAGTCAAAAGTCATAATTAGTGCTTGTGAAATTTGCAAAGTCCAAATCACAGTAAATGTTAAAGCTTAAATTTGATGTTGATTCTTCAGAGAAATTTTACAGGAAATTTCTACATGCTATGGAAGTTTGAACTAGTTGACCCCTAGGATGTCTTCCAACTTTAAATTTTGTAATTACTTCCTGGAATTAAGAGAAGCTCCACACAGTCGTTATAGACACAAACACATTTCAAAACCGTTCTGCTTGGCAACAGATGGTACAGTCAATCCTCATTATTCCTGAATTCTGTAATTTGCAAATTCACCCACTCACTAAAATTTATTTGTAACCCTCAAATTGATATTCACAGTGCTTTCGGGGACATTTGAGGACATGTGCAGAGCAGCAGAAGTTTGAGTTTCCTGATGCACCCTTTCCCAGCTGAGGCCGAAAAAGGGGACACTCTGCCTTCTTGTTTTAGCTTTCATACTCTATACAAAGTGTCCTTTTCAACGCGTATGTAGTGCCATGTTTTTGCATTTTCACGCTTTATGTTGATTACTTAGGTCTTTAAAATGGCCCCAAGCATAGTGTTGAAGTGCTGTCTAGCACTCTTAAGCACAAGAAGGCTGTGATGTGCCTTCAGGAGAAAATACACATATTAGATAAGCTTCCTTCAGACGAGAATTGTAGTGCTATTGGCCATGAGTTTAATGCTAATGAATCAACAATATATATTAAATATGGCATCTTCAAACAGAAACACACATAAACAAGGTTATGCAGTGATCCACTGACAAAAATGTTGTGACCAGAGACTGACAGGACTCTACCTATGTATCTTTCAGTATTCGCAAAATCAGTGTTTCAGAGACATTATAGAACACAACCACCACAAATATCCCGAACAGACTGTATTTCCCTGTGTAAAGCTAATATCAGATACATAAATCCCCCCAAAGGTGTTTTCAATTAAGAAGAGGAAAGATTCTGGGTTAAAATTAGCTTCACAAATGAATACATTATGGCTTAGTATTCTTAGTGTACTCTTTGTGAATCAGTGATAAATGCAATCATGTTTAAGAAAAGTTTTCTAGCTCTGTGATGGAAAATCTTGTCCTCCTCCAGATAGATACATATATAACTTTCTATGTCTCGTCTTTACTCCCACATTATGAGACCAGAATATCTGGGGGACTATCTAGAGACAACGTTGTAACATATAAAGTATTTTTTGCATGCACTTCTGTATAGTGAAAACTATAGTCATCAGTCACCCAGGTGGCTATTTCCTAGTGCCAAATTGAGATCAGCAGATCTGAGCCTCTGGCTGCCTGCCCCTGGTCACAGAGGGAAACATGCACTGCTCTGTGTCTGTTCCTGGAAATCTCCAAGCCAAACTCTTTATAAGGCTGTTATGAAGCCTGAGAAATCTGAAGAATTGCTGAACAATTGTCAGCACTAGTGGCATTACTCAAAACTTACCATAAATATTTACAGAGCTGCAAGCTAGTCAAATAGACCCTCTCGCTCAATTATAAATGATATTAAAAAATAAAATTTCACATTTGCATTTTGATCAATAGTTGTGTAGTTTCTGAGATTTGTTCCTCAGTATCTATCCCTAATTGTTAAACGTTTTCCTTCAGTCCTGCACTTCAGGTGTTAAAAGGGGGCCATCAAGACTTAAAATTGGATGGGAAGTATTGGTTCCAGAAAACATATTTGCTATATTAAAACTGGCAGCAAAACCTTTATGAATTTAAAGTAGGGGTATAAAATATGAATGCAAGATTATCTTTAAGTTTATAAAGATATTCTAATGGAAAGCTCACTTTTGGAAGATCATGCTATGTGACCGGTCATCACAAAATAATTTCCTTCATTTGACTATCTGAGCCTCATAAAAAATAGCTTATGTACCTCAAGTAGATTCAAAATGAACCTTTAAGGAAAACAACAGATAAGGAAGACTGAGACAGATTTGATTTTTGCTGTGAAATCTACATATTGCCTTTTCCAATTGTGAACAAATTAAGAAGACATAGCACAGTTGCAAAGACACAGAGCTCAATGAAATCAAGTGAAATGGCTGCTTGTGATTTTACACGGGGAAAAATTAACTTCACACTGAAATAACACGAGGGTCATCAGGATGACAACCAGACAGTCTCCCCTCACTAGTCAGCAACATCTTTCCGGTACCGAGAGCGCCACTATCTTTAGCCTTTGCTTGGATGATTATGAAATGAAAATGAACCCAGGATCATCCATTTCACTATCGTCTAAGAGACCCATGTCGTTGGATTTTTTTTCTCATTTTAATACATCAACTTGGAAAGTTTATTTTAAAATTTGGGCATTCATATATAACAATACATTTGACAGCATTTAAAACCATAAAAGAAGATAAATACAAGTGCAAATGCAAGTTATAATCTCTAGATATTCCCAAATAAACGATATATAAAAGAAATATAAAATCAACAAACATAAAAGCAACATATGGAAGAGGAAAACTCTAATTAATTTAAAATCATTTTTGCTTCATCTTTCTCTTTTCTTAAGTAATAGCCATTATTTTTCTCAACATTCACAAAAAAATGAGAAAAACAGGTTTATATTACCTATGTTGCAAAATAGTCTCTCTGGCTTTTAAATACATTCTAAAAGGAAACAGACAATTTTTGTAATTCAGATAATATAGAAACTAGTGGGAAAATCAATCCAAAAATTAAGATATTTGTTAACTCAGAGAGATTTAGGGTCACTCCCATCCAAAAATGTATCACGTGATCCTGGGTGACAGTGAGAGAGACACGATTTAACAGACAGCACAACTCCAAACATGAGCACAACGTCTCAGCTCAGTTCACAGTGTGGAAATCCATCCCATGAGGTAATAAAACAATTTCAAGTTTCCTTGAACAAAGAGAAAATAACTGACATAAAGCATGTTCTAAATACTGTTGAGATAAAGAGAATTTTTTTTTTTTGGTACAGCTTATCTTTATTTTTTTATTTTTTTTATTGATGTCTTAATAGTTTATAACACTGTGGGGTTTTAGTTCTACATTATTGTTTGTCCGTCACCATATGGATGTAACCCTTCACCCCTTGTGCCCACCCCTCACGCCCCTTCCCCTTGGTAACCACCAATCAGTTCTCTCTGTCCGTGTGTTCATTTATATTCCATATATGAGTGAGTTCATGCAGTGTCTGTCCTTCTCTCTCTGGCTTATTTCACTTAACATAATACCCTCTAGGTCCATCCATGTTGTTGCAAATGGGACAATTCTGTCTTTTCTTATGGCTGAGTAGTATTCCATTGAATGTATATACCGATAAAGAGAATTTTTAAATGTTATTTTAAAAATTTGATTCCAGGACAGAGTTCTGCTCCATAGTTATGAAAGAGAATCTTGCTGTGATCCAAATGATGTTTATGACAAACCCTCTATTGTCTGTAGGAGATGTAGGAGTTGAGAAACAGTTAATATGTTTTTCAGTGTCTTTCAATAAGAGTAGCATCTAAACATTTTTTTGAGGCTAATTGTTCCCCTCTTTTTTCTTTCCTCCTCAATTAATTCAATATATTTGTAAGGACCATAGGTTTATTCAAAGTTATTGAGTGAAACTGACCCAAAAAACATTACTAGCCATTTTTAATGATGCTGATTCTGTAAATTATCTTGTTAATTTAGAAGACAGTGATATTAGACAAAATAGGTTATATTCTAAAATTCCTGGACAAAAGGAAAAGAAAATATTGGGTAATGTGCCTTCTATACAAAATACAAAGCATATAAGGCACGGATAAATTACACAAAGAATGGTTTTAATTAATAAGAGAAATGCATAATAATTTTTACTGTTAAAGCCACTGAATGAGTAACCTAGCTTTTTAAAACATACAAAAAAGTAAAGCAATGTAAATAACTACATAAAGCTGCCAAAAATATAGATTTTTTTCTTAGTCTAATTAAGAGCAGTCCAGAATAGTTGATAATATAGTATACATACCATAATAAAGTCCTTTTTATACAAGCAAATTAAATATAAGGTAAAGCACAGATTATGAGAATTAAACACGCTAATATTTATGACTTGCATCATTGTTTCTTCATAACCCTACTTTAATCATTAATGAGGCAATTTAAGTTAATATTAAAGACTTGTCATTTGCTACTACTCTATTCTAACGAAAACAAGTTCTATAACCAATTTATATCTGAGTACAAAAATGCTTCACTTTTTTTTAAACATGTATAGTACTTTTTAATTTAAATAAATTTGGCATTTGATCTAAAACCTTGGATGCAAAGTAAACAATACCAGCAGGGAGTAGGACTGGGAAGTTGGGTGTGTCAGATTTTGCTTGAGCTGAAAGATCTTTTACATGTATCTGCCCACATCTCTAATAATTAACTGAGACAATAGGTTACAATCTCTCATCACTGGAGTTTTATCAGTTTTCTCAGTTCCCTTCCTGAGAACCAACAGGCACAGAAAACCCGTCACTTACTTGATCAGTCCAAGGACAAATACCAACAATCAGAAATCTCATCACCGAATAAACTGGCATTATTAATCAGGCGTTTATTCTCAACGTCTCTGAACTTTCAGCCATCTTCCCAACTCTAAATAATCTTGGCTCTTCTACAGAAGAAATAAATTCCCATACATGCTTAAAAGGCAGTTGTGGAAACAAGAAGTCAGAGGAATGGTCACATACTCTCAATCATGGAAGGAAATAGTATAATATTAATCTCTTTTATGGGCCAAGTACTTAGACAAGTGCTACGTATATTCTCCAACAACCACTCAAGATATATATTGGGCAGAAGAAACTAAGGCTTGGAAAGATTAAGCAACTTCCCTAAACTTATCAAGAGCTAGGATTCAAACCCAGGTATTTTCAAATCCAAATCCAAGTTTCTTTTCACTATAGTGCAGTTGCATTTATATTTATATAAATTTATACAAATTTAATCAAATTTAAATTTATATAAATTTAAAATAATAAATAAATAAAATATTTATATAAATAAATTTAAATTGATAAATTTATATTTATATTATAGTGCAGTGCTAGTTAAGTAAGTCTCAAGTAGTGCAAATTCTCTCTTAATTCACTTATTTTGAAATTACATCAATCTCAGAAACTACAAAATTTGCCAAGAATCACATAATCTCAAAGTTGGTGGTCTGAGTTAATTGTAAACTGTGTTTGCTCTCCCTTTACACTTTAGCTGGTAAACAATATACTTGGCGTCCTCCGTCAGGATCAGTTTTGAATTACATTAGTTTGAAATTATAGCAGGTCTTCAGCAACACAGCACTCTTCCCGAATGGGACAACCCATATATCATGCTGCCTCAAATATTTTAGAAAAAATTAGTATCTGCAAGTTATTTGCACTCCTTGTGTAGAAAGATTTTTAAAAAGTAAATGTTTGTTTGTGGAATAAATGTTTGTGGACAGACCAACTCTTATAGATTCTAAATTGGTTAAAAATAGTTTTAGTAAAAATATTTTGGTATATCCAAAAATAATAATAAATTTTATTTTCAAACAGTTTATTAAGTCACCCTCTACACATTTTGATATTATATTAATGTTAAGGGAGGGAAAATAGAATACAATGTTGTATGTAACATATGATCTCAACTAAGCCAAAAAAAGAAAAAAAAAAAAAAAAGACTGAAAGGAAATGCTCTAAATTTTACGTGTCTAAATTATAGAGTTTAGGGGAATTTTAACTATCTTTCCACCTACACAAGGACATTGAAATCAAGCCTTCAAATGTGCATCTTAATGAATGATCACATATGAATCATGCTGTCCTTATCATTTGCAAATGTAGAGATTTGCTATAAATATAGCCTAAATGTATTTATTCAAAATGTCAGTAAAAAACCATAACTAATTAAACTACTCTTATTATAACACATACAATATTGACACTTGAAATAAGGGAACTTTGAAAATTGGTGAAAATATATTTATTAGGGTGTATTTATACCGATCTTGGCAGGCACTCTTCAAACTTAGAGAGCTAAAGTGGAAAAGCGATGTCTTTGCCAAATTCCTTCAGAAATGTTACACACTCTAATACAGTGTACATGACAAGCCTGAAGTGTTGAAAGGAAGCCATTTGAATTATCTGAGCACAGAAAAAGGCATCTGGAAAATTACCTAACAACTGAAACATCCTATTCACATTTTCTGGAATCTCATAATGCTGAAAGTATGTTCAGCAGGTCCCGAGTTTACACTAATTTGCAAGCTTTTGAACAACTATAACAATTTCAAAAATAAGAACTATCTGGTGGGTGTATCACCAATGAAATATGATTTTAACAGAAGAAAAAGAATTTTAACCTTAATGTTGTTGCTTTTGTGTTACAATTCCTATTACAACGTTAATATTGAGTGTCACGTTAAGGTGCACTTAGATATAATAGCAGGAAACAAAGGTCATAGTTCATCCTTTGTACTGGTCCTAAGGCTACCAAGCATGCAATGAGCTAAATAAAGCAACCTAATCCTTTTAGAAAATTTCTGAAGGGAAAAATGACAGTTCATATCAACCAGGGTGTCTTCTGCTAATGGCTTTCAGATTTTCACTTCAGAAAGCTGGACTCAAGGTGTTTTCCATGGAAAACCCACACCTTTCTGCTTTCTGCTCTCCTTCCCTAATGGTGCACCACTGACCACCAGTGTGCCCTTCAAGACCTACTCTTTAAAGCTGACCGAGTAACAGTCACAACCATGACCTGCAGTAATTTCATCTCAACTATTCCCACCACGTCCTATCCCACAATCCGTACCATCTCTTTTCTCCCAGTGTTCCTTTTGCCTCATCCAGGAAATTACTCCATGTGATTTGGGAGCCAGTAGTGCTTTAGTCATTAAGGTGGCTTCTGTTGCCTGACCATACTACCAGGCATCAAAATATTAGTTACTACTCGAGATTCTAGAGATTACTGTAGTGGACTATGGTAGACGGCCACATTCCTACCTCTCTTTTGGTAACAGCCTCTCTTTCTTTCAGGCATGCCCTCTCCATGTACTGGGGCTGAAACAGATCCACCCCTACAAATAGTGGAAGGATATTGAACCAGCCAGGCTAATGGTAAGACACCCTAGTTTCATATGCCAGTTCATATATTTTTCTCTCGAGCTAGTTTGTTTTAGGTTTTGTAAGAGGTGAAATTGCTAGAGTTACTGAGATTACTAAACCACACATCCAGGGTTGACAATATTCGACATCCAACCTAAATACGGGAACCAACCTTCATTTCAGGGGCGTGACAGTCACCACTGAAAAGGCTGCTCCTCTCCACCTCCACCTCATGCACAAATTCTCATTTCACTCCACTTGTGTGATAAAAGAGCAAGGTTTTGGTTTTTCATTTCTTTTTGCCACCTTTGAAATATTAATGACCATCATGTTGGAACTACGGGTCTCTGATGGCAGAGTTAATATTCCTGATTAGCAGTTACCTTTATAATATGATTGGAGGTATAAAAAGTCCCCAACTATCTGGCTCAACCCAGGTACCAGAGAGACTAATTATTTTACTAAAGATGCATTTCCGTTATGTTCAGCAGCATTTTCTAAGGGCTTTATTCTTAATGTAAATTCTATAAATGAGACTGAAAACATCAAGATTTTTTTTCTAGGATTTGTGATTGATTTTGCTTATCAAATTGTTTTGTGATATAAGAAGGCTTTAAAGAGCCAGAGGGCCGTTCAGAAAGTTAGCAAATACCACAAACGCTCTTTGCTATTTCACAGTTTTGCCCCCAGCTCATTTCCAGGATAGGCCTAGTATGCAGATTGCGACCTAAGAAGTGTTGGAGCTAGAATATGGGTCACATTTCAGAATGCCCTCTGGTCCAGTGAATATTTCAGTACAATTCAGAGTCCCAGAGAAGTTTATAACTTTTTAGTATAAAGCAGACCCTGAAAGATCTCTACAGAAATATGAAATACTGCAGAGTATAGGCCATTGGGGCTAACACATGCAAAACTACAAAACAGTTTAGAAATAAAGTGAACAAAGCTGGTGGGCCACGAATTATCTTGGAATAAGTAATCTTGATTCATCCAACAGAGTTAAAGTCAGTAAAAAAAATATAGGTCTGGTGTGTTCCTTTTGGTATTTACCAAAATGGGAAGTTAAAGACAGTTGTAACCCACTGCATATGTCTATTATTTTACATTCTTTCTCAAATAAAACAATAAAAAAATCAAAAGGCATTTATAAAATACCTAATCGATACAGTGTCAGATGCTTTTCGTCTTTGTGGTTTATCATCTAAGAAAACAAGCTTAAGAATCTGTAAGCTTAGACAAATTAATGAGTGGATTATTTCTGCATTTGATTTTTCTATTTGAACAGAGAAAGGATTTGGAGAAGTAACTGTACAAGGAATGTTAGACTAAGAGTAAATTACAAATTACTGTGATTCCTATTAAAGAGATACCTCCTCCAAGTCATTTTAATTAAACATATAATCAAAAATTATAAAATGTATCTTTAATTTAGTACTGTAAAAATAATTTTAATAAATGAAGCTTATTTGTCATTTAAGGGCAAAAGGGGGCCTTTTTTTCAGATACTACTATAGGAATAAATCAATTAAAATTATAAACTGATTTTTTAATGCAGGAAAGAAATAAATCTTTAAACTATCTTAAAATCAATGTTTATACTTTAGTATAGAAATATTCTAAATTTAGTTATATCTCAGTTATTGTAACTATTTTAGAATTAATCAAAACAGTCCTTCCAAAGCAAAATTATTGTATAAAATCAAATTGGATCAAATAAAAATAATAGAGTAATCATTTCAGTAAATGTTTTGTTAATTACCTAAAATACCAAGAAATTCAGACATGGTTTCTAGAGGTCACTTTAATATATTGCAAATGTACTTAGTATTTGAGCACAATTACACAGATACTCATTTACATGAAACCTTCCTGTTAATGGATAGAATTATATTCTTAAAATCCATACTCTCTCATGTTTTATTAAATATAATGAGATCATTAAATATTAAATACTTCCTTCAGTGGAATATTGTCAGAATATACAATATTCAATGAATTAAGTACCACACTTAAGTATTCATCAATTGTCTTCATAAGAATATGTAACCCTATTAAATTTTGTTCCTAGTTTATTCCTCTTATATTTAAATGCCTAGACTTTCTTCTTTCTTTTATTGCCCTTTTATTTTATAATGTTTCCTTAAAAACAGGTAGGTGGAGAAATAATAAATGGATTGGGGAAGAAAATATTCATCAGACTTAAAATTTATAGAATCTTTACCATGTGACAGGCACAGTGCTAAGTTAAAGAAATTATTTCAGTTAATTCTCACATTAACACTATGAGGTAGATAGTCCTATTAAACCCAACTTCACGGCTTTACAGCTGAAGAAGCTAAAATGTATACACAAAACCACATGCGATTTAGTGGGAAGCAGCACAGGTTATTAAGAGTTTTAATTTTGACATAAATTTAAAAATTGACAACTAAGAAGGTATTCGTTTTTTTAATATACATTAGCTAAACAACTGTTTGTAAACATATGAAAATAAACACTACAGAAAAGCATAAAAAGAAAACTATATTCTCCTGGGATGGACGATGACACTTTAAGTCATCTAACCATTACCAAGAACAGCTAGTTTACCCATTATAAGTACACAAAAGCAGCTACAAAGCTGTTTGTAGAATATATTAATTTTAATTACCATTGTTAATGACTTACCTATTTAAATAGCTATATATTTTTAAACGTTAACCTGATAATCTGGTGGAAAACTAATGCAGGTTTAAGGTCAACTATAATGAAACCTGTCCCAAAGGGCAAGCCAGTCAAAGGGATTTAAAGTCTAGGTGAAAACTCTATGGAATATTTTGATCAACTTTGTTTCACATTATTAAGTATAAATTATTTTTAAAAATCTGCTGCCATTTAACACAGAGGTAACTAAATTTTAATACCACAAGAGACTTCAGATGTGGTGTAATACATGTATTTCTCTTTCATATGAAGAAATTCCATTTTGGCCTCCAAGCTTGCAAAGGCAGAAGAGGAATTCTAAATTAGTCATGAATGGCACCCATAGCCAAGACACTGAACTGACTCTACTTTGTCTTTTGTTTCTGTCTATATCCCCAAACCTAGAATTATATCTGGAATATAGAACTGTTCAATACACATTTTCTAAATAAATTAATGTTTTTTTTTTTAAATCACAAATATTAGAGATACACAGTTTGGCAGAGCACAGCTCAGTGCAGTAGATGGAGAGATAAGCTAATCGCATCCTTTATTTAAGTAAGGAAACAATTTATAGATAATATAAGATTTCAAGATTGACTTCAAAGACATGAGAAAGAGTTGTGAGTTAAAAATAGTATAACCAAAAATGTCAAAACTTACTAAAAGGTTGAATAATAGGAACCATATGATCAAACTAATTTAGTTAAACGTAAGTTTGACTGAGAGTAGTAGTTAGGTAAATAAGACAAAAACTAGAGAAAAGTAGGTGTTCAAAAATGGCAAATGAGAGTTTCAAAGCAAAGGAACTTAAGACAAACTGTAGTATAATATTGTGTGATCTTAAGAGTGTAATCGAAATCTAAAGAGAGTTAAATGTATATGATGGTGACAAATATTTACTGAAAATTTACTATATGCTAAGACTGTGCTGGGTGTTAAGGATGGAGCAATGAGTAAAATAGCTAAAAACACTGGTCCTCAACGAGATTATAAAGAGAGAAGTGTTCTATAACTAGGAAGTTACAAAAAAAAAAAAAATACAAGTGAGCATTAGCTAGAATTTGGCCTAAGACCAGTGTGACCAAGGATGCTGTAAAGGAAAAGGAAATAGAAGTAGTATACAATATAAAATGTATACAATGGAGGCTGGTGCCAAATCAAAGGATACTAAGATCTAGCGTCTAACTAAGAAGTCCTTTAGGAAGAAGGAAAAGCTCCTTTCTCTGTGTTTCCCGGAAACTGAAACAGGCAGGCAGAAGATGAAAAAGCATCATCCAGCCTGGCTCTGGCTGTGTGGTGGTCAATAAGCAGATGGGGAGTATGGGAGAATCACTAAAGCAACTCAGGTGTTCTCTTTTTATTTTCCACTCCATGTCTGTGGTCACAGCTCCAAATTAGGACCTTCCCTAGAGATAATTCTCATCCTTCCACCCCCAGATAAGGGCTGTGTTCAGTGAGTTGACAGCACACACACCCCTGCAGGGGGAGAACTGGGCTCATTTATCCTTATCAGTTTCACCAATTAGGAGAACAGATGCATCACAGAACAGTTGTGGTACATTAGTAGGTGGCAAGGCACTGCATGATCTAGGGAGTCAGAGAGACAGCTGGGCTAGGCATAAACAAATATGAGTTGCTGACTGCTCGGAAAGTTCTATATACACTATAACTTTTAATAAACACACATTAATAATCACAGTTAATACTACTGTTGTTACATAATCAAAATAATCAGGCCAGATTAGCCTATTTTAATTCAATTCACACCACTTACTGAAGGCCTACCAAGTTTGAGTAGATTATGTAATAGCAGAGGAGTAAAACTGAAAAGCTATCTTTTAGAAAGTCTGTAATCTGGTGGGCAAGACATTCACATTACTAATACCAAGAAGACTAAGATGAAGTACGCTCAGAGTCCTATAGAAGAGGAATTCAGGGTGTCACAGAAAATTTGTTGAAAGAGAATTAGAGCTGAACTTTTGTTCTCCTGCACAGCTAGTAGAGAAAATCCTTTATATGCGGCAATTTACCTTGCATTGCACAAAAAAGCAGAGACTAGCAGTTTAAAATGGCATCTGGCTGGCAGAGTTCCTCGTGTCGTGGCTCCCAACTTCCCAGTAAAAATACTAAGAGAAAACACCACCTAAACGAGGGCATCTGGTGAGTCAGCCAGGCTCTGCATACACATACCCATTGCTAGAATCAAGGAAGATTGCTCTACTCCTTACAAAAACCAATGGATCTGGATCCAAATACATTTAGCGACCCAACCACACCCTTCTTAAAGTGGGTAGAAAGTCTTTCATCCTTCCTTCAATGTCTGCTCTCTGATTTAGAAATGCAAGCTTCATTCCAAACAGAAAATCAGAAGCAACTTTCCATCCCATGGGTGCACCTATGGGGCACACCATTAATACTTTCCTTTCTGCATTCATGTGAGAATTACATTGCCTATAATAATAGTGAGTGCTGGAGCAGGGCAATTGCCCAGCACTCAGGGGGACATAATTCCCCCAAATTAGGTTCCATGGGTAAGTACATGAAAGGATCAATCACTAACTTAATTACAAGATGAAACTAAAAAATTTTAATGACTCTGCAAGTCAGGTCACAAATGTCTGATACAATCTGAATAAATATCTTGCAGAAAAAAGTTAATATCAAGTAAAAAGGTTAAGATCAAGTTCATTTCAAATGGAATAACTATTGTTACTTGATAAATTATTCATTATCCCTTGCTTCAATCTAGCATTTTCTCAATTTCCATATTTAACAATATTAAACGATGACTGTTTTTTTTACTCAGTGTTCCTACTCTGAAATTAGACAATGGTAGTTGACTGGTGAAGTTCAGTCAGAGGCTTTCAGAAATGCTTACTCAGCAGCAACTGGCTAAGCCAAAGGAAGGTTGTATCCCATTAATGGGGTCAGCTAAGCCATGGACCACTTTAAAAATATGAAATCATAGTCTGAATTTAAAGTGGTCAATATGAACAAGATCTTTTCTTGGGTTTGATTGGAATCTTTTAATTGCATTGAAGGTACAGCACTTACCGATGCATTAACTGAAGTACATCCAATTTCGACACATGAGCAATTAGCAGGTTAGCAAGGCTACTAAAATAACTGCTTTTACTAAAGAGCAAAAATGTTATAGAATACTTTGCTTTTAGTGACGTTATGGCTCACTTCCTATACATCTGGAAGAGTGAAGTATAGATCAAAATATCTTAAATGGAAAACATTTAATCATTTTGTATCATCAGAAGCAAACATTGATGAACATGCATTTTTCTTCTCTACTCATCTTAATTATTATTAATGAGCCATGATTAAAAGTTAATTTCCAGAGTAATTCAAATCTCTATGACCAAGTTTAAACTAAAAGTCTTTAGATTCTATTAGCTTTACTTAATAGAAATTATATTTTTACAAACGTTGTGATATCACCTAGTTTTAATCACCTTATTTTGACTCAAATTTTTTGTGTTTGATTAGGAATTAAAATATCTGCTGACCAAAAGTGCCCATACCTTTTCATAATATATTAACTTCAAATACTGAATTATTATTGATATAGTTCATAAGATTATATAATAATATTATCAGCTAAATATTAAAATATTATAACCATATATACATTTACACAGACCAATAAAAATTCACAACTTGGGCATTAAGTACTGGAATTATATAATTAAATCAAAAACTAATCACACTTAGAACAATAATTCCTGAGGCCAAAGCATGAACCCACATGGACAAAAACTCCCAAATCTGTTTCCTCTGATTTCATTTTGTTTCCTTCTGGTGTCTATAGAAACCTGGATTCACAACCTTTTCACCTATTAAATTTAACCATTAGAAACACTCTCATAAAGCCCTGGACATCAACTATGGCTTGTTTTCAAGATTACATGCAATGATTAGTACCTCTCTTACTTATTAATGTTCGGCATGTGAAAGGCATAATGTCATATTAAAACTTTTGCTTTGGGAAATGCTGCAAGTTCAATGGAAGCAGGACTCTCAGAGAGTGGGTGGGTGGTTAGCAGTAAGCAGCTAGCATTTGGAGGCAGAAGAAGAATGCCTTTTATGTCACACTTAATAGTTTGTGCTTTAATTAGTGTTGAAAAGAGAGAGCCTGTAGTGAACTTTACAAAGAAGAGAAATGTTACCAGCCTTTTTTATTTTTAAGACTATAACCCTGGAGACAGTGTGGAGGGTAGGAGGGAGTGGGGACAGACTGATGAGAGAATGTAGCAACAGTGCAGGTAAAAGACTGCAAGAATCCAAACAAAGTGGTGGCAGTGGAGGTGAAAAGGAAAGGCAACATGTTAGGGATTGTGAATTAAGTTAAAGCAGAAGGGCAGGGAGAAATTAAGGACGGCATCAAGTGTGTTTTCGCATAGATATTTGGGCAGTTATGATGGCATTCACTGAAACAGGGAATTCTAGAGATACAGAGGGCTGGGAGGGGGCGGCTGAATGGAAAAGATAATGAGATCAGTCTTTGGACCTGTTATGTTTTTGTACGTCTATCCATCTTTTGGTAAAGATATCCAGGAGGCAGTTAAAAATTAGAGGTTGTAACCTGGAAAACAGTTCAGGCCTGGATGGATGGCTAGATTTGTTGGATGAATCAGCACTGGCCCTCAGGCTCTTGTTTATGCCTTATTAAGTCAATCAATGCATTATTTAAGAAGAATTTTTAACACTTTTTTTCTTTTTGATCTGCATTCTTAACATCAAATTGTAAAGAGAAGTCAAGGAATGGACTATAAACAGCAAAATGCCCAATTAGGAGAGTGACAGAAATGCTCAAAAACATTTGCAGAACTCTGTTGTCTAGTATAGCAGAGCACTGATGAGATGTCGCCAAGACATTGAGGAAAGGTTAAATTATTTTTAGCATTTTCCACAAAAGAAGAATTGTAGAAAGGTTTCCATCAAAAGTGGTAAAAAGAAGTTTCCAGTTGCCTATAAAGATTACATGCGTTGTAAAACATTTTCTCAAGATGCTGGATACATTACGTTACTCTAAGGTCAAAAGTTGAAGTACAGTGTCTATATTCCTTTCATAAGTAGAAAACTTGAATAAAAACTGTATTCATTGAAACATATGTGAGTGAATTGATTTCCCAGGCTGTGACACTGGGAGCCCACCATGCGTTAGACACCGACCTAGGCACGAAACACACAGATTTCTGCTTTGAGGAACCCACTGTCTCCATCTCCTGGAAATACGTCATTCAGTCTGATCTCTGGAAAAAAATATTGTGTTAATTCCCTTTTAAAATATCCTCGCAAATAAATTGACAAACAAAACAAATTCTTAGTGTTGCATTAAGAGCAAGTGATGATTAACCACAAAGATGAAAGCATCTGTAAAGACAGAAAGTCCAAAGGTGATTTAAAATTGGGGGCAATTTTTTCTATAAAGAATAATTTTTGGAAGTTGATAATTGCACTTATGTATATCACACTCTCTGGATGTTTTGATACTCAGAAAACACATTTTTTCCAGTTCACTTTCATAGAGCTAAAAATATTTATATTATTTAAAGCCCCAACTGGGTTGTATACTGAAATTGCAAGAATGAAAAATAAAAATTGTAATGCAATGCAAAGCAAAGGCATTTTTGCTTTTTTTATGACAGAGTTTGACAGAAAACTCTTTTGGCTGCCATGGCTGAGTTGACAAGTTAAAAGGCAAAATAATATGGATTAAATGCCTTTACATCCTAGCAGGTGTCTAGTCATCAATAATATTCACCGAGGGCCATTGTGTGCAGAGTACTTCTCTTCATTTCCTAACTCCCTGCTTAGCTCTCGGCAAAAAGAAAGGGAGAGAGACAATGATTTCTGACACCTCTAAGAACTTTGCACAGAAAAAAGCTTTCCTTACAATGTGCAAGTATTATTTCATCAACATTCTCTTAAAAGTTATCCGTGAGATTTTTCATAAAATTTGTTTTATTAGGAATTGACATCTGTGGAATTCCAAGCATAATAGTAAAATTCCAAATGACTACACAGAAATAAGGAAATCTGTATTTTCAATGATCAAAAAATAGATGTAGACAGGAACTCTCCAAGAGAAGAAACAAACTGAATTTTAGGGATTTGTTTTTAGCATGACACTTATAGGTTAGAAGAAGATGCAATTTCCAAAGTTTTTAGTATAACATAAGAAACCGACGAAAGACATCTTAGTATTCATTTTAGTGGTCTAATAGTTATAGCACAAAAATGACACCTAAGAAAATAAAATATCAAGGCTTTAATATTCACATAGAATATATGGAAGTGTAACTGTTCCATTTCAAAAGGGGCATTATAAAGAGCCTCCTTTATTAAAGTGACAATACTTTCCAAGATTGTATGTTTTGTCATTTTTATCTATATTTCAGTACAATATATGACCATTTCATATTTTTGTTTGATACATTTTTTGTGCTGAGTAATTAAACTATTTTTTTAGCAGAGAAAAGTAATTTTGTATTGACTATTAAGAAATTAGTTTCATATCTTCAGGCTAGTATTATTTTTTAAATCCCAGATCAACTTCTGAATTCTTTGAAAGAACAAAGAGGATATTCCATATTATATACATAGTACTCACATATATAACCAAAGCAACATAACCCCAAATCCTAATTCTTTTCTCAGTACAAACCTACACCTCTGTGCCTTTTCTATAATATTCACTCAATTAAAAATGGTGTGTGTGGTTATATACCATAAAAACATCTAAAAATGCAATTTATATGCTTGGTAGAAATATCATCCTGAATTTTTAGCTTTATATCCAGATATTTAATTCATGTTGATAGGCTATCTGCATAAATTATCATTTAAAAATAGTTATATCTGTTTAAAACACTATTTTTAAATTTATGGATCTATGTTAATTTTGAAATACTAACATTGAATTCCATTTTATGGCTACATCTGGAAACACAAATGAACATTTCATTTAGTAAAAAATGTAGCCAATGTATATATTCTATGACCTTGAAAATGATGAATCCTAAAAGAGTTATTTTCTCACTGAGAAAGTGTCCTTTTAGTGTAACATCGGAAGGACAAACAAATCCACACTAATCTGACTCAACAAAAAGTCAATGAGAGAGCGGAGAAATCAAATCTTGGTATCCCAAATGTCTGTACAGCATGTCAGCTACGAAGCTCCAGGAAGGCCACTTCAAAACTTGATTAGATTATTTAAATGACACAGTTTGAAAGTTGTGGATTTTCTGTAAACCTTGCTTAAAGCAAGAGTTATAAGACAATGTGAGCAAGGTTTCTTTTGTGGTTTAAAATAATGTCATCCTGGGGCCGCCCGGTGGTGCAGCGGTTTAGTCTGCGCTTGGCAGCCTGGGGTTCCCGGGTTCGGATCCTGGGCGCCTGCTGACTCACTGCTCGTAAAGTAGAGGAAGATGGGCATGGATGTTAGCCCAGGGCTGGTCTTCCTCAGCAAAAAGAGAATTGCCGAGGGATGTTAGCTCAGGGCTGGTCTTCCTCACACACACACAAAAAAATAATGAAAATAATGCCATCCGTTAATATATAATTGTACTTGAAGCCAGAAAAGCAAGGGAATGTGATCATCCCACAGACCTTGGCCACAGCTCCACTTGGGCAGTACATTTTTTGGCTATGTTGCTGATGTTTGATTTTATTTGGTTTCTGAAATCCATCTTTACAAAAGTAAGATGACTCTTTCCAGGAATACATTTAATACTTTCAACAAAGAAAAAAAGACTCTTTGCAATATATTGTCATTTACCTGGAAGGAAGGAAGGCAGGGAGGGAGGGGCGGAGGGAGTGAGGGAGGGAGAGAGGAAGAGGGAAAAGAAAGGAAGACACAAATAGGCAAGTAGAAGCTATCTGTGCTCAAATACAGACATGTGCTTCAAGCTGTCTCTAGAGCTACAGAGTATCCAAAATGCAAGTTATTTAGCTTTAAAGTATATTGCTGTTAAAACATTTTAAGGCCACTTTTCTCCCAATATGTATTTATAGATTTATGAACAGCAATATACTGCACACATCCTCCCCTGTCCTTCCTTCTATCCTCCTCCTTTCTCTAGCGCTCCTGCCAAACAACCTTAGATTTGGAAATGAAAGAATACAATGTTACATCCTTTTTTAAATTTTCTATGATTATTTTCAGGTTTCTCCAACCATTCTCCTTAAATTGCCCTTTCTTTTAATTCCTATAATATTCTATTAAAAATATTTTACAAAGTACCGCTGAGCAACATGCATCCAAAATTCTAAGGACCTAATGCAAATTTTGGATTTAACTTTTTTTATTTTCTATCATAATGCCCATAATTTTCTGGACATGATACTAGGCCTTTTACTATGTTAACTAATTAAGCCTCACAATACTCTGTGAAATGGATATCACAATTTTCATTTTTCAGGTGAAATACTTAGGCTTGGAGAAGTAGAACCACTTGCTCAAAGTTACACAGCAAATCAAGATCAGAGGCCAAGCTTATGTCATCTCAAGGAGACAACATACTACAACCCTCTGCACCTGTGACCTGTGGTTATGTTTCTCCAACTGCAGATAACAGTACAACATAAACAGTAGCTTATTATTATCGTATTGCTAGGAGTCCCAAAAATGAATAAGATGGAACTGAGCCTGGAAGACCGTCTCACCAGGTTACTTTCCAAAATGTGACTAAATGGATTATTTGAGAACATGAACATGTGCAAAAACTCTTCTTATCTGTTTATATTTTGCTGCTCATAATAAATTAATTTGAAACCCATTAATAGGGTAAGTGAGGTGATCATCACCCTGAATTACATTTCCTAATTCTGTTCTTTCCGTGGCAATTGTAAAATCCACAGGCTTAGCAATGGGTGGGAAAAAAAAGAATGTTCCTTGCAGCTGCAGCTGACTTTCTGGCAGACTCAGAAAGCAACTGTGTTGGCAGCTTAACCAGGCATCTGGGGCTGTCGGTGAATTAGTCTGAGTACTGACCTTCTAGATCGCCTATAAACATTCTGCATTTGCCTTGCTCCATAATGAAGGGAATTTAACTCTTTGTACGATTATGATTAGAGGTTATTATGAAATCCTCTCTAAATTAATCAATGCAAACTTTAATGATATACTTACAAAGGAAATAACAAGTGTTTGGTTTTCTTAAGAACAAATTCTACTTGATAAAAGTGAAATTTTGGATCAGTTACAGCTTGTGCAAACTGATTTCGTGAAGAGCTATCTCATGATTTGAGGCCCTTCAGTTCTCCTACTTTAAGAGGGCACACTTTTAAATCATCCAATAAAGATGAAAAAAATGCATCTACCCTTGTAGACACCAGGAAAGTATTTCACCATTTTCTATTCTAGACTCTAGTAGTCCTGCCTGGAAATTATTCCTTAAAGTCTAAAGCACTCTTGGAGTAGTTTAAGAACATTTTGTTTGTTTTGAGCTTTAATGAATATAAAAAACAGTTGTTTGTGGCACTTAGTGTAAGATTATCTTCAGTTACTGAAGTCTATTCCCAAAATCACTGAGCTTTTTTTCTCCCTTTAAGGCTGATAATTTCTAATAGTTTAAGATTTTTCTTAGAAGTATTTTACAAAATGAATATTTCTTCAATGATCCCTCTTCTAGTCATTCATGCCTCCCTGTACCGAGAATAGGGTGACAAGTCAGAAACTGAATTATCTATTCATGTATGTACACACACATGTTTTTAAAAAATGGAATCATATAACAATCAGATTTATTGGTTATATACTTGTATATCAATAACATGTCAATATATCAATAAGTACATGACTATACATACACATGCATTTTTAAAACAAATTGTGGATTAATAGAATTTTACCAAGGGAACTAGTCATTTGTTTAATCATTTTATAACATTTTTGTCTAATTAAAACTTTTAGTTTAATGATAAAGACATAATCATATCCTAACCTTTGCAAAGTATATCCGTTTATCTTAACTGCTGAATTGGAGACGGTCTTCAAGTTGCAAGGGACCTTGGAGATGATCTAAGTCTAACACTCTCTGACTAGCTGAGCCCTAGAGAGATGAGCAGTTTCCCCCTGTGATGGAGAAAGCCAGTGGCACAGTCATCATCAGAACTTTAATTCTGGATCCCCTATCCCTTGCACTTTCCATTTACACTATGCTGCCTCTGGAATAAGATTTAAATAGGGTTGAAATGAGATCATGTTTAAAGCTAAAGTACAGCAGAGCTTATTTTAAACTTTCATTCAATTTTGCTATAACAGGTTTCTTATGTACAATTTCCGCTATGGTCTATTTTGATCTTTGGTTTTATTTTTTTTCACATAATGCAGTTACAATTACATGGCTTCAAACAAATTTCTGATATAAAGAATACACACATACACACACATCCTGAACTTTATATTAGCAATGATAATCAGCTAACGTAGGAGATATGTTAATACTTTGAAAAATGTTCTTATGGCATTTCAGCAAGTAAATTCCACTACTCTATTTTCCTATTTTGTTTTAAATGAGTAACAGCAGTATTGTGTTTTATTTTAAGTCTAACAAAATAGACACAATTATGTACAAACATTTTCAAATAACAAATGATCTCTAATCAAATATAGAACATGATATGTCTAAAAAAAGGACTTGAACTCTATTTAATCATAACTCATCTTAAGTCGGTATATTTTAAATACAAGTGTTAATTTGGTTTTTGTTCACTATAGGAAGTTGCTCAAAAAGTGAAGTCTTTTATTTAAAAAATAAATCAGGAACATCATATTCATTCATGCACAAAAATTTATTGAACACCTGTGTACCGGACTGTATTCTGAAGTAGAAGATGAAAACAGTGAATAATATTTCTGCATTCACAGAGTTTAGTGTCAATAATGAAAAGGCAGAAAATATAAACAAGTTAAAAAGACAACAAGATAATTTTTGATAGTGTCCCTAATGTCTTAATGTCAGGGGGACTACTTTAAATTATTAGCACACACAGATTAATTTCCTAATGTTTAGATAACCAAATATAACTTCATTTCTGAATGTTTGTCACATCTCTCTAGTTTACATTATATATTTTTGTTTGTTTAAATGAAACTAGAAAAACTTTTTTGCAAGTGCCTTTGTTCTCTTTCAAAAGTTATTTATTTAGCTTTAGACTTTCGGATAAGGAAGGTGGCTTCCTAAAAAGCCAAGTTCTCCCAGTTTTAAAGACTTTAGTTTCAAACAAGCATTGCTCCCTTTGAAACATCTGCTGATTGACATAGTAGGAGCTAAATTAGAGACTGCTTTTATAAGTTCTGTTTTGAAGTCAATATTTCATGAAAACAAATCAATGATTAAACAATTGCTCTGTTTTTAAGAATTCTTCTCTTGTGGTGTTTCTTCTCAGTTTCACCTCTGAACACACGCAGCCAATAATAAGATACTTTTTGAAAACTTGGCAATTTATAAACTGCAAAGCCACCATCAGAAGAGCTTCTGCTGGGACTGGCCTGCAAAACACAAGTATTTCCTAACGATTGTATGTGATCACTTTCACTCACATTAATGCCAACATAGGAAGACTAAAGCATTAATTTTAAAACAAATTAGATCTTGACGCAATCAAACCCAACTAGGGGAAATATATTTAGAAAGTTCTTATTTTGTTATAAGTTGTACATGAGAGTATATTAAATTTGTGGTAAGATATTTTCCCCAAAGCTTATTCATTGTGTTATTTTCAGTCATATGTGGTTAATATCAATTATACCTGCCTGTTACAGTGTTGGAATTCTTCATTACCTGCGCTGTCCCGCTACAATTATATTCTGGACATGCTGACCAAAGATCATCCAAAATTCTTACTTAGTTCTTTCCTAATCTCTTTTATCATGTATAATGTCTGTATTCACTGGGTCCACAAAAACTTGACTTGATATAAACTATAATTTTATATCAAGCCTCATTTGGAGATTCTAATTTCTATCACTTTAATAAAGAAAAATATACTTAAAGGTACAAAAGATCTACATGCATCCTCTCTATTATACTGTTGCTTTTATTCTCTTAATTGTCATCACCCCTTTTCCGATGTTTTCACCTATTCTGCTATCTGATTCTGATCTCAAAAGAAATTCAGAAATCCCTTACTTATTGTTGTTTTTCTTTAGTCTACTTTTTAAAGTGAAAAACACCTTTAGATCCATGAGATAGAAATCTTTCATCACTGATAAAAAGTGGCAAGATGAAAAGGAACTTCTACAGAAGTTTCCAAAGGAGCATTTAGAGAGATAAGATGAGGCCCTTCGAAAAAACAATGATATGCCAAGTAATCTGTCTGCTGCCACTGATTACTACAGTCAATGGCTTATGCGACATCTGAGATGAATCTCCATCAAAAATAACTGTGAAGAAAGCCTCTTTTGTTCTAATACTAGATCTCCAAGAAATAAATAATGACCACAGGAAATTATGAAAAATGCCAGAGTGTTTTTGGTGTTAATTCTGGAGCCTCGGTCCAAGGAGAAAGCATATTGCCAGAGATGTGTTTTGGTGTCTTCCCTTCTAATTTTACTTCTAAAATAATAAGCAGTCACCAGAGTTAGAATATAAGTTTTGGCATTTTTGACACTTAAGAAGTGAAATAAAATAACCTGCAAACTTTCTATATTCTGAAAGGAAAATAATGTTGAAGTATAGTGATTTATGATTTAGATATTTTTTACCAAATATCATGCTTTATTTGAAGTATGGTGTATTTTAAAAATAGGCTATCTAAAAAGCATTGTCATTTAACTTTCCTGATGACAGTGTCATTTAACTTTCCATAATGTAAATCTAGTATCTAACATATTAAAGTTGAATATTTTCTTATTAGTATTCTGCCAAAATGTCAACTTTCAAAATGTGGATCATTCATTATCATAAACACACTGCATATCTTTGAGCATGTAGGCATGGCAAATCTATAAATACCTTTCATAATTTCTTTGTCTAGTCTAAGATTTACTCTCATAATGATAGTATCTAAAAGCTAGAAAGTATTTTTGTAATACAAATAATTAAAACCCAAAACATAAATATCTACTTTTTATATAATCTTAAATTTTTTACTTTTATTCATCATTAGGTTTCTTCCCATTTTAAGGTTATTGCAGTGTAAAATGGGAGTTAACTAATCTTTCTTAGGAAAATTTTCATTTGATAGAAAATGAAGGCATTTCTTGTGGATGAATAATCCCAATTCCCCTATATAGTTCTCCCATTTTGAACTCTTACTTGACAAGTATTTAACCACTGGCATTCATCTAATACTTGTGACTCCCATTTTATTTGGGGAGGCCAGAGGCCAGACATGAGCACAGATGTCTAGCAGCACTTTCACTTAGGTTTATTAGTCTAGAAGAGATTCATCTCAGAGATTATCTCTTTGCATTGTAAGATGGCATACCATGGAACCATTCTGAAATCTTGTATTGATTCTGTCTTCCACAGATAAAAGATTCTGAGATAACAGAAAACACAAAGAGTTTTCTACATAACATTCACTTTTCTCTTAAAGTAAAACTTAAATGTTTTATGATATAAATAGCAGCAAGGAGGATTTATTATATCAGAAATAACGAAGGACATAAATTATTTTTGTCCCCATTCAAAGTGACAGAACTGCAATTCTACAAGGAGGCTCAGGAGTAGAAGTCTTGAAGTACTTCATACTTATTTTATATCTAGATTTTCCTTAGAGAATAAAGTATTGATACACTCTTCTGCAAAGGTATTGCAAAATCATTAAGAGACACAACTTACAATTGTTTGTATATAACACAGATGATTTCTGATGGAAAAACTGCAATCCTTCTAAGTTTTCCCTTATCTGCATTCCCTAAACCTAAGGGTATCTGAAAGAAACTATAATTCTTACCAAGACAGTGTGCCTCAGAGACACCAGTGTACTTACTACACATGACAGTGAAGGGACTTTGTTTGCTGTTATTTAGTTTGAAGTGAGCGTGTTGTTTTATTTCGGACTATCAGCTACAATTGGAAGGCACAATTAACAACGATATCCTGAGACATGAAAAGATTGACAGCCTAACTGAGGTCACTTTTCCTACAGCAAAGAAAATTAAGTAAACAATTTCTTTTCAGGGGAAGTTTTCTTATTTCTTTTGTTTAAAGGTTTAATTCAATTTTCAGTATTTCAAATAATAAAAGTATGTTTCCCTTGAGCTTATATATTTTGTGGAAATCTATATTAAATCAACTCAATCTGTACAAAAATTTCACCACTTTAAATTCTGACTCAATTAATAGTAAGAGTTTTGGCAAATAAAATAGCCAAGTACAAGGGTTTTACAAAACATATAACAACATAAATATCTGAAGATTTCAAAATTTAATATGTTATATTAAATTTAAAGAAATGAGGGAAGTTGTAAACTGCCATATATCTTACTGTTAGGAAGAAAGTTTTTTTCTGCTGTATGAAAAGTATTGCTGAAAACAAAGATTCAAGATCAATAAATAAACGTAGTTGGTTAATAAAAAGTAATGCCCCTAGGAGTCCCAAACCCTATCTTACGTAATCCACCTATTGTATGAAGTGTTTAATGAATTGAGAATAGGACCAAAGAAGTCACTAAGACACAAAGATGACAGAACAGCACCACCTAGTTCCCTCTATAAAAGTTTCCAAATACGTATTCATCTCTGACTTACTTTGGAAAGCTGAATATATTTTCAAAATAAATCATTTAGTATAAAACTACACTCTTGCAAATTATCACCTGCAACAGAGCATTTACTTAAATTGCTTAAATTTCAAAGTTTCCTTTAAAATAAAAAGAAAGCAAAATTAAAGATAATGATTAAGCTGATGTTTTTCTAGCTGTGCATTGTACTACTGTAGGTACTGTAGATAAATAAGTCTCTAAATAGAGTAACTATGCATGCTAGACCACCACCATTATGATTTCCAAAATACATATCAAAAAAAATTTTTACCCTATCTACTACAAGACAGATATCATCTACTCCAGGGACACCACTGGCCAATAAATAATAATATTCAAAATGCCATACAATCTGTTAGAAATATGACATCATTTACATGCTGAGGTCATCAGTCAAAGCTAAATACTAAAAGAAGGAATATAAAGATGTCAAGAATACCTGTAGCCCATCCACATGATTTTCTATTTTCTCTCTAACACTTTAAATGATGGTACACAAAATTCATTTTATTTTTAAAGTTTTTAAATGCTATTCTCATCTATTCTCCAGCTTTGTTTACCAGGTGATTAGTATTTCAATCATATTCAGAGCAGATTGAGCAGGAGGAAAGATTTCGGGAACGACATTTAATTGGCACTCTCAAGAAGTCATATTATAGTAGTACAGGTTTTAATCAGGCACGATGTATTATAATATAAGCAAGAGATGGAGTTTTAATATATGTGACACAGTACAAGGAGCATTGCTTCTAGATAGGACACTTTAAAAATGTTTTCCCTGAGGCATCAGTAGCTCTTTAAATGACTATTGCTGGTAACATCAGAATTGCTCAAGCAGAACTTTAGCTCTAAAAAAACTAAATATTGTTGCTTGTTACATAGATCCTTCTCACAGACCTCTTCTCCCCTACATTCCCTCTGCTGACCTGGTCATCTACTGTTCTGGCCCACTGAGCCTTTATGAAATTAAATGAATCATCCTCTTGAACAAATCAGTTACGATAGGGCATGCTTGAATATTTCTTGTTCACTTGTCAGCTTCTTTCTAGTTGTATTAATAAAAAAAAGAAAGAAACTGGCATCATACTGAGAATGTTTTCAGGATAAACAACTGGAGGAAATGAGAGCTCTTTAATTCAACCTTAAATTAAAAAAAACGTTAAAAGCCCAGTGAGGTTTATAACACTGTTGTTAAGTCAGTGATTTCATATCCTCATTGATATATCCACAGTCCGTTGCTATTGAAAAGATACTACTATAAAAATGGAATTTTTATTTCAGAAAATAAAGAATTAGGATATTACATATTGTGATTTGTTTATTCCATGTCTCAGCCACTGGACTGTAAGCTCCTTAAGGGCATCAACTGTCTCCATCTTGTTCACTTGTTTATCCAGCACATACAACACTGCCTTCAAACAGGTACTTGTTGAAAAGCGAATAAATGA
Source organism: Tapirus indicus (assembly GCA_031878705.1). NCBI lineage: Eukaryota > Metazoa > Chordata > Mammalia > Perissodactyla > Tapiridae > Tapirus > Tapirus indicus. The sequence goes on from CM062936.1 coordinate 5,413,138, forward strand.
ATGAATGTTATGCTTAAGAAAACCAAATGCTATGGAGAAGAAAATGATTGTAAAAATTTACACACACACACACTTAATGCACAGAAAAATGAAACTGAACTTAAAATGAAAACAATTCAATCCACTTTCGAATGATAAAAATGACTAACAGAGCAACAATTTCCTAATTTTCAAGGTTGATCTATGGATGTAATTTCATGAGAAAAGAATGTATGACCCAAACTCAGGCTGAGGGCCACAAAATTAATTTATAAAATTCATTGACAGAGAAAGAAAGCTCTGAAATTTATATAGACATATGTATCAGAATAAAAATCTCTTTATATGTGTAAAAACTTCAAATACTGAATAATGCATGGGCAGACATAAAAAATCAAATTTTAGTGAAAGGTACTTCAAGAGTACACAGTTGATGTTATACTGACTGTGTTATAAAACATTTTTAGGTGGAAAGAGAAAAGAAAAACACCATTTCTGCAGTTTTCAATCATCCATAAGATCCTTCTACAGCACATTACCAAAGAACAGACGTGGTTCCAATCTCTCAGTCTGCAGATGAAGAAACCAAGCTGCAAGAGAAGTAGGCTGCTCAGGGTCTCTAACGTAGTGGCTTAGATGAGAACTTAGGTCCCTCGATTCCTACCATTATGTCTCACTGCTGCAGGGCACTTCCAAAAATCAGTCTGAATTAGTCCAATGATAGCAGCTCTCTCTATAGAATAGAGAATTCTCACTACAAAATAAAGGATACCCACCAGGCCAGCCTCACTACCACTTCCACGCTGACTGTAGTTTGGCATGGCTGCTGCTGTGTTCCACTCAAGGATGGGGGTATCTATTATTGCCTCTTCCTCTATCACTGAGTCACTCCCATTCTCTATCTTGATATACCAAGATGATGCAAAGGTCTTTGGAGGAAATATCCCTAATTCCTAAATCCAAGTTTACTGTTTTCTTATAGTAAGACCACCATTAAACGATGAAAATATTATAGTCTCCCCCACCTGTCCATACCCACCTATCAAACATAGTTGTTGTATTACAAAATGTACTTTTATGCAGCTGTATTCTTTTCTGCCTTGTTGGTAGTCTGTACTTGTATAGCCAATAAAATTGGGTTAAGCAAAACAAAAATTTAAAGTAAAGCTGACTTTAATGATCTATACCACATCTCTAAAAAACTACGAATTTATCTCTCTACCAATACCTTTATCTTAGTTATTCCATGGAAGTGAAAGGATATGATGAATGTCTGTCAGCCACAGCATTTCCATGTTAAAAAAAAAAAAAAAAAAAAAAAACAGCCAGTGGACATGAAACTATCCTCTACAAATTTTACTTGACTTTTAAAAATATTTGTAAATGTTATTAAACACACAACTTCTTTTGCCGTGTTAGTTAATATTAAATCTTTCTATAAAGACAATGCACTTAGTACAATATTCTTTTGATGAATATTATGGGGACTGTTTTTAATTTGGTCACTCTGGATAAGAATGTCGGTCTGAAATGCTTTAGTGTCTACAATAACAAGTAAAGGTCCTTCCTTCTTTAATCCAACTGAAAATTCAATTTCTGAGTGGATCATAATGACTAAAAATGTTGAAAAATGTGAAGGTGTGACTCTTCCTCACATTTCCAGTGTTTCAAATATTATGTAGTGACACATAAAATTTTAAAATATGTCACTTCTAGCCGTAGATTTATAGCAATATCCTCAATATAATGCATAAAATTCAGTAACATATTAAAATAATTTTTCATCAAAACAGTAAAATCGTCAATAAAAATTGCTTCCCAAACTACTCTCCCTTTAGTCACTAGGCTCTGGAAAGTCCGTCAGTCAGCAAGGGCCGAACAGAAGCCAGGATAAAGAAGGAGGTTATTCTTCTATGGCTGGTGCATCACATTGACACTCATGTTTTAACATAAAGCAAGATTTTAGGTACTAACAGAAGCTATGGGAGAATATAATTCTTAGTATGAACTCCATAAAGTGGCAATAACCCTCAATAAATTGAGCTACTTTAATCTACTTTGGATATTTATTTACTGAATGTTTGTTTCTACATGAGGATGATACAGTGATTGCAGCACCTGGCATCAGGTAAGTCTTAAGTTACCCTAGTTAATATCTTTTCAAATGCCGATAGTCATAAAACTGTCAAAAATCCAAAAGACATCAGGGAAATTGATTTTTAAAATCTGAAGAAAAACTATATGACTTTTAAGAAAAGCTATATTTCACTGGGACATTTTAGAAAAGCACTCTTAAAACACTTTATGTGGAAATAGAATCACTATGTATTGTAGAAAGTCTTTTCTCCTTTGGTGTTCAGCTCCGAGTAACTACATTTAAATTCTCTTCAAAAAGCAGTTAATATTCCCATCCTACCTCCCACTGTCTTTCAAAATGCAAAAAAGAAAATAAATCAAATTCAACCATAGCAAACATGTGTCCTCAATGGCAGAAGTATGACTAAGCATTAAAACAAAAAACACCAATATTTAGGATTTGCTTTAAAAATAATTTTAAATAAAATGGATGAAATCTCCTCCAGCCAAACGGAGAAGATCATACCCTGAATTTGTCTTCAGGACTGCCCAGAGAACCTGCACTCCATAGCTTGGCAATAAGAAAAGCAGGTCAGTCCACACTGGTAATCCAGCAGATCAAGGTCAGTTTGTAATTCCTCTTTGTTTATACATTTATCCAGAAATACCAGCTACTCTAAATAGAACAATAAGATGGTTTGGCTTCATGTTTACCCAAAGTCATCATCAGGGATATTTTGAGGCTAGGGAGAAAAATTTTTAATAAGTAGGAAAAAGATAAGGGGTTACAATGCCCAGAAAAATCAGGAAGATCCAAAGCTATGAGACAAATGTTGTCAGTGCAAATTTGAACTGACTACCCTAACTGGAAGTGATGATTCCACATTTTTGTGAAGTATGTCACTATTTAGAATTGTTTGTGTTTGTTAATATCCATTTTTGCCTTCTCCTTGTACATTACATACAAATGAAAATTCATTGCAAATATTTATTCTATTCAAAATACTGTATTGGCATCTTGGCAGTTATAACATAAATACTTAAATATCATTTGGATACAATTAAAGAGATGTGTCAAGATTAAGTGGATTGGTAGAGAACTGATCAATCAGTGGAATGAAAACATTAAAAAAAGACACAGACCAGACATTCGATTAGGCACTTGAAATAAAGTGAACACAAGACTCTGTACTCTAGGGGCTCACAGTCCACTAGAGGAGACAGATAGGTAAATATCTCACATTCAAAATACTGTAATAGGGGGCTGGCCTGGTGGTGTAGTGGTTAAGTTCACATGCTCTGCTTCAGTGGCCTGGGGTTCATGGGTTCGGATCCCGGGTGTGGACCTACACACCACTTATCAAGCCATGCTGTGGGGGCGTCCCGCATATAAAGTAGAGGAGGATGGGCATGGATGTTAGCCCAGGGCGAATCTTCCTCAACAAAAAGAGGAGAATTGGCAACAGATGTTAGCTCAGGGCTAATCTTCCTCATACACACACACACACACACACACACATACACACACACACAATACTGTAATAAAAATATACAAAGGGCTTATATAGATCACAGAACAGAGAAAATAAAATGCTTAGTTCTCTCAGGAACTAAGAGATAAATGCTTAAAATGATCAATAAAGGGCAGATGGCATTCTTTTGTCTACTACAACTAACACATTAGATTCTGGTCAAAAATTCTCATAATCAAAAACTCCTCTGGCCTCCTGGATACTAGTATTTTTTAAACTACCATTAATAATAACATGGCTTCAAAAATAATGTGGTTGCATAAAATAAACACAAATTGGTTCAAAATTGCTAGTATATCAATTTACAAAATGCTTTAATTTCAATAGCCATAAATTAAAAAAAAACAGTTGTATTTACAAATTAAATTCAAATTTTCTGATGATCTAATACACAGAAGAATACCAGTCAGTCAAAGGGTACAATGTAGGCAAGTACACTCTCAAATTCAAGCACTGCAGGAAAATATCCTCCTTATAAATGGTGACATGTACTAAATGAGCCAATTCTTGTAGCTATCCCTCCACAAATGAAGTTCCTGTTTAAAAACATGTATTTCTGTCTCTCTCGCTATTGACTTCAATGTTCCTATATGCTTTCCAGTTGTCCAAATTGCATCCAAATTAAAAACTGAAAATACAATGTCTCAAATTTGGCAATGCTCTGACATTTGGCAGCCCATGAAGACTGCAAGCAATTAATACAATCTAAAAATCTATAGCCTCAAATGATAACCAGCAAAACCTCAAGATCCCACCACAGCAAAATATGTTAATGGGTTAGTTAGGGAATAGAGCATTGATTTAGGAACAATTTCTGATTCTTCTTTTTGTTTGGGACAGTGAAAGGAACAATCCCTATTCAGGATCAGGGATACACATTTTCACTCATTATTTAACTTCATCCCCAGAGCAAAGAACTATTTAGAAATAACAGATACTGCATTATGTATACAATGGTGAATTTCATTCTGCCTTGGCAGGGTAACTAGTAAGGGTAGAATGTGAGGAACTGCTTGCTATACTGGAGTCACAGACATATAATTGCTTTCAGAAACATCCTCCTCTGAATACCACCTACACATTAATACATGACAGTGAACTTACAGCCAGACCCCTGTTCTATCCCACATGATCCCTGAAAAGGCTTTGAAATGAGGACACGTGCATAATTAAGGCACACTGAATATCACAGTACATGTAACAAACTGGAGTATTATGAATCCTTAGGGGAACCTCATAGAACTAATACATTTTCCAAAGAAATCTGCACATGAGTAAAGAGCCTAAAATGCTAATGAGATCCTCTCAGTGAAAGCTATAGAAAAGTTGATTCTTGAATCCTGAAGTTGGGCACAGAATGGAACATTTGTATACAGAAAGACTGAAGAGTGAAAAAAAGGAATTTGACATAAAGCCCTTCAATAGATGATTTACACAATTCGTGAGAAAATAAATGAAGCAAAATAAAAATATAACAGTAGGAGAATTCCAAATCTCCTGAAAGGGTTAAGTATGAGAACTGATTTCCTATTAGAAACGGATTATGTAACAACAGAGGGAAATACTCAGCCTAGCATATGCTAATTTAGTCGGCTTTGCCAGGCGGTTCTGTGTTTGGCTGGCTGACTCACATTCCTTCCCTCCTCTTTTTGCCATTTTTATTATGAGTCTAAGGGGGTTGGACCCTCACAAAATGCAATAACAACAATAACACCAATGAGTAAAAGCACACTGTACCTGTTTTATCCTTGCTAAAACACTGGGGTACGCTCCTTGGAGGTTGAAAGGAAAAACACAATCTGTAAGTATTCAGCATATGGGCTTTAGCAAAATTCCTATTCTTAACTATTCTTCATTCCCCGTTGATTTCTTTTAATGAGTCTTTGGGGTTGTTAGCATGGTCAGAAGTCGGGAGGATGTTATATTCCTGGAGAGTGTAAAGGAAGCTGAGTTACTGTTCAGACTTCAGCACATAAAATAGATAACAGTAAAGGAATGACAATTGAATAGAAAGCTTGTTATATATTTTCTTATGTTTCTAAATACAAATATTCTAATCATCTCTCATTTCAACCTAAGTCTACTACTTAAGATCGAAAAGCAGAGGACATGTAAGGTATGAGAATGAACAGAAGGTACAGGTGTCATGGACATCTTCCCCCCGGGGGCATATAGGACAAGCTAATGTAAAATAGGAATTTATTAAGAAAGTAAAAATATATTTTACAGACCATTAATTTTAGTCCTTGATTTTTAAGTAAGTATTATGGGAGGCACTCGCATTTTTAAATGCAAAGAATTTTAGCAAAGAAGCTAAAAATGTTTCTTTACGAGAACAAACTAATTGGGTTTATAAATTACACCGAATCAATATAATAGCTATACACTTAGCAGTCAGCCAGCAGCACATCCTTGTCAGGAAAGGTGCCTTGTCACTCTGTTCCCAAAGATGACTTTAGATAAACAATGCACTGTTACTGTAAATAAACCATCATCAAATATCTGCAATTATTAGGGAATCAATTGACCTATAAAAGGACTTTTGTTTTCTTATGTGAAATTATTTGCACTATTTGATCACACTTAGCTTTAAGGTTTTACATTCCTCAGAGCAAATGAATGCTTATTTTTATCTTCTAAACATTCCCTAATGATGTCAGCATCTGGTCCCCAGAATAACTGTTTAACTGTGACTAAACAGAGGCTTCCCCCTCAGCATGCAAATGGCTAAAAGATAATTTAAATATTCACATGAACACTATTTGCTGACTCCATGAGTTACCCCCAATGAGTTACCCCCAATGTTGAATAATGACTGTCTTAATATTTACTTCAAAGACCTCTAGAATAGAATGTGAATAATTAATAGCCAGCTCTCTCCACGGCAGATCTCCTTACAACCTCAGCCCTGTTCTATTCAGGTAGCAGTGGGCTCTCATCACTCAGTTTCATAAGCACAAAAGAAGATCCAGAATAAACGTTCAGCTCTATTGCCAATTCAGAAACTGTAAACTGTGCTTGCGTGTTTTTAAGTGGAAGAGTTAATCATTTTTACAGCCTAAGAAAATTTACTTAAAAAATACATCTTTTAACCTTCATAAAAAGGGTAAAAGAAAATGAGTGCAAACAAAATAAACTTTTACCGTTTCCTCTCACTTCATCCCTGAGAGCCCCAAATTTGATTACTTACGAAATTATGAAGATGTCCTTCAGTTCTAAAAATAACTGTACACTTTAAACTTGTATATATATGTGCATATATAGAGATAAATGAGGACTATTTCTTTACATCTCTGATTTTTCCATTAATATTTAACTGATACTAATTAAGCAGAACATTTACTTTCCTAATTTTTAAATATACTGCATACTTCTAAGATTTAAACAATTTCATATCTGCTTCAAGAAACCCACTGAACACACTAACAGGACCGACTGGGCTCATTTCTTGAATAAAAATCAATATGCATAATATATTCAATTATTTTGTTCTGCAGTAAATGGAATCAAAATAAACAAAGCCACATTAGTTACTGTTACCTGATGGCTTCCGTGAGAGGCTGTCCACAACTGGGCCACAACTACTTTTATTGAGAAATCTATTTGATGCTTTTGCCTTCGTGATAAATAATGTCGTTCAGATAGAAAAAATTCTCTACTGATTTGACGTTAACATAAATTCCACTTTATGGCACTAAATAAACTATGTGAACATACACTGAACAATTAATTCTTATTTCTTTTAAAACTATTGTATTCTCATAATACAGGAAATGCTCTAATAAGAAAAAAGCCAAAAGACTGACTCCTTACTCACTAAAGAGAAGGATGACAATATTTCCCAGCCCAACATTTATCAGGTCCAACACATGTAAACAAGTACATAGAAATCCCATTTTAACTTCGCAATTTATCTTCATTAAATGACCTGTGTTCCTGAGAGTTTGCAAGAAAATAAACTATCCACCATTCATTTGATGAAAACATTGATAATTTTATTAGGATTTATTTATTTAATCTCTAAACAAAATCTGTATTCTCTCTTTTGCTTTGTCATGACCTCACGTGATTAGAAATACTCTCTGGATTATTTCTGGTGATAAAAAGCTGAAGGATGGTACACGTCCACCACGAGCTATGAAAAGACTTCCCATTTCACTCAGGCCACATGACTGCAACCCGGTGTGTCGCCTGCCGCTACAGAGCACATTAGGCCTGAGATGCCATTTGCATCATCACACAGCAGGGGGCTTCAGCTGCCACAGCTCTGGGTTAATCCTCCCCCACCTCTTGCACAAGGAATTTGCAGAAGATGCCTTTTTTGATACTACAGAACTGCACTCCAAAAATGCTTGACATTTTTCAAATAAAATGTTGGCAATGAACTTGTCCTTTTAAATATTTTAGGTTAAATCAGTATATTTAAATCATGCCCTTCATTTTTCATGGAATGAGTTTGTGATCTAATCTAATGCAAAATATTTGGGATTTTTAAACATGGAAAAGAAAAGAGTGAGTTAAAATTAACTCTTATGTACATTATTTAACAAAGTGAGTGCTGATATATTATGAAGAGAAAGGACCATTTAACTCCATCACAATTAAGACATACCTATAATTCATTCCAACGCTATCTCTTACACATCTACTAACTTGAGAACAAGAAGATTGCACAAATAAGGCTCCGGGTTTGCCCTCAGGAGACTTAAGTCTAATAATCATTGGGCACTAGAGCTGTTTTAAACGGGTCAACAAACCACTGACTGCCAGTTCCACAAAGGGCCTCCTTCAGCATGCGAGCTCTGCTTCCTCGGTTTGTGGTTTCCCTTCTCTTGACGTCTCCTCAGCCTACTCAGTCAGCTGCTACACAATGGGCCGATTTTGCCAAGGAGGTTTAAGGAAGTCTATTAAAAGAGGACTCTTCCTCAATAAATCTGATAGAACACACATCATCAGTATGATTAAGTAAAACATCAATATGATAGTTCTATATTATATTATTAACGTACCCCAGATCCTTCATAATAAATAAATCTTATTTGTCTCAATCATCTGACACCCCATAGACTCTGTCTTTTAAAAAGAAAATTTATATCATTTGATGTTGATTTCAGGCCACTTTAAAATGCATGCTTAGGATGTCTTCTAACATTTTTGGACTTTCATTTGCTCTTTAAGTAATTTAAGTAACTTTTTCTTTAAGAAACATGACATCTCACTATTTAACTGCAAGGCAAATAGTTTTCACTTAACTGATCTAGTGGAGAAGGCAGGAAGAGGCCATGTCAGTTGATGCTTACCTCTGTCATATTATGTTCCCAGAGTTCTAAAAGTTGTAGAAATGAGGAAAAGACAATGAAGCCAGCTTCCATATCTTGATACAAAATTAGTCCAGAAACTCCTCATATATGCAGGGACATTTCCTTAATTACTAAGTTTCTGGTGTTTGACTGTTTAAGTCAAAGTCATTGGCTCTTATGTACAGACTCTACTTTTCAAAGTTCCAGCTGTTTATCAAAAAAGGGAGGTGAGCTATATCCCAGGTCTGCATTCAGCATAAGAAATGAGCTTGACAAGACTAAGATTATGACATGTAGAGGCAAAAGAGTGGAGAGACATGCTTTTAAGTACTGTTATCAGTATTTTATGAAATGTATATAAGTGTATTTTGTATTATAATGTGCTTTCCAAAAATGTAAGGGGAAGTGTATGACACTTACCAAGGCAAGTAATACGTATATCCAATTGACCTTTTAACTTGAAGATCTTTCTTTCTAAATATAACATCATCATTTACAAGATTGTCCCACAGCAAAAAAATACTAAAGCCCCAGTATTTGTGTTGGATGTGTTTTTGTGTAAGACTAACTCTAAAAAGGAAAGTTTTCAACAAAATCAGGATCTCTCTATGCATGTCTATTTTCTGGTTATATTTTGCCCTTCTTTCTTTTTCGCCATCTCTAGGATTGTTTCCTGCGCTAAACAAGACAGTCTCCATCTTTGCAGTGCCCCCTCAGGCATGGAAAGGGATACAGGTTCAGTGAGGGTTAGCGATTGAACCGCATCTACTCTGTAGCCAAGAGCAGTCTTAGTTACAGGTGGCAAGCTTTCACACTCCTCATTCTAAAGAAATTCATTTCTCTAAAGTGTCTCCTGCCGTTACCCCAGACTTTTCCTCTGTCTATGATGAAGGGAAATAAGAAAGGACACCCTATAGCTTACCACTGAATCAAATTTTATCTAAGTAGTCTACATTCCAAGTTATACTTGGGTCAGAAACGTTTATCTTCTATCTAACGATTCATTTCCTAAAGACCAATTGAGGATGAACTGGTAGATGTTGTAGAACAGAACTATTTAAGCCTTTTTTTTCACTCATTTTATCATTGACTTGAGTCTCACCACTGGCTTATCACTCTACACATTAACAAGCCAAAAGACTGATTTTGCTTCCCAGAAAAAGTAATAAATCCGTGACAATGGAAAATACAGTGAAAACACAGATATGTTCAAATGAGTCTTCTTGTCTAAAGTAATGCATACTGTAAGAGAGGGGATAGTGATACAGAGGATAAATAAATTGATTAGTATTACTTAAGCGACAGAATATTACTGGAGTGCTGATAAAGCTAAAAATAAGAAGCCATAGACTGCCTACGGTATCTGCCTAGTCATAACTACTAGCGGGCAGAGCAGACTCCCCCTAGCCAAAATCAGTTGCTCACTAGTTCCGCCGCCACCCTTCCTTTCCTGCCCATAGAAAGGAAAGATCTGCTAAGTATTTAATCTGTATCCAGGAAATACAGCTTTCCTTTTACACCTAACCAACTCCTAATAAAACAGTGGAGCGGTGGGAGAAACATAAACCTGAACCCTGAAGCAATGTTTTTAGCCAAGACTAAGACAAGGAAAGCATGAGCAATTTGTTTGAGCAGGAACTGACAATATCAACAAAGTGTGATGTGTCTGTGGAGCAGTGTTTGATAAATGTGAGGCAGCCATAAACATGAGAAGACAATCCAGTGCTGCTTTGTGCCCCCTCCCCCTTCTAGTTTTTTTTTTTTTTAATCCTCTTCCCTTTTTTGGTGTATGAATACCGCCTGATCCAAGATGCTCATAAGTACACAGACATCGCTGGGCTGCTGCTCTTTCCCTGGTTGCTGTATAGGATGCTTATTTATTTATTTATCTGGACCTGATGCCGGTGCTGCTGCTGGTTGCACTGGTGCATTTTCTCTGGCATACCCACACCCCTTCCACCACCACCCCCAGTCTGCTGTGAAAAGCAGCACTGTCTTAATAATTGGTTTACATACTTAATGAAAGAGACCCATGCCCTTAATAAAAGAGAATGCAGCTGATGGAATCTCTCCGGGTAGAGAAAGAGTAAATCCTTCTCCAGGCTGAGAGAGAGAGGCATCAGCAGACAGTTATTTTGCAGTGCACTGAATAGACAATTCACAGGGAAATGTTGAAGGCAGAGAGGAAGAGACCCCCATGTGCAGTCCATTGCCCACATGCTCTATAATAAATAATGTTCTCGCACCAGCCTGGCAGTGTGTGCAATGACGTGCCAGGGCCAGCACACACAGATTGGCAGGGAAAACACATCCAGCGGGGTCGAATTTTCATCGCAATCACCAAATTAACTGATTTCCCCACATCACACTCCCTCTACCCTGCGTGGCGCGCGCGCGCGCACACACACTCTCGCACACACAGCAGAGCTGAGAAATGCAAGTTACTGAGAGGTGAAGCGGGGTCTCTGGGAAGATGTTTCAGCACGGATTAGAAACCCAAGTAATGTGTCAGCCACCAGGTTACTTGTGAGAGGGTGGGGGCGTGAGCGGTGGGAAATGGGACCAGGCCGGGTAAGGAGGAAGAATGGGCTGCCTGCCTTCTCGGGGATTCTGGCACATGACATATCTGAAATTTACATCCAACATAAAATACACAAAATTACCACAAAATATTTTAAGAAATATCTCTGCAAGGTCAGTTAGTTTCAGGAAAATTCTATCCACTATCTCTTCTTTCACATTCACAAATATGCATAAATAAAATACGGTCCCAGTCTATACCCCGGAGAAGGATAGGGGAGACGATGCATTCCAAGAACTTGATGAAAGATGGTTCATTGACCTCATTTAAATCCTCCAAAGGCCGATTGGGTTTTGCACGCCTGTGAATCTACGTGTGTCTTACTTTCAGATTCCTTTTACCCAGGTACAAATAAATTTGATCAACTTATCTTCCCCACAAATACACGAATGATGACAGACGGGTTAGAGGAGGGGAAAGATTTATCAAGAAATCACGAGTCACCTAGCTTAAAAAAATCCTATGGACCATTATTTTACATCCATCCTCCCTGTATCTCACACTCAAACCACATCCCTATACTACTCTCTTCAAAGCAACAATCTTCCGTCTTACAGCCCCTGCCCAGCCACCCCTAGCACGCCGCCAGTCTCTACCACCACCCAAAGTGTGCTCTCCCCATGCACTCCTACTCCATACATTGCCATCTATTTCATAATCAGCATCGTCCTCCCATTCCACACAGCCCCCTCCTCCCTCCTCCAGAAGAGAGGATCTGGGGAAAAGTGCACCCCAGTTCCCCAGCCACTCCGCATCCAAACCCAGTGATTTGCATAATAACAGTGTTCTGTGCGGTTTCCCTCCACTGCAGTCACAGGGGTTCTTACATTTCACGTGAAAGGATAATATTAATGACGGAAGGAAGCTGCAGAAAGCTGATGGAGGGGTAGGGAATCTAAGCGAAAATCCCTTAGCAGTAAAGTAACTGCTAGGGTGCATATATATCTTTGCTAAAAGAAAAAAAAGGAGAAAAGGAAAAGAAAACCACACAGACCGCATAATAAAAAGTCGATTTGTTGGCAAAGTGGCTTTAAGTCTTTTAATTTTTCCCTTCCTCTCGCCCTCTTTTATTTCTTGGTTTATTTATAAATTCTTTCCTTTTATTTTTCCTTTCTTTCCTCTTTTTTCTTTCTTTCTTTTTCTTTCCAACCCCAGACACAGTCCCCTCTCTCTTCCTAGGTGAATGACACGTCTCACAACACATTGCCCCCCGGGGATGTTATTGCAATGCACACGGTGCCGCCGCTGCCGCTGTTCTGTCGTCTCGGTAGCTCGCTCCCAGGCTCTCACATACTTTTTAAAGACACACGGATATGATGATGGTGGGAAGAAGGAGAAAGGGAAAGGCGACCCGAAAAGGGGGAGGTTAAAGAGATGACAAGAGATGGAGAGGGTCGGTCGGGAGGGTGATGTGGGAGGCGGCTGCTGAGGGTTGGTGGGAGGGTGGAATGTTCCGAGAAGGCACAAGTTGCCAGCCAAAAGGCGTGGGAGGGGGGTTGTGCTGGCGGGGATGGAGAGTGAGGGATGTAGGAAGCTCAGGTGAATGAAAAGGCGAAAGGTGCCGCGTAAGGAAGGGGCTGACTGCCGGGAGAGCAGGGCTGAGCCGGCGCTAGGGATTCGAGGGGCTGGAGCAAACTGCCACTGCCCCCTGCCGCACCGGGGAGTGGGGGGAGGGGGTGGAAACCGCCGGGGACTGGGGGAGTGGAAGAGGGAGAGTGGAAATATGGGGTGGAGTGGGGAAGATGGGGAATGGGCGTGAAGTTGATGCTCCCCGCGGCGGGGCGGGGATTACCTTGTAGCAGGAGCCCGCAGACACTGTAGAAGCGGAGAACGGCGCTGCGTTTCCAAATCATGGTCCCTCTCTAAAGGGCTGGGGAAGGAACGAGGGGGCAAGGAGACGCCGGAGAGCGGGGCACCGGAGCGCAGGACTCCGCCGGGATGCTCCTCGCGGCGCCCGCCGGACCCACGGTGCCCGGCGCTGCGGTGCTGGAACCCGCGGGCGCGGATCGGCGGCAGCAGAAGCGGCGGCGGCGAAGCACCCGCAGAATGGGGTTTCGGTGGGCGCAATAGTTTCTTCTCCTCCTGCTCCCGCTGGGGGTGCAGCCGCGACAGTCCGTCTGCCAGGCACGGGCTCGGAGCTTGCCTTCCTCTCGGCGCGCACAGCAAGTCCTGGAGCCCGCCGGGGCTGCCCGAGCAGGTGGTGCAGGGATGCCGGGGCGTCGGAGAAGGGGCCGGCGAGGGCTGCAACGAGTGGGTAGGTCACCGGAGGGAGGGGCGGGGAGAGGGGGAGCAAGCAAGCAGCAGCCGCCGCTCGCGCTCGGGGCGTCTCGGGTCCTGGGAGGGGAGGTGGCGGCGGCAGCGGCAGCGGCGGTAGCGGCAGCGGCGGCGGCGGCTCCCGGATGCTCGGGCTGCAGCGGCGGCAGCAGCGGCGGCGGCGGCGGCTCTACAGCGCACCAGACACAAGGGCAAGCTCAGCGCGCCGGAGGCCCCGCCCCCACCCTGGCCAGGGACAGACACCGCCCCCCGGCCAATGGAAACGAGCCCGCCCACCAGGCCCGGCCAATGAGAGAAAGGGAGGGGTGGAGACAAGCGCCGGGAAAAACAAACAGGCTTCTCAAGGACCCTTCGGGCAGGAACAACTGAAGCCCCCGTTCACACGCCTCCGGCGGGTCCCACCTCCGTGGCGAGGTCTCGCCCTAGCTTCAGAGGAGGCAGCCCCTTCATTAATCAGTGCTTTGCCCTCGGGAAGGGCTCAGCCAATCGTCACCGCGAGGGGGCGGGGTTAGCCGTGTCCCCAGCAGGTTCTGGAATCCGTGGTGCCTGGTCCAGGTCCTGGGTGCGAAGTTCTTGTGCGCATTTGGGCTCCTGGAACAGATGGTGGCTGCACCTGCCCACTCACCAGCTGCAGCAGCATTCTCTGACGCTCCCGCAGCAAAAGGGAAAGATTGCAGAGGGCGTGGGAGAGGCTAAGTATAGGGAGCGGAACACCTACCTGCCTACAAGAACTTGTGTGGCAGAGAGGGAAAAAGTTAGGGGAAGGAAATTAATTTTTTGTTGCTGTTCTTCAGAATTTTGACTTAGTCTAGGCGTCAATCTCAGTAGAGCCTAGTGGGTGCCAGTATCGTTATAAATGGGGATCAGGCAGACCCCAGTCCAAATCCCATAGCTGTCACTTCTTGCTTCACAATGTTTGATGATTTTTCTTGAATATTTAAATCTTAAGCCTCCTCTACGGCAAAACAGGGATAATATTAGTACTTAACTCTTAGACTTGTAAAGATTAAGTGAGAATGCAAACATGTTAGTACAGGGCCGTGCAATGTGTAAATGCTTTATAAATGGTGGCTCTAGCTGTTTAGTGGGATTTTTCTAATTTAGGGCAGCAGGAAATCATAGGCAATCCTCTATAAATGTGTTAACAATATCCTTACAAAAGGGAAGAAAAGCATAACTGTACATTCTTCAGCGACTCAAAGGTGGTCATGGAAGGGAACTCAGGAATCTGGAAAGAACCACTTCTATAAATCAGCATCCTGAAAAGTGTCCTTTAGAAGAGGAGATATAAATGAGCAAGACATAAATTAATCAGAAGTTGTGTTGCCAAATGTGCTTAATTCCCAGGCTTTTCCCTATGACCAGTTGTTAATTGAACCAAATTAGCAGATGATGGACTAGTTCCACAGTGTTAAATCGGTCATACCATAAATAAAGCCTGCTTTGTTTGAAAGACTACACAAAAGAAACCTGCAAGCAAGAAGACAGAGGGAAAGATGAGAGGCAAAATCAATTTTGATGCCCTTCGCTCTTCCCCATTTGTTGCTTACTTTGCCACAACCTTTTACAAATTCAACCCTTGCCTTTTAACTAATGACCCATTCATTTCTCTATCCACCTTTCTCCCCAGGTTCTCTAAATTAAGAAGCAAAGTGTCCATAATAAAACCGCAAGTGGACTCTAGAAGAAAGAGGATGTGTGAATACTCTTGTTATTATAGGAGATAGTTGCCTACTGTGAGTTTTAGCTGTTAGGAAAGTCAGTAAGTCCAAGGATACTGCTATCATTTAAACTATTGTGAGCATCAAAAGGTGAAATTCTAATCATTATTGACTCATGCTTAGGTTTTGTGTCGGGGGAACATAATAAATGGAAATGCCAAAGGAGTTAGGGTTTCTTTATTGAAAAGGTACTCAGGGTTCCTGGGTTCTAGTGCACGTCCTGCTGCTAACTGTATGACCTTGGGCTTATATTCAACTTGCCTGACCCTCGGTTTCCTCAACTGAAATATGAGGGAGCTGCGTTTGATGACTTCTAAAGTCTCACTGAGCCAAAAAAAAAAAAAAAATCATTACTCTAAGATCATTATATTCAAGAAAAAGCCCCAATTGGACATGGGTATCTCAGCATTTGTGATCAATACTAATAAGCAAATCGTGTTTTTCTTCTTGTTGATAGCTACCAGAGCAATTAGGATTTCTATACTGAAATAGACTATAGGTTTGCTGTACAGTATGTGGTCCTCACACCAGCATCATCACCATCACCTGGGAACTTGTTAGAACTGCAGAGTCTCAGACCCTACCCCATACCTACAGAGTCAGATTCTTCATTATAACAAGATTCCAGGGTGATTTATATGTACACCAAGTTTGAGAAGCACTAGTATTTAACACTGCTTTACTGCACACTCAACCCCAGAGGGAATTTCAGTAGGTGTTTTATGAAATGGAGGAGAACAAAAGGCCCAGAGGACTTTTGTTAAATTGCTATTTTCAGGAAGACCCAGGAGTCTCCTTGTCATCACAACACAAAAATAACTCTTCTTGTAAACTAAAGAATACATTGATTAATTTACTTAGTTTAAAAATGGTTGCAAGTTTGATTGTGGTGAGAGTCGTAAACTTTCATGTGATTAAGAGCTCTCTTTAGCCCACACACCCAACGGACTTGAAGAGGGTTTGTACTTATTCCATACCTTAGGGGGAAAACACTCAAAATGTGAGCTCTGGGCCTTTGGAAAAATAATGTCATCTTCAAGTACAAAAAATAGATAATGCTCTATTTTCTAAATAGTCTATTTGTAGATGCTATTGATCAATTAACTTTAAAAATATCAAATGCTCAATGGTTGTAAGATCTTTCAATATTTTAAAGGGTGACAATGGTCAAAATGTTATAGAGTTGTGTGAATAAATTCATTTCTGAAACTTAAAATATTTCTTAGAATGCAATTAAGTATCTTCATTTCATAGTTTGAAAGCTATTATTGTCTACATATATTATCAGTGTCTCAGTAAATGTACAAATTAACTGACCTCTTATGAATCATCAATGAATTAATTTCATAAATTGCCAAAAGATGGCATCTATCCATGCATCCCTATATGCGATAATCTGAAATATTAAAGCTGTTTGAAGTTTTCTTTACTTTCTTTATCATTAAGTCTTGCATGCTCCTTCATTTCATGACAAAAATATTTTTTAATATTTAATTTCATGTTTTGAAATAAATTTTAAAGTGGATGGAAATTAATGCTTTAAATACAAGCCATTCATTTAATACTCATTTTAAAACTTATGTAAAGATAGCATGTACTTTTCCCCTGCCTTGGACATAATGGTCCTCTTTGCTTGTGCTGTCACAGAGTAGGATGACAGCCTCCTACTGCCACAAAATTACCATAGATACTAGAATTCTTTCAAAACAGATTTCACAGAGGAGATTACACTTAGTTTGTACTTTATGACTGTTTCTACACCAGTTTGAAGGAATTGTGATTTGTCACGATTGTGATGTTTATGCCTTTTTTATTCTAGTAGGAGCAAAGTAATTTGTCAACAGTTTTAAGATGATGGATGTGATAATTAACTATATAGGGGGAATCTTTTCACAATGTATACATATATCAAATCAATACAATGTACACTTTAAATATCTTACAATTTTATAATTTTATTTGTCAATTATACCTCAATAAAGCTGAAAAATAACAACAAAGGGACAGTTTTAATTGAGGCAAAAATTTTTGAAATGAGAATGGGAAAATTATTGTCACTTTTTACCACTCTAAATAAATTTCCTGAGATTTCACATAGTTAGTTAAAATATTTATATCTCTCTTTTTAAATTTACATTTAAGTGGGATACCTAAACATTTTAAATATACAGACATTGTAGATCCCCAGGACTAAAAATCTAAAAATCCATGCTAAATTGACTCTCATAGCAAATTGACTCTTGCAGTAAATTGACCTAGAAAAAGAAATTTCATGGCCTGGTGAAAATGTAGACCATTTTGAAAGAAAATTAGCTTATTGAGTACTGGAAGCATTGATTGTCATTCTCCATGCTTGCCAGCAGTTTAAATACGAGGTCAACTGCCTGTGTTGCAGAGATGTTAAGAATCCTTGGGTATGGTATATAATATTACTTACATATATGATATGTATGATAGTATTAATAATGTTAACTGTCTTTAAGTGCATTTTTAACTTAGCATTTTGCTACCATTTACAAAACATCCAATGTCCTCCTTCAAAATTATGATGTATTATTCTACTTCACCTTACCCCAAATGCCTTACTGCTAAAATTTCAACTTATATTGATGACAATATATAAAAGGGTTGAAAAGAAATTCAGAGATATTCAGGAATTTACAATCTTAAGATGAGCTGTTTCTGCATTTTTACATAAATAAACCAAGTGGCAATATGACCAACATTTACACATTTTCTCATTTTAAAATATGCAATCACAATATACAGAGTAAAAATGACCTTGTGATGTTATGTAGTATAACTTCTATCTCTACAATGATTGAATCTAAATGATCTAAGATATGTGGCCATCACACATTTTCTTAAACTCATCAAGAGGGATAATTCTTTTCCTCCATTTCCCCACAAACAAGCAAACATCCACCCTACTTTATAGAAGATAATATCATCCTAGAGTTTAATAGCAGTTAATATGTAAAGTAGTAATTTTGCAAATGACTAAAGATAAGTGGAAATATCCTGGAGGTGACTCTCAACTCTTGGACAATGATATTGAAAATGGGCTTTCTTAAAAGACAAAACAAAATAAACAAAAAAACTCTCTCAAGAAAATGACTCTACATTCATTCAAGTCAATTTCAAACCTGCCACATGGCTTTTGTATGTGGAGTTTTCCCTACATGGAACATTCTTATTCAAGATCATCATATAAGTCATTTTCTTAATCAAGGAGTCTGCTCAAATGTGACATTCTAGAGAGTTATTTGATGACTCTCTGCCCCTCCACCCCAACCCATCTAGTCACTCTTTACACATTTATTTTTCTTCATGCCCTTTGTAAACCTGAACTTATATTATTTAATTCATTTGTTTACATGTGTGTTGGTTTTCTCCCCAATTAGAATGTAAGCTGCAAGAATGCAGGGGCTTTGACTTGTCAACTGGATTTTCAGCAACTAGAAAAGGGCTGAAACACAGTAATCACTTGACATGCATGTGCTGAAGGAATGAGGGTATCCGACTAAAGTTGACTACCCTCTGGTTTAACATGTATAAATGCAGATTCACTTATCTTCTCTCTTTGTGTCTTTTTCTAAGGCATAATTTTCCTTAATAAATAATTCTAAATATCCTTAAGTGGAACCACTCAAATTAAAAATTCAGCACTTATTAAAAAAGTTCTACATAGATTTTTATTTACAAAAGAAATACATATGAATTAGTAAAATACAAACTATGTAGAAATAAATAAAATATACACCCAGTGAAAGTCCTTTACGTAACCACTGTTGACCACTGTTAACTATTCTTGATTTTTTCAATAGCAAGTAGTTTGGAATAAAAAGATAGGAATAACTCTAGTCAGTTATTAAAGTGTACAGGACTATTTTTCAGCCATCTTTGTATTCCCTTCTTTTAGGAGATTCTTGGTATTTGTACTAGTATTTAATATAATTTCTGTTAGGAATACTACAGAGTTCTATGGAACGAGCCAGGCCAGACTAACAATATGGAAATAAACTGCCGATCCAGTTTTTGATCCAGATTGACTAAATAGAAGGAGCTGTGTTGGTAACTCAATAGATAAAATAAAGACTTGTGAAGAACTCTATGATGTGTACTTGTTTCCTGGTGAATCCAGAGAAATTAAGCTACCTTATAATTCCACTGCTTGAGCAACCAAGTTGATCTACATTTCTAGGGAACATCTAATTTGTTCCTTAATAAAATAAAAAGAGTAATAAAGCATCTTGAAGTAGCAAACAAACAATGACTAAAAGGACAGAAGAGACTAGAAGGAATGAGTTGGGAAAGTACCATGCAAGGAAGGACATGGCTTTCAAAATATAGCTTGTTCTCTAGAGCTGTGAACTGTTCAAAAGGTAGACACTAACCATGTGTGACTATTTAAATTTAAAGTAATTAAAATAAAATACAATTTAAAACTATGCATTTTAATCCTACTAATCACATTTTAAATATTCAATAGCCACATGTGACTAGTGACTACTCTATTGGACAATACAGATTGAGAACATTTCCCTCATCACAAAAAGTTCTACTAGACATTGCTGTCATTGGTGCCAAAATCTGTATTAGCCTAGTTTCTCTAGAGAAATAGAATCAATAGGAAAATAGATATATTGATGGAGAGAGAGAGAGAGAAATAGAGATTGATTTAGTATAAAGAATTGGCTCATGCAGTTATGGCAACTAAGAAGTCCCAAAATCTACAGTCAGCAAGTTGGAGAACCAGGAGAACTGAGGGTGGAGTTCCAGTCTGAGTCCAAAGGCCTGTGAACCAGGGAGTTGATGGTGTAAGTTCCAATTCGAGTCCAAGTCTGAAGGCAGGAGAAGGCCAATGTCGCAGCTTGAAGAGAGTGTATTAGGGTTCTCCAGAGAAACAGAACTAATAGGATATATAGAGAGAGGGAGAGAAAGAGAGAGAGGGAAATTTATTATGAGGAATATATTGGCTCATGCAATTATGGAGGGTGAAAAGTCCCACAATATACTGTCTGCAAACTGGAAAACCAGGAAAACCAGTGATGTAATTCCTGTCCAAGTTTTAAGGCCTGGGAACTGGGGAGCTAATGGTGTAAATCCCCATTCAAGGGCAGGAGAAGACAAATATCCCCGCTCAAGTATGCAGGCAGAAAGGGGAAGTATCCTCTCTTCCTCTGCTGTATGTTCTATTCAGACTCTCAAGGGGATGATGCCTGCCCAGTTGGATAGTCCAATCTACTTTACTGACTCCGCTGATTCAAATGCTAATCTCGTCTGGAAACACCTTCATAGACACACCCAGAAATAATGTTTAATCTGGGCACCTCATGGCCAGTCAAGTTAACATATAAAGTTAGTCATCACAGAGGGCAATCTGCTTTACTCAGTTTGCTGATTAAAATGTGAATCTCATCCAGAAACACCCTTCCAGACACACCCAGAAAGAATGTTTAACCATATATCTGGGCACCCTGTGTCCCAGGCAAGCTGACACATAAAATTAACCATCATGCTTTCCTTTTGATAAGTAACATATTGGCATCCATCATCACCACCATGATATTCTCACAACTCTAGGTCTAAATCCCAGACATTAAAACTCATAGGAAATAAGATTTACCTCTCAGATATGCTAAGGTCCTGCCCAAGTAAGTATTATCTTACATTATGGCTCTGTTAAGATAATCAAGGAAGAATAGATATCAGTCTAAACTCTTTAGTTGCAAGTGACATAAATCCAAATCAAATTAGCTTAAGCAAAGAGCAAAACAACAACAAAATCTATTAGTGAACTTAACTAGAAGTACTTGGTTAGGGGTTACTTCAGCCCACTTTGATCCAAGATCTTATGTAATATCATTAAAATTGTGTATCTTTTCATCCAACTCTGAACTCTTTTTTTCCTTTAGTTAAAGCTTAAGTTGGCTATTCACAAAGAGAAGCAAAGAAGGTCAACAAATTTGTAGGCTTACCCCATTATTATATTGACGGGTTCCGGAGAGAAGAGAAGAGCTGTTTCTTCTCACCCTAATGAGAGTCCTGGAATGCCTTAGAAACAGCCCATATTTGATTACATGCCCATCCTTCAGTCACTCACTCTGCCTGATTGACTAGTGACAGCCAAGTTGTGGATGTGTGACTAATTCAAGTATCCTATCAAATGGGGAGGGGACAGTTTCTAAATTGAAGAGATGCTAGACAGACAAAATGTAACAGATGTCCACTACACAATACAATAAAATTATAGAATGCAATAAAAGAGACATTTACTTTGGCAAGAATGTTGTTTTGCTACCTTGGTAATTAGAATGAAGTGCCAAATGATTGTCTGTAGCACTTCACACTTATCCAGTAGGGTCTCAATAAATAGTTATGGAACAAATAAACAAAGTGCAGTAATAAAGTTCTCACTACTGGCAAAATTTAGAAGAGGATTATCCGCAGATTTTACAGAGCCAAAAGATTACTTCTCTGCTTTTCTATGAGAGCTCACAATACTATATATCTCAGAAAATTAACAGTTTAATGCTGATTAATTTCCAGCTTTTCTTCCCTATAATTTCCACATTTTTTTAATTGCTTAGAGTCACTCCTGTGCTTATTGCATGCATCCATAGTTGTTTCCCCCGTGTACCACCCTGCACTTGTCACTATTAAATTTCATACTGTTTTTGATGGATGACTCCTCTAATTTGTCAAGGTCATTTTAAATTCTAGTCTAGGCTTCTAAGATCCATGTAACTTGACCCAACTCAATATCACATTGATTGTGCTCTTAATTCCATTACTTAGTCTTTACAACACACATGCACAGACACACACACACAGGTAAGTCATACGAATTCCAATCATAAACTACACTACTACACTATTTGGCACTACAGAAAAGAGTTTATTGTTTCTTAGGATTTGGATAGCAATTTAGAGCTAGGTGAAATAGAGCTAGCTTGCAAGCTCCCTACATTGTGTGTGATTGCTTTCAGAAAAAAATATTTGGTTCAGGAAGGCAGGCAGCTGTATACTATGTCTATGGAGTTACATAGGCAAGAGTGTAGGATGACCAGGATTCTGAAACCTAGGGTTAGAGAAAAGGAACTGCAGACTTGGAGACTCAAAGAGAAGATCTGAGCAACATAAAAACAGAAATTTGAGAATACCATGCTTAGAAAAAGATCCCAAGTTCAAGACAAAAGCATAAAAACTTGATAATGAACCAAATAAATTTTACATATGGATTCCTAGTTTGCTTCTTCCTCAGAGTAAAGAAAAAAATTTTGTTTAGAATTTTGGTGACCCTGAGCCCTCACCTGGAGGCATTAGGTACCACTGTCCAGAATGTGGGAAACAGGGTTTGAGATCTAGGAAATTCTAGAGTCATGCTAAAATTTTTCTTGTTGTATTTAATTTTGTTCCTAAAATTTTTCTTGTTGCATTTAATTTTGTTCCATGTTTGAGCTAAATCAATGTATACAGATTACTTTAACCAACCACCTTCACAGAATAAAATGAAAAGATATATTACAAATGACACATAAAGAAGTTAATGGCTTGTCTAAGGTCAGAAAGCTTTACAAATAGAAAGAGAATAATAGTACAAAATGTGTCTTGATGCATAGCCAAATGTTAAAGATGGCATATTTCCACAGCAGCTTTGTCATAGTCTTATCAGGTATTATTTACTCAATGGATAGTTTTGGCAAAATTGGTAAATTACCTATCTCCAAAAATGTCTCTAGCAAGTGAATTCCACCCGAAAATTGAAAGATCACATATGGATAAAACCAATACATCTAGACAGTTTCTTAAATTATTCAGTCTAAAAATGTCCCACTTGGGGCCAGCCCAGTTGCATAGTGGTTAACTTCGCGCACTCCACTTTGGCTGCCTGGGGTTAGCAGGTTCAGATCCCACTTGTCCAGCCATGCTGTGGCACATCCCATATAAAGTAGAGGAAGATGGGCACTGATGTTAGCCCAGGGCCAGTCTTCCTCAGCGCAAAAAAAAAAAAAAGAGAGAGAGAGAGGCAGATTGGGAATGGATGTTAGCTCAGGACTAGTCTTCCTCACAAAATAAATAAATAAATAAATAATAAAAATGTCCTACTTATAATAATCAAGTCTATGTGAGTGACTATCTCAGCAAATGGCATCATAAGAGGGAAGTCATCTAGAACCCTACAAGTTCATAATGAATTAGACATTAATTTTTCGGTAGAGGATTATGAGGGAGGAGAAAGAGATCTAATCTAATATTTATTGGCATACTTTTTTATGGGAGATGCTTTTACAGTACCACATATAATCCTTAACAACCCTATAGAGTATATCCAGTATGGCTACCATTTTATAAATGAAAAATCTGAACTCAGAAAATTTAAAATAACTTTATCAAGTTATAAAGGTAGTAAATGCCAGATCAATTTGACTTTAATTCTTGATTATCCCCATTACTTTTTTTATCCTTTATCAAACACAAGAAAAGAGAGATGTAAGATTATTACTACAAAATATACTTTATTCCATACCCAGAGTCCACAATGTGGAAGTCTCACTGGGAAAGAATTCAGCACCATGGTCAGATCCACACCCTCAAAATAAAAAATAAAAATGTGAGTCTTGGGGCAGAATAAGAAAGAAATGGGAAAGTGTAGAAGTTACTGGAACACCAAAGCGATATTTTGCCTCAGCACACATTAGAATATCTGGATATGCATCCCATAAAGTGAAAATCAGCATTATTTTTTGAAGATTTCTTAGTTGTCCCTAAAGACTTCCCAAGAAAAAATTTCCACAGGTTTTTCATGCAAAAGGTTTCAGTACTTAAAACATATTTACAGAAATGGCATTATCAAATATCATTTGAAAATGTCAATGCCTTTCCTTAGGCACACAAGGCTTCTATATTTTTCATTTTCCCACTCATGCTCCTATTATTTCTATGGTACATATTATCCTTCTAACTCATAAACTAGGTTCCATGCTTTCATTAACTGGTCTGCATTCCAAATGCCCTAGAGGGATTTTATTCTTACCACATATTCCACTTTGCATCATTTTAAAAGAAAAAAAATGTTTTACATTCCTCCTTTGGAACTTCCAAAACATCACTAATAACAATAAAAAGCTCTTATGTCTTAAATAATTATATAAACAATTTGCAGATAACCTATTCAACCAAAGGTTCTAACTTGATAGTTCTAACCAATTCTTCCTCCATGAAAGTGGTCACCTCTGTTTGTTCAACATGAATAAAAACAGTATCAAAGTCAGTATAACAGTATCTAAAATCAGAATTATTTGTATCTATTTAAATATGACCTAGCATTTTTTCCATGTCTGCATAATTCTGATCACATCATTCCCTAGACTCTGAGATACACTGATTTAAATGAGAGTGAATTTTGCTCACAGCTACCATGTGTTTTGGAAGAAACAGCCTGCAGCTAAAGTTGCCTTTTCTGCCTGCTTTACATGTAGGAGGAATTGTAGAATTATAGCTGATTTTCAGCAACCTAAACTTTACAATGGCTTGTGTTATTAAAGTTTATTTGTGTTTTTAAGGAGAACTAATAAATAGTACTTTTTATCACCACCAGGGTTCTGAAAATCTTGATAAATAAGACAAAGACTAAGGCATTAGAGGCCAAAATATTAGCTTCATAGCTGGTAAATGATAAATTGGAGCATTCCTGTTAGTCTGATGATCAAGGGGGTTGCTAATTGAACCCCAGATTTTCAGACTTATGCCACCATCAAATGCACTGTGGTCTCGGGGGTAGTCCTTCCAAAGCAGGACTTGATGCTGGATGTGGGGATGAGGGGGGTAAAAGGGAGGAGGAGAAATAGTGGTCAGCCTAAATTAGACTTGTGACACTGAAAATAAAATGCTCAACAAAATGGAATGTCTTTTCCCTGTGAACATTTCACCTCCTAAATGAAAAGGGATGAGCTAATTATGTCAAAATTATTATTCCAAAACTTTTCCATCAGATAGTTATGGCAACTCCCTTGAGATAGAGAGAGGCCAAGAGTTTCATAGTTATTGAGATCCCTTCACAGGAGGAAAACCTTAGGAAAGAGAAGATGTGTTCTCACTACTATCATTATCCTAATATGCCACAATTCTGTTTGGTTTTATTGTTGTTCTTTTAACTAACCTGGCATCACCATTAAATCTATAGCCAAGCAAGGTTCTGGCTAGTTCCCATTAGGGAGAAGATGGACAGTATTTGGGACATTTCTGCTCCCACCTTTGTGATTCCAGGCTCCCAATGGCAACAACTACAATTCTGTTATCCACTTGGGGTCACTGAATGATGCAAATAGACAAAAATACATTAACTGGATTAACTGTTAAGTCTTCACTACACTAAGGCTAAATAGACATTCCCTATTCTATTTCCCACTGTGAATATTGCATATTCACTTAGTCCATTACAGCCCATCTAAGCCCTACAATGAAATTGAAGGCAATATACTGCAAGAACAAAATGCATAGGCACTGCAGTAAAATGCCAGCGACAAAGACATGACACAAATTTGAATATAATCTCCCTCCCATCATGAATTTTCAAAGGAAAATTAAAATCACAAAGATTAAAAACCCCCACAAATTAAAGTTCTAAACTGTAAAACTCAGAGAAATTGAAGTTCAAAATGAAATTCTCTTTGTCCTTGCAATACTATATTTCAAATAAATTAATGTAAAATTTCACCCTCCGCAACTTCATATTCTGTTCAGTTTCAGATAGACGGATCTGAATGCCTGAGTTTTGTTCCTTCAGTAGCAGCAGCCAGAACTCTCTCTCATGGAAATGGGCGTGGCTCTTTAGTCAGTGGAGCTGGACTAGCTTAATGCTAAGTCTATGATGTGCCTCACTTTTTTTTTTAAATACCCCCAAGGTATTGCATTTTAATTCTAATTTTTTTTTGATGAAGATTGGCCCTGTGCTAACATCTGTTGCCAAACTTCCTCGTTTTTTTTTTTCTCCCCAAAGCCCCAGTACGTAGTTGTGTA
This sequence comes from Tapirus indicus, assembly GCA_031878705.1. Taxonomy (NCBI): domain Eukaryota; kingdom Metazoa; phylum Chordata; class Mammalia; order Perissodactyla; family Tapiridae; genus Tapirus; species Tapirus indicus. The sequence continues at coordinate 5,439,626 of CM062936.1, forward strand.
TCATAGTTGCAGAGTTGTAGCTCTTCTCTATGGGACGCCGCTTCAGCATGGCTTGATGAACAGTGAATAGGTCGGTGCCCAGGATCCGAACCGGCAAACCCTGGACCACCAAAGCAGAAAGTCTGAACTTAACCTCTATGCCACCAGGCCAGCCCCATGTGCCTCACTTTTATAGAGTCCAAAGAGTTAGCAGTGCCAGATATTTCACAACACAGGACCCAAGCCCAGCAAATGTAGAAGTCTCTCCCGCATCCAGAACAGTTTAGCCCAGGCAAAATTGTTTTCTCAGAATTCATTTTTCACGCTGTAAGAGACCATAGCGGAGGTTTGGTGTTAGGAGAGTAAAGGAGACAGGATGCAGTAAATCTTGAATTTGGTCTCCCTGGAATGACCTGGAGATGATTCACTCTTGCCATGTCTCCCAAACCTTCTGAATAAAACTCATTCCTATCAAGTGATCCATCATGGAGCTGTGGTTACCACATTTCCCCTTCAAGCCCTGTGTTTTTGGCACTCCAGTACTGACTTGGGTAAAGGTTCCATCTGGTGACATAGAGACCCCACTCTCATATAAACAGACATTTCCATTTCTGGGTCGTTTTCACTACTTCTTGCAGTGCACTATCCCCAGACTAAGAAACCTGCCTCCTAGAAAATGTTTACCTTCCCATTTTGGTGTCAGCTAAAAAGACACCCTCTGCAGCTGAAGCTGCTCTTATGTTTCTGAGGCCAAACCCCTGGGGAGCTAATAGAAATCAACACGGGAGGCATAGGTTGTTCCTTTGCTTTAATATTACAAACTTTGAATACCATGTCATTATTGCTGCATTTTCTGCAGTGGTGAGCTAAGTATTTGTTTCTTGTGTGGCTTTTTTAGTATTTTCCAGTATCTCATTTTGTACTTTTCTTCTAGAAGACTTATTTGAAATAGGGGAGCCTAACCAGCACTACCCACTTGGGTCTGGAACTCACAGTTTAAAGCTAGAACCTCCCTGGTGCTGCTAGCACATGTGGAACACAGCTGCTGCATAATTTTAAAGTAGCAAATATTGTTCTGCCAACCAGCGCCTAAATGGCCTGTGAAGACACTCTTTTCCCTATAATTGTATATTTGCCTCAGCTGTGCCTGCTTACTAAGACCTCTGTGATTTGCCAGCATCTGCCAAGGCATCTGCTAAAGCCCTGGCTGCCAGCATATACACTCTAAGTGTAGTTCAAGATCAAGCTGCAGCAGCCAGCATCCTAAAGTCCCCCACATTCGGCCAGGACCACCCATGCTTTTGCTCGCTAATCTTCCCTTGCAGCTGTCATCTGCCAAGACGGCCTGTACACTAAAGCCTCTTGCGTGGTCTGCACAAGTTAGGAGCCAATAGCACCACTGTAAATGCCCTCCAGCCCCAGTACAAGCCTCTCTACACAGTAAGATCAAAATGCCCTAGAGCACAAGGCCCAAAGCCACATGTCCTACACTATCAAATCCTCCCCCTGTATATTTCCCCAAAATTGTCATCTTTTGTTTTGTATCTTAGTGTTCCTTAACTCTGAACCTATTTTTGAGGTCTTGGAGGGACTCAATATTTACCATCGTTCTTTTTCAGCATGATTCTAAACTATTTGTTTATTCTACTTATTTTTATTTATTTTAATTCTTTTTTATTTATTCTATTAATATTTATTTATTCCAAACTACTTATTGAGAAGTAAGGTAGCTAGTAAAGCCTTTGGAGGCAAAAATAGTAACCGTAATACTAAGACATAAGTTGAAGGAGGTAGCTTGGTCAGGAATGTGTGTGTGTGTGTGTGAGTGTGTGTGTGAGTGTGTATGTGTAGAGGAGGATATGATCAGTTTCTACTTAGTACATGGAGAAACAGAATCTTGAAGGCATCTCTATCTAAAATAATACAAGAATTTGAAACAGTTGAGCAAGTCCAATTTATTCTCCCCAAATTCCACTGGGGTGGAGGAATTAAAGGGGTGGAAATGCCAGGAGTGTTACAGTAATTGAGATCTGCCAACAACAAGGAAACATCTGGAATGCAGTAGAAGCTTGCCATCCTAAAAACAAAGAATTTAAAAAATATTTTCCTGGAAGGTAGACATATTTTTCCCACAAGAAGTGCCATAGGTAATGATTAATCTCTCAGGTTGGCCCATTTTAACTATTTTAAGTAAAAAATGTACCTGAAGCACAATAGGGTAATTGAAAGCACCAGAGAAACTGTCATATACAATAATCTTATTTAAAAACAACACATTCTAGGGCCGGCCTGGTGGTGTAGTGGTTAAGTTCACATGCTACCTGGGGTTTGCAGATTCAGATCCCAGGCACGGACCTATGTGTTGCTTATCAAGCTGCTGTGGCAGGTGTCCCATGTATAACGTAGAGGAAGATGGGCATGGATGTTAGCCCAAGGCCAATCTTCCTCAGCAAAATGGCGAAAAGGGGAGGATTGCCAACGGATGTTAGCTCAGGTCTAATCTTCCTCACCAAAAAAATAAATAAATAAATAAAAATAATGCACTCTAAAGTGCTTTGGATACCACAAAACCCATTTTTCCTTACTGTGGCTCTAACATTCCAGTGATGTTGCCCCAAGCTTCTAGCAGCTATTCATAACACCTGTGCCTGAGAGCTGGTTTTCTTGTAGACAGAATGTGAGGTGGGAGGGGGAGCAGTGGCTCAGGGGATAGGAATTGAGACCCATATGGTGGTTCTGGAAGAGTCAGTGGGATAGGGGATAAACTGAGCAGGAAGGGTACAAGGTTTTTCAGGGAAGGGAATAAACATGGTGGATTGTGGAGTGCTGGTCGTATTTCTTTCATTTCCTCTCGTAGGATGTCGCTTTCCTTTCCTTTAAAACTTCTAACAGCATCACAGTGGGTGATGGAAGAGTCAGAAGTATCTTAATATTATCAAGATAGACTTCTCCTCCCTATATATCTCCTTTTATTTAAGAAAATTGACAGAGAGTGGTGAGTATCTGGAAGGTGATTTCAAAGAAAAGAAGGCATGAAAGGCATTTTTCCAGCATTTTCATCCTCTTCTTCACCTGCCGCGATCTCCTGAATGAGTCACCACGGTGGAGAAGAGTAGTCAACAACATCTTCAATATGGGGGAGATTTGAGGTGGAGGAATTTCTAGTCAAAAAGCAAAGAAGTTCTCAGGGTTATTTTGTTGGGTAGTTCATTTACTTGCCAGAATTGGGGGTGTTATGGCTGCAACAAACTATTTCCATTAAATTGCATTTTATAACATTAAGTTTTGTCCAGGATGATCTAATGAAGTATTCATGAAATAGGAGGAATATTCCTTCAGACAGTTTCAAAAGAGGAATTTTACAATAGCCATTGTAGCAGTTACATCAGATGGTAACATTGCAACAGCTTTTAAAATTTGTGTGGCCTTTCCAGGTGTTTTGCAAATTAGATTAGTACTTGATACATTTAAAACAATAAAAAGAAAATCAATCTATCATTCAGCTTCTGAGTTTTCTAAACTTTTACTTAACTATGACTTTGTATTGTGTCTTAGTTAAAATGCATTTTTTGAATGCATTCACCAAAGCATCTTTAATTACAAGTATTTTCCATGAATGAAACTCCAAGTCTGTTTTCATGATTTTGTCACATAGATTTCTCTGAAAAGAAAAGCTTCAATCCCATCTTACAGAGCTTTGTATGTGCTATTGCTGTTTCAACACCTTAAATTTACAAAACACTAAACAAAACCTAAAAAATATATGTTGACTTGTTTTCAGTTTTGGAATTGAATGGATGGTTTAACACTGAGTACACATTGCCAATCTCCACTGACTGCAGGACATAGGAAAATATGTAATTGATGATAAATAAATGTAGATATATAGTGCATAGATAGATAGCATATCTATCAGAAATTATGATAGAACGGTTTCTGTTTTATTTTGTGTGAGGTTTACTTGGAATGTGCAAGAAGGCTCTCACTTGTATTTTGTGACTTAAAATACATGTTCATGTACAAATGAAATTAACCTTAATTATAATTATGCTCATCTTGAAAGGATATATCAGAACTTGCACTACATATCCCCGTATGCACCCTTGCTCAAATACCTTCTTCCCTCCTACCCTGCACGCACCACACCCTGAATGGGAAAAGCCACTTCATTAAAATGATAATAATTTAAAAAATAATGTGAACTGTTTTGCTGAATCTTGAGTTTATTTTACAATGTTTTCTAGTTAAAGTTCCTAAATTTGTGTTGACATTTATGTCTATGTAGCTTCCATTAAGCTTTTACTTTTTGCTATAAACTCTGGATTAGGAAAAAAAATGAGTTTCTTTAAATTGTTAATCTTTAATGATCATTACTCTCATTTCAAAGTTGTAACATTTCACAGCAAATGGCTTTTTAGAGAGCTCTGCTGATTTGCAATTTGTTTTATCAGAAATTTCTTCAAACTTTTATTTTCCTAATCATTCTCTTTGAAATTAAAGAACTATGTAATTGTATCTTCATTTCTTTAAAATTGCATTTAAGACATTTGTAACAATTTTCAACCATTTCCTACATTCCTACTCAGCATTTTATTAAAGTTACCTAAGTTCAAATTATTATTTTTCTTCCTTCTTCCTTTATCCACAGTAAGAACGAGCTCTGTTTGCTAAAACTGATGCACGTTTCTTCTGAAGTTCTTTTTTTGCTTTGGAGTTTACCATAAAAGTAAAAAATATACATTTTACTCTTTTACAGAGTAAACCACTCTCTTTTTAAAGGCTATTATAGTCTCTAAAATATATATAATATATATAAAGCTATATATAAAAATTACATCATATACATAATTTTATATATGTATATATACATATATTTATTTATTTACTTCCTTCCTTTCTATTGCTATATTGCATGTAGTGCTGACAGATTGGCTTCTACCTGTTGGCAGTCTATTACTGTGATTAAGAAGCAACTCTTCTTGCTACAATTGATGCATATTCTTTCTCAAATTCTTCTTTTTTTACTGGAGTTAACCATAGTCTCTAACATATAGATATATATAAAATTATACAAATATGTAGTATATTTATATATAATTTATATATGCATAATTTTATATCTATATGTATATATACATATATGTTTATTTAATTACTTCCTATTGCTATATTGCCTGTACTGCCCTATTGTGTGCCTCTTTTTTAAGTTTTTAAGTGCTTTCTCTCTCCCTTCTCCCATGATATTATGTAATGTGTCTTTCTCTTATTTCATCATTACATTCTGAATATGCTCTTTCTTTAATTGTCATTTTACTTCTCCTTCACAATTGCTCCATCTTAACATGTTTCTATGAGAAGTGTCTTTGTTAGCATCGCATGCCTGATTTCTTGTTAGGTCTCTTTAAAGAACCTTGGGGATCTCAACCAATTTATGTATATTGTATATATATTCATATATATGTATATTCAATCGATTCTAGTTCAAATATTCTTTATAGATAGCTTCCTTCAGAGGCAAGTATTTAGAAAATTCTGGGCTAGAGAAGACAAAACGATGTGGAAATAGCCTTCACTGAAACATATTGTGTTTTTGTTAACTGGGTTAATTGTGATTAAATCTGTGAATGAGAGATGGAAAATTGAAATACCTCAAAGTTCAGAATTTTACATGTATTATATAGCAAAAACGTTTATATGTGCTAACTATTCTTTCATACAAAAGTCATGTTGATTTGGAAGGCTAGAGAACATCTGAAATTACTATCTGTAAATGCATACTACATATAACCTACTGCATGTTTTCAACATAATAATTATGTTCCAGTTATTAAAACATTTGATGAATCTACATATTATTATATTTCCCTTATTTCTTTCAGTGAATTTACAAAACTCAAATGTCTCTTCGTCTTTTTTCAGTCTTTCTTCCTAATTAAACTTTCAACAATATCCAGCATTTGCATTTCTAAGAAAGTTTGTATAAAAGATACTTTGCATAAACCCTTGCAGTGACATCAGATAACATTAAAAGTTGAAAGGTGGACATGGTCTATTTAACTTCTTATGATAAAGTGCTACTCAAAGTTTGTTTTACTTTTCTACTAGCTTTCTGATTGTTTTTCCTCTAAGAATCTTTTACGTGTATTTCTGTTTTACATATCAGATATTTTAGAAGACCTAGTTCAATATCATTTTAAATTATAAAAGAATTTACTCTTTTTAATGGCATCGCTCACCAAAGAGTCCATGTTCTACCCTACATTGCCAAGATGCCCTGTCCAGCAGTTTGAGACCATATAACTTTTTCAACCTCTGTGTCACTTTCAGTGAGGAGTTAAAGATAAACATGAGTTTTCTCCACACTCCCTTTACACACCTTTGCAGTCTTTGGGCCCCCATGTTCCAGATAAGAAGGAAGAGAGATGCTGATCTCTACATAAGACTTTACCTGAGCAACTGTGTCAGGAGTTCCCAAGACCATCATCAGGTTCAGTGAATTGCTAGAAGACCCACAGGGCTCAGAAGTCATTGTTCTCATAATTTTGATTTATTACAGAAAATGGGTAAAAAGCAAAATCATCAAAGGAGAATGGTATATGGGGCCAAGTCTGGAGGAAACTAGATGTAAACTTCCTAAAGTTCTCTCCCAGTGGAGTAGGACAAACATGGTTAATTTCTCTAGCAACAAGATGAGGAAACAGGTAAGTAGTCACCTGAGCCTAAAATTCCAGGGCTTTTATTGGGAATCCATCATTTAGGCATATAGTACCTGCCTGCCTGACCAGTTACTGAAGCTCAAGACACCCAGAAGAAAGGCAGGTGTTCACCATAAATCACGTTGTTTGCACATACTCTTGAGACAGATTGGTATAACACAGTTCAAGGACACAGGCACACAAAACACTTTTATCAGTTAGAATCCATATATTTTTTAACAGTTTTATTGAGATATACCTCACATACCATACAATTCACTCATGTAAAGTGTACAATTCAATTGTTCTATTCACAGATATGTGCAACCATCCTCACAATTTTAGAACACTTTCTTCACTTCAAAAAGAAATCCTGGATTGCAGTTTCCAATTCTGCATAACAGGAGCTTGGAAGTCGACACTCTTCCAACATCAAGTAAAAAAGCTAAACAGACTAAAAGCTCAACAACTCTTCTCAGATCCATGAAAGAGGGGAGGACACAGGGCAAACCACTGCCCCAAGTTTGGAGAGACAAAGAGGTGAATGAATACAGGGAGCCATGACTTACCTGCAGCAGACACTCACAAATGGAAACCCCTGTGGGAACCAGTGCTAGGGTAGGAAAACTTGAACTATAGTTAACAAATTGTTGGAGGCTCAGTGCAGACAGCTCTGAGAGTTAAAAACTCCAAGGGGGCTTGGTCATAGGGGGCCCCTACAATATTGTTATATTTACCTCCATGAGCTCTATCAGATTGCCACAGTGAATGTCAAGGAAAATTTCCCTGATTCTACCAGCAGGGAGAGAGGGAAAGGAACCATTCTGAAATACACCAGAGCACTCTGTTCTTCTTAACAAGGTCTGCCCTCAGGGGAAACTAGTTAACCCACGCCTAACCTGCTGTGTTATTATCAGAGTGTAACTGACCTGAGGAAGGGAAATACCCAATTCCACCCCACTCTAGCCATCTTGTCCCACCTAAGGAGGGAGAGCAAAACTGAGAAATTCTTGTGAACTTCACAGTCCAGAGGCACAGGCTCCTTAAAAGACTGGGACCTAATCATAAGACTATGAAATGCTTCTCCTCCCCCCATAATTCAGCACCATATTACTAAAGGCCTATTTATAGCAGTTCATTTCACCCAGTACATCATATCTGTCTATCAAGAAAAATTATAAGTCATATCAAAAGGTAAAAGATACAATTTTCAGAACCAGAGATGGCAGGGACTTGGGAATTTTCAGATTAGGAATTTAAAACAACTATGATTAATAAGCTAAGTGCTCTAATGGATAAAGGAGACAGCATGCAAGAACAGAGATGGGCAGTGTAAGCAAAGAGTGGAGATGTTAGGAAAGAACTAAAAAAGAAATGTTAAAGATAAAAAACACTAAAAGAAATGAAGACTGACTTGATAGGCTCCCCAGACTGAACACTGCTGAAGAAAGAATCTCTGAGCTAAAGATTATCTCAATAAAAACCCCCAAAACTGAAAAACAAAGACTTAAAACACAAAACAGAACAGAACATCCAAGGACTGTTGGACAACTACAAATGGTGTAACATAAGCATAATGGGAATTTCAGAACATGAAGAAAGGGAGAAAGGAATAGAAGAAGTTTTTGAAACAATAATGACCGAGAATTTCCCCAAATTAATGTCAGACACCAAACCACAAATCCAGGAAGTCCAGAGAATAGCAAGATGGCTAAATGCCAAAAAATCTATACCTAGGCATATTATCTTCAAATTAAAGAAAATCAGGGGCCGCCCGGTGGCGCAGCGGTTTAGTCCGTGCTTGGCAGCCTGGGGTTCGCGGGTTCAGATCCCCGGCGCCCGCCGACGCACTGCCTGTCAGCCATGCCGTGGTGGCGTCCCATATAAAGTAGAGGAAGATGGGCACGGATGTTAGCCCAGGGCCAGTCTTCCTCAGCAAAAAGAGGAGGATTGGCAACGGATGTTAGCCCAGGGCCAGTCTTCCTCAGCAAAAAGGGGAGGATTAGCGACGGATGTTAGCTCAGGGCTGGTCTTCCCCACAAAAAAAAAAAAAAAAAAAAAGAAAAGAAAATCAAAGATTAAGAAAAATTCCTGAAATAAGTCAGATCGGAAAAACACCTTATCTATAGAGAAACAAAGATAAGAACTACATCTGACTACTCATTAACAATGGAAGCAAAAAGAGAGTGAAGTGAAATAAAGTGTTGAGAGAAAAAACCCACCAACTTCGAATTCTGTCCCCTGTGAAATTATCTTTCAAAAGTGAAGGAAAAATAAAGACTGAGACAAATGAAAATTGAGGGAACTTATTGCCAGTAGATTTATCTTGCAAGAAATATTTTAAAGAAGTTCTTTAGAAAGAAGGAAAATAATATAGGTCAGAAACCCAGATCTACATAAAGAAAGGAAGAACACTGAAAAAGGAATAAGTGAAGGTAAAGTAAAACCCTTAATTTTTCTTATTCTTAATTGATCTAAGAAATAATAGTTTGTTCAAAGTAATAACAGCAACAATGAATTCAATTACATATGCTTATGTATATATCTTATGTGTATGTGTATATATATATGCTTAAATATAATTGAAATAAATGACAGCAGTGACACAAAGGAGGGGAGGACAAAATTATGATTATTTTCTCATTATAAAGTACTCACACTGCATGTGAAGTAGAATATGTCATTTGAAAGTGGACTTGGATTAGTTGTAAATGTATATTGCAAACTTTAGGGCAACCACTAAAAAAAGTTTAAAAAAAACTGATATCCTAAGAAAGGAGATAAAATTAAATCATATAAAATGCTTGATTTGAGCCATAAAAGGCAGAAAAATAGTGTATGACAAACATAGGAAAAAGGAACAAAGGAAACAAATAGAAAACAGTAAGGATTCTAGGAGATTATCATTCCAACTATGCCAATAATTGCTTTCAATATTAATAGTCTAAATGTACTAATTAAAAGACAGAGATTGTCACAGTGGATCAAAAGACATGACTCAACTATATGTTGCCTGTAAAAAAATCCACCTTAAACATAAAGACGTGCATAGATTAAAACTAAATGGGTTCAGAAAAATATACCATGCTAACACTAATTAAAAGAAAACAGGAGTAGTTATAATTAATTTTAGACAGAGCAGACTTCAAAGTAAGGAAAGTGATCAGGGATAAAGAAGGGCATTACAAATTGATAAATGGGTCAATTCTTTAGGAAGACATAACAACCCTTAATGTGTATGTACCTTACACCAGAGCATCAAACTACGTGAGGCAAAAACTGATAGAACTGCAAAGAAAACTGGATTAATTGACTATCATAGTTGGAGACTTCAATACCCCTCTCTCAGAAATGGGCAGATCCAGCAGGCAGAAAATCAGTACAGACATAGTTGAACTCAATAACACCATCGATCAACTGGATATAATTAATGTCTACAGACTACTTAGTCCAGCAACAGAATGTATATTTCTCTCAAGCTTTTCACTAATATAGACCACATTCACTATAATAGACCACATTCTGGGCCATAAAATACACCTTAACAAATTTGAAAGAGTAGAAATCATACAATTTCTGCTCTCAGACTACAGTAGAATAAAGCAAGAAATCACTAACAAAAAGACAACTGAAAAATCCACAAATACATGGGGATTAAGCAATGCACTTCTAAATAACACATGGATCAAAGAAGAAATCTCAATGGAAATTAAGAATAGTTTTAACTAAATGCAGTGAAAACACAACTTATCAAAATACAAGAGATGCAGAGAAAGCAGTGCTTAGATGGAAATTTAGAGCATTGAATGCATATATTGGAAAAGAAGACAGATCTAAAATCAATAATCTAAGTTTCCACCTTAGGAAACTAGAAAAAAAAAAGAGCAAATTGTATCCAAAGTAAGCAGAAGAAAAGAAATAATAAGAATTAGAGCAGAAATTAATGAAACTGAAAACAGGATATTAATAGAGAAAATCAACACAGCCAAAAAAGATTCTTTGAAAAGATAAGAAAATCAGTAAGTCCCTTGCCAAGCTAAATAAGGAAAAAAGAGGGAGGACATAAATTACTAACATCAGAAATGAAACAAGGGGACATCACTATAGATCCCATGGAAATTAAAAGGATAGTAAAAAAATATTATAGAGAACTTTATGTTCACAAATTTGATAACCTAGATGAAATGAACCAGTTCCTTGAAAGACACAATCTACCAAAACTCACCCAAGAAATAAAAAATCTGAATAGGCCTTTATCTGTTAAAGAAATTGACTCTATAATTAAAAACCTTCTAAAACAGAAAGAATCAGGCCTAGATGGGTTCATTGTCGAGTTCTACCAACATTTAAGGAAGAGATTACAGCAATTTCCTACAATCTCTTTCAGAGGGTAGGAGCTGAGGGAATACTTCCTAACTCATTTTATGAGGCCAGCATTATCCTGATACCAAAAACAGACAATGATATCACAAGAAAAGAAAAAGAAAACTAGAGGCCAATGTCTCTCATGAACATAGATTTAAAAATCCTCAATAAAATATCACCAAATTGAATCCAACAAGGTGTAAAAATAATTGACAGCCTGGGGTTCGCGAGTTCGGATCCCGGGCACCCGCCGACGCACTGCCTGTCAGCCACGACGTGGCGGCGTCCCATATAAAGTGGAGGAAGATGGGCACGATGTTAGCTCAGGGCCAGTCTTCCTCAGCAAAAAGGGGAGGATTGGCAACAGATGTTAGCTCAGGGCTGGTCTTCCCCACCAAAAAAAAAAAAAAAAAAAAAAAAATAATTGACATCATGACCAAGTAGGATTTATATCAAATATGCAAGAATAATTCAACATTTGAAAATCATTTAATGTAATCCAGCACATCAATAGACTAAAAAAAGATAAATCACATCATCATATCCATAGATGCAGAAAAAGCATTTAGCAAAATCCAACACCTATTTTTGATAAAAACTCTCAGTAAAGTAGGAGTAGAGGAGAACTTTCTCAACTTGATAAGGACTATCTACAGCAAACCTACAGTTAGCATCATATTTAATGGTGAGAAACTTGAAGCTTTCCCACGAAGATCAAGTACAAGTCAAGGATGTTGCCTATTACCACTCCTTTTCAACATCATACAGGATGTCCTTGCTAATACAATCGGGCAAGAAAAGGAAATATAATGTACATATAATGGAAAGGAAAACATAAAACCATCTTTGTTTGCAGATGACATAATCATCTATGTAGAAAATCTGAAAGAATCAACAAAAAATTCCTGGAACTAATAAGTGATTATAGCAAGGTTGCAGGATTCCACGTTAATATATAAAAGTCAATTGCTTTCCTATATGCCAGCAATGAACAGGTGGAATTTGAAATTAAAAATGCAATACCATTTACATTAGCACCCCCCAAAATAAAATATTTAGGTATAAATCTAGCAAATATGTACAAGATCTGTATGAGGAAAACTACAGAACTCTGATGAATGAAATCAAAGAAGAACTACATAAATGGAGAGATATTCTATGTTCGTGGATAGGAAGACTCGATATTGTCAAGATGTCAATTCTTCCCAACTTGGTATATATATTCAATGCGATGCCAATCAAAATCCCACCAGGTTATTTTGTGGATATTGAAAAACTGATTCTAAAGTTTATATGGAGAAGCAAAAAACCCAGAATAGCCAATCCAATATTGAAGGAGAACAAAGGGGGACTGATGCTACCAACTTCAAAACTTACTACAAAGCTACAGTAATCAGGTGCTGGCCCAGTGGCAAAATGGTTTAGTTTGCACAATCTAGTTTGGTGGCCTGGGGTTTGCGGGTTCAGAACCCAGGCATGGATCTATGCACTGCTCAACACGCCATGCTGTGGCGGCATCCCACATGCAAAATGGAGGAAGATGGGCACAAATGTTGGCTCAAAGCCAATCCTCCTCAGCAAAAAGAGGAAGATTGGCAACGGGTGTTAGCTCATGGCCAATTTTATTCACCAAAAAAACCCTACAGTAATCAAAACAGTGTGATATCAGCAAAAGAATAGACAAATAAACCAATGAAACAGAATAGAGATCCTAGAAATAGACCTTCATAAATACAGTCGACTGTTTTTTGACAAAGGAGCAAAGATACTCTCTTCAAATAATGGTACTGGAAAACTGGACATCTACATGCAATACCATGAATCTAGAAACAAACCTTACACACTTTACAAAAATTAACTCAAAATGGATCATACACCTAAACATAAAATACAAAACTAAAAACTCCTTGAAGATAACAGAAGAAAACCTTGGGTATGGTAAAGCCTTTCTACCTACAACACCAAAGGTACAATACATAAAATAAATAATTGATAAGCTGGACTTCATTAAAATTAAAAATTTTTGTTCTGTGAAGAAGACAATATCAAGAGAATTAGAAGACAAGCCACGAAAGGGAAGAAAATATTTCCAAAAGATGCATCTGATAAAGAACCAGTATCCAAAATATACAAAGAGTTCTTAAAAATCAACAACAAGGAAAAAAAACCCAATTTAAAAATGAGCCAAGGGGGCCAGCCCAGTGGCATAGTGGATAAGTTCATGATCTCTGCTTCGGCAGCCTGGGGTTTGCGGGTTCAGATCCCAAGCACAGACCTATGCACAGCTCATCAAGCCATGCTGTGGTGGCATCCCAAACAGAAAATAGAGGAAGATTGGCACAGATGTTAGCCTGGAGACAATCTTTCTCAAGCAAAAAGAGGAAGATTGGTAATAGATGATAGCTCAGGGCCAATCTACCTCATCAAAAAACAAGGGAGGGAGTGGTCAAAAAACTTAACTGACAGGTCAAAAAACTTAACTGACAACTCAACAAAGATACACAGATGGCAAATAAGTGTATTAAAAGATGCTCCACAGCATGTGTTATCAGGGAAATGCAAGTTAAAATAACAACAAGATACCCCTACACGCCTATTACAATGGACAACATCCAGAACTCTACCACCACCAAATCCTGGTGGGGATGTGAAGCAACAGAAACTCTCATATATTGCTGGTGGGAATACAGTCTGAAAGTTTCTCACAAAACTATACATACTCTTATGATACAATTCAGCCATCACTCTCCTTGTTATTTACTCAAATAAACAGAAAACTGTATCCATACAACAATCTGTACATGGATGTTCATAATAGCTTTATTCCAATTTGCCAAAACTTGGAAGCAACCAACTTGTCCTTCAGTAGAAGAGTGAATAAATAAACTGTGGTATATCCAGATAGTGGAATATTATTCAGTCATAAAAAGAAATGAGTTATCAAGCCATGAAAAAACAATGATGAACCTTAAATGCATATTAGTAAATGAAAGAACCCAATGTGAAGACTGTATGTTGTATGATTCCAACTATACAACATTCTGGAAAAGAAAAACTATGGAGACAATAAAAAGATCAGTGGTTTCCAGAGTTGGGATTGGTTGAGGAGATGAATAGGCAGAGCAAAGAGGATTTTTAGTACAGTGAAAATACTCTGTGTGATACTATAATGATGAATATATGTCATTATATATTTGACCAAACCCATAGAATGCACAAGACCCAGAGTGAACACTAAGGAGAACTGTGGACTTTGGGTGATTGTGACGTGACAGTGCATGTTCATCCTTGGTAAGATGTCCTATTCTGGTGAGTGATGTTGACAATGGGGAAGGCTATGTATGTGTGGGGGCAGGGGGCACATGGGAAATCTCTCCTTACTTTTGTTGTAAATCTAAAACTTCTCTAAAAAAATAAAGTCTTTAAAAAAAAGAAATCCTGTATTCTTTAACTATCAGCTCCCTATGGTCCCATTCGCCCTCCAAGCTCTAAGCAACTGCTCATCTACTTTCTGTCTCTATTCATGGGCCTATTCTGAACATATCATACAAATGTAATTACATAATATGTCATCTTTCAGGACTGGCCTCTTTCACTTTGCATAGTTTTCAAGATTCATCTCTGTTACAGCATGTATCACCACTTCATTTATTTTTACGGCTGAATAATATTCCACCATATGCATACACTACATTTTAGTTTTCCATTCATTAGTTGATGGATAATTGTGTTGTTTCTATCTTTTGTGCTTATGAACGATGCTGCTATGAACATTTATGTACAAGCTTTTGAGTAGACATATGTTTTCTTTTGTCTTGGATGTATATCTGGGAGTGGAATTGCTGAGTCAAATGGTAACTTTATTATCAAACATTTGAGCAATTGCCAGACTGTTTTCCAAAACGGCTGAGCCATTTTACATTCCCATCTGCAATTTATGAAGTTTGTGATTTCTTCACATCCTCACCAACACTTGTTATTATTTCTCTTTTTTTTTTTCCACTGAGGAAGATTCACCCTGAGCTAACATCTGTTGCCAATCTTCCTCTATTTTGCCTGTGGGTCGTCAGCCCAGCGTGGCTGACGAATGGTGTAGGTCTGTGCCTGAGATCCAAACCTGTGAACCCCGGCCGCCGAAGCAGAGCACGCTGAACCTAACCACTATGCCATAGGCTGGCCCCATCTCACTTTTTGACTCTGGCCATCCTAGTGGGTATAAAGTATTTCATTGTGGTTTTCATTTGCATTTCCCTGGTGACCAAATGATGTCAAGTATATTTTCATGTGCTTATTGGCCATTTGTATATCTTCTTGGAGAAATGTCTATTTTGAAGCTTTGCCCATTTTATAATTTCATTATTTCTCTTTGCATTATTGAGTTGTAATAGTTCTTATTTTTTAGATACAAGTCCCTTATCAGATATTTGATTTATAAATATTTTATCCCATTCTCTGGGTGGTGTTCCGCACTTTCTTGATAATGTCTTTTGAGGTTAAAACGTTTTTAATTTTGATAAAGTCCAATTTATCTATTTTTTCTTTTTTTGCTCATGCTTTTGGTGTCATATATAAAAATAAGTCATAAAGATTTACCCCCATGTTTTCTTCTGAGAGGTTTATGGTGTTAGCACTTAAATTATGTGTTTGATTCATTCTGGGTTAGTTTTTGTATATGATCTGAAGTAAGATCCAACTTCATTTTTTTGCATGTGGCTTTCCAGATGTCTTGATATCACTGTTGAAAAGACTATTCTTTTCCCCATTGAATGGGCTTGGCACCCTTGTCAAAAATTAGTTGATCATAGACATGTGCTTTCATTTCTGAACTCTCAATTCTATTGTGATGATCTGTATATCTACTCTTTTGTCAGTACCACACTATTTTGAATACTGTAGCTTTGTAACCAATTTTGAAATCAGGAAATGCAAGTCCTCCAACTTTATTTTTCAAGATTGTTTTGGCTATTCAGGATCCCTTGCAAGTCCATATTAAGTTTAGGATTAGCTCTTCCATCTGAAAGAAAAAAAGTCAGTGGGATTTTGATAGGATTTTGATTGTATCTTAGATTAATTTGAGCAATACTGCCATTTTCGCAATATTAAGTCTCCCAATATATGAACATATGATATTTTTTCATATTATTTTAATTACTATAGCATAGTGACATTTTTAACTCAGGAAGTGTGGCGTTGATTTCTTGGATATGCTACAAAAAGTGCAAGCAACAAAAGCAAAAATAGGCATGTGGGGCTACATCAAACTAAAGATCTTCTGCATAGTGAAGGAAATAATTGACAGAGTGAAAAGGTAACCTATGGAATGGGAGAAAATATTTGTAAACCTTGTATTTCTAAGAGGTTAATATTCAAAATATATAAGCAACTACTACAACTCAGTAGCAAAAATAATAATAATAACCCAATTTAAAAGTGGGCAAAGGACTTGAATAGACATTTCTCCAGAGAAGACATACAAATCGCCAATAAGTATAAGAAAAGATGCTTACCATTGCTAATCATCAGGGGAATGCAAATTAAAGTCACAGTGAGTTATCACCTCACACCTATTAGAATATCTGTTATAAAAATAAGATCACAAGTGTTGTTGAGGATGTGGAGACATTGGAACCCTTGTACACAGTTGGTGGGAATATAAATTGGTGCATCTGGTATAGAAAACAGTATGGAGGTTCCTCAAAAATTAAAAATAGAACTATCATATGATCCAGCAATCCACTTCTGGGTATATATCTCAAAGAATTGAAAATTTGATCTTGAGGAGATACTTGCACTCCCATGTTCACTGCAGCATTATTCAGTGTAGCACAAATAGGAAGCAACCTAAACGTCCCCTGATGGATGAATGGATGAAGAAAATTTGGTATATACACACACTGTAATACTATCCAGACTTAAAAAAGAAGGAAATCTAGTCATACATGTCAACATGGATGACATTATGCTAAGTGAAAAAAGCCAGTCACAGAAGGACAAATACTGCCTGATTCTACTTATATGAGATATTTAAAATAGTTAAACTCATAGAAACAGAGAGTAAAACGATGGTTGCCAGGGACTGGGGGCAGGGTAAAATGGGGAGTTCCTATTTAATGGGTATAAAATTTCAGTTATGCAAAATGAATAAGTTTTAGAGATCTGCTGTACAACGTTGTGCCCATAGTTAACAATAATGTATGTGTTCTTAAAAATTTATTGGAGGGTAGATTTCACGTTAAGCGTTCTTACCACAATATAAAAATAAATAAATTTTTAAAAATCCAGTAAGGGAGAAACATAAATAAAAATAAATCCAACAAAGGTGAAACAAGTTTCTGAGAAATTCATATTGCCAATGAAAGCTTAAGTCTAGTTTAAGAAGCATGTGACTGTTTCAGACGTAAAGACATTTGATTCTTAATATTTCAAAGGCCAGAAGCAGACTGACAAATCTCTGCAGCCCCCAAGGAGGGCATATTTCCCAACGTCCTCTTCAGATGTGGCCAGGAAGGGTAATGGAATAGGAAAAACCTTCCACAGGGTGGAGCCAGGGACCAAGAAAAATAGATTGGGAGGTAGGGTCTCTCAGAAAGCAGACTCAGGGCTAATCCAGGGAAATCCTGGGGAGAGCTACCTCATAGTAGAGTAACTTGTTACACTAGGTAACTTGTAGCCATATTGGTTAAAATACCACAGACTCTTGCCCTTCTTATTGACTTGAATAGATGTTTTTTTCATATACCCTTAGGATCATTTCCAGAGTGTTGTGTCAGTTCCAGCCTATTGATAGTGACGCTGTGGGCTAGAAATGCCTGTAGCACTTGCCTGGGCCCGTATTACTTGTAGTGAGCCCCCACTGGGACCATTGTTGTGGCTGGACTGGTCCATGTGGTTCTTACTATGATCATAGGACAAATTTCAGCAGGAAACCATCAGGGAAGTTTAAAGAATGGAGTTTACTACTCACAGGTCCTAGAGGGAACATGACATGCCCAAGGGCCACACAGCGAGGTTGTGGGGAGAGAGAGCCTGAACTGGGGGGCTCTGCTTTTATTGGGGTTTGAGGGTGGCATGTGTAGGGTTTGTGGGTTCATTTTTTATTGGCTAATTTAAAGCATAAGAGCAGGAAATAGGGCACAGGAAAGGAGAAACAGGGTCACTCAAGGGGTCAGTTATCTGGGTTAAGCAGGGCTTTCTGAAGGAGCCACCTTCAATTGTGGGGGTGACCTAATTCCTAATCTAGTTGTTTCGCTAGTAGCTGTGTCATACAGCTGGCAATACGTTTGTTCGGGATGGATGTCTTTTAATATGGATGCCTCGGCAATCAAAAGTTTAATGTCAGTCACCTACACTACGATCAAAACATTAACGCCAGGCACTTTCACTACACAGAGTCTCTAAATTGTTGGGTTGTTTTATATACTTTTCACTGCTTTTTCTGGGGAGCAGGTAGAGCTCCCCCAGGGTAGAGCAATTTCACTATGTTTTCCTAGCAAGAATTTCAGAATTTGTGGACCAGTGCCTGATGTATTTGTCCATTTTTGCCTTTCTGAATGTGGTTATCCTGCCTTTGACCCACCACTGCATATTTTCTGTATATGTGTATGGAGAGATGGTGGGCTGATACCTTATTGTTTTAGTTCATTGGTCTCCGGACTCAAAGGAACCGCATTTAGGTGACATATTAAGAAACCACATGACATCACCTGAGGTTTTGTGATGTCTTAGATATTCCCTATTTGCTCACCCTAGATTTACTTTCCACCATTCTCCACCCTGCTCTGTACAGCAATCTGGTTTTCTTGCTTTCTGCCTGCCAGTTGTGTTCAGCCAACGGAAAACACTGCTCAGAAATTAGAGGGAGTGAGGAAAGAGAGATATCATGTTTCTTGTTCCTCTCTGCTGGACTGAGGATTTTTTTGAACATGTGTTTCTAGTAGTGTCCACAGCTTCTGTGAAGCACCACACAACTATATTTCTAAGAGCATTCTGGTAACCACTCCCTCCTTTACCCCTTCAGATCTAAGGGTGTTAATTCCTTCCTACTGCTTCAAGTTCTGGGTGCTTCACTCTTACTTAGGTTTCCCTTAATCCTTCCAACTCTTTTGTAAATAACTTGTATAACTCTCTTTAATTACATCTTTTTCAATTACTTCTTTTTGAGTGAGCCACCTTGTTTATCCTAGTACTTTGACCAACATACTGGACTTTGCACTGGGTACAATGACTGGATGGAGACTTAATTTACTCTCTTTGGCAGTATTGAATTCATAGGGAGCAATAAACAGAGAATTATCTGGTGCTAGTAGGTTTAACTATGCCAGAGATCAAATTTTGCATATTCCATGTCCTTCGATATATTTATTAACCTATCTCTTTAAGGTTGAGACGGTAGGTGTGTGCTTGATTGTAGCCAATGGGCTATGAGAGGAGGTGACATGTATCATTTATGAGCAGAAGGAGTTAAGAGCAGGAGTAAATTCTCCAGGCTGTATTCTCTGCCTTAGCCACCACTGAGGCCAGTTTTCCCCGGTAGCATAGCTACAAGATGGAGAAGGGCTCCCCTACTACCATCAACTCTCCAAATGTCCTTAGGTAAAGCCATGGAGACCTGTGGGTTAGAAAACATAAGATACATTAGACTAAGTAATAAAAAATTTGACAGATAGTGTTAGTTTGCATATTTTATCCTAAAAAACATCTGCACAAAATAAAGCCCATTTGTTGGGCTTCTCTGTTGCATTATTTGTAGCAGCAGAAGACTAGAAACTACTAAAGCTTACATAAATAGGAACAAGTTAAATAGACTCTGGTTTAAACACACAGATATAGAAAAATTGCAGACTGTTAAGTTCCCTGAGGAACACTCTCTACATTATACCCCTTTTTATTAAGATAAAATTGACACATAACATTTATATTAGTTTCAGATAGTAATTTAGTACAACATAATGATTCAATATTTGTGTATATTGCAAAATGATCACCACACTAAGTCTAGTTACATAGTATATAGTATACAATAAGTATAAGTCTAGTCTAGTATATATTCCTATTTGCTTCATTTGTATGAAGAAACTTCAAAATAATAAGTGTGGTGGTCAAAATGTAAGTAAGGATAGGATGGAAGTGAGAATTCTAAATGCATATCTTTTAAATCATTTTAATTTTGAACTCTTGAATGTAATATTAGTTACATTTATTGATTTAACAAGTAAAAATTGAATGCTTTTATCTGTAACATCAGAAAAATATTAAATAAGAAGAATGGACTATACACACCCAAGAAAATGGATCAATGGGACATTGAAGAAAGCCGAAAGGAAATCCAAGTTAAAGAAAATATTCAGCCTTTGGCAGCTACAGATAAAGGATCAATTTGTTTCAATAATGATGCTGGAGGAATTAAATGACTATTAAAAAACATGCAACTGTATATTTATTTCATGGCATATATTAAAATAAGATATGATTTAAAGATTTAATTTTAATGACTAATTATAATAACTAGAAATGTATTTGATTTTCTGAGTGTGTGAGAAAGCCCACGTATAAAGAAATTGATAGACCAGCTTACAGAAAATAAAAATAACAACACTGTATGTCAAAAAAATCATAAAATATATAAGGAAAAGACTGAGGAAACAATGTAAGAGAATATAATTTTTCAAATAATAGTGACAGAAAAGTGTTGATATCCTTAAAATGCAAAGAGATAAAATGTCTGTTGGAGAAAATATTAACAGAGAAATAGAAAAAAAATCCCAATTTGATTAGAAACTTCCAAAAGAGGAAATACAAATGATCAATAATTACATTTAAGAAGTACTATATTAATTGTAATTGGTTGATGACCAGATATCATTTACTTCACTATATTAGCTGAAAATTATTTTTTTTAAATGCACAATTTACAGTTGCCCAGGGAATGCATGTGGTGAGGCAGGCCCTCTCTCTTACTGCTTGTAGGCATGTAAATAGATAACCAGGCAAGTTAGCAACACATATCAAAGTCTGAAGAATATGGATATGTCCTCAATTTTTGGCTATCATAAGCAACAGTTTGTTGCACACAATGTGAGCTATTTTCTCCAATCTTTTAGGCAAAATATTATTTATTATAGTGTTAACTTTTATAATGTGTATAAACAATTATAATTTTTTCCCATATATTTATGGCTACACGTGTTATTCTTTTGCAAAATGCTTGCTCATGTTGATTTCACAACTGCCTGTATTTTCATTTGATGGAAAAAAATATTAGGAACAAACAGTTTTTAGCCCGATGTTTTCTTTTCCTTTCACTTTGGGAACACGAACTAGTAAAGGGTGATCCATGTGCTACTCTAAAACAATCTTTCATTCAGCAGCTATTAATGAGCACCTGCCATATATCAGGCATGGTGTTAGGTGCAAGGAATAAAGAAGAAAACTATAAAAATAAAACAAAAAAGCAAATGAAAACCCTGCCTTTGTAGAACAACTAACATACTAGTGCATTTTAAACTGCTGAAAAGATTATGCACTCTGTAATCAGATATGTTAAAATAATTAAAATAAAGATATACCTCCACACTTCCCAATCCCATAACTCTTCTTTATGATGATGATAAAGTACTTAAATAATTAATTCTTTAGAGACTCTATTGAGGTAAAGTATCTTCAAATCCTCAAACTCATCATTGATACATATCCTTCAGTATTCACTTGTAGTATATCTATAATTTGGCATCAAACACCATGCTTGTCTGGGCATACATTTAACAGTATTTACAACAAGGAAAACCTGCCATATAATCTTGGAAAGTGAATGCAATGTTCCACTGTTTCCTACTATTCATCAAAGCCCAAGTATAATAAATTATATTTATGGAACTATTCTCTCCTTCTCCTCCACCTCCATCGTTTTCTTGACTCTAATGTGATATGCTATGTCCAATTTTGTATATATTTGTGCTTATGTGTGGGTGAGTATATATGTATATATGTAATATATATTTATATATATATTATATATATACATATACACATGCTTATACATGCATATTTTTTTTAACTTTAGCTTTGCTTCTACGGTAGATCTTCTGATATTTTGGAAAGTTTTTAAAGTGGTTATCGTTATAATAAGGCTTTCATATAAAACACTTAGACCCCTCTTTTTCAGTTGCTCATTATGAGCAAAACAAAAAAAGTATCTTGCATCCTCTTTCTCCCTCATTCCCTCCCTCTTCTCCACCATTCGCTTTTAATCAATAGTATTATTTTCCTTGTGTTTATCTTTGTATGAAATCTCTATACTTTTGTCACTGAATTTGTCATTTTAAAAGATGCCCTCTGTAAGCTATTGCACATAAGGCAATAAAGAGGATTATTTCAATGTCCAAATTAATTTCTCTGTTCATTTTTTTCACTTATTCATTGTGACATTATCAAGATATATAATATTTTTATCCTAACCTATTATTCTTATTCCTGCCTTGGTTTTTATCAATTTGATTTTTACTTGAATATATTCAATTCTCACTACTAGTCCTTTTTCCAATCACTCCTTAGCTGACTGTAACTTTCCTTCAAGGAGGGTTCAAATGAAAACTATATGCTGCTATTTTACATTCAGTGCTGTTTTGTCTATATCCTTTATACTTGGAAGACAACTTTGCTGGATATAAGATTTTTGTATCACATTTTCTTCCCTTGAGTCTTTTTGTAAGTGTTGATCTATTGTCTTCTGGCAATGAATGCTGCAGCCAAACTGATTATCTGGACCTTCATTTTTAATCTGCCTTTCAGATTTCCTTTCCCTATAAGTGACATAATCTTTTCACCCAGAAGCCAAACAGATCCTTTCCTTGTAAATCCAGTAACCATACTAGGATATGTCTCAGTGCAATTGTGTTCCATCGCTTTGATTTTTCTCCTTCACAAATTCAACTTTTCGTATGTTGTATCTTTGGTTCCTGTCTTCTCTATCACAAGCTACTCACTAATTATTTTAATTTGGTTTCTTTTTGTTAAATTTTCTTATTTCACTTCTCTGTGTACCTATTGTTCTGTTCCCATTCTTCCTTTTTATCCTCTTCTTCACTGGAATTTCTTTCCTGAGTTCTTACTGATTTTCATAAAAGTTGTGGTTGAATCCTTAATATTTTTGTATTAATGTTGGAATGTTGGGTTAACATTTTTATCTGCTTCTGGGCCTCAGTTTTCTTCCAGGTGTTATTTTTCTACAGGGAGGTTTTGCTGCTCCCCCTCCCCAAACACAACTTCTTACAGTAATGTTTTCCAGATGCTTTGCCTATTCCTCTTTTTTTTTTTTGGCATCTTTTTGTTTGAGTTGGTTTTCTAAGAGATTAGCAGGAGATAACAAGCCATATGTAATTCTTAAGTACTACTTCTTAACATCTTTTGTTTAAATTCTCTGTAGATGTTTGTCTTTTATTTATTGATATTAATTGATTATTGATATTGAGCCCTTTTATATATATACTAGCAACTCTTTTGTCATATGCATAGTACTATTTAAATAAGCATAGGACTCCTTGCAGTATTATTTTATATGTCTTTATAAATCCTCATTCACTGAAATTCTAACCTTTTATCATTGACGGTTCTATCAGAATAGCACAAACCTCTTTAAACATTGCAAGAGGTATGGAGTTTAGCACGGCAAATTAACTGCGTACAAATCTGTTGAAAGGACCGAGGAGTAAAGGTCAGGGAAAGCCACCAATAGATCTCAGGTTTGCTGCTGGTTTTGGGGGAATTATGAAGTTTCTATTTCCAACCCAGCTCAAAAGGCACAGGAAATCACTGCTGATGGGTACTGCAGTGCTGTTTGCAGCACCAAAGAGAATGATTCTTAGGGGCAATAGTCATCAGACACTAAAAAATCTCACATCCACATGTCCATGCTCTTGCCTGCTGTTGCAGGAGGAAGAACAGAGCTGTGCTTCACTCCTGCCTTCCAGATCTAACAAGAGTCACTTGCGTTTTTATAATCTAAACCAAAGCCCTGTCACAAAGCATTCTGGGAAGTTTGTTTCCCAGACATCCACTTCTAGGCTATAGGAGAGAGCATAGCAGGTGGTGAGAACAGTTCTGAGTACCAACAATCAATCTGGCACAATCCTCCTCTTTGGTTCCTCAGCACCAAGACATGGCCGTCTACTCACGTTTATCTCCCAAACAACAATGGCAGCAAGATTATGAGACTGCCTAACATGATGTGACTGGGAACCATGTGTTTGCTTTTCCCCCTAATTCCCATCAAGCACTAAATACAGCACTAGATGGTGTTCATTCCTTTTCTAGTTCCATCACAGACCCCCTTCTATGTCCTGTAAACTAAAGACTGAATAAGAAGTCACCTCCATCAACACACTTTATATAAAGTTGTGTGGAAAAGAGAAAGGCTTTTAAAAAGGCAATTGATAAAATACAAAACAATGAAGAAAATATGCATATTTCTTTAGTCCTCACTTTACCATTTGCACTTAATGCTATTTAAAACTTCTTTCTTTCTTTTTCCATGCTATATTCCATTTGTCCTCAGTCAGCACCTCAAAAGTTTGTGATACTCTGCTTAATAGGGTGACTCAAACTTTTATTCCTAGCATCTGATCTTGCCTGCATTAGACTGCTGTAGTCTTTTCTTACTGTTTACCATTAGATGTAGAAATATTAAGAAGCACCTCAGAGAATGTACTGGTTGACAAACATAATCCTTTCTGCTCCCGTTGTGTAGCAGAAATTCTGTTGCTCCTTCAGTAATTAGGATTATAACTGCAGACACTTGGCCTTTACTTGTTGGTTCTATTGCATTAGAAACCCATAAGAGTAAGGTAGTTTTCTCAATTTCTAGTTCATTGGAACCGTCATTGTGTCCTTGTAAAAGTATTTCTCTATTGGAAACAAAGACCCCCTAAACCATGAAAGCCATAAATTATAGGGAGGAGAAACAAAAAAATTTTGAGGGAGTTCTTAGGGATTATAATGAAAGGAGTCTCTCACTTTTGACCACTGATTGTTTAATCTGTTTTCTGGCCAAGAGAGAAAAAGCACCATTTGTGGTCATCAGAGCATAAACTGAAATTTTTAGAACATTTCTCCAATCTCACCACATGCTGTTATACAGAAAACACCATAATTAAGTCTTCTATAAGCCATTCCACTATATTACTGGACCAATTGCTTCTGGGTGATGAGATACACAGTAAGGTGAGTGATTCCCTTGGGTATGAGTCTATTGCTTCACTCCTTTGCTGTAACATAAACTCCATGGTAGGAAGCAATATAGTGTGAGGTACCATGGTAGTAAATAATGCATTCTATAAATCCATGGATGAGAACGAGGGCAGAAAAATTAGACTAGAGAATGCAAGTGCTTATCTAGAGTAAGTGGCAATACCAATGAGGGCAAATTGCCACCTGCTCTGTGATTCAAAGGGTAAAAGTTCATTAAACAACCACTAGAACTTACTGCCACTCTTTCCTCCTGGAACATATACCATGTGTAGGGTGCTTAATTGATCTTCACTGTAGGCATTTGGTCATTAAGCTGTGGAGGTAGTCAGATAGAACTTGGTGAGGAGACGCCTATATATTTGAGGCTAGATCAAGTCTATACCAGCATCCTTTTTCAATTTGTTAATGAGCCTACTGAGTAAGCACTAGGTGATAGTGCTGATTGACACCCACAGAATGAGAAATCTTACCTTACCTGATTATTGCAAGTCTCCTCCACATCAGTATGCTTTTGAAAACATTTACATGGGTAACAAATATCTTTACATTCTTTGCCCATTCTTAGAATTTAATCCTTAATCTTTTAACCAAATCTTTCCCTAATTTTTTAATTGTACTGCTTCTAAGGTTCTTGCCACTGGATAAATTATTCTTCAGTGCACCTGATTGCTTAAGTCGATGAATTGATATATATCTGTACCTCCAGCCAATTCTTTTCTGGGCAAAGTGAACAACCAGATGCTATGCTCAAAATTCTGTCCCTGAGAGGATTTTCTTTCACTACTATCCTTCAGGCCTGTGATGATTAACTTTATGTGTCAACTTGGCTGGACCACAGGGTACCCAGATATTTTCTCAAACATTATTCTGGATATTTCTGTGAGGGTGGTTGTGGATGAGATTAGCATTTGAATCAGTAGACTGAGTAAAGCAGTTTGCCCTTCCTAATGTGAAGGGCCTCATCCAATCCATTAAAGGCCTGAATAGAACAAAATGGCTGACCCTCCCGTGAATAAGTGGAAGTCCTCCTGCCTGACTGAGCAGGAACATCAACATTTTCCTGACTTCACACTCGAATTGAAACCTCAGCTCTTTTTGGATCTCAAGCTTATTGACTCTGGCTCTTGGACTTGAACTATACCATCAGTTCTTCTGTGTCTCCAGTTTACCAACTGCAGGTCTTGGGACTTCTCAGCCTCCGTAATCACATGAGACAATGCCTTATAATAAATTAATAAATCTCTTTATATGTGTGTGGGGGGGTGTATATATACATATATAAATATATATATATATACAATTATTTTCTCTTAGTCAATTGTTTCTATGAAACTTCCTATCCAGTTATAGATATAGATTGAAGGAGAGATACCAATTCAGCAGAATTAGGTCCCATGAGAGTCTGGGCTATCTGATTGTGTAACTTACTCATGCCATCAGAATCTGTAAGAGCCCAACTCTAGGAATTTATGGATCTGATAACAGCTAATCATGTTGCATAGCTGAGACCGTATGATTATTAGATAGGATGTCCCGTTCAGTCTCTACAGAGGGTCCAATAGCAAAATTGGAGCTCTTTTTAAAAATGAGAGTTGCTATTTGCAAAAAAAGGCATGGCTTTGGTCCCAACCCTAGAAATGTGTCTGTTTTTCTCTTTGTATGAATTGTTAGAGGGTTTATACAGGGTGCGTATTTGTACAGACGTTCTGTGTACTGTTGGATTTACTGGATCATAGGCCAAGTGGAGGAGCAGCTAACCATTCAGCCTCATTTTGTTCTGCACTCCAGTCAAAACTAGCAACCTTGCAGAAAAGGTCAGGGCAGTATACTTTTTTTTTTTTTGCAAAATTTAGAAAGATGAGTTATAATATAAACTTGTGGCAGTGTTGCAGGGTCTTTTATCTGGGGATCCAACCTACTCTGTATTTAAGAGATCTGGGTCTATGACCAAAAAGCCTTCCCTCTCCAGTATGATAACTCACATAAGGTCTCCAAGTGGAGGCTTTTCTGTTTTGTTTTTATTTTTGTTTTTAAAATACCACGTAACATTTCAGTATCATGCTCATTGATTTCAGTGCTAGAATCTCCATGATCAGTGTGCTCCTCCCAGAGGTACCTAGAGTGAAAATTATTATTATTGTACGAGCTCTGCTGCCCATTTCAGTGACCACACTGGCTGCTGAATCACTATGGACTGAATCACTAAGGACTATGATTGGCTTCCCCTAATCTAGAATACTGGCATTCTCGTTTATACCAAAGAGCCAATTCTCCTTTTGTTATCCCCTGCCTGAAGAAAACATCCCGTGTAGAACTCTTCAAGAACCCTGGCGCTTCCCTAAAAAATAAATTTTCAGTGCTTTGGTAACATGAAGGTGTGAATGCCCTCTGAGAACTTCCTAAGGGATATCACAAAAGATAAATCCTTTCCAACATCCCTATATCTTTTAGTTTTGGGATTTATTCATGGACACTATATCAAGAAAGTTATAGAACTTCAAATTCATTTAAAATAGGACATCATTTAAAGTAGGTTTTGGTTATCTATCCAAGTACAATAAGCCAACTAACACACTTAATCCAGAATCTCTAGTAAGTGTGCCCATATTGTTAAATTCAGCCCACTTTAAACTAATTTTCCTTCTGGACCGTATTCGAACCTTAAGAATTAACTTCCATACATATCGCCCCATATTTTGACTGATATAAAGTATCAAAACCTTGATGTTCTTTTGGCACAAATGCTATCTTCTTCAAGTTCAAACTTTGGATTCATTCCCTTCAGAAATTCTTAAATCTGACTCTAATTACAGTTCTGGAAGTAATTATAAGTGATAAAATGGATATTGTCAAGGATAGTGATTATTTCAGGTGAAGACAGTACAGGATCTTCAAATAAAAAGAGTGTAGTCACCTTAGACAGAAGAAAAGGAACCGGTAAGGAAGGATCGGTAAGATTTTGGCATTCACTGTACTCAGATTCATCGAAATCCTCCCAAATGTGCCCAGTATAATCTTCAGGATATTACTATTTCCCAATCAACAAAAAACTTTGAGAGGATTTGGATTCAACTTGTTTGAAATTCTGTCTTGCAGAATCAAACTTTGGATCTGGTTTCAGAAACATTGGCTCATTTGCTATAAGAAATAAAATATGCTTTCGAAGAAACCATAGAAGCATGTTCTTCAACTGTGCCATGAACTGAGTATTTGAAGGCCTGCACTTGTCATTGTATTATTGTTGTTAATTCTGCAGTGCAGTCAGAAGAAGAAATTAGTGTGTGTATAGTCACCATCCCTACCACAGAAATATGGGGCAGCAGTTATTTGGTGACTTAAACCATTGTTTTCTATAGACACTTGATTCCAGGCTGTGGTCAGCTGATGTAACTTTTGCTGTGACATTCCAGGAACTACCAGTATCCTATTCCACTAAAGAAGAGAGATGATTATTACATTAAGATCCAAGAAGTTCAGATTGCATAAAAACTTTAAACACACGCACATAAAATTATATGTATGTGTATAAAATTACATATTCTTTATTCAGGAGATACCGGTGCTTATAACTGCTTTTGATATTTGAACAATAATTCAATAAATTTAATATATATAGCTGCTAAGGATCATAGAAGCAATAAATTAGAACTATCTAATTTTACAGATGAAGCTATTTTTTTTTCACCTGTGGATTTTTTTACTAGGATGCTTTTGTTTTCAGGGCACTGGTGCCAAAGTAGCTCAAAAAAGAGGAAATTTATTGTAAATAAGCACACACAAGCCTCAGGAAGTGTGATCCAGGGCAATTGTGAAAGTTCTGGCAAAAGAAATTCTTAGACTTTCACTGTGATGTTTTGTTACAAATGAGATCTTAGCTACAATTTACTAACTCCTGTGTTAGTACTATTTAGTTCAACTTCCCCAAAGAGGTAATTGTACTGGTTGTTGACTAGCAGTTAAATAACTTACCTTGGATCAGATAATCACATTTGAAACAATAAGCTATGACTGGAGAAAAAAAGGATGATGAAGTACACCATTGCTCTCAGACCCACTCTTTTAACCAGGTGCACATAGGGTTCAATTCGGAAAGAATAGGATCTGGGCTTTTTATTTATTTTTTAGTAGCTACTTTGTTTAGCATTACCTGGGTTGCTATGGCAGAAAACTACCATAAACCAGACTGATCCAGCAGTGTGGTTTTGGGCACATGACTCCAGTCAAAACTACAGCAGCAAGTCAATTTGGAGCTGAAGTTACTTTAAGGGACTAGAGTCCTTTTTGAGTAAATGGAGTGATTCCAAAATTCCTGCACTTCCAGGTGACTTCATAGGACTCTCAGGATAAGACAAAACAGTGAATTGTAACCTGTTAAAACTTTCCAAAAATTCCTAGAACTCATCCAGTCAATTTATATCTAAATTTATTACCTAGTATTCTTCATTATTAGATATTATAGAAGAATGAGTTGAAATGTGTACGTTACCTGATATGCTATAAAATAAGAAATAGCATAATTGTGTCTGACCAGTATCACAATAGTGACAACACAACAGTGTTTCTGAAATGAGCACTGCGGCCCAGAATACTGCAATCACCTGCGTGTAAGGTTGCTCAGACTGACTGCAGACCAGTGATGTGATATCCTGTCAGATACAGTTACATTATTTCTATTTGCCTTTATGTGCCCAAAATAAAGACAGAAAACCTTTACCCAGGATACAGCTAAATAAAGGTAATTTCACTATGTTTTGAATATTTACAGCATTTTATGCTTATTTAGAACTCTGATCTACTCTATACAGTTTCATAATAATTTTTTGAACTTTGAGGAAGGGTATATCTTATTTACAATTGTATCTTCCATAACTCTTTATATACAATGCTCTTTATATAAGAGATCCACAAGATAAGTTCCATTTACATTAATTGATGGGAAAATACTACCTTTTTGGCAAGGAACAGACTTCATTATCTTTTCCCTTTAAGAAAAAGTATCATGCATTCTTAGGAATAGCAATCATCAATTACAGTAAAAATTATGTCACATGTACTTATTTCTATTCATGAAAGGTGTATGTAAACCAACCTGTGCATTAGTCCCTCTTAAGTATTCAGTTCCCATCATCAACTCTATTAGCATTGTAAAAGGTCCCTACAACTTATAAGAATCTCTCTTTATGGAACAGCAGACTTGCAAGCTCCTCACGGTTGCTGTAGATGGCACCATGGAAAGAAGCTCCTCTTATTGTCTGAAAGCCATACCTATATCATGTTTCTGCCAAAACTGACTAGCCTTTCTCTACTGTCATGGGGAGTTTTGATTTATGTCACTCACTGTGAGGATTCAGTGAATAAGTCTATGCCAGTTCCTGTGTACTCCCTGGTACACATATAATAGTTTGTCTGCTACTGTCATTTCCCTTTTACCTGACATTCCAAAATGACAAAAAGTAAACCATTGGTGATCACACACACACACACACACACACATGAACACACACACACACACACAGAGGCATGCACATATAATGATAATCAAGACATATTTACCTTAGTCAGGAAGGAAGACAAAATTTAAAAATCTAACACAGTGTAAAGAACATAAGAGTCAGTCATCAGATTATGCTCAATAGGGCTTATAACTCATCTAATTCCCTCCTCCCATCCAAAATTTTCTTGAATTGTGTTCATGTCATGATTATTTTAGCACATAGGAATTTGCAACATATTTCTATTTTGAATATTGTCTAAGTTGAAACTTTTCAAAATTTATCTAAAAACATAATGATGAGAAACATCTTGTGACTTTCAAAGATCTTTTTTAACTGTACATGCTTGAAGGAATCCATTATAAGATGCTTAGCTGCATACACACACACACACACACACACACACACACACACACACACACATGCACATGTATCACTCACTATGAGGATTCACTAGATAAGGCAATGAATGCATAGTCCCCTGTACTCTCTGGCACACAGGAAAACAAATTGTTAAAATATAGATAATTTTTATTAAAAATTAGCATTTCTAAATATGCATAAATGTGTAATTACTTGAAGTATTAGATGGACTTTTAAAATCAAGGGACTGCTACTTCCAGTGGAGTTTCATTTTGAAACAGTGTTTTTCGGTGGTTAAGCACATGGGCTCTGCCAGCAGATCACTGTTTAGGAATCCTGGCTATATCACATAAAAAATGTGGGACCTTAAACTAATTAACATCTCGCAAGCTCAGTTTTCTTATTTTTAAAATAGGGGTAATAAGAATATCTACTTCATAAGATTGTTATGAGGATTAGACATCAGTTCCTGCACTTGGAAAGCCTTTAACAAACGTAAGCTATTGTTACCATCATAATAAGTTTGCACAAATGGAAAACAGAGAAAAAATAAATGCCTGGTAAAAACCACTG
This sequence comes from Tapirus indicus, assembly GCA_031878705.1. Taxonomy (NCBI): domain Eukaryota; kingdom Metazoa; phylum Chordata; class Mammalia; order Perissodactyla; family Tapiridae; genus Tapirus; species Tapirus indicus. The sequence continues at coordinate 5,471,334 of CM062936.1, forward strand.
AATATGTTGAATAATTTCCTTCAACAACACACAAACATATTTTCAATTATGTACTTCCCAGGATGCACAAAGATGAAAAAATAATACAAGAAGAAAATAGTTTGGTGGATAGATTATAATGTGCTGGTTTGGACTCCTTAGCGAGGACGAGTGTATAGCCCCAAGCCACAGATATCCGGCTTGCTCTCTGATGTGATTTGCTTTCGCCAATGAAATGTGAATCAGAATCTAGTCAGGAAACATAAACCATACCAGTTATTTTAACAGATAATTTAGTATAAATTAATCTCAATAACTAATTAAAAGGCAAAAGGAAATACTGCTTTATCATGGAGATAACAGCTGTGGAAAGCAGTTATCATCCCTAAGGCTGAAGGATAAAAAGGGAAGGTGTTGAGACTGTTGAAAATAGCAGTTTGGGAAAAAGACGTCATGAATGTGGAGCCCGGACTCCTGAGAAGGTTGGTTCTGGTGCCTCAGGGCCTCCGAAGAGGGACTCTGCAGAGCTTGGATACAAACCTTGAGAAAGGGTTTGTATACTGATGCCTGATAATGATGCCTTAGGACTTCAAAAGAGGGACCTTGATGGAGATGGAACATAGAATTCTGAGGAGGGGACTTTGGCAACTGGTGCTGGTGCCTTTGAGCAGGCTCAGAGAGGCTAGTTTTGAGAGTTTCAGAAAAACTGCAGTCTGCAATGGACTGTTACTTCCAGGATAACGAGGTATTGCTGGGGTTATTCACACAGGGAAGGAAGTTCCTTCTTCTTCCTCCTCCAGATTTCCAGTCACCTCTAGTGCCCTCTAGAGCCAGATCTGCAGCTACCCAGAAGAGCCCTGCCTAGATTAACTGACCTCTAGATGACCCCAGATATAAGAGCGAGAATCTGATGGCAAATTTTTACTTGCTCAGTTTCATGTCACTGAGTTTTAGTTTGTTACACAGTAACAGCTGACTGATACAGGTGGATAGGTAAGTCTGTGATAGATTTACATCCATAAGGACAGTAATTTGATTTGTCTTGGTTACCATTATATCTCCATCTTCTATTAGGATAGTTCCTGATAAATAGTGATGATCAAAATAATCACCAACTGAATGAATATTTGATTATAAGTATTTGAATTCAGTATATTTTATTTAATTTTGCATAATTAGCATTTTCCAATATTATCAAAAATTCTTCCAAAATTTTATTCCCAAGGCTGCATGTGGAACTATTATAGTTTGCTTTATATTCTCTTGGTGAGGGACATTTAGTTGGTTTCTAATTTGCCTTTATTATAATTGCACAGTGGTTAATATTTTATTACTTGCATGTAATGCATAATCTAATCTCTAAATATTTTCATTTGAGCTTTATTTATAAAAGTGAAATTTCTGGGTCAAAGGATCTATATACACATGCATACATGCATATACCACATACATGAAGTTATACACTAAGATATTACATATGTGTTATTTCTCTACAAATATTACATATTATTTGTACAAAAGACAACACTAAATTTAACCATATCAGTACTAACTAGAGCAACTATTGTTTGCAATTACCATTTCACATTTTAGTCTATGCTCTTTTCAAGCTATAGTACATGAGCTCATAAAATCCTGTCTTTGGTACAGATTACCTTTGTGATTTTGGAAATTTGAATTTATTTCTATTACAATTTTCACCATCCATGAAATGGAGATTACAATAATAATGCCTACTTCATGGAATTGTTTTGATAATTAAATTAGTTGACTTGTCTAAGGTACTTAGCCCTGGAACATATTAGTTTTACTTTTAAGTTGGAATATTTTAAAGAATAGCTTCAATAGACATGGGACAATATTCCACATATTTTTCACTTAATATTGTTTATTTAGTTAAAAAGACTATCAAAACATTTAAGGTGTTTAAATATTTAGAGAAAAACAGGTCATGAGCCACAAATAGATTATTTCGTTGATATGCTAGATGTTTTCACTGACATTTAATAGTAAGAAAACTTACTTAGTGCATTCTGTATCCTTATATCTTCTCTTTTTCTGAGAATAAAATTTTTCAATTCGAAACATGAAATTTTAGCCATTAAAACTAGAAGAAACCTGAAATGTCTTTGTTCTGGAAGGATTTATGGTTAGATCTCTAAAGATATCAAAGAGTCCCTGATTTGAGGTGAAGGGTGAATGCTTACTAGCCTCTTTGCAGTTTAAGGTTCTATCCTACACCGTTGCTTAGTTCACAGATACAGAGACCGGTGGCCCCTAGTGTACAGGGCTTTGCTGTCACGTCTTCTTTTGATCAGGAGCAGGCCTCCTTCACCGTGGCCTCCCTGAGCCTGTTACCATTGGCTTCTTTTTAACCTTGGAGTGAAGGAGTTTAGCCAAAACAGTTTAAAGCATATGCATTTTAGTCTCCTTTATGTGTCAATCAAATTTGAAACTCAGACTCATTCACAAACCAAAAATGCCTATTTATCAGAGAGTGGGAAACAAAACAAAAATGAAATTGCATCCATAGGCTTCCCTTAGCCTGCAAATCTTCACTCAGGTTATCCTTTCAGAGTTTAAAGGAATAGATGAACACTGGAATGATCAATAGATGAACACTGAAACTCTCTTTGGATGAGTAAGTTTTCACCCCTGTCAAACTATAAATGGATTGCATTGAGAACCACACAGAGTTCACGTCCCAGGACAGGATGTAAGTTTACACTGCCAGTGACAGAAGTTTCCATCGTCCTCTGTTTAATCCTAGGTGAATCCTTTTAAACTATATCCCTGCTTTTGATATTGTTGGAAAGAACTCCATCTTAAGTAATGAAGGAATTAGCTAGACCATTCCTGCTCAACACAAATATTTTTTACCCCCAAAAGGAACATAATCATTTCGTCAATGTGTGATAGGATGATAGACACAAGTTACTAGTCTATAGTAGTGCAGTTTCACTATTCTGTCCAAGCCATTCCTTCCATCACCATTTATGATGACCTGGAGACCCAGGACCATCATTTGCCAGAAACTGGAAGAAGAATGCTAAATTTTCAGCTTAGGAGGGGAGAAGTCAAGGATTTGGATGTGACTTAAAGGAAATTTGGATGTTAATGCATTCTAGTAAAAATTCACATTTGCTTTCACCACAAATATTAAAAGAACTGAGGATGGGGAAGTAAAAAATTGGAGATAAGAAAGTGATTGTAAGACACAGGATGGCAAATCTGACAAGAGATTGACTCCTTCCTATTGTTGAAAACCGAGCTGGGGATAGGAAGACAAAATGAAAGAAATTTATGTGTCCCATGACTGAAGAAGTTTGGGGACAATTAGATAAGGAGACACTAATGTGTTATCTCCAGACTGAAGTTTGACTGCAGCAGCCTTACAAATTATACCAAAAATAAATATTGAGATTTTAACATAAATGATACTAATAAAAAATGAAGAATTTAAAAAGTAGATTTTTTTGTAACCAAACCTACTTTTATGTTTTTGAACTCCTACTAATCCTGGCACAGATAACTTAATCTAGATATTTTCAAGTAAATTCATATCAATTTAATTATTTATTTTAGCTAAATTCAACATTCACAAACCATTTCTAGTCCAATTTGCAAACACAATCTAATCTTTCTTTGCTTTACCTGCTACTTCAGGTCTCTTGTGAGTGCAGCCATTAGAGCAAGATGGCTGCTGGCTCAAGGCTCTTACAAACAAGAGGAGTCCTTGAACTCACCAAGAATCCTGCGGCCTAGAGAATCATGCAAAGTGTCTACAAGTTTCCTATGCTCAGAGCAACACATTCACGGATAACTTGAAGAATGATGGACAGGCAAGCATCACGAGTCCAAGGGGGAGGGCAAAAAAGTTCAGCCGTGATAAGAAAAGAAAACTGTATTTCCTCATTACCGTTCACTCTATATGAGAGCATGAGCAAGTGTACCACCATCAGAACTACCACTAGGAATGACCTGTGCCAAGAAAACAGATCAGAAGAACGGCAGCAGCTGAAGTTAACAGGAACACAAACTTGAGCTCTACTCTCTATTCTTCATCCTCATCAGGGTCCCCATCAGGTTAACTGACTTCTCCCCATGCCTAGTTACCTTCAAACAGTTGCACTTATGAAAGAACTGAAGCTATGGTTGAAACAAAAAATATTAGATGTGTGCAGACCAGACTGGAACTGTGTTGTGAATCTTGAATTTGCTCATATATTATTGATTAATCAAATTTACTTAATGGTGTCTACTTTTAGTGACCTAGGAAATACCAGGGACACCAAGGAACAAAATTATCTATTTGCAAAAAAATGTTATTTTTTGCATTCTTGATCTCAAATTAACATCACCTCTATCAGAACCTAAATCATTGTTGTTAGCAATTTTCAAATGTACAATATTAAATGGTTCTATTTAGAAGTTGATTCCTTCTTGAAGAAATATTTTGCATCTAACTCCTATTGGTGGACCCAACACACGGCCATGCTTCATTAAATCTGAAAATCCAAAGGAGCCCATAATAGGATGAGGGTTTTTTTTTTTTTTTTCTATTTTTTAAATTAGGAGCCCACTATTATTAGCAGCCCTTAGAGTTTTCTAGGCCCAAACCATCTCTCCCACAATTTATTGCTCAGTACTTTGAGGTCTAGAACAGATATTTTTCTACTTCTTAAAATGTTTTATCTTTGCAGGACACTGAAACTGACATTGTGTGATAGCCATTATCCTCATTTAGTCAAGAAAACATGTTCATCTCCTTTATTTTAAAAACCATCTCACTTTCACTGATTATGCATCTGTACACTACCTTCAGTGAATACTACAATGTGTTTGCAGTGGAAAACCAAGGACTCGATTTTTCTTTTTTTCTTTTTTCTTTTTTTTTGGTGAGGAAGATTAGCCCTGGGCTAACATCCGTGCCCATCTTCCTCCACTTCATATGTGGGACACCAGCCACAGCATGGCTTGATAAGCAGTGCGTAGGTCTGCACCCAGGATCCAAACCTGTGAACTCTGGGCCGCCAAAGCGGAGTGTGCAAACTTAACCACTATGCCACCAGCCCGGCCCCATTAATTTTTAATTCCAATTTCTGAAAAAACTCCATTAAGACAACTGATATTTGAGGTCATTTATTCATTAACAATTCATTTCTAGGTTTTGTATGCTATGTCATATATTAAGTTATAGGTTCAAATAGTTGCATTTTTAAACTCCTTAGTTTATCTCCCTCAAATTTTGGTTTGCCAGAGTTGTGTTAATAATGTGCCTCCCACTTTTATTGAGTTGACTTTTAAAAATCCATATGAAATTGTCATTGTTTATGTCAATCTGTTGTTGAAGGCATCATATATTTTGTAGCCTGATGCCATTTCAAAAGGAACACTGCAATGGAGGGTTTGTAGAATTAGCAGAAGTTGAAGTTTCCACACTCCCAGAGAAATGGCGCACTCTCTTTTATCAGTTAGCATTACACACTCCATTGTGTTTTCTCAGACACTGGTTTTTAAAAATCCCGAGCAAACCATAATTTTAAATCACATCATATAAGTGTAGCTGGATGAAAAAATTAACTTCGCAGTTAGAAGCAGAATTTCTCTAAAAAAACCTTTGTTCTAGGCAAGTATTCCCCAAAAGTTTATATTTCAGGAACCTTTACAATTTCTATCATGGACTTATATGTCCTGACTTGTTATTTATCTAACAATTTGTAAATTCTCATTTTTAATTAAAATGTTTTTATTTGCAAGCAAAATTCTAATTGCCATAAATGGAAAGAAACTCAAACAAAAACAATTTAAAAAATTCTGTTTTTATTAGATGACTTTGCCTTCTGGAGCCCTTATCTGAGGCTTGTTTCCTTGTTTTTCTTTTTCTTTTTTAAGTCTTATTAGCCAGTGGTAGAAAGTTTTAAAGACATATTGACCACAAGTTGATGATTTCCTCTTGACTTCAAAAGAAATATTGAAATAAATAAATTTCTTATGATGGGATTTAATGCTAGTTAATGCTTTAGCTGGGTGCTTTCTAATATTTTGTTTTTTACCACCTAAAATGGTGTAAAAGATTGTTAGCAGGAGTTGGAGCACATTAAATACCTAAAATATTTTTAAAATAAATATTTTTAAATAAAATTGCATCGTTTAGGGGGTGGTAAAGTTGCTAAGATGAGAGTCAGCAGAGGAGAGGGGCCAACCGAATTTTATGTCTACCTTTCCACTTAAGTTTGCATCAGGATAACATTGGCCCCATTTGTCTCCACTGAAACTCACTCAAGTTGTCCACATACATGAAGTTCCTGTATGCAAGAGCATGGGCAATGCGTAAAGGTATGCAAATCAGAGGAAGTGACTAAGTGCCACATCTGGTTTGATATGACATGAAAAAAGAATCACACATTAATGAAAATGACACAATAAAGTGAACATATTTAGAAAAGTGAACTCTGAAGCAACAGTGACAATGAGAAGCTAAGTTAGCTGTGAATTTGTAAAATATTAGGAAAGCATTAGATTTTCCATAAATAGTGGCATATATTTTTCAGGCATTTTATAGGTCTTAATGACAGGATTGCTTCAGCTTAAATTTGGATTATATACGTTAGAGTCAATTTTTAAAATGATATTTCTTTTACATCATTTTTATTTTTTTAACCTTTAAATTTCCCTGAACCTATCATATACAAATAGTATATACTCAATTTCAGTTTATTGGGTGAACAAAATTAGATCCCCCCCCACCAAGTCTCAGAGAGAAAAATCTAAGAAAGACAATATTTTTCCAGCTTTATTGAGATATAATTGACATATAACATTGTGTAAGTTTAAGGTACAACATAGTGATTTTATATACGTATATATTGCAAAATGATTTCCACAGTAAGGTAGTTAACATATCTATCACCTCACGTAGTTACATTTTTTGTGTGTGTATGGTGAGAACTTTAAAAATCTACTTGCTTAGCAACTTTTAAATATGCAATAGAGTATTGTTAACTATAGTCACCATGCTGTACATTACAACCCAGAACTGATTCATCTTATTACTGGCGGTTTGTACCGTTTGACCACCATTTATCCCAATGCTCCTGCCCCCTGCCCCTGGCAGCCACCAATCTGTTCTCTGTCTCTGTGAGTTTGGTTTTTTTTTAGATTCCACAGGTAAGTGAGATCATATAGGATATGTCTTTCTCTATCTGACTTATTTCACTTAGCATAATGCCCTCAAAGTTCATCTATGTTGTTGCAAAAGGCAGGATTTCCTGCTTTTTTATGGCTGAATAATATTTCATTTTATACATATACCACATTTTCTTTATGTATGCATCCGTCCATAGACTTAGGTTGTTTCCATGTCTTGCCTATTGTAAAGAATGCTGCAATGAACATAGGGGTGCAGATAATCTTTTCAAGTAGTGATTTCATTTCTTTTGGATATATAGCCAGAAGTACAGTTGCTGGATTGTATTTTTAATTTTTTGAGGAACCTCCATACTGTTTTTCCAAGACAGAAAATTTGATATTAGTTTTAAATGCACAAATAAACCTCACAATTATGTGTAACTCTAATGAATTTAATATATAATTGTCAAAAACTTACCTAGGAAAATTTTTCTACCCATTGTTTCATGAATTTTAAGAAGCTTTTAAGTGTTCAAAAACAACATATGTTTCTTTATATTTTAGAAATACTAATAATTTGTGAACACATATATAATTAAGCAATTGTTATAAAATCTCCACTCTGGGGGAAGTAGATTGAGATAGATTTTTAATTGTGTTCTAAGTTTACTTAGTCTAATATGTTTGCAGATATTTTAGAATACCTTCAAACTGTATTGTTTTGATTTTTTAATTTGTTTGTGAGGAAGACCAGCCCTGAGCTAACATCTGTTGCCAATCCTCCTCTTGTTGCTGAGGGAGACTGGCCCTGGGCTAACATCCGTGCCCACCTTCCTCTACTTTATATGGGACGCCCCACGGCATGGCTGACAAGCAGTGCGTCAGTTGGTGCCCGGGATCGGAACCCACGAACCCTGGGCTGCCAAGTGCGGACTAAACCGCTGCGCCACCGGGCCGGCCCCCCAAACTGTATTGTTTTTAAATATCAGTTTATCCCACAGTGTCACCACTTTATATCTAGCGTTTGTGTTTTGTTAGCTTATCTTCGGTTTTATTAATTATTTATGCAAAAATCATGTAAACGTGCTTGGATCTAAATCTCCTTCTCCTAGTTGATGTCACTTGGCAATATGTAAAATTTGAAAGCAAACAAAAGTTATTTATTTGTAAAATTAAAAGATTTAGAAAAATTTTTTAAAGGTTCTTTATTTTATAAAATAGCAAGACTCGTTCTTGAATAGTGACTGAAATCTTTTTTTACATTTTCTACTGTTAAAGTTTTAGGCAAAAGTATTGTATTTTTATTCTATCATATCCAATTCAGTAGCAATTTTAGGTTTTGAAGCATCTGATTATTCTATGTTTCTGTGTGTTTGTGTTTGACCACAAATAGGTATATCACTAAATCAATGTTTTACACAATGATATTTGGTGAATCTGTATAAGTGCAGTGGCAAAAAAAAGACACAGAGAGAGAGAGGTGGGGCTCTTCCTTCAGCCCCATAGGAGACAATTTTACGTATTCAGGGGAAAGAATCATTCAATGTAAACACATCCTACCCTGTCACATTGACATACCTAGAGTCAGATTACTTCATACACCAAAAAGCAGGACACCTAAATAATCTACCTTCAATATGAGGCAAACAAAAGTGAAGGAATATTTATGTTTCATTTAGGAATCTTTATCTTTCCATTTTGTACTTAGTTCTAGAACTGGTGTGCATGTGATTAAGTGCAAGGATTTTGGATCTGCCTGATCAGGTTCAATTCTCGGTTCTGTCATTTAGTGAGTAAACTTAGAAAATACAAAAATGTCCCTGAACCTCATTTTGTTAATTGTAAAATCAGGATAATAAAAGCAGTCTTTTTAAATTATTAATATAAAATAAATAATCCATGAAAATCTCTTGGCACACAGTAGGCACTCTACAAATGGTAACTCATTATTATTTATGACATCTCATGTTATTAATTTCCTTTAAATTTCTCCTTTCTCTCTCTGGGAGTTAGGATTGTTTTATGAATGTTTCATTACTGTTGGAAACTATGTTCTGAGTTTCACTCAACTTAATTTTCCAAGCCCATTAGCAGAACAGTTAATTGCTTTCCTTTTCAACTGCATCTTATGTCGAACACCACCTTTTGAACATACCACGGAGAGATGGGCGGGATACACAGAAGCAATTCTTATTTATTTTGGAATGTATATTCGAGGCTAATTACAGGGCATAGCACAGTGCTTTGTAGGTGCTAAATGTGTAATAAATAGGTATTGAGTAAATGAATGAATATTTAATTATTTTGTTATTTCCCTGTTTATTTAATTTTCACTTCTGTCCTATCATGTGGAAGGAGAAATCTGATAAATTTGACTTGGAATGTAATTTTTGAATTAGCAAGCATTGAACTCTGCGTTTTCAACAAGTTTGCACTGGGTCAGGCAATACTGTATAACAGGGAGCCTGAGTTTGAGTTCTAGTCATGTCACCTACCACTTGGTTTGAACTCGTAACTTCTTTTGGCCTCAGTGAAATAAAAAAATAATGGTCATACTTACCTTGTAAGATTATTTGGAAGACTAAGTGAGATAATGTAGGTATGCAGGCTAAAGGACAAAAAAGTATTAACTCATCATTGTTGAAAAAATAATAGGAGGTAAAACTTTCAAATCAAGGATTCACACTAGGATGAAGACTATTCAAAATGGAGAAGAATAGAAAGTTTAGAAATAACCTATATTGTCCAGAAATGAGGGCTACTTCAGTATATTATGACAACTTCATAAATGGAATATAATTGAGGTGTTGAAAAGAATGAGGCAAATCTTTGTGTACATACATGAAGGATTCTGAAAGCACATTAGGTGAAAAAAATCAAGATATAGAATAGTAATGTAAAAATGATATTTTTGAAATGTGTGTGTCTATCTATACATATGTCATTGCTCATACATGCATAAGACATCTTGAAGGATATGTACACAGTTGAAAATAATGTTTACTTCTGGGCAAGGACTTTGGTGGTTAGAGAATGGGGTAGTAAGGAGAATTACTTTTCACTGTAGCTTTTAATTTTTTGTAAATTTTTGCATATAAATCCCTCAAAACTTAATGGCTTTGAACAATTAACATCTATCCTGCCTGAGGCACCTGTGGGGTGACTGAGGTTCAATCGATATAGGCTGGGGTGAGTTGGGCTTGAGTCTAAGCTGCAGATTGGGTCCAGGTATGTTCCACATATCTCTTATCCTTCTTGGATAAGTGAGCTATCTAAGATATTTCTGCCCATGATGATGCCAGAAGCACAAGAATGAGCACCTCACCATGCAGGCATGTTTTAAGTCTTTGCTTGTGTCATAAGAGTTAATATTCCATTGGCTAAAATTCCATTTAGGCTAAAGCCAAGCCTAAAATCTAGGGAAGTGAAATACAGTCTACTCATCATGAGACCAAAGAAAGTTATGTGGCCAAAACCAGCATTAGTGGAGAGAAGTAAACTCATACTCCTATGCAGGTGGGGAAAGGAAAGTAGCCTAAAAATAACCTCATTTCTGAGAGTGCATTACCTACTCCAAATATACCAAAAGCAGAAACAACAAGAAAATAAAGTAAAAAGGATAGAAAAGTGAGTGCCTTTAGGCTAGCCACAGGCAAGAGAAGCACCTAATGGTAGAAGTGTCAGAATAAAGATTCCTCATGTAGTTTTCCCAGAGATGAGAAAGGCACATCATGTGACAAGCTCATCACATATGGAGATTGTCTAAGTCACTAGGATGACCTAAATAGGAAATAAAAGAAGAGGGGACTTTGGTTTGAAGACCCACTTTTCTTTCACTCTAATCTTCTACAGAGAATTTACTCTCAATAATACACAGCTCCAGAATGATTTCTGGCATTATTTCTTTAGCATATAATTTATTATGAAAATAGTTTCCAGCCTGTTTTTCTTGGGGGGTGGGTTCATTTACTTTATTTATTTCATGTTTCTACGGTTAGACATTGTTCTGGTGCTCAAATTTGCATTTGTTTGCTTCTGTTCTGTTTGCAATTAAAAACAAAGCAAGAACAATGAAGGCACCCTGCAGTTTTCAGGCAATTTTGTGTTATTTTTCTTCTGCTGTGTTATTATTAGTCTTCATTAAGGATTAAGTAAATGATGGATTTATTTCAAAAGTATCCTGATTTTCAGTATTTTAAAGTCAGAATTAAAAAATCAGTCATTTGCATCAATGCCGTTACAGTGTTTTCAATCAGTCTTAGAAATCTGTTTTTCCTGAAGGAAGTTTGAACAAATTTTCTCCTAAAACCATGTTAGGCCGCAGGGGGCTCTCTCCTCAGTAGTGACCCTGTCAAGGTGGACAGAGAATTACTGTTGTTTAAAGATGTAGAATGGGACACATGAGGCTCATCTTGGCTCTACTTTGGCCAAGTCACTTAGGTTACCTTTGCTGCAGCCTCATCTGCTAAATGAAGACAGAAAGCTTGCCACCCCTATCTTAATTTTACATAAAAGTCTCGTAGAAGAGTGTGGTACATCCAGAGTGGAGTCCATATGGCCACCAAAATTTTCCACTTTACCACACTAGATGACTCAGATTTAGGTGTTAAATAGACAACTACAAGAGGAAAGGGAGATCATTTTACCCAAGATCTAGCACAAATTTGTTGATAAAACCTGGTGGCCACATGGACTTCAGTAAAGCTGTCAAAAGCAGAAGAGGAAGAGAAAAAGGAACCATTATATCCACGGTACAGGCACAAATTATTCAAAACCTATTTGATCACATAAACCAGAAGAACTAAAGAAAGAATGAGAGACATTTGGGATTTTAAAAACACTGGATCCAATTTTGTCTCTCACTATCTCTGACACCAAGTGTCAGCCATCAAGAGGAAGATAATCATTTGCAAGTGGACATTTAGAAGAGTCATGTGTCAAAGAAAAATTGCATCAGAGGAAAATAGATGAGGAAGACCTTATTCAAGACTATTGCAACAAGAGAAATAGACTGAACTCAACTCCACTGAAACAAAAGGCAGGAGCGTTTTAAGCACTGGGGTGATCTTGTGGAAACATCTCAGAGGACTTTAGTGGGGAGACAGGTCAGTGTGATTAGGCCATCTGTGTTTGCTGAAGTTAGGCTCCTACCCTCCCACAGAGACCAGGAGATAGAAGTGCCAGCTTTCTTGGTGATTCCATTTCAAAGGGATGGCTCTAGGTCCTTGAGAAAGACACTCCTGGGTTTTAAAACTGACAGGAGGTTGGGAGAAGACTTACATCTCAAAGAGGCAGAGGTAGAATTTACACTTGAAAGTTTTTTTCAAGTAAATGTTCTAAGAGAAGGAAGGTCAGAATCTTGTGGTCAGGAAGCAATCTGTCTCAAGTTCAGTCAAGCTGAGGGGAACACTAAGGCCGTCTTGGTCATATGATAACGTTAGTTTGATTAATATGGACAGAATAGGAGAAATGAAGGAAAACGATAGGGGCTAAAGAGAGGAACAGACTCATTTGGTTTTTGTCGTGCATATAAAATACACTAGAATGCAGGAGAATTGGTTCTTATCATCAGGGGGTTTACTTGTTGGTAGGGAATATCACACACACACACACACACACACACACACACACACACACACACACCCCAATAACTTTACAATAAGGTAAAATGGAATAAGAATTGTTCCTAAAATGTTAGAGAAGCCAAAAGGATAATGGTTTTTACGGTGATTTCATGATGGTGGGTTGATTTCATATGCAACCTAAAAGTTAATTAGAATTTGACTGGTGAAAAGATAGGGTATAGCATCCAAAAGAACTGAAATGCTTTCCACTAAATATTTTTATGAGAATACAGTTTTAAAAATATTATTTGAAAAATTGAATGTCTGTGAAGGAGATTTGTTTTAACATCATCCATTTATTAATTTTTTAAAAACAACTTTCATGGAGCTTCAGATGTGTTATGTATCTGCTAGTCATTGTGTATTCAAAGATAAATACGATACTGTATTATCCCCTCAGCTTGCTCATGGATTCATAGGATAACTGGCATACAAATGCACAATTACAAGAGGAAAAAGTAGGTGCTATAATAACAGTAAATAACATGAAGTAGAGACCATTAAAGGAGAGATCAGTGGTGACTTTATATCAGAAAAGGTTTCCAAGAAGTTGAAGCATTCAGAGGATGAAAGTTCTTTTGTAACAATGTGCTGCTAAATCAAACTAGCAAGGAGGAATACAGAAATGAGCAGATAATGGGAAAGATGAGGGATTGGGAGAGGTAATATTAGAAGACAGTTTTAATTTTTGCTTTCATGCAATTCATTCTCCAAACAACAATCAAAGTGATTATTTTAAAACATCAATGAGATCATGTCACTTCTCTGCCCTGACCCTTCTGTGGCTTTCCATTGTATTTTAAATAAAATAAAAATTTATTTTCTTGGCATACAAGAACTCTTCCTATTCTTCCAAACATCAATTTAAACCCTTTTCTTCCTTGCTACTAATTTTCAAATTCACTGGCCTGCTTTCAGTTTCTAGAATGTGCCAGACTCATCTTCATCTCTGGTTCTTACACATCAGGATTCTTCTTATCCTTTAGCTCACAGGATTAATGTCACTTCCCCATAGACACATTCCTAGAACATCCTACCTAAGTATGCCCACCATCCATAATTCTCAGTTACAATGTCAAGTAGCTTCTGTATTGAACTTACTAAATTTGTGATTATATTAGCTATTATTTATTTGTGTATTTTCTTTCTCCCACAAGTGAACAATTTTATGTCTTTAACAAAAATTTCCTGAATGAATAAATGTACAGCTCTGTCTAGAGTCCACAGGGGGGAAAAAAGCAGAATATTGCATATAATATAGTGACTCTTGTGTTTATATTTGTTTAAAAAACCCACAAACAAACAAAACACTGGAAAGCCAAAACAAAAACTAATAAAAATGTTTATTTACACAGAGAGGCAGGGAACAGAGAGAAGGGACTGAAATGAAAGTAAGATGTTTCTGAGACTATATTGTTATGAATTCTGACTTAACACATGCAAACTTTTTGTATATTAGAAATAAATTTACATAGAAATGCAAGTCTTAAAAATTGAGGGCAAACTAAAACAAATAAACATATCATATTGATGATATAACCACACAGACAAAACAAATCACTTCAACTAGATACATAACATAGTATTTTGGCCAAACATCCTTAAAGAGAATGTTTATAAACAAAGGAAACCTAAGGTACTTTAACTTTATTCAGTTTTATCACTCTAGTTAAGATATCACTTTGGTTACTTAAAATTTACTTTATGTATATCACAAAATAAAGCAAATAAAAAGTTAACAATTTTAGATTTTTCAGTGTAAGAGAGGAGAGATACAACTATAAAATTTCACAAAGTTTAAAATTATATAATACTGAATTTGATGTTAAATATGAACTCATAGTAATTTTTGTTTTAAAAAAATTTCCCCAGCTGTGTCCACTGAAAACCTCTAGAAGCTATGTCAACTCAATTGTTCTGAGCACACACATGCACATGTTGTGGTGTCTAAACACTATTCTCAGTAAAAGGAATCAGGGCTTATTAGAAAAACAGTTTGTTTCAGGTCTAGGGCAGGAAACGTACAAAAAGAACACAGAATAGTTTGCTATGCTAGAAATCAAGGAAGCTATCAAAGACTAATGTGGTCATGCCCAAAAGTCACAGTTGACGACCTTAAGTAGATCCCACTACTAAAGATGAGATAATTTAAGGACCAAAAGAAAAATAACAACAATTAATTTAAAATATTAAATATGTATTTCATATCCCTGGTGTTTAAAATGGTTCTCAAAAAGATAGGAAGCCAAGACAAGGAAAACCTCATTTACCATTGCTGAAGATATCGAGTGTACCAATAATTTACTCAGAAAATTGGTAATAAAAGAAAAAAATTAAGCATTTTCTTTCCTTTTCTCTGGGAAATATATGTTAAATTACTAAATAACTCTGGTTAATCAAGAAAAATTCTTTATAACTGAATTGCAGTTGACACATATGAATGAAAGATAGAATTATGAATTCTCCATTTTGCAGCCATTACTGTAATGATTGCATCAAGCAAGGATCACCAAAGTATTAAAAAAATATTTTGTGAGAGGTCAGTGGGGTGTGCTTATTCTTAAAAAGCAAAAGTATCACCACGGGTTCTTTACTGATTTCAAGATGAAAAATAAACAAAGATCATGACTTTGCAAAGGAGGGAACAAGTTATCACCACCTGAAGTAACTGATCAACCACTCATAACAGGACGACCAGACATGACATGTCTCCTGATAGGATGCAGTACACTGTACAGAGGACCAGCTAGAAAACGTCTCTGCCAAAGGCTGCGTGCAAATCTAATCAGCCTTTAGATGAATGAAGCATATATGGCTAAATAATTGTAATTATTGAATCTATGTTATGCATACATGAGTTTATTGCACTGTACTCTACATTTTCTTATTTCAAAAGTTTTATAATGTTTCTAAAAGATGATTTATAGGGAAAAAATAAAGATGTCTGTTATAAAGTAAGCAGGGCAAGGGAGGAAAGGACAAATGCTCCTTGTAATTTTAATCCAATCCTAAAAGAAAGCAAGAATTAACATAGGATTTGAAAAGGAGTTAAAAGACAGACTTGGGAAGAACTAAAGGTAGAATGAAAACTAGGAGATCAAAGAGAACCTCACAAGATAAAATAAAATCACTTTGTACTATAATTATGTGTTTTATGTTGGTGAACCTCCCACTAGTTTGCGAAAGCATTTGAGCAAGGACATTAACTTCACCTTTGTATTTCCAGTGGCTAGCATATTGCCTGGCATGTTTTGGGCACTCAGTAAATGTCACATAAAGGAAGAAAGAAGTCTGTGCAATTTAAAAAACTATATTAGTCCAAAACCTCAACATCAAACTCACAGAGGGGGATGTATTGAGGGTTAAGAGTCTGTATTCAGGGCTGTGTGCACTGGTCTGTCATGTAGGAGTAGATATTATGGATGTGCAGGTCATAACAGTCAAACTGTACAATGTATGATTGGAAACGAGAAATCGGGAGAGAAAAATAAACATTATAAATAAAAATAACTTTGCTTCCCATTTAAAAAACATACAAATGTTTCTAAGCACAAAATAGCTTCTCATCATGTCAAAAAAGAACTGATACTAGGAGATGATTTTAGCTCTCTCAGGAAAAAATACTACAGAGATAGAATAAATTTTAAAAGGTGAATTATGAAGGCAATCATCATCATCACCAATACTGCCAATTATTGAGTGTCACGTACTTTACAATCATTATTTCTAGTGTATACGGTGTCTCTGCAAGTGAAGTATTATTATTTTAATATTAAAGATAAAGAAATTAAAGGTCAGAGATTTAAGTATCTTGCCAAAAGTCTCACATGTAATAAATACATTTGACATATGACAAGAACAGCAACAGTTAATAACTGTAAACAAAAACCATGGTTAATAACATCTCCGTTTCTCCAATAGAAAATTGAGACATAGAATCACACAGTTCATAAGTGGCTAGAGTTTGAGGTCTCCTAACTCCAAAATACTTGGTAATAAAGTCAGAAGTGTAAGCCAATCTGTAATACCAGTTGAAGGATGCTAATTTAGATACACATGCTTATAGTTGTGAATATTTATCAAAAAATCCCTAGAAAAGTGGGTCAGAGGAACTGGTGGTATTTTTATACAAGGAAAAATAGAGGTTGTATGATGCAATGTGAAAGATGTTAGTTCTTCTCATCCTGCTATGGTAATAGCTGAAATTAATTTCTCAAAAGCTGAGGAATTTGGCAGAGGTATTGGAGGTTGAGAATATCCCTATGAGAACAAGAAGAAATTAAAAAATATAAGAGGGATGATCAAGGATAGAGAATCACTGCTCACCTTTCCAGATGTCTCAAAGTGGTGGCTTCTATTTAAAAAACGATATAAAGAAAATATCCCAGAGAAGGAACCAAGCCGGCAGCTTTAAAAAGCAAAATAGCTGCAGAAATGTTTAAAGGAGTAAACAGACAAAGAAAACCAGGGTGAAGACGTGGAAGCAGAAATCCATACCGAAAGTTCTGTAAAGATGTCAGGGATGAGAGAAGAAAGAGAAAGCCAGATAAGAATAGAGACACTTCCCAAGACATCTGAGGTTGTGCAGGGCAACAAGACAGAGCAGTGGAGAGGAAAAAAGGCACAGGTTCAGTTGGCACTGAAGAAAAACAATGGCGATTCTCGTGTTGCCTAAATAACGAGAGCCATCTTGATGAAGGAACTTCAGAAACAAGAAAGAAGAAGGAATCTGAACTGATGCAAGGTGCCAAGGAAAGAGTAAGCAGGGCATTTACTGGAAACTATCACAGTTCAAGAAGTGAGTTCAAGGGAGAAAGTACTCGAATGAAACATTGTGGTTAAATTAAGCACATTTTAGATAGTATTTACTACAATATTTGAAAGTGGTCCTCACAAATGGAAGCTCAAGTTGGTAATTTTTTTTAAGAATAGAAAGACATGTATTAAAAGTTGGAGACTGTGAAACTAGACATTGAGACTGTGAAACTAGACATTGATTCCAAGATTTTTCTCAGCATAGCATAAGACATGCACTAGGCACCATGGTAGGAGGGAAAAAGCTGTTTGTTTGAGGAATCTGAAGAGACATTGTGCTTTAAGAGGAAAGTGGGAAGAAGATTAATTTTATTTCAATGAAGCAAGTGTTTGATCAGGAAAACAACAACACAAACAGTTTCTCTTTGAGACCATCTGTCTGAACATTGCTGAAACATGTGAAGATCTTCCCAGCACCACCTTCAGCAGCCCATACACAGTGGTGGGGGAATGTGTGTGAAGAGTGTGTAATTCAAGGCGCCAGAGAAATGAGACAAGCCAGCTTCTCTGGCGTCTCTGTGTGTGTGTGGTCTGAAGACTTTTACAGGGAGATTCTTAGACTCTTCCAGGAAGTAAAATACACAAATGAAAATGGGACGCTAATATATAGTCTGAAATGAATTTTATTTCACGCACATGACACTGCTCTTCAAGTTACAGGAGGAGCACAGGATGTAGACAAGTCTGAAGTGTTCTCCAGAGAGCTGTAGGAAGTATAATTAAATGGATCAAAGTAGCAAAACCATAAATGTGGCAGCAGATGCAGAAGAGGCATTAAGGAATGTGACGATGCAGAGACTGGCTCAGGGAGAATTATTGGTCTGCACTTTAAGAGAGGAAGATGGTGCAAAATAAAATAAGACATGGAAAAGGAAAGGAAAGGAAGAAATTAGGGGGAAATCCACTATTAGAAAATAGGACAAGGCTGAGTGAACAGCTTCCAGTGACAGGTTTTTTTTTTTTGTGTGTGCTTTAGTTCCATGTGTCCCTCCCCACAGGTATGTGGCAATTCTGTCAGGGGCTTTTTCAGATTCCATTGGAAATGTAGGGATAACTTAAAAGAGGGTCACATATCTGCCTAATGGAGAAGAACTGTACAATTTACTATTGTGTTTCCATGTTTCAAAGTGAACTGTAACAATACTTTGGGACCAAACTTCAAATTCCATCAGCTCATGTGAAGGAATGAGGGAATGGGAGTGCTTTACTGAAGATAAAAAATTTTTGAAGGAAGAAAAGGGCAAATTATGAACAGGATATGGTGAAGCAGATGACAGTGTAGAGTATAAAGCCTAAGACTTACAAAGGAAAATCAGGAAAGTATCACACTTAGAAATATCAAAGGAGATCTATGTGCATAAAATACGTATTGATGATCTTGAGGATGAAGATATTACAAAAGGTTTTTAAACATCTAAGGGAAGTAGTAGAACTGGGTCAAAGTAAAGTGGTCTTTTGGGGATGAAACAAACTCCTGGTTAAAATCATAAAATGTTCCACCCAAGAGAACCAGGTGAGGAGACCAAGGAGCACATGTTCACTTACTATAAATATAAAGTGATTGGGAATCAGATGGCTCATGTTATAAAACTGATAGTCATAATAATGTCACACACACTCATACATGCATCTACATATATACGTTGGTGAATTGCTTACATGCTCTTTCACATGCATAGTTTGATGTTTATAAAAATCCTTCAGGCTAGAAGAGGTTATCTTAATTCCCAATTTGCAGGTGAAAACACTGGGTTTCAAAAAAAAAGTCTATCAACATTTCCATGGAAAAAAAATAGCTGTTAGTCCTCCTTGTCATCAGTTTTTCCTACTTGTGAATTCAGCCTCCCTATTCCTCTGGGAAAACCAAATCTGTGAGTCAATTAATATCCCTTTGTCTGCATTTCTCAAACCCGGTAGTCGGCACATCTAAATGATACTCGGGGTATGTGTGTGCCCACAGAGCTGCAGCCTGCCCATCTAACGTTTCCCGGATTGACCAATCTCTCTGTGTTGGTCTCTGTCTTAGTTGTCATTTCCTCTCCAGTTTTCTGGAGAGACTAGATCCTGATTGACTGGGTTTGTGCCCCCTTATCAAGTCACCCATAGCTTCTTATATTTTGAGGACTAGGTCTTGTTGTTTGAGGTTCTCTTTAACCCAGAGAGAGTACTTAAAACAAGAACATGATAACACGACTGACTAGGAGTATTGCTAATCACCCAGTAGAGTACACACATAGGATCCACTTTTGCCATGACCCCTTGGACATAGTATGTGAATTTCTGGTCATTGTCCTTGGGAGAAAGACATACCAGCCCATTTCCTTAACCTTAAACAGGCCAAGCATACCTTATTTGGTGCCTTGCTGAATCAACGTCATTTATGACTACAAGTAAGACATAGAAACGTAAAAATCTTCACGTATGGATCTATATGGTGTTTGTTCAAAGTGTGAACAATATGCAGAATCTCTACTTCATAACTTTTGGTTTACAATTAGAGAAGTACAAAAATTATGAGTGTTATAATGATTCTTTCAATGAACAAAGTTTACAGATTTTATAATTATTTTCTTTATTCTTATGTTTGATATTTATGGAAATGAATATTGCATCTTTTGAATGAAATATTAAAAGTTTGATTTTATTTGGTATGTCTTTTTTAACATTTTTTTCTAGTGATTAATTCTTATTGTATTTTATGGAATTATTGATCTGCATTTGAAAAGAAATCAGGAAGTAAAATATAATTTGTCCTTTACCACCCCAGGTTGAAAAGCACTGTGCCAGAAGACAGAGTTGTCAAGAGAAGGACTATCCAGAGAATTAAAGTACATTATAAAAAGAAAAAATGATGATTAGAAAGGTATGGGGAAAATGATAAAAACTGGAGACAATGTGATTAATGACAATAGATGATTTTTTAAAACATGTTTGTTGGTGGAAAAAGTATACACACAAAAATTATAACGTACACATAACTTCTTATTCCACAGGGAAGTCCAACTTATAAACAAGCATCCATTTTCCACCTCACACGATCCCTGCATTGTGACCAACATCGTGAGAGACATGGCAATTAGATCACTTCTGTATTCAGGAGTGAATAAAGGGGGAAGGGTATTATGCACATATCAGGGAATTCACCATAGCTAACTCTGTGCATTTACTTGTCACTCAATTATCTCGTCACTTCTTTATTAATTCATGCATACATTCAACAAAGAATATATACCTTTAGTAATATTATGTCCACTTAAAGAATTGTCTGCAGCTACTATGGAAAAGAGTATGGAGGTTCCTCAAAAAATTAAAAATAAAAGTACCATATGGTCCAGAAATCTCACTTCTGGGTATATATCCACAGGAAATGAAAACAGGATATCAAAGAGACATCCACACTATGTATATTGAAGCATTATTCACAGTAGCCAAAATACGAAAACAATCTAAATGTCCATCAATGGATGAATGGATAAAGATGTGGTATACACACACACATGCACGCACATACACAACGGAATGTTATTCAGCCATGAGAAACAAGGAAATTCTGCCATTTGCAACAACATGTAGGAACCTAGAGGGCATTATGCTAAATAAAATATGTCAGACAGAGAAAGACAAATACTGCATGGTATCACTTATATGTGGAATCTAAAAAAAAAAAAAAAAGTCAAACTCAGAAAAACAGAGCATAGAAAGTGGTTGCCAGGGACTGGAGGTGGGGAAAATAGGGAGAGGCTGGTAGAAGGGTACAAACTGTCACCTATAAGATGAACCAGGTCTGAGGACCTAATGTAAAACGTGGTGACTATAGTTGATTACACTGTACTCTATTGAATTTGCCAAGATAGTAAATTTGCCAAGATAGTAAATCTTAAACGTTCTCACACACAAAAAGAACAAAATCTGCAGCGCTTCAGAGATAAATTATGTTAATGTTTTTGCACATCTTATTCCAGTTTTCATTTTATAGATATATACAGGTATCTGTGTATATACATGATAAGCACATACACATTTTATATATCTTGTTATATGTGTAATTTAAGTACCCTTTGTCATTTTACTGATCATGAACAATTTCCCAATCACTCAACAGTCCTCTATAATGTCATTTTAATGGCTGTATATTTTCTCAGTGGTTATATGTGTGCACACGTACATGTGTGAAATTAATCATTTGTCCTCAATGGATATTTACATCACTGTCAACATTTCACTATTATGTGTTAAGTATACTTGAGATGACTATAAACATATCCATAAATATTTCTTCTGATGAATTCCCAGAAGTCTAATTGTTAGATTTAGTATTTTGCAGAGTTTGGGGGCTTCTAATTTATATTGCTATATAAATTGCAGTACAGAAAAGTCTGAACAATTTTTTCTGACCAGTTTTTAAAAATGAGTGCCCATTTCTTCACACCCTTGTGAACAAAATGCACTGTTAAATTGTTTTAAACCAAAACTAAACAAAGTCTAAAACCTAAAGTGGAGAATACCTGTTTATACTTTTCAAATATATTTCTACTGGCACATTCATCTTTTTCTCTCTCTACAGTATATACAGTATATATAGTAGATCTCTCATATCTATTTCTATATCTATCATATATAACTATAATAATATATGTACGTGTATATATATATGTATACGTGTGTGAGTGTGTGTATATAGATTTTAGCTTTAATGTGCTTTTAGGTCCTAGGCTCTGGTCTTTCAGTGACTCCAGGTCACAAGACTATTCTGCAATTGTCTAGTGGATTGAGTGGAAAATATTTCTGGCAAGAAGTGCGGGGGATGAAGGTGAGAGTGTGTGATTCTGCACCTATGGCTACCTTAGGAGGAAAGTTGGTGGAAAAGTCTTAGGAGGTGGCAAATTTGGAAGGTCACAGGCAAAGGTCACAAATTGAGGGTTTGTGGCTGCCAGGGAGCCTTCTGTAGGGGAAGAAGTTATTTGGGGAATAAGCCCTTGCAGAGAAGTGCTCATGATGGAAGCAATATTGCAAATAGGTTTCTGAGAAAACTCCTTGCACTTGGAGATAACTAAGGGAAGAAAAAAAAGTCCTACATGTGTTGTATATCATTATTTATAACACAGAGCAGTGTTTGGAATTTCACCACCAGAAAATTTATTATGGTTAGCATATACCCTACTTTTCCGGTACAAATAAACAGAAAGAGTTTGAGGTTATTAATCAATCATGTGTTAATGCAAATAAGTTTGTGCCTACCGCTTTCCTCCTGACAACAGAAAGTAAGCTACTCTTCAAAGAGGGAAACCGTGATTCAGGCTGAGTTTGCAATTCTTTGGAATGTGGATTGCACAGGGATGTCAGAGATCTTCTTCCTTATTTCAGAAGGAAGACAGAAGGAAATCACCACCGTTTGTAGGAGAATTGGAGACTGGGACTGTCATTCCAGGATTAACATGTCCTATTTCAAAATTGTGCTGAAGGTGGTTGTTAGGAAAGAAAATGAGGAGAAAACAGCATCCTCCCAGAAGTTCTGGGTAGCTGCTCCCATCACTCAAAATTCGGGTTATTAGAATTATCACTTAATTTGACTACAAGATCATTTACATGGGCTTTTTGATGAGCCTGGGTCTCTAACCACCATTTATAATAAGCAATCTATCGGAAAATGTCTTCTAATATCACATGGACAGATAATTTGTCTGTTTCTGCTATTTACAAACAGCAGTTCTAGTTATTAATGGCTCTACAGAGAAAAAATTAAAAAATCCCTTCCTATAAACAAGAAATTTTCAATCTGGTTTTGGGGCAGACTGTAAATTAGAATATAATGCATACTAAAATATGATAGGGACTCAAGAGTGCCAGGAAAGACCCAAAAAAGAGGGAAAACCACTGGTTTACACATCAAATCTCAGGATACTACTTCACCAAACACAGGGTCCTCCCTGTATTTATGTGTGGTGTGAAAAAAGAAGACATAGTACTAATTCAGAGAATAACTTACTGGAAGAAGACAGAGAGGTAATTTCTTTTTAGAGACATTAACAAAATAATGAATCATTTACATAAAAGGTATGACTCAGAATCTTATTTAGATCATTTTCACATAAATGTGTAGATATTACCTATTTTCAAACGAGTCTAAAGTTCTTTCCAGACAAAATATAAGCCAATTTTGATTTTCTAACTACTTGCTTTGCCATTTGCTCCAGTTGTTTTGAGAAATAGCTCCTTAAGGTGAGTACTTCCTGAAACAGGTTAAAATGAGTGAATGATACTGCAGGGCAGGGGCTATGGTGAGTAATTAATTGAGAAGGTGGCCTTTAGGGAGAGTTATATAGTCATATACTATACTGGGTAAATGAAATTTTCAGCTTCCTTTTATAAAGACAATTTTTCATTTTGTGCCATCTGATTCCCTGTAATCCTTAGCCGCAAAGGCTGCACCTGTAAGTGGAGTTTCTGTGCCAGCATCAAACTACGTTAGAGTTCTTTGATTTTAGAACCGCTGGTCATGATCTCGTGTGTGTCTGTGTATGTGTGTGTGAGAGAGAGAGAGAGAGGAAGACGGAGAGAGGGAGAGGATATTTTGCACACACAGTGCAGTGCATCACTGGCCCCTATTTACTATTTTATTTTCCTTCTTTCCAGCACCACATTACTTATTTGTTTCTTTCTTCTCTGTGATATCTATATGCCAGCATATCTATTAACACCTCTTCATTTTTAAAGATGGCAAAATGACTAAATCTGCAAGTCCTGCTAGCTCGTACACCAGCTGGCTTGTATGGCATCCAGCAAATGAACCCACACACCTGTGAGTGCTTAATAGCCTCTTTTTTCCCCTAGATTTTAAAATCATTTCATACTAAAATATTTGGTATTTGGGAATGCATGTTAAGCTTGCCACTGAAAATCATTGAGTTTACATCCATCACCTTCCATATAACAGAATAAGCCAGAATGTTTTATTGTTACTATTAAACTGGAAATCCCTAAGAAATAAATATTTGAGATTTCTTTCTGTAAAATTGATTCTTTGAAATTCTGAGCCTGAGTTTTCATGATTTAATTTCTTCGTAGATAGACAAATAGATATTTATAATGATCCTCTACTCTCGGCTTTGCTATTTAGGAGGGAAAAGTTGCCAGACAAGCATGTAAGCATATTGGTCAATCTAGCTTGATTGCTTTCCTCCAGCGATGGGCAATTTTAATTTCCTATCACATTTATAGTCATCATATTTGAGAAAGGGCAAAATAGGTTAATGAAATCATTATAATTTCACTCATATGATATATATTTTAAAAGCTCAATTAAAGAAACAGATACCAGGGCACCACTTTTTATTTTGCCTTATGGAGAACATTGCTCTGTAGCACCTATAAAAAGAGACTGAAAAAACACATTTACCAATGCTAAAATGATTGTGAAGTCCTTGCCATCACTGAAAATGTGTATAAAGTAAATTTATTGTGAAAATAGATGATGTTTCATTGAAAATTCATTTGTCTCTTCATCTATTCAATGAATGTTTTATCAAATTTCTGCTCTTTTTAAGGTAGCATAACAAAGTAGTTTCTAAAGAGTACTCAGAAGTTAAACTGAGCTGGAATTACAATTTCATTACTTCTAATTGTTAGATTTTAAGCAAAGTAATAAACCTGTTTAATCATCAGTTTTTTCATCTGTAAGATGGACAGTACATTTTTACATCTGTAAGATGGGCATATTAATATGATAAGCCCCCCTGTGATGGGGGAAATGAGATAATAAATATAAAATCACAGAGACTAACATATAATAAGATGTTAATAAACTCTGCCTATTATCATTATTGTTACTATTATTATGTCACAGCCTTTAGGGTTATGAAACATTCAGAGAAGAATAAGATACTCCCTTCCCCTCAATTAATTGATATCCAGCTGAGAAAGCAGAGATGATGTTGATATGTGTACATTGTACCAAAATCTGATCTAAATGCTTCATCTATATTTTTTCATTTATATTGTCAATGAATATATTAGGTAGGTTTTGTGCGCATTCCCATTGTACAGATGAGGAAATATGTCATCATAGGATAGGAGATTGCTTAAAGTCATACTGTTAGAGTTGAGCTGGGATATGAACCCAGGCAGTCTAGATCCAGAGTCATCGTTTTTTCGGTTGTTTGTTTTCTCTACAGCATTATAGTTGTATATACTTCCCATGAACCCTTGAATCTTTGGACAAGAACAACACCTAGGAAAATCTGAGATACTTCCGAGTCTTTCTATCAGTACTCACTTCCTGGCTAGGAAATCTCAGATAACAAACACAATTCCTTCTCACAGAGGAAGGAGGAATGGTTGTTCTCAACCACATTCAATTCTTTTTTTCCAGAACACCTGTCACTGTGCTAAAAACCTCCCAGATTTCCAGTGTGGTAAGGAGTGTCTTCACATGGTACAATTATTCCAGCATCCTTTGCCCAGGACATGTAAAATTCTTGAAGGTATTCCTTTATGATCTTTCCCCAAACAATGCTGCCCCTTCTGGCACAAACGATCCATGTTCTTCACCTGAGTCATTTACTGCACATCTGCTCAGGGTCCAACACCAGGCAAGATAATGAGAGAAATTTAATGCTACTGTCCCTGCTTTCTAGGAGATTACAACCTGTTAAAACTAAATATGCAACCATAATATATGACCTTATTATGGAATCTTGGAAGAGGAATAATGTCTGTCTCCAAAATAAACTTACACATATATAAAATCATGACATTTGATTGTAAATATAGTGAAGAACTCTGCCTGTTTTAGAATTGTTTTCTGTCCTCCACTCAACCACAAGGATCCAATTTTACTCATTTCCCTGAGGTGGGGTGGAGTATAGTTCCTATTTCATCGTTATAGAGACAACATATTTTCTGGGAAATCCCAGGCTTATGGGGGTACATTTTGACTCTAAAAGAAAACTGTCTCCTTACTGACAACACTTCTAACACCAATGTATGAGTTTTCCACATCAAGCAATTCTCCAACTTTCTGCAGACACCAACTGGGTATCCTACAATTTAATTCCATTCTGATATTAACTACACAGAGTTAGTGCAGACCCCACAGGTTAAGGGAAGGGATCAGACTGCCCCTCAGTTCAGATACCAATAGCAAGTAGTGGGTCCTCAAGTTACCCACACTTCTATCTGAATTGGCTACAAATCAGGAGTTCCCATGACCCCTCCTCAGGTTTGATAATTTGCTATAATGGCTCACAGAACTCAGGGAAACACTTTACTTACTATGACAGTTTATTATAAAGGATATTGTAAAGAACACAGAGGGACAGGAAGATGAAGAGGTACGTGGGGCAAGATCCGGAAGGGTCCCAAGAGCAGAAGATTCTTCCTTGTGGAGTTAGGGTGTGCTACTCTCCTGGCATGTGGGTGTGTTCACCAACCTGGAAGCTTTCTGGACTCCATAGTTCAGGGATTTTTATGCAGGCTCCCTCACGCAGGCATGATCGATTATAAACTCAATCTCCAGCCCCTCTCCTCTCTCTGGCAGATGGGGGGATAAGGCTGATAGTTGAAAGCTTCTGACATGGCTTGGTCATTCGAGTGACCAGTTTCCATCCTGAAACTATCCAGGAGCCCACCAAGAGTCATCTCACTAGAACAAAAGACACTCCTGTCACCCAGGAAATTCCAATGGATTTAAGAGCTCTGTGTGAGCACATTCCTACCACTCCTGTCACTCAGGAAATGACCAGGGTTTTAGGAGGTCTGTGTCAGGAACCAGCGAGAGACCGAATACACATTTCTTATTACATCACAGCCTCTCCACCTTGATTAGGTGTGGTGACCAAGAAGGTGCCCTGCTCAGATATGGCTCCAGGAGGACTTGCTGCAAGGATTGTATTCAGCTGATAGCCTCCAGCTGCTACTGTGCTCTCCACGGGCTCCTCTCAGACAACAAAGAGCACAGGGAGGGAGGAGAATCGCCCTGGCTGAAGCAGGACCCTCCTAACAAGAAATCTCAGCTTGGAGCTCCTCACAGGACTGACCAAGTCTTCTTCAGAGCTGACCTTCAGCCTGAGGCTTTTCCCATCCAGTCCTCATCTTTCTCTTTCTTTTCACTTACATTGGGCCTGTATTGTTGTCTGAAGACTCCTCCTGCATGTTTCTACTCGCTCTACCATCTCTCTCTCACAATTGGTTCTGTTATCTTCATGTGTTTCTAGGAGGATCAGAACTGACAGCAGACCTTGCAGTTTATCTTCTGTTCTGTATGAAATACGAAGTCTAGAAACCAAAGCAGATGCTCTCTCAATCGGGCAAAAGAATAGCTTCAGGGATCATCTACATCTTTGAGTTCTCATTTTCACTTTTTGACATGACTGTCTTATACTGTCTGTGATATCATAAATGCATTTAATAAATAATTACCTTTAAATATGCTCCTCATTATTTTCAGTTTGTGTTATGTTTTGTTATTGTTTTTTGAGCAGGAATGTTGGTCTGAGACTTAGTCTGTCTTCTTCCCTGATCATTTATAACCACATGCTAGCTCTCACAATAGAATGAAATTCAAAATAACACAACCTGATGATTAGGAGCAAAGAAAAAAATAAAACAACTATTTTAAAGCGGTTCAGGACTTTTACTGCACGTAGGATTTTGATAAAAGCAAAAGAAAATCCTGTCTGAAAGAATTTTTTTTCCAAGGACTAAAGAATTCCCAAGGAGGAAAATGAGCAAATTCATAAATCACAAAATCCAGAAGGAAACAAAGCACAGAAGAGTGACAGCCCAAGAATTAACAAATAACAGAATAAGACCCACCAAGATTCCAGACACACACAATCCTAAAGTTAAACCTCATCCAGAAGAAAAATAATCCTGGATTATATGGTCTAACCTGCAGAAAAAATAAAGAGCTAAGAAATTTGTTAGTAGGTGTTCAAATCAAAGCAAACATTACTGCCAGAAAAAATAATGACAATGAATTGTGGTGTTAAGAGAAAGATGGAACTAAATGGATGACAATAGCATATAAATTGGGAGAGTGATTGGGATTTAAATATTCTTAAATCCTGCTAATGGTCAGAAGTAGGATATCGATAACATTAACAGAGATTTTGATATGTGTGCATATTAAAATTTCTAGGGTAACCATTAAAAAATCAAAATGGTGAATATCACTTATAAAATCAGAGAAAAAACTCAAATGAAAAATCACCAAATTAACTGATAAAAGGCTAGAAAGAGTAAAAAGCAAAGCAGAAAAAAATAGCACCCACATGTCAAAAGTTAGGTTCTGAAGTAAAATAAACTTATTAAATCTACTAGGCAGGAGACTCCTAGAACTTTGGCTTGTCCCCCGAGGCAAAATTGCACCAAAAACAACCTAAGTCATTATTAGATTACTTGGTCAATTTGGTATTCAAATGAGAAAAAAAAGTAAATGAAATTGGACCCTCCCACATTACTCTATAAACTAAAATTAATTCTAGATGAATAAATACAAATGTAAAAGATAAAAGTATAAAAGTTTTAGGAGTCATTTCAGGAACATACATTTGTGAACCAGGGATAGCAAAAAAACTGACACAAAAGCACAAACAAACAAAGAAAACACTGACTATAAAATAAGATTGCATAAATTAAAAATTGTTTATCAAAATACCATAAAAAAGTGAAAATAAGAATCTCTTTTTGAGAAGTATTGTTGCCGATACATAAAAATGACAAATGAGGAGTTTCCAGAATGTGTAATAAAAACTCCACAAACAAAAAAGGGAAAGACAAAAATTTATAAAACAAAGAATAAAGACTTGAACTGCCCTTGACAGAAGGGGAAATCTGAATCATCATTAAAACAATTAAAAATATGCTCAAATGTATTAGGAATATGAAAATACAAACTGAAATTATAATCCAGTGCCATTTTACATGTAACCACATTGTTATAAAAATTCATAGCTTTCAAATATCAAATAATGGTGATGATGTAAAATGACAGAATTTTCATATATTGCTGGCAAGAAAGAATGCAAATTAATGTTAACACTTTGGAAAATTACTTGGCATTATCAAAATAAGTTGACGACATATGTGTCCAATGACTAGATATTCTAATCAACTTTTATCTGGAAGAACCTCTTGCATATGTGCTCCAAGAGGCATGTACATCCTCATAGGAAATGAAATGTTTATTAGCAGTAGAATGGATAAAAAAATTGTATTTTATCCATTCAGCATAATACTATATAGCAATATAAATTAGTAAACTTTAGCTATCTGTAATAGCATGGAGGGGAGAATCTAAAGTTCAAGAGCCTAAAGTTGAGCTAAAAGAGCAAGTCTCAGATAAACATATACTATTTAATTATATTTTAATAAATTTTAGAAGCATGTGAAATAAATAATAAATTGTTTAAAAGCTCAAAATGAATGATTTTCTAAAGCAAATGAAAAATAAATCTAAAATTCAGGACAGAGTTTTCCCCTGAAGAGGAAGAGGAAGGGTTAGGAAAAGCTGAGGTACAAGGATGACATTAAACGCAATGAGACTGCTTTTTCCCTTAAACTGGGTAATTTGTATAGGAGAGTTTGTTTATCATAATTCTTTTACTTTATACCTCTTTTTAATATATATGCTTTAAATAATAAACATTAATTTGAAAAATGACTTTTAAAGTCACTGAAAATAGAATTTTAAAAATACCCTAAATGAAAATCTGTATAAATCAATATTCAAGAAAATTATATGTGTATTACAAAATGCAATTAAAATATATACATTTAACTTATACAAAATATCAGTATAATTACATTGGCTACTAAAAATTGCCACATAGCTATGAGAATTCAATATTTATTTGAAAACTAATTTACGCAAGTTCTGAAAATGCATTTTTTATTATGTCATAAAAAGGAAGTGCCAACTTCTTTAGATTTCAGATTAAGAAATAAAAATTTTGGATCATGCCTAGCTTGAATTCGATTAAAGTAGATTTTAAAGACATTCTGCTCCTTTCTGTGTAAACTTGTCTGATATAGATATTCTTAATGATACATAAATAATATGATGTACTGTCCATGCTTAGATTTCTTAACTAGCCAAGAACAGAGAAATAATTTAATTTATCACTGCAGTAACAACTGATTCCTTTTCTGACTAAACCCTGGAGTTGGGTGCAATCCCACTTGTAGATTTCATTTCCCCCAGTATATCTCTTTAAGTGAATTCACCTAGCTTGGAAATTGCTATTTTTCCTCTATTTTTTAAATTAGATTATAAGCTCCATGAGATAGGGATCTTACCTGTCCCATTCATCTCTCCCAGGATCTACCATAGTGCCTGACAAGTAGTAGATGCTTGGCTAATATTTATTAAATTAAAAAATGAATTATTATCATGAGTTAGTCAACAGAGGAAGGATAAAGATAAAGACAATATTTCGAAAGTAATATGTTACTAATTCTTTCTCCTGCTGAAGGCTTAAGTGTCCACCTGGTTCCAAAAAGATTCAGTTAATTTGTATTAAATTAAATTTTATTTTTTATTTGGTAATATATTTACATGGTTCAAATTTCAGCAGAATATATACATTGAGAAAACTTGATTGCACTCATTTATATTTTTACCAAATTTCTTCCCTCCTACTCCCTAAAATAATTACTTTTCTAATACATTGTGCAATCTTTCAGTGTTTCATTATGCAAAAATAAGAAAGTTTGAAAATATATTTTTATTATCCCCCTTTAATTACATAAAAGTTACATATACTATAAATACTCTTCTACCTTTTACTCTCTTCTCTTAAAAATGTGCCCTGGAGTCAGCCCTGATGGCCTAGTGGTTCAAGTTAGCACTTAGGGCTTAGGTGGCCTGGGTTCACTTCCTGGTGTGGATTCACACTACCCGTCTGTCAGTTGCCATGCTGTGGAGGGGACTCACCTAGAAGAACTAGAATGACTTACAACTAGGATATACAACCATGAACTGGGGTTTTGGGGAGGAAAAAAAAAAGAGGAAGATTGGCAAAAGACGTTAGGTTAGGGTGAATGTTTCCTACCAAAATGAAAAAGAAAATGTGCCCTGGAGATCTTTCTCTATCATCACACCTAGAGCTGCCTTGATCCTTCCCACAAGTACATTCAGATCGATGAATGTACAATGTTTCATTGACTTCGTCCCCTTGTCTTGTTTCCATCTTGTGCTGCTAACACCGTGGTGGTGTGTAACCCTTGCGCATACTTCATTTTGGATTTGTGCAGGCATTCTGGAGAATGAAGTCCCACAGATGGAGATGCCAGGCCTCGGGGTAAGTAATTAGTAATGTTGAATGATACCACGCCACGGTGATTGTACTATGTGCTATGCCCACACAACGCTAATCTAGGTCTTCCAAGAAACAAATGCAAAGACGGCATTAAACGTGAAAGGATTTTATTTGGGTAAACGCCTGAAAGTGAACAGGGAGGGAGCCAAGTAAGGCTGAGAAAGTCTTCAGATAGTGATGTAGGTCTTCCCACAGTGAGAGAGAGAAAGTTTGGGTGGAAGCCTGCTAGAAGGCCATGGTGCGTAAGGAAGGATAGGCAAAACTGTCCGGAAATCCTGGAGCCAGTCAGCCAAAAAAGGGCCCCTTTCTCAAAGGACTGGATCTTCTTTATGAGGCTTGGTCTCAGGCAGTGGCGGGGGCAGCCACGGGGCAGAAGGGCAGCAGCTTCAGTCCTTAGTCAATTATACCCCCTTGTTAGAAGTTCGCTAGACACAAAAGACAAATACAAATAAAAAACGAGAGGCTTATTTCTCCCTTCCAGCTGAATATGGGCAAGAGAGCTCCCTTTTCTCCTTTTTTTTTTAGAGTATTTACCTTAGAAAGCTTTACGAAACTACCTTCTGTCATAAAGAGATGAGAAGTTTATTCTTCCTCTGGATAAAGCCAATTAGCTAACACAGAAGGTCACCCCAACAACCAAGTAAAGTTGGGATGAACTATATATGACAAATGGTGTTGTCCGGTCCTCTTACCTGACAACTAGTTATTGTTGATCTTGAAAACATGTATGTAATGGGTTTCATCTGCTTGGCTATCCAGGATAAGGGAGTGAGAGTTCTTTCTGTCTTGGCAATCCCTTAGCGGATTGCCTGTGATGCTTATCACATTCTGGTTTAATTCTTGTTCAATAATAAAGTGTCTTCTTTCTCTACTGCCTTTGTGGAGAGGATTTCTGGGTTGGGAGAAGATTTTAATTTTAATTATGTTTTCCCAACGAGTACAATAGACAGGTATTTTGGTGTCAATTTATCAAAGTGTCTTGTCAAACTTTTCACTTAACTTGTCAAGGTACTCAACTTTCCTGTCTTTAAATGGGCATAATTATATGTGACTGCTCATCTACATCATTGCGTGGTAAGAAGAGGCTAAATGAAGTTATGAGAATAAAACAACTTTGAAAATATAAAGCATCATATAGATGTAAGTTTATTAATTGTTATTTTCATTAACATTCGTTGAAGGCATCACTTCAGAAACATTTATAAGATTATTATCAAATGCTTAGAAAAACATGTAATCTACAGGAAAGATTTATATACCATAAATTTTAGCAAACTATGTTTACTACATAGTCCAGAAAAACACTCTTATTGGAACTTCAATTTAACATGAATGTAATTTGCATGAATAGATGAAGAGAAACATTGAGTCCTTAGTAGCCAAGAAATACTGGGAGAAACTTTAGTGATTTTGAGCAGCAAAAGGCCTTTGCATAAATTAATAAATAAGCTATTTGGTGATGGTAATTATAGTATTTATCTCTACCTTTGGATGATACAAATATATCCAGGAAGAGCAAATAGAGGTGAGTTGGAGAAACATAACATCAATACAACATATCACTTAATAGATCTTAGTTGAAGGATTGCACTCACTTACAATAGAGCAAGCAGAAAATTATGAATTCCATAACTCTAAAAGGCTTTTCTCTGCCCATTCTTTTTACTATCCTTGCTGAGTCCCATTTGTGATATAAAACGTTATTCCTTTTGTTGAATTGACTTTCTTTACTCTGCTGCTCTTAAACAAACCATTCTTAAAGAAAACTGTTTCCTGTGATGTAGGCATAGGGCTCCAGCAGAACTTCATTCACTTGAAGAGGAGCATTGCAATGAGCAAACACCATTTAGACATGGCCATTATTAGGCTCAGCAATCAATGAAACAAACACTTACTGAAAGTAGAGGCACTTAAATACATATTCACAGTGGAAAATTCTCTATTCAAATTACTTAACACACAGCTTCAAGACCAAATCTGGCACTGAATTCCACACCTCTAGACTGACATGCGTGCCATTATCTTCATGACTTTCCTGTTGTGTTTTCCCCCCGAGGGGCGCGTTTACCTATTCTGCATTCTGTCCTGGTTACTTTTTCTG
The DNA here is from genome assembly GCA_031878705.1 of Tapirus indicus. Taxonomy (NCBI): domain Eukaryota; kingdom Metazoa; phylum Chordata; class Mammalia; order Perissodactyla; family Tapiridae; genus Tapirus; species Tapirus indicus. The sequence continues at coordinate 5,505,302 of CM062936.1, forward strand.
ACCTTTTCTTGCTTTCATTTCGCTCCTTTTGACTTACAAATCCCTTTCAATCTATAGTAAATGCAATGGATAAATAGCACAATTTTAACTTCTCACCTCTTTATTTTAAATACACTCTTTCTGCAAAGTGCTGGTAGTATTTCTAGCAACATACCAATATTCTACTTTTCCATAAGAGATAACAGTCAATACTTTAGAAAATTTTAATCTCCCATTCTACACAAAGAAAAACTACTTTAGTTTCAACTGAATAGGAAAAATTCAAACAAGAATGTATGTACAGTCTTCTAAGATGCTAAAATCTCTTTAATATTTAAAAAATTGGGATGCGGGGTCAAATACTTATTTTAGTGGAGACACTTGAAACAATTTATTATGCGTAATAATATGCGTATGTGTAAAGCTCTCCCTGATTTAAAACGAAATGTGTTTCATAAGACTTCATTCCTTAAAATGTTACATATGTAAGATCTTTGACCAACTCCAGTACTAGATACTGACTGAAATGATCACGAGTCCTATCTGTCTGTAAAGGTATTTTGCAGAAACGCTTTAATTTGAAAAAAGAAAACAACAACATCACAACAAAAAACTTCGTAGTATAGAAATCTGCACATCAAAAATAAAACTATTTTCATATCAATTAATTTAGGAGGATTGCTTCAAATAAACTATAGACATTCCACTATATTTCAATTCCTTCCTCACTACAAGAGTGTTGAATGTATAAAGATCCTTAAGGATAAGAGTTAGGTCTCTGCTCAGTGTCAGTTTGGATTCTATGCTTTTCAACGGGCCCACATTTCACATTTCTTTTTTGTGAAATGCTTCTTCACACTTTGCAATTGCTCAACATATGGATTTTTTAAAATACTGTGGGGCACTTACTCCCCACTCACGACGATGTTTTTCTTCAGTTGGAAGGACGTCTATTCACATAATTCTCCTTCTCTCCCCCCATCTTTACTGTGAGCAAACTGCAAGCAGGAAGTCTGAGTTCTACTTTGCTGCTTCTGGGGCTGGGCCTCTGGTTCCCTCACTGCTCTGTGTTAAGTCTAATTCCGGGCCTTGGTATAACGGAGTCCATACTCTCACAAATATATTCTTTAGTACCAACTCCATCAGGTCTCCATATGCAAACTGCTTTGTCTTATTTCTGAACTTGTTCACTGTTTGGGCAGAGACAAGTGGCAATATTATTGGCACACTCTAAAGACACCACTTGAATCTATTTGCTGGATTTTCATTTAATACATTCTGTCTGAAAAGGGCCTATTGCCAATTTCTTAATATAAAAAAATAGACACTCTTTTTTTTCTCCAGTCCTAAAAATTTGTGTTTAACTTTTCTTAATTATTGGGATCCTTAGTGTTTTAGAGTACTGTGGAGATAATTTGATATAAACAGACATCTTTTATTAGCAACACTATTTTATTGTTTAGCTAACATCTGAATATAGGTCTATTGGATTCCACAGCCCAAGTTCTTATACTGTACATTCTATTTTGCCTTAGTTTGGCTCTACTCATTTGCAGTTAAGCTGTGGATGAGTCTAATTCCAACTAACTGGAAAGAAAAATGAAGCATCCTAAAGGAACATAAAACTAATGATAATCAAACTGTTTATGCATTTAAATGATTAAAAATTGTACATTTAGAATAAAGATTAGTTTTTAAACATCATTTCATATCTCGATTTCTCTGATGACTTGGAGACTCTTCTAATATTAACATGCCATTGTTATTAGGCTTGACTGCCTGCTGTGAACCACGGAGAAGCACACAGAAGAATCTCACTACAGGCAAATGCAAACGCTGAGATTTTAACGGCTGTTAAGTAAATTTGAACTTAAAAATAAACAACAGGCTTAATAGGGGCTTAATTACTGTCAGATGCAGTGTTTTAAAAAAAACAGAATTTATCTCCATACCTGTCATGAAAATATATTTTCTCTTGAAGGAAAATCTTATTTGTACTTTAAAATATGGGATCTGCTAAGCAAGCAGGTACTTCTCTGTTTAATTATTGATTACTTTCCTTTAGATATAAGACCAGTCTTGCAGATGGGATAAATTTAGACTGTCAAACTACAAAAATGTAGTATGCAGACATGCATTGCTCTTTTTCATATACACTCAGGTGTCCAGCTTCTTCTGATACTTAGTTTGAAATATTGGTTGAGTTAGAACTTGATTTTTGTCTATGTTCTATTTGCTTTGGCTTTTGTCTTATTGCTAATCTTGTTAGTTTGCTTTTAATAGAACTGCAACTGCTGGATTTTTATTGATTACAATTTTATATTGATGTGTCTTGAGTATATCTACAAAGACATACCTGTAAGAAAGACATAAAGACCTTGCCTTTCTCACATTACTGATTGATCGATCCATCTGTCTATCTATTTATCAACCTACCTATCTTTCTTTCTCTCTGTCTATATTTTAGTTGATAAGAAAGTCACTGATTTGGCAGAAGAGAAACCTTAATAATCATTTCTCTCAACCCGTCAGTACAGATAGGGAAAATGAGGCATGAAGAGATTAACAAACAGGTGGTTTGTGGTATAACTACAGCTAAATCCAAACTAAAATCCTGATTTTAATGATTTGAAGCTATTACATTTTATCTCCCACATAATAACTCTCATACTCAAATCAGAAGTTGCTCACGATATCAGTGACATCCCTTTTCAATTAGTGTTGGCCAAAGCCAGAGTTTTGGGAAGACATCTCATTGCTTGGTGTGCTAGGTATCTTCATTTGACTTTACAGATACACTTTCTTTTAAGAAAATCTTCTTTTAAAAATTCAATTATACTACACATACACAAAAGTGAGCAAATGGTAAGTGCTCAGCTTGATGAATATTTGCAAAGTAAATATAACTACTTAGCCGCCACTGAAATCAAGACATGGAACATTACCACCGCTCCAGAAGCCTCCCTTGTATCTCTTACCAACAGTATACCTCCCCAGGTAACTATGATTTTGATTTCTATCACTACAAATTAATTTACCTCTTCTTTGAATGTTATATAAATGAAAACATACTATATGTTTTCAGTAGTGTTTGAATTCTTTCACTAAACACTATTCGTAAGTTTTATCCACGTTATTGGATGTTCATTTTCATTGCTATGTTGTATTGCATTATATGAACATACCACCATTTATCCATTTATTCTAATATTGATGGACATTTGGATTGTTTTTGCTTTTGATTATTATAGAGTGTTATTATTAACATTCTTAAACAAGTCTTCTGGTACTCAAAATAACATACTTTTATATACATATCCAGAAATTGAATTGTTTGCTTGTAGGTTATACTCAGTTTTGGTAGAGTATGTAAGAGTTATGTCAATTTACACTCCAGAGAGTAATATATAATGGTTTAGATTATTCAGTATCCTCTCCAATACCTGGTCTTGTCAGTTTTTTAACCATTCTGGTAGGTGTATGGTGGAATGTTATTTTGTTTTAAACTTTAATTTTCCTGAGGACTAATCATGTTGAACACCCTTTCATTCATTAGATATCCTTTTTTTTCTTAACCTCATCCAAATCTATCCTTCATGCTTCTCCATCCAATTCTATGTCCCTGGAGGCTACCTCGTACTGATTACACCAACAGACTCCCCTTCTTTTCTGGGTTTCTTCATTGGGGCTCATTGATGGGGGATGGGAGGGAGGCGAGGAGGGAATCAGATCACACATTTATTCTGTCTACTCCCTTCTTTTGGCTATGTGGTAGGCTGTCTGTGACCATCTACAGAAGGGCCTCAGCTTCTGCAAGTTGGCATGCCTCATAGCTCTCTGTCTTCAATTTCCTGCTAACTGATCCTTCTTCTACCCCAAATACCTAAAGGTGGTATGGAAGGCTTGCTAGCCCTGGCATTTTCCACTATCTCTGTGGTTTTCCTCTCTCTCTCCACAACTATGTGTGTAGTTCTTTTATTAACCCCTCCTGTATTTATCCAAATTTGAATGTGCTATCTCTTTCCTGCTGGAAGTCTATATGATATGCATTGTTATTTCTAAATTATATTGAGCATGTGTGGAAAGCTGGTGTATGCAAGAGATTGGAATTTGAAAATTGAATGAATGGTATTTAGTAGAAAATATGGTGTTTTCGAGTAGGCCTCCCACCAGGACCTTAAGTAATAAATGTTCACCACAGTAGAACTCATGTTTAAGCAAATAATAAGATATTCTACTACACAGGCACCTAAGATCAAGTCCTGAAGCAGGTTTGGGTTGATTTTAGAATGATTTAATCTATGTTTTGTAGCAATAAAATTGAAATTAATATATGTGGTGTGATCTCAAAAGAGTGTACACCAAATTCACCTAGGATTATACCATAATGTCTTAAGTTCTATTCATTATTTACTCATTTGTGGTAAGGTAGGAGATCTAAGAATTTGAAACATTATCTTCTGAAATGATGGTATCCCTTACCATCTTCTTATGTAGTTTTAAGTCTTGTCTCAGATATTACTTTCAAACTTGAATCGAGTAAAACTATTTTTTAAGGGGATAAATAGCCTTCATCATAGCTATCAAAATGCTGCATGCAAACCAAACCATTCAGAGAGAGGGGAGGACTTAGAGGGATTGGAAATTTACAAATTCCCAGGAAGAGTGGGAGAGATGTTTGTTGTTTCAGTTATAAATGTCTTTAAGCCTGGGGACTAACTTCCGTTAAGTATTAGTTAAGGAGGGGGCACACAGTTATGAAAAAAATAGACCTAGCAGTAGTGACAACCTAGAGTTAACTCAAGTTGAACTGTAATAAGGTAGTTTTATGATAGAATTACATAGAACTGATATACAAGATAGCAATTGAGGGCAGTTCCATAGGATTATGAATTCTTCATCCTCCAGTTTACTTCCCCACCCATGGCAATTTGGTGTCTGCCCCAGTCACTCCTTTGATAACTGCTCTAAAAGTAAATAGCGATCTGCAATGTTGTCTTCTCCAAGTTTATACAGCAATTAATAGTCGGCCACTCCTTCCCTCTTGAAGGTCAGTGATACAATATCCAGTCCCTTAGTTCTGCTTTCTCCTTTCTGGTCAATCCTTTTTGCCCTCTGTCTTGATTTCCTTTTCATCACCTACCTACCTCATAAATATTTATGTTTCATAGGGTTCAATTATTGAACCATTTCTCCACTCTTTCTACATGATTTTAATGGGCTAACTTAATTCCTTCATAAGAATGATCCTTTACTTCAATGATTTCCAAATCTTTGTTTATAATACCCCCCCCGCATCGTGTGATATAGATCTGTATTCCAAAATGGCCTACTAGGTATATTTCATGTGGATGCCCCACAAAAGACTTTAGTTTCAACATATTCCAGGTCAAAGTTGTTATCTTCCTTTCCCAAACTGCTCCATCCTCTTATTTTTCCTTTGAGTTAATGAAATCACCATTCAGTGAGTCACCCAAGCTAGGAAACCTCATTATGATCCTCAACTCATCCATTTATCTCATCTCTCACATTCAATCAGTAAGCACATCGTGTTAATTCTATCTCCTGAATATCTTTGCTATCTGTCTTTTACTTTTCATTCCCACAGCTACCTCTCTTGTTTACAGGCTTGTCATCCCTTTTGGTCTGTAATCATGGCCTCCTAACTAATTTCCCTGACTCCTGTGATTGGCTCACAAATATCTTGACCATCCATTGATTTTTAGCATTGCTCTAAGTGTGTTTCAAAAACATAAATCAAATCATATCCCACTCTTACTTTAAAAGCTCCAATCACAGAATTAAGTACACACTTAAGTGAGATCTGGCTTGGATGAATAAGAATTCCAGCAGTGATATGTTCTTGAAAGGGAAACATAAGAAGGAAGAAAATTGATTCTTTCCACAGAAAATGCATAAGGAGAGCATTCTTATTGATTTTTAATGTAGTGTTGTGTTTTATGGTTTTTTAAAACTTATATTGTTTATTTTGAATCTATTGAATGATAAAATACAAATTTATTATGTTTATTGTCCAGTTTTGATTTCCTCTTAAAATAAAATTATTCCATGGTCACTTTCTCACACACCCACACATGTATATGCATATATGTAATTTACATATTATGTAAATATACATACATATATATATATACTGCTTAGCAACAATCTCAGAGAAATAATATTTAGGAATTCATAAAAATTTGTGAATTCATTAAAAATGAGTCTAAACTATCTAATTAGAAAGATTTTTTTTAGAAAGAAAGAACTCTTGGGGTGCACTGAAAAAATGAAAACCATTTCTAATCAGCACTTTTCCCCTTAATGAATAGGGCCAATGAGTTGATATTAAAATGTGCATTTATAAATAGGATTCTGCAGACATGTGACATTACACACCTGCCTGATAGCTTTAAATTGCAAATGCAGTTTTTTCTTTTCTTTTCTACTTTGTATGTACTCTTTTTCTACTTTCTACTTTTATAGTAATTGATCAAATTGTTTTTTATATGTGAGAAAACTTCTATTACTTTCTGTTATTTAACATTTTCAATGTTCTGCTTAATAGCAATATTCTGGCTAACTTTGGGTATTAATACATTATATCAAGTAAAGAGAAATTGCAATCTCGTGAATTATTATTCCACTATATCTCTATAAATATGCTTTGATTTAAAAAACCTGTTATTGCTAGGGAAGTTGCTTTTGCCTCTTCATTTCTTCCTGAAATGCTTTTTAATAATTCTAGGTTTCTGATTTATGCTTCTAGGGAGGCTACAAACTAAAAACGTAGACTGAGTGTGTGGGCAAGTGCATCATTACTGGTTAAAACTATAAACAGGTTTATTTATCATGATTCCCCTCTGTTAAGCAGTGGAAGAGCAGCAAAACACAGACTGTTTGTATCTTGATAGTTAATTATCAGTGAGAAGAACTAATAATATTTTTTTCAGTGTCCATCTCTTATTCCCTGACTCTATTGATAAAAGGAAGACTTTTTTGAAGTTGTAAAGAAGAGTTCTGGAGTCTTAGTATTTTTCATCTATGCATAACATTCTATGAGTATCAGTTAGACAACAGAGTGACAGGAATTATAGTAGAAGCATATTATTTGATGACTTACTTACTTGGAAAATGACACCAAGACTATAAAGATACCCTCAGTATAATGACTCAAGTACAATCTAAACTCAATGCTAAGATTATCATAACCAGTGAACAACAGTCCTTGAATAAGTGTTTAAACTAATGAGTGCAGGTAGGGAGGTATTTATGTTTTGATGTTGTTATAGACAATACGTAAGAGATCCAAAGAGTTTTCCTGACTTTTTCAAGAACAAAAAGTGAAGTAATACAGTCAAGATTATAGTCTAGGTCATCAGACTCCCGTTTCTGCATTTTCTTTATCAGGGTCTGAATCTGGTAAAATCTAGTTAGATTTATCAATTTAAGAGCTTCAGTAATTAAGGAGACAAAGAAATCCTAATATCCTTACCTTGAAGAATAGATGTTGGGACATAATTGTTCCTGTAGCCAGAAGGAAATACACTGCTTCATTTGGAGTAATTTAATTATTATCTATGTTTGAGTTTAAAGTCCTAGATAACCTGAATGTTTCCCTAATATTCCAAATTCAGGAGGGGGTACCGTGGATTAGTGGGCAATAAATGGCCTGGAACAATGGGATCCTTCTCTCACACAATACACAAAAAACAATTTCAGGTGGAATTTATGTTCATCAAAAGGCATAGCACACATCCTGAATACATACTGAAAAATTCCTACGAATTAATAAAAAAAAAGACAAAACAATAAAAATAGAGCAATAGAAATAATCTGAAATTCACTGAAGAAGAAGAACAAATGGCCCATAAAATTTATGAAAAGATGTTAAGTTAATTGATAATTAGGGAAATGAAAATTAAAACCACAACGATACACAATTTCATACTCAGCAGATGGGCAAAGTCAGATAATGCTATGTTTTGGCAAGGATGTTGACTGATAGGAATATTAATTGTTACTACCCCTCTGGAAATCAGTTTGGGGTAACCTAGGAAAGAAGAGCATGCAGCAGTGAAAATGAAAGATCTAGAGACATACACATCAAAATAGATGAATTTGAAATCAAAATTTTGAGCTCAAACAAGTATCTCATAAAAGAATTTATACAATAGCATCATATTTTCTTAAAATCATGTTCTATATCTTGGTCTGAATAATAGTTACCCAGGTATTTCTTTTCATCTTTGTCTTTAAACGACATATTTACATTTCTATGCCCACTTCTTATGTATGCAGTATTTCAGATTTTTTTTTAAATCAATGTATAAAAAGTCAAGACTGTTGATGAGGAAACGGAGGACATAAGAAGGAAAAGCACTTGGGAGATTTTTTTCATGGAGTTTACTTTTAACTCCCTTTTAGCACCCTAGATTTTTGGTTGCTTTCCACAATTTCTACCTCTTGCCTAACTGCAAAGCTGTCCCTCACCACAGAGCTCTATTTTTTACATCGGCAGTGGAGGTTTTGATAAAAGAATGAGTAAGAGCAAAAGAGTTAGCTCTCTATAATCTCCTCGGAAGACTGAGCTTTAAGGTATCATGTCATTGACTTTGGTAACGGTGAATGAAGTGTTGGGAGGAAGACGTCAGCAAGGGCAGCAGCATTAGCACTGGTGGAGGAGCCAATGAATGGTGGTGACAGCACTGAGCTAAAACTTGAAAATAACACTAACTGAAGAAGCAATACTGTCAGAGGTCACTGTTGGCAGGGCTGGCACTTTTAAAACAGATAACAATAAAACATTACATTAAGGAGTACAGAGTTAGAAGAGAAAAGGAGGAAAATAGTAGATAGGCTAAAGCAAGATACCACATAATATGTTTAGGATAAGTTCTCAAAGTACATGTGAAACTGTCATTTGGGACTCCCAGCACAATTTCAGGTAAACATAAGGACTTTGAAGTTGCTTTGTTAAAAAACAAATTGAATGAAATGGCATCAGGTTTGGGAGGGACTGCTGGTGGTCATAATAGATATATTTTTAAAAATATACTTATTTTGTTATACCTATCAATTTCTTACAGTCAAATCACTGTAGCTTCAGAAATATGGGTTATACCAATTTGGAAACATAAATGTATTTCCCATAGTAAACATTATTGTAATTATTTGGCATTATATAGCCAAAAATATCATTCAAGTGGTTTTGGTGTTAGTGTGGTGCTGTAAATGCAATCTATGATACAGTTTTCCAGTGATAATGCATTTTGGGTATTAAACAACTAACTTATTGACATTTGAAATATACCTTCTTACAAATTGGGAGTTGCTCATATATGAACATGGGAATTTACAGAAGATATAATTTATTAATAAACATTCAGTATAAAATTCGTGGGGTAGTAGTGAATTTTAGGAGGCTGCAAGGGAAAGCAGTACGCTGGTTGAATGGGGCTCCTTCTGGAGAATGGAATTGATCACTGCCTGTTGGAAAGGGGAATAAAACATTGACCTAAAATGAGAGAGGGAAATATAAGGAAGGATGTATGTTTTCCTTCCCTAGATAGATGAAGGAATTTTTACTTATGTGAGAGGCATGGTTTTCAGAATAGGGGAATCATGCTCTCAAAGCTGAGGCAGCACTGAACCATGAATGCCAAAGCAACAACAAGAACAATAGCAATAATAATAATACTAATAACATCAAGTAGTAATTCTGAGAGATAATAATATTAATTGTGATGAGTTTTATTTCCAGTTTTTTGTTGTTGTTTGTTTTGTTTTGAAGAAGACCAAGTGGAAGAACTTCTTATATAATCACCTAAGCTTACCTTCACATTTTATAGACTCTCATATGATTAGGCACCTGACAGAATGACAGGAGTTAGTTTTGCCATTTCACAAATGCAAGCCAATGATCATGTTGCTTTTGTTAATTAAGATTATTAATATAATTCCATGGTGAGAATACCTGTTCTGAATTTCAGATTTCAATCAGAACCAGAGGGATAGAAGGCTTTGGAAGGGGAAAGTAAACACATGCCAATTTGGCAATATCTCATGAAACTAAATATCTGTGTAAATGTAGGGAAAAAATACACTACACAGGAAGGGCCTTGTCAATGCATTAAAATTGAAGAAATATATTAAAACAATAAAATAAGAATGATTTATAAACATCATGAAACTATAGGAAATAAGATAAAATTAAAGTAGCATTTTCAATGGCTCTTATTTATATTACAATATCAAAATAACTATGATTATAACTTAATATGTTTATGTTATCTAGATTTTTTGGTTTCCTAAAAAAAATGAATCTATTTCTTTTAATCTTCTTCCATTTAAATGGTTGCTTATGGAGCAATTAGACATAGTAATTAATTATTTACTTGGAAAAACAGGTAAGTGTGTGTGCGGTATGGTTTTTAATGTGGATAAGAATTCAAATTGGTACTTTTTGTCTGAGTCTTTGAATATAGCTGTGAATGTGCATGTGTTAACAAAACACTTTTTACACATACTCATTGAACAAGCATCTACTGAACAATGTGACGCAGGCTTCCCTATGTTCAGGGTAGAGCAGTGAACAAAACAGAAATCCCTTCCCTCGTGGATTCCACATTTCTAAAGTTGTGCTTTTCTTCCTTAAATATACATTCTTCCATAGTATTCAAAAATTACAAATTACCTATCACTAACTAAAACAGGAAAAATTGCAGAAATGTTGTTTTTTATTGTTAGCATGAACATTAGGAATGGCAATCAAAATTTGCTGTTGATGAGTCACTTTCATTCATGTTTCTCAAAGAACTATAACATTCTAATTAATTTTACAGCACCCAAGAGAGATAGATAAGTATTACTATTCTGATTTTACAAGTGAAGGAACTGTAGCATAGAAGCTGAATTCACATTTTCCTCCAGGCCTCTATAGAGCTCTTAAGAAACCCCACAGCTATTGCAGGATTTCAGTTCGTGTATTGCTGTGTACCTCTGTGGCACTTTTTTCATTACTCAAGATAGACATTGTTTGGGAAGTGATATAGGAGAAATCTTTATGGGGGTTGGTTTTCTGAACAATATTATATAGTTGATGGGAGCTACCCAGAAAATTATATAGTAAAGGTGGACTGACCCATGCTCACTTCTTCTGCCATTTCTACATAGATACAAGTCAGATAGAGATTTGGTTCAGAGAAAATGAGATCATTTGCCCAAGGCCTCCTGATTCTGTAACTTAGAGGACCCAAATAAAATATTAAATACAATTGCTTCAACACAACAAAAACTAACCAAATAAAAGAACAAACAGAAACTCCAGTGATAGCCAGAGTCATCCTTTTAGAATATAAGGTATATCATGACTGTCCTCTGCTTAGAATTCCAGAGAAGTTCCCACTTACTCAAAAGACTTTTGACATGGTCCAAAGACCATCTGTGATCTGGCCTTGCCCTAGCTCTGTGAACAGTCTCCTAGTACTGTAAAAGTTAACCAGGCAAGGAAGGCTTTATTCAAGACTATTGCAATAGGGGAGAGAGACTGACCTCAACCTCACTGAAACAAAGCACTGGAGAATTTTTAAGAGCTGGGGTAGGGGAAATCAAAGGTCACCTGTGTTTGCTAATTGGCCTTGCCAAAGGAAAAGTAACCTTCACCTATCCTCCTGTCTTCATGACAGCAGGTAGTTTTTTACAACTTGGAGCAATGTGCTCACTGAAATTATGCTCCTACCCTCCCACAGAGACTGGGAGATAGAGTGCTATCTCTTTCAATATTTACATTTCAGAGAGATGTTTTCCATGTCCTTGAGAAAGACATTTCCCGGGTTGTAAAACTGTCCAGAGGCTGGGAGGAGATTCACATATGTTTCAAAGAGGCAGAGAAAGAATATACAATTGTAAGTGTTCTAAAGTAAATGCTTCAAGAAAAGGGAGGTCAGGGACCTAGAGGCAGGAAGAAGCCTGACCAAAGTTTAATCAAGCTGAGGGGAATTAAAAGGCCTTCTTGGTCAGTACTTAGTCTTCTCATCTCCTCAACCTCAAAAATACTGGCTTCCTTCCTGTTCCTCAAATGAAGCGCATTTCTGTTTCATAATATTTGCATTTGCAGGACCTTGTAACCGGAATATTCTCCTTCTTACTACATGGCTCTTCTCTTATTTCCTTCTGATTTATGTTCACATGTCAATTTACCAGAGAAGACTTTCAGACCACCCTATTTAAAACATCAACCTTTCAAGCACTCTATATATCCTTTACTGTGCATCATTTTTCTCTATATAACTTAACAACATTTGATATATTATTTATAATTTAAGTTCTAAAAACCTAGATATTTAGCCTGAATTATTTTCTCATGTGTCCTCAGAACCTAGCATATTGTAGGTGCTCATGGTAGGTGCTCCATAAATTCTCATTGAATAAATAAACTAAGGAAGCAGTTGCTAACATTATTTCAGGTTTCAAAATAAGGAAAGTGAGGCATAAACATATTAAGTAGGAGCACTTAGAGCCATAGAGTCATTAAGTGTCAGTTATTTCTTAATCTACACAACCTTGGCCTGACTTCAGATCACAATGCTCAGCTGATTAAAAAATGGATTAAGAGTTGTAGTTTTTGAACAAATTCATTGTAATAATTTCAATACATATAACTTAGTATGATAAAGCAGATTAGTCATTCAGCTTGAATGTGATTTTTGTGTTGTCTCAACCAGTTATCCATAGCACCCAGCATAGTGCCTGGCCCAAGATAAAAACTATATAAGTAGTCATTGCTTATTTATCCAATGCAAATCAATGACTAGAGTTATATTGTTTGGATTCTTGTCAATGCTTATGTAAATTGTGATATTTGGCTAATGTCTCTGAGCCTGGAAGTTATTATTGTCAAGATGAGAACATAGGCTAGGTGCTCTCTGTGGTAGTGATGGCTTGCTAGCCACCACAATTCATTTTCCCCCTTCCATATAGAGAGAGAGCTGTTGCTGAGAAGTAGCTGCCCAACCACAGACCATATTTCCATTCTGTTTGCATCAGGGGCACATTCCATTGGTATATGATTGGAAATGATATCGATCACTCCTGGACTGAGGTTTAAAGAAGCAGTTGCAGGCCAGCCCGGTGGTGCAGCGGTTCCCTTCGCACTTGGCAGCCCGGAGTTCACGGGTTCGGATCCTGGGAGCCTGCGGACACACTGCTTGTCAGCCATGCTGTGGCGGCATCCCATATAGAGTGGAGGAAGATGGGCATGGATGTTAGCCCAGGGCCAGTCTTCCTCGGCAAAAAAGAGGAGGATTGGCAACGGATGTTAGCTCAGGGCTGGTCTTCCTCAAAAAAAAAAAAAAAAAAAGCAGCAGTTGCATCTTCCCCACATTTCTTTTACCTTTCTGCTGGATGAATTTAGAGGTCTCAGTGGCCATAAGGGAGGGTAGAGCCAAAAGATGCAAACCTAAATCTCCATGTGGAAGAAAGTCACTCTTTCACCAACACCTGAACAGTTATTTAAACGTAAAATGAAATTCTGTTATATACAGCTCTTAAAACATTTGAGTTTATCTATTATAACAGCTAGCAATAGCCTAAATAGTGTAATCACCAATATTTGTTCCAAATATAAAATTCCATGTTCTACAACTCATATCAAATTCGTAATTTTTTTTTAACTTTAAACATAATTTCCTCGGTATAAAGTAGAGAAAGTAGTAATGTACCAATTATTTTCAGGTCTCAGTGCTGTAACCCTAATTCCAGTCCTGATTAGCTAAACTTTTAATGGCCACATACTTTCCAAGTGGTTTTCCTTATTCAACATTTTTCTCCTTCAAAAGACCCTCAACAATATTGTTTCATATTTTTCCATAATGTATTGATCCTCTTAAATGAGATAGATAAAAATACCTAAGACTGGCTTTCAATCTTTTCCAAACATGCCTCTTAGGTTTATCTTCTAGTGCTCCCCATTGTACATCTTCTGCTTTAACCAGATCGTTCACCCATACCTCTTAAAATCAACTGTGCTTATTCAAGTCCCTGAAGCATTGCCATTCCCTCCACTGAGTTTCTTTCTTTTCATCTGTACTACGAATCTTTTATGAGCTATGCAGTAGCATATTTTCTTTGCAGACTTCACCACCCATTCTCTCTAATTAATGTCAATTTCATCTGTTTATACTTTGGTTCCTAATATTCTATGTCAGGAATGGAAAATGTTTAATTTTTATTCTACCACCTTAAACTTAATCCTGCTCCTATTATTACGACAGTCTTTCCCAATGATCTTATAAAAACAAATTCCATACTTTGCAAAAGAGGGGTTCAGGCTGGAACCATCAGATCGGCTGAAAACTGAGATCCACTGACCCACCTTTGTTTTGAACTGCAAGTTTAAACATTTTAATTCTATTAAAAAGTCTTTCTTGTATATGAAATAATTCTATCATACTATCATATTATTAAAAAGAGGAGTTTCTATCAAACAGCTAAACATAGAGATTTTTTAAAAACGTTAATGATGGTCAGTATTTTTTTAAAAGTCCTCAATATCTAAAAATAAGCAAAAAGTAGAAGCTAAGATTTCAAATATTCAAATGCATCTCTAATAGTAATCAGTTTAAAACAGCGATCAAGAAATATACAAATCTGGCAGTAGTGGGGTATGATATTTTAAGTACTCTGTACTCTGCTGATCAGCAGTAAAAAAGTAAAATATTTAAAGCTTATATTTAGAAATAACATATTTGTCAAAAATGATTTCTGTTAAAGTGTCACAATGCAGAAAAGACGTTTCTTTGAGTTTGGTTCAATTTAGTACTAAATAACTAAAAGAGAGAAGTCAGAACAGAGGAAAATTATGGTATTAGGGCAATGATTGATTGATTGATTGGTTTATCTATTTATTTATTTTAGAAAGCAAGGTAGGTGACCTTTAAATAAATTAAAGCAAAAATCAAACATTATCGTGCTTAAAAAAATGACAGCAACAATAATGTTAAATAGAAATATTTGGCAGGTAAATAGAAAAAGAGGGGAACAACAAAACAAAAGTAACTGCAAGTGTCTGGTAAATTTTTTCAAGTATATACAATGTAAAATTAATACAAAGTTATGTACCTCCTATCAATGGCATCATGACAAGGCAGTGTTTGTTTCTACAAAATCATCTTCAGTAACCAGAAAAAATAATTATTAGCCTATGATTTCTTTCTTAAATTTCTTAAAATTTATTTGTTGGAGCAAACGTAGCAAGATTTGCTAGAGGAGTCTAAAAATTATGGACAAGTAATGCATATGACAACAACTAAACACAAAGCTATTCATTATTCTAGAGATAAAATATAAATTTTGAGTCTGTTCTCTGCTAAATTTTTCAAATATTTAATATATTATTAAAAAAACCATTAAAACTTTTACATTCAAGTATAAAGCAAGTAAAGGTTTACTATGAAAGTTTGAATTTTTTTGGTGCACAACTTTTCCAATTAATATTTGGAATTAAGTGAACAACTAGTCTCTATGATTTACATAAAAAGCTATTAAATGGTGGAAATTTTTCTCTTCTAAACATTTGCAGAAATCCCAACAGCAGGTAAACAAAGGTATAAATACAGTTTATTTAGTGTTTATCTTCTCAGTCAAGTTCAAGTGTTCTGTCAATTAGAACTTAAACTAATTCAAGACATCTGCATAATGTGTTCTTATCAGTGCTGTAAGAGGAATCAGAGTTGATAAACAGATTCGGGAACATAGTGGCAGGCTAAAAATGAGTTATGCTACCAGGTGGTATGCAGAATGCTGGGCTTAAATTGGGAAATTCAAGAAGTGTTTCAGTTACACAGGTGACTATGATAAAACTTTTAGCATTAGAAGAGTAATTTGCAATAACATGGCCTGGATCAGGCCTGTAACTTGAAATAAAGACATTATCTATTGTGAAAATACTTGTCTCTTTTCCACTGGCCTTCTTCAGACCCTTTCATTCACAGAGCTGTTGGTGGGGAGCAGTGGGGTGGACGCTTTAAAATGTAACTAGCCCCTCCAAGAATTTGAGAGATTCCCGTCGCTTGCAAGTTGTTCTAGTGGCCCGGGGCTGGCAGACAGCGGGAGCAGCTGGTCAAGGAAGCTGTTGTATAGCTACTTCCCTAGCTGCTGCAGCTGCTGAAAACAGATCTGGGCTATTTACCTGACCCGTATGGGATTCTCTCTCTCGCTCACTCACCTGGCCAACCACAAACCAATCAATCTTTGCCTCCATTTCAAGTAAACAAGGATTTCCTACGACTTTGAAGAATTAATACCTCTCTGAAAATACTTTATATTCAGGGAACACCTCATTAAATCATGACGGTCAAGCATAATTATGAGACGGTCCATTTGGAAGGCTCAGACCACTATAGACGTAGTAAGAACGGGATTTATGGAAGGTCATACCCATCAGAGTATGCTGTAAATGTGATTATGGACATTCATCTGGAGGAATAGAGGACAGCACACCCCACTGACTTTTGCTCTCTAAATTTCATTAGTCCTGAGTCAATAGCTGGACTATCTGGACATCCCTGTTACATTGTGGTGCTGTGGTTAAATCTCAGACAGCCAAGGAAAAGCTAATCTGAGACTGGCATAGATATTACCCCTCCTTCCACCACTCCTACTGTACTGGCCCAGAAAGCTTTTCTCCTAAAAAAATAAGATATAAAACTTCAAGTTGGTCCCTGAAAGCAGGAATGGAGTAAGTGATTCATTCTGTTAGCTCTCCAAGTTCAGGGAAGTTACATAAAATTTGTCTTATTTGGGGTAACATTCTGTGACTTGATTTTTTATTTATTTTCATTCAACATTCTGCTCAAAAGTCTAAGTTTATATAGAATCTAGTTCACTCGTTTTAAATCCTCTAGTATTCCATTGCATAAATAAACCACAATTTATATATCTGTTTAACTACTGATGGAGACATTTGCATTAGTTCCAATTTTTCACATGTGCAACCAATATTTCAGTGCTCATTCCTGTGCATATCTTCTTCTCTATAGGTGAGAGAATTGCAGTAGAGTATATAATAAAAATGTAATGGCTATATCATAGAATATGCATGTGTTCAATTATCCTAGAAAGACTGAAATTTCTGTCCTAAATGCTGTTATCCATATACTCTTCAACAAAAGGTTTATGAGAGTTTTCCTTCCCCAACGTCCTACAAATACTTGTATTGCCAGATTCATTTTTATTTTGCTAATCACCTGGGTATGAAAAGAATCTCATTTCCCAACATTTGCATTTCCCTACAGAAATGCAAAATGGTTGAGAGTCTTTTCATATGTTTATTGGTCATTCATTGTGTTTCCTTGTTTAGTAATTCCTCTTTATATCCTTTGCACATATTTCCTTTCAGCTATTTGTCTTTTATTATTGATTTGTATCAGTTACTTGTATTTTCTCAGTACTTTTTATTTATTATAAATGTTGAAAATACCTCCTCTAAGTCTATGGTTAGTACTTTAATTTTGTTTAAAGTATATTTGTCATACAGATGATTTTATGTATTGCAATCATATTAATCAATCTTCTAAATTTTGCTTTGTTCTTTTCGATCTTGTATAGTGCTAGGGAATGAATTGTGTCCTCACAAAATTCCTATGTTAAAGCCCAAATCCTCAATGTGGCTATATTTGGAAATAGGGCCTTTAGGAGCGAATTAGGTTAAATGACGTCATAAGAGGGTGTATTATTCTGCTCAGGCTGTCATAACAAAACGCCACAGGCTGGGTGGCTTAAACAACAAAAATTTATTGCTGGAGCTGGCCCCGTGGCCTAGTGGTTAAGTTCAGCGCACTCCACTTCAGTGGCCTGGGTTCAGTCCCCAGGCACAGACCTACACCACTAGTAGGCGGCCACGCTGTGGTGGCAATCCACATACAAAATAGATGAAGATTGGCACACATGTTAGCTCAGGGCGAATCTTCCTAGGTGAAAAAAAAATTATTGCTTAGAGTTCTACAGGCTGGGAAGTCCAAAACCAAGGTGCTGGCAAGGTAGGTTTCATTCTAAGACCTCTTCTTTCAGTTTGTATGTGGCCTCCATCTTGACGTGTGTTCACACAGCCTCTTGTGTGTGCAAAGAGAGAAACTGAGCTCTCTGGTATCTCTTCTTATAAGGACACTAATCCTACTACATCAAGGTCCCACTCTTATGACCTTCTTCAACCTTAATTACCTCCTTAAAGGCCTTATGTCCAAACACAGTCACAATGGCAGTTAGATCTTCAGCATACGAACTTTGGGGGGGACTCAAACATTCAGTCCATAAGGGTGGGACCCTAATCTGATAGGATTGGTGGCCTTATAATAAGATAAGAGATCTGTCTTCTCTTTCTCTCTCCTCCCTTGCCATCCCCCACTCCCCACCCCCTGTGAGGCCATGTGAGGACAAAGTGGCAATCTGCAAGCCGGGAGGACATCTCTCAACAGAAACCAGATCAGCTAGAACTTTGATCTTGGACTTTTAGCTCCAGAATTGTCAGAAAATATACTTTTGCTGTGAAAATCACCCAGTCTAGGGTATTTTATTATGGCAGCTCAAGCTAAGACACATATAAATCTTTCCTTTTACCAAACTCATAAAGATATTCACCTATAATTACTTTTAATATCTCTAAAATCTTGCTTTTCACATGTAGGGTATTTGACCAATGAGATAGATAGATAGATGATAGATAGAATTATATGTTTGTATATATTATGCATATATACAATTTTATGTTGTATATAATGAAAACAAATAGTTTCAAACATATTTATTGACTAGATGGCCTATCACCACTGATTTGTAATCTTTCATACAAATACCATGATACCATGATATATAAGATAGCGTCTATTCCTATTGTATATTTAGCTTTATGGATCATCTATCCACACATCAATGCCATTTTCAATGCTATCCTGGTAATATTAAGTCTTGATATTACCCCCAATTTTTGTTCTATGAGTATTTTGGCCATTTTTAGGTTTTTGAAAGATTGGTGTTTCTCAAACTCTGACATGCATATAACACGCCTGTGGTTTGGGTGATTCAGTAGGTCAGGAATAAGGCCTGAGAGTCTACATTTTCTCTAAAGGTTCTAGATTTTGGCAGTGAGTAGCAGGGTATTAGAAATAGTTTGCCAAATTTCATTTTTTAAATAATTGAAAAGTTGAAATACTGATGTGAATTGTATTAGTTCATAAAATAATTTGGTGAGAATTAATTTTGTTTTAAAATATTGAGTCCTTCCGTAAAGGAACATGGTACTTTATTTTCATATTTTATTTTTCATCTTTCAATAATATGTTTTAATTTTCTTCATAAAGGGACACCCTTTGTTAGAGTTTTACCTAGATACCATATACTTTATATTGCCTTTGTAAATGGTATTCTTTTCTCCTGTTCTGATAACTAATTTATAGACTATATGAATTGACAGACTATATGATAGAAATTGGTAGACTATATGAATGCTACTCATTTTTGTATGCTGATCTCATATCCAGAAATTCCAATGAACTCTCTCATTAGTTCTAGCAGTGAGACAGCTGAAATTTTCTTTCCCTGCAATGAGCTTGCTTGCATTTTTTATGAGTTATGCTGACCACATAGAGTGATTATCTTCTTTTTTTCTATTTTCTGCAAATTTGGGGTTACCCGTTCTTGATAAATGGGTTAAACTTATCTAGAGCTAGTAACTTCCCTGTCTCTGTCCCCTTTGGGTAAGGATGGGATTGGCAGAAAGTTTTGATTGCTGATATTTTACTTTAAAGGTGATAGATTTAGTCATGCTTTCTGTTTCTTCTTGATTTGAATTTGTTTATATAATTTCTTATAGAACAGCTTGTCTCAAAGTGTGTTCTGAGAATCCCTGTGGTTCTTGAAGAAATTTTCAAGGGGTTTGTGAGGTAAAAAATATTTTCATAATTACACCATATTAAAATATTATTTACTTTTTCACTCTTTTTCTCTCACAAGTATACAGTGGAATTTTTCAAGATTTCAGAGACTAAGCTGTGATGTTTTAGCAGATTTAATGTGCTATTAAGCCAAATGTTTAAAAAAAGAACGGACACTATTCTCGCTACTTTTTTGTTTGTTTTGGAAAACTATAGCAACTTTTTATAAAATACGTTATTCATATTAACATATAATGGGTTTATTATTGCTATATTGTAAAATGAATTAAAACATGTATATTTTGACATTGTTTGTTTTTATTTTTAAACTATAAATGTTGACCGAATAGCCTGCATAAATAAAAGCTCTTTGGCATCCTCAATAATTTTAGGAGTGTAGAGTTCCTGACAACAAAATGTTTGAGAACTGCTTTCCAGAAAATTATTTGTCTATAGCTTAAAATTTATTGACATAAAAGGGTTCATTATTTACTCATCTTTTTAAAACACGGATATATGAATTTCCTTTTTTACTGAGTTTGATCTGAGAAGTTTATTTTATTAGATTTTTAAATTAATCATCTTTTAGTTTTGTTTCCCTCTCACTCTTCTGGTTGTCATCTGTGTTATCAATAATTGCTCTTTGATGTGGTTTCTTCTTTTTGTGTTCCTTTGGTTTACTTTTATCTTGTTAATCTAGCTTTATGAGCACTGATTAAATCATCTTTTCTCTTTCTTTTAAAAAAGAAAGACTAGAAATGTCACTCTAAGTATCAGTTTAACTTTATGCCACAAGTTCTCCAAGGCAGAATTTTGTTATTTCTTAATTCTAAACATTTTGTAATTTACATTGTTATTTTTTCTTTATCCCATTTTTACTGTTTTTTAATTATTGAAAATTTCATTCATTACAATCTGTATGGTTACAATTCTTTAATATTTGTTGCAAATTCCTTTGCAACCTAGTATGTGGCAAATATTTGTAAATATCCACATGGAGTTCAGCATTGTTGAATCCTTGGATACATAAACATAAAAATCTAGTACTTAAACTTTCCTTAAATTTTGTGGATTAATCATAAACAAGTATTAATCTGCCTGAACTATCAATTTCTGAGATATGTATATTTAAATCTTCCATTATGATTGAGGAATTATTATCTATTTCTTTTTGTCATTCTGTCAGTATTTTCAGCATATATTTCAAGGCTATATTGTTGAGTGCATGCATGTTCATCATTGCTATATATTCTTGGTTGTTGTGTCAAACACTGTGAAGCATCTGAAATTTACCCCATATGCAAGCTCACAAGTTAATCTTCCATAATTTCATGGATACTACAAAAAAGACTGGAGACTCCAGGTTTAGAGCCATCAGATAGTTTATTATCCATAGAAATAGCAGTAGCCACAATATTTTTACATTCTTGAACCTGTTTCCTGAGCCTGCATTCCCATAGGGTGATGCTACAAGGGCCCAAAGATGCCTGCATGCGCAATAGATTGCATTATAAGAGAGGAACTTCAAACTTAGGAAACTTTCATCTGTAATAATGGGCTGCAATCAAACAAGTCCAAACTTTTCCCCAGAGGGAGAAATTATTTTCATCTTACTGGGAAGTAAAAATAAAATCTTTCTTCTCTGAAGGAAGACCCTATCTCTGTCTTCCAAAGCTGTACCCTATACAAACATCCTTGGAAATATAGTCAACAACTATCAGTACTTCTATTTTCAAGGTGTGCAAAAATGTGAGAGACCATTAGACAACTGTCTCCAACAGGTTGTTTCTGTTTGTTGTTAGGAAGAAGTTAATTTGTTGCCATTAGAAACAGCTTAATTTTTTTCATTGGGAATAACAATTATGTAATATCCATTTTGCTTTATGTAATAAACCCCATAATCTGGTTTGAATATTGCCACACTAGCATTAATTGTCAAGTGGATGACTGATATATTTTTCTCAACACTTTTATATATAATTTTCAACTTGACTTTTTATTTTGATTTGAAGATAGGAGCATATGAGTTTTAAAAATGCAATTTGATACATTTTGGTTTTTCATAGCAAAACATGATGCACACATATAAAATATATAGTTACTATATACGCAAAATTTGATTTATTTTTATCATTTAATTTTGATTTTATGTTTTACCTGTTTTGTCCTTGATTTTTTTTTCTTCCATTGAATTAGATTTTTTGTGTGTGTGTGTAAGGAAGACCAGCCCTGAGCTAACATCCGTTGCCAATCCTCCTCTTTTTGCTGAGGAAGACTGGCCCTGGGCTAACATCCGTGCCCATCTTCCTCTACTTTATATGGCACGCTGCCACGGCATGGCTGACAAGCAGTGCATCAGCGGGCTCCCAGGATGCAGGCCCGCGAACCCCAGGCTACCAAGCGCGAATTAAACCACTGTGCCACCGGGCCAGCTCCAAATTAGATATTTTTTAATTGCCCTTTTATCTGCAGTTGGTTTTTAAAAAATGTATTTCTGTATAGCCATAGAACTTTCTCTTTCTCTCCTAATCTACTTAGGCCTCATTAGACAAGCTGTAATGCAGGAAATCAAATCCATCCCCCACCCCATGTGTGGTGGTATCATGTTACTAACCTTGGTTTCATGAAGTGGTTCTCCTTTGCTAGCATTCACTGGAGTTATTTGGGTAATGTTATCCTAATAGAGTGCAACTGTCAGTAACCTCTTCCTGCTTTCCTATATCAGGTCTTAGAAGATCCATGAGGTGGTAAAATCTTATGGGAATCAGCAAAGTCTAGAAGAGTTGTAACTGGCTGTCTAGTCATTGTCATAGACCAAGGAATGCCAAGAAGATAACATTTCTGAAATCAACCTTTAGTCAGCCCCCCCTCCTTCATTAGTAACTCTAGTCATTATGATTTGTGAATAATTAAAGTGAGCAGAGGGAATAGAATGGGTGGATTATAAAATTTGAAAATGTGAACTGGCTTATTTGTAAAATATTTTCTAATTTCTTTCTTTAGTTAGGCTTGAAGTAATGTTAAGATTACCAATTAAGCAACATGAGGTTAATAAAATTCCACAAAATTTAATAAGTCAAATTGGTTTTTGACTAGTTATCTTTTCTAAAAGACTCTAAAGGGCTATAACTATTGAGAGGAGGGTTTTGGTGCTGCAATAAGTTCCATAATATAAGTGCCATTGTCAATTTTATTTTATTGATGAACACATTTCATAACAACTGGAGATAGAGGAATTAGAAATAAATTTTCAAGAAATCTTCAGGAAAATGAGACTAGCCAAGTTATATCACAGCAGAAAATCTTTTATTGTTAATGGAAAAATAATATTTTTCCTAATAAATTCAGCATGGTCATTAGGTTTTCTATTCAGCAAACTCATCAAAGGCAACCAGAAATGTACTGGTAGGGTGCTACATATCTTCAGAGAAGAAGAAAAATCACTTTTAGTT
This sequence comes from Tapirus indicus, assembly GCA_031878705.1. NCBI lineage: Eukaryota > Metazoa > Chordata > Mammalia > Perissodactyla > Tapiridae > Tapirus > Tapirus indicus. The sequence goes on from CM062936.1 coordinate 5,528,661, forward strand.
TGAAGTCTTCTGTGGTAGAATTCTAAAACAGCCTACAATTATCTCCATCTCCTAGTTTTCAAGCTTTTTTGTAATTATCTCTCCTTAGATGTGGCCTGGATCTAGTGACTTACTTCTATCTGATATAATATAGCAAAGATGATGAGATGTCACTTCCATGATTGTTACAAAAGATGGTGACTTCAATCTTGCTAGCAGACTCTCTTGCTGGCTTTGATCAAGAAAGTTTCAGTGTTGGAGATGTCCATGTGGTAAGGTATTGAGGGGAGCCTTTGGCCAACAGCCAGCAAGGAACTGAGGTCCTTCATTCAACATCCCTTGAAGAACTGAATCCTACCAACAACCGCTTAAGTGCGGTTGGAAGTGAATCTGTCCCCAGTGGAGGCTTGAGATGACTCCCCAGCCCTGGCCAATATTTTGATTGTAGCCTTTTAAGAGGCCCTGAAGTAGAAGACCCTGCTGAGCAGTGCCTAAATTTCTGATTCACAGAAACTATGAGATGATCGATGGGTGTCGTTTTTAGCTACTGGGTTTTAGGGTAATTTGTTATATGTCAATGGGTAACTAATACAATTTTCATGACTTTCAACTGAAGCATTATATTGTTTCCTATGAGTGCCATAAGGCTCTTTATTCATGCTTCTAGTATAGTCGTTATCATTTTATATTATCTCCTCAGGACACTCAAGTTGAAATCCTGGAGGGCAAAGGTCAACATCCCAACAGCACATCCTTAAATCTAGCAGAAGTTTGATTCTAATTTGGGTTCCATTCTCCTCTCTGGGAGAGGAGTTACATACAAGTCTGTCTAGGTTCTGTATGTAAATATCATTGCTATCAATTACAATGAGACAGAGGATAAATGCCCATGATGCTATATTTCCTTTCATAAATTCATAATATGGATACTATAATAAACGTGGGCTTTATGTAGTTGTCACTCTACTTGACTGGTTCATTTCTGTTTCTGTGGTATTTGGGGATTTTTTTGCCTAAATTTTTCCTGATCAGCTTTATCCAGATTCTTACTTTTCTGTGTCATTACTTCCCAGGAATGTTTTAAGCCACATAAGGAAAAAAAAATCTTTTAAATGTTTAAAAAATAGTTTCTACCAAGATTTTCACTTTATACATTATTTAAGCATTTCTCTTCTGGCTTCAATTAGCTGATTGTGCCCTTTTAAATTATAATCATAGTTTTAAAAATGATATTCCTGTATCTAACAATTTATGATTAATTTTTCCTCACTGCAGAAACTGAAGCCTGAAACTACTCCCTGCGGTTCCCTTTATTCATTACTCAATGCTTCTGTCAGTGATGGGTACACAGAATTGTAATTTTTCTAACCTATCCTGACTCAGCAGGGCCTGGGGAATCTAGCCATGAGGGATAAGAGGGATAAGGCAAGAGACACCATATGACTATAGGCAAACACTTGTTTGAATATCTTTCTTAACTGACTTTATCTGGTCCAGTGAAAACATTGAAATTCATTTGCATGTGAAATCACAACCTTAGAAGCAAAGAACAGAAAGTCCTGATAATTTATTTGATTTTAAATCAATAATACAGATAAACTCTCCAGGCTAGAAAAATTGTGAGACCCATTAATGAGAGTGGCCAGCTGTGAGTTACAATTTATCCTTTTTTTTTTTTTTTTTTTGCAGGAGGGGGACATTGTATTTGAAACTTAGAGAAAGAATCTCGGAGACATTGTTTTTCTTGTTTCCCTAATATTATATGAATCCATCAATAAATCTACATATTTATTTTGTATTCAGTGCAAAGTTAGGTAATCACATGATTCCAGGTGATTTGCCCAAATAGCAACTACATATTTTCAGCTTCAGAGCCTGTCTCTGTTATTTTTCACCTTTTAATGACTTCACCTTTAATTTATATTTTCTGCCACAGGTGGCGGCAGAGCCTCATGGGTCCAGGATAATGTGATGTGATAAACTCAGCTCAAACTTGTTTAAAACACATTTTTATTTAATTTAATTTTACTTTTAAACTAGGTTTTCCAATCATGAAAATAATATATAATGTGGTATAGATATTCATGTAAGATAGCAAATAGTGATAAGTAGAGGTTGTGTCACTGTGACACTAGCAGCTTCACAAGACGATTCCCAGGATATAATAACATTTAAACTATTTCTAAGATATTTCTAGCTAATTTCTACGCACTATCAGAATGTTTCAAAAACATAAGAGATGATATCAGGACACTGTTGTACAATTTGATTTTTAAAATTAACTGCATGTGCTTCCATATTCTTTCAGTTATGTTCTTAAATGCTACCTCTTATTCTGTAGTTTGGTTGTCCATTAATGTATTTAACCAATCCCTATTCTTTTACTTCTCTTTCTTTCTTTTTTCCATTCTTCCTTTACTTTTTTTTCTTTACTATTTAAAGGAATATGCAATGAATATCACTGCACATATATCTTTGTGTACTTGTTTGAATTTACAGGTGGAATAAATTCCCAGAAAGTAAAATTGCTAGCTCTTCCGGTGTGTGCTTTTAAGATTTTCATGGGAGACAGAGGCCGAGCAAATTTAAACTTCCACCAACAGTGTTTGAGAGTGCTTAGTTCTCCCAGAGAATTGTCAACACTGTTTGTAAATCTTAGCTAATTTGGTAAATTAAAAAAGTATGTCTCATGGCTGCTTTCATTTGTATTTTGTGAACATGAATGAAGTTGCACATATTTTCCTGTGTTAACTGGCTATTTGTATGTATTTTTCTTCGAACTTGCAGTTTGGTTTTGTATAAGTTACTCTTTACTGTGGTGAACAATCCTGTATCTCAGTGTTTTCTGACAAAATACATCTATTTCTTGCTCATGTTTTATACATATGTGGGTCTATTCTGACTTTGCTGGACTCACCTCTGTGAGTCTACCCATTGTGAAATACAAGTTGCAGGCATAGTCACTATCTGGAGTTTGCAGTTCCCATTGTCAGGAAGCTGAGCAAGAAGGCTCCTGTCAAGACACCGAGTAACATCTAAAGCTTCTGTTCTGATGTGGGAACATCTGACATGTGACAACATATCCCCTTAAGTTCCACTGACAAAGTGGGTCTCATGGACAAGACCAAATTCAATGGGATATGAGAGCATGGAAAGAACGTGGAGAGAAAAAACTATAATGCAATCTACCATTATATTCATTACCTACTTTTCTCTTGGTTTAATTTTATTTATTTATTAAAAATATTTGCATATTGAGCAAAACATTCTTTTATCATATTTACTACAACTATTTTTGCTATAAATTTTCACAAACCTGTGGCTTTGTATATTATTTTTATGCTAGATGTAATTTTAAAACTGTAAACTTTTTTTTTTTTTTTTTTTTTTTTTTTTGTGGGGAAGACCAGCCCTGAGCTAACATCTATTGCCAATCTTCCCCTTTTTGCTGAGGAGGAAGACTGGCCCTGGGCTAACACCGCGCCCATCTTCCTCTACTTTTATATGGGACGCCGCCACGGCATGGCTGGCAGGCAGTGCGTCGGCGGGCGCCCGGGATCCGAACTCGCGAACCCCGGGCTGCCAAACGCGGACTAAACCGCTGCGCCACCGGGCGGCCCCTAAAACTGTAAACTTTAACATTTACTTTTACGGCATCCGGTCTTCTATCATGTTAGAAAGAATATCCGGGGGCCTCCCGGTGGCGCAGCGGTTTAGTCCGCACCTGGCAGCCCCGGGTTCACAAGTTTGGATCACGGTTGCCAGCCCGACACACTACCTGTCAGCCATGCTGTGGCAGCGTCCCATATAAAGTAGAGGAAGACGGGTACAGATGTTAGCCCAGGGCCAGTCTTCCTCAGCAAAAAAGAGGAGGATTGGCGATGGATGTTAGCTCAGGGCTGGTCTTCCTCACCAAAAAAAAGAAAGAAAGAAAGAAAGAAAGAATATCAGTACTCCATGACTGTGAAAAATAACTAAATGATAAATTGCTAAGTAAAACAAGTACTCACAAGATGTCTTGATTACGAGTTGTAGAGAAATTTTTTTTTAAAAGAGTGCATTTTAAAACAGGTAACTTCTATGTTTCTATTTTATCTAAACTGAATGTAAGTAAGAGGATTCTCTCTAATCCTCATTGTTTTAAGATGATTTAATCAGTCTTTTAATAAATGCTCTTCTCTAGGTTTTTGGATAGCTTTTCTGTGTCTAAATGTGTCTACAGGAGTGTAATAAAATTCCTAAATGTGTCATAAAGTTCAAGCACCTAAATCACTGCATTTTGTTTATTTTCAACAAATCTCTGCGACACAGTTTGTGGTTCTTTGTTAGAATAGCCATAGAAAATTAATACAAGCATTCAATGGGTAAGGACTAGTCAATTCATCAAATGGTGTTGGACAACTGGACAGTCACATGCAAAAGAATGAAGGTGAACCCTTACCTCACACTATATACCATAATTAACTCAAAATGCAGCAAAGATCTAAATGTAAGAGCTTAAATAATAAAACTCTTAGAAGGAAACAGAGGGAAAATCTTTAGATTTGACAAAGGACTCTTAGATGTGACACCAAAGCATGAGCATGCATATACATTTAGTCTGATGAAAGCCAAAATAGAAAGAATACTTTCCATTTTGTTCTCATTTGTTTAGAAACACAGAGTTCTGTTCCATTTAATGCAAGGTTAGTGATTTTTCTTTCTAGACGTGAATGTTTTCTCTTTGTCGAAAACCTCTCTGGAAAGCCCCTTGTCTTTTCTTGGGGGATTCCACATAGACTCAAGATTCCCTCAAAGTCTACATTTGGTCACTTTTCAAGCCCTTAATTTTCCCATTTTATAAGCTAATATGAAATGTCTTACAGTTGATAATATGCTCAATTTATTATTGTATACAGAAACCAATTTATTTATCAATTATTACCTTTGACCAATACAAAGTCTATATATTTTTTAATTGGCAAATTACCATTTCTTTGGAGTTTTGTTTACTCTTTCATAGTTATTACATTCATATAACCTCTTGAAGGCATACTAGAAGTATTTTAAATTAAGATTAAAAAACCAATTTTTAATAAAAAGCATTATATCATGCATTATTTGATTTGAAAATTTCTGCCACATATGACTGGCCACTTTTAGTTGCCTATGGATGACTGAGCAGTTATTACAAACTCTGAAAAGAAATTGAACTGTGCTCGTAGGAAATGTTTTCTTTCATTTCCAGTTGTTGCTGTCTATTTTGTTGGGAAAGGAATCCATTTATATTTGTCAATGATTTTCTAGTGATGTTCGTCTACCTCATAAAGATTGGAAGCTAAGACATCTACCCTGCTGATTTGCTACTTAATGCACTATGGTTCTGTGAAGTAAGTTCTCTCCTCTCTTTCTCTCAGCCTACTTAGGAATCCGAAATGTGAATCAGGAAGCACATATATTGGCAGAAAACGACAAAGTGTTTTGGAGAGTGTATTCAAGACTGGAGTGTGTAATTTAACGTCTCAATGAAGAGTATCATCAATTATTTTAGCTAAACTTATTTCTTTAAATTGACAAAAGAAAATAGTTCTAAAAACAGATTAAATACAATTTTGAACAGATAAATTATTTAGTCATTGGGTCATTTATCTAGGAAAACCTATGCATGGAATTCTATTTTATTTGACCTTGAAATATGTTTATCTGACTGACTTGTGCTAGGTCATATCTTTTATTAGGCTGGATTTTCTCCAGCCACAAAAAAGAAATACAGTTGCAAGTGCTTGGTGGGGGAGGATTTCTTTCACACCACCTGGATTATTTGGTGTCCTTTACAGAAACAAAAGAAAAAACAACCCACAGCCCCTTGGGAGGTGGTTGTGCAGGTAGTTACATTTGTGAGTGCTAAGACACTTTAAGACAAATGTCCAAGTCAACGTTAGGAGGGAACTTGAAATGGGAATACATTCTGCCTTTTGGTAAGCAAGCATTCATTACCTGTGATGCAAAAAGATGTCTGTAATAATTACTTTACTGGGTATATAAAATGTTCCTGATTCTTTTTAGTTAAGTGAAATAAGAGCCAGCAAAATCTACTTTGTATGTTAATTTTTATTAATTTATACTTAGCTTATATTTCCACATTAAAAAATTAGAAGCTTTTTTCCATTTGTTTGTTTGCTATGTTTCTATAAATCAATAAGGTGAATTTATAGAAATACAGTAAGCTCCAGAAAATAATATTTTTGTTATGACAGAGATGGTGACAAGGATTTTAAAATTCTCTGCTGTCTCCTTAACTAGTTATAAAATAGCCTATTGCTGAGATTAATTTGAACCTACTGTGACTTATAAAATAACTGAATGTGCAACCAACTTTTTAAAGGTCACAGGGAATTGAAAAGGGGTGGTTGGGTAAGACGGTGAAATGCCTTTTTTTAAGGTATGTGTTTTCTGTAAAGCCTCAGAGAAACCTTTGGCCCAGAAAGTAGTTGAGTAGGGATTAAGTTCTTGTGGGGAAAAAAAGTTTGTTCCCTGAAGGTATTATAAGGATCCCAGCTGTTGGGGTACATACTCCCTGGTTATGATTGGCACTGAAATGTCAAAGCTCAAAATCCCAAACCACTAAGTTGCCTGCATTAATCAGGCAAGGCTTGTCTACCCTCATTTTTCTGGATCAGCCAGGACCTGCTTATTTCAGTTTCTTTCATTCTTTCGGCTGGGAAGTCACCTCACCCTGTCCCTTCAACTGTACAAGTTTTTCCCCAAAGAGAGTCTTTTTTCTCTATTCTTCTTCTTTATAAAACTCTTTTGCATGTTAATTATGTAGGGAATGAGAAAAAGAAATACGACTACAGAATTGATCATTCAAGTAAGAGAATAATTTGACTTTGTGTGTCTAGATTTGACAGAGAAGATGCATTTAGATCCATAGTAATTTAATAGTGATTAATAATAATAGCTTATATAATATTATAAAACACAATAATTTCATATATACACATATATGCACACATATATATGATATAGATGTCCGTGTAGTGAAAGAGAGAGACGGAATTCACAGAATGCCAGGCAGGCCTTGAAAGCCATTTACATGGGATATCTTTCTTCTTAGATTTGATTCTTCAGTAGGTAAACTTTTTAAATTTTGGGTGATTACAGGCAGTCTGATGTCACTCAAAAAAAAAAAAAAAGAAAGCTGCTGTGCTGATTCTTCTTAGTAATGGCTTAAGACATTTCCTTCAGTTCTATAACAATCAAGTAAATTGTTCTAAATACTTTCACATGGTGTTAGCTTATTGAATTATCTAAAATCAAAGTTTGCATGAAAAAAGTCAACCCCACTCTTTCTCATCACTGTCCTATAAACCAGTACACCTTAATGTGCAAACCCTGGGGGAGCTTGTTCAAATGAATGTTCTGATTCAGGAGGCCCCAGGTAGGCCCTAAGATTCTCTACTCAAGCTCCTGGGTGCTGCTGCTGCTGCTGTGTGGACCATACTTTGAGTAACAAGGTTGTAAGTAGTATTTCAAATAATTCTTTCCCTGTATACCACCCTGTGCAGATCCCGCTGTTTTTCTGGTTACTTTTAGGTTTTAAAAAGTCTGGTCAATTATAGCCATTCTGACAGGTATAAGGTGATATCTCATTGTAGTTTTGATTCGCATTTCCCTAATAATTAGCGATGTTGAACATCTTTTCATGTGCCTATTGGCCATCTGTATATCTTCTTTGGAAAAATGTCTATTCATATACTCTGTCCATTTATTGATCAGGTTGTTTGGTTTTTTTTGTTTTTGAGTTATATATGTTCTTTATATATTTTGGAAATTCACTCTTTGTTGGATATATGATTTGCAAATATTTTCTTCCAGTTGATGGGTTGTCTTTTCACTTAGTTCATAGTTTCCTTTGCCTTGCAGAAGCTTTTTAGTCTGATGCAATCCCATTTGTTTATTTTTTCTTTTGTTTCCCATGCCTGAGCAGATAGGGTATACAAAAAGATACTGCTAAGACCGATGGCAGAGTGTCCTGCCTATATTTTCTTCTAGGAGTTTTATGGTTTCAGGTCTGACATTCAAGTCTTTAAACCATTTTGAGTTAATTTTTGTGTATGGTATAAGATAATGGTCTACTTTCATTCTTTTGCATGTGGCTGTCCAGTCTTCCCAACACCATTTCTGGAAGAAACATTCCTTTCTCCATTGTATGTTCCTGGCTCCTTTGTCAAAGATTAGCTGTCCATAGATGGGTGGTTTTATTTCTGGGCTTTCAATTCTGTTCCATTGATATGTGTGTCTGTTTCTGTGCCAGTACCATGCTGTTTTGTAGTAGATTTTTGAAGTCAGAGATTGTGATACCTCCAGCTTGGTTCTTTTTTCTCAGGATTGCTTTGGCTATTTGGGGTCTTTTGTTGTTCCATACAAATTTTAGAATTCTTTGTTCTATTTATGTGAAGAAGGTCATCAGGATTCTGATTGGGATTGCATTGAATTTGTAGATTGCTTTAGGTAGTATGGACATTTTAACTATGTTTATTCTTCCATTCTATGTGCATGGAATATCTTTGCATTTCTTTATCTCATCATTGATTTCTTTCAATAATGTCATAGTTTTCATTGTATAGGTCTTTCACCTCCTTAGTGAAATTTATTCCTAGATATTTTATTCTTTTTGTTGCAATTGTACATGGGATTGTGTTCTTTTTTTTTTTTTCTGGTAAGGAAGATTGGCCCTGAGCTGACATCTGTTGCCAATCTTTCTATTTTTGCTTGAGGAAGATTGTCCCTGAGCTAACAGCTGCGCCAGTCTTCTGCTATTTTGTATCTGTGACACTGCCACATCATGGCTTTATGAGCAGTGTGTAGGTCTGCACCCAGGATCTGAAACTGTGAACTGAAACTGAACCCTGGGCCACTGAAGCAGAGCGTGCTAACTTAATCACTAAGCCACTGGACCAGCCCGGGATTGTATTCTTGACTTCTCTTTCTGATAGTTCATTATTAGTGTATAGAAATGCAACTGATTTTTGCAAGTTGATTCTGTACCCTGCAACTTTGCTGTAGTTGTTGATTATTTCTAATAGTTTTAGGGTGGATTCTTTAGGGTTTTCTGTATATAGAATCATGTCATCTGTAAACAGTGAGTTTTACTTCTTCCTTTCCACTTGGATCCCTTTCATTTCTTTTTCTTGCCTAATTGCTCTGGCCAAAACTTCCAGTACTATATTGAGTAGGAGTGGTTAGGGTGGGCACCCTCATCTTGTTCCTGTTCTCAGAGGAATGGCTTTCAGTTTTTCACCTTTAAGTATGATATTGGCTATGGGTTTGTCATATATGTCCTTTATTGTGTTGAGGCATTTTTCTTCTATACCCATATTATTAAGAGTTATCATAAATGGATGTTGGATCTTGTCAAATGCTTTCTCTGCATCTATTGAGATGATCATAAGAAGAAATAACAAATATTGGAGAGGATGTGGAGAAAAGAGAACTCTTGAAAACTGCTGATGGGAATGCAAAGTGGTGCAGCCAGAATGGAAAACATTATGGAGATTTCTCAAAAAATTAAAAATAGAAATACCACATGATTCAGCTATCCCACTACTGGGTATTTATCCAAAGAACATGAAATCAACAATTCAAAGAAATTTATGCACCCCTATGTTCATTGAAACATTATTCACAATAGCTAAGATGTGGACACAACCCAAGTGCCCATCAACAGATGAATGGAAAAAGAAGATGTGGTATATATATATATATATATACACACACAATGGAATACTACTCAGCCATAAAAAGAAAAATTGTGCCATTTGCAACAACATGGATGGACCTTGAGGGTATTATGCTAAGGAAAATAAACTAGACAGAGAAAGACAAACACCATATGATTTCACTCATATGAGGAATATAAACACATGGATAAGGAGAACAGATTAGTGGTTACCAGAAGGGAAGGGGGGACAAAAGGGTTAAAGGGGTACATATTGATGGTGATTGATAAAAACTAGACTATTTTGGTAAACACAATGCAGTCTATACAGAAACTCATATATAATAATGTACTCCTGAAATTAACACAATGTTATAAGCCAATATGACTTCAATAAAATAATTTTAAAAAAAGGTTTAGCCACAGCAGTGTTTTACATATCTCTCTGTGACACGTGACTTTTCACTTAGGAAAAAAAAAAGTTTAGTCAAGTTCAAAGCCATCTCTCATCTGATTAAGCTTGTCTCCTCCCACGGCACAGTTCTAATTCAGCTCAGGTCACTGGAAGTGAGACTGTTGGGTGGCAGACCTTGGTGTCAGCTCCTCCAGTCAGGTTTTCCAGACTCAGAGATAACAATGTGGTGCAGCAACAGCAGAAGAATGCCTTCGAGTTCACAGGGGGAGAAAAAGAAAGAGGAAATAAAAGCTTACTTGATTAATATGGTATGATATGACATTGGTGCCTCTTTGTGTGTCAGCTGTCTAAATATTAATTCTATTGTGGGTTTTCAAAAGATCCCATTTTGGGTTAAAGTATATCCATATTGTTAAACTCTTACATGGTTTTTGACCTGAAGTCATGGCAACTTTGTTTATGAAACCATGGAGGAAATTCAGGGTACCCGAGAAGATAAAAGACTGACGGATACCCACAGCACAATTCATCTAGACTCTACTCTTTTGCAATGGGCTTTTTTTTTTTTTTTTTGATGGACATTTATGTGGGATACAATTTTCTCAGGCTCTTTGCCCATTCTGAAATATCCAACTTCAACACACTCTATTCCAAACTCTTACTACTTATTAACTGTTTGCCAAACTTGCTCCTTTCTTCTAGGCTCTGCACCATCTGGCCAGACTAATAGCAACTATCTAAACTTCTCTAGTTCATGGACGTTAGTTTATTTTAAGAGCTTTGATATCTCAATATCATTTAGTACAGGTCAGCAGTAGGCCCATCAAACGGTTAGGATACTTGTCCAAAATTAGTACATTGACTCTATATATCACATGTATAGCCTATAGAGCACATAGCCTCTATATATCAATGAATTCCAAATGCTATAAAACTGTCTTACTCATGTTTGTTGAGCGTCTTCCAAATCCCATTTCTACACAAATGTTTTAATGATGAAAATTGGCAAAGTCTTTCAATTCTTTATGTGTGTAACATTTTTATTTCTTACTTTATTATAAATTTTACCATAATCTCCCACTCTACCCAAAAACTTGTTGAATTCCATTTACTTGCTATTCAGTATTTAACCACTGGGGAGAAACTTTTGGCTTTCTTCTTTATCTAGGAACTTCTTCAGTCAAGGATAACACTGTATTTCTAAGACAGATGCACAGAGAAGTGTGTTTCATTGGAATTTTGGGAAAGGGCCTATTTTGTGTCTTTTAATTAATCTGAAGTATCCTCATAGCAATTAGCAAGAGTCCAGTCCTTTTTGATCAATGCCTTAACTTGCATATAGAGATATGGTCAAGCTGTATATCAGCTGGCACTGCAATTCTGCAAGCTGCAATGTCAATAAATGGGTTTGATCTTCAGTGATTTCTGTTCTTAGCTATGTCTGAGTCTTTCAATAGGTCACAAGAAATCCCTGAATGTTATCCCACTCCTTAGGAAAGAATTTAGGAGTTTGATTTATCCTTTATTTAGTTTCATTTATCAAATGCTTCATGAAGTGTCTATCTGACCCATGACAAAGTAATTTTAATTTCTCTATAGCAGAGGGACTCTAGTCCCCCCAGTTTCATCCTAACTCACAGACAAGTGTTGTTTGCCTTCCCAGTACTCATTCCCCTTGTACTTTCTTTCCGAAATGCGCTAACGATTTAATTTCCCATTATGTCCTTGCATTACACAGAGGCTGATTCCACTCCAACTCTAGAGAAGAGCCCTGATTTTCCTTAGGCTATCAGCACATTTCATCCCCCTAGCCACAGCCATGGGTGGATATGTAACCTAGTTTGTCCATTTAGGCTGAATACAAACATTAATTCTGGAATACTGGGAAAGTGATATATTCATATGAAGGTTAGAACACTTCTGTCCTTTTTGAACAATGAGACAAGCCAGAGTAAGGAAAAGGCTCTACACAGGATAGGACCAAGAGGAAAAAGTCTCAGATAAATGGCACCTGGAGACCAATCAAACCATGCATGAAGATTGTTTTGCCACTTTTGGTCTTCACAGTTGCACCACACTCCTGCCCCTGCCCCTAAAAGACAACTTACTAAGGCAATTGCAATTGAGGTTTCTGTTATTTAAGAGAATAAAGATTTCTACTGCTACATCCTCAATGAGTACATGGTTGTAGGTGACCATAATCAATAACTTCATCTGCTGGTTTACCACTGAGTCCTATGGACAGCTAGAAACTTATCCTATAATATGAACGGAGATCTTATTTTCTTTCATCCCAACTTAGCCTAATTAACAATTTCCTAATTGTTTTTCCTAATTTGTTTTTTTTTTTTAAATCTCATTTGTTAGTACCAATTTCTGTATCAGTCAGGACTTTAGCACTGCAAGTATAGGAAACCCAATTAAAACTGTTCTAAGCAAAAAGATAAAATTATAATGACATTTTATGAAAGTTCAAATAATAGGACTGGTTCTAGGTATACATAGGTGTGAAGAGTTTAACTGATGTCATTAGGACTCTCATGGCCTCTCTCTCTCCCTCACCTCCACCATCTCTCAGTTTTCCATCTTTCTTTTTTTTTTTCTAATTTTTATTTATTTATTTTGTGAGGAAGACTAGCCCCGCACTAACATTTGTTGCCAATCCTCCTCCACTATTCTGAGGAAGACTGGCCCTGGGCTAACATCTGTGCCCATCTTCCTCTACTTTATATGGGATGCCACCACAGCATGGCTTGACTAGTGGTACATCTGTCCACGCCTGGGATCCGAACCTGTGAAACCCTGGGCCACCGAAGCAGAGAGAAAGAACTTAACCACTAAGCCACCGGCTGGCCCCTCTATTCCACCTTTCTTCAACGATTTTCCCTTAACTAGGCTTTCTGCTTGAGTCAATTAGATGGTGACCAGTCCCTGTGTGTGTACTGTCAGTCACTCTAGCGAGGAGGTTGAACATTCCAGATTGAATGGGTTTTGGACACATGTGAACCAACGGAGCAATAGATTGGGGAAAAGTTCCACCAAAACCACATATACTAAAATTTGGGAGGAAATAATTTACCAAAGGAAAACCTAGGTGGTGATATTTTAAATTTAAATTCTGATTGTTTTGCAAATTTTCTGTGTATATATGGTTTTTTATTATATTTGAGAAGAAAAAGAATGAGTAGCTAGTATAGCTTTCTCCCACTCCTTGTGTCTGTTTCTCAAAAGAAAATTACCTGGATGGTAATTCTGCAAGAAACTCTTTATACAGAGGTGAGGAACTGACAGAATGTATTTTAAAGATGAGTTCACTGCAGCCAACTATTAGTCTGGACCTTCCCCATAACCATACCCTCCCCCCCCCCCGCCCCACTGTAGGGAGTTTGAGGGATTTGGGGGCTGATCAAGGACAAAGATGTGACTGCAAGGTGGCAGTAGCACAAACAAGCTTTATCTGGGGCTGCTTTGACAGATTTGTATGCTGCGGGAGTCCCTCACAGCAGGAGACCTTCTAGGGGCTATGGTAAGAGGGTCACTATTCAGAAGAGAAGGAAGCCAAGGGAACTCCCTGGGAGAGAGGAGTCAGAGCCGGAGCTTACATGTCTAGGTGACCTCACTCAGCAGCATCCTGGGGAGTATGTGGGTCAGAGAATTCCAAAGGAAAGCAGTGGCTTGAGGTCTTTATGGCTCTGGAGTTAATCTTATCTATAGTTAGCAGATGTTGGGCATTGTTTCATGGGTTATGCAAAGCAGGCAGGCTCTAAATGGCTAAAAATATGCTTATTTGGGCTATGTTTAAAACAATTGGATGTGTAAAAAATTGCGTTTGTCACCAGCAGGCTTTTCAACTAACAAGCCTTAGCATGCTGTGAAGAAGTAAACAACCTAGGAGCCAATATACAGAGGCCATCTTTGGCTCATTTATATAACACTCACCAAATGCCATTACGAGGAGAGTGGTTTTATGGATTGTCAAAATCAAGGTGGAATTCTTGGATCACACCAGATGTTTCATTAAATTCACATGGAGACAACTCTTTTTGCAGCCCCTCCTACTATATTCTTGGTAGTTGCTTGTTCTTACTGATTTCTTTCTTTTTAGGAATGCCCTCCAATAACTTCTCTAAGTGTCTGCCATTTTTATTTCTGTTTTTGTTTTTAACCTGGGTATTGGGGAGAGAAAAAGGCAAACAAAATCACAACGTACTAATCTACTAACCTGAACACAAACTAATTTCTTTTAACAAATATTTATTGAATGCCTACCATGTACACAGCAGTAATCAAAATCCATAAAATTCTGATCTCATGGACATTCCATTCTTGTGGATTCCAGATGTTTAGCCTGGATTTAAATACAGGGATCAGAACATCTCTAAACCTCAATTACGCATACTGAATGAATGGAAGTTTTTCTTTTGCACATGTTCTAATATATCTGAACTCAATAAAGAATTAATTAGATTAAAATGTTTTATGAATTCTCTCCAATTTTTTATTGGAATTGTTTGTGGTTTTGTAATCAGAATTTAATTCTTTAAATGAACAACTCATTCTTGAGCCATATTTCCATTAAGATCCTTTACTCTTGAAGTTATTTTTTAAAGCTTATTTACTGAAGCCTAGAGTACATTTAAAAGTACTCCTTCAGTCAAATATTATATAGTCTAGGATAACATGCACACCTCCCTCAAGGTTCCTGTAATGTCTATTATAGTGAAGTATTTCTCTGTTTGTGATTGTTAAATGAAGAATAGAATTTCATTTTATTGTTTTCTTGAGTTGTCAGCAAAGCAAGCATTTATCAGTTATTATTCTTTTTGTATGAATAAAGATGTATGATTTATGGATAATTTTAATCCTTATTATTACTATGTCTTTCCTATAGAAACATTTTTAGAATGCAAATTAAGTGGTTACTCTGTAACTTCTTTCTGACTGAGTCATCTGTATACTGAGAAATTTTTATTTTATTTAACAAAAAAGTCTACCTCAATTTGGCTTAATCAATGAAAACCAATTTATTGTTTCATGTAATCAAGAAGTGTGGAGATAAGATGGACTGCATACTTAGTAGGATCAAGAATCTGGGGCTATTTTTCTGCCATTCTGTAGGCTACATCTTCCTCTTTGCTTGCCAGCTTTCTCTTCAGGGTTACTTCCTCCATGGTCTGCAAATAGCAATATCTAGGGCAACAGGATTCCTCATTTATATATCAGATATGTGTGTTTCTACTTCAAACACAGAATTAAAGCCATTTGCTCCAGTCTTATCAGGTCAACTCAGATCATATGTCCACATTTTAACCAATAACAATTGCCAGGGGAATTATTGGCCCCTGGCTAGGTTATAGAACTATTTTCTGCCCATATGAATGATATTACTAAAATTGGTTTAGAAAAGCAGGACCACCATCCTTGGAACCAGAGATAGGCTAAACAATTGGGAAGGAAGAAGGGGAAAAGATCAAATGAGATTGTTTGGAGAAATACTGTGTTAGTTTTATATTGCTGTGTAACAAATTAGCATAGATCTAGTGGCTTAAAACAATACTCGCTTATTATATCATAGTTTCTGGGCAGGCATGACTGAATTCTCTACTCAGTTCTCAAAAGGCTTACATCAAGGTATTGGCAGGCTGTGTTCTCATCTGGAGCATGGAATCTTCTTGCAAGCTCACTCAGGTTGCTGGCAGAATTCACTTCCTGGTGGTTGTAGGACTGAAGTTCTTCTTTTCCTGCTATCAGCTGGGGACTGCTCTCAGCTCCTAGAGGCTAGGCACGTTCCTCGCCATCTGGCCTCCTCCATCTTCAAAAACTGTAACAGATAATCACCTTTACATTGAATTCTTCTCAGGTTTCAATCTCTTTCTTCTGGAACATCATGGTTCCCATCACACCATATGAGGAGAGACTCACCTAGAATAATTTCCCTTTCTTAGGGTCAACTGTACCATACAGTATAATGTAATCACAAGTGTTGTTTCCCAACATATTCATAAGTTCTGCTCATACTCATGGGGAAGAAATTATATAAGGAAGAATGATATCCTTATTTCTGAAATGTGTCACTGGCTTTACTATTGTTTCCCAAAAAGAAATTGAGTAAAAATATGAAGAAATGGAGGCTATGGGCAAAATTATAGGTTTAATTTAAATTTTAGTGCTTGAGATGTTTTCAAGGACTTCAAATATCTCATTGTTAATCTTGGGGGAAAAAATAGGAACAATTGCCTGTCTGCATCTTCTTTTGGGATCTGGCTAATTTGTACACTCTTTTTATCTAATTACTAACCCAATGCTGTAGGAAAGCTCTAGTAAATGCCTTGAAATTTAACAAATTTAAATTGCTGTATTGGGTGAGCATGCACAAGTTCTTGAGGAGACTCATTTTATGTAGAAATCCCAGTGAGCACTGTATTCCCCATGTCTTCCAGACACGCCCATTGCCATCTGCCTTGACACACACTGATTTAAGTCGAACTCTTAAGGTCGTGGACTATAAGCTTCTACTAATTGAAGTTGTATGCGTTTGTTTATTTTGTTTTCATCCTACTCACAAAAAAGAGTAATCTCCCAGTTTCCAATCTATCTTTAGATTCAAAGCCCTATATTACTTTTCTTGGAATAATTGACCTTTATTTTTAGTATTTTCAGATCCCCAGTCCTTACTTCAATTTTACGTATTGAGTCACTTTTGAATTTGGGTCTTTGTTTTGATTCCCAGGTGTGTTACATGATTTCAAATACCCGATCTTTACATGGAAGCAGAGATAAAATTCCCCTGTGACCATAAGATAAATTGCATATGTTCCCTTACAATATGCTTTCATATCCAGCTCTTCAAGATGATGGATTTCTTTATAGGTATCTTTCGGCTGCATCATTCATTCCTACATGAATAAAAGTCATTAGCAGCTGGAGAATTTTATTTGTTCAGATGGTTTTAGCATTTATTAGATACTACTGGTAGTGTAAACACAAAGAAAGATTTTAATTTAACTTTACTGTAAAGTGTTGGCTCTCTGGACTCTTAAGAATTATGGGATTTGGTGATTAGAAAGTTGTCCATGACTTTAAGAGTGTAGTTTTAGTAATATACTGATGGCAAAAGTCAGAGAGCAAAAGGTTAAGGATAGATATTATTTCTAGAGTGATCTTTGACAAAGCAACTTGTTAATCTCCAATGATTTTGAACATCCACATTTATTGGATTAGGAAAAGATAAGTTCCTTATTATGTGTCAAAAGCCATAAATAAATATAGGGTTAGTTGCTGTAATCCATTTACTTAAAGGCCTTTGACATTCTAGCAGCATTGCTCATTCATCCAACTCAAAATCAGTCAGTGAAGCACAGTTACTTTCACTGGAAATATTTTTCTTTTAAAGTAGACCTTTTTACTTTTTTCTTCTTAGGCTGCAGCTTTACAAATCACTGATTAGAAAGTGTATTTATATGATTTGACTTACATCTATCTCCTTGAGTGATTAAAATGGTTGGTAGACAATGTATTAGTTTGAGAGCCGATCTCTTGTACAGTTTTGTAAATTGTGGCGTCAAAAAAGATAGCTTGGTTAAAGTTGTTTTAGATATAAATTAGACTTAAAACTCTTATAAATTAGACTTGATATTGGCCTAGTCAACAATTTCCTCCTAGAGAACTTTTCCACTTGATTTTCTAATTTTTTCCTAATTTGTTTTGATTTCCAACTAGGCAGTCCACATAGAAAATGTGACCAGGAATTAAGAGATACTGGCCAAACTGATTTGACTTGTTATAATTTGGATGAATTTCCCATTTATAAAAATATTTTGGAATCTTATTGATCAATCAATTCCCTGATTCCACCATTTAAATTTTTGAATCACTTTAGGACTGTAGGGAGCCATAATAGAAATATGATATTGAAGCATTTTCTTTAAGCTTCAGAAGATGGAACAGACAACTTTGTATTTTAGATTATTTATATTAGGTAATTTAAATAGCCAAGCTTGGTTATAATCTTGATTTTTAAATATTACTCAGTTATTATTTTGCTATTATCAAGGTTATTGATAATAAATTTCTTAAAGTAGGTAAGGGAAGAGATTTATAATCACTTAATAGATGCCTTCAACCATGGGGTTTAGAATCATGTCTTAGATTGGGTTTCCTGGAAGCAGGGCCAGAGAAGGAAATTTTTGTTTGTGTGGTTTTAAAAGGAGAATGTTGGAAGCAAGATAGGGCAGGGGAAAAAAGCTAAAAGTGTAATTTCAGAAACTACCTTCAGGGTACCTCACAGGACTGTCTGGAACATAAATTCCACCAGAGATTTAGTCCCATTTTAAGGTAAGGAGGCCTGTGTTTTGTATTCCAGCCAGTGACAGCTGAGGTATGGAGAAGAGGAAGTACACAGCAACCCAGGAGAGGGAGGTCTATTTCCATACCATGGGCGACTTCTTTCTCCCTACAAAGAAATGACCAGAAGCCCTGTGAGATGATGCTCATTGAGAGAATTTCCTTTCACCGCCATCTTTCTGGGCTATCGCTGAGTGTGGCTGCACGCCAATTGGGCTGTCCATTTTCATCTTGCATCTACATACCAAACAGACACATCTCTGAACTAAACATGGACTCTTTTCCTCTTGAGTCAGCTAGTCTTAGTCCATGAGGCCATTGGTCTGAGGTGAGGGAGAGATGTTTATGCAATAGAAGGAGGGAACATGAAAGTCTGTGAGATTGCCATATTCATACAGCTTATTGGGCCTTCTAAATGTATTCAATCTTGTCTCAGATTTTCTACTTTGGTTTTAGGATGGATTGCTGTTGGCCCTCAGTGTGATTAACAGCATTCAGCTCATTCAGGATAGTTCTGGCTTCATGGTCTCCTGGTGTCCCATTGTAAAATGTTCCATATATACAGAGCTCTGTAGCATATTGCTTTTTGAATAATCTACAGTTTTATGAGAAAAATCTCATTACCCTGCTCCAGAGCTTGAGTTCTGTACTGTGACTTTTCTACTGGGGCTTGGCAGAGGCATCCCGTCTTTCTCTAACAGAGATATCTCTGATACCATAGGATCCACCAAGTCATATGGCCCATTCAGTCCTGTTTGTACTCAGTCTGAAGCTGCTTTAGCACTTTTTCTTGTTTTGGGTGTCATTCAAAAGTAGCAGCCATACACATTATCCAATAAACGTACTTGAGTGTAGTTTCAAGCACAGGATACACTGCCTCCAAAACCCAGAGGACTTTCCTACTGGTAGGAGTTGTAAGGTACAACAAAGTGTCCTTTACTTTTCTGGCATACTTCAGACCACTAGACCCAAAAAACTTTACTAACGTGATAGGCCCTAAAATTGTGTAGGTTTATTTCCCATTCAACAGAAACTATGTGTCTTATCAAGGAATTCAGAAAACTTGACACTTTTTGTTCATCAGGACTGATTTGTATGATATCGTCAATAAAATGGACCAGGGTGATCTGTTCTTCAGAATATCCCAATGATCCAAGTTCCTTCTGACTATATTACGACAGAGAAAAGAAATATTAATATATCGCTAGGATATATCCTATTTCCATTCCAAATGTAAATTTGGAAGCAGATATAAATCACTACTAGGTGAGACCATGGGCTCAGTGTGAGGTGGATCCAGTCCAGGACTCTATTTCTTACCTGCATTCGTTTCCTATTGCTGCTGGAACAAGTTACCACAAACTTAGTGGCTTAAAATAACACAAATTTATTTTCTTGCAGTTTTAAATATCAGAAGTCCACAATAAGTTTCAATAGGCTGAAATTACAGTGTCAGCAGGGCTGGTTCCTTCTGGAGGTCCCAGGGGAGAATCTGCTTCCTTGCCTTTTTCAGCTTCTAGTGGCCACCTTGGCTTGTGGACCTTTCCTCCATCTTCAAAGTGAATCACTCCAATCTCTGCTTCCATCACCACATCGCCTTCTCTTCTGGCTGACTACTCCTGCGTCCCTCTTATGAGGACTGTTGTGATTACATTGGGCCCATCTGAATGATCCCTGTTTCAAGAACCTTAATGACATCTGTGAAGTAACAGATGTGACTGTAACATTAACAGATACTAGGCATTGAGACGGGAACATATTTAGGAGGCCATTATTTATCCTACCACATTACCTAACATTGACCTGCATCCTACTGAAACAGAGATGCCGTGGTGATAGGACTGTGGATGGCTGGGTTTGAAGATCAACTCAGATCTTGTTTTCAAAAGCCTTTGAAATGTCTGAGCATTTGTCTTTATCCCATGTATGGTTATCTGAATAAATGACCATAGGTTTTCTTAGAGACATGGGATAATTGTTTCTCTCCCTGCTGTGGTGTTGCAAAATTCTTTCTCCTGGAGATCCAACTTCTCCTACAGTCCATAAATTCTGGGTCTGAGAACTAGCTTAGTGCTGGAAACTGAATAATTGATTGTAACCTTCCATTGTGTCTTACCTCAGTTTTCTGATGCTCCATTCTTTGATCTCTTTGATTACATATATTAACAAATATTTTCCTTGGCTGTCCATTTAATTTACCATTTAAAAACACAATGTTCTGAGTCTTTTCCATAGACCCCAATGGATCAGGCCCCCTGTCCGCCACATCAACCCAAGTGACCTTTACTGTAATTACACCAACTTAGAATCTCACATTTAATGCCTAGGGTACATCTTGTATATCCCCATCTCAAGGCCCAGAATCCTACTCCTTTACTATCGGTGTCCTGATTTTGTATAGGAGATTTGCTTAAGGTGCAAATTCCCCATTCTGTGAAATTTTGGCCCACTTAAAATTAAGTTCTGTGCCTGATCTTTAGCCATATCTGACCTTCAGAGGCAGGAGATGAGTGTTTTTAAGTGCTGCCGAGGAAGACCTCTAACTCACACATATTGCTTTAAATTGTCAACAGATTTGAACTACATTTTCTCTTTTAGAGGCATCGGTGGTGCTCAGCAACAGCCACTCAATGCTACAGTCCTTATAGTTATTTCCTGGAAACTTCTCAAATGGCCCAGATATTGCACCAGCTAGTACTTTTCCTTCCACTGCATCTCATCTCAGTTTATTGCAGTTGAAAATTCTAGCAACCTCACTGCTACAACATGCCAGAAACTATCAGTGCCTACCTCACACAAGTAATGGAGTCCCCTTTACCATCCGGGTGATGAATAATCTGACTGAACAATCCCATTCTTAAAGTCTGCTTCCTAGGACAATTTCTAGCACCACCTGTCTTAGGTCAGTTTTCCTAAAGGCAGAGCCCAGGATGGAAGATCAGCTCCAAATGAATAATTAGGGGTGTACCCTCAAGGATAGAGTAGAGTAGAAAAGGTTTAACTCAAATTCCTGCTTCAGCCAAAAAACCAGCTGCAGTCTGATGCCAGAAGGAAGTTCTGGAGCACGAGTCGCACCAAAGAGTTGCATATCTTCAAATAAGGGAACCAGTTTTGTACCTTCTTATCAGTCAGCCATTGCCCAAGTTGGTTGGGGAAGGAGAAGGACAGAGATAGCCTCTAGGGGAAAGGGCTCCAAGTTTGGCTGAAGGCAATTCTCTGGAGAAGGCAGCAGCTGTGAGCCATAATAATGGTCAAGACTCACAGCTGCTGGGGAATGGGTGCACTGGCTAGAAAAAGAGGATCTAGCACCAACATCATTCTCCACATGAAACTGCACATTCACAGATTAAACTTTACTTGAATCTTCTAGATCTACAAAACTATTGGTGAACAAAAGGCATCCTATGTAATCTTGTTTGGTTTGTATTGTTCAGATAGAATACTCACACTACAAATTTCTCAGATGTTGTCAATCCCCACTTTCACTCTGGGCTATGAAATCCTATACATTAGATTTGTTCATATTACATTGTGCAAAATGAAGATGTGGCTATTATCCTGTTATTGGGATCATCCAGGGTGGATAACTTGGGCCCAAATTGGCTTTTCTTTTCTTACTTGAATGAATCAATTTATCTGTTTAAATTGATAAAAGCCAGGTTTCAGCTCTGGTATATTGGTCTGTTCCTGACTGGGATTGGTTTTTCTGCATGACACCAAACTCTGTAGATGAAAAGCTAAAAATCAGGTGGTTTAGATGAGAAGTGTGGCACCCCAGCGTCCATGTGAGACCAATCAAATGATTTCAGCCACTTTTCCAAGTTATGATGAGTAATGAAATTGTGTTTTCATTTAATCTCTGTGGTTTCTGTTCCCTTAAAGATAGGTGATCTGATTTAACAGTATTTCTCTCATCCAGGGAAATGTGATTGGCTTTTTGCTTCTGGGGAGAAACAGGATGTCAGTTAGATGCTAAAATCATATTAAAGCTGAATTTTCCTTTCTTTAATTTTAAAATTAAATTTGGGATTACATACTTTGTTTAAACATTTTTACTTTAAAATATGGAGATTTGGATCACTGATGCAAAATATCATTTTCAAAAAAATTTTAGTATACCGTTATCTTGGATTGTAAAGAAAGTAATGTAATTCATAGAGCCAAGGCATTCCCACAGGGCCTTGGGCCATAACGTCTCCATGTTCTTATCTAATGGATTACTGTATTTGAATTTATGTTTAGTGTATGGGAAAAGTGATTATATATCCCTTACATTTTTGTTTATGAGATCAGAATTTTATTACTAAGGGGAACATCCCTTTAGCACTTTTGAAGGCTTTTTACTTTCTAGGTGATAATAGGTTAATTTTTTCATTAATAATATGAAGCATTTAATTTGTGAGGCTCTTAGAGAAAAAAACTATTTGAGGTCTAACCTCTTTCTTTCTGGATTTTAGACTTGATATCAGCTGATGAAGCTCTTCGTAATTTTCCAAAGACCTAAGAAACTGTCTTTCTTTGCTTTTTTCTAAATTGAAACTTTGTCTGAAATTTCCAGAGAAAGAATAAAAATATTTCTATAAGAAAATATCTATATGACATCTTAGACTACTTTAAAAAATGTAGTTTTGCCCCAGAACAAAGTGCTTTCTATATATTGCCTAACTGCTTCAAACACTTAGGCCTCATTTACTTTGCACAGCAACACACACTATCACAGAAATCTTTGAAAGAAGAAATCTTTCTATGGGAAACTTACTACACAAGTGTTACGGAATGAATTGCATCTCTGCCAAATTCATGTGTTGAATCTGTAACCCCAATGCGACTGTACTTGGAGATAGGGCTTTTAGGGAGGTAATTAGGGTTAAATGAAGTCATAAGGGTGGACCTCTAATCCAATAGAACTGGTGTCCTTATAAGAAGAGTAAGAGACACCAGAGGTCTCTCTTTCCGCACGGAGGAAAGGCCATCTGAGGATACAGCAAGAAAGCAGTTGTCTATGAGCCACGAAGAGAGTTCTCAGCAGGAACCAAATTTGCCCACGCTTCCATCTTGGACTTCTAGCCTCCAGACTGTAAGAAAATACATTTCTGTTGTTTAAGCCACCTGGCCTGTGGTATTTTGTTATGGCAGCCCAAGTAGACTAACACAGCAAGTAATTGGTGACAGGACCCAAACATCTCAATGAGTCATTCAGACCTAGTATATATTAAATAATATTCTTCTTCACATTTGTTATTTATTGGTAGAAAATATCTAATTCAGAGTAAAAATGGTGATTGACTTGTACTTGGTGGCATCATGCAGATACCAATAATGACAACTAATCTATTGATTTGGCATGGAAAATGTACTTCTATAATTATTGATAAAATTCTTTATAGGTAGAACAAACTGCACATGCATTGATTCCTCTTGTTCTTTTTCTCTCTGTAAAGATATTTTATATTTAAAACATGCAAACAATACTTACTTACAATCCATACACGGCAGGAGTGTTTACACCACTGAAATTGGCAAATGTTACACATTAGGTTTTTTCCTCTACCATACTGAGAACCAGCTATTAAACATTTACCAGCACGTCACTGCTTAATATGTATTCAAAACCAAGCCAGAATCCATGGGGGAGTAGTACAAAAAAGCATATGACATGGCTTTTACTCTTAAGATTTTAATCTAGAAAAGGAAATAAAGCTTATACAATTGACAAGCATATTACACAATTATTATTATGCGTTCGTTCATGCAGTAGTTCAGTCATTATTTTAATTTTTATTATGAAATATATCACAATACAAATGGGTTTATAAAACTATGTACAATTTAAAAAACAGTTATATATAAAGAACTATATAACTACCATAGGATACAAGAAAGAAAATCTTATCATTACCTCAGAAATCTTCCAACTGCCCCTGAATTTCTCTTGTAAGTGTAACATTGAAAAGACCCTGAAGGACTTTAGGCTTTATGTTGGGATATTAAAGACCAATCTTTGGTTAGAGAGGTTGGTCCATCACATCCCACTTTCTCCTACCAAACCCCTAGCACTTTTACAGTATATTCTTTTATGAATTTGTGTGTGTGTGTGAGAAAGACCAGCCCTGAGCTAACATCTGTTGCCAACCCTCCTCTTTTTTTTGTTGAGGAAGACTGGCCCTGGGCTAACATCCGTGCCCATCTTCCTCTACTTTATATGGGAGACCCCCACGGCATGGCTGACAAGCAGTGTGTCATCGGGCACCTGGGATCTGAACCCAGGAACCCGGGGCTGTCAAAGCATGAACTAAACCACTGCACCACCAGACCGGCCCGTAAATTTTTTTCTTTAATCAACACTATGTCTGGCCATTCTTCCATGTTGTTGCGTGTAGCTGTGGTTCATCATTTACACTCTGATGTAATAAGGATTTACTTCAGTTCGTTGTTTTCTTCTTTTTAAAAATTGAAATATAATTCATACACCATAAAATTCACCCTTTTAAAGAATGCAATGTGTTTTTTAGTGTATTCATAAAGTTGTGCAAGCATCACTGCTATCTAATTCCAGAACATTTCCTCACCCCAAACAAGAAACCTCTTATCCACTAGTAGTCACAAACCATTGCGTCCCCACCCTCACCCCACTCCAGATCCTGACAATCACTACTCTACTCTCTGTCTCTTATGGATTTGCGTATTCTGGACATTTAATATAAATGGAATCATGCAATATGTGACTTTTTGTGTCAGACTTCTTTCACTTAGCATAATTTCTCAAAGTTCACTAATGTTGTAGCATGTATCAATACTTTATTCTTTTTATTGCCAAATAACATTCGATTGAATCAATATACCATTTTTACTTAACCATCCATCACTTTATGGACATTTTGGTCATTTCCACTTTTTCATTATTATGAATAATGTTGTTATGAACATTTGTGCATAAGTTTTTGTTCGGACATATGATTTCATTTTTCTTGAATATATATCTATAAGTGGAATTGCTGGGTCATATGATGAACCTAAGTTTAACTTTCACAGGAAATGTCAAGTTTTCTCTTTTTCCTTTTTCTGTTTTTACTTTTTTGTTTTGAAAATGACCTGCTATATCTGACTTTATTTTTAAACTTTTTTTTCCAGTTTTATTGGGAAATGCCAAAGTTTTCCAAATCAGCTGTATAATTTTCCATTTCTACCAACAATGTGTGAGGGTTGCAATTTCT
The DNA here is from genome assembly GCA_031878705.1 of Tapirus indicus. Lineage (NCBI taxonomy): Eukaryota > Metazoa > Chordata > Mammalia > Perissodactyla > Tapiridae > Tapirus > Tapirus indicus. The sequence continues at coordinate 5,554,312 of CM062936.1, forward strand.
CCACATCCTTGCCAACACTTGTTATTGTGTGTTTTTTTTTATTATAGCCATTTTAGGACTGTGAAGTGGTATCTTGTTGTGGATTTGATTTGCATTTACCTGATAATTAACAATGTTGAGAATCTTTTCATGTGCTTATGGGCCATCTATATATCTTCTTTGGAGAAATATCTACTGAAATTTATTGTCCATTTTTAATTGGGTTGTTTTTTCATATAGTTGTAAGGGTTCACTCTATAGTCTGGATTCTAGTCCATTATCAAATATATGATTTGCAAATATATTCTCCCATTCTGTGAGTTTTGTACACTATTTTGAGAGTCTTTTGGAGGCACAAAACTTTATAATTTTGATGAAGTGCACTTTATTTTTTTCTTTTGTTGCTTTTGTTTGTGGTGTCATATCTAAAAACCACTGCCTAATCCATGGTCAGGAAGGATTATGCCTACATTTTCTTCTAACGTTTTATAGTATTAACCCATATATTTAGCAATAAGATCAATTTTGAGCTAAATTTTGTATGGGGTATAGGGTCGGTATTCACATTCATTTTTTTTTAAATGTAGATATCCAGTTGTCCCAGAACCATTTGTTGAAAAGACTTTTGTTTTCCCACTGAATTATATTGGCATCCTTATTGAAAAATAATTACAACAAAGGTGAGAGTTTATTTCTGAACTCAGTTCTGCCTATTCTTTTGCCAGTGCTACATAGTCAAGGTTACTATAGCTTTGCATAAGTTTTAAAATCCTCTTTGTTCTTTTTAAAGATTGTTTTGACTTTTTTGGGCCCCTTTCATTTCCATCTAAATTTTAGGATCAGCTTGTCAATTTCTGCCAAAAAAAATGCAGTTGGGGTTTTCATATGAATTATGTTGAATCTGTAGATCAACATTAAAAATTTAAATCCAGAAACATAAAATGGCTTTCTATTTATTTAGTTTTCTTTAATTTCTTTCAACAACGTTTTGTAGTTTTCAGTGTACAACTCTTGCACTTCTTTTGTTAAATTTAATCTTAAGTACTCTATTCTTTTTGATGCTATTGTAAGTGGAATTGTTTTCTTAATTTCATTTTCAGATTGTTCATTGCCAGTGTGTAAAAATACAATTCATATTTTATAATGATTTTGAATCTTACAACATTGATGCACTTGTTTGTTAGATCTAATTTTTTGTAGTCTAAGGATTTTCTTTATACAAGATCATGTAGTCTACAAATAGCTATAGACTTTCTTCTTCCTTTCATCTGGATGCCTTTTAATTCTTTTTCTTGCTTAATTGTCTTGGCTAGGACCTCCAGTTTAACAATGAACAGATGTACTTAGTGGACATTGTTGTCTTATTCCTGATCTTAGGAGGAAAGTGTTCAGTCTTTTACCATTAAATATAATGTCAGTGCTAGATATTTTTGTATCTTCCTTTTAGTAGGTTGAAGAAGTTCCATTGTACTTTTAGTTTGTTGAGTTTTTCATTATGAAAGGATTTTGGATTTTGTCAACTTTTTTTCCTGTGTCTACTGAGATGATAATGTGATTTTTTTGGGTTTTTTTTTGCCATTTACATATTGTGCTACAACGATTTTTTTGTTGTTAAACTAACCTCGCACTTCTTGAATAAATCTCACTTGATTATGGTTATATTCCTTTTGATATATGGCTGGATTCAGTTTGCTACTATTTTATTTAGGATTTTTGTGTCTATATTCATCAAGGATATTGTTCTGTACATTTTTTCCCTTGTGGTGTCTTTATCTGGATTTAGCTGAGTAACGCTGGCCTTATGGAATGAATTGAGAAGAGTTCCTTCTTCTATTATCTGGAAAAGTTTGTGAAGATTTGCTATTAATTATCCTTTATACATTTGATAGAATTTCCCAGTGTAGTCATCTGGGCCTGGGCTTCCTTTGTGAAATGCTTATTTATATTTTTAATTACTAGTTCAGTCTTTTTACTTCTTATAGCTCTATTTAGATTTTCTATTTCTTCTTCAGTCACATTCTGTAGTTTGTGTCTTTGTAAGAATTTGTCCTTTTCTTATACGTTATGTATTTTGTTGCCTTACCATTGTTCAGTGTGTAACCTTATTTGTTGTTAGTGCCATCGAGTCAATTCCAGCTTCTAGCCACCCTGTGTACAGCAGAGCGAAACCCTGCCTGGTCTTTTTGTGCCATCCTTTCACCTTCGGGTGCTCTATCAGACAATGCTCCCCGGCTATTCATGGCCAATGTTTTTGGAAGTGGGTGGTCAGGAACTTCTTCCCAGTCTGTCTTAGTCTGGGAGCTCCACTGAATCCTACCTACCATGGGTGACCCTGCTGGTATTTGAAATACGGGTAGCATAGCCTTCAGCATCACAGCCACACAAAGCTGCCACACTATGACAACTAACTGATGGGTGGTGTGGTTCCCTGACCATGAAACGAGCCTGGGCTGAGGCAGTGAGATCGCTGAATCTTAACCACTAGACCACCAGGACTGGCTAGTTTAAGCTTATACTACTTTTTATTTCTTTAAGTTCAGTAGTAATGTATAGTCTTTCATTCCTGATATTAACAATTTAAAAACCTCTCTCTTTTCTCTTGGTTAGTCTAGCTGAAGTCAATTTTTTTTAAAGAATCAAGATGTGTGTTTGTTGATTTTTTTTCTATTATTTTTCTAGATTTTTTCCTCATTTATTTTCTTTCTAATCTTTATTATTGCCTTTCTTCTGCTTATTTGCATTTAGTTTGCTCTTCTTTTTACCATTTTCTAAGCTGGAGAGTTAGGTTATTGATTTGAGATCTTTCTCTTTTTTTTGAATACATGTTTCTCAACTATAAATTTCCCTCTAATTGCTACTTTAGCTATATCTCACAAATTTTGTATGTTGTGTTTCTCCCTTTTATTCACCTCAAAGTGTTTTAAAATTTCCATTCTGATTTTATTTTTTGACCAATTGGTTATTTAGGAGAGTACTGCTTAATTCCCACATATTTATAAGTTTCCCTAATTTCTTTCTAATATTAATTTTTAATGTCATTCTATCTGAATCAGCAAACATACTTTGTACCATCTCAATCCTTTTTAATATAGGGTGGTTTGTTTTGTAGCTTAATATATTGTCAATCCTGGAGAATGCCCATGCAAACCTGAGAAGAATGTTTTGCTGTTATTGGGTGGAGTGTTCTATACATGTCTGTTAGGTCTAGATGGTTCATAGTGTTTTTCAAGTCTTCTATTACCATGTTGACCTTTTCTCTAGTTATTTTCTCCCTTATTGAGAGGGGGTATTGAAGTCTCTTACTGTTATGTGGAATTATTTATTCTCATGAATTCTGTCAATTTTTATTTCATGAATTTTGTTGCTCTGTTGTTAGGTATATACATGTTTATAATTCTTGTGTCTTCTTGGTGGACACTTTTATCACCATAAAATGTTCTACTTTATCTTTTGTAACAATTTTAGTGTCTTGAAGTCTACTTTATTTGATGTTAGTATAGCCACTCCACCTTTCTTTCCTTACTGTGTACATTGTATATCTTTTTCCATTCTTTTACTTTCAACCTATTTGTGTCATTTACTTTCAACTTATTGGTATCATAGAATATAAAGTGTGCCTCTTGTAGGCAACATATAGTTGGACTGGACATTTTTATCCATTCTTCCAATCTCTGTCTTTTTATTCATGTGTTAAATCCACTTACATTTAATGTGGTTACCAATAAGGTAGGATTTACATATGCCATTTTGCTATACGTTTTATATATGTCTTACATCTTTTTGATGCCTCTATTCCTCCACTACAGCATTATTTTCTGTTATAAAGATATTTTCCTGTGTACTGTTTTAATTCACTTGTCATTTCTTTTACTACATAATTTTGAGTTATTTTCTTAGTGTTTGCCCTGGTATTTTTCAAGTGGTTTACTTAACAATTTAACTAAAACAATCTAGTACTAACTTAATTTCAATAGTATTGAAAAACTTTGCTCCTATATAGCTCTATTCCCTCCCCCACTTTGTGCTATTATCATAAAGATTACATATTTATACATTATATACCTATCAACACAGATTGACATTTATTGTTCTGCAGTTGTCTTTTACATTGGACTGGGGAAAAATAGTTACAAATAAAAAATTCATTTATACTATCTTTTATATTTATCTCTGTAGGAATCTTTACCAGCGCTCTTTATTTCTTCATATGCATTTGAGTTACTGTCTAGTGTCTTCTCATTTCAGTCTGAAAGACTCCCTTTAGTATTTCTTGTAGGACATGTCTGCTAGGGACACATTTTGTTCATCCGGGAATATCTTAATTTTTCTTTCATTTTTGAAAGACAGTTTCACTGAATGTAGAATTCCTGGTTGACAGTCTTTTCTTTCAACACTCTAAATATGTCATCTCAATGCTTTCTGGCCTTCTTTGGGTTCTGCCGAGAAATTAGCTATTTGGCATATTGTCACTAGTTAGACTATGATTTCTACATGTAGATCTCTTTCAATTTTTTCACTTGGAGTTTGTTGAGCTTCTTAGATGTTACTTATCAAAATTGGAAACATTTTGTTCATTATTTCTTAAATATTTTTTTGTCTTTTTTTCTCTCTTCTCTCCTTCTGGGACTTTCATTATGCAAATATTTGTATGCTTGATGGTGACCCACAGATCTCTTAAATTCTATTCATTTTTCTTTTATTCTTTTTTATTCATGTTTCTCAGACTGGATATTCTTAATTGATCTATTTTCAATTTCACTTATTCTTTCTTCTTCCAGCTCAAATATGCTATACCCTCTAGTGATTTATAATTTCAGCTATTTTGTATTTTAACTTCAAAATTTTATGTGGTTCCTTTTCATAATTTCCACATGTTTATTGATATTCTCTACTTGGTGAGATATTGTTCTGAAACTTTACATGAGTTTTGTAGATATGGTTTCTTGTAGTTATTTGAGCATATTTAAAATAGCTGATTTAATGCCTTTGTCTAGTAAGTTCAAAGTATGGCCTTTCACAGTGACAGTTTCTACTGACTTGTTTTTTTTTCCTCTCTATGGTCCATATTTTCTTATTTTGTTGTGTGTCTTGTTTTGTTAAATATTTAAACAATATAATGTGGCAACGTGGCAATTCTGTAAATTAGATCCCCCTTTCCAAGGGTTTGTTGTTGTCGTTACTTGTTATTGGTGCTATTGTTGTTTTTGTTCTTTATTTGTTTAGTGACTTTCCTAAACTAATTCTGCAAATTCTATTCTTTGTTGTGTGTGGCCAGTGAAGTAATTGCTCTGCTAGCTTAGTGGTCAGCTAATGACTGGACAGGGATTTACTTAAATCCTGGGAACCAATAAGTCTCCCAATCTTTGCTAAGGAGCTCTGTTTGTGTCCTGGGGTATACCTTCAATGTTCAGGCAGGCAATTTACAACTTTGTCTTAGACTTTACCTTTTGTTTGTGTAGAGCAGACTTTCTCAGGTCTTTCCTAGGCATATGCACAGCCCCAGGCATAAGCAGAATCCTACACATGTGCATGGTGTCTAGATTGCCAGGAATATGTCAGAGCAATTCAAAGCTTCCGATGGACATGTCATTCCTAGCTTTTTCTTTCAAGTGCTGTTGGTCAGCTTCTTGTTTGCCCCAACTGTTATTACTGCCTCAGGTGACTGTGATTTAAACAGTTGCTGCTGATTATTTTTTACAAACTCCCCTTGGGAAAAGGCTGTTTCCACAGAGTGGGCTTTAAGTCAGGTCAAATAAAGACAAGCCCTGTAAATGGGGGATTCCATGGAGCTGCCAGACAGATGAAATAATGGCAATTTCCTGAAAATACTGTTTTTGAGAGCTCCAGCTCCAGTATGTTTCTTCCAGTGGCCACTAGGCTTTTCAATGTTTTCGTCAGGCTGTTCATTTTTGAGGCTACCATGAAGCTAGGAGTAAGGAAATAGGAATGAGGCAAGTCAATACACCAAAAAGATCACCCAGATTTTACTGAGATTCAGCCTTTTTTCTTGAATAGCTCCTTGGATTGTTGCTAACCTTTGGGTAATTTCAGGAGTACTGAAAAAGTTGATTTTTTGTCTGTGTTCTTGTTGTCTTTAGGGAGGAGCAAATTTTTGTGAGTCCTTGCTCTACCATTCCTAATGACACCCCTCAATTGATTTTTACTTTTTTAATAGTGATAGTATTTGGGTAATTTTAAGTTTTTGGTTATTATTATGAATGTTGCTATGGATATTTATGTTCATGTCATTCTGTACATATGTGCATACTTTTCTCAATGTCACAATGTTAGATTTCTTGTGTTCATCAATTTCAGTTTTCCTTTACTCCCTATTCCTCAGGCATAAGAATGTTACAGGAGAATGTTACATTTCCTTGAATCTTTGAAAATAAGTAGGGCAACAGGACAGTTCTGGCCAGAGGACCTTAAGAATAATCAATATGACTTCCAGACTGAAGCATGTGTTCATAGGCAAATTATCTCTTCTCTCTTGTCACAATTATGGAAGAGCCCCCCTTCAATTCCTTATGAAAGCCTGGTCAAAGTTTGAGTAGGACACATTGAATCATTTTAGAGAGAATTGATCTCTTAACAATATTGAATCTTTCAACCCATGAACAAGTAATTTCTCTCTATTGATTTAGTTCTTTAATTTATACAAAAAATATTTTGTAATGTTCAATAAATAGGCCTTATACATCTTTCCTTAAATTGATTCCTAATAATTTTTTATGATATTATAAATGATAGCCTTTACACCTTTATTTTCCAATTGTTTGTTGCTAGTGTATAGAAATGTAATTGATTTTCTCTACATTTTTTATCTTGCTATATTGCATTTATTAGCTGTATTAGTTGCTTGCAGAACTCTTTGGATTTTTTTATTCACAATCTTGTTTTCTCTTGATAAAGGTATTTTACTTCTTCTTTTATAATATTTATGATTCTTTTTTCATTTTCTTCCTCTAATACTCTGGCTAGAATCTCTAATACAATGTTAGATACAAGTAGTTTGATAGAACATCTTTGCCATAATCCTTATCTTAGTGGGAAGTGTTCAACATTTTACCATTAATTTTGGTGTTAGCCATGGATTTTTTTTCATAAAAGCTCTTTGTCAGATTGAGGAAGTTCTCTTCTATTCATAGTTTGCTGACAGCTTATAATCATATATATAAATATATATGGTAAATGTCAAATGCTTTTTCAGCACCTATTAAGATGTTATATTATTTTTCTTCTTTATAATGTACTATATCATTGATAAATTTCTAAGTTCATTCTTGTGATACATCTCAATTGGTCATGATGCGTTTTTCTTATACATTGCTGGAGTCAATTTGCTGATACTTTTAAATGAATTTTTCATCCTTCTGCAGGAATCCTATTGAATTGTAGTTGTCTTTTGTTGTAGGATAGTTGCCAGATTTTAGTATCAGGTCTATGCAAGCCCCCTAAAAGAAGTTGAGAACTAAACCCTCTTCCTGTATTTTCTGAAAGAGTTGATGTAAAACTGGTGTTATTGACACCAGTGAAGCCATCTAGATCTCGAGATTTCTTTGTGGAATTTTTTTTTTTTTTTTTGCTGTATATATAAACATTCTGTATAGGTAAAATTGCTTTGTAGATAAAAAACTTCTTCAATGCATTAGTTGTGTATATAAATCTAGGTCAGTAATAATTGTCTCTCAGCATGTTGAAGATATAGGTCCAGTAACTCTTCAAATCCATTATTTGTATTTATAAGTCAATTGTCAGTGTAAAGGTTACTCATTCAAAGGTAATAAGAATTTTTTCCTATGGCTCCTTTAAATCAACCAAGCAAAAAATCTTTCTCTGTACTTCGGTATTCTGCATGTGACCATATGAAAATTTCTATTTATTTATCCTGCTTCAGATTCCTAGTGCTTCTTGTGAATTAGTGGATTTCATCATTTTGGACAAATTCCTAGCCATTATATCTTCACATATTTTCTGTTTTAAATTCTTTCTCCTTTTTACAAAATTCTGGTTATGTTGAACTTCTACTTCTATATTTGTTACATGTTATAAGAAATAGAATAATGGTCATTCAAAGATGCTCATGTCCTAATACCCAGAACATGAATATGTTACCTCTCACAGCAAAAGAAACGATGCAGATGTAATTAATATTAAGGTCTTGAGATGGGAATGCTATCCTGGATTATCAGAGTGGGCTCAATTTAAATGAGTCCTTAAAAGTGGAAGATGAGAAAATAAAGAGTGTGTCAAAGAAATGTAACTTGAGAAAGACTTGACCCACAGTTGCTGGCTTTGAAGATATAGGAAGGGGACCACAAACCAAGGAATATGGCAGCTTCTAGCAGATGTGAATGACCCTGAGTTTACAGCCAGAAAGAAAACAGGGACCTTAGTCCTATAACAACAAGGAACTGAATTCTTCCAAAAACCCAAATGAGCAGGAAATTGATTCTCCTTTACAAACTACAGAAATGAATGCACCCTGCCTGTACTTTGATTTTAGTGCAATAATAGCTCTACTGCATTTCTCACCTACAAAACTGAAAGATAAATTCGCGTTGTGTGATCTGCTAAATTTGTGGTAATTTGTATGGTAGCAAGAGAAAACTAATATATGTGTTAATAGCTATTTTTCATTTTTTAAATCATTATCTTTCTGTGCTGCATTGGGGATACTTTCATCTGATTTCTGTCAGTTCACTAATTCTCTTTTCAGCTATGTCTATATGCTTGTTAAAACTATCCATAGTGCTTTTTTTTGGTTATCATTGTTATTACTAATTTTTCCCTAGAAGTTTGATCTGACTTTATTTTGATCTGGTTTTGGTATTATAATAAATATTTATAATTATTTTTATACATTATTCCTTATAATATAGTAAGCAAACTTATTTATAATCTCTTCTGGAGATTCTAATATTGAAAATTATGTAGGTCTATTTCTGCTCTCTCTTCTTCTGATTCTTTCTCTTGATTCCATGTTTCAGGAATAATTTTATATTAAATTTGCAGCTCGAATTTTGTTTTGTTTTGGTTTTGACCATGTTGATGATGTGATTTTGCAAAGCTGCAAATATAATGGAAGTTATTCTATATTTATTTCAATTATATAATATTATGTAATTTATACAAATTTTTGCCCCATTTCATATTTAGTGTCAAAGAAATTGTTTTCTGTTACCCTGTCATGTAGGTAGGGTATATTTATTTATGATTCACAATTAAAATAAGGGTGCTGACTTTGGGTTCCTAATTTTATGAGAGGAGTGTTTGAAATTTTACTCTACAGCTTGGGCTAAGCATGGCTTTTTCTTTTTCTCCATATGACCAAAGCAACTTTGAAAGTCAGAGCTCGAATTTTCACAATTAGGCAGATGCCCTTTGGGCAAAAGTGCCTTTAGTGTTCAACTTGTATCTCTGTATTCCAGCCTTCATTCAAATTTGGCCTGTTATTTCCTTTTTTTAAAAAAAAAATATTTTATTGAGGTCACATTGCCTTATAACATTGTGTAAATTTCAGGTGTGCATTATTATATATCAGTTTGTCTATAGATTGTATATCATGTTCACCACCAATAGTCTAGTATTAAATCTGTCACTTACATATGTGCCCCTTTACCCTTTCTGCCCTCCTCCTACACTTTTCTCCTCTGGTAACCACTAATCTGTTCTCTCTATCCATGTGTTTGTTCATCTTCCACATATGAGTGAAATCATATGGTGTTTGCCTTTCTCTGTCTAGCTTATTTCTCTTAGCCTAATACCCACAAGCTCCATCCATGCTGTTGCAAATGGCAAGATTTCATCTTTTTTATGGCTGAGTAGTATTCCAATGTATGTATATATGTACATCATCTTTATCCATTCATCCATTGATGGGCACTTGGGTTGCTTCCACATCTTGGCTATTGTGAATAATGCTGTGATGAACATAGGGATGCATAAATCCCTTTGAACTGTTGATTTCATGTTCTTTGGACAAATACCCAGTAGTAAGACAGCTGGATTGTATGGTATTTCTATTTTTAATTTTTTGAGAAATCTCCATACTGTTTTCCACAGTGGCTGCACCTGTTTGCATTCCCACCAGTGGTGTATGTGGTTTTCCTTTTCTCCACATCTTCTCCAACATTTGTCATTTTTTGTCTTGTTAATTATAGCCATTCTGATGGGTGTGAGGTGATATCTCACTGTAGTTTTCCAAAGAAGATATACAGATGGTCAACAGACATGTGAAAAGATGTTCAACATCACTAATTGTTAGGGAAATGCAAATCAAAACTACAATACAATGAGCCCGGCCCTGTGGCCAAGTGGTTAAAGTTCTGCGTGCTCTGCTTCAGAGGCCCAGGTTCATGGGTTCAGATCCCGGTCACAGACCTACACCACTCATCAGCGGCCATGCTGTGGCAGTGACCCACATATAAAATAGAGGAAGATTGGCACACATGTTAGCTCAGGGCTAATCTTCCTCAAGCAAAAAAAAAAAGGAGCATTGGCAATGGATGTTAGCTCAGGGGAAATCTTCGTCAGGGGAACAAAAATAACAACAATAAGATATCACCTTAAACTCATCAGAATGGCTATAATTAACAAGATATTTCTTTACTATCTTTCCATTCGTTAGTTATTTTAACAAGAAGGTTTTATTTATTTTTCAACTTTTTCAGTTATTTTCAGCTAGAGGGTGTGTCTTGTCTGAATATCTAATTTGTCATATTCCTGGAGATAATTAATTTATTAAGCAAATATTTATTGAGGATTTATCACACTTCTGATATTCCAGTGTGAATAAGACATGGTTTTGAGCACTTGGAATTTACAGTTCTGTAACAAAAACAGATAAACAAGAAAAATCATGTTAGATAAATGTTATAAAATAAAGAAGGGAAGGAAACTTTGAGATCATCTAGATTGAAATCCTCACATATCAGTATGAGACTGTGAGGTGATGCTGGTCATGCAGACTGTAAACTGCAAACACAGTGCTCCGTCACCCTCAATCCCAGATCAAGCTTGTTCTCACTCTCCGTGTTGATTGACTTCCGTTTGTTGTTTGTCAGTGTTTCTAACAGCAGGATTCTGTTCCACCGGTGCATCACTGTTGTTGCAGGTTCAAGTTCTTCAGTGTTTAAGAACTCTCTAAGGAAAAGTTTTGCATGAGCTTTTAAATATAAACTGCTAAAGATGTATGAATTATTATGTTCACTTCAGTGCTACAAAGGTATAGGCCTACTTAAGTCTGCTTGATGTTTTCTATTTAACTAGAGTAAAATAAGAAAACGTGTAATTTTACATAAAAAGTCAAAGGAGAAAACTGGAATATTAGGTTAGAGATCTAGTCAGTGCAACAGGTATGAACTATGACAGGGAAGAGAAAGCACATAAGGGATTAAGAAACTATCTCTACAAATTATTCATTAGCAAGTATTCACAAGTGTGAGGTCATGTGAAATTTAAAACTGAAACTTTTTTCCTTCACTGAATCACTCATTGATTGCCTAATGAACACCTTTACCTAATGGTGAAACCATGCCATTCGGGTCAGAATCTCTTAGACAATTTTCAACAGGATTATCTGGGTTTTTATACAAGGATTTTTCTACTTTCTGGCTATAGAATTTTACAACTGCTGTCCCCAGCCAAACACTTGACATTTTACCACAGAACATTAAATTACCACACTTCCCACCCACATAAAGGTGCTTCTTTCACATTTCATTTAAGGACCTTTGTTCCTACAAAACTCATTACTTTGAGGAAGCCTTTCCATATTAGCACTGACCAGAGGCAAGAATTTGGTATTTTTCTAATTATTACCTAAAAATAGTCAAATTTTATAAAGCCACTTTTATCTGCTTGTCTGGCTGTGAAAGAATTCTTTCTTTTTCTTATGATAGAATAAGTATACAGTAAATTATTAGATATTAGTTGTGTATTAATAATAATTTCTATCATCTATTGAGTGCTTTCTGTCTGCCAACCACTCCAAGTAATTTTCCTGTGGAACTGGTTTAATTTTCACAACAATGTTCTGAAATAAATACGACTATTGCCCCTATTTTACAGATAAGAAAACTGAGACTCACAAAGTTGAAGTAACTAGCTCACAGGTCCACAGGTACAAACTGGCAGAACAGAGATTTGAACCAAACAGTCTGGCTCTTAGGGCTCTGTGCATCATTGTTTGTTATCTGGCCTCCATTTACTATATTTACTTGGGCCAACCAAGGTCTTCATATCGAAAGGTTGATAATATGTTATTTTATTAGAAGAGCCATAATTTATCTTGTATTCTTATTTTCTGATTTTACAGATTTCTTTAAATTGTGTCCTTTAAAGTGTAGGCTTTTATAAGATAGAGATTTTGTGTGTGTGTGCATGTATTATACATGTTATATACACACACACATATATAATACACAGACACATACATACACATATATGTTATAGTTTAAACATTTGGAGACCATACCGTATATAAGGTTTTTCTTATAACCTCCTTCTCTTCCTATTTCATTAAGTTAAATAAGCATTCCATATCATTAAATGTTATTAAAAGTGAAAATATAATTTAAAAGACTGCCTAGGAATTCATAACATGTATGTTTTACATAACCATTAATTCACTTACTTTTCTTCAATTTCATTTTGATTTTAATACTTCAATGTTTATGTTCAGTCACTGTACATATTCCATGTAGACCCCCTCAGATGTCATTTATTATTTTTGTAAGCCCATTGTCCCCTTCCAAAACTTCTTTTCCTTTGCTTCTAATGGCCCAATACCATAAAATCTCCATTGAAAGATTGCCCATAAGGTATAGGAGACATTTGCCTGCAAGCAGAAAGGATAATTGGTCCAGTAGACTATGCCCTCACACAGTACAGGGCGCTAGAGTATAAAAGTCCGGTTCCCTTCCATGAAAATGAGACAACCTTTATTCATACTCTAGATTCTAGTCTAGAACAACCTTGTAGAATTAACTTAAAGCTTGTGTGTTGCCTGAAATCTTGCCTCGCTTGATTTATTTCACCTTCCCTGTCCTATGAATCCACTTCCTTACTGGTTTCTCCTGGGAGCCGATTCTCAATCACTTGCAGAAGAATTCTCAGATTTAGGGATGGCTTTGAAAAAACCTTACGTAAGACAGAATGTCTTTATATGTAAATCTTTGCACATAACTCTTACAATATTATTAATATGTCTTCTTAGATTTGGAATGACTCTGTCAAAATGTGTGAACATGTTTACGGCCCTGACATTTGTACTAATATTCGTTCTTCCCAGGTTATGAGAGTGACAATATAGCAGCACTCTCTGCAGGGATTTACCGCAACACAGACGGTATAATTTTTGCTTATTTCTAACATCAATGGAGAATTTCCTCTATTTTTTTCTCTTTTATTGGCCATTTCTATGGGATTCTGAGAAGAAGCAGGTAGCTACAAACCAGTATTCATGTTGTTATTTTGTCTGTAATTCCAAAGGCTCAAGATCAACGCTAAACTTAATTTAGATTGGGTCTACATGCATTTCAATTGAAACTGAACATTTTAGTTTAAATCAGACACATATCTCTCTATGTGGGTCTGTGATAATAACTAAATTGTTCTTTTTCAGTTGCCCTTTGTTTTGTTAATAACCTTGGAAATTTGATAGTACTATTTTGTCCTCATATATACCTTTTGTGTTCCACAAATGTTTATTGATTACCTTCTACTTGCTAGAATTGGTTCCAAGAAATAGTAAATGAGACAGATGTGCATCCTACTAACATTCTAATAGTGTATATAGAAAATCACACAGGCAAATGAAAGACAATATGAGACATGCTGTAGTGAGGGAAGTGATGAGGAATCTTGCAGGACTTATTAAGAAATTTAAAATTACATATAAGGGCATGGAAAGTCATTGATAAAGTTTGGATTTGAATAAAAATATTCAGTTTTCCATGTTAGAAGTATAATTCAGCCTGATGCATGGAGAATTGATTAGAGGAGGGTTAAGTTGGGAGAAGAAAGTAAGGATTATGAAGTTGTTGCAATTATCCAGGTGAGAAATAATGTGGTGGGAATTATTGGTAGTTGAGTATGGATAGAAAGTAATAATTAGAAATAAAATGTATTTGGATGTAAAATCCAGGGAATTTGATGGAAGAGATATGGGGAAAATTGGAGAGGAAGGAGTAAATAATGATATGGAGATTTCTGTCTTTGGTAATTGGGTGCCAATTGGTGTCATCCTTCAAGATAGAAAACAGAACAAAAAAACAGGTTTGAAACTGAAGATGAAGCATTCACTTTTGGAAATGCTGAATCCAAAGTGCCAGAAGCAGAGTCAAATGAATATATTCAACAAATAACCAATATATGGATCCTGTTTCAACATTCAATGAATTCTGGGATGGAGATCCAGGTTTGGGAAACATCAACAACACACAGATGGCACTTGAAACAATGGAGGATGGTCAGGTAGCCTAGAAAGCATGACTAGCGTGAGAAAAAGAAAAAGAGGTTAAGACAGAAACCTGGATGATACAGCATTAAAAAGATAGATTACTTTCAATAATGTCTAATCGTTTTCAGTGTATAATTCTTTCGCCTCCTTGGTTTTTTTTCCCCCAGATATCTATTTTTATAAATAAATAAATATTTATTTTATTTATTTATTTAATATTTATTCCTAGATATTTTATTCTTTTTGTTGTGATTGCACATTGGATTGTATTCTTGAGTTCTCTTTCTGCTAGTTTGTTATTAATGTATAGAAATGCAACTGATTTTTGTAAGTTGGTTTTGTATCCTGCAACTGTAGTTGTTGATTATTTCTAATAGTTTTCTGGCAGATTCTTTTGGGTTTTCTATGTATAGGATCATGTCGTCCACAAACAGTGAAAGTTTCATTCTTCCTTTCCAACTTGGACACCTTTTATTTCTTTTTCTTTCCTATTAGCTCTGGCCCAAACCTCTAGTACTATGTTGAATAGGAGTGGTGAGAGTGGGCACCCTTGTCTTGTTCCTGTTCTCAGAGGGATGGCTTTCAGTTTTTCACTGTTGAGTATGATTTTGGCTGAGGGTTTGCCATAAATAACCTTTATTATGTTGAGGTACTTTCCTTCTATACCCATTTTATTGAAATTTTTTTTATCATAAATGGATGTTGGATCTTGTCACATGCTTTCTCTGCATCTTTTGAGATGATCATGTGAATTTTATTGCTCATTTTGTTAATGCGGTGATTCACATTGATTTATTTGTGGATGTTGAACCGTCCCTGGATTCCTGGTATAAATTCCACTTGATGATGGTGTACAATCCTTTTAATGTATTGCTGTATTTGGTTTGCTAATATTTGTTGGAGATTTTTGCATCTAACATCATAAATGATATTGGCCTGTAATTTTCCTTCTTTGTGTTGTCTTTGTCTGGTTTTGGTATCAGGATGATGTTGGCCTCATAGAATTAGTTATGATGCATTGTATCTTATTCAAATTTTTTGAATAGTTTGAGAAGGATAGATATTAAAGCTTCTTTGATTGTTTGAGAGGATTCTCCAGAGAAGCCATCTGGCCCTGGACTTTTATTTTTTGGGAGATTTTTGATTACTGTTTCAATCTCTTTACTTGTGAGTGGTCTATTCAGATTCTCTATTTCTTCTTGATTCAGTTTTGGGAGGTTGTATGAGCCTAAGAATTTATCCATTTCTTCTAGATTGTCCAATTTGTTGTCATATAGTTTTTCATAGTATTCTCTTATAATCCTTTGTATTTCTGTAACTTCTCCTCTATCAGTTCTAATTTTATTTATTTGAGACTTCTCTTTTTTTTCTTAGTGAGTCTGGCTAAGGGTTTGATAATTTTGTTTATCTTCTCAAAGAACAAGCTCTTAGTTTCATTGGTCCTCTCTACTATTTTTTAGTTTCTATTTCATTTATTTCCTGTCTATTTTTTATTATTTCTCTCCTTCTACAGACTTTGGGCTTTGATTGTTCTCTTTTTCTAGTTCTGTTATGTGTAGGTTAAGATTACTTATTTGAGATTTTTCTTGTTTGTTGAGGTGGACTTGTATTGCTATGAATTTCCCTCTTATAACCACTTTTGCTGCATCCCATAAGAGTTGGCATGTTGTATTTTCATTTTCACTTGTCTCCAGGTATTTTTTAATTTCTCCTTTGATTTTTCCATTGATACCAAGGTTGTTCAGTAGCATGCTGTGTAGTCTTCACATATTTGTGACTTTCCCAGCTTTTTCTTGTAGTTGGTTTCTAGTTTTGTAGCATTGTGGTCAGAAAAGATGACTGATAGGATTTCAGCCTTCTTAAATGTATTGAGACCTGCCTTCTTTCCTAACGTATGGTCTATATTGAAGAATGTTCTATGTTCACTTGAGAAGAATGCATATTCTGATGTTTTGAGGTGGAATGTTCTATACATATCTAAGAAGTCCAACTGCTCAAGTGTTTCATTTAAATCCACTATTTCCTTGTTGACATTCAGTCTTGATGATCTATCCATTGATGTAAGTGGTGTGTTAAGGTCCCCTACTATCATTGTCTTGCTGTTAATTTCTCCCTTTAGGTCTGTTAATAGTTGATTTATATACTTTGGTGTCACTGTGTTAGGTGCATATATATTAATACGTGTTGTGTCCTTTTGGTGGAATGCCCCTTTTACATTATATACTGCCCTTCTTCATCTCTCTTTGCCTTTCATACTCATGGATTTGAAGAATAAACATAGTTAAAATGTCCATATTACTGGTTCAATTGCAATCCCAATCAGAATGGCAATGACATTCTTTATGGAAATAGAACAAAGAATCCTAAAATTTATATGGAATACATATCTAAGAAGTCCAACTGCTCAAGTGTTTCATTTAAATCCACTATTTCCTTGTTGACTTTCAGTCTTGATGATCTATCCATTGATGTAAGTGGTGTGTTAAGGTCCCCTACTATCATTGTCTTGCTGTTAATTTCTCCCTTTAGGTCTGTTAATAGTTGATTTATATACTTTGGTGTCACTGTGTTAGGTGCATATATATTAATACGTGTTGTGTCCTTTTGGTGGAATGCCCCTTTTACATTATATACTGCCCTTCTTCATCTCTCTTTGCCTTTCATACTCATGGATTTGAAGAATAAACATAGTTAAAATGTCCATATTACTGGTTCAATTGCAATCCCAATCAGAATGGCAATGACATTCTTTATGGAAATAGAACAAAGAATCCTAAAATTTATATGGAACAACAAAAGACCCCAAATAGCCAAAAAGAATCCTGATAAAAAAGATCAAAGCCGGAGGTGTTACAATCCCTGACTTAAAAATATACTACAAAGCTATAGTAATCAAAACAGCATGGTACTGGCATAAAAACAGACACACAGATCAATGTAACAGAATTGAAAGCCCAGAAATAAAACTACACATCCTTGGACAGCTAATCTTTGACAAAGGAGCCAAGAACACAAAATAGAGAAAGGAAAATCTCTCCAACATATGGTGTTGGGAAAACTGGACAGCCACATGCAAAAGAATGAAAGTAGACCATTATCTTATACCATATACAAAAAAAATAACTCAAAATGGTTTAAAGACTTGAATATAAGACCTGAAATAATAAAACTACTAGAAGAAGATATAGGCAGTATACTCTTTGACATTGGTCTTAACAGCATCTTTTGAATATCATGTGCACTCAGGCAAGAGAAACAAAAGAAAAATAAACAAATGGGACTACATCAGACTAAAAAGCTTCTGCAAGGCAAAGGAAACCATGAACAAAATGAAAAGAAAGCCCACCATCTGGGAGAAAATATTTGCAAATAATATATCTGACAAGTGGTTAATTTCCAAAATATATAAAGAAGTCATACAACTCAGCAATAATAAAAAAGAACGCAATCAAAAATTAGGCAGAGGATATGAACAGATGTTTTTCCAAAGAAGATACAGATGGCCAACAGGCACATGAAAAAATGTTCAACATCACGAATTATTAGGGAAATGCAAATCAAAACAACCATGAGATTTTACCTTACCCCTGTCAGAATGGCTATAATTACCAAGACAAAAAATAACAAATATTGGAAAGGATGTGGAGAAAAGAGAACCCCTGTACACTGCTGGTGGGAATACAAACTGGGGCAGCCACTATGGAAAACAGTATGGAGATTTCTCAAAAAATTTTTAAAAAATACCATATAATCCAGCTATCCCACCAATAGGTATTTATCCAAAGAACAAGAAATCAACAATTAAAAGAGATTTATGCCTTCTTATGTTCATTACAGCATCATTCACAATAGCCAAGACGTTGAAGCAACACAGGTACCTATCAACAGATGAATGGATAAAGAAGATGCAGTATATGTATACAATGGAATACTACTCAGCTATAAAAAGACAAAATTGTCCCATTTGTAACAAAATGGATGGAATTTCAGAGTATTTGCTAAGAAAAATAAGCCAGACTGAGAAAGACAAATACCATATGATTTTGTTCATATGCAAAAGATAAACACATGGATTAGGAGAGCAGATTAGTGGTTGCCACAGCAGAGGGGATGGGGGAGGGCAAAAGGGGTAAGGGTGCACATATGTATGATGGTGGATAAAAACTAGGCTTTTGGTTGTGAACACGATGCAGTCTATACAGAAATTGATAAATAATAATGTACACCTGAAATTACACAATGTTATAAACCACTATGACCTCAATAAAATAATTTTAAAAAATAAAAGATAAATGAAAAACAGAGGAAGAAAATGTTCTAAGAAAGTAATTAGTAGGGAGGTCAGATAAAATGAGTGATGATTGTGTGTTATCAGCAAGGATTGGTTACAATGGTGAGAGTTATTTAGTGGCCTTATAGGCAGCTAGATTGAAGTGAGTTGAGGTATAAATATGCATTACAGAAGTGGAGACGGTGAGTATACACAACCTTATTTAGAAGGATGACTTTGTAGGAGAGGAGAGAGATATAATCTGAGGCATAGTCAGGGAGATGAATCTTAGAAAAGAGAAAGGACACCTTTTCTATTAGAACAAAATTGAGAGGGAGGTACAGAGATTTCCCATGTATCTCCTGCCCACCCATATACATAGTTTACCCATTATCAACATCACTCACCAGAATAGTACATTTTTTACCAAAGATGAACCCACACTGACACATCAAAATCACTCAAATTTTATCTTGGGACTTATTCTTCGTGTTATACATTCTGTGGGTTTGGACAAACCTATGTGATATATACCCATCATTATAATATCATTCAGAGTATTTTCACTGCCATAAAAATCCTCATCTCTCATCTCACTCCTGACAACCATTGACTTTTTTATTGCATAGTTTTGCCTTTTCCGGAATTCATATAGTTGGAATCATGCAGTATGCATAAAGCCTTTTCAGATTGGCTTCTTTTACTTACTAACATGCATTTAAGTTTCCTTCATATCTTTTAATGGCCTGATAGCTCATTTCATTTTAGTGCTGTATAATATTCCATTGTTTGGATGTACCACATTTTCTTTATCCATTCACCTATTACAGGACATCTTGGTTGCTTCCAAGTTTTGGCAGTTATGAATAAAGCTGCTATAAACATCCATGTGCAGGTTTTTGTGTGGCTATAGTTTTTTTCAAATCCTTTGGGTAAATATCAAGGAGCATGATTGCTGGATTGTGTGGTAAAAGTATGTTTAGTTTTTAAGAGGGCTCCAAACTGTCTTCCAACGAGGGTGTACCATTTTGCATTCCCACCAGCAATGTATTGGAGTTCCTCTTGCTCCACATCCTCACCAGCATTTGGTGTTCTCATTGGTCCAGATTTTGGCCATTCTAATGGGTGTGTAGTGGTATCTCATTGTTTTAACTTGCATTTCCCTGATGACATATGATGTGAAACATCTTTTCATATATTTATTTGCTATCTGTATATCTTCTTTGGTGAGGCATCTTTGGCTAACTTTTTAAATTGGGTTTTGTTTTCTTATTGTGAATTTGTTTTTTATTTGTAGTTTGTTTAATAAAATATCACAGTACATTGAGTTAAAGCAAATAAAAACTAAAATGAAGATGCCTAAATAGTATGGCTGCTAAGTCCCAGTATATCATTTCTCATAATTTTTTTACAATTCTAGAACTGGCTTTATGGTTTGCAAAGTATTTCCACAGATATTCCATTTGATTTTTTGGGGTCACCTAAAGGGAAGAGCTTTGGGGCACCTACAGAGAAAATATTTTGCTTTGGTCCTATAAGTAAGAGAATTAAAGCTTAGAACCTCTATATGTCTGTCTTTTTCATTGTTACTTGGCAGAGCCAAGGCTCTAATTCAGGTCTTCTTTCAATTTGTCATTCTGTCTTTTCCTACAGTGAATTTATGCTTATGTATTTTTAATTTAACAGAACTTGAGAAGAGCGAGAGCTTGGGAATCATAGAAAAGGTGTCTTCAATTAGGATTTTTATCTTGTAATCTATACAAGTAACTTGTCTTGGAGTTGAGACCTCAGCTCTTGTCCTAATTTTGCTAATCTTTGGCTGTGAAACGTTTATTCAGTCACTAAACCTCTCTAGACCTCCAGTTTCCTCAACTAGACAATGCAAGAGTGGGTCTTGGCGGTCTCTAAGATAACACCCAGCTCTGCAATTCTCTGTTATTCATATTACTTTGACAAATTAATGATTCCTTTGGTTCATCAATTACATCAAATACAATAGCGTAAGAAATTCTTAATACAATCACAAATATTTAAATGAGAAAAGTCCTTTTGCATTTTTTTCACTTGATAAGATAACTAAACCATTAATATTCACAAATATAATTAAATGGTTCACTTTCTCCTTCTTTCTCTGATTTTGATGCCTAGTGCTTCTATGGACATAGAAGACAGTTTACTTGAAACAAAGATGGTGCATTTCAACACCATCCTGATTTAGGGTCAGTAAAGGATGCACAAGTCAGGGGGACAACAGTGATACTGAGAAGCTCTGTAGGCTGGAACTTATGGTAGGAGATTCTGGCCCATAACTGTGATCATTGACTCCAGGTGGTAACAATTAACCATCAGAAGTAAGACGGGCATAATCATCCTAATGGCCATTAATTTCTGAATGTCAGCCAGGGTGATATGACTGGCAGTGATCTATAAGAATGAATAACAAATTATGGTTTTCCTAGAGAAGCATTGCCAGATAACATATAGGGTGCACAGTTAAATTTAAATTTCAGATAAACAATGTTTAATATTTTAGTATAAGTATGTCCCAAGTATCACATGGGATATATTTATACTAAAACCATTTTCATTATTTATCTTAAATTCAAATTTAGCTGGTGCCCTGTGTTTTTATTTGCTACACCTGGCACACATCTTAGAGACAAGATGGCCAGCCCACAAGGGCACTGCTTAATATATATAATTAAAAGTTTTCAAGAATGGGTGAGCAGAATGCTTATTTCAGCCAGCCCCTTTGGAAAGTCACTATCTATTTCCCAGATTCCAGACTTAAGCAAGTTTTCCAACGTGGAATTCAACTAAAGGAGAGATGTGGGTCCCATTGAAGAAGGACCAGTATGTATATTAATGATTCCCCCAGCGGTTCTCCATAGGGACTTATGTCCATTTATTCAGGTAATCAATCACTGAGGAAAAGAGAATACCTTCACCTTTCAAAGGGTTTTGAATACAGATTCTAATTTGCATCAAAGCCAGAATCATAACATCATCATGGTACACCTCTTAGAGTACTGGTGCATGGGAGTCAGGTAACAAATGGAGTCCTGGCCCAGGTCTGACTTATTCCAGGTCCACTGAGTCCACTCCATCCTTGGTCGTTTCCCAGTCCTCTCTAAGTGCTACTTTTTACTGCATCCTGCAAAGTGTTTATATGATATTTACGTTCTTGTTCTGATGCCTCCAAGTGGAGGTCTGAGTCAACCCAGAGTAGCCATTTAGACAAGAAGAACTAGCTGAAAGAGAATGCAATAAAAAATGAGAGATGGGGAGAGAGAGGACGAGTATCAGTTAAAGCCTCTAAACCAACTGTAGTATCAAGGATTGTAGTTTGCCCCACCAGTTCTGTTTTCCCAGAAATTGTGATCAACTACCATCCCTCCAACTTTGTCCTTTTTTCTCAGTAGTCCGTTAGCTAGCCAGGGGCTTTTTTTGTGTCATATAAATTTTAAGATTATTTCTTCTATTTCTGTGAAAAATGCTGTTGGAACTTTGATAGGGATTGCACTGAATTTATAGATTGCTTTAGGAAGTATGGACATTTTAACTACGTTAATTCTTCCAACCCAATAGTTAATTCTTTCCATTTCTTTGTGTCCTCTTCAATTTCTTTCGATAATGTTTTATAGTTTTCAGTGTACAGATCTTTCACCTCTTTGGTTAAGTTTATTCCTAGGTATTTTATTCTTTTTGTTGCAATTATAAATGGGATTCTAGTCTTAAATTCTCTTTCTGCTACTTCATTATTAATGTATAGAAATGCAACTGATTTTTGTATGTTGATATTGTATCCTGCAACTTTACCATAGTCATTTATTGTTTCTAGAAGTTTTTTTCGTGGATTCTTTAGGGTTTTCTATATATAAAATCATGTCATCTGCAAATAGTGACAGTTTCACTTATTCCTTTCCAATTTGGATCCCTTTTATTTCTTTTTATTGCCTGATTGCTCTAGCCAGGACTTCCAATACTATGTTAAATAGGAGTGGTGAAAGTGGTCATCCTTGTCTGGTTCCTGTTCTTAGAGGGATAGCTTTCAGTTTTTCTACTGGCACAAAAACAGACACACAGATCAATGGAATAGAATTGAGAGCCCAGGAATAAGTGCACACATCTATGGACAGCTAATTTTTGACAAGGGAGCCAAGAATATACAATGGAGAAAGGAAAGTCTCTTCAACAAATGGTGTTGAGAAAACTCGACAGCCACATGCAAAAAAAAAAAAAAAAATGAAAGTAGACCATTTTCTTACACCATACACAAAAAATAAACACAAAATGGATTAAAGACTTGCATGTAACACATGAAACCATGAAACTTCTAGAATAAAACATAGGCAGTATGCTCTTCTACATAAGTCTTAGCAATATATTTTCAAGTACTGTGTCTCACTGGACAAGGGAAACAATAGAAAAACAAATGGGACTACATCAAACTAAAAATCTTCTGCACAGCAAAGGAAGCCATCAACAAAATAAAAAGACAACCTAACAATTGGGAGAAGATATATCTGACAAGGGGTTAATCTCCAAAATATATAGAGAACTCACACATCTCAACAACGAAAAAACTAACAACCCAATTTAAAAATGGGCAAAAGACCCGAAGAGACATTTCTCCAAAGAAGATGTACAGATTGCCAACAGACACATGAAAAGATGTTCAACACCATTATCTATCAGGGAAATGCAAATCAAAACTACAATGAGATATCATCTCATGCCCAGCAGAATGGCTATAATTAACAAGACAGGAAACAACAAATGTTGGAGAGGAAGTGGAGGGAAGGGGACTCTCATACACTGCTTGTGGGAGTGCAAACTGGTGCAGTCACTATGGAAAACAGTATGGAGATTCCTCAAAAAATTAAGAATAGAACTACCATATGATCCAGCTATTCCACTGCTTATCCAAAGAACATGAAAACACCAATACATAAAGGTACATGCACCCCTGTGCTCATTGCAGCATTGTTCACAATAGCCAAGACTTGGAAGCAAACTAAGTGCCCAGCAAGGGATGAATGGATAAAGATATGGTATATATACACAATGGAATACTACTCAGTCGTAAGAAATGATGAAATTTAGCCATTTGTGACAACATGGATGGACCTTGAGGGTATTATGCTAAGCAAAATAAGTCAGAGGGAGAAGGTCAAAAACTATGATCTCACTCATAAGTAGAAGATAAAAACAACAAAAAACAAACAAATAGAGACAGAGATTAGATTGTTGGTTACCAGAGGGGAAGGGAGGGAAGAGGGCAAAAGAGATGATTTGGCACATGTGTGTGGTGATGGATTGTAATTAGTATTTAGGTGGTGAACATGATATAATCTATGCAGAAATAGAAGTATAAGGATGTACACCTGAAATTTCTACAATGTTATAAACAAGTGTTACCTGCAATAAAAAAAGGAACTAACCTATACAGATTTCTCTTTTTTCATGATTTTCTCTTGACTTGTTCTGAAGTTTTCTTATTTGTGTCTGTGTGTGTGTGTGTGTGTGTGTGTGTGTGTGTGTGTGTGTGTGTGTGACTGTAAATCAAAATTAGGTGAGTTTATTATGAGCTAGGTCTGAGGACTATAACCTGGGCCTTCCTTCCCCAAGGAAGGGAACCAAAGAAGTGGGGTGTACAGAGTGGTTATATACCGTCTTGGAACAAAGAGCATGCATCACTTATGACAGGAATATATCCTTTAATACTGTCACAAGATACTTAGCTGGCACAGCAGGTCCATGGTCAGCAGGTCAGTGGTCACAAGGTGAGGACAGCAGGTTGGTAATTAATCTGCAGTTTCCAGGAGGAGATGCTTATCCTTAAGGAAATGCTGATATGGAGAGAAGTTACATTCCTATCTTTTTTTTTTAATTTTCATTTCTATTGATGTCTTAATAGTTTATAACATTGTGGGGTTTTAGTCGTACATTATTATTTGTCTGTCACCATATGGATGCATCCCTTCACCCCTTGTGCCTAACCCCCACCCACCTTCCCCCTGGTAACCACCAACCAGTTCTCTCTGTCCGTGTGTTAGTTTATATTCCACATATGAGTGAAATCATGTGGTGTTTGTCCTTCTCTCTCTGGCTTATTTCACTTAACATAATACCCTCTAGGTCCATCCATGTTGTTGCAAATGAGATAATTCTGTCTTTTTTTTATGGCTGAGTAGTATTCTATTGTATATATATATACCACATCTTCTTTCTCCAATCATCAGTCGAGGGACACTTGGGTTGCTTCCATTTCTTGGCTACAGTGAATAATGCTGCAATAAACATAGCGGTGCATAAGCCTCTTGTGATGGTTGATCTCATGTCTGTTGGGTAGATGCCCAAGATTGGGATTGCTGGATCATAAGGTATTTCTATTTTTAATTTTTTGAGGAATCTCCATACTGTTTTCCATATAGGTTGCACCAGTTTGCATTCCCACCAGCAGTGAATGAGGGTTCCCATTTCTCCACAACCTTTCCAGCATTTGTTGTTTTTTGTCTTGGTGATTATAGCCATTCTAATGGGTGTAAAGTGATATCTTAGCATAATTTTGATTTGCATTTCCCTGATGATTAGTGATGTTGAACATCTTTTCATGTGTCTGTTGGCCATGAGTATATCTACCTTGGAAAAATATCTGTTCATATCCTCTGCCCATTTGTGATTGGGTTATTTGGTTTTTTGTTGTTCAGTTGTATGAGTTCTTTATATATTATGGAGAGTAATCCCTTGTTGGATATACAATTTGCAGATATTTTCTCCCAGCTGGTGGGTTGTCTATTCATTTTGACCCTGGTTTCATTTGCCTTGTAGAAGCTCTATAGTCTGATGAAGTCCCACTTATTTATTTTTTCTTTTGTTTCCCTTGTCCGAGTAGACATGGAATCCAAAAGTATCCCTTTATGACCAAAGTCAATTAGTGCACTGCCTATATTTTCTTCCAGGAGTTTTATAGTTTCAGGTCTCACTTTCAGGCCCTAAATCCATTTTGAGTTGATTTTTGTGTATGGCGATAGAAGATGGTCTACTTTCATTCTTTTGCATGTGGCTGTCCAATTTTCCCAGCACCAATTATTAAAGAGACTTCCCTTTCTCCATTGTATGTTCTTTGCTCCTTTGTTGAAGATTAGCTGTCCATAGGTGTGTGATTTTATTTCTGGGCTTTCAATTCTGTTTCATTATTCTGTGTCTATTTTTGTAGCAGTACCATGCTGTTTTGATTACTATAGGTGTATAGTATATTTTGAAATCAGAGATTGTGATGCTTCCAGCTTTGTTCTTTTGTTTCAGGATTGCTTTAGCTATTTGGGGTCTTTTGTTGTCCCATACAAATTTCAGTATTTTTTTGTTCTATTTCTGTAAAGAATGACATTGGTGTTCTGACTGGGATTGCATTGAATCTGTTTATTGCTTTAGGTAGTATGGACATTTTAACTATGTTTATTCTTCCAACTCATGTGCATGGAATATTTTTCCATTTCTTTATGTCTTCATCAATTTCTTTCAACAGTGTCCTGTAGTTTTCATTGCACAGGACTTTCACTTCCTTGGTTAAATTTATTCCCAGATATTTTATTCTTTTTGTTGCAACTGTAAGTGGGATTGTCTTTTTGAGTTCTCTTTCTGTTAGTTCATCATTAGCATATAGAAATGCAACTGATTTTTGTCAGTTGATTTTATACCCTGCCACTTTGCTGTAGTTGTTGATTATTTCCAGTAGTTTTCCAATGGATTTTTTGGGGGGTTTTCTATGTACAAGATCATGTCACCTACAAATAGTGAGAGTTTCACTTCTTCATTGCCTATTTGGATATCTTTTATTTCTTTTTCTTGTCTATTAGCTCTGTTCCAAACCTCCAGTACTATGTTGAATAGGAGTGGTGAGAGTGGGCACCCTTGTCTTGATCCTGTCCTCAAAGGAATGGCTTTCAGTTTTTCCCCATTGAGTAGGATATTAGCTGTAGATTTGTCATATATGGCCCTTATTCTGTTGAGATACTTTCCTTCTATACCCATTTTGTTGAAAGTTTTTACCATAAATGGATGTTGGATCTTGTGGAATGCCTTCTCTGCATTGATTGAGATGATCATGTGGTTTTTATTCTTCATTTTGTTAATGTGGTGTATCACGCTGAGTGATTTGCAGATGTTGAACCATCCCCATGTCCCTGGTATAGATCCCACTTGATCATGGTGTATGATCTTTTTGATGTATTGCTGTATTTGGTTTGCCTATATTTTTTGAGGATTCTTGCATCTATGTTCATCAGCAATATTGGCCTGTAGTTTTCCTTCTTTGTATTGTCCTTGTCTGGCTTTTGTATCAAGGTGATGTTGGCCTCGTAGAATGTGTTAGGAAGTATTCCATCTTCCTCTATTTTTTAGGAAGAGTTTGAGAATAGGTGTTAAATCTTCTTTGAATGTTTGGTAAAATCCTCCTAGGAAGCCATCTGGTCCTGGACTTTTATTTTTGGGGAGGTTTTTGATTACTGTTTCAAACTTTTTACTTGTGATTTGTCTATTCAGATTCTCTATTTCTTCTTGATTCAGTTTTGGGAGGTTGTATGCATCCAAGAATTTGTCCATTTCCTCTAGGTTGTCCAATTTGTTGGCATATAGTTTTTCATAGTATTCTCTCATAATCCCTTGTATTTCTGTGGTATCCCTTGTAATTTCCCCTTTTTCATTTCTAATTATATTTATTTGAGCCTTCTCCCTTTTTTTATCAGTGAGTCTGTTTTGTTGATTTTGTTTATCTTCTCAAAGAACCAACTTTTTGTTTCATTGATCCTTTCTACTGTTTTTGTTTGTTTGTTTGTTTCAATTTCAGCTATTTCTGTTCTGATTTTTATTATTTCCCTCCTTCTTCTAATTCAGGGCTTTGTCTGTTCTTTTTCTAATTCTGTTAGGTGTAGCTTAAGATTGTTTATTTGGGAATTTTCTTGTTTGTTAAGTTGGGCTTGTATTGCTATGAATTTCCCTCTCAGGACTGCTTTTGCAGCATCCCACATGAGTTGGTATGGTGTGTTTTCCTTTTCATGTGTCTCCAGATAGCTTTTGCTTTCTCCTTTAATTTCATGAACAATCCATTGGTTGTTCAGTAGCATGTTGTTTAGTCTCCACATCTTTGTCCCTTTCCCAGTTTTTTTCTTGCAGTTGATTTCTAGTTTCATGTATTATGATCAGAAAAGATGCTTGTAATGATTTCAATCTTCTTAAGTTTATAGAGGTTTCCCTTGTTTCCTAATACATGGTCTATCCTTGAGGATGTTCTATGCATGCTTGTGAAGAATGTGTAATCTGCTGGTTTTGGGTGGAGTGCCCTGTATATATCTATTAAGTCCATCTCATCTAGCCTTTCATTTAAGTCCATTATTTCCTTATTGATTTTCTGTCTGGATGATCAATCCATTGATGTAAGTGGGGTGTTAAGATCCCCTACTATTATTGTGTTGTTGTTAATATCTCCTTTTAGGATTTTTAGTAGTTGTTTTATGTATTTTGGTACTCCTGTGTTGGGTGCATCGATATTTACAAGTGATATGTCTTCTTGGTGAAGTATCCCTTTTATCATTATATATTGCCCCTGTTTGTCTCTCATTACCTTTTTTATTCTGAGGTCTACTTTGTCTGATATAAGTATGGCAACTCCTGCTTTCTTTTGTTTGCCATTAGCTTGGAGTATTGTTTTCCATCCTTTTACTTTGAGTCTGTGTTTGTCTTTAGAACTGAGATGTGTTTCCTGGAGGCAGCACATTGTTGGATCTTGGTTTTTAATCCACCTTGCCACCCTATGTCTTTTGATTGGAGAATTCAATCCATTTACCTTTAGAGTGATTATAGATATATCAGGGTTTAATGTTGGTATTTTATTGGTCATTTTCTGGTTCTTTTGCATTTCCTTCCTTTCTTGTCACTTGTGTTTCAGACTGCCACTTCAGCCTGGTAGTTCTGCGTGATGATTCTCTTGGTTTTCTCTTTATTTGTCATATGTGTTTCTCTTCTGGTTATTTGTTTATTGGTTACCGTGAGGTTTATATAAAAGTTCTTCTGGATAAGACAGTCCATTTTCTGATGTCTTTTGTTTCCTTCAACTAAGTCAATTCAATCGCTTTCCTTTTCCCCTTCTAATTTATTGTTGTCACTACTTATTCCATCTTGTGTTGTGATTGTGTGTTAACAGTGATGAGTTTAAATTCATTTTTGATGTTTTCCAACTGTAGTTTTTCTGATTTAGTCTCCCTGTTTTTCTCCTTGCTCACAACTTTGTATCCCCTTTCTCTTTGTTCTTTTTTAGGCCTAAGGGCCTTCTTGAGCATTTCTTGTAGTGGGGGTCTTGTGGTAATGAACTCCCTTAGATTTTTTTTATCAGAGAAAGTTATTATTTCTCCATTATATTTGAAGGATATTTTCACTGGATAAAGTATTCTTGTCTGAAGGTTTTTGTCTTTCAGGATTTTGAATATGTCATTCCAGTCTCTCCTAGCCTGTAGAGTTTCTGTTGAGAAATCAGCTCAGAGCCTGATGGGGTTTCCTGTGTATGTTATTTTGTTTTTTTAACAGCTGCCCTGCATATTTTCTTTGTCATTCACTCTTGCTAATTTTGCTATTATGTAGAGTGGACTTTGTCTTTTCCTGTTTGTATATTTAGGTGATCTATTGACTTCATTCACTGTTATTTCCATCTCTTTCCCCAGGTTTGGGAAGTTCTCTGCTATTATTTCTTTGAACAAACTCTCTGCTCCTTTTTCCTTTTCTTCTCCTTCCGGAATACCTATTATCCTTATGTTACTTTTCCTAATTGAGTCTGATATTTCTTGAAGAATTTCTTCATTTCTTTTTAGTCTTAGTTCTCTCTCCTCCTCTATTTGGAGTGTTTCTGCATGGCTATCCTCAATAATGCTAATTCTTTCCTCCATATTATCAGTTCTGGTCTTTAAAGACTTTATGGTTTTCTTTATGGTTTCAATCTCTTTTGTGAGGAATTTCCTGAATTTGTTGACTTGTTTCTCTGTGTTCTCTTGTAATTCATTGAGTTTTTTAATGATAGCTATTTTGAATTCCCTGTCATTTAGGTTATAGATTTCTGGGACTTCAGGGTTGGTTTCTGGGTGTTTGTCATTTTCCTCTTGGTCTGGAGACTTAAGATACTTTTGCATAGAGCTGGCTGATTTATCCTTGCTATTCTTCAACTTGATAATTTCTGGTCCTGCAGTTTCCACTTGTTGCTACTGGGTGGAGGTCATGGGTGGTGTTTTCTGAGCCTGCTGCAATCCCTGGAGGGACTGTGCTGAAGCACAGGTTGTGTGGGGGGAGGGTATCTCTCTTTTGCCTGTCCAACTGGGGGACTGACTTTCTGGCTGTCATGGGGCATTGACCGCACCCCTGCAACAATTCATCATTGATTCCTGGTAGGGATCTCTCAACAGTCTGTGAGAGCACCTGGATGGTGATAGCTTTCCCTGCAGAGTGCCGCCCCTTCCCCCTCTCTGTCTGTGAGCCGTGCTGTCTTTGCTGGTCAGATGGGGAGGGGGAGTAGATTTTCTTACCTCTCTTCAAGTCCTCTGGGGCTTCCCATGTCTCCACCATCAGATGTACGAGGCAAGGGTCTCTTAGAAGTCCTTCATATGGTATGTTTGATTGACCTCTGTTGGTATGCAAATGATGTTTTTGTTGTGTCTTAGGGGGCAGAGATTCAAAGAGGGAATCTCACTCTGCCATGATGCTGACATCACTCCTTTTTATTCATGTTTAAAATTAAAATTTTAAACTATTTGCATGAATTTTATCATTCAACTTTATATTGTACAATGCCAGTTTTGAATGCAAATATTAGAGCATTTCAGTCATATGTAGAATCAGCAAAATTATCCAATTAAAATTTCATAACTAGTGCATGCACTCATATTTCATTCTTACCAGAAAAGTGGAAATGCCCAAACTGACTCAACTGCTTTTATTTTATTTCTTGATTAGCTCACAATCTACCAAAATTCTACCTTTTTCATGAGTAAGGAAAACCTGAAAAGTAAAAGAGCTCTTGGTGGCTCTTTCTTCCCTCTTCCTTCTTTCATCATTTTCAGAGTAATAGTTGGCTAATACAGGGAAGTAACAGCAGTAAAAAAGGATACAATAGGGTTTCTTGTCATTAGTCTTTTTAAGAATACAGTTGCCCTTCTTCATTCAAAGCAAGTTCTGGTTGGCTCTCACTGAATCCACATTTCATGGTTCCACTGGAATTCTATCCTCTTGAGGCATTATGAATGCTATATGGAGTTGGGGCAACAAGAAATAGTGGACATGCATATTACATGCAATTTCTCTGTTCACTCACATACTCCATTGTCTCATTGGAGTTCACAAATTCAAGGACAATATTACTAAGAATTTCAAGACAGGGACAGGAGATCATTGAACCAAGTGTGGTGCCCTTCAGAGTGCAGGGTCCTGTGTGATTGCATAGGTTGCACCCTCATGAAGCCAGCCCTGATTCTGGTTGAGGGGTACAGCTTGACTGATGGGAGCAGCCTTGAAGAGACCACCTGCCAAGTTATGCCTTTCAACCTCAGGTGGTAGACAATGAATTATTCATGGGTCGTAAAAGGCTGGTCCTCTTGCTTCAAGGCAGACCCATACTGGTGGGATTTTTGATCCTAAGCCCCTTTGTCTTCCCCTTGGATCTGCCTAAGGCTAGACTTTACCTGAGACCACATTCTTGTTTGTCTCCTCTTTCCCTCACTCTCAGGTGTCTCTTGAAAAACATGTGAATCTGTCCCTGGCTTTGTTTCTATGGAACCCAACCCAACACAGCATTTGTTTCCCAAATCCAAGATATTTAAGCTTTCTTATTTGAAATCTGGTAATTGATGTTAATGTGTACACCTAGAAAGATTCTGTTACATGTATATTAAACTTGTGGTTTTAGAGATTGAGATGGGACTGCTTTCTCCCACTTTGCAGGAGCATATGTCTACTGGAGTGACTATGCTGGTAGTTCCTAGACATAGGCATGGACTTCAGAATAAAAAGAAATTATCTGGGAGGAAGAAGGCAGTTTTGCAATGGGTATTAGAGGAACAGCCACTAGGAACAGAATTATAATTCATGAAAGGTTCAGGTAATTATTGGCCTAAAGAAACTACTTTTCACTTGGTGAGTAGGCAATCTTTAATGATTCCTTAAAGAATCAAGATAACAATGAGGGTACAACTTGTCAACTGTATTGGTCACAAAGCATGAAGAAATAATTTATCTGAAGGTAAGAGAGAATGAGAGAGAAAGAGAGAACACAACTAAGCTACTTGTGTGTATATAGGTCATGTAAAGACTCAGTTCCCTATTCTCTCAAACAAAAGAAATAGACTAGATGAGAGACTACACCTTTCTTCTCTCATCAGTCTAATCTTCCAGCTCTCTAGTTCTCAGGGCCTAACAACATTTGAAAATGGCTTTAAAAAAAAAATCTATGTTAAAGTCATTTTATTTTTGACTGACTGAATATGATGCTTTGAAAGAGTTTCTAATTTTTTTTCATATATGTATTTCAGAGGAATAAAGCAGTGGCTTTTCATAGTATCTGGAATATCACTTCAACTTAGTCATAAGACAAAACTGAAAACTTTTCTGTAATTTTTATCTGGACTATCAATTTCAGCACAAAAATTGTAATGTGTTCTAGTGGTTGCTTCCCTAATCACTAGAATGGCTTTGTAGATGTATAATAGGGCATGAAAGATACAAATAGCTTTAGCCAACTCTGTTGCTCTAATTGACCCTTCTCCCCAAGTCATATGTAAATTGGTCAAAACCCTGATAATCTGACTCTAGCTCCTCCATCTAACATGATCTCTTATCAGAACACTACAGAATGCTGATGGTCCCAACTCCTTCTGCTCGAAGGTCACCTGTCTCCTACCTTGTAGGTTGGCAATGTGATTGCAAGGCATGATTATCTCTTTTGCTTCATTTTCCTGAATGCTGCATTATGAAAACATCTGTGCTCAGTTTCAGTTTACTTTTTTTTTTCTCATCCTGAGTTCCTGAATTCTAATTATCCTTACAAAATATTTCAACTGGTTTCATTTTTCATCCATTTACCTGAGGGCATGCTGATGTACTACAGTTTGGAAGCCATCCATTAATGCAATTTTCCCTTGTTAATAAGCCTTCTTTGACCAACTCGTTTTCAGAACTCCCACTGCATATACACTCTGTTCTCACAATGTGCTTCTTAATACATTTTTCTCTTCCATTTCCTCTTCCTCGCCTTTCCTTCCAACAAACATTTTATGTTACTAGTAGTATGTAAGTGTTTCCCTTGCTTTATACCCTTGCTAACAATTGGTACTATCAGATTTTGTTTAGTTTGGACCATATAGTTTGTGTAACATGGTATCTCACTGTGATTTTAATTAGCATTTTATTAATTGCTAAATGAGTTACGCATCTTCCCACATATGTATTGGCCACTTGTGTTTTCTCTTCTGTGAAATGCCTTTTACTAACATTTCAAGCAGGTTGCCTTTTTAAAAAAATATAATCTAGATAATTTTTTCCTTTTTATTTCTATGTCTTTCAAACATTTTCTTCTAGTTTTTGTCTTATGTTTTACTGTTTGGTGTTTTGGGGTTTTTTTAGTGGACCAAAGTTATTAATTTTAATGTAATCAAGTGCATAAATCTTTTCTCTTGACTAGTGCTTTAGTTTTCTTCTTAAATAAAACTCTATATCCTGAGGACATTAAGATTCTATCTCGTATTTTCTTCTAATGCTTATAAAATTTCACCTTTCACATTTAAGTTATTTTTCTCTATGAAATTTATTTAGCATATCATGAATTAGAGATCCAACTGCATATGGTTGCATTTAAAAAACTGTATAAATCAGGATTTCTTTGTCAATAATATGCTAACTATATTAAGAAGAAAGAGATGTAATACAGTGAATTATGTGCATTCAAAAATCTTGGGAGAGTTGGAGGAATAGGCTCTAGTTTGGCTTTCCAGGAATGATTTTCAACAAACGCATAAATGGCTAAGGGAACAGTTACATCTGTTAGCATCAGGAAGTGATAGAACAAGAGGTTCTGTGACAACTGTTGGCTCCATGATAATAGCACCTTAGCTGTGCTCTAGAAAAAAGATGGTAGCTTCACAAACTGTTTGGTCCACAGACATACGTATCATCATATTGGATGTCTTGAATGCAAATATTTTCTCTGTACTTCATTTGGTTCTGAATTTAAATCTCATGTCAACCAATTTATTGGTAGGAAATGAACCATATCAGGACCCTACCTGCAAGAGAGTTTATGAAGTTTGGTATTTAGCTTTCTAGATGCTTTGGTACAGAAAGGCCCAGCAGGAGGCAGTAAGAACAGCTGTCAAGCTAGTCAATCTACTATATTCATGTCAATAATAAAATGTCTCAATTATGTGTATTGAATTATCCATTTGTTCCTCCATGAATTGTAATGTTACTTAGGTCACACATATGGTGAAATTTCCATATATGCAAGGAGTGATAGCTGGATTGCCTATTCATTTCATGAGTAAATTTATCCTTGCATCAAACCATAGTGTTTTAATCACTATAGCTCTATAATTTAATCTTTATATCATGTAGAGCAAGCATCTCTCTTATCCCAACACATATACTTAACTTATTCTTCTTTAGGAGTGACTTAGCTATTCTTGAGAGTTGCACTTCTATATAAACCATAGAATCAACTTTTTAAGGTCTTGAAAAAACTGGACTTGCATAGAATTGAATAGGTATTACTTAATATCAGGTACTTTTATTGTATCTTGTGAAATGATAATATGGGTTTTCCCCTTAGATTGATTAATATGCTGATATACATCAACAGATTTTCTAATATAAACAATTGTTATATTTGTAGAAATGTTTTCATAAGATTGAAATGATTTGTTCCTTGAAATCTTTGTAGAATTATCCTATGAAATATGTATTATGTTACATGGCAAAGGTGAAAGCATTCTGAAGAAGTAATTAAGGTCCCTGATCAGTTGACTCAGTTAATCAAAAGGAAGAATTTCCTGGGTGGGCCTGACCTACTTGGATAAGCCCTTTAAAAGAGGGTTGAGAGGTGGGAGACTTGAAGCAGCAGGCTCTCTCTCCTTATTGCAGTCTTTGATAAAGCTGGCTGCCATAAAAATACTACAGCAACAAAGAAATGAATTCTACCAAGAAAAACAGGAGCTTAGAAGAAGGCCACAAGAGACAGGTGAGACCACTGCCCCAGATGACACCAGACTGCAGCCTCATTACACCTGAAGGAGGGCCCAGATGAGCAGTACCCAAACTCCTAACTCATAAAAAGCTGTGAGATGATGAATTGGTGTTATTGCAGCAACTAAGTTTATGATAATTTGTCACAGAGCATAGATAACTAATATGATTTCTTTAATTTGAAGTGTTTTTTTAGCACATCTTGGTGATCTAACATTTTATCTTGCCTCCTAAAACATTCAGCCCCTTAACAATTATTGTTATTATCCTAAAATTTTAGTGAGGCTCTTTTAAACATTTAATTGCTTTTCTTTTTTCATTCTACCCTTACATTATCCATCTTAACTGATAAGTTGGGTACACTTACATTTATTTTTATTTCTTAATCATTTGGATTTTTTAATATCATCTAACTTTTTCTTTGTTTTGCTTTTTCTATGCTCTTTTTCTCCCTTTTCTGCTCTTTGTTTTTTATCTTATTTTTTAAACAGACTATTTTTTAGAGCAGTTTTAGGAAACTTGAAGCAGTTTAGAAAAGTTGAACTGAAAGTAGAGAATTCCCATATACTCCCTGTTCCCCACCCCAGCCTCCCCCACTATCAACTTCCCCTCCAGAGGAGTACATTTGTTATAACTGATGAATCTACACTGAGATGTCATTATCGTTCAATGCCCATTGTATTAGTATTCACTCTTGATGTTACATATTCTATGGGCTTGCACAAACGTATAATGACATGTATCTACTATTATAGTATCATGCAGAATAGTTTTATTGACCTAAAAATCCTCTGGTGCTCTGCCTATTCATCCCTCTCTCTCCCATAACACCTGGAAACTACTGATCTTTTTACTGTCACTATAGTTTTAGCTTCTCTGGAGTGTTATATAGTTGAAATCAGAGAGTATGCAGTCTTTCAGGTTGGCTTCTTTTACTTAGTAATATGCATTTAAATTTCCTCTATGTCTTTTCATGGCTTAATTGTTCCTTTCTTTTTAGCTCTGAATAATATTCCATTGTCTGGATGTACCACAGTTTATTTATCTATTTACCACGGAAGGACATCTTGATTGCTTCCATGGTTTAGCAATTATGAATAAAGCTGCTTTGAACATGTGTTTGCAGGTTTTTGTGTGAAAATGTTTTTAACTCCTTTGGGTAAACGCCAAAACCACAACTGAACACAGAAACACAACGTCTGGGTCATATGGTAAAAGTATATTTAGTTTTGTAGGAAACTGCCAAGCTGTCTTCCAAAGTGGTATACGATTTTGCATTCCAATGAGCTATGAATGCTCCACATCCTTGCTAGCATTTGCTGTTGTCAGTGTTCCATATTTTGGCCATTCTGATGGGTGCATAGTGGTAGCTGATTTTTGTTTTTAATTTCCATTTCCCTGATGACATATGATGTGGAACATCTTTTCATATGTTTATTTGCTATCTGTATACCTTCTTTGGTGAGGTGTCTGTTGAGGTATTTTGACCATTTTTTAATCATGTTGTTTATTTTCCTTTTGTTGAGTTTTAAGAGTTCTTTGTGTATTTTGGATAATAGTGTTTTATCAGATGTGTCTTTTGCAAATATTTTTTCCCAGTCTCTGGCTTGTGTTATTCTCATTCCAAGTCAGGGTCTTTCATAGAGCTGAAGTTTTTAATTTTAATGAACTCTAACTTATCAATTATTTCTTTCATGGATCCTGACTTTGGTGGTGTATCTAAAATGTCATCACCGTACCCAAGGTTAAATAGATTTTATGATATCTTCAAGGAGTTTTGCAATTTACATTTATGTCTAGGATGCATTTTGAGTTAATTCTTGTTAAGGGTGTAAGGTTTGTGACTAGATTTATTTTTTTACATGTGAATTTTCAGTTGTTCCAGTACCACTTTTTGAAGATGGTTTTTAATCTCCACTGTATTACCATTACTCCTTTGTGGAAGATCAGTGGACTATATTTATGTGGGTTTATTTCTGGGCTGTCTGTTCCATTGATCTATTTGTCTATTCTTTTGCCAATACCACATTGTTTTTATTACTGTAATTTCATAGTAAGTCTTGAAATTGAGTTTTGTCAGTCCGACTTTCTTCTCCTTTAATACTGTTTTGGCCATTCTGGGTCTTTTGCTTGCTCTTTATTTTTAATAAATTTTTGTTTTCAGTTACCTAACTTTTGGTTTGAAAATAATATGCTAGTACTCTACACCGTGCTTTCTTAATTTCCTTTTTTTAGTAGTTATACTTGAAATTTTAACATACAGAATTACATTAATAACTCAAACACTTTAGGTTAATTTTTATTTCATCAATCTCCTGAATTACATGTATTTTTTGTACAGTATTTTAGTCCTACATTTATTTTGTATGCCAATTCTTATCATTATTCATTTTCATAGAACATTTTTGTCTAGTTGTATCATATTTATTTATTATTTGCTACTTCTAATGTCTAGATTTTCATGCCTTCCATCTGGGGTTATTATTCTCATTGAAGTATGTACTTTAGAAATTCCTTTAGTGAAATTCAGTTGGTGATAAACTCTAACTTT
Organism: Tapirus indicus; assembly: GCA_031878705.1. Lineage (NCBI taxonomy): Eukaryota > Metazoa > Chordata > Mammalia > Perissodactyla > Tapiridae > Tapirus > Tapirus indicus. The sequence goes on from CM062936.1 coordinate 5,591,848, forward strand.
TACTTGTTTTGAATATGTTTGTTTTGCCCTCATTCTTGAAGGAGTTTTTTTGGGTATACAATTCTATATGGTAAGATCAAGGCTAAGAGAAGTCCACAGGGTAAGAACTCATGAATATAAGTGCCATTTGTGGCTGACACACCAGAAAGATAATGACCCTTGGGTACTTTTACACGGTGTTCCAGGCTGTTGAATCTAACAGGATTCCCTTAGAACTGGATGAAGAGGAAAGGCCCAGAAAACTATTCCTCGCACTCATGCTCCACTAATGGAGTCCTCTTAAAAAGAAAGACTTACTCAGTGGCCATGCTGTAGTGGCAGCTGACACAGAAGAACTAGAAGGACTGACAACTAGGATATACAACCATGCACTTGGGCTTTGGGGAGGGGAAAAAAGGAGGAAGATTGGCAACAGATGTTAGCTCAGAGTGAATCTTTCCCTGCCAAAAAAAAAAAAAAAAAAAAAGAGAGAGAGAGAGAGAAAAACTTACTTCCCCATGGAAAATGCATGATTATAAGATCTTTGCTGGATCCTAGACATATTCCCTAGGATGTTTCCTCAGGGAAATTATTTCTGATATTACTAGTGAAACTAGTATAGAAATTTGACCTTTTCTTAAAGAAATACTACTTTAGAGCTGGGTAAAAAGGATTTTTAAAACATGATTGACTCTATATACAAGTGGTTCCTTGGATCCTAAATATCATAGTCTGAGAAAAGTCATAGGTTTATAGAATCAAGGGAGTGGCGGGATTTTTAAGCATTTGAGTATGTGTTTGCAAAGTAGATTGGAAAATATGGGTAACCCTAATTAATACAATAAAAATTTGTGATGATTAGAAAAATGTTTTCTATTTGTAATAACTGGTTACATCCAATTTAGTGCATGTATGCATCTGTGTGTGTAAGATCCACCCCTTATTGAATCTACAACTAAAAATGATATATTGTTTATACTAAGGAAAATAAAATGGATGGCGAACAGACAAGGCATCTAATACTGAGATTTGAAGGATATGGGGCAAAAACAGGGGGCTCTGCGAGACAAGCTGTGATTGGGAAGGGAATTATGTTGGTGGAAACTAAATTTCTGTGTATTGGTTCTAAGGCATGCTTCTTACTGGAGGCCTTCCAGACAATGATGTAGGTTTTTAGAAGAATGCTTTTCAGTTAAAAGTTGTTCCTACCAGAGTTCATGGAAAAAATGGTTGAACCTATATGAGCTGTGAATCTGTTTGGATTTGATTTGGGACCTGGTAACAACATAGATTCAAGAGTGGTTTTGGGGGGTTCAAGTCAAAGAATCAGATCAACAGCAGGATATGGAGCATTTGGAATTGTAAGTGAGACCTAATCTCTGAGGAAGGTATGGACAGAGACTGTTGGGCATAAAGCAATTCCAAGTAGAAAATGAATCAAAGTGTTGGGAAAGGAATCATGATATAGGAAAAATAAGTATGTGGTTTGGAGACCTACTAACCTGGACACCAAAGCTTGAACTACTTTTTATTAGCTTGGGAAATAAGCCATTTTAACTTTTTGTGTCTTATTTCTTATATAAAACACACAAACTAGCAATTATAAAACCTACCTCACAGAGTTACTGTGAGGACTATAGGTCGTAGAAGAACAATATTCTTGGCACATAATAAGGACTCAATAAATGGCAGTTTTTTTTTTCCTTACCCATAGTCCATGTGGATATTAGAAAGCCATGTACTTGTGAGGAACAGATGTAGCCTAAGAGACATCTCTGTCTCTCTGTCTCTGTCACTCTTTTTCCATCTGTCATATTTATCTACATCTATGTATTCATATTTTTATTGTGGCAATTTTCTCAAGGCTTCTACAACAACTAGATTTTTTTTCAAAAGGAATGTGAATGTCTTCTAAATAGTATCTAACATGTTTTTAAAACAGTCTATAATATATAACTATATATAGTTATTTTTATTGCTGGGAACTGGCCATAAACTTGTGGCCATAACTGGCCAAACTGGCCATAAACCTATTATATATAAAAATCCATTTATTTATATAAAGCAAAACATGAAGTACCCAGTATATTTAGGTTTGTGAACAAACATATTATTGAACATAACCCCAGGGAAAGAACAATGATCAAATACTTACAGTTAGTTTTCAGTTACAAATTCTACTGACTTAATGCTGAGATTAGTTGGTTACCTTTTTGATTCATCTAATGAAGTAAAATAGACTAAGAAGTCTTTGCTACTTCAATTTGTTAGACAATTTTTCAAGTTGAAATTCTCTTTTCAAAGGGGAATGACATTGTAATTGAACACTATCTTTACTCATTATATAAAAGCATGCTGTGGTGTCATTCCAACACTTGCTTTTGATTTCTGCACAGTTGGGCATTTATAGAATTAGTGAGAAAAAGAGATAAAGGAGAGGTAAGAAGAACAAAGAAGGTAGATCTTGTGAGTAATAATTAGTCATTCACATAGTACACAGAAGTCAAAAAGTACCTGTAGAAAAATTATAAAGATTATTTTCTTCTCTATTTATTTAATGATATCTATAAAAGAAGATTTAAGTTATTAAGGTAAGTGAAAAATCACGAATGCAAGTGTCCCAGCAAGGTAATTCTTAGAATCAATATCATGCCAACTAGCAATAAGTATTATTAGTACATTTCATGTGCAACATAATTCTCCACAAATTACAAAATGGCTTGTCATTTTGAGATTTTTTGTCATTAGTAACTATTCACCATTATTTTTTAAAATAATGACATTTATATATGTAACGCTATTCACTCAATGTATTAAAAAGTCTTATTTACAATTTAAAAATGTAAATTCTTAAATAATGGTGGTGATTATCTTTCTCATATACTTATTCTTTAAACACTCATGTGCCTAGTATTGGACTAGGCACCAGGAAGCTCTCAATTTAGTGTGGGACAAACACATATATATAGTATATACAGGCATACCTCAGAGATCTTACGGGCTTGGTTCCAGACCACTGCAGTAAAGCTAACATCGCAATAAAGTGAGTTACAATTTTTTTGGTTTCCCAGTGCATATAAAAGTTATATTTACACTATACTGTATTCTATTAAGTGTGCAATAGCATTATGTCTAAAAAACCATGTATACACCTTAATTGAAGATACTTTATGGCTAAAAAGTGTTAACTATCATCTGAGCCTTCAACAAGTTGTCATCTTTTTCCTGGTAGAGGGTCTTGTAAAAAATACAATATCTGCAAGACACACTAAAGTGAAGCACAATAAAACGAGGTATGCCTGTATGTTATACATATATATGTAAATATATTATATAAATAATTATGTACAATGATGCAACATTATAGAAATAAGTAAATTAATTGGCTTAAATCTACAAACAAGCCCTTGCATATCATTTGGCTGGGTGATGGATGCAGCATATTGGGTTGTTGTTTCCAAGAGTTTAAAGGACACTCTTGCCGTGGATGCGTGGTAGGCAGAATGACTTCCCTACCCTTTACCTTGGCCTTAGCTACATGACTTGATTTTTGTCAACTAATTATTAGAAGACTGAACATAAGTGGAGTCTTGAAATGTGCATATATGTTTGGGCTGCCTTGGTGGGCTCCTGACATCACCATGAGAAAAGCATACCCCATGTCTGCCTCTTTAGCCTAGGCCCTGATATAAGACACGTGGAGCATACTTGAACTTGAGCTGTAGCCTGAAGCCAAGCTGACTCGGTCCAGTCAAGCCCAGCTAAGATCAGCCAAATCTCATCTAACATAAATATCTCTGAGTGAGGAAAATAGACATTTGTTGTTGTAAGCCACTAAACATTTGAGAGTGTCTCTTATAGATCATTATTGTGAACAGTGATTGCATATGGTTTAAGTAATGAAATTTTAAAAAATAGGAAAATCTTAGCATATAGCAAACATTCTCAACTGGGGAAAATTTTGCCCCCAAGGGGACATTTGGTAATGTCTGGAGACATTTTTGGTTCTCACAGATTGGGAGGTGCTACTGGCATCCAGGCCAGAGTGTCAGTAGTGCCGAGGATGATCATCCTTGGCTTATAAACTTAAATTAGGTGTTGAAATAAATCAAATATATGAGAAAAATGCATAGTTTTTTAGTGAAGATTTGAATTACTGGCAAAATGTTCACCAAAAACCTCACTAATGTAGCCACTAAATTGTCATATATCAATCCTTCTCCATTCTCACTGCTTTTTTTTTAAGTCAGTCTTGTTTTTTCACTTAGAATATTATGCCTTGGAATGCTTTCCTGATTCCAATATTTCTTGCGATTCCAATCTACCTTGTATATTGCTACCAGTTTAATCTTTTGTAAAGTTCCATTTTGATCATATTGCACAGAGAACTTTCATAAGTAATTTTTATGACTTCCAAAATCTTTCAGATGTTGACAAGACTAGATTCTAGAATTTCTCCTTCAAGAAAGTCAGACCCACTGTCTTACAAATATACTATCTTTTATTGCATATAGCATTTATTTTAATTGAATATTACTCATTTATTCTCACATTGAATCTATCTTTTAATGCTTGTTCAAGTCAAACCATCCATGCAAAACAGTTTATTTTCTTCCAAGTGAAGGCTTTAAAGCATATGTGTGCATGCAACTAAAGTATACGTAATGTAAGCATTTTTTATTAGTCCGACATATCTAATTTATTATCTGCTTTTCTCCCTGAATTTGGTACACAAAGGAAAGAAAAACCTGGTAATTAAACAAGTTAAAAATCACAAACCTTGGAAAATGGATGAAATCTATGGAAACAGTATAATAATGTGTATATAAAGATTAAATACAGCACTTTACAGAGTCAAATTTTGAAACGATAATTACAATGATCTAAGCCTGTCATTGGTTAATCTTAATGTAAATAAACCAAGTAAAATTACATTGTGTTGATGGGGAGGGAGGCTTTAAGGTTGCATTTTGAGTCTAATTTTGCTCTATCATAGCACTTATTATAAATACATTATTTTTGTCTATTTGTCTCTTTCCTCTCTGTGTGTGATAACCTGCAGAACAACTACTGTGTACATGTGTGTGTGTTTAGTCTAAATATTATATCCATAATATATCAGAAAAACTGCAAGTGCACAAGTATGTTGTTGAATAACTGAATGAATGCCTGTTACAGCTATACCCTTAGATTCCACATTTTTAAAGAATATCTTTTAAAAACATGATAATGAGTCAGTATGTTAAATAATGCATATAATTGATCAACATAATAATTTCATTAAGAATTTATTTGAAAATGCTCACTGCAGATTCACCTTTACCTATTTGCTACAGTTTCTGATAGAATGTCTGAAATGATTCCATGTGTACTCCTGCTTAGGCATTTACTGCATGGGACTATTGGAATTCCTTATAGGTCACAATTTTATAATCAATTCTAATTGTTTTCGGTTAAGTATCATAATGAACAAGTATTATTCATCATGAGTTTCTCTTTGTTGTAAAATGCCAATCAATGCATTCTTTTAATTTGAAAATTTTGCAAATACATATCAATGGAGTTCTTTTGGAGAGGAACTTCTGAATTATTATGAATCTAAATATCTGAATTAATGCTGTTATTATTGGAATTTCTTTATCTTTAAGATATATTAGAGGGCCGGCCCGGTGGCGCAGCCGTTCAGTTCGCGCTTGGCAGCCCAGGGTTCGCCGGTTCGGATCCCGGGCGCCCGCCGACGCACTGCTTGTCAGCCATGCCGTGGCGGCGTCCCATATAGGGTGGAGGAAGATGGGCACGGATGTTAGCCCAGGGCCAGTCTTCCTCGGCAAAAAGAGGAGGATTGGCAACGGATGTTAGCTCAGGGCTGGTCTTCCTCACCAAAAAAAAAAAAAAAAAAAAAAGATATATTAGAATCAGAAAGTATCAATAAACTTCAAGTAAACTGTGAAATATTTTAAAATCACTACCTGTGGGTAATAGTATGTTAACTGATCATGTATCTGATGGTATGGCAAAGTTAATTTCATTAATAAAAGTTGTCTTTATATTAATAAAAGCAGAATGTTCTTTAATTTGAATAGTTTGATTGAAATTAAATGAATGCCAATAGAAAATGCTCTCTGACACAAAAAGTAGAATGAAATTACCACTAAATTGTAATGTGAACACAAGATCAAATGGAATATATAAAATACTAAAACTTATATACATTAGTTTTTATTTGATTTCAACAATTAGCACTCCTTCTTTGAAACATTTTGTTCTTGGAATTTAAATTAAATTCTCAGTCTCTAATATATGTATCATCCTACTTTAATTCTTATTGAATATTAAAATATCACAGAAATGCTCTAACATTTTAGGGTAAAGAATTCCTCCTGAGAAGCACAAAATTTTTGTGTGTGATATCCAGATCTTCTAGCAGACACAGAAATTTTTCCATATCCCTGAAGTATTCAATTAAATGAAATTCTTTAAGTTGAGGTAATATTGATTTTTGATATCATATAAATTTCAGGTGTACATCATTATATTTAAACTTATAAATAGACTACATTGTGTTTACCACCAAAAGTCTAGTTGCCATGAGTCACCATACAAATGTGCCCATTTACATCTTTTGCCCTCTCCCCACCCATGTTCCTCTCTGGGAAACAGAGGGGAAGATAAATGTGGCTGTTTATCTTCCACATGCGAGTGAAATCATATGATATTTGTCTTTCTCTGACTTATTTCATTTAGCATAATACCCTCAAGGTCCATCCATGTTGTCACAAATGGTAAGATTTCATCTTTTATATGGCTGAGTAGTATTCCGTTATACACACACACACACACGTACCACATATTCTTTATCCATTCATCTATTGTTTCCAAGTCTTGGTATTGTGAATAATGCTGCAATGAACATTAGGGGTGCATGTATCTTTCTGAATTAATGTTTTTGTGTTCTTTGGATAAATACCCAGCAGCTGATTAGCTGGATCATATGGTAGTTCTAATCTTAATTTTGGGGGGAATCTCTATACTGTTTTCCATAGTGGCTGGACCAGTTTACATTCCCACCAGAAGTTTCTGAGGGTTTCTTTGTCTCCACATCCTCTCCAACACGTTATTTCTTGACTTTTTAATAAAAGGCTTTCTGATGGGGATGAGGTGATACCTGATTATGGTTTTGATTAGCATTTCTCTAATAATTAGTGATGTTGAGCATCTTTTTATGTGCCTCTTTGCCATCTGTATATTTTCTTTGCAAAAGTGTCTAGTCAGATCCTCTGCCCATTCTTCAGTGGGAATGTTTGTTATTTGGTGGTGAGTCGTATGAATTCTTATATATTTTGAATATTACCCCTTCTCAGAAATATGAATTGTGAATATCTTCTCTGAGTTGGTACATTGTCTTTCGTTTTGTTGATGGTTTCCTTTACTGTGTAGAAGCTTTTTAGGTTGATGAAGTCCCATTTATTTATCTTTTCTTTTGTTTCCTTTGCCTGAGGAGATACATTAAAAAAGATACTGGGAAGACTGATGTCAAAGAGCATACTGCCTATGTTTTCTCTAGGAGTTTTATGGTTTCAGGTTTTACATTCAAGTCTTTAATCCACTTTGAGTTAATTTTTGTGTATGGCGTAAGATAGTGGTCTACATTCATTCTTTTGCATGTAGCTATCCAGTTTTCCCAGCACCATTTATTTAAGAGACTTCCTTTCTCCAATGTATGTTCTTGGTTCCTCTGTTGAAAATTAACTGTCCACAAACATGTGGCTTTATTTCCGGGCTCTCATTCTGTTCCATTGATCTGTGTGTTTGTTTTTCTGCCACTACCTGTTTGATTACTATAGTTTTGTAGTTTATTTTGAAATCAAGGAGTGTGATACCTCCAGCTTTGTTCATTTTTCTCAGGATTACTTTGGATATTCAGGGTCTTCTGTTGTTCCATATAAATTTTAGGATTCTTTGTTCTATTTCCATAAAAATTCACATTAGGATTTTGATAGGGATTGCACTGAACCTATAGATTGCTTTAGGTAATATGGACATTTTAACTAAGTTAATTCTTCCAATCCATGAGCACAGAATATCTTTCCATTTCTTTGTATCTTCTTCAATTCCTTTCAATGTCTTACATTTTTAGTGTACAAGTCTTTCACCTTCTTTGCTAAATTTATTGCTAAGTATTTTATTCTTTTTGATGTGATTGTAAATAGGAAGTATTCTTTTTTTTTTTTTTTTTTTGGTGAGGAAGATTGACCCAGAGCTAACACCTGTTGCCAGTCTTCCTTTTTTTGCTTAAAGAAGAGTGGCCCTGAGCTAACATCTATGCCAATCTTCCTCTATTTTGTATGTGGGAAGCCTCCACAGCATGGCTTGATGAGTGGTGTAGGTCCATGCCTGGGATCTAAACCGACAAACCTGGGCCACTGAGGCAGAGTGAGCTGAACTTCTCCACTATGCCACTGGGTCAGCCCCAATAGGGTGTATTCTTGATTTCTATTTCTGCTATTTTATTGTTAGTGTGTAGAAATGCAACTAATTTTTGCACATTGATTTTGCACCCTGCAACTTGACTGTATTTATTTATGATTTCTAATAGCTTTTTGGTGGATTCTATAGGGTTTTCTATATATAAAATCATGTCATCTGCAAATAGTGACAGTTTGACTTCTTCCTTTCCAATTTGGATACCTTTTTTTTTCTTTTCCTTGCCTAATTGCTCTGGCTAGTAGTTCCTATCCTATGTTGAATAAGAGTGGTGAGAGTGGGCACCCTTGTCTTATTCCTGTTCCCAGAGGAATAGCTTTCAGTTTTTCACCATTGAGTATGATGTTGCCTGTGGGTTTGTCATATATGTCCTCTATTATGTTGAAGTACTTTTCTTCTATACTAATTTTACTCAGAGTTTTTATTATAAATGTATGCTGAATCTTGTCACATGCTTTCTCTGCATCTATTGAGATAATCATGTGTTTTACTCTTCATTTTATTAATGTGTATCATGTTGATTGATTTACAGACATTGTACCATCCTTGCATCCCTGGAGTGAATCCCACTTGATCACGGTGTATGATCCCTTTAATGTATTATTGTATTTCATTTACTAATGTTTTGTTAAGAATTTTTGCATGTATGTTCATCAGTGATATTGGTCTGTAATTTTTGTGTATGTGTTGTCTTTGTCTGGTTTGGTGTCAGGGTAATGTTAGCCTTGTAAAATGAGTTAGGAAGCACCCTCTTCTCTTCAATTTTTTTGAAGAGTTTGAGAAGGATAGGTATTAAATCTTTCAATGTTTGGTAGAATTCACCAGAGAAGCCATCTGGTCCTGGACTTTTCTTTTTTGGGAGGTTTTTGATTACTGTTTCAATCTCTCTGCTTATGGTTGGTCTATTCAGATTCTCTAATTCTTCTTGATTCAGTTTTGGAAGACTGTACGATTCTAAGAATTTATCCATTTCTTCTAGGTTATCCAATTTGTTGGTGTATATCTTTTCATAGTATTCTCTCATCATCATTTGTATTTTTGTGGTACCCATTTTAATGTATGGGAGAATGTAAAAGAGGAGAACTCTTTCATTTCTGACTTTATTTGATCCTTATCTCTTTTTCTCTTAGTGAGTCTAGCTAAAAGTGTGTCATATTTATTTATGTTTTCAAAGAACTAGCTCTTAATTTCATTGATCTTTTCTATTGTCATTTTAGACTTTATTTCACTTATTTCCACTCTGATTTTTATTATTTTGTCCTTCTGCTGACTTTGGGTTTCATTTGTTCTTCTTTTTCTAGTTCCTTTAGGTGTAGTGTTAGATTGTTTATTTGAGATATTTTGTTTCTTGCGGTAGGCCTGTATTTCTATATACTTCCTTCTTAGTATCAATTTTGCTACATCTCATAGATTTTGATATGTTGTGCTTTCATTTTCATTTGTCTCCATGTATTTTTTGATTTCTCCTTTGATTTCTTTGTTGATCCAACAGTTGTTCAGTAGCATGTTGTTTAGTCTCCACACATTTGTGATTTTTCTAGGTTTCTCCTTGTAGTTGATTTCTAGATTCACACCATCGTGGTTGGAAAAGTTGCTTGCTCTGATTTCAATCTTAAATATATTGATACTTCTTTATTTCCCAATATATAGTCTATCTTTGAGAATGTTCCATATGCACTTGCAAAAAATATGTATTCTGCTGCTTTTGAATGGAACGTTCTATATAAATACAATAAGTCCATCTAGTCTAGAGTTTCATTTAAGGCTGATGTTTCCTTGTTGACTTTCAGTCTGGGTGGTCTATTCATTGACGCAAGTAGGGTAATAAAGTCCCCTTCTATTATTGTGTTGCTCCATATAATTTCTCCATTCAGGTCTGTTAATTGTTGCTTTATATACTTTGGTGCTCCTATGTTAGGTGTATATATATTAATAATTATTATGTTTTCTTTATGGGTTGTCCCCTTTATCATATATAACATCCATCTTTATGTCTTGTTATCTTTTTTGACTTGAAGTCTATTTTTTGTGATATGAGCATAGCTACATCTGCTTTTGTTTGGTTGCCATTTGCTTGGAGTATCATTTTCCATCCCTTCACTTTGAGCCTATGTTTGTCTTTAGAGCTGAGATGGGTCTCCTAGAGGCAGCATATTTTGGGATCTTGTTTTTTTAATCCATCCAGTCTGTGTCTCACGATTGCTGAATTCAACACATTTACATTTAGGGTGATTATTGATATATGAGGACTTAATATTGCCATATCATCTTCTCTTTTCCAGTTGCTCTATATTCCATTGTTTATTTTTCCTTGTATTCCTGTCTGCCATTTCAGTTTGGTAGTTTTCTCTGATGTGTTTCTCAGTTTCCTCTTTTTTTATGTTTTGTGACTCTGTTCTGATTTTTTGTTTTGTGGTTACCATGAGGTTTGTATAAAAGATCTCATAGATGAGATACTCCTTTTTTGTGTTGATAGTATCTTATCTTCATTTACCTATGCAGGTTCCATCCTTTTCCCCTTTTCATTTTTGTTTTCAGAAATTATCCCTTTTTGTATTGTGAGTTCTTTACAAATTGAATTGGTTATAGTTATTTTTAATGCTCTCTTTCCCTTTAATGTTTATGTTATAAGTATGAGTTTACTGACCTATTTTGATATATTTTGCAATTTTCTCATTCTATCTATTTTCACCTTCTGCAAAGCTTTGTATATTTTTGCCTTTTCATTTCAGGTAGGAGAGCTCTTTTCAACATTTCTTGAAAGGCAGTTCTAGTGGTGATGAATTCCCTCTGCTTTTGTCTGTCTAGGAAAGCCTCTATTTCTCCTTCATATTTGAAAGATAACTTTGCTGGATAGAGTATTCTTGTCTGACAGTTTTTATCTTTCAATATTTTGAATATATCATTTTATTTTCTCCTGGCCTATAGTGTTTCTGCTGAGAAATTTGCTGATGGCCTAATGGGGGTTCCTTTGTAGGTTATTCTTTTTTTCTCTTTAATATTCTTTCTTCATCATTGACTTTTGATAGTTTTAATGTAATGTGTCTTAGGGAAGGTCTTTTTGCCTTTAGACAGTTAGGTGTTCTACTAGCTTCATGCACTTATATATCTTGTTCCTTCCCCAGGTTTGGGAAGTGCTCATCTATTATTTCTTTAAAGCAGCTCTCTGCTCCTTTCTATTTTTTCCTTCTGGGATATCCATTATCCTTATATTGTTTTCCCTAATTGAGTTGGATATTTCTTGTAGAATTCCTTCATTTTTTAAAAAATATTAGTTCTGTCTCCTCTTCCAACTGAATAATTTCTAGTTTTCTATCTTTGTGCTCAATAATTCTCTCTTCCATGTGATCTGCTCTATTTCCAACACTTTCTCATTTATTGAGTTCTTCAGCTCCAGAATTTGATTCTTTTTGAGAATTCCAGTCTCTTCAGTGAAGTACTCCTCTGTTCATTAATTTTATTGCTGAACTCATTAAACTGTCTTTCTGAGTTTTCTTGAAGCTCAATGAGTTTCTTCACAACAGCTATTTTGAATTCTCTATCAGTTAGATCACAATCTTTTGTAACTTCAAATTTGGTTTCTGGAGAATTGTCATTTTTTTTCTTTGTAATATCATGTTACCATAGTTCTTCATGGTGCTTGATGAGTTGTTCCTCTGCTAGCCATCTGTAGTAGTGAACACCTTTCTTATTTAGTTAAGGCTTTGTTTACTTTGATTCTGAGCTGGTTCTAGTTGTATTTGACAGCCAGTGCTTTCAACCCTCCACTGCCTCTGCCAAAGGTGTTGTCAGTGCCTTCATTGTGGTGATTGTGCCTCTGAGGTTGCTGGTGACTTGCTGCTTCTGGTGTCACTGTGGTCACAGGTGTTGCCACTGGGATCACTGGGCTGGAGAGCAGCTCTGATGCTTCCAGAGTCACCTGGGTTGTGGCTTTCTCCACCATGGCAAGGGGAGAGGGAGGGGGGCAGAAACGGGTCATTGGTGCCTCCACCACATCTGGGGTTGTTGGGTCCACAGGCAATGCCACCACGGGTGGGGGGCCAGGTGTGCGGGTGCCACTGCAGCATGGGGGACTGGGGTTGTGGGCTCCATTGTCGCTATTACTGGGCTTTTTGAGGCCAGGGACACTGCTGTGGCCAAAGGGCCTCTGCCATATGTGTTGCCTCTGCTGCTGCTCCTGGGTTTTCTGAGGGTGATGGCACCACCACTGCCTGGGCAATAGATTCTTAGATGTCACCACTGCTGCCAGGCGGGCCAGGGTTGTGGGTGCCACTGTCCGTACCACAGAGTTAAGGAGTACCTGCTTCCATGCACTGCTGTAGTTCCTGAAATCTCTGGTCTCCGGCAGGTGCCCCCACCTTTCCTGGTCCTTGGGTCACAGGTACTGCTGCTGCTGCTGCTGTGGGACGGGGAGGGGCTGGGTCACAAGCACCACTGTGGTTCCTGGAGCCTCTGGCCACAGGTGCCACTGCAGTTACTGGAGCCTCTCGTCCTGGGTGCCACTGTATTTCCTGGAACCTCAAATCATGAGCACTGCCATCTTTTACAGCCCCTGCTGCTGTGGGGTTTCAGGCACCACTACCAGGGGAGGGGGAGGGAGCTGGAACATGGGCATTGCTGCAGTTCCTGGAGCCTCTGGTCATGGATGCCACAGCATTTCCTGGAGCTTCCAGGTGTGTGTGTGACCTCGGTTCCTGGGGCCTCTATTTGCATGCATTGTCAAAGTTTCTGGAGCCTCTGGTTGTGGGTGCCACCACAGTTCCTGGAGCCTCCAGTCTTGGGATCCACCACTGCTTCTCTCCTAGTTCCACTGCCTCCACGAGGTCCAGTCCACCCACCTTCAGATGTATAGATGTGTGGATCTCTCAGGAGCCTGGTGTGCTATGGAGAGGATCCTTTGTTGGTCTATGGATGTCCTCATGGATATAAGTTAGAGATGTATGTAAGAGATGTAAGGTAGAACTGTATGATGTAAGACAAAGAGCAACTCACTCTGCCATGATGCTGACGTCACACAAACAAAATTTTTAATAAACCTCCTTTAATATAAAATCAATTTGTGACTCTACATGTAACTTACGTAATTAATTTGAATATACTTTTGGGGGGTATCTTTTCCTTTTTTAAAAACAGATTTATTTTCTGGGCTAATAACTTTTAGACCAAATTACATTAGATATTTTAATCATAAAGTTTAGATATTGGCTTATTTTTCTCCAAGTTCTAAGAAAACCCAAGCAAAAAGAGAATGAGGATATCCAAGTTTATGATAATTCACAGAAGAATCAAGAGTTCCTCAAACCTGAGAAAATTCCATAGCTTAAAGAGAAAGTGGACAATAGAACACAAGGACAAACCAAAATTGAGCAATTACGAAAAATGTTGTGAATTAAAAATTAAGCTGTTAAATTGTATCTTAAATGTCTTGTTAGTGTAAAACTTCAATATATCTCAACATATCATCACTCAGGATGTCATGACAATTCTATCTGAATTCAAACCAGCTGAGTGAAACTTATCTTTAGTTTTACTATGGAAGTTAGTGGCAAACAGGATTTGAAATAAAGTCAACTTGTTAAGAATGTATGCATTCTATATATGTTCACCTCCATGTTTTTCCCACATAAGTATATTCAAGAAAATGGAATTTTCTTGGGCAACAGGCAGCTACCCTACTTCTCCCCAACTACACCGGCCTAAGCCTTTGGAGGAGTCTAAGAATTACAGAACTAAATTTCCTACTTTCAGGAAGGGATGCTTAATACAGGAGATACATTTACAAAATTGCTTCCATTACCTACAAATACCATAAAGAAAAGTCACAGTGCTGCATAAGCACAGAACTACACCACCAGAAGTTAGAGGAAGAATGCATTTTCTATCCAACTTTAACTGATGAGAGTGAATGCCCAGGAAAAAAATGTTACAGAGAATAAAATACCAACAAAAGCCTCCAAAAGTGATGTGAGGAAAATAAGGGGCTCATCTTTCTAAATTTTGCAAGAAAGCACTAGAATAAATCAGGGGAATCACGCATTATGTGGTAACTTACAATTTTATGCTTCTTTACACTTTTTATTAATTGAATGGCATTTCTATTTACTGTGGAGCACTGGGAAATTCTGACACACAGTGAAGTATTCTGCTTCTCAAGAGAGTGAAGGGTACTTTCCTTAAAAAAAAGTAGAAATAAAAATAAAGATTATTGCTAGGCTGTTAAATCCAGAAATCAAATAAAAATTATTATTCGGAATAACTCTTCTAGTTTAGAGTCTTTAAAAACTAGTAAGTAGATTAAAATTTTTGATTTGAGAAAGTGGCAGCTAGACATATACTTCTTGACAATCTGACCTAAATGGCAGCTCAGAACATGAGCCAATGCATAGAGTCAGAAAAGTTTTAATAACTAACACAGATTCTGGTGAACGAATATACCTGTGGTGACATTTGTAAGTACAATATCTTCAACCTAAGCGGCTTCCAGCTAGGGTAATAATATGTCTGGCTACAACTGAACAATAGTATACAACTTATACTGTGTATTTAATTCCTAAACACTTTAATCTTTGTGTACTTTTTCACTTTACATCAGCATAATTTTACAAAATATTATGGATTTTCAGTTTTGGCCTATAAATCTGTGTTCTAATTAAGGAAAAGTGAAAAAAATCACTAAATATAATGGATTTCAAAATATTTAAGTGGAATACTTCTATCTACAATGTTACTATTAAAGGCAACTATGAAGTGGAGGATAAATTTACCTTTTGTAAACTAGATTCCAAAATTATAGTTAAAACATTATTCACTTTTAGTTTTTCTTAAACCATTGGTGGGCAATCTAAGGCCAATGGGCCAAGGTGGGTCCACTGTTTCTTTTTATAAAAAAGGTTTTATTGGAAAACAGTCATGTCATCTATGGCTGCTTTTGCACACAATGGCACTGCTGAGTAGTTGTGTCAGTACCTTATTCCATTTGGGCTGCGATAACAAAATACCACAGACTGGGTAGCTTATAAACAACAGAAATTTATCTGTCGTAGTTCAAGAGGCTGGAAGTTTGAGATCAGGTAGCCAGCATGGTCGGGTAAGGGCCTTCTTCCAGGTCACTGACTTCTGTATCCTCACATGCTGCAAGGGGCCGGGGAGCTCTCTGTGATCTCTTTTATAAGAACACTAATAAACTCCCAAAGGCCCCACCTCTTACTACAATCATATGGGGCATTGGAATTGAAACATATGAATTTTAGGGGAAAACATCCAGACCATAGCAGGTAGAGACCATATGGCCCATAAAGCTGAAAATATTTACTATCTGGCTCTTTAGAGAAAAAGTTTGCTGACCCCTGCCCTAAACCATCAAAAGGCAAAGATCAGTTCATTGTCACATCTTTTTGATTGTAGAAATTTATAATTATTTTCAGATATTACATTTTAGCAAATTAATTCTGGGTTTTAGTTTAGAATATTAGGAGGTTATTTGGGATATAGATTTTTCTACTTAGTCTACCAGGTCCACTTGCAACCAATATGAACATTTAGAAAACAAATAAGTTCAATGAGAAAAAAAATCAATAAAATAATGTTTGGCACAGGACTGAGGATATAAACAAGGACTATGAGTACAACTTTTGGTCATGCAATAACATAATTACTCTGTAGTTGCTAAAACCTAAGATTTTGACATCATCAATACTTCTGAATACTGGAGCTCACTGGTCAGTCCAATTTGCTGGTAAAGCAACAGGCAGCATGAGATCATCCAGAAGTAATCAGTCTAGGTGGGAATGAACTCTTGTAGTTTCTTAGGTCAGTAGGTAGCCTAGTGAGGATTTTTATCCAATCAATGGCCTCACTAATATCTAGATTTTTTTCCTCTGAAATCTTAGATATTCCCTGGATGTATTATACTGTGTTAGGAGCCATGCCACTCTGCATGCTCTACTGAGAGCTGACCTACCCGGTTATATCTCCTGAGACTGCTGCTAGTTGTATTTTCAGTTTCTTTTTGTATTTCCTTCAGTCTTCTAGGTCAGAGTGATTTATGCATAGTGTTGTTTCCCCTCTTGCTCCTGCTGTCATCTTCTGTCTTAATGGCATGCTTATGAGGATGGATGCTATTATTAGTCTCACTTGCTTACATAGAATGGTGCCATTATAACCTCAATGGAAGAAGGGGAACAGAATAATTCAATTATAATGACGTTAGTGGAAGAAGCTCATGCATCATACTGTTTCTTTATCTCTTTTTGTTTTTATTTTAACACTTCACTTTTAAAACTTTTTTAAACCAAACTATGAAAAAAATTAATGAAACTTCCTTTTTACAATTCTCAGTGATTTTTGAAGTGTGTAGTTCTTACGCAGATATACTTGCCATACAAAGAATATTAGAGTTTCAACCTTTAGGTCTGGCTCCCAACCAGATTTCCCAACCTTATGTCCGTGATTACTTAAATGAATAAGCGTAAACTGAAAATCTCAATATTTTTACATAAAGAAGACACTGATAAAATATGTGGCTCTTGGAGCTGGTCAGGTGTCATAGTGGTTAAGTTCACTTGCTCCACTTCGGCAGCCCAGGGTTTGCAGGTTTGGATCCCAGGCATGGACCTATGCACTGCTTATCAAGCCTTGCTGTGGCAGGCAACCCACATATAAAAAGTTGAGGAAGATGGGCACGGATGTTAGCCCAGGGCCAATTTTCCTCAGCAGAAAGAGAAGGATTGGCAACAGATGTTAGCTCAAGGCTAATCTTCCTCACCAAAACAAAAAATCATGTGGCTCTTCATTATGATAAAAAATTTTACAATGAAGTTTCCTTAGAGTCCTCTTTTGAAAAAAAAAGTATATTTTTCAATATAAAATTTGTCTATTGTTTCTTAACACAAAACTTTAGATGTACATCACTTTGGTCTTTTCATTACCTTGAAACTATCTTGAAATAGTCTGAGTAAGAGACACTTCTGGAATTATTTATAACTTTGACTTCCTTCTCCAATTCTGAAACATCCAGATTCAACTGTAAGTAAAAGGGTTTCTATCCTAGATTTTCAGCTTGTCAAGAAATTAACATGTTTTACTGCTATCACACAGGACTCTGGACCAGAGACTTTTTTTTCAATTTTAATCGCACTGTTATTTTTCCACTTGCAAAGACGTGAGAGCAGTGAAAATATTCTTGCAACAATCAAACTGTCAGTTTGACGATGAGTTTAAATTGCTGATGAGTTTAGACTACCCTGGACACCTTCACACCACCACTTCTGGATCTATGTGTGCTTAGTGGTATAAAATTACTGCAGTTGTCCTATTGCCACAGGAAGATGTACATTTTTTCCACCTGCCACAATGGCCCCATCTCAATACATGGAAGCTAGCTTAGTGTATCTACTTTCAAGGGACTGAGGACAGACTCTCTACACGCTTTAAGTGATGCATGGCTCTTCCTTGTGCTGTGGAGAGGCTCTGGACAGCAAAGGCTAAATTGTTTTGCATGATTATTAAATTCCTGCTTACAACAAATTTTCACTCCCACAACCTTGTAGTAATTCAGTGTAAGTTGGCTAGACAAATAAGGACATATTTAACTTTGTAGTAAGGATTTTTAATGCCTTTTTATGGGGGCTTTCTAAACAAATATATAAGGCTAATGAAGTGAATGTCATAAATAGAACTATAATCTTCTCAGGAGACAGTATAAATAATCATTCCTTTAATAACTAACTCAAGAATCCAAACTTTCTGAATGTTAATGCACAGGTTGAGATCGTGACATTTGAGTATTACCTGTTTCACAGACGATCATTAACTTACGTTCTTAGATGTCAATCGACCTCCTTGTTGACTATACACAAAGTTAAACCGATCAATAGACCTTAATGGTCCTAGTTCTTCTGCAGACTGCCCAGCAGATGTTTTCCAAGGAAATGGCTGAACAAAATGATGTTTCTTAAAAAGACTATTCTTATTCGCAATCTCGTATAGCTCTGGCCAGCGAAAAAGATTTGGATACAGGTGATTCAGTCTTATATGCCCTTGGCACGACTAAGCAATCAGTGAGTATTATCTGCTATCATTACTACTACTAATAGTACATTATTACCAGAAAGAGACCATCAGAAAGAAGATTTGTATTAAAAAAATACCAATGACATACTCTTTGGGTAAATTTTAAATTAGGATGAGAGGACAATTTCACTTTATGTTTTGGCTGACAAAGTTCCTTTTAGATGTTTCAGGACAGGGAAAGGAGGTGGATCTAAAGAAGACCCATGCTTTTAAATGCATATATTATGTAAGGCAAAACAATTTCAACATATTCTTATCATTTTAATTCAAACTATAAGGTAAAATGAAAACCATAATGTCTGCCTGAGTCAGATTTAGGATGTGGCCATGATGCAAAGTGAGAAGTGGTTTCTGCTGATCTCCTGCCCATCTTTGTAACTCTCTCCTGACTCTTAGCATGTTCACACCCAGCAACCAGTTGTGCTCCCACTTCTGTGGAGAAATATCAAGCTCTTAGTGCTAGGTTGAGTTTGGGGTGTAAATTTGTGTTCTACTTAAGAAAAAGTGTCTATGAAACAACTGAGAGGACTCAGAAGACAAGAATAATAAATACGTAAGAGCATCTATTCTGGCAGGGCTGAGAAACATTTGATCAGGAGACTTTTTCTAGATCTTTCAATCTTATTTTGTAGGTTACTGTCCACTGTGTACACTTTAAGGCCCACTTAGGTTAAAATATTTCCAATTTTACTCTTTTGTGCTCTTGAATGTTCAAGCCTCTTTCAAATGTAATTTCACAGTGTAAGGAGTAAAATTAAACGTTTAACCTTTATTTGCACTTCCTGTGTGTAAACTAGACCTTGAAATTTAATCTTTTAATTTTATACATTTTAAAAATCCTACCTCTATTGTCAAAATCTGTAGCAATACAAGATTTAGAAGACTTTTCATGGACTGTTTTAACACTACAAAAATTTTACTTTCAAAGGAGATTTTTATCCCTCCATGGAATTGCATATACCTTAATAGCTTAAAGGGATATGCCATAAGTGCACTATTCAATAACTAATGCCTTGATATGGTCTCATAGGTAGCCCTTGGAGAAGATTTGGGGGAGTAATAGAAGAAAGCTAATGAAATACAGTACTACCTGAAAGGGATCTAGATGTTTTCTACTTCATCCTTCAATTGAAATGTTAAATAATTCAGATCCCTATTAAGAGAACAACTGAAGACTAAGTTTACCACAGTCAGATGTTGGGTGTGGTGAATTCAGTTTGTTACAGGAAGGGAGTACAATATTCCACTCTGATATTAATGAAAATCAGGTCTAGGATTCTCTATTTATTTCTTGTTAAATCAATGGAATGATCTATATGTCTCATTAAATGATATATTTCGCATAAGACTGATTGTTTCTTCTACCTACACGTTTCTCCTTTGTACTTGAATCTAAATAGTAGAAGCAGCAGAAGTTTAAGGAAACTGTAGGCAAGGATGTGCTGTGAGAAAATCAATGGACTTTGACTTGTCAGGCTAATCAAAACGCCTGTACGTGCTGAAACAGCCTAAAAAAATTGTAGAGACTGGTGGTCTGGGGAGCATGATTACCAAAACATGTTGTGAATTTTGGAATTCTTGAAAGGGAAGAGAAGAGAGGATTTGGCCACAGTTTTAACCCTCAATCAGACATTAAGATATGGTGTTTTAGCCAGTAATTGAACTCATGAGTCATTTGACCTTTCATAATTCACTATATTGCTCTTCAATTTGCACTCAGGCTATGAAGCTCTTTATATGTAATTTTGTTTTTCGTCATTTTAATAGCTGTATTTCTTTATATCCCATTGAATTCAATGGAAGTCTTGTCAGGGGGAGATAGCAATTAAATCATTGCTAGTTTATTTTCATTCAATTCAGACATATTGATAGTTCAATCCAGATCTGGTAAAATTCCATTGTGATAATTAATATCCAAACAATCATGTGAATTGTATCAAATTCAAATTTATTATAGTTAAATGGTTAACTCCTTACAATCCTCTTGATTTCTTTTTTCACAACTGACAACTGTTTAGTTTCTGAATTACTAGACATGTTCTGAAAATTAATTTCCTTTTTAGAGAAAGAAGACAGCTCAATTTTTGAACTCCAGTGTTACTTTTAGGAGTAAGAGCAGATTAAATTAAACTTGATTATACATTATGCATCACTAAAGAAAATATATTTCCAAATATTTCTCTGTAAAACTTGGATATACCATTCATTACTAATAGTAAGATGGCAAAATGGCACACGGTATTCATCCAAAACAGTGGCGACAAGACACAGCTCTTTCAAAGACCCCTTTGTTTGGTGCGGAGCTAGCATTCAATTTGGTAAATGGGATAGATACCAACTGCTGACTTTTCTATCTCATTCTCTTTGAAACCCAGAGCCTACTTGAGCACAGAATAAGGCATTTTTCTACTATTAAATCAGGAATAGGCTAATCTGCAGCTTGTTGCAAAAGTAGAAAGAGCACACCTGAGGAGAATGAATGATTGTTATTAGATTCACTATGTTGAAGGCCCCCATTCATGCTCCTTGAACTAATGAGTATGTTACATCCAAAATGGGCTAAAAACATCTGGATCAGGAGCTAATTGCTAGTAAACTGTTTAATCAAAGATCTGAACTAAACAGTTTCTCTTTATCATTTGCATTTTAGTGGACAAAGAGACCCCAACTGTTGATAAATATAAGGATCTCACAACGTGGTAGAGACTATGCCATGCCTTCACCAAATCATTACATTTTATTTCTGGACAGAGAAACCATGTTTCCCACACTTGCATCTAGTAGAGCCATAGGAAAAAATACAATTCATAGAATATGGGCAGAAGTGATCTCCATTTCATCTTTCATCATAGCTGTCTGAAGGCAAAGAGTCCAGTGAAGGACTCTTGAGGTCCTTGAATGGTGAACTGCCTGGTGCTTGATCTCTGAACCACTTTATGAACACCCAGATAGTTCAATGTATGGTTCTTCATGACTATTCCCAGAACCACAGAACGTGATCCTTCCAAGATGTCATTCCTTATAAGTAGTCTACAGTTAATTAAGAGATTTAATTAATCAAAAAACAAAGACAACTACCATATGCACTTACAGAAAATGGAGAACTAATATCATATGCTTATGTAGACTTTGAAAATTCTTGAGCTATTGAAATCTTTAGATATCCATTTATTGTACCACAACCACTGATGCAGGGACATGTAACAGTCTTCCTCTTATTTACATATGACTTAATGTTAGAAGTTGTTTCAGGAGTAGAATATTCAGACCTCATAACTTCTCAGTTCCCCAATTTGCTCAATATTAAATGCCTGATTTTTGTTCTTCTTTGAGTTTCACACTCAGGCCACGGAACTATAATTAAGGAGGGACAATTGGTACTCTGCCCCAGTTCACCCAAATTTAGACAGTACAAACATGAAAATAATAATTTTAAGGGGTTAGTACCTACTTAGCAAAAATGATTAGCTAAAATGGGAAGTTACCAGATGGCACACATGGTTAATAACATCCATCTGTGCACCACATCATGGATAACAGAGTTGATTTGAGGGCACATTTATTGCTGCTTAAATCAAATATTAAAATAGATTGTTGCACCTCTGTTGGGCCATGCTTCCTTTTGGTGTATTGTACGCCTGTTTCTTAAGCCTAATCCTAGCAGAATATATGCTTTTGTTCTTGGAGGAGGAAGGAACAAAGCATTCTATGATTTGCGGGAGCAGAGAAACTATGTTTTCACAACCTCTGTTGGCCTTACCTTGTCCCCTTCCTCGTGAGACTAGTAAATTAAGACAAATAATTTCCAATAAAGTACTTTTTACCAGGAAGAAGTACAGCTGGATAAGTAGAAAGATGAAAAGACAGACATAGAGATATTGATAAATGACCCAGCATATAATATTCTAGCATCTAGATGGGGTATTCTGGATTCTAAAACATGTAATTGTGAGTATACCAAGGGGGTTAAATGCTTGAGATTTAAAGCTAGACTATCCAGGTGCAAGTCTCATCTCCACTTCTTACCATTTGGTTGACTTAGACGAGCAAGTTAACTTCCATGCAGCTAAGTTACTCCATCTTACCCCACTTAGAAAGTGGGGATGATGACAATTATATTACCTACCCTTCCCAATGAGAGCAGCTGGGAAGTGGAAATATGCTATTTTTAAGGCACTTAGATTTTGAACACAATAAGCCTCATATTTGTTTGACAAATCTAACATCTGTGATTGGTTTTTCTTCTACTTATAGAGTAGTTGGCTTGTGTGAACTTTATATTTTCTAATGCAGTATGATAAGAGTTAATGTTAAGTTTTAAATGCATTTTACAATATAACATAATGCATTAGCATGTAACTAATCTAATGCAAATTGGCAGGAAAATATAATTTGAGCCCTTACCCAAGTGAAGGAAGCTTGGAGACTATGGAATCTATAAGCACATGTGTACTCCACAATAGAGATGCATGTCTCTTTTTATCTCAGTGATAATTTAAGCTGTATCTTCTGTCACTAGAACCCATCTGATTTTTCTCCTGCCATGAAATCCACTAGAAGTGATGAAAGATGAAGGCTACCTAGATGAATTGCCAGAGGCCTCCTTCAGGTTTCCAGAACATCTTGAACTTGTTAAATCTAGAAATATCAATATTGCCTTGTTTTCAACTACAGAGTAACACCACTACCATAACAAACACCAAGATTGAATGTGCATGCAGGTAGGTAACTTTTAAAAAGTTTGGAAGACTTGGACATATGCCCTTAGTCAAATTTTTAAAAAATTGTAAAAGAAGTAATTAAAACAAGCCATAAAGTACCCATCAGATGTAAATAAAATTAAAAATATTTATGAAGACATATCTATTAGAAGAGTGTTTTAGGGTAATATTTATCTTTTAGTTGGAAATAATTTTTTTGGAAAATTCTTTTTGATAACCTATTGCTATTTGCCTGTAAATACTTTCATGTCATTACTTTGATTTACATGTAAAATCGCACATTTTGAACTTTGAAGTTTTTACTTTCAGTGAAGCCCCAACTCCATAGAACAAGGAGAAAAATAGTCTTTCTCCTTTTTGAAACAAATATGGGTCACTATTCATTTTGTGATTCCAAGGAGTGATTTCTATTTTTTCCTGTAAGTATGAGATTTACAAGTGAATAACAGTTTGGAAGGATGTCCTGGGTTAATCAAAGTTACTTATTACCTAGAAAGAAAATAATGGGTTTTAGGTATGATAAATGTAAATATATCTAGTAGTGAGTGAGTGTGTGTGTGTGTGTGTCTTTTTTAACCTAATTTTGTCCTGTCTTTGTTGTTCCACCATAAAAAGATATATAAGTTGGACATATTCAGTAGAAATATTTGGTGGCCTATGTGCTTTTGTGACTTCAGCATAGTTGGATGGAAATGCACCAAAATGTCTTCCCCATGTGTCTGCAAGAGACATTTGTAATTGCCCCATTAAGGAAGGCTAGAACATCACAGAGGAGTATGTATACACCAAGAGGGGATTGGGTCTTTATAAACAGATAGGGATACTTTATTTCCTAGAATACTGAGAGAGGAGGAAGGGGAAGTAAGAAAGCAAGCCAATGTATCCATTTAATCCAAAAGAAGCTCTTTAATATGGAATGGACATTATTATATAGTCAAATTTAAGGTTGGAGGGAGGATAAAATGTTTGTTTCTTTTATTCTGTGACCTTGTATAAGTTAGAACAGTATAGGTTATAAATAACCCCAACATCTCAGTCACTTAATACAACAAAAGTTTCTCTCTCATTTCTGCATGGCCTGCTATTGGTCTTGGTGACTCTCCAGGGTACTACTCTCAAAACGTACGTTCATGATGACCAAGAAAGAAGAAAAGTCTGTAGAGTTAAGCATCAGCTTTGAAATATCCACTTGTAAGTAATACATACCACTTCTTTCCTTACATATGTTGCATCAAAAGTTTTTCTTATTAAAGCAACAGTTTAAAAAGATTTCTTGTGGAAGTCTAACTTAACTCTTGTGAATGTCTGTGTGTGTGTGTGTGTGTGTGTATATATATATATATATATATAACTTAAGCTCTGTATGTATATATATATATAAATTATATATATTATATAAAATAAAAATATAAATTACCTATATCATGTATATGTTATATATATATATATATTTAATTTTTCCATGTGGCTTTATTCATTTCATATGTCTAAATTGAAATTTAAAATGTTTTCTTCTGCTTCTGGACTGACAGTAGCAGGGGTCAATAGAATATATTCTTAACCATGTAACCTTTCAGTAGCATGGAAATGTAATCAACAGTTATGTTCATCACTTCCTTCCAAGTGCCAACCTATGATAGTCTCACTCCTGCCTCCCACTGATATAACACCTAATCCCATGGTTTTGTATTCCCACTGACTGGACTTCTTTGACAGTTGACACATTTGACCCCTTCTTCTCAAATCTTTCTCTTCTCTTGACTTCTTTGACCCTGGTACTCCTGTTTCTTCTTCCTCCTCCTCATTTTCCTTCTCTGACTACTCTGCTGTTTAGAATTTGATCTACCCCAGAATTACTCCAAGTCCCATTCTCTTCTCATTCATCATATTTTCCTTCAATATTATTTGCCCAAGACTTTCTTGAATTGTGTGATTTAGGGAAACCAGCATCCAACTATGGCTACAATGGGGCCTTCAGATCCAGAAGGAGTTGGGATGACGCTTATCTGCAGAAAATGGGAAAAGAGAATATCAATTCCAGGAAATGACATGTGTAAGAAACAAAGTCTGAAAACTAAGGCCAACTGGTCATGCAGAAAAATATTAAACGGATCATAATCAATGCGCGGGGTCAGGTAAGATTGATTAGCAGGTATAAACGGAGGGTTTGCAGAGTCAGATAATGATACCAATAGCTAACGTTTATTAAGAGTTCATTCTATGATGGACACTGTACAAGCAATTTATTTATTTATTTATTTTTTGGTTGGAAGATTGGCCCTGAGCTAACGTCTGTTGCCAATCTTCTTCTTTTTGCTTGAGCTAACATCTGTGCCAATCTTCCTCTACTTTGTATATGAGATGCTGGCACAGCATGGCTTGATGAGCTGTGTGTAGGTCCACACCCCAGATCTGAACCTGTGAACCCCGTGCTGCCAAAACGGAGCATGAGAATTTAACCTTTACGCCTACGGGCTGGCCCCCTGTACAAGAAATTTACATATTCAGGTTCATAGTCACTTCTCTGAAACTCTTTGGGTCAACTGTATGTTGCATTTCTAAATATTTCAAATTTTAGAAAGGTAGTACATTACATATACTATATAATTTGCAGTACCTCCAAATCAAACATGAATCTTCACACTATATGTGATAAATAAGGACTACAAATAGCGTCTCTGCAAGTCAGGTAAAATTTTGCATGATTCTGCAACAAACTTATCAGAAAAACAAAAAAACAAAAAACCAAAACCTTTCAGTTTTCAGAACTTTGGGGATTTCAGAATTGTAGAAAGGGTATTCTGTGCCCAAATAACCTCATTCAGTCATGCTAAAATTATCAAATTACGATTATTATTCACATGTACAGACTGGAAAACTGGGATATAAAGAAAATAATCCAACAGTATATAAATGGTATATGATAAAGCTTGTATTTGAACCCAAGCCTCTTTGACAGTCCATTTGTTCCATTATCTCCTCAGTGCCTCAGTGAGGACATTCTGAGAAACATGTGTGCTCTTGGAAGCAAATCTTGCTGAACTACATTGAAAAAAACTCTAATTTCACACGTTCCAATAATATTTATATGCTTGTGACTTCCAAATCCATCTCTCAAGTTTGTGTCTCTCTGGATGTCTCCAAACCCATATCGCGAACTACCTAGGTATATATCCATCTGCATGACCCTCTGGCTCCACCAATCCCACGTGTTTAAAATTCTACCAAACTTTTGCTGCCAGTTGAGGACCTCCTTCTTTATCTTGCATCTTGGTTAACACATTTTCCATTTTTAAATCTCAGACTTCCTTTTGATTGTCCCTCCTAATAAAAATCTTTATTTTTTCTTGCCTGGATTATTTCATTTTAAGGGTACATCTGCTTCAAGCCTTTCCCTCTTTAGTAGTTAATGAAGATTATGTTAAAAGCCATTTTATTTAATTACACTGTTTATCTGCAATAATGATATATCATAGCTCCCAAAATCTATAGGATAATTTTCAAATTCCTTAACATGCCATGACACGGCTTCCTAGACCTGACCCATTTTACCATTCTAATTACACCTCCTACCATTCCCACAATCTCTATAATCCAGTCATATTGAGCTTTAAATTAGCTTTTGTTGTCTGTGCTCTTTTGCGCTCAGGTTTGTTAGCACACGCAGTCCTTGCTGCCTGGATTTTCTCTCTCCCTCTCTTCTTCCTGAAAAACCCATTTCTCAAAACCCAGATCAGACATTACTTCCCCCATAGCCTCATAAATTACTGAGGCAAAGATAATTGTTCTCACTTTTAGGCTCAAATGGCACTTTACTCAATGTTTGAGACAATAATTATCACATGCATTTTATTTATTCAAGTGTCTTTGTCATTCACTAATTTGAGTTTCTAGATGACAGAGATCAGTAAAAAAAAAAAAAAAAAAGCGTTTCATAACCTTTACTCAGAGAGAGTTAAACATATAGTGCATGTTTGCTGAATAGATAAATTAGAATTTTAATTTAATTAGGATGTTGTGAATTATACCAGCAATAAGCCACAGTCTACTTTTAATTATCTCTGATCATTAAAAACAAAACAAGACAAAAATGAAAAAGCAAGAGTTAACCCCAGTAGGTTTCGGACAACTGTGACCTAGACGAATCTTAGAAATTCACAGGAAAATGATCCTCTGTGCCTGCCTGCTCCTATTCTAGTCTCTACTTTTCTCAACATGAAAACTACCTTGATATGAGGGTAATGGATAGTTCAACACCAAATCATCTAGAGTTACAAAGTGTTGCATAAAACAAAATATTCTCAATTAAATTTGCAAAACTGAAAGTGGTGGATTTGCTATTAGTAATCCAAAGCAAATCATTTAAATGCTTTTGGGTAAAAAAGGGTGACAATATTTTAAAGCTATGTTAAATAGTGGCATGAGAATTAAAGATGCACTATATGAGATGAGGCAGTCTACTTTTGCTTATCACACCACGAAGAAAGTGATATTTCTTTACTATTTCAGGGTCATTTTCATTTCTCTCTGTTAGTAAATCTTCTATCCTTATGTTAAAATGAAAACCATCAGCATAGGCTTAAAGAGCATAACTACTAAAACAGAAAAGGAAATAAAAGAACATGAAGTAGAGCAACATTAAATATTTAATTTTGCTGATTAAAACCTCAATTGAGGAGGGTTACAACAATTAAAAATTATTCAAAACTTGAAGTTTTATCTTGGAAAAGTGGTTATTCTGTTACATAAAAAGGATGAAATTAAATTTTAAGGAGATTAACGTATTAGTGTACATGTCATAAAGTCTGTTGCTACATAGTAACTTTTTATTAAAGATAAAAACTCTTTCAAAAGTAAATAGTGTGGTATATAAAACCATAATTTACTATATGTCCTGGCAGATAAAAAATATATCTATCTTAGTTCAGGTTCTGTTAGAAGTTGAGGGCAGAATGGGATTAAATGTGCAATGATTTTATTAGGGCAAATATATATGAAAGAAGAAATGGAGAGGGAGCCTGAAAAGGCTGAGAGCCATCAGACTAGGCTGCAAGTCTAACTCCAAGGAAAGGAGAAAGGGAGAGAAAGTTGAGTGGAAGCATCCTAGATGGCTGTACAATTTGAGGAAGTTTCAAGAGGACCATCTGGAGTCCATGATCCAAAGCCAGCATCAAAGAATTAGTTCTCCCAGTAATGGGCACACCTTACTATCCCCACTGCACTTAGTCATTGGGTGAGAGCAGCCTGTGCTCCCCATATTTGGAGGACTGTGAGGTGCATTCTCATGGCCACTGCAATATCTTTCTCACTTCTGTTTATGTGAGATACAATACAATGTGTTGGAACAACAGAAATCGTAGATGTTAGATGTTCTGTATTCTACATTCCTAAGTTTGTCACCTGGGAGAGATCGGTTTCTTTATAAAAGGTTCAGACTGGAAATTATCTAAGGCATGTACAGATTGTAAAATATGTAGCTTCTCTGCTCAGTTGACAGGGCAATGCCTGGCTGAAGAAAAATTAAACTTTGGATGTTTTCATTTAGAATCATTCTTACATGTTTGTATTTTCTAGTAGATGCCTAGGATGGCAGTTCATCAACCCCCTTTCCTGGTGCCCTCCCTCCACTGTAGAGACTATAGATATTAATGCTCTCTATCTCAGGTTCCCTTCAAGTAGCATAGCTACCTGATACAGTTCTGGAAAATAAAATGTAAAGGGATATCTTTTGGGAAGGAGAGTTAGGATTGGGTTTGTTTCCCAGTAAAAAGAAACAGATGTGCCTGAGCAGCGCCCCTTCCTCTTTCTGCCTTGAATGTGGAAGGTATATCTCAAATTGCAATTGCTAACTTGCAACCAAAGTGACGAGTATGTTAACAAAAGTCACCATGTAAAGGATAGTATGATGAAAGCTAGACCACTGAGCAGCCTGATGCACATCCCAATATTTAGCATTCACCGTATCAAATACTTTCTCCTAACTGCATGAATTCCATCCTTGAAGTGATTTGACTTGTCTCCTCTCACCACAACCATTTGATACTTTTATAATGTTTCTTAATTGTTATTTACCACATCCAAAATTACTTTTACGGTGTCTCATTCCTTTGATAAATAAATGTATGTATTTTGAGTGCATGAGTAGCTAGAATTATGCATAAACACATATTAGTGTATTAATGGGTGATAAAAAGTTAATGTAATAACATTTGTACTTTTAGAGGCCCTTCCGGAGAATCAGTGTCTTACCTCTAAAACAATGTTTAAAATAAGGAGGCATCATTTAAAAAATCCTTCACCTCTCATCAGGACCGCAGTTAATATACTCTACATTTACTAAGGGCTTATCCTAGAACCAATAAATATTTCTCAGATTTATTTCTCAATAAATAGTCTCAGATTTCTGAGACTTCTATATTTGAAATCGTTTACTTACATGAGTTTTGTTTGGGTTGAGTTTGTTGAGTCAGAAATATGTTTTTGAGGGGATTGGAAATGGAAGCAAAAAAAATTCCAGAAGTTGTGGGTGTTATGTTGGAAGTGTTTTATTTCAGATAAAAAAGACTTATTTTTAACTCCAATTTAGGATATTTTTATTTAAAATTTTTAAGACTAACAAAGGACCAATTTACACCATCTGCTTCAGTTTCACTCGGATGCAGATTTTTTTCTCTTTAAATAGACCTTCTGTTTGGCACCTCGTGCTTAAGTACACCTCTTTGAGTAAAAAATGTAGTTTGCCTGACTTCCTGTCAAACCAATATTTATTCACAAATATCTGTTTTGTTGCTTTCTCACATCAAATCATATAGCTCTCTTCCCATGTGAGGAGCTGGCTAGTTGGTGGTGGTGAGAGGTGCCAGCTGGAGCTTTGACAGTTTTCAGTTTGCCAGCTGCTTTCATGATGGACAAATTGTTCCCTGCCTTAGTTTTACTTTTTTTTGTTTTTTAAATGGAAGTGCATTTCTTTTGCTCTAATTATGAGGCAAGAGGGCATTGCTGCCTATATTCTACATGTACACATTTTGATTGCTCAGTTAACAATAACAATAGCATTGCTTTTGAAACTATTATCCTGGTAAACTGTGCTTGAGACAAAGGCCAGCCAAACATATTATAAAGAAGACAAACATGAAAGAGTTGCTGGGAGAGTAGACTAGAATATTTCACCTGAATAGCCGTTGGAAGTGTAGACCAGGATATTTTAGCCATAAAGTTATAGTTTGTGTGGAGTTATTGCTGCTTGACTCTAACATTTTTGCCTTCCCTGCTGTTGCTTTAGGAGAGTGAGGCTGAGACCTGCCTATCCTGACTCAGCTTTGGGACTGTTTTACAACGAATGAGAATGTCATAAAATTATTTTCTCTAAGTTATTTGACTACATTTCTGAAATAAAACTTAAAATGTGAGTGGCGAGCAAGAAAATTCCCAGTACATTGAAAGTATACTAATTTTTCTTGGCTATCTATAAGACTCTCTCATTTAGAGGAGAAGGCTTCTGTTTATGTCTTTCTTCATAGATCATTTTTCAGGCTATGTGACAATTGGGACACAAGCTAATTTCAGCATTGATTAAATAGAAAATTCTTAGTCTTAAAACTCTCATGTAAATACCCATTACTTTAAAGAGGCTTAAAATTGTATCTATTAACAATAACATTTCTATTCACTTGCAAGCTAAAACAGAAAAAAGAAAAAAAAAAGCTGTCAGTTTATATACACAGTCTGAGTTTGGAAATGAAGATATTGCTGAGTAGCAAATGGGTATTTCTAAAATCTTGTATGATAGGAATAAGAAGTACACAAAAAGGAAAATAATGTCTACTTTTGTTAAAATGTGATTATCAAATATCTCTCTCTCTAATACAATCCTATCTAAGTGAACTTAAAAGAAGTTGAGAATATACCTTTTTTTCTTGTAAGTGCATTTTTTAACCAAAGAATTTACCAAGGGAAAGAGTATTCACATATTAATTCATTAATTCATTCACTCATTCAAAAAGCACTGCTATATTATCTGCTATGCACATCAGCTATGTATGTAGCACCAAATCAGTTTTATTCTAAGGTTTTAACTGTTTCTTAATTGTGTTAACCTGAAAACTGGATAAATAGTTGGGGTGGTATTTTGGGGGATCTGGTACTTTGTAGATCTCAGTTTACCTTATGTATATTTCAGATAACGAAGTTAAGAGTTGATACTCTGTTTTATGCTGCTTTTTAGAAAATGAGATTAACATGATGCTATCTTGAAAGTTTCTAAAGAGTGTGAGAATTGAGTTAAATAGAAATAAAAAGGAAAGTTGTATCTAATGATAGTTTATTCTCTCTTCAGAAATCTAAAAATGTAGGACCATATGTTATGTTCGAAGTTATATTGGATCTAGAAGAGTGACAAAAAGATTGTTTAGATTTATTGTGCTGTGAAGGAAAATATGTTCTGTAAATGATCCATAGATAGAAAGCAAATTTATGACTGTTGAAGTTATTTCTTATTAAACATACATGTACGTGTATGTGTGTAATATAATCATATTTGCCTTTCATATTATTTGCAGTTTAATAAGGGGTTTACTTATGGAGTTTTCTTCTTGAACTGATTAAGGAAGTCCAATTGAAGATATTTAAAAAATTGTTATCTAGGTAAACATGTGAAAATATCTCTTTATCTAGATATAGATTTAGGTTCCATGTGCATTTACTATTTTACCTTTATTTTTGGAGGCATAATGTACAAATCATTTACAAATATCAGTCGCATTAAAAAAAATCAAGGTTTTAAGAACTATTACCAAATTATTTAAGCAAGTTATTTAAATTTTTGCTGTCAACTATTACAACTATAACTGTAATTCTGAATGTTTAGACTTATAGTAATAAGTTGCAGAATGAATGTTTATTCCTAAGACAAAACTGACATTTGCTATTGATTTACAAATGAAAAAAATCAAGCGTTGAGACATAGCAAGCAAATGGGTATAACTCTTGATTCCTACTGACTCAGCATTTGTTTTCACCATTTACACAAATTCTATTTTTACAAAAAACAATGCATAAAAAACAAAACCAAACCACATCTCTTGTATTTTATATGTTTTGTTTAAATATATTTTCAAATTTGTAACCACTATTGGATAAAAAAAGCAGAACACACACTAGGCTAGGGAGATGCTTTCTCTTAGTTGATCATTTTGAAACTGATTATATCTTGATCAAGAGGTCTAGTTAAATAAGCTGCTCTGATATAGAACAGTTTTTGAGAGACATATAAATTAATTTCAAAGAAGCTTTACATATACAATTTACACATATATATTTAAAATGAATTTTCTCCAAAATAACATATGCGTATAGGGGAAAATAAAATTGCAGAAGATCTTATGAAAAAAGCTGTGTTCTCACAACCCTGACTTTCCCCCTCTGATCCACTCCTTTGAGGCAAATTATTTGATATCTGTCTTTCTTGTTTTTTTTTTCATTCTATATTTCTCTATTCAATATTGTACTGGCTTTAGGCTGAGATGGGCACTTTAGTGTGCATGTGGGTGTGTGTGTGTGCATGCATAATATATTTGATATCTTTCTTTTTTAAGTTCTGGTGATTGCCTATGTAATTCTTGAAAGTATGCCTTGTCTTTCCTTGTTGATAGATCAAATTTGGACAGTACATGTTTATGCCCCAATTTGTCTAACTTTTACCACCTCTTTTCTTTTCAGCTTTCATATTTATATTCTAAATTTTCCATTTGCTAAGGTAGTAGTTTAATGTAATGAAACCCTCTTTGTCTTGTTTCATGTGTATGTGTATATACATACACACACACACACACACACACACACACACACACACACACACACACACATATATAGATGAGGAAGATGGTCCCTGAGCTAACATCCGTGGCAACCTTCCTCCATTTTGTACGTGGTACACCACCACAGCATGGCTTGATGAGCGGTGTGTAGGTCTGTGCCCAAAATCCGACCCTGCAAACCCCGGGCCACTGAAGTGGAGTGCGCAAATTTAACCACTACGCAAGCGGGCCAGGCCCTTGTTTCATATATTTTTGACAATATTTTTTGAGTCCCCACTTTGTAAAAAAGTATGTTAGAAACTCTACCCTTTCCTCTACCATAGCTGACAAATTTCACCTCTCACCTTCTGTTTATACTCTGTCTTGCGGTCACAATCAAGATTTTCTGGCTTTATCTTTAGGTTGTTTCTTATATTTGAAAACTAAAATCCTATGACTATTCCAATATTGTTCAAATTGGGACCAAGTATTTCACTAACATTACATTTTCTTCTTACCTATACATTGTCTTAAACCTGAGCCACTCTTAAGTGAATATTCCTAGCATTTAGCATTAAATGTATTCTATTTTTAAAAATTTATTATTTGCTAAAAGTCATGTCATTATAGTTTCAATTAAAAATATTTGAATTAGATGCTTTTGTGTCATTTGTTTTGATTGGGTTTGAGTATTTAGTTTAGTTTTGTGTGTGTGTATTAATTATCACACTCTCAGGTCAGTCAACCTTTCTGTACTAGCAAGCGTCCTTTATGCCTAGATCCCATCTCATGGAACCCTCCATTCTCCTGGTAAATTATTCCGTATTCATTCCTTTAACCAATGTTTTTCAGCACTTATTATGTATCAGATATTGTTTTTGGCATTTGGGTTATATCAGTAGCTGGATGTGCCCTAGGCCTTCATTTTGGGATCTCTTTTTTACTGGTTTTATATTTTAGAGTCTATCTTTTCCAAGATTCTGTGCCTTTCTATTTCTTGATTTTTTTTTTCATTTTGTTGGAGAATATCCTGAAATTAGGGTGGGTGTACCAGAGGCAACATCTAATATCAATATTTCTGATAGTTAGTCTGATAGTACTTTGTAGTGGGCTTATTTTCTCCTGCTTAGAAGAATTTAGGACTCTTTATTCAGACATGGATTTCAGAAATTTCATGAGACTAAACCTTTTATCCCTTCTCTGCTTTTGAAACTGTTGTCTAGTTGATAATTACTTCCTTTCCATCTCTTATTCTGCTCTCTCATTCTGGGACTTTTATCATATTTTTAATCCCAAGTGTTTATTCTTGTTCTCTGATATTTATTCCTTTTTATTAAGATAACAATATTTTATGTATGCTTTATATTTTCAAATAATCCTGCAAATAATATTTTCTGTAGTCTCCTTAATTATCTGTTCCCCACAGGTCAGTACTTTTATTTGATTTTGATCTTTCTATTTCATGCTATTGATTCTCTAAATAAACCAGCTTATTGACTCTCTGTTTATACTATGACAGTAATCTAGAGTAGTTGCTATGTGCTTCCTTTATTGTCGTGGAAGAAAATCTTTTTTTCCAGGCAATCCTAGAAGGAATTAGTGAAGATGCCGTACAGGTGAGATTGATGGGATTTCTTGGAATACGGATGAAGATTTAATCAGGAAAAGAGAGGTTAAAAGATGTATAGCTAGAATAGACATACAAGCAAGATATAGAATGATGCTGTGTAGAGAGCAATAGTACATTCATGTTTACTGGATGGAGTCAGAGGTGACATAGGTTTTGAGGATGGCTATATGGGCAAGGCTAGGTCATGGGGGCCTTGGACTTGTTTGAGCACAGATTGGAAACAGAGTCCAGTTAGAAAGCCCTATCATCTTCCAGATGAAAATTAAGATGGATCTGAACTAGAGAAGAATTATTAAGGAAAAATATGAAAAATTACTGAACTAGGCAATTGGTTGTATGTAACCAAAATTGAAAAAGTATACAAAACATACAGAAAAGAAAGTAATTTGACTAACCAAGAGGAGAGTAAAATGGGTCAGAAATGACTCTTAAGCATGTAGCTTGGGTGCCTGAATAGATGTTTCTGCTGTTGATGATTGTAGACCATTCACAAAAAAAACTGATTGAGGATAAAAGATCATCGATTCAGATTTGAACATGTTATATATGAGGGGGCACTGAGGCACCCAGGTGGAATATACAACAAATCGTGGGTTTTAGAAATCTAAAGTTTACTAAAATATCTAAAGTTTAAATTATAGACTGGGGAGTCACTTCCTCATAGGTTGTAACCAAAAGCATGATAATATCTGAGAAAATATAGTAAGAACCAAAAAAATGTGAAATAATCCGAAGAAGAAATCTTAAAGAAAACTTAAATATAAAAGAGGTAGTAAAAGAAAGGCATTAGAAAACTGAAATACGATGATCAGAAGGTTAGGAATTGTTAAAGAGAGCATGAGTTTATGGCAACTGAGAGGGAAAATAATTTCAGATGGAGGGTGTGGCAAACATTTTCTACAGTAGGGCTTTGTACCGGTGGTGTCCTCTGCTTCTTTACCTACTCCTCTCAGGCTATCCCGTTTATTCCTCAGGTCTGTGCTTAAGCAGAAGTTCTCAGACAAACTCAGTCTAAAATCAGTCCCCACTGTTATTCTTTTCATAATAACTGGTTCTTTTATTTAAGTAACTTTTCCTACATAAGTATCACATTGTGATACTTATTTGTTAATTCTTGTTTATTTGTTCACTATTTTTCCCTCTAGATTGAAGAGTCACGGAGAAAAGAGGGTTCTTTATTTCATTCGTCACTATATATCATGAATTTAGCTCAGTTCCTGACACAGAGTAGTTTCTCAGTAAATATTTCTTGAATGAATGAACAGAATTATAGTAGAGGGAGAGGAAGATAGGGAAAGAAAATTTTCCATTGGATTTGAAACATGAGACATTATTAGATATTTTATTATGAATTACATGTGGACTAATAATAACAGGAAGAAATTGTTTACTGTGTTTTGGGTACCGTGTTAATTACTTTTCATGCATTCTCAAGACAATGCAATGAAGTTGTTATTATTTTCATCTCAATTCTAATCATTAGACAACAGAGGGCAGGTGAGTTTTAGTTTCCTCAGTTAAGAAGTGTTGAAGCTAGGATTCAAATCCACGTCATCCATGTATATATTGTGATTTTAATATGCCCTGATTTTAGTGGGTTGAGGAGTAAATGAGAAGTAGTGGAGAGAGTAAGAAGACACTCTACTGTTGAGAGTTTTAAGAAAAGAACAAGAATGTTCTTATTGAGGATATTTGGGAAGTGTACATCACAGAACCTGAAAATATTTATATGCTAAAACTAAGAGGTAGTTAAGTTCTTGTCAGTAGATTTTGAAACAAGAAAGTTCAACTGATGATGTAAAATCTTAGAGGGCCATGTAATGATAACTAAAGATGGCACTAAAATACTCTTGGACTGAAAGAAAAAGGAACACATTAGGGGTAGACATAATAAATTTGTAGTTGGCAAGGGGGACAAAGTTAAGACTTTACACATAAAGACTTCAGGGTTTTTGGGGTGAGGGCAGAGTGTAGGAGAAAAGGTCATATGATAGATCAGGTAGACCACGGAGGAATAAAAAACTGATCTTCCTGGTGGCGTAGTGGTTAAGTTCGTGTGCTCTGCTTCGGCGGCCCAGGGTTCGCAGGTTCGGACCTGGGTGAAGACAGATATACCGCTTGTCAAGCCATACTGTGGCGGCGTCCTATATAAAGTAGAGGAAGATGGGCACGGATGTTTGCTCAGGGCCAGTCTTCCTCACACACACACAAAAAACCCAAAAACTGATCTTCATTAAAATGTTGATCAAATATAAGGTATTGGGAGTGAAGAAGTGAGAGAGCAAGTGGTGGAATATCTCCCAAATTTCTTAGTGTTGGGAGTGGCGCTCATTCTGACCAACAAAATTGCACCTGGGATAAATAAAATTCCCTCCAAAAGAGTTAATAATTGCTTTTATGAGCTGTCCATGACATATTATTTAGATACCACATTGCATAGTAGAGGACTTTGAGAATGATAACTACTAAGACATTAGAATTGTTTGAGACTTGGACTGGTTTAAAGTATGATGTTATCCTTCCCAGTCTGTGGGTTAAACAAGAACAAAAACAGAAGAAAAGAAAATGTCTCTAGTATATGTCCAGTTCATGAATATTAAAATACTAATATAACGACATTTATACAGCATTTTATATTCAAAATTGCTGCAAAACTGCGTTTGAAGAATTTTAGTGGTTGATATGTTAGCCAAGAGTCAATCAACATTTTTTTTCATTTCTTTTTGCATACACCGTACGTTCTCAGCTCAGTATAAGTTACCGTTGTGATTATATAAAAAATAATAATAATAAAGAGCATGACCTTTGCTTTCAAAAGGCTAATAATGTACATGTAGTAATAGAAGAAAACATAAAATAATTAGAGAATATTCATGAGATAACTGTGAAATTGAATTACATATACAATAGAAGAAAAAGAAAGGTCAGTGTCAGCTAAAGTAATCAAAAGAAGGCTACAATGAGGTAGATTGGACTTATTCTGGGTCACGGGAAATAAGTAAGATTCAGAAAAACAGAAGGAAGGTGAGTGAAAACCACAATAGGATAATACCTGGAGCCAAGGCTTGAAGGTAACAAAGGGCAAAGGTCCTGAAGGATGTAAGTGCTTTGGCAGGTAGCTGAAGTTATCAGACCACAATCAAAAACAAGTGCACAAAAATCTCACCAGAAAAGAACCAAAGGCACTGTAGCAGATATTCTGACTGCTTGCAAAGTTAGGAGCAGCAGATCGACCAGATGGGACTCCAGAAACCAGAGATGGGGTGGATCTTTTTAAAAATAGGCATCAAGCTATCCATTAAATTGAAAAGCAGAGCCTGGGATGGTGACAGGTTTTGAAAAGAATGGGTGGAATGAAACGTAAGCCACAATTTTGTTTTTCAGAGCCACACTTGTACAAATGGAAAATATCTTCAAACATGAAAGATGAAGAGTGTGGAGCACAAAACTCAGATATCTTTATTTTCCAATTTTAGTTTTCTCTATATTTTTGTAGTTCAAGTCATATGTAAAACATCATTTATTATATCAAATATTATCTTCTGATATTTGATTGTATATTTAATTTCTCTATTGAGTTAAAATATAAAAAGTGAGCTTTGGATAATATCCAAATCCATAATAAATAGTATTCACGAGAAAATAGTGCTTAAGGCAACTAACAGCACTTTAAACATTTACATCGACCCTGCTTATGTTAAAAATTATTGTAGTGATTTTCATTTTGTCCACTTGTTACTCTTCTTATGGCTTAGATATGACTTATTTCTCTGAAATCCTTTACTAATTTTGAATTATCCCTTTCATGTATGCTTGGATTTTAAAATAAGTCATGACTAATTTGGTTGGTACCTCAGTTAAATATATTACATTTTATGTTCACCTACTTTATGTAACTAAGCCCACATGAAGTCTATTGAGAATTTCATTGTCAATATATCCAGGCATAATAGATATGAATGAATGAAAAAAGTAAATATATAGATTAGTGAATGAATAAATAATTACAGCTCATAAATGTTTTTATGAGATTATGTAATAATCGAATGCTAATGAAATGTAAGAAAATTGTAATTTTTTGCTCTTCATTCTCCTTCTCTGCAAATGGGATAAAACATATTATAAAAATACATAAGAAAATAAATTTGTTATTTGTTAGAGTGGTCTTAAGGAGACTTAATTTAATGAATATTAGACTGAAAAAATTAGTAATCACAACTTTTCTTCATGCCACAATGATGAGGTTTTGTCTTTTTTTGGTCTTTCCAAACTCCCCAGTATGACATGAGTAAAATAAAAATGGAACAACTAAATAGGTCACGATATATAAAGTTAGTAAACGATTTCCCTTTGTTTTAATTATTGTAATGTTTGAAAGAACTGTAGCTATTATTCAAGTGTTTTCTTCCAAAAGCATTTACTAAGATCAGAAGAAAACTATACAACAACTTCTATCATATTCAGAGATGAAATAAAACAGCGTTTAAACAAAACATTATCAAGTGGAATCCAGAGATATTCAGAGAGAATAATGTATAATGCCTGAACTGGCTTTATTCTAATAATGCAAAGGTGGTATGATGTTTGGAAATTAATTAATGTAATTCACCACATTAATACAATAAACAGAAAAAGCATATAATTATCTCACAAATGCAGAAAATGTATTTAATAAAACTCAAAATAATTTTATAATAAAAACACTTATCCAATATGTAATATTTAGGAACTTTATTCTGTAAGGAGTATCTTAAATAATTATACAGCAAATGTGATAATTTGTGATGAAATATCACAAACTTTCCCTTTGAAATTGACAATGAGACAGGGGTGCTCACTTCTACTTAGCATATATTTTGAGCAATACAGCAAGAAAAGGCAGGAGTGAAGATGAAATATAATTGCCTCTATTCTCAGATGACTTGACAAAAGCCCAGAAAATCCAAAATAATCTATAGGATAATTATTAGAATTTAAAGGCAAATTTTATAAAATTGATAGAGTCCAAGTCTGTATAACTATCCAATCTGATTTCTATATACTGAAAACAGAAAAATTAAAAAAATTGAAAGATATTGTTTCCAAAAGTGGCAAGATTATCAACTACCTATGAGATAATCTAATGAACAACACATAAGAATTCTTTACATCAGAAAACATGCATAACATTATTGAAAAACATCAAAGAAGATCTAAATAAATGGAAGGACATGTTACATTTATGGATTGGAATATTCAATTTTCAAAAGATGCCAGTACTCTCCATTAAATATGGACCCAACGCAATTCTTGTTAAAATATGACACACTTTTTTTCCCCGGGGGAATTGACAAATTAATTCTCGATTTTATGTAGAAAATCAAAGTGGCAAGTGTAGCCAGGACAATTTTAAGGAAGAACAACAAAATGGAGGCTTTAAGAATCAAGAATTATAAAGTGACAGTATTTAAGACCACGTGATATTGATGCATGGAGAGATAATTTCAGAAACACTCACAGGTATATAATATCACTGGATTTATGACAATGATGACCTTTAGCATGGAAAAGAAGTGATGGATTTTTCAAAATGGTGTTGGGTCAACTGAATAACCATATCGGAAAAAAAATGGTTTTGATCTGCCATCATATACAAAAATTAATTCCAGATGGATTATAACTACATGTTAAAGGTAACAATAAACTAGATGTAAATGTGAGAATATATTCATGACATCGGAGTAGGCAAAGATTCTTTTAAACAAGACACATGGGGCATTAAACATAAGGGAAATATTGATAAATTTGACTTCATTAAAATTAAGAATATCTGTTCAATAACAGGCATCAAAATGAGAGTGAAAGTTCAAGCCAGAGTGGGAAAAGATTTTTAAAATATATTTATTTGACAAAGTATTCCTATATGAGATATACAAAGAATTTTAAAAATTCAGTAAGATAAGACAGCCCAAAAGAAAAAAGAATAAAATACTTGAACAGGCACTTCTTTAAAGTGGTAATCCTTATTACCAGTAAACATATAACAAGATGCTCAACTTCATTAGTAACCATGAAAATAAAAATTAAAATCACAATTATGTGTTACTGCCCCCACCAGAATGCCTAATTATGAAAAATGCCAAAAATATCAAGCATTGGCAAAGACATAAACAACTGAGACTTGCATACTGGTATTGTGGTATATTGATGAGAGTGTTATTTATTCCAATCACTTCGGGAAACTGAGTTTACAAAGCTAAGCATACATGAACCTATGAAGATTTTACACGTATGTGTACATATGTGGACCAAACATACATGTGCACATATATGTGCCCCCAAAGAGACATACTTAGCAGCAGTATTCTTGGCCAAAAATTTTAAACAATCCAAATATCCATCAACTAGAAAATGATAAATAAATATTGATATAATCATACAATAAAGTACTAAACAACAAGAAAGAACAAAGTGCTGCTAGACACAACATAGACAAATCTCACAAGCATAATGCAAAAAAACCCACACACATAATGTCTGATTTCAAATCAGACAAAACTAATTTATTAGACAAAACTAACAGAAACCAAGATAGTGGTGGCTAACTTTACAAGCTGGTATCACTGGAAGTTCTGGTAATACTCTTATTTTTGATTCTGGTGCCGATTATTTAATAAAAATTCATCAAATTGTAAAAGTTCGGGCCTCTGCATTCTTCTTTATTAATTATGTATTAGTTTCTTAGGCTGCTGTAACAATTACCACCAATTGGGAAACTTAAAACAACAGAAATTTATTCTTTCACAGTTTAGGAAGTTAGAATTCCAAAATCATTGTTTTGGTAGGATTGGTTCCTTCTGGAGGCTCCAAGGGAGAATCTGTTCTATGCCCCCGTCTTGGCTTCTGGAAGCTACCAGCAATATTTGGCATTCCTTGGCTTGTAGATACATAATTCCAATCTTGGGCTCTATCTTCACATGACTTTCTTCTCTATGTCTTTGTGTATCCTTTTCTGTCTCTTTTAAGTACACTCATTGGAGTTAGAGCCCATCTTAATTCCAGTATGAACTCATCTTGATCCTTACCTTAATTACATCAACAACAACCCTCTTTCCAAATAAGGTCACATTCTGATATTCTGGGTACACACAAATTTTGGGGGGACAGTATTCAACCCATCACGCTTCGGTAAATTGTTTACAGAAAAATATATACTATCAAAATAACATTTAGTATTAGGTTAATCAAGTGTTTAATGCTTACTCATGGGGGTGCATTAGTTTTAGCTAAGTCTGTTTTATGGGACAATAGAATTATACCTTGGGTCCTTTTTTATCATCAATAAAATAATAAATAAGTATATATGTATATATTTTTGTAACAAAAAATGTTCCTATCATATTGGAGAATATATGAGTGTTTTCCATAATTTGTGCTAGATGTTGCTGATGTTCCTTTGACTTTGATAGAATAGAATTATAATTTTAAATTTGACAAAATGGAAAACCAAAACTAAACAGCTTTTTTAGATATTGATTAATGTTAGATAACTACATTTATAAGCTTAAAATCAGTGAAAATAGGATGAGGATTATTCATTCCTTTATTCTATTGTTAATAATTCTATAGCTTAGTATGCTATGGAACTGAGTGTGATCTTCAAAGTTGAAATTTGAAAACCAAAAAGACTTTATGTCTTATATTGTCACCTAATTTAAAAAACTACTCCAAGCACATATCAGATTAAGGACACTAATCACAGAAACACATAATTACAGCTTTCTTACTTATAAAAACTGATTTTTTAAATTCTAGAGAGTTTTGGATTTAGTCCTTACTTTTTCACAAACCAATTCCTTTCTTATTTTACATGCAATATGTTCATCATGACTTTCAACGTGGCATATTAGAATAAAGAATTCTATCTTTATTTAATCCATACAGCTTTTTAAACTAAACCTCAATTTTCAAATTAAGAAAGGAGTGCTTTAGCATGGCTTGTGTATATGCATACCAAAATACCTTATCTCGGTTATATGATGTTGTTTGTAAGCTCTGGAGATACTGATGCTAATTTCATCTTTGTTGCATTCCTGGATAATCTGCTCTGAGGCTTTGTGTATTGCTGACATACAACATTCAGATTTTATTTTTCCTTAGTGGAGCCTGTTTAGTCTTGCTATCACTAAAGCTTGTTATCGTTTATCCTGCTCATTCAGCTGCAAGGTTCAATCCCTGTCCATCATGCTCTCTAATGCCCAATGTCTGCACTTGCTTGCAACTTTTTGTTTTTGTTTATTGGCATAAGCTCTTTTTCCCCTTTGGGAAGATGATAGCTAGTCTTATGGTAAGAATCATTTAGATATTCTCTCATTTTCAAAATGTAGTTTAGCCTTTATACAGAGAGAAAGAGAAAAAGAAAGTAGTCGTCTTCTTCAGTAATAATATGATTAAAATGGGAAATTAATTAGAGAAAGCTATTGGAAAACACATTTAGCCAGGATAGAGTTACAGCATCAAGGCAACCAACATATAAAAGGTGTTTTTAAAAAGTAAGCACAGAAAAACCATTGACCTTTCAAATCATCTAGGAGGAAAAGTTTTAAGCACAGAGCTGTCTCAAAAAATCTACACACCCAGGGGTATGAAGACCAGTTAATAATGTTAGATGAAATTGGACTGGAACTGTCATCCCAAAATGTGTGGATTAACAAAAATTATTTGATAAAACAGCACGCTTCAGATAGAGAAAAATCTTCCATTCTACACCACTTTTATGTAGTGTAACAAGTGATTA
Organism: Tapirus indicus; assembly: GCA_031878705.1. NCBI lineage: Eukaryota > Metazoa > Chordata > Mammalia > Perissodactyla > Tapiridae > Tapirus > Tapirus indicus. Next base: position 5,635,303 of record CM062936.1, read on the forward strand.
AAGACAGTTCTAAAGTGTGTGACATATGATACAGGTGTCCCATTCCATATCACTTTGGCACTCGCCATTCCAGTCATTCAGAAGTCTTGCTACTGCAAGCACCTGCAACTCTCCACCCGATGACCTTCCCACAAGCATTTAGTTTGAAAGCAGGCTAGAAATGCCGGGCAAGTGGATGCCCAGGGAGCAGCCCTCATCTACTGAGACAGTATAGGAAAATAATTACGGCAGCTTCCTTACCCCACGATGAGACAACACATATTTGCATTCTAGCCCAGAGTTATCCAGGTCTGCACATTGGCAGCATCAGCATAGTTGAGGGTTGGTTAGAAATACTATGGGCCCATCCAAGCCCTTGGAGTCAGAATCTCTGGGGCTAACCTTCAGAATCTGCTTTCTGAACTTGATCTCTTTCAGAACTTGATCTTCAGGTAATCCTTATATCTGCTAAAATTTGAGAAGCATTATTTTACATCAGGAGTCAGAAAACGTTTTTTTTTTTTCTGTGAAAGGTCATGTATTAGTTTCTTATTGCTGCTGTAGCAAGTTGCCACAAATTTAAGCGGCCTAAAACAACACAATTTTATTATTTTACAGTTCGGGAGGTCAGAAGCCCAACATCAGTCTCACTGGGCTAAAGTCAGGTGTCAGCAGCGCTGCTTCCTTCTGGAGGCTCTAGAGGAGAATCTGTTTTCTTGCCTTTGCCAGCTTCTAGAAGCTGTGTTTTCCTTGATGTGTGGTCCTTTATCTTTAAAACGAGCAGCGTAGAGTTGTTATATCTCCCTCACTATTTCTGTTGTCACATTGCCTTGCTCTGTCTGACTTTCCTGTGTCCCTCTTATAAGGACGCTTGTGGTTACATTGGGCACACAGGATAATCCCTACCTTTCAAGATCCTTAAATTAATCACAGCTGTAAGGTCCCTTTTGCCAGGTAAGGTAACATATTCACAGTTTCTGGGGATTAGGACATGGACATCTTTGGAGAGGGCATTATTCAGCCTACCACAGGTCTGATAGTAAGTATTTTAAGTAATGTTTGCTAAGAGGCAACACTGAGAATATTATGTAGGTACTTATATAACAAGAGACAAAATTCCTGCCCTGCCTCATTTTCCTGGGATGGGCCATCCCAGATGGTGGGCATACTTTGGCTCACCTGGAGAAATTCTCCAGAGGAAGAACAACTGGCTCAAGAGGGCACCTGGTAGTGGCAAGTGTTGGTTATCCCCTTATCAGTTTCATTCTCTACCCCAGGAATACTCAGATCCCCGCACTCACTTCTCTCCTCCTGGAGGGTTTTGCAAACTCAGTATGGGTGTCTGGACAGAGATGAGGTGACTGAGTCCCAGACACCCAGACTGAGACTGCAATGCTGGGTGCCCAGAAATTACCAACAGAGGAGTGCCCAACGTGAAAGTGGCAACTGGCACAGGCCCTGTGCATCAGTAAGGTGCAGCCATTGGCTGGGGAGGCAGGTGTTGGGAGCAGAGGGAGAAAGAGGGGCAAAGGGGGACATTTAGAGTTAGTCTCCATGGCTTACAGAACTAGACTGCTGGAGTGGTGCCCCTGAGTGCAGGGGGTACACAAAGAGGCCAGATTTGACCCAAAGGCCATAGTTCGATGATCTCTGTTGCACACCATCTCCCAGAAGTTACCACTGGCAGAGACCTGCTCATATCAGTACCCTCTATTTATTTCCTTCCCTTTCCTGTCTCACTGCCTTTCCCCTCAACCAATGCTTCCTGAAATAACTTCCCAAACAATTTACACTTAAATTCTTTCTTCAGGGGAACTGCTCAGATACACAGCTAAGACACGTTTTGACCAGAGACGGTAGAAATGTTTTTTAAAGTCAATGCTGTTTGTCAAATATATACCAATTATAAACTTGACTTCTCATGTAATATCAGGTTTTTAGTAGCTAGAAAGATATATGCTTTTTTTCAAATACCTATATTTTTTCTACTTGTTTTCCCATTTATTTGTTTGTTTGCTTACTGTCTCTGTACTGTGTATAGATGGGAGAGTATAGTAACATTAACAAGGCAAAATCCACAGAGATCTCTAAATGAAGCAACCAATAGAGGGGAAAATTATCTAGGACTATCAGAAAATTAATGATGACTAAAGGACCACTCTGCACTGCAATCTGCTGCTTGACCTCTTAATGCTTGAAAATCATTCTAGAAGACTAAAAAGCCAGTCACGTTTTGCCCACTTGGCGGGGTATTTTCCAAGTCCACTACTAGCCAGTGCTCTGCTGAAGGTCTAAAAAGTCTCTCTGTAGTACAAAGTGAAAATGCAAGATTGAAGTCAGAAAAAAGGTTTGCTTTCAATTAGTCGAAAAGAGGGACCATTTCAAGACTAACTTCATATTTATAAAAAAGTACTTTTCCTATCCTAGGACAAAATAAGCATAAGATGCCAGAGATGAAATAGTCAGAAAGGTAATTCATATATTTCATTTATGACTTAATCTGTTTGGGTTAGAAATAAAATCCAAATTTTTAATCCAACGCTAAAGAACACTATATCTTTTTTTTCAAACATATGTGGCTAATGCGACAAGAACCCACATATTACAAGTTTTATCTAATCAAGCTAACAGTTTTCACAACATATCCTCTTCTAATATCATAATTAGGAAGAAACAGTTCATGTAGTGCAATTGTCACCAGCTAGATTCCAATTTAACTATAATAGCATTAGTGAGTAACAGGGCATGGAAATGAGCTCTACAAACTGGCAGCATAAGGAAAAGATTTTATATCCACACTCTTATTTAGAATGTGATCACTACCATCCTTGTGCCTCTGTGATTGCTCAATTTCTCAGGTAAAAATAAACTTAACATGTTTAAACAATTAACATTTAAAATGAAAAATCCAAGTCTATGTAGAGTCAGAGTTTGAGGCAAGTATACAATAATTTGTGTTGCCTTCCCCCACACTCCCTCATACACACATAACTAAAAACAAATGACTAAGACCTATTGTCTCAATTAATAGTAAAATTCATATAGACTAAAATATCAGTTCATTCATTTTAAGCTATTCTATTGTCTCAGATTTTTAATATACTTTGTTATATGCAGGTATATAGATTGAGATTAAAGATTTAGATTTAGATAGAAATCTACAAGGCAGGGATTTATGCAGGTGTGAACAAGGACATAGTGATGGAAGTAAATATATTTATTAATTCCAATAACTTTGGACACATGACAATGAGATAATTCCCAAACTGGGAAACACTTTTACTATCTTTCCAACCTGTGCATTCTGTAAGAGGTAGTTTTAATAGCATATCCACTAACATATTTGACTATTTAAAAAATAAATGGAATATTGTTTCTATAGATAAAACCACAAAAATTGAAGTGCACCAAATTTTGGCCTGTGGTGAGTTATTAATGAAAGATTAACATATCTATATATCTCAATAGAGCAGAAGGAGTTGAATTTCAGAAAATTTGCAGATGTGAGATATTTGCATTTTCAAAAGGGACCATGAATAAGAAAATAATAAGAAAATGAAATAAATAAGGAAATAATTCAAGCACGGCTCTGAAGATTTTATACCCATGGAACTTGTAGCTTGTTCCAAAAGTATGATTGACTTAGTATGTTGCAGTTTCTTAGTTTCTTGCAGTTTCTCTATGACCAATTAATAGATGTATAGTAGCATGTGTCTTCTCCTACAATATATGGTACACTTTTGGTAAATATGTACTGTATTTGCTGCTTCCATGATAACTCTTCATACTCAGCTTCTCTAGCATTTTGCTTATTGGAATTCTAATTAGAGAAAGCACAGCTAAACTATGTCTTATTTTAAAAGATAATTTTTTATTCTCTATATTTATTGTTTAAAATGGGATTACTAATGTCTCTATTTACATTAATTTTTATGCTATTTTTGTTTTTTGAGATGTAATTAACTTCAATAAAGTCTTTGTATTTATAGTGTACGATTTGATAAATTGTGACAATGTATATACCTGTGAAATAATGAACACAAGATATTGAACCCATCTCCATAACCTGCAAAAGTTTCTGTGTGTCCCCTTAGTAATCCACTCTCCTATCTACCCATCCCTGACTTTTCCAAGGCAACAACTTATTTCTGTCATTGATTAGCTTGAATTTTTCTATAATTTTCTACAAATTAGATTACATAGTATGTACTTTTTTGTATGGCTTCTTTCCTACAGCATACTTTGAGATGTATCCATGTTGTTGCATGCATCAATATTACTCCCCTCCCCCTTCCTTTCTTCTTTCTTCCCTCCTTTTGTCCCTTCCTCCTTCCTTCCTTGGATGAGTGTTCCATTGTAAGGACATAATACCATCTGTTCACACATTCACCTATTCATCCATATTTTGGTTGTTTCCAATTTTAGGATATTACGAATAAAAATACTATGAAAATTTGTGCACAAGTCTTTGCATGGGCATTTGCTTTTTTTCCTCTTGGGTAAATACCTTAGTTGGATCATACGGCAATGTATATTTAATCCTTTGAGGCTTAAATCATTCATCTTACTATTTGTTTCTATGTTTCCATGTGTTCTTTGCTGCCCTTTTCTTCCCTCTGTCTTAATTTATATTAATTGAATATTATTTATGATTCCATATATCACCTTTGTTGACTGATTAGCTATAAATATTTGTTTGGTTATTTTAGTGGTTGCAGATTTACAACTTTAACTTCTTAAAACTCCAAGTGCTATTATACCACTTCATGTATAGTATAAGAACATTATAATAGTATTATAACAATATACTTCCATTTCTCCCCTCTTGACCATTCTGTCATTGTTGTCATACATTTATTTCCTCACGTGTTATAAACTCTACACTATGTTATTATTATTTTTATTTAAACAGTATATTATCTTTTTTCCAATTTTTAAAATTGTGGTAAAATACACATAACATAAAATTTGCCATCTTAACCATTTTTAAGTATACAGTTCAGTGGTATTGCGTACAGTCATATTGTTGAGCAACCATCACCACCATCCACCTCCAGAACTCTTCATACTGCAAACCTGAAATTCTATATCCACTAAACAATAACTCCCCATTACTCCTTCTCCCTAGCTCTTAGCAACCACAATTCTTTCTGTCTCTATGATTTTTGACTACTCTAACTACCTCATGTAAGTGGAATTATGCAATATTTGTCTTTTTGTGACTGATTTATTTCACTTAGCAAAATGTCTTCGAGGTTCATCCATGATATAGCATATGTCAGAATTTCCTTCCTTTTTAAGGCTGAATAACATGCCATTGTATGTGTTATACACACACACACACACACACGCACACACACACACACACCACATTTTGCTTATTTGTTCATCATCAGTACACACTTGGTTTACTTCCACATTTTAGCTATTGTAAATAATATTGCTATGAACATGATTGTACAAAAAATTTTTGAGACCCTGCTTTCAATTCTTTTGGGTATATACCCAGAAGAGGAATTGCGGAATCATATGTTAACTCTGTGTTTTAATTTTTTGAGGAATCACCATACTGTTTTCTACTTGTCTGTATTATTTTGCATTCTGACCAATGTGCATAGAGTTTCCCATTTCCTGGAAAATGTCCCATGTACACTTGAGAAGAATGTGTATTCTTTTGCTGTTGGGTAGAGTGTTCTTTATACGTCTGTTAGATCTAGTTGGTGTACTGCATTGTTTGAGTCCTCTGTTTCCTTACTTATCTTCTGTCTGGTTGTTTTATTCATTATTGAGAGTGGGGTATTAAAGACTCCAACTATTATTGTAGTGCTATTTCTCCAAGGTTTCTGCTAAGGTTTGCTTCATATATTTTGATTGTCTGTTATTAGGTGTGTAAATGTTTATAATTGTTGTATCTTGCCGTAATGAACCTTTTATTAATGTATACTGTCCTTCTTTGACATTTATTACCTTTTTTTGATTTTTAAGTCTATTTTGTCTGATATTAGTGTATCCACCCCTGTTCACTTTTAGTTACTTTTTGCATGCAGTGTCTTTCCATTCTTTCACTTTCAACTCAGTTGTGTCTTTGGATCTAAAGTGAGTCTCTTGTAGACAGCATATAGTTGAATCATTTTTTTTCTTAATCCATTCTGCCAATCTTTGTGTTTTGATTAGAGAGTTTAATCCATTTACATTTAAAGTAATTGATGATAAGGAGGGGTTTACTTCTTTCATTTTGCTATTTGGTTTATATATGCCTTATAGCTTTTTGTCTATTTCCTTCATTACCATCTTCTTTTGTGTTTAGTTGATTATTTGCAGTGAAATATTTAAATTCCTTTCTCATTTCCTTTTGTGTATATTCTATAGCTATTTTCTTTGTGGTTACTATGGGGATTACATTTAGCATTCTAAAATTATACTTGAATTATATCAGTTTAAATTTAATAACATATGAAAACTCTGCTCCTTTATAGCTCTATCCCTACCCCTTTCAGTTGTTGATGTCACAAAATTACATCTTTATATGTTGCGTGTCCAAAACCATAAACTTATATTTTTTAATGCTTTAGTCTTTTAGATTATGTAGAAAAGAAAATGTGTGCAAACCAAAGTTACAATGATAGTAGTAGCTTTCAGACTAATAATTGTATTTTTTTAAAAAATGTATTAGTTTCTTAAATCATGTGGAAAACAAAAAGTAATTACGAACCATGTTACAATACTACTAGCTTTCATAATTGCCCATATATTTGCCTTTACTGAGATCGTTATTTATCCATACATCTTTGAGATACAGCCTAAGTATCCTTTCATTTCAACCCGCAGGATTCTCTGTAGTATTTCTTGCAGAGTAGATGCAGTGGTAAGAAACTCTCTCAGATTTTGTTTATCAGATAATGTCTTCATTTCTCTCTGATTTTTGAAGTACAGTTTTGCTGGACATAGAATTTGTGGTTAATAGTTTTTGTTTATTTTTTCTCTTAGAACTTTGAATATATCAGCCCATTCTCTTCTGGCTTCTAAATTTTCCATTTTTCTGATGAGAAATCCACTGACAATTTTATTTGAGTTTCCTCCTTATGTTTCCCAGAAGTATATCAGAACTTCTACAATCAACTGACTGCTGTAAGCTTCTCACTCTTCCCCTTTCCTGAAATGATTACTTATCGTGGCTCTCCTATACATGTTCACCATTGTATTTTGGTGTGTGGTGAGTAAGTAACTTCAATTTTTGTATTTTATTGTTGTTGTTGTTATTATTGTTATTTTAGATGACAGGTTCTAGGTGAACCGTATCCAGACTTGAAGTGGGGACTGTGAGACTTCAAGCAGGATGCAATGATTGGATGGACTTTTGCAGTAACTTTCTTTGAGACTGCATGTGTGATCAACATGGCAGACTGTGGTATATTTTACTGTTATCCTCAATTATTTACTTCCTATAGGAGGATAATACATCCTTTCCCACTACCATGTGACTTATAGTGCCCTACCCACTGTGGGAGAATACATCCACACTACATTAATTTTGCGCATGACCATGAGATGTGATTTGGCCATGTGAATATGAGCTGTTACGACTTACAACACACCTGAGTAGCAAAAATAATTTTAAGTTTTTATCAGCTATTTTTTCTCTTTGACAATAGCAGAGACATCCCAAACAGAGACTGTCCCTTTAGTCCAAAAATGGAAAGAAACATGGAGCAAAGCAACAGTTACAGACATATAGCCTCTGACAAGGAATGTTTTATGCCATTGAAGTTTGTGGATTGTTTGTTATAACAGAAAATCTGTCTAATGCAGTCTTTAGAAAATTTAAAAATGCAAAAATAGTCACAAAACTAAATAACTTTAATGGCTGGCAAATAGGTAGCAGGTAGAATAAATTTTGTAAATTCCTTCATCTTTCACAGCTTAGATGGAATACATATTTTTCTAATTGAAACATTAGGTTAAAAATGGAATATTTGAATACTACCATTTAATATTTTTTTCTTAATCCTCTGTCTTATTCATAGTGTTAAGTAATATTTATCAGAAGTTTAGCAAATAAATGCCCAGTGCAATGGGACTTTGCAGCAACTCATATCGTGATTTAGAGTCCTCTTCTACATTCTTGAACTGGGCTATCCTTGTTATTTTCTTTGGGCAATAAAATACAAAGGAAATCACAGTGTATCAGTTCTGCATTTATGCCTCAAGTGGTACTGAATACTTCTGTCTATTTTCTGGGATTCAAGCTATAACTGTGAGAATAAGCCCAGGATAGCCTTCTGGAAGATGAGAGACAGGGAGATGCTGGAGCCATCTCTCGTTGACTTGCAAGAGCTAATTGTGTGCATCTTTTCCCAACTTCACATTCAGTTATATCACATTAGTAGAATGAAATTACTTCGAGGCTGAGAATTGATCTGCCTTTGTGTATCATTTTGATTTCTCAATTTTATCTCTTCACACTGGGGTTTTAATTCAGTCAATTTTTTAACACTTGAAGTCCCTGAATTTCTGAAATCTCTTTTTTCTCTTTTATTTCTACTTGCAAACTGGCTAGTTTTTTCTGAGCTTGTCTCTTTCTTTTAATACAGTTCTTATTTGTCCCACCAGCAACTGAAACACACTACCAATATTTTCCAATCTTTAGATCTAAAAGTTTCTTTGGTACTCAATCTTTCTTCTAAATTATTTCAAACAATTTTCTCAAATATTTCACCAATCCAATTTTTAACTACTGGTAAAAGTTCTATTTTACAACCTGCTGAATTTATAAACCAATGCCACACAATTTATTTTTTAAGGCAGCACTCTACTTTTGATATCATGAACTGGGGGTTCATCTCCACACTGTATTCTCTCAAGAATATAATTTGATGGAGACTCTACTGTCCGCAAAGATGTAGCTTGCTGTGGCAGTGAAAAGGGGACATGGTAAATTATGCCCTGATTCTTAGAGGTTTCTACTCCTAAAAAACATGAGTAGAAAGCCTGGTGTGACAAAGAGTAATACTACCATTTTCCAATAAAGAGGAAAAGCAAGAGTCTGAGAATAACACTAATGATTACCATGGTGGCTATTAAAAGGGCAAGTAAAAGATCACATATACCAGATAGAAAGAACGGCATGATTAAAAGGAAGAAAGACATGGTAGCTATTGAAGAAAATGTTTGTTTGTTTCCTAGTGCATTGATATAATTGTATGCAGAGTGCAAGATTGGGTATGACGAGAGCCAGCATTTGGGTGCCTGCCACAGAGAGAGCATCAATGGCCAGTTAAGTCTTAGCAAGAGCAGCAGAGATAAAGAAGAGAGAGCGACAGCAACTCTCAGATGATTAACGACACGTCCTTTTCCATTTCAGCACAGAAGGAATCCCAGAACAGTAAGAAGAGGTAGAGTAAAAGAGTTGCAGCCTGACTCCCACTCCTGAGATAGGTATCTGGCAAGTTTTGGGGGAAAGAAGGAGGTGGGCATTAAAATAGATATGAGATTGAAGTTTTAAAGTTGGCCAAACTTTTGTCTATAATTGAAATGACCAGAAAGTTAGAAATGTGCACAAGAAATGTGCTAACGTGGAACTGAAAGGGAGATTTAAAAAATATGGCTGAAGGCAGTGTTTTGATACAAATAAAATAGGTACAATCAATTCTTGTTATTGGCAGATAGTTATGTTCTAGAAAGTCACCACAAACCCTGAAATAGTGAATACAGAACCATTGCTCCTAGGGAAAAATACAGGGTTAGATTCCTGACAACCTGTGCTCCCAACATTTTTATTAACTGATCAATATATGACCTTGTTTTACATGTTTCTGTTTAAAGACATCCTATTTAATATATATTGTTGATTCATTGGCTTTGAACTCATGGAATATAACACTATAACTCTTGCCTGAATGCTATTTATCTAACACATTTTCTTTGTAAGGCACATCATAGGCTTTCACACTTAGGAACACTAGACATCACCTCAGCACTACATTTTAAGCGGCAAAACCAGTAAAAAAAAAAAAAAAAAAAAAAAAAGGACAAACGTAAAAAAAGACATGGCACCAAATAGCCTGAGGGATATGACAGGAGGAGGGATGATTGATTTGAGGCTATTCTACTCCTAGGTGAGAAATGTTGAGTGTACTTGGATTCTAAGATTTTGTAAGATAGTGTAAAAATTCATGACTCTAAGAAGTACTGTGAAAGAAGAGAAAACAAGATATTTCTGTGGTTGGAGTAGGGAGTTCTAGTTTGGCATTGGAAGAACAACTTTGAAAAAGTAATAATTAATTTTGAACAAATAATAGTGTATATACAGTTCAAAATTTTAAAAAACTACAAAAGGGCACAAAGATTAAAAAGAAGTTGTCCCTTTTACTTAAGTCCTCCAAGTACTCAGAATTCCTTTTTGGACGACAAATATTGTTATGCAGAGGGAAGGAATCTAGAAGGACACGGCATTTGAGAGGGGCCTGGAGAGATGGAAATGGATTATCAGTGCATTTGTAGACACTAAGAAAATCTTGAGTCAATGAAATCATGGAGAGAAATTGTTAGGAGGCATGATATAAGAACAAAATTGCCCATTACAGATTTAGTGAGAAGCTCTAAGTTACATGATCATAATACAATTCTCTTTTATGTCATGGGTTACACACGCCAAGGAGTAGAAATTATATCAGTTGATCTCAGAAGTGCATTCTTAATTTTCCTTCACTGTTAGAAGTGTTCCTTAATATCCCATGAAAATCTCTACCTATTAATTTTATCCCAGTGATTTCTTTTAGTAGGAAAAGGATTATGAAAGACTACAAGAAAACCAAATCAAACAGTAAAAAGAAATTAATAAAATACAATCTTGTTTGAATTTAACAGTTATTTCTGATAGTTTCAAAAGCCTTTGAGGTTTTAAACAAACTCAACCGAAATAGTTCTACAGTCCCATGAAGTAGGGGCAGGCATTATAATCTCTATATTACAGCTGGGAACTAGCAGGCACAAAGCCATTTAAGTGATATGTCCAAGGTCACTGAGCAAGTCACTGGTGAGACCAAAAATAGAATCCTAATTCTTCAGCTAGTTCTTTGTTCAGGAGACCATATTGGTTCTTTTATTACTTGAGGATAAAATTTAGCTTTATATCAGAGGCTTTTTTTTTCTTATATGCCAACCTAAAAATCAACATTTAAAAAGACCATTGAATTGATATTAAATCAAATCATATTTCATGCTTGAGACTTTCAAGTTACTCTTAGAAACTAAGTCTTTTCTTGTTATTTAAGAGGAAAATATCCATAGGTAGTTTTTCACTGTTATCATCTCAATTCATAAAACTTTTCTCCCTCCCCTAAATATTTAATGGCTCTGTTTAACAATGAATATGTTCTGGTTTCTGCACAAGGAAATGCAAGCCATAGTAATTGGCTTTCCCTTCAGACAGCTGAGTCAGCAAGAAATCAGGCAGCCTATAGAAATCTTTTTATTTGCTATCAGTTTTTCAGAGTTTCAAGCCATTGAAATATACCGAAATAATCTGGGAGGCAACTAAACCATGCAAATTAACTTTACATCTGCTTTATCCGACTCTTGAACCTCCAGGTTTGTAATTCCTTATCTGTGGCTGCTCAAACAATTTTCTGGTTCATAACGCTGTCGCTGCAATGGTAGGAAAGGAAAGTGGATTATGGTCTCCGGTACATATTTGTCTAAAACTACTTGTATTTTTCCAGTCAGGAAAAGAATCTTTTTCCCCTCTTGTGGGAATCCTTAAGAGCTAGAAATTCTACTTTTCAGCTTCCTATCAGCACATACAGATTTTGTGGAAAATGATTTTATAAAGTTCAAAGTTGTCAAATATTTTTAAAGAAATATATGTTCACATACACTAAAGAGGACTACAAACATATTGATCTCTCTTTTTGATATGTATACGCACACATGTATATTATGTTTATATATACTATATACTGTGTTAGAATTACATGCAATTATAATAAAATAATAGATAACATGTATTAAGCAATTACCTTGTACCAGGCATTCTGCGGTCTTTACATGTGATATTTCATTTATCCTCATCACAACATTATGAAGTCACTATTATTATTATTATTCCCATTTACTTAATGAGGAAACTGAGACACTAAAAGCACAAGTCGATTGCCCAAAATTATACAGCTTTTAAGTGGGAGAGCAAGGTTATAAAAACAGGTGGTCTAGTTCTCCTACATTGTGTGTGAACAGAAATTATCTGTGCACATGTGAGTATAATAAAAATATAAAGTCTACAGGTTTAGTCAAAACTAACTAAATTCATAAACTGAGATCCAAGAAGAGAAATATTTTCCGAAGGTTATACAGCTAGCCAGTTCCCAAATCTGGACTATGACTCAGGTAGCATTCCACTATAGCTTCCATAGTTGGCATCATCAAATGTCATAAATTACAAACCAAGTAGAAACTATCTTTTATGGCAATTATGCAATGGATATCCATTTTTTTCTAGTAACATTTTTCCAGCTGAGATAATTTTAAAAACTAGGTAGATAAAATCTTTCTCATTCATTGAATTTTATGTTGATTTTTATGAAAGTTAGGTTTTTTTTACCACATACAAGGACTTCCATTCTTCCACCTGGTTGGTGTACTACAACTTTTCTCCGCTCTCATTCATTATTCAAACTACTTCTCTCTAATGTTACCGAAATACTTTGAACTGAGACACAGATCTCCAAAAAGCTACCTTCAATGAAACATCTTAGTATTTATCATAGGGAACATTTTTGCTGGATTTGACACTCTTCACTCTTCCCTTCCGTCTTTGAGTTTGACTCCATGCTATTCTGGTCCCACTGAACTTTTAAGTCTGCTTCCTCTTATTTCTGCGTGAACAATTCTTTAACCAATATAGATGTCTCTCAATGTTTAGTCTGTAGAATCTTTCTTTTCTTACTGTGTAAACACCCCATGGGTGAGAGTGATCACTTCTCCTATAATAAACATATTCAGATAACTCTGTGTGTGTTTGTGTGTGTACACACACATGCAAAAGAAAGAAAGAAGGCCAGTGAATTTCAGATTCCATTTGTCTACTATACTTTCTCAACTCAACTACCTACAATTGAGGGTATACAACACTTCAATATGATGGTCAGAGGTAGCCCTGTAGGGAAATAACACCTAAGCTGAATCCTGAGGGGATCCAGTTAAGGGAATGTATCTGGCATAAATGTTTAAAAGTTTTATTTTTTAATAACTATTCTCAAATGGTATCATGTTGATAAAATTTCCTGCTAAAAGTTTACTAAAAGACCAGATTCAAAACCTTCTCTGGTCTCTCTTAGTTTCTAGACTAATCTCACTTTTCCTCTTAAGACTTTGACTTGCTAAAAGTTGAAGCTTCAGTCTCAAACTCAGCAGTAAGTTTTCCTCCCCCACCTTTCTTACCTCCAGCACAGACTAGCCTTACCTTGGGCTATAGAAAGATGGAGTTAAGGAGAGAAAATTAGGGTTCATGCTTTCCATACTCCCTTTTCTTACTTCTTCAGGTGCTAGTTCCTCTTGTGTGTTGATGTATGAGTAAGAAAAGTGAAAATGTCCAATATTTCCTTACTTCCCTGAGAAGGATTGCAGTCTTTTCCTTGCTTGGATATAACTATTCTATTCCTTGTCTGTGAGCTCCAACACACCACAATGATAAGAGTTCACTGGTGTGAAGCTCCCCCAGGCATTTTTATGTTTGTAGGTCTGGCCTCATCTCTTAGCTGACCTTCAGCTGATGATCTTCATACTGCATTCCTCTAATGCCTATGTTCCTTTTGCTCCATTATTCCCCAAATCTGTAGGTGTGATTGCAAGAATACATCCCCCAAGTATCTATCCTTCTAAGTACAGTGAGCCCCTGTAGAATGCTTCTCTATACACTTAGAGATGCTCTTGGCTCCCTCTATAGTCTTGCAGCCTATCCATACACACACACACACTGATACATACTCTCTCTCTCCCTTGTGCTTTCCTTCCAATTCTACTTTCTTCTCTTCAGTTATCACAGGAGCATATCAATAAGTCCTTCCTCCAAGCAGATGCATAAAGAATGAAAAGTGTTTCCTCTTCTTGAAAGCTCTACCAATTTTTAGAAAGGAATTTCATAGAGCCCCCTTCCACGTCTTCACAGTGGGAAAGGTTCACTTCCCACGAACAGGGATCTCTCCAAACTGTCAATCACAGTCTTACTTCCCAATTTCCATTCTGTAGTTATTGATGGGGATGAGCAGGGTTGACAAATGTGCATTCTCTAAATTGTCAATAATTCCAACCTGTGGTGGCTCTCCACATTTACAGTGTGAAGTACTTAAGGTAGTCTATTTTCAGCTTAAGCCATATTTCTAGAACAACAGAAGAAATCACCAACATCTTGTTCCATTTTGATCAGTAGAAAGATAATTAATGGGAGAAGAAGTAGTGGTTTCAAAAGCCCTGAAGTAAGGAACTCATTTGACATTTTAATACAGAGTCTGACTTCATTTTTGACATTTAACTGCTGACAGCTTTCAAGTCTTACCACTTCTCTTTCCCTTCTGCCCCACAAGTGGCTAGAGTGATAAGAAAGACTGGGTGCTCCCTCCTTTGGCAAGAGTGGGAAATTCAAACCATGCAAACCCCAGCCCACTCACAGGAACCCTCACTCCAACTCCATCCCCTAATCACAATAAAAGCCAAACTAGTCTCTGCTCTCGCAAGCTGCTGCTTTTGCACCTACTTGGGACATTCCCCTGCTTTCTAAAGAAAGCTTCATTATGTGAGTAATAAACCTTTTCATATCTTCTTAATTTTTTAAAATAAATTATTTTTATATTGCAGCATAATTGACATATAACATTATACTAGTTTTAAGCATACAACATAATGATTTGATATTTGTATATACTGCGAAATGATCACAATACACACCCCCAACTACACCACCGGGAAGAAGGAAGAACTGTACCTGAAGCCAATCCAGAGAACAATCCTCACGATGCACCATTATGCGGAGCCCATCGAGGATGTGCCTCGCAGGGATACCGTGGGCCTGGTGGGCGTCAACCAGTTCCTGGTGAAGACCAGCACCATCACCACCTTTGAGCATGCCCACAATACGCGGGTGATGAAGTTCTGCATGAGCCCCATTGTCAGGGTCACCGTGAAGGCCAAGAACCCGGCTGAGCTGCCCAAGCTGGCGGAGGGTCTGAAGCGAATGGCCAAGTGGGACCCCATGGGGCCGCGCATCATGGAGGAGTGGGGGCGCACATCATTGCACGGGCCGGTGAGCTGCACCTGCCTGCATTCCCATCAAGAAATCCGACGCGAGACGGTCTCTGCCTGCCCACATCCCCCAACAAGCACAATCGGCTGTACAGTACGATTCAGCCCTCCCCGACAGCTTGGCTGACGACGACCACCAGGGCGAGGTGCCCGCCCGCCAGGAGCTCAAGAGGGGGCCCGCTCCCCGGCGGAGAAGCGTGAGTGGGACGTGGCCGGGGCCCACTACACCTGCTGCTTCGGGCCGCCAGCGCCGGCCTCAGCCTCCTCCCCGACGTCACCCGGGCTGTGCGGAACCTCACGAGGACACGCGCGGCGTGGCGGCGCGCTTCCTGCGGGCACCCAGGGAGCGGGTCCCGTGCGGGGAGAGCCTGCGTGACGTCCACCCTGACGTCCACGAGGTGGCGCTGCACGCAGACGTTGTGCCGCGTGGGGGCGGCCAGATCCTTCCGCGCGGGGGCTGTCTCCATGACGGTCTGCTGACGGCCCGGCCGGCTCGCGGAGCGCCGCCACCTCGAGAGATCCACTGTCCGCAGCGCGTCGTTGGTGGCATCCGCGGTGTCCTCGACGCGGGGCCAGGTCCTCGAGGAGTCCCGGGAGGCCGGAAAGCCCCTGTTTGTCGTGAAGGCCCCCATGCCCGTCAGCGAGGTCTCAGGCTTCGCCGCCGACCCGAGCCCCGACGGGCGGCCAGGCCTCCCGCAGCGCGTGTTTGACCGCCGGCGGATCCCGTCCGGAGACCCAGTGGACACCACAGCCGCCCCGCCGGGTTGTGGCCGAACCCACAAGCGCAGAGGCCTGAAGGCAGGCACCCAGTCCTGGACGACTTGCTGGGCAGTGTGTCGGCGGCCGCCCGGCAGCGCCCGCCGCCCGGGTGGGACTGGACACAGCAGGCCCTGTAGACCAGCGGCCACAGCAGTGAGCCCTGGCGCCGCCGCACGACGCCTCGGATGGCCAGACCCGTGGGGCTCCGCCGGAGAGGTGCCATCGCTCCAGGTGAACTCTTGATGCCATTTCTGTTGATATTTATTTCAGGATTTCGAAGCAACAGAAGTGCCCTCACAGTAGGTGATTGCACGGTGGGGGAGGGGATGGGACACCTAACAACCTGTTTTTCATTTCTTTAGAGGGAAACTCAAATGCCCCCCAAGATTCTAGGTAAACTTATTAAGAGGTTTATTTGGGTCAATGGCCCGTAGTAAACTTTCCCCCCAGAAAGGGGGAAGGGACAAGCGGGTAGACGTTCTCTTTGGACAGAAACTAGAAGGCAGGAAATCTTGTGCGGTGTCACCGTGAGCACCTCCAGCTGAATTAGTGTCATTGGAATAATAAATTTTATATGGTGGTGAGCATGAAAAAAAATAGACAATCGAGTGTGGCGTAATCAAAGTTTGGCATAACCAAAGTTTGGGGGCGCAGCCTGTTCCACGTCTGTGGGGTGAATAAAACAATTGGCACTGTGAGGAGGATGGCCAGACAATGACCATCACCACAGGGGGATCCTTCTTCTAATGCTTTTGCTTGCTAGCTGGCTGTCTTGCCTGCTGATAAGCGGGTACTCCGAGCTGCTGCCTGCTGGTTGGTTTGTGCTTTGAGCTATATTGCTTTGTGCTGCCTTTACCGAGCCCTTCAAAGCCTTCCTTATAGATTTAACTGACGTAAATTGGAAGTTTTGATAATGGGCATTTAGTGACAGTGGTATGGAATCAGGGGCCTCCTTAAAATGGCTGTTAACGTGTTTTGGTCTGGAACTATCTGTGCCTCAGGTTGAATCATGTGTCTTGATTCTAACATAAGCTGTAACTGACCCTAGGCTCAAAGGAATGATTTTACCCTGTGACCATTGATTGTATGTCTCAGACTGGGACTGGTCCCAATTCTGTTGAGTACTTATGGGAAAGGTTGACACCCTGTGCAATGTACAGGCCCATGTGGAGGAAGAGTAGTTACTGTGTGGCATGCTAAGGGCCACACTCCTAAAACAGTTGACTAACAACTCTTAAAAATGCCTTTGCTTGTGTTGCAAAAAAAAAAAATCCTCATATTCTGGGATATAGAATAAAACGCCCATGGTGCTCTTGTGGCACAGCTAAGATGCTATTCAAACCCCATCTCAGTCAAGGGTCTTTAAACCCCATAAAGCTACTATTGCCACGAGAGCGTTTCCTAAACCTGTGATACTGATTTGTGACTCTCTAGAGGAAGAAACTTATAAATATGAGCAAGGTGTAGAGGACTGCATTGAAGTATATCCAGTAACCACCAAAAACAAACTAAAAACTGAAACAGAGGTCCATAATTTACTCAGCTGGACATCCAAACTTAAATGGAAATTGAGAATTTACTGAAAGAATTTCTCCAACAAATAGATGAAAGAGTGCTAATTAAATTTTATGCCTCTGCTACATAGGTTCTAAATTAACTTGAACAGCTGCTCAAATGTACCAACTGGAAACATTTCATGGCCTTTATCAATACTGAAGCTCAAATTTCAGTTATCCTTGGGGATTCCACTAAATTTAAATAAGGTATCCCTTTACTCTTAGAGAAGTTACAAAATATAAACTAGAGGGATAAAAGCTATGCTTTACCTTAACCATTGGAACCAAAGCAACTAACTTAATTCCCCATGGGCAGAGTAGCCATTACCCTAAAATATCCCAGAGTGGGCATGGGCACTCTGAACCAACCAGTAATAACTTAAAATTTAATGAAGTCTTTGGTAGTGACAGTCG
This sequence comes from Tapirus indicus, assembly GCA_031878705.1. Taxonomy (NCBI): domain Eukaryota; kingdom Metazoa; phylum Chordata; class Mammalia; order Perissodactyla; family Tapiridae; genus Tapirus; species Tapirus indicus. Next base: position 5,653,305 of record CM062936.1, read on the forward strand.
GATTTAGAAAATGAGACCCCATCAACTTTACCCCTCAGTTTCCTACATTTTGGGCTTGAGAAACAGATGATTGAGCAGTGTCCTTCTTTTTGCTCCATCTCTTCCATTCACCTTCACTGACAAACTCAGCATGGCAAAGGGGAAAGCAGGGAAACAGGCTGTGAATGGAAGGGCTGAAGTGGATGAGGTAAAAAAGAATCATGTCTTTAGTGCCTTGACTCATCCTTGAACACCATCATTTCAACCATGGGGGAACCTCACCCTCACTCCTTTAGTCAAGTTCCAGGAAGTCTAGATTTGGATGAGGCATGGATTTGGTGAGAAGAATATTGGGGTGGCTCGTGGGATCTGCTGTGTATAGGAGGAAGGGGGAGGGTGAGAATTCCCAGGAATATCAGGGAATTAAATGATCCTCTGTTGGAATTTATCTGTACAAAGGGTAATTCCTGAATAAGGCTATTCTAACTTTCTCTACTCTGCCTAAAGGCAGATTGTAGCATTTGGGGAAGGTTATGTTTTCCTTCAACTGTCCTGTCTGTGATCAGCCTCTCTATTCTCAACCATTTGAGACTCAACTTGATGAATTTAAAGTGAAAAACATTTACTTAAAAAAATACAATGATAAAACTAAGTACAAAAGAAATAGCTGCCAGTAGAGTAAGATTGAGGTAAGTTATCTGCTGTAACTAAAATAGCATACTTTCATTCACCTGTTTATTGTTTATTTCAAGGTTCTGAGAATTAAGATATTAATTCTTCTTAAGTCACTGTTTTTTCATTCAGCAGGTAGTAGAGCAAATGAAGGTTATTTTTTTAAAATATGCTTTTAATTTTAAAAATAATGTTTCTCAAATAGAAAATCTTATTAATTTTATTTTTGTGTTCTTAATGGAACGTATAGACATGATTTGGTTGTCAGTTACTCAGAAGGTATTTAACTAGTGTCTACTACTTTTCTATGCCAGCAAAAAAAAAAAGAAAACAAAAAGTGAGGATAGAGGGAGAGGAATATTTAGGAAAATAAAAAACACAAAGCATGGACTATGATCTCTAATCTCAAAATACTTTTAAACCATCTCCCTGTTTTCCAGAGATGCTGGATATACACAAGTAGTACCTTGTGTACCTTTCTCATAGCCATCATATTTTAATAAGATTGATGTTTTCTTATCTACCTTTGTCAAAAGCCTGTGAACATATTAAAGGGCAGATACTATTGATTGATCCTCTCTATATCTCTAATACCGACCTTGTGTCTGCTAAATGATAGAATCAGTAAAGATTGGACAAATAAGTGTTTAGTTAATATCAGCCAATAAGGAAATAAGAGTCTATAAAATGGAAACATAGAAATGTGTAAAAAAAGGGAAATAAAAGTTTACATAGCTTTTTGTTTTGAAACCATTAAATTTATCTTCTTTGGGAAGGTATAACTATGATATCTAGGTCATCTTGAATTAGAGAAGCCCAAACTGCTTCATAGGTGAGATGCCAGTTTTGAACTAGGCCTTGAGAGAGAGCTGCTGCATGGGAAAAAATAAGATTACCTTAATACTCATAATTTCAGCACAAAGTGTCATGTGGTTGTGAAATATTTAATCTGAAGATACTGACTCCACCTTCTAAAGAATAACAGGATGTTTTCATGAATGGAAGGATTTGGTAAGATACTTGTTTACAGATATAAAATAGGAAATCACTGATTGATCTGGCAGTTGGAACTCTCTGAAGCTTCATCTTTACATTGGAGTTTACATCTTGAGCCCAGATATCATTACAGAAAATTTCTGGAGCGTGTCCTCACGTGAATACCTTGCAGTCCAAAGTTTAACCTTTTTCCCTTCTTTATTGTAATTTTCAAGATGTACTGTCAGTTTATCAGTTGTTGATATGGAAATGTCAAAATCAGTGACAGTTGCCTTTACTTCATTTCTAAATATAATTAGTCTCCAAGATCTATCAATTCTTCTCCTTCAGTAGCTGGTGCTCACTCACTATCTTGTGTTTCTACCCTATTTCAGGATAGCATCAACTTCTTGTGTCTCTTTGTAAGAGCACTCTATTTGGTATTCAATCTTTACTTCTTCTCACAAAACTTTCATTAAAAACTACATGATCAGTATTAAATAAATGAACACGAATCAAATGCTAAAGCTAATAAACAAATAAAAAACTTTAGATCTTACTTCCTTTTTGTTGCAAACAAGTTAATTAGGCTGATAATCAAAGCTCTCCCTCACTGACTCCATCTTACCTAACTATATGTCTTATTTTCTAACTTGGCAATTTTCTTTCATCTGTTAGTCTCCAAACTACTTCTGAAAAGATTGAAAATTTATTGCATGCTCATTTATTCACTCATTCATGTATCAGCAGTATACATTGACTATTTACTCTGTCGGGTGTTATTTTAGGCTCCTGCGCTACATTGACATACAAGATGGATACAGTTCTTATTCCCATGGGATTCAAACTTCAGAAGGAGAACCAAAATATTTTAAAAAATTACACAAATTATTAATTGTGATTTTGTTTTTCAGAATTCAGTGAGATTTTAAATGAGTAGAAGCTACTGTAATTGGGGCTAATGCATGTTTCAGCAAAGGCTTTCCTGAACAAGAGACTTTAAACTGAAACCTGGAGAATGAGTAGGATTTAGACAGGTGAATGGTGAAGAGAATGTGTGTGACAGTCGGGAAGTGGCGAGAATCTGAGCATGTTCAACAAAATGAATGCCGTTATAGCTAAATTACAATGAATGTAGCTGAGATGGCTTGAAAGCAGTCTAGAGAGGTTGGCAGCAACTAGATCATACAGAGTGATGCAGGCTGTGGAAAGAATGTCTTTATTCTAAGCCTTTGATCATGCTCTGTCCACTGCCTGGAATGCTCTCTCTTTGCTCTTGTCTGTGCTAATTCATCTCATCCTCCAAGTCCTATCACCTGGAACCTAATCATAGTGGCTAATATTTATTAAATGCTTATAATTTGCCAACTCCAGTGGAAAGTGTTTAACATACAGCATCTAATTTATTTCGTAACTTTATTATACATAGCAGCCTTATCATGCTTCTTCAGAAGAAAGTGATGCATAGAGAGATTGAGTCAATTATCCAAGATTGTATGTGGCAGAGTCAGGTTACGAATCCAGGCTGTCTGATCCAAAGATTGTTTAACCACTAAGCAATACTGATTCTCATAAAAGAAATTTCATTCCCAGTAACTTCTGCTCTAACTCTTTTTTAAAATTCAACTGAAACTTTGGGGTTCTTAGTTTTTCAGACATTTGTTGATATACGTCGTCCCAGTGCAGTCCACATCCTCGCCTTAATTTCTGCCATGTAGACGTTATGACAAGAATACTCACACCAAACAACTTTGCCTAGTACAGAGCTAGGTCCACAGAAGGCATCCAGTTAATATTTTGGAGTAAATGTCTCAGTGATCCAATTTCAGATTAATCTGTGGTTCAGCTTTGCCATGGCCATCCAGAGGCACAGTTTCCCTGAGTCACTTCATCCTAGGCTGGAACACAAAGACAATAGCAAGAAAGTGTTTGTTCTTAATGTGCCCAAATACACAGTGTTGCCCCACTGCACCTCCCAGTGAAGGAAAGAAAGACCCAAGAGTTAGTGGCTCTTCATTAAATATAAATATCTAAGAGTACACAGTTTTCCACTAGGAAATATAATAAGCTTAGGAATCAATAGAACTCAGAATTCTAATAATCTGGATATCTTTCCAGCATGCCCAAATATTCATTAATAATGCCGATTAATTACCTACCCATTTATGAATTGGGAGAATAGTATTTAGGTCCAAGCTTGTTAAAAAATTATGTAATTTTGTGCAAAATTCTCTGTGCCCTTGTTTATCACTGTCGAGGGAGAATCTATTGTGTATGTTAACCATTTCTTAAATAAAAGATCTGTTGCAAATTAAAAATCATATTTATGAGTAATAGAAATGATTTAACCATGAGTTAATAATATCTAGAGACTCCTGAATTGAGATTTCTCTTGGATTCTTGAAGTGGTTTACAAGCAAGGAAGCTAAATTAACAGAAACACATGGCATAAATTTTCCTGTCTGCTGTCATTGGTATTCATTAAACAGAAGGAGGAAAATCCATAGTTTGTTCAAAATCACCGTTCTCTGAACTAAGATAGAGGTAATTTATGTCAGGTGAGGAGTAGTTAAGAGATATTTTAACATTCTGTGTCCCAAGAACAGATCTTCCATTAAATAGAAATGTCCTGAGGATTGGATCTGTCCCATGATACATAGTTACATAAAAATTGCTTTATTTTTAGTATGTTTGTGGATGATATTCTGGTCTTTTGGATTTCTTTCATATTTTATATTCAAGTGTTTACTTGCTCACTTTTCCTCTTATAACTTCCAAAATGTAGATTCTTAAGTTTAAATATCAGGGAACAGTGCCGTAGTCTTCTTCCATGAAGAAAAATAAAAAATAAACACTGTTTAAGTTGTCAGAATTTGTCATCGCATTATGTTAGTAACATACTCTGAAATCTGTGTTCTTTGCAAGGTACTCAGGTCATAGTATCATAATTACTTATGTATCATAAGTTTCATAAGTACATAGTATCACTTAGTACCTTTGCAAGGTTCTAGGATCATAGTATCATTACCCTCCACCATTGAACTGCCTTGCTTGCAGTTATAATACATAACAAACAGTCTAATGAATTGGACACACATATGTACTTGAGTGGTTGCTATTGTTTCTATGTACTTCTGCCATGACACAGAGTTCCTAAGCTTCTGTAGCGGACTATTTGAATCACAAATATTTCCCCCTTTACATGGTCATTGCATCATCCATTCTTTCTTGGAAAGTTGCATTTACATATAAAACTTTTCTAAATCTGGCCTGTTTCGGTTAACTTTCCTTCTGTCCTCTTTGTGTTGTACTCCTTCCCCTCTGTCTAGAGAAACAAGGTCAAGGCATGTTCTCAGATGCCTGTTCATTAACAGCTCTGCGGGTGCTGCTCCTAGAGAGGTCTGATATGTGTGTGATGTTCTCACACAAACTATGGTTTTTTTTGATCAGTGATTATGAGTTTTAATTGTGTTTAGGTTACAGGAGGTTTGTTAAATAGGCCTCACTTTGAAATGCAAAGTTGGAGCAGTGAATCTTAAAACCAAGGAATCTCCCAACTTTTGTGCTTTGTTTTTGCATGCTAATTCCGGAAGAGGAAAAACTGGTAGATTGATGAGGTGTTTATGCATGGCTGCAAAAGTGAATATGACTATGACTGTGATTTTTTCTTTAACTGGCATGACTTCTTTTTTTTTTTTGTCTTGTAAAGTCAGCCTTTAAAAAAGAGTCCCAGGAGGGATGGAGAGGGAGGGGAAGGAGTATATATTTCTTGTCCAAGTTTGCTTAGCTAATATGACGTTGAGTTTGGATTCAAATTCAAACAGTCTGACACCCAAGCCACCACCCAATTAGGACTGCTCCCGAAACTCTGGGTCTTCTGTTTGATGTAAATACAGGTCATTGCTATAGAAATAAACATTTTTCTTTCTTTTAACTTAAATGTTTTCAACATTTAGACTGTTTGCATTGAAATGGCTGCTTGTCACTCTTTTTATAGTATTTCTGTAGTTTCTTTTTATTTCCATCACTGGTAACTTAATCCCTTTGCTTTTGCAGTCAGATTATGCACAACAAAGCACCTTCTTTGCGTCTTCAAACCCTCTCACTGCAGTCTTCTTTTTTATGCTTGTTGGAAGAAGAGTAGGGACAAGGTATTGCTTTTTCTTAAAATAAAATGATGCCTGTCTCTTCCATTTCTCCTTTCCTCTATCCTGTTACCTTTTCTAGGCAGAATTGCTGAGTCCACTGATAAGTAATTTTTGTTATAGTCTCCAATATCCAATTGCTATTTGAAATGCTTTGAGAATAGTGACTTAATGTAGTCAAGAAAAATTCTTTAATAGCGCTTTTCTGTAATTTTTCTCTTTAAGTAGAGTATTATTTCTATCTCTGAAGTTGATTTTGACCACTTAAAAATTCTAATGCTTTAGTTGGTGTTTTTTTTTTTTAATTTGACATACGTGACTGTAGTACAAATATGAAAGTTTCAACAGGGTATATAAAGAGCAGTAAATCACCTTAAACCTCTTATTTACCAGTCAACCAGTGATTTATTTTCATAACAGTCATATCTACTCTCTGTCGCCCCTTAAAAATATTTCTTCTGTCCCCAAACTTAATTAGGGGTTTGTACTGTAATGATTGTCTTTAATTAGCTATATAGTTTATCAGAATAGAGTTCCATCAGATCTTAGACAGGCTTCTTTGTAAGATCATTTTTCTTCAAACTCTAATGCACTGAAATTTCCAAACAGTAATGGTTACGTTTGATTGTTTAAACCACTGTTTTTGTTTCTTTACAGTAGTCTAGACTGAGAGATTTTAGAATTTATATCTAATTTCAGAGTAATATTCAATAGAAAATAACTAAATTAGTATAAAGGAATGAGTCAGGAGGTCAGGACAGGTGTTAATTTGTCAACAGATTTTACTGGGCAGGTTGCTAACATCCAAGTCCATTAGGCAGGACTGATGGGGACTCTTTGGGGCTACAGTGTAAAAATACTTGAGTATATAAGTTATGTAAAGGTTCTGAAAATTTTGTCTTCTGATCTCATATTCCCAGGAGTTGAATAGATTTCAGGGGAATGATATTGGTCAAAAATTAGTGATTTTGGATTAGAAGTAGGACATAAAGGATCCTACTATTGCAATTGGGAAATATTAACTGGATGTTAAGAAACTGGAATATGAAGAAACTGTATATTTGAAGAGCTGTCTTCCCCTAGAGGGTATACTTTGTTAAGGTCAGTATTCTTACCACCTGTGTTGTTATCCAAGCTTAATGCACTCTGATAGCTGCAGGCATTAGCTTGGTGTAAGGTGAGGATTTACCTTAAGAAACTGCAGCTTTATGCAAAGATTTGCTTTCTTACAGAACAATTTTTGGCTTCTGTTTCTGCATGACCTTGAGCTAGCTCTGTGAGAGATCCCGGGGCTAGGTGAGGCTTCACATAAGAGGACGGGGCAGTCTCATTAGGGCACTCTTTCCTGTTGCCTGAAATTAGAAATTCAGGCTGTAAGTGTATGGACTACTATTAAAAAAAGAGACAACCTTAAGGAAAATGAGATTCTAGCTTGCAAAAACATCATTGTCAATATATCTATGCATAGCTGTTGGTTCTGAAAATAAATTTAAGTCAGCATATTAAGGCCTTGCCATTCACAAGCGTGGTGCTAGACACTGAAGGGATACAGAAAAGAGAAGACATAGTTCTTGACCCCAGGCTTTCAAAAATTTGGGTCTTTGTTTGTTCTTGATAACTCCTTGGTAGGATTTTGACACTAAGTTAATAGCCCTGTTTAAAAAGAAGTGGGAAAAAAATAGGAAAGCATAAAGGAAGGAAGAAAGGGAGGGAGGAGGAAGGAGGTAAGGAAGGGGAGAAAAGGAAAGAAATGAAAACAAATAAGAGATATGTCCTTTGCAGACCTGACAGTTGGCTGTGTTTGCAGAAAAATGATGGATATAATCTACCTCAATTCACATCTGTTTAACTTTGAGCATAGCATAAAGAATAGAATTCTCTGGTTATTTAGTGGTGAACTGAATAAGAAAATGCATTTTTTATTGCATAATAAAGTCTTAATAACTTAAGAGAAAAGCAGCAACTCTCATTAAATTCTGTTTTTCATAGAATTATCATGTACTTGAAATGATATGATTATCTTCAGTAGTATTATTTTAAGTAAGAATTACATAACAACCAAACTATCAGTAAGGCTTATTCTCTGAGACCATAGGAAAGCCAAGTCAGTATCCCCATAGCTACATCATACTGATCATTCATTTGATTTAGGGAGAAAGAAGACAAATGTGTTAGTGAAAAAGAGACAAATGAGTAGTGTACCTGGCCAATTCCTGACTCATTTACAGAGGAAGCTAATGCAGCTCTCTTATTCATTTATGGGAAATATGATAGATTTGATTATATAATTTATGCCTCCTCTCAGACTTTGTGCACCCCACTAATTGTCTCTTCCTTTGTCTTCTTCAGTTTTTGCTCAGGTATTTAGCAGTTACTGCACTTTTTGGAGATTTTTTTTTTAGGATGTTACTATCAATCTTTTGCCTATAACTAAGCAGCATACCTATGAAGAAGATTCCATTTTTAGCCTTAATGTTTGAAAATTACTTGCGAGGTAATATAAGGAAAAAAATTAAGCATTCACCCACATATGTCATGCAGTTATAACATGTTATTTAAAATTGCATAATCAAAGCCTATCACCATATTTTGCTGCATAGTGTTAAAAATAGCTAATTGATTGCTTTAAATGGATTTTTCTTTATCTTGGAGCTTTGGTGCAATAAATTATTTCAAGTAATGTTAATTTTGACTGGAATTGTAAATCATAATTTTCTAAGTTAAATACATTTTTGAAACTTTAGTTTTAAATTTCAGGATCCATGTATAATATTCTGAAGTTTCTGATATTAACAAAGACACACACACACACCTCTTGAAACTTTATAGACTTTGAAAGTGTGCTTTAAAAAATTTAAGTGTAAATTACTTAAAAATATGTAGAGTAAATTCCTTTGAAATACATTTGTGTTTAAAATTTAATATGAGTAATGCTTAGCTTGAATGTGTCTTGTGTTTTGCTTAGTAAAAACATTTGAATTATCTTATTGAACTGAACGTAGTGCTTATAACTAGGAAAGAATATGCAAATACAACTCCTAAATCCATTGAAATAAATGCACAGTTAACACAAATTTCTAAGAAACTGATGGAATAGTTTACATTTTTGATGAAGGTTATCGAGACTACTGCTTCTCCAGCTTCATTGTATGTGTTTGAATTACCTGGAGAATTTGATGAAAGCATAATCTGTTTCTGATATGTGGCATAGGACTTGATATACTGCATTTCTGAGGAGCTCCCATGTGATGCTGCCACTGATGTTCCGTGAACCATGTTTGGACTAACAAGACTCTAGTTCATAGACCATGTGGGAAAGGTATATTTGATTCCTTGGCTTAAAACTTCAAGAAAAATGCTTTCTTTGCATTATCTAATATATGAATCATATATTCTAAATCATCCCTTCTAGAGCGCCATTCAGAGAGTTCTAGATGTGGTATCCTCTGAAGGGCTAGATGCAGCATGCACAGGTGGAGATAGCTAAATTCTTTCTGCCTCTACTTAGTTACTTTTTTTTTGGTCTTGCAAAATCTGTTGCTGGGTTTTGGATTTAGGAGGTAGTTGACTAGTATAATTAAAATTGCTGTCAGACATGGGCACATTTCAACTTCAATTAACTGTATTTAAGCAAGTATAAACATTGGGAGTCACGGTTGTGGTTCCAGCCAAATTAGAAATAGAGTTTAATGTATGTTCTGTATGTCAACAGAACTAAACTTGACAAGGAATATGAGGAATATGCTTTGACAGAGCAAGCTTTGGAATTTTATGTTTGTGGTTTATCACAATCAATCATTCTTACATCACACAAAGAAAATCATTTTAATAGGTGTGTTAAAAATGAAGTTACGATTAATATGTAGGATTTTTGCATTTTCTGAAAAATTTTTTGACATTTGTCAAAATTTTGGCATTTGTCATTTGATTTTCTATTGAAGAGACCAAGCATGGAGGGGTCTTCATACAAAGATTCTTTCCAAGAATGGTGAGAGTTTTCCTCTATGATACCTAACAAAAAGACAACGTGATCAATAAATTTTGTTTAATTACAGTGATAGATTTACATTTGTTGATTTGTCAGGTTAATCAAGACATACTTGGTCCTTTTGCTAAAATTCACAAACCTGTGCTTTGAATCAAAAAGAAACACCATTTGTTTCAATTAAGCATTTAGGCGATGAATTTTCTTCTTTTTTTATGATTTTTTTCTTTTAGTTTTTTTTTTTTTAATTGAGGTCATATTGGCTTAGAACATCGTGTAAATTTCAGGTGTACATGATTATATTTTGGTTTCTGTGTAGACTGCATCATGTTCACCACCAATAGTCTAGTTTTCATCTATCACAATACATGTGTGCCCCTCTATCCCTTTCGTCCTCCCGCCAACCCCTCCTCCTCTGGTAATTGCTAATCTGTTCTCCTTATCTATATGTTTGTTTATCTTCCACATATGAGTGAAATCATATGACATTTGTCTTACTTATTTCACTTAACATGGATGGACCTTGAGGGTACTATGTTGTCATGGATGGCACAATTTTGTCTTTTTTTATGGCTGAGTAGTATTCCATTGTGTATATAGACCACATCTTCTTCATGCATTCATTCGTTGGTGGGCATTTGGGTTGCTTCTACATCTTGGCTATTGTGAATAATGCTGCGATGAACATAGGGATGCATAAATCTCTTGGAATTGTTGATTTCATGAATTTTCTTCTAATATGAGTAGATTTAAGGAGATATTATATATTATATAAATAAAGACTAATAAAACTTCTGTTGTGTGAGACATATTTAGTATATGGACATAGATATTGTTACTTGGGAGTATAGTTAGGTTTCACTCAAGAATTCAGAAATAAGTGAACAGTTCTTTGAGAGATTAACTGTGAAATGAACACAATAGAGCAGGGAAGAAATATGCAAGTCATTGGAAGGGGAAAGAATAATTCCCAGGCCTATGTGACTTAATTGTTACCTGAGTAAATATATTATTAACATAGCTAGTGAAAGAATGGATGTGGGGAGTTGATCAGTGACAAAATCTTCAGTAAAGGAGAGTAACTGGGAATAACTTTGGCAGCACCTATCCATTTCTCTTGGGTGGAACATTGACTAGTAACACAAAGACTCTGCACACACATATCTTTCCTTCCCACTTGTCTTATGACTTCCCTTCATGTTTGTGAGGCTGCCTTAATTGTGAGATGGATGATGACTCTGCTAGCTTGCTGTCACTGAGCATTTGGTAAACCTGACACTGTGTTTTGGTTCCTTGAAAAACAAGCAAATTTTTACCTAGCCTCTTCTTATAGATCTGATTGAAACAGAAAATGCACAAATCACATGCATTTGAGTATTTCAGTCCTTGTGACAAATTTTATTTTTATTATGAAATAACAAATAGGAAATGTACTTTGTGTAAATCCTAGATTAGGCACTAGGCTTTGAATACCTGGATGGGGCTGAACAGATGAAGTGTCTTTGACTTTCTTCTTCAAATTGGGCAATATATGTAAGAAATGTAATAAAAATTTTTCTTTTTGATAAAAAAGTCATTATGCTAACTCCTTGTACAAACCTATATTCTATTTTTATAAAAGTAATGGGAAATAGAAGATAATTCTTTGTGAAGTGCAAATTACCACTGCCAGGTTACTTTAATCCCAAGTATAAATACAGAGGTGGAAATTGATGAAGAAGTAAGATAAGTCTTTGGGTGTCTATTCAAAAAAATGATGTCAGTTCTCAAAGATCAGCATAACCTTCCCTCCCAAACCTTGCTTCCAATGTTTTAGAGTAAATGGGACAGGCTGGAGGTACATAAAGAATGCTTACTCTGTCACACACCCTTCAAATCCAGTATCTTCTTTTTCTTTCTGTACCTAGATGTGGACTGACAAGTGTAAGGAAGACCAGCCCAAGGTTTTCTGGACACAGTCATAGTGGGAGGAGCTCCCTTATTAGTCCTATCATCTTGTTTTTCTCTTACTTTTTCTTGGAATTGGATGGGTGCTTTAGGAGTAGAATAAAAATAAATAAAAAGCAGAAAGCTAATTTGTAATTGATTGTATAAATTTTCCTACATTCAGTAAGTCTTTTTCTAAATATTAGAAATATTCATTTACTCAACAAATATTATTAAAGCATTATTCTGTGACCGTCATGCTGCTTAGATCATGGGGACTTAGAATCTTCAAAAACTTGCCAGCTTTTGCTTTCATGGAGTTTCCAGTTTAGTGGAGATGACAGAACTATATACAGAGGTCATAACTATATGTTAAAAATGCAAATAGATATGACTCCATACATTGTACAATGGAAGTGAATAATAGGTGGATGTGAGTATTAATTCACTGAGGTCAAAGAAGACTTCCTAATGATCATTGAGTTGAGATCTAAAGAATGCATAAATTTGAGGAGAAACAATAATTTCATGCAGTATATGCAGAGACCATGTGACAAGGGTAAAATAAACATGGTTTAAAAGAGACTATCAGAGAGCCAGTGTGGCTGGAGTGGAATGTCCAAAGGTAAAGTTGTATTAGATCTGGAAAAGCTAACCTGGAATTGACTTTGCAAGAAAAGTTTTCCAAACTGGGACAATTTTGAGAGAACTGAGCGTAATTAATACTTATGCCAGGATCACAGGCAGAAAATGGGAGTTTCCTGGGTAAGCTGAGATATTTGGTCTCACCATCTCAAGGAGATTCCAAGGATAATCTCTAAATTGCAATAAACAACCTTTCTTTCCCCTTTAATTGATGTGTGAATTGTTTGAAGTCTTTGCTGGTGAAGTGGGTGACATTGTATTCAGTGGTGACTTTTAGTCTCTCTGAATTGGCACCAGAGCATCAGGGATTCCTTTTTCACTTTGACTGAAGTTTTATCATGGTGTTCTCCGCCACTAGAAAAGCTGATGTGAATTGTTACAGTCCTATATGGGCATTTTCCAGTCAAACCCTTTGTATTTGCTGATATCATGGGAAGTGGAGTTTGGGGACCATGGCTTATAGGGGAAATATCTACTATTAAGTATCTGATGTTATGGCCCTTAATACAGTCATTGATGGTGAGCTCTCTGAAAAGGCCATTTGGGGTCAAGGTCAGGAATGTAGCAAGGCAGTGTTTTACAAATATTTTATTCGATGACACAAGAAAACAGAGCTCATGTATTCAGTGGAGACAGTAAACCCAGTGAAGATTTAGACAGTCATTAAACTTTTAGACTTTGGGGAACTTTAAAGGGGTAGTTTGCTTTATTCCTCCTGTTATTTTTACATTTAGAGGGTTGGTCTCGTTTCCTTTCTTTTGAATGAGAACTGGGCATATGGAAAAAAGTTGTAGAGAAATTCCGCTCATAAACTCTGAGAACATTCTAAAAGGAGGTGGACAATAAAATTGAGGGATGTTCTGATTGCACTCACCATTTCATAACAGCTAGCAGACTCTGGTGTGAAATAAATTGCACTTGTAGTAAGATAGGAGTGATCATTTGATTAAAAGTGGAAAACAAACAACACAGAGTAATAGCCAAAAGGAGGGTTAAGAACCTATTGCACTCTATCCACAGAACAATTGACTTCATGCTTTTGTACATCAGTCACGTGAGCTTGGTCAATATATGGTCATGAGAGATGGACACACACTGTATGTACTGACACAATCAGCTTTACGTATCTGCAGTACCGAGGGGAAGACCTTTGACCACAGCAAATTTGCTAAAGTAGTGAATGCTGCCCTAGAGGGCTCCTGGTGGCCATCCTGCTAGCCTAACACAGGAAACATAACCTCTATGCGTTACTGCATTGGTTGAATTCTTATTTGAAATTTAGGGTTCACTTTTGGGAGGTGCCATTGATCTGGAGAGATATCAGTGCCTTTGAATATAAAGTGCGGAACATTATCTTTTACTTATGAATAGTGCTATATATTATAACTAAATGCAGTTGAACCAAATTAAGAATTGAAATTTCAATGATTGTCAGGTGAGATATTTTAAATACAGATACAAACTGATGACTGACATTTCGAAGAATTCACTGCTTCTCAAAATCTTTGAAGGCAGTTTTGAGAGTTTACTTCACAGGTTTAAGATAGTTGCTGTAATGATAAGTATAATTAACTGGAAGCATGATAGAAGATACATAAGTGAGACTATGTTGAAACAAAGAAATAAGTGGAATTAGGGTAAGGTAAAAGGGAAATGAAAATAACCTTGGATTTTAAAAAGTCTATGTATATTTTGTGTAAATATATAGATGTGTGTATACATGTATACACATGTACACATTCATGCACACACACTTTTTGTATTATATTATTGGGAAAGCTAAAACAAACTAAAAAAGTTTAATATCTTTATATGTCAGTTATATATAAATTTATTCAAGAATCAAACCTTCAAGGAAAATGCTTTTTTTTTTTTTTTGTGGGGAAGACCAGCCCTGAGCTAACATCCGTTGCTAATCTTCCCCTTTTTGCCGAGGAAGACTGGCCCTGGGCTAACATCCGTGCCCATCTTCCTCCACTTTATATGGGACGCCGCCACGGCATGGCTGACAGGCAGTGCGTCGGCGGGCGCCCGGGATCCGAACTCGCGAACCCTGGGCTGCCAAGCGCGGACTAAACCGCTGCGCCACCAGGCGGCCCCAAGGAAAATGCTTTTAAGTATGGCTAGTAATGACAATAAGTGAAAAAAGTTTTTGATAAAAGAAGATTTTAAATTGGCAAGGAAAGGGTAATGATTATACTTATGTGTTTTTGTTCCATTTGTTAATCCCAGATGTTCATTTAAAATCCACATTCTGAGAGAAATTAGAGGACTTATTTTTGGTAGGAAAGCAAAGCAGACAACGTTGTTTTTCCTCCTCTCAACCCTATATGTAAGCAACATCTGATCTGATCTCTTGGAAAATTCCATTTCTCAGTTTTACTGAGGAAATATTAACCCTATCTGAAAACCAGTACGTTTTTCAAGAGGAAAAACAGTATATAGCATCAGATATTCTAGAATATGTTGGTCTTAGCCAAAAGAGTTCCAGCCAGTTAGATTCAACTGGCCTAACTTGCATTTTCTTAAATGTATTCTTCTTATGGTAGAATAGTTAAAATTCTCTACTTAAGTCTCAAGTACCTTTTGCTTCAAGTTCATCACTATACTAAGGAAACTAGATACAGAGCAATCCCTCAAGAGCATCACCCCTTTAGGGTGTTTGGAGGTGACATCTATCCCATGATTAGTTGACTGCACCAGTGAGAGATTTACTGGTAGAACAGCTTAAGTAGAGGATGACTTTTTTAAAAAAAATTGATTTTACACATTAACATAGGAGATCTGGCAGTGAGTGAACTTCAAAGACCAAGGTAGCTAGGATAGTGACTGGGAGAGAGATGGCTGGCCAACTCTTAGTGACAACAGCAACAGTAACAACAATAAGGATACCATTGGCAGCACCATTTTCAAAACTATTATATCTGGTAATATATAAGCATTTAATATTACATCTTACAGTCCTCACCGGACACATCTGAGCTAAATATTATCATTTATAGTTTAGAGATAAGAAAGCTGGGGATCAAATAAATTTAGTAATCTTCTACAGTCAAGAATGATAGATTGAGTAAATAGCAGATCTGGGAGCTGGACCCAGTGGAGTCAGATTCCAAAGCCTTTTATGTTTGTTTGTTTTAGGTCATGGACTCCAGCACCTTAAAAGCCAGAACATAGTTAAAGCTTTATTATTTTATTTTAGGCATAAATTTGAGTTGGCCATACCAAAGTTGATATACTGTGGAATGTTTTGATACATAAAAACCTAAGGATAGAAAACTCTCACTATCTAACAATTACATCTAAAAAACTGACAAAGAAATGGGATCATAAAAGCTAAGAGAAAAATGCTGTGGAATATCAGCAAGAGAGCTAAGAAACTACAGTTTGAAAGAATATTTAATGAGATATTTTTGAGATACTCTTAACCTGTTCATTAGATTTCAAACTAAAATTAGATTTACACAATTAAACAATTCTAAGTAATTATAATGAGGCAGTGTCTTTCGACTATTTGTACTTTCACATCATAATACAAAAATATGATTCCTTAGGAATGGTGGAGTATTGCTGTGTTTAAGGAAATAGGCTCTGGATTCTGATTGCCTGGGTACAACTTAAGGCTTTGCTATCAGAAGTAAATGAATCAGTCTGTCAACTCCTCAGTCTTTCCTTTTAGTGAATGGGGAATGACAGCAGTACCTAGCTCATAAGGTGGTTTAACAGAATAAGCACTTGCTCCCGTAATTGGCACATAGTAAATGTTCAATGAAATTTCTCAAATTATTTTTGTAATTATATTTTAACTTGTTTATACCATGAAGCTCAAACTACTTAGCATGACATACAACTCCTATATTTATTTACATTTAAAACGTAATCTTCTACCCTTCCAAGTTTTTTAACATTTTTATATTCCTTAGCACAAATACCCTTTAATCTCTTTCTTCTCTATCTGGAATAGCCATTCTCTCTTATCACTCAATAGACACCTACCCATCCTTTACCAGACTCAGGTGCAACTTCTTGATAATGCCTTTTCCACATTGTCCACACATTGCCTGAGGTTTAGTTTCTTCTATTCTGCATACAATATTGTACTTACCTCATTATGATAGCTATTTAGAAAAGTAAAATCTTATCAAGTTGGAAAAAGAATTTGGGAAAGATTTTTGTTCTTCATTACTTTAAGGCCAAAGATAAGTGAGTCTCCAATCTCTTTCCCATAGTCCTTTGCAATAGGTAAACAAATTTAGGTCATCAAAACAGTAGCTAGACTGAGGAGATAGATGATGCAAAGCATTATTTCTGAGCTTTACCTAGTGCTAAGACCTACGGTATCTACACTGAAAAGATTCATTTTAGATGAGTTGTCAAGTCTCTGAGAAATCTGAAGTAGACTTTCTAAATATGTCTTATTTGTATCATGCCTGTATTCTGCAGCTGTGTATAGAAGGAGTAGAAAAGAAAACTGGCATAAATGAGGACTGGCCAAGTTGATGTCTCTCAGCAAAATTTTTAAAAGGCAAGACTACGCTTATAGCCAATTTTTTTCATATTATACAGAAAATTCATTTACTATGTAGTTGAAAACCCATAGCAGATCATTGGACCATGTTTTTTGTTAAATCCTTTTTGTGGTATTATATTTTTGTAGAAGGTTGTACCATATAGGAGGTAGTATTCTCCTACGAAATAAAGTGTAATGTCTTTAAGACACATAAATACTAAAATAGAGCGAAAACAAAAAGAAACCTTTAATTAGGGTAGTGGTGATATAAATCATTGTACAGAAGTGAAAGTTTCTTATCACATATAAATTGACATAGTTAAATTTATTATTTATTATTGGCTGGAAAAAGGCCAAGTGTGATGAAATTATTTTCTGATTTCTTAGTAAATGAATAGGGAGACAGCAGTAAATACTGTAAGCACAAATGAAATTGTCAGCACCTGTTTTAATAGTTTTTCAAGTCTGAAATTGCAAAATGCAGTCTTGGGGCTGTGTCTGTCTGTTACTGCCATGTGGAACAGGTGTTTAGTTATATAAATGAACCATTTGTCATTGACAATGAAATTAAAATGCTGTTTAACCTTGTTTCTACACACTTTATCACGAACTGAGATACAAGAAGTTGTACTAATTTGCAGAGTCATTCTAATGATGTTTTTGTATCTTGGATGCCCAATTCACCATCTATCCTTTTTACTTTTCACCTGTCTGGAAAATCAAGGAAGATTTCATTGAAAGTTATGTAGCATTTATCTAGAAGTGTTGGTTAGTTTCTAGTGTCTCCTGTCAATGTTGGGGATGTGTACCAATGTATGTAATCCTGTTAATATGAGTTTTGATGGTTTAAAAATTGCTGAAACTAAGTTAAATTAACATAATTGTGAAGTCATTATACTTTTTACCTTTCACACCACACATCTCCCAGAATTTCTTGTTTCTTCAGCCTTTACTATTTTATGCTTTTGTCTTCAGAGAAAACTAAGCCATTTGTAATGTGGAAGTTTCTCCTGTTGGGGAAAATAAAAGATATACCTTAAATAGGTGTGTTCTCTTTTCAGTCTCACTGCTACTAGTCTAACTTTGTCCCTTTGTACCTCTGGCCTACATGATTGCCAAAAAGGTTTTTGGTCTCTTCTGTCTCCATCTCTTATCTCTCTAATACTGGTAT
This sequence comes from Tapirus indicus, assembly GCA_031878705.1. NCBI lineage: Eukaryota > Metazoa > Chordata > Mammalia > Perissodactyla > Tapiridae > Tapirus > Tapirus indicus. Next base: position 5,671,313 of record CM062936.1, read on the forward strand.
TCTACCTCCAGGTAGAAAACATGGTTATACTCAGTTGTAGTATATTTTCAAAAGTAAATAATGTATAATTAGTATTTCTGTAACATTTTCTTATGTGGCTTTTTATTTTTGTGCAATAATTTTTGTTCCTGTGTTTTCCTTGTTTCTTCTCTTCCTAATTGCTTTTGTTATTGATGTTGATATCAGATGACAGATATTGGAAGATGATGAATGTTAGAGTTTTTTCAGTGTAATATTTTACTAATGCACTTATTAATTGGATATTAAATTATTCAAAATTGACTGAAGATTTTGTATATACAATACTACCCTCATGAAGAAAAGATAAGTTTAATTTTTGACACTACGTAGGTAAGTTTTCAAAGTTGGCAAGTCTTTACTGACTTGAGGAATTCATAATTTTAATGAATGTACTTTGTCTTGATTTTACTCCACTCTAGCTCATTCCATCTTTGCTTTGTATTTTACTTTTTAGAGACATAGATTGTCATATTTGTCCATTGGTTTGTTGGTGTTTATTCATAAACTCTACCATGTCTTATGGCATAACTTATATTTTTATCTCATAAGTTAGATACTCTTACAGCAAACCAGGGAATTTGAAAGGAGTTTAAAAGCATTTTTGTAATTTCCCAGCATTTATACATACCATGATTCTCATGTTGAATTGCTGAATACCTTGCTTCCATAACTAACATATCAAAACCTTATTGTTTTCCCATGTGCTTTAATTCACTTTTCTTTAAGTTTTCCTGATTACTTTAAAATGTAATATAAAATGTGACTTTATTAGGACATCTCATATAGTGAGTATGTTTTTCCTAAAGTTTAGTTATCCTAACTTATCTCTTCAGTAACTTATTGTGTCTCGTCAAGCAGGACACAATTTTAGTTTTTGATAAAGTGTTTAGGGACAGAAACCAAAACTTGAAAAGCATTTTGTGTGTATATTAAAATCTTGCATATCAAACTTTATGATTAGATTATTTTAGTTATTTTTGTAAGAGTATAAAACACATTCTAGATGCTATTTATAAAAATAGCCTCTAAATTGGTGGCTTCTTATTACAAAAATAAAGCCAATATTGAAACAAGTCTTTAGTTTTCTATTTATTAAAATGGAAGATATTTTATTAGATGTGGGTGAGAGAATGGGAGGTAAGTCAAAAAGAGCTGTTCAAAAAGAAGAGGTCCATCCCTTTACAATATCTACTATTTAAGTGGGAAAGTTTATAATACCAGTCGCAAAACACAGTGTTGACTGTCATTGATCATTGCTAAGTATATACTAGCTATGTTAGTCAGAGTTGTCTTGTTGGAATAAATAAATCCCAAATACGTTAGTATAATCCAGAAATTTTATTTCTAGTTCATGCAAATGTATTGCAGATGTCCTTGATCAGGTGCATCATGGGCAACCTTGTTCTAGACGTTGACCTCTAGGCTCTTTCCCTCATGTGACTCTCCTTTCTTTCAGTCCTTCATGTCCGGTAGTGTGAGTAAGAAGGGCACATGAGAGAGGGTGAGGGATATTATATGGTGTGGCATGCATGTGGCACAAATCATTTTCACCAACATTCCACTCAGCAGAAATCACTTGCCAGGTCTCATATATGAATACAGGGACTGGGAAAGGTAGTTATTTTGCTTACCCAAATGGAAAATGAAAAAAATTTTTAAAACTGTCATAGGAGGGGTGGCTGGTATTTGCATCTGGGGATGCTTTGCTAAAAGATACCTCCTTCGTCCCAAATAGGATGATGTAAGAAGTTATTTAAAATACTTGTTCCTAAGAAACTTGGGCAGTGTTCTGATTTATTCTTCCCATTCTTACCCACATCACTAAGGGTTCATCCTAGCTGGGAGCCCTCTCAAGATGGTGGCCCATAGGGGCCAGTGCACCTCCCCAAGAGGGCGATGTCTGGGGATAGCTGTGGAGGCCACATCGCAGGAGGTGGTGAAAGTCAAAGCTGAACCTCTGGCACCAGCACTCTTCTGCCTTGTTCCAAATGTGTGGGATGGTGGCGAACCCCCATTTCCCAAGCCTATTACGTCTAGGCATTAGCTCAGTATATAATATTTTGAGAGGATTGAGGAAACAACCTTCAAGAAAGGCCACTCTACTTAGGCCATCTGATGCTTGCTCTGGAATGAGCTGATGAAGACCAGGCCTTCAGATTGGATATAACACAAATCAGGGAAAGGTGGTGATCACAAATGGATGACAGAACCACCATTCATAGAAGTCTTAGCATGCCTGGAGCAATGGAGATCTCTAACAGGGTGAAATTTAATAAGGATAAACCAACTCTTCACTTGAGTCTAAAAAAGTCCAATTGTATGGCCCCTAGGTAGGGGGTGGAAGATCAGCAGCCGATTGTATAAAAAAGATTTAGGAGGTTTAGTTCACAATGTGCTGAAGCCATCCCATAGTGACTATACCATGAGCTTTGTGAACTGGTAGAAATATAAGGTGAAAGATAAGGAGATTCTCTGGTGGTCAGGCTACCTCTGAAGAATGGAGACAAATTGGAACCACACCAGTGAGCCATTTTTGGAAGACTGGGAATGTTTTTCCTGAAGAAGAAAAGATGCAGGGAACATGAACTGTCTTGAAATATTTGAATGGTTGTCATATGAAAGAGGTATTAATGCCCTTGCTCATGGTGGAAGCTAAAGGAGGATAAGTTTTTGCTAAAATGAAGGTAGAACTTTTAAACTCTGAACTTACTGGTGATTAAATAAGCTACTTTCAAAGGTCATAAGCTGCTCATCATTAAGTGTTCAAATAGGATCTTGAAAAGGAGATTCAAGCATTGGAAGAAGTGTTGGACAAGATGACCTTTAGGGCTCCTTTCAGCCACGAAAGTCCATAATTCATTGATTCAGTTATAATTCACTGGGGCCCTCGTTTAAGTGATATTTTTTTTCTGCTGCTCCATAATTAGGTGAGAGGAGTAATTTAGTTTAATAAACATTTATTAAAACTTACTCCATATGATGTCTTGTACTAGATACTGGAAGTACAGACACAGTCCATAATCTTTAGGAGCCAAACTTGAGAAACCTGTAAACTGATACATCACTGTGTAGTAGGATAAGTCGTGTGATAGAGGGTAGAAAGGAGATTAGGGAGAGGAAAGCAAGAAAGGCTCTCCTAGGAAGGTGTATTTGACCTGGGTTTATATGGTGAATGAGACCAAATGACAAGAAAACACATTTGTATTAGGAATTAGAGGTTTAATTTAGGGAGATTCACTGGATTTAGTGATATCTAGCTCCATATACTTCAGCTTTTCTACTTCCAGGTCTGAATTTTGACCTCTGGAGTACAGATATGATGGTGACACTAAGGCCCAACAAAATCCTCAAGCGTTGTATTCAGGAGTTAAACCTTCTGAGGCAGTCAAGTAGACTCCAGAATATCTGAAAATAGTCTGTCTTTCTGCTATTTTTAAAGAAATGTCAGATTCGCTTTGTTCCAATGTTTCCCAAGCAGTATGGTTGACCAGCAGTTGATGAAGATTGTAAGATCTCTTCTTTTGGACAGAGCTTTCTTTTCCTAATATTGCCTCAAAATTCCTGAAAGAGAACATTTCTTATCTGTTTTCTGGCTTTGCTGGTTGAACATTGTAGAAGGTTTAGGAGGCCCAAGCTTGGTGGCCAAAGATTCTGACTTGGAGCATATCCATTCCACAGGTGTCCTCTTCCACTCCCCCAGTTTTGCATGACAGTAACTTTCACCTTGTTCATGATTCAAAAACACTTATTAAGTACTTGCTCGGTTCTAGGGATAAATAGTAATAAGAAAGATAGACACAGCCCCTGACTGCTTAAAAGGAAGAGTATTGAAATCTGTGTAGTATAGTAGTGTGTATAAAGAGATTAGTAGAATAGAACTGATATCTGGAGATATAAAGCAATGGAGAAATGAAGGATTATTCAGTAACCTGTTTCTAACAGTTGCTTAACATTTTGGAGAAAGATAAAATGAGACTCACTTTATAATATACTCCAAAATAATTCTTATATGAATTAAAGGTTAAATTGTGAAAAGGAAAGGTACACAAAAAAATCTCAGAGTGGAAAAAGACTGATAATTATTAAATTAGTAAAATAAATGAACAAAAAAGAAAATGTGGACATATTTGATCACATCATAAACATCATAAACAAAATTCAAAAGGTGAACTGGGAGAGAATGTTTGCAAAAATATTTGGGAAATATTTGCAAAACAAAGGATAGGGAAGATAAGATAATGATGAACAACCCCCTTGAATAAAATGAGCAATGATGAAGAAAAATCACCAAATATATAAAAATCTCCAGAAAAGTAAAAACTGCCCAATCCATTAATAATGCAAAAATGGAAAAAATGAGATTGTCACTTTTTGTATCGATAAAATCCTTTGTTTTTGCATTTATTTTAATAGATAACATGGGGTTGTCTAGGGGTGGATGAAACTTACAAACTAGCACTTAATATGCTTTTGATGGGAGAAGAAATTAATATAAAGTTTTTGGTGGTCATTTGGTAGTTTTTGCCATTTAAAATGTTCAAATCCTTTGACTAGTAATTCCACTTCTTAGAATTTATAGTACAAAAAATTTGAGATGCTCATGAAGATACATTTTCAGATGTTCACTCCAGCAAAGTGTAATAACAAAAAGCTATAAACAATTTAAATATTCAACAATATAGAAATTATATGTGGTCCATCAAATAATTTCAAAATTGTAGCAAAATATTCTAAAAAAATCATCTTTGCCTCATTAGTGAAATGCATCTTTTTATTTTTATATTCTCCTCACTGATTGTTCAAAGCTCATTGAAATCACTTGTAGCTGATAGTTCAAATAAATGTAATCATTCATTCTTTTGTGCATTACATGAAGAGTTATTGCTCATTTACTGTGTTACTGTGTTATTACTATGTTTCTTATGTTACTTATGCTTTACTGCATAAAGGCACTGTTCGAGGCTCTGGATACTGCAGTTAAAAAAAAATGTTGCTGCTTTTGTCCTGCTTGGGTCCCAGAGGATGAGGCAGATCATAAGCAATTATTTCAGGTGGTAATAGATTATGAAAATAAATCATGAGAAATAGTATAGACAGAGTTTGGGGAGGGGTGTGCTATTTTATATATAAATGTCAGGGAAAGTCTTTGATAAGGTGGTGTTTGAGCAGACACCTGAAGATGGTATGGAAATGAGTCATGCTGATTGCTGGGTGATGAATAGTCCAACAGAAGCAACCGTATTTGCAGAGGTCCTAAGGCAGAACCCAGTGAGAGTGAAGTGGTGTGAAATATGGGATAGTAGTCAGAAATGAGGATTGAGAGATAGGGGGTGTGTGTAGGGCCTGGATCTATAGGACCCTGTATGCTATGCTAGGAGTTCTGGTTTTGTTTGTTTGTTCATTTTTGAGTTGTCTGGGAAACGAGAGCATTTTACCAGATGAATGACTGTAACTGGCCAATGCTTGCAAAGGAGCATTTTGACTGCTGTGTAGAAAATAGTCTGCAAAGAGGGGCAAGTGGAATCAGGGAGATCAGTTAAGAGGTTATTTCAGTAGCTTGGACAAGATATAATGATCCCTGGTACAAGGCTGGAGGTGATGAGAAGTGGTTGAGTTTGGCATATATTTTGGTTTCAGTGACAGGATTTTGATAATAGATCGAATTTTGAGTGTGAACAATAAGCAAAAGTCATGGACAACTCCAAAGGTAGCTTGAGCAACTGGATGAGTGAGGAGCCTTGATTTTAGGGCAAGATTTTAGGAGTAAGATTTGAGGTGGTTCAAACTCAGTTAAGTTTGATTTACCAAGTAGATATCCACAGGGGGATTTTGAGTGCGCAATTGGATACTTAAGTCTGTAGCTTAAGGAGGGAGGTCATTTTTAAATATGTATATTTGGAAGGTAGTCAATGGAGATTCTACTTAGAGCCATGGGACTAAATAAGATTACTTTGGGGAGTAAGTATAGTGAAAAAGAAAAAGTCAAAAACCTGAGTCCCCAAATAATTCAACATATAAAGTTTAAGTAAATTAGGAGGATTCAGAAAGAAGACTGAATAGGAATGGCCAGTGGGGCCGATGGCCAATCAGTTACTTGTGATCTCATGAAGACAAAGTGAAGAAGATAATTCATGACTGTAGGAGTGATCACAGTGTCATGCTGCTGATGGATTGGTAGAGATGAAGACTCAGGAGTGACCATTGGATTTGACAGCGTGGCAGTCACTTATGATTTGATAAGGTGAATTAGGGGAAAGGTTTGGAGGAAATCTATACTAAAGAGGTTGGGAACTGAGAAAGTACAGGCAGTAAGGAGAGACAACTATTTGGACAACTTTTGACAAAAAAGAAAGAGAGAAGTCAGTGGCTAGAGTGAAAATGTGGGAAAAAGAAGTTTTTTAAATGGGTCTAGTATAGTATGTTTCTGCCCTGATGGGAATGATTCAGGGGAGAGAGAGAGAGAGACATTGACGGCTCAAGAGAAAGAAGGAGATAATCAAGCTTGTCATGTTACCACCTATAATAGCAAGGTCACACTTTCCATTATTCCTGTAAAAGTGTGGATCTTTTGACATTTTTCAAATTTCATATCTCTAACATTCAAAACAGAGAAGCAGAGGCCCAGAGCTCTAATGTTCTGTCTTATCGATCAAGAATTCCCTGTGAGATAAAGGGCCATAGCAACATCAACACCCTTTGCTAAATGCCTCTTCCTTTCAGAAATAACCTCAGCTATTCCCACTCTTACTTTTCATCATCTCATTTCAGTGGAATAAATGTCTCTCCTTCTACCCAAAGGTAATCGCTTTGTTTTGTGGACCTCTTCACAAACAGCTAACTCAAATTATTTTCTAATCTTTTCAACCAAAACAGCATTAATAAGGACACATTGAAGGTATATTTTATAATTGAAGAATGAATGAAGCTAAGTAAATGTCTCACAGTCTATTTTGTATGTTATAGACAGTAAAATAATGATATCAAAATATGAAAAAAAGCATCTGCACACACACACCACTTTTTTTTTTTTACCAACCAGTCCTGAATTTGTCAGAAATTTAATTGCAAACTATAAACAAACTATTGCAGTTAACTTCATTGGGCAAAGAATTAATTTATGTGAGAATCAATAACTTGTTTGGGATAACAGGTTTCAGTGGGGGCCGATGAGCAAAAATAAACCAAATTCTGCTGTAAAAAGGTGTTTCTTAGTGTGCTGCCACTGGCAAAAATGCCAGCAGATATTTGATATTTGTTGCCAAGTCACTGGATGCAGCTAGCTGTTCCTGAATTCTTATCCATCCCAATGCCACTGTTGTCACAGATAATCTCTACATGATTGGCAGAGCATAGATCATGTGACTATTCTCTAGTTGACAGAGTAGGAAGAGGATTGTTTTCCTACTTTTCAGTTTTTATGAAAATAACTTATGATAAAACATGTACATAATACATGTTAGATAGAAAACCTGACAATTGGTTTGAAGTTTATGTTAAGGTAAAATCAAATCTTTGAGTTGCATGAACTTCCAAAAACATACAAAGTATCTAGTGAAATGACACTAGCCCATAATGCAGTTGTGTCTCCATCAGTGGTTTTGTTTCCTTAACAGAACTCATCATTGCCAAATTTACTTCTTGGCAGATATGCCCAAAAGCAAAATTATCATCCAGTGCATGTTTGTTTGGGAATGAGACAGAAAATAGAAGTAAGCAATGTCTACAATTTTTCTAATTTTGTTACTGGACATGCCTGACATTTGGTTTTATATTTCTCAATTAAACATCTTTCTACTAGTGGAAGAATTGTCTCAAGTAAGCATTAGACATACTCAAATATTGCGTAATCTCCAAAAACCTTTTGAAAATGTGAATCTTTGAATTAAGAGCTGATTTTCTAAGATTTTCTCTGCCATTATCTAGCTGTTGGGAAATGGTCAAATTGTCTAATTCTCTGTATCTTTATCTATGAAATTGTTTAAAAAATCTCCCTTTCAGCATCAAAATTTATATTAATCATGAAAAGCATAAATATAAGTAATTTTGGGGAGGAAATTGAAAAACTGTACAAATATGTGTTGTTATATTTAGAAAGTTATCATTGATCCTTCAGACAGATTGGCTTTAGAAAATGTTAGATTAAAGGAAAGAACTAAATGGTTAGAATTTTTCGTATGTACAAATTATAATTAATAAGGAATCTAATTTGAGAAATATACTTAATAAAACAAATACTGTTTTCTTCATCATCTGCTTCTAATTTTAGCCTTAACAGTCTCCTATTCCCATTACAGATTCAATGTTAATAAAGACTAGAAATTATTATCTGATGGTCACTAATTTTTATGAAATCTTCCTTGCAAAGAAAAGTGCGACTCTCTTCAGGGTCTATAACAATGACATTGAACACTATGAGACCTCCCTGAATACTGTACGATAATTCAAGAGGCCACATGTCCAAATCCACAGTCGTTGATACCTTTTGGCACGCATATCAAAGAGTGGCAATATTGGCAGCTTTGAATGCTGAATTGATGCTGGGGATTGTTCGTTTTAATTAAGAGTTGGAGTATCTTGGCGTGAAGTGCATAGAGCAGCCTAATGAGCACTTGAATAAGGAATTAGAAAATCTGGGTTCTAGACTACTACTGCTTGGTTTATTATTAAATTTATATATTTCTCTCTCTGTTTATATACTAAGAGATGATAAGAAATGCAATAAAATGCTAAAATATAACCCAAAGATACATTTTTCAGGCTAAGAATATTCTCCAATGTACTAACTCTACAAAACTTATTCCCTTGTTTCAACCCATTAACCTTTATATATTCAGTTTGTTAAATCTATAAATGCCAGGGAGTAGTGAGGATAAAATAAGATAATAAATATGTAACCTCTTTGAAAATTCTAAATCACTATGGAGATATAAGTTTTTATGTTTATGGTTATAACTATATTGGTATCTTTTTCAGCATTGTCTTAGGTGAGGGAAAACAACATTTTCATGGCAAGCACTAAACTGATTTTTGTATTGACGGGCTTCTATCTCTGTGATATGTGCTTTAAGGGGTATCTCTTTTATGGTATACGAGGTGACATAGAGGAGTTGCAGGCATCCGTCATCGTCTAACATTAGGCTAGTAAATCAGGGTTAGTTGAGAAATTACCTGGGCTTTAGAAGGTCCATCCATGTCTGTGGTCCAAATCAATGGTATCTCTTAGCATCACCGCATAAAGATAGCAGTTGCTGGAAATAACTCCAAGGGGGATTCTGGAAAAAGACATACAACTAAGCAAAAACTGTTGTTTGAATTCTCTGATATCTCTCACCTTATACTAGAGAAAGAATTCAATGTAAGCAAATATCTGTTATCCTGATGTAATGTACCACCTTCTACCAGAAGAAAAGATGAAATGCCTTAATCAATTTTCAAGGGAGTACAATATAGGCCCTTGGGAGTTGTCCTCATTCCCTTGGGATGTGTGTGGTTTCTATAGACTCCTTTTATGCGAGTCCTCTTGGGAAGGCTATTTCAAATGAATAAAGAACACACTTCCTTTAGCATGTGGTGACATTTGAGGGGCATAAAATAAAATATACTGCCTCAATATATAGAACCTTCATTTTCCTTTTTATTAATTTGAGATAGGATTTTTCTTCCTGGAAGGAGCAACACATTAAAACTTACCTGTCATTAATAACTTAGTTTAAATGGTTCATAAGAGCATTCCCAGTGGAAGACTACTGGAAATAAGATTTTTGTACTGGATGGGTTGGAAATCAAGATCCAGAACATAGCTTGGGTAGGTAAGAGCTCAGAAGATAGAGAACAAAAGGCCTTGAAACAGCATTGGATTTGAGAGCAGTGGAGATGAACATATATTGTTGAGTGGTTGATGGGTCATAAAGAGGGAGGGAAACATAGGTTAGAGTGACTTCTGAAAGAAGAATTTCTGTAGGATGGCTTTGTAAAGGGACACACAAGGAAAAGCTGCCGTTCATATATACATTGCTTTTGGTCATCACTGAGGCAAATCTGACAAAATTATTACACCCACTTTTTGGCCCTGATGAGCTATGTCCCTAATATTTGCCATTTGCCAGGTGGGCAGGATGCCATTCAGCTGGGGCCAGGTTGGCTAATTAACAAATAGGAAGGCATTGGTGAGCAATACTGTTTTATTGCCCGGTCCTTACCTTTCCCTACAGCAGTTTCAGCACTTCAGTCTTGAGAAATGTTGATCCTCTGTTCTTCTGATGCTGGAAGAAATGCTTTGTGATAATGCCATGAAATGAGCATTTGAAACAGGGAAATCTGCAAATCAACTTTTCACATTAGTTACTGTTACAACGATTCACTCCAGGGGTACCATTTCTAGGCCAAACCATACATAACCGTTATTCAGTAGCACAACACAAGAGGAATAAATGCTGAGCCTGGAAAACAAGAGTGCATTTTGTGAATTCTGGAGAGGAAGGCTCCACGGAAGAGAATCTGAAAAGAGTTTTTCTCTGTAGGAGTCACCCGCTGCAAGGTACTGCACATCCCAGACACGTACATACTGATAGAATATGGTGTGAAAATCAGCAGTTATGTTAGGGGCTTAAATGCTGCTTCTACAGCCCAAACTGCTATATTCTCCCTTCATCCCTGATTTGAAGCAGTAGGTCTTCCCTGAGCATCATTTTTCTCTGTTAAAATTTCATTTTGCTTTCAGTAAATTCTGCGGGGATGGTAACTGACAGAAAGCAAAAAGACACAGTGAGCAAAGAAGCTGTGTGCTAGTTTAATTGTATGCCTCAAAGTCATATTCCAATATTATTATCAGTTCAGTCACAGTCCATCCTGCATTTCAGTTGCAATCTAAGAGGATAAACAATTTAAAACAAGTTTTATATGCCGCTTGTGGAGAGCAGACAGATCATTGCATCCATCAAATTCCTGTTTACATCAATAGAGACTGGCGTGATCTTAAACTAGCAAAAACTGCTCTTGCTTTGTTGCTATTAGTATTCTCAGCTGCTTCACGGTCCAAGGCCAGCAGCGGGAGATCACTTAGGCGTCCATCACCCACAGTGGTTCTTACAGAATATAATCCCTAACTCACTTCAGCACAAAGAAGTGTCTTTCATTCTGAAGTGCAGAAACTGGTAAAGAGAACACAGAGCAGTTATTGACAGTGTAGTTGATAAACTCTTGGTAATTTGGTAGAGGGCTCAGGGTGTTATCATTGTTCAATTAGAATTCTTTAAAAGTTATGGATGTTTTGGCTGCTTTAGCTTCTCGGGTTCAGGCAGATTGTTACTGAACAGGGTGTCAAATAATGGCAAAAGGACAGAAGTAAAATTTCAAAATATGTGGGTACAAATGGATTGGAATGCAGAATCCATGGGGTGCAAATATGATTACTCTCTGAGCTGTTTCTAAAAAGTACAGAGTTCCTTCTGTGCACAGTACAACTCTAACCTTTACGTATATGTTGTTATGTGTGGGTACAATTTAATGGCTATCACATCTTTGTAGAGATGCAAATACAAATTTAAAAAAAACTGAACCCTAGATTAAGCAATTTGAGAAACTTGCAAATTGCTATTTTAAGAATTATTGACTTCATTCTTCAATGATTTTTATCATCTACTATAGGATAGATGTTATCATTCATATCGTGGAATTGATTGCTTAATTTTGTGTAACAGCTATCTCATGATGATAATAAAATAGTGCCTGATATTAATGAAAAGTTCAAGATATAAATTATCTTGACTCAGTCACTTTTATTTTCCTAAAGTAGTAATAAAAATGAATTCAAATTTCCAATGTGAAAATACTGTATTTTAAAAAGTTTATTTAAAATGTTTGTGAAAACTCACCCTGGAGTCAACTGTTAATGAATCACAGTCTTTTAGTAAGGTTAGTTTGAGGCTGATTGAATTTCTTCATATGGCCTTTCTCATCCACTCCAGTAGTGAAAAGGATAAGTTCATTTTCTGTATATGCTAGAGTTAAGAAAAATTAAAATTATTCTAGTTTTGCAGACATAATTTAAGGTGTTGATAGTTAATCTGTCCCTTTTGGCATCATAATTACTTTAAATTTATGCTGCAGTATAGATTTATGTAGACTCATGCAGTACTCTTAGTCTTTAATTATCAAAACTAAGAACAATAATAGTTATTACCAAAACCATGGCAAAATTAGTGTAAAATGCTTGGCTGGTGTTTCTTGAATGAATGTACTTTGAAGCAATTGTTTTGCTGATTACCAGTCTCATTGAGGAAACTGATTTAGAATTGACTAGATCTGATCATATCTTGGAGAGAAATTGTATCAATTTTCAACATGTTAAGGACAGATGATAGTCTTCAATGGAACATGAAAATAAGACAGATTCAACTATTAAGATAATTTTTACATCACCATGTGAAATCTTTGCTTAATTTCTCAACCATTAGCAAATGTGTTACCTCAGACATCTTTTTCTTTTCTCTAAGATCTAAGAAGAGATGCAAATGGGTGCTATTTTGATCAAGTAGAGCCTTTTAAATTAATTAATTATTTATTTTTTGGTGAAGAAGATTGGCCCTGAGCTAGCATCTGTTGCCATTCTTCCTGTTTTGCTGGAGGAAGATTGGTCTTCAGCTAACATCTGTGCCAGTCTTCCTCTATTTTGTATGTGCGTCACCGCCAGAGCATGGCTTGATGAGTGGTGTAGGTTATGCCTGGGATCCAAACCTGCAAACCCAGGCCATCGAAGTGGAGTGTGCCAAACTTTAATCACTATGCCGCCAGCCCAGCCCCAAGTAGAGCCTTTTTAAAGAAAAATTTTTTTTATGTTCTGGCTTTATCATTCTAAATATAAATTTTGATGATTTTTATATGACAGAAACATGTATATTAAGATATGATTAGACTCATCTTCAGTAAACTTGGATAAATGTTGTTCCATCGATAGAGGATAAATCACCAGAATATTTTTCAAATAACACGATATGCTATAGAATGTAGACAAGTGATCATCAAGTCAGAATAGGATATCTCTGGCAGATACACACACAGAAATACAAAAAATATTATTCAATCTTGTTGCTTTATAATGCTTGATAGGTTAAATAAGCCCTGTCCATTAGAAAATAGAACCAAGGGAGTCAGTGTAATTTTTTGCTTTTCATATGCGGCCTAGACATTTGAGGATATACCAATCATCTCATAATATTTAGTTTCTGAGAAAGCATTGAGGACTTCTTGGCTATTGATCATATCATTGATGGTAGTCTAAGAGTAAAAATTACTTTTCTTAGAAGTCCCTAAGATTGCTGTGCTGATTTCAGGAAAATGATTAAATATTCCATAAAATATTTTTTATTGAAGTATAATTGACATACCATATCCTCTTAGTTTCAAGTGTACATCATAGTGATTCGATACTTATATTGAATGTGATCATTTGAAAATGATCACCACAATAAATCTAGTTACTGTCTGTCACCATACAAAGTTATTACAATATTATTGACTGTATTCCCTATGCTGTACATTACATCCCTATACTTATTAATTTTATAACTGGAGGCTTGTACCTCTTAGCCCCTTTCACCTATTTCACCTGCCCCCTAACCCTTCCCCTCTGTGGTCAACACCAGTTTGTTTCCTGTATCTATGAGCCTGTTTCTGTTTTATCTGTTTGTTCGTTTTATTTTTTAGATTCTACATATAAGTGAAATCAAATGGTATTTGTCTTTCTCTGCCTGACTTATTTAACTTAGCATGATACCCTCTAGGTCCATCCATGTTGTGGCAAATGGTAAGATTTCCTTCTTTGTGGCTGAGTAATATTTCATTGTATATATATATATATATACCACATCTTTATCCATTCACCTATCGATGGATGCTTAGATTGCTTCCATATCTTGGCTATTGTAAATAATGATGCAGTGAATGTAGGGGTGCATATATCTCTTTGAATTAGTGTTTTTGTTTTCTTGGGATTAATACCCAGAACTGGAATTGCTGGATTGTGTGGTAGTTCTATGTTTAATTTTTTGAGGACCCTCCATACTGTTTTCCAAAGTGGCTGCACCAATTAACATTTCCACCAACAGTGTACAAGGGTTCTCTTTTTTCTACATCCCCACCAACAGTTGTTATTTTTGTCTTTTTGATAATTGCCATTCTTACCAGTGTGAGGTGATAGCTCATTGTAGTTTGATTTGCATTTCCCTATTGATTAGTGATGTTGAACACCTTTTCATGTGCCTGTTGGCCATCTGTAAGTCTTCTTTGGAAAAGTGTCTATTCAAGTCCTCTGACTATTTTTTAAGTGGGTTGTTTGGTTTTTTTTGATATTAAGTTGTGTAAGTTCTTTATATATTTTGGATATTAACCTCTTATCAGATTATGATTTGCAAATATCTCTTCCTATTCAGTATATTGCCTTTTCACTTTGTTAATGGTTTCCTTCACTGTGCAAAAGCTTTTTAGTTTGATGTAATCCCATTTGTTTATTTTTGCTTTCATTGCCCTTACCTGAGGAGACCAGTCCAAAAAAATATTGCTAAGACTGATGTCAAAGAGCTGATTGCCTATGTTTTCTTCTAGGAGTTTTATGGTTTCAGGTCTTACAGTGAAGTCTTTACTCCATTTTGAATTTATTTTTGTATGTGGTATAAGATGGTGGTCCAGTTTCATTCTTTTGCTTGTAGCTGTTCAGTTTTCCCAACACCATTGATTGAAGAGACTGTCTTTTCCCCATGGTGTAGTCTTGCCTACTTTGTCATAGATTGACAAATGTGCATGGGTTTAATTCTGGGCTCTCTATTCTCTTCCATTGATCTGTGTGTCTGTTTTTGTGCCAGGGCCATACTGTTTTGATTACCATAGCTTTGTAGTGTAGTTTGAAATCGGAGCATGATACCTCCAGCTTTGTTCTTCCTTCTTAAGATTGCTTTGGCTATTTGGGATCTTTTGTGGTTTGATACAAATTTTAGGATTCTTTGTTCTAGTTCTGTGAGAAATGCTGTTGGTATTTTGATGGGGATTGCATTGAATATGTACATTGCTTTGGGTAGTATGGACATTTTAACAATATTCTTCCAATCTGTAAGCATGGTATATCTTTCCATTTATTTGTGTCATCTTTGGTTTTTTTCATCATGTCTTATAGTATTCAGAGTACTGGTCTTTCACCTTCTTGGTTAAATTTATTCCTAGGTATTTTATTCTTTTTTGATGCAATTGTAAATGGGATATTTAAATTTTCACTTTCTGATAGCTTGTTATTGGTGTATAGAAATGCAATCAATTTCTATGTATTAATTTTATACCCTGCAACTTTACTAAATTCATTAATTCGTACTAATAGTTTTTGGTAGTCTTTAGGATTGTCTGTATGTAGTATCATGTCTTCTACAAATGGTGACAGTTTTACTTTTTCCTTTCCAATTTGGATGCCTTTTATTTCTTCTTCTTGCCTAATTGTTGTGTCTAGGACTTCCAATACTATGTTCAATAAAAGTGGTGAGAGTGGGCATCTTGTTCCTGATCTTAGAGGAAAAGCTTTCAGCCTTTCACTGTTGAATATGATGTTACCTGTGTGTTTGTCATATGTGACCTTTATTATGTTGAGGTACATTCCATCTATATTACATTGTTGAGAATGTTTATCATAAGTGTATGTTGAATTTTGTCAAATGCTTTTTCTGCATCTATTGTGATGATTATAAGATTTTTAACCTTCATGTTGTTAAACATTTATTCCTGAAATAAATCCCATTTGATCATGGTGTATGATCCTTTTAATATTTTGTTCAATTTGGTTTGCTAATATTTTGTTGAGGATTTTTGCATCTCTGTTTGTCAACCACAAACCAAAAAGCTACAATAGATATACAAAAAATAAAGAGAAAGGAACTCAAACGTAACACTCGAGAAAACCATCAGTTACAAGGGGGCGTGCTGGGGTGGCCTTAGCAAGCTGTCTAGAGCATCTGGACCATGCTCCCATCCATGCTCTAAGGTGGAGGAGGAGCATAAAAAATGGCGCATGATGGCACCTCCGACCCTGGAGAGGGTTCAGCAATTCCCTGCCTGTTTGGCAGATGCTCTAGGGTTAGTAAATAGATTTCCTTTTCTTATTTTAGGTGCCTTTTAAACTGCTTGTTTTTTTTTTGCTGTGCCCCAGGGTGGGCAAGCCTGTGCATGGGCCCCTCAGTGATATTCCTCCCCTGCTGCACGTTTCTGCATCAGGGATGGGGTTCTCGTGGATACCATCTTTCCCTCCTACCTATCTCTATGTGGTCTCTCTTATCATTTGTTGTGCAGAAGCTGTTCAGTCAATCTTTAGTTCTTCTTCAGGAGGAATTGCTCTATGTTTGTGTAGATTTGATGTCTGTGGGAGGAAGTGAGTGCAGGGTCTTCCTATGTCACTGCTGGACCCTCTTCCATAAAATTTTTAAAAGGTCATTAAGTGTATGTAGAAAAGAAAAGCAGATTTCATGGAGCTCATTATATTTGGTAAGATTATTGATGTAAAATAGAATTACTATGCTATGCTTAGTCTAGACATCTCTTAACTGTATCCCTACATAAGAATGGCAGTATGTATCTTTTCTTGGGGTATATTACTTTTCTTAGACTTAGTCTTTATAAAATCTACAGAAAATATTTCTTAATCACTGAAATTTCTGCCCATGTTTACAGTTACCAAATGCAACAGACCCTCATTCCTCAAATCATCATGTGTTTTAGGTTGAAATAAATCTTGCACCCAAGAATTATGTGTGGAAAAAAAAAACATTAGGACATATGTGGAAGTATAATAGGGGAATAGAATATATGTGTCAGAAGGAGAGAGGGTGTCTAGGCATGAGTCAGAGGGGATTATGAATAGCAGAGTGATGGACCAAGAAAGAAGTGGCCCAAGTGTTGTATGAGTCAGATCAAAGTGAATGGGTGCCATTGAGTGTAAGTGTGAAAAAAATATTTAGGAGAAGTAGAGAGTAAAGATTAGTGAAAAAATCAGGAGGATAGGGGACAGAGGTGTTGCTATTAAAAATAAATTCCAAGTCATCTTTAAAGCCATATGTATTTAGTTGCATAAAATTTCTTATCCCTGAGCATGGCTGACCTAGCATGTAGGATACTCTTTCTTCCCATGCATTTTATTCTAATGCTAAAATAGTATCCTTGTCAATGTGTCTAAGTTCTAAAGTGATAGCTACTATATAAATTTTTAAACAGGTAATAAATATTAATCAATGTGATGCATTTTATGCCACTATCATCTGGGCATTTCAAAACATTTTACAAACAGTTCTTACAAAGCCCCTTTAATTAATATTGGTGCCAGGGATATTCAGACTAAACATTTATTGAGGGGCATCAGTGTGAAACATTTCATAGGCATTGATTTGATCTAATAAAGCAGACAAGGCAATAAACATATGAAAATAGCTGACTTACCCAGGAGGGATTTATGTGGCATTCACTCCGTTTTATATTGTCATGGATTATGGACCCCTCCAAGAACCTCAGGGTTCAAGGGGAGAAACTGACATGATTAAATAAAAGTGGAGGTGAAAAACAGGTGTGAAATAGGAAATGAATGTGCCTGAGAGTTCAGGAGGAGACTTTAAAAAGGCAAAGGCATTTCATGGAGTCAGAACTGAGGGAAACATTAAAAATTGATCAGGATCTTTCTAGAAAGCACTAATTATTCCAAAAGAATGGATGGGTTCTCCCTCTCTACTTCTTTTCTCTCTCCAAGCTTTTCAGATTTTCAGATTCCCAGTGAAGCTCGTTGTCTTAGACTTCAACTCCGACGTCTCTTGAGACACATACATATCGACTTAAATGGTAGGCTTTTCCCCCCGAATATTCAACTAAAATGCTACCCCATTGACTTTGATTGAAGCTTAGGGACAGGAGAGTATGAGATTACCATTTTCTGTAAAAATGTTATGCCAAGACTTGGAAGTCAAAATGAACACTCTCCTTAATAGTTGTTGCTCTCTTCTGAAACATTGTATAGCTTTTAGACTGCATTACTATTTTCAGAATATTTAGTCATATTTTAAAATTAATTTGGGCCTTTGCCCAGTTCCCCGTATCCTGAATTATGAAACTCTGGGAAGAATCTAGTATAGGCATTCCCAAACTCACCAAAGGTCTACATGTCAAAATTTCTGATGAAAGTCAGTTGTTTGAAACACATACAGAAAATATTTTTGCCAAGGAAATTATATCATGCATATTGTGTCATCTCTCAGAATTGTATACAAGAAGTCTTTTTAGTTTATAATTCCACTAAAATAGAGTAGGAGTGACATTTAAATCTTAGTCACAATTTAAACATTGGTCTCTATGAAAAATCATTCCCAATTCTTTTCAGCTTGAGACACAGCATTATGAATGGTATTTCCCTTTCTCCTCCGTATTTCTCTTCTTGAGTGTATTCTAGAAAAAGGAAAGCGTGTCCTTGACGCTCCTGAAATGTAGAGTATATGATCCACTCCCAGAAATTTTGGAGAAGGAAAGGGGATTTCTGATAGCCCATGTGGAAACTTCAGTCTCCAATCGGGGTGGCTGTTTACAAAGCATTTTCATAAACTGTGCATTTGTGATCTGGAGATGGATTATTTATATTAGGTATAAGGATCTGATATATGACTGAAATAGTGTGAAGATAATCTATATATTTATATGCCTTTTCTTTAGGAAGCTAAGTATTTTCATTTCTTATATGGCTTAAATGAGATGAATTTTGGTCCACTATCAATCAACATTTGTTTAGTGAGCTCTCATTGAATAGAAATCATTCAGCAGTGTGGAGAATTAAAGAACTCAGGAAATGATTAGACCTAATTCCTGCCCTAAGGGCAGACACTATATGTAAGATTAGTAGTAAAAGGTGTTTAATTTTTTATGTCAAACAAAATATTTGGCAATGTAAACTAGAAAGGTTCCAGGCAAGAAAGGATTGCTTTTAACTGAGTTGATGAGAGGATTTATGGAGAAGGTGAAAGTGCAATTGATATCACTTATGAAAACATAAAGTGCAATAGTCGATACAAATATTTTGAATTTAGTTTCAGTTTTAAAAAGTTATTCAAGAGAAATGAGAAAAAAGTAGATTAAGAAGAACTAGAATAAGAATAGAAGAAAATTTTTTTCTTCTTCTGTTGTTCTATAAGTAAAATTTGTAAGAGAAAAATAGTCTTAGATAATTTAAAAGATTCAAAAGAGAGTTCTTCAGACTTTACCACCATAATTTAACATTCTGAATACAAAATTTTGCTGTATTTCTTACTGTATCAATTAATGGGGTTTTTCAAATAAGTGAGTACAGTTATTTAACCTGCTTCTGATAGTCTGTGATTGAGCCAGAAACATAAAGAACTGGGTACAGTTTTACATTCCCACTAGCAATGTATGAGTGATCCAGTTTTTCTACGTCCTTGCTGGCATTTGGTGTTGTCAGTAGTTTTTAACTGAGCCATTTGGTAGGTGTTAGTGGCCTCT
Organism: Tapirus indicus; assembly: GCA_031878705.1. Lineage (NCBI taxonomy): Eukaryota > Metazoa > Chordata > Mammalia > Perissodactyla > Tapiridae > Tapirus > Tapirus indicus. The sequence goes on from CM062936.1 coordinate 5,690,855, forward strand.
TTTTTTTTATTTTAATTTTAGGAAGTCACGTTGATAAATACCTCTCTTCAAAAATATTTCTGTGATACTTGGAAGAGTGAAAAATGGTCCACCCACAGACACTGATTATTTTCTGTAGTCTCAGGCTGAGTTCTGAATCTAGTGAAATGTCTCTACTCTCCCCGTGAGCTCTTTCTACATGTTATGGGTTACTGGGAATTTTGGTATCTCTCATTATGTTTATAGTTCCATTGCATTTCTGCTTATCTTTCTGGAGCTCACTCACATTTTACGACAATGATAGCTAATACAAGGCCTCAACATGTAATAAGATTTTACAAACCATTTGGAGAAATTAAAACAGATTGATAATATAGTGTAATATAATTTCTATTAGATATAACTGTTCTGAGAGAAACATTACTATCTTTGGATGGCTTCATGATGCATTTCTCTCTCTCCAAACTGCCATTTTGAACAGACCAGTTTCTGTCACAGGTGGTAATGCATATCCTGTCATCTCTACCTGGAGTTCCACTTTTTGCTCACAGACTACTTTCGCTACAAATAAACACAGGCTACCTGTATTCTGTGTAGTTCTTTGGACTCTGCCTGTAATTTCCCTATGAGCAAAACTGGCTAACAGGTACACACAAACTTTCCAAGCCCAAGCAATATTTTCCAGGGGAAAAACTAGATTAAATTTTTAGTTTAAAAAAATAAACTTTACCTAGAGAAGTAACAGTGATTAGAAAACTCTGCAAAAAATCATATGCATGTATGTATATTAACAAGCAGAATACTTCGTTTTATGCCCTAAACCATTTATTTAAAGTGGTTTCAGAGTTTTCACCCAATGACTGAATCTGTATTAGGACCCACTGAGTTTCAATATTGCAAGTGCTGGTTTAAACCTAGGCTAAAAAGAAATTGAAAGCTCACATGTTTGCGCTACTGCAAAGTGTATGGTGTAAATTCCCTCCAAGCATACCTGGATCCAGGGATTCAAACAATATTTCCAGTACTGCCTCGGTTTCTCCTATTCTTGCCTTTGCTTATCTTGTCATGGCTTACTTTGCAGACTTAGTCTTTCCACATAGATACAGGGTAGTCCTGGGAGGTGCAACCTTTAGTAGGTTTTATAGCTTTTGATACCAGTAAAGAGATGTCATAGATTCTAGTCAAAAGAAGGACTCTGATTGGATGGACACTTGAACCATACTAGTGGCCAAGAAGATGAAGCTCCCTGAATGTTCAGGCCAGTGTCAAGGATCCATTACCTGGACTTTGAAATCAGGGCTTCAGGCATACCTTGTCCAGATGGGCTTAATTTTCATAGAAGTGGATTCAGGGAAAAGAAAATATCCATGTACTGTCCAATTTCATGATTTTCCAAATCAAAAGAATGAGAGGTTCAACAATTAATTAAATTTTTTATCTCTGCAAAATGGAAATGCTCTCAACTTTGAAGTCTTCACTCCCCACACTCTACCTGTTCCATTGAGGTTTCAAAGCTTTTATCATGGATATGTTTGTAGAATTCATGCTCAAAATAGTATTTTTTTCCCTCTAATTTCAACAGTCTCTGCAGAGGAAAGATATTCTTCAAGCACATAGTTCAAGGAGGGGAATGTAGTATTAAGATGGAGGTAATGGAAGATTCCACACAGTTTTCCAAGGCCTATCTTGGGAGAATTGTACTTTTTCTTATTTGTGCTGTCATTCAGGATAATGGTCCAGGAAATAGAAAACAATCTTTGTTTTTTTCAAAGAAAGAAAGGATTTAATGCAAGGCTTTACATGATTGCAAATTATTGGAAAGTTTGGAGAAACAAAAGTAAAATGGCTGCCAATGGATTAGTGATTTCAAATATTTACTAATACCTTAGTTTTAATCCAGAGGAGAAGACTTCTTCTTCTACCTCCTCAACTGTCCCCACACATGAAGCTGATGGCTGGTAATTGGGATGCAGACAGCATCTACCTCAACTACCTCAAGATTCTTTTGAAGTGGGAGTCTTGATTTTGGAACGTTGTGGGCAGCGCCCAATATTTACAACTCTGTGACCTTCCTGGCTGGCAGTAACTGCAGCAGGAAGATGGTCTGTGCCCCAACTCATCTTCCACAACTTGAACAAGTGCCTCTCATTGGTGGATCTAATTTGAATCCATAACTCTAGCTTCAAGGAAGCCTGAGGTCTATAATATGTCGCCTTCCAAATCTTGTAGTACTGAAAGGCTAGTAGAAATGGACAGAGTGCCAATCAAACATAATATACAATATAATTATGCACATGTGTTTATGTATGTGTATGCATAATACGTGCACACACATGTGCAGAAAATTTTCAGAGTTTTTGGGAAATCATTGCAATGAATCAAATAAGGTAAGTATATTTTACTATTTTTGTGTAAGATTTCAGGACATATATGATAGTTTTTATTTTACTTATCTTTATGAAATAAAATCTGCTGTCAAGACTATTTGCTATACACTGTAGCAAATAGTAATTTTTAAAACTCTCTTCTATTCAGTATTGTTGCTTCTCTGAGTATACTTAAGGAAGAAAATGGCATAATGACACTGGGCATCAATTTATGGTACTGTAATTGAGATTGGGCTAAAATCACAGCAATTTTTGAATCAGTACTTTAAAAAAATCCTTGTGGAAGCAATCTATATATTCTGTTCTTCAAGTATTTCTTTTCTCTGGGCTCACACAGTAAGGCATAGCAATTATTTCTCAAGTTTTTATTCTTATTCTCTAGTGTAAAATACCTTCTCTTGATGGGGTTCATCAACATTTTTTTTTAATTTTTCTTTCTTTTTTTTCAAGAGACTTCAACAGAACAGAGAGTGAGACTATTTTGAAATTTTTGGGCTGGCTAGTACTTTTCCTTCATATAAAGAGGCATTCTTGACAAGATGTATACTATTTATACCTGCTTTTTCAGTCTATCCATAAGATTAAGTTTAGGAAGAAGAAAAAAATAGATTTGTTTTTTGGTCAGAGAATCAAAGGTTTCATTAATGTACAGCAATCAATGTCTTTACTGGCATGCTGGGGTTAAAATTATTTAAAAGGTTTCCACCTGGTTATTCAAGCTGTCTTATTCCCTGTCTAATTCAGTGTGACAGTTGAAAGAAACCTGTTTTGAGGCACAGTTATTTGACAGCGATACTTAATTTTTATACATTTAGTCTCTTCAGTAAAACTACATTGCTAAATGTTTAAACCAGTTTGCATGGGATTTTAGATATTCTGAAATTTCTTATCCATTGTGTTTCAGTTGGGATACTTCAGGAGTAATTGTTGGTCACACGCAGTTTTCTGGGTGGATGAATTAAATACAAGCATGGAAAGGAAACATAGTGAAAAATTCTGGGAAAAGGTACCAAAACATTAATACAGATGACTTGGTTATTTAAAGGCATTAAATTAACATACTGTAGTGAAACTTATATGGCAGAAAAGTTTCTAATGAAAACACAATGGATTTAATAAAATACATGAATTTTTGAATACTTTCAATATTTCCTGTTAATCTTCAGTCTTTTAGTAAGTACAGGTTTTTTTTTGCACCTCAAGTAGAAATATTCTGTGTAGTAAGAGATATACACTGTAAAGGAAATGTCTTGAAACAGAATTATTTTTTTCTGAGATTTAATGACTTTCAAAGTAATAATACTTTTGATTTGCATGCTGTTTTTCTTAACATGTCAAATGATTTAAAGGCTGTTAACTCATTTATTTTGCTCACATATGGAATGTGTTGCAGTCAAGAATATGAGCGATTTCCCCTTGGAAAAAGGAAAAATTTAGTCTCTACTTCTTAGTATCAGCTTAGGGTGTAGGTGACAGATGAGGATGCTGACTAGAAAGATAAAATGAAAAGCAACTTTGCACACGAGGGACATGAAAATCTGTGGATCCCTCCATCTCCCAAGCTAGTTAATTATGAGACAAATTCTCCTGGTTGCAATGTATCAAAAGGAATTTTTAACCTGAGGAAAAGATTCCTAAGCTATAGAAAAGAACCATTTACACTAGTTTTTTTTTTTACATTTTACTTTAATGCTAGTTTCTCTTTTCTATCGTGAATAATCTTTTAGCCTCACTCCACCTATATTACAGACAAGGAAAAGTCAATATGGATGACAGCAGTGGGATATCATTACAGATGGGTAGCCTAAAGGAGAATTTCATAAAATATATATCATAGACTAGCTTTGGTACTTTCAATAATAGAACTGATACTGGGTGCACAGTGTTTGCAGCAATTCAGGTCTATATTTAAATTGCAATTCTGTTTTTTTCAAATTGCTCCTATTTACTGGTTATGTACACATTTCTTTTATTATTCATTGATCAATTCCAGAAGTGGTAAGAAAAAGTTTTATTTTCTTAATATTTGATATACTTTGGAATTCATTGATCCACACTGAAGTTTGATTTTCTCTGGAATGGTTTTATGGTTTGATATAATTGAGTTATTGCCTCACATATTTAAACATTACTATAACTTTTATATTTTTCCAATGAAATGAATATCAGATATAAACTTTGGAATTTTTCTATATTTATGCATAAATCCAAGGTTTTTCTAGATGTTTATCCTTAGTGTGTATACTTAATGTATAGATGTATATACTTAAGCTTCTGCAATAACTGTTATCCAAATCTGAAATCTCAGGAATAAAATAGAAAAAAAACAAGCACAATGAGACTTACTTAAACTTCAATAATTGGTAGAGAAATTCATATCTTATCACCTTGAACTTAAAGACTTAGTAAATTCAGACTTTGCATATCTTAAGAAACATTTGCTTCTAATTTACTTTAAAATTATTTTTACATAGAAAGTCTGAAGAAATACATCTCTCTATAAATACATATTCACATATATATTTATATATGCAATTTTACCTGAAAATATGATTAAAACACATATTTGGATTATTTTTGGAGGAATTTCTTAACAGCTTTTGGAAACTCAAATAAGAGCGCCTAACTAGGTTTTTAACTAGTAACCTCTAGCCATATAAAAGACTATATGCATAGAGAGAGAGAGAGAAGCAGAGAAAAATCTAGAGTTCCATCTCCCAGAGGAAACTGTTAAACATTTTGTAAAATTTCATTTTTCTCATCAATCTTATGCATATATTATCAGATAGGTGTGATCATATTATATATGAAATTTTAAGGCCTATTTATTCACTTTACTTTAAATTATAATTGCTTCCCAAGTCATTAGCTTCCCAAGAATCTTCTCCAGGAACAGAGCACTAATGACTATTAAGCATAAATATGTTCATCAGCGTATCTGTAGACTGTCAGCAGGTACACAGCATTGTTATCAGTTATGAGTGTGTTGTTTATTGGAAAGATTTTTGGACAGGGAATGTATCATGAGACTCAAGTTCTGATATTGACTATCACTAAACTAACAAGTTCTGTGTTCCTACATCTAAGTGCTAATAGTGGCTACTGTGAAAAAAATACTGCCACATTGGGTGAGCAAAGACAGTTCAGGAATTCTCTGGAGTAGATTCTACCAATATATACCACACTTTTATGTTTTCCTATACAGCAGTCTATGTTAGGAATCTGTATTACATAGTTATACTTGGTTAACAGCTTTTCTTGCTGCTTTCCTTTCTTCCTTTAACCATGAATTTATTTACCCAAACAGCCATGGGCTCATCCAATGATTCTTTTATACGTTAAAAAAATTGTTGTCTAGTAATTTCCAGGCATTTGTGCTAGGTTCTTGGAGTTAAGGGGTGAGCAAAAATAAAAAGGTCCCTACTTTTGTAGATCTTACTATCTACGGTGAGGGAGGAGACACAAATAAGTACTCCATGGAAAATGTATTGAACTAGATTAAAAGTGCATGAGAACACACCAGTTAGAAGTCTATTGAGGAGAACAAGCTGCTTACCCATTGTATGTCTGTTTCTCTGGCATAATTATTAACAGTGCCCTTTCAGTCTCAAAAATATTTCATTTTAGGTAATAGATGATAATAGCCACCACACATACCAGAATTTTAAAAGATAGCAGCTCTCAATCCCCCACCCCTTATTTTACAAATAAAGAAAATGAGATTCTGATTCGTTTGAGTAATTTCCTGTGATGAAATAGCTAATGGTAGAAATGCACTGCTTCATGGGACAGGCAGAGCTGGGCTTTGAGTGACAGAGACCATGGGTGACAGCTCACCACTAGATCTGTGATCTTAGAAATTAACCTAATTCTCTAAGCCTCACAATCATGATTATGTGAATTCTGATATCATCCTTAAAGGGTATAATAGAAATTAAAAGACAATGCTCTTGAAAGGCCTAGAATAATGGACTTAAAATGTGCCTAATCAATGTTAATCCCTCTGCCAGAAGAGAAAGTACTCTCACGCACTGGCTTTTATAAAATAAGGGAACTCTCACAAGGTCTTTAAACATGGATGAAATTGGGGAAGAAGTTTTGGAATTTTGACAGTGCCAGTCAGTGCCAAGACTATTCTGGATTAATCAAAAGGTAGTTTAAAGATAGCATAGACAAGTTCATTTTCAAACATCGAAAGAGAATTAATGTGAATGTAAAGGACTGACATGGTTATTTACCCTTCAAAACATAATTAGTTTACTACACTTAGGAGAGGTGTAATGACTAACCCTGATCATATTACAACTTCTAGGCTGAAGTTCAAGTGAGAAGTTAAGCAATAGTTTATTATAGTAGAGAAAACCTTGTCAAACGTATCAGAAATGGAAAAAAAGAGGGTAAAATAAGTTTTGTGGATATGGGAACAGACCAATGCCAGCTTAATCTCTCCAACTTTTTTTTTTTTTTTTTTTTTTTTTTTTTTTTTGGTGAAGAAGACCAGCCCTGAGCTAACATCCGTTGCTAATCCTCCTCTTTTTGCTGAGGAAGACTGGCCCTGGGCTAACATCGTGCCCATCTTCCTCTACTTTATATGGGACGCCGCCACGGCATGGCTGACAGGCAGTGCGTCGGCGGGCGCCCGGGATCCGAACCCGCGAACCCCTGGCTGCCAAGCGCCGACGAAACCGCTGCGCCACCGGGCCGGCCCCTCTCCAACTTTTTTGATATTCCTTATAACATATGTGTCCAAGGCAGTAACTTTATATGACATATTGGATACCTTTAATGAAATATAAATCTGAATAGGGCGTTGATTTGAGGAGTCGTCAGAGTTTACTGCAGGATGGTAATTTAGACTGATATGAAGCACACATGCTGAGCAATCTCATGCAGGTAGATCTTTAGCACAATCAAACTAATGTTTAATGATTTATTTAATAAGTTTTTAGTATCTCATAATTTACACACACTGTTTTAAAAATTTAACATGTTTTTATAGTTTTACTACAAAGCTACTTCATATAGTTTGCTTAATGTGAGGTGTTTGATGTTTATCTCATGGATTGTTAACCCAAACCTTGCCAAATGTGCCTGTTTTTTTTTTTTTTTTTACCTGAGGACTTACATGGCACTAAATATTTCCTCATGGTAAGTCATAATGGAAAGCAATAATGTTAAAGAAGTTAGGAATAAATTTCAGGTAGCATTTCTGATAGGCAAAAATTATCACCTTTATAAAAAAAGTGCAATTTTGGCTGAAAATATGATTAAACATATATTTGTGTGATTTTTGAAAGTTCCTTAACAGCTTTTGGAAACTTAAATAAGAAACTTAAACTAGGTTTTTAATTAGTAACCTCTCATATTCTGAGAAGAAGCAAATTGTAATGAATAATAATGATAACCATGATAACAGTGAGTAGAATTTGTCATATTATAAATTGATTTTTCAATTATAAAACTGACTTTTAACATTTTCATCCTATTTTACACCTCTTAGGTATTGATTTTATATGCTGGACTGTATCCCATTTCTCTGTATCTGTTTTACATGTAGATAAATCAGAAATATACTCTAATAAAGGCTTGACTCATGGAGTATATGAGAAAGACTACTGTCTTGCTCTTGTATGTACACTCCTCACATTTATTGCTGATTTATTTTTCTAAATATTCTGCTTATATACAGTTTCCTTACTCAATATCTGTCATGTATATTGAATTTGATGTCTTAAAGTTGTATTGGGACAAGCTTTTGGAGGATGGGAAAGGGGTGGAAGTGTTTCTTTTTAACTTCATTTAGGTTTCATCATGTGAGGAAATCACTTGGCCCTTGATGGAGGGAAGTTGTACAGGTAGTGAAAGGAAACATTTACCATTTCTATGCTCCTTCTAACTTAAAAGACACCTGACAAAATTCAGGGATGCCTCATTTAACTAACCAGACAACCTGTTTGACCTTTATGATTTTAGCCTTGTAGAGCTGTGCTTCTGTTATGGGTTGAATTGTGTCCCCTCAAAAGATGTTGAAGTTCTGATCCCCTGTATCTGTGAATGTAACCTTATTTGGAAATAGGGCCTTTGCAGATGATCAAGATCAAAATAGTTAAGAGCTACTCATATTTTATTAGCACATTTGTTCTGTGTACATGTGGAGTGCTACATGTACCAAGGGGTCTTCATAGAATCAAACAACAGTCAAATTCCAAGACTCTCATAAGCCACGTTTGTCACCAGCCTACTAAGAAGGATTTAGGACAGAAAACACAGTTTTCTGGCATGGAAGCTTCAATCATTCCTATTCTGCAGATATTTCAGTGGCCCATACTGCTTACTTGCAAGGAGAGATGTGCATCATGTGGGTGCAGGATCTGACATGAGGTGAAAGTTTCATGCCCCACAGGAGCCAGTATCTTTTGTCACAGTTCCATAGGCATAGCTTCTAGAGTCCTTTCAAGAACTATGCCTAGAATCATCGCACTGAGGAGAGCCTGAAACTATGGCTTCATATAAAATATTTTTAGATCTCTTAGTCCAGATGAAATTTACCAACAAAGGTTGTTTTTACCATAATCTTTGTTGCTTAGAAACATAGAGGATATAACACCTTATTAGGTTGCCAGGGGAACAGAGTTAGAAAATTAACCTAATGTCAAATTCTCAGGAAAAAGGAGGAAAGTTTTTGTTAATCTATTACCCATAACATATAGTAACACAATGTAGTGGAATTAAGCTACTTTCCAGTAGTAGTTTGCACTTAGAGGATGTTGAATACATTAAACCAGTGAGTGTTTTACTGTACTCAGCTCAATACTTCAAGTCTTGAGGAGTACAGTAAAGGTAGTATTACCCTTTACGTGTGTGAAAACATGGATCTCCAGTATGTTTATGCAGAAACCATGATCCACATTAACTGTTGCCTTTGTTGAGATTGCATTCTTTGGTGTTTGTCTCCTCACTCATATTACTCCCAAGTTCCTGGGGACTCTCCACTTTGGCATACACGCTAGTCCTTTTTATTCTGCTACATTCCATCAAATATTCTTGCTAACTTCCTTATCATAACTCTTTTGCGCTATGATCAGCTTTATCAGGAATTTTCTCATCTAGGAAATTTGCGAAATAATAACTGCTCTGCTCCTAGTTTTGGGGTATTGTTTCCATTTTAGTAATATATTTGCATTCTACCAGGAACCTTTAAGTCATTAGCTTCAGGGAATGATTATCATAGGATATTCAGGCAACATACCTGGTTTGTAAAGGATGTTGCTTTGGTCATGCCTTCTATTCTAGAAGCCTATTATCGTTTAATCATGTTCTGTTGTTCCCATGTGTGAAGTTGACTCTCTATTAAATGTTTTATTTTTCTTGTGATTTGTAATTGTGTTATGATGCTAAATCATTTTTCTATTCTCTTGTTCTTTTATTTATGAATAATATGTTTACTTTCTATATTTCAAGCTGACTTTCCTATTGTTTTCTGTTTTCTTTTTGTAATTGAACTTCTTTTCCACTACTCCAGAACCAGAATTTCAAACAAAATGTGACCATGTAAACACACATACGCACTTACAAAGATCCTTATCAAAAAGCAAAAGCACATTGAACTTTGATCTTATTTTTAGAAATGTTAAGTATGCTTGTATGATCAGATAGCTTTTGCTATGTGAAAAATCATCCCAAGGATTTAATAGCTTAAAACAACAACCCTTTATTTAGCTCCTGATTCTGCTATTTAGCAATTTGGGCTGGGCTCAGCTAGGCTATTCTTCTAGTCTTGGAAGAATTTATTCATGTATCTACAGTCCCCTGCTGGATTGATTGAGCACTGTTTGCATTGGAAGGCCCAGCTGGGATGGTTCATTTGTGCTTCACATGGTCTCTCATTTTACAGCAAGCTATTCAGGACTTGTTTATATGGTGCCTTCATAGGGTTCCCCAAAAGAGTGGAAATCTTCAAGGTTTTTTGAGGCCTGGTCTCAGAGGTGGTACAGTGCCATTTATGCTACATTTTATTGGCCAAAATAAATATTGTAGGTTATGTTCTTCAGAAGCAGCCACCATGATGGTATTTGGGGTATAAGTTATTTATTATGGACTAACACTTAGAAAAGGAGAAGAGAGGAATTAGGATTGGGCCAGGGAAGAATTTGGTCTGCAATGCAGGTTCAACAGTCTTAGCTAACTTGATAAGCTCTGGCGTAAGGCTTACCTGTCAGTGTCCTGCATTGGGCCGTAGTGACTAGGCCCTTATTCTCCTGTATTGCTCAGGCACTGAAATTACCCAACCTGGAAACAAGATGACATTAAATCATATGACTCTATGTAACTGAGGCATACTGACAGCTGTAAGCTCTCTAATGCCTATACACCTCACAGCAGGACAGTAAGTCTTTCCTTGAAGGGGAAGCTGGGTAGAGCATTTCTGAATCTTCTGTAACAAGTCAGAAAGTCCAGCCCAGATGCAAGGGGAGAGGAATAGATTTGACATATTAATGTGAGGAGTAGGTGGTATCAACTGTGACCATGCTTGCAAACTTTCATAGTGTTTAGAGATAGCTTGAGTACAATTTGTTCTCAATACAGGTATATCCAATGAATGGCTAAAAAGCAAAGGACAAAGAAGTTTATCAAGTAGCTATGTTCTGTGGTAAATAGATATAGAAGCATATTTACCCACTTGTTCCTAGATGAAGTTATATGATCTCTCTGCTCTTGTCAATGGTACATTTGTACATTCAGCATCATAAATAAAATTCTTGGAATGCTAAGTGGTTTCATGTTAGAATTAATGGCCTTATTCTTTTCCATTCTAGACAGGCCAAGCACTTTGATGTAATTTCACTGTCTGAAATATTATTTGATCGTCCTTCATCAATTATTAAAATTTGATGTAGCGTGGTCTACTGAAAAGAGAAACTTGGACAGGAGTGCAAGAGTACTGAGGTATAATCCAATATATTCACTTAAATTTTGTTATGATTCTGGGCAGAACATTTCTCATTTGTGGCTTCTTCAATTGTAAAATAGAAACCCCATCTAAGTTCTTTGTCCTCTTTATCATCCACTCTTTCTTGTAGCACAAATTTTGTGACCTATCTTTTCAAAATGTTTTTCCTTTGGGACTTATTCCATCTAGTAAATGCTTCCTGTTAAGTCCTTAGTTAGAGACTTCATTTATCCACTTTTATTTTATTCCACATTGATTTTTTACTAGAGTATCTTTCATGAGTCTGCATCTTGGTATCAGCTCCCTTCTCATTTTGCAGAGGTGAGCTATCAGATGGCAACTGCTCTATATATCAGTCTACTTGGTGTATGTTCTTCAAGTCAGCAGAAATAATTGTGAGGGAGTGAAAGAAAGCATAACATTCTTTTTGAAAAAAAATCACTTGAGGGGTCTGTTCTATACATTGGGTAATTCTTGATAAGTGGTAGCTTACAGTTAACAACCCTGCCTATGCAGCCTTCAGGGAGATGTTCCCAGTTCCTAGTGATGGATCTCTGCTGTCAGTGTGACAGCCAGTCACTTGTCGCAAAATCCCACAAAGTTCGCACTCTGAATATAAGCACTGTGCTACCAACATCAGTGACTGTGCCCTGGACATGACAAATACTGATAAGAGAAAGAGATTTTACAGCTATCTAGACAAATTCACTGCAGAAGTACCTACATCTAATGTAGTAATCATGATGTAAGATTTCAGTGTGTGGGATAGCACTGTTGCCAACATGTGCTATGGGGAAAAATGTGTCTTATTGGACTGGAAGTAAAACACAAAATTTTGAGTAAGCACCTCATCAATAGAGAATGTTCTCAGGGTAATTAAGAAGTATCTGGATATGACATTATTTATAAATATTACTGTGTAGAAAAAGGTGCCAAGGAACAACTAATAGGGAAGTTTGAGATGAATAACAAAAACAAGAACTCAGACTGAGTAAATTTGGGCCATTTTCTGAATTGATACTTGATGTTTCATGATTATAAATGAAACCTATTGTTAATGTTATAAATGAAACATATTTAATATGTTCAAGTAGGTCCAAATGTTTTTCCAAAACAGCAGTAAAAAGCCAGCATCACTCCTTGGCTGAATTTTTAGACTAATTCATCCAAAGGAAAATGTTTTCAAGCTATACTATATATTATTTTGTCCTAGAGTGGTTTTTTTCCTTACTTGCTTCAGAAGGCAAGAAAGATTGTTAAAAATAGATGAGGTTGGAACATACCATATTGACAGTTTTTCAGAAAAATTTTCTTCAGAAAACAAGCTAAATTGGAGCAATGTTTGAATATAATATGAAGAAATGAATGGAACTTAATGTATTCTGGTACCGATGGTTGCTAAAGTCCCTACCCCATTGCCTTGTGTCCTTTGTCTCGAAGTTCCCTGTCTGTCTTGCCATTTACCATCTTCATCAATAAATAAAAATCGCTGAAAAATATGTTTTTTTCTAGATCCTTGGAGCTCAGGCCCCTCTCGGGCCCTAGTATTGAGCAAATTTCCATATTAACTCTGGGAAATGTGAAAAGTAGTAAAAACAATGAGAGGAGACTATCACCTGGTGGATTTGTTCATTGAACAAATAAATTCTAGTTGGATTTCTGTAACATGGATTAATTTAGAATGCCAAGGTGCAGAAATATCACCTCACGTTTAAGTAGGGATTCCCTGATTGAACTGAGGCCTCAATACATTTCCTTTTGTCAGAAGCTTTACTTTGTATTATATGGCTGAAATTATTCTGTATACAACATGTTAGAATTCAGCATTTAGGGGGAACTTCATATGTACTAGGTAGCACATTTTAAAACTATTTTTGTCCCCACATGCCTTAATTCTCTATTTTCCATAATCCCTTAAACTCTTTACTTGGAAATAGAAGACATGTTTCACCAAGTGGCTGTTTACATTTGAAATTCCACAGTTACCAGGAACAAGTAGGTAGTCACTTAGCAAGTGTGTTTTTCTAGTCTTTAAGGTAAATAAGCTAAAATGAAGCATAATATAGGAAATATCATTAATTGCACATATGCAGAGTCTTGCATTATATCTGGGTTGTAAATCTTTTCTTTCGTTTATACAGTTAAGTCAGCTGAATTCAGGTTTGCTTTTTATTTATGGTCTTTTCCTAGATATTTGAAATGGATAAAGCAAAAGCAAGAGGAGATATTCATCAACACACATTGCTGTGACTTATAAAGATGATGTTACTCCTTCATATAAGAACTGCTTACTCCCCCCTGACATTGAGTCACTGCTGAGTTCTCCACACAGCTCCAAAATAAACTGGCAGATTTTTAGGGGTGGAACAAGAAAAGCACAGGTGGTACCACCTACTGTAAATCCTTTAGTTTGTCTTAGCTGAGTAACAGCTGTTGGTCTTTTCACAGTCTGTTAAAAGCAAAACAGGGCATAGAATGTGGGCTATTGACATTGTGCAACAATACCATTTGTTTGCTCAGATCATGACAACCAATAGCAACTTGAGGAGTGTTTCCTTTTCGGGCTTTGGGTAAAAATCTTAAGGCCTGACTGACTACCTTGCAAACAGTGCTGTTGATATACTGATTAATTCTGGGCACATTGCAAATTGTATAACTACCATGTGTCTTAATCTCACTAATCCAAGAGTGTGTATTATATATTTTAAAGGAATTTTAAGAATTAATGAGCATCTGTTTCATCCTGTCTAGGCATATGGGGGAGAGAGGTGAAAAGAAAAGGGAACAAACTGTTTTGAGGCTTGGTAATGTTGCCTTAAATGCCCTCTTTCAGTGGGGATAGGACTTCCCTCTCTCATCCTTCACAAAAAGCCAGGCTTTCCACTCATATAGAGTCTTAATGAGTACAGGAAGAGGTAGAATCTCATACCTTTGGTTGGGAATGGGCCACTAAAGAAGAGTCAGAGGAATAGGGCTGGCCCAATTGTTCAGTGAAAAGGAGTTCCAATTAAAATAAAGGGAGATGACACATTGGGGCTTGATTCAGGCTATTTTATTATTATTATTTTTTTTTTGTGGGGAAGACCAGCCCTGAGCTAACATCTGTTGCCAATCCTCCCCTTTTTGCTGAGGAAGACTGGCCCTGGGCTAACATCCATGCCCATCTGCCTCCACTTTATATGGGACGCCGCCATGGCGTGGCTGACAGGCAGTGCGTCGGCGGGCGCCCGGGATCCTAACTCACAAACCCCGGGCTGCCAAGCGCAGACTAAACCTCTGCGCCACTGGGCAGCCCCCCTCAGGCTATCTTTGAGATCCAAGATGGTTTACCTTGATGGATACAGTATACTATAGAATACTCTAGACCATAGCATTAATCAAACAGATTAAAAATTACGTTTCCCTTTGGTCTGTTTTGAAACAGGATCCTCATTAAGGCATAAACAGACAATGGAAAGCACTCAGAAAATAGCTTCTAGGGAGCAGGGTTTATAACCAGACTAACATCAGCCTGCCCATACTGATGAGTCTGAGGATATCCTGATATCCTGAAAATTTATTCAGGATTAGATGAGCAACCAGGTAAGCCTGAGGGATATTGGTAATTATTGAGCCAAGAGTTGAGAGGAGTTGGAAAAGACGAGGGTAAATAAGAGAATTTATAGCAGTGGCTCTATAATGCTAAGTATCTGTCAGAATAAATTTCAGCATATTATCCAGAAGATATTTGCAAGTGTCCCTGTAGTTCTAGAATCAGGTCCAGGAATTTGCATTCTGATACCACAAACGATTTCAATGTAGAAGATCCCCCCATTGCAATTTTATAAACAGTGCTTATTGTCCAAAAAGGAAGTAAGCAAATGCCTAAACAGACAAAATAAATGATAAAAAATGAAACATGACCATAAGAGATGTGTGAGCATCAGGCAAGGTGTTAAGATTGTTTTGAATTCATTTTGTCTTTGAGAATATTCTTCACGGATTACAGTAGAGAGGGAGAGAATTTCACATGGATAGAGAGTGGTAAGCAGATGTATGGAGGTGGGTCATCTTGTGTTAAACTCATCCTAGACATGTGTTCCAGAGGAATAGCTCCCATAAAGTCCCCGAGATGGGGGTAATATCTAAAAGATAACACTGTGCGATAGTAAAACTGAACGAGATAAAAGAAATCACCTCATTCAAACCTCTCACTTGAGAGATGAGAAAATAAGTTTAGGAAACTGTCTCATTCTGTCTTGAGACAACCTTAACTATTCCGCCATGTCAACAAAATGTAGCCCCCTCTTTTTTTCCCAGTTATTTTATTGAGATCATAATGGTTTATAACATTATGTAATTTCAGGTGTACATTATTACTTATCAATTTCTATATAGACTGAATCATGCTCACCAACAGTAGTCTAATTTTTATCTGTCACCATACAAATGTGCCCCTTTACCACTTTTACCCACCTCCCAGCCCCCTTCGCCTCTGCTAACCACTAGTCTGTTTTCTTTATCCATGTGTTTGTTTATCTTCCACATATGAGTGAAATCATGCAGTATTTGTCTTTCTCTGTCTAGCTTATTTTGCATAACATAATCCCCTCAAGGTCCATCCATGTTGTTGCAAATGGGTTGATTTTGTCTTTTTTCTGACTGAGTAGTATGCCATTGTGTATATATATATATATATATATATATATATATATATATATATATATATATATATACACACCACATCTTCTTTACCCATTCATCAGTTAATGGGCACTTGGGTTGCTTCCATATTTTGCCTATTGTGAGTAATGCTTCAGTGAACACAGGGGTGCTTAAATCTCTGAATTGTTGATTTCAAGTTCTTTGGGTAAATACCCAGTAGTGGGATGGCTGGGTCAGATGGTATTTCTATTTTTAATTTTTTGAGAAATCTCCATACTGTTTTCCATAGAGGCTGCACCAATTTTCATTCCCACCAGCGGTGTATGAGGGTTCCCTTTTCTCCACATCCTCTCCAACATTTGTTGTTTTTTATCTTATTATTTATAGCCATTCTGACAGGTGTAAAGTGATCTTTCATTGTAGTTTTGATTTGCATTTCCCTAATAATTAGTGATGTTGAACATGTTTTCATGTGTTTGTTGGCTGTCTGTATATCTTCTTTGGAAGAATGTCTGTTCGTATCCTCTGCCCATTTTTTGATCGGATTTTTTTGTTGTTGTTGAATTGTATGAATTCTTTATATATTTTGGAAATTAACCCCTGGTCAGATATATGATTTGCAAATATTTTCTCCCAGTTGGTGGGTTGTCTTTTCATTTTGTTCATAGTTTCCTTTGCCTTGCAGAAGCTTTTTAGTCTGATGAAGTCCCATTTGTTTATTTTTTCTTTTGTTCCCCTTGCCTGAGCAGACAGGGTATTCAAAAAGATGCTGCTAAGACTGATGTCAAAGAGCATGCCTTCTGTATTTTCTTTTAGGATTTTTATGATTTCAGGTCTTATATTCAAGTCTTTAAGCCATTTTGAGTTAATTTTTGGGCATGGTATAAGATAATGGTCTACTTTCATTCTTTTGGATGTGGCTGTCCAGTTTTCCCAACACCATTTATTGAAGAGACTTTCCTTTCTCTGTTATATGATCTTGGCTCCTTTGTCAAAGACTAGCTATCCATAGATGTGTGGTTTTATTTCTGGACTTTCAATTCTGTTCTATTGATCTATGTGTCTGTTTTTCTGCCAGTACCATGCGGTTTTCATTGCTTTAGCTTTCCAATATATTTTGAAGTCGGGGACTGTGATGCCTCCAGCTTTGTCCTTTTTTCTTAGGATTGCTTTGGTTATTGGAGCTCTTTTGTTGTTCCATATACATTTTAGGATTCTTTGATCTGTTTCTGTGAAGAATGTCATTGGGATTCTGATTGGCATTGCATTGAATATGTCGATTGCTTTAGGTAATATGGACATTTTAACTATGTTTATTCTTCCAATCCATGAGCATGGAATAACTTACCATTTCTTTATATCCTCTTCAATTTCTTTCAGCAGTGTCTTATAGTTTTCAGGGTGTAGGTCTTTTACCTCTTTGGTTAAATTTATTCATAGGTATTTTATTCTTTTTCTTGCAGTTGTAAATGGCATTGTATTCTTGACTTCTCTTTCTGCTAATTCATTATTAATGTATAGAAATGAAACTGGTTTTTGTAAGTTCATTTTGTACCCTGCAACTCTGCTGTAGTTGTTGATTAGTTCTAATAGTTTTCTGATGGATTGTTTAGGGTTTTCTATATGTATAGAATCATGTCATCTGCAAACAGTGAGAGTTTCATTTCTTTCTTTCCAATTTGGATTACTTTTATTTCTTTTTCTTGCCTAAGTGCTCTCCCCAAAACTTTCATTATTATGTTGAAGAAGAGTGGCGAGAGTGGGCTTCCCTGTCATGTTCCTGTTCTCAGAGGGATGGCTTTTACTTTTTCACCAATAAGTATGATGTTGGCTGTGGGTTTGTCATATATGACCTTTATTATGTTGAGGTACTTTCCTTCTAATCCCATTTTATTGAGTGTTTTTATCATAAATGGATGTTGGATCTTATGAAATGCTTTCTCCGCGTCTATTGAGATGATCGTGTGATTTTTAGTCCTCATTTTGTTAATGTGGTGTATCATATTAATTGATTTGTGGATGCTGAACTATCCCTGCATCCCTGATATAAATCCCACTTGGTCATGGTGTGTGATCCTTTTAATGTATTGCTGTTTTCAGTTTGTCAATATTTTTGAGGATTTTTGCATCTGTGTTCATCAGTGATATTGGCCTATAATTTTCCTTGTTCATACTGTCCAATCCTGGTTTTGGTGTCAGGGTAATGTTGGCTTCATAGAATGAATTAGGGAGTGTTCTGTCTTCTTCAATTATTTGGAATAGTTTGTGAAAGATAGGTAGTAAATCTTCTGTGAATGTTTGATAGAATTGTCCAGAGAAGCCATCTGGTCCTGGACTTTTGTTTTTTGGTGGTTTTTGATTACTGTTTTTTAGTGTGTGTGTGAGGAAGATTAACCATGAGCTAACATCTGTTGCCAATCCTCCTCTTTTTGCTGAGGAATATTGGCACTGGGCTAACATCTGTGCCCATCTTCCTCTACTTTATATGTGGGATACCTGCCACAGCATGACTTGACAAGCAGTGCATAGGTCTGTGCCCAGGATCTGAACCTGCGAACCCCAGGCCACTAAAGTGGAGTGCACGAACTTAACCACTACACCACAGCGCTGGCCCCTGATTACTGTTTTGATCTCTTGTGATTGGTCTGGCCAGATTCTCTATTTTTTCTAGATTCAACTTTGGGAGGTTTTATGAGTCAAAGAATTTTCCCATTTCTTCTAGGTTATCCAATTTGTGAGCATATAGTTTTTCATAGTATTTGCCTATACGCCTTTGTATTTCTTTGGTATCTGATGTAATTTCTCCTCTTTCATTTCTAATTTTATTTATTAGAGACTTCTCTCTTTTTTTCTTGGTGAGTCTGGCTAAAGGTTTGCCAATTTTGTTTATCTTCTGAAAGAAACAGCTCTAAGTTTCATTGATCCTTACTACTGTGTTTTTAGTCTATATCATTTATTTCTGCTCTAATTTTTATTATTTCTGTCCTTCTGCAGACTTTAGGCTTTGTTTTTCTTTTTTCTAGTTCTGTTACATGTAGTTTAAGATTACTTATTTGATAATTTTGTTGTTTGTTTAGATGGGCTTATATTGCTAAGAATTTCCCTCTTAGAACTGCTTTTGCTGCATCCCATAAGAGTTGGTATGATGTATTTTCATTTTCATTTGTCTCCAGGTATTTTTAAATTTCTTGTTTGATTTCTTCATTGTTCCAATGGTTGTTCAGTAGCGTGTTGTTTAGTCTCCACGTATTTGTCACTTTCCCAGCTTCTTTCTTGTAGTTGATTTCTAGTTTCATAGCATTGTGTTCAGAAAAGATGCTTGATATGATTTCAATCTTCTTCAGTTTATTTAGGCTTGCCTTGTTTCCCCACATATGGTCTATCTTTGAGAATGTTCCATGTGCACTTGAGAAGAATGTATATTCTGCTGTTTTTGGATGGAATGCTCTGTGTATGTCTATTAAGTTCATCTGGTCAAGAGTTGCATTTAAATCCACTATTTCCTTGTTGACTTTCCACCTGAATGATCTATCTGTTGATGTAAGTGGGGTGTTGAGGTCCCCTACTGTTATTGTTTTGCAGTTAATTTCTCCCTTTACGTCTGTTAATAGTTTTTTTACATACTTTGGTGCTACTGTGTTAGGTGCATGTGTATTCATAAGTGTTATGTCCTCTTGATGGAAAGTCCCTTTTATCATTATATATTGTCCTTCTTTTTCTCTCATTGTCTTTTTTATCTTGAAGTCTCCTTTGTCTGATATAAGTATGGCTACACCTGCTCTCTTTTGGTTGCCATTTGCTTGGAGTATCATCTTCCATCCCTTCGCTCTGTGCCTTTGTTTGTCTTTAGAGCTGAGACATGTTTCCTAGAGGCAGCATATTGTTGGATCTTGTTTTTTGATCCATCCAGTTAGTCTGTGTCTTTTTATTTGGAGAGTTCAATCCATTTAAATTCAGCGTGATTATTGATACATGAGTGCTTAATACTGCCATTTTATCTCTTGTTTTCTGGTTGTTCTATATTTCCCTTGTTTCTCTTCCCTTATATTTCTGAGTGCCAGTTCAATTTAGTGGTTTTCTGTGGTGGTTTTCTCTTTTTTTTATGAATTGTGGCTCTGATGTGTGTTTAGTGGTTACCTGGGGGTTTGTATAAAAGATCTCATAGATGAGATAGTCCATTTTCTGATAGCCTGTTATCTCCATTATCTTAAACAGTTTCCATGCCTTTCCTCTTCCCCTTCTGAGTTATTGTTGTCACAAATTATTTTGTTTTGTGTTGTGAGTTTGTGACTAAGTTGAAGCGTTCGTAGTTACTTTTGATGCTTTCCTTCTCTCTATGTTTTAAGTTATAATTATTTGCTTCCTTGTTCAGAAAGAGAGCTGCAGTTTGCTGATTTTGTCTATTTATCTCCTTGCTCAAAGTTTTGTAAACCATTGCCTTTTTGTTTCAGTTATGAGGGCATTCTTGATCATTTCTTATAGGGGAGGTCTAGTGGTGATGAACTCCCTCAGCTTTTGTTTATCTGGGAAAGCTTTTCTCCATTGTATCTGAAGGATAGTTTCACTGGATGGAGTATTCTTGGTTCAAAGTTTTTGTCTTTCAGTATTTTGAATATATCATTCCATTCTCTACTAGCCTGTAAGGTTTCTGCCGAGAAATCTGCTGAAAGCCTGATAGGGTTTCCTTTGTAAGTTAGTCTCTTCTGCCTTCCTGCTGTTAATATTTTTTCTTTGTCATTGACTTTTGCCAGTTTTGCTAATGTATGCCTTGGAGAAGGTCTTTTAGCATTGATGTAATTAGGAGTTCAATGGGCTTCATGTGTTTGTAAGTCTGGTTTCTTCCCCAGATTGGGCAGTTCTCAGCTAATGTTTCTTTGAACAAGCTCTCTGCTCCTTTCTCCCTGTCTTGTCACTCTGGAATACCTATAATCCTTATGTTTCTTTTCCTGATTGAGTCAGATATTTCTTGAAGAATTCCTTCATTTGTTAAAAATCTTAGTTCTCTCCCTTCCTATACCTGAAGCATTTCTATATTTCTATCCTCTAAATCACTAATTCTTTCCTCCATAATGTCAGTTCTATTTTTTTAGGTTTCTAGATTGTTATTTATCTCATTAATTTTGTTCTTCTTATCCAGAATTTTTTTTCTTTTTATAGTTTCAGTCTGTTTGATGAAGTATTCCTTCTTCTCGTTAATTTTATTTCTGAGCTCATTGAAGTGCCTTCCTGAGTTTTGTTGTAACTCATTGAGTTTATTTTTATGATGGTTATTTTGAATTCTCTGTTGTTTAGATTGTACATTCTGTGACTTCAGGGTTGGTTTCCAGAGACTTGTCATTTTCCTTCTGCTCTGAATTGTTGCTGTAGTTTCTCATGGTGTTGGATGAGGTAATTTTTGGCTGGTGCGTTTGTGGTAGTATCAGGTCACAGATTCCACCTACTACCTGTGGGCGTAAGCAGGAGCTGTGTTACCAATCCCACCCTGTCTGCTGGAAGTTGTGGTGTTATTATGGGCACTCCCACTGGTTGGGAAAGTGTTTGCACATGGGATCAGGGCTTCTACTGCCTCTTCTTATAGTCACACCGAGGCACATTCCCTCTTGTGTGGCCTCAGCAGTACTATGGGCACTCCTGCTGTCCAGAAAAGCATTCACCTGTGCATGTATATCTGCTGCTGCCTCTTCTTATGGTCACACTGGCCGCTGTGCTTGTTTGGTGGGGCTTCTTCACAGGGTCCCAGCCTAGGCCACTCGTTGGAACTGCAGCTGCATTCTGGGCTCTCCTGCTGGACAGGAAAGCTTTGGTGTGGGCCCATGGTGGCTGCTGCCTTTTCTTACAGTTGCACTGAGGTGCGTTCCCACTTGGGGGGCCACAGAGGCATTATGGGCAATCCTGCTAGCCAAGAAGGCATCTGCATGTGTGCACAGGGCTGCCAGGGAAGGGTAGGGGAGTGCTCATCTATCTCCACTACTTTCCAGGGGTCCAGTCCATCAACCTTCAGATGTATAGCTGTATGGGTATCTCTGGTGTCCTGCTGTGCTGTGTAGGTATCCTCCGTTGGTCAATGAATGTCCCTTTAATTGCAGTTCTGAGGGGGAGAGGTAAAGAGAACAGCTCACTCCACCATGTTGCTGATAGCACTCGCCCCTTAATTTTCAAACACTGATGTAGAACCTATATTCATAAATCCATGCATAATCAGTCTATTCTGTTTTCTAAGAATGTCTTAAAATATTTGAAGACACTTAAAATCCCACTTTGTTTCTTCTTAAAAAATTGCTCCTAATTCTTTCATCCCTATCTCAAATGATTTTTTAATGTTTTCCTTTCTTTCTATTGTATTGTCTTTATAATTATGTTAACTTATCTTATTAATGTTTTCCAATAATTTTCCAGGTTCTGTTGATTTTAAATATTAAAATTAATCCACAAGATTATAAATACTATGACTGAGTTTCCTCGATATCTTCTCTTTGAACATGGCCTTCTTGGACTTTGTCCTTCCTAAAATGTACTGAAGGAAGTTAAACTCCAGGTAGTTAAGAGGAAACTTAGTAGGAAGCCTGAGACTGTGCTTGGATTTGTTCTCACCAGCTTAGTAATGTCTTGAGAAAACAATGTAAATCGTGAATAATTACAGAAGTAATGGAGGGGTGGTATCAGTTAACCATCCACAACCTATTCTTCAATTCATTCTCGCATGATTCACTTTAGCTACAGAGTTCTTTCCTAAGAGATCAAGATCAACAAACTCTGATAATCTGTTTCAACTTTAAAGCCTTCTTTACTGGGTGAAAGAACAAAATAGCAATTTATAATACAACTATTTGCAAATTTAAAAAAATAAATTCATTTCTGGATAGTTATGGGTGGAAAGAAAAAATATACAGTAATTTCCATTTGCCATAAATTTATATTATTAAAGTGGAAAGCATTTTCTAGAAAATAATCTCAAGTGAGTCGAGCAAAAAAATTGTAGAGAGAAACGGAAATATGGCGGAAAACGGATTTGTGCTCATCTGGCAAAATATTTCAGTTCCACAAGCTTCAGTCTTCTTATTTGTAAAATAAATTAGTACTGTTTTTTAGAAGGATGTTGAGATGGTTAAATAAGAAAAATTGTAAAGCACTATAAAATCTATATTATCAATGTTATAGTATTAAAGTATAAAGATAATTTTTTTTTTTTTTTTTTTTTTTTGTGGAGAAGACCAGCCCTGAGCTAACATCCGTTGCTAGTCCTCCTCTTTTTGCTGAGGAAGACTGGCCCTGGGCTAACATCCGTGCCCACCTTCCCCTACTTTATATGGGACACCACCACAGCATGGCTGGCAAGCAGTGCGTCGGCAGGCGCCTGGGATCTGAACCTGCGAACCCCGAGCTAAGCGCGAACTAAACCGCTGTGCCACTGAGCTGGCCCCAAAATATATTTTAGTATAATAATATTAAATTAGCGTTATTCTTCCTTATGGCCATGGCTAAGTATTCTTATGGGATATTTAGGTATAATTGAATATTTTATAGTTCTAAAATTAGGTTAGAAAAATAGAGAGATTTTAATGTTGACATAGGGAGTCTTTAGTTTTAGTGAGAATGGTTTTCATTGTGGAGTCAAATAACATGTAATCATTTTATGATATTTTACAGAAACATAGATCCTGTTGCAACT
This sequence comes from Tapirus indicus, assembly GCA_031878705.1. Classification (NCBI taxonomy): domain Eukaryota; kingdom Metazoa; phylum Chordata; class Mammalia; order Perissodactyla; family Tapiridae; genus Tapirus; species Tapirus indicus. Next base: position 5,714,484 of record CM062936.1, read on the forward strand.
CTTTTGGTTTCTTGACTTAAGGGAATGAAGGGACTATCAGAATCTTTTAATAAGTGAAACCACCGATAAGTTAAGCTGTCAAAGTTATATGGATAAAGATAGAACAGAGATTACATATAAAATGTTACACTGATTCACATTGAATTAATTCCATTACCATATAATGAGAAACAACTGTATTATATACTAGAATATTTTCCTTCCATTGTCCTTTTGGTCTTTATTATATTTAAAGGTAAAAGGTTGAGATGTTCTTCATTGTACATAATATATATTTATGTCATTATAATAATTCAGATATTGGGCATTCCTTGAGTCCTCCTCTTAACATCTTAATATCTTAATTTCTTAACCTCTGTTCGAGCTAACCCTGATAAAGTATTTCTTTATTAAACCTAATGCTTTCAGCCCATTAGTTATATTTATATGATATTGATGATATTGAGATATTTCATATATTTATAGTCCATTTGCCTTGGGCTTGTTTTCTGTGTTACTTTTTTCTTCTTTTTTGCTAGTCCCTTTCCCTTATTACATCTCATCAATTCCTCCTCTTTAGCTCTCCTTCTGTTTGTAGTATTTATATGTCAACATAAACATGTAGAATGCTGCATGTCAAGGCACTTGTCTAAAAGATTATTTGATTCACATGTTTAATTAAAACTATGAGTACATAAAGAACCGCTCCTTTCAGATCTACCCACATTCATCGAAAAAGAATACTTTCTTCCTCTCGTCTTGTCTTTCTAAACCTGACCAAAACAAATTAGTCCTTCAACAGCAAGTATGTCAGGGGCTCAATGAAGAACAACTTTGTTTAGTTAATACAATCCCATAGTACAAAGCTTAGGATGATGGTGGTCCCAGAAAAGCTATAAATTCTGCATCTGTATCACCATGCCAATGATTTTACCTGCAACTGTCAATTTTTGTCTACTTGGCTACCATTCTTAACTGACATTCTGAACAGTTGACTATTTTGCAGGCTTTATTTTTCTTAAATAAAATATCTAAGTTTATTACTTATTTACCAAAGTATACTGTAATTTTTCTTTTCCATATTCATTTATTTCCCATATAATATTGTGATATTTTTCTCACACTTGCTGATGACTAGCATTCCTCATTTTGATTAACAAATTTATCTCTAAATATTTTTAAATTATTTTTATGAAACATAAATTAATGTATTGATTTAGATATCACCTAAGTAAATTTCTGTATCACATCATTACTTGCTTATCTTCAAACTTATAACTTTCACTAACTACTCTGAATTTATGATTCTTACATAAATTCTTAATTTTAGTTGCTGTTCATGTTCATATATATGTTAGTTCAAGTTGCTGTTAAGAAGTATTATATAAATCATTATGCCCCAATTTTTATATTATGAAAAATCATAATAATTTATCATTATTTATAGCTCTTCATATAAGTGCATGATTAATTAAACAATTAATTTGTGTCTTTTATTTCTTCCTATGACCTCATTTTCCCATAGTCAGTGTTTATTTTTACCTTTTTACTGTAGTATATGACAGAATGACAGAAAACCACACAACTACACAGAAAATATTTATAGCGTAATTATTATAAGGTAGACACCATTGGAACACACTGCCCAGTCAAAAAATACAGCTTTGCCAACCTCCCAGATTCCCATTTATATGCCCTATTACTGTCACAGTCCCCTTCCCTCCTACCAAATGTAACCACTCTCCTGACATTTACAGTAATCCCTGTCCTCACCTGTAACTGTTGAAGAATCTGGGCCAAGCCTTTGGTCTGTAGAATTTCCCACAGTGTGAATTTGCCAGTTGCATGTTCATTGTTGAGTATTTCTCTGTCTTTGCATCCCTGCAGAGTCCCATGGACCCAGAGGCTTGATCAGACCCAGGTCCAAGGCCTTTGGCATGGCTATGGTGGCACTCTGCCCTTCTCATCTCTAGAAAATAAATTTGGTTGTCTCTTACAAGCTGCTTCCCTTATCTACTGTATAATTACACCCTGGTTCAGGTCATACAGGAAAGTAAGGATAAATATTGGATTATTTCCTTTATTACCAGTTGTCAAAATAATTAGTTAATTCTCTGTTCCCCATAGGTGACTGATTAGTTTTTTTTTTTTAAATTTCTTTGGGAACACATGATTCAAACACAATTCATGGGTTTCAGTTATTTGCAAATATTGTACTTATTGAAGCTCAAATTGTCTCAACTTTGGCCAGTGAAAACCTCTTAAATGTAGTTCCTAATTCTTTTTGTCATAACCCTAGTAGTTTTGATAACTTGTTTAGTATCCAGTATGATAAGATGTTCCAGGCCCATCTTGAATATTTCCTGCCCCAGACTTGGAAACAACCATTTTTCCAAGAATTCTTTTTTTTTTTTTTTTGGTGGGGAAGACAAGCCCTGAGCTAACATCCGTCCAATCCTCCTCTTTTTGCTGAGGAAGACTGGCCCTGAGCTAACATCGTGCCCATCTTCCTCCACTTTATATGGGACGCCGCCACGGCGTGGCTGACAGGCAGTGCGTCGGCGGGCGCCCGGGATCCGAACTCGCGAACCCCAGGCTGCCAAGCGCGGACTAAACCGCTGCGCCACCGGGCGGCCCCAATTTTTCCAAGAATTCTTAATCTCTGTGTAATAGGCAGTGGTATTTCAAGGTTATAATATGAGTGGTGTGGATGCTCATTGCTAGTGGGCTAGTCATTGGTTTTACTCCTTGCTGAGTAAAGCTTTAGGAAGGGTGTATGTGCATGTGTGTGATCTTTGTCTTCTTTTTTCCATACAAAGAAGCCTGGTTCTCAATAACACAGGAAGAATTGGAATATCCTATAATAACTCATTTGCTTTATCTCACATTAAACATACAACAGTCTCTTGCCTCACATTTTCTTTCCTTGAATGTCTCAAATATTTTTATCCATTTTCTTATGGCATATAAACTTGTTTGCAAAAACTGTAAAGAAATACAGAAAAATGATTGCTATCTAAGTCAGAGGAATAACTCTGATGATGGTCTCATTTTCTTCGTTAATTCTTTTACCCTATTTTCCCAAACACTCACATTTTTTCTTTTTTAAAGAATCTAGTATATTTACTAGAACATTTCTTGGTGTTGATCATTCTCACTCAGTATTCTCAGGTATATATAATGTGATTTTTATTACATGTCTAAGTATGTCATTTCAATATATATTTGTTTCTATTTCATGGAAGTTATTTTATGTGAAACTTTTGTATTTGTTCTGACATCTAACTGTTGCTTTTTCTTGATTGAAAAAAAAATTTTACTAAGTTTGATCTTATTTGCCTCTCTTAATATTTGTGCCTTTTGGATCCATTTTATCTTTTTATTACTTAAATTTTTAATATATCTTAAATTTTGAAATAACTTCAAACTTATGGAAAAATTAGAAGCACAATGCCAATAACATTATTTTTTCCTGAAACTTGGGATACACAGTAGCCTCTCCTTATCTGCTGGGGGTATGTTCCAAGACCCCCAGTGGATGCCTGAAATCACAGATAGTACCAAACCCTATATATACTATGTTTTTTCCTATACATACATGCCTATGATAAAGTTTAATTTGTAAATTAGGCATAGTAAGAGATTAACAATCAGTAAGTTCTCTTTGGCGTATCTGAATTGCCAGCATCACTACTCTTGTGCTTTGGGGCTGTTAGTGAGTGAATTAAAGGTTGCTTGAACACAAGCACTGTAATACAATGACAGTTGATCTGATAACCAAGCTGGCTGCAAAGTGACTAATGGACAGTAGCGTATACAGGTGGATACTCTGAACAAAGGGATGATTCACATCCCAGGCATGACAGAGCAGGTTCATACAAGATTTCATCATGCTACTCAGAATGGCACACAGTTTAAAACTTATAAATTTTTTATTTCTGCAATTTTCCATTTAATATTTTCAGAATGCAGTTGACCATGGGTAACTGAAAACACAGAAAGTGAAACCGTGGATAAGGCGGGACTACTGTATATTTTTTACATGGTGCTCACCAACACCATATAATTTACTGTGTATTTCTTACACAAAAGGACTTAGTACAACACAATCACTGTAAACTACTAAAATCAGGAAATTAACATAGATGCATTATTACCATCTAATTCTTGGGCAGATTCCATTTCTGCCAATTACCCCTGTCAACACTTTGACCAGATTTGTAAACTAACAAGTTAACCTATCACAGCTTCATGGCTGCTAACTGTATGCGTGTGATCCTTGGATTAAAGGCAAAAGACTTTTTTACTCACAATACAGCAAGCAACATGAGCTTCATGTTTGTATCAAGTTCTCTTGCTTCCTGATTCCCATGAAGATGACATGGTGTGGCTTAGGAGGATGCTGCCGATGCAGTGGGATTGCACCATGGATGAAAAATTTTGAGCTTTGGAAACCTCAGTGTTTTTGTAATGGACTGAAAGCTATTCTCCTTACCCTTTGCCCTGAAAAGAGACATTATCCTTTTAATTAGTTTTCCAGTTAGCAAACAAACCTGCTATCTGCTTCAAAGAAAAGTACCATCTCCCTCTCCCAAGGCTGTTTGTTATACAACCATCCTTAAAAAGATAACGCAAAACAAATTCCATCAGTACCTCTGTATACAAGATCTGCAAAAACTGTGAAAGACTCATGGAAAATTGTCTGCCAACATCCCAACAATGTCTTTTTACTTGTCATGTCTCTTCAGTCACCCTTAATGGGCAAAGGTTTCTCAGTCATTCTTTGATTTTCATGATCTTAACATTTTTGAAGATTACAGGTTTGTTATTTTTTAGAGTGTTCCTCAATTTGGGTGGCTTTATACTTTATCATACATAGATTCAGTTTATGAATTTTTGGTAAGAATATTATAGAAATAATGCTCTATTCTTCACGTTTCCTATACTGTTAGTGTTAACTTTTATTACTTTATTAAATTGATACCTATAAGATTTCTCCATTAAAAGTTACTGCTTTTCCCATTTAATTTAATAAGTATTTCATGGGGGGGGTACTTTGTAAATATCATACTCCTCAACAAACATTCACCATGTGTTTTATTATCTATAAAAGATTTTTGCTTGGATTCATTATTACTTGGATGCTTAACAAATAGTGATTTTCAAATTCCATTCTTCCATTCTACGTTTATTTATTGGCATTCTAGTTGAAAGTAGTTTTCTCACTTATATATTCATTTATTTCGCTATGTAGGTATGGATTTCTATTTCATTTAATAGATTCCAACTCATTTCTATTATTATTTATTTTAATCCTCAGATTTTCCAAGATTCAGCAACTGAGAGCCACTTCAAGCTAGTTTCAGTGCCTTCTGACAGTTTTACAGTCCTGACATCTTATGATGTAGAACAGTTTTTAGAAAACAAGATCTGGGCACTCAGTGGACTATTATTATTGGGTGTTACTGTCTACAGGCCCTCACAGTAGACATAGATGGGAAATATAATTTATTCATATATTAATTACTACATTATATTTATATTTGTTTCCACATATACCCCCACATATGGAAAAAGATGAGTTCATACCGATAACTCCAATTGCAATTCAATATCCAGTATTGTTGAGGGGGAAAAGGTGGAGGGAAAAGGGAGGGAGAAGGGACTCATTATTTCATTTTAACTTAAAAACTTTTCCTTATTTTTATCTAATATTTCTTTTAAGATGTTATCTGTGATAGTTATTTACTCTTGTGTTTCTTCTTAGTCTTCATTTCCAGTTTTGTTTTTTTTGTTTTTGCTGAGGAAGATTCACCCTGAACTAATATCTGTTGCCAGTCTTCCTCTTTATGTTTTGCTTGAGGAAGGTCAGCTGTGAGCTAACATCAGTGCGTCTTCCTCTATTTTTTATGTGGGTCACCACCACAGCTCATGAGTGGTGTAGATCTGTGCCTGGGATCCAAACCCATGAACCCGGGCTGCTGAAGCAGAGCGTGCTGAACTCAACCACTACATCACAGGGCCAGCCTCTTCATTTCCAATTTTTCAAAAAAAATGGAATTCCTTTTTGAGTTTATTGTATTTCTGAAATTTTATAATTCTGACTTACATTTTTATAAAAATGTGTTCTATTCTTTCTTATCATCTTTGAGCATATTTTGCAGTAGTACCTTAGAGTTTTCATTTGTTTTGTGGGTATGTTTTTCTGGAGTGCTTTCATTGTTTGGAGGGATGTTATTGTATGCCTTTATCTCTTTTTCTCATAGTGACTTTGAAGAGGATTTGACTTCAGTATTTTCTGCTGCTCATTTGAATATAAAATTGGTTTTCCTGGAGTTTTAGAATGAGATGTGATCAAGGTTAGCTTTTATAAATTTGCAGAAGATTCCAGAGATCACAAAGCTCAGACTGCTCTGGTTGCTTTGGACCTTATTTGTGTCTTCTGTACATGTGCAATTTGAGAGGGAGAAACTCCTCCCATTTCAGCTGCTTTTCTCTCATCGACCTGATTTGTTCTCCAGTGACTTCCTGTTGGCTCTTTTGGGGTTCTCATATACTCTAGTTTATCACATAACCCTTTGATTTCCTCCTCTTTATTCTGCATAGACGTTGATACCATGCATGTTTTTTGGCTATTGGTTGTCTGCCTTTCTGCACTTATGTTTGGGGGTTTACGGGGGAACTCTTATTACCAAGCTTTGTTGTGAATGTTGCCCAGTCATTTTCAGGTTTGCTGTTTTGTTCTATTGCCTGCTTTCATATGATTATATGAGAAGATTGAAAAATTATGTCACCGATGCCCCCAACATTTTCCTAGAATACCGTGTTGATACTTTTAAATGATACCTTTCATAATAGGACTACAGTTGAATGCTAATTGTAAATATTATTATTTTTTAAATTTTGAAGTGTTATAGGCAAAAAACATCAGAGTAAGTAATCTAAACTTTTTATTATACAGTACAATTTTTCTCCATAAGAAAATAAAATTTTTAAAAAATGGCTTGACCCTAAAACCTATTATGTTTACTCTCAAAATAGAATAAGTTTTGTTGAGAACCAGATTTATATTATATCAAGAAGAAAACTGACAAATGTACAGTACTTCTATTCTTCAATAACTTCTACCATTTATAAATAGTGTTTGTTCGTTGTATAAATATTAGATAAAGATGTATGCATGAGAAAATTTACATATATTTATAAATAGCCTCATACTGCACATACAATTTGAAACCTGCTTATCGATATTTTCTGTGTCAAATAAGTGTACTGATAATTTAAAAATGGGGTTAATTTTAGGTGTAATATCTACTAAGCTCCTTTCTTTATCACTTTGGTGGAAGTGAAATTTGTACATAAAATAGATGGTAATGTGCTATATGGTAAATGTTTAAAAATTGGATGGCTGTAAATACATGTACAAGGATGGAATACATTATTAAGACAGCCCTTACACAGTTTTGAGTAAAAGCTCTGTTCTGATGATTGGTTTTGCTTGTGACTTTTAATGAGCTTTATTTTAGAAGGACTATGACTAGATCCAATTGGAAAGAATTTTGTGGTCTCCAGTGTTCAGAGCAGCTGTTCTCAGCTTGTACAGTTTTATGTGCTTTCTAAACATACTCTTGAGTTTTAAACTCCCATATTCAAGCCAGATATATTACAAAGTCTTAATGGGTAAACTCAGGTCCTATCACACACACACACAAAAATTATAGTTAAGTTTTCTCAGAGCAATCAGAAACATATCCATTATTAGAATTCTGTAAATATTCGGTAAATATCTGATATACTAGGCAAATTCTAGGCATTACAGATATAACAATTAGCCAAATAGATAAAAGTGCTGTCCATGTAGTGTTTATATTATTGTAATAATAAAAAGATGTAAATTATATCACATGTTAAAAGGTGATAAATATTTTGAAGATACACAAAGAAGGTAAATGAAGTGTGAGAGTGGGGATTGTTATAGTTTTAAATAGTTTAGAGAAAGCCTTCTGAGAAGGTGACTTTTGAGCAAAGATTTAAGTTGAGTAGGTGTGTCATGAAGATATTTTGAGGAAGGAGTATCAACGTGAACAGCCGGGATAAAGGCTCTGAGCATGCTCAAGGAACAGGAAAGAAGGCAGAGTTGCAGGAGCTGAGCACAGTTGGAGGCAGGAACAGCAGAAGGGATGAGGTCATGGAGAAAATGAGAGGGAAGGCCAGATCATATAAAGCCTTCTAGGCTATTGTAAAGATTAGATTTTACTCTGAGTGTGATGGCAAACCATTCACAATTTGAGCAGAGGGATGATATGATCTGTTTTTAATTTTTAAAAGATCACTCTCACAGTTGTGTTGAAAATAAAATATAGTAAAGAAACGTGTGAGAAAACAGGACTATAATTATGCAATCCAGTTAGGTAAATAGAGGGATAATTCAGATAAAAGATGATGGTGGTTTAGACCAGGGAAGTCTCAGTGAAAGTGGTGAGAAGGAGTCATATTCTTTATATGTTTTGAAGGTAGAACCAACAAAATTTGCTGATGGATTGGATGTGGTGGTCAGCTGGGTTAGTATCGTGGGTATGTAACGTGCAGTTGCAGAGGGCTACGAGCCCAAAAGGACCCTATGCCAGGTGTAATGCTTTGTTTTTGCCATCTTGAATTCTTCATAATTTTATCTTTCAAATTGTGTTTTATAAGTTCAGTAGAACAGTGGATCATGTGCTTGAGCAGAGTAGATAAGCACAATATGCATGCTTCCTGTCATTCGTTTCCACTCTATTTACATGTAGCTGTTAAGATTCCCCACTAGCACAGAATTCCAGTACATGGGAGTTCAGCGAAACTGAGGGTCACTGGCTTCTATAACACACGTTGAGTCTTACTGAACTCCCACAGACAATGGGTCCACCGGAATCGTGTGCTCAAGTTCCATATCAACATTTCTATGATTGAGTAAGTGGGGGCACTGAAAGCCTTGGGAGGCCGTGCGTTCCTTTCCAACTAGAACTGGCTTTGAATGTAGAGGCAGTGTTGGTCTGAGAAACACAAATAACCAAGAAACCTTATCATATCCTTTATTACTCGTGTTACTTCCCTGTAATAGCTAATCACCTATGCTGAAAATGATAATACAGAAGGAAAGGGCATGATAAGCCAACTCACATTCCTTTTTCCTTTCAGTCCTTTCTTGTTCCTCAGTAAACTGAAGGTAGAGAGAATTGGTAGAATGTGTACATAGCAAGAAGTGAAATAAAAACAGTTGAGTAGTTTTGTGCGGTGTTTTCACTATTCTGGTAGAAATAAAGCAACATAATCATCAGCATGTGCATATTATGATGGGAATAATCTAAGAGAAGGGTAAATTTTGGAGATTTAGTAGAGAAAAAACCAAAATTGTTTATGTAATGGTCTTTCTTGATTAAGAAAGAATAGAATCTAGTTCACAAGTTGTAGATTGGCTTTTGAAAGAATAAATAGTTCACCTCTAGTAACAAGGGAAGGCAAGGACATGTGTATAGATATTTGTAGATATGCTAAAGTGAAAAGGGAGTTTATGGAATTTTTCTCCTGATTAATTCTATTCTCTCAGTAAAAAAGTAGACAAATTCTTCTGAAAGTGAGAATAGGGGAGCTATTGGAGATCTAAGGAGAGAAGAATGGAAATGATTTCAGCTCCATTGTCCACTTCATCAGAAAATTCCTTCCTGAGCGTCTTAAATGTTTATACATTTTAGCACCATCTTCTTTTTTTAATATAACTTGACATTTTATTTGTATGTTTAATTTCATAGTAGACCCAAGTCTGTTTCTCCCAGTAGACAGTAAATCCTGTGAGGGTGGAGATTATCACTTTCTTATCAATTGCTATGCCTAGCAGAATGTTTTCCACCTAGTAGACACTAAATTAATAACTGTTGAATTAAGTGATTAGTTAGACATGTGTTTCTTGTTGTGAAACTGTCATTCTGTGTGACCAAAATATCAGACAAATCTTAAAGGATAGTTGGCTTTAGCTTCTAAGTCCACCTTCTTCAGAATGTGTAATTCTTTTCCCAGATATTTTAAAGCCCAGTCATTCTCATGTTCACGTCTAGGTTTCTGAATCCCAAAAAAGAAACAGAAATTGTGAGGTGTTAGCTACCAGAAGTGTTTTGTTTCTTTCATTCTACTTCAATACAAGTGAGGAAGCAAACCCCCTTGCTTGATGTTTTAGCCCTAAAATCACTTGCACAGACACTTTATATATAGGAACTCTTAATGAAATCATTGGCAAGATGGGCGTGGTGTTTATGTCGAGTCAATGCAGACAATTATAAATAGACAGACTGTTAATTCACTGACCACACTTCCATTAGAATTTCCTTATAGGACATTTTCCTTGAAATTAGCTGCCTCTTGCCTAATTGTTGGCCTATTTCCCTGCCTGCCTTCTGACTCATCTCTTTATTGTAATCCACCTACAAATCTCAAACCTTGGCTCTGTTTGTTTCCTTGTAATATTTTTTCAGAGTCTTTCTGAATTTAAACATCTTATTAAAGCATTTTCCCCACATAAAGAAATTTCCAGCATATTAAGGACTGTAGGTTCAGTCTATGAAATCATTTCATCCTACTATACTAGCATGGTATAGAAAACCAAATCTTCTTAATACTGTTTTGTAAAACTATATCAATTTCCCGTATCCCCATTTATATTTCAAAAACATAGACTGAAAGAAAATACTACAGTGCCGGCAGAATTAGTATTTTCTGTCCTTTATTCAGGAATTCAAATTAATTAGAGATTCATTCCATGTTTCATTTAAACATGTCGTTCACTCTTATGGATATCCAGAAAGGATTTGATTAGTCGTGGGAATCCCTCTGCCACATCTTGGATACATGCTCCGTAAAGAAATCACATCTTCCTCCAAAAGGAGTCATTAAACACGCCTATCCATACTTTAAGATACTATTTTATTTTTAACTTGAGCATTCTCTCTGTGGAGTTGCTGCTACACATTAGAGGAATCTAGTCACTTTTCTTGTGGTCAGTGGCTATGTGCAAGTTCTTTACATGTTGCATAATGTGAATATTGTTTTTCTTTTGCTTAGTGTCATGTATTTCTTCATTTTGTGTCATCAGCTTTGTTACATTGTCTTTAATTTTCTTTTGGTCATTTAAAAATCTTCTTCAGTTTTGATTATTTTTCCAAATGCCCTAAGAACTCATCATCCTTTCTAATAAGATGGAGGGTGGAAAGGTATTTCTTAAAACCTTTAGCCTTTTCCATTAAAAGAAAAGTCAGTTTGGATTTAAAGCACACTTAATTGGTATACACCTCTGGTAGGAATATATACATTGCACTCACTTGAAGTTTATTGGAACATTTCCCTCAGTATCTCTACCCAGTACTTCATGGGAGAAACTACAGTCCTTTGTTAATCTCCCTAGATTGGTTTCTGAAAATAACTTTGGAGATTGTTCACAGGTTCACACTGCTATTCTTGAGCTGGTTTGATTTTGTTTCTTTTCATCCTTTCCTCCAGTAGAACCTAACATACCAATTTAATGGTGAATGTTGATAATAAGGTTTCAACTATTTAATGTACACAATCTCAAAAACATAGAACCCAGCAATCTCTTATGTGTTTTGAAAACAATGCATCAATATTTGAAGAATAATTATTAAACATAAATTGCTACTTAATACTAGAAGAAACCAAAATATTTATTTCTGAATTTAGAGGATAGGATTTCTTTTCTAAATATGGAAACAACATGTTTACCACATGGTTCTATATTAATCATACCACCTGCTATATTTCTAAGGGAGATTCCATTCAGTCTTTTTTAATATGATTCTGTACATAAAGAGTAAATGCGGCAGAAACAAAGGTCAGAAAGTAAACAGCAGCAGGTTCCACTTGAAATATAATACTTGAGAATGTAGGCATGAAACTTTCAGTGTAATATTAGTGAGACTGTTGGAACTAAACCTCCCTCTGCTTTCCTAAATCTACCTTTATATATAAGTGCATAGTCAAGACTGAAAAATGTGGCCTTAACTGACTCCATTATGCTGGGATGTTTCAGGAAAGGTGATGTAATATGTATTCTTTATTGTAATTCCATGTAATACTGTATCTTCCATTGTTACATGATAAAGTGATACTTCCAGATGCTGTGTGTATGTGTGCATGTGTCAGAGAGAGATAAGAATGGTGTAAACAGCTGTAGATTGTCTCAAAATACTTTAATGCATATCTTCTGACCAGTAGATTACATGTGGCAACATGTATTCACTGATGTGGGAGAAAGACAGTGTTTCTTCATAATGATGCCAGAGCTAAACAAATACGTACAACCCAAACTAAACCAGGAAGCTACTCCTTTAACAAAGGGAAAACACTATTCCATTAATCAACCTACTTATTTTAGTGTCGCTTACTTCCTTGTATCCCTAATCCCAGTTAATATGGTGACCTGATATGGCAGCAAGTGTATATTTAGTTTTTTAAAATCTGTGTCTCTTAATGATTTTCTCTCAACCATTCTTTTATAATCTACCCTTAAACAGTCAGAGCTGGTTGGAGGATATGCAGAAATATAGACTGGCTTTTTCTGACAGATTGAGGAGGTTCCATTCTTGATGTGAATATCAACTGTGATAGCTATGGACAGAACAAGAAAAGCTAGGTATTTTAAGTTAGTTTGTAAAGAGTGTGCTTGATCAGCCTTGCTCCTGTTTTCCTTCCATCTGTATTTTCTTCACAACCTGAAGGAAGCTCTAGTTTGACCACCAGGGGGCATTGTATGTATGGTACCTTGAATTTGACCAAGTACTCTGCCCATTAGAGGCAAAGGAAATAATTTAAAAAACTGGAGTTTGGCTACTGGAAAACAAAGAGGATGAGGAGACAGGAGGAAAATACCCAGAGGTATTTTAGAAACACCACTGGAAAGAAAGATTGCTGGAATATTCTTGGTTTCTGTTGAGTTCTTAGGCATCCTAAAACAATGTACTTTTCTGTGGAAGATTGAGTGCATCTGTGATTGTTACAGCTTAAGGGACCTAAGTAGCATACTCCTGTTACCGCATAAAATTGGGGTTCCTTTGCCCAATGCACATAAAAAAAGCCAATTATTATATCATCAGCTTTTGGGAATAGAAATGTAGCTTTATTTTGTGAGATTGATCTGCCAGGAGACAGGGGGTGTGTGCCCTCAGAGCTCTCTCCCTGATTCAGGATTTGGGGCAAAATTTAAGAGGTTAGGGAGAATAGGCCGGCAATTAGAAATGCTGATGGGACAGGCTTTGATTGGTGGGTTTTAAGCATTTGTGGTAAGGTTCTAAACATTTATGGTAAGATGAGGAGGGAATTGTAACACCGGATCTTCCTGGATGATGGACCCCTTGCTTCTGATAAGAATCCGACTTTTAAGTTCTGGTCATGTCCCAGTCCTTTGGTTCCGTGGGGAGGAGAATCTTTGGTTCCGCGGTCATTGGAGGTCAAGAATTCTTCTGCACATGATCTGCCTACATGACTTCGCAAATTTTCTGAAAGACAATTCTTAATCACTCTTTTGATAAGAGATGGCGTCTGTTTGAACTAGCTCTAGTGGGCTCCTGGTTACACTCTTGTTTCTACAGATGTGACAGTGGCAGTAACAGGTGAATCCTTGATTTGATTTTGGAATGATTATGAAATCTAAGTTAGATTCACAATAAATGGGAAAATAAAATCAATAAGTTAAGATGCTCAGGTTTGGTGATGTTATGGTTTAAAGTGATGATTGTATTTATTCTTTCTAAATTGGGAGAACTGACCATTAAAAAGATTAAAATGTTTAATTCAGGTTTTCATTTTACTATTAAATTTTTATGCCAAGATTTTCCATTTACTTAGTAATGTTCTGCACTGGTTTAAATATGATTTTATTAAAATATCCGTAGTACTTATGGTTTGCAGTTACTGTTTAACAAAATGTCTTCTTAGGTAGATTTTTTGTGGCTGGCAAGAGTACTAAATATCATTGAATTCAATCAAAATTGCCATAAAGGCTCCAGGATGATGTAACTCAGTTTTTTTTTTGGGGGGGGGAACACTATATTGGTAAACTTCTGAGGACTGATCGGAGTTGCTATATATAAAAAATAAAGATTAAACTACCGTTTGCAAATAATATAGACAAAATCAAACGAAAAATGACAAACTGGGAAAAGGTTTACAGCACATTATCATAGACATCAGTTAGCAGGGTTCCTCTCTCTGCCATAAAAAGATCACCTGCAAAATATGAGCCACTTTCTAACAAAATGGGAAAATGGACAAAAGCTCAAAAAACAAGGGAAAGGCCTTTAAATATATGAAGAGATGTGTGTCTCATTCATTACAAGAGAAATGTAAATTAAAACTACACTGAGATACCGTTTTCACCTATAAGATTAGGAAAAGTTCAAAAGCTTGATACTTCACTCTGTTGGCAATGATGGATAAAACTATAACTCTCATTCATTTGGTGGTAGGAGGGTAAATTATCACAGGCCACATGGAAGGCAAATTGGCAATCTGATTGCCAGCGATTCTGATTTTAAGACTTTGCATCACATATTGTATTCCATATATAGAAAAATGATCTGTAAAGTTTTATTCACTCATAACGTTGTTTACTGTAGCACAAAATTGAGGGGAGTGTCTAAAAGCTAGTCCATAGGGAAATAGTTATTTAACTTTTTTGTCATTCATACAATGAAATGTTATTTAGCTGTTAAAAAATGTAAAAGTCCTTTATGTTCTAATGTGAACATATCTCTGAGATATATTGGTACATGAATAAACCGAAGGTTCAGAACAGAGCGTCTAGTGAAGTATGAAAAAGAAAAGGAACAAAAGCCCCAAATTGTATATGCTGGTGTATGCATAAAACTATTTGGAAGAATAAACAAGAAGTTAAATAAAATTATGTAAGAAGGGAAATAGAAGAACATTTAAAATTATGTCATCATCGGGGACATTTCAGTTTCATCAAATTCCTATGCAAGTACTACACACTTGACAAGTATGTAGATGAAATAAAAATAGAAGTTTTCATTCCTTCATTTAACAAATATTTAGGCAACATTTGTTATGTGCTAAGCACTGGCATAGGCATTAGGAATATAAAGATGAGTCAGACATGAATTTTGCCCTCCAGAAACTCACAGTCTAAGGCTGGGAATGGGGAAGACCAACTTCTTACCATGTTATTGTAATTCAGTATGATCAGGGTTAGGATATCAATATGTACAAAGTCATTGCAGGATTTGGAAGAATTATTTGCTGAATTAGATGTCTGAATTCAAATGCCTCCTGGATGATAGATTTCTTTTAAAATGAAACTTCATAAAAGTAAGCAGCATCTACTTGATTCCTAATGTAGTACTTAGGACACAATTTGATAAAAATCTGTGAGTGTGTGTTTGTTTCTTTATCCTCCCAAAGCACAAATGCCTACAGAATGACAGATTTAGTTTTATCTAAGACAAACTGCTAAACTTTGTAGTAGGCTGTGAAGAAACAAAGCAATAAGAAAGAAAAGCAGTGCTACAATGACAAAATAAATTCTCTGGTTAACCTGAAAAGAAAAGGTCTCTTAAGGACACTTAATTTTTCCTTTGACTGTCCAGTCACATAGAAGTGTACTTAAAAAGAATACTACTCTGCCTCTTAAGAGAAAATGTTCTCAAACTATATATTGCAAGCCACTGTCAAACTCAGAACAACTCTTTATCCTGAGGAAAATACTGCAATTAAAAATGCTTCAAATTCTTCATATCAGTTTATATTTTTATGGTAATTGATTATTGACCAACTAGGTAGATTAGGAAGAGAATAGTCTCACCTTCTTGTTAATTTCTTTCAAAATTATGCGTACTATTATATGTCTGGCTAATAAATGTGGTGATGGGATCAAGACTATGCCACGATTCTCAGAGAGTGAAATAAGCCTTGCTCTCTTTGGCTGCCATTCTCAGTATGCATTATCAGCTGTTAGATAAGCATTACACATAAAGAGGCCAGAAACTTAGATCAGGTTGTCAGCCTTTGTGCTCAGCTCACAGGGAGCATGAACTTTATCCTATATGGAATAACTAGACCAATGAATACTTTGCCCTTTTGATTTTTATGGGAAACAGCTTCTCAAGAATTCTTGAGGGTAAGCTATTCTGATATTTTTTGAGAACAGATAAGATTCAGTTTGAATGCTCTACTGGTAAAGTCTATAGTTGGAATATAAGTCACTCATTAGAGTTGGCAATGCATGAGAATCAACCAAAGACAACTGTTATGGATTGAATGTTTGTGTCCCTACAAAATTCATATGTTGAAATCTTAACTCCCAATGTGATCATATTTGGAGGTGGGGCCTTTAGGAGGTGATGAAGTCATGAAGGTAGAGCCCTCATGAATGGTATTAGTGGCCCCAGAGAGCTCCCTCATCCATTTCTGCTGTGTGAGGACAGAGCAAGAAGATGGTCATCTGTGAACCAGGAAGCAGGGTCTCACCAGACAGTGAATCTGCTGGCACTTTGATGTTAGACTTTCCAGGTTCCAGAACTGTGAGAAATAAATTTTTGTTGTTTTATAAGCCACCTGGTCTCTTGAATTCTGTTATAGTAGCCCAAATAGACTACGACAATCTTACAAGAAGTGACATCTCCACCATTTCTTAACTTGTGCAGAATTGTAGTAAACTATTTGGTGAGAAAGATTAGCCCTGAGCTAGCATCTGTTGCCAGTCCTCCTCTTTTGGTGAGGAAGATTTGCTCTGAGCTAATATCTGTGCCCATCTTCCTCTGTGTTGTATGTGGGATGCTGCCACAGCGTGCCTTGATAAGCAGTGTGTAGATCCACAACCAGGATCCGAACCTGTCAACCCCAGGCTGCCAAAGCAGAGTGCGCGAACTTAACCACTATGCCACTGGGCTGGCCCCAACAATATTTTTATATTCAGGAAAATTACAAGCAGAGAGGAAAATTACAGAATACAGTTGTATGAAAATCTTCAATTACAGCATAGTGTAGTGAGCTTTGCTTTTTTGACCACCTAGTATCCACTTACTCTCTCTTAGTAAAAACACCCTGACTTCCTTTGGAATTCACCTCTACTCTTTTGACCTGTGTGTTTAGTGATATTGGCAGCACTGCCCCGATTAACATAAATCAATCAATAATGTCCCACTCTAAAGTGTCCTATGTTGCCCAAAGTGTTTTACAATTTATAGTGTAATTCAGACATGAATGGCTTATGTGCAAATTACGTAAGCTGTGGGAGCAGAGGAGAAGGAAGCAGTTATTTTAACATGGGGGAGCAGAGTAGGTTACTCGGGATTCGTTGGAGACCACCTCCCTCTTGCTTTGGTATAGTGTATGTGATTTTCTTCATTAATGTCCTGCTGCTCATTCTGTAACTTTGTGGGTACTCTGATGGCAGCAGTGGCCAGTCTCCATGTTCAATGTTCAATCATTTACTTCCTGTGGAGGAGAGAGGCAGGTTATCTAGATCTTGTCTTTGTCATCCCTGGATCAGGAAAACAGCAGTTGCCTTACAAATCTTACATGAATGCATTTAATTGGCAGGAATGGCTTGGCATCCAGAATCCTCATTGCAGAGTATTCTGGGAAATATAGTTTTTAGCTTTCAGACCTTTATGACTCAGGAAGACCTGCTTGAAGGAGGTGAGCATGGAAGCTGAGTGCAAGTCAATCATAACTAACACTAGGATGTACTTCAAACATCTGTACCTGGTATATTTGGCTATAAATTCAGCATATATTTTCAAATTTGAAATAATGATGCTTTGACTACAGCATGCATCTTAGAGGTGAAGAAGAGATTAGAGGGGGAACAGGTACCAGACTGAAGAAACCATATAGCCAATGTGGGTAAAGAACCTCATCTCTCTGTGTATGGCTCATCTTGAATCCTGAGTACTTTTTCCTAAAAATATGTTCTTTCTTTCCAAATTTCCAAATAGAATTATATTTTAATAGCTAATCTCTCTGGTTATGCTTGTTAGTGATGTACAATTTCTTTTATCTGCAACAGTGTTTCCACCGGATCTTAATATATATTCTGTGAGAAAAAAGGTTCTGTGTTCAAACAAGTTTAGGATGTCTTATATTTATCCAAGGATTATTCCATGCTTGAGCTTTCTCCAAAATTTAATCCATCTCCTATTGTTGCTTATCCAGTTACCTAAGGGGAGACGAGTCAAAATTATTTTACAAGGACAGTATTCTTACTCCTTTCATTTTTCTTTCTCTATAGCAAACACATTTTATTCAATTTCATCCAATACCAGCACGCCAGTGAGTAGCACAACTTCAGGAACCCTTTGAATATCTCTGCTAGTTTTAGACTTGACTCCTATTGTTTTGTGAGTGTTTGTGGAAAAGAGCCCACCTCTGATCACCTAGGTGCTATTTTCTGTGCCAAGCTGAGTGCTCACATACATGCTCAATAAATTTTTGTTAGATTATTAAAATTAAGAAATGTGTTTAGGGCATGTCATAGAATTTTGCTTGTTTGAAAAAAATTTTGTGAATTTTGTAAACATTTTCATATTAAGTAGGTAAAAAATATTTAGACAAAATGACTCCAAAATCGCAGTAGTATTGGGAGATAATGTTCCAGGGATTTCTTCGTGAATGTAGAGTCCAGGCCTTCTGATCTTAACAACATGTTTGAAAAGCAAACATGCCTTGGAAGCTAGAGATGGTGTACCCCTCTAGGAGGGATTTGGAAATGTAAAGCTCTTCGGTCCTCTCCTAAGACATTTGCTTATATGTACTATACAGTAGTAAACCTAGAGACTCTTTCCCTCTCTCCCCTAGAAGAGAAATGCTTATGAGTAAGATCTCTTTCTCTGGAGGAGGGGATAGGCAACTGCGCCAGCAGTCCCACATAAACCTAATCTGTCAGTTTTGTGTTTCCTGTCCTGCAATGAACTCTCGATACACACTGGTAAACAACTGGCCCTCATCCTGCTGCCCTATAGAAACTGGGGGGAATTGTTCTGCCTGTTGATTTTGCTGAGAATAATAAATGGTCTACTCCTCTGACCGAGGATTTTTGTGTTCTTCTCTCATTATATGTACATGAAATTGTAGCAGGCTAATTTGCTGGCTTACAAGCAGGGTAAAATCTCAGACCTTTCACAGAGTCTGTATTGTCTGAATATTACAAAGGCTCTGTTTGGTGCCCATGCTTCATTCTCATTGTAGCTGAGCTGGGGCATTCCCCATAGTGTCCTCACTCAAGTAAACAAGAGGGAGCATGGTGTAGAGCTTACACCAAGGAGTGACACTCATTTTCCACTCTCACCTTATTGGTCAAAGTAGGGCAGGGAAGAGCAATAGTTGAGAACGTAGAGTCAGGAAAATTTGGTGAACAAAACTGATGTTTACCACAGATAATTAATTCACCTAGTGGATCAATCTGTATTCTTATCAAAGGCATTTGGGCTAAATAAGATGCAGCGTGTTGGGAAAGTGTGAGGTCTTTTTGAGGTCAAATAAGTCAATTTGTAAGTTCAGAATAAAAGAGTCATGGTTTAGCAGCAAAGTGTTGGGATTTTGATTCCTTGTTCAGTATTCAAAATGTGGATGCCATTTGCAAAGAAGACGACGACATCCAATATTGAAATAACACAACTAGAATAACCATATCATACCAGACCAACCTTACTGGAAGCCTCAATTTCTGTTCTAAACACCACAATTTAGGAAGGACTGAAGTATACTAGAGTTTGATGAAGAAAGTCAAAATAGTTTAACATATATATATATGTTAGTGTATATATATATATAGTATTAGTATATATATATATATATATAGTATATATATACACACACTAGTATATATATTTATAGTATATATATATTAGTATATATATATTAGTGTGTATATATATATATATATATATATATATACACACACATATATACACACACTACTCACTTTATACTGTTTTACATTCAGTGCTGTTCTAAGCATTTTGCAAGTGATAACAGCCATAAGATGTAGGCACTTTTATTATTACAGATGATTAAACTGAGGTACAAATGAATTATTGTGTGGCCTTAGACCACACAGCTAATAAGTGAAGGGACACCCAGGTTTTAATCAAGGCAATACAGCTCCAGAGTCTGCTCTTACATAATCCACAGTGCTACAGGAGATGTCTCTTGTTTTACTTGAAAATAAAAGAATTTTTGGTAGTACTTGTTTGCAATATTCAAATACTGGACCGCCGACTTGTAGAAAAAGGTCTACACTGATTCACTATATTACAAGGGATCAAATTGAAGACCACAGATGGAGGCATAGTTGGGCTCAGGACATAAATACATCTTCTAAGGCAGAATAATTATAAAATAATTTTATAAAGAAGATAGTGATTTCCCTATCACAGCAGCTATCATGCTCACCTGAATTATCAGCGATAGAATTAGCATGGCTACTGACATTAACATGAATTCTCATCCATAAAGAAGCGAGCGTGTTGCTAGTCTAGGCTGAGATGTAGACTCTCCCTCCTATTTTACTTTCCTCCCTTTACGCGCACATCATGTAGTAAAGTCCAGGTTGTTATATGTTCAGTATGTTTGTGTTCACTGATTGGCTCTTCCTCTCTTCCATGAAGGTTAATTTTCTAATTATCGAGGAAAAATCCCATTCAATGACTATTTTCCTAGAAAGCTTAGCCCTGTCTTTGGTGTATAGGCCTGGATTAAAAATGCTTCTTTTTCTTTTTTTCTTCTATAACTTCAGAGAGTTATTCTGAATGTCTTTTCAATCTTTGGTAGCAGTGCCCTAAAGCACAGGAATTTTCTACACTAGCAGAGCCTGGAGAGGATCTATAGCTATAAATTTATCAATAAGACAGTCACTGGCAAAGAACCAGTCAGAATTTTTATGGAAAACTCTGTATATAAAAATTGGATTGGAAAGGAATTAAAAGAAATGCTGAAACACAGAGAAATCATGTACATAAAGTTCAAATCTACATGCTATAGTTGAAATTAAAAAAACAACTGACAATTATATTCTTTTTCTGAATGTAGCTTTAAAAGGTATAAAGATGTAAGTGACCTTTTTAAAACAATTTGTAAAATTAACTGTGAACTAGCTCTTTTCTTCTCTGCCACGAGAAAGCTGCCTTGCCACACACGAAATTGCAATGGCTAAAAAGGTTAAATAAAATTAGTAAAATGCTTCAGTTTGAATTTTTAATGATGCCATATCCAAAAGCACAAGTATGACTCGTGTGCTGTTCTCTTATCACCCTTTCTTTTACATCACATTCACTTTCCATCATAATATCTGAACTCCATCCCTTGAAATGTTCTGAAAAGTTTCAACTAAACTGTGTAGGCAGGTTCCACTTTACCCAAAGGAAATCTCGCGAAACACTGGTGGTTTGGGGAATCTATGCTCACAGAAAGAATGGAGACAAATCTCTCATTAGGCTACGTGTTTTTCTCTTCCTAGAGAAAAAACAAATTTAAAAAATGTTATTGCTCATTTTAATCATAAAAATCAAACTTAACACTAAAGGTTTATATCAACCACAAAAAAAGAAAATGTGCTTAGTATCCTTCATGGCATAGAGTCTATGCCCGCTCTGCAGTCAGAGTCCCTGCACAAAGTATATGGAATACCCAAACAGTAATTGAGGAAAGTTTCATAGATATGCTTTTTAAAGAGGTCAGGATAGAGTAAGGGGAAAAAAACAGCGGAGTGTTTAATATCTTGGGGCTGGCAATAGCAGGGAGCTTTTTCTACCTTTAGTACTGAAGGGACAGGGAAGGGAGCAAGGACCGAGAGTGTAGAGGTCACCCAAGACTGGCCTTTCATAAACTGACTCAGGCAGTCCATGGAGGAATATTTACTTGATCCTCACTCTTATTTCTGCCTGCAATATGTTGCTCATGATGCCCATATATCTTCATATATTTTTGTTTGTTTTTTTAGGGTTTTTTTCAGGCAGGAGATTAAATCCAATCCCTACTATTCAATCTTGTCTGGAAGTCCTGCCAGATTTCATTTTAATTTCTGATTTGGGTGTATGGTTTTTTCCCTTTTTTAAAAATATGAAGTATTTCAAACATGATTAAAACTATAAATAATGATAAGCAAATACCCCCTATTTCTCCTACTTGACATTAACAAATCACAATTTTCTGTCACAATTGGTAGGTTTATTTTGAAAATAAAACATGAGAATACAGTATAATGGTTGATGAATAGGTCCTTCACAAAAGTAATATTCAGTTGACCAATAAGCACAATAAAAAATGTGCAATGTCTTTAGTCATCAGGGAAACACAAAGTAAAACTACAATGACATACCATTAAGCACCTACCAGATAGCTAATACTTAAAAACTGCTAATGTCAAGTGTTGGAGAGGACATGGAACAACTGGAAGTCTCATGGTCTACTGTTGAGGAATAAATTATGTCAATGATTTAGCTTGTAGTATGTACGAAGTCTCAACATAGATGTATCCTATGATGAGAAAATTCACTGCTATGTATGTACCAAAAGAAATGTGAATATATGTTCCCCAAAATATATGTATGTGAATATCCCTAGGAACACTGTTCATAATAGTCATAGACTGTAATCAACATAAATATTCATTGGCAGTGCAATGATGGAGTAAATGAATTAATACATATATACATAAATATTAATCTACAGCAGATTGAAATCCTTTAAAGCAATGAGCATTAACAAAATACTGCTATCAGACACAGCAAGCATGAATCTTTTAAAGATCAATAACCTTTAGTAAAAGAAATGAGACACAATAAAGCATATACTCTATCATTCCATTTGGATAACGTTCAGCAACAGGTAAAACAAACCTATGCTGAGTCAGGAGAATGGTTGAAATTTATCTTAAGAGAATTTTGAAGACACTGTTCCATTGTCTTCTATATTCCTGTATTGCGGTTGAAGTATCTGAGAAGAGGAGACAGAGGAGAGGGCTTCTGAATATTGTTAATGTTCTATATCCACATCTGGATGATGATAACATAGGTGTGTTCCATGGACATAGTTAGGGTTTGTGCACTTTTTTAGGTTAGACACTGAGGATTTGTGCACTTTTTTCGGTACATTTTACTTCATATACTAAAAATTATAACCAAATATAATTGATAGAGTTAAAAACTTGTATCTCTGCCTTCATATGTATATGTGTGTGTGTGTATATATATATATATATATATATATATATATATATAGCCATTATTCTGAATTTTAGAAATTGTGATTTCCATACAGATTTTTTATACTCATAGTATAGGTTGACAAATAAATCTAGATCTAAAAGTAATATGTAGTGCTTCTTGGATTTTTAAACATGTTTTATATAAATGAATGAAACTGTATGTTTAACTTACAAATGTTTTATTCAATATATTTTGAAATTTATTCATATAGATATGTATATTCATATAGATATGTCTGTATATTCTTTATTCATTTTAATAGCCTTTTAATTTTTCATTGTGAAAATATACCTAAATATATTTATCTCTTCTCTTATAGCTTTCTGGGTTGTTTCCAACATTTCCTTACTATTATAGTGTTGCAAAGTACATTCTTAAACGTAAGTATCCATGGCCTACCCATAGTAAACATACTTAGAATAAAAATCCTGGGTCATAGGTTACCACATTTTTAATTTTTCAGACTTTAGAAATTTATCTCTGAAGATGTTATTCCAAGTCACATATTTTTAAATATTTAAATTCGAATGATTATGATCCCCATCCCCTAATATTCAGAAGTAGATTCTTCACCAGAGTCCCTTCTCTAAGTGATTTCTGAGGATACAAAGAATGATTACATAATTGGTTGGTGAATCTTTCATTCATCTTGCACTTCTGCTGTTGAGTTACTTCAGTAGTTCTCTGGCTCTTTGCTGCCCTGGAGACCAGATCTTGAGAACTACTAATCATTGAGAAACCATTCCACAGGCCTCATTGTTCTCCTTCTCAGAGTTTTCCTGTACTGTGCCTAGAACTTTCCTAAAGACATTCCATTTAGAAATTACTGTGGGGAAGTTTTTTTTTCTGTCTCTCAGTCGCAAAGCCTGAGTCATTTCTATTTCTGGGGCCAAATACATTCCCGAACAATTGGGAAGGGAAACATATACTGTCTTGCCCTAAGTTCCTATTGAATAATTGTAATGTAGTCTGGTATAGTTCCCGTGGCCTGAGCTGTTAAATGTTTTCTACGGTTATCTTGTTATATAGATATTTTGTTCTTTAGTTTATGAAACTGTAATTGAATGAGAGAGGAAACATCTGCTGAAATCTGTTTTTTTTTCCCATTTGTAAGCAAACTGACCTTTCTGTCTGATCACTTTTAAAATTTTTTGTCCATGTGTGATAGGCAGAATAATTGCCTCTCCCCCCAAAAAATGTGCTCAGATTTTAGTCCTTGGAAAATCTGAATATATGTTACTTTACAAGGCAAAAGAGATTTTGCAGTTGTAAATTAAGGATCATGAGATGGGGAGATTATGCTGGATTATCTGGGTTGGGCCCAGTGTAATTGTAAGGGTCCCCAGAAGTGTACGTGGGAGGCAGAATCAGAGTCAGAGAAGGAGATGTGAAAACAGAGCAGAGGTCAGAGTGGTGCAATTGCTGACTTTAAAGAAGGAAGGGGCCACAAGCCAAGTGCAGGTAGCCCCTAGAAGGTGGAAATAATCAAGGAAACCAGTTTTCCCTTAGAGCCTCCAGAAGGAATGCATTTCTGTCAACACCTTGGTTTTAGCCCAGTGAGACCTATTTCAGAATTCTGACTTCCAGAACTGTAAGATAATAAATTGAAGTTGTTTTAAATTACCAAACTTCTGGTAATTTTTTGCAGTGGCAATAGAAAACTAATACACTGTTTTGCATTTCACTATAATGATTCTAGGTGTAGATTTATTTTCATTTATTTTGTTGGACAGTTACATTTTTTAAATTACTTTGTTGAGGTCATATTGGCCTATAACATTGTGTAATTTCAGGTGTACATTATTATTTATCAGTTTCTGTGTAGACTGCATTGTATTCACCACCAATAGTCTAGTTTTTATTGGTCACCATACATATGTGTACCTTTACCCCTTTTGCCCTCCCCCACCCCCTTCCCCTCTGGTAACCACTAATCTGTTCTCCTTATCCATGTGTTGATCCTCCACATATGAGTGAAATCATTTGGTATTTGTCTTTTTCAGTCTGGCTTATTTTGCTTAGCGAATACCCTCAAGGTCCATCCATGTTGTTGCAAATGGATGATTTTGTCTTTTCTTATGGCTGCGTAGTATTCCATTGTGTATGTATACCACATCTTTGTCCATTCATCGTTTGATGGGCACTTGGGTTGCTTCCACATCTTGGCTATTGTGAATAATGATATGATGAACATAGGAATGCATAAATCTCTTTGAATTGTTGATTTCAGGTTTTTTGGATAAACACCCAGTAGTGGGATAGCTGGGTCAGATGGTATTTCTGTCTTTAATATTTTGAGAAATCTCCATACTGTTTTCCATAGTGCCTGCACCAGTTTGCATTCCCACCAGCAGTGTATGAGGGTTCCCTTTTCTCCACATCCTCTCCAACACTTGTTATTTCTTGTCCTGTTAATTATAGCCATTCTAACAGGTGTAAGGTGATATCTCATTGTAGGTTTGATTTGCATTTCACTAATAATTGGTGATATTGAACATCTTTTCATGTGCCTGTTGGCCATCTGTATATCTTATTTGGAAAAATGTCTGTTCATATCCTCTGCCCATTTTTTGATTGGGTGTTTTTTTTGTTGTTGAGCTGTATAAGTTCTTTATATATTTTGGAAATTAACCCCTTGTCGGATATATGTTTTGCAAATATTTTCTCCCATTGGTGGGTTGTCATTTCGTTTAAAGTCTCTTCAATATATGGTGTTGGGAAAACTGGACAGCCACGTGCAAAAGAATGAAAGTAGACCCTTATCTTACACCATACACAGAAATTAACTCAAGATGGATTAAAGACTTGAATGTAAGACCTGAAACCATAAAACTCCTAGAAGAAAATATAGGCAGTACACTCTTTGACATCTGTGTCAACTCTCCTTTTGTGTGTGTATGATTTAAGATTCTTTTGCGTACATACAGGTCTTAGTAGTATCTTTTTGAATACCATATCTGCTCAGGCAAGGGAAAGAAAAGAAAAGATAAAGCAAATGGGACTCCATCAGACTAAAAGTTTCTGCAAGGCAAAGGAAACCGTGAACATTTACGTCTTTATTCAATACCAGAATGTGCTCAAATATCAGTTCTCATAATGTTTGTTGCATTCTCACAATCTATGCTCCATGTCATGTAAATACTCTTTCATTCATTTTGTTTCATGAATTTTCTTCTTTCACTTGGTTTTTTTGGTTGAATCCTATATTATATAGTCAATTAATTTTCTACTGGAATGTGACTAGATTTTACTCTGTCTATTGGAAATATATTTTTCTTTATTTCAGGTGTAAATATAAATGAACATATATAATTTTACTTAAATGAATGAATATAATCATATTATCAGCATTCATGGTCTTTTTAAGGCAGCTTTGTTATATTTTGTTTTATTTTGCCTTTTTTTCTTGTCTCCCACCACTCCCTGGATTTATTTCAATTATTCCTGTGTTCCTTCCCCACTCCAACACCATGGTAGTCCAGTGACAATCTAACATGTATCTTTTCAAAATTACTTCATACTTATATTGTCACACATATACAGAAACACACACAATCTTGCACAGATGTATAGCTGTTTTATCAATATTTTACATAATTTTCTTTTATGCTGTGTATTCTGTATCTTGCCATTATCCAATTCCATTAATCTATTGTTTTCTTTCAGTGATTAACAGTTGCCTCCATCTGTTCACTCAGGTCCTCAGTCTAGAACTAGTTTGGATCTCTGAGCAGTTTTGGATCTCTTGCTCTATTATAATACCTAAGATTCAATCTCTATGATCAAGGGATGACTTAGTTCATTTCCTGGTTATGAGATTGTGTGGTGTCCTTCCAACAACCTAAATCCCCAGGAAGTTATAATATCCATCCCCATGTACAGTTGACAGTAGTAATGTTTTTTCCAGGTCCTTTTTCAATAGAGACACTCTATACCAGGCTCCAACTTCCATGAGGGATTGACCATATCTAGTTGACCATATCAGATGGATCAGTTTTAGCCATTCTGACCTTGCAGGATCAAACTTCCAGCTGTCACTGCCTGATCCTGAATCCAGAATCCCATAGATCTGCAGATACGGTCTTGTTACTCCCTCAACATTTTCTTTCTTCATCTATGAGGATAAATATCTTCAAGCTGGTCTTGTTTTTTGTTGTTGTTTCTTTTTTTTATATTTTATGTATCATTGTACTGTGTCCAGAACAGGGAGTATGCATCACAGGAATAACTTCTGTACTGACATGACTGGTAACATCTGTGCCCTTTCTGAACTTAATTTTTCACCTCTTTTGTAGCTTTTAAAATTTTCTCTTTTTGTTTTCATACTTCTACAGTTTTATAGTTATGTTCTATGTTGCGTGATTTTGTTATTCATTGCACTGTTTTTTTTCTGTGGGCTCTTAATCTTTACATATATTTACTTCATTTTTGAGTAACATAGTTGTTCTATTTATTTCTTATTTTTCTTCCCATTATATTCCTTGTTCTGTCTTTCTAGAATAACTGTTAGTCAAAGTTTGGATCTCCTTGATTGATACACTAATTACAAACATTTTTTTCTTTCCTTTTATTGTCTTATTGTTGTCTTTATGTTCTACATTCTAGATGATTTCCTTGACTTTATCTACAAAATTTTGCATTGTATTTTTATATTTGGTAATCATATTTTCCCTTTCATGAGCTCATTAGTATAATGTGAATGCTCTTTTTGTAGTATACTCTTCCTGTTTCATGTATACAGGATCTTATTTCTTGAGTTAATGTTTTTAAAACATTTAGAACAGTGCCTGGCACAAAGTAAACAACATATAAGTGTTTGTCAATAAATAAATATATAAAATTTAAAAAGTATATTGGCAGTTTTTAAAATGTACTTCTTTTTCATTTGCTTTCTTGGTTTCTCCTCAGTTCATTTTATTTTCTTTCTTTCTCCCTCCCACCATCCCTCTCTCCCTTTCTTTTTTCTTTTTTTCCTTTTAAAAGACATCCTAAAATACTGGCAAACTTTGTTTAATAATATTGAAGAGTATAAAACTGAAAAAAATTATGGAATGAGCAAGACATAATGACAAGATAAATGGATTATAAAGAAAAATTTTACTTGAAGAACTGTCAGGTTTCAGTATTTTTACTTTTGTCTTCTTGGGGCACTTCACAGTTCATAAGAAAGATTGAGTTCCCTTGTCTGGGCAGTAGAGTGGAGTGTGGAAGCAGGTTTATATGCAGGTCTTGGGATATCACTGTGTAGCATGCAGATGTTTACACCTAACCACCATCCTTTATACTGGAACCTAAATAGAGTGCCATTTTTTGCTCCAATGTCTTTAGAGGGAGAAAATGTCTATCATTTTCTGGAGGTAGAGAAGGGTCATTACTCACCCCCTCTGGATAGAACTGGTGGCTAGATAATGTATTTTTATTCAATGGCCTTTGGATCAATACTTTAAATTTTGTTACTTAGTGCCACCGTAGTGTTCTATACTACTTCATGAGCTTTTTCAGTCTTCCACAGGCTACATAGGCCTGATTTTCTGCAGTACATAGGTTTTCTAGTCTGTTACCACTCTTCCTTTGCACTTCACTTTCAAAAATGTGGTGTATTTTATTTCTGTTTTATTTTTTCTGCATTCTCTTTGTCCTTGTAGGTTTATGTTACTTATTCCTTTACTCATATTTTAACATGCTGCAGAAGGAAAATTTATGTTCAATTTGTCACAAATTTAGATGAATACTATTGGCTCAACAAAAACAATTCTTATACAGAATTAAAGAGCTCATGAGAGACCACGTCAATATGAACCTGTGGAATTCTAGCGAAGTCATTTTTGTGTTTCTGTATGGCTGGGGCATTCTGAGCAATTATACTGAAACTTAGGACGTATGCTAAAAAAGCAAGCTTTAAAAGTTAATTTACTACTCAATGTATAGCTGATGAGAAGACTCCAGAGAGATGCACCTAACTCCAGAGGTATGTATTTACCTTGACGGGGAGATGCAAGTGTGATATTGGAGACATTTTACCTG
The DNA here is from genome assembly GCA_031878705.1 of Tapirus indicus. NCBI lineage: Eukaryota > Metazoa > Chordata > Mammalia > Perissodactyla > Tapiridae > Tapirus > Tapirus indicus. The sequence goes on from CM062936.1 coordinate 5,743,754, forward strand.
GGTTGTATAACAGGAGACACGGGGCATATCTGTCCCCTAGAAAAATTGATTTGTCAATCGAAAGGGTTAGAACAAGAACCTAGATTCTATCCAAGGAGCAAGTGTTTTCCTCACCTCCTTTCAGGAACTGAAGGGAACAACATGTATATAAATGCCCAGATTCAGATTCAGTATTTTCTGCATTCCTTGCCTAGAGACTCCATGTGTATGTGTATGATGACATCTGGCTCTCCCTTTATCTCCCCAGGGATAGAAAATTTGGGGAACCACACACTTGATATTTGCTGTAAACTAAATAATAATTAATCAGCTCTGCCCAGAATCTCATATGAGCATTCAGGATACTAATGATAAAAACAGATATTAAGAACTTATATATGTGTAAAGATTGTATAAATTTTATGTATAAAGTTTGTATGTATAAAGATTGAACAAAAGATATGGTATTGTACAGTGTTCATTTTATATACTGTGTGATTACATGCTATACTCTGAAGATATAAAGAAAGGTAAAAATGTATCAAGAATCTCCTTTTATAATTTTTCCCATATGATATTATTCAGTAGGTAATAAAGTGGCCTTAGTATCTTGAAGGTTGGAACAACTTGTATTTTTGTGCTCTTGGCTTAGGGAGCAACCCAAAGATGTTCCCTTAGACTGATTATAGCCCAAGCTTAATCAAGCTGCCCTTCTTTTGTTCTTTGGAGAAATGTTCCAATATGGATGTTTCCTATAGGGAACAGTAACTTCTATAGTAACAGTAACAAGGGACAAAACAACTGCTCAAAAGATAGCAGTATGTTTCTGCTACTTTCATGACATTTTCTTTATAGTCTCTCCTAGTGGGAGTTTTCTTTAAGGAGGGAGTTCAAGCTTATTCATCCTCCATCCCCCCGAGTGTACATAAAATACGTTGAATAAATGTGTACTGAATGAAATGACTTTAAAATTTTGTGAAAGTCTCTCTCTCTCTCTCTCTCTCTGTATACACACACACACACACACACACATACATACATAGATGAATACATATATCCACACCACACACACACACACATATCTGGAAAGAGAAAGGGAAAAATTGCTAAATTTTTATAATCTATTCAAGATTTCTTTTCTGTGAAAATAATATTACTTTTTTTTCAGAATAAAAAAGAAGGCCTATATTTGCATAGGATGCCACATTAGGCTTTAATTAGGAATTGTGGAGGAGTAAGAGAGAGAGATAAATTAGAGATTTGTGGATTTCTAATATGTTTAAGATTCCCAGTGTACTTCTATCATTTTCAGTGAGTTTTGGCTATCCATTGAGATTTGAAAACCAGGTTTAATTTTAGATCTGAGGTGGCCAATAAACTTAACCCTTACCCTAAACCCATTGGAATGGGTTTGATATTTCTCATAGTATTTTAAAGCTCCCACCTAGAGGCAGCCTTTCATATGACCCTAGGGACTGTAAAAAAAACCATGATTTTTTCAGTACTTAGCTAGAACATCATGTGTTTTACTTTAATGGACTTGCATCAGTGTTCCATAGCATAAAAGATGCCATTACAATCTTTATTCACACCTTAAAAAATTAACCATTTATTCTAAGGCTGCCTGTAGATTTGTGGTTCTCTATTTGTATCTGAGTTTATTCCCCCCAGAAGGTAATGACATCATGTCTTGTATAAATATTGGTGGTTTGTCACTTTTCCGGGAGATCTTACAACTAATTCAACTATGAGTGTGATTCCCACTCATTCTTGAGGACTAGTGAAAAATCCAGTCTAGCATTACTAGGTCTTCCTCCCTCTAGAGTCATTTGAAGGTCCCAGAATGTCACACACTGTCAAAGTACCGATTGGCTACCCTGGTTAACCTGAGAATGCCTAACTTTCTAGCCTTGAGATCCAGTGGTTCTCAGCCTCTCACACCCAACTTGGAGTCAGGGAACACAGGCAAGATCAGACACATTAATGATTAGCATCTTCCTGGGGCACCACTCACATAGCTGCTCTGAGCCCTGTAAAACTATCCAAAGAGCCAATACTGAATGCTCAGCAGGTTCCAACTCTTCAGGGATTTCTTTCAGGTTAGGGAGAATCTTTCTGTCTCCATTCCTGCTCTTCTAAAAAGCACTCTTTGTTTTGCTGTTACTCTTTGAAGTTCCTAGCATACTGAGTTTAGTCAGTTTAAGTTTTTACAAATCACAGGAAGAATCATTGACTTGACCCAACTTCTAATACTAGGACAGCAAAATTCCCTCACACAAATAGATGCAAAGTTATGGCTAACTTATTGGAAGAGAGACTCTAAAATATTGGATGCAGAGTACATCTAAATAAATTGTCTGGCCTAATTTATCTTCATCAAATTAGTCCTTATTTTTTAGTGTATAAGTTATTTATTTTAGAGATCTTTCATGGAGCAACGTCACAGAGTTGTCTAATAATGAAGCACAAACTTTTACTGCTTTCAGACAGAACAAGAGTTTCTTTTGTTTTTAATGTTAAAGTTTGTTGTTGTTTTTTATGTTTGGCACATAATAGGGACAATATTTCATACCCAAGTGTATTGTATATTTTGAGCAAATACCTTGTGCACTTAATGTGCTGCTTCCAGGAACGTTGAGGGAGCGGGGAAAACTCTGCTCATCTCTAATCCAATTCTCCTTCATTGCTTCCTGTACTTTAACTTCATGAAGCATATTTCTCAAATAAATAACATCTATTCCTCTAAAAGAAGACTCCTGTAATTCCATTTGAAAGCTGTAACAACACAAATTTCCTTTCTTTTCACAACTTATATGATTTGAAATAAAGTAACAACTAAACCAGTGAGGGAATTCTTTAGAGCTTTTACTAAAAGTACACCATTAAAGTCTGCATTTAAAATACTGAAAAATCGGTCATAACAAAATTAATTATGTATTGGCCATGAAATATGATAATAAAGTAGTCCCAGATCGTGATTTCTTTCATAATATATACTGTCATTTAATTTGGTCTTGATTTTCATCACTTCTTATAATAAAAGAGCATACATATTTAAATGATAGATCATCTTTCAAAATATTTTCTATCATATTTAGGAATGTTACTAGCAATAGCCAAAGAGTATTTGGATTGGAGTCATGTTTCAGATCTCTTTCTCTTCCTTATCAGTGAAGATATGGCTTTGATTGTGTTTCCCATCTGTTAAGTGGTGGTATATTTCTCCCTCACAGGGAGGGAAGAAGAAGAGCATTAGGGGGTAGGAATGAGAAGTGAAACAGAAACATAGCCTGAGTTCAAATTCTTTTTTTAACACCAGCTTGTTTGGGCTATGTTTTCCAGGATAAGAGCATAGACTGATTTAACTCTGATGTTAAACAGACTCATGTTCCAAGAATAAATTCACCAGCTTTTCTAGGAAGTTGCCCGTTTTACCAAATCTCACCAATCCTGCCAGACTTTCCCCTTTCAGATATCCCTAAGTCTCTGAAAAGACTGTGCTCTGCCTTGCAAATTTAGTAAAGCCAGCTTTACATAATCAACAAGTTTTTCTGGTGGTCTTTATATGAAAACCTCAACAGGAAAAACAGGTAGAAGTGACAGAAGGATTTGAGAGCATAGGCTGTGTACAAGCGAAGCAGAATATATTACAAGAGAAAAATTTTTTATGAAAAACAGCAAGAGGAACATAACTATAGGAATTTGTGTGAACTGTAGTCATTTTTTGTCCAAATATTAATCATAACAGTGACCTCTTAAAGAATGAAAATTTATTTTAAAAAGTAATCAAATGGGAGAGAGTGTGAAAAATTGAAGGAGGAGGAAAAAAACTGAATGTGAAAAACCTAGAAGAAAATATAGGTAGCACCCTGTTTGACATTGGTCTTAGCAGCTTCTTTTTGAATACCATGTCTAGTCAGGCAAGGGAAAAACAAGAAAAACAATTGGGACTACATCAGACTAAAGAGCTTCTGCAAAGCAAAGGAAACCATAAACAAAACGAAAAGACAACCCACCAACGGGAGAAAATATTTGCAAATCGTATGTCCCCAACAAGGGGTTAATTTCGAGACTATATAAAGAACTCATACAACTCAAGAACAGAAAAACAAGCTGATCAAAAAATGGGCAGAGGATATGAACAGACATTTTTGTAAAGAAGATATACAGATGGTCAACAGGCACATGAAAAGATGTTCAACATCACTAATTATTAGGAAAACACAAATCAAAAATACAATGAGATATCACCTTACACCTGTCAGAATGGCTATAATTAATAAGACAAAAAACAACAAATGTTGGAGAGATTGTGGAGAAGAGGGAACCCTCATACACTGCTGGTGGGAATACAAACTGGTGCAGCCACTATGGAAAAGAGTATGGAGATTTCTCAAAAGTTAAACATAGAAATACCATGTGATCCATTTATCCCACTATTGGATATTTATCCAAAAAACTTGAAATCACTAATTCAAAGAGACTCATACACCCCTATGTTCATTGCAGCATTATTCACAATAGCCAAAACATGGAAGCAACCCACATCAACAGATGAATGGATAAAAAAGATGTGGTCTACGTGTACAATGGAATACTACTCAGACATAAGAAATGACAAAATCGTCCCATTTGCAACAACATGGATGGACATTGAGGGTGTTATGTTAAGTGAAATAAGCCAAAGACAAACACCCTATGATTTCACTCATATGTGGAAGATAAATGCGTGGACAAAGAGAACATATTTTATCAGAGGGGAAGGGGTTTAGGGATGGGTGAAAGTAGTAAAGGGGCACATGTGTGGTGATGGATAAAAATTAGGCTGTGGATGGTGAGCACGATGCAGTCTATACAGAAACAGATAAATAATGATGTACATCTGAAATTGCACAATGTTATAAATCGTTATGACCTCAATAAAATTATGTTTAAAAATTCATGGAAATGAGGAGAAAACAAAGTTACATTTTGAAGTGGTTTAGACTAATTTACCAATTTTCGTCTGTATGTTTACATCAAAAATAAGAAAGATGAAGATTATCGAAGGTAAAAGAGGTAATGTCCTGTCCTATATGGTCCTATCCTGCCTTGTCTTGTTTTGTCTTTCTTTCTCTCACAATTTTCCATAGTTTTCCATGTTGCTAAGAAGAAGCATCCGCATTTCTAATTGATTTACAATGGTCTACTCAACCTGGTCCCTGCCTAACACTCATGCTTTATCTTGCTGCCCTCTCCACTCATCCAGCACACTCCAGCCATGTCAGATTTTTGTTGTTGTTGTTCCTACAATGTGCTAGGTTCATTTCCAACTTGTGCTCTATTTTTTCCTTTTTTTCCGCCTAGAATGTTATCTCCATAATTTTGCCATTGTTGGCAATTATTTATTATTTTGATGGTCAGAAGCCCCAAATGGTTCTTAGAGGATTAAAATCAAAGTGCCAGAAGGACTGGTTCCTTCTTGAGGCTCCAGGGGAGAATGTGTCCTTTGCCTCTTCCAGCTTCTTTTGGATTCTGGCATTTCTTGGCTTGTGGCTGCATCACTCCAGTCTCTGCTTCTGTCCTCACATTGACTTCTCCTCTACTTGTTCACCCTCCCTCTCCATCCCTCTTCTGAGGGTTGATTTTGTGGCCTTGTGATTACGTTTATAGACCACCAAGATAAACCAGGATGATTTTTCCATCTCAAGATCCTAAACTTAATTACATCTGTATGGTCCCTTTTGCCATATAAAGTGATTCACAAGGTCCAAGGATTTGGATGTGGATATTTTTCTGAGAGCTATAAATTCAGCCTACAACAAGATAACAGAAAAAAAATTTTTTGAGCTATTTGAATATTTATATTGCAAATGAATTAACGGGAGATAACTCTTAGAATTTTTCAAACTGTCCTAAACAAAATATATGACTGCCCATCATAAATATTCTTTAGTTTGTCTTGATGCTAACCTTAAAACTGAACTTAGTACTTATCACATACTTAAAGAGATAATCAGCTGTACAAAATAGTAGTGGTAAGTGTATACAGTGTGAAGATTTTTCATGGTTGCTTAGGAGCGTTAATATGTATCAAGTAATTTCATTAAAATTCCATTTATATATTTATATTTCTCCATAAATTACTCTTTCTGCTATCCTTCACCAGATCACATTCTCACACTTGCACTTCCCTGAATCAGTCTTTAATATCTCTTCTGTTTTTGGAAAACATTATATATGTTCAAGCTCTCTCAGTCCTAACTGGTAGACCAAGGCTCCATTGTTCTGATTTCAGAGTGGGCTTATTAAAATATCAATTGATCCACAGTGCTTCTCTCTAAAGATGATGAGGGTAAAGATGTACTAATCCTCTGCTATAAAAATCTTTTCTTTTTTTGTATTTTATATTAAACAAGAATAAAAATTTTTCTACAAGAATTTGGATCACCTATATTACTTCTATAGGATAGAATAAATCAGAATAGAATCAGACTTTTCTGTTAGAGTACTATATCTCAGAAGTCAATTGAGATAAATTTTTACAAAGTGCTAAGGAAAAAAAAAAGATGATAGCTGACTCTATTTGTCAAGGTTCTCCAGAAAAACAGAAATGTATTTATATATATATATATGCAATATATATTATTATATGTTATATAACATATATAATATTATAGTGTTATGACTTTATTATAATGTTATATATAATGTATACATATTATAATTGTTATAATATGTTATATATAACACGTATAATATGCATTATCTATATATTATAGATATATAATATATATCATATGTTAGCTGTATACATGTACAATATATACACATTTTATATTTATATATGATATATATGTAAATATATATAAATACATTTATTATAAGGAGCTGACTCACATCATTATGGAGGCTAAGAAGTTGACAGATACACAGATCCAGGAGAGCTGATGTCTACTTCCATACCAAATCTAAAGGCCTGAGAACCAGAAGAGTGATGGTGTCAGTTCCTAAGTCCCAAAGAAAGCTTTCAGACTGGAGACCCAAGAAGATCGGAGGTTTCAGTTCGAGTCCAAAGGCCAGAAAAGACTGATGTCCCAGCTAAAAGCAGTTAGGCATAAGGAGTTCCCTCTTATTCATGAGAGGGTCAGCCTTTTTGTTCTATTCAGGCCTTTAACAGGTTGTGTGAGGCTTACCCGCATAGGGAAGGCAATCTGCTTTACTCAGTCTATGGATTCAAGTGTTCATCTTTTCCATAAACGTACTCACATACACACCTAGAATAATGTTTGACCTAATATCTGAATACCTCGTGGTCCAGTCAAATTGAAACATGAAATCAACCCTCACAGTTGACCAAGAAATCCATACCTAGCCAGGTTATCACCCACATTTGATGGCAAAATAAGAACAATCTTAGAAATGCAAGGACACAAAATATTTTACCATATGCCCCTCCTATTTATTTAAATAAAGTAAGAAATAAATACAAATTAAAAACCCAGTTTTTAATGGGTTGAGGAAGATATTTTATCCCAAAACTAACAGTCACCAATGGAATCAGTAAAGCTTATGGATAGTGGAATAATGGAAATTAATTCAAGCCCCTCAAATTTGTGAAAGACAAGACATGAAGCAAGAAAAAAAATCAAAGATAGAATTTGCATCTAAAATTCAAAATTTATTAAAATAGACTAAAATGAAAGAAAACAAAAGCACAAATGAATAAAAGTAACTGCTGGTTAGAGGGGAGTAAAAAAATATTACATTTCTTCTGTTAACTGGCTGGATTGTGATCTAGAACAAGTGGTCAATAAATAGTAAATAATATACAATTATTGAAAATGATACATTGAATCATTTTTAAACTTACTGATAGTAATAGTGATAATAAGATAACTAATGGTGGAAAAAAATAGATGTACAATTTAAAATGAACCAAAGAAAAATAAATAGAAGGAAAAGAAATCTGATCAAGCCAAAAATGAATAAAGAAAAATGTTAACAATATAAAGAGATAAACCAAGAAGTATAAAATAGGTTGTCAAAAGTAACGCCAGATTAGTATTACTAGGAGTAGGAAGGATTAGACAAATATGATTTAAAATCAATACATTGCATATTGGGATAAAAAACAGACTACTTTGCTCTAAAAGGTCATATTCTTAAGCCCTTGGAGAGTATAGGGGCTGTGAAAAATAAAAAAAATTTAAATCAAAGCAGGTTAACTATTTTAACATGAGACAAAGGGAATATTGTTGGTTAATTATTAAAAGGGAGAAAGAATTTTTATGGCCATTAACTAAAAATAAACTAAAATTTCACAACCAAATATGGGTATTATCGTGATTGATCAGATTACTTTCATGAAAAATAAATTCTTTAAAAAGACGGTCAGCAACATTAAATATGCATAGAAAATTGGTAACATGCATATAAATAGACATAACTTTTTTGTTAGTATATTGAAAATATGTAAGTCAATTAGGAAAATATTAATTCAGAGTAAAACATGAGCAAAGAACGTAAACAGTTACTTCCTAAAAATATTAGTCACGAAACAATTGTAGAATAAGAATTCAACATCACCAGTGATCAAATAAAAGAAAACAAAACACTGAACACTATTTATCTTTATGTAATTTATAGGTGCTTGTAAAAAATTAGTAACAGAACCCAATATTGGTAAGATTGTATGGAAAGAGACACCCCTATTTATTAAAGGTGGATATAGACATTTGTATACTTTTTCTGGAATGGAAGGTGAAAATGTAAATTATTGGTATTTCTCTTTTGGCAATTTATCTTAAAAAGTTTATTAGTGTTAAAAAGATCTTGTGTAAGAAAATTCATTATTATGCTGTTTATGATAAAAAAGTAAAGGAACAACATAGATGTTTTTATTCTAAAATTGATACTTTGCACTCAGTTGACTACAGTGCAGCCACTAAAAAGGAAGTACATAAATTAATTGATTAAATGTAATTAATGCATTAAGAGAAAAATACATTATATAAAAGGACCTCATTTATTGTGTGTATATGGAGTTAAGTGTGTGTGTGTATTTGTATGTGTTTATATACATATATATATATGTATATATAAAACATTTAGATCACTTATACCTATTTCTATAAATGGAAACTGTACCACGATATTGATAGCAGTTATCTCTGAGAAATAAGATACTAGATTTTTTTATTTTAATTAACTTTATTTTCTGCTGTTAGGTATTATGTAGTAAATGAAACAGAGATAAAAACTAAACAGATTCACTGAAAGGAAAGTAAATAATGCATACAATAACTCGGAAAAGTAAATCATTTTATGGGATGTATATATTATCTATTTAAACTTGTTATTAATAATATTATATGTATATATAACTATTAAGTATAAATTGTGTATTTAAATATGTGTTATAATTATAGATTAGAGATATCATAACTGAAGAGGATTGGGCTTTTAAATCACGTAGTGTACATTCATGAAAATTTTGCCATAAGATATTTAACAAAACTAAAACCTTAGTGTGATAATCTTCATAGAGCACAATATGAAAATATTTTTTAAATTATATTTTATTGATGTCATATTGGTTTATAACTACATAATTTCAGGTGTACATTATTATATATAAGTTTCTGTATAGACTGCGTTTTGCTCACGCCCAATAGTCTAGTTTTTACCCATCACCATACATATGTGCCGCTTTACCCTTTCACCCACTCCCTATCCCCTTCCCCTCTGGTAACCACTGATCTCTTGTCCTTATCCATGCATTTGTTCATTTATCATGGTCTACTTTCATTCTTTTGCATGTGGCTGTCCAGTTTCCCCAACACCGTTTATTGAGGAGACTTTCCTTTCTTCATTGTATGTTCTTGGCTCCTTTGTCAAAGATTAACTGTCCATAGATGTGTGGTTTTATTTCTGGGTTTTCAATTCTGTTCCATTGATCTGTGTGTCTGTTTTTGTGCCAGTACCATGCTGTTTTGATTGCTATAGCTTTATAGTATATTTTGAAGTCAGGGATTGTGATGCCTCCAGTTTTATCCTTTTTTTTCTCAGGATTGCTTTGGCCATTTGAGGTTGTTTTGTTGTTCCATATAAATTTTAGGATTCTTTATTCTATTTCTGTGAAGAATGTCATTGGGATTCTGATTGGGATTGCATTGAATCTGTAGATTGCTTTAGGTAATGTGGATATTTTAACTATGTTTATTTTTCCAATCCATGAGCATGGAATATCTTTCCATTTCTTTATATCTTCTTCAGTTGCTTTCAATAATGTCTTATAGTTTGTAGTATATAGGTCTTTCACTTCTTTGGTTAAGTTTATTCCTAAATGTTTTATTTATTCTTTTTGTTGCGATTTTAGAAAATGTTTTGAAAATTTTTTGGAAAGAAAAACATACAAACATGTTTATATTGTTAGAAATGTTTTACCTGTTAGTTCATGTTTTAAAAATGCTTATTAGACAGAACATTTGTTTACACTTATATTTTATTCCAAATATTTTATTTTGCTTTAAATTTAGGTAATTTATGAAATTGGGATTATCAGAAATGGCACATATTGTTACACATCTTGATTGGTTTTATCTGTCACGTTTACAGTAAGTGTCTTTAAAATAATGGTGATGAGTCTTTTCTGTGTGTTATGCTGCTATACTGAATTGCTACTGTTCTGTGAAAGCATTCAGTAATTCATAAAAAAGAAGTTTGAAACTAGCCTAATATTTATTTTGTAATGGCAGGTAACAGCTTCTTATAAAATGCAGTTTTCTTAAAACCCCAAATTCACGGGGCTTATTACTTTTTTTAAGTAAATAGAGGAGTGGCAATATAACCTTCGATAGTACAGTTATTGAAAGTAAATATGTAAGATATTCAGCTGTTATAATTTAGCTTAATGAAAGGTCATTCTTAATCCTTGATGGTTAATGGAATCCACCATTGATTTAAATCATATTGAAATCAAATAAGTCTTCTGAAAATTTGAAAATTAAGCAGCCTTATTAAAGAATATATCAAATGTTTTCCTTGGAAGAATTGGCTTTTTTAAATAAACTGGATATAAATGAAGAAGGGTTGTTCAGGCTGTAAGGATAATAAACCAAACTATCAGTATCTCAGAGTAAATTTTGTGAAAGTTTGAATCTATTTATTTAAAAAAGCATGGTTAGTATCTAGGTTAAATTATTGGAAAATATAACTTTCTGTGTTGTAGAAACAATACTTCATTCATTTACTTTCCTTTTGTTCCTCTTCGTTGTTTGTTTGCTGGAGCTGCAGTGGGGATTATGGGGATGTGAATGTGAGAATATATACCACATTGATTGAGACAAGTTTTATATTAGGCTGATATAAACAATATAATTTGTGTGCATTTTGTGATATGAAAAGTAGCAGGAAATGAAAAGAAACTTTTCCTTCTTTTTTTCTTTTCTTCCTTTCTCCTTTACATCCTGCGTATTTCCATCTTAAAGATCTTGAGCTCAGGCCCAGATTAGTCACCGCATTCCACACAGGGTGGAAGAATCCAGAAGGATATCAGCAGCCATGTCAAAAATGTGTGCAGAGGAGGTGATGACATTTATAGACATATATAGAGATAATTATTGGTGTAAATATAGCTGTACAAATAAATGCTCATGTGAACATAATTGTAGTTCTAAATGTATATTTAGTAACTCTGTCCCCTAAGAAGGCCTAGGATAAGTAGCACTGCAGTAGCATATAGCATACATCCAGTACACAGATTTGGGGTTCTAAATGTCATTTATCACTATAAGGTTCCAGGACTTCTTGGACAGATGGCTGATTCAAGGGCTGGGGCAGACTCATTATAAGATAACCCTGGAACATCTTGTTGTACTGGAAATTAAGGTAGTGCTCAAATTACAATGGGGAAATATCTAAAGGACACAGAAGACATTTGAAGGAGCTTCCACTGGCCCAAACTGGGACAATGTGAATATTAACAATGAACAATGATATTAACGGATTATAACGCATTGCATAAAATAAGAATCAGTGTACCTATGTTGATACCGAGAAATAAAATAATATTTAAACTAGGAAAGAAGAAAGCTCTACCCTACACTGAAATGCCAACTAATACATGTAGAAGGAAGAATGGAAATTTAAAAATCACCATTTGGCAACCTTCAGAGTAATAATAAATTCAGAAAGATTTGTGAATGTATACTAAAGCTACTGTGGAAATAAATGATGAGAAATAAGATGTTACATAGCCTCAAAGTATCTCCCTGTGAAGTATGTCTTCAATGAAATAGGGGAAAAGCACTCTGGCAATGGTAAGGCTAATAGATACCACCTTAATCAAGTGATCAAATTTATCATGACAAGTGATGGGAGAAATGCAGTAAAATTCAATGAGAAGAATATTATCTTTCTTCTGTGACACGCCTACCCAAATTTCATAACCTGATTCTGTGCATAAAGAATGTCAGACAAGTCCAAATGGAGGGACATTCTACAGAATGTTTGAAGATAAATGAAAGATTTGAGAAATTTCCAGATTGAAGGATACTAAGGATACAAGACAACAAAATCTTCACATGATACTATATTGGATCACTTTGGTATAAACGAAATTACTGAAACTTGAACAAGATTTATGGATTAGATGGTAGAAAAGCATCAATCTCAATTAACTGATTTTGATGTTTGCACTCTGGTTATACAGGATAGACTTCTGGTCTGTAGAATATGTACCCTTAAAGTATTCAGGGAGTAGTAGAGTAGTAGAGCATGTGTGCAATTTAGTCACAAATAGAAAAAAAATTGAGTGTTTCTTGCAACTTTATAGCTGTGTTATTTATGTACCAACTAATTACTGATTGAGAATTTGAGATATCTTTCCGTTATCATTAGAGCCCTAATATTTTCAGAGATAACTATATCCAAATAATATATTTAATTGGTCCCTTTACACAATCAATAAGTCAAACCTTATGAATCAGATACTCATTTGTGCAAGTTATTGTGCAGTGAAGCCTTGTAATAACTTTAAGAAGTCCTTCAGAATTAATGGCAAGAGATAAGAACCATGATGCAACTTTCCCCATAATTTCTCAAGTAATTCAGATCATAAAATCTCTAGACTGCAAAGAAATCAAAATATGATGCATAGGTTTTTATGATTAAGCTTTTCAAGCTTAATTTAGCATTGAAAGGTGTTTGTGCATTAGATTTTAAAAAATATTTGTAGTCATAAATGGATCAAACTATTTAATCTTGAAATGTATAACATGTCATTGTATCACTACATGGATCAATTAAATTAATTTTAAATATGTAACAAAGTTGATATTAGAGTGACATTATATAGAATGTACTTTTCCTGTGCATATTAGTACTGACAGCTCTTAGTAAGGTATTTTGCAAACATGGTACTATTTGGAAAGAAGCTGTGCATTTATTTAATTTACAGACATCTCTCCATTATTCAGGATTGACTGCAGTTTATGAATATCCAGGCCTCTTTTTAATCCATCCTCTGCTTTCTATTGCCAGCTCTTTGGAAAGTTCTCTTGTTTGCTCCCTCATGGAGACTATTCTATACTTACCTCGTCATTAATCTCTCCCTCCACCTTTCCTCTTTTTCTCTTCTCTCAAGCAAATCCACCTAATAATTGCACAAAGAAATCTTTAGCTCTCAGATGCGGTTGTATCTAAATGGTTCTAACACCAACATCACCACCCCTGCCAATCCTGATTGATATAGAGCTTGGCTGGTGAAAACAACAACGGCAACAGAGAAGTTTGTTTTGTGTTTTGTTTTTGTCTAAGCCTAATGCTCCTCTTCACGTTTTCTCCTTGCAATAAGTCATGCAGTATTTATGACTTCTTATTGAGGCGATTTAGGGATATATCACGGTACTTTTGAATCTAATCATTCTTAAAATTGCTTTGTAAATATCTTCTCCCTTTCCTTTGCAGGCTACTCATTTCTCATTTTAAGAAAATCCTCAAGAAACCTATTAAGTCATATAACTTCAACACCCAAGCCAGTCCTAGATGGTTCAAAGTGTTTATTCTTTACAGGCTCTAAACTTTCTTGTACAGATTGAGTATATCCTTTAAAAATACCTGTGGTTATTTGAACGCCATCCGTGGCAAATCAAACTCAGTATCTTTCTGCCCAGAGATATTATTTTCTTTTCTTTGATAACTGAGAACATTATTAAGCAATTCACCAAGAAGAGAAATTCTACTCTAATCCAGACTCCTAACACCTCCTTTCCTAATCCAGTCTGCAGATTTTTCAGATTTAGCAGTCTCAAATTGTACCCCTTCTGGTCTACAGTAACATCATATTTATTGCTATACCTCCAGGTGGAACTTTCCAATTAAATCTCTCACACTACCATGAGTGATTTTTTTAAATGCAGATATCTCATAATTTCCTAGTATAAAATCATTTAGTAGTTATGTGAATATGGAGTTCAGGAGAAAAGTTGGGGCTAAAGTTATAAATGTGTGTTAACATGTCGCTTAAATTAGTAAGACTTGATGAGATCACCAAACTAGTGAGGTAGATGGAGAAAAGAGCAACATATCTGTATTCTTTGGTTAGACAACATTTCTAAATTGGGGAAAAGAGAAGAAAACAGTGAAGGAGACTGAGAATGGTGATATGAAGTAAGAGGGAAGCAAGAGAGTGTGATATACAAAAAGATGAAAACTAAGGATTGACTGGTGGATTTAGTAATATCATGGTCATTAATGGTGTTAACAGGCATAATCTTGGTAGAATGTTTAGAGTAAAAGCCTGAGCAGTTTCTTTAATAGAGGATGGGAGGAGAGAAGTTATCAAAGCAAATTTGGACATCTCTTAAAAGACAATTTTGCTGTGAAGGTGAAGAAAAATATGGGTAACAGTGAGTGAAGTAAGTGACATCAACATATAGTTTTTTTTTAAATAAAGATAAGGAGCTGAAAATATGGTTTTATACTGATGGGAAAAATCAGTAGCAAGAAAGAAAGGCATGACTTTGGGAAGAAAGTATAACTGCTGGAGAGAGGCTGGTGGCATGACTTAGTATGTAAGGCATGAGACCCCTTCTTTTCTCTCTTCCTCAGAATTGCTCTAGATATAAGTTGATACTTTGTATATAAAATTTAGGACACTTGTTAAGTTCCTTTAAAAAACTTATTTGAAATTTCAAGTGGTAGAATTTCCAGCATAATTTGGGAGTAATTAATATGTTTATAATAAAAATCTTGTGTATTTATACATTATTCATACATATAAATATTGTATGTTTGTGCCTTGTAATCTTGCTAAACACTCCTATTAATTGTAATGTTTTTCTCTTAGTTTTGTTGGTTTTTTATGTAAAAGCTTATATATTCTTCAAATACTCTGATATTATTTTCATTCTAATCCTTAAAACTGTTTTTCTTTTCTCTAGATATTGATCGAGATCTCTAGAAATATATTAAACATTAGTAGTGTTAAAGTGAAGTAAACATAATATTATCGGTTTTCTTTTCTATAGCTTTAAAGTTTTTATGAAAATCCCTTTTATTCCATTTTAAAATCATAGATATTTGTTAAATGATATTGTGTTCATTTCCTAGGGCTACCATAAAGTAGTACCACAAACTGAATGACTTGAAACAACAGAAATTTATTCTCTCAGTTCTGAAGGCTAAAAGTTTGAAATCGAGGTGTTCACAGTGTCATGCTCGCTTTGAAACATGTAAGAGAGAATCCTTGCCTCTTCCTAGCTTCTGGTGGTGGTTATCAATCCTTGGCATTCTTTGGTTTACAGCTGCATCACTTCAGTCTTTACTTCTGTCATCACATGGCATTCTCCTTGAGTTTCTCTGTCTTCTCCTCTTCTTGTAAGGACACTAGTTGTATTGGAGTAGGGCCCAACCCACTCTAGTATGACCTCATTTTAATGTGATCACATCTACAAAGACTATTTCCAAATAAGGTTATATTCACAGGTTCTGAGGATTAGGACTTCAGCATATCATTTGGGGGGATACAGTTCAATACATAAAAGTTATTAACATTTTTCTTGTATCTGTAAGATAATAAAAAAAATCTTCTCTGACTATATTAGTATACAAAAATACACTTTAAATGGAAAAAGAGGTCACTTTATAATATAAAATATAAATTCATCAGGAAGATACTAAAGTTATAATTTATCTTATAAAAATATGTGAATTTTTATGGTATTTTGTTTATGAGTTTTCAATCCTTTGAAAATTGTTGATGCTTTTATGGCCAGTATGTGGTCAATTTTTTAAAAACGTTTTTGTGTATTTGAACTGCATGTGTATCTTTTACATATTAGATATAGTGATATCTAGATTTTATTTAGGTCAAATGTGCTAATCAGATTGTTTAATTATTTATATTCTCACTGACTTTTTTCTCCCAATTGATTTTCCTGTCCATTACTAAGACATATTTGGTACAGTCTCATTATGATTATGGATTTGTCTGTTTTCCATTTATCTTTTGAGTTATATCAATTTTTAATATATTATGCATACATGTTTAGAATTATTGTATAGTCCTGTAGATTGACTCATTCATAAAAAATAGCCCTCTATATCTTTTGTGATGCTTCTTATCTTAAAGTATACCTTGTCTGATATTAGTACAAGAACACCAGCTTTCTTTTGATTAATGTTTACAAGGTCCATCTTTCTCCAAAATTTTATTTGCAAGTTTTCTTTATCTTCGTATTTAAGGTATGTCTGTTTTAGACAATAATGTTTTAATCCAGTTTTAAATGACATGTGGATTCCATCCTACAGGCTGAGAACAAATAAACCATCTATACGATTTAGTGAACAAAATAAAACAAAACACATACTAGTTGAAGAAGATGGTTTTATGAGATAAAGATGAATAGGTCAATATTTATTCAAATACTCTTGGCTCTGGGTATAGAGAAATTTGATTTGTTTTGAGTAATTTAACATAATGTGAGACTATAAATATCTATATTATTGTGGAAATGGGCAGGAGGAAGAAATTGGTGCCATTGAGACAAGTTAAGAACTAATGCAGTAGAATCAGGAGTGCTTCTATTTTATTTCTTTATTTACTTATTTATTTGTTTGTTTATTTATTCATTCATTCATTCATTTATTTTGGTGAGGAAGATTCACCCTGAGCTAACATCTGTGCCAGTCTTCTATTTTGTATATGGGTCACCGCCACAGCATGGCTGATGAGTGGTGAAGATCCGTGCCCAGGATCGGAACCCACGAACCTGGGCCGCTGAAGCAGAGCACGCCAACCTCAACCACTACACCACGAGGCTGGCCCCAGGAGTGGTTCTGTTTTATTAACACACAGTTGCAGTGATTAAGATCTTAATAATGTGAAAATAGGACAGAAGAATTATCAGTAAAGCCATTCTGATGCAGAGGAAACAGAAAAAGGGATGCATTATACATTTTTTTTTAATTTAGCATGAATCAGTGTGTGTCTGTGTGTACGCATGTGTATGTGTGTGTGTGCAGGTTTCAAAATGGGCTTTCTGAATGTAATCATTATCTCTTTTTTGCAGAGGCAAGATAGTTAGCTTCTAACAATGATAATTCCATTTTGCCTAAAGTGAGCTCCCTCTTAATTTTCCTGAGTGTGTGTATATGTGCATGTGTGTGTCTGTGTTTGTGTGCATGAACATTCTTCCATTCTTTCTTCCTTCTCTTTGGATATTTTGAATATTAATTAATCAAATTTGGTTTTTGTTTTTATGGGTGCAATCTAAGAATATCTAGTCTAGGTACACATTTAAGGAGTTTCTTAAAGAATTAAAGCAAAATTATTATCTACATTTCTTTTGCTTAAAAAAATGGTCTATGTTAAAAAACAATCTTCAGTTGAGCATATAAATGAGTGATAGCCTTGTTCCCTAGTTACTGGATGAGAAAAAGTGCTCTCTTTCTAAACAAGAAGATACTTCTAAACATCATCTAAAGGGTCATTGCACTTTAGTTTATGCACATATATAAATTATATTAATAAAAAGTTTGTGTACACCCTATTCCTGATAAATACATGAATATTTGGACAAATGAGCATTGTTTAATTATATTGATTTAAAGTTTCTATCTCCTTCTACACCTTATTATGTAAAATTGTCAACCCAGTATTCTAGTGTATGCAACACTAAGATCAAATTTCTTATCAAGTCATTTTAATAAATTTCCTACATTGATTCTGAGTCAAATGAGTTATCTTTGTTTTCAGAAGTGTTTTAGATTTGAATATAAAAAATTGTGTTTAAATAAATAAACTTGTGAAAATGGATGTCTTTTAAAAAAGGTTAATCTCATGAAAAAAAATCTTAAAATATTACAAATAATAAGAGCTTAATATATTGATTTCTATTGTAATTTCCATATTTTAATTAATTTTAAGACAGACTAATATTAAACTGAGCATCTGAACATTTTTTTTTCTTTTTTTTTTTTGTGAGGAAGACCAGCCCTGAGCTAACATCCGTCGCTAATCCTCCTCTTTTTGCTCAGGAAGACTGGCCCTGGGCTAACATCGTGCCCATCTTCCTCTACTTTATATGGGAAGCCGCCACAGCATGGCTGACAGGCAGTGCGTCGGCGGGCGCCCGGGATCCGAACCCGCGAACCCCGGGCTGCCAAGCGCGAACTAAACCGCTGCGCCACCGGGCGGCCCCAGAGCATCTGAACATTTTTAAAGTAAGAAAAAATTATAAACTTTAGTGACTAAACTTTGTTTTTATTTACCCTATTCTTATACATTGTATAATGTGGAAATGCCTTTTGGTAATGCTATATATGTATGTTTACCTTTGTTGCCACCTTAACATTTGTAAAGTTGATATCAAATACATGCTCACAAAGATAAAGAATTAGGGAGTTTGTGATTTCCTATCTTCTAGTTTTCTCTGTGTCTCTGACTAGAAGAAACAAGGATTGATTATTTTAGTTAAGATCTTAATTAATAAAAAGTATTTGAGACTATGGTCAGTATAATAATTACAGAGATTGAATATATACAAGATAAGGGATATGGTTTATATGTTTCTTAAATAATTACAGTTAATTGATATGGGAATTTTAATATAAATATTCATTGGTTTGATATGTTGATAAAGTTATTTATTTATTAAAGCTGAGTATGATTTATGAATGTATGATTAATACACCTTAATATAAAAACCATGATATGTTAAAATTTTGACTCAATATTAATCTATTTATTCATAAGGAAAAAGTTTAGAAATCTTTTTACTCTAAAATATTACTAGATATTATAAAAAGGACTAGAATTGGTTTCTTTCTATAAAACAAATAAGTTATTCTCTGCTAAGAAAACAAAAATTTATTTTTTGAAAAAGGTAAGTTCCTAATAAGCATTGTTCCCAATGCTGTATTTTTCCAATAGCAGTTTCTTCTAGTCGGCACTTCTTGAATGCTGCTTTTTTACATTCAGGTTTCAGATCAAAAGAGTTTGTGAAGGGTAGTAGTATATGTCACCCTGAAATATTCCTGTAGGAGTTTAGGACATGTGACCCCAAAATATGCCACTTCGGTATATTATTTTGAGCTCTAGGCACTTGGAAAACATCAGAAGCAGGGAGAGGCTTTATCTGAATTCCCCTTATCTGCCTAAAGACAGGTCCTCCAAAAATCCCCTCCCCTGGAAGGGAAGACTGACTGTTAGAGGAGAGGAGACTAAAAGTCAACATAACACCCAGGCAAACTTTGTTATAAACTATCATATCTTTCATCTATTTCTCTAAAAGCCCATTCATCTTTCCTAAAAATCACTTCCTCCCCCATAAGAGGCCTATATCCTCTCTCCTCTTTCCCTATAAGATGAATTCTGAAGCTTCCTTTTTGAGTTACTCATTTTTCCCTGAGCATCTCCTATGTATACATGTGGTATACATGTTAATAAACTTGTTTTTTTTCTCTTGTTAGTCTGTCTTTTATTATAGAAGTCTCGGCTAAGAATCAGAGGGTAGAGGGAAAATTATTTTTTCTCCTCTAGAAGTGCAACCATTAAGACGCCCTTTATGTATAAAACTCACTTTAAGTTTGCTGGAATAGTCGCCAGGTAACAAGAAGTTTTGCTTTTTCACCTTTTAAAAGAAAGGATAATAAAAATAATTATTCGTTATTCTCCAAATTTTAAGTAACTCCTAACTATTGTGTGAATTCTATCTTTACTAAACTTAAAAGGGAAAAATACCCACTAACGGACCATGAGAGAAATGCAGTACTCATAGTTTTATTATGTGAAAGTAAGGTATATTAATATAAATATGTTTCAATGATTCTATACTTCTCAGTTTAAAAGAAGTGTACTCAAGTTCAAGTACACAGACTGCTACAAAAACTGTCTATAAATTAATTTTTGTTTGCAAATAGTAATAATATCTCAAATAGGGACAGTTAGTGGCAATTGTTTATGTATATTTAATTAGTACATCAAAGAGGCCCTGGAGATCAGTCATTGTCCTCCCTGTTTATACTATGTGATTACTTCCAGGGTAATCATTGACTAAATCATTGTGAATTAATTGTGCGTTACCCCTCAACAGAGGATTCCATACTTTTCCATGGTTTTACTGCCGGCTAACAAAATAATAGAGGCAAACTGACTAAAATCTTAAATTACCATTGGTGGGGCAATTTCACTTAAAATTTTTGAGAATATTTCTAGCACATGTTCCATCAGCCAAACTTAGAACCCTGACAAAATTGTAAAGGTGGGTGGATCATAAGTAAGGAAGAGTGCATAAAGATCATTTGGATATTTGCAAATGTATTTTAAACAATTGCCTTCATCCAATGAACTTGCTTTCTTCATTAGGACTAGAGAAGATAAGAGGGAGATTAAAGAGACATTTCAGGGTCTATTAATGATATTACTTCGTGTGTTCTTTAACAGAGTAGTCCCATATTTTATGCTGTCCAGAGTCAAGCGTTTCTGTGTAACTGCTAACTGCTAACTCAAGAGATGATTGCAACCATCATAGAAAATCAAAACACCAAATCTTAGCCATCCCCCAAGAATCTTAGCCTCTAAATGTTCCTCCTCACTCTTAAATGCAAATTAACTAGCAAATACATGTTAAACCGAGATCCCATCTTCTTGTTCCTATATCCTGTCCCATGATTGACATAATTAGTTTTCCCCAGATTCTCCAAGAATCCAAAGAGTAAACAATTCTCAGAACAAAGCTAAACTTTGAATGACCCTTTCAGCTACTTGCTTCCTGCACAACACTCAATTTAAGCTACTCCCCATATTGCAGCATTTTAAATAAATGCATAAGTTAATGACTTTTGGTCATTTTCTTCTTCTTTCAGTATAATACTTACCTTACAGAATTGTTGTAAATGTGAAATATGTATGCAAATTATTTAGCACAGAACAATCTTCATAGCAGATCTTCCATAAATGGTAGTAATACTGTTAACCCCAAGAAGGGGTCTTCTTCCCACCACAAGATGTGCCAATAGTCAAGAGGCAAGGTGGTAGGAGAGAAAGGACTTTTTATTACAGCTTGCCAGCAAGAGGGAAGATAGCCAACTAATGTCTGAAAAAAAACATCTTTCAGAACAAAAATTACAGACCAGTTGTATAGAGGGCAGGTCTCCGGGTTGGGGAGGCATCTGGGCTCAGGGTAGGGGAGGCATCTGGTCTCAGGGTGGGGGCATCCCTCTGATCTCCAGGTGGAGGCAGACATCTTATTTCAGTTCCTGGTAGTCTGTTATTTTACAGGATATGCATCAGAGACCGGAGCAATGCCCTATACTAGTTGTCCTTGATGATGGCTATCAGTATAGACTGTCTTCCCGGGGGTCATCACATTCCTAAGGAACTCAAAAGACCAAAGTATTATAACAGCTGGGAGGGGCCATAACATCCACAGAGTGTGTCCGGGTTAGTTAGTAAGAGTTTATCCAAAGTTACAGAATGGTTTATTTTCTACAATATGGTTTTCCTTATGTCAACCTTGTGTTGAGCCGGTATCAGTACTGCTGCTGTCAAAAATTAAAACAACATTCATAGCCTGATTTCATGATGATACTGAAGTCTAGGAAAGGTAAACAGCAAATAATTGTGTAGCAGCTCAGAACAGTCACAATGGATCAGTGAACTTTTTGAGGATAGACCAAACCCAAAAAGAAGGCAACACTGCCAGCAGTAAATTGAAATGTAAAACAGCAGATTACTTTGGAGATTTTAAATTATTATCTTCATTAGTAATATCATACAGTGTTGCAGATATCAGGTCATTGTATCTCCAAATTGCTTGCATTTTTGAGGAGAGTGAATGTTATGGGTTTCTTGTTAGAAATTTCCATGCTAAACCTCTAGAAACAAACCACCTCTTTTCCTGCCATATAAGCCTCTGATATTAGGATAGAAATAATAACAGAGCAATTTTTTCCCTCACTATAACAAGGAAAGTCTAAAAATTTGTAGTCTTGTCCCTTGATGCCAAGTTTTATAGTGTTAAGTAAAGGACTTCCACATTTTTAAGAAAATGCTTAGATTCAGAGTGGATTCATTTTTAAAGAGCTCAGGGAAACTTAGTGTGTGAAACTCCAAACCACTGAAAGGCCAACCTTGCCTTGAGGGCACAGACCCATTAGCACTTGTTCGGGGTCCTGTTCTCTTCCCAGGAGAAAATCAGCCTTGGCAAATAAGAAATCGGTGATCATTAATTCTTTACATTTGTAAGAGAAATTGCTTCTGAACTTTATTCTTAACCCAATCCACTTGAGATCCAGAGTTCTTCATTGAATTGACCTTTAGTCTTGTAGCCAGAGTCTTTATAGAACTGTATATTGGTTCAAGTTTTAGAGAGAGTAGATCTGTTCTTCGTGGAGTTTTCTCTTTACTTCAAGAGGTAAATGAGGGTTAAAATTTCCTAGGGCAAGCAGTTTCTAAAGAATATCTTTTTGTAATGTGATTGTCCAAAGTTTTACTGGGAATTGTTTCCCATATATCTGTAGTATAAATTAATTGAACCACATATGTAAGTGGATTGAGTTAATTCAGATTATTCAAATTATTCAGATAAAGTGGTTGCAATTAACTCTTATAAAATCCATGCTTGCACCATTTTAAACAATAAGATTTTTTTGTTTGGTTGTTTGTATGTACTAAATTTGTTCAAGTTTTGTGATTTCAGCAACTTTTGTTAGCTTCGCTCTTACATGACCATAATTAATTACTTCCTCTCTTGTAAATGCATGCTATTCCTCCATTGAAAGATTTGAGTTTTTTCCCCCATCTTTCAACGTAGGCTGACCTTAGTAACTTGCTTGACCAATGGATTCAGCAGATTGGCAGTGTAGCTAGGTCATAAGTTTCACAGCTTCTGCCTGGACCTCTTGGAATGCTTTTTCTTGGAAAACATGTAGTAAAAAATATCAGCCAGCATGTTAAAAGTTGGAATATCTCAGGCCATGTAAGGAGGTATAGTTGGAGGAGATACCTTGTGGAGAGAGAGAGAATCTAGGAAACATCGAGTCACTAGACATGAATTAAAAGCCATCTTTTAAGTGTATCCTCCAGCCTCAGCCACAACAGCTGACGTTATTTGGATCAGAGATAAACTACCCATCAGAAACCATCTCTAATTCCTGAGGCACAAAATTATGAGCAAAATAAAAGTTATATTGAGTCACTAAAGTGTGGGGTAGTTTTAATGAAATTGAAAAGTGAAAGAAAATTTGGTAGTTGGAATTGGTCTGATTCTCTAACAGAAACCTAAAACAAGTTGCATTTCTTTGTGATTTGTCTTTCAGAAGTTGGAAGCACATTGAGGAGACCTTGATGATTATTTTGAAGGTAAGTGAGGAAATGTTGTTGGAGGCTGGAGAAAAGGACACCTTAATATGTAGTAGAAGAAATTTTGGGAACACTGTCACCTGTGATAATGTGGAAAACAGAAAGGGAAAATAATAAACTTTTGTTCTGCCTTGGGAAATTTTCAAGCAGTATCAGAAAGTTCCAGTTGTCTCCTCTCGATGCCTGTGCAAAAATAGAGAAGAGAAATCAACTAAAGAAGGAACTATTCAGTTTTTGAGCAGAATTTAGAGGAAATAAAACCAGTTTTCATTTCCAGTACCTCTTAGCTAAAAATTCTCATGGTAAGAAGTAGTCTCAAGAAAAGAATCAAATCCAGTGTGATACCCATAAAGCAGGCTGCAGTGTCAATTTCACAGTGGAATGGCTCCTAAGAGACTGTGTTGATGCCTCAGAAAGATTTAAGGTCATACCTTTTAGGGCTTCTAAGAATCTTACAAGAGGATTCTGAAACCCCCTCTGCTGCAAAACAGTGCCTATAGGAATCTTAGGGGCATCCCACATTGACCCTTTCAACTAGACAAAAATTCTTGTAAGAATCTTAAGGGAAATATTGCATAGCAACTTGTGCCAAGGTAGAGTAGGGCCTGTCTTGGAAAGAAATGTGGATATGAGTTTCATATAATGGAGTGGATTAAAATCTTATACACTGAAAGCTCACAAAGTTTTAAAGACATTATAACAGCTTAGACTGAAAGGAACAGATAATATAAAATACAAAGAAACCTTTGAACCCTTAAACTTCTTTATGCAGGAAATAGCCTGAGAAGCTTATTTCAGAATGAAAATGGTCTATTTCTTATGGAAAAGAAGGGCAAAACCAAAACTCAGAATGTGGAATGAAGAGAGATGCAAAATTATTGCCAGAACCCTAATCAAGAAACTTGACACATGGGCCAGGTTAGAGTGGCTGTAAAGGATAAAATATGTAAAGAACAAAGATATCCTCTTCATCATGGAGAAAGAGAGAGAGGCTGATGGACACGGAGACACCAACTAAGAGAGCAAGAAAGCCATCTCAGAAGTGGATCGTCTAGCCCCTGTCGTGCTACCTGATGCCACATGAATTAGAGACAAACTGTCCAGCTGAGCCCTCTGAATGCCTGATCCGCAAAATTGTAAGCAAAGTGAAGGAGTTGTTTTAACCCACTTAAGATTTGGAGTAATTTGTTATTCATCAGTAGATAAATATGTAATTGGAACTTGCCTTTCTTTACTACATTTAGTATAATTAGTATGATTATGAATTAATCTAGGTTTTCTCTCTTGAATCAGTAGAATATGGGACTGTTAATAAATCAGAGCTGCAATCCCTAACTCCCCTCAGGGCTTCATAGCATAAGCAAAGTTAATTATTATATGTTCTCAAAAAAGTAGTATTAATGAATGATCTCCTTGAACTTCTGCCTCTGAGAGGACATTCTAGGCATATTTATTGCTTGTTAACTCTTACCATCGTAAAGATAGGTCATTTTCAAGTATAATAATTATTCATCACAGGAATTCAGTGCTTACAACGTCCCAGACACAGTTTTAAGTGCTTTATATATAGAATATATATTTCCCCCCAGATAACCCATATTGGCATTATTATTGTTGAATGTTAGATTCCTTGGGATAGGTTAGCAAGAAGGATGTTTATGAGACTGCTCCTGGGATCAACATCAGTGAGAGGAAGAGTAAAGCAGGAGTGAAGAGAGGGAGATGACTTGTGATGCACGTCTGCTAGCAGTGTTGGTTCACACCATGGACAGCTCTGGAGCTGTCAGGTCAATCTAGTCAAGTCAGTTCAGTGAAGTCAATCCAGTGCTTTCAGAGAAAATTGCAATTGCTTATTGTGGTTATTTATGGATTCCCAATTAATTTGATGAGGCCAACCAGCATAAACCTTATCAGAACAGTTGGTAAATCTCTACAAAACAAAAAGAAAGTCACAGAACAGTATCCTTCAGGATCATAAATGCAAAGGTCCATAACAAAATATCAGAAAAAAAATTCCCACAATATTTTAAAAGGATACTATGCCATGAATAAATTGTTTATCCCAAAGTATGCAAGTGAAAAGAGCAGTTGAGTATCAAATTTATGATTTTACGATATCTTCAGTATAGTGTTTTCCAGAATTTTGTATTTTTTAATAAAATGGCTTTCAATCTTCAAAGTTATAGTTTATTTGTAATAAATTTGAAATCATCACTTTCAATTGTCTCTACATGTTTCTGGTTGAGAAAATAGTCTCTAGTTCTGAGTTGTAGAAATCTCAGAACTGTGCTAAGTGGCATATATTCTCAATCCTAATTTTTAATCATTTTTAAATACATAAAAGTTCACCCCAAATATTTTCAGGCTTTTCATCTCTATTCAGAGAACCTTTTAAAAACAGGTATATTTTCAACATAAAATTTCATGAATAAGCTGTGTTTTTTAATATTTATTTTCAAAGTTTGCTAGATCTGGTTGTGGCAAATTTTAGACCACCTCAATAGAATTCTGTTTCACTACATAATATAAATGTATCCAATAAAAAATAGGAACTGTATCAAAATATTTTTCTCAAAATGTATAAAAAGGAGCAATTATAGAAATTCAGAATTAAACCTTGTTCCTTATTTAAACTGTCTTTAGTCATTCAATTTGTTTCCTCTCTTTCATAATAATAAATTTCGATGCATTTCTGTAATATGGTCTTGTTTACAAACTTTATTTTCAATAATTAAAATTTTCTAAAAGCTACAAGAGCTGACCTCTTTTGATTTCTCGTTCATTGAATTCTTTGAAGATTTCCCACTGATTTTGAAACAAATGTGATCAAAGGTAGAGGACTCATTTATAAAAATGTCAATAGAATTGTAGCCTACTGAAGTTGACTTACAAAATACTTTTTTGCAATTTCAAACCGTTCTAAAATTCAATTGATGCCACGCAGCAAAGAGTGAAAGTGTGTATTGCTATATGCTAAAGAGATGATGATGGTGATTAAAACATCAGCTTCATCACAAAAAGTTATGTATTTCAGTGACTGTTAACGTATATAAAATTTTGACAATTATAGATTCTATTTCAATAGCTAAAATATCACTGCTCATTTGAATGCAGTTAGGAATTTCAACGACATGGATACATAGGATTTGTAATTTAGAAAAGTATTGTTCTGACCATAATTCTGTGAGTCACCAAATTTGTTTTGTTAGTGTCAATATTACTACAAATATTATTACTACATATAAAATGAATTTTTATTCAGTGTACAACTTTTTAAACTGAATTACAGAACTGTTCAAAATCATGTCCAGTGAACTTGAAAAAACTTTACTTTTATTCCATTTATTGGATAAAACAAGTTATTTGAATAATCTTACCTGTTTTTCTTTTTGAAACATCAATAAGTATAAATCTGGCACCATTTAGGTGTTTGTTTGTCAATTGCTTCTGTTGCTAATGCAACTGATACTATAACAATCATTTAAGATTTTTTTTTTACTTTCACAAAATTGGGAGTTGAAAATGACTAAAATTAATTTAGAAAAATAATTATTTTATCTAAGAAATGAGTCATACTTTAGAGTAATATGGAAATGCATATTCTGCAACTGCATATGTTAAATTACCATCTTTCATGTTTTCAAGTTTTGTGCAGTATTCATATTTATTCTTAATTTTGTTGAGAAATAGAAATTCAGTTCTTAATTTTTATTAGAAAGTCATCTTCCAGGAAAACAGGCATAAACTAGGACTTTCCAAGGCAAACAGAAAATCTCCTCATAGTATTTATGAGAAACCTGAAGAGTCTCTTCAACTATTTGTAAAGCTATAATGTTGAGGAGAGGTGAGAATTAGTCTATATAAGTTCTCAGAAGTTGAACTAAGGGGAAGGGCTAGGAACTAACTGAATTCAGGATTTGGTTAAAGGAATGAAATATTTTCTAACAGTTATCCAAACATAAACTATAATATGTTGAAAGTCAACATTTTGTGTCAGTGGAAATAATCAGGTAGAGGGTAGATGAACATCTATCATTAATATGTGGAGGCGATCCCTTTTTGGGGTAGAAATTTGGAAATATTGCCTTCTGTACAGTCAAGAGGTTTTTATTAACTACAATGAACAGTGATGTGCATTGGTATCCCACTACAATGCGATTTACTTTACAGTGGATTCAGTGAAATTTATTCAACTATGGCTTCATGCTAAAAGGTAATGGGGCAATCAAATGAAACTATTCTAATTTGTCCTGCTTATAGAATCACCTTATAGCATAGGAAAACAAGGACAGAAAAAGGGCGTGAAGCCAGTGCAGGAAGTGGGAGGATTAGAGAGAAATACTGGCAGTTGAATCATTATGAAATAGTGTACCCGATTTTTTTTTTTACTACAAAACACAATTAAAATTTTATAACTTTCTTCTCCGTGCCAATGTGTAGTCATCATTATCTTTGTCAAAATTATTTATTTAGCACCCACAGATACATGCCAGGTTCTAGGTGCTGAATGAACAAAGTAAAATATACACATTCTATGCTCCTCTAGGCTCTCTGCCAGGTAGTGCTCTTTGATTTTCAGAAAGAGCATATGAAAATGTAAAGTTTTCTTACTTTCCTCAATATAGATACAAGAAAAGATATAGTGTCATGTTGTTTTAATTTTGCATTTGTACACACAATATTCCTTGAAACTAAAAAAATTCTTGGTAAAAAATTTGAACATTTTGATTGATTCTAAAATATAATATTAAAGATTCAAATTTAAGTCACGTAAGTGCAGTATGTTTTAATATATTTACTTTCTTGTATATACTACTGGTTATGTACCGAATGTTTATGTCCTCACAAAATTAATTTGTTGAAACCCTAACCCCTGATATGATGATATTAGGAGGTGAGGCCTTTGGGAGGTGATTATGTTATGTGAGTGGAGGCCTTATGAATGGAATTAATGCCCTTATGAAAGGGACCTCAGAGAGCTTTCTAGCTCTTTCTGCCATGTGAGGGCAGAGCCAGAACATGGCAGTACATGAGCCAGGAATTGGGTCCTCAGCAGACAGCAAATTTGTTGGTTCTTTGATCTTAGACTTTCCAGCCTCCAGAACTGTGAGAAATAAATTTCTGTTGTTTATAAGCCACCCAGTCTATGGTAATTTGTTATAGCAGCCTAAATGATTCGAAACACTAACATTTTATTTGTACCATAATTATGGTACAGGAATGACTTGTCCCACACCAAAAACTTCTATTCTTCCCCTCCTAAATCATCACGAAGCATATAATATTAGAAATCATTGTATTTATAGATACTAAAATGTTTCTTAAACACTTACAGATTTTAGATTTGTTGACTCTATGTTTAATAAGCTCATGAAACTAGCATTAATATATATAAAAATAAAATGATCATTCTTATGTAAGCAAAAATGAAATGATATTATTTAGAAGATGAACATATTTAAGATAACGGATTGAATCAAAACTGACTTCTTAAGTCATTTCTGTGTTGTTTGGCATATTGATTTATATTGTCAATTTTAAATCATAGCATTAACATGTGAGGGATAAATGGAGAAAATTTTAAAAATAGCCAATTTTTAGACACCAAAAAAATTCACTTTAAAGAAAGTATATAAAAATGAAAGGAAAATTTTTAAGACAATGTAATTTTCTTCAATTCAGAGAAAAA
This sequence comes from Tapirus indicus, assembly GCA_031878705.1. Classification (NCBI taxonomy): domain Eukaryota; kingdom Metazoa; phylum Chordata; class Mammalia; order Perissodactyla; family Tapiridae; genus Tapirus; species Tapirus indicus. The sequence continues at coordinate 5,773,270 of CM062936.1, forward strand.
ACAATTACCTGCTAACTGCAATCTTGCCCTAGACCTCCCTCTCCTATTATTCCAGGCACGCTACATTGACAAATTGAATCTGAGCTATACCTCTTAATTACTGTAGCTCTACTCTTAAAATAAGTTTATATTGGATTTGTCCAATATAAAATTATGCAAATAATACAATATATTTGTATAACTAATCTCATTACATCATGTTAGTTACATGAGTGTAATTATTATAAATAGATGTCTTCTTACTGCTGCTTACCTTTATGAATAGGATGATTGTGGCTAAGTATTTGATGATGAGTTTTCTAATAAACTATAGAAGTACCTTTCTGTTTATCCATTATACTTTGTTCTTGAAAGATAAAAAGTTAAAATTTCAAGGCTTTATTTTCATCCATTACAAATGTTTTACATTGTAGAAAATTGTACCCATTAGCAAAATTTCTCAGAAACCTGATCATGTGAAATGAAGTAATTCGAGCACTTCATATTCCAGTGGAAGAAACGTTCTTGATGGTCTCCCTACCTAATCCTGCTCCCTGTACAATGAATTCTTTCTTCTGTCAAAGACAACACATCATGAAATAACCTGCTTTTCTTCATTTTTTTCTTTTGTTTCTTCTTCACCTTCCCACACAAATCTGCTTTAAAAAACAAACAAACAAAACCTATCATCTTAGAAGTATCTTTTTGTCTTATAACCTAGTTTCCCTTGAAATGACCATGTTTACTTTCTTCTTAATTCGGAATCTTCTGGAAAGAGTGCTCTATGTCCACTGTTCTACCCTCTCCTTCAACTGCCTCCCATTCTCTTCCCTCAACTGTCTGCAATCTGATTTCTGTTCTCTTGGCTTGACTGACAAAGCTCTCACTAAGGTGACTAGCATTCTTTTATTGTTGAAATTCATGGAGATGTTACCTCTCTGTGTACATCATATTTTCTTTTCCAAAACTTCCATTCATGCTTTAAATTTTGGTGTTAGTTCCATTATTTCTCAAAACTTTTCCTAAAAACTCTTCCTGGCTGATTTCATGTGTTTGACTGTCAATTTGCCTAGGTTTCTTGTATAGGACAATGTTGAAACCAGATCTGGCCAATTCCTTTTTTTTTTTTTTTTTTTTTAATTTAACTTCAGTTGAATTTCAAGAAAATTAATGGGGAGGTAGAATATCTTTTCCTTTTAATATCAAAATTTTGAAATGTGTCTCTTTAAAACAAATGTGTAGAGGGCCGCCGGTGGCGCAGCGGTTTAGTCTGTGCTTGGCAGCCCGGGGTTCGCGAGTTCGGATCCCAAGCGCCCGCGGACGCCCACTGCCTGTTAGCCATGCCTGGCGGCGTCCCATATAAAGTGGAGGAAGATGGGCACGGATGTTAGCTCAGGGCCAGTCTTCCTCAGCAAAAAAAAGGGGAAGATTGGCAACAGATGTTAGCTCAGGGCTGGTCTTCCCCACAAAAAAAAAACAAAAAACAAAAACAAATTGTAGAATATTTTTTCCTGTTCTTCCTTTTTCAATCGTAATTCCCTGATATTATTTATTTTTTCATGTACAGTCTTCCTTTCTTCCTCCCTCCCTTCCTCCCTTCCTTCCTTTTATTGATGTCTTAATAGTTTATAACATTGTGAAATTTTACTTGTACATTATTGTTTGTCAATCACCATATAAAGGCTTCCTTTCACCTCTTGTGCCCACTCCCTCCCCCTTGTCCCTGGTAATCACCAAACAGTTCTCTCTGTCCATGTGTTAGTTTATATTCCACATATGAGTGAAATTGTGCAGCATTTGTCTTTCTCTGGCTTATTTCACTTAACATAATACTCTTTGGGTCCATCCATGTTGTTGCAAATGGGACAGTTTTGTCTTTTTTATGGCTGAGTAGTATTCCATTGTATATATATACAACATCTTCTGTATCCAATCATCAGTTGAGGGACACTTGGGTTGCTTCCACCTTTTGGCTGTAGTGAATAATGCTGCAATAAACATAGGGGTGCATAAGCCTCTTTGGATTGTTGATTTCAGGTTCGTTGGATAGATACCCGATAGTGGGATAGCTAGATCATAACGTATTTCTATTTTTAATTTTTTGAGGATCTCCAGTTTTCCATACAGGTTTCACCAATCTGCATTCCCACCAGCAATGGATTAGCGATCTGGTTTGTCCACAACCTCTCCAACCTTTGCTGGTTTTTGTCTTGGTTATTATAGCCAATCTAATGGGTATAAGGTGATATCTTAGTGTAGTTTTGATTTGCATTTCCCTGATGATTAGTGATGTTGAACATCTTTTCATGTGCCTATTGGCCATCTGTATCTCTTCCTTGGAAAAATGTCTGTTCATATGCTCTGCCCATATTTGATTGGGTTGCTTGTTTTTTTGTTGTTCCATTGTGTGAGTTCTTTATATATTATGGAGGTTAACCCCCTTGTCAGATATATGATTTGCAAGTATTTTCTCTCAGCTGGTGGGTTGTCTATTCATTTTGATCCTGGTTTCGTTTGCCTTGTAGAAGCTCTTTAATCTGATGAAGTCCCACTTGTTTATTTTTTCCTCTGTTTCCCTTGTCCAAGTAGACATGGAATTCGAAAAGATCCCTTTATGACCAATGTCAAATAGTGTACTACCTATATTTTGTTCCAGGGGTTTTATAGTTTCAGGACTCAAATTCAGGTCTTTGATCCATTTTGAGTTAATTTTTGTGTAAGGCAATAGACAATGGTCTGCTTTCATTCTTTTGCATGTGGCTGACCAGGTATCTCAGCACCATTTATTGAAGAGACTTTCCTTTCTCGATTGTATGTACTTAGCTCCTTTGTCAAAGATTAGTTGTCTGTAATGTGTGGTTTTACTTCTGGGCTTTCAATTCTGTTCCATTGATCTGTGTGTCTGTTCTTGTACCAGTACCATGCTGTTTTGATTACTATAGCTTTGTAGTATATTTTGAAATCCAGGATTGTAATGCCTCCAGCTTTGTTCTTTTTTTTCAGGATTGCTTTAGCTGTTTGGGGTCTTTTGTTGCCCCATGTGAATTTTAGTTATTCTTTGTCTATTCCCCTGAAGAATGTCATTGGGATTCTGATTGGATTAGCATTGAATCTGTAAATTGCTTTATGTAATATGAAATTTTAACTATGTTTATTCTTCCAATCCATGTGCATGGGATAGTTTTCCATTTCTTTATGTCTTCATTGATTTCTTTAATAGTGTCATATAGTTTTCATTATATAGGTCTTACGCCTCCTTGGTTAAATTTATTCCCAGATATTTTGTTGTTGTTGTTGTTGTGATTGTAAATGGGATTGTCTTTTTGAGTTCTTTTTCTGTTAGTTCGTTCTTGGCATATAAAAATGCAACTATTTTTGTAAGTTGATTTTATACCCTGTGACTTTGCCATAGTTGTTTATTTCTAATACTTTTTCAATGGATTCTTTAGGGTTTTCTATGTATAAGGTCATGTTGTCTGAAAATAATGAGAGTTTCACTTCTTCATTGCCTATTTGGAGTCCTTTTATTCCTTTTTCTTGCCTAATTGCTCTGGCCAAAACTTCCAGTGCTATTTTGAATAAGAGTGGTGAGAGTGGGCACCCTTGTCTTGTTCCGGTTCTCAGAGGAATGGCCCTCAGTTTTTCCCTGTTGAGTATGATGTTGGCTGTGGGTTTGTGATATATGGCCTTTGTTATGTTGAGGTACTTTCCTTCTATACCCATTTTTTTGAGAGGCTTTATCATAAATGGGTGTTGGATCTTGTCAAATGCCTTCTCTGCATCAATTGAGATGATCATGTGGTTTTTATTCTTCATTTTGTTAACGTGGTGCATCACATTGATTGATTGGTGGATGTTAAACCATTCCTGTGTCCCACGTATAAATGCCACTTGGTCATGGTGTATGAACTTTGATGTATTGCTTTATTCAATTTCCAATACTTTATTGAGGATTTTTGCATCTATGTTCATTAGCAATATAGGCCTGTAGTTTTCCTGTTATGTATTGTCCTTGTCTGGCTTTGGTATCAGGGTGATGTTGGCCTTGTAGAATGTGTTAGGAAGTGTTCCATCTTCCTCTATTTTTTGGAAAAGGTTGGGAAGGATAGGTATTAAGTCTTCTTTGAATGTTCAGTAAAATTCTCTTGAGAAGCCATCTGGCCCTGGACTTTTATGTTTTTGGGTGGTTTTCGATTACCATTTCAGTCTCTTTACTTGTGATTGGTCTATTCAGATTCTCTATTTCTTCTTGATTCAGTTTTGGTAGGTTGTATGAGTCTAGGAATTTATCCATTTCTTCTTGATTGTCCAGTTTGTTGGCATATAGTTTTTCATAGTATTCTCTTATAATCCTTTGTATTTCTGTGGAATCCATTGTAGTCTCTCCTCTTTCATTTTTAATTTTATTTGAGCCTTCTCTCTTTCTTTCTTAGTGAGTCTCGCTAAGGGTTTGTCAATTTTTTTTTTTATCTTCTCAAAGAACCAACTCTGTTTCATTGATCTTTTCCACTGCTTTTTTGCTTTCAATTTCATTTATTTCTGCTCTAATTTTTATTGTTTCCCTCCTGCTGAATTTGGGCTTTGTTTGTTGTTATTTTCTAGTTCTGTTAGATGTAGTTTAAGGTTGCTTATTTAGGATTTTTCTTGTTTGTTAAGGTGGGCCTGTATTGCTATGAGTTTCCCTCTCAGGACCACTTTTGCAAATCCCATATGAGTTGGTATGGTATGTTTTCATTTTTGTTTGTCTCCAGATATTTTTTGATTTCTCATTAATCTAATCAATGACCCATTGGTTGTTCAGTAGCTTGCTGTTTAGTCTCCACATCTTTGTCAATTTTCCAGTTTTTTCCTTATGGTTGATTTCTAGTTTCGTAGCCTTATGGTCAGAAAAGATGCTTATTATGATTTCAATCTTCTTAAATTTATAGAGGTTTGCCTTGATTCTCAACATAGGGTCTATCCTTGAGAATGTTGCATGTGCACTTGAGAAGAATATGTATTCTGCTGTTTTTGGGTAGAGTGCTCTGTATATATCTGTTAAGTCCATCTCATCTAGCTTTTCATTTCAGTTTGCTATTTCCTTGTTGAATTTTTGTCTGGATGATCTACCCATTGATGTCAGTGGGGTGTGAGGTCGCCTACTATTATTGTGCTGTTGTTAATATCTCCTTTTAGGCTTGTTAATAGTTGCTTTATATACTTTGGTCCTCCTGTGTTGGGTGCATATATATTTATAAGTGTTATGTCTTCTTGGTGGAGAATCCCTTTTACCATTAAATATTGCCCCTCTTTATCTCTCATTACCCGTTTTATCTTAAAGTCTGCTTTGCCTGATATGAGTATGGCCACACCTGCTTTTTTTGTTTGCCATTAGCTTGGAGTATTGTCTTCCATCCTTTTACTCTGAGCTTGTGTTTATCTTTAGAACTGAGATGTGTTTCCTGGAGGCAGCATATTGTTGGATCTTGTTTTTTAATTCATCCTGACACTCTGTGTCTTTTGATTGGAAAATACAATCCATTTACATTTAGAATGATTATTGATATGTGAGGGCTTGGTGTTGCTACTTTCTCACTCATTTTTCAGATATTGTGCCTTTGCTTTGTTTCTTGTCTGATGTGATTCAGACTACCAATTCAGTTTGGTAGTTCTGTATGATGGTTTTCTGAGTTTTTTCTGTATTTATCGTATGTGTCTCTGCTTTGAATATTATTTTAGTGGTTACCATGAAACTCATATTAAAAATCTTGTAGATGAGATAGTCTATTTTCTGGTGGCCTCTTCTTTCCTTTGTCTAAGTTGATTCTGTCCCGTTTTCCTCTTCTTCTAATTTTTTGTTTTGACAACTTATTCCTGTGTGATGAATTTGTGTTTATAGTGATAAGGTTATGTTTATTTTTGGTATTTTCCTTCTGTTGATCTTTGATATTATAATTGTTTGCTAACCTATTCTGATAGAGAGCTACAATTTATCTGATTTTGTCTACCTATTGTCTCCTTGTACAAAGCTTTGTATCCTCTTTCTCTCTTTTTTTTTTTTCAGGCATGAGGGCTGTCTTGAGCATTTCTTGCAGTGGGGGTCTTGTGGCCATGAATTCCCTTAGCTTTTGTTTATCTGGGATAGTTATTTCTCCATCATATCTGAAGGATATTTTCACTGGATAGAGTATTCTTGGCTGAATGTTTTTATCTTTGAGAATTTTGAATATTTCATTCCACTCTTTCCTAGCCTGTAGAGTGTCTCATGAAAAATCTGCTGAGAGCCTGATTGGAATTCCTCTGTACATTATCTTATTTTCTCTTGCTGCCCATAATATTTTTTCTTGGTCATTAACTTTTGCCAATTTTACCACTATACGTCGTGGAGTTGGCCTTTCTTTGCTGAGGTATTTAGGAGATCTATTAATTTCATTCACTTGAATTTCTAGCTCCTTCCCCAGGTTTGGGAAATTCTCAGCTATTATTTCTTTGAAGAAGCTCTTTGCTCCTTTTTGCCTCTCTTCTCCCTCTAGGATACCTATAATCCTTAAGTTGGATTTCTTAATTGAGTCTGGTATTTCTCAGAGAATTTCTTCATTTCTTTTTAGCCCTAGTTCTGTCTCCTCCTCCATCTGAAGCCTTTCTAGATTCCTATTCTCGATAATACTAATTCCTCCATATTGTCAGCTCTGTTCTTGAGAGATTCCAGATTTTTCTTTATTTCCTCCATTGTGTTTTTCATTTCAACAATTCTGATTGTTTTTTCTTTATGGTTTCAATCTCCTTTGTGAAGAAGCTCCTAATTTCCTTGAATTGTCTGTCCATATTTTCTTGCAATTTGTTGAGCTTTTTCATGATATCTCTTTTGATTTCTCTGTTGTTTAGGTTATAAATTTCTGTCCCTTCCGGGTTGGTTTCTGGATGCTTGTCATTTTCCTTCTGGTCTGGAGATTTAATGTGTTTTTGCATTGTGGTTGAGGGTGTGTTTTTATTTTTCCTCATCCAGAAGATGTCTGGTCATAGATTCCACTTGCTGCCACTAGATGGGGGTCAATAACTGTATTCTGAAACCGCTAAGATATGTGGGCATTCTGGCTGGACTGAAGCACGGGTGGGCTGATGCATGGCTGGGCTGGATCACCTTGCATTTTGGCTGGGTTGCATCACAGCCAGGCCAGGGCTCCATGGGTTAGGGGTGCTGCACACCAGTTGCCAAGCTGTTTCTCTGCTGGGTTGGATCACTGCATGCCTTCTCTGGGCTAAAACACCTCTGAGCTTGGGCGCTGAACTGGGGCACTGAGTATGGCTGAGCCAAGGTTCTGAGGTTGGGCTCTGAGCATGGCTGAACTGGGACGCCAAGGGAGGGGAAGGGGCACTTACTTTTATCTCCCTGGTCCCAGGGACCTCCCGTTCTTCCCTCACTATCTGCTATCCTAGGGTGCTAATTTGGCGAGGACACCCCCACAACTGATCTGCTCCTTCCATGTGGGAGTTCCCCACGTGCTGTGTGGGAATTTAGAGAGCGATGGTTTTCCTGTAGAGGGAAACCCCCTCCCCCTCCTCTCTGACAGCCATGCAGTCTCAGTCTCAGGTCCACTGTCGTTGGGAAAGGAGGGGGGAGCCTTCCTTACCTGCTTCCACTTTTCCTAGGGTTTCCAGCACCTCCACTGTCAGATGTAAGGTTACATGTTTCTCTTAGTATTCGTATGTATAGTTTGAAACACCTCTGTTGATACATGGATGGCCTTTTTCTTGTATCTTAGCAGGAGATAGTTTAGGGGAAAAAGCTCACTCTGCCATGGTGCTGACATCACTCCTCTTGTTCTTCCTTTTTAACTACAAGATTCAGGAAAATCAATATTAAAATACATAGAAATTTGAAGTCTAAACATCATTTTGAAGCACATAGAAAGTATTGCCCCAATTTCTTTTCCCTTGCTCGACCTCCCTCTTCAACATCCAGAGACGCCTAAAGATTTTCAAAGATGGGGACATTCCTTGGTCAACATTTACTGTGAGTCATTTAACTAAAAAACTGTCTCCTTGTATATTTAGTCTATTGCTTTTTAATGTGTTTAAACAACTTTAAAAAGTGCCAAACAACAAATCTAATCATTGTCTGTATGAAATCCTTTAAATAGTAGAGGACAAAAGATGCTACTTTCTCATCTCATGGTTACTTGTTCATCTCTTGATTGTTCAGTTCAATCAGGAATTTTTACCGTGGTACAATTTCTGGTTCCTTGGATTGGGGCACTACTCCCAGGATATGACATTGTGTCCCCAAGGCCCAGAAACTTGTTTCTGACAGTGTCCAGTGTTCACTGAGTCCAATCCCTAGACTGAAGAAGGCAGCAAGTTGAAATGTATTCATTTGTCATAAAAATAAACCTGCTACACAGGCTACAGTATTAATCTTTGGATGATTCCAAATAGTACTGTCTTTGTGTTCAAACTATCTGGAAAACCACATCTCTAATAGAAGTTTATTTATTTATTTACCATGAAAAATTACCATTACAATTACCAGAAACTTTAAAATGCTGTGTGTTGGTATACTTTTTCCAGAGGTGCAGATCTATGTTGAAAAAAAACCCAAACATTATCTAAAGTTTTTGTGAATATGGGTTTATAACTAAGAGAGATAGACAAATTGAGCATTTAATTACTTTAATATAAGCTGTTAATTTTAACAATAATAAGAATTTGAGAAATAGTCTAAACTCTGTGTATAAAACTCCAATCCCCCAACATATACTCTGAGAAAAAGCTCTCTAGGAACAGAGCTCAAATTCTCTTTTACTTGCCACCTGTATATATATGGACTAGGCCTTAGTGACTTATTTATTTTTTATTTTTTGGTTTTTGGTTTGTTATGATTCTAAACTATGTGAGTATATTTATGATTAAACTATTATTTCTTTAGATATATTAATTAAGTTGTAATTAGGCCTTGGAGACTTCTATCTCCTTCAGGTAATCATATATTAGCTATTTAGCTTTGTACTTACATTTTAACTCTTAGTGGGAAATATCGCCTTATTTCTAGGTAGTTGTGAGTGTGTGCTGGGAGAAAATCATTGTTGCGTTAGAGTACTGGGAACATTATAAATAAATAGAATTGTCATTTTTTTTATTATCCTACATATATATCTACCAAAGGAGGTTTAGCTTGTGATTATTATTATTTTCATTTCTAGGAAAAAATAGATATATATTCTGAGCTTATAGTAAATAAAAATTCCTAACTAAATTGTTTGCATTTATACTTTTAAAAGCCATGTCTCCTGTGATCATTACTGGCTTTTATATACAAGGGGAATTTTCTTAGAGCTGTTCATATCTTTGTTTCTATTGAAGTATTCCTAGATCTTTATCCTTTTAACTAGTTTGGTTTTTGTTTTTTGACTTCTTTTTATCTATAAATTTGGAAACATGAGTTCCTTATAGTCATCCATAGTATTGTTAAAATGAGTACAGAAGCTAATAATAAACTTAATTATATATTATCTCAGCCATTGCAGAAAATGCCAAAAATAGAAGTGAAATTAGCTAGAAAAGGTCTGGGAACTAGCCTCTAGTCTAATGTAGTGAATCCTGTGACAAACACAGGAGACCCATAAAATTCTTGAGAAATTTTATACTAGCAGAAACACTGCCAGTTTGGAATGAAAGGGACATAGAGGGTAAGAAATGAATGAAGACTAGTGGACCCTCCCACCCCTCAAATTCTACGTACAGGAAATGGATTGATAAAACTACTCAGGTCAAACAAGTGCTATGTTTCATGAAAAAGGAAGGATGACTCAGAGGGCAGAGCTCTGAAATCCTCAGGGTGGAGCAGCAAGCCATAGAGGATTCTTCTCAGACCTAGAAACCTAGTAGAGTTGGCTCAGTTGGATTTAAAAATTTGGGGGGACATGTGACTCTTTTTACTTTCTATTTCTCCCTTTTTGAACAATATCTATAACCTATAACCTATATCTATCTTAACTTATGCCTGTCCCATGGTTGTATTTTGAAATGAGATAACTTGTTTCTTTGGTTTCACTAGTCCATAGATGGAGAGAGATTTTGCTCCAGAATAGATTACACCCAGAGTTTCATCCACACTGAATGTAGATGATTTAGATGATTAAATTTGAGACTTTCAAGCTGATGAAAGTTAAATGAGAATTTGGACATTCAATTGATGCTGTAATGGGTTGAGACTTTGGGGGATATTGAGATGGGATTGAATATATTTTACATGTGGGACAGACAGTAATCTCTGGGCACAAGAGAGCAGGTTGCCTTATTACCTTTTAGCACGAAGCTTTAGTTGAATAACTTTTACTGAATCCACTGTAAAGTAAATCACATTGTAGTGGAATACCAGTGTACATTACTGTTCATTGTAGGTAATAAAAACCTGTCAACTGTGCAGAGGGCCAAATAATGGCCCCCAAATATGCCCATCCACTGATCCCTAGACTCTGTCAGTATATTAATATACATGGATAAGGGACTTTGCAAATGTGATAAAAGTTAAGGTCCTTGAGATGGGGTGATTATAGTGGATTATCCAGGTGAATACATTTTAATCACAAGAGTTCTTAAAAGTTGAAAAGGAGGGAATAAGGGTAAATCATGGAGATTCGGTGTGATACATTCTTAATACATCATTGCTTACTTTGAAGATGGAGGAAGGAGGCCACATTCCGAGGAATGTGGAAGCTGGGAATGATCCTTAACTCACAACCAGAAAGAAAACTGGGACAACAGTTTTGCCAACTGCCAACAAACAAAACGAGTAGGAAATGCATCCTCCTCCAGAACCTCCAGAAAAGAATGCATCCTGCCAATTCCTTGGGTTTCGTGTTGTGAGACTTGTATCAGACTTCTGACCTAGAGAATTGTAATATAATAAATTTGCTGTGTTAAGCCACTAAATTTGTGGTACCTTATTACATTAGCAATAGAAAATTAACATAGTCTCTAAGAACTGGATCATATTGAACCTACACTGGTCTCTACAAATCATTGATTTCTCTTATGGTTGTCCTCATTTCAGTCTGTTAACCCATATGATAATCTTGTCCAAAATGGGCAATAAGTTTTCCAGTGTTTTGTGCAATACACTTTATTTGCCTAGTGAAAACTGGAACATTTGCTTATCTTCAGCTTTTGTTATTACTTTTCCTTGACCTTGGAGTTCTTACAAGACCGCTAACAAAAAATTGGCAATTCTATACACCCAGTGAAGTACATTGGGGCCTAATTTGTTGAGAAAAATAAATGCACTTTAATTTAGATTCATTTTGTATTCTATCTACTTAACTTAGATTGGTTTCCATATACCATTACTGCTTCAAGTTCTTATCAGGGTAAATATCATTCTGAAACAGGAAAAAAAAAAGCAGAATAAGAGTTGTCATTCAACTTTCCACGATTTTCCACTGTCAGCACCACACCACTTATAATATGCAGTCAGCCTGTTCCTTCCTTGATATTTTTCTTATTCTAAATTTAATCAATAAGTTGATTTTTCCATATGAGTCTTTTTCCATTACGTAATAGGCTTTAGGCATCCTTACAGTGTCATTAGATGTCTCTTCAGCTTTTTAATTTCACTTTTGGAAATATGTGGCTTTTTGAATTTTATTTTTCAATTTTCTTTCAAAATATCAGTTGTGAGTCAATTTTCTTTCAAAATATCAGTTGGATTAGACAGGTTCTTTTACATCTGTATTGGGTTCTTCCTGTGATGGAATTATTCAAAATTTTATAGTCTCAATTTCATGTTTAGAACTTATCTCACTTTATTTGCTAAACTTGTTTTTAACTTCTGTAGGCCCATTTTCATAATTTTTGAGAAGTAAATTTCAAATGCTATTTTCTGGCTGTCTAAAACATAGTATCATTCCATTGTATTCATGATAGTTCTTTCCTTTGTGTATCATTATTTATTAAATGTCCTTCTATTAGAACATGTTAATTATTTAAGTAAAATAAAGCATTAAATTTAGGAGAAGTGATGAACAAAATATTTATAAAAGAAGTTTTGAAGACAGTAAGTTATCCATGCTGCTTACTAGAGTTAAAAACATACAGGGGCCAGTCCAGTGGCATAGTGGTTAGGTTTGTGTGCTCTGCTTCAGTGGCCTGGGGTTCATGAGTTTGGATCCCGGGCACAGACCTATGCACTGCTTATCGAGCCGTGCTGTGGCAGTGTCCCTCGTACAAAAAATAGAGGAAGATCGGGGCAGATCTTAGCTTAGCGACAATCTTCCTTAAGCAAAGAAAAAAAATAAAAACAGGATTGGCAACAGATGTTAGCTCAGGGCCAGTCTTCCTCATGAGAAAAAAAAGAAAAGATAGAATAAGTCTTCTGTATCCAAGGTTCTGCATCGCGGATTCAATCAACTGTGAATCTATGGGCCTAGGTGGTTGCATCTGTAATCAACACGTACAGACTTTTTTTTCTTGTCATTGTTCCCTAAACAATACAGTATAGCAGCTATTTACATAGCATTTACATTGTATTAGGAATTAAAAGTAATCTAGAGATGGGCTGGCCCGGTGGTGTAGTGGTTGGGTTTGCGCATTCCACTTCAGTGGCTCAGGGTTCGCAGGTTCTGATCCCAGGCTCAGACCTACACACTATACTCATCATGCTGTGCTGTGGCGGCATTCCGTATACAAAATAGAGGAAGATGGGCACAGATGTTAGGTCAGAGCTAATCTTCCTCAGCAAAAAGAGGAGGATTGGCAATGGATGTTAGCTCAGGGCCCATCTTTCTCACCAAAAAAAAAAAAAAAAAAAAAAAGTAATCTAGAGATGATTTATAGTATAAGGAAGGATGTGCATAGATTATATGCAAATACTACACCATTTCATATTAGGTACTTGAGCATCTCATATTTTGGTATCTGTGGGGGTCCTGGAACCAATCCCCAGTGGATATTGAGGGACAACTGTATTTCCATTTAAATTTTCAAAGTGTGTTCAAACTTTTCATATGTTCAAACTTTATGTTTTTGTTCTTCCTAGATCTAAAACACTGAAATACATTTTATTTGGTCATGAAACTATTAATGTTATTTACTATTGTAAACCTGTGAAATTTACAGAACTATTTTTTGATTCATCCTGTTAGGTATCTCATGAAAGTATAATATTTGTTGTTCTTGCTGTTGCTGCTGTTCTTGATATTGCATGAAGTCAGCCACTCCTGGAAATATTCTCAGATGTTATTGCAAAATTCTTTTTAAATATTAAATTGTAGAGCAACACAGGGTGGAAATTAGGATTTATTTCCTCTTTTCTAAGAGGTATTAAAAAAAACCCACAAAATTTCAAGGTCATCCAGCAGTTTTTTTTTTTTTTTTTATGTATAATGATATTACCTTCAATGTTAGAAACAGAAATATATGATAGATTAGGAATATAACTATAGTCATATTTTTCAACACCAATGCTATAATAATGTTATAAGACTAGATTAGAGTCATTCATAGAAATATGTATCTTTAAAATTTATATCTATATTTATTTTTACACTAATATAAAGATATTATAGAAACTTGTGTTAAATTTCCATGTCCGTTCAATTTCAGAGGTATTATTGCATATTTTGAATATCTTAATCCATAAACAGTGATGCTAATATGACTGTTAATTGAAAATATTGTCTAACTCTCAGTCAGTTTTTTCTTTGTTTGAACTTACAGGGATTATTTCTCATCTAGTCATTTCTGGTTGCCTCTTGAAAACCCAAAGCTTTATAATAGTCAAAGATAATATCTATTTATTTAAGTCTTGATTTCATGTCAAAAACTGTATCAGTTTTTATACTGAGCTAATTTCCTCAAAATTTACCATGTTTTGGATATTTCATATCCTATATTTGGAATGATTTCTGTTTCTTGCTAGAACAATTCATAAAAGTATCTAATGCAAGAAGAATATCTGTCTTTCTTAGAATGCTATATACATATATTCATGAAGCACTGTATGTGTTAAGGAAAGCAAATTTTCTGCCCAGCCTTTCCTTCTGAGTTCTAAAGAAGTGTGCACAGGCTGGTCAAGATGAGAGACAAGTATATGTTCTTGAAAGGGGTTGTGAGCTCTTCTGTAGACTGAACTTCTAGGAGCTGTGATTCATACGTTATTATCTTTGTATTGTCAGATCAAAAAAACATTTGACACACTAAACAAATGTTGGTTACATTAGCAAATGAATTATTTGTTTTGCTTCTGATTTCCAACTGTCCTTTTAGTGAGCTTTCTAAGGTGTTTGAATGGTCTTTGCACTCCCCCCAAATTTTTTTCTCTTCTCTAAATTGATGAAAAACTTGATAAATGCACAATTATTTCAATTTGCAATTATAGGTAAAGCTCAAGATGCAAATTTGACTAAATGATTTAATATGTAGACATATATTGATTTAAGCATGTTTACATTAAGCTCTATAGAAATAGATATAAGGACAAAAAAGAGGATTGAGGTTTCACACTTTGTAGAGCAGCTCCATTGCTGCGATCTATTGAAAGTCAGCCCTCAACACAAAGGTTTGTAAAAAAAAAAAAAAAAAATTCAGAAAAGAGTGAAAGATAAGGTTTTTTTTAAAAAAGCACAAAAGATGAAATTTGACTATAGCAAATAAAAAATCAGCCTAGTGGTGTAGTGGACAATAACTCCTGCCTGAATATAAACTCTCCTTTTATAGTAGCTGCACAGACACAATATTTATTCCATAATTACATTTACACTAATTTTTGAAATTTGAATTCTATTTTCCAAATATTTTATGATCACTTTGAATATATAAACGCCATTAGAAGTTTATGTGTGCATCATTATGCTTGACATTATTTGAAGAAACATAAACAGATATCAGTTATCATTTCTTCTAAAAATAATACTATATTAGGCATTCTGGGTTCCACTAAGGTAACATAAGGATCTTTCATGAATGCTATAATTACCTGAAATTTGAACTCTTTTAGGAACTCTTGGCCAGCACTATTTGCTGCATGCTTTGTTTAATTTAATAAATTAATCTATGGTTTTAAGGGAAGTCAATTATGTGCAAATAGAAACTGACTATTTTGGAAATCTACAGAGCCTATAATTCCAAAATGGGATATAGATATGTTCATAAGTAGGAGATGTAGGTACGTATGTTTGATGATGGAATAGCCTAAAATAAACCTCCGTATTTGCCAGTTCATGTGCATTAGGCTAAGATGGCATTAACTCATTTTAGCATTCTGAAGTCTAGTCTCGCCAATTCAATTTATTTCCAGATTGCACTAGATACCAACTAAGCACCATTTGGTCTGACAACCAATTGGGAAAAATCAATCCTTTTGAAGTAATGGAGAAGACTATCTTGAAAAAAATAAAATAAAAGGTATAATATCAGTATTTCTACCAGGTGATGCTCTAAAAGATTTTATTTATAGTGAAATATATTTGGGTCACTTCCAGTGATGTGAATTTAGCTTCCTTATTATTCTGAACACTATGGCAGATCTCCTATTTCAAGTGTTGGCTGAATTTTCTTGGTAATATCTTCATAATGATTAAAAGCAGTGGCTCAGTTAATGGGGTTATCAGTACGATTGTAGACGCTGCCAAAATCTTTTGGCTCAAAATCAACTGCTATAACTGTGTTCAGTATCTTTTCATATATATCATGACATGTAAAGGCAGAGAGCAACACCATTAAGATCTAAAATTATAAGGACTATAGAGTATGATTGTACATGCAAAACTTTTATGTACAATTGTTATCTAAGAAGTGAATTATTCTTTCCTGTTTACACATAGCCATCTATTTCTTTTCATATGAATCAAGGATTAAAGTATGTCGGGATATTTGATCTTAAAAATAATCAAATAAATTAACATTTACTTAATTTTATTAAATATTAGAGAGAAATATTTTCTTATTGAACAAACCAGAAAGAGTTACCATAATAATGGATTCTTTTATTTGTTAGCCATTTTTAAGAAAATGAGAAATAAAAATTTAGTTCCCTTAGGTTTTATCAAACATGGGGACATTGGGAACAGAGTCACAGAGGCTTTTCGCCAAGAGCATAGGAGGGAATCATTCCTATTTATGTGATTGATATTTAGGGACCTATCAAGAATAAACATTTTTAAGTCTAAGAAAAAATTGAGACCAGAACCTTTTCAGAAAATGTAGCAGATATTTGTTCACTTTGAGCAAATAGAAAAGCAACGTCTTAGGGGAGATATTGATAATAAGTTAGTTATCTTAATTTTATCTTAGATCATTAGGTTTAATCAAGCTAGTTGCAAGGAAGGAAGCTTTCTTTTTGTGCTCCCTGCTGATCTACTGAATCCTTGTAATCTTTTTTTACGCCACAACTCGGTTGGAATCCTTGTCTGAAGCCATATTACTCGATGCAGGAAAGGGCTTTTAAGAAAATAGGATAATCTTATTCACATTGAATCTTTGAACTTTTTTTCCAAGAGCGAATTATTGATTGTGTCAGCATCCTTCACACTGCATTGCAAAAATTCAACGTGAAACAACAATTCATTCTGTAAAGGAACACAGGACAAGATTGCCCTGTCTCCCACCCCATTAGTACTTTAACATTGGACTGCTTTACCCAGCTGCTTTGACATACAAATCATCCCAACTGGTTTCTAACAATGTAACTGTACTTGTACACTGCCGTCGTATTATTTTATTCCATTACATTCACAAACCTTATTTAGGTATCGAAGCTTGTGACCAGATCTCTTGTTATAAGGTTAATTGGAAAGATAAAGAACATTACCTATCCACGATCTGGTTCAAAACTAGAATTTATTGTAGCTTACATGAGAGACCATTTTTTGTGTGTGAATACAAAGTCAGTAGTAGAGTAAAAAGTTGAGGGCACATAAAATCTGCATTGCAGACAGACAGACATTTTTAAAGGTTATACTTTTCAAGATTTTCTAAAGTATAGGGTCATACTTGGAGTAAATGATCAAGAGAAAACTCCATTTTTGCATTGAAATTTTTATTTGTAATAACTCATGAAACATAGAAAATTAATTAAAACCTATTTCTACATTAAATTATACTGCTCAATGATGGTAATGAAAATCCAAAATAAGTTTTAATTAATTTTTCCAGAAAGGATCCTATGTTTGTCTATTAGTTATGTGTCTACATGTTTTTAAAAATTTAAAAACACTTTATATTCCAGAATTTGAATCACTGCTTCTCAAAGGCCCTTTACGTATTTCCTCTTTATTTAGGACAAAAATTTATTAATGTTTACATATGTTTTTAGTTTTTATAGTAATTCATTATAATTTAACATACTATCATCAATTCTAGCAATGTTTTACAAAAATGAATTATCATATTAATATCCCAGGTGACCTAAGTAACAAAGCTTAACAGAAGTTCCGCTTTCCTCTCATGAAATATATGAAGTCATATTAAAAAAATCAACAGAATTTATAAATATTTCCCAAGAGTTTACTCAGAATGTTCAATATTTAATGGCTAGTTTGAATAAGAAGAGTAAAGATGGAGGTGCTAGTATATGAGCCTTCTTCTAATCAAATAACCATGTGCTTGGTTTTGTAAAATAGAATAAAAGAATTCCAAGGAACACTTTTCACTGCTGTTCAATTGTGTATGTGCTTGTGCTTGCATATGTAAGAAAATGTCAAAGATTCCAAAAACAATGGGTCAAATCAAGAACGTGCTCTTCTTATCAGTAGATAGGATATGCATTCCTGAGACAGCCGACTAATTTTTTTTCAGGAAGTGTAAAAGCTTTATTGGGAAATTAGTCTTTATCTAATTTTTTAATGTAATTTATTTTATTTTAATATTTATTTAAATTTTCAGTACACTTAGTAATATTTAATTTTACTAAAATAAAGTAACATTTAATTTTGTTTTCTATGTGTGATAATACTTTAAAGTGAGTGGGCTACAGCCAAAATGGTATTCAAAATGACTGCTGCCATAAACATGCGATTCTGGCTCAAGGTTCTGTCTGTGATGAGGGGACACAATCTATTTCATTTAATAACATGCTCAACACAGAATTTGCTTAAAAGTTTTAGCCATCTCTCAGGCAAATTTACAGATTTTTATAGTAGGAAAATGTACCATTTCTACTGCAACACCTCTAAAGACAAACTATTGCACAGAACTGTCAGATCCTTTTCAAATATTCTAATGATTTCTCCCCAACTTGTTATTGTGTCACATAAAATCTTAGTTCATTATACTGAATCATAGCTTCTACTAAAGTGACATTTCTCACCACATTCTTACAAGCACCTTAAAAACCTCAGTTTTGGCCTAACCCTCGTGGTCTGTTTTCTTCATACATGATATTCCTTTAATCTGCTCTACATATTTTTTCCATGGATTCTTCTATTATTATTATTATTTTATCTAGAATGTTCATCTATGAGTTGATGTATATCTAAAATAAGATTCAGAAGTCAACAAATCCAAGAAGACTTCTCCTATCAATCTCCTCCCACTTGGATACTCCCTAAATCAGAGCTTGACAGTAGGTGTGAACAATGTTGTACACGTGGATGTGACATAAATGGGTTGCAGCTGTGCTGGGCTATTACTCTTCTCAACACCCATATGAAAATAGTGTGGCCAGAGGTCCTGGCCTAGTCCAGCTTCAAGTTGCCTTCTCTCTATTTTAGTGTGTCATAAACCTCATCATTTTGTACGTGTGCTATGTGAAGAAGTTTTAAACATAGTGCTCTACATACTTAGTCACATGATTTTCATTGAATGTTTAAAAACAATTCTATTTTTCCTAACCCATGTCTTTTATTTCCCTAAATAAAATGTAAAGATTACAAAGGATGGAAATTTGTCTTTTGCACTTTTGTGTATATAGGAAGTTTATAATAAATGCTGTAACCATGGGGGCCCGCCTGGCGGCTTAGCGGTTAGGTTTGCGTGCTCTGCTTCCGTGGCCCAGGGTTCACAGGTTTGGATCCTGGGCGTGGACCGATGCACCGCTTGTCAGGCCATGCTGTGATGGCATCCCATATAAAGTAGAGGAAGATGGGCACGGATGTTAGCCCAGGGCCATCTTCCTCAGCAAAAAGAGGAGGATTGGCAATGGAAATTAGCTCAGGGCTAATCTTCCTCTCTCTCTCTCTCTCTCACACACACACACACAAATCCTGTACTCATTATAGTTGTTAAATACATTTTCATGCCTAATGAATGAAAGAAGATGGGGTAGTGGAAGTGAAACAAAAGCTTCATATTGAACTTTATATTCACAGAAAATATTGGAAATATTTCAGTTATTTGTATGTTTTTCTGACCTGGTGTCACCTGAGCTTAGCAGTATGAGTTGAAAAGTTATTCATAAACGAGGGAGGAAAAATATTCTGCAGTTCAGATTTCTGTGTTTGTGGTTCTTTCTTAAATTGATTTACATAGAGTTAATCCATTTTAAGGTTTTATGATTGGGCATTTTCCTTATTTGGTTTCCTAAAATAGCCACCTAATCATTATCCTACTTTGATAAATTAAAGAATCAGACTTGCCAATTTTCACTTCGTATGTGCAGCCCAAACTAATTTACATTATCAATACAAATTTATTTACCAATTTATGTATTTTTCAGTTTGACCATATACTCCTTCCCTTTTTTAAAGAGAGGGAGCAATTTAATCATGTGAAAAGCCTAACTTCCTAATAACTCTCTTAATCTCCATTATTTTCATATTATTGAATTTATTTTCAAAGATGAAAAAGGAGGTCAGCTGTAAGAACTGAACTGTATCAAGTCTTTTGAAATGCATTTAACACCTTTGTTGGAAATCTCAATAGAGAGACGTATCATTTGGTAGGTATATAAACTGGCATTCTTTCTTTCTCAGCCAGAACTCCAAAATAGTTTTTGTCCTGCTGGTGTGGTTGCTTCCTTTATTCACCAAAAGAAAATTAATTTCAACTATATTTGAAAGAACGGTTGATGTATGGCCACTAACAACTTGGAAGTTTCATGACTTCAGGAGATTTTGTTTGTGCTATGTAGAAGAATTACAAATATGATGTAAGTAGCAATACCTTATACTTTTTCTCTCAAGTCTAGGACAAGAATTGGGAACAGGCTGTTAATCCTTAGCAGAACGTTATACTCAGCCACTATATTTACCAAAGGTGAAGCATGCCAATGAGAAAAAACCTAGAAATGGTATAAAGAACTTTAGACTTGCAGACCTCAACTCTTCTTAGCCGTTCGACACCAATTTAAATGTCTGTTAGCTAGTTAAGAGTGGGGGGAAAAAAAGCAGATTAAGTCAGAGATAAATGAAAGAGTTATCCTCTGATGATTGGGGGGAGAAGCATGTTTCATGAATTGATGCCTTTGATGTTTTGTTGATATTTTGATTTTTTAATGTTTATTTTCGAGGGTTTTTTTTTTTTCAATTAACAGTATGAGTATAATAATCAAGTCTCCACAGTTGCCTTCTGACTGCCTAGGAGTGTGCATTACCAGACCTTGAAATTTTCACTCTTTGTCAAAGAGTTTCTGGTAATAGGAGGTGAAAGAAGGAATTGAAATAATTGTCTATTTATAAATCCTGATTTCTTTTACTTGACCTTTTCTCACTTCTTATTCTTCCCTGTATACCCTCCATCTTCCATCCATCTGCATTTTTATTTTCTTTACATACAACTAGCCATAGTTGGGGGTAAGTGAAAGGGGAGAACCGAAGGGAAAAGAACTGATATTCCACAAAGTATATAGATGGGGCAAAGTACCTGTTTAAAATGGTGGTGGAATGGTGGATATCCTGAATTAAGTTGTTAAAATGGGCAAGAAACTTAAATAAATTCAAAAACAATGAGAATTGAGTACAATTGTTCAAAAGGCTTTACTAATTTGATTTTTTTTAAGTATTGTTTATTTTTAATTGTTTATACATTCATTAATTAATTCCATCAACATTTTATTCAGTGAATATTTATTAAGATCAGTTGTATGCCAGGTATTTTCAAGGTGCTGGAAATAGAATGATAATAAGACAACAGTCCCACAGGAAACTAACATTGTAGTGAGAGCAACTGAAAATAAACAAGTAATAAGTGAACAAATACATAACTAATGATGATAGCTATATGTGCTGTATATTTCAAAAGTTTTATTTTTTACATATCTGCAAAAATTAATTTACAAAAGAACATATTTTAATAATATACTATTTGCAGTATCACTGACAATATTAAATAACTTGGAATAATCTAGGAAACTACACAGCACTATCAAGAGAAAGGATCCTTAGTTAAATGAAGAGAGGCCTTTTTCATGCAACAGATTGTCATTATTCTAAAGATGTAAGTTTTCCCCTTATTAATTTATGCATAAAATGCAGTCACAATCAAAATCTCAAAAAAAGTTAAGTACAACTAAATAAGCTGATTGCAGAATTCACATGTAAGTAGAAAGGACCATGAATAGCTAAGATTTTCTTCAAGAAGGAAACAGGGAGGGAAGATTTACTCTACTTGATATCCAAATTTATAATAAAATTATAGCAATTAAGATACACTGCATGAGGATAGGAAAATAAAAATAACAGAACAGAGGTCCCATAAACAAAGTCAAATACATTGTCAGTTGATTTATGACAATTTGGCTCTGCATAGTAGTGGGAAACAAAACAGCATTTCAATAATTCATTCTGAGACTATTGAGTATCTATAAAGGAAAAATGAAATCTCTGCCTCACACGCTACAGAAAAAAATATTTCCAGATGGATTGTATGTCATCCATATGCATAGTATATCTTCCTGTTTATTTAATTCTTAAAAATCATTGTCAAATTACTCTATTATTTTCATTTAATGAGATCATTTCTAATTTTTGTTTTTTTCACTTTCTCAGTATTAGTTTCACTGCTGTTCTTTGGATTTTTGTTTTCAGGTTTTTCAAGAACGAATTTTTTCTCTCTCCCCTCTCAGCTCATCTTTCTACTGTTTTGTTAGTTTGTTTTTCTTTTACCTTTCTTTTCTATAGCCTCTCCCTAGTCTCTGGTGACACTAGTCAAGAATGGGCTCATGTTTAGGTGGTTCGGTGTTTCCTGCAGTGGTAAGGATAGGGTACTGAACATACAATCGGCTCAACATGGCTTCCTCCAACTCTTATGCAGGCATGCATTCCAGGGACAAGTTGGTTACAGATTTTTTGGGTTTCCTTTATGAGCAGAGGAGATCAACAGCAGCGTCTGGTTTAAAAGTGGTAAGCTTGGTTCCAAATCTGAGTAACCAGAGTCAATTTTATTTCAAAGGAAATAAAACTCTTCTGCTTGTGTGTGGAAGTGGGGTCTGGCAGTGCTGCGGCTGCAGTCCAAGTTACTGCTTTCATTTTCACCCTGAATCTTGGCCACGGAGATATTTATCTTGTGTTTGTTGGCAGCAGCATCTCCGTATTTCTCTCCCAGTCTCTCTCTCTCTCTCTCACAATCTCTCTCTCTCACTTTCGGTCTCTCTCTCGCTGTCTTTTTTTTTTCAGCATCATTGTACTATTCACATGCCTAAGCAGTTTATCAGCTAGCGTTTACCTTCACAGACCTCTATTAAAAAGTGACCCCGATAGAGAAACAGTGTCACTGATCATTCCGTGCAAAATTACAGACTCTGAAATGTTCGTAGAGTTCAAATGAAAAATCTGCGTATCTCAGATGTACTAAAAGATACGTTGTTTTCAGTCTTCTGTTAAAAAGCCAATACTAGTTTGTCCTTTACTTAAGTTTAAAATCTCAAGTGTTTTCTATTGATGTTCCTGCTTTTTGGATACCTCAAATTTGAATATATTGAGTATTTGAATAGTTGAGTATATCAATTATTTCTACAATAGAATTTGACTTGGAATTGCTATTGCATAGAAAATACAGACAACTAATGTAATTTAATTTTTTCAGTATTAATTTGCAGATTGTTTCAAGAAATTATAAATAATGATTAAAGCTCAGCTTTCCTAAACATTATCTATAGATCTAATTATCACTTTAAAATGGGCTAGGTTATAAATATATTTGGGTGGAAAGATATTTAATAACAAGCAATATAAAACTTGAACTGTGGTCATTGTACTCGATTTTCTTTTTAATAAAAGTCTAAAATTTTTAGTTCAATATTTATTATCTTGACAGAAGTTTTCAACTTTTACACTCATTAAGTTACTACAGCAGAGAATCTGAGATAAGCTAATACAGTCATTATCTATTTAGGAATTCTAAGAATAGTGTGTGCATGCTTTCCTTCCTAGAATCATTTGCCATTTCAAGTAGAGCCTTTATTTCATTCTTTATTTTCTAGGACTTCATTATCTATGCTAAGCCTGACATTTTCCAGATTGAAGATATTAAATTTGTCTTTTTCGACCATCTGTGTTAATTTTTGTGCTAAAATCATCACTTATCACTTTGCCCTAATTAAATCCAACTGTACATATCATTCAATGCCCTAATAACTCCTTCTCCGTAATCTTTCCTTGCTCCTTGACAAAACCAAATTGTATCTATGCTGAAAGTGACTCTAGCTCAGTATCTCCAAGATAGATGAGCATGTGCTGTAAAGAGGGAGCTACCTCGAAAAGGGCCCTTTTACCTATCACTTTGACTGAGCTTTTCCATTTTTATCCACTATAAGAAGTTGAACTTCCTCCTCTGCATTTCTAGTGAAATGCATATATACATATAACTATGATCACTTTCAACTTTGCCTGTTTTGCAGTTTGTTGTCGGGTCCTCCTTAGTCATCTTTTATACATTTTACTTTGTTATTGTTGTCTTTTGTGTTCCATCTACTTGACTCACATATCCAAAAGGCCAGGTGCCTGATATTTTAAATTTTATATGTAATTATTTATATTATCATATTTTTATGAAAAGTGTAACTCACTTGTGCAGTGATTGTATCTATTTTATATTTGCTAAAATTTCTAGACAATTAACTCTCTGTAAATAACAGTCAATATTATTCTTGCTCTACCACTGTTGATTCCCAGTCCTTAGAGCTTCTGTCAGAGCACGTTGTTGCTGACTCCCTGCTCTGATATGTAAAGAATCAGTCCTATACCACCACATACTCAAATAATCAACCCTACTGAATTTATTCCGCGTCAAAACTGCATCTCTTTAAATTAAGCATTTTTTAGAACTGCTCCATTCTTGTTTGTATGTTATAAATTTTATTTTTACCTTGCCAAGGCAAAATTGTATCTATGTTGAATGTGACTCAATTTGTGTAGTACACAACCCCCTTTGTTTTTAATTAATAGAATTTCTTTTTCGAGCAGTTTTAGGTTTACAAAGATATTGTGTACAGAGAGTTCCCGTATATCCCCTCCTCCCTGCTATGTCTCCTTTCTCCTTTTATTAACATCTTATATTAGTGTAATATATTTGTTACAATTGAGGAGCCAATACTGATGCATTATTATTAACTAAATCTATAGGTTAACCAAATCTGTAGGTTACATTGGCAAATCTATAGGTTACATAGTTACAAAGGGTTCACTCTTTGTGTTGTACATTCTGTTGTTTTTGAAAATTGTATAATGGCAGGTACTATTACAATATCATACAGAATGGTTTCACTGCCTTAAAAAGGCCCTGTGTTTCACCAATTCATCCTTTCTTTCCTCTCCTGGAGCCCTGGCAGCTACTGATCTTATTACTGAGTCCATGATTTTGCCTTCTCCAGCATGGCGTAAGTTGGAACCATACAGTATGTAGCCTTTTCAGATTGGCTTCATTCACTTAGAGAATCTATGGCGTTTCATGGCTTTATAACTCATTTCTTTTTTATACAGAATAATAAACCACAGTTTGTTTATCCATTCACCTATTGAAGGGCATCTTGGTTGCTTCTAGGTTTTGGCAATTATGAATAAAGCTGCTTTAAATATCCATGTGCAGATTTTTATATGGATTTACATTTTCAACTCTTTTGGGTAAGTATCAAGAGCATGATTGCTGGATCATATGGTAACAGTGTGTTTAGTTTTGTAAGAAACTGACGAACTGTCTTCCAAAGTGGGTGTACCAAACTGGATTTTTAACAGCAGTGAGAGTTCCTGTTGCTCCACATCCTCATTTGGTGGTGTCAGTGTTCCCAGACATTGGACAATTCTGCGGTGTGAAGTGGTATCCCATTGTTGTCTTAATTTGTATTTCACTGATGACATATAATGTTAAGGATCTTTTTCATCTGTTTTTTTGCCATCTGTATATTGTCGGTGAGGTGTCTGTTAAAGTCTTTGGCCCATTTTTTAATTGGGTTGTTTGTTTTCTTATTGTTGAATTTAAAGAGTTCTTTGTACATTTTGAATAACAGTCCTTTATCAGATATGTCTTCTGCAAATATTTTCTCTCAGTCTGTGGCTTGTCTTCTCATTCTCTTGACATTGTCTTTCATAGAGCAAACATTTTCAATTTTAATGAAGTCCAGCTTATCAATTATTTCTTTTGTGGATTGTGCCTTCACTGTTGTATCTAAAAGGTCATCGCCATACCCAAGGTCATGTAGGTTTTCTCTTGTGTTATTTTCTATGGTTTTTATAGTTTTGCATTTTATATTTAGGTTTATGATCCATTTTGAGTTACTTATTGTGAGGGATGTAAAATCTGTTTCCAACTTCATTTCTTTTGCACATGGATGTTCACTTGTTCTGGCACCGTTTGTTGAAAAGACTGTGTTTGTTCCATTGTATTGCTTTTGCTCCTTTGTCAAAGATCAGTTGACTATATTTTGGAGGTCTGCTTCTGGGCTCTCTGTTCTGTTCCATTGATCTATTTGTCTATTCTTTCACCAGTACCCTGCTGTCTTAATTACTTTAGCTTTATAGTAAGTCTTCAATTCAGGTAGTGTTAATCCTCCAACTTTGTTCACCTCTTTCAATATTTTGTTGGCTTTTGGGTCTTTTGCCTCTCCATATAAACTTTAGAATCAGTTTATCAATATCTACAAAATAACTTGCTGGGATTTTGTTTGGAATTGCACTGAATCTATAGATCAAGTTGGAAGAACTGACTTCTGGAAGATATTGAGTCTTCCTATCCATGAACATGGAATATCTCTCCATTATTTAGTTCTTTTTTTATTTCATTCATCAGGATTTTGTAGTTTTTCTCATATAGATCTTCTGCATATTTTGTTAGATTTATTCCTATGTATTTCATTTTTGAGGGTGCTAATGTAAATGTTAATGAGTTTATAATATCAGATTTTTTTCATTGCTTCTTCATTGCTGTTACGTAGGAAAGCAATTGACTTTTATATTAACCTTGTATCCTGTAATCTTGCTATAATTGCTTATTAGTTCCTGGAGTTTTTTTTTGTCAGTTCTTTCAGATTTTCTCCATAGACAATCATGTCATCTGTGAACAAAGCCCTGAGTTTGTCCTAGGTTATCTCATAGAAATTTTATAATTTTACATTTTGTATTTAGGTTGGTGATAGATTTTGAGTTATAATTTGTAAAATATGTAAGTTATGTGTCTAGATACATTTTAAAAAAGTTATCCAAATATTCAAGCTCCATTTGTTGAAATGACTATCCTTTCTCCATTGAATTTCTTCACCAGTACCATGTCTTGATTACGGTAGCCTTATTATAAGTCTAAAAGTCAGGTAGCATCAATCTTCCAATTTTGTTCTTCTCCTTCAATATTGTGTTGGATACTATGGGTCTTTTGCCTTCCATATGAACTTTAGGATCAATTTGTTGATATCTACAAAATAACTTGCTAGGGTCTTGTTTGAGATTATGTAGATCTGTAGATCAAGATTTGTAATAATGGGCATTTATTGGTTTGTCCATTGGACATTAATGGTTTGTAAATAATTGACATTTTAATGATATTGAGTGTTTCAACCTATGACTATGATATGTCATGTGTTTAGGTTGTCTTTGATTCCTTTCATCAGAGTTTTATAGGTTATATAGATAGATCATGAATGTATTTTGTTATATATTTACCTGAGTTTCTTTTTTGGATGCTATTGTAAACGTTATTATGATTTTAATTTTAAATTCTTACTGTTCAGTCCTAGTATGTAATAAAGCAATTTACTTTTGTGTATTAACCTTGTATCCTGCAACCCTCTATAATCACTTATTATTGCCAAGACTTTTCTTTCATTTCTTTGGGATTTTCTAAATGACTTTGTATCATCTGCAAAGACAGTTTTATTTCTTCTTTCCCAAGCTGTATACCTTTATTTTCTTTCCCTTGTCCTATTGCGCTAGCTAGGTTTTCCAGTACCATGTTGAATAAGAGTTGTGAAATGGGACATCATTTCCTTGTTCCTGATCATAGGGGGAAAGTGTTCAGTTTCTCACCATTAAATAGGATGTTAGCTGTGGATTTTATAGATATTCTTTATCAAGTTTAAGAAAGTTCGCTCTAGGGGCCAGCCCAGTGGCATAGCAGTTAAGTTTGCACGCTTGGCTTCTAGCAGGCTGGGGTTCGCAGGTTCAGATCCTGGGTACAGACCAAAGTACTGCTTGTCAAGCCATGCTGTGGGTCCCGTATAAAGTAGAGGAAGATGGGCAGGGATGTTAGCCCAGGGCCAATCTTCCTCAGCAAAAAGAGGAGGATTGGCGATGGATATTAGCTTAGGGCCAGTCTTCTTACACACACAAAAGAAAACTGAAAAAAAAAAAAAAAAACAGAAAGTTCCCTTTGTTTCTAATTCACTGAGAGTTTTTATCAAGTATGTGTGTTGAATTTTGTCCATTCTTTTCCTGAGTTAATCCACATGATTGAATGAGTTTTCTTCTTTAATTAATAATGTGGATTAATTAAATTGTGATTTGTGAATGCTGAAGCAGTCTTGCATATCACTTGGCCATGGTGTATAATTTGTATATGTTGTTGGATTTGGTTTGCTGATAATTTGTTGAGGATTTTGCAAGTATGTTCATGAGATGTATTGGTCTGTAGTTTTTCTTACTAGTAATGTCTTTGGTTTGAGTATTAGGATAATACAGGCCTCATAGAGTAAGCTAGGAAGTGTTCCTTCTGTGTCTATATTCTGGAAGATAGTCTAGAGAATTGGTATCATTATTTTCCTTATATGTTTGGTAGAATTCACTAGTGAAACTATCTGGGCTTGGTGCTTTCTTCTTTGGAATTTTATTAATTATCAATTCAATTTCTTCAATAGATATAAGCATATTCAGATTATTTATTTCTCCTTTGTAGGTGTTTTTGTATTTTGGGTCTTTCAAGGTATTGGGTTTACTTCATCTAAAGTTATCAATTTTATGGACATATGGTTGTTCATAGTATTCTTTATTGTCATTTTAAAGTCCATGGGATCAGTACTGATGATCCCTATTTCATTTCTGATATTAGTAATTTGTGTTTTCTCTCTGATTTTCTTTGTTATTGTGGCTTGAGTTTTCTCAGTTTTATTGATCTTTTCCAAAATCAAATGTAGGTTTCATTGATTTTCTCTATTATTTTCCTGTTTTCAATTTCATTGATTTCTGCTATAATTTTTATTATTTCTTTTCTTCTGCTTGGTTGAGGATTAAATTGCTCTTATTTCTAGTTCCCTAAGGTATTGATTTTAGATCTCTCTTCTTTTCTAACATATGCATTTAATGTTACAATTTTTACTCTAAGCACTATATCCAACAAATTTTGATAAATTGTTTTCATTTTTATGTAGTTGAAAATGTAATTTTAACTTCTATTGAGACTTTTTCCTTGACCCATTTTTTATTTAGAAGGGTGTGGTTTAATCTCAAAATATTTGGGAATGTTCTAGCTATCTTCTATCATTATTTACTTCAGTTTTAATTCCATTGTAATCTAAATAGCATTAGCATGAGAAACTCCTGGGCCCTGCAGTATTAGGGGAACCATGCACTTTCACAGGTTTTACTTCTGATATTCCCACTAGCTTCTTACTGGGAAAAGCCAAGAGATATCTTTTCCTGTTTCTAGTAGGGGAGATGAAGGAAATTGGAAGCTATTGATCATGTTATCTTCCTACAGGGAGTATTTCCTTTGCTTCTTGTGGGAAGTTAGTGCAGGTGCAAATTGACTTAGTCTAATCAATAGCTGAGCCTATTTGAATCTATGCTTACTCTTTGTCAGTACTGGACTATTTCAGGTTCCCCCTTACTGCTATAGCCTAGCTTTGGAAGGTTCCACCAAAAGTCCTTGGTATTTACCAGGTCTGCTTCTCTTTTGTGGACAATACATTCCCAAAGTTTTCATCTCTCCTTGAGTGTAAGGAAAGCTTTACTCAGACTCTTAGCCTCTTAATGACCTTCTTTGACTTGGCAAAGTTTCAAAGAAAAGAGTGTTGCCAAATGCCCTGTATAGTCTCTGGGCTTTTACTCTACAGGATCTTGAGCTCTCAAGTACTTACTACTTTTAAAGCTCCTCTGTGGCTTCTAACACATATTTTTTATGCTTTGTAGGGCCGCACACACAGCTGGGCTAAGGCAGCGGCGTATCTTGCCGAAAAACCAAAGAGATGACCTGGAGACAGCAGGCAAGACATATGGGTTTATTAGGGAGTTACTTACAGGGAAGGTCCAGTGGCGGCAGCCAGCTGGACAGGAGATGTGCACCGCCACCACCCCGAGAGAAGCTTGCTTACGTAGGCAGAGGAACAAAGGCTGCGTGCTTGCCAAGGGGGATCGTCCCTGTATGACCTGCATTCCAAGGACCACAGTCCCCCACTTGCCCCCCAGGGCCTCTGTGATCCCTCAGGCCAAGAGGGTCTTTGTGCTGATTATCCCACGAGAAAACAGCTGGATTGGCCAAGCCCAGGACTGTTATCATCCTGAGTCCTGGCGCATAGCCCAGCCAAGGAGCCTCAAAGACACATGGTTTTTAAAGGGGCACGCCAGCTAGTGCCCCTACATGCTGTATACAACTTTTCTTCTTTGTAGGAATTTTGGTCTGAGAAAGCTTTATACCAGAAAGGAAAGCTTCAGATAACTCTTAGAAGCATATAATTTTAATATGCCAGATTTCTGAATCTCTTTCATAGTCAAAGAATATAATGTTAATACAGAGTACATATTATTTTTACTCAAATAAATGTATTAATGTTTGTCTTAGTCTGCTTGGGCTGCTATAACAAAATACCCTAGACTGGATGGTTTAAGCAACAGCCATCTAGTTCTCACTGTTCTGGAGGCTGGAAGTACAAAATCAAGGTGCTGGCAGATTTGGTTCCCGGTGAGGACCTCCTTCCTAGCCTGCATATGGACATATTCTCCTGTGTGCTCACATGGCCTTTCCTCAGCGGGTGGACATGGAGTGAGAGAGAGCTCTCCTGTCTCTTCCTCTTCTTATAAAGCACTGATTCTCTCATGAGAGCACCACACTCAGGATCTATTATCTCCCACGATCCCTACTTCCAAATACTATCACTTTGGGATTAAAGTTTCCACATAAGAATTTGGGGGGCGGTACACATTCAGTCCATAACAGTATTTATTTAATCATTTCTCTAAGAATTAACTGAGTGCCTAGCCTGTGCCAGGTGTTATCTGTGTTACAGAAGACACAATGGTTAGTCAGATACAAAGAGCCTTTTGTTTCAGAGTTAACCATATTTGAGTTCCAGTAGAAAAAAATGATATTTTAACCTGAGAAAATGTTATATACAGATACTCAGAGGCAAATTTTGTGAAATAAATGAACTCCATCATGGCTAATACATACTCTTAGGGTGGGGATGGGAAATTAGAAAAAATATATATGGCATAAATATCCCCTTGCTCTGTCAGCTGAGAGAGCCTGGAAGCAATGACATCCCAGCCCAGGTCTTTTTTTTTCTAATACCATTCTAAACAAATAAATAATCAGAGTTCCATGGAGAAATGTTTTAGGACTGGGGCAGGAAATATACAAGATTATCATGAAGCATTTTGTAATGCCAGAAAATAAGAAAGTGTTCCAAAATGTATCCACAATGATAGGGGTATGCTAAAGAGACACAGGAGCCAACTGAAAGAGCTCTCAAAAGGACAAAAGTGGAAAAATTTGAGCAAAAAAATAAAGTAGTATTGGATTATAGCCCAAAATACAATATCCGTATCCATAAGTCTATACTTATATCAATAAATGAATACATAAATGAATGAATTGTATAATATATAAAATTCATAAATGAATGATTATATAAATAAATGGAGAAGAATGCTCAAGTAATTTATGCAGATAGTATGTCCACTACGAGGTGGATCATACCTTCCCACTTTATAAGTATGGGCTGCATACAGTGACATCCTTACAAAGAGGATGGAAATTGGGAGGAAAAGAATAACTTTGCAGTGAAGAAACTTGACAAACAGTACCTCAGCCAGGTGATCAAAGTTAACATCAACAGTGATGAGTCCTGTTGATAGTATGCACCCTTGATAAGATGTGATGAAAATAGTACTTTGCCTTTTGGTCTTCCTCCCAAAAACCCATAACTCCAGTCTAACCATGTGTAAAACATCAGACAAATCACAATGAGGCACATTCTACAAAATATCGGACCAGTATTCCTCAAAACCGTGAAGGTCGTCAAAATCAGAGAAACCATCAGAGCCAAGAGTGGACTAGGAGACATGACAACTAAATATAGTGAAGTACCCTGATGAGATCCTGGAACAGAGAAAAGATATTAGGTAAAAACTTAGAAAATTTGAAGACTTTAGTTACTAATAATGTGTCAATATTGGTCCATTAATTGTAACAAATGTAAAGCATACTAATGTAAGATGCTAATAATTGTGGAAACTGAGTATGGAGATGAATGGAAATTCTCTGTACTTCACTACTTTTCTATAAATAAAAAACTATTCTAAAATATGAAGTTTATTAAAAAGATGTTTGCATTTCATCCTAAGAGCAGTAAATTAGTGATTGGAGAGTCAGAATTTTAAAATACCTGTTACCAATTATATGTGAGAGATTTAATAAGGAAAGCAAAGTAGAAATAAAGTTGTAAACGTTAATTTTATAGAGGCACATTTATCTATCTATTTTCTGTTCTCTTTCCTCCCACTCAGTGAAAATATAATACCTATCTTGTTCACTACTGAATCCATTGGGCTAGAGTACTGCCTAAAGTATAATATATTCCCAGTATTTATTAGTGAAATGATAGAATGGTTGTAAAATTAAGGGAGTGCAATAAAGATCCAGTGTGGACGAGGTGAAGAAAGTCCTTGTTGATGAAGAGAATTTGGGAGAATTAGGATTTACGAAGCATATGATTGACAAGCCGTATATGCACACGGGTTAACTTTTATTAGAGACAATGACTATCAACCTGATGCCAACATCTTAAGTGAATTATAAAGGGCTAATCATGAAGTAAGTAGATGATACTGAGCACAACAAAAAGGATAATATTCTTAAAGTAGTTCATCTCAAAAAGTAGGTTTTGAAAGGAGGATAAAAATCCCTGGATTCATATTGGCCTGCATAACTGATGTTTCCCTGTGAATCCACATTTCTGTTGAAAGAAGTAGCGTGTTGCACTGGAATCTATATAATGGATGCAGAGGTGCAGTGGGGCTTAGTAGAAGCTCTTATGTGCTATCCCATAGAGAAAATTTGAAACTTGGCAATAAGAATTGATTATTCTATGTGGAAGAAATGAGGCTAAGTGGTAGGGGATGGTAAGGCTCATATTTTTCTACTCTAACTTGAGTATGAGTTTTGAAGGTTGACACACAAAGAGGAATGGTAAGCCTCTATATTGTGATTAGTTCTTTTTCTTTTCTTTGGCTGACTAATGCGACAAGATAAGACCAGAAGTGCTTTGATTCGGATGAGATCAGCAAGATAAGTCTCTAGAAAATCGTATTACACTTTTATTTGTTTTAAAACAATACCGTATTTCAATTTCAAGACCATACCGATTGAAGTTAAACTTTAATAATCTGATTTGGCTTTTAAGTTAAGTGGCTACATTAGCTCATGACATAGCAAATAAGAAAATATGTATTTTTCTTAATGCTGATGCCAACTTTTTTTAAGGGAGTGACCTCAGGAGAGAACTGGCTCACATGTTAGACTCTCTCCCTCATAAAATAATGTAGCAATGTTCAAAACCCCTGTAAAATAATAATATTGTGAAACTAGATAGTTGTGAACATCTGACAAACATAATGAGGTTGGGACAAAATTGAGGTTTAGTGCTTGTTGCCACTCATATAACAGAAACAAAGGAAGAATTTAGCTGCAAAGGGTTTTTCTACCTGAATCCAGAGAATTATCCCACTTATAGCAGTAGGTATTTGGAGTAAAAGTAGAAATCATGGACAGGGGAAAAACAGAAGAAAACTCTTCTGTTACTCTATTAGTGCCATGAACAGGTATATTTTGTAAGAATAGCCAGCCCCAGTTATCTTTTATTGTGTATGATATGCTAAGTAAAACAGAGATTTATTACCTCAGTTTTTTTAAGGTATCGGGATAGAAGGAAGTATAAAACCACAGTTAAATGTTAGTCATCACAACAAATACAAAGAAAACCAAAACAAAATTGCTCAGCAGGGCTGGCATTATCCTAATATACTTGGTGAGATCTTCACTTCCCAAAAGGTTTGACTTAGGTAGAACAAGCATTCATAAGGGTCAAGAAGCAAGAAATGTAATCGAAAGCAGAAGTGGAAACAGTATATAGAAAACAAACCTCAACCCATCACTTTAATTTGAAGGGACAACAACTAATGTCTTCAATAGTCTTGGTTGTCCACAAAAACAATAAACAGTCTTCTTCTCATAGTCCTTTGCATAAA
Source organism: Tapirus indicus (assembly GCA_031878705.1). Classification (NCBI taxonomy): domain Eukaryota; kingdom Metazoa; phylum Chordata; class Mammalia; order Perissodactyla; family Tapiridae; genus Tapirus; species Tapirus indicus. Next base: position 5,807,040 of record CM062936.1, read on the forward strand.
CCCACAGCCAAGTCTCCTATGATCTAGCAAATACAGCTTTTTAGAAAATATAAACTTTACCCTTCTAATTGGGAAGAAAACATTTGAAGAGAATTCCATATTATCTCTGAAAATACTGAATACCAGGAAAAGAACCTTGTCCTCTTTCACACTCAGAAGAAAAAGGAGGGAGGAAAACAACAGATAGACTTACAAAAAGATTTGGTTTTATAAAGATCATTTTGAAAATATGAGTGGTGTTGTTACCCATAAAAACAGATTTACTTTATAATTAAGAAACTAAACTTTAAAAAACTTCTAAAATATATTTTGTTGAAACTTGGGAAGACCTTAAATTTATCAGAAGGAGAAACTCTCTAAAATTACGAAGGGCTACATTCTGAAGTAAAATTTTTGAGTAAAAATTATGCAGCCTATTTAATAAAGCAGAAAATGGGGAAATTTAGTGAATTAGCTTAAGAATTTTTTAGGTTTCTAAGGAAAATTAAAACAATTATAACTGAGCATATAACTAGTTTATGTGAAAGAGAGAAGAGGTCTAATATACATCTAATAGGAAAGATGGATACGAGTAGTTAACAAGAAAAAATAAAAATAGATGAAAAATATTCAAATTAGAATTGAATTTAAAATTAGAACTACAGTTCAAATTAGAATTTTTCAAATTTAAATTACATTCAAATTAAACATAGATTTCAAATTAGAATTAAAATATTCCAAATAGCATTTCAAACCACTCTAATTTTTAAAAATTAGTAAGTCACTTGCATTATATTTGAGTTTATGGTCCAGTTACTTTATGGCCAACAGCATAAGCTTGCTACATTGTTCATAGGATATTTACTAATGACAACGTGTCATTTGTTCAGTTGTCTGCGACTGTGTGATTATGAGCAAGCAGGTTATGGGCATCTATAATCAGTTTTCTCTGATGCAAGGACCTGAGTCCAGTGGATTTGTCCAGGGCCCATCATACAACATTACAGTTAGGATAGATGCTCACTTCTAGTTATGATATCAGAAAAGCTATTAGTTACAAGAAAAAGCAACATATGTATGGTATTATATAGCAACATAAGGTTTCACTCTTCTAGGGTAAAGACATAAATGATAGAGAATAGACACATAAGTTTGAAGAACTCCAATAATTAGTTAGCCTGCCACTAAGGACTTGTTTCAAGAAATATTTAGTGAGTATTTATTTTCTGCCAGGCATATCATAGGCACTGAAATACAGCACTAAGCAAGAAAACAATTTTACTATCCTCAAGAAACTTTTAAGTAAAGGATAAAAAGAGATTTGGCCAGAGTTGTAGCAGAAAAATCAAGAGAAGGTGACATTGTGTAATCTAGGAGAAAATTGCCAACTCAATCTATGTCATGAAAGTTCAAATGAAGTGAAGATAGTGATGTCCATCAGATTTAGCAAGGTGACCATGATCTCAAACAAGCTGAATAACTTTATTTTATAACCTCTACTGCACGTATAAATCTATGATGTTCTGGGGGGCTAATTATTCCTTACTTCTTGAATAGATATAGAGCAAGACTTATGAATTTTCTAGTAACTCTTATGAAATAAAAAGTCCTTCTGTAATTTTTAGTCTAAAAAACTACCTTAGTTCAGTAATTAATATACCTAATCCAATGTATTAAAACAAATAACTTCAAATTTCACTTGAATTATTGCTTATCCCTTCTATAGCTATAGCCTGCATTGGACAGGCAAACTCTAATGATAAATTCAAGGCATGTTGAACACAGCTTCTTTCGTATTTCTGTGCCAAAATTGTTTCTTCCCCTTCAGTATGCACTATACCGTCTCAGCTTTCCTGGAGAATAAAAAGAAAAAATAACAAATCCAAAATCATAATTGATTTTTTTAAGCATAACTCTTTCAGCAACTGGCAATAGAAACAAAAGAATAGAATCAGTTAGGGATATGGATATTTTGAATGATGTGATTAAAAATATTGACATAAATGACAAATATATTGATCACTTTATTTAATAACTGCATAATATATATCCTTTTCAACTATCCATAGATTAATTATCAAAAGTGATATTATTGGCCCTAGAGGCAAACTGATCAAAATATCATTTGATGTAAATAATGAAGAATATGTTTCTTATCAAAGTAGATTTTGCTAAAATCCAATAACAAAATCATAGCTAGAAAGTGTCCAACTGTTTAAATATTAACTGATATATTTATAAATAACTCATGGCATGAGTCAAAGAAGAAATTACAGTGGAAATTAGAAAATATATTGAACTGAATAATAATAAAAATATGACATACCAAAATTTTTGGAATGCAGCCAAGGCAGTTATTATAGGATGTTTATAGTTTTAAATACTTTATAGTATTATACAGTTTGTAATTTTAAATGCTATAGTTTTTAATTTCTGAATTTTTAAATTTTTATATTAGAAAAGAATGTGGATGTTGATAAAAGTATAAGACAATCACTTATATTTTTTAAAAATGAGAATCATAAAAATAATAATAGGTAGATAACTACAAGTTAATTAGAGAAAAACAAGAAATAGAAAAGAAAAACCAGAGTGATACAGTAACATATCAGAAAACAAGAAGAATATAGGGAATATATTGAAAACCTAAATATGAAAGAATTAACATGAGCTATACCACTCATTAATAATACTGACTTTGTCTTGTTTTAAAATATATAAAGTGACAGAAAAAGAAATCAATTTTCAAATTCTACTTCTGAATAGAATGTTATGGCCCTTCCTCCTGCTTTGTGAAAGTCTAATCTTTGGTTAAATTCTTTATTCTCCTTATAACATGATAAAATAGTGTATGTCAAAAATATTACTAAGCAACATTGCTTATAACATAAATAATTCCTGTTGGTAAATCACATCTAGGATGGGAGGATCTATAATTGAAATATAAATACCGAATGAGATTTTATGCACTTTATTCTTATAACTAGCATATCACTTGTAAACACACTGAAAGCTAGGCATGTGGAACTATTACAGGAGATATTGGCTCCTTTGGAGCATGAGGCCTTTAGACCAGTGACATTTAAGTCAGGCAACCCTTGCACTTTCTTGACAACCAGTACCTCTCCTTGTAACTACGTGGGCATCTGCATTTGAGCTATTTCAAGGACTCTTGCTGTTGAATAGGATCTCCTGACCTCATCCTACTAGAATGCTATTTTTCCTGCCAATATCCTTCTAGGTAAAGTGTTTGAACTTGTGTCTTATGGTAGAGTTGTAAGTCTGATTGTTTAGGAAAAACAGAAAGAACCTGTGTGCATGTTGGCGATGAAGAAGCTTGTGACAGACGATGCTCCTAATAAGAATAACTATAAAAGCTGGATAATTAAACCTACATATTCTTGATGGCACTCATCATAGAGCTACTAAAGCAGTTATTATGATAGGGGTGAAGATTCTGGGGAGGCAGTGAAAACAGGGAGATAGACAGATATTTAGACACTTCATTTTTCTCTGAGGCATTTGCTGATTTGGAGACCAGAACAAGGCATTAAAATTCTGGGCTTTACTCAGGCAGAGGTTAGCTCCTCGAGGACAGAGAGACAAGCAGTCTTTTCTGGTGGTGGTTTAGGATGGAGGGGAAAAAATGGTAATGTGCTTGTCTTCAGATACACAAGTGATTTCTCAAGACAATTGCAAAATTATGAAGGTGACTAGGTTGGAGGTTACACACTGTAAAGATGTATAAATCCTATGCAATATAAATGAAAAGAAAATCATACCTAGCACATAAGAGTAAACGATTTTTCTACCAAAACAAAGAAAAATCTTAAAAGAAGCCAGACACCCACCCCCCCCCGCCAAAAAGACACATTCTTATTAAAGGAGCAACAATTGGATTTACAGCTAATTCTTAACAGAAATTATGGAAATCACAGTAAATGGAATGCCTTCTCCAAAGTGCTAAAATTAAATAAGTGAATATGTCATTCAATAATGAAGGGAAATAAAGATATTTTTAGAAAAAGAAGGAATGAGAGGACCATTAGCAGGCATGTAATAAAAGAAATACTAAAAATTTTCAAGCAAAGAAGGATTCTATAGGGAAACTCTTAATTATAAGAAGGAATAAAATTATGAAGAATAAATATTGCTGTAAATATAAATAAAAATTTACCATTAAAATAAAAATAACAATGACCTATTAGGGTTAAAATATATATCAAATTAAAAACCATAGAAGGAAGGGAACAAAGTTAAGAACTGGCACATAAGTTTAAATGTTCTAAATTTCTAGAATGGTGAAAATAACAATTTGTATTTAATAATTTAAGGATGTAATTTTGTAATCTCTAAGGTAACCATTAAAAAAAGTAAAACAATGAAAGTATACAATTTAATAGAGGAATATAAATAATTTTAAAAATATACAACTAATCACAAAAAAAGCAGGAACTCAGAAAAACAGTAATATAACAGCAGTAGATGAAATAGAACACAAACAGCAAGATTGTGAAAATGAATCCACTTGTGTCAACAATCACATTAACTGTTAATTAACCAAATATCCAATTAAAAGACTTAAGATTTTTATACTGAATACTCCACCTTGTCTTTCTCCTCCTTATAATAATAATAATAATAATAATTAAAGAAAAAGAGTTGTAATCTGACTAGGAGATGCCTTATAACATGATTTGGGTGATGGTAACATGAGTATATTCATATTTAAAATTTGGTGAGCTATCACTTATTTTTTTGTGGACTAACAAGCAGGTGGTTATACCTCAATACCTTCTTTTAATGCAATGAGTTAAGAATACGCAAGACAATACTGAAAAATTTTGAAATTGGAGAATTACCACAAGATATCAAGCAAAAATAATTATAAAGCTATAATAATTAAGTACTGTAATATTGATTCAAGGACAGGGAAATGTGAAAACCAAAATGAGAAGGCTTTTAAAAGAACTTATCATTAAATTTGTATTTTAAAATATATTAGTCTGTAATGTTAGAGGCCAAGAAAATGTAGAGTTGTGATGAGGAGTGGACTGGGAAAGGTTTTGTATTATTACTAAAATTCTTTTTTTTAATGTGGGTTTTGGTTATTTTTGATGTAGGTTATTTTGTTCTATAATAATTATTCTAGCTGTCAATTTGTCATGTGTGCATTTTTCTATATGCACTTACGTTAAACGTCAATAAAATGTTTATCCAAAAAATAAATTGTCGTCTCTTTATAAAAGACACACTACGCAAATGACAAACTTTGAAATTTTTTCAAATATATATTATCAAATATATTCCAAGGCAATTTTCAGATGAAAAGCAAGGGTGACAATATTAATATAGAATTATAAATTAAAGCAAAAATCATAAAATAGTTAAAGGGGCTAGTGGATTCTGTGAAGCTTCACTCAGATCCCCTCTTCACTGCCAACCCATCTTTCCCACAGTTGCTATGGATGTCATTTTCTAACTTCTCACATCTGGGTTCCTCATTGGAAATTGCCTTAGCTGCAGGGGATTGCTTTGCCCAATTATGTTTATTCCTGGAGGACATCCAGTGGCCAATGACTGTAATTAAGGTATATAAATGCCTAACCCCCTTGTCTCAATATGGGACAACCCTGAAGGGACACCCCAGGTCCAGAGCACCTTCCAGATTGGCTGAGGCCTCTGCTACAATTACATTGTGAGTTCATGTCCCTCTTGACCCAGGGTGCCACTCTCACTTCCATATAGGCATACCACCTGAGAACAGTCCCCTGTAAGCGTTCTGTACAGAATCATTCATCTCAGAAACTGCTTTAGGGAACCCATGCTAAGGTAAGGAGTGAGTATTTACATGAATTTTTTATTTATTTACTTATTTTTTGTGAGGAAGACCAGCCCTGAGCTAACATCTGTTGCTAGTCCTCCTCTTTTTGCTGAGGAAGACTGGCCCTGGGCTAACATCCGTGCCCAACTTCCTCTACTTTATATGGGATGCTGCCATGGCATGGCTGACAAGCAGTGCGTCAGCAGGCGCCCGGGATCCGAACCCACGAACCCCGGGCTGCCAAGCGCGAACTAGACCGCTGCACCACTGGGCCGGCCCCTTTACATGACTTTTGAGTGTGCCAAATAGATAGGACCCTGCTATGTCACAGGAATCTTGAACCAATTGAGAAAGATAGTCAATTGATGGATACCAGAATATCAGCTTTATTACTGGTGAGCTGTTGGAAGATATGATTTATAAGTACAACAGGAATGGGCAATCTGGATTACACTGATTTACTCTCAGCACCCTCTCCCCTTAACTCACCAGTTATAGACAGTGTAGGAAATGCACAGTTACCCACACACAAGGCTCATCATTGCAAATGTGTTGTAAAGGCAAAGACCCTCTCTGAAGGCAGCCTGGCTTTTAAGGAGGAAAGAGAGGAAGATGCAGAACTGCTTATGCCAAGTTCCTTAATCCAAACTCACTAATGAAGTATCCCACGCACTATGGAGAAGGCATGAGGGAAGCAGGAAGAGAAGACTGGGATGTTTCCCTAAGGGAAATGTTTTCTTCCCTAACACTGTTGATAAAGATACAAGCAACGATGATATAATGTGCTTATTTGAGGAGGACTGCTATGGCATTGAGGTAGATTTGTTCATTTGTCCGTTCACTCCTTCAATCAAAAATGTTTATTGAATGTCCTCTATACGTCAGGCACTAGGAGCTATCGATACAGTTCTTGAATTTAGGGATAAGTCCTACTGGAATGAAAGCTACACAAGGATTGATATATTGATCAGTTTTTTTTCCTGTGAGGAGCTCAATAAATATTTGCTGAATTAATAAATGAAAACTTTAAGGAAAAATAATCTTTTTAAAAATATAATTTTGATGAAACTTTAGAAATACTTTTTTCAACTTTTACCAGAGGAAGTAGATAAAGAAAATTAAAAAGGGATCACTTATGTAATTAATAAAGCCATCATAAAATGTCATAATTTTGTATATAGAAATTGAAAGTTTTCTGTTGAAAATAAAACATTTATGAACACTGATTTCCCACATAGAAAAGCAGATGTCTCTCTATATGAAAAAGTACCAATTGTATTCCACATTTTCTGATTAAAATGGCAGAGTTCCTTAAACTGAACAGAAAAATTCATGAGAAAAACACGTGCCCAAATATACATACACACGTATCCCACAGATACATAAAAAAATAATATTTTTTTAGAAGTGAAGTGAATGGGAGTAAAAAAATTCATTCTCCTCAAAATATCTTTAAAGGCAAAAACTAAGCTTGTTTATATGCTCTACTTTACAATATATTAACTATAGCACTTCATTAACATTTATGTGATATAATCAAAGCTGTAGTCAGAGAAAAACTTGTAAGATTATGTATTTTCATTCAATAAACAACCATATTATGAAAAATAAACTTGCTTTTCAGCTCAATAAAGAAGAAAAAGAGAAACATGGAGAAAGGCAATTGCAACAGTAAAAGTCCTAGGGAGGAGGTATAGAAGAAATAAATACCATCATAGGAAAAAACATGAATGATGAATAAATGCAAGAATTAAAAAAAATGATCCTAGTACTTAGCAAGGCAAATAAAAACAGACGGTGTTTATACCCTAAGAATGAGAATGAGGCTTTATCAGCATATACAGGGAAAATTACAAACACAAAGGAATAGTGAATGATATATATAAGTAAGTAAGTATAACATATCTTAAAATTTCCATTCAAACAATGGACATTCATACTATCAAAGTTGATTCTGGAAAGAGTAGAAGTATTGTTTAAATCGATTAATAATTTTGGAGACATTGATGAAGTAGGTAAAGAACCTCCCACCATAGAATGTACCTTCCCCAAATTGATTGATGTGTGAATAAAATCAAATGTGAAAGGCCTAGACGAGACTAAGTGATTTAAAATCTTCCAGAGTCCAGGGATAGAAGGAATATGTTTATTACTTGTAGGAAGTTAGTATCTTTGTGACACCAAAACCTGAAAAAAGAGAACCACAAAGGAATCACATACCATTACCACCTTGCAATATACGTGTGAATTCTTCAATAAAATGTCAGCATTAAAATACCCCAATGTATTGGAATAATGTAAATCACCACCTAGATTTATAATGTGAAAACAGGGGTTGTTTAACATTAAAATATTTTGGATCTAATATAAGTGATAATCTTGATGTTTAGTGTCCTGCAGAAAAGGTCCCAGTGACTATCAAGAGGGTAGACTAACAACACTCTAACATGTCTTAGAAGTGATAATGCAGCTTAGTTTGACTTAGGAACCAAATACCTAATAAGCCTCTCAGAATATTTGGGTCACTTTAGACATTACATAGATTCATTCAACTAAAGTTATACTATCCCTTCACTAGTTCTGAGCCAAAACAGATGTCTTTTAATGTGGAAGTTCCTTCACAGAAAAAAGTTCCATAAGTTACTAGTTTGAGAACTAAACTAGAATTTTCACACAGCCCTTGCTTAATTAATTAATTCTAACCTTACCTCCCAACTGACTACATTCTTCAAGGTTGTAAATTATTTCTGTATTTTCATACCCATATATTACTTAGTCTTTCTTTTACTTATCTTCTGCTTTTGATACCATTGATCTTACATTTTTATTTTGCTAATGTTTATTGTTTAGTGATTATAAAATTTCCATATTTTCATAATAGATGATTTAGAAAAATTTTAAAATTACATAAAAATAAATTTTATTTTATATTTTACTTTTATTTTCATCTTCTGTATTGAGTCTTTGTGTATACTCAAGGCTTTAAATTGAGACCACAAAAAGGCCACATCCTAGTTGTAATTGCTGTACCCTAGAAGTAAAGTTCTCACACTAGGAGGAAAGTCAAAATTAAATAGTCCAGACCTAAGAAGGTATGAAAGAAAACCTTGATATAATCAAGTTATTCAACAGCCTACAAAGAATAAAATATATTGAGACACACATCTCCTATAATCATTAGATTTATCAGAGAGGAACTTTGAAATAACTGTAATTCAGACAAGATGTTTAGAAATAGTGGAAAACAGAGAAAATTAATGAAAAGATGGAGACTTTTTTTTCTTTTTACTGAGAAAGATTCCCCCTGAGCTAACATCTGTGCCAGTCTTCCTCTATTTTGTACGTGGGTCACCATCACAGCATGACTGATGAGTGGTGTAGGTCTGTGCCCAGGATCCAAACCTGTGAACCCAAGCCACCAAAATGGAGCATACTGAACTTAACCACTAGGCCACAGGGCCATTCCCATGATAGAGACTTTTGAAGGGGGATTGGAATATAGAAGGAGGAATCAAATGTATATATGTATATATATATATATACATATATATATATATAGATGTGTATGTGTGTATATATACACATATGGTATAGTTTTCCCCAAACAGAGCAAATTATGTGATTCTAAATACACATGTGAAATTACACAAGTTATTTCTTCTTCTTGAAAAGTAAACATTTTAGTTTTGATTATAAATATTATCTTAGATGTCAATCATAAACTTTTCTTCTTAGCTTCCTGCCATTGGTTTAAAGTTGAAAATAAATGGAATAAGATTACATGGCCAATATAAATTACTAAAACAAAAGTAAATATATCTTTAATGTTGACATTTTCTGGACCAATTTTAGGGTTTCAAAAATCTCACTGTTAGAAGTGAGAATTTGTAGTATTTTGGTCATAATAAAAATCTGATTATTAATTTGTTTAACAAAATAGTTTGATCAAAGTTAGAGACAATAAAATTTTTTTTACTGGGGTTAAGAGTGTCTTCTAGGGGCTGGCCTGATTGTGTAGTGGTTGGTCTGTGTGCTCTGCTGTGGCAGCCCAGGGTTCACAGGTTTGGATCCTGGGTGTGGACCTACACTCCACTTATCAAGCCATTCTGTGGCAGCATCCCACATGCAAAGTAGAGGAAGACTGGCACATATGTTAGCTCAGGGACAATCTTCCTCAAGCAAAAAGAGGAGGATTGGCAACAGATGTTAGCTCAGGGCCAATCTTCCTCATTGAAAAAAAAAAGTCTTCTAGTTTCATTACAGTTGCAGGTAAAGCAATTGCCATAGAACAATTATAATCATAAATTTTTTCACTAAACAAATTATTTTTTAGTTTTATTAATTAACTTCACTTAGCACATTCCAGATGGGTGAAGTATTTATTTAGAAGCAGCACTTTCCAATTTCTCTCAAGCAAGTAGATATATACTAAAATCTTATATGGCAAGGTAGCTTTTTTTTGGTTGCAGACTGTTTCAGTATTTCTTGACAACATTATTTTAAAAAGAAAGGGATATGCTGTGTTTGCTTTTTGGGGGGAGCAATTTTTGGAGATTTAAAGTAATAAGGGGATTAGGCCACATTTTCACATTTTAACTAGTAATCATGGAATTTCTGGGTGAGTATGAGAGTTTCTACCATGGGAAGAATCCTTAATAGGCTGAGGAACTGAGGTACTGTGATCAAGATAGGTAATCTATATTCAGAAGACAGATCAATCCCAGTGAGAATATTTTGCTATACTTTCGAGTGCAAAGACGTCAGATGAAATCAACTTGCCACCCAGTGGCTGATTGGTTTCCTTGAGGAATGGCACTCTGTTGAATCTCCAGTGTTGTGCTCTAATGTAGAAAGATTGAACATTAGCAGTGGCATTAGTTAAACCATCCTTTGTGAGAAGAAGCCCTTGGTGTTGGGCTACTGCATAGACTCCAGCCTTGCAACCTGGCTGCTGTGTTCATAGGGACTTTGGACAAACACTGAGATGAAGGACAGAGGATGGTTCTCCTCCAGTTGGCAAGTTATTCTGCCAACCTGGTGACCTCTGGGATGAGCCAAGGGAATATGGATGCGGCACCAGTAGTGTCTGCTATACCTATTGTCCTGAAGTAAGTCACACCAAAATCTATGTGCATACTTCTTAGAAAGATACATTTCACATTATTGTAAAAACTTGAGCCTGTATTGCTGACAGAATTCCTCTGACAAACAAGTGTTCAGATGTTTTGCTCGCTTGCTGTTTAATGTTACTGCTGAAGTTCAGAAGAGACCTTTGGATCGATCTTGCTGTATAGAAGGTAATGAGTAGCATTTTAATCTCTAGGCTCATTGAATATGTGAGACTTTTGCTACATTCCCTATTTTAAAGTATGAAAATTATGTCTAGGTCAAAGAAAGACACCATCTACATAGGTTCTGTAGGATACCTCAAGGAGTGTGGCAGAATGGCTCTATGATTCTGTCTCAGATAAATCCAGTAGTGGGTTAGCTCCTCTAATTCTCTGATATGGTTGTGAGAACAGGCTTAATTTTTAATATCTTATCTACAACTTGCCATTTAGGGGTCCTTATCACCTTCCTGTCTATTGCCATCCAGTCCACCTGTTCTATGCTCTAGGATCTGTGTCTTCCTTCTAAGAAGAAATACTTGCATTACACACAACTTTCCACATGTGTTTCAGGGGGTTCCTTCCTGGTTTATATTATTTATTAGATTAACTTTTGTTTTCTCCATTACCTCTGATTAGATTAATTCAGATGGTTACTTCTCATAGTTGTTCAAATGTCCAGTATTTACTTTTTATTACCCCTATGCAGACTAAATTTACATATTCCAAAATGACAAGCTTCCTTTATTGTCCCAAGCAGACAAAATCAGGCAGCTGCTGCAGGCTTCCAAATGCTGTGTACAAATCCCGATCTCAATTCTCACTGCCGTTCACTCACTCACTCACTCTAGGATAATAAGGCAGTCCTTCATGTGAAGTTCAATCCACATGGCTCTAGGTCCTTATGTAATCTTTAGAGTAGGATATGGAAAATTTTGCATAACTTGGCGTGTCTCTTTCTACTTATGAATCTTTTCATTTTTGGATCTGTCTCTACTGTGACAAACTTTAACTATATTCCCCTGAATTTTTATGGCTGTTGAAAGAGGAATAAAACACTCATAGATATACAAACACACGTGTTGATTTTGCTAGTGATTTTTTTAAATTGCTATGTTTTGTGGACTAACATGAATAATGTCAATTAAGTATGATTCTTTTCTTATAACATCCAGTCTTATAATAATAAATCTCAGGGAAAAAGGGGGATTTGAAATCTCACAAATATTTCTAAAATCTCTCTTCCAGGAACCTATGATGACTTCTCTGAGCCCACCTTTAAATCTTTACCTAAACTGTTGTATCAGTTATCCATGTAAAAATATAATTGAAGTGCATTCAAGGGAATGAGCTCTGACAAATTTTTGGTTGGGACCTGCTTCAAACTAGCCAAAACATGGTGAGGGAAGAGAGAAGAAACAAGCAAACCATCAGACGAGAAGACAGGAAGACCTGGTAGAACATGCTCCAAGTGTGGAAGAGAACAGCTCTCAGTGGTGTCATGAACAGAGTCTAACAGTCTTGACATCTATTTTCAGGCTGGGACTAGCAGTCACTTCCATGCATTACTGTAGTTAGAGGAATATTAGAGACTATCTCTGCATTTATTTCATTCTTAGTAATGAAGAAATGTTCAATGGCCATTCTCTGATCAAAACTTGCAAATTTGTTGTTATTGTCCAGAAATAATGCACTTGCCCATTTCTAAACAAGTCATATGACCACTCCTCTAGTAAACAATGGTACCTTAATGGAGCTACCATAACTAACTTAGATGAACCAATTGAGGTCAAATAAAATAGAAGCCCAATCTTGCCTGCATACTTTAAACTGATTTCTTTCAAAATATAAGTAAGCTATTTGAATATTTATAATGGCAAACGTTGTAAACTCTCATTAGATTAGTTAATTTATTTCATTTAATCAAAAATTTTCCCCAGTTTTATTGAGTTAGAATTGACATATTGTGTTAGTTTAAGGTGTACAACATGATGATTTGATATATACATTTACTGTAAATGAAACAATCGATTTTAGTAGATCAACATTTACTTAATCTTAATAGTAGATTCTCTCTGTCTTCCGAAATTTATGCTGTTTTTCTTATTGCATTAGACAAAACTTCAATAAAATATTAAAAAATAGGGCTGATAAGCACTATTAGGACTCATTTGCAACTGAAGAAAGTCCAGTTCAAATTAACTTACATCTAAAAGAAAACAAATAAGTAAAATTAACCAGCTCTTGACTAAAATTCCAGAGGAAGGACTGACTTCAGACATGACTAAAACTATAACCTCAAAATATGTTCTTTCCACATCTCAACTCTGCTTTTATTTGCACGCTGCCCTCATTCTTTCCTACAACAAATGAATTGTTTCATTGGGCCCGGAAGGATAGATGTCAGCCACTTCAATTTATAACATCCATTCAGCTTCTAATCCAAAGCTGGGGAAAATCTGTTCTGATAACTCTGGTATAAATGCCCCCGAGAATGTGCTGATTGGCCCCACTTGGGTTAAGTGTCATTCTTGCATCAGTCGCTGTGTCTGGGACACTGATGGACTTTTACTGATCAAATCTGGGTCATATATTCACCACAGAAGACAAGGAAAATAGCCTCACATAAATCACATGGAATATGAGAGAGCTGGTTCATTCTCAAATGGAAATGTATTAGGTAGGCTATGCAATATGTCAGTAAAAAGTAAACCATATATTTTTGTGGACTAGCAAAATAACAGTCCATTGCTTCCTTACATTATTACCCAATATGATTAGTGGTGGTGGTGGTCGTGGAGGGTCTTCTTCCAGCAGTGACTCAGAGACCTAGGATCCTTTCATATTGTGAATGTGGTATCTTCCACAAATGGCTTAACATCTCTGGATAGTCCAGGTGGAAGCCAGGGAGAAAGAGAAAGTGAGGAAAAGATAAACTTGAATTGGCATGAATGTGACAGGTCACTTATGCTTATATTTCACTAGTAAGAACTAATCACATGGACCCACATGGATACATTGTGACTAGAAACACAGTTTAGCTCTGTACTCAGGAAGAAGAAATGTGTTTGCTAATGACAAAACCAGGGTCTTCCATAGGAGTTGTCCGTCAAACTTTGTCTGTTCAATACATTACCAGCCCAATTATGTTCTTCACCTTATTGAAAAATTTATGTTCTTCACCTTATTGGAAAATTTGCTAACAGTTTACAATTAAATACTATATTGTATGGTAATTTGAAATAATTATATATTATGGAAAGGAAGTAATCTTTTTGCATCCGTAATTTATTGTGTAACAAACTCCAACATTTAGTGGTTTTAACATCATGATTTATTCTTTCTCATGACTCTGTGGGTGGGCAATCTGGGTGGCTCTTCTGCTGGTCTCCACTGGGATTGTGTGTGGATACAGTCATCTGACATCTTAACTGAGAGTGAAAGGTCCAAGATGGCAGGTAGTGCAGGATGCTGGCTGAGCTGTGCTCAGTTTCTTTCCTTGGGATCTCTTATTCTCCAGTAGACAAAATGATCTTCTGCACAGATTGGTCATCTCAGGGTTATGAGACAGTGAAAGCAGAAGATGCAAGGCCTCTTAAGGTCTAGAGTCCCAAACTTATATACAATTTTTACTACATTTTATTGGTGAAAGGAAGTCAAAAGTCCAGCATCGATTCAAAATTGTAGAGTAATAAGAACATTGCTTGATGAGAAAAGCAGTGATGTCACATTGAAGAGGATAGATGCAGTGAAAAGTGATCCATTGGTGGCTTTTATGATTTTGTTATTTTACTTTGAATCAATATCAGAAATATGTGTTGAGTATTATCAAATAATTTTCTGCAATAATAAAATTTATAGTATTCTTACCTAACCTCCATGAGAGAATGCCTATGTTGATGCAGCCTCTAAAAATACAAGCATACCTTGTTCTGTTGCATTTTGCTTTATTGCGCTTTGCAGACATTCTATTTTATACAAATTGAAGGTTTATGGCAACCCTGCATTGAGCAAGTCTATCAGTGCCATTTTTCCAACATCATTTGCTCACTTTTTTCTCACACTTTGGTAATTCTTCCAATATTTCAAACGTTTTCATTATTACTATCTTTGTTATGGTGATCTGTGATCAGTGATCTGTGATGTTACTATTGTAATTGTTTTGGGGCATCACAAACTACACTCATATAAGACAATGAACTTCATTGATAAATGTTGTGTATGTTCTTCCTGTTCCGCTGACCCATTCCCCCATCTCTCTCCCTCTCCTCAAGCTTCTCTATTCCCTGAGACACAACAATATTGAAATTAGGTCACTTAATAACCCTACAGTGTCCTCTAAGTATTCAAGTGAAAGGAAGAGTTGCACTTCCTGCACTTTAAGTCTAAAGCTGGAAATGACTAAGCTTAGTGAGTAAGGCATGTTGAAAGCCAAGATAGACCAAAAGCTAGGCCTCTTGCACCAAACAATTAGCCAAGTTGTGAATGCAAAGGGAAAGTTCTTGTAGGAAATTAAAAGTGCTACCCCAGTGAACACATGAATGCTAAGAAAGCAAAACAACCTTATTGCTGTTGTGGAGAAAGTTTTAGGGGTCTGGATAGAAGATCGAGTAAGCCACAACATTCCTAAGTCAAAGCCTAATCCAGAGCAAGGCCCTAACTCTTCAATTCTATGAAGGCTGAGACAGGTGAGGAAGCTGCAGAAGAAAAATTTGAAGCTGGGAGAGGTTGGTTCATGAGGTTAAAGGAAAGAAACCGTCTCCATGACATCAAAGTGCAAGCAGCAGGTGCTGATTAGAAGCTACAGCAAGTTATCCAGAAGATCTAGCTAAGATAATTCATGAAAGTGGCTCCACTAAACAACAGATTTTTAATGTAGATGAAACAGCCTTCTGTTGGAAGAAGATGCCATCTAGGACTTTCACAGCTAGAGAGGAAAAGCTAATGCTTTGCTTCAAAGCTTCAAAGAACAGGGTAACTTTCTCGTTAGAGGCTAACGTAGCTGGTGACTTTAAGTTGAAGCCAGTGCTCATTTACTGTTCTGAGAATCCTAGGGCCCTGAAGAATCATGTAAATCTACTTTTCCTGTGCTCTATAAATGGAACAACAAAGTCTGAATTACAGCACATCTGTTTACTACATGGTTTACTGATTCTTTTAAGCCCATATTGAGACATACTGCTCAGAGGAAAAAAAAAAAAAGATTCATTTCAAAATATTACTGCTTATTGGTAATGCATCTGGTTACCCAAGAGTCCTCATGGAGATGTATAACAGGATTAATGTTGCTTTCATGCCTGGTAACACCACATCTCTTCTGCAGTCCATGGATTAAGGAGTAATTTCAACTTTCAAGTCTTTTTAATTAAGAAATACCTTTCGTAAGGCTATCTCTGTCATAGGTAGTGATTTCTCTGATGAAACTGGGCAAAGTAAATGGAATACCTTCTGGAAAGGATTCATCATTCGAGATGCCATTAATAACATTCGTGATTTATGGGAAGAGGTCAAAATATCAACATTAACAGGAATTTGGAAGAAGTTGATTCCAACGTTAATGGGTGAATTTGAGGGGTTTAGTAACTGCAGATGTGGTAGAAATAGCAAGAGAACTAGAATTAGAAGTGGAGTCTGAAGATGTGACTGAATTGCAATTTCATGATAAATCTGTAATGGATGAGGAATTGCTTGTTATGAATGAGCAAAGAAAGTGGTTTGTTGAAATGGAATCTTCTGGTGAAGATGCTGTGGAGATTGTTGAAATGACAGCAACAGATTTAGAATATTGCATAAACTTATTTGATAAAGCAGTGGCAGGGTTTGAGAGAATTGACTCCAATTTTGAAAGAAGTTCTACTGTGGGTAAAATGTCTTCAAACAGCATCACATGCTACAGAGAAATTGTCTGTGAAAGGAATAATCAATTGATGCAACAAACTTTACTATTTTCTTATTTTAAGAAATTGTTGCAGCCACCCCAACCCTCAGCAACCACCACTCTGATCAGTCAGCAGCATCAACATCGAGGCAAGACACTCTGTCAGCAAAAAGATTACAACTCACTGAAGGCTCAGATGATGGTTAGCAATTTTTAGCAATAAAGTATTTTTTAATTAATGTATGCACTTTTTATAGGCATAATGCTATTGCACACTTAATAGACTATGGTATAGTGAAAACAAAACTTTTATATGTTCTAGGAAACCAGAAAATTCATGTGACCAGCTTTATTGCAATATCCACTTTATTGTAGTGGTCTGGAACTGAACCCACAATATCTCTGAGGTATGCCTGTACAATAGTCTATATTCTTAAAGAGAAACACCTTTTTAAGCAGCAGTATAAAAATAATGACTGAGAATATTGATTCTGGACAAGAAAATGTTTCTGTATCCTCTTTGCTTTATTTACTAACAGTGCAATGTTGAGAGAGGGTCTTTTTTGACTATTTTTTTAGAGCAGTTTCAGGTTAACTGCAAAACTGAGAGGAAGATACATAGATTTCCCATATATTCCCTGCCCCCACACATACATAGCTTCCTCCATTATCAACATCACTCACTACAGTGGTTCATTTGTTATAACTGATGAACCTACACTGGCACATTATAATCACCCAAAGTCCATAGTTTACATTACAATTCACTGTTGGAATGTACATTCTATGAATATGGAAGAATATATAATAACATGTTTTTACCATTAGGGTATCACGCAGGGTATTTTCACTGCCCTAAAAATTTTCTGTGCTTTGCTTATTCATCACTCCCTCAACTTCAACACTTGGTAACCACTGATCTTTCTACTCTCTCTGTAGTTTTGCCTTTTTCAGAATATCATATACTTGGAATCATAAAGTATGTAGCCTTTTCAGATTGCCCTCTTTCACTGAATAATATGCATTTAAGTTTACTCTATATTTTTTCATGGCTTGATAGCTCGTTTCTTTTTAACAATGAATACTACTCCATTATCTGGATGTACCACAGTTTATTTTTATTCACCTCCTGAAGAACATCTTCTTGGTTGCTTCCAAGCTTTGGCAATTATGAATAATTGGGTTATTCCATCCATGGAATGGGTTATGAACCCATGGATGGGTTATAAACATCCATGCACAGACTTTTGTGTGAACTCCTTTGGGTCAGTACCAAAGAGTGCAATTGCTGGATTGTATGGTGAGAGTACATTTAGTTTTGTAAGAAACTGTCAAACTATCTTCCAAAGTGGCTGTACCATATTGCATTCTCACAAGCAATGTATGAGAGTCTCTTTGCTCCTTGCATTTGGTGTTGTCAGTATTCCAGATTATGGCCATTCTAATAGGTGTGTAGTGATATCACATTGTTGTTTTAATTTGCATTTCCCTAATGATATATTGTGTGGAACATCTTTTCATATGCTTATTTGCCATCCATATATTCTTTGGGGAGGTATCTGCTAAGATCTTTGGCCCATTTTTTAATTGAGTTGTTTCCTTATTGTTGAGTTTTAAGATTTCCTTGTATACTTTGGATAACGCTCCTTTATCACATGTATATTCTGCAAATATTTTCTCTAATTCTGGGGCTTGCTTTCTTATTCTCCTGACGTTGTATCTTACAGAGTAGAAGTTCTAATTTTAATGAAGTCCAGCTTATCAATTATTTTCTTCACAGGTCGTGCCTGTAGAATTTCAAAAGCCAGCACCATACCCAAGGCCATTTAGGTTTCTCTTGTGTTTTCTTCTAGGAGTTTTATATTTTACATTTAGGTATGTCATCCATTTTGAGTTAGTTTTGTGAAGGGTATGAGGTTTGTGTCCAGATTCCTTTTTTTCACATGTAGATGTCCAGGTGTTCTAACATCATTTGTTGAAAAGACTCTCTTTGATATATTGTGTTGCCTTTGCTTCTTTCTCAAAGATCAGTTAAATATATTTATGCGGGTCTATTTCTGAGCTCTGTTCTTTTCCATCAATCTATTTGTCTCTTACCAATACCACACTGTCTTGATTACTATAGTTTTATAGTAAGTCTTAAAGTTGAGTAGTGCCAGTCTTTTCCTCACCTGTGTCAGTCTACTAAAAAGACCATCAAAGGAATCTTGATTTCTGTTACAGTGTTTTTTATCTCCAGAAAAATTTTGCTATTGTTCTCCTAGGGCTTCCACTTTTCTGCTTACATAGTCCACCTGTTCTTGCATTCTGTTTACTTTATCCATTAAAGCTCTTAACATATTAATTAATCATAGTTGTTTTAAATTTCCAGTTTGATAATTCCAATATCCCTACCATGTCTGGTTAATGGAATTGCTGTAAATAGATCTTTACTAATGTGATGATGAGGGGTGTGAGGGGAGGGAAAGTATTTTATAGTTCTAGATTAGGTCTCAGTTTTTTAGGGAGCCTATGCCTCTGAACTGTGAACTTCACAAGTGTTTCTGTTTTTTTCTTCCCCCCTTAGGGTGGGAGAGGATAGCTAGAGTGGGCTGGGGTTGGGTATTTGTCTTCTCCAAAGTCAGTTACGCTCTGAAAATACCCCAGCAAGTGAGTTCCTGGTTAACTCTTGTTACCTGAGGGCAGACCTTGTTAAGAACAGAGTGCTCTGCCATATTTCCAAATGGATCCTTTTTTCTCCTCCCTGCCAGAAGCATGATTTTTCTAAGATATATACTGTCAAAACTGGTTGAGCTACTGGAGGTAAATTTTACAAAATTATAGGGCCTTTCTATCCCTCCCTCCCTACCGGGTCCTCCTGGAGTTGTTAACTCTGAGAGTTGTCCACACTCTATACTGGGCCTCCAGAAATTCATTAAATACAGTTCACGTTTGCCTACCTTGCACTGGTTCCTGCCATGGTTGGTGGGTCTCTGCTCGGGGGAATTGTTATTCTCTGCATTTACCTGTTGGTTTCTCCAATCTTGGGGGCATCATTTTGCCCTATGTCCTTGCCTCTTATAGGTCCTAGAAGAGTTGGGGATTTTTTAGTCTGTTCTGCTTTTTACTTTTTGTTATGATGTAGTGACAACTTCCAAGCTCCTTACAAGTGGACCTGGAAACTGCTGAGGGAATTTCCTAATATCTGTAAATCTCATTTGAATCTTATGTAAACTGGGGATTACAACAGCTCCTACCTCATAAATTTGGTAACATCAAATGAGAAAATATATAGATATAGATATAGTACTATAAAGTAGATTATATATTATGTGTTAAATGTTTGAATTTATTATAATTATTATATCCTTGTATGCTTTATTGGAGATAAAATGTTCGTACTTAATAGTGACAATATAAGATGGCAATGTATCTGTGTTAGATGTTTGGATCAGGGTTCTATTAGTGTGATAAAATACCATAGAATGATCTTTTCCTTTTTCTGTGCCCCTGAATAATGTATATGACTTAAAATTTATTTGATTTATTTGTTCCTAAGGTGTTAAAATAGCATTCAGTCCCAGATTTTGTCACTTTATTAATCTTCTATTTAGTTTTCTTTTTCTGTTTTTTTTTTATTACATTTGGTATTTTATTTTACTAAGAAATATTTTTTATTATGACTTCTAAATATACTTTCATGGACTTATAAGTAGCATATCCTATACACTTTAAACATTCTTTAGTGTCTTTTATGAACATATTCTTTTTAGTCTTAACTTCACATATGATATTTGAAACTTTTTTTTTTTTTTTGTGGGGAAGACCAGCCCTGAGCTAACATCTGTTGCCAATCCTCCCCTTTTTGCTGAGGAAGACTGGCCCTGGGCTAACATCCGTGCCCATCTTCCTCCACTTTATATGGGACGCCGCCACGGCATGGCTGACAGGCAGTGCGTCGGCGGGCGCTCGGGATCCGAACTCGCGAACCCCGTGCTGCCAAGCGCGGACTAAACCACTGTGCCACCGGGCCGGCCCCGATATTTGAAACTTTTGAATCAAATTTACAGTGACCATAGGTTGGTCACCTTTAAGAACCATCAGTTGTATGCATTTATAACTTGCTTCATTTGTACATTTTTGTTTCTTTAAATTTAGCTTTAAAATTATTTGTTAATTTTCAAAATTAAGGACATGGCTCTGTCATATTTTTGTATCAAGTTCTTTTCCATTGCTTTTTTTTTTTTTTTACTTATTAAAGAAAGAGTAATATTTTATACAGAAACAAAATTCCAGATTTTGACCAAAAAGGTAAGAAAAAATTTTTATCATAAAGAATATATGTTCTAGAGCCAACCCTGATAGTCTAGTGGTTAAAGTTCAGAGTATTCAACTTCGGTGGCCCCGGTTTGGTTCCTGGGAGTGGAGCTACAGCACTTGTCTGTCAGTAGCCATGCTGTGGCAGTGGCTCACATAGAAGAACTAGAAGGACTTACAACTAGAATATACAACTGTGTACTGGGGTTTAGGGGAGGAAAAAGAAAAGAGAGAGAAAGATTGGCAACAGATGTTAGTTCAGGGTGAATCTTTCCCAGACAAAACAAACAAACAAACAATATATATATATATGTGTGTGTGTGTGTGTGTGTGTGTGTGTGTGTATATATTCTATCCTATATATATAATATCATATGTATAAAATATATACATTTAAATATATATAAAGGGTATAAATTCACAAAGGATACCCTTTATATATATAGTTTTGTGTCTATATTGTATATAAATTTAAATATATAAGGATAAAAATAAATATATGTAAAAAGGACATATATATAGAGACACAAAGGATAAACATATATATATATATATAAAGGATATATGTTATATATAATATATACACACATATATATTACATATTCAATTTTTTATTAAACTGTGTAGTGGCACAATGCAGAAAGTAAAATCAAATCGCTATAAAGAGTAAGATTAATTCATGAGAGACAAGTTATTCCATGATGTAAATAATTTTTAAAAGAAAAAAATGAGTTAGAAATAGGATAGAGGAAAATACTACAAATAAAACCAAGCTTCCCAAATCAATTTCCACTTATTGTGATAAGTTAAACAGGATAAACACTAATATAAAAACACTACTTTGGACTAAGGTTTGAAGTAGGGGGAAAATCTTAATAATATAAGAAACTGTACAACCTGACTACAGTTATTTATTGCATTTTCTATATATTCCTTTTTTCATATTTCAATTTGACATAACTAGTGAGGCTCTATTTTCTGTTGCCCATTTGCATCTTCTGGTTGTAAGAGACAATAAAAGAAAAAGATGAATGGCATTTATTGTTTAACACAAATTCTTTGGTTCATTTCTTTCTTATTCCTATAGACTACCAGTGTTTAATGTATTCTTTTATCCTAATCAATTCAAGCTTTATAAAGTGTGAACTTTAATTCAAATTTTCTTCTACATTTTACATATTTTTCGGTAGATTCACTTCAGCAGTCATGATCATTAGTCTATGATGTTTGACAGTGGGTTGCATGTTCTCTGTAATTTACTGTGATTTGCGTATGTGTCCTAGGAGCAGTAAAACCATTTCAGTATTCAATGGGAAAAGATGTGGCCCTTGGGAGTCATCTTATTAGCATGCAAGAACAACACATCCAGCAAAAGCATGTGTTAAAAAGAATAGCATTCTCAGCAATGCTTTAGAAATCCTTTCACCAATATATATGCATTTTTAAAAGAAAAGTCAGCAGTTTGAAATGTTCCATGGCACCTCAAGAATTTAAAGAATGACTTTCAAGGAGTAGATTAATACTAACATAATTCTAACTCAAAGAACATTTGTCTTACTTTAGAATCTCCTCACAAAAAGTACCACTAGGTTGTATGAGTAGCCAATAGAAAAAATAATATTAGTATATTTTGAACTCTAATGTACTTCCGAATAAGCCAGAAAACAATGCTTTCAATTATCCATTCATTTTTCTTATTTAATTAGTTATGGACTTCCAAAATTCATGGGGAAAACTTCCACAATTTTATGACTTAATTACATAATTGTTCTAGGTGTCACTGAGATGGCAGAATAGAAAACAATGGACTCTCCTTCTCCCCACAGACACATGATTCAATAGCAATACATGAATTAGTTCACTTTGTGAGAAATCCAGAAACCACCTAAGAGGTTTCTGCATCCCTAGTGAGTGAAAAACTCACAACTGCAAAACCTATTGGAAAGAAGAAACAACCTCTCACCAAAATCCTCACCCATGGTACAGAACCTGGGCTAGAACCCCCAGTTACCAGCTTTTCCCTGAGGAGTGAAGGAGTTGGAATGCATATCTAGCATCCCAGCTTCTCTGGGTGCTCCCCCAGGGACCAGCTTCTATCCTACCTGTCTTGGAGACCTGACAAGGACTGGTATATGCTAGTACCGTGAGAACTACAGAGAACAAAGTGGTGGTTAGAACTAACTTGCAGGCAGTCACTGCAGCTCCTCTCTCTGGCTCACTGTAGAGCAAGTGGGCAAAAAACTCCAACTCTCAGCTTCCCAGTAAGGAGCAAAGAGGTTGGACTGCACATCTAGCATCAGAGTTTCTCTGGATGCTACTTGAATAACTGGCTCTATCTCACCTGTCTTGGAGAGTTGATGGAGCTCACCATATGCTAATTACTCAGGGCCTACAGAGAACAAAGTGACAGTTTGAACTAGCAAGGGAGCATTTATTGTAGCAAATCCAGGCTCCCTGAAGAGTAAGTGGGTGATGAGTCATAGCTCCCAGCTTCTCCCTAGGAGGAAAAGAATTGCACCATGCACCCAGTGTTCTAACTTCTCTAGGAGCTACCCAAAGGGTTGATTCTGCCCACCTATCTCAGAGTGCCAATATGACTCGGCATACTCTAGATGCCTGGGGTCACTAAGAACAAAGACAGAAGTTTTGGCTAGCATGCAATTTGGAGAGGCCCACAAATGCCTAGACCAGGTTGATTGATGAAGATATTCTCCTGTATGAGACCAGTCAAGGAAGATGGAAAAGTGGTGTTTTTTTCCTAAAGGGTAGCTATGAACAGAGAGTTAAACAAAATTAAGAAACAAGGAAACATGATCCAAACAAAGGAACAAGTGAAAACACCAGGAATCATCCCTAATGAAGTGAAGATTTCTGAATTACTGGACAGAGAATTCAAAATGAATGTCATAAAAATGCTCAATGAACTCAGGAGAATAATGCATTAATTTCAGCAAAGGGAGAATTTCAGCAAAGAGAGAGAAAACCTAAAATAGAACCAAACAGAAACCTTGCATCTGAAGAATAGGGTAACTAAATTAAAAAATTAAATAGAGGGGTTCAACCTTAGACTAGAGAAAGCAGAAGAGAGTATCAGCAAACTTGAAGACAAGTCATTTGAAATTATCCAGCAAGAGAAGAAAAAAATAAAAATTTAAACAAGTGAAGAAAACCTAAGGGAATGATTGGAAACCATTAAGCAGAATAATATATACATTATGAAAGTCCCAGAAGAAGAGAGTCCCATAAAGGACCAGAAAGCTTACGAAGGAATAATAAGCTGAAAACCTCCCAAATCCAGGAAAGGAAATGGATAACCAGATGTAGGAGGTTCAAAGGACCCCAAGTAAGATGAAATCAAACAAATTCACACTGAGACACATTATAATCGAATTGTCAAAAGTCAAAGACAAAGATAATTTAGAAAACAGAAAGATAAAAGTGAATTGTCACAAACAAGGAAACTTCTACAAGAGCGTCATCAGATTTTCCAGCAGAAACCATGCAGGTCAGGAAGGAGTGGAATTATATATTCAAAGTGCTGGGACAAAAAACAAAAACAAAACACCTGCCAACCAAGAATACTATACCCAGCAGAAATTTCCTTCAAAAATGAAGGAGATATAAAGACTTTTCAAGACAAACAAGAACTGAGGGAGTTCATTACCATTACCTGCCTTACAAGTAATGCTAAATAGAACTTTTCAACTTAAAAGCAAGGAAGTTAAACAGCAAGATGATAACATAAGATAGCATAAACTGATTGGTGAAGGTAAAGGTATTGACAAACACAGAATACTATACTATGCTAATGGTCGTAGATAAACCAATTTTAATTGTAGTATAAAAACTAAAGGACAAAATATTAAAAACAGCTGTAACTAAAAATATGTTAATGGATACAATATAAATAGATGTAAAATGAGACACAAAAACGTAAAGAGTGTGGAGGGAGTAAAAGTGTAGAGTTCGTATGTGATTGAAGTTAAGTTGTTTTAAGTTTAAAATAGACTGTCATAACTATAAGATATTTTGTGTAAGCTCCCTGACAATCACAAAGAAAATGTCCACAAAAGTTACATAAAAGAAAAAGAGAAAGGAATCAGGCAAATAATTCTTTTAAAAAAAGAGAAAGAAAAAGAAACACAAAAGAAGAAAGCAAGAGAGGAAAAGAAGAACAAAAGAACTACGGACAGAAAATGATGAGCAAAAAACAATAATAAATTATTTCCTATCAATAATTACTTTAAATCAAAATGAATTAAACTCCCCAATCAAAAGACATAGAGTGGCTGAATGGGTTGAAAAAAATAAGATCTAACTATATGCTATCTACAGGAGACTCCTTCAGTTTTAAAGGCATGCATAGGCTAAAGGTAAAGGGATATAAAAGTGGTACCCTGGTAGCTATACTTATATCAGACAAAACAGATTTTGTAAAAAACTGTCACAAGAGACAAATAAGGACAATATATATTAAAAAAATCAACCAGGCAGACAAAAAAATTATAAATATACATGCAACTAACATCAGAGAACCTAAATATATAAAGCAAGCATTGGCAAGTCTAAAGGGAGAAATAGACAGCAATACATAAAAGTAGACTTCAGTACCCCATTTACAATAATGGATAGAACCAGACAGAAAATCAACAAAGAAACAGCAAACTTGAACAACATTATATATAAAGAAGATTCAACCCAATAGCAGAAGAATATGCAGTTTTCTCAAGTGCACATGGAATGTTCTCCAGAATATGTCATGTATTAGCTCACAAAAAAGTCGTAACCAATTTAAGAAGATTGAAATCATACCAAGCGTCTTCTCTAATCACCATAGAATAAAGCTAGAATTTAATAGCAGAAGGAAAACTGCACATTTCATAAATATGTGAAAATTAAGCAAGGCATGTATGAACAACTAACATGTCAAAGAATAAATCAAAAGAGAAATTAGAAAATAAATTGAGACCAATGAAAACAAAAGTACACCACACCAAAACTTATGGGATTCAGCAAAAGCAGTACTAAGAGGAAAGTTTATAGTGATAAATGCCTACATTATAAAAGAAGGAATATCCCAAATAAGCAACCTAACTATACACCTCAAGTAACTAGAAAAAGAGGAAAGAACAAAGCTCAAAGTTAGCAGAAGGAGGGAAATAATAAAAATTAGAGCAGAAATAAAAGAAATAGATAGAAAAACTGACAAAACTAAAAGTTTATTTTTTGAAAAGATAAGCAAAATTGACAAACCTTTACCTATACTGACTAAATGAGAGAAAAAAGAAAATTAATAATGAAAGAGGAGGCATTAGAACTGATACCACAAAAATAAAAAGGATCATAAGAAACTAGTATGACTAATTATACGCAAATTAACTGGATAAGCCAGAAGAAATGGCTGAGTTCCAGGAAATATAAAACTGTCAAGAATGAATAATGAAGAAAAAGTACTAGGTCTAAGTAGACCTTTAACTAATATTAAGATTGAATCATTAATCAAAAACCCCCACCAAAGAAAATCTCAGGATTTGATGGCTTCACTGGAGAATTCTACCAAAAAATTAAAGAACAAATAATACCATTCCTTCTCAAGGTCTTCCAAAAAATTGAAGAGGAGGGAATACTTCTAAACTCATTTTATGAGGCCAAAGCCAGACAAGGACACCATAAGAAAAGAAAACGACAGGCTAGTATCCTTGATGAACATAGATGCAAAAATCCTCAACAAAATAGTAGTAAACCAAATCCAACAGCACATTAAAAGGGCCATACACCATGACCAAATAGGATTGATTCCTGAGATGCAATATAGTTCAACACATGAAAATCAACTAGTATAATACATCATATAAACAGAATGGATGGCATGATCAATCTATTTCCACATAATAAGGTCATAAATGAAAATTCTGTTATTAACATCATACTCCATGATGAAAAAGTGAAAGTTTTTCTGCTGAGGTCAGACACAAGGCAAAGATGCCCACTCTTGCCATTCTATGCAATATAATACTGGAAGTACTAGCTAAAGCAATTAGGCAAGAAAAGGAAATAAAATAAATCCAAATAAGGAAGGAAGAGGTAGAATGATCTTCATTCACGATGACATGATCTTATATACAGAAAACCCTAAAGACTCCACAAAAATACTGTTAAAACTAAACAAATTCAGTAAAGTTACAGCATGCAAAAAAACCCAATTGTATCTATACACTAATAAGAAACTATATTAAAACAATACTTGGAAAACAATCCTATTTACAATAGTATCAAAAAGAGCAGAATATCTAGGAATAAATTTAACCAAGGAATCATACAATTAAAGCTACAAAATTTTGATGATAGAAGTTAAAGAAGTCACAAATAAACAGAAAGACATCTGATGTTCATGGATTGGAAGACTTAATATTGTTAAAATATCCATACCACCCAAAGCAATCTACAGATTCAACACAACCTCTATAAAATCCCAATGGTATTGTTTACAGAAACTAAAAAAAAAAAAATTAAAATTCACATGGGACCTACAAGGGGCCCTGAAAAAGCCAAAACAGTCTTGAAAAAGAACAAAACTGGAGCCATCACACTTCCTTATTTCAAACTATATTACAAAGCTATAGTATTTGAAACAGTGTGGTACCAGCCTAAAGACAGATACAACAATAGAACAAAGTAGAGAGTCCAGAAATCAACCCATGCATACGTGGTCAACTGATTTTCAATAAGGATGCTAAAAGCACACAATACAATGGGGAAAGAATGGTCTTTTCCACAAATCTTGGTAAAATGAATATTCACATGCAAAAGAATGAAATGAACCCTTATCTTTCATCATGCACAAAATTTAACTCAAATGGATTAAAAACTTAAATGTAAGACCTGAAACTAAAACTCCTAGAAGAAAAATAGGGGGGAAATTTAATGACATTTTACTTGGCAGTGACCTTAGATATGACACCAAAAGCACAGGTAGTGAAAGCAAACATAGATAAATGGGATTACCTCAAACTAAAAAGTTTCTGCCTATCAAAGAAAATAATCAATAGACTGAAAGAGCAACCTACAGAACGGGAGAAAATATTCTCAAACCACATATCTAATAAGAGGTTAATTTCCAAAATATATACAGCACTACTACAAGTCAAGAGCAAAAAACCCCAAACAACCTGGTTAAAAAATTACGTTAAGGACTTTAATGGACATTTCTCCAAAGAAGCCATATTAATGGCCAACAGGTATATGATAAAATGCTCAATGTCGCTAATCATCAGGGAAATGCAAGTCATAACCACAATGAGATATCACCTCACACTTGTTAGGATGGCAGTTATCAAAAAAACAATGACGAGTGTTGTCAAGTTTGTGGCAAAATTGCAGACCTTGTTGCACTGTTGGCAAGAATGAAAAATGGTGCAGCTGTTATGGAAACCAGTATGGAAATTTCTCCAAAAATTAACAATAGAACTACCATTTGATGCAGCAATCTCACGTCTGGATATCTGTCTAAAATAATCGGAATCAAAGAGATATTAGCGCTCCCATGTTCATGCAGCATTATTCACAATAGCCAAATGTGGAAACAACCTAATGTCCATTGACAGATGAATGAATTAAAAAAATGTGGTACATGCTTATCATGGAATGTTATTCAGCCTAAAGACAAGGAAATCCTGCAATACATGACAACATGGATGACCCTGGGGGTCATTATTCTATTGAGAGAAGCCAGCTGCAGAAGGAAAAAAACTGCATGATACACTTATGTCAGGTATCTAAAGTAGTGAAATGAATGGAAACAAATAATGGAATTGTGGTTGTCAGGGGCTTGGGGGAGGGTAAAAGAGGAGTTGCTAATCAATGGGTACAAAATTTCAGTTATACAAGAATAAGTTCTAGAGATCTTCTGTATAACATTGTGCCTATAAGTGGCAATACAGTATTGTACACTTGAAAGTCTGTTAAGAGGGTAGATCTCATGTTAAGTGTTATTACCAAAATAATTTTTTTTAAATGTTCTCAGCTTTGTGAAGAAAGTATATTACTCTGAGTTTCTTTCTATGTAAAACATTTCCTCTTACTGGCAATACTTTCTTTAAAATTTTATTCTAAAAATTACCTCTAATGTTTGTATAGATTGCAGACAATTTAGTCTCTTGGATATAATGTATATTTTGAAATATTACAAAACAGGTAAAACTCTAAACAGCAATTTAACACCACAGTTAAGGAAAAAAATAATTACATAGTTGTTTTATTAATTGTTAAACTGTATGGATGTTTTCTACAAAATGAATGGTGCTATATTTGCTGTTGTTATGGTAACATTAATGTCATTGAAATCTATAAAATTTACACTAGCTTGAACTAAATGTTCTTAAAGTCTATTTATTAATTATTTCACTATTTGTTTGATATCTATAATGTGCCAAAACTTTGTAGTAACTTTCTCTCAATTCCTAATCTTGATCTATTCCAAATATTCTGTCTCCAAATCATCACAAATACATCCTCTATTCTACATCCCTCTTCCATAGGCTGAGTTTAAACTTGACCACACACTGAAAATTGTGGAAAATATTCCAGGCAATGTGGAGAATGTTTAGATCTAATGTGGGAGCACGTGAACTCTATTAAGTGAAAAGCCATTTCTTAACAATCTGTAAATTAAATCTTTAAAAAAAAGAAGACCAAGTGGATTTTCATTTGATGATTGAATACAAACAATGTTCATGTTTATCTTCTCCTTAGCAATGAAAATAGGTAGCAATTGTATTTCTTTATTACATCTTGATTTTAGCCTCTCAAGTGTATAGGTAGTATATTTTATAGGTCAACGATATTGATTATGACCAAGGTAATTATAACACATGAAGTGGAGAAAGCAGAAATGATGTTGGAATGAAGAATGATGGACACATAAGTATACGTGTGAAATACGTGAACTAGTTATCATCAGACAAAGTAACAGGTCTTAAATAGTTGTCATGAGTTCTTTATTAAGCTAAAAGTGTGCTCAGAAAGATGTGACATCTTGCTAAGTGGAGAAAACACCACCAAAATAAATATTTGTATATGAGCTATATAATCTGTGAGAATAGTCATAGACCCATGACATAGCTTTAAATCATGATCAAGTAAAATAAAATAGATGAGCAAGTGGTAAATTATTATTGTCTGTAGGTGAAAAACATTCCAAATAAACACATTGGTCACTCAATTCATCTACGTTTTTCATTTGTGCGTTTAAGTCTATTGGCAATATATGGTAACTATGAATTGTTTGTGCTTATTTAATTGGAATCAAAAGTCTTGGGTCCTAATTTGACAATTTTAACTTTTAACAACCCTCCCATTTGGTCTTGAAAACGTATTTTTCTCTTGGTATGATTCTTTTCACATAGCATATTTTGAGTGATATTTTCTATCTCTAATTATTAACGCCACAAGATGCCTCTTCATTTACTGTAATCCTATACTGCCATTTATATTGATTTCTTTGGGTTCTAAGTTTTTGTTTTATTCTAAAACACCATGAATAAATAGTTTAATTTTTGTAACAAATGGCTTTTAACTATACTCTGAGTAAAATTTTGTACAGAAAACCTCACAAGAGGAATGTCTTATATTTTGAGAGCAGTCATTTCATCTTGTGCACCATAGAACCTCACTGGGCCCAGATGACAATGATTCCCCCTCCTCCCTCCAGCCCAGGGCTGGGAACAACTTCTCTCTTGCTGGCGCATGGGAGCCCCCCATCCTTGGTCCTTCCCTTTTCCCGATCTCAGCTCCAGAAACTGCTTAATCTCAGTTTCTTCATCTGCACCATTTGGATGAAGTGTCTTTAGTTGGAATTTTGTCTGATACATCAGGCAACTCTCCTTTTCTGTGGATATGATTTAGGATTATTTTGTTTACATACAAGTGGTGTATGCACAATTATTTTCCTTTATTTAAACAATTCCTTCAAATTTGAATCTCTTAATTTTACATTTTCCTTAGACACTAAAAAAAGAAAGCACTTCAAATCTGCACTGTGGTTTGTGTGTGTGTGCGCATGCATGTGTGTATGTGTGTGTGTGATTGCCTCCAAGGGAAAACTTATTTTGACCACATAAATGTTGAAATGTTTAAACAACAAACACTGTCCTAAAAAAATAACATACGTTAAAAAATTACACAACAGAAACAAAGGAGTGCAAAATGTCAACTCCTCTAAATTGATCTATGAATTTAGGAGTAATTGAAAGCATTATTAATTATGAGTGGTGGTGTGCTGAAGTTTTCTTTTTTTTTTTTTGCATTTTTTGTTAAAAATAATCTGATTTATTCAGGCAAATACTAAGTTACTTTACAGATTTCTAACAACAGCTCATAGCATAGAGAAATGGTCTTTATTATTTATACTCTATGTCAAACTTCAATGATGGCTTCAAGTAATAGTGACATTTGTTTTCAATCTAAATACAATCCTTATACCATCTTATTCTACAGGGTCCAGGACCTCGAAATAAATGATTTATAAGAATTGTACTAAATGGACCTTTATTTGAAGAAACATCTTACAAATTAGAATGCTTTATCTACTTGAATAAAAGCAATCAATTAAATAATGGTAGCTAAACTAAAAAGAGAAAAAAATCAACATTCTTTAAAAGAAAAACACCCGTGCAGATGCTCTGCCGTGGCTGGGGTGCTGAGGGCCCAGCTGCTGTGGAAGCTGAGTTAAACCTGCAGGTGACCCCGGATCCCTGAGCCCCCATGGCAGGACCTTCCTCCTTCCTGGGGGGGTAGCAGGTGACCTGGAGGATCCCCCACACTTCTGGGACTCTGGGGGCTGCAGGTGGAGGAGCTGGAACAAAACGGCGTCTTGGGAGAGAGTGGAACCTGGCCTGGAACATGGCCAGCCTTTGCCTGTGTTGCGCATTTTCTCTTCGGAGCTCCTTGAGCTCTCTCTCAGCCAACTTGGCTGCCCTCCAGCTTCCTTCAACTCTTTTCTTGTGGAAGAGGCTCTCCTTGCGATAGTAAGAAGTGCATCTCTCCACTTCTTTGCTCCTGTCCTCGGCCATCTTCTTGTAGAGGTTGCAAAGTAGATATGTGGACTTCGTGTTGTAACCCACGTTGAGGAGCCTTTCCTCCTCAGACGGTTTTCAGTGAAGTTGCATGACAACTTCCTCGTGTAGATCAGGCAGATTTTGAAGTTTCAGCTTCAGCTGCTGAATCTCACTTTCAAGCTCTGCATTTTCCTGCCGCAGAGATCCTTGCTCATTTAGGAGACGGGCTAATGTTGCTATGAGCTCTGCATTCACTTGTTTTTGTTCCCATAGTTGCCTGGCTCTTTCTTGACATTCCTCATCAAGACGTTGAAGAGGCACATTGAAGTCAGCATCGTCACTGACACTCTTCAGATCAACATCTGCCTGATGGACGGGGTGCTCGCCGTTTTCTGCTTCCCTCTTGCTGGACTTCTACATTCCCACTGTCCACCTGGTCGTCAAGGAGGTCAGGGACAGAGACGGTCTGCAGCAGGTAGGCAGTCACTGATATGATCTGGCTGATTCTGTCAGGATCTGCTGCATCCGTGCGTTCAACTGCTTCGCGCTTTCTTTCTCCTCCTCCTTTTCCCGTCCTCTGTTCTTTCATCTCAAAACTTCTTGGTAGAGCCCGTGTGGACTTTCTACGAAATGAGTGTTTTCATTCAGTTCATTTGCTGCATTCTTCTGAAGTTGGTCCCCATCCTTCTCCGATACTTTTAAGATGGGTTTTTCATCAGTCACACAGGAAATTTTAGGAGGCTGGCTCTTCCAGGCCTTTTCCTGAAATTAAACAGTATGCTGAAGTGATAACCTGGTCAGGTTTGTGTTCATCACTGACGAGCACAAGGTTTGTAAGAGGAGAGGACTGGCCTCCACTCCCGGCAACTGAAGGCTTTCATCATCTTGTGTGACCGGTCCAATATTCTCACAACATTTTCCATTGACTTCATTCAGGGCAGAACACCTTTCACCTAGTGCCTTCCCACTTCTTAAAGTGTGTCCTCTCTTTACTATCAAAACCACTAGCACCACCACCACCACAGTACATACCAGAATCTCCCATGGAAATTCAGGGAGAGCTGGCACTTGTTTCAAGCTTTCAGAAATCACCAGCAGAGCCCCCCCACAGGTGCTCGAGGATCAACTGGAAAAGATGGCAGGATCCGATAGCAGGCAGCGGGCCCTCCATGGCTAGGGAGGGCTCTGCAGCTCTGCCTCCGAGTGCCAGGGTCCTGTGGGCCACGACTGACCACTCAGAATGCTGAAGAGTGTTCTATCTCAAAAGTAAACAGGTTGCTGGGCAACCAGGGCTGATAGTTGGACTGGGGGAGGGGGACATCAGCCTGGTTCTAGGTAACAGATGCCTGAATTTGTTCTAAAAGTAGGAGGTGATCTCACTTCTCCAGGCGCTGGTGGAGGTGGAAAGGGCTGATGTTAGCTTGGAGCTCTGCCACTCTAGGCCCACCTGGCCCTACAGCAATTTAGGGGGGCAAAACAGGGCCAGGCCATGTACCTTTCTGTGCACAAGAGCAAGTCAGGGCAGAGTGGTGGGGGCTGTCCTTGGGTGAGGCCTATTCTCCTGTTTTAGAGTGTCCTTCTGTGCAGGGACACCAGTACTGCCCTCAAAGCTCCCAGGATCTTCCTGGTCTGAGGCTTTCTCTCTCCTTGTGTTTGGTCACAGTGGGGATGAGCGGAGTCCCAGGACTTAAGGGTGTCCTCAAAGGCATTAACTAAGACTAGGTTGCCAATCCTAACAACTCAGGAGAATCACTAGGAACTCTCAGTCTTAAAACTTCATGAGTTTTTGGTGGATCCAACATGTCCTGGTTCCATCTAGGCATTCCTGGGAGGGAGTGACTCACTTGGTGTGACACAGTGACCAAGATTCCTTCCCTTGTGTGGCCCTGCCCTCTTCAGCACACGGCTCCCAAGGTGGACCTGAGGAGGCTCCAGTCACCAAGTCATCATCAGAAGTGGTCCTCTGGGGAGGGTGCAGATCCTCTTCTGACTCTCTTTCCACCTTTAATTTCATGGAACCACATCTCACTTTCCCAGTCTCTCGGACAGGCCCAGGCTCAGAGCCTCCCACTCCCTCCTGGGGATTCTGCCCTGAGAGGCCGATCCTGATCTCCTTCGCCAGGAGGGAAGTGAGAGAATAGACATCTGAGTCCAGTTTGAGGGTGTTGAAGTGCCAGGGCCCAAGAGCCCCATGGGACACAGATGGGCTTGGGGTCAGTGGCTTCTCCCAGGGGAAGTCAGACTCCTTTCAGGGCAGCAGGAGCCAACTCTGCAACTGCAAGTGGTTGATCATTAAAAAAGGATCAAAAATGGGTTGAAGAAATGTTAATATTCTCCCAAAGACCAAGCCAGACATAAAGAGAGTGAAATAGACTTAAAACTATTGCCCCATAAAGAGGTCCAGAATATGTTATTGAGTCAAATGGTAAGATGAAAGGAACATCTATAGAGAGGATTCCAGAAACGATTCTGGAAGGATAGCCCCTCCCTAGTAGCCTTTATTAGGAAGATAGGAAAAGGGAAGTTTATCTTTGTTGTAGGCAACAGGGCTGGCACTTTGGTGGAATATCAGAGAGCTGTATTCCTTTCTTGTTGATGATGTAGCAAATTAAAGTCACTTAATGAAGGGATACATACTGAGAAATGCAGTATTAGGCAATTTTGTCCTTGTGCAAACATCATGCATTGTACTTTCACTAATCTGGGTGGCATAGCCTACTACACACCTAGGCTTGGCGGTATAGCCTATTGCTCCTGGGCTACAAACTGATACAATATATTACTGTACTGAACACTGTAGGCAACTGTAACACAATTCTTAAGTATTTGTATATCTAAACTATAGACAAGATACAGTAAACATCTGGTATAAATGGGAAAAAATGGTACACCTATACGGGGCACTTACCATGAATGGAGCCTGCAGGACTGGAAGTTGCTCTGGGTGAATCAGTGAGTGAGTGGGGAGTGAATGTGAAGGCCCAGGACATTACTCGGGGCTACTGTAGAGTTTATAAACAGTATACACTTAGGCTACACTACATTTATTTTAAAAGTCTTTCTTTTCTTCAATAATAAATTAATCTTACCTTACTTAACTTTTTTACTTTATAAACCTTTTAATTTCTTTAAACTTTTTGCCTCTTTTGTAATAACACTTATCTTAAATCACAAATACATTCTACAGGTGTACAGAAATATTTTCAATCTTTATATCCTTAATCTGCAAGCTTTTTTCTATTAAAAATTTTTTTTTACTATAACATTTAAAAAACTTTGTTATTAAAAATTAAGACAGAGCATTGCTGAGAACATGTCAGTGCAGGAGGACTCTGAATACTCGTCTTCCTCAGACCCAACAAATATACAACTACATGTGGAACAGTTCCCTCTGAGAGAGAACTGGAAACTTGGTAAAAAGAACCTCCACTAAGGGACCACCCTGACAGAGGTGGAGGAAGCAGAAATGCCCCTATCCTGAGGAAAAGAACCCGTTCTCGCCTTGGCAATTCATAGCTGGGAACAATCTTAATGTATGAAGCTTTTTGTGTAGGAACAGAGGATCTGAAAAGGAGACCTATGTCCCAATAAGCAGCCTTTGAATTCAATACAACCCAGATAAGTGCCATAATACCTGACTTTGCTAGCTAGTAAAACCAATGGGGAAAAACTCCAGAAAAGCTGTTGAACATAAGACAAAGAGAAGCCTGCTTTTAAAGAGCCCATGTACAGTATCACCTATTCAGGAAACCAACACAAAATCACCAGAAAAAAGTATCATAGTCCTTTGGTAAAAGAGACTCACATGATAGGCTCTGAGTGCATCTCAGAGAGGCAGGAGGTGGCTGGACCCACCTCCCCAGGGCCTGAGACACTGGCAGTGGCCATTATTGTGGCCTAGTACAGGCATGCTGACATAGAAGCTGGCAGGTGGCTTTGGATTTCTTCCTCCGGCCTGTTAGTATGGGGGTTTGCCCCACCCACTAGAGCACCAATTTAGGCAGCCTGGGCAGGCAGCCTGCCCTTGAGACTGTCCCTGCCCACCAACAAGCCCACAGGGATCCTGTGGGCCCATATAGGTGGAGTGTGTAGGACTTGTACAGTGGGGAGACTGGGTCTGTCTCAGTGGAGTGGGGCAAGGCAGGATTGCGTTGTTGGGGTGTATGGGTCTGTGGGCAGTGGGACATGTTGACCACAGCAGACTTGTGTTGCTGGCCATCTCAAACATCCACACCTTCCAATGCCTGAAACAATTGTGTGCTGCCATGTCTGGGGCCAGGCCCACGCACCTGTGCTCCTGAGAAAGTTGACAACAGGCTCCAGGCCAGAGGCCTACAGCAATTTTGAATCCCTGAGCCTAGCAACCAGCCACACTGGGGATCTGACTCATTTAACAGCAAAACAGCAGCAGGTGTGTGCTATTAGAGCTTGTAGCCAGCCATGCTGGGGCTTGCACCACCCAATAAAGTAACTAAAGTGACCACAGTAGCCACACACAGCTGAGCCTTACAATCAGCCAGCCCAGGTGCCTGCCTAGCCTACCTGTGCACCTGCAGCAGGAGCAACTGTGCCACAACAGAAAGGCACACATAGCCTACACAGGGAACACTCCTGGAACTTTTGAACTGGTGACAAGAGGGAAGCACATTGCTGGGCCCCATAAGATGTCTTTTACATAAGGCCACATTGCCAAGATTTGGAGACATAGCTGATCCACATAATAAATAGATATAAGCACAGAGAAGTAGGCAAAATGAGGAGACAAAGGAATTTGTTCTAAATAAGGGAATAGGAAGTTCTCAGATAAAGTGAAATGAAATAGAGATAAACAATCTACCTGAGAAAAAGTAAAAACTAATAGTCCTAAGGATGCTCACTGATCTTGGGAAAAGAATAGATGGACACAGTAAAACCTTCAACAAAGAATTGGAAAATATAAAAAAGAACCAATCAGAATTGAGGAATACAAAAATGAGAATGAAATGCTGGATGGAAGAATAGAGGAAATCACCCAAGCTGAACAGA
This sequence comes from Tapirus indicus, assembly GCA_031878705.1. Taxonomy (NCBI): domain Eukaryota; kingdom Metazoa; phylum Chordata; class Mammalia; order Perissodactyla; family Tapiridae; genus Tapirus; species Tapirus indicus. The sequence continues at coordinate 5,844,204 of CM062936.1, forward strand.
AAAAAAGAATTAAAAAGAATGAGGACATTCTAAGGGACCTCTGAGACAAAATCCAGCATACTAACATCCATATCATAGGTGTCTCAGATTGAGAAGGAGAGACAGAGGGGAAGAGAACCTATTAAAGAAATAATAGTTGAAAACCTTCTTAACCTAAGGAATGAGATGGACATCCAGGTACAGGAAGCACAGAGAGCACCAAACAGGATGAATTCAAAGAGGCCCTCACCCAGACCCATTATAATTAAAATGTTAAGAATTAAAGATAAAGAGAGGATCCTAAAATATGCAAAAGAAAGGCAACCAGTTACATACAAAGGAAACCCCATAAGGCTATCAGCTGACTTCTCAGCAGAAACTTTACAGGCTAGAAGGGAGTGGCATGATATATTCAAAGTGCTGAAACAAACAAAAAAAAACCTTACAGCCGCAATATCCTACCCAGCAAGGTTATCATTCAGAATTGAAGGGGAGATAAAGAGCTTCCCACACAAGCAAAAACTAAAGGAGTTCTTCACCACTAAACAGCCCTTACAAGAAATGTTAAAGGAACTTTTTAAAGTGGAAAACAAAGACCACAAATAGGAATAAGAAAATCATCAAAGAAAAAAAATCACTGGTAATGGCAAATATGCAGTAAAGTTAGCAGATTACCCACCTATAAAGATGAAGACAAAAGTATAAGAGGTTACTAGATACATACACACACAAAGAGATTAAATATGATATAAAAAGCATAAAATATGAGGGGAGAGGAGTAAAAGTGTGGGACTTTTAGTAAGAGGTCAAACTTAAGAGACCATCCACTTAACATAGACTGCTTTTTATATAGGTTATTGTATATGAACCTCATGATGATCACAAACCAGAAACCTATAATAAATACACAAAAAAATTAAGAGAAAGGAACCCAAACATAATACTAAAGAAAGCCATCAAATCATAAGGGAAGAGACCAAGAGATGAAGAAAGGAAGAGAGAAGACATACTAAAACAGCTACAAGAAAACCAACAAAATGGCAATAAGTACATACTTATCAATACCTACTTTAAATGTCAATGGACAAAATCCTCCAATCAAAAGACATAGGATGGGGGGCCGGCCCAGTGGCACAGCAGTTTAGTTCGCACTTGGCAGCCCAGGGTTCGCGGGTTCGGATCCCGGGTGCCTGCCAGCGCACTGCTTGTCAGCCATGCTATGGCGGCGTCCCATATAAAGTAGAGGAGGATGGGCACGGATGTTAGCTCAGGGCCAGTCTTCCTCAGCAAAAAGAGGAAGATTAGCAATGGATGTTAGCTCAGGGCTGGTCTTCCTCACACACACACAAAAAAAGACATAGGATGGCTGAATGGATAAAAAAACATATAGACCTACTTAGATGCTGCATAAAACAAAAGACCCATATATATGCTTCATACAAGTACCATACTGCAGATCTAAAGACTCAGGAACTGAAAGTAAAGGGATGGAAAAAGATATTCCATGCAAATGACAATGAAAAGAAAGCTGGGATAGCAATACTTAGACAAAATAGGCTTTAAAACAAAATCTGTAAGAATTAAAGAAGGGCACTACATAATGATAAAGGGAACAATTCAGCAAGAGGACATAACACATGTAAATATCTATGCACCCAACTTTGGAGCACCTAAATATATAAAGCCATTATTAACAGACATAAAAGGAGAAATAGACAGTAACACAATAATAGTAGGTGACTTTAACACTCCATTTACATCAATGGAAAGATTATCCTAATGGAAGATCAAAAAAGGAAACGTTGGCCTTAAATGACACATTAGACCAGATGGACTTATTAGATATATTCAGAACATTCCATCCAAAAACCACAGAATACACATTCTTTTCAAATGTACATGGAACATTCTCCAGGAGAGATCACATACTAGGCCACAAAAGAAGTCTCAATAAATTTAAGAAGATTGAAATAATGCCAAGTATCCTTTCTGACCATAATGGTATGAAATTAGAAATCAACTACAAGAAGAAAACTGGAAAAGCCACAGAAATGTGGAGATTAAACAAAATGCTACTGAACAACAACTGGATTAATGAAGAAACCAAAGGAAAAATCAAAAAATACCTGGAGACAAATGAAAATGAAAAATATAACATGCCAAAATTTATGGGATGCAGCAAAAGCGGTACTAAGAGGGAAGTTTCAGCAATGCAGGCCTACCTGAAGAAACAAGAAAACTCTCAAACAATCTAACAGTATACCTAAAGGAACTAGAAAAAAAAGAACAAAGCCCAAAATCATCAGAAGGAAGGAAATAATAAAAAGCAGAGTGAAAATAAAAGAAATAGAAACTAAAAAAAAAGAAAAAGAAAAATCAACAAAACTAAGAACTTTTCCTTTGAAAGGATAAACAACACTGACAACCTTTAGCTAGACTTACCAAGAAAAAAGGAGAGAAGGATCAAATAAAATCAGAAATGAAAGTGGAGAAATTATAACTGACTCATCAGAAATACAAAGGATTAGAAGATACTACTATTAAAAGCTATATGCCAACAAATTGGATGATCTAGAAGAAATGGATAAATTCTTAGAATTATATTACCTTCCAAAACTGAATCAAGAAGAAATAGAGAATTTGAATAGACCAGTCACCAATTAGGAGAGCAAAACAGTAATAAAATCCCTCCCCAAAAAACAAAATTCCAGGACCAGACAGCTTCCCAAGTGAATACTACAAAACATTGAAAGAAGACTTAATACCTGTTCTTCTCAAACTCTTTCAAAGATTGAAGAGAAGAGGAAGCTTCCTAACTCATTTCATGAGGTCAATACTACCAGATACCAAAATCAGACAAGGACAACACACACAAAAATTACAGGCCAATATCACTGATGAACTTAGAGGCAAGAATCCTCAACAAAATACTAGCAAATTGAATACAACAGTATGTTAAAAAGGTCATAAACCATCATCAAGTGGGATTTATTTCAGGGATGCAGGGATGTTTCAACATCTGCAAATTAATCAACGTTATACACTACATTAACAAAATGAAGAATAAAAATCACATGATTATCTCAATAGATGCATGGAAAGCATTCAACAAGTACAGCATCCATTTAAGATAAAAACTGAATAAAATGGGTATAAAAGGAAAATACCTCATATTGACCATATATGACAAATGCACAGCTAATATTGTACTCAATGGAGAAAAAGGAAAGCTATCCCTTTAACAACAGGAACCAGATGAGAATGCCCACTTTTGCCACTTTTATTTAACATAGTACTGGAAGTCCTAGCCAGAGCAATCAGGCAAGAAAAAGAAATAAAAGGGATCCAAATTGGAAAAGAAGTGTTGAAACTGTCACTATTTGCTGATGAGATGATTTTATATAGAGAAAACGCTAAAGAATCCGTCAAAAAACTATGAAAAGTAGTAAATGAATACAGCAAAGTTGCAGGATACAAAATCAACATACAAAAACCAGTTGCATTTCTATACACTAACAATGAAGTAGCAGAAAGAGAAATTAAGAATACAATCCCATTTATAATCACAACAAAAAGAATAAAATATCTAGGAAGAAATTTAACCAAAGAGGTGAAAGACCTTACCCTGTAAACTATAGAACATTGTTGGAAGAAATAGAAGACACAAAAAAATGGAAAAATATTCCATGCTCTTGGACTCGAAGAATTAACATAGTTAAAATGTCCATACTTCCTAAAGCAATCTAAAGATTCACTGCAATCCTTATCAAAGTTCCAATGACATTTTTCACAGAAATAAAACATAGAATCCTAAAATTTATATGCAACAAAAAAAGACCCCGAATAGCTGAAGGAATCCTGAGATAAAGGAACAAAGCTTCAGGTATCATACTCTCTGATTTCAAAATATATGATAAAGCTATAGTAATCAAAACAGCATGGTACTGGCGTGAAAACAGACACACAGATCAATGGGACAGAATCGAGAGTCCAGAAATAAACCCACCTATCTGTGGACAGGTAATTTTCAGCAAGGTAGCCAAGAACACACAATGAAGAAAGGAAAGTCTCTTCAATAAATGGTGGTGGGAAAAGTGGACAGGCATATGCAAAAGAATGAAAGTAGACCATTATCTTACATCATACAGAAAATTAATTCAAAATGAATTAAAGGCTTGAATGTAAGACCTGAAGTCATAAAACTTCCAGAAGAAAACACACTCAGTATGCTCTTTAGCTTTGGTCTTAGCAGCATCCTTTCAAACACCATGTCTCACCAGGCAAAAGAAATAAAATAAAAAATTAAAAATGCGATTACATCAAACTAAAAAGCGTCTGCACAGCAAAAGCATCAACAAAATGAATAGAAAACCTAACACTTGGGAGAAGATATTTGCAAATCATATATCTGATAAGGACTTAATCTCCAAAATATATAAAGAACTCATACATCTCAACAACAAAAAAACTAACAACCCTATTAAAAATTGGCAAAAGACCTGAAGAGATGTTTCTCCAAGGAAGATATACAGATGGCCAACAGGCACATGAAAAGATGTTCAACATCATTAACTATAAGGGAAATGCAAATCAAAACTACAATGAGATATCACCTCACTCCCGTCAGAGTGGCTATAATTAACAAGACAGGAAACAATAAGTGTTGGAGAGGATGTGGAGAGAGGGGATCTCTCATACACTGCTGGTGGGAGTGCAAACTGGTGCAGCCACTATGGAAATAAGTATGGAGATTCCTCAAAAGCTTAAGAATAGAACTACCATATGATCCAGCTATTCCACTGCTGGGTATTTATCCAAAGAATATGAAAACACAAATGCATAAAGATATATGCACCCTTATGTTCATTGCAGCATTATTCACAATAGCCAAGACTTGAAAGCAACCTAGGTGCCCATCAAGGGATGAATGAATAAAGATGTGGTATATATACACAGTGGAATACCACTCAGCCATAAGTAATGATGAAATCCAGCCATTTGTGATAACATGGATGGACTTTGAGGATATCTTGCTAAGCAAAATAAATCAGAGGGAGAAAGTCAAATACCATATGATCTCACTCATAAGTAGAAGATAAAAACAGCAACAAACAATCACATAGAGACAGAGACTGGATTGGTGGTTACCAGAGCGGAAGGGGGCAGGGAGGGGGGCGAAAGGTGTGATCAGGCACATGTGTGTGGTGATGGATTGTAATTAGTCTTTGGGTGGTGAACATGATGTAATCTATGCAGAAATCAAAATATAATGATGTACACCTGAAATTTGTATAATGTTATAAACTAATATTACCTCAATAAAAATGAAAGAACTTCTATATGACAAAAATATAATTAAATTAAATCATAAACAACAAATAGAAAGATACATACAAGTATGGCAAAGGGTCATTTTCTTTTTTATATAAAGAGTTTATATAAACTGATAAGAAAAACATGATGACCCCAATAGAGACATTGGCAAAGGCTTGGAAAGATAAATCACAGGAAAATAAAGACGATTGGTCAAAACATGCTTTGCTCTACCTCACTAGTAATGAAAGAACATGCAAGGTATATCAATTAGATAACATTATTTTGCCTATCCAATTGGTGAAGATTAAAAAAGAACTGATATTCTCAAATGAGACCGTGGATAGGGAGGGAGACACTCTCACACCTTACTGGCAGGATTGTAAATTGTTAAGACCTTCCTGGAAAGCAGTTAGAATCAAGAACCTTTAAAAATTTCATACCATTTGCTCCAGAAATTCCACCTCTAGGAATCTATTCTAAGAAAATAGAGATTTGAACAAAGATAGATGCCCAAAGGATCTCACGGTTACAAAAAGAAAAAAAGCATCTTCAAGATCCAACATTAGGAAAACAAGGAATGGTCACATAAAATATGCTCTATTCATAGACTGTTTCAGAGCCACTAAAAGTTACCCTCTTGGTGTGGTGTTAGAAGTCAAGACAGCATTACCTTTGGCCTGTGGGGAGTGACTGACAGGGGGCACAGGGGTGCTTCTGAGGTACTGATAATATTCTGTTTCTTCATCTGGGTGCTGGTTATACGGGTGTGTTCACTTTGTGAACACTTATCAAGTTGTACTCTTGATATCAAGCTATACTTTTCTGTATGTGTGTTATACTTCAGTAAAAATTTAACTTGAAAAATAAATTAAACCCAAACTCAGCAAAAAAAAAAAAAGCAACACCTGAATGTTGTCAGTATGAAGTAACCTCAATAAATTGTTTTTAAATGAGAACATGAGAGCATTTTGGAATAGCCACATATTATATAGTAAAGTTATCTTAGGAAACTAAGACAAGAATAAGTTCAAAAGAAGTCTGAATAATTGCCCGTAGCCTATTTGAAGACATACCACATTAAGAGATTAGTAGTTTTCATTAAATTAAGCAATAGTAATCCAAAGAACCAATGTTTTTTTGTATTCATCTATCATGGAGAGGATAAAAAGAGGAGGAATCTGAGAAGCTAAAACTTTGTATTACTGCAAAAGTCTGCTCAATTATATGGCGGAAATTGTTTAGCAAATTTAATCAGGGCTTGTTTGAAATACTTTTCAATACCATCCTTCCTCCATCTACCCTGAAATATTATGTTTATTAATTAGATCCCAAGTAACTTAGTCCATCAAAATACTTCCACAGACATAATAATAATTCTGGACACTGGGAATGTACACATTTTATTATAAGTTATGCATTTCGTTTTGATGAAATAAATAGATACCATTCAATAATGACTTAACCATGGGCCAAACCCCATACTATGTTTAAATATCACCTTATTAGATCATCAAAACAAATCTATGAGGCCCAATTATTGGTGAAAATTGAGACTTAAAGAGATTTAGAAACTTGCTTATGGCCTCATAACTATTAACTCTCTGAAAGACAAAGGCTATTTGATCATTATTATGTTATTATAAGAAACAGTGCAATAAAGCTCATTTCATACTTTTTTGAAGTATAAAATGTTGACAGGAATCTTTACAAAATTGCAAAATATCATCTTTTAGGGCCCACAAGAGAAATTTCTCCTGCTTTCACCCCAAACTGTCTCTCCTCAATGAGTTCAATTACTTACTTTTCATTCTTTGGACTTTGAATCTTATTGTGTTTCAGTGCCACATTTGTAAGATACGTTGTTGTTGGTAAATTTGAACTTGTAATTTCAGGGGAATATGTTTGAAAATATTATATTATTCATTTTCTATCACTATTTATCCAAATATTTATGTATTGTTGACTTTCTAACAAATTCTCAATCTACAGTGGAATTAGTTCAGTATGTTCTCCAAATTAAGTCAGGGTAGACTTTAGCTGTCCAGGACAAGAAACCTGCTATGCAACTCAGAGGTGTCATTTAGGTCAGCTTGACCTATCATAATTCTAATATCTGTGTCTTGTAACTAATTAGGAGGAATACTTGTGATACTATACATGCCACAGTAATTTCTGATGTCTTTCTCTTCCTTATATCATACACTCTGTTGTTGAAATAAATTATAGTAAATTCTTCCAAAATCCTGATACTTTCTGTGGCCATCCCTGAATGAATATATCTCTGAATAAGGAGGTAAAGGATTAAATTGTGTCCCCCCCAAATTCATGTCCACCTGGGACCTCAGAATGCCTCCCTTATTTGGAAATGAGGTCTTTGCAGATGTGCTTATGTTAAGATGAGGTCATACTGGACTAGGATGGGCCCTGAATTCAATGACTGATGTCCTTATAAGAAGAGTAGGAACATATAACTATCATAAAAACTATCCATATCACATTCTACTTATAGGGTGATCTAGTGAGGAAGCGTTTAATGAGCATGAGCTGAGAATAGTGGTGCTACAGAGATTAATCAAGTATTTGATTGAATGAAATGATGATGGGCAGCCACATCATTTCCACAAGAGGAAGAGCCTTGTGAATGACAAAAGAACATCGGGAGACTGATGGTTTTGAAGCTCCCTTTCTATGGGACAATGCTAGAACAGGGAGTACCAACTTTTGTACTTTTTTCTCAGCGATACTTTTGTCTATGCTTGTATGTCTGACCAAAACTACATTCTAACTGGCATATTCTTTTTTGGAATGTTAGTACATTTTGCAAGTAAGTTCCATTCTTGGAGGTCCAGAAATATTTTAAGTAACCTTGTAGATCTTCATGCTGATCCATTATGCTGGTTCTAACATTTAGTATAATAGGGAAAAATTATTCTCCTATTTTTAGTTTTTGAGGATGCCCCAATATTCTTAAAAGAATGACGATATAATCGTCTTACAGGAATATATATAATAATTGAAATTATAGAGAATCAAGAATTAGGTAAAATTAGCTCTAGGACCTCTATGATTCTAAAATAACAATAACAATAATGCTAATAGTCTTGCTTCTGTTTTGTTCAAAGACCCAGAAATTATTTCCTGCTTACTTTCCCTTTTCAGCTAAAGTTTAATGAGAGGTTCAGTCTCTGTGCTCACTCCTGTTATGAAACCTTTAAAGTTGACCACTTTTCACTTTTGGAAATTTGCTATAGTGACAGCAAATTTGAGCTAGTGGTACTTCATATACTCACATTTAGAGAAAAAGGAAAAAGACTCGTCAGGAGAATGATGACCTATTACTAACAAACACAGTGATGTGCAGCTTTCATTTCTGCCGTCAGAGAAGCCTACAACTTCCGGTTAAGTGGCTTTGTGTTCAATACACATTTGCTGGGGTGAGCTGTGCTATAATTAGAGCTATCACTAAATCATTATCACATTAGACCACTTTCTAGTGCCCCATCCAAACCCTGTAGGGCAGTTCCACCTCCCCTCTCCTGTTGGAGAGCCACCATAATTCCCTGCAGGTTAGTGCTGCTCAGCCTCCTACTTGAAAACACTCTGAAAAGTGCTCTCTGATAGAGGGGAAATTGGATACTTGAATGTGGGGATGCTTCCTGATCAGGAAAGAGAGGAAAAAAACCTTCAAAGGAACTTAAAGCAGCTTGGGGCAGTCTCTCATTACTCAGTTAGGAAGGCATGTGTGAGGAGATAATGGAGAAGGGGAGGTTGATTTTAAGTAATTTGGGGAAGAAAGTGTAAGAGTAGAGGGTGTGAGTGTTTGAGTGGGAAAGGTTCAGTACCTGATGACTGAAAAGCTGAAAAAAATTTTTTTAAAGAATTAGCTACTAGGGCAGGGTTTTGCCTCGAACAGTAAGAAAGAAAAGCAAACTATAGTACTAGATGGCGTGGGTGTACATTTGCAGCACCTCCCTCGTTTACTACATATTTCCACAATTAGAATGTATTCCTCTCATTTCATTCTGTGATCTGGTCTGTCCCACTTCTACCTTTATCCCCAACTCCTGTCTTAAAATTGACTCCTCTCTTCAGAGTGCCAAAAATCAGAATGCGGTTGCCAAAGTAACTGAAGTAAGGAGCTCAGGGTTTGATAAATACAAATGTAGTACAAAGTATCTAAGATGGCATAATATTGTGGAAATGAGATTGGATGGGAATGAGAAAAAAATATATCTTGAAACCCAGTATCACCACCTAACAGGTCCTGTCCTTCTCAGTTGTATTTTACGTGAATTAAAGATATTGATACTAGTCCTTTCTGTTTGATGGGATGGCCATCAGGTACAAATGATCAAGGTAAGGCAAACCTTTTGAAGTTCAAAATTAGTATATAGAGATGAGGTACCGTCCTGGTGAGGAGGACAGTAAAATTATGTCTAATCCTATGACAAACTTTTTAAAAAGGATATAAAACGTAGAGATATTGATTTAACATAGAATATGTTTTCTATAGAACACATTTAGTTAAACATTTTTGGCTTGTTTTCACTTTACAGTATAGAGCTCACCTCTGTGTTAAGTCCTGCTGACATTTTCAGTATTTCACCCCAGGAACAGCGGCATCCTTGCTGAATGGTTGCTATCCTTTATGTACAGATGTCGACTCATCTGGAGTGAATGCAGTATAAGGAGAATTGGGATTTTAATTTACTAAGCAGGGAGGCAAATTATGTAATTAGCTGATAAGCAGTTTAGCAGAAAAGTAACAGAAGTAATCTTATAGGGAACATGTTGGAATCATATAAGACTTACAAATATTTCTGTGACACAATTTCTGAAGTTAAGAATCTATACTGTGCACAAACTTACCGAATTATATTCCAGGAAAAATGAAGAACACTAGAACCTGAAGTTTTCCATTGTTTTCTTGGGATTTCTTCTTTAGTTTTTAGAATCCACTTCCTTTTTTTTAACTAAATAGTTTATTTTCGTTTTATGTGGCCATTTTTTGGAGGAAAAATTGGAAATTTCTTTCATCAATTATTATAAAACCTGAAAGGCCAGAATTTACAGAGAGAGGGAACACCATTTTATGAGAGCTTTATAATAAATTGGGTAGAAGCCAGCATAAGCTATGGGGATATCATCTTTTGAAGAATGTGGCCCCAGCCCTGCTTTTGGGTAACATAGCCCATGTGTGGAAGCAACTGGTAAACCAACTTTTGAATCGTTATATTTCATATTTGCATGGGCCAGAAGTTTTAATGTTAATGTTCAGGGAGATGTAGAAAATTATTGTGCCAGTAAGATTGCATACACTGAAGTACACTGAAATATTATTGCAAATTCATGCTATATTGTCCTTAAAAAATTAATGTGCCTACTTTTAAAAATGTCCAGCATTTTAGTATTCTGACTACACTTGAATTCACTTTGATTACACTTGAAAAATCCAGGATGAGTCTTCATGTCTCCTTTTAAATGAAGCTTGGTGGTGTTGGTTTTTTAATATTGCTGGCCTGAAATGCTCCATCATGAACAACTGTGTACAGTGTGATAGAGAGTAGTTAGACATTGAAAAGGTGACTTGCTGTAACTCAGAACTCACATCAGTGTTTCCTGGGGAATCATCACTGAAGGCTCTGTAAAGACTTTGAGGGAGACTCTTGCACTCGTTCTGATGTTATTTTTATTTAACCCTACTTTACTCCCACAGATCAGAAAATGAGGAGAAATGCAATTCCTTTGGAAGTCAGTGTCACAGAATTCTGACCCTGAAAGCTAAGGGCTCAAGTTCTAATGAATGTGTGTGTCTCTGTGTGTTCTATTAGCATTATTTAGGACAGTGGATATTTTCTAAATGGATGACAATAAGTTAGTGCAGGAAACTCATGATGGCAATTAATTTTGATTTTATACAGCAGATGTTTGCTCAGTGCCAAATAAACCTGTTCAATTTACCCCATGTCTTAATGTACCCTATCTGTTATTTACATGTGAGCACATGCACCACTGAGAAAAGGAATAGCAGGGGCATGGCAGAGGTATATCAAGACATCTGGTGAGGTGATTGCTTACAAAATCAAAATTCTTGGCTGCAACTCAAGATTGAAAATAATTTAGAAACAAGACCTTCTCTGTGTCTTCCTCTGTCTTTATTGCCTTGCATTTAAAACCATACTGTAAGCTCTCTAGTTATTATACCTCTGTTGCAGGCATAGTATATTTTATGATCAAACACATTAGGAGAATGTGGGACAATAAAATTAATATTTATTTTCTTATTCTAAATATTTTCATTGGAATTAGCATGCATAACTCACCAAATACTTGGTAGCATTTGTATATAAAGTAAATTCTTCACAAATTTGGGAACACATTCAATTGCCAACTATTTGGTGCAAATAGTTTTGTGGGATCTTTTCTATTTGGATGGTAATTATAATATGGATGTAATCTATTTCAAGCAAGCACCAGAATCCAGAGCTTACACATCAGAAACTGCAGATGAGTAGGTGGAAATATCAGAGAGATGAATTTTTTTAAACAAAAAAACCTTGAGGGAATTATAAAGGAATAGTAATAAAAAGGTAATATGCTGACCTTAATTATTTCTATTTTTTTCTCTTCCAGCTGCTAGGTATTTCTTCCACCTGGTATAACTGCCTCAGAATTCCTTCAAGTGCAGGCCAAAATGTCTTTTTTTTATCCTAGTCAAAACAGAAGCACAAATAGAGAAAAAGCACATTAAGCATTTAAGTCTCTTTAACAATTAACTTCTAACAACATTTATGGAGCCTAATATGTAGAGACTCTTGTGCTCGGTGTAATGATGGGTACAGACACCGTCTGTATCTCTTGGAGGGAGGGATGGAAACATATGCGAGTTCAAGTATGAGAACTCAAGTATGACGCAGACTGTGCCACCTGCAAAAAGGGAGTTATTGTTATCAAGAAAGGAGCTGTTTCTTGGATAATATAGAAAACAGAGATTTGAAGAAAAGGAATTTACGACATTTAAATTGGATGGGAGAAGGGACCAATAGGGCTTGAATATCCAGTGCTGCTTGGAGAAAGCAGTCTTGATTTAATGGGTGTGGTACTGCATTAAACTTGCCCTGCATGTATTTTAGGCCTTGGGTATCCAGGAAATGGTAAAGTTGAATCAGCTCAAGATAACCAGAACACAAATGAAGAAAAGATAACTACAAGGCCTTCTAAGGCCCACCATTTAAAATGTTTGCCCCAGATTAATTCTGTCATTAGAATAGAAGCCTCCTCTAATTTAATCTTACCTTTCGAATATTGCTGCTTTGACTGATCAGTGATAAAGTAGTCAATTCTGGTATCAAAATTTAGTGGGAAATTGTACATTTTTCATTAAGTCGAGTGTCCCTATATTCTCTAGACACTTATTTTTCCTCCCAAAGCATCAGATCCTACCACAGGTTTTTAGGAGACTTTTTGCCTGTGTGTCTTAACTCTCTGGTGAAAAACATACACATATGTCTTTAATTTATAGGCTTGCAACTGCTTTGTTATCAGGAGAGTTAAGATGGCACCTTACTTTTCAATTTGTTTTGAGTTACCAGAAACACTTAATTCAATCAGAAGATGTGAATATTACACCATCTTTGAGCAAAGTTTTATTAGCTTATCCAGAATGGGAATGCAATGCAATATATCTTAAATTAGTCTAGACTTTCTAACAGCATGACAATTCTTTAATATATGGTATTTTGTATATTCTAAGTTATAAAATTATATTTGGTTTGTGGGGGGCAGTGGTTATTTATTTCACTGAAAATTCATCATGCAAACACTTTTGAGCTTTTATAACTAATCCAACAAAAGACAGTCTTAACTGTGATGTGCAAATTTATAAAACATGTTTCAACATGATATAGGTTATAAGAATTTTTTTTATTTTATTTTATTTATTTTTTTTTTGTTTCACCAAAGTGCCTGGCTAATGGCAGCTGTGAACTTAGCAGAAGTGAATCAGTTTAGCACTGCTGATGCACTTCATGTTATGTGCTGTGACTTTCTATCTCCCAAAATGGAAAGAGCTTCAGTGCATATTTAGTCTGGCAGGAATGACTACAGAAAGGCTCTGTTGGTGATATTGATAGAAACTTGTACCATCAGTGGTTTTTCCATTGAAATTCAGAGCATGGATGGGAAGCATCAATATACATATCTTTCCTTAAAAAGGCAACTGGCATCCTATTACTTTCAAAAGTCTGATTTTGATAATTCTATTTTACTCTTCATAAGAATAATGATTCAAAATTGTTTTGTTGTTTGTTTGCTGTTTAAGTTAAAAACATTAGATTTTGCGTAATGAAACATTTAATTTTATTTGAAAAATGCACATATTGAAGGCTTTTGGTTTCTGGTTCCACATGTAAGGAGCTTGAAAGTTGCCACCCCATCCTAACCACAAGTAAAATTCTGAACAGGCTGAAAAATCAACAACTCTCCCTGGATTGTAGAGAGATGAGGACACAGGGCAAACCGTGGCCCCCAATAGTGGAAAGAAAGTCAGACAAAGACAGGACAGGGATTCGTAGCTTACCAGAGTAAAAGCTCACTAGCAGAAATCTCAGTGGAAACCAGTGAGAGATGGAATAGGAAAACCTGAACTATAATTGATGAATTACTGGAGGCTTAGTTGTTAAAAACTCCATGGGGACCCAGTCATAGGGAGGTCCCACAATTTTGTGAGATTCGCCTCCAAGACCTCAACCAGGTTCTCAGAGAAAATATCTGAGAAAAATCTCCTCAGGCTTCTGGCAGGTGGGAGGGAAAAGGACCATTTTGCAATACTCTAGAGTACTCTCTTCTTCTTAACAAGGCCTGCCCTCTGGGGAAAGTAGTTAACCAAAGCCTAACCCTCTGGGATATTATCAGAGGATAACTGACCTGGAGGAAGGGAAATGCCCAACTCCACTCAGCTCCAGGCTTCCAAATGGGAGAAAGGAAATATCTAATTCCAGCACCTCTAGCCATCCTTTCCCACCTAAGGGGAAAGAAAAAAACTGAGAAATTTTTGTGAGGTTCACAGTTCAGAGGTATAGGCTCACTAAAAGACTGAGACCTAATCATAGTATTATAGAAAGCTTTCCCCCTAACCTTACCAACACATTACTAAAGGCTGATTTACAGCAATTCCTGTTGCCTGGCACATCGTGTGCAGCTATCAAGAAAAAATTACAAGTCGTATCAAAAGGCAAAAAACCCACAATTTTAGGAGACAGAACAAGCATCAGAAGGAGACATGACAGGGATATTTGAATTGTCAGAACAGGAATTTAAAACAATTTAAAACATGATTCACATGCTAAGGGCTCCAATGGATAAAGTATATAGCATGCAAGAACAAATGGTCAGTATAAACAGAGAATTGAAATTTTAAGAAAGAAATGCTAGAGATAAAAAACCATTACCAAAATAAAGAATTCCTTTGAGGGTTTATTAGTAAACTGTACACAACTGAGGAAAGAATCTCTGAGCTTGAAGATATCTCAAAAGAAATCTCTAAAACTGAAAAGCAAATAGAACAAATAGTGATAAAACCAGAACAGGACATCCAAAGAGTGTGGGACAACTACAAAAGGTGTGACATACATGGAATGGGAATGTCTGAAGTAGAAGAATGACAGAAAGGAACAGAATAAATATTTTTTTTAAAAAATAAGGACTGAGAACTTCCCTAAATTAATGTAAGAAGGGAACCACAGATCCAGGAAGCTCAGAGAACACCAAGCAGGATAAATGCCCAAAAAACTAAATGTAGACGTACCGTTTCAAAAAACACAAAAATCAAAGATGGAGAAAAAAATCTTGAAAGAAGCCAAAGGGGAAAAAACATCATACTGAAAGAGGAAAAAGATAAGAATTACATCGGACTTCAGCTCAGAGACCATGCACGCAACAAGAGAATATATGTATAAAGTCTTGACAGAAAAACAAACAAATAAACCTAGAATTCTGTACTCTGAAAAATTATTCATCAACAATGAGGGAGAGGGACTGGCTTGATGGTGTAGGTTCAGATCCCAGGCGCGGACAGACACACCGCTTGTCAAGCCATGCTGTGGCAATGTCCCATAGAAAGTAGAGGAAGAATGGCATAGATGTTAGCCCAGGGCCAGTCTTCCTCATCAAAAAAAAAAAAAAAAAAAAGGAGAAATAAACAGATAAACATGAGTTGAGATAAACTTTTCAGATAAACATGAGTTGAGAGAGTTTTTTGCCAGTAAACATGCTTTGCAAGAAGTATTAAAAGAAGTCCTTTAGAAAGAAGGAAAATAATGTAGACCAGAAACTTAAATCTACTTAAAATAAGGAAGAGCACTGAAGAAGGAATAAGTAAAGGTAAAATAAAAACTTTTATTTTTCTTACATATATGGTACATACTTAAGCAGATATAATTGAATGCATTGTTGCTATTATATGGTTATATATCCTTATATATAAGTGAAATGAATGAGGCAATGACACAAAGGATAGGAGGAAAGAATTAAGATTATTTTATTATAAGGTACTGACACTACCCTTGAAGTGGTATGGTATTATTTGAATATGGACTTGTAGTCGTCATAAATGTATATTGTAGTCTTTAGGGCAACCACTAAAAAAAGTAAAAAAATATATATATATTGTTTTATATATATATATATTATATATATATATATGTAACTAATATGATAAGAAAGGAGAGAAAATTAAATCATATAAAATGCTTGATTAAAACCTCAAAAGGCAGAAGAAAGTGGGAAACAACAATAGGAACAAGAAATAAGAGCAACAAATAGAAAACAATAACAAATATGGTAGATATTAATCCGATTATATCAGTAATCACTTTGAACATCAATGGTCTAAAAGCACCAGTTAAAAGACAGAGACTGTCAGAGTGGTTTAAAAAACAATACCCAACTATATGTTGTCTACAAGAAACCTACTTTAAATAAAAAGACACATATAGATAAAAAGTAAATGGAGAAGAATATACCATGCTAAAACTAACTAAAAGAACGCAAAAGTAGCTATTATTAATTTCAGACAGAGCAGACTTCACAGCAAGGAAAGTTATAAGGGATAAAGGACATTTCATGATGTTAAGTGGGTCAGTTCTTTAAGATTACATAACAATCCTTAATGTGTATGTGCCTTACAACAGAGTGATAATCTATGTTAGTCAAAAACTGGTAGAACTGAAAGGAGAAATAGATGAATCTATATCATAGTTTAACATCCCTCTATCAGAAATAGATCCAGCAGGAAGAAAATCCATAAGAACATAAATCAAAAGCACCATCAATCCACTGGATATAATAGACATCTATAGATTACTTCATCCAATGAGAGCAAAGTACACATTCTTCTCAAGCTGAGATGGAACATTCACTAAGGTAGACTACATACTGGGTCATAAAACACACCTTAGCAAATTTAAAAAAATAGAAATCATACAGTATCTGCTCTCAGACCACAATAGAATTAAACTAGAAGTCAGTAACAGAAAGATAACTGGGAAAATCCCCAAATACATGGAGATTAAACAACATACTTATAAATAGCACATGGGTCAAAGAAGAAATCTGAAGAGAAATTTAAACAATATTTTGAACTATTTGAAAATGAAAACACAAATTATCAAAATTTGTAGGATGGAGCCAAAACAGTGGTTAGAGGTAAATTTATGACAATAAATGTATTAGAAAAGAAGAAAGATCTAAAATCAATAATCTAAGTTTCCACCTTAGGAAACTAGAAAAGAGCAAATTAAATCCAAAGTGGAAGAAAAGAAGTAATAAGATTTAGAGCAGAAATCAATATAATTGAAAACAGGAAATCAATAAGAAATGCAATAAAACCAGCAGATGGTTCTTTGAAAAGGTCAATAAAATTGATATGTTTAGCCAGGCTAACTAAGAAAAAAAGAGAGACGACACATATTACTAATATCAGAAAAGAAAGAAGGGACATCAATGTATCCCATAGGCATTGAAAGGATAAGAAAGGAATACTCTGAACAACTCTATACCCACGAATTTAGTAACGTGGATGAAATGGACCAATTCCTCGAAAGACATAAGCTACCAAAACTCATGCAAGAAGAAATAGACAGTCTGAATAGATCTATACCTATTAAATAAATTGAAACAATAATCAATAACCTCCCTAAACAGAAAGCACCAGTCCCAGATGGGTTCACTGGTGAATTCTTCCAAATATTTAAGGAAGAAATGATGCCATTTCTCTTGTACAATCTCTTTCAGAGGATAACATTAGGGAGAATACTTCCTTACTCATTATATGAAGCCAGCATTACTCTAATACCAAAACCCAACAAACACATTACAAGAAAAGAAAACTGCAGGCCAATTTCTGTCATGATCATAGATGCAAAACTTCTCAAGAAAATATTAGCAAATTTAATCCAACAATGCATACAAAGAATTATAGACCATAGTCACGTGTGAGTTATCCCAGATATGCAAGGCTGGTTCAACATTTGAAAATCAATTTAGGTAATCCATCACATCAATAAGATAAAATAGAAAAATCACATTATCATATAAGTAGATGCAAAAAAGCATTTAACAAAATCCAACACCTATTCATGACAAAAACTCTCAGTAAACTAGGAATAGAGGGAAACTTTCTCTACATAATAAAGACAATCTACAAAAACCTGTAGGTAACATCATGTTTAATGTTGAGAAACTTGAAACTTTCCCACTAAGATCAGGTACAAGGGAAGAATATTCCCTTTCACCACTCATTTTCAACATATCTTTCTTTGAATCTATCAAGTAATATTTTTATAAAATTAATACTTAATTTTAATTTTGTAAAAATGGCATTATGTTTCCTTTTCATTACTGAAATGTGAATATTTACACTATTATGAAAATGCTTATGTAAAGTCAATAGACACACTTTCTTAGCATGACTTCAGTCATCCTTTGTGCCAATTATACTGTACAGCCACAGTTAGGAGGACCTGGGGGCTTACTCAGCATTCCTGTGAAATCTGTATCCTTATGAAATCTTCAGGAGCACTACAAGTAGTTGTGTTCCAGTCAGTCTGATGAGAAGAGCAAAGGAATTGTTACACAGAGTTCATGTATTTCAAGGGCCTTTTCTTCCATATCTTTCTTGAATACAAGTCTATTTGCTTGTCCTTATTTTTTCATTGCCTCACTTTACACCAAAGAAGTTTAATCTAACACTTAAAAATTGTTATATTTAAATCTATGTTTTACTTCGTCTATATGTCAGAATGATAATGAAGCAATTCCTTTGACTTCTACCCCACTTTGAAAATGATGAAATATTTGTTTATTTTGCAGCGATTTTATTTCAAAAAGTTATTTTTAGGAAATATTAGAATTGTTTGCATATAGGAAGTTCCTTCTCATAAAACTGATAAATGGTAATGACTTAAAAATCAGGCAGGAAGGAAAAAGAAAGGTCTAGAAATAGGAAAACATATCCTAATTGTTTTGTTCTTAATCTGAGAAATGAAAATATCTTTGTATCATGAATTGAATAAGCAATTTACGTGTATAAAATATATAAAATGAAACATTCCGACAATACCAGTGTTCAGTGTAAACACTTCTAGCTGTGTAATGAATTCATCTACTTTAATATACATGGATTTGAGGTATTTCTTATTAATATTACATTATTAAAACAATTCTAAAATAAACATTTTTCCATATATCTTTGCAAACTTCTCTGATTACCTCTTTAGGATAAATTTTTGTAATTAAAAAATAGTAAAAGGATGTATATCATTTAAATGTTGAGCATATTACCCATTGCTACCTGCAAGGTTGTACACAACTACACTCATATCAATTATGTGTTAGCCTGTTTGTGTTCACAAGATCACGGCAGAATTAATTATTTTAAAGTATTTTCTATATAAACTGATATGTATATAAATGGTTGGATTTTGGATTTATTTGATTATTAGGAAGATAGAGTAGTTTTGCTTTTGTTTATTGGCCATTTTTTTAAAATTGCCAATTATCTTTAAGAGTACTTAAAATATTTGGGATATTTTTCTATTTATGTTTCATTTATGTTGCAAAAATATATTTCCATTTCCATTTTTGTTTAATTTTTTCCAGCTATATTGAGATATAATTAACATAACATTATGTAAGTATAAAGTATACAATGTGATGACTTCATCATGTATATATTATGAAATGCCTACCACAATAAGATTAGTTAACGCATTCTTTACCCCACATAATTACCATTTTGTTGTTGTTGTAGTGAGACTATTCAAGCTCTACTCTCATAGCAACTTTCAAGTATATGATACCTTATTGTTAACTGTAATTACCATACTGTACGTTAGATATCTGGAACTTACTCATCTTATGAGAGGAGGTTTGTGCCCTTTGACCACCATCTATCCATTTTTCCTACTCCTCAGTTCCTGGCAACCACCATTCTGCTTTCTGTTTCTATGAGTTCAATGTTTTTAGATTCTGCATATAAGTGAGATCATGCAGTATTTGTCTATGCCTGGCTTATTTCACTTAGAATAATGCCCTCAAGCTCAATCCATGCTATTGCAAATGGTAGGATTTCCATCTTTTCTTCTGGCTGAATAATATTTCATTGTGTGTGAGTGTATATAATAATCACATTTTCTTTGTCCATTCATCCATCGATGGATAACATTGTTTCCATGTATTGACTATTGTGAATAATGCTGCAATGAACATGAAAATGCAGATATCTCAAGACAGTGATTTCATCTTCTTCAGAAGTACACCCAGAAGTGAGATTGCTGATCATATGGCAGTTCTATGTTTAATTTTTTGAGGAAACTCTGTACCGTTTTCCATAGTGGTGGTACAAGTTTGCATTCTCACCAACAGTGCACTAGGGTTCCCTTTTCTCCACATCTTTGCCAGCATTTGTTATTTCTTGTTTTTTTTGATAATAGCCATTCAAACAGATGTGAGGTGATACTGTGATTTTGATGTGCATTTCCTTAATGATTAGTGATGTTGAGCATCTTTTACATACCTGTGGTGCCTTTGTATATCTTCTTTTGAAAATGTGTATTTAAATCTTCTGCCCATTTTTTAATTGGATTGTTTGTTTGTTTTGCTTAGGAATTGTATGAGTTCCTTACATATTTTGGGCCTTAACTTCTTATCAGATATATGGTGTGTAGATATTTTCTCCCATTCTGGAGGTTGCTTTTTCATTTTGTTGTTTCTTTTACTGTGCAGAAGCTTTTTAGTTTGATCTAATCCTACTTATTTTTGCTATCGTTGCTTGTGCTTTTGGTGTCATATCCAAAAAAGTCATTGCCATGACCAATGTTGAGATATTTTCCTCTGGTTTCTCCTAGAAGTTTTACAGTTTCAGGTCTTACATTTAATCCTTTAATCTGTTACAAGTTAATTTTTCTGAGTGGTGTTAAGATAAGGGACCAGTTTCATTCTTTTGTATGTGGATATACAGTTTGCCTAATACCATTTTATTGAATAGACTATTTTTTCCCCATCGTGTGTTTCTGGCACCCTTGTCAAAGAATAGTTGACTGTATATTCATGGATTTATTTCTGGGCTCTCTGTTCTTTTCCATTTGACTGTGTGTCTGTTTTTATGCTGGTACAATACTATTTTGATTACTAAAGCTTTGTAATATAGTTTGAAATACAGAAGAGTGATGCCTCCAGTTTTGTTCTTTCTTGAGGTTGCTTTGACTATTTGGGGTCTTTTGTGGTTCCATACAAATTTTAGGATGATTTTCTATTTCTCTGAAAAATGCCATTGGACTTTTGGTAGGGATTGCATTGAATCTGTAGATCTCATGAGTAGTATGGACATTTTAATAATATTAATTCTTCCAACTTATGGACTCAGGGTATATTTCTATTTATTTGTGTCTTCTTCAGTTTCTTTCATGAAAGTCTTAAAGTTTTCAGGGTACAGATATTTCACCTCTTCAGTTAAATTTATTCCTTAGTATTTTGTTCTTTTCAATGCTATCGTGAATTGTTTTCTTAACTTCCTTTTCAGATTGTTCATTGTTAGTATATGGAAACACATTGATTTTTGCATATTGACTTTGTATCCTTCAACTTTACTTCCTTTGTTTAACAGTTTTTTGGTAGTCTTTAGGATTTTCTATATATAAGATCATGTCGTCTGTAAGCAGGGACAGTTTAACTTCTTCCTTTCTGATTTGGATGCCTTTTATTTCTTTTTCTTGCCTAAGTACTCTGTCTAGGACTTCCAACAGTTAAATAGAAGTGGTATGAGTGAGTACCCTTGTCTTCTTCCTGATCTTGGAGGAAAATTTTTCAGCTCTTCACCATTTTCTAAAAAAAATTATTTTATTGAGGTTACATTGGTTTATAACATTGTGTAAATTTCAGGCATACATCATTATATTTTGGCTTCTTTGTAGACTGCTTCGTGTTCACCACCAGATGTCTACTTTCCATCCATCACCATACACATGTCCTGCTTTGCCCTGCTCCCACTCCCTTCCCCTCTGGTAACTACCAATCTATTCTCCTTATCTATGTGCTTGTTTGTTTACCCTCTACATATGAGTGAAATCATACAGTATTTGTCTTTGTCTGACTTATTTTGCTTAGCATAATACCTGCAACGTCCATACATGTTATCGCAAAGGATGCAATTTTGTCTTTTTTATGGCATAGTAGTATTCCATTGTCTGTGTGTGTGTGTGTGTGTGTGTGTGTGTGTGTGTGTGTGTGTGTACCACATCTTCTTTATCCAATCATCTGTTGAATGTGATGTTAGCTGTGGGCTTGTCATATACAGCCTTTATTATATTAGGTAAATTTCTCCTATACCTAATCCGTTTAGAGTTTTTATCAGGAAAGAATGTTGGATGTTGTCAAATGCTTTCTCCACATCTATTTAGATGATCATATGGTTTTTATCTTTCATTCTGTTAATATTGTGTATCACATTTATTGATTTGTATATGTTGAATCCTCCTTGAATCTCAGAGATTATTCCCACTTGATCATGGTGGATTGTCCTTTTAATATACTTTTGAATTTGGTTTACTAGTGTTTTGTTGAGATTTTGCATCTGCATTCATCAGGCATATTGGCCTGTAATTTTCTATTCTTGTAATGTCTTTATCTGGCTTCACTATGAGGGTAATACTGACCTTGTAAAATGAGTTTGGGATTTTTTCCTTCCTCTTCAGTTTTTTGGAGGTGTTTAAAAAAGATAGGCATTACTTCTTCTTTAAATGTGTGGTAGAATTCACATGTGAAGCAATCTCATCCTCAGTTTTCTTTGTTGGGAGATTTTTGATTGCTCCTTCAATCTCTTTACTCCTAATTGGTCCGTTCAGATTTTCCGTTTCTTCATAATTCAGCCTTGGAAGGTTGTATGTTGGTAGGAATTTATCCGTTTCTTCTTGGTTGCCCAATTTGCTGGTATATGATTCTTGACAGTAGTCCCTTATGATCCTTTGTATTTCTGTGATATCAGTTGTAATGTCCCCTATTTCTTTTATAGTTTTATTTAAGTCCTCTCTTTTTTTCTTGGTTAGTCTAGATAAAGACTTGTCAATTTTTTCTTTAAAAAAAAATCAACTCTTAGTTTCATTGATCTTTTCTATTGTCTTTCTAGTCTTGATTTCATTTATTTCTGCTCTAATTTTTATTATTTCCTTCCCTCTGCTAACTTTGGGCTTATTAGTTTATTCCTTTTCTAGTTCCTTGAGGAGTAAAGTTGTTTATTTGAGATCTTTCCTTTTTCTTTTGTTCTTTTCTTCTTCTTTTGCTGTCTTTGGTTTGTTGATTTTCTTGTAGTGGTATACTTTTATTCTTTTCTCTTTATCTTTGTGTATCTATTAGAGGTTTCTTCTTTGTGGTTACCATGAAGTTTACACAAAGCATATTATAGTTATAATAGTGTATTTCATCCTGATAGCAACTTAACTTCAATCTCACACAAAAACTCTACACTTTTATTTCCCCTCACACATTTTATGCTATTGACGTTTATACTTTGCATCTTTTTATATTCATTATTCATTAACAAATTATCATAGCTATAGTTATTTTTAATCTTTTTGTCTTTTACCCTTACACTAAAGTTAAAAATGATTTATGTACCACTATTATAGTATTAGAGTATTCTGAATTTGATTATATATTTACCTTTACTGGTGAGTTTTATACTTTCATTTGTTTTCATGTTGTCCATTAGCTTCCTTTCATTTCAATTTGAATAACTCCCTTTCTTGTAAGCATATTTTTTCTTTGAGTAATTTGAATTTATAATCCCTTTCCCTACTGGACTGCAAGGTTTCTGCTGATAAATTTGCTGATAACTTTATGGATGTTCCCTTGTATATGACAATCTCTTTTTTCTAATAGCTTTCAAAATTCTCTTTTTGTCTCTAACTTTTGACAATTTGATTATAATGTGTCTCAGGGTAGTCTTCTTTGGATTGATCTTGCTTGTGGTTCTTTGAGCTTCATGTATCTGGATGTCCATGTACCTCTCAATATTTGAGAAGTTTCCATATATCACTTCCTTATATAAGCTTTCTGCCCTTTTCTCTCTCTCTTCTCCTTCCGGGACTTCCATGATGTATATTTTAGTTCACTTGATAGTTTCCTGTAGGTTCTGTATGCTTTCTTCACTCTTTTTTTTTTCTTTCTTTTTGATCCTCTAAATGGCTAATTTCAAATGGCTTGCATTCAAGTTTGCTCAATATTTCTTCTGCGTGATCAAGTCTGATATTGAAGCTCTCTGTTGAATTTTTCAGTTCTCTCATTGTATCTTTTGGTTCCAGGATTTCTGTTTGGTTCGTTTTTATGGTTTCTATTTTTGTGTGTGTGTGTGAGGAAGACCAGCCCTGAGCTAACATCCGTTGCCAATCCTCCTCTTTTTGCTGAGGAAGACTGGCCCTGGGCTAACATCCTTGCCCATCTTCCTCCACTTTACTTGGGACGCCGCCACGGTATGAGTGACAAGCAGCGCGTCCGCGGGTGCCCGGGATCTGAACCTGTGAACCCCGGGCTGCCAAGCTCAACCTAAACCTCTCCGTCACCGGGCCGGCCCCATCTGTTTCTTTATTAAACTTCTCATTTTCATCATGCATTGTTTTCCTGATTTTGTTTACATGTCTTTTTGTGTTCTTTTGCATCTCATTTAGTTTCTTTAAGATGATCATTTTGAATTCTTTGTCAGGCAATTTGTAGGTCTCCATTTCTTTGTGGTTGGTTACTGGAATTTATTAGTTTCTTTTGGTGGTGTCAGGCTTGCCTGATTCCTTGTGTTCTATGTAGCCTTGTGTTGATGTCTGTGCATTTGAAGGAGAAAACGCCTCTTCCAGTCTGTACAGACTGGCTTCAGCATGTAAAACCTTCTCCTATTGGGTCCCTGGGCTGATAGTGTTATCTCTGGGATAACAGTTAAGTGCCTTGGAACTGAGTCATGTGGCTACTCTGGGTCCACAGTGGGGTCTACAGTTGGAGTCTGTTACCAGGGACTTGGGCAGGCATGGATTCTTTTTGGTACTTAGGTGGCCAGGACTACTGACAGGACCTACTGAAGTAGGGTTGGCACTAGGACAAGAGTCCACTTGAGGGTCTGCAGATAGTGGGCCTGTTACCAGATGTGCATATGGGTGTGGTTACTTCCTGGTCTCTGGGAGGGCTCCTGACAGGTCACTTAGTGGGTTCTTGGGTGAAGAGGATTGGCACTGCACCATGGCTGACAGAGGCTAGAACTGAGTCACAAGACTGCTTTAGGGTCCATAGCTAGGACCAAATTCTGCAGACTGAGGGTACGGATGGATATGCCTCCAAACAGGTTCCTGGGTGAGCAGGACTGCCCCTGGATAGCAGCCAAGTGGGGTTAGAGCTGGGTCACAGAGCTGCTTCAGGATCTGCAGTTACATAGATGGGCATGCCTTCCTCTGGGTCTCTGGAAAAGCAGGACCACTCCTGGACCATGGCCTTGAGGGTCTGGAGCTGGATTACAGCACTGCTTCATTATCTGCAGTAGGACTGAATTTGGCAAGTCTACCTCTGGGGGTATGAACAGGTGTGTCTCCCAGTGGATCCCTGGGCAGGCTGAACTGCTCCCTGACCATGGATGCAAAAGGCTGGAGCCAAATTACAGGGCTGCTCTAAGATCTACAGTTGGACCAAGTTCAGATGGCCTGCCTCAAGGGTATAAATGAGTGTGTCTCTCACCAGGTTCCTGGGTCAGCAGGAGTATTCCCAGCCTGTGGCTGAGAGGGAGTGGAGCTGAGCTACATGTCTGTTTCAGGATCTGTAGTCAAATTGAAGTCAGACGGCTTACCTCAAGGTACAACGGGCATGTCTGCCACCAGATCCCTGGGTGGGCAGGAGTGGTCCTGGCCCTTGGCTGAGAGGGACTGGAACCATGTTACAAGGCTGTTTCAGGATCTGCAGTTGGAGCAAAGTTATAGGGTCTTGGACATGTCTCCCTCTTTGTCCCTGGGTGAGCAAGACTGACAACTAAGAGGGGCTGGAACTGAGTTATGGGCTGCTTCAGAGTCCACAGCCCAGACTAATGTTAAAAGTGGGCAAGACAACTGCCTTGTCCCTTGGTGGGTGGTGCTGGTGTCTGGATCAAGGCCAAATGGGGCTATAGTAGAGTCTACATGGGTTTGAGGCTGTTTCTAGTCTGCAGCTGAGACCACAGTTGGCAAATCTGCCACCTGGGCATGGGCCTGTCTTCACAAAATGGCCTCCTTGATTTTAAGCTCCACCAAAATTTCACAGTCTCCTACTTGTATCCCAAAGCTCCCACAAGAGTACTTTTGTCCATGGATGGCTGTCAAATTATTGCTGCTGAGGAGGGATACAAGTGGTAGACCACATATTCCACCACCTTGCTGACCCCTTGATATTTTTAAACTTATAGAGATTTGCTTTATGGTCCACAATATGATCCATCTCTGTAATTGTTTTGTGTGTGCTTGAAAAAAATGTGAACTCTGCTGTTGTTGGATGAAGTCTTAAGTCTATAATTATCAATGAGATCAAGTTGGTTGATAGTAGTTGTTAAAATCTTTGGCATGGTTACTGATTTTCTGTTTAATTTCCCTCTCTATTAATGAGAGAGAAGTTTTGAAATCTTTGACTCTAGTTGTGGATTTATCTATTCTCCTTGCAGTTCTATTAGTTTTTGTTTCTTTTGGCTGAAAATTCTGTTATTAGTTGCAAAGATTTTAGAATTTTTATGTCCTTTTGAGGAATTTACTACTTTATCATTGTGAAATTATCTTCTTTATTGTTGGTATTATCATTTGATATGAAATCTACTTAGTGATATTAATATAGCCATCCAGATTTCTTTTGATTTCTGTTATCATGGCATATATTTTCCATCCTTCTACTTTTTGTTTTTAGATTTAATGTGTTTGTTGTAGTCGCATGTAGCCAAGTCTTGCTTTCTTA
This sequence comes from Tapirus indicus, assembly GCA_031878705.1. NCBI lineage: Eukaryota > Metazoa > Chordata > Mammalia > Perissodactyla > Tapiridae > Tapirus > Tapirus indicus. Next base: position 5,870,994 of record CM062936.1, read on the forward strand.
ATCTATTCTGACAAGCTCTGCCTTTTAATTCTGGAATTTAAACTATTTATATCAATGTGATTTTGATTAGCTTAGGTATAAATCTATCATCTTACTCTTTTTTATTTTTTCAATACCTGTTGATACCTGTTATCTTTCTTTTTTCCATCCATTTTGCCCTCTCCCTTACCCCCTTTCCCTCTGGTAACCACCAATTCAATCTCTGTCTCTATGTGTTTGTTTGTTGTTGTTTTTGTCTTCTATTTATGAGTGAGATCATATGGTATTTGTCTTTCTCCATCTGTCTTATTTCACTATAATTGCCTCAAAGTCCATCAATGTTGTCACAAGTGGCCAGATTTCATCCTTTTTTATGCCTGAGTAATATTCCATTATGTATATATACCACATCATCTTTATCCATTCGTCCCTTGATGGGCACCTAGGTTGCTTCCAAGTCTTGACTATTGTGACTAATGCTGCAATGAACATAAGGGTGCATATATCTTTATGCATTTGTGTTTTCATGTTCTTTGGATAAATATCCAGCAGTGGAATAGCTGGATTGTATGGTAGTTCTATTCTTAATTTTTTGAGGAATCTCCATACTGTTTTCCATAGTGGCTACACCACTTTGCACTCCCACCAGCAATGTATGAGAGTTCCCTTTTCTCCACATCCTCTCCAACACTTGTTATTTCCTCTCTTGTTAATTAAGAATTCTGACAGGTGTGAGGTGATATCTCATTGTAGTTTTGATTTGCATTTCCCTCATAATTAGTGATGTTGAACATCTTTTCATGTGCCTATTGGCCATCTGTATATCTTCTTTGGAAAAATGTCTGTTCAGATCTTTTACCCATTTTTTAATTCGGTTGTTAGTTTTTTGTTGTTGAGATGTAGGAATTCTTTATATATTCTGGATGTTAATCCCTCATCAGATATATGGTTTGCAGATATCTTCTCCTAATTGTTAGGTTTTCTTTTCATTTGTTGATGGTTTCCTTTGCTGTGCAGAAGCTTTTTAGTTTGACATAGTCCATTTGTTTATTTTTTTCCATTGCTTCCCTTGTCCTGTTAGACATGGTACTTGAAAATATGCTACTAATACTGATGTCAAAGAACATACCGCCTATGTTTTCCTCTAGAAGATTCATGGTTTCAGGTCTTACATTCAAGTGTTTAATCCATTTTGGGTTAATTTTTGTGTGTGGTGTAAGATAATGATCTATACTTATTCTTTTGCATATGGCCGTCACACCATTTATTGAAGAAACTTTCCTTTCCCTATTGTATGTTCTTGGCTCCCTTGTTGAAAATTAGCTGTCCATAGATGTGTGGGTTTATTTCAGGACTCTCAGTTCTGCTGCAGTGATTTGTGTGTCTGTTTTTGTGCCAGTACCGTGCTGTTTTGATTACTATAGCTTTGCAGTATACTTTGAAGTCAGGGAGTGTGATGCCTCCAGCTCTGTTCTTCTTCTCCAGATTCCTTTGGTTCAGGATCTTTGTTGTTCTGTACAAATTTGAGAATTCTTCCTTCTAGTCCTGTGAAAAATGTCCTTGGGACTTTGATTGGGATTGTGTTGAATCTGTAGGTTGCTTTAGGAAGTATGGACATTTTAACTATGTTAATTCTTCCAATCCAAGAGCATGGAATATCTCTCCATTTCTTTGTGTCTTCTATTTCTTTCACGAGTGTTTTATAGTTTTCAGTGTATAGTTCTTTCACATCTTTGGTTACATTTATTCCTAAAATAGGGTATTTTGTTCACTTGTTGTGATTGTAAACAGGATTGTATTCTTAATTTCTCTTTTTGCTACTTCATTGTCAGTGTATAGAGACACAGTTGATTTTTGTATGTTGATTTTGTATCCTGCAACTTTACCATATTCATTTATTATTTCTAAAAGTTTTTTGGTGGATTCTTCAGAGTTTTCTGTATATAAAATCATGTCATCTGCAAATAGTGACAGTTTCACTTCTTCCTTTCCAATTTGTATCCCTTTTATTTCTTTTTCTTGCCTGAATCCTCCAGCTGGGACTTCCAATAGTATGTTAAATAAGAGTGGTGATATTGGGCGTCCTTGTCTGGTTCCTATTCTTAAAGGGATAGCTTTCAGTTTTTCTCCATTGAGAATGATATTATCTGTGGGTTTGTCATATATGGACTTTATTTTTTCTTCTCTGCCCATTTTATTTAGAGTTTTCATCATAAATGGATGCTATATCCTGTCAAATGGGTTTTCTGCATCTGTTGAGATGATCATGAGGTTGGGTTAGGTATCAATCTATCATCTTACTCTTTTTTTTCCAATTCCTGTAGATATTTATTTTCAGTTCCTCTTTTCCTGCTTTCTTTTGGATTAATTGAATACACTTTTAATCTTTCAATTTTCTCTCTTGTTTATTTGTTAGCTGTAAGTTTTGTTTTGTTAGTTCGGAAGTCACTATAAAGTTTATAGAATATATCTCATTGTTTTAAATTTTGACAGTACAAGAAGGTATAAAAAAGCTTGACATTCTTTGTAATTTAAGCAATATTAGTATTCTTCTAAATAACATCACAGTATAACTTTCATTTATAAACTTTGTTTTGACTTCTAGTTATTGGTCAAATTTATTCAGGAATGTCATCCACTATTCAGGAAAAAAAGAGCTAATATCTAAAACAATTCAATATTCTTAATAGTAGTTGAGATTCTTCTCATTCGGAATGATCAAACTACTGTATGGTAGGACGTCAGGATATTCATTTTCTGTTTATTACAAGCATTTATGTAACTGATGATGGTTAAGTCCATGAGAACAAATGAAGTTCTTCTTTGACACAACTGATTCAATTACATAGAATATATTGAAAATTTTCTGCAAAGTACCTGCTGATGAACAATACAGTGAATAATCAAAACTTACATTTGTACAAGCTTTGTAAATTTTCTGAACTAAAATATTTTCTTTTCCAATATATATTAATAAATCTTAGTAGATTCCACTTCAGGTTGTACTGAATTAGTGTTTCTCAACTAATTTGAAAATATTTTCTCCTGTAGTTGTTTTACACAATTGTTCCTAGAGGCTAATTCATCAGTTAGTTTAAACTCTGCATTGACTCCTTGAATATCCAGCAACTGAGCAGTGTCTAAAGTATTTGTTAACTTATCAAGAACAGAGGAACAACTTGAAATCGTTTGCCTTATTTTTTAACTGGCTACTGATGTTGCTTCTAATGTTCTCAACAATTCCAGCTGTGGTTCTCACTGAAAGACTAGTAGTCTTAAAAATGTTTTTTTTTTTTTTTTCATCTAGACACATTTCTCTGACTTCTCCAAGCTGACATGATTTAATTAACTGACCATTAGTAAATAACTTTTCTTGCTTGGCCAGCAACCAAAACACTCAGAAAATTATTTTGGTTGCATTTCCTTTTAAAAAATATTTGAAGAAATTCTACTCTGTTGAAACTTTCCATTTTAACTTTTATAATATTCCTGACTGTTGTGTTTCTGTGAGTTGGGAATATAATGAAGAGTGCCACCATTTCTGCTTCCTTTTGAACTAACTTTTTAAAATTCTATTTTATCTCATCTATTCTGTTATTTATACCAATTTTAAAATATTTTAGTTGTTTTCCGTACACATATTTGATTAATCACAGTCTATTTTCAAATAATTTTATATTATTTCACACATAGTGGAATGATCTTAAGGCAATATATTCGCAATTCTTCTCTTCCATCTTTTGTGCTATTATGCCATATGTTTTACTTTTATATAGGGTATAAACCTGAAATGAAATGCTACTATATTTTTTTTAGTGAGTCAATATTCTATATAGCTTTTAAAAGTATAAAAAATATGTCTTTTATATTTGCCTTCTTTTTAACCACTTATGGAGATCTTGATTTCATTGTGTAGATAGAGTTTCTGTTTGGTGTCATATTTCTTCTGTCTGAAGCACTTCCTCTGATATTTGTTATATTTTCCATAAGTGTGCTGTATTTTCTTTTTCGTTCATATATGTTGTCTACTTTTTTCATTTAGAGCTTTTAACATATTCATCATAATTATTTTAAATTCCTCATCTGATAGTTCAAACAACTAGAGCATATTTGAGTCTAGTTCTGTTGATTACTTCTCTCTTGCAAGTGGATTTTGGGTAGTGGGTTGTTTGTATATGTGTGTTTATTTGTGTATGTGTCTGTGTCTATCTGTCTCATAACTTTTTAGATGAAAGTCTGTCAGCATGTGTAGGGCAGTCGACACTGAGGTATACATAGTATTTATGCCTGGAAAGTGGCATGCCCCTTCTCCTTGTAGATCTTTGTTTTGGAGAGTTTGCTAGCCAGTTAGGGAAGTTTTTCATTTGTCCTGTGTCCTGGTCTAGACTCAGTCTGATGCAGATTTAGAATCTCTGAGTCTCAGAGAGAGGCCTTTCTCAGTAACATTTTGCAGTGTTGGCATATCACTAATCATCTCAGTTCAGGGCAGTTTACTGCCTGTGCTCTGGGTTTCAGTTCTCCTGTGTCCCTCCACTCCATTTGTTCCTTCCCTCGGCAACAGTAGTTCCTAATCTGAGCCAGGGAAGCAAAAGCCTCCCCCAGGGACTTGAGTTTTCTTCTTTTTCTTGAGACAAGAGCTTTGAACAGATCTCATGGCTTTTCTACACAAGCAGCACTTTCCTCTCCCAGACCTGTGCCACTGAGAGACGCTGTCTCTGATTTCCCATCCTGCCATCCATGTTTCTTATGAGTATCTCACTAAAGTCCATGAAGTAGAACCTGAGAGTGATCCAGACTCCCCTTGTGTCTGTGGCTCCCTTGGGTTTTATACTCTCATGAAAGACAACATTTAACCTTTAGCAATAATGAAAATTTTTATATGAATTCCTATTCACTTGCATTGCCCCCAGTCTTTGTTCTATTGTCACTGTTGTGCTACTTTTCTCATGTAAGCAAAGAAAGGTACATCGAAGGCTATTTGGGTGTCCTGCAACCTTAGCTTTCTGATAGGTTCAAGAAAAGTTTTGATTTTGAGATTATCTGGCTCTTTCTGGTTGTCAGATCTGAAGGAACACTTTTTCTTGCTTTAAACATCTTAAGACTAAGCAAGAAGTAACCTTTTAGATATATTTTAATATCCTTAATTGCAGTTTGCAGATGGCATACATTTGTCATCTGAACTTTGGAGGAACATTTGGAGGCTTCAGTGTCTCTTCAGGACACAAGAGAGAATTGACATTTATTTAAGGAAGCAGACATCATGAAATCATTCCCAAGAATAATTTTGGTTTTCCTTTATACAGAAACTGAAAAATGATCTTCACATCTATGCAGTTTGCCCGTCAGGTAGGCTTAATATCTTTTTACATCTCACCCTATGTTCAGTTTAACTTTCTACAATGCCAACATCTAAAAAAGTTCAAATTGGAAATCATAGCATGTTATAGTAGGAAGCAAAACAAATATTTGAGTCCCACTTCTACCAGTTATTAGAAGACAAGTCTCGTGACCTTTCTCATACTCAGCAAATATAGGCAATAATTTCTAATTCTAGAGGTGTAGAAAGGATGACAATTTAACATAGGCCCAAGCAACATAAAATGTAAATTGCTATAAAATGTAAAATGGTATTTTTCCAACATAAGATATTTAGAAAATTTTACTCACAAATCTATTTCAGGAGAGTAAAAAAGGAAAACTTATATGAAACGACAATGTTAGGTGAGTAGTCTGTTGTTATTAAACAGTTCAATTATATCACTAGTTAAGATCTTCTTGATGTTGAATATTTCATCAAAAAAGATATACACAATAATATTTTTGGTATAATCACTTTTTCACATGTAAAGAAAGTTTTCAGTTATAGAACTGTGGCATCAAAGAGAAACTTTCTAGTCGCTACCAGTATTTCAAAGAGGAGAATATTTCGAAGTATATAATGTTAATTCACCATCTTTATGTCAGGAACTGTTATAAGTTCCTATTATAAGGGACTTAAAATGAAACATTGGACATCTAGAACCTCCAGTGTTGGAACTGTAAATAAATGTGAGAACAGGGCTAAAGAAACCAACACGTGATGGCGGACTACCCAGAGACTATTAAAAATGGGTACACTTTACCACTCCCCGGTCTGAAGAGACAAAAAGAGAAAGCAATAATCTATATGTGCTGTGAGTTTTAGTCGTGAAAGATCAGCTATTATACAGGAACTGTGGTCTTAGGTAGAATATTGGGGCCACTGCCAAACCATAGGACCCAGTGACCCCAAGAGAATAACACACTTCCTGTTCTCTGCTAATTCCTTGATCTCTTGTCAGTGATTCCCATTGGATCAAAGCAATGGGAGGCCAGAGGTCAAAAGACCTTAGATGAAAAAGTCTGTAGAGGTTGGGCTCCTATAGTACAAAACAAACAGGACAGAAAAAGATGAACAGTGGATCTGGAGATAAAAAATATCTAGCTCACTATGTTCATTAGTAGCTATTTCTTGTTCAGCTTCAGTGGCTCAAAATGACTGCTAATTATCTATGAACTATCTTTTTTTAATAAACTAAGGAATGGATTATCTCATCTATGTTGAATACTGATCTCAATAAGTAATCCATGGCCTTAATTCTTCAAAATTTGATTTGAAACATTCTTAGTCTATTCTAATTTTGAGGTTAATGAAGACTTAAGGAACTCCTGCAGTTTCAGCTGGTAGCCATACACCACTCCACTCTCCCACTCTCACCCCAATTCCCCTGTCGAGGATGCTGGATTAGATATTTGGTACCTTTGCTGGATCTCTTTTTTTTTTTTGTAGGTCTCCATGATGTGGGCATTTAGGAGACTAATGCAGAAAGAAAACCACTGCTTTTGCCCTGCTCGTCTGTCCATGACTGTTTGGAATACCTCCCTCACTTTTAGAAGACTGAGCCCTTTATAAATTTGTTTTTAATGAATTTCCTATCTGTATTGTCACCTCATTAATGTCCAAAGCTGTTTAAGGAAAGAAGTATAGATCTCATGGGTCCCTCCCTGTTCTTTTAGGATTTCATGTGCATACAGATCATAGATGATGCTGTGTGTGCATATGTGAGGGGGCTGGTGCCATCCTACAATCCCCACTTTTGGAGTGTATGTCTATTGCTTGGTCATCACTCCATGGAGATATATTTAAAGGAAGAGAACTAACCAATCACATTCTCAGATATCAAGTAGGAAAATGAAGAGGAAGAGATATGAATGGAATAAGGCTTTTCACTGGAAAAAAACAAATCATTAAGAAAAAGAGAGTATCACTACTAAGGCACTGAAAGTTGGGTTGAAATGTGAGAACTACAACGTCCCACTGGAATTTGGATTAATATTTTTAACAGGGCAGTGAGCATTTTCCTAAAAGAATAGACTTAAATGTGGCTCTTGACCTACTGAATACAAAGGCATTTTTTTTCTCCTGAATCAAACTCACTTGGCTTTTCAACACCATAAAGAAAAGAATAGCTTGGATTTCAAACTGGGTCTTAAAGCAGTAGAACTGTGTAAATCTTCTTTTTGTAAAAGATCTCCTCATGTCTTATTTGATTTTGAAAATGGTACAGTTAATAATCAGAACCCTGTTTATTAAAACTATAAACTGTATCTTAGAAAATCTGTGCTTGACAGGAATTGTATTTTTAAAAATATGCATGTGGAGTATTTCCCAGATTATCCATCTGTGTTTCCAATTTATTCCACTAAGGATAAAGGTGCCAGGATTGTAGGGCGGGAATAATGATGACTGAATTTATGAGCAGTGGTTGGACTACATTTGATTGAAATAATTATGGTGAATGCCCCTGCAAAAAAATCTGGCTGTAAATGTATATAGCTAAATATAAAATTTTGGAGTTTAGCTTTCTAGAAGCAAAATACACAATAGTATTTTATGAATTACAGAATAGAATGGGTTGACAGAATCGTCATTTGAAATAACTGCTTCCTACAGGTAGCAAAAACTATGTCATCAGTTGGAAGTAATCTTAAATTGCCAGTTTTTAATAAGATTTGAGGCTAATAAAGAACTGTAATAAATGTGGTAAACCTTTCATGAAGTACATCTTTAAGTGGAAAGGAAAAGAGATTAAAGCCTGTAATTAAAACATAAAGCCATCTCAACGCAAGAAAAAAGTTTTCAGAAATTTGGTTTCACCACAACTCTCTAATTCAGAATTTCTATTTCCCTCTGGAAACAAAGGTGACAAAAAGTAATGAAACCTAGTTTAAGCTAAAGTATAGTTGTATTTAATTTCGATGAACTCCATGAATAGGGTTCAGTGCCCAGAGATTACTTGATTGTGTGGTCTTACTATGATAAAGCCTCACAGCATGGACGCTAAGCCTCCTGACGTTCTATTAGGGAAGTACTTAAGACAGTTTAGCTTTTGTAATTGTGTTTGAGGTTTTAGGACACCTTTGGTGATCTGTTTCTAAGAATGTTTGATGAAGTAATATGATTAAATGCCTCTAAGAATATTTCTGAAATATATACTCGATTTATATCTTCTGAAACACTTACTTTAAAGTCTACCCATTAGGGAAAGAAATATATTATATTTAAAAGCTTATTAGCCACAATGCAAGTGAGAACACATAAAGCAATTAAAATATATGTTTAGTTCAGTGCACCTGTAAGTAGAAAAATCTTCAAGCATGTTCTTGTGTGCTTTTGGTGTGATAACAATAAGAGATTCACATTAAATTGTTTAATTTTTATTCATGCATGCCTAGGTAAGGACAGGGCTTGAATTAATTGTCCATAGATTTTCTGTTGGATCTAGAAGGGAAGCCCTTTACAAACTGGTCCCAAAAGAATCAAAACCACTATTATAACACCATAATTACAATTCACTTGGACATATCATATGTAGAGAACTATTGTTTTTTCATATAAGAAATATTTGCCTGTTGAGTCCACTGCTGGCCTCATTCTTATTACCTCATTATGCTTTTTTCTGAGTGAATTCAAGAGGTAAAATAATCTATAATTTTTCCTTTTTCATCATTATTTTAATATGTAAATGTTTTAATTTTTAAACTTAAGCAATGTTTATTTTATAATATTCAAATGTAACATAGACATAGAGATTAGGTAAATATTTCCAGAATATCTTAAAATCAATATGACTGAAATAATTTCCTCTTAATGAACATTCTAAAACTACATGACTATGTCAGCTTACCTACACTTGATGAGTGAATTTGTGTGACTATATGGATTTAGGTCAGTTAGCTTGGTCACCATAAAGATACAACAAATTTTTGCATGATATAGTTTGCAATTATTCAATATATATGCATATATATGTTAAATATATTTTAAATATATATGTTTATACATTAAATATATATGTATTTAATTAAATATAAGGAAACATTGTACTTAATGTATGTGATCATAGAATAAAGTTCTCATTGTAAAATTAATGATCAGCTACTTTTCTGGTTTTCAAAATGTACAAAGTCAGATCTGTCATAAAACAACCTCATGATTAATACCTAGTTTAAACAAACAAACAGAAAGACTTGATGTAAGAATTGAAGTTATCTTCATGTATCATTGGAAGTTCAGTTATTTTTCCAAATTTGCTTGATGTTGGGAAACTAATTATGCATCATAGCTTGGATTTTCTAAAAGAAAATGCTCTGTGGGAGCAAAACCACTAATGGTGGAAGGGGCAATGGAAGTAACTGCTCAGAAGAACAATTGTCTTTGTAGCATTACTTGGCATAATAATGAAAATGTGACTACTTATGGTAACCCTTAGCTGTTGTCTCTAGGGACATCATTTTATTTCTGGAAAAGAAGAATTATCCTTTATAGCTAATAATCCTAAAATACAGGGAAGGTCAATTAATTAATTGGAAAAAAGAAAGATACAAACACTAACTGACAATAGAAAAATTGGAGGTAATTCATTTGATATGCTTACTATCAGCATTTACTGTGAAGCATATTAAAGGCAGAATGTGGAACTACTTCAATCTCCCAATCTAATAAAAACAACTTTGTAAGGCACAAATAGACTTTTATCTTATATTCTCAGAAAATGTTATGAAGAATGAGCAGAACCAAGAAAACCAAATTGATCCTTGAAGAATCACATGCTAATGAAGTTATTGTATAGTATATATTAATTTTTTTCTGTAATTACCTTATCTATTCTTGAAATTTAGTGATGTATGATCCAGAATTTAAGACATTTTATTCTAAGGCTAGTGATATCACAGTGGAAGAGAAGAAAAATACACATTTCTAAAAACTCCAGTGGAAAAAAGTGCATGTGGAAATGTGAATAGAAGGATCAGTGGGTTTATTGTTGTGATGCGAGTAAACTACATCCTGAATGCATGTAGAGATATGTGCAAACCTAAGGGTCTGTGACAGAATCTTTTGGGTTTATAAGCCAGTAAGGGTGGGAATGACATAATATAAAAAGGTAGGATGACATAGTGTTACAGCTGGAGGGACTTGGTATACTTTGTCCTACCTCTTTCATTGTGTCAGAAATAGAATGGTCAACAAATATTCACAATCTTACCCACGTTTACCAACATTCATGTGATTAGTTGGGAATCATGATGTGATGAGTTTCAGAAATGAGTTGTGGATGGAATGATGTGTATCAATTACAGGCCAAAGCAAAAAAGAGCTGGCAATTGGGGCCAGCCCGGTGGCATAGTGGTTAAGTTTGCACACTCCACTTTGGCGACCTGGGGTCAATGGGTTCAGTTCCTAGGCGTGGACCTAGCACCGCTCATCAAGCCATTCTGTGGCAGCATCCCGTGTACAAAGTGGAGGAAGATGGGCACAGATGTTAGCTCAGGCCTGATCTTTCTCAGCAAAAAGAGGAAGATTGGCAACGGATGTTAGCTCAGGTTGTAGCTCTTCCTCACCAAAAGAAAAAAAAAAGGAAGAGCTGGCAAGTACCTCTCCAGTTGTTTCTTTTCCTGATGCATAGATCCAGGTGACTAGATATTTCAGAGGATGCAAGCTTAAGAAGATGAAGCTGGTGGGTGTCCTGTGTGACTGTGTGGAGCAGAGCCTCCAGCCTAATTGTGATGGATACATAGCATGATGAAGAAATGCATCTTTGTTGTGGTAAGACACTACAATTTGAGATTTTTTTCTTTTACTGAGGCACAAACTTATCCTATACTTACCAAAAAACTGGTGAAGAAATGGTGATAAAGAGAATAAAATTATAATTTGTCTTTGTTCAGTTAGTAAATTATCAGGAAAAATGATGTTTTCAAGAACAATTTTACTATAACTTCCTCCACATAAAATAATGCTTTATTATTTTTTTAAAGAATGCAAAGCCTATAAAATTAAATAAATTTCTTTGCTATTGCAGATTATTTACTATAATGCCTTCTTGGTTCATGCTTTGGAATAACTTTATTGGAATTCAACTGACTCTTTACCAAATTCTCCAAAATGAATTACTTTATGTTTTCAGTCATTTTACTAAAACTCTCCTGGATTCTAATTTTTTGAGGAACAAAATGGAAAAATAAATACTCAGGTCATAACCTCTGTAGGAAATTAGAGATATTTATGCTATTAGTAAATAGTTGGTAAAAATCATGAATTGTCTTCTAGTTATTACTTAAAAACATCAAATACGTACTCTTTAGGAAAGATAAGAATATTGAAGATACTCATATCAACAGAACTCGAGTCAAATGATTTCATAAATATTCGCCATGGTTTTCTACTATGCCTAAAATAAATGGCTTTTGAAAATAATATTTGAAGTGAGGCTAAGGCGTTTAATCATTCTGAAAACCTATTTATTGTGTACATATCACATAGCAATAGAGATGGTTTCTATTATAACACAAACCAAAACACAATTAAAAACAAATAGTTTTCTTCCCTATGAGAGCCTGAAATCCTTGGTACCCCTTCATTCTTGAGACTTCTTTCCATGCAGGGGGTGAATTTTGCATAGGCTAGTGCATGAAAAAAATTACTGGGATCTTCTGCAGCCAGCAGTTCAAGCAATCTTATATCCTTGGAAAGACAGTGAAAATGAGTTCTGTGATAAAACCTATTTCTGGGTATTGGAGGTGACAATTGTAGACTACCCAAATGGTTGCTGCTTTCTTTGGAGGTTCAGGGTGGGAGCTCTGCTGTGTGCCTTCAATGAGAGTTAACCTGAATGTCTAGATTTTGTAATGTACAGTAATACCTAGATAAACAGGATCTTAAAGTAGTGAATGAGTATAATTTCTATGTAAATTGGATGTCATTGCATGATATTCTTCTTTTGTCATTTGGTATGTATAACTAAGAGATTATGTATTCAGCAATAATAAGGGATGATCAATAAAGAAAGATGCCCTGTTCTTTATCTAAAATTTGTCTATAAATAGATGTAAGTTGAATAGGCAGCTCTCACCACACACTAAAGTTGATGAATACTGCAAAAGCAGCGAATATTCCTGCTACACTCTTGAGAAAATGACTATTTTGAAGGTTAGCTGCATTGAAGGCATGGTGGGATCTCATTATAAAATATCCCTTAATGATTTCAAGATGTAACAAAAGCAAAATCAGCAGATAACTCACACATTTAAAGTTTTCTTAAAGATTCAGTTGTTCCTTATGATTGGTGAAACTCAAAATATTCATAAGGATTTCTTCATTACTCAAAAAGCTTTTAGGTTTGGCAGAAATTAATTTGTAATTTAAATTAAAGTTAAGGTTTGATGACTCACAAAATTCCGAATGTTCTTTTTATCGGCTTTCCTGATAGTGAATCAAGATTTAGGTATGTTTTTCTTTTAAAACCTTCTGCCTCCAGTGTTTTCCTTTTATGTAAGACACTTCCCTAATGTCTTTTGCCAAATTTGGGCTGGCATTTAAAAAAATGACTGTATATTGAAATTACAATTGTGACATTTCTCTACAAAATGTATTATTAGAAAGCAATAGCAAAGAAAAACTTATGGTGTTCACAATAATATATCCTTTAAAACTGGAAAGCAAATCTCTTATTTTTTTACATTGTATATGTAACAACTGAAAGATACACAGTTGGAATATAGCTTCCTATTTTGAGATATCCTATGTTCATTTCTGTAATTTACCCATACATGGTACCATTATGGCTAGTGGCCGTTATACCTAGCTAGTGGACATTTAAGAAAACATTGAATAACCCCGAATCTCACTCCACTTGCTCACAACTTGCCACCTATTTGCCTGCATGTTAACATACCAGCCAGTTCTCTCTTCATGCCCATCCCTAGTTCAAGGTGAAACTCCAGCATGGGGAAGCAGATTTATAGAGGCAGAATATTATAATAGCATTCAGTATGTTTAAACAAAAATATTCCTCCATCAACTAAATTGAATTTATTATGAACTCATTCTATTCCTAATGTCTAGTACATAGTTCTAATATTTATCATTCACTTCCTACTCTTTCTAATATTTGTCATCTCTTTCTGAACTATTGCCACTGACTTCTTCCTAACTACAATTTTGATCAAGTCATCCCATCCCTGTCATACTCCTCCACATTGCTACAAGAGAAATTACTCTAAAAAGTAAAAAGTAAATCTGACCTTTTTTTTTTAATACTTAAAATGTTTAAATGCTTCCTGTTTTCTTTGAAGTAATGCCAGACTTCTTAGAATGGAATACATGACCCTCTGAGAAATTGTCCCTGCCTGTGCCCTTCAGCTTCACTGCATTATACTATTGCCTCAATTTTTCCTAGGTAGCAACTTAGGTCGACCTCTAGGATACCTGTGCTTAAGAGCCATGATGCAACATTACTCCACCCCATACTAACACAACTGCAGTTATACATCTATGGAATTTACTAGACAACCTGGTTAAAGGAAATCTGATTACACTATCATCTCCCCACCCCTAGAAGACAGTCAAATTCATTATTCTCACTAAATGAGAAAATTCCAGTACTCATGATACATTTTCATCTTTTGTCTTGCATCTTTGAAACAGAGTGCAAAGATTTCCTGAATCAAATCCTCATAGCTGAGCCAGGAGAGCTAATCTCTTAGTATAAAGTTTTCAAGTGGTAAATGTGGCTACATATGGAAAATGAAGATGCTAGGAATAACCTTTCAGACTGTGGTGAGTGGTAAGCTTGGCCCCAGATCCTCTAGAGAAGTGAGCATTAAGGACTGAATATTGGAAATGGAAGACTAGGACCAACCAGTGCCACAAATGTTTGTCACTGGATTTTTGCCAAAGACTCACAAGGAAATATCAGTGAAGGCTGGGCCATGAAGCCTGATATGTAAGTTCATATCTTCTGACACAAAATTTTCAATGGAAACCAAATCTATTTTTTAGATAAAATGCTGATCTGTGACTAATAAGTTAAGACTGGATGAGACACCCAAACAGATAGCTGGTGACTGGGGAATCTTCCAGGAGTTACTGCCATCTGTGATTGATCAGCTATATACTATAAAGTACAAATAACTATGAGGAGCTCAAAGCCAGAGTTCTAGGAAGAGAGAATTGGAATTGTGGTTCCAGCACAGAAAGGAATGTTTCAGACTGAGAGGTGAAATGGGGTCAGGGAAATTTTTAAGTGTCACTTGAGATTGCTTGAGAATTACCTGCCACAAATGTATAGTCCCTTAAGTGTATCTATTTGCTTGCCAAGGATCTGGCTATGTAACAAATGCACTGGCCTCCTAAACAAAATGTATTGTAAAAACTTCTGATTACTTTTTTAATAGGAGAGAAGAAACTGGTGATCAAGTCACAGGAGAAAAATAAATCAAGACCAAACTAGAGAATAAAAAGTAGCATAGCCTAGTTTAGTTGGGAAGCATTTACATTCTAGTATTGCTAAACAACCTCAGGCTTGATAAATGGCCTGAGGGCTCTGGAACTTTCACTGCTAATGAAATTAGCAGGTGAAGTAGAATAAAATAGAGGCTATGATAATTTTAGAAGCAGGATAAAAAGGTTATGAGGACAACACAAGTTTAAATTCAAGTCAGGGAGACTGATGGTGAAGAAGGTATGGCTAGGCAGCTTGATGTCTTGACCATTCCTAAGCCTATGGAGCTTGGGAACCCCAATGCCTTCTCCTGAGTACCAGGTGCTACAGGGCCAGCTCATGTTATCTACCTCACAAGACAATGTATTTATTTATGAATTTATTTTAAAAATACAGGCAATTTATTTGTGATATATTACAAAGTGAAAACTCTTTTGGAAAATTCTGTTGCTGAATAAAAAATGTTGTAGGATCTATTTCAACTTTGCCCTGGATCTTCCTTCTCTCACCTCCCCTCTCTCTCACACGTATTGCCCCAGGTGAAGTTTTAAGTAAATGGAGAGAGACAGACACGCCAAACTAGCCATACCCTCAAATGTTGGCTGGAAAATTGAGAAGCGTGTCTCTCTATCAAAAGAGATATATCAGATATATCAGATATATCAGACTAAGATATATCAGACTAAGCAGGGGACTGAGCTAGGATAGGAGAAAAATTAACAGAGAAGCTGTAAAGTAGGAGTAATTTTTTTTTCAATTTCTAATCAGTGTGTGTGTGTGTGTATGTGTGTTTGTGGTATGAAATATGTACAGGATCTTACAGCATTACTAGATCATGCACTTTCCTTAAATGGAGAATTCAAAACCAATTGCTCCATTTATAGAGTCTCAAACCTATTGGCATTTAGTCTGCATTTTCTCATGCATTCCTACAGATTCTCCTTCTCCCCTACTACACACCTCAAAATCTCTGGCCTTGGCACTCTTGCTTTCTCTTTTTGTATTCACTTTGTAGGTAAACCCATCCAGTCCTATGGTTTTAAACAAGCTTATGTAATCTTTGTAGTCTAATGCACATATTCGTGGGAAGCACTGAAGGTATGCCCATGTATTTATAAATAAGCATGTTATGGTGGTAAGTCATCCTCCACGTGGTACATTTCCATCTACCACTTACCTTCTTTTTGATGGTCATTATCACATGCAGCAAATTCCCTGGGCACTGTTTTTGCTTTCTTTCACATACTTGCACTCTTTTCCTCTAGGATTCTCCATGTGCTGAGCCTATTTTCTGATCTATCCAAGATTACTAAAAATGTTCCTTTTGCCCCTTGACATTACACAATGTCAGATATGAACAAAATCAGTACATGTTCCTGAATCATACAGAGCTCTTCTGGAAAATGTTTCCTTCAGCTTTACCTTCCATTAGGTTCAAATCGTCATAAGATGGTTATAAGATAGGGAATCTCTGCTATTCTCTTCTCTGCTGTAGGCTCTTTCAGTGCCTCAGACTGACTACAGGGAGCCCTCAGGTTAACCTGCTTTTTAAAAACTGACTGTTGCTGGGAGTAATCTTCCACTTCATCAGATAGGTTTGGTCATCTCAGTAGCAAATGCAGCTCAGGTTCAAGTCGGAATCCCTAACGTTGTATAGAACAGGCATATGACTCCATTATCTATGATGCACCACAAGTTTAACTAATGATGATAGTTCTTATCTAGAA